>CM051828.1:17861699-20624199 GCA_028451465.1 Erethizon dorsatum | reverse complement strand
AACATGTATTTAAAAAGAAGAGAAAGGAGAAAAACTAGCTGTGAAGCCATAGGAAAATTTAGTTTATGACAATTTACTTTTTTGTAAAATGGATATAGTTTTCTTTAACAAAATAGAGATTATTAAATGAAAGAGTAAAATGTGAATATGGGTAGGTGCTGAATAAATGTGGGTTTTTTTGTATTTTGAGACAGGGTCTCGCTGTTGTAGGCCAGGCTGGTCTTCAACTTTGGGTCCTCCTGCCTCAGCCTTCTGAGTGCTGAAATTATAGGCTTGTGCCGCCACATGTGGCTAATTTTTTCTTTCCTTTCTTGCCTGACACTGTAGTGTTTCAGTAAGAGGCATATTTGGTGCCTAGCAGAGATTTTAAAAAGTAACTATATCTTCTTTCTATATGTGATTCAAAAGTTTGATATTTTATTTCTTCTCAATTCAGCTTTAATAAGTTTAAACATAAAATATAGTAATTTATCTTTTATTTTTCTTGCCTAAGAAATGAACCTATTCCTTTTACTTATTTCTGTAGTGCATACTCTGATTGGTTTGTCACAGTGGCAGAAATTCTAGTGGAAAGGGGCAGAGAAAACTTTCTATCCTTATTGATAGAGTAAGTAAAATTTACAAAAACTCCGAATTTATTCTGCTAAATTTTCAGGTATTTCTTCTTTGCTGTATCATACTCATTTATTTAGATTTTTACCTAGAATTCTTTGATTATATTATTTTGGTTATTAGGTACTCAGAATATTTATTCATTTGATGAAGATGCTTTGAGGGGGAATAGTTGCTCTAATACTACACATTTATCCTCAGTGGAGGTGCCCCTGGTAGTTTGTTGCTAATTGGCACGGCATGGGGTGGGGGGTTAGGCGGGGGTGTGCTGGAGATTGAACCCAGGGCTTTCTACATTGAGCTGCACCTCTAACTCTGCTGTTTTTTTTTCTTTTTCATTTTTTTGTGGGTACCGGGGATCGACCTCAGGACCTCGCGCACCAGCAGGCGCCCGTGCCGCTGAGCGATATCACTGGCCCTTTTTTCGTGTGTGGGTTCTGGGAGTTGAACTCGGGCCCTTGCGTTTGCCAGGCAGGCGCTTAAGCCACTGAGCCATCTCACTGGCCCTTTGTTTTTCTTTTTAAATTGTTTTTATTTCACTTCCCTGTTGGTCTTTCCCTCTCCCTTTACGTTTTCTTGTAAAGTCTCAATTCAGAAGTAACACAAGTTTTAAAATCTTGTTTAATGTTAATCAAAATGTTATCACAAGTTAGTAAAAATTAGTTTGTAGGCAAGTAGGCAAATAAGGCTTGCTGTAAATCAGAAATATGACCCATTTGCTATCAAAGGATCGTCTTTTTTTTTTTTTTTTTTGTGGGTGCTGCGGGTCGAACTCAGGACCTCGCGTGCCAGCAGGCGCCCGTGCTGCTGAGCGATATCACCGGCCCTTTTGTCGTATGTACCGGCAGTCGAACTCAGGACCTCGCGCTTGCCAGGCAGGCGCTTATGCTGCTGAGCTATATCACCGGCCCCAGGATCATCATTTTAAAGACAGTACAGACTTTATTTTATTCAGGGCAGGAGGGTTGGTGGCTGCTGCTGCTTCTTTTTTAAGAACAGTGAAGTAATTTCTATGAAATCACTTACCTGGTGTCTGAGGCAGGATTAGAATCCAGGTCTTTTGGTTCATCGTTCATTTGTTTTTCCGCTATAATGCACAGTTGAATACTGAAACTTACTAATATCAGATATCATGGGTGTGTGTAAGAAATAAATTAGATGAGTTTTTGTTTTAAACTCACAAGGATGAGGTAAGAAGTATTGATTTTCAGTTGGAAGAACTGGGACATAGTAGCCTATGACAGTTGGGTCTCTTGTCTGTTGTAAATAGAATCCTTTGTCTTTTTAAAAAGTTTTTGTGTCTTCTAGTATTACATTTTTAACAGGTGGTAGATGCCCCACTGAAGAACGTACTACTTTAAAAACAAGTTTTATCAAAAGACTTGGATGGAGCATGAACAATTTAAATACAGTTCTTGTCTGCAGTTGTGAAGGAGATAACTTGACACCTTTGATTGCTTATTTTAAATTGATCTATAAAAGGTGACTTTATAAAAGTGTTTTGCCATAGTTCTTACATTTTAACCATGAATTAAGGCTGCTGGACACTATTTGCTGGTAAAGAAGGTAAAGAAAGACAAAGAATATCAATTGGAAAACTTAAAAGATAGTTCTTTGAAGTGGCTGGATGTGAAAAGAAACAAATACAATTTTCCTATCAACAGTACTAATTAGAACACAGTTTTAAAAGATGAGATTCAAAGTGGTAACAAAAAGTGTACAATTCCTGAGAAACTACTTGCAAAGAAATGTAACCACCTTTTTTTAAAAAGAGAAAAGAAAGGTAGCCTCTTGTGAGGAGACACCTACAAAATTACTGGGTAATAAAAGAAGATATGAACCCCTGGAAAGGGATATTATCACCCTGCCTGGGAATACCGAAAACAAACCCTAAAGATGGAAAGTCATCGTGCTGCTTAAAGTAGTGTTACCTTCCACAATGGAAATTTTGTAAAAGGTAGCAAGAATCTTAAACATTTTATCCCTTATAACCTAGTAATTTTACTTCTTGGAATTTGTCCTAAAGAAGTCATCCTTGCCAGGGGATGGAAACATTTTCTTTCTGGCTTTTCCTATATTTTCTGATACTCCTTTCCAGTAAAAGTAGACAGTACTCAAATTGGGCCATATTTTTTGCAGTTCTGCTTCCTCTTTCCTTGCCCCTCTTAAGAGTAAAATATGCAAAGGGGGCTGGGGTGTGGCTTAGTGGTTAGAGTGCTTGCCTAATATGGGCAAGGCCCTGTGTTCCATCCCCAGGACTGAAAAACCAAAACAAGTTAAAAAAAGAAAAGAAAAACGTGGAGAAAGGGGACTAACTCCCTGGTGAGGCTCAGTAATCTTGGATTCTACTCCTCTGAAAAGTCTTTGAAGCCCAGTGTGGTACATGCCTGTAAATCTCAGCTATTTTGTAAACTAAAGGAGAAAGATTGAAGTTTTCAGGCCAAGACCTTGTCTCAAAATAAAATTTAAAAGGGCCAGAGATGTGGCTTAGCAGTAGTGTCTCTGGGTTCCGTTCCCAGTACCAGCAAAAAAAAAAAAAAATTTTTTTTCTGAGAATTCTCACTGCTTAGGCGCACCTAGTGTGCTGGTAGTAAATTTGGATTTGGACTTTGGGGGAAAGACGTGCTCTGCGTAGACCTTGAGTCAAAGGATAGTGCTCTGATCTGCTTTACCAAAGAATGTTGCTTTGAGGTACCTAGCAGTAACCTAGGTTAAAGTATTTGAGCGAGGCTTCCTGGAGCACGCCTGTAATCTCAACCCTCTGGGAGGGTGAGGCAGGAAGATCATAAATTCAAGCCCAGCCTGGGCAATTTAGTAGCTTAGCAAGACTGTCTCAAAATTCATAAAAAATAAAAATTATGAAAAGGGGCTGAGGATGTAGCTCAATATGAAGGCCCTGGACTCAATAACCAGTACTGCCAACAAACAAGCTGGTGGTATTTTGATTTCCAATTTGATAATCTCCTCCTCCTCTGCTCTCCCTCACTGCCTCCCTCTCTTACTCTGTCTCTCTCCTTCCTCCCTTTTCATGTTTGTGCGTAGAGCAGGATTTGTGTACTCTTCCAAAGTCCTCTAAATTAAGTGCTTTTCATGTCAGACACATACAGAAAGTATTTCAGAACCAAGAAGAATAATGGAAAGAAAGCTTAAAGGTGCAGGCCTTAGGTTCTGTGTGCCCATTGTTTTCAAATACTGTATAGGTCACAACCCATTAGTAAAATCAACCAAGTGGGCTGCTGCTGTCATTAAAGTAAGTAAGGATAATAAAATATATCATTCATTATTTAAAAAAACGAGTGTGAGTTTGTAACTTGAAGTATGAAATGTATTTATGTGGGCACTGTCAGACTTAGAAAGCTATTTGCTTTAGCCAAATACTAATTAATAATGTCTCTAACTTCTCTTAAATTGCATCATTCTTAAGCAGGGGGAAAGATTTATGAACAAAGATTCAGCATTAATATATTGCAAAATTTGAGCAACCATCAGGAGACCAGCTGTGCAAATCATGACATAACACATTAGATGATTTGCTCGTTAGTATTCCCATGTCTTTCTTCAATATTTTTAGGGTTTACAGTGAAGATCCAGAGGTTTATTAATAGCTTTTCCAGAGTACTTACAGAGTCAGTGGAGTTTTAAGGAATAATTTAGTGTACCATAATACACTGTTAACAGCACAAGTCAGATTTGAGCCCTGTTCTACTATGACAGCCTTGGCCAAATTACTTAACCTCTTTATGGCTGTTTACTCATCCATAAAATAGAACTAATACTGTGTATATTGTAAGGTTGCTCTGAGTAGGAAATGAGGCAATGAATGCAGAGTGCTCGGCACATTGTTTGGATTCTCTGTGTTAATTCTACACTGTTTTACCGCTAACCGGTCTTTGTGCCTTAGTTTTTCCTTCAGGTCACATTTTAGCTATTATTATTTGGTGCTTCTTTGGAGAATAATAAAAGCTTCAGTCACTTCACAGGAGTTTGAGACATTTAAAATCAGAATATAATAAATGTGGGAAGACTATACATTTATGGTATTCCAGTAGTAGCCATAGCAGGAAACCCTTTTGCATCATACAAGAGTTAATAACTGTATATCCAAGTGGGTAGAATCAATAGTTGATTCAGATGGGGATAATAAACAGTTCTTTAAAAATACAGAACTCTTTCTTGCCTTAGGGCCTTTGCAGTTGTTCGTTTTGCCTGGACTAGTCTCTCCATCCCTAACTTCTATGTTTACCTATGTAAGTATCTCCTTATCAGCAGAAAAGGACACCATGTTAGAAAGGCCTTTCCTGAATGCGAGGGCCATCTGGCTTTGAGATTTGTTGCCCCATTAATCCCCAGGGTTGATTCGGCTGATCTGGCTGGCCTAGGCGGGTGTTTCCTTCCTTCCTCAACGCTCCATGTGCATCTCTTCCAAAGCTGTGTGATTGGTCAAAGAGGATGACTACTCCTGATAGAGGAGGACTGATCCTTGGTCAAGGGTATAGAGTAGCTGCGCTCCCCTGCTGGAACCTCCAAACAAGCTCTCAAGAAAGGCTTTTCCTGACCGTGTAGTTGGAGTGGTTCCCAGTTGATGTGTTTAAAATCACTTTTTAAAGTGGACTTAGTTACTACTTGGTTCTTGATTTTGTTTCCTGTTTCCTTGTCCCAACTAGAATGAAAACCCTGAAGGGCAGGAACTTTACCTATATTGTATGTTATTATTTTTCCTGCACCTAGGTATTTTTCAGTACCTAAAAAACATTGTTGAGTAAATATAAAACTATACTTTCCAGACTGTTGATGAGTACTGCATAGTTTTCTAATTTTATTTTTTTTGTGTGTACATACACATTTATGAGTATCTATAATTATGCCTTTATAGTATATTTCATTAAGTTTAAAGATGGACCTGTTATAATTTATGTTTGTGGAATTGGGATGTCTTACAATCAAGGGTAAAAATTTTATTAAGTATATTTTTTTTAAGGGCTTGGGATAATACAGTTCAGTTCAAACCCCAGTACCACAGAAAACAAAAGGCTACTAAACTATATTACACAAGAACCAAATCATATTAAAGAAAAACTAAGTTTGAGAAAAGGACTATTTCAGGATTAAAAACTAACAGCATGGTGTAAATGCTGGAGGAGAGAAGGTAATTTAAACTGGATTTTGAAGGATGAGTAGGAGTTAGCCAGAGTATTAAGTAGTAAAGGAAATAACAACCCAGGCATGGTGGCACACATCTATAATCCTAGCACTTACTTGGGAGGCTGAGGCAGGAGGATCCTGAGCTCCAGACCAGCCTGGAGTGAACATAACCTTTTAGATAAGGAGTGACAGGAAAGCTGGGAAGGTAAGCAGGAGCTGGGTAATGAAGGGCCTGGAACACCACACTAGAGATCCTGTATTTTAAAGGTTAAGGGGAATCATTTGAGTAATGGCAGGGCCACATTAGCCATGTAGAGATCATTGCTTAAAGATTGGTTCAGAGGCAAGAAAGCAAAGAGACATGTTGGGAAATAATCTGGTAATCAAAGAGAATTAAGAGATTAGCTCAGTAGGAATACTTTATTGGGAAAATGGTAGTCATTTTTCTTACTTTATATAATATTTGGCTCTCTGTTATTCAGGGTCACGGTGAGATTAAATTTTATAAACTGAGTTTATTATTTTGCAGAGCTGACATTAGTTGTCCAGTTGTTTTTCATTCATTTATGTCTGTAAGAAGTTTATACTTTTATAAATATTTAGTGTGAGGGGCCGGTGAGATGGCTCAGCAGCGTAAGCGCCTGCCTGGCAAGCGCGAGGGCCAGAGTTCAATTCCCGGAACCCACATACGAGAAAAGGGCCGGTGATATCGCTCAGCGACACAGGTGCCTGCTGGCACGCGAGGTCCTGAGGTCGACCCCTGGTACCCACACAAAAAAATAAAAAAATATAAAAAAATAAATATTTAGTGTGGTGCTATATGGAGATGGTTAGTAGGTATTTAGATGATTATAAAAATTAAGAGATGTTAGCCCTTTTGGTGTGCTTAATGATTATCTTAGAGGGAAGGACTATTAGAGTGTTTGGCTTTGTGAAAAGCAATGCTTTGTTAGGTTATATAATTTATTAATTTATAATTTCTGTGTGTTAATTTCTTTTTTTTTTTTTTTTTTAAGGCTATTAGCGAAAGATGGTGGATCGCTTGGCCAACAGTGAAGCAAACACTAGACGTATAGGTATAGTGGAAAATTGTTTTGGAGCAGCTGGTCAACCCTTAACTATACCTGGACGAGTTCTTATTGGAGAAGGAGTCTTGACTAAATTGTGCAGAAAGAAGCCCAAAGCAAGGCAGTTTTTCTTATTTAATGATATTCTTGTATATGGCAATATTGTCATCCAGAAGAAAAAATACAACAAACAACATATTATTCCCCTGGAAAATGTTACTATTGATTCCATCAAAGATGAGGGAGATTTAAGGAATGGATGGCTTATTAAGACACCAACTAAATCATTTGCAGTCTATGCTGCCACTGCCACTGAAAAATCAGAATGGATGAATCATATAAATAAATGTGTTACTGATTTACTCTCCAAAAGTGGGAAGACACCTGTTAATGAACATGCTGCTGTCTGGGTTCCTGACTCTGAGGCAACTGTATGTATGCGTTGTCAGAAAGCAAAATTCACACCTGTTAATCGTCGGCACCATTGCCGCAAATGTGGTTTTGTTGTTTGTGGGCCCTGTTCTGAAAAGAGATTTCTTCTTCCTAGCCAGTCCTCTAAGCCTGTGCGGATTTGTGATTTTTGCTATGACCTGCTTTCCACTGGGGACATGGCCACGTGCCAGCCTGCCAGATCAGACTCTTACAGCCAGTCACTGAAGTCTCCTTTAAATGATGTATCTGATGATGAAGATGATGATAGCAGTGACTGAGGACACATTTTGAAATATTTAATCAGGTGTGACTGTGAGAAATCAGTTTTGGGGGAAATTAAAATTCTGAGTGCTCTCTCAGTTTCACTCTAGCCATGCTTTGCCTGAGAAACTTTGAACCTGTGTGCCTCAATATAGTCTGTGGAAAGTAGGTCCTCCCTCCTCCCCCTCCCCACACTTCTTCAGGGATAGACTATTGCAAATCGGTAAAGTTTTGGTTTCTTATTCTTGTTCATTTGCAGATTATTTTCTTGGAGGGTTGGGGAAAATGTTTATTAATAGATTCTGTACCACATTGTTATTTTTATTTTAGTTATATGGAAAAACTAAAAGTCCAGAAGGATGGGAACAGGAGTATAATATGATTAATTAATAATAGTAACTTTTTTCTAATCATCCTAATGATTATGATGCCACTGACAAAAATACTGTATATGATTTGGAAATACTTTTTCATCTTTCCTTATACCAAGTGGTGCCTTGTTGTAATAGCACTGTTACATGAAATATAAGCCCTTACTGTCTCATTTTTTGGTTTAAAAAACACATTGGTGCTCTTTGAAGTAATAAAATGAGTGTTTATGAATGGGTATAATTAGGAATACTTCTCATCTGACAGCTATAAATCACTAAATTTAGAAGGTATCTTTATTCTATGAGTAATTTTTTCCGTAAAATAGTTGTGATATTTATGTTTTAGGTACCAAATTATAATTGTCAAATATGTACTTTAAATTAATAATAGGTTGCTGTTCTTAGGAGTTTGATTTGAAGATTATCAATTATATAGAAGTGTCATATTGCATTAGCTTCTCCTTTTAGTAAGATGTTTTTAGATAAAAACTCATCCACTTTATTTCTGGAATGAAAAATCTTACAAGATCCTTGAAAATAAATAATCTCTTAAAAATTCTATGATAGAGTACTGATCTACTTGGTCTTGAAGATTTGGAAGAAATAATGTGTAAGAATGATCAAGGCAGACCACTTTAAATTTGATTAGAATTCATATCTGTGGAAGTGTTGTCCATTTCAGTGTGAAACTATATTGAACTTACAAATAGTGTTATATTTTATAAAGTTTTGTAATGACCCAATTTCTATTTTTGTAGAACAATTGTATGTTTTATGTGTTTCTGAAATCATTTTGCAATCTATGGAGATAGACTAGCATTTGATACTTCTAAATCAGTCTAGATTGCTTTTGAGAAGTAATTTTCATTTTTTGCTTCTGAGGCAGCCATTAGTTTGAAAGTGTTTATCATATAAAACTTGAGGCATTTTGCACTACTGGTTCCATTTGTATGCTGCAAATAACTATAGTCTTTCAAATATGGAAAATCAGTCTAAAGTTTAAGTTCTAAATTTTTTTTAATTTCTAAATTAAAAATCTGATTATTCTGCAAATGTCATGAGTTTTGATCCAATAATGTGGTGGAAATTCTTTGCTATCTTACTGTTTAAGGCACTAATTTTACTTTACTGTTAAATTTTGAAAGCACCTGAGGTATACAGATCTCTACGGGAAATGTGAAAGAAAAGCACAACAGAAACTAAGGGTTATTTTATTTTATTGTGGTTGTTGCTGTTTTTGGTTGGTCTTAATAGGAGATGGGTTTTTGTTTCTAAGCAATATATACATATAATCAACATATCTGAAAAGTTCCATAAAACCTGAGAAAGCGAGTGGAGACTTGCTAGTACAGAGGAACCCAGCAAATTCAGAAACTGAGGGAAATGTTCTGAGATAACATGTGGATTTTCAATCTCTGTTGACTCTTTTTATAATAAAAAATATTTTGCAACTTGTTTTCTGCATATTGTGACTCTTCCCCTTTGCTAAGGTAATAAAGATATTGTGCATATTTTGCCTCATTATTCAGTAGTGAATGAGTGCCTGCTATATGCCAGGCATTGTTCTAACAGTGTGAGTAAGGACGCTCACTCCTTTTTATGGAGTTCACATGCAAATAGAATCCAGGATGTGTTATCTTCCAGAATTTAAAAAAGTTTTTTTTTTTGTGGGTGCCGGGGGTCGACCTCAGGACCTCGTGCGCCAACAGGCGCCCGTGCCGCTGAGCGATATCACCGGCCCCTTTTTTGTATGTGGGATCCGGGAGTCGAACTCGGGCCCTCGCGCTTGCAAGGCAGGCGCTTATGCCGCTGAGCCATCTCACTGGCCCTAAAAAAAAGTTTTTTAAAGCGCTTAGAAATCTTGGTTATATATAAACGTGAAATAATTTTGGTGATTTTTTCATGCTGTTTTTCTTGAATGAAATTTATTTGGGCTACCCAGTGCCTTAACCAAATTGGTAACTGTTAGTGTAAGGGAAATAAGACTCCATAGATATAAGGGAAAAATACTAAGTTAAACATACCCTAATACAGAAATTCATACCTTTGGGTCAAGTGCATAACATGGCCATGGTTAATATAAAGTTACATGTTTATTAACAGTATGTCAGAATTCTTATATAGAATAGTACTAATTATACCTTATGATTCTTGGAGATCCTCTAGTATTTGATCTGTGATCTCCCCTCTCAAATATGTTAACTTCATTCTCAAATAAATGTGATTTTAATCAGTGTAGTAGTGTTTATTTACATATCCACGTATATTGCACTACTATACGCTTTATAAGTAAGATTTAATAGTGTTTAGGGTGAAAATACATTAACCCTTGGATTGTAACTTGTTCTGTGGGTGTTGTGCAAGATGAGCAAGCATTTCTCATAAATTTTAACTTGATACATGAGCAATATCTTGCAATATAAATAGTGTGGATCACAACTGAGCCAGTGGTTCTCTCCCTCCCTCTCCTCTTTCTCTCCCCCTTCTCTCCTCCCTCTCCTCCCCTCTCCTCCCCTCTCTTCCCCTCTCTTCCCTCCTCTCCCCTGCCCTCTTCTATCTCCCTCCCTGCCTCTTCTCCTCCCCTCTCTCTCCTCTCTCTGTCTCTGCAGGATTGTGGGTGATTATCTCCCAGCAGCAAGAAGCTGTAGAAGAGATCTTGTCTGCAGAGAAAGAAGGGTAAAAGGCAGAGCAATCCCTCACTTAAAATGAGATTAGGGAGTAAAATGTGAGAAACAGTGAAAAATTTTGTAGAAAAGCACCACCTGATTAAGGCTATAGAAGTGGGAGAAATGAATTTTTTTTCTTTTTTAAACAGGGTCTCACTAGGCAGCTCAGGCTCTCCTTAAACTTGCTATGTAGCCCAGCATGGCCCTGAACTCTTGGGAATCCATTCTGGCCTCAGCCTCCTGAATGCTGGGATTACAGGTGTTCACCACCAGGCCTGGCAATGAACCTGTTTTTTGAGACACGGTCTTGCCGTATAATTCAGGCAGGACTTGAACTCACTGTGTAGCCCAGGCTGGCCTCGAACTCGTGACAGTTGTCCTGCCTCATACTGAGTAGGAATGTAAATTAGTACAGCCATTAAGGAAAGTACCCTGGAGGTTCTGCAAAAAATGAAAAGTGTGGTGACACACGCCTATAATCCCAGCTACTTTGGGAGGCCGATGCAGGAGGCTTGCAAGTTCAGAGTTAGCCTGTACAATTTTAGCAAGACCTTTTCTCAAAGTTTAAAAAGGCCTGGGGATGTAGGTCACTGGCTGAGCACTGGGGTATCGTGTGCAAGGCCTTGGGTTCAATTTCTAGTGCTGAAAAACAAAAACTAGAATTGCCATATGATCCAGCAATTCCACTACTAGGTGTCCAAGGGATATGAAATCAGTATGACAAAGAAATATGTGCACTCATTCATTGATGTGTTATTCACAACTGCCAAGATATTGGATCAACTTAAGTGTTCATCAACAAATGAATGGATAAAAAAAAAATTCTCAGCCTTTAAAAAGAACAAAATCTTATTTGTAACAACAGGGGTGTCCCTGAAGGATATTAAGTGAAATAAAGCAATACTTTATCATCTTACATGTAGCCTCTTATATTGAGCTCACAGAGGCAGAGAGTAGTACTGATTGTCGGGGGCTGAGGGGGACAGGTGGATGGCATTAAGGGCATGCCATCAACCTTTAGACAGGCAGAATAAGTTCCAGAAATCTGTTATACAACATGCTTAGTAGATTTTGTATTCTCAGTAAAAACTGTTACCTGTTAAAGACTGAGAGAATACATGTTAGTCGGATCTAGATGTCCTCACAAATTCGTATGCACTCATCAGTGGGGCTTTTCAGAGGTAGCAGGATCTAAGGTTGTGAGTATGGATTACGGCGTGTAATAACTAAATTAGCCCACTGATTGGTTTATCATTTTTCTGGATGTGGAAATGGCCCACCCTGGCTGTGGGTGGCACCAACCAATAGGCTTGTAGCATGGATGAATAAAAGGGAAAGGAAGGCTCACGGCTGCTGCTGCTTTGCTGCTTCCCACCTGCCCTGCCATGAACTATTTCTCTGCCATGCCCTTCTGACTTGGAGCCAGCTGACTAGGGACTGAAACCTCTACAAACTGTGAACTAAAACAAACTTCTCCTCTAACTTGTAGGTGTTGGGTATTTTGGTCCCAGCAGTGAGGAAGTGACTAAGATAATACATTAATGTGATTTAACTGTTCTATAATTTATGTATATTTCAAGATGTGTAGTACATAATAAAGATATAATTTGCCTTTAAAACATTTAAAACAATAGCTTAGGAATAGTACTTTTGACTTAATTTTTACAAATGTATTCAGGTAAAGTCTTAAGTTTAGATTTTTGATACAGATCATGCTTTCTCATAGGAATATTCTAATGACTTGAAGAAAATTCCAGAGCTACTTAAGGAAATCTTTTCACTCAGTATTTATTGAAAACTCTACTGTGTCTCTTACTGTTAGAACTGAGCTGAAGGCTGGGATGTAGCTTAGTGGTAGAACACCTGCCTAGCATATATGAGGCCTTGAGTTCAGTCTTTAGCACCAAAGAACAAATACACTGTAGAAAGAATGAGTTAGAACAGCAATTCATTATTTTTATGTACCAGTGATATTGTAGAAAGATTATTGATTGCCCGTTTTCTCATTAAATTCAGATTTCCTGTGTAACAGGAATATCACAGAAGTTAATGATGTATTTTCATCACATCCAGGTGGTGTGCAATTTCAAGTTGTCCCATTACTTACTATGCATGTTTACTTTGATCACTTGATTAGGGTGATGTATTCCAGATTTCATTGTAAAGTATTTTTTATGGTATTTTATGAGGTGGTATATTTGAGATTATGTAAAAATTGTATTCATCAAATTTTTAAGTTATCTCAATATTAGTATGGATTCATGGTTTCCTGATTTAGTGGTTGTCAAAATTGAGTATGGGTCAAAATCCCTTGGGGATGGGGGCCAGTGATATGGCTCAGTGGCATAAGCGCCTGCCTGGCAAGTGTGAGGTCCTGAGTTTGACTCCCGGTACCCACATAAAGGAAAAAAAGGGCCGGTGATATTGCTCAGCGGCATAAGGACCTGCTGGCAAGCACGAGGTCCTGAGTTCGACTCCCGGTACCCACATTAAAAGAAATCCCTTGGGGAAAGTAGCTTTCTGAGTGTTAGCAAACTGCTCACTTCATGGCCAGGGCTGGGGGGTGAGGGGGAGAAGAAGCTGGAATCCCACAGATTCCTCAAGGGCACACCCCCAGTGACTGAAGGGTCTCCCATTCCCACTAGGCCCCATTTCCTAAAGGTCCACACACTTCCCAGTAGCACCACCCTGGGACCAAGCCTTTAGCCCATAGACCTTTGGGAGACACTTAACATCAAAATACAGCAGAGGGCTTGTTGAAACTGACTGCCAGTCCACATCTACAGAGTTCCTAATTCTGTTGGTATGGAGTAGGACCTGAGAATGTATATTTTCTAATGAGTTTCCAGGTGATACCATTTCTCCTGGCCCATAGGCCATACTTCATTAATCATTTTGATAATCAAATGTCTTTAATTTGGCCAGTGGTAAACTGGCTTCTGTGGCCTATTCACGAATTCCCTTCATTAGCTGAGCCTCCTTACTTTTTTCCTACAACAAGATGTTCAGGCTCATCTTGTATTTTCTCTGTCTCAACCCTGGAACTGGCTATTTCTCCAAGGAGCCCTGGTTTCTTGCACTCCAGAGTGGTACTTAGAAGCCAAAATCTGAACAGTAGATGTGCTCATTGCTTTGGGGAAAGTTGTATTCCCAAGGCCTTTCATAAGACAAAGCTAGGGAACGTGTGCATACATATATAAATACACAAATATATATCTAAGTTGCTATATCTGTATATACTGAAATCCGTGACTTCATACTGATGTCTCCAATTCTAACAACAATTCCTCTCTTCTCTGACATTGAGGGACTGAGTCTCATTAGTTTTAAGATACTTAAATTAACAAGGCACAGTCTCACAGGCCTGCAGTCCCAGCTACTCAGGAGATTGAGGCAGGAGGATCACAAGTTTGAGGCAAATCAGTGAGACCCTGTCTCAAAAAATAAAGACTGTTAGATGTAGCTCAGTGGTAGAGTGCTTGCCTAGCATACAGGAGGCCCTGGGTTCAATCTCCAGTACTACGTACACACCATGTAGACATAGGTGATCAGATAGATAGATAGAATCTCTCTCCATGTAGCCAATCTCTCATCACCACTGCTGCCCCCTTGTATGTGGATACCCTCGTCACTCCACTTAGCTCTGCCACGTCACACCAGGCAGCTCTTATAATGGATGTGCCTTCCACCACTGCCACTCCTTACTGCTCGGGCTGTGTCCCTTTGCACCCGGAACCCCTGCACAGATGCTTACCCTGCTTTGCCCACTCAGTGACTTTGGGACTGAATTGTTCAGAAAGCAGAAAGAAGGGTTCTACCCATAGTATTGAATGTGTGATATTAAGTCAGAGAGAGAAGGATGGAGGGAGGAAAGAAGGAAGAGCAAGCAGAATACCTTTTTAAGAGAAACACCTAGCAGCATCTACAAATGACAGAACTAGAACTCTTAAGCTGCTGTGACTGAAGAAACTCCACCTTGTCAAGGCCCGAGGAATTTGAAAACCACTGCTTTAAATCAAGTTGACTTTTGTCCAAGTACCCAAGTGTTAGGCTACCCAGGATAATCCCCGGGGTTTCCAGTTGTTCACATGGAATGAGAGTGATAGAATATACCTTCAAGTGTGAAAGTGGGCAAGCACCAGGATGGCAGCTGCACTGAATGAAGTCTCAAGTTACATTTCTATGATTAACTGGGTCTTTTAAAGAACTGGGTCTTTTCCTTCCTCCATGGTCTTTGCTCATTTACAAGGAAAATGGGCGGTGTTGATCTACTTAGAGGGAAGTAGATCCCTTTCTCCTTGGTGGCCTTTTCCATTTAGTTTGAGACTTTTGAGACTTTTCTAACCCCTCACCGTGGCCTGGAGTTTGTCCAGACCCTGGGCCTTATCAGCACATTCAGGAGGTTACATTCTCTTGGGCTAAAATTTGAAACCACAAGCTTGTGTTATCTATAGCTAATGGTTAAGAAAGTTAAAAGAAAAAAAATCTCTTCTTTGCTTTTCACATAGCCCCCAGCTTCCTGTCTACAGGGGCTACTCCAAGTCTCTGTGTGTGAGAAAGCTGTGAAAGGTTTTTGAGCAATTGGCAACACTAGCAGATTCTGATGCTTACATCAAGGCCCCAGCTCAAAGGCCCTCATCTGTCGTGCAAATATTTAGTTGCTGATTCTGAGGCTTCCTTAGCACTTTATATGTTGTATCCACCATGTTTATTGTAATGTTTCTATTTACATGCCTGTCCTTTCCTCTGGGGGAAAGGATCCCATATTATTAGTGGCAGGAATTGAACTGCCCTCCCAGAATCTCCATTATTCTCACCAAGTTATGATCTAAGTAGAAGCCAGGTGCTTACTATGCAAACCAGCTTTGAGGCAACTTTCTTCTCATCCTAGAGTCCTTTCCTGTGGGAATGAGGTAGCTGCCACTGTGTTCTGCAACTTTATGTCAACTACATGGCACAATGCCTGGTTCATTCATTCACCTGTGTGATGTGGCACTTTCTTGCTAGGCATCGTCTTTGGCTCTGAATTATAGCAGTAAGCAAAACAGTCTGAAGTTCTTGTCCTCATCTCGTATGCTGGTGTATCATATAATACAATGGCAGGTTGTATAAACGCCACGATGAACGACGAGGCAGAGTGACAAGGATTGAAAGTGAGGGGGAGCTTAGTTTTGGGTCCCTTCTATGAACGTGGCAGGTGCCGCATAAATGCTAGAATGAATGAAAATTAAAGGTTAGGATAGAAATTGAGTAAACAAGTATCAAGTGTTATGTTACAATTCCATCCTGAAGGGTAAATGTGTTTCACCCATGCTTAAAAATAAGGTTGCCTCTATGAATTAGGCCCTGCTAGAAATTTTTGACTGGGATTCAATAACTTGCACTTCTACTGTACACAAACAGAATGAGTTTTCTGGGTCCCGTTTACATGCATCACTTAATTAATGAATTTGTTAATATTTTCCCTTGGGGACTACTGAAGAAAGATGGCTCTTGCTCTGCGATGACAAAGAGAAAAAGACTTTTCTGAGTGAATAAATTCGGCATGCCACCAATGGTGATAATTGGGATGCCTGCCAAAATGTAGCTCACCAGGCACTTATTCTCGTTCAAAGTCAGTCTGTGTCCTCATCTATTATCAGAAGAGTGGCTTTGAAGCCTGCTACTCCACTGCTTTCTTTGCTTCTGAGGATAACCACTAATTAGGACATTATGTATCTGAAGACTGTAGCCCTTTCCAAGACTTTGCCAGTTCTTAAGTAAGGAACTTTGAAAGGAAAGACTGGGGTTGGCTTCCTGGTGCCGGAGTTTGGGGAACAGCCAGCTCGAATGTGACTGCTTTGGAGAGCCTCCCCTGACACCCACCTCTCCGCACCCCAACTCCCAATGGGACTATGCTTAGGTCCCTGGCCCGGCACTGCTCCTGGTGGATTGGGTTGCTTTATCTGTACCTCTTTGTTTGGCCAGTTTGGGATCCCTTATGGACAGGGGCTTCCTTGTCTCTCCTTTTACCCATAACCTGACACAGTGCCTGACCTAGGATGGCACTCAGTCGTTACCTGCTGACATAAGGCAGGTGCTCAGCAATTGCTTGCTGCATGCAATCTGCTTGTCATCCACTTGAGTGTACACTCAGGAGAAAGAACTCTCTCCCGATTCTGCACACACACATCAGCTTCTTCAGGCAGCTGCTGGACGCTTACAGGAAGCGCTGCAGCCTGAGGAGTGCTGAGTTCATGGAGTGGAGCACCCAGGACACCAGGCGCCAGTTCCTGCCCTGCCGCACAGGCTGCTCTGTGGGCGTGACAGGAAGCGCGGCTTGCCTCATCTCATGTTCCAAGCACCCGAACAACAAGCCCACGGCCGGGATTTCCCTTTGAAAAAGACATCTGTGCCCCTTCACTGGTCTGTGCCTTGGCTGAGCTGATCTAACTTCTCATTCGCAAGAGACTTCTCTTGATTTTTACATGCCTGCAAAAGAAGATCTAGCAGGTTTTTCCTTTTCAAAGTGAGCTTTGGAAATGACAGACTGAACCTGGTCTATCAAAGGTGAACAAGGTATTTTCCACTCCTTATCATCTCTTTCCTACTCTCTTATTTTGTCACTCATCCTCTCCCAAGTAGGTCTGATGATGTTAAATATTAAGCTGACTCCTGTGGATTTCTACTGCCTCTCAGGAGGAAGAGGCTTTCTACCAGCTTTTCTTTTCCTTTTTTTTTTTTTTTTTTTGTGGGTACCGGGGGGTCGACCTCAGGAACTCGCGCGCCAGCAGGCGCCCGTGCCGCTGAGCGTTATCACCAGCCCCTTTTTCGTATGTGGGTTCCGGGAGTCGAACTCGGGCCCTCGCGCTTGCCAGGCAGGCGCTTAAGCCGCTGAGCCATCTCACCGGCCCTTCTTTTCCTTATTTTGAGACAGGCTCTTGCTATGTAGTTCAGACTGGCCTTGAACTTTTGGCGATCCTCCTGCCTCAGCCTCCTGAGTGCTGGGGTTACATGTGTGCACCACTGCACCTGGCACTTACTTTCCTCTTTCCCTTCCCTTCCCTTCCCTTCCCTTCTCTTCCCTTCTTTTTCTCCTCCTCCTCCTTCTCTTTCTCCTCCTCCTCGTCCTCCTCCTTCTCCACCTCTCTCTCTCTCTCTCTCTCTCTCCAGTCCCGAGGATTGATGTCAGAGCCTTACACATGCTGGGCAAACACTACCACTGAGCTATATCCTCAGCCCTTTTATTTACTTTTGAGACAAGGTCTTGTTAAATTGGCCAGGATGGCCTTGAACTTGTGATCCTCCTGCTTTAACCTCCCAAGTAGCTGGGATTGCAGAGTGTATGCCATTGCGCCTACTATCTACTAGCTCTTTGGAGGGAGCAATTTGAATATTTTCTTTGGAAGCATTTTAAATTGTTTCTTTGGGAGCAATAGTGATTCTAGAGTCACTACTGTTTTCTATGGAATAAGAAACCCAAAGCTACCTCTTTATCGAAGCTTGTGGCTGGCTTTTAGGTCAGTAGAAGCCAAACTATGATAAATGGTAACTTCCAAAAATATGACACAGGTGTAGAATAATCTCTTTTAAAAATGTCCCCTTTGCTGAACGTGGTGGCACACACCTGTAATTCTAGCTACTTGGGAGGCTGAGACAGGAGGATCCCAAGTTTGAGTCCAGCCTGCACAACTTACTAACTTAGCAAGACCCCATCTCAAAATTAAAAAATAAAAGAGGTTGAAGATGTAGCTCAGTGCAAAGGCCCTAAATTCAGTCCCCAGTACAGAAAACAGCAAAACTGTGTGTGGGGGGGGGGGGAGGCTGAGGATGTGAGCAGTTCAAAGGTCCTAGGTTCAGTCCCCAGTACTAGCAAAGCAAAACCCAGAACATCCTCTTTAAAGTCAATTCTAAGTAATGTGTGCCATAGTCCCACTTACCTGAGAGGTTGAGGCAGGTGGGTCTGAAGTTCAAGGCCAGCCTGGGCAATACAAGAAGGCTTTATCTCTAACAAACAAAATCAAAGCAAGCAAATGCACTAAACCCCAAAATAAATAAAATGAAATCAATTCGAGGGGAAATTGCTGGTGTATTAGCTGTTGATTACAATGCTGCATATTATTTGCATGTCGTAAAATATTCTGTTAGCATTGGAAGAAGCTCAGGGTCCAACTAGAATGGTAGAATTTCCCATATTGGAGGAGCAATAGGGTGCAGAGGAGATGTGCTTTAGTTTGGTCACAGTGGGGTTTCTACCCACTCCAGCCCTGTTACTGATGAGCTGCATGACCTTGGGTAGACTTGAGTGTCAGTTTCTTCATCTGGAAGTTGGAGGTAATAATATTATCTTACAGAATTATTGGGTAGGTTCAGGGGGAATCCACAAAGCTCTTGCACCTGTGCTTGACACACAATAACTTTTCAAAACATGGCATCATCACTTCGAACTCTCTCACTGTAAAAATGCCATACACATCTCTCAGGAACAGATTTCATTTTGTTCTTTTGATGGTATTTATACGTATTTTTATGTCAAGGTAATTCTCTCATTCCAGAAATTAAATACAGAACTATATAGTCTCTCTGGAAAACAACTGCCTGTCATCTTATGTTGAAAAGAAATTAAAATCTAGAACCATCCCAGCAAGAGTAAATGAGATTATCCGGGGAGAGTGGGAAATGTCTGAGAGGCCAAGAAGGGAGCCCTCAAGGAGCCCTGATGCTGAAGGGTCAGGTAGCAGCAGAGAGCCTAGAAAGGAGATTTGGGGGCAGAGGACTGGAGCGTCCCCGAAGCCAAGAATGTTATGGACGACAGTGAGCACTCAAGTGTCTGTTGGAATACAGAGGGGTCATGGGTCACCTGGCTTTGAGCTCCTCCCTGGGGCAGTTGCTTCCAAAGTCTGCAGCGTGGAACAGGGGAAGGGCTTGGACAGTGCGAGTCCAAGAGTCCAAGAATCAAGAGTCCGAGCCAGAAAGGGGCTTGGAGGTGAGACTCTTGGTTTTTGTCTTCATAAGATGGAAATCACTGACCCTGTTCAAATGCTGATGGGGAGGAACCTCTGGAGTGGGAGGCGTTGAGATGGGGGTGGATCTGTGAGTCCAAGGAGGCAGGAAAGGCAGGAATCCTGGGAAAGGATCGCACTTCCATTGTGCCTGGGGGAGGAGGCCAGCCAGAGCATAGAAGTGGACAGGTTTGTAGGTGGCCTGCTGAGCTCCCTTCCCACAACTTCACATTTCTTGTGAAGTTGGGGGTGGGATATTTTTCAGAAGGGGCAGAGGGTGGGTAGAAGTGATAGGATAGGAGGTTTGAGGAACAGAGAAAATTTGAACTCACTGTCGTGAAGACTGGCAGGGAAAGCTATCAGGAATCTGGAGGAGTTGTGGGCTACCCTAGATGCCCTTGCAGTTGGTGACCATGAGCTTTCAGGGGCCCAACCTCAAGGCTGAGGGACATTTCTACAGCCTCCCTTTGAAGCCTACATGGCTTTAATCTAAGATCCTGAATCACTTAGAAGCCAAATATGTGTTCATGATCACACTACCTGACAATCCTTAAAGCAAGACAGTAGTAGTTTTGATTTGTAAGTTTATTCATGCCGTGACTTCTTCATTCAAATATCCCAGGGGTACATGATTCCAAAATAGGAGGACAGACTAGAGAAATAAAAAGAACTAGAAAGGAAGGTCTTATAGGGACCCACAGTAGGGTCTGGAGCTGTGACTTGCCACAGAGGCTGATGAATTTACGCTGTATCAGATGTGATATTCTCCAAGTTGTTGACTGGTTATTGACTGAATTTATTCTGGGCTTCTTTATGACCACTCAGAAGTTAATATTAACTCATCACTCCTATTCTTTTTGTTCTCTGTGATAACAACAGGAGTCTTAGCGTTTGGGAACTTCAGTGCCATCACAGGTAAGGCTGGATCATTGGCTCACCTCGTTATCACTTGTTTGTCCTAAGATATTCTCATGAATGACATCTCGAAGTTGGAGCAAAACATCTTTATTTTACAAGATTTTCACCAATGCTGCCAGTCCAGTCATTCTGTAGGTGATTGAACATTTACTCTTTCATTGTTAACCTTTAAAAATTCTTGTTCTTAAAAAAAAAAATCTTCTGTTATTCCTAACAGAAGCCTCTACTCTTTCACATTCTGTAGTCTAGTCTGGTAAGGGACATTATTTTTCCTACACTGTACTTTCATAATATAGGGCACCTTAGCCTGCATTATGACAAAGGGAGCAGAGGCTGTTTACCCATGTGTGCATACACGCACAAAAGTGTGTGCGTGTTCTCATATGTAAGTGTGAACTGGTCAGTCTTGGGTTGAGCATCCAAGGTCAGAATGTGAGATTTGGAGTTCTTTTTAACTCCGGCCTTCACCTGAAATGAGGCCCTATGCAAACGCAATAATGGAAGTTTGCAGCTGGAGAGGCCTAGGTCAAATGATCATGCACAGTTGAGAAAGCTGAGACTCAGGGCTAGTGATTTGCTGTAGGTCATGCAAAGCCAGTGAAACCAAACTAGAACCCAAATTTCCCAGTTACACACTTATAGGCAGCCCTCCTGGACCTTGTTGCAGTTTGGAGGAGTCCACATTTGTAATCCCAGGGAAAAGTTATTGGAATTCCAATAAGTAATTCCAATCTACCACTTCCAGTGAAATCCACGGCAGGAATAAAGACACTAAGGCATATCTGTAGTTGTGGGGAGCCAAGGGAGTCCTAAGTCCACTTAGAACGATGGCTAACCAGAACAAAGGCCTTGACCCAGGGCCAAACCCAGGTTTTATTAATTTGTGAAGAGGGGAGTGGCTCGGGGATGAGTGACTGAGAGAAAGGTGGGAAGTACGTGAGTGCTGTGAGCTGGGCTAGGTAGGGGGCCTGAAAGCATCTCTGTAATATGCAGAGAGAGAGAAAGAGATACAGAAAGAGTCATCTGCATATCACAGATTGAGTAAGTATCTTGTGTTTAGGGGTCAGTGCTTCAGCTTTGATGTGTAATCTTCATGCCCTGAGATGTCATGGCCTCTTTCTTGAGCCTCAATCCCAGCTGACAGCATGGCGTCACTCAACCTAGCTCAGGCATTCTAGTTGGGAGCTATAGGCGAGGCATCACTGACCTGTCACATTGCTTTAAAGACTGCACATCAGCACCTCGGCTAGACCCATTTGCATTGCTTAAAGCCAATTGAGGGGATAAAGAAATATCTAGCCAGCTCTGTACATATCAATTCACGAAAATAGGGCCAGGTTTAGCCAAAATGGAGACACATGCTCTACTTTCAAGGAGAGTCACCCTGGTGGTCCTCCACAGTTCCCCCTTCTTTGTTTTGAAGAAGCTGGAGCGGAGTCAGTTGTGGCCGCATGGCCTCTAGTCATTGACAGATTGTGAATCCTGTACAACACACTTTAATAAGAAGAATTATAAACAAGAGAATGAGCACACCAATTCCAGTATAAAACCAAAAGTGAGCCTTGAGATGTGCAAATGGATTCAATTGTTCTATAGCATCAGCAAACTTATCCCAATCTTTAATTTGGGCATCAAGTATGGCTTGCTGCTGTGACATGGACAGCACTTTTCTCTGAAGAGCATCTATATGCATAGTAATATTTTGATGGACTGCTTCTTGTATATGTTTCCTAATCATTCCCCAAGGGTGTAGGATTTTACTATATAGTAAAGGGGTGATACAAAAATGAGTCATATTATAGTGACACTTTAATCCTTGTTGCAATTGCAAACTTTCAATTTGATCTCCTATCCAAAGGACAGAGGTCTCTAGAATGCTTACATGGGTTTGCAATTTTATAGCAATTTCTCGCTGAACTTTCCAGCTGTCATCAGCAGTTCTTGTCCAGTTGTCTACAAAGTGCGCAGTCTGTACTGAATGAGCTGATGCTGCAGAGCCAATAGCAGCGCTGGTTATCTAAAGAACTAGGGAGGTTATCCCCGCTATAATTAATCCAAACATTCTCTTGGTTTGGCTGCTAAATCTCTTAGTTAAGGTCTCTACCAAGAGGGAAGTAGGTGAATGATACCAAGGCTCTGTCGGATTGACCAGAAGCCAAACTCGGGGCATCCTGCCCATGATCACTATGGTGGAGTCATTAGGAAGATGCTCAGGCATGACACAATGAGTCAGATAACAATTAGTACATGAGAACATATTTTGTTGACTATCTTCCCTACTAACAGTACATGAAGATCATAAACACATATGTTTACTTTTATATACCTGTGACTTTGTAATATTACTTTTACTTTTCCTCCATTTATTGATTGCAGATGCCTAGCGCAGCTGTCCAGCATGAAAAGATAGGGCTAATTTCCATAAAGTATGTTGTATGGGTCCAGTTCTGTCATTGATAATGAGTCTGGGGATGGGAGGCTTGAGGCCTCTACCTGACCATGTAACACTGGACAAGGCCTCTGAGGTCATGGTACGATCACGAGAGCCTGAAAAGGAAATCTTGTGCCAATCTCAATCCTTTCCCAGAAGGAATCTTCTGGGGGACCAATCTACAAAGGAATAATTAAATTTGCATATAGCCCGTACATGGTATGGATCCCTGCAAGTCTGCCAAAGGCCCAAATCACCTTCCTCAAAATGAGGGGCGTGAAATTCTGGAATACAGATAGGAACAACAGGTTTAAAGTATCTTACAGGGTTACCACCTGAGGGAATAGGATTTAAGGTTAATAAGGCAAATTGTCCTTTAGACAGTTGTACTTTCCAAGTCTGATCCACAGCCGACATATAAGGGTTAGAATCTTGCTGTAGATGGGCCACACATATAAAGGTGGATATACAAAATGAGAAGTAATGTTAAGCTTGGACTGTTCTTGTAAATGGACTGGGCAAAATAGTAAATGTAGGGTTATTGCTCTCTACAGAATGGAAAATCTCTGGGGGCCTCTCATCCATGTAAGGGGTCTAAGCAAGGGTGGATTAGGTATGTAGGCCCAATCTCTTCTTCCCGAACCACAGGAATACATACTGTAGCTGCTAGGAGAGCAAGCATTGCAAGAAAAAAGATTTTCAGGTGATTGAACCAAACCCTGGCTGTTAAGTAGGTGGCAAGCCTCACGAAGGGTCTGCTGCAGGCCCTCCCAGGAACGTAGACGATGTGCTGGCGGGTTCATTGCTTGAGGTCTCTCTGGAGGCTTTGACATGTCGCGCAGGTGGGTTGGATTCTGCCCACTGAACAGTTCCTCGATTATCTGTGGAAATACAAGCATGTCCTCAGCCCCAATTTAAAAGTGATGCTGGACCTTTCCAAACACCTGTTTGGAGGTCACGCCAGGCAGGATTCAGAAAGGTTAAAACATATACAGCAAAGTTTTGATCCTGAGTTCCCCCTTCCCTTTGTTTAGTGAGTTGATTCTTTAATTTAAGACGAGTGTGTTCAATTATTGTTTGACCTTGGGGGTTATAGGGGATCCCTGTAACATGCTTTATATTCCAGTTATGAAAGAAAACTCTGAAAATGTTTACTAATATAGGCAGGACCGACATCAGGTTTTATTTTTTGTGGCACTCCTAATTTAGCAAAGGCTGACGCACTATGCTGCATTACATGTTGACTTTGTTTACCTGAATGACAGGTAGCAGGGCATGCAGAGCCAGTGACACCAAACTAGGACCTAAATTTCCTAGTTACACACTGATGTTTGCTGATCAGGATAACTAAGATACTGGTGTAATTTTGGTAAAGAATGCACAAATGGAGGTTCATCACTTAAATGAATGTTTTAAGGAAGAGAGCAGAGTGAGAGGACTCTGTTGATACTGGATGTGACTTTTCTAGTGTCCGTCTCATGGGTCTTGGTGGTTCTGGTGTTCGAGTGTAGTCAGAGCGGAGGAGAAGGACGGCTGCCCCCCTCTTCACCAAGGAGGCTGCATTCTACAATAGCACTCGGGGCCAAAACCCAGCCACATTAAGGCTCCTCCAGGAGATCTTTTAGGAAGAGACCCGCATAGTCTCTCAGGAAGACAAAACCAATAGTAATTCTCCCAGCATCTAATAAGTGGCTGTTTCTTCAGATAAACGCTGATGAAATCATTGGCTTTAGGGGCCATGGTGTGCTCCAAACTTGTCTGTATGCATGGAACAGTGAAACACTCAGCCCACAAGAGTCCCATGGCCCACAGCTTGCTAGGAGGACAGTTGGGTCATGACATCCTGGCTTAGCCTGTATTTAAACTCATGTGAGGAAGGAGGGCAGACAGTGGCATCTACACTAAACAAAAACTAAAATCTCTAATTTTATTGTTTAATCAGATATTCACTTAAGTAATTTTAAAGTACATCTGCATATTTGACACTAACATAAAACTCTCGTTATGTTGAAGCCAATTACTTCCAATGTGGAAGTCATATAAGTGACATTGCCCATGTCACCAACATACTCTGGTCTCTTCTCTGTGTACACCCTCGCCCTATTTACTTCCTCCTAACTCCGCTTTTTTTATTCAACAGAATAAAAAATACCTCCCACCCCTTACTAAGTATTAGTTATAAAATAATGCTCATGTTCTGTGTCCCTCTATTTACTTTTTAAAGAATCTCTTCTCTAAACCAGTCAACTATAGGTTACTCTTTAGAAGAAAGGGTAAAGTGTTTTTGTTTTGTTTCAATTAAAACATTTTTACATGCTTATTTTGTTTCCTTTTAGGCAAAAAATATTTAATGACTTCCCCTCTCCTGTACTTTTTCTCAATTCAGGTAATGCTAATTTCCCGGCTCAGTCATTTATTGGCTGTGTGGCTTGACATAGTTTTCTTAACCTATTTAAGCCGGTTTCCTTTCTGTACAGTAGGGATAATAGTAGCACTTTCCTCATAGCTGTCTTTAAAAAGTCAGTAAGAATTAAAGTGTATAGTTCAGGGTAAAGCAAACGTTTAATGACTATTCAACGAACTAAGATGTTCGGTTTTAAGATACACTTGAATTTCAGATTATGTGCAAATAGCTGCTAAAGATAAAGAATATTTTTATTATTAATTTTCATTTCATTTCATCCCATCCCATGGTGTATGTAAACAATTGGGGCTGTGCTACAAAAAGCTTTAAAATGGGAGATTTCTGTATCATTTTTTATTTACAGCTATATTTCCTTATACGTTTTTTTGAGTCTTTCATGTATTTTTTTTAAAGAGCAGACCTGAGTTTCCAGCAAAACCCAGCAAATGGTAGAGCTCTCGTATGCCCACACACAGCCTCCTTTGCCATCAGCGCCCTGCCCCAAAGTGGCACATTTGTGCAATCGAGGAACCGGCGCTGGCTTTTTATTTTTATCCAGAAACTCACATGTTGAGCAACGGTAGCGGGGTCAACAGGGTGCAGCTGCGTATTAACCTTATTTATCTATTCAAGATGCAGAGCTCTTTGGAATCGGATGGACTGGTAAGAATAGTGCAACCAGTGTGTCCTGTCTGAGTGCCCCGTTTCTTGTCTCTCTGACTTCATGAAGTTCGTTAAGGGCCTCAAAATGCAGAAACACAGCCGGAACCGGACAATGAGGAAGGAGACAAAGCCAGCTTCAGAGATGCCAGTGTTGGTGCAGAAGGGACGTGGGCAGAATCCGCCAGCAAATAATCAATTGCGCCATGGCCTGTTCAGCCCCAGGTCTGGCAGGAGTGGCGAATGGATGCACAGCTAGCGAGAGAGCCCAGAATGAACTGGGCCGGGTGATGAGCACCTCCAGTCTCCCCCACCCATGGCCCCATTCAGCTGGGTCTCAATGGTTAGCATATTTCACGCTGATTTCTTCTTACTTATTTTCCTTACTGGAGAGTGAATACAGGACCTCCCAACTGAGCTGCATCCCCAGCCCTTTTTTAGTTTTTATTTTAAAATAGGGTCTTGCTAAGTCAGTAAATTGCCCAAGTTGAAACCTGTGGTCCTCTTGCCTCAGGCTCCCAGAGTGCTGGGATTACAGGTGTGCACCAACATTTTCATTTTTAGAAGTGACAGTAGACTTTCTTCTCCCCCAACAAGCAGACTTTTAAAAAATTAATAGAAGTGGAATTTGAACCTGGGATGTAAAACTGCATTGAGAACAAGGTCCCAGAGAACCTTCTGGTAGTCATTGTCTACTGATTTACCAGAGGAGAGAAGAAAACATAAAAGCTAGGGATAAAGAGGAAATTGTAATTGTTTTAGACATTTCCATCTTCATGTCTGTCAAGTATTATATTTGTCAAGAAATGCATTGTAATCTCATTTTAAAACATGAACAGGAATTAGTAAGCACTGGTCCTGGAGAGTGGGTTGAACAGTCTCCAGGGCTGTTTAAAAAGACTCACCTGTGTGGTGTTTTGTGGTTCTGGTGTAGGTTGAGTGGGGCAGAATAAAGCAGTCCTGGCGGAAGACACCTCCCCCGCCGTCTTCCACTTAGGCAGATTGGACATCTGGCTTACAGGGTGGTGATGCGGAAGTCACACACACACACTCACTCACTCACACTGCTCTTGGCTTAAGTTATGGTGTCTAATCAGCTAGTTTATTTAACCATGGATGTGGAAGGTTTGACTGAAAAGCTGATTTAAATGTGGGCTACTGAACTTTCCTGGGGCCATGAGAACTGAGACTTTGTTTAGCCCTTACATCCAGTGAAACTCATTTCCAGCACAGACAAGGAGGCTCCCTGGGGAGCACATGATCACAGCTCGGGTTCCCATCCTCCAGCACCGCCCCTCTCCCCATCAGCGTTCTCCTACAGTATCGTCTCTCCTTCTCACTGCTGCCTGCCTGTGAAGACCTTCGTATGTCAGCATCTAAAGCCGTAACCTCCACCGTGCCCCAATCTCTCCTACTCCTTTCCTGGTTTATTTTTTCTTCCTTGGCACTTAGCATCATCTCACATACTATATATTTTATTATATATTTTGTTTACTGACAATCTCTTTCCTAGCAGAAAGTAAACTTCATGAGACCAGGGCTTTTTGTTTATTGTTTTATCTCCAGCACCTAAAACAGCACATTAGGTGACACATTAGGTGCTCAATAAATACTTGTAGAATGAATGAATAATGGCAGCCCCATGCTCAAGCCCTCTTCCTACCTCTTAGTACAGTATACTCCAAGTTGCTAACTATGAAATGAGTTGATTCTATGGGAGGGTTAAGGGTGTGGAGATATGACTGTCATCTTGGGGGTGTGCTGTGTAATCACAGAGAGCCTGAGAAGGGTTTGGTTTAATGCTCTGCTGTCATCAATTCAAAATTCTTAAGAAATTTTTCTTTGAATATCTGCTTTGAGACTAAAGTCCAGTGGGTTTATAGAGCATGCACATGAGAGAGATGCATGTAATTTGAGTGTTCAACACCAGCCCTTACCCCTGTATTTGAAGGGAGTGCTTACGATGTCCAGGAACACAGACTTCCTTCCAGTAGGTCATGTGTGTGGGGTACAGTGGCACACAAAGCAGGTCAAAGGAAAGTGTGTTGTGTCTACACCTGTCTTAGTCACTTTCCCATCACTGGAACACAACACCCAATGCCCACAATTTAAAGGTGGAGAAGTTTAGTTTGGCTCACAGTTTCTAGGATTCAGTCCATAGTCCAAGGCAGGAAGAGCATGGTGTATAGGTCTGGTGGAAGAAAGCTGCTCACATCATTGTGGTCAGGAAGCAGAGAGAGAAGCAAGGAGTCAGGGAAGGAGATACACCCTTGGGTCACACCCCCAGTGATCCACCTCCAACCAGGCCCCACCTTCCAACAGCTAGTCAACTAATCATGCCCCGTGATCCAATCACCTCCCAAACCCCATGCCTAAACACATGAGACACTTTCTATCCACACCGTAATAACCCCTGAGGAAGCAGGACTTCTGACAGTCTGAAAGGCTGTGCATTAGTTGTGTCCAAGTTAGATCTGGCTTTGAACACAGAAGGAAGGAGGAAACTGGAACTCTATCGTGTCCTGTCTTAGTCCTGTTCCTTCCCTGTATCAGCCAACAACTTAACACTGCAAATGAAGACAACAGAAGGGATGGGACAGATAGGGCAGTCATACTGCCCCTCCTTTCCATCTGCCCTCACTGGTCGGTAAGCTGAAGGCAGTGGTTATCTGTCTTGAATTCAGATATGAAATAAAATGCGTCGACCCAGTTTTATGCAGCATTTCCACTGTTCTGTTAAGAACAAAAGACATATGCATATAGCAAGTCTGAAATGCAAAGTGTGTAAAATGCTCTTATATTTGAAATCAGGCCTGGTGGCACAGGCCTGTCACCCCGGTAATCCCTGTAATCTGGGAGACTGAGGCAGGAGGATCACAATTTTGAACCCGACCTGGGCAACTTAATGAGACCCTAAAAATGGGCTGGGAATGTAGCTTAGTGTGAAAGCCCTGGCTTTTATTCCCAGTACTGCAAAAATAAAAAAAAAAAAACAAGAAAAATAAAAATCAAGCAAACAAAAACTCTTACATTTGCATTTGAAGCTGGCATTATACAATATAAAACTGAAGAGTAATACTCTAGCTAATGATTTTAAGTTTTACTTTCTCTTTATTGAGAACAGCTTATTTAATGGTAAAAATATGACAGAGAGAGAGAGAGAGACTGAAAGAAAAAAGGCTTTGTATTTTAGTACATTTTAAATGTCTTTTATTTTCCTAGATAAGCACACTACTACTGGGCTACCATCCCCGGCATTTACTTGCTCTTCTTCCGTGCTTTTTGAACATGGGACTCCAACATTAGACCCTATAAAACATGTTGCTGGCCCTGGTTCTCATGGCTGTGGTTGAATAATTCAATCCAGCCTGTCAAATTCTGGGGCCATGTTTCTAAAATAATATCTTAACAGTAATATCTTACTAACAGATTGTGTTCCAACTTATTTTATAAGTCATCAGCTTGGAACTTGGCATTTACTTTCCTGTAGGAACACTGTTTTGAATAGTGGTCAGGTTTCTAAGCTAGCACGCAAAATCTTACTGAGCCTGTACTGTAGCTGATTGTCTTTAGTATAATTGAATCATTGTTATCCTAACGTAGCTGAAGACTAGTTGTGCTGTTGGCCAAATCTTGCACTGTGGGGTTGCACTCTGCAGTTGAGCGGGATCACGGGAACACTGCTGGGCTCTGGCTGAGGAACCGGGAGCACTGAAATGTACCCTGTGGGGCCACAGCATTTAATGGGTGCAGTGAGACTCCTCTCTCCTGCCACAGTGACTGGTGATATTCCAGGGATGGCTGTTCCAGCAGCCTGGGGTCCCTCCAGGGGACGACATAGAGCTGGGTCCCAGTGGACTATGATGGGTATACAGCAAGGGCAAGAAACCAGTCTTCCCATTTTAAGCCACTGAGGTTTAGGGATACTCACCAGAGCAAAACTTAATCTTCTTTGATCAATAAAGCCATCAATTAGAATTCTTTGATTGTAAGCAATAGAAGCTAATGCTGGCTAATTAAAGCAAAGAGGGCTCTTTTGGATCCTTGCCAGCTCAGACTTGAAGGAAGGGCTCCAACATCCGGGACTTAGACATCAGAGCAGCTCCAGGACTCTCCGGCTAGTCCTGTCTGGGCTGACGTCAGTGTAGCTCAGCTCCAGCCACTTTCTGCTCCTGTGTTAATCTACCCTGAGTCAGGTTCCTTGGAGGGAGGGTTGGACTGGCCAGGGGTGGGGACCTTGATGGACGGTCCCAGTAGGAAGTGTTTGCTTCCAAAGAGCAACATAACTGCACGTCCACTCCCTGCAGCAGCATGGGGAGGTAGAGAGGAAGCAGCGTAAAGCTAGCCGTACTCCTAGAACACTATTTGGTAGGTTGGGGCCTGTGGCTCAGGGAAGCTGGCACATATTTTGTATGTTGTACGCAGTGGCTGCTATGGGCACTCCAGTTTGTGGAGGGCTCCTTCCTTAGCTTTTAGGCAGCTCTGGCTGCACAGCTTGGCGTGTGTGGGGAGGGGAAGATTTGGTAAAAACTACTCAGTGCCTAGGCTTTGGCTCTGATTCCGATTTAATAGTCTGGTGAGCCAGGATATCAGAATTTATTAACAGCTCCTCCCCACCCCCACAGGCTAATTTGTAGGCGGGGCTGAGTGGAGCTTCTGTAGGCCCCTGCCTTGGCCTCGCCCTGCCACAGCAGGGGAGGGGGGCTTCCTCTCCAGTGGGTTTTACTGCCTAAAAGAAGGTAAAACAGCTTATTCTTTATCTAGAAACTCAAGATGTATTTTATGCAATGGCTTAGTCCAACTTTATTTACCCAGCTTCTGCTGGACCTTGTTACTGAACCACTTAACACTCCAAGGTGGGGGAGGAGAACAGCTGGAAAGACTTTCGGTTAGAATTCATTCGTCCTCTTGTTGTTTCTCCCCCTTCTGTGGCTGCCCTGTGACCTCTCTGAAGTGCCACTTAGCCTTTGACCCGTGCTTAGAGAAAGGGGCAGAGGTAGATCCCCCTGCCACACGCATGGTCCCGCCGCATCCCCGGCTCCCAGGGACAAGGCCTTGCGAGGGTGAGACCTGTTCTTTCAGCAGCTTGTGCCAACTTCCCTTTGCGAAGCAGTCACAGCATTAGCTGGAGGTGTGAGACACCATGTGAGTAGGGACTTGTTTTATTTGTGAGCTGCAATTATCACAAGATCTGCCCCTGTTGAACTGCTTCCTCTCTTTCATCCTGACTTAGTGTGTCTCATGTCAGTGCCATTGTGTGTCCCCCTTACACCTCCCATTATCTGCCAAGCGAAGAAGTGGTCGCTCCGGCTTTGGCCAGTCGTTCCATGTACAACACACCGGGGCAATCTTTGCAAGTTGTAGGTGGAGACGTTTACAGACACATTCGCTTGGCAGAGGGCCTCTGTTGTGGGGAGGAGGAAGTGTAACCCCAGACAGCCGAGTCCCTTCCCTATGACTCAGGCTGCCACCTGCCACCAGCCAGCTGGAGAGGATGGAAAGCAAACCATCATGCTTTGGGGAGAAGCCAGGGCACAATCACCCTGCTGCGGCTTTATTTTGCTGTCACACTCCAGGGCTCACTGGCCACTGCGGTACCCCAGGAGACTACCGTGGAAAAGCGCACGCTTTCCCAGCATCCCCACTTCCCTTTGTTCATTTGGCCTTTCAGGGATGTTCTTAAATATACTCACAAACCCCAGCCAACTCTCCAAGTTTCACTCTGTCTTTTTCTTTTATTACATGAGGGGGATAGCACCGGTCTTAAAATTCTGGGTTTCTATACATTTTCATGTATGATGAAAGGATCATCTGACTTTTCCAAGGGAAACATTTCACAGGAAAAAGTTTGAAGCCTCTCTATAAAAATCAATACAAGCCAGGAGTGGTGGCACATAACTAATCCCAGCACTCAGGAAGCTGAGGCAGGAAGATTGCTGTGAATTTGAGGCTGGCCTGGGCTACAAAGTGAGTTCAAGGCCAGCCTGAATGAACTGCATAGTAAAACCCTGTCTCAAAATAGACAAAAAGGGCCAGGGATACAGCTCAGCGGCACAGAGCCTGCCTGGCAAGCACAAGGTCTTGAGTTTGATTCCTGGTACCAAAAAAAAAAAAGCTGTCTGTAGAAATTGGGAATACAGCTTTTAATAGGGAAGCAGTATTATGTATAAACAGAGCTTTGACTAAGAATAGCAAGACTTCTGACTCCAACACTAACCTGGGGGAACTTAGGCTCTGTTTTGTGTGAGTGATGGTTCGTCTTGGCTGTCCATTAGGCTGGATAGAGGGACACCTACAAAGTCAGTAAGGGACACTTCTGGGCGTGTCTATGATGGTGTTTCAGAGACGACTGGCACGTGGGTCAGTGAAGTAAGGTGGGGGAAGATCCAACCTGAAGGTAAAAGGCATGTCCAACAGGCTGGGGCCCAGATGGGCCAAAAAAAAAAAAAAAAAAAACCACAGAAGGAAGGAGATGCACACACATGCACGCAAGCTCAACTCTTGAGCAGGTGCATTTCTTGCCGCTGCCATCACCTGCAGCTTCCTCGGCCCTTCAAAGGGAACTTACACCAGCAACTCCAGGGGAGCTTCCAGACCTTCAGCCTCAGACTGGGGCTGCACCTTTGGTCCATCTGGTTCTGAGGCTTCCAGCTTCTTGGACTGAGCATCTACTAGTTCCCCAGCTCTGCAGCCCGCAGGTGGTCATCGTGAGGACTCATCCTCTGATCCTGTAAGCCAATCTAACCAGTCCCCTCTTGTGGGTACACTCCATTGGTTCTGTTCCACTGGAGAATCCTGACTGATACACTGTGTTAATCTGCCTGTGAAGGCAGCTTAGCAGTTAGGAACACGGGCTTGGAGTTGGACTGACCTGGATTGAAGACGTGGTTCAGCCGGTTATGAGCCATATGAACTTGCATGAGCCATTTGGCTTTGCTAAAGCTTTGGTTCCTTCATCTATAAAACAGGGACTTAAGAGTTTGCTAGAAATACTTAACCTCCTTGTATTCTTGGCTCCCCGAGGTATAAACTGTACCTGGCTTCTTTTCTGTCCTGACTCTCATATAAACACACTCAGGCATCTTCATCTTAAAAATTTAAGAAAGACATCAGCCAGTGAACTCCTCCCTGACTTTTGTCCTGTCTGTCTGTCCTTGTCCCTTCTGTCTAAACATGGGGAGCAGGGCAGATATTCCTGATTCCCTTAGTTCATCCAAAGGCATCGTAGTTTTTCATATTTTATTATTTCTAAAATTGGGCTATATCATGTACCTCAATATAACTTTATCTATAGACACTGAAATTAGAGTTTCATGACATTTCCATTTTTTGGGGGGGGTACTGGGAATTGAACTCAAGACCTCATTCTTGCCAGGCAGGTGCTGTGCCACTGAGCTCCATCCCTGGGCCCTTCCATGTATTATGAAGTGTTATTCTTTCAAATTTTATTCAACCATCTAAAAATGTAAAACTCACTTTTGACTCATGGGCCACACAGGAGCACTTAACTCTAGTTAAGTTGCCAGTTCCCAGCTGGGCCTTTCATGCCTGACAACAGGAACTTGCCAGCAGCTTTGTGGGTCAGGAGTGTCGGCCTCTGTGCACAGGAGGACTTGGCTTGGCACGTCTGCTTGGTCCATCTCGCCTCTCTGAGTCCTTTGCTTAGATGACACCTCGCATGATTACTTTTAACTTAAATTTTGAACCTTAATTATTACTTAATGTTTTCAGAAAGGTCACGCCATGGTGTGGCATCAAAATGAAATTTCAGAAACTATCTTGCGTGTGTCACACAATGGAATCCAATGCAGTAGAAATGGCCAGATCTCAGAATAGATCCTAGAATTTTCAAAATTTGGATAGTTTGCTAAAAGCTTCTGGTTGACTTTCCGAAGTCCTTTTATTGCCATAATGTGGCATTGAGGGGAAGAGGGAAATTTGAGTTCAAAAGAAAGAAGAAACTTTCCAGAGGAAATGCAAAACCCAGGCAAACCTAGGTTTCTTCCCCAGGCCTTGAACTGTTGGGTCAAATTTTTTTTTTTTTTTTTGGTGGGTACCGGGGGGTCGACCTCAGGACCTCGCGCGCCAACAGGCACCCGTGCTGCTGAGCGATATCACCGGCCCCTTTTTCGTATGTGGGATCCGGGAGTCGAACTCGGGCCCTCGCGCTTGCCAGGCAGGCGCTTATGCTGCTCAGCCATCTCACCGGCCCTGTTGGGTCAATTTTGAAAGAGTTGTAGAGGTCAGGTGCACAAGTCCTGGCTACAACAACAATGTCACTGTGGCTGCTTTGCATAGCTGTGGACAGCCAAATATTATTCCCAAGGATCTTCAGATGCTGAATACAAAGCAGGCTTGGACTTAAAGGTCTGTTTCGATGCTAAAGAAGAAAGTGATCTAAAGTGTGCATAAATGGATTCTGTTGAGAGTTGAGCACAGATTTTTAGGGCCGTGAACTACTCTGTATGACACTATAACGGTGGCTACATGTCACTGTACATTTGTCCAGACCCACAGGGTGTGTGACACTGGGAGGTAACTCCATTCTAAACCACGGACTTTGAGTGATAAAGCTGTGTCAGTGTAGGGTCATCGGTGGTGACAAATGTATGACTGTGGTGGGGAACTTTGCTTATGGGGAAGCCATGCACGTGTGGGGATGTAAGGGGAGTCTCTACACCTTCCTCTCACCTTTGCTGTGAACATTAAAGCTGTTTCAGAAATGTAAAGTCTTAAAAAAAGTGTAATTTAAACAGGGTCAGGACTAGTGTAAGGGGATCGAGGTGCTAGGAGGCAAATGTAAGGAGACTCATTTTCAGGCTTGTGCCAATGTTGGGCTAAATTGCTGAGAAACCCATGGTGCGTCTTACACTGCATGGTGTCTTAGACTTGGGGAGGTACGGTGGTCACTGTTCCCCCAAGGGGTGGAGGCCTGGCTTCTTACCAGTCTTCCTGGCCTGGCACCAGCTCCTCAGGGAACCTTCCTGCAGTTCTCACCATGCCTTTTGTAAATTTTCTATGGGTCCTATATCAGTGCAATTGCTTTTTTTTTTTTTTTTTATATGGGTAACGGGAGTCGACCTCAGGACCTCGCACTTGCCAGCAAGCGCTTGTGCCTCTGAACGATATCAACGGCCCTTTTTCTTTTCCTTTATGTGGGTTCCAGGAGTCGAACTCAGGACCTCGCACTTGCCAGGCAGGCGCTTATTAAGCCACTGAGCTATCTCACGGGCCCAGCAATTCCTTTTTAAAGTCTGTCTTTCCCTTAGACTGTGAGTTCCTTGGAAAGAAAAAATTGTGTTATATCTTTTCTTCTTCTCCTTGTTCTTTTTTTTTTTTTTTTTTTTTTTGAGACAGGGTCTTGCTATGTAGCCCAGGCTGGCCTCAGACTCTCCACAATCCTCCTGCCCCAGCCTCCTAAGTGAGGGAATTACAGGTGTGCACCACCACACCTGGCATGTGTTATATCTTTGCAGCTGACTCAACAAAGGGTTGATAAGTTTTGACATCCTTGAGGGATGGAAAGGAGAATGGATTCTTTTGCTGAGCGATTAGTGTTTCTTTGTAACCATTGGGGCACATAGTGGGCTGATGAAACATCTTCACGGGTCTGAGAGCTTCCTGGTCCAAGCTTTGCCCCTGCCTTCAGTTGAGGGCTAACTTGATCATCTGGATAAAGGAAATATAAAAAGAGTGTTTTTTAAATGACTCACGGATCAAACATTTAAAAAGAAAAACACTCAAGGAAGTCAAAGCGGGTGCCATGCTTTGGAAACTTTGGAAGAAAGATGTCAATAGCCTGTCTGGTTGAAAGTGTGAGGGCCCAGGTGCAGTGTGTGTGGTACGACTGTTTAAAATCCCTCTTGTCCCACTCAGTCTACAATGGGGATTTTCTATAGAAGTGAGACTTCCTAGTTTTGCCGAGATCCTCAAATTGTCTGCTTTCGTAATAGCAAAGGCATGGCTTATACCTGACTCTAGTTTCTAAAGCACAGTGTTCAGAGGGGACAAGTCAGCACCATCTTGCCCCCATTTAACAGCCCTAGGATTTCCTGCTCATTGTGTTCTGAGATTAGTTTGAACTGGCTTTTTACGATTTGAGAAGTCCTGAGTTTGAAGCATAGTCAAAAGTAATTCTATTTTCTGTAAACATGGATATTTTTAGTTTTAGGTCAGCAGGGTTGGGCATAGACCACAAGGGGAAAGTGCTGATGCCTGAAGAGATTCACAAGGGGGTAAAGAATGTAAAGCTCATGTCTCATTTCCCTTTCTCACTGATAACTGCTGCTATATCTTTATCAGTCTCTTTAATGGTGTGTACTTAAAATAATTTATTATAAAAATAACATGTAGTTATTATAAAAAATAAAGGAAAGCTGAATATGTTTGTGTACACCTGTAATCCCAGCACCCTGAGAAGCTGAGACAGGAGGCCTGCAAGGTCCAGCCCAGCTTGGGCAACTTAGTGACTTAGTGAAAACATAAAATAAAAAATTAAAAAAAAGGCAGGGGATATAGCTCAGTGCTAAGGCCCTGGGTTCTATCGCCAGTATGAGAAAAAAAGAAAAAGAAGAAAAAAAAGAAAATAGAATCCAGCAATATACTTTAAAAAATGTATAAATAAGTAATGCCAGCAGTGTAGTTTAAGAATGTACTATAACAAGGTTAAATTTATTCTAAGAATGCAGAGACAAAAACATTAGAAAGTGTATTCATATAATCAACCTTATGTGAAAACTCCATGATCATCTTGTTCACTCCATTTTTTTTTGGGGGGTGGTAGTGCTGGGGATTGAACCCAGGGCCTCATGCATGCAAGGCAAGAACTCTACCACTGAGCCACATCCCTAGCCCCCCACGATCATTTTGATACTGAAAAGTCATATGAAAACCCATAACATGGCTCATATTAAGGTCTGAAAAAAGACAAATATCAGCATTATCATTATCTAAAAGCACTAGTTAATATAAGGAGTAAGATTATTAAACAAGATATCTAAATATTAGAGAGGAGACAAACTTATTTTCATTTGAAGATGTTATGTTTTCCTACCAAGTGAATTATAAAAAAGAGAAAAAAAAAACTTTTGGAAATAATGGAGTTCAAGAGAGTGTGCAAGTACAGAAACATACATTCAATTCTTGTATATCAATACCCAGATAGATGATATAAAGGAAAATATATTCTATCACAGTAGCATCAACAAAATAAAATAGAAATACATGTAGCAAAAAACAAAATAAAATTTTTATGAAACTGTCCTGAGAGAGATAAGAATGAATTCATGGAGAGAGGAACCATGTTATTGGATGGGAAGACCCAGTATTAACAAGAGGCATGTGCTCAAACTGACTTATAAATCTTGTGGGATTCCAAATGAATTCTCAAACTCAGAACGAGATGAGCCAAGACAGTTCTGAAAAAAGGCAAACGAAAAGGAAGTACTGGCTTTCCTGCATTTTAAAATAAAGTTATAGGTGCTAAGTGTGTATAAAACTAATACAGAAAAGAAACAGACAGGTCAATGGAACAAGACAACTTAGAAAGATCCCGATGAGAATGTGAGCATGCATGGATGTGTGTGGGCATGTGAGTGAATGTAAATAAATATCAGAATTTAGCTCATGTGTATAAAGGAGGTTTTTTTTTTTTTTCTTTTAAAGAGAAAAAAAATAGAGCAAAATTTCAAAACAACGAAATAGGAGGGTACCAGTGGTTAATACATTCCGTATTGTTATCTTTAAATTAGTTACTTAGGGTACAAGTCATCAGCATTCAATTGTCCAAACAATATTTTCCCTTTGGAGCAGTTTCTTCCTGTTTTACTATGTCTATTGTACATTTTGGATCTTATTTACTCTTTCAGTTTCTCACACTAGGAAGACAATACGATGTTTACAAATGTGCGTCTGGTTTATTTCACTTATGAGTATTTTCTCGAGTTGCATCCATTTACCTATAAAAGTTAAAGGAGGTTTTTTTTTTTTTTTTTTTTTTTCAGAAAAAGAAGAACAAATTTTCAAAACAACATAATATGAGGGTAACAATGGTCAATGCATTACGTATTATTATCTTTAAGTTAAAGGAGGTTTTTTAAATCTCTGGATCAACTGTTAATACACAAACTATAAAGCTGGATCTTTATTCTTTATGTGAAAACAAATAGGAGATAATAAAATATTCAAATATGAAAGATAAACTCATAAAATGCTAAAGTACAAGTAAATAGCTTTAGCCTTGAAGTGAAGACATGATACCAAAGGGAAACTACAACTGAATACTTTATAGATTCAAATACATACTTTCTATAAAATGCCTTTGCATATCGAGTAATAAAGAAATAGAAATGCGAAACTATATGACACTGGTATAACATCGCCAGTATATAAAGGAAATATACAAATTAATCTAACAAAGGCAAGTTATTGAATTAAAAAGTGACTGAAAGATTTAAGTAGGCAGTTGTGAAAGTTGTCAGAATCAAAATGGAGTCATTTGTGTCAAACCCTAACGAATGGAGTTGGGAGACCGTGGAGGGAGGAGTCCTCGTGCATATTTCTCTGTGCTATAGTTTGGATACGGTTTGAGTGTGACCCTCAGGTCTTCTGACTGTGTCCGAAGAAGCTAATTGCACAAGTGTACAAATCTGTATTTACCGATGCTGTATGAGAATTTTAAGTTTTTAGTGAGTAGGCAATCATTTCCTTTGTGACTTTTTCCTGTTGCTTTTATGCTTCTGTAGTCTTTCCCTATCCAGAAGTAATATAAAACTCACTGATTTTTAGGGGTTAATTTTTTGAACATTTTAACAATTACCTGGAAGGGTTTTTGTTTGTCTGGGTTTTTGCAGCACTGGGGACTGAACCCAGGACCTCGTGCATACTGGGCCAGTACTCTACTACTAAGCTCCATCTCTAGCTGGAAGGATTTGTAAGTGTGTGGTGACATGGTGTTTTAAATGAATATTTCTCCAAGTTCCCATTTCCTTATAACCATTTGTTAAATAATTCATCACTTCACCTTTGATTCAAGGTACGTCCTTTATCACATGTCGATTCCTTGTATGAGACACATTTCTGGGCTCTTCATTCTGCTTCATGAATGTGTCTGCCTATGACTTGCTTATACTTGCAATGTGACTTTAATAAATGTTAAAATGAAGACATACTAGTCACTAACAATTATTATTTTCTCCCTTAAATCTCTTGTGTATTCTTCCAGGTTTGTGTAGTTTCACCAAACAGGCCCATAGAGTTGTGAATGGAATTCATGAAGCCATACATTGATTTGGGAAGACTGGTTTCTCATTTGCAGGGAGCTGGTGGGTCTCCTGGCCCTGTCATGTTCCTCACTAACCCAGCTAGGTGGAAAGGCCTGGAGCTGGAAAGCGACCTCAACAGGAAGGCGAGTGCCAGACCTGGGACAGGCACTCACTAACCCTGGCTTAGATAAGGAAGTGGCTAGAAGTCTCGGGAAACACAAGGGCAGTCCCTGTGGGAATCTATAAACCAGTGGCATTGTGGGACTCAGGCTTATTTTGAAGCTTTACTCCTGGATGCATTAGCCTCAAGGGGGAACTGACAAGTGTTCTCACACTGATCTTTGTCTGGGTGAAGGGCGGGGGAGAGCTGGCTGGAACAGGCATTGGTGTGCCCTGCTTCCCTGTCTTCCACAGGGACAAACGGCCAGGGTAGGAGTTCTGTGAGCTTCTTCAGGCTTCCTCAGAGCCCTGTGGAGTGGCGGGAAGCATGTAGGCCTCAGAATAAAGCAGATTTAGCTTTGATTTCTGATGGCTATGTGATCTGGGGCACACTTCTTTATGTTTCTGATCCTCATCTGAAATGCCAATGATGGTACTTACCTGATAGGATTGTTGTTTGTATTAAGTGAAATAATAACATAAAATTCCAGGATAGGCCTGGTATGATGTGGTAATGCTCAAAATTGTGGCCATGAGTAACTGTAATAAAATTATTATTTTGTTGCGGTGGTGAAGATTACAAGAAATACTGGATATAAAATGAGTTATCAAGCTGAATGTAATCACTATGTATCGCAAACATATACTAATAAATTATTTTAAAAAGGCAATTTGAGTGTATAATCCTGGGCCTAGTTTACTCATATTTGGTTCAGAATGAACTATTCTCTTATTTTCCTTTAAAAAATGTTAGCCATGGTATTGCACACTTATAATGCCAACACTCAGAAGGCTGAGGCAGGAGGACTGCCATGAGTTACAGGCCAACCTGGGCTACATAGTGAATTCAAGACCAGCCTGGGGTACATAGTGAGTTCAAGACCAGCCTAGACTGTAAGGTGAGACCCTGTCTCAAAAAATATCATACTAAATGGTCAAAAACTGAAAGCTTTCACTCTAAAATCAGGAACAAGACAAGGATATCCACTATCACCACTCCTATTCAATATAGTTCTGGAAACATTAGCCAGAGCAATTAGACAAGAGAAAGAAACAAAAGGAATAAAAATAGGAAAGGAAGACATTAAACTATCATTATTTGCAGATGACAAGATACTCTACATCAAAGACCCCCAAAACTCCACCAAAACACTTCTAGATTTAATAACCAGATTCAGTTGCATAGCTTGATACAAAATCAGCACTCAAAAATCAATAGCATTCCTGTACCTAAATAACAAACTCACTGAGAGAGAAATTAGGGAAACAAGCACTTTTCACAATAGCATCCAAAAAAATGAAACACTTAGGAATCAATCTAACAAAGGAAGGAAAAGATCTCTATACTGAAAACTACAGTACTCTGAAAAAGGAAATTGAAGAGGATATCAGAAAATGGAAAGATATCCCTTGCTTTTAAGTAGGAAGACCCAATATTGTGAAAATGGCTATACTTCCAAAATTGTTATACAGATTTAATGCAATCCTGATCAAAATACCATTATCATACCCCACAGAACTAAAGAAAATATTCCTAAAATTCTTTTGGAACCAGAAGAGACCTAGAATATCAAAAACAATTCCAGGAAACAAAGGCAAGGCAGGGGGCATCATAATCCTTGACTTGAAATTTTATTATAGAGCCACTGTGATAAAAACAGCATGGTACTGGCAAAAAACAAAACAACCTGAGGATCAATGGAACAGATTAAAAGATGCAGAAACAACTCCAAACACACTCAGTTACCTTATCTTTGACAAAGGGGCAAGACACATTCACTGGAAGAAAGATAGCCTCTTCAATAAATGGTGCTGGAAAAACTGGCTTTCCACCTGCTGAAGACTAAAACTAGGCCCATGTCTGTCACCATGCACTAACCTAAAATCAAAATGGATCAAAGATCTAAATATAAAAACAGAAACACTAAATCTGCTGGAAGATAGAATAGGTAGAACTCTTGAAGACATAGGTGTAGGCAAAGACTTCATGAACAAAACTCTGACTGCACGGGAAATACAAAGAATAAACAACTGGGATCTCAACTTATTAAAAAGCTTTTGCACAGCAAAAGAAACCACCAACAAAGTGAAGAGACAGAGTGGGAAAAAATTTTAGCCATTTGTTCCTCAGACAAACGACTAATATCTAGAACATATAAAGAATTGAAAAAAACAAAACAAAACATACAAACAAAAAAAATCAAAAACCAAACCGTGTTATCACAATGCCTGGTACCCGTAACCTATCACTTTTATTGCAGCATATTGTTATTATTGAGGCTGTTATTGTGGGTGTAGCGCCCAGGTGTTCTACATATTACCCTCGGCCCCTACGTACAAGGCATTAATTGTGAGCCACAAAAGCAGGTGCAAGGGCTGTCGCTTACCTGTCTGCCTGGTGCTGCTCATGGGAACCCTGGGCCTGGCCCATGTGCCTGTGCTCCAGCTGTCAGGGCTGAGGCTTCCTCCTGCATCAGCCTTCCTTGGCCTCAGTGATGTGCAGTCCTGGCCAAGCCCAGGCTTCCCTTGCCCTGGATCCCCAGCCCACTAAGGAGTAGGGACAGGAAGCAGCTCTACATTCCAGTTCCACTCAATTTTTCCAAATGGTGTCATAGTTGGCAAATCAGGCCACACTGCAAGGTGTCTTTCTCCTCATCTGAATGGGGGTTAATATAACCCCATTGCTGTCCCCATGGCTGGATGAGGAGCCAATGAAAGAATGCGGAGATGACATCTGATGTATGTTAGGTCCCAAACTAGGTTGTCAAACAATATAGGATGCCCAGCTAAATTTGAATTTCAGATAAATAATGAGGAATTTTTAATATTTATATTCTGTGGTCCTAGGAATTGAACCCAGGGCCTTGTACATGCTGGGCAAGTGCTCTACCACTGAGCTACATTCCCTAGCCCTTTGAAAGTATGAAAACTTTTAAAAACAGGGTCTCTAAGTTGCCCAGGCTGGACTTGAATTTGTGATCCTCCTGCCTCAGCTTGCCAAGTAGCAGGAATTTGTAAATATAATTACATTCCAAATATCCACAAGACATTCTTATACTAAACAAATTATTTACTGTTTTTCTGAAATTCAAATTTAACTGGAAATCCTGTACTTGTATTTGCTAAATCTGGCACCCCTGTTCCCAACAAACATTATTCCGTTCCCTCCTTACTGTGAGTGTGTAACCTGATCACTTCCTGGTTCACTGTGACGATCTCATTCAGTCCCATGAAATTCATTCAACCAACACAAGCTTGCCGGGCAGGTGCAGAAGGTGCACAGAAGTAGAGGAACAGATGTTGGCAGGTGTTTCCGGCTTGAGCTTCACTTATGAAATTTCCTGAAAGGGGTCAGGACTGTTCCAGTGTGAGCTGCTGGTGTTATGGTGGACACTCAGTTTTCAGGCCTCCTTTCAGCCTGGAAATGCCAGGGGGACAGCATGTGATCCTTTTCAGGAGATTACTGTGTATCTGTCACTGCCTCTGGGCCTCCAGGAAGGGCTGGTGATTCAGGCAAGCCCCGGGTGAAGTCCCTCATATCCCTTCCGGCCCTGCTCACACCTGTCTCCCAGATAGCCGCACTGAGTTCTGGCTCCCCTGAAGGCAGGGGCCTGTAGCCTGCCTCTGGGAGATGCCTTTTGGGGACTTCAAGGGACAGGGTAGATGGCAACTCTGGTCCCCAGTTTCAGTTTCCCCTGGGTGCTGTGTCTGCTGAGTCCCCAGGACAGGGAGAGGGACCTTAGAGCTTGTGCTGTCCACGCAAATCCTCCCTGGTCTTGCAGCCTGCTGAAGCCAAGGAAGGCCTCAGCTTGTGGCTGTGGACCCTGCTACAAAGGGTAAAGCCATCCCCTCCACCCGAGTTGGGATGGTGGAGGTGAGCGGACAGGTGCAATGGGCTCTCCTCTGCCTTCTTGGGGTGCTTGGAGTGGAGGGTAAGGGACCTGGCAGAGCCCTGGTCATCTGCAGGAGGGAAGAAAGTACCAAACTTGAAGGTTTCTGCAAAATCCTATCAGGTGGATGGTAAGCAGCGTACACCTGAGAGAGGAAAAGAGGCCCCACAGCACAGGCCTGGAGTCAGTGCTGGCATGGACACCATGTTGGTGTCCCTATGTGCCTGGCTTGCTTTCTGTAAATTCAGCACAGTAACGGGCCAACCTCATGGGGCTGCTGAGATGTAATGGAAATATGCTCTGAAGAGCTCAGTCCAGCATCTGGCATGGATGAGCGAAGAAGGAAAGGACTGCTGTGAGCTGGGTTGACATGGTTTCCCTTGAGTGAGTGGAGAGTCCCACGATGCCATGCTTTGTGCAGATGTCCTGGGGTGAGTGGCGGGCTGCTGCTCAAGTGCCCCTCACCTGGCCTCCAGGAAGTTCATGTGTGTGCATGGGTGCTTGCATGCACGTGTGTGCATGCATGTGGAGCATGGAGGGGGTGCAATTACCTCACTCAGGCTCACTCAGAGTCACCTGATCTTTATAAGCTGAAAACCTGTCCCTGCAGAATACCAACTATTAGGCACGCCCAAAAGACAAAGCCAAGGGAATGTTGTTACACCAGGGAAGGGCTGATGATTAAGTTAATGATGGGCCTGTCCTTAGTCCCAGTTGACTTTGCATCCGTGTGATGTAGAAACTAAATGGTAACCACTCCTCCCTGTTTCTATGCCCTTGACCTATAGACATCCAGTAAAACTACCCTAAAATGCTGACGTGTGGGCATCTTAGAAGTGGAAAGAAGGGAAATGACAGTTTTGTGATGCAATAAGGTCCCAAGTGCTCTGTAAATACCACTACATTTAATCTTCATAAGACGTCTACAACCATAGATAGCTTTTATCAGTTCACAGACATGGACGCCCAGAGGTTAAGCAGCTCCCCCACTGTCACACAACTTGTAAGTGGGGGACCCAGGTTTCTACCCAAGATCAACTCTGCAGCTGCCTTCTCCAGATATCAGCAGGCTTTAAGCTACTGCTCTGCCTTCTGTGCCCATGGCAGACGCTGTGCAACAATAGTGGCATTCTTTCTCTAGATCAGGAAGCCGCCTTTGTAGTCGTCCAGATACAGCTGGCCACGACCTACCTGCAGGGGGCGTGCTAAGGTCTGGAAGTTTGTGTCACACCCCGATCCATATGTTGAAATCCTAACTCCAAGGTGATGATGGTATTAGGAGGTGGTCAGAGCGTGGGAGCACAGTCCTCATGCGTGAGATTGGTGCTCTTACAAAAGAGGCCCCAGGGACCCCTCATCCCTCCGGTATGTGCGGACACAGCCAGAAGGTGCCAGCTATGAACCAGACACAGCACCCGTCTGAGACAGAACCTACTTGCATCTGATCTTGGACTTCCACCCTCCAGAACCGTGGGTAATAATTCTCCCCTGTTTATAAACCCCTCAGTCTGTGGTATTTAGCAGCCTGAAAACATGAAGTGGGCACACAAAACAAGCCCCAGGCCCTCGTGGCACCACTGCAGCTGCCTCCCCGTTGGCATCAACAGCTCTTTGTGTCAGCTCAGGTGTGTCTCGGGGCCCAGCTCCCCCTGCAGAATGCTGATGCTGGGTTCAGGGAGGCAGGGCCAGGTGCATGTCACACAGGCTGGAGCCTGTGACATAAGCCTTCCTGGGAAGGCTTATCATTGACACAGAGATCGTTCTTATTAGTGACTCTTACACTTGAGTCAACCATTGTCTTCTGCTCTGTTAAAACATGAGTACCCGTGTGCTGAGGACCCGCTTGACACGGTACAAGCAGGCAATAATTAATATTAATAAATCGGCATAAAAATAAATGGAGAGTCTGTCCTAGGCCTACACGACTTGTGGCGAGACCCCCGGCTGGTTCAAGGACAAATGAGTCTTTAAGCCAACAGCCAGAGCCAAGGCCAGCAAACAGTCTGTGAAGTGCTGGTGCCTCAAAGCAGGATAACATAGCAGCTGAGGACTTAACTCATGCAAATTCCTTCCAGCTCAGTAGTCGCAGTTAGCAGACTATCATGTTACTAGTTAACCCTGATCTGTTCCTGTGGGATTTTCCAAAAACGCATTGTTCCTCAATTCTTGAACCTGGACTGCATCAGCAGTTGACCCTCACCCCTTCCTGCAGCCACCAGCACACCCCCCAATCAAACTGTACACCAAATAAAAGCCAAATGCACTGTGCCTCATGGTCCTAGCCTGTCATTGGGCTTTGACCATCCTAGTGCCCCTTGTAACTAAAATATATTTTGTCTGTTTTATTCTGTTGTCGTATGTCTGAGCAGGAGATTGGTGGTCTTAAGCCTGGGCCCCGAAAACTGTGGGGTCAGTAACAAATGTACTGTATTGTGAACTTATTTTCTGAGCACTTTTTTCTTTATTTAGGAGGATAGGCAAGACTTTCCAGTGCTTAGAACAATAGATGATAGCTCTTGCCACACTCCTCCCCACAAAACACACACACGCACTTTAGAGGAGTGCTAGATCATCCATGCAGAACTTGCTAAGAACTGTCCAAACTGGCCCTGCAACCCTGGTCTTAGCCCATTACCCCACCTTCGGCCTAGATCTAAGAAAAGACTAAAGATCGCGCAGATAGCTGAGGATTTCTCTAATGAGAAAGAACGTGCAGCCGCCTCTAGGACCTGAGCGTTGAACTGTTTCTGGGGAGTGCCATACACTTCCCCAGCTGTTGGGCCAGGACTAGAATGCAAGGCAATCTGACACCTTGCAATGTGACTTGAGGGTCTTGAAATCCCCCAGCCCAAGATTTCTGCCTGCAGAGGAGAAGAGACTCCAGCAGAAAGAGCCTCTGTGGGGTGTCCGTTTGAGAGGGAGCTGAGAAATTGTAGGAAGATAACTGATGGCATCACCCACGTTGCTTGGTTCAGGGACTGGGGTACAGTGGGGATCCCCAGCAAGACGGCTTCCCAAGAACCCACAAAAGGCCCCTCTGGGGGACAGGAAAGAAGGCTGCCTTAGACAACTGCTGAATAACAGTTTCCCAAAGACATCTACGTCTTAATCCCTGGAACATGGGAAAATGCTGTTTTCCCTGGTAGAGGGGGCTTGGCAGATGTGATTCAGGATCTTGAGATAAGGAAATTATCCTGGGCTATCCGGGTGGGCCCAGTGTGATCCAGAGGGTTGTTATTAGATAGAAGATGTGAGGATGGAAACCAAAGCCAGAGAAGAGAGAAGATGCTATGCTGCTGCCTTTGAAGATAGAGGAGGAGCTCATGAGCTGAGGATTGAAGTGGCTTCCAACAGCTGAAAAAGCCCAAGAAGAAGGCTTTTCCTCTAGAACCTCCGGAAGGAGTGCAGCTCTGCTGGCCCATTTTAGACTTTTGACCTCCAGAGCGTAAGGAAACAGTTGTTTGAAGCCTCTGACTTTGAGGCAATTTGTCCCAGCAGCCATAGGAAATGAATATGCCTTCCACGATCCAGAGGCCCTCAGATGCCAGAGCTTTGACAGATAAAATACAGGACGCTAAAGTACTGCAAGGGACACATTTAGATGAATAAACTACTCATTATTTCCCTTACATTCAAATTTAACTGGGAAACCTGGGCATGTAACTCAGTGGTAGAGCTCTGTTTAGCTCTGAAAGAAAGAAAAAGGTAAGGAAGGGGGAAAGGGAGAAGGAAGGAACTTATCTGGGCATCCCCTTTTTTTTATTGGCTAAATCTGGTGACTCTAGGCTGGACAGGGGTGGAAAAACCCATCAGCTTATTAACAGGATACTTGTACTCTTTGCTTTCCATCTCTCCTTCCTGCCCAAACCTGGAGATCCTGGAGCTGGAGCCTTCTGGAAAGGTTACATGAAAATTTCCCAAAGCAGAGCTCTTGTCCAAATCCCAGGTGACGACCACCAAATTGGCCACAGGGAATAGGTTTGCTTGAAAATCTCTCTCCACCTGGGTTTACGTCACGTAAGCTGATGTGAATGGCTTCTGTCTGACTCACTCTCAGCCTGACCTGTTTGTGGAATGCTTTCACTACAAAAAAGCTAGAGATAAGTGCAGAGAATTATACATTTATAATTCCGACAGTGACAGGACTGCCAAACCCTCTCATTTGACCTGTTCTCTGCCTCGCTGGTGGTAGGTGTGCACTGACCAAATGTTGTGGAGTGCCTGATGCCCTACCTCGTTGACTCTAGCAGTAATTACCGGGAGGATGGGGGGTGGGGTGGTGGGGTGGTGGTGGTGGTGGTGGTGGTGTTGTGACAGAAAGCTGGGAAAGGCACACAGAGGGCTAGGCGGCCGACTAGGGGTGTGGGAGGTCCCCCAGAGACCCAGTTCTAATTCTGCTTCTGCTTCAAGGCACACCAAGAGCATCTTAGGGATGAGTGGGCTACCTGTGAGGTGTCAGCGCTGTGGGGAGCTGGCTTGGTACCGTGGGGAGAGCTGGGACTTCTCATATAGGCCTGGATTTGGATTTTTTCTGACATGTTACTTGCTGTGAGATGGTGGCTTGTCACCCTGTCTTCCAGAACCTGTTTCCTTCCCACCAAATGGACATAGCCATCTGCCTCTCAGACTTCATAAAAGAATAAACGTGAAAGGATATTATATCTTGCAAAGTGCCCCACAAAGTTTATTGAAAGTGCCTGGGGGGCTTTAAAGGGCTTTCTGGAAATCTGTCTTCTTCATGACTAGGAGGAAGTGAGAAGGCCAAGTTGGTTCTGAGTGATGGCTGATGCTAACCTGCCCTGGGCCTGCAGAGCCACCCAAGGCCCTCCAGCCACCCCAGACTTACTCCTGCTGACTCCCTGTTGTGTGGGTGCCTAGGGGCCCCCATGTCAGTCGGGTTGGTGACTAGAACGGATCCTGCAGAGCGGTTCTGTCTGCTGCCCCCTGGGGAAGCCCCCGCTCTTCCTCTGCGCCTGCAGTTGAGCAGGAGGCCAGGTGAGGATGAATAGCCCCTCACTGGCTCTGCCATGGTCACCTGCTGGCTGCCTTGGTCTGTGGTCACTGAATGTGAAGCCTTGAGGGGGTACTGGAGGTGACCTTGGGTCCTGCCTTGGAAAGGAGCTGCCTGCGAGGGCGGGTGTGGGCCTTTCTGGGGTGTGGCGCTCTCCTCAAGCTCCCTTCGCTCCATCTGCAAGGAGAGAAGATGTGATCCACACTGACGGGTCGCGTGCTTGGGTCTTGGTTATCTCCCTGGAGATCTGGACGTGGCTGGGTGCAGCTGGCTTCTCTGCCTCTGCTCTCCTCACCTCCTCAAGGTAACAGAAGCCCTGTATTCTGGGGACTTTCCAGGCTGGCAGGGCCAGTTTAGGCAGAGCAGGACCTCTAATGGGGTAAGCATTGGGTCAGGGACCACACAGGGCTGCAGGGCATGACAAGGTGAGAAGGGAGGCGGAGACCCTGGTGCTGGGCTGTGCACCAATTGGGGTGGGGGTGGGGCTGGCGCAGGGCCTGCAGGTGACCTGCTTTAGGGTGGCAGAGTGGGACACCTGGCTGCACTGAGAAGCAGGGTAGAGCAAAGTGCATTTGCTGATAAGCTCTTCAGCGCAAAGGCTTTTGGGATGTTATAAGTCACGTTTGCTGACATCTGACATGCAAAACGTTCCAGCCGTCTTCGTCTCTGTCCTTTGCTATGATCACTGCTTGAATCACCTGCAGCACAGGGACAGGACCATTAGATTAATAAATACGCACATTTGGGATTCAGACTACCTGGATTCAAATCCTGACTTTGTCCCTGGGTGATTTTGAACAAGTGATTTAACCTATTTGTGTCTCAGGTTTTCATCTGGAAAATGAGGCTAATAATAATATCAACATCACAGGATTGTTGAAGTCGGAAGAAAATCTGAATTTTTTTTTTTTTTTTTTTTTTGAGGCAGAGTCTCACTATGTAGCTCAGGCTGGCCTCAAACTCGGGATCCTCCTGCCTCAGTCTCCTGAGTACTTCTAATACAGAAGTGCTTGAAACAGGGACTGGCACAAGTAAACTCTCAATAAATGTTAGCTATTCTTGCTTCACCTCACTATTTCAAGAATGTAACATTTTCCTTCCCTTACGGTGGCCTTGTTGGGAAACAGTTTGTGACCAGTGTGCCAAGTCCGACCAATTGGCTGCAGCTATCCAGACAACAGTGTTGGGATGGGTTCTGAGGCTGCATCTAAACTCAGCAACGTGATGTTAGCAAGGTCTGCCATGGGTGAGGAAGTAGGACACAGTGGCGTGGGTGCCACACGGTTCGCATTCCTGTTTTCTGACTTGTCCTGTCCTAAGGGCTTTTCCTGCCTCTCTTCCAGCCTTACCCTCCCCACCTACCTTTGTCACTGTGCGCCATCCCAGTGTCTGGATGCCAGTGGCCACTGTGGAATCCAGAGTCTGTTCCAAGTAAAAACCTTCTGGGGTTTTTGTTTTGAGAAGGCAAAGCCCACATGGCCTGCTGTTGAGGCCGGTGCTGAGCTTGGTGGGGCACCTGCAGAGCCTCTGTGTGCACAGAACGGTGAACTCAGAGACCACGATGCTCCTCACTGCGTAGGTGAGTCTGCCATGCGCCCATGTACTGGGCTCCATCCGATTGCTGCGGGAACTCCCCACGGCCTCAGCAAGCCTTCACTTCATCCACGCAGCCCAGGGCCTGGTGCTGAGATATCTCTCCTCCCTCTCCATTCAGTCCTTTCTGCCTGAACACAGAGACTACCAAACACAGGTCACCCGTGGCTCCTCCATGGCCATCCTTGTTTGCAGATGGCCATCCTACCAACTTTTGTGAGTTGGGCTCTGTCTTGAGTCCAAGGGACCTGGATTTGAACTCCTTGCACCACAAACACCTAGCATCATAATTTAGGTATGTAGCTTAAACTCTCTGAGTGTCACGGTCTTTGTCTACAAAGTGGGCAGCGTGATCTCTCTCTGAAGTTTAGAATCTCCTTCTATGTGAAGGTAGGTACCAAAATATACTACTGGGATGTCAATATCTATGCAAACCCACATCTCTTTGTAGTCGTTGAGAATATCTTGAAATATTGGCTATGCTTGCTGCTACTCAAAATTATGGCAGATGTTAAATCTCCTTCTATAATTTGTTATTAGGGAAATAATAAAGAAGCACATATTTTGGCACCAACGTTTCAACCTAATAACTGGCTTGCTTTGAATACTGTGTATTTTGCTTTTTACATTTGTGAATGTTATCTTCAGCAAAGGTCCACAGGCTTCCCTTGATTACCACAGGAGTACATGGCACCAAAAGGGTTCTGAACCCACCGAGTGTGGAGGCAGCCCCCAGAGCACCCTCGCTTTTGATGCCAACTGTAAGTTTGGGGGCCCAAGACCACCCTTGGGGTTGATGAGGCTTTAGAAAGACTCGCAGGGTCTACTGAACACTGTCATACTTGGGGTGATGGCATGGGACAATATGCTGGTGTGAAGCTTCCGGTATGCTCTCCCCAGGATGTCATGGGCAGTGCCAGCTTTCCTTGACAATCTAAATGTTGCCATCCTGCAAAGCTCGCCTGAGCCTTGCTATCTTCATTAGGCTTGGACAGGTGGATACAGTGGGCCACCTGCCCGGCTGACCTTCCACCTCCAGTCCTTCCCATGGTGCAGCTGATACCATGTGGCATCTAAGATCGCACCATTAGGCTGTACAGTGGGGTCCCAGACACCCAAGGCCACACCTTGGTCTGGGTCGGGCTGATCCTTTACTACACACACTGCGCTCTCACTACTGCCATGGAGCTGCAAGCCTGGGGTGGTGGGGAAGTGGAGCAATGGGGTGGGCAGCCAACACCCAGCTGAAGCTACAAAAACACCATTTAGAAGATTTTTTTTTTGTACCTTGCAAAGACAGTGTAGAGTTCATTGCTTCCAGAGTCGAAAGAATAAGGCCAATGATCAAACCATCCCTTGGCTTAGTAACTAAGGCTTTTGAAAGTGTATTTCCATCTGTTGTCTCATTTAATCCTCAAAAGAGGTGGAAAGAAAGGGTGTCATTAAGCCTCTGAGACACAGAAGCCCCGGAGTGGGGGGTCCTCGAGGTCATGGATAAGTGAGGAGCAGAACAAGGACAGTCCCAGCCTCATCCCTCACTCCGCCCTGCCTGGCTCCTCTTCCGGGTGCTTCAGACAGAGTCTGCTCTGTGGCCAAGAAGATCAGCAGGAATTCTGCAGACTCAGGTGTGTGGTAAAGCCAGGGTGGTCTGCTCGGGAAGGCGCCCCGGGGGCAGTTCCGTGAGGTCACTGCCCCTGCGGTGACCAGCAGACATGGGGGAGACTCCCAGCTCCAACGTGTCTTGGCTCATCTGAAGCAAGCTGTCACCCGACGTCACGAGCTCACCTGGAAGTTTGGTGTGAATTACACACACTCAGCCTCTGTGTTACTGCAAGAAGCCACTCTTTGAGGACGCTTCCCCTGAGGGGTCTTCCCCAGGGCACAGCTGGGTCCAGACAGCTTTGCACTGTTCCTGTGCTCACAAGTCTACTCATAAACCTGCGCAGGCATCGCCACTGTTTCGTGGAGGTCCCTGGGCCCCTTTGAAGGGAGCCATCCTCTCCCGCTCCTCATTGGTGCCTCTTCTTTCTGGACAGAGTCACCTGACTGGACTGAGGCGCCACGGCCTGCCCTTTCCTGCCTGTGTCTCAGCTCCTGTCCCAGAGCCTGGCTAATGTTTGCTGAATGAATAAATAGAAACGCATCTGTGAGGTCACTCACTGAATTAGGTACTGGGGCAGCTTTTTTTCTCTGGTGGCTCTGGAGGCCAGAAGTTCAAAATTGGTATCTCGAGGCTGCAGGCAAGGGGACAGACAGCAGGTTACGCTCTCTCTGGAGGCTCTAACGTATAATCCCTCTCTTCTGGCCTCGAGTGGCCGCGGCATCCCTAGGCTTGTGGCTACAGTCTCTGCTTCTGTGGCCACATCCTCTTCTCTTCGGTGTGTGTGAAATCTCCCTCTGCTTCACTCTCATAAGGACACATGCAAAGGCCTATAGAGGGGGTAAGGGAGGGAAACGGGATGTAAAAAGAATTAAGATGTGTTATGTTCATGTTCCAGCTCCCCACGAGAAATGTAATCATTATCCACTGCAAAGCTGGGTATGGTGGCACACACTTGTAATCCCAGCACTCCCAGGAGGCTGAGGCAGGAGGATTGCTTGGGCTATGTAGTGAGTTTAAGGCCAGCCTAAACTACATAGTGAGACCCTGTCTCAAACAAACAAACAAACAAAAAACCAACAAAAAATTATTATGTATTAATAAAAGTAAAAATGAACAAAAATTCACAAGCTGAGCATGGTGGCACACACCTGTGATCTCAGCACTCAGGAGGCTGAGGCAGAAGGATCTTCTCAAGTTTGAGGTCAGCCTGGGCTACATAGTGAGTTCAAGGCCAGTTTGAACTACACGGCAAGACCCTATGTCAAAAAACAACATAAAAAATCACACCCCAAGGCAGAAACTCAAGATGGTAATGAGAGAGGCAAGATAAACTGCAGGCACAACCAAAACTCTACCTCTACCTGTGATGACATTGAGAAACTTGGCCCCCAAGTACCCCGTAGATGCCATAAAAGCTCTACACCTTTGTCCTTTGGGTCAGATCTTGTTCCCCATAGCCTTTCCCTTTGTGCTCAAGCATTAGAGTAAAAGCCTTGCTCCTTAATCCCAGCTGCTTAGGCCTCCTTTCTACATGAGGTAGTGTCACAGAACCGCGTCTCTGTGGGGACTGGGCCCGGCCAGCCACCCACGCCCTCAAATGCGAGGGCAATGCACAGGGCCCCATGTACCCTCTCTGATGTCTGGTAGGGGAAGACACACGTCCCCACCTGCTTCCCATTCAGGGAAAGATGCGGGTGACAGGACTATGGGTCACAGGGAAGCCATCTGTCTCCCATGGGAGCCAGTGCTACAGCGAAAAGTGTGAGGACCGGGACCACCGACCCATTTAGCCCCTACAGTCCACATTGAACCCACAGAGGGTCTCATTTGCTCTGCCCAAGCGGCTTCCTCTTACGGTGCAGGTCATTGCAGTGAGAGCTGGAGAAGGAGGCTTTCTGAGCCCTGTCCTCACCAGGGCCTGGCCCCGGGGAGTCCTCTTTTGGGGACTTAGCTCTTCCTGAAAGCCCCCCAACCTCCTTTCCCTTGGTGACCACCCCATTGTTCCCCAGCCCTGTGGGGTGGCTGGGAGGGGTTGGTCCCTGGGAGGGTGGGTGGAAACTCAGAAAACCCTGCCTTGATTTGTGGGGAGATAAGGGATCCCCAGATCATTTGGAAAGGTCAGATGTCAGATAAAGACCAGGAAAGGAAGATGCAGCCTTGAGCTGGTGGGTGAAAGCCAGGGCAGAGAACAGAGCTCATGGGAGAAAAGGTCAGGAAGTAGAAAGGTTGGGGTCTGCATTTAGCGTGTTTATCTGCACTCACCCCTAATCCACATTACCCTCTTGCTGGGGTGCCCTTAGCCTCAATGGTTCTGAATCATTTTTTCTTTTTTCCTTTTTATTGCTGTCCTGGGGATTGAATTAAAAGCCAATAGGAGACAAGTGCCTACCACTGAGTCTCGTTTCCAGCCCTCTTTTAATTTTTATTTTGAGATAGGGTTTTGGTAAGTCGCCCAGGCTGGCCTTGAATTTGTAATCCCCTTGCTTCAGCCTCCCAGGTAGCTGGGATTATAGGCCTGCATCACTCTGCCCAGCCTGATTAATTTTTGGATTTATTGTTTTTAGGGATCTGTACAATCCAAAGTTTTGTTCTCCTCCAGCTTGTCACCGGGTCCCCGAACTTCTAGGGAGAGGCCCCAGGTAAAGCGGGAGCACAGTGGCAGATAACCCCAGGCCCTAGAGGCTCTGATCCCTGCTGACTCCGGCTGGGCGGAGCTGGAGACGGGGTGTGGGGGCGCGGATGCCACTCCCTCCTCACTGTGGGGCCTGGCTGTCCTCGCCTGGACGGGCTGCCTGCCTGTGTGCTCAGCCTCCTAGGGGTCCCGGGCAAAGCTCTGCCCATTCCTGCACAGCTCCTTTTATCTGATGCATCCCCTGCAGGCACTAAGAGCTGCAGTGGGGCCCTGGGATTCGGGTGGCCCAGACGCTTCTGCCCCGGATCCCAGAGTTTTCACAGAGAGCCTCCCGGTCAGATCTTATTTTTCCCTCCATCAGAAATGGCTTGAGTTCCCAGGTGCAGGCCCTGACCCATGTAAGTGGGGGGGGTGAGCAGCAAGTGAGGCTGCCCTGTGGGGCTTCATCCAGCTAGTGGAAATGGCAGGTGAACCAGGAGGGGGAGCCCAGGAAGGGCAGTGTGTTCAGGGCGGCGTGATGCCATGACATTTCCAAATGCCCCTTCCCACATCAAGGACTTGGAGCATGCCGACCCCTCTGCTCCATGCCTTTCTCCTCTGCATCGGACAAGACCCTGCTTATCTTTCACTCTTCCCTGAGGCCCTCCCCTCAATTATAAAAATTGCTTCTATTTGACAGTCACTTGCCTGATTTCTTGTCCTTTCCCTGCTACAGGACAGGGACAGTGTCCATCTTGCTCCTTGTTTTACCCGGGTGCCTGGCACATAGTAAGTGCTCAGTGAGGTTTATTGAGTGAAGGAAGGAAGCTGTTTTACAGAAAAGGAACTGGTAAACTTTATCAGGAGGAAATCTGGGAAGGCTTTCAGGAGGAGGTGATGACTAAGCTGGGTTTTAAAAGAAGAATGAGGGCCGGTGAGATGGCTCAGCAGCATAAGTGGCTGCCTGGCAAGCGCAAGGGCCCGAGTTCAACTCCCAGAACCCACATACGAAAAAAGGGCCGGTGATATCGCTCAGCAGCACGGGCGCCTACTGGCGCGCGAGGTCCTGAGGTCGACCCCCCGGTACCCACAAAAAAAAAAAAAAAAAGAAGAATGAAAGTTAGCAGACAGTTCTGGGCAGTGGAAATTGCATGCAACAAGGCTCAGAGAGGCGACAGCCTCTCTGTTGTTACAGAGTGAGAGGGGAATGGGATGGGGTGAAGGTGCAGGAAAGCAGGACCTGCTCATGGGAGGCCCAGTGGGTGATTTCAGAAGCCAGGACATATGGATGATGGGGGGTCTTACCCTGGGCCTGTGGTTTGCCAAAACAGTTCTGGTGGCCATGTACCCAGGACTGAGGCTCCAGACTGGAATCAGGAATCCAGGCGAGAGGCTCCGTGAGGCACCAGCACCCACGAGAGTGACGGGGCTGAGCCCATGCAGTGCCCGAGAGGGTGGGGGAGAAGGGAGGAGCCAGAGATTTCAAGCTGCGGTCTCGGGGCTTGAGGACAGATTTGATGCGGGAGAAGGAGTAGCGGAAGACGAGCCCAGTCACCCAAGCCGCGGCCTCAAGAGGAGCACAGCCTGAAGGCCGCCGGGGAGGGAAGGGCCGGTCAGGTCCGCCACAGACACCGTGAGTCTGAGGTTCCCTTGGGACTTTTACAGCTGGGCGAAAGCTCGAGAGAAGTCGGAGCAGGAGGTGCAGATCCGGGCTCCTGGACAGGCGCGTGAATTAACCTCACCGGTGCATGAGGCTGCCAAGGAGAGGGTATGGAGCAGAGCAGAAGCCTTGGCCTAAGACCCTCGGAAATAAAGACTCACGGTTCCCTGAGGAGGAGGAGGACACCAAGACAGAGTGAGCAGGGAGGCCAGGGAATCAGAGAGGGAGCTGCCATGCACACTGACCCCGGGGCCCTGGCTGTGCCCAATAGCTGTCCCTCCGTCATCTTTCCTGTCCTGCGGCTGTACTTGGCATCAGCATATGGCTATTCCTGCTCCAGAGAAAGAATTTGGACCACGGAAGTCAATGGTGTTGCTCTCATTCTCCTCGCCAGTGGTTGGCTTGGGAGTGGACATGTAGCCCATTAGGGACAATGAATTACAGATGCTCCGGAGCCAGCAGTTGACAGGCATCCATCAGGAAGCTCCATCAGGCACCTGTGTGCCGGGTCTGTGGGGAATGCAGCTGTAATAAGATTTGGGATTGGCTTTGCCAGGGAGCCTGCAGCTGCGGGAGACCTCGCCAAAGGTGCGCGTTCCCCACGGGGGCGGGTCTGTCCAGCCGGGCTGGGTGGGACTCTCCAGCTGTGCTGCATGTAAGGGCACCTGGGCAGGAAGGGACCAGCATCTGGGAGCTCCCCCACCCACAGCAGATGTGAGGAGGGTGCTGGCCCGAGCATGCTTGGCTCAGGTTTCTGCTGGAGTCAAGACTTGGCGGTGGCAGAACCTGGCCTGAAGGCCTGCCTGACTCAGAAGGAAGTTCACAGGGTGAAGAGTGGAGCTGCCAAGCTCCAAGGGCTTGAAGGCCTGCAGTGTAGACCACAGGGCTGGAAATAGCAGGCCAGAGAGCTGTGGCAGGCCTTCTCCAGGGACAGCACTCTTTTCAGTTCAACTAGGAGCCATGATTTGTGGTCACTTCAATGTCTGCCAGGCCCTGGAAGTGGGTAGATGTCCCTGGAGCACACAGGAGCCTCCAGGCCCCTCCACCACTGGTGGCCAGACTGGGTGGCCTTGACCTTGGACCTTGGACCTTGATTTTTATGACTGCCAAACCCGGGGATGGGAATGGTTTGTGACCTCTTCCCACGGAACCAGATGATCCACCTGCCTGGCTCATCGGGTCAGTGACCACGAGGCCAAGACGTCTCTTTTTCAACGTGATGGGAGAAACAGTTTGGCAAAGGGGTGTTGTCAAATCAGGAGAAGGAAGGAATGGGAGTTGGCCGGGATCAGAGGCTGGGGATGCTGGTCAGCACCCAGAACATTCCAGAACATTCTAGCACATTCCTGCAAGGGCGTGTCCTCGAGAGAGAAGCTGCAGGTCTGCAGGGATGATGGGGAAGGCACTTTGAGAACCTAACGTGGTGAAATCGTCACAACTTCTGTGGTACTGTGTGGCTGTGGCTGTTCCCTCCTCTTCTCTCTGCCTCTGCTTCTCTTTGTCTTTCTCCTCTTCCTTCCTTTCTTCCATCTCTCCCCTTCCCTTCTCTTTTCTCCCTCCATCCTCTTGTTTCTCTGAGTGTCTCCTTGGCTTTAGATCTCTCCCTGGCCACCACTCGTGCCCGTGTCTCTATCACATATGCTCACACTCCATCACCTACAGCGTCACACCCACAGTGCCTCACACGTGCACACAGCCAGTGCCTGGCTGCATTGCGGTCCCTCTGCTAAAGGCCCAGGACAGTGCAGAAAGCACCGGTGTTCTCCACACTCTTCCCACGCTCTCCTTTACACATCCTCACTCGTCCCTTCCTTCATAAATACTTGCCCACAACGTGACCTGTGCCTTTCTGGTCCCTTCACTGTATCTTTATCCTTTTTTCTTTCTTTCTTTCTTTTTTTTTTTTTGAGACAGAGTCTCACTGTGTAGTTCAGGGTGGCCTTGGGCTCACTACGTAGCCCAGGCTGGCCTCGAACTCACAGTGACCCTCCTGCCTCAGTCTCCTGAGTGCTAGGATTATAGGCATGCACCACTATGCCCGGCTCTTCATGCGTTTTTGTCAGCAAATGTTAAAACATCTTCCTGGTGCCCCCTGCCGCAGGCCTTTGGCCACTGGGGATGCAGGCAGGGTCAGAGCCTGCAGGGTAGTGGGTGGCAGGGAGGCCCTGCACTGTCTCCTGAGAAACCACTCCAACCAGAGGAAGGGTTCAGCCCCGTGGCTCCCTGCCCTGGGGAAGAGCCCCAGGCAAAGGCTGCGGTGGTCCTCACTGATGCTGCTTCCAGCTAGAGCAGCGTGGAGCCAGGGAACCCGAGTCCTTTCTCTCCGAGGGGCATCTCTTGTAGACCGTGCAACCCCTTTGGGCCTCAGCTTACTTTTTCTCTCACTGTTTTTTTTTTTTTTTGAGATCGGGTGCTGGGCTGGAATCCTCTTGCCTTCACTGCCCAAGTAGCTGGAACTACAGGTGCTCACCACCGTGCCCAGCAGGTCATTATTATTTTAAATCTGGAAAATGGGTGTTTTGTTTGCTCTCCTGATTACACATGGGTTCTGTGGCGTGAGCTCTCTCCAAGGGTGAGGACAATGAGGATAATGATGGTACTGATGCCAGTGACTGTCACATGCTGTTTGTTAAGCTCTGTTCTAAGTGCCTTGTTGTATCAGTGCCATCCTACAACAACCTTGTGAGATGGTACTGTTATGCCTCTTTCACAGGTGAGGAAAAGGAGGTCCAGAGAGGTTAAGCTACTTGTCCGAGGTTGCACAGCAGGTAAGTAGCAGAGCTGGGTTTCAAACCCAGCATCCAGGCCTAGACCCCACTTCCTTATGCTTGTTTTCCTGATGGCCTGTGAAATACTCTCCTTTCTAAACTTTTCTGGGGTGGTCTGATAGAATGATGTTGGTACTTCTCCCCAGTACTTCCGAGAAACCACATTAACAGGCCTGGCCAGGTGGACAGTGCCCAGGGGAGATTATCCAGGATTCAGGAGGGATTGTCCCAGTCCTGAGAGCCTGTGACCCTCTCCCCTGGGGCCTTCTGAGGGATGTGGGGTCCCAGTGAAGATGGAGGCTTTGATCTGGGGCTGCATTAACCATCTGCGTGTTCCGGCTTTGCCGCCCATCGCATCTGTTTTTGGAGAATGACGATTTGCAGCCGCGCACCAGGCCTCCGCTTTGTCAGCCGCATTCTCTGTGGTTTCTGTGTAAACATGTTGTGTGTTGACTTTGTGGCTGCTGTCTTTGTTTCGCTTCTAAAAGGAGAATTCAGGTGGGAAGGGTCCTTGTGTCGCTCATTCCTTCGATCAGGACACTGCGCTGCTCATTCTGGGGGACCCCTAGGATGCACATGATATGCTGATCACTCCGGGGGGCCCCCAGGGCGAACGTGGTGTGCCCTGGCCATGGGAATCTTGGGGGCCTGTAGAACCACTCTCCATGCACACAGTCACTACGTGCCACAGCTCTGTGTGCACATGGGTGTGTACGAGTGTGTGTGTGTGCTGCCGCCAGGACTGCAGACAGGGCTCTTGAGGACGCTTCACATGGCAGATGATAGATAATAAGAGCAGAGGCCCTCCAGATACAGAAATACAGTGATTTATACAAGGTCATTTTTTTTTTCCTGTACTAGGAATTGAACCCATGGCCTGGCACATACTAGGCCAATGGGTTACCACCGAGCTCCAATCACCACCCTTCTTATTTTTTATTTTGAGGCAGGATCTCACCGAATCACTAAATTGCTCAGGCTGCTCTCAAACTTTCAATCCTCTGGCCTCTGCTGCCCTGCATAGGAGGGTGCAGACGTAGATAGCCCTTAGGCCGGTGGGACAGCTCAACTCCACAGTCACTCGGGGACCCAATGTGCCCTCCTTGTTCCTTTGCTCCACCACACTGCAGGGCTGTCCTCTTACGTGTGGCTGGAGCCCAGCGAGGGCCTCATGGGGATTCCAGCCTGTGCGAAGGGTGACGACAGGGCAGAGGGACACACAGACCCAGAGGCGACTCACATTTCCTGTTGGCCAGGACTTGGACATCTGGCCATGCTTGGTTACAAAGGAGGTGGGGAATGTAGTCTATGGGCAGATGGCCACATGTCCAGCTAAAAGTTTAATGTGGAAGGAAGAGGATCATTATCTCCATTACTGTGCCACAGTGAGTCAGGCTGCGGCATGTGAACAGAGTACCGTCAGGTAGAAATTACAGTGGGAGGGCATTCCAGGTGCACCTCAGAAGACAGCAGAGGTGGGGAAGGTGCAGGACACATTTGGAGAAAGTGACTATCCAGCCAGGCGAGGGGGCACATGCCTCTAATTCCATCTACTGGGGAGGCTGAAGCAGGAGGATTGCAAGTTCAATACCAGCCTGGGAAATTTAGCAAGACCCTGTCTCAAAAAAAAAAAAAAAAAAGAAGTAAAAATTAAAATAAAATAAAAAGAAAAATAAAAAGGGTTGGGAATGTAGTTCAGTGGTAAAGCAGTTGCCTAGTGTGAACAAGGTCCAAGGTTCACTCCCCAGCACCACAAATAAATAAATAAATAAATGAGTAAGTGAATATCCAGCTGAGTGGGGTGACATGAGGTTTATGGTGAGGAGGTTCTGACCTACCCACGGGTGGAGATGGGGAAGCCTCAGCCCTTTAATAAGCTGCTCAGCCTCCTAACAGAGAGTGAGCTTTGCCATCCCTGCACTCTCTCTCTCTCTCTGAAACACTTGAATCTTTAAAAATCAACCACACAGGATGTGTGCACTCTCAGCCCTACTCAGGAAATTTAACCTTGAGCCGATAGCAATCCAGATCCTATCAAAATCTTGGTTTCCTAAGGGTGTACTGTTTGGCCGCTCTTCTCAACAGTGATTCTTGTGTTCATGCTGATTACAGGAGAGTTCTATCAGGGACTACAGTAGTTCAGTGACCTGGTGACAGACCTTCACTGGGTTGGGTATGGCCCCATAAGACACACGTACGGTACGCTCCCACAAAGCATCAATAAGGATGTTGCCATAATTTTCTTTGTGTCGAAATCAAGCAGGTGTATCTCAAAATATCAAGTTGCTCTGTTCTTGGCATTCAACCCTTCGACAAGCATTCGTTAAGGCACTAACTGTTGATAGGTATTAACAGGGTCAGGTGCTGGAAACAGAAGAGCAGCAGGACCAAACTTCTAAGGGCTCAGTGTGGAGGTGGGTAGGGGCGTGTGGCAGGTCGGGTGGACAGATAAGTAAGGCTTGGGTGACACAAAGCGTTAAGTGTTTTGAGAGGCAGGGCAGTCTGCTATGGGGCCTGCAGAGGGAAGCTGGATATAGGCCTTTAGAAGTAGCTGTCTTGGGGTTGGATAGAGGTTAACAATGTGAGAAATGGATAAAAGGCAAAAGGAACAGCTTAGCAAATCTTGTAGAAATTAGAGAGGTGGGGCAGAGGTGGCCAGGACCTGCAAGTAGCCCATAAGGCTCAGGGTTGGGGGAAGATGGGACATATAGCCAGGGAGGTGGCTGGGGTTGTGACAAGGGGCCTCCTGGCCACGCAAATGGGTTTGGGCCTTTGCCCAGAGCTTTGTGAAGTCTTGGCAGGTGATCAGATCCATATCACAAATTCTTTGTGGTCTGGGCCTGCTCTATTCCACAAATGCCTTTTGCGATGCAGGTGACTTTGGAGGAAGACATGTTTTGATCCTGGCAGAACATGATGCTGCTCCTTGGGGGTTGCAGTGGGGCAAGAGCAACCTGACTCTGGCGTTGGCCCAAGTTCACACACGGATGTGCCTGCCACACAGTGATCTGGTGATGTCTGGGGAGGGCTTGTGCTGGTGAGGGTAGTGCAGTGTTGGACCAGGAGGCTTCTTGGGTCTCCAGCCCCCCATGTCCTCTGCTGTCCCAGCTGCTGGAGGGGAGGCCTACAATGAGCCAGAACTGACACCAGGGCAGGCCTGTCCCTGGCAGGAGAAGTACAAGGGGTTGGATACTGAAAAGTTTGCATGGGTCAAGGGACAGGAGGGAGAGGTAGTTAATCCCTAGACATTTATTTATCACAAAGCTAGTATAGTGGGTTAATTTGTGTCCTCCCAACAAAATATGTCCAAGTCCTAACCCCCAGCACTGTACCTATGAGTGTGACTTTATTTGGCAAAGGGATCTTGGCAGGTGTGATCAGCAATCTCCAGGGAGGACTGAGGGCAGGCCTGAAATCTGGCGTCATCGTATAGAATGGGGAGGGAGCTCTGATGCCCTGGGAAGGCCGCCGTGCGGAGAGGGGGAGGAGGCTGGGGTGGTACTGCCACTGTCCACAACCCCTGGGGCCATCAGAAGCAGGAAGAGGCAGGAAATGGTTTCCTTCAGAGGTTTTGGAGGGGTCACTGTCCTGTCCACATCTTGATTTTGGCCCAGTGATACTAATTTCCAACTTCTGACCACCATACCGACAGAATTTCTGCTGTTGTAAGCCACCCAGCCAGTGGTAGTTTGTGTGGCAACCTCAGGGAGCGAGTACAGCTGGCAGATGCAGAGGGCCAGGGTAGACCTGGTCCACCCAAGGTAGACCTCAGTGACCGCTCTCAGCGTTCCTCCCGTGGAAGCCCACACTGCGCCATTCTGTCCTCCTGCAGCTGGACCGCGACACGGAGTGGACATGCTCCACACAACCTCTTGGCGTCCTCTAGTGCCCCCACATATGTAACACTGGGTAGTGCACTGGAAGATCAGAAAAGGGGCTGGCAGGGGCTCTCTCTCTCTCTCTCCCGGGGCTGGATCTTGGCTGTGTGGTGTGGATGTGGGGGTCTGGGGCCGTCACCTCTGCTGCACTAGTGGTGCGTCCGGTCTTGGGACATCTGTTCAGGCCCAATGGGCTCCGCTTAGCAGCTGGCCTCCTCCAGCTCCCTGGCTGTTCAGCTACGGCTCACCCCAAGGAACGATTTAGGTACAAAAACCACCATGTGAGCCAATGGCATAACGAAAATGCACCAGTGCCCAGATTTAGAGGCCTTGGAAGAGGTCTCCTTCTTTCTGGTTCCATGGATGAAAACAGGGCAGAGGTGTGGCGTGGAGTCTGGGTCTTGAAAGAGGAGTAGAAATGATCCAGATGAGGCCAGAGGGACAGAAATCCTTAAGGCAGCAGCTCCCGCCCCTGTTGGGGGGCTCCCTTTTCCTCACCGGGCTCATTCCTTGCTCGGGATATTCTCCATTTCCTTCTTGTTTCTCCAGCACAGTGCTGCAGCTGCTTGCAACAGAATCACCTGCCATCCTTAAACAAATGCGGACTCCCAGGCCGCCTCTCAGACATACTGGGTTAAAAGCTAAGGCGTGTGTGACAGTCATGACATGGAGGCCGGCGCAGGGACAGAGGACAATAAACTTCTGAGCCCTTTTCCTATTACTCACCAGAAGCATGATTTATATTTTTTTTGGAGGCAGTCAGATTTAAAAGTGGTTTTTGTTAAAAATACCAAATCTTCACTTGGGCCTATGGATAGGTTACAATATGTAACTAACAGTAGAATAAAGCCTTGACCTTCATTCTGTGAAACTCTGGGTCAAATCCTTTGCTGCTTTGCCTGTAGGCATATTAGTTACCTGGGGAGTGTCTAACAGTGGGCAAAACAAAGTCTATTAGCCCTAAATTTACCTAGTCTAATCCTTACCCTGCAAGATCATGGATATCAAGATAGGGACATTCAGCTACACCCAGAATCTCCATCGCTTAAACCCATGGTCACTTTGGACTCCAGCAGAGCCTCATATGACTGAAGCTGTCTCTCAGGTCATGGACATTCACCTCATGGGAACAAAATTACCCCTCATGTGGAGAGGAGTCCTCTGGAGCTGTGAAACCAGGCCGAGGTAAAGATCAGTAGGACCCCAGCCCAGCATAGCACCCCCAATGTGGTCTGCACTTCTTTTTTTTTGTACCGGGAATTGAACTCAGGACCTTGCACTTGCCAGGCAGGGACTTGTGCCGCTGAGCTATATCCCCGGCCCTGGTCTGCACTCTTGTGGGAGGGGCTGGTCCGATCCTCTCCACAGTTTGGCCCCTCCAGCCGCTCCTCATGCTGGAGTCCTGTCCTGTCTTCTCTACCTTTCGATCATAGCTTTTGCTTGTGAATTCCTACTGTCTTTTTATTTTTATTTTTTTTGTGGGTACCCGGGGTTGACCTCAGGACCTCACGCTTGCCAGGCAGGCGCTTATGCCGCTGAGCCATCTCACCGGCCCAGAAAACCGTGTCTCATCCCGAAGAAAAAAAGACTGCATTTGAAATCAGCATCACAAAGCACAGTTGAAGCTGTCCTGCACATCAACCTCCCAGGAAACCTTCCCTCCGGCACCCTTCCTCTGACCAAACCAAGGGTGTCTCCAGTAGGGAGGAACCCCATTTTTTAAAAAGGGAAAAGCTTTCCTGCCCAGAATCACTTGGAGGTACCTACAGACCAGTGCTTTAGTGCACTGGCAATACATTCTTGGGATGAGCATTTAAAATCAGGTGCTTCTTGTATTTTCAAAAATTAGGGAAACACCAATTTAAAGCAAATTTAACCCTCTTTTTTTAGAGTTTTTGGCTCCATGCTGATGAAGCAGAAATTTCCTCCTTTACTACCCATAATTCTTTGTCACGACACCTCTTCATCCGGGACTCAGGAAATGGTGCTCATGGCATGGAGACCTGAGAGTTGTTTGGGGATTACACAGCATAAAATCTTAGTGTGTGTACATGTTTACATAGTTCAAATGTGAATGTGCGTGCACACACACACACACACACACACACACACACACTTCTGAAAACTACCTACAGTGAAAGGAAAGAAAATTGGCTAAAATCCTAGATTTTGTGGGCCGAGACAGTGCTCAGAGGAAATTTGTCTTCATTACTAAACTAAGATGAGGGGAGGAGGAAGAGATTCTAGACACCCTCTCTCTGCTTCCCTGGGCCTGCCTGCCAAGGGGGTGACTTTCCTTGCTGACCTCTGTGCTACTCGTGCCTTCGTTTTCTGACATGGCCTCTAACAGGGACTTGAAAATAATGTTGAGGAAGGTCACACTCAAGTAGTCACATTTTGAGGACCCATCTACACCGGCCATGGGGAAGTACGGCTGATCAGTGCTTGCTTAACAGCATTCTTCCAGGACGGGCCAGGAGCAGCAACAATAGTAGGAATTAACAGGCCTTGGGAGATGACTTATGAAAAAAAACCAAAACCAAACCAAAACAAAACTATAACTATGATTCCACTAAAAAAAAAATTACACTGTACGTGTTAAATGAGGTGTGTGGTGGTGCACGCCTGTAATCCCAGCACTCGGGAAGCTGAGGCAGGAGGCGCGCCATGAGTTCAAGGTCAGCCTGGGCTACATAGTGAGTTTAAGGCCAACCTGAATTACAGGGAGATCCCCTGTCTCAAAATAAAAAAAGAAAGAAAGAAAGAAAAAAAAAGCAGTGAATTGTGTGATTGTATAAGTAATATCTCAATAAAATTGTTGCAAAAATAAATCCAGAAAAGCAGATGATGTCCTGGAAAGATCTTTCTCTTTCTCTCTCTCTTTGTGGTACCGAGGATTAAACCTAGGGCCTTTGCACTGAGCCACATCCCATCATTTTTTATTTTGAGACAGGGTCTTGCTAAATCACCAAGTTGCCAATGCTGGGTTTGATTGAACTTGCGATTCTCCTGCCTCAGCCTCTCAGAGTGCCACCATGTCCAGCAAGTTTTCTCATTTTAAGATAAAATCATCTGGCTGTGCAAGACCTGCTTTTCCCTGCCTCCCTGCCCTGTTTGGAAATACCTGTCATCAGCCGTCAGCACCACAGAATCTGACCCGTCCCCACCCTGACACGTTGCTCCACTGTTCAAGGGGATGAGATTTGGCAAATCCCAAAAGAATCAAAGAAGGGAACCATTGGTTTTCAGGCTTGGATTTATAGACTGAATCACGAATAACAAGAACCATAAAGCATAGGTGATAGTAGCTGGCATTTACTGGAGAGTTACTGCACCAGGCACCGCAGGAGCACATATCCCGTGAGGTCGCGCTTAGGCGTGGCTGCGTTTCACATGGGGGAAACAAGCGCACTTGGAGCGAATCGCCCAAAGCCACGCAGCTGTGAAACTTGGCTGCACACTGGAAGCATCTGGAGGGGTTTAACAATCGCCGTGGCTCCTCATCACCCCTGGAGACTGATTTACCGACGTGGGGTGTGTCTGAGCGTCAGTCTCCGTCTGGTGTTGCGTACAGTGTACCAGGTGATTCTAATAAGTGGACTATGCTCTTCGGATCTCGTCCTTCTCCACGAACGGGGCTGTTTGCTCCTAGCCTGGTACCCCGCCTGTGCGAGGGTCACTGTCCCTGGCACCATGGCTAAATGCCTTCATCTGGAGCCCAGAGAGGGGGAGGGATGGGAATTTCAGGACAGTGGCAGTAGCCGCAGGCTTCCCATGCCTGCCAGGCCCTGTCTGACGCTTGGCCTCGGCTCCTTTGCCCTTCCCTCTTCTCCCACAGCTGGAGACCAAGGCCTCACCCCCAAGGGCAGCCTCACCCCACCCCAAGCCTTTGCGCAATCCTCACCCTGGTTCGGCAGCTTAGGCGGTGTGTCAACAGCAGGGATTGCAGTTGTTAATCCACCCAACCCTTTGCTGCGCTCCCGTGATCAGCCTGTGGCCTTTGTCCCACTCTGCACTGTGAACCTCACTAAGGGACCTGCTGTCTGCCTGGCTCCTCCCCACTACCTGCTGTTCAGGGGCCGGCATCCTTCTCTCCTCAGCGGTAGCCCCTGGATTGCACTTAGAGAGTGAAGAGTTTTGTCTGCTGTTTTTTCCCCCTCCTACTTCATAGCTTTTTATTGGTAATTGTAATTTTTAAAAATTTTACTTTTGTTAGTCTGTGTTTGCAGTGCATAATAATTACATTCCTCGTGGGGAGTTGGTACATGGGCGTAACACGTCTTAATTCTTTTTTTTTTTTTTCATTCCCTTTCTCTCCCTTCTCCATTTCTTTGTCCCTTTTTCCCTTCTGCAAAAAACCTATCTCTGCATTGCTTATTATCTATCTCCCTACTTCCTGTTCCATATCTTTCATTTTGCTTTTTATTTATATTTTTGTTTCCCATATAAGAGAAACCATGCAATATTTAAGCTCATATGTACAATTTATTTCACTTAACATTCTGGTCTCAAGGTGTATCCATTTTCCTGCAAATGACTCTCTTACCCTCCTTTATGCTAGAGTAGTACTTTGTCGTGTGTAAATATCACATTTGCCTTACCCATTCATCTGCTGATGGACATATAGCCCATTTCCAAGATTTTGCTATTATGAGTTGTGCTGTTATAAACATAAATATTCATGTATCACTGCAATACGATGTCTTTAACTCTTTTGGGAAGACACTTAGCAGTGGAAAAGCTGTGTTGAATGGAATTTCTATTTTTAGTTTTTTGAGGAATCTCTGGTTTTTTTTTTTTTTTGTCTTTTCAAGGCAGGGTCTCACTATGCAGTTCAGACTGGATTTAAATTTACTTTGTAGCCCAGGCTGGCCTCAAACTCACAGCAATCCTCCTGCTTCAGCTCCCAAATGCTGGGATTACAGGCATGAGCTACCACGCCTGGCTTCCATACTGATTTCCATAGTGGTTGTACAAGTTTACATTCCCACCAACAGTGTAGAAGGGTTTCTTCCTTCCCCAACCTTCCCCAGCACTTGTTATTTGATTTCTTGACACTTTGATCATAGTGGCTGTCCCTTTCTAGTCTATAGTCCCGAGCTGCCTTCCCACCACCCTTGGGCAGGCAGCCTCCCTCTGGCTGGCTTTGCACTGAAGCCCCCAGCAAGCTGATTCCTAAGAAATCTTCCCCTTGAAGCTCCAAACTTGCCCAGGACCTGCATACTCAACACTTTAGTAGGATCTACCCTTAAAAATAGAGGAGTATAGTAGAGTTGTCCAAAGTTGACATATATATTAACTTAGAAAAACAAGATTAAAACAGTGGAGGAATAAAACAGGAATCCAGGGACTTAATCTGAACACAGGGAAAGGAGCAGATGTCCCCACCTCCAGACGCTCAGCTTGGGGCCACTCATCTTCCTGCTGCCCTCTGGCCCTGGGCTGGCATCCAGCCCTTCTGGCGTTAGCTTTGGGTGGGAGCCAGAATCTACCCCAGCCTGACAGTGGCAGCAGGAGAATGGCCATGCTCTACTGAAAGTCTGGACTCTGGGTTCTCATTTTTGACCTTGGTCCTAACCACAGCACTCAGCCCCACAGCGCTCTGACTCACTTGGCGGCACCCAGCTCATCTTCCTGCTGCTGCCTCCCTCTCAAGGCTTTTTGGCTCTGCCTTTCAGGATCTGGTTCTCACAGCTGGGTGTGGCAACACACATCTGTAATACCAGCACTTTGGGAGGCTGAGACAGGAGAATTGTGAGTTTGAGCCCAGCCTGGGCAATTTAGCAAGACCCTGTCTCAAAATATAAAATAAAAAGGGCTGGGAGTGTAGTCAGTGGGAAGGCCCTGGTTTCAATCGCCAGTACCAGGGGGAAAAGAGAAATCTGTTCCATTGACAAGACCCTCCAATTACGGTAGGAGGTAAAGGACAAATAAACAACAGAACACCATGGGGCAAGAATTGAAAAACCAGACAGAGCAAGGATGACTATATCAAAACATAAGAAAACCAACAGAGATAAAGATCATCCTACCTTCCCAAGACCTCCCCCACCAGGTATGCGCAAAATCAAAAGTATATGATCCTGGCCTGGGCCAACCTCATTTGCACTGTGGCTTTGACACTCCCACCCCCCAGCTGCCACCCTCGGACATCCTGACACTGCTTCTAAAATCCTGGTACGGTCAAAATCTCGCCCTCCACACACGTGGGCCAAGTCAGGCACCCTGTTGACCCATGACGCCTGTCAATTTCAACTGTGAATCCTTCCATAACTCAGGGACTAAGAGAGCCAGTGCCTACCCCCGTGGACTGTACCTTCGGTTCTTTTGCTTTTACTAAATTGAATGCTTGTGACTCCTCGTGAGTGTCCAGCTTGGTTCTTTCTTTGGGATACCAGAACCTGGAAATAACTCCCTGAGACCCTCCATCCAGTGAGCCCACGCCTCTACCCCTTTGCAGAGCTTCCCCCTTCCTCTGTGCCTGAACGGAGACCATGACAGCCAACAGCCCTGAGTGGAGGCTGTTCTTCTCCCAGCCCAACTTACCTGGGGCTTAGATGCCACTGTCGGCCTTCTCGTTGCTTCTTAATGCTGCTTATAAGCACACACTTGTCCACCCTCCTCCAGAAAACGCTCCTTCTTTGAGATCTGTGCCATCCTCCTACACCATCTTAATGTTTAGGACTAGTTCCTCTGCCAACAGAACCCAAAATAACTGTCCCCAACACTCAACCTTTTATTTTGCAGCTGAAGAAGTCTCAGCACACCAGGCGTGGTGGTGCATGCCTGTGATGCCAGCTTCTCAGGAGGTCGAGGCAGGAGAACTGCAAGTTTGAGACCAGCTTGGGCAATTCAGCAAGACTCTGTCTCCAAAACCAAACCAAACCAAACCAAACCAAACCAGGATGGGGTTCAGTGGTGTAACACTTGCCTAGCATGTGTGAGACCCTGGGTTAACTCCCAGGAAAAATAAGTCTCAGAACTCAGAGGTGGACTGCCCAGAGCAGGTAAGTTGGCTTCATGCAGTCCTCAGAGACCCAAATATCTTCCTGCTCTTTTAAGGTGGGACCCTTGTCCTCATGGCCCAAGATGCAGCCCATACTTCAGCCATCACACCTGTCTTAGTTACTTTTCTTGTTGCTGAGACAAAATATCCAACACCCAAAGTTAAAAAAGGAAAGATTTATTTTGCCTCACTTTAGCAGAGGTTTCAGTCCGTAGTTGGCTGACTCCAAGGCACGGTGGCAGTGGCAGAGGGACATCACAGAGGAGAAACAATCCATGGGGTGGCAGGCAGAAGGCCTGTAACTGCGGCACTCTGGGAGGCTGAGGCAGGAGGGTCGCAAGTTTCAGCCCAGCCTGAGCAATGTAGCAACTTAGTGAGACTCTTTCTCAAAATAAAAGTTAACAGGGGCTGGGGATGTAATTCCATGTGCAGGCCCTGGGTTCAATCCCCAGTATGGAAGACAAAAACAAAAACAAACAAAAAAACCAGACACCGGCTAATTTATAGAGAACAGAGATTTATTTGGTTCACAGTCTGGAGGCTGGGAAGTCCAAGGGTATGACACTGGTATGTAGTAAGGGTCTTCATGCGTTGTCACTGCAGGTGAAAGGTGGCTGAGAGCTCAGCATGGTGGCACATGCTTGTAATCTCGGCACTTGGGAGGATAAGGCAGGAAGATCATCAAGAGTTTGATGCTGGTCTGGACTACATAGTGAGACCCAGTTTTAGAAGAGAGAGAGAGAGAGAAACAGACAGACAGACAGACAGGATGGCCATCCTGATACCTGACCTGCTCTCACGATAATGGCATTAATCCATTTTAGTCACTCCTTCAAAGTCCTACCTCAACATTGTCGGGGTGGCAACTACATTTCAAAGTGAGTTTTGGAGGGACACTCAAACCATAGCAGTGTTAGTGGTGGTGCTCATGGTGGGATGGAGGAGGCGAAGTGAGGTGGCCTTGCCCTGGAGCCAAATGAGGGCCTACATAGAGCTTGGCTGCTATGAGACTGGAGTGGGGTTGGATCCTATCGGTTTCCAGAGAAGCCACTTCTAATCGTGGTCGTACTTTACCTGGTTGTCGGGCATTTGTTCTTTTCACCACAGACAGCAATTGTCTTGATGGTGTGTGTTGGCTCCTGTGGGTCAGGACAACCGGGTTGGGTCTGGCATGCTCTGAGCCTCAAGTGGTCCAAGACATAACTTCAGTGAGAAGGATCAGGGAAGGGCGAAACCATGGATACCACGTGCAGCAGAAGTCTAGTTCAAGCAGGAAGTTCGTAAACAACCTCTCCCCAGTACACACATGCACTGTGCCCAGGTTCTCCAGAATGCCCCACAATGTGTTTGAGAGGTGACGGAGTTCCCTAGGAGTGGGAGGAAGCAGAGGCACAGAAAGTCAGTCCTGGGTGACTCATTGCACGCTATTTTTACTCCAGACTCCTGTTGCCTGGGAAATGCACCTTTTTATAGTTGTCTGACTTCCAGTTTCTCCTCCTAGACCAGCATTCTTTCCTGACAACCACACCTCCTGGGTGTCTTGGCTTAGCATAGCTCAGAGTGACCTTCCCAGTGCTGTCACCTCCTGCTCCTTAACTCTAAGCAGGATAATTTCCAAAATGCCAAGAGATTCATGAAATCATTCTTCAGTGGCTGTCGCGCGCTTCTGCTCATCCAGCGAGAAGAATCACACAACACGGGTCGGTGAAAGCTTGCTTTAATCGTTCACAGCTCCAGAGCCTCTACAAGCGTCCGCCCTGTGGCGGCTCCGTCCGTGCTCTGCTCCTAAAGGGCAGCTTTGCATGTTTTTATAAGGATAGGGGCGCCAATAGCAATACAGCAGGAAATGAAAGCTCATAGGCTATACTCATCAGTCTCTAGGCAGACTCACACATTTACAGGGCGCGAGCAGCAATGACCGCAACCAGGAAGCAGGAACCAGGCGCCATCTTGCCCAGGTCGATGGGAGGGGTAATTTAGCGCAGGCTTTGAGTCAGAAATACAGGCCGCGCCCGAGGCCTAACTGTGATGTTGGCCCCCAACAAGTGGCCCCCATCACCTTTGGGAGATGACACACAGCGGATCAGGCCCATGTTGGCTTGGCCCGGGCTACCTGCCTAGCCTGTCGCCCTCTGGCACCAGCGGTTCTGTTTTGGTTTTTCTTGGTGCTGGGGCTGAGACCCAGGGCCTCTCACATTCTAGGCAAGTGCTCTACCACTGAACTCTTCCCAGCCCAGTGCCAGCCATTCTGAACTGCTAATGGCTCCTGCACCCTGGCACGGTGGGGTGGCGGGGGGCACTTTTTCCCAATGTCTTCTGTTCCGACAGAGTGGAAGGGATTTTAGACTTCCTGGAGGAAATACCTGAAAAAACACTTAGCACTTCCCATAGCCCCTCTCTGTTCTCCTAGGGTCGGCAGTGGGCCCTTCAGCTGGTGACTTGGGAACGGGCACTGTGCACACCCGGCTGGACATCCCCCTTCTTGTCCTGCGGATGTTTTCCAGTGGTCATGGACGGGGGTGGGCTCAACCTTGGGAAGTGGTAGGAGGCCTGTGGTTTGGGGGTGAAGGTTGTTCAATTTATGGGGGACCCTTTAGGAAACCTGTACCCTTCTGAGTGCTGTTTATTTCCCCCTGTAGCCCTAGCAAAACCAGGCTCTCTCGGGCCTTTGTGTTCCATCCTCTGTTCTTCCCAGACTGGAGCAGCCTGTTTTTGTCCCCAGGGCAAAGTTCTCTGGTGTTCAGTCTCACTCCGGCTCTGCATCTGCTGCAGTGGTCACCTCCCCTGTCACTCTTTTCCTCCCTGGAAGCCACCAGGGCCCCTCCCCCACGCTTCCTCCACACCTTGTGCATTCTTCCTCCATACTTTGTACACTCTTCCATTGCTGCAAGTGCTGACTCTAGAGGAGGTCTGTATGCCCGATGCAAGAGATTTGGGGGGGCACATTTTCATCTTCATAGTCCTTGGGCTTTGTATAGGGTCCGGCACACGTTATTTTAGTAAATGTCTGCTGAACAGTTCAGTGTAGTCTATTCAGCGTATATTTTGTTCTAGGCATTGTGCACTGGGCTACAAGAGGGAGTAAGATACCTGGGAATTCCTGGAGGTGTACAGTCCAGTGGGAAAGGCATAGCATACTTGCAACCAAATAATTATCAAGTAATTTTGTGAGTCCTAAACTTATGAAGAGTGCTGCTCTTGTGTGGTTAAGAAGTAATGGATCTGGAGTTAAATCCCAGCTCCATAAGCCACCAGTTGTTTTTATAGCGAATGGTAGTGTTGCTGGCTAGTGTGGGTCTTTGTTTGAATAGAAATGGGAATTAAAACTAAAGCACAAATTTACAGAAAAGCAGCTTGTTTTTTTTTTTGTGGGTACCGGGGGGACGACCTCAGGACCTCGCGCGCCAACAGGCACCCGTGCCGCTGAGCGATATCACCGGCCCCTTTTTCGTATGTGGGTTCCGGGAGTCGAACTCGGGCCTTCGCGCTTGCAAGGCAGGCGCTTAAGCCGCTGAGCCGTCTCACCGGCCCCAGAAAAGCAGCTTTAATTGGAAAGTTAGAGGAAAGAAAGGAAAGGACTCCAGCTTAGGTAGGTGGAGGAGGTACACTCTGACACAGGGGTTCAGACTGACCCACCCATAGAGGCAGGACGTCAGCTTTCAAAGATCACCTGGTGGGCTGGGGTCTGGCTGATCATCTCCTCAGTCCTGGTGTCACAGTTCTGGAATCTCCCAGGAAAGGACTGCCTCTGCCTGTGGCCATCTCAGTCATGTGGGCTCCACCTTTCCTGCAATCCAGGTGGTCACAGGCTCAGAACAATGGCTGAGGCCTTTGAACCTCTTATTTTGGTGTCCTCAGTCTTGAAGGTGGATGAGATCCTGTGAATTCGGGGTGATGAACCCCGTCTGCCTGGCTCCTATACAGACACTCCCTAGATGATCTGCATACCTCCCTGCAGAGCCCAGAGAGATCTGATCCAAGATTTACAGTAACAAAATGAAGGTCAAGCTTGTTCTGCTTTCCGTTGGCTGTTGAACACCTGTAGAGCCAAGTGAAGAGTCATGGTTCATAGCAAAAATGGCTTTTAAGTTCCAGACTATCGTAGAAGAAAACAGAATTCATGGTGTTAGTGAGCAACAGTAAGGGCCCAGGAGTCTACCTGTTCCCCGTCTCTGTAGTGGTCCCTGACTGTGTCATGACTGCACCAGCAATAACGTCTTTCCCATGGGCTAAGGATAAAATGAGGTCCTGTAAAAGCATCCCACATGGTTACCGAGCGTGTAATATATGCCCAACAGATGTCTGTAGAATTGAATGTGTCCCATTTGGTGGCAGCACGGAACCCAGACCCTATGAGTTTGCTTGGGGCTGTTGGGCAGACTTCACAGAGGAGTGAAGTTGGCGTTGGATTCGGAGAAAGCAGCCGGAAATTGCATTTCTGGAGAGCGGTCTTAGAGACAGGCTTCCCTGGGGCCTGAGACTCTGCCTCCAGAGGGCATTCTCTCCACCCTGAGGTGCTGTGCCTGCCCCTGCCCTAGAGGCTGCTGAGTCAGGCCCAGGTCCGCAGGGCTCTGTTTGATCAAGGGAGCTTTTAGCTGCAGGGCGGGTCTGGACAAAGCCTCTGAGGCCAGGGTTTCACGTCCAGCTCTGCTTCCTGGGAGCAGCTTGGAGCTGTGTCTGCCCTTCCTGTCCCTTCCAGCCCTGCGTGGAGGCCCCAAGAAGCCTCAGCCCAGATTGCTCCAGTGAGTCCCAGCCCAGGTCTACACTGGGATGTGCTCTTCCTGGGGCCCGCTTTACACCCAGCAGCTCCCAAAGCAAAGCAGCTGTGACTCCTGCCTCAAGGATAAAGTCCCAGCCCCTTTCGTTTTTGACCTTGGCTTAGATATCTCACCTCTTTAGGCCTAGTTCCTTCGTCTGTAAAATGGGGATGATAAGGCCCATGTCCCAGGGCTGCTGTCAGAATTCACTCTGTACAGTGAAGATCTTAACGGTGGTCTCGTGGGAGGATTAAAGGAAATGAGCTGGAGGCTCTCACCTCTGATCTAGGTAATCACGGAGTCCTGCAGATTCAGCTTTTCCACTTGCATGCCAGAGGCGTGCAGCTCTGGGCCAGTTGGCCTGGGTGGGACCTGAGAAGCTATGCTTCCAAAGGTTGCCCAGGTGATGCCCAGGCTGCTTTGTCTAGGGCACAGAGTGGTAAGGCTCTCAGAAGTGTTCCTCCTGTGGCCAGTGGGTGGGACACGCCTGGACTGTCTGGGCTGTAGTGAGAGAAGAGGAATTGTCTTGCGCTGCAGATAAAATATATACAATAGTTAGTTCATATAATAAACAAAGCTTCCTCTTTAAATATTTTTAATATAGCACTGTTGGGTCTACCCATGGCTGCAGGTTGGACACGGCATCATTGTTCCCCCTCCTCTGCCCCCACTCCTCCTGTGAGCCCTGACTCCTTGCAGAGTTCTTTGCCTGGCTGTCCCCACCTCTGTGTCCCCACCTCCACATGTGCGATGACTCTGCCTGAAGTGCAGAAGACCTCAGGTGTGGAGCGGCTGCTCTGTGGGGGAGGGGAAGGAGAACTCCGCCCCCACCAGGGGCTGCGCAAGCGCCGGAGTGTGTCAGGGGCACGGGAGGTGAGACACCCAGGTTGTTGTTTGTTTTGTGATTCTGGGGATTGAACCCAAGGCCTTCACACAGAGAGACCTCCCCGCCCCATTTTATTTTTTATTTGGAGACAGATTCTCATTTAGTTGCCCAGGTGGGACTCAAACTTGTGATCCTCCTGCCTCAGCCTTTCAGAGTGCTGGGATTCCAGGTGTGCACCACACCCTGCCAGGGTTTATTCTTAAAGAGGCTTAAGTAGTCTGATGTTTAATAAGAAGGTGGCTGTGGAAGACACGACCTCTGTGTGATGGATGGTGGCTGTTAGACTCTTTGCTGTGACTCAGTTTCTCTATTGAGAGAGAGCTTGGCAGGTGCCTGGGTCCCTGGTCCATCTGTCAACTGTCAGGGAGAAGAGCCTGCTCTGGGGTGGAGGCTGAGATGAAGGGTCCAGCACCACCCTCTTCCGGCCCACCTGCTCGTCCCCGCTTGTCCTGGACCGGGGTGCGGTGGGCGAAGAAGGGCTAGTTCAGCCCCTCCCATCTCAGAAACCAGGGTTAGCTGGACAGTTAGATTATGTCCTGCTTCAAAGAGCCAGTGGCCATTCCACAGTGTGCCCAGAGACACCCTGGAGAATAAAGGAAAATGGGCAGAGCCATGCTATGGACAAGGCGGCCGTCTCCCTTGAGTGGCTCCCAGCAATGCGGGGGGCTGGGTCCCACACGGGCCTGGCCTCGGCTGGCATGGCCCTCCCACAGCCATGGCAGCAAGAAGTACAGTGCTGGCTTCACAGTTCTAATGTCAAGAAACAGAAAGTTAACATTTATGAAATTGTGAAAAATGAAGGAGGACCTGTGCTGAGAGTCTTGAGTTGTAGCTGGACACTGGGCCACCAGGGGTTGGAGCAGCTGATTGCTCAGGTCCAATTCTGAGCAGATCTGGAGCAGCATGGTTTTCCAGCTGACAAATGAGAAAATGCAGATGGGAATTACTGTGTGTAAACCACATTCAAGAGGTCATCGGGCCCCTGTGAGGCTTTATCCTCCTCTTCAGTTCTCTTGCTTGACTGGGGTGAGTGGCTCGAGCGGGGCTGCTTTGCTAGTCGGACACAGATGTGCACCTGCAGCTGTCCTGCACTTGCTGTGCTGTCGGCAGGAAACAACACCGTGCGCTAATGAGCAACCGGTTAGACAGGAAACTGCGTGGCCACCAGCGGTGGCTGCGATTCGACTTCACCAGAAGAGACAGAAGATAACGGAAATGCTTTAAGACACGTGAGGACCAGAGATATTTTTAACAAATTAGGTTATATTTATGGTGACTCTGTGGGAGTAGAGGACATTTGTATAATCTTCTTTCACTTGTCTTCTCTCTGATCTATTTCCAGAAAAGAATGGAGGCAACTTTTAATTTAAAACACACGGGTACTCTTGATAGCTTGGATATAAGTCAGAAAGAGATAAGAAACCATGGAGAAATCAGGGGAGAAAACTCTGCCCAGAACCTAAGGTAAGAGAAAGGAGGAGGCAGTAATGTCGTTTGACCCTCTCTTGTCTTGCCTTCCCCAATTTCCTGTATATAGGACACTGATGAAGACGTATGTCCCATGTTCCCCCAAAGATGTTGTGAAACATCCCCCGTGGAGGTCACGGCTGGAGTCAGGATGACGGCAGAGGCAGCTCAGGCCTGTGGTCCTGGCTCTGCTGCTCTCTCCCTGGGCTTGTTCTTGACCCCAGGCCCTGAGAAAGACCCTGGCCTGGGCATAGCTCACATGGTGGGTGTCCAGGAACAAGGTGGTCTTGGTGAGTGCCTGAGTCCTGGTCCTGTGGAGGGGCCCTCGGTGGCACCCCCTCCCCCCAGCCTGTGTTTCCTGGCCAGGCTTCTTCCACCCGTTCTGCTAAGATGAGGAAACATGGCTGTGGTACCTCCTTGGTAACTGGCGGGGCGGGGGATGTGTTGAGCTGCAGCATTCGGAGGCCAAGAACATGGGACTCAGCTCATGAGTGTTTTAAGCAGGTGCCCCAGGCAGATTTGATCCTCATGCTGTCATGCACTGGGTCCCAGATACAGTGTGGGCTGCACCCACCAGCAATCCAACACATGTAGAGCTGGGCAGTGGACTGGAGCTTAGATTAGTGTGGCAGCTCCAGCTATGGGCTCCTTGCCCGTCTGGGCTGCCCACTGCACCCTGTCTCTCCCTTGGCCTCCGTCCTTCCTTTCTTGAAGTTCCCTCCAAAGTCTCCTTCTCTGTTGCTTTTGGCCTTCCCACAACTTCTCCAGAAATATAAACCAACCAGCTCCATTCTCCAATGCCGGCTCCTTTTGCAGGGAACACTTCTGATGCCTCACTGTGGGCCAGCCCCCTTTTGGAACTTTGCAGTTTCTCTTTTGAATTATTCACCTCACTTTTAATTACATGGATGGGGTGGAAAGTCCCTATTTTTGTGGCCTAGGAGCCTCTTTTGTGTGCAGCCACTGTACCCTAGTTTTATGTTGGGGCCCTACCCTCCTCAAATCTCTACCTTTCTCCTTTAGGTAAAAACTGCCTGACCCCTGGGTTCTGAGAGTGCAGCATGAGACCTAGGCTAGGCCAATCAGTACAGTTCACCCCTCTTCCACTTTAGTGATTGGTTTAGGAATGGTCAAATGACAGGCATGAGCCAATCAGGATTAAGGACGCTTGATCACTGGATTTTTGTTAGATTTTTGGAATCACAGACTCCTTCCACTGGTCTTGAGGCAGGATAGAAGAAATAAAGATAGGTAGGGTAGAAAGGAGACAAGGCAAATTGTAATTTTAAAATTATATCTTTAGGGCCGGGGATATAGCTCAGTGGCACAAGCACCTGCCTGGCAAGCAGAAGGTCCTGAGTTCGATTTCCGGTACAAAAATAAAGTTATATCTTTAGGAAACCTGCAACTTCAGGACACAAAATTATCCAAGGTAACAATGTCTTTTTTACCCCACTTCTAAGCCTGATTTTCCTTTTCACTCCTAATTCCTAAGTCTGAAAGATATAGTAAGTCTGTAAATTGCTTTTCTTTTGTACAATAGATTTGTAAATTCCAGACTTCCACTCAAGATAACAGCACTATCTTCAAACTTCAAAAACATGCAAAAGGTATGGATTCTAACCCACTAATGGGAAACCTGAAAGACAGTAGGAATACATCAGTGGACACATCATAGATGATTGTGAGGACACCCCAAGACCATGTACACGGCCCCTGCCCCGGACCATACCACACCTCATCCCTGGTGCCTGCAAGGTTACGGTGACAGGACTGAAGCATGCTCATTACCACTCAGAACCGTCAGCTCCCGGCATCCAGCCCAACAGTAGGGTAAAGAGGCCTTTCAGTCCTTGCAGAATCTCTATCATCTTTCTGTCCATCCAGAGAGCCAGAAGGATGGACACCAAATGAGTAGCATTTATCGGTTAGGATGGTGAGGAATTTCTGCTTTTATATACATTGGATTTCTATGTGCAAAAAAGTGAATGTATAAAACAATTTATTTTCTTATTTTTCTGTACAAAAATTACCCTGAACCACTTAACAGTTTACCTGGAACATCGGGCAGTGCGTTTGTTTACATACTGACTATCCCAAGCATCGCTCAGGCAGGTACCATTTCAAACAGTAGATTCTTGTTTGTGTGAGAAACACTCATACGCCTGTTTATTTATTTATTTTTATTTATTTATTTATTTTTTTTGTGGGTACCGGGGGTCGACCTCAGGACCTCGCGCGCCAACAGACACCCGTGCCGCTGAGCGATATCACCGGCCCCTTTTTCGTATGTGGGATCCGGGAGTCGAACTCGGGCCTTCGCGCTTGCAAGGCAGGCGCTTAAGCCGCTGAGCCGTCTCACCGGCCCTGTTTATTTGTTTTATATTGAATGCTTTTGTGTACTTTTTCATTTAGAATGTTGTACTCACCTTTGATGTTTGTTTCTAGTGAAATCTGATAATGAGTTCTGGTTATTTTCTTTTACTAATTCGTGTTTATTTGTGAAAAATAACCTCTAATTTGTGCTACAATCTATAAAAACTCTTATCATAAGTACATTAGATATAATTTTTATACTTCTCCAGAACTCAATGATAGTTTTTGCAACACAAAACAGACCCGTCTGGGACACCGAGACTGAACAGGAAGGAAGAGCCAAAAGATCTTCAAAAGAAAAAACTGAAAAAGGGAGAAATGTTAGCACATCAGAGAGGAAGAATCTGTGTTACGAAACAGAAAGACAAAAAAGACATCTACTTATCGTCAATTATTCATAATACAGAAATGATAGAACTTGAATGAAGAAATGAAACTAAAAATTTCCAATATTGGTCAATGATTACAATCCTGTGGGTGGTGTCGACAGAGTTGACCAACATCTAACAAGTAATCAAAAAGCAAGTAAAAAAAACCTTTTTGATTACTGTCCAGTAATCAAAAAGCAAGAAAAAATACTATTAGAAAATACCTCTGCACCTTCTGGATCAAACAATATTGAACTTGTTATTTATTCAAAACAAGGGGGTTCAATAAGTTGTTTACAATTTAGGTTAGATTTAATAGACCAAATAATTGAAAAATACGGGATAATGAAACACCAACCAGGACGTCCATCGTCGACGTCTTCACCATTATGTTCAGGGAGTAGACATTTAATTGAAATCCCACCCACGGAAGAAAGGGAAGGCCAACACGACAGTGTAAAGTGTGTTGTTCAAAGAAGAAAAGTAATGCAAAAAGAATTCAGAGAGAAGATACTACTGACAAGGTCGTCACGTTGTGTTGTGTATTAAATGTTTTAAGATATGCCATACACAGAAAAAATATTGAATAAATTTGATAAAATTGTTTTTATATTTCCTGTTATATTATCTTATAAAAATTAATGAAAAAATATGCAATTTTTGGTCATCCTGTATTTAAATAACTGGACTGGTAAATGGTTAAAAAACTCAAATCACCATACTCTGGGAATATTTGTGCTAAACTATTGTGTTCAAAGGTCACGAAGATAACGATTTCCGGGTCTCAGAACCCCGTCAGCACAAATCCCCTCACCCTCGCAGTTTCCTTGCTGTGCGCTTGCCAGTGTCGTCCCCTTCACCTCCAGTCATGTGCTGTACACGAGGAATCATTTCATTGCTCCTTTTAAAGTTTAGATCCCTTTAGATTCCGTGCAGTGCTTACGGGACCGATTCATCGATCTGTTTAATGGTCCGGTTTTCCTCCTGAGGCGGAGCCACGAGCTCCAGACGACAGGTGCTTGTGGGTAGAAAGGGCTGCTAAGCTTCCCTGGCACAACTATTCGGTGTCTATTCTTTCTCCTAAAAACAAAGACCTGTGGATCAGACTGGGGAGGATTCCCATTCTCAGCCAGAGAAAGACATAACTCCACCACTGCGGGATATTGTTAACAACAGCAGGCAAGTTTTGGTGAGAAACGCGAAGGGCTGTTTTTCAGGAGAGCGTGCTTGGCACTTTTCCCCCAGACCAAAGCCAAGCAGAGAGTGCGGTCCCCGGTGCAGGCCTGCCCTCTATGGGCTAGATGCTCAACTTCTCAGCTTCACTATGCTCTGTAGGGCCCGTGATGGCGGGTCTTCTTAAATCCCCGAGTCCCTGGAGCCACTCTGTCCCTTTCTTCTATCTATGACAAGTTCCCTCCCCGTTAAGGTTGTTTAGGGCCTCCCTGCTTTGCCGGGCCAGTCAGGCCTCAGGGATGGGCTACAGCGTGACTCGATGTCTCAACAGCTAACCAGGAAATGCAGCGGGAACTTCAGACTATAAAAGGGGAAGCCGAAGTGATGTGCTTTCCGTTTTCCCGTCTGGGAGCGGCGTATGTTTCTAGCACAAGTACTGACACGTAGCTTAGTACTTTCCATTTTGGTCACTTTATAATCACTGATGAGCAACGAAATGCCCATTGCTGAGTCCCACTAGGTCGTGAAACAGCGTCAGTGCACCAAGGCTGTTGTGTCAAAGACACCTGCCATAAAAGGCCGTTAGTGGCCATTTCTTAGGAAATGGCCCACTTTCATCAGTCCCTGCTCCTGTTCATCACTGGTGCTCCTGGGCTCTGCTGCCACAAAGCTGGCAGCGCAGAGGTGGCATTTGAGAGCGGCCTGTGCTCTGCTCCCTTCCACAGCTCAGGTCGAGCCGCCTGCTACAAGAAGAAGCTTGGCGGGACCGAAAGATGTTTAAAGGCAAAATAAGAACATCAAAGGAGAAAACCTACCTAGACTCATGGAAGAAAGCTGTCTTTAAGGCATGCGGTTTTATACTGATCAGAACACTTAGCAAGTGCCAGAATTCACCCTTAGCCATGACCATGGGCCAGCGGCCTTGCTAGTGCATTCCGCGGATCACTGTGTCCATTTGGTCTCAGTGTTTTGGTCCGTGAGGTGAGCATTCCCACTGTCCCTGGTGCTCAGGGGGCTAGAAGAGGGCCAGGTAGGATAAGGCACCTGTAGAGATCACCACCATGTAAAATGGAGAGCCAGGATGCCGATCCGGGCATTCTGACTCCAGGCCTGTGCTCCTCACCTCCCTCACCGCAGCAGCTTATTTAGGGTGGCAGACTCTGTTGGTTGTAACGGGGGAAATGCAGAAGCAGCATGGGGTCCTTTGCTGAGGACGTGGCACTGGGCCTCATGAGTCTCACACTATCTATGCCTTTACGGGTGTTGCCACAGATCGTACAAACCCTTCAATTCTTACTTCTAGGTTTATCGCTGGACCTATGATATATCAGAATAAATGTGTGCTGGTAACCAAGTTAAATACCTAAAACTCGCTGTGTGGGGGCAGCCCTTTCACTGCAGCAGCACTGAAGAGCAGCAGCCACAGCTCTGTACTACCTGATAGTCACAGGCCTCATCGAGGGCCACAAGGTGACCAAGAACAAGGGCAGGGCGAGGCACAGCCACCACTGCAGGGCCTCACCAAGCACACCACGTTGGTATGGGACAGGATCTTAGACAGGATCTGCCCCATAGGGCAGCACACCACTTTGCTGCTCAAGGTCTCCAAGGACAAATTGGGCCTCAAATTCATCAAGAAAAGGGCGGGGACACACATCTGCCCCAGGAGGAAACATGAGGAGCTGAGCAATGTCCTGGCTGCCATGAGGAAGGCAGCTGCCAAGGACTGAGCCCGCTCCTCCCTGCGTGTACGAAACCTTTAGAGGAGAAAGAACAAACCGAACAACAAAAACCCCAGGAAAACTCTTCCATTAAAGCAGAGTGAGAAGCAGTCCACCTGGTCTTCAGTGGGCAGTCAGCTGCACAGGGAAGCCCAGGCCAAAGGGACACCTCGGCTTACTGAGAAAACAAATCTTGTTTAATCTCCTATCCTGCAAGAAAAATGTAAGGAATAAAACTGTATTTTTGTGAGCAAATCTTTCATAAATTTTCCTACGTGCCTTGTGAATGTTAAACTTAAAATCTTGAATATTAGAACTTACATTGGCTTCTAATTTAAGTAACATGTATCTACTGACCTAAAATTTTTCTAGGGCTGGTGAGATAGCTCAGCGGCATAAGTGCCTGCCTGGCAAGTGCGAGGTCCTGAGTTCGACTCCAGGTACCCACATTAAAAAAAATTTTTTTTTTTTCTAGCCACTTTCCATAGTCTAGCTTTCTACCTAATATTGCTATCTAGAGTTGCTCTTTGCTATGGAAGATGGTGCTAGGGACTCATCTTGTTGAGGGCCACATGCTCTGAAATCCTTCTCCTTGTGAGAAAAGGGTTGTGCTGCCCACATTTGGAGGGTGCTGTTCTTTCCAGGGGAGGTTGATGGGTCATTATGGGACTCAAAACTTGAACTTGACATTGTTTCCTAGGGAAACAATATGTGTTGGACCCTAAATGAAGTAATCAGTTTTGAAAACTTATGCCAAGACAAGAGATTCATAAAAGGTTGACCCTGGAAGGTATATTAAAATCATTTAGTATAAGCTCACATTTTTATTCTGGCAATAAGTGCTCTTAGGCAGAAAAAACCTCACATATTTTATATAGGCGAGGCTACCAAAACCCAAAGAGGGCAGGGACAGGCCCAAGGTCTTATTGTTAGTGACTTTCAATCTTGACTGTACACCAAAATAACTGGAAAAGGTTTTATTTATTCATTTTATCAGTATATATTTGTCATAGATAATGATCACATTTATCATAGGGAATTTGTATCTGTATATATCTTAATTCTCTTTCCCATTCCCATCCCCTCCCTCAACCCTTCCTCCCCTCCCTATTTACTCAAGCTTTGTTTCTACTTTTTCCTTCTCTTTTTCTCTTTTCTTTTCCTTCCCTCCCCTCTTCTCTCTGTATTTGAACATGTTCTTCCTACAGGAAAGTTTTCAAATAGTACTGATGTGTGAGGCTCACTACAGACAAATTTATGACACTTTCTTGATCTAGGGCCTGGGTACAGCACTTTTTAAAGCTTTTTTTTTTTTTTTTTTTTTTTAAGGCTCTTCTGTTGAACCAATCTCAAGTCAGGGTTGAGAACTACAGAGCTGAAGAAAAACCCAAGCCCTAACCCTGTCCCAGGGTTATCAAAACCATGGCAACTTCTCATGCCCCTTCCTGGGCCCATGGCAAACTTGACCAATGGGCTACTAAACTCCTGTTGTGCCATGCGTAGCCTTCTTCTCATGCTCTTCTTGTAATCTACCTTGTGATCATTAATCCTGATAGTTCAACTTGGTTGATTAGGAAATGCCTCACAGACTAGTAAAGCCTTCTCCATGGCTGTGGGGTCATGGAGGCCTGACTTTGGGTACTATACATGATCCCTGGCCCCTTCCTCTGGCACTGTTCCTGGCTCTGCTTCCCAGCTGGGTCCCATGAACTAAGCTCTCTGCTCTGTCATGCCTTTCTACACTGCTATTCTGCCTTGGAGCCTGCTGACCATGGAGTGAATCCACTGAAACCATGAAGACTAATCAAACCTCTGCTGCTTTAAATTGTGGGTGTGGGTATTGGGTCCCAGGAATGGGGAAGCTAATACACACCTCTTCCTGAGTAATGGGAGACAAACTGAAACCTAGCTCCTTGGGCACTGTATCTTCTTGTTTCCTTTATTTATTTAATATGCGGGTACTTGGAGTCGAACTCAGGACCTCGCGCTTGCCAGGCAGGTGCTTATGCCGCTGAGCCATCTCACCAGCCCTTATTTCCTTTAAACAAAAGCATGTAACTTTATGAGAGCATCATTCTGGCAGTAATGAGACCGTATGTTCTCAGTCTATTGTACTCATCTATCACCCCATTAGGGCTCTGTGGGGAAACTCCAGGGTGAAAGCCTGCGTTACTCAACTGAGGTGTGGGTCTAGCTTATGTCACAGCAAGCAACTTCTTCCCCATGTACACAAGTCAGAGTTGGTGAATCTAGGTCTGAGCGTTACACTGCTATTTACAACCTATGTGGTTCCAGGCTGGTTCTTAGTGCCTCAGTTTCCTCACCTGTAAATAATAATCATATGAAACTATCTAATGGGCCCATCTTTCTTGCCTCACCTCTCGTATTACTCTCTAGCAAAACTGATACCTGGGCCCTCAGTCTTTTCCAGCTTCTTAATCTGATTCCAGTCCCCTAAGCCCCTAGATACTAACTTTTTCTAATGAAGAAGGTCTGGATGAAGAGGACTCCTTAGAATAGAGTAAGGGCACAGAAACAAACTCATGAAACTACGGTCATCTGATTCTTGACAAAAGAGCCAGAAACGTGTTGGAAAAAAGACAAGTTTCTGAAGTGCTGGGAAAAAAACAGTGCTGGGAAAACTAGATATCCATGTGTAGAGGATTGAAATCAGATCCATTATCTTCCACCTTCTATAAATATCAACTTAAAATTGATAAAAGACACAGGTATAAGACCTGAAATTTTGAGGCTGTTAGAAGGAAATGGGAAATGTCTGAAGCCATAGCCACAGGTAGACTTCCTGAATAGGACTCCAATAGTACAGTAAATAACAGCAAGACTCGCTGGGCATGGTGGGGCACGTCTGTAATCCCAGCACTCAGGAGGCAGAGGCAGGAGGACTGTGGTGAGTTCAAGGTCAGCCTGGGCTACATAACTAGTACATAGCAAGACCCTGTCTCAAAAAAATAAACAAAAAAACCAAACCAGGGCCGGTGATATAGCTCAGCAGCATAAGCGCCTGCCTGGCAAGAGTGAGGTCCTGAGTTTGACTCCCGGTACCCGCATAAAAAAAAAAAAAAAAAAAAAATTCGACAAATGGGACTACATCAAATTGCAGTTTCTGCACAGAAAGGAAAACAACTACCAGAGGAAAGCGATGGCCTCCAGAATGGGAGAAAACCTTTACCAGCTACTCTTCTGACAGATGACTAATGTCTAGAAGAGATGAAGGATGGGGGAAGGGAGGATGCAAAATGAATTAAGGCGAGTTATGTGCATGTACCAACTCCCCATGAAGAATATAATCACTATGAACTGCAAACATGTACTAATAAAAATAAAATTTAAAAAATCTAGAGTATATTAACAACTCGAAAAATGACAGCAAAAAAAATCAAATAGCCAGTCAATAAACAGGCAAATTAATTGAATAGACAGTTCTCAAAAGAAGTACAGGGCCAGTGAGATAGCTCAGCGGCATAAGCGCCTGCCTGGCAAGCAGGAGGTCCTGAGTTCAACTCCCGGGACCCACATACGAAAAGAAAAAGGGCCGGTGACATTGCTCAGTGGCACAGGTGCCTGCTGGTGTGTGAGGTCCTGAGGTCGATACCCGGTACCCACAGGAAAAAAAAAAAAAAAAAAAAAAAGTACAAATGGTCAATTAGTAAAATCTTCAGCCATTAGGAAAATCCAAATCAAAACCACACTGAGATTCCATCTCACCCCAGTCCAAAGGGCTATCATCAAAAGAACAAAAAACAACAAATGCTGGTGAGGATGTGGAGAAAAAGGAACCCTTCTACACTGCTTGTGGGAATATGTATTTGTACAACCCCTATAGAAATTAGTATGGAGGTTCCTCAAAAAACTAAAAATAGAGCCACTCACTGTATGATCCAACTTTACCACTCCTGGGTATTTACCCAAAGGAAATGAAGTAAGCACACTATAGGGACACCTGCATATCCACGTTTACTGCACCACAGTTCACACTGGCCAAGATGTGGGAGGAGCCCAAGTGCTCACCAGCAGATGAGTGGATAAAGAAAATGTAGTACATACAATGGAGTATTAGTCAGCTGTAATGAAGAAAGAAATTATGTCATGTGCAAGAAAATGGATGTATCCAAGATCATCATTAAACAAAATAAGCCAGACTCAGAAAAGACAGTTATCGCATGTTGTTCTTAATTTGTGGAGTCTAAAGAAAGATGACATGAAAGTAGGAGGGTGACTATTACTAGACATGAGGGAGTACAGGAAAGGGGACGAGTGTAAGAAAAGGCAATGGGGGGATATGATCAAAACCCATGCACTGAAACCCAGTGTTTTGTAAAATTAATAGGCACTAATAAGAAAAGTGTATTGTTTGGGGAAAAAAACGGTCCTTAGGCCTCACTCTCATGTACTCACTGCCTGTGTGGCTGTCGGAGACAATGACTACACTTTAGCACATTTTTCTCTTGGGTACTGTTTACTCCCACAGCTGAGTGACATCCGGAAAACCCCTTCTTTCTGGCAGAGATCAGCTTCCGTTAGGTCCTTGAGCAGGGCAACGCCCTCGGAGCTCTAGTCCTTACTGCTGAAAAGCAAGCTCCTTCCAGGCCTTCATCCTTCTTCCCCATGTCTTGCTGTCCCCTGCTTCCCCCACTGGTGCCTTCTGACCAACTCTATTTGCCAAGTCTTCTGGGATGCCCATTTCACGGTAAAGGAACTTCTCATGCCCTGACCTGCCCTAAAGGGCATGGCTTTCACTCTTAAAAGAACAGGATGTCATTTTTCTCCTGAGCTCAACAGCAATCCTCCTGAACAAGGCTGCCAGAGTACGCGTGACCTGACAGAAGTGCCTGTCATCTTCTCACAACTGCTTCAATTTGTATCTCGGGACTACAATGGAACAGATTTAATTCAATTCTACTTATCTCACTAGTGCAGCTGCGGCTCTTGCTACTGTTTGCCCACATCCTCTGTAAAAACCAAGCTTGCTTGTAGTTCCTCAAACACATCAAGGTGTCTGCGGCCTCAGTTCCTCACGAACTCCTTCTAGCCTATCCTTCTATTCTACTTCCTCTCCCTCCATTCTGACGTTAGGACAACTTCAGAATCATCTATGAGGAAGAAACTTCTGTCCTGCTCAATTAATGCCGGTCATCTGTTAAGGAGCCATTTACTTTTCTCTGAGACATGTAATCGCCTCAGTAATCACTGCTTCTCTTCTTTCTGCCACTGACTAAAGGCTGAGAGGACAGAGATGTCATTTCAAAACCTGTGTCTCAAACCCCAGACTCTAGGCTCTTCCCCACTAAGATGGCACAGCTGCCACAGTGTAGCCTAGCACAACACTGGGTCCACCAAGGTGTTTCTTTAGAGAACAGTATTCATACCATCTGAACCTAGAAGAAAATTTGTATGTCATTAAATCCAATTCTTACTATGGATAAACTCAAAGACATAGTGGCTCACAGTGGCCTGGAAGTTAGTGGCACAACTGTCTCAGAGTTTCCCCTGTGAGACTTTAAGAGCTGACATCTCATCTCCAAGAATACAGTAAGCACACAAATAACTACAATATAAGGTATTATATGGGAAATACAAAGTTGAAAGAGGAAAGAAGGTGAGAAATCAGAACTTTAGGCTGGGGTCGGGTATGAGCAGGAGGGTAATTGGGGTTCTGTAAAACAGTTCTCAACCTTTTTGGTCTCAGGACTCATACACTCTTAAATGGTCGTGTACTCTAAACAACTTTTTTGGGTAGTTATATCTAATAATATTAGAAATCAAAACAGAATATTGAAAATACATATTGATACCATACAAACTTAAAATAATAAACCATTATAAATTATCAAATTTTTATAAAAATATAAACTATATATTCCAAAACAAATATAATGAGAAGAGTGGTATTTGTTTTGCATTTTTGCCAATCTCTAGTTTAATAGAAAACAGCTGTTTTTTCATGTCTATTGTTGCACTCACTCTCTTGAGATAGGTTTAGTGGAGACCTTAGAAGAAAATTTGGCCTCATGTAGACATGTAGTTGGAAAAAGGGAGAATATTTTAATAGTCTTTTCAGATGATCATGGCTATTCTGCAATACTTACAGAAATTGACAAGTGATGGTTTTTTACAAGTTAGCTACAGCGCAGAAGATAAAATCATACCAAATAAACTTTGAAGACTCTGTTATGCTAAAATTCACTGGTCTCTTTTACATTTAAGTGCATACTTTTGTTATAACAGCCATTGGTCATTTGGCAATTGCTGAATTATATAGATCTTCTAAATATTGTCACATTTCATTATACAGTATCAAAAATGACTTGTTATTGCCACTACTCTCATCAGGAAAGAATTTAAGTATTGGGGAAGCTGTCATGCTCATTGCAGTAGGTAAAAGTTTTCCAAAATTTTACTTTGGTTCAGAATATTGTTATTTCTTTTCCTGGAGGTGAATCACTTTATGAGTTTTTTGAATTCCAATGATTTGTCTATCAATTGTTCTTTCAAGCAAAAATGAATTCTATGAGGAAAGCAGTTTTTCAGCTTACAACACAACTGTATAGTGTTTTATGTACACTTTGCCTCTAATCACATGGAATATTAAAAAGATGTTTTTGAAGGCTGAGATTCATAAGGTTAATAATTTTTATTGGCTTTATCAAGAACACTCTTAAGTGAAACTGGCTTTAAAAAACTGCAAGCGCATGGTGCCACTGCTCCCAAAGGTGCTAAGGTGTCAGCAATCTGACCCAGTGTGTGCACCTTCCGTGTAGCTGTCCTCATGGTGGAAAAGGGACTCAATGTCTGAGTGCTGTGAAAGTACGTGTGGCCTTGTGGTCCCCTCGAAGACTGCAGACCTCCTCTGACAGGGGACCTTGCTTTGAGGAGCAGCGGTGTGGAAGATAATGGCTTGGAAAAAGGAGTCGAGATAAAGGAGGGGGCAAGCGGGAGGCACAGCTGAGGAGCAGTGGTGCGGCTGCAGGAGGAAAGCAGGGGCAGATGAAGCTGAGAGGACACAGTGAAAGGCCTGGAATGCTTATGGCCCACTTGGTTTACATCAGGAGGGAAGAGGAGGGCTAGGCAGAGGGAGTGGTTCTTTTTCTCTGGGCAAGTTGTAGCTTTAACTTATGTAAAATTAAGGTGGCTATGTTTACATTCACTAGACACAAAATAAAAATGACAGTGCTGCTGCTTTTCTTGTGGGGAATGAATAAAATGTGGTCAAGTGATAGCTCAGTGGCATAAGCGCGTGCCTGGCAAGCGCGAGGTCCTGAGTTCGACTTCTGGTACCCACATAAAGGAAAAAAAGGGCCGGTGATATCGCTCAGTGGCATGAGCACCTGCTGGCAAGTGCGAGGTCCTGAGTTCGACTCCCGGTACCCACATAAAAAAAAAAGAAACAGGCTGACTACTTTATTTTTATTTTTATTTTTTTTGTGGGTACCGGGGGGTCGACCTCAGGACCTCGCACGCCAGCAGGCGCCCGTGCCGCTGAGCGATATCACCGGCCCCTTTTTCGTATGTGGGTTCCGGGAGTCGAACTCGGGCCCTCGTGCTTGCCGGGCAGGCGCTTAAGCCACTGAGCCATCTCACCGGCCCAGGCTGACTACTTTAAACAGTATTTATTTTGGTAGGAAAAAGAACGAGAGCACTTGGTAAGCATGGACTCTAAACCGAACACCATGCTAATCACTGTTCACGTTTTCTGATTTACTCCTCACAGTGGGCTTGCAAGAGATATCACCATTCCTACAGACACGGCCCAAAAGTTCAAGAGGCTGGAAGGAACGTGACTCTCAGCTTCCACTCTGTAACACTTCATTTTGTCATCCATTATTTCATGGCATTTGAAGAAAGACAAATTTAATTATCCTCGTATCTGTATGTCTTAAGCAATCTTTTATATGAGGGCACAAAATGGCATCACAAACCCAAAGAAAGATGTGAAACCTCTATAGAGATTTGTACATTTTGAATTCTTTCTTTGCTTTGAAAACTATTTCAAGCAACAGATATGGCCGATTACCGTGAATGGTATGTAGGCTGATAAGCTGATAAAATAGGTGAGAAAAATAAGAACTTAAAAGCTGCTAATCTTTATCACAGTACTTTGGATACGAAGACTTTTTTCATACTTTAAAATATTAGGTAAGAAAATGAGGGAAAGCAATTCACAGTCCGATGACATTTTTTTTTGGCCCAAGAAAAGGACTCTAAGTTTACTGACATCTGGGTATGCATGACCGTCAGCATGGCCTGTACTTCCTGACTTGGACCTACTCCTCTGAATCCCCGTGCTCTTTACACACGCATGTGTATGGCACACACGCACACACATACATACATGTACTACACACGCTTTCTCAAACTTGTGGCATGCCTCTCCTCAATGTAAGTAAGTTCTCTGTTCAACTGGACAGTTAGAAATGTTTATGTTGATACTGAAAAAAAAAAGTTATTCCAAATTAGTGTCCATATGAATATTTTACTATAGAATAAAAAAGAAATAAAAACTGTGTAATGTTATTTATTATTTTCTCATTTCTAAGGTTCTGAAAGTATAATACAGTTCAAATAAAGTCTGGCTTTAGAGTAGATATTTTGCTAACAGTGGAAAAATATTACAATATTGAAGATGAGCAAAAACATCCTGAAAGTGTTAGACTTTATATTTTTTAAATTATAGTTGACTTGAAACTTTTCTTCTATATTGATCCTAAAATAGTTGCATTTTAGCTTAAATTACAGCTGGTAATAATTTATCCATTTATATATGAACAATATTCTTTCTACATTTTAGATTAAAAATAATACAATACTGAAAACCTACTAAGTTGCCAATAAAAATGAAAACTCAAATATGCATTTCTGACATTAGAGAATTATTATAACAATGTTACGGAATATCAAACATGAGTACCATGTCCAGGATTCAGGGTAGAAATAACTGAAATAACAGAACAGGACAATTTTGTCCCTTCAGAAGCAAAATTGGTTAAAATATTTTCAAATTAATGATGCAGAGAATTCGCTCAGTGATGTAAAAGAAATGATCATCATTATGATGAACATGTGAATTCCACGAGGTCTTAAATACGTGGATCTTGTTGCTCTGCCGCTTTTTGAAAGAGATTATTTCCATCCAAATCCCCAATATTTCTGACACAATTACCAGAGATATAATTTTAGGAATTAAAAATTTTTTTGTTGACAGATAAAATCTGCAAACGTATCTTTAATACAAAAATGTGAGCATCAGCCACTATGAGATTTGTTCTGTTACAGTGCTGGACTTAATCAGAATCAGTTTTACAATGTGTCGTGTCAACGCTATGCAAATACTTACTTTCCCAATATTGTGGACTGAACTCAGGGCCTTTGCACTAAGCTGAAAAATTTAAGGCAGGGTCTCACTAGGTTGCCTGGGCTGGACCCATATTTGGGATCCTTCTGCTTCGGCTTCCCAGTGCTGGGATAGGTGTGTCCCACCACCAGGAGGATTTTAATAATCAGATATTCCCTGCTTTAGTAGGGTAGTGGAATGGAACTGGCGTAAGACCAAGCAGATCATAACTCTGCTAAAAATTACTCCTTTTCTGTGCACCCCATGTCATATATTTGAACCAAATTGTAGGTATGTGTGATAAGAGTTTTGGCAGACTGGAAAAGTCCCCCAATCTCTCAATGGGGCTGGGAGCTATGAGGTGACAGATTTCCTTCCCTAAGTTTCAGTCATGTCAAGGAGAATCCCAATAGGCTAACTGGTGGTATGTTACACTTTATTTCTCTTTTCATGTATTCATTTAATAAATAACGAATCAATCTGATCCTACTAGAAGAGACTTGGGCTGCCTGAAAAATGATCGTACTTCCTTTCACTTGATGGGATTTTAAGCATTGAGGCTAAAGAGTACTTGGAAAAATCCAACAAGTTGTAGTAGGATTTTTGGTATGTCAAAGAAACTTTTTAAATATAAAGGATATGTATTCAGATAGAAAACTAAATAACTTTTGATGTCTAGATCAACAAAAAGGTGAAATAACATAAAACTGATAACATGTACTTATTGTTGTGTATAACACTGCTTTGAGTTGTGAGATAAGATGAGACATAAGGCAGTGCTCTCGAATGTACTGGACTCCTGACAATCTTTCAGCCGGCCACGATCATCCGGGCTTTTGCCCTGTCTGAATTAGGACCTGACTGGAGGAGGAGGTGTAACTTTCCTGCAGTGACCTCCCCGCCTCGGCCAGCTTCATCCCCTTACCTGCTACACCTGAGGAAGTTCACACTAGCTGCACTGTGAGCAAGGCTGCAACGGCTAACGACAGGCTACACACGTGGACCAGACTCCGTAATTAAACTTCCACTTGAAGGAGATACAGAATTTGGATGTTTGTTACCTTACCAAGTGAAACAGCCATATATCAAAAAGGAGTGATTCCGAAGTGTTAGAATACACTGTCTTCCTCAGTTCATCTGTCTTCAAAAATCTGTGTAGTTAAATGAAAATCACCGTCTTTTTTCAAAGGGCGTGATATTGCTCTATACTTTTACATAAATAGGATGACTGGAGACTGGGTTCACGGATGCCTTTGTCCAAATGTGAAAAATCTGCATTCCTAATGTTTACCGCAAACCCAGTGAAGCTGATGATCTGTCTGCAGGTCAGTCAGTTCTTCAACGCTTCTCCAGCTGCACTGGCAGGCATACGCCCGTGTTCCTTTCTTCTTTACCAACTTTGTTTTCAACTTGTGGAATTCTGGCATGTTGTTCCTATTAGCAAACAGGAAGGTTTTAGCTTAGTGGCTTTGTCCAGTACTTCATGATGCCAAAAAAAAAATTCTAATTATTTTCTAATTTTTACAGTATTTGAACATCAAACGACCTTTCTGATATTCAGTACTTTTTAATGGCAATCAGCTAGGTCTGTTTATTAAGGCTGTAGAAGAACACAATGACTCATTGGACTGAAGAATTACTGATTTGTCCTAGCAGAGATGACACAAACGAGAGCAGAGTGGGAGGGATGGTGTCACCTCCCACCTCACATATCTATGCCACAGAAGCCTACACTATGGCAAGTGGAGGGAGCAGGAGAGGTATCAAGCAACAGGCTTCAGATGGATTAAGTATAGAAAATTTTCACTCACAGAGAGAAAGTGCCTGGTATTTCGGTATGTTGCACTCATTTGTTTCAATGATTTGCTTACTTACTGGTATTGTCAGCAACAAAGTAAATGCCTATCCTGAAATGAATGTTAATAATCTTGTTGAGGGGGGAGGAAGGAAGGGGAAGGGGATAAAAAGAATTAAGATGTGTTATCTACATGTGCCAACTTCCCACACGGAATGTGATCATTAGGTACTGTAAACAGGGACTAATACAAAAATAAAAATTGAAAAAAATGTTAATAATGTTAAATAACTAAAGAAATTATCAAGACCATCATAAAAATGATAATAATCATTGGACCTGATGCCATTATAAGAAAGTAACACAGAAGTTACTATACATTTAGTTAAGGAAATCAATTATGACTTTTATATTTCATATACTGAGCCTATGTAAACATTAAATGACAAAGTAAAATAGACATAATTAAAAATGAAACAATGAAAAAATATAAAGTAAAATGATGAAAGATAGTATAAATGACAATAAAAAGACAGTGCTTTATCTATTCCTCGTGGCCATTCTACAACAGCAGGTAGGCTCCCAAGTGCCCTCTGGTGGTCAGTGGGCACTGTGTCCAATACCACTGTACTTGCAAGGTTAGAACCTAACAAAACCTGAGAGAATTCCTATGTCAAATGTCTGACTTTAGGAAAACGAGACTCTGACACAAAGTGATTTGATCTAATGCTATGGTAAACTAGGGGAAGAAATGAATAATTTGTTTTATCAGAAAAAATAAAAACCCCAAAACTAAACTGGTTAAATGAAGAAATGTCCTTTATTCAATCTCCAATATATTTTGACAAACTTAATATTTGATACTTGACTGAATTCTTAGAGACTTTAGGAATAGGAATCATGAGTAGCCAGGGAACTATTTAATATATCTCAAATTTTTTTTTTTTTTTTTGTGGGTACCGGGGGTCGACCTCAGGACCTCGCGCGCCAGCAGGCGCCAGTGCTGCTGAGCGATATCACCGGCCCCTCAAATGTTTTTAAACCTTAGAAATTATTCTATTATTTTTCCTTAAAACACTTGTCTTAGTAGAAAAGTATATGTATCTTATTTAGCTATAATGGCAGGTGGTCAACAAGTACAGTTTATGTTTCTTTTTTAGAAAGATAAAGGCTGGGATACACTTACTTCCCCTCTGTGAAATAAGGACAATAAACAACTGCATGGCATTTCACGCTGTGATGAATGTGCAGAGTGACAACACTAAAAATCGATAGCTTGCTGTGCTCTGTGGGACACTCAGTGAGTGGCTCTGCAGACCTTCAAACTCATCCCTCTGCTCATCACCTACTTCCGGTTTTCCTCGGTGATTAGACCCCATCCTCGTGTTTCAACTTCCCTCCAGTATCTTACTTGCAGCAGATCATATCCTTATTCCTAAGACCAAGCCAGTAGATATGCAAAGCCTTCCGCTTCCCAGCAAGCTCTCTCCTAACACGTCAGTATCTGACCGCCTTCCCTCCCGTGCAGGGGAGCTGCTCTTCTTCCCGTCCAGGCCTCATTTTCCATCAGCATGCTCGACACCTCTACTCACCCGTCCCTGCCCACGTCCACACTCTCACTCAGAACATAAGCCTTGGAGTGTCTTAACAAAATGATCCCTGCATCTGCTCACAGCCTTCCGAACTGCATCCCTGTACAATCCACCCCACTTCACAGATTACACTTTCCTCCCTGAGCCTCGGAGACAGTTTCAACGGCTCCCATAAACGAACACAAGAGTTCTTCCCTTAAATTTGTTCTTAAATTCCCTCATCGATGGACTATATCATAGCCCATCTACTTGAACTAGACAGAGGCCTAGGCCTCATCCTATGATGTTTGTCTCTCACACTCCACAGCCAGGACTGCTCCTAAAATACACCTTTTCCTCTCTGTCCTCACTGCCACAATTCAGGTGTGCTCATTTCTTTCTCACTGGATTACCACAACATCCTTTCATCAATACTCATGATTCTGGACTGGCCTGGTTCCCATGTAGTACTCAGATACATTTTTTTTTTTTTTTTGTGGGTACCGGGGGTCGACCTCAGGACCTCGCGTACCAGCAGGCGCCCGTGCCGCTGAGTGATATCACCGGCCCTTTTATATGTGGGTACTGGGAGTCGAACGCAGGACCTCATGCTTGCCAGGCAGGCGCTTATGCCGCTGAGCCATCTCACCGGCACCATATATCTTCTAAAAATTCAAATCTATTCAGTACTCCCTCCTGACTAAAAACCTCAACGGTGACCTTCGGCCTAAAGAATTAAACTCTCATTCCCCAGTACGGCTTCCTTGTATCTTTCTGATCTCTCTTGATGACTTTACCTCTTGCCCTTGTATCCAAGTTGGTACCGTTCCACCTACTCGTTAATTCCCCAAACATGTCATGTGGTCTCACTTCTCTGTCTTTATTTTTAATTTTTTTCTAGTACACGTTTGCAGAACATGATTACATTCTTTGTGAAGAGCTGACACATGTACATGACACATTTTAATTTTTTTCTTTCCCTTTCCTTCCCTTCCCTCCTCCCTTTTCTCTCCCTCCATCTCTTGATCCCCTTCCCATTTGAGAAAGATCTATCTCCCTACTTCCAGTTATCTATGCTTTAATTCTGAGCAAGGAAAGAAAAGGTTTTAGGCACAAAAATCAGTGAAAAGGCTACTCGAATAGCCAGCAGACAGAGAAGAAAGAAAGGAAAAGATGGATGAGAGAAACACTGAAGAGGTAAAGGTCACGCAATCTGCCAAGCCCACCAGAGACAACACAGCAAAAGAAGAAATGTGAAGTCCTTGGTGCATTTTTTACAGAGTGAAGTTTAGAAACATACCTGAAAAACAGATAATCACATGATTTGTCCCACATATAATCACTGTAGCTCACTACCCTGAAATCACAGCCTATACAACGTAGCTGGTCACATGCTCTGTTGAGAGAAAAAGAAATGTATGTTAGAGATCACTGGTATGCTGAAATATGAAAATATGGTGATTTATTCATAGAATATACCAGATATTATAGATTACCGAATAATAAAAAAGTACAGGTTAATATAATTATAGATGTTAAGGACAGTTTACATATCTGAACTTTCAGGTTAATTATTTTGTACACATCTAACATCTTGCATACTGACACATACGTACATATGTATACATTATAGAGACATAAAATGGGTTTGCAGGTCTTTTAGTTTGATGATTTTCAAATAGCGTCTGAGGGAGATCTTCATCGAAGCTAACTTCTTTGAATGCTGCCCTTCTTACTGAACTTTCTGTAGATTCCTCTATCAAAGAATGTACTGAAATGAATCTGTCTCTTCCATAAACTATTTCAGTGCTGGGACAGTATCTTATTTGTTTCTTTCTTCCCACTACTTGGCATACATGCATTCAGTTCCTCACTTAAAAATTTTACTAGCGAGACTCTTATCTTTGTGGGGAATTAGATTCTAGCGAATGATGAACTAAAAAGTAGTACTAAGAGCAACTAAATTATAGAGTATGTTAGAAGGTGAAAAGTGCTATTAATGAAATACAGTGGTACCTCAGTTCATGAAATTAATTAATTCTTTCCACAATTTTAGCTGCAAATCAAAATGGACAAGAATGGAATCAAATTCAGTGGTTAAGGTCAATGTTGACCTTATGGGGAAATTTGATTCTGGTTTGTGAACAGAATCGTGGAAAGAATTAAGTTCATGAACGGAGGAGCCCCTGTAATAAGCAGAGTAGGATAAAAACAAAACAACAGGACCGGTGAGATGGCTCAGCGGCGTAAGCGCCTGCCTGGCAAGCACGAGGGCCCGAGTTCAACTCCCGGATCCCACATACGAAAAAGGGGCCGGTGATATCGCTCAGCGGCACGGGTGCCTGTTGGTGCGCGAGGTCCTGAGGTCGACCCCCCGGTACCCACAAAAACAAACAAACAAACAAACAAAACAACAACAAACAAACAAACAGAAAAATTAGGAGTACCAGGAGGGAAGAGGTTGCAATTTTAAATAGGGTGTTTACATACGCCTCACTGAGAAGGTATATCGGAGTAGTTTCATTAAAAACTACTCAGGGATTAAGAGAAGGTTATACTTAAGAAGGGAGAAAAAGCACAAGCTTGTATGTTGAGACAAAGATGCAGTGAACAGTGAAATGCTGATGATGTTGGACAGGAGGGCAGAGGTAGCTAGAATGATACTTAGCTTATAATGGCACTCAATAGCTGAGAAATTGAAGAGACAAACAATTCTCAAAGCAGAATTATGCATACATCAATAAGAACCTTAGGAGTAAAATGATAGCACACAACAAATTAAAAAAGAATTATGAATCACTGCTGCAAATAATCTGACTTGTATAATAATTATGATTTACTTTAAATAAACATCCTCAATTGTTTGAAGTATTTAAAAACCAGAATCAACACAGACATATTCAATTATCTACAACTTAAAAGGAAATAATAAGAGTTTTTAAGATCCCCCCCCCCCCGCAAAAGAGAGAAAAGATCTGTAGTAGAGTGGAAAACATTTTCAACATGTGGTCAAATACTTAATTACATAAAAAAGTGCTTACAAATGACAACAGAGAAAAAAATATAAAAATAATAACCACACTAGTACAGGCAGCAAATAATACTAAAGAGCATGGATTCTAAGTACACGACACCTGGATTCAAATGCTGGTTCCAATATTTATTAGCTATGTAACTGTAGGCAAGTAACTTACATTTTATTTATTTTTTATTTATTTATTTTTTTGGTGGGTACCAGGGGTCGACCTCAGGACCTCGCGCGCCAACAGGCACCCGTGCCGCTGAGCGATATCACCGGCCCCTTTTTCGTATGTGGGTTCCAGGAGTCGAACTCGGGCCCTCGCGCTTGCAAGGCAGGCGCTTACGCCGCTGAGCCATCTCACCGGCCCAAGTAACTTACCTTTTAATAACTCAGTTCTTGTCTGTGAAATGGGATAAATAAGAGTACTTATATACCTTGTAGAATTATTATGAGGATCTAATGAATTAATACTGGTAAAATGCCTGGCATAGAGTGTTTGTTAAAGAGTTATATAAAGAATTAAAATTTGAAGCAATCATGAAATTTTCTTAATTAATTTAAAATTAGCATTCTCATACAGTAGTATAGTATTTTGAGAAAAAATTGGCATCATTATTATTTGAAGTACTGGGGATCTAACCCACGGGTGTTCTACCCCTGAACTATACTCCCACTGTTTTTTATTTTGAGACAAGGTCTTGCTAAAGTGCCCAGGCTGGCCTTGAACTTATGATCCTCCTGCCTCAGTCTCCAGGTGGCTGGGATTAAAGACATGTACCACTGGGCATGGTAGCATTACAATATTTTTGAAATAGCCGTTGTACTGGCAATCCTGTTTTGGGAAACATTACATATAAACAAAAGCACCAATATATAAGAATATATCTCATGAATTTTTATTGCAGTATTGTTAAAGTGACCCCCCCCCCAAAATAGGTATCTCTTGAATATCTGTTAAAAAGGGAAAAGATTGAATAACATGCCATATATTTATACTGTGGAATAATAGGCAGTTGATAAAGAAAATTAAGTTAGGTTTACCTTCTGACTTGGAGAGATATCCAAAGCAGGTTACATAGTAAAATACAGTATACCCCCGCGAAGTTGCAGTTTAGAGTTCATGGCCCCAGTCGGCAGATATTTCCTTAGAACCTAACTAGTAATTGTTCATTGGAAACCCCCTTAATTTTGTGGAAAACTGCAAATATCTTCTGCAATTGTTTTTTTGGTGGGAGGTTTGCAAGTAGCCAATCAGAGAGCACAGTTCTCTTGCTGCTGATTGGCTGCTGCCCTGTCACCCACCTGGGCAGATGCACCAGCATTCCCGCATGGTAACAGGTTGCGGTACCGCCAGTAGCTAGTGTAGCTATTTCCAGTGTTTTCAGATTTGTTTTTCTTAAAGCCCTAATATCCGTAACATACCAACAAAACTCCCTGCACCTTCTAAGGCTCTGGCATGAAACTAAGCACCAGAAGAAGTTTAAGACACTCCAGGAGAAGGCTGAACTACTGGATTTCCTCCAGCAACTAAAAAGATATGCTGCCATAGCATAATAGGCATTTATAGGCATTTCTCTGAACATACCTTAAATTTGCAGTTTTTCACAGTTCACAGGTGCTCTAGGAACATGACCCCTGCGGATTCTGGGGGTCCACTATACACTATAGTATGGTCCTATTTTTGTAAAGACAACCAAAACCCTCTTCCGCATAGATGGTTTTAAATTAGAAGGAAAATGGAGCAAGATATAGTTTGTACAGTACACAGCTAACACTGGCTTGCTTAGGAGTGGTGGAAATGAAGAGGGAGAGAGATTATGTTTTTCTTTACATCTTTTTCATTTTTTAATAGGCATTTAATACTTCCACAACAAAAAATAATAAAGTATAACAAAGCCATCATAAAAGATTTTTTTCACTTATTTCCCTACAAAATTCAGATATGTTAACTTCAAAACTGTAAATACTTTTTGGCCTGAAAGTTTCTATGAAAATGAATCCTTTTTATTTCTAAAAATATTATTAATCATTACAATAACTAAATATTTAAAAGTCTAGATGAGTTTCATAAGCAATTCTGTTTTTTCCATGAAACTGTTAGCAATTTATAAAGCTGTAATTGTACATATGGAGATCCAACACAATGACACTGATACACATCTGAACTCAGATTTTGAATGTACAAGTCAGGAAATGCAGAATGATGGTTCCCAAAGCTACCATAACTTGCTTTCTTATGCATATGTAGTTTATTACACTATTGCACAAAGTGTTAACTTTAATGCCTTAATACATGTGTGCAATTCAGCTGAAATATTGCTGTTGTGGGAACTATAACTTAGAATTTCCTGACATTTTTTATGTGAAAAATCTGAACCACAATGTTAAGTACAACATTTTAATTTAATTTAAAAATTTAGTAGTTTATTCAAATCTATTCACACTACTACATTTTCTTACACTGTCCTATGAGAAAAATAAAACTAACTTGCAGCTAAGAAATCATTCCACTGCTACGATTCACTCTATTAGATCATAATTAGTATGAGTCTACAGAATAATTCAGTCTTTTTTTTTTTTTTTTGTGGGTACCGGGGGTCGACCTCAGGACCTTGCGCGCCAGCAGGCGCCCGTGCCGCTGAGCGATATCACTGGCCCTTTTTTCATATGTGGGTACTGGGAGTCGAACTCAGTACCTCACACTTGCCAGGCAGGCGCTTATGCTGCTGAACCATCTCACCGGCCCAATAATTCAGTCTTGCATGTAGTTTAAGAAGAGTAAAATTTGATTGGCTTGAAAATAATATCTTGGTTTTATCTATACTACTTATTGATGCCACCACATTTCTAACCACTATTCTTTCTCTTTTCACAAACCAGAAAATCTTTCTCCTTTCACACACTGGGAAAAAGACTCAAATCTTTATACTGTAAGACATTCATCATTACTTACAAATCAGAGCTTTGTCCAGTAACCGAATAAAACCAATAGGCAGAATAGACTCAATTTGTGCCCTCAGCATATAAAAAACTGTTCATTTTCAGGGCTTAAATATTTTTCTCTTTCATGACTATGTGGACACTCCCAACTTACGATGAGGCTACATTTTGATAAATCTATCCTAAGTTAAAAATGTATTTAACACTTTTTTTTTTTTTTTTTTGGTTTTCTGAGACAGGGTCTTGCTACGTAGTTCAGGCTGGCTTTGAATTCACTATGTAGCCAGGCTGGCCTCAAACTCGTGGCGATCCTCCTGGCTCAACCTTCCGAGTGCTGGGATTACAGGCGTGTGCCGCCACACCCAGCATATTTAACACTCCTAACCTACCAAACACCACAGCAGTACCCTTGTGACCTAGTAGCTGCGTTATAAAATGGAGTTAAAACTTCTTGCTCCATCTGCACCCCCCCCGCCCTCGGTCCAGGTGAACCAACAAACGTGCACGGAAGTGCTCTGGACAGTATTAAAAGTTTACGCATAAATTGTTTTATTTGCACTCAAATACATGTGTTTGTCTTGTGTGCAGATTCTTTTTTTTGGTACTGGGAATCGAACTCAGGACCCTGTGCTTGCCAGGCAGGCACTTGTGCCCCTGAGCTACATCCCCAGCTATGAGCAGATTCTGTGTCCTGAAAGGGGCAGCTGATGACTGTATCTCTGTGCTGGGTGAGGAAGGTCTGTGAATATACGCATTTAGCTGTGCATATATAGCAAACGGTATTTCCTCTTGCAGCTGTGTAGAAGGTAGGAATGGCGCTGATAGATTCTGGCACCCTCATGCATCAGCACTATGTGATAGGACCCTCAAGCTATAGCAACAGGCTTTATTTTTTGAGACAGTGTCTTGCTATGTAGCCCAGGCTGGCCTCAAACTCACAGCGATCCTCCTGCCTCAGCCTGCCGAGTGCTGGGCTTACAGGCAAGTAGCACCATGCCTGGCTCAGGCTGTTCTGTCTACGGAAATTCCATCTAAAAATACTTCTCCTCTATGGTAGAACTAGAGTACACATATAAAAATATACCACATACAAGAAAATCTTTGGAAGTAAACCAGAATACACTTTTTTTTTTTTTTTTTTTTTGTGGGTACCGGGGGTCGACCTCAGGACCTCGCGCACCAGCAGGCGCCTGTGCTGCTGAGCGATATCACCGGCCCTTTTTTCGTATGTGGGTTCCGGGAGTTGAACTCGGGCCCTCGCGCTTGCCAGGCAGGTGCTTAAGCTGCTGAGCCATCTCACCGGCCCATGAATACACTTTTTTAAAGACAATATTTAAGATCAGAAGCACCTATAAGTAATTACTGATATATTTCCTGAGATAAAATGGAAATGCAATAGAATACAGGATTCTTGTCCTGAGATAGAATAAACGAGAGCACAGGATGAGTTGATGGGGACGACACGATAATGAGGACAAGCCAAGGTCCCCGACATAGCTAGCTATCTTCTGCACCACAGGCACAGCTATCGTGTATTGTATTACTTCATTTCACCCTCACAGCATCTCCATGAAATATGGTTAGTTTTTACGGGAGAGGAAAGGGAGATTTTGGAAGACAGCATCTCCAGACTTGGCGGCTAGTGAGTGGCAGAGTGACTTGGTTGTTCTGTCATGAGAGCACTTCCTCTTCGAGCCCCAGTGGAATCGTTTGCTCTTTATTTGTTCTGGCCACTCTTATATGCTTTTTTTGGTAAACTACCCCAAAGCTTAGGGTGCACGTTTAATGCATTTAAAAAAACAAGAAAAGTTCGAATGACTCCATAGTATGTAAATTAAGCAGGTAAGATAGCAAGGAACATGGCAGAAAGGAGTGTCACTCTAGATAGGGAATGAACGTTACAATACTCAAGGGGCTAAAAAGCATAAATGGAAGGTAGAAGATGACACGTTTCCAGTGCAAATAGAATATCTGACCCAGGCTTTAGTTGTAGGTAAAGGAACTAAAGAGAAAAGAGGAAGAATAAGGATAAAATTTGGTAAAGATAATACCAATTCAGAGGTAATGTAAGACAAATGGCAGCTCTCGTTGGCTTCCTGAACAGGACAGGCACTCAAAGCAACACTTTAGGCGTGCAATCTTGAATACTGCATGTGGTGGAACTGGAAGTGCAAACTTGGAAACTGCAGCTGTAGTTCGTGGGTGACTTGATAGAAGCCTGGATTAGAAGTGGCAAAGCTCCGGAAATGACTGGGACAGGTCTAACTGAGTTGGTCCAGATAATTCAGGACTGATAGCAACAAGACTACATTGCATGGCTAGTTCTTTTTGAGAAATTCCTCCACACATGATGGACGATTCAACTGCTGATCGATTATTATTGACAGTACTGGCAGCAGGCAGCACCCTAGTGGATGAGCCTGTTTGCTGCCTGGTGTTCCTGAGGAAAGCGGGATTCGGGGACTCCCAATTTCCCTTTGGACCCACAGACTTTCCTTCCAGGCTTCCTAGGATCTAAGTTAGCACCAGCACAATCCTCCACCAACGTCTTTTTAGATCCCACTTGCATTATTATTATAAAAGTCCTCCAGAAATGTGGTTATCTGCAATCACATAACCTAGTATTTTCTTCTTTAAAAAATTAACAGAAAATAAAAAGTACTTTAGAAATACATAGAAAAAAATAAAGTGATCTAGGCAAATAGGCCTCTGCCAAAAAACAGAATCCAAAGTAGCAGGCCAGCAGAAAACTTTGTTTTAAACCAGTCTTTCCCCCTAAATTACGAAAACGGTAACAGAATGTGCTACTGCAGGAGCTAATATGAGCTTGGGATACGCAGCAGCATAACCACTGTAAGGCTGCCCGGAAAGAGTGAGAAAGCAGGTTGGGAGCAGGCAGAGACAAGGCAAAGCATGGTGGTGTACTGCTTTTGAAATGTGCAAAATCAAGTGACTATGCTTGAGTAACCTGGGGTAATGCAGACCCGTAGCTTCTCATGCTGCTTGGCCGTCAGTGTGGCTCAGGCATTGTGCAAGCTGCACAGCCCCACTGCTTCGCCTGCTTTGCCACTCACGGGCTTCCACTGCCTGGAAGGAAGTTCACTCCCCTGCTGCCCTATGAACACCAAGCTGGGACTTCAAGTGGGACATGGAAAAGGACATCAACCTGTGAACAATATATCCCAAGAGGACAGCTCTCAATAGTTATTTCCTAAGAAGAAACACGTCAACAAAGTGTTTTTAGGTTCGCCAATTATATACATCTGTCATTATAAAACAGACTGATGCCAAGGTGCTAAGAACTGCCTTTTAGCCACAGGGTATCAAGCTGTAAAAATCCTAGGAAGTGTAACACATCTGTGACATCCTACCTCTGTGAGGTACGTGTTCCGATCCCACGCGGAACCCTGCTTCCACCGAGGTACACTGGGCTGCAACTAGCCGTGTTTGACGGATGGAGAAAAATGAAAATTTCAATAAAAAAGAAATACGAGAAGTTAATTTGGCCACAATGACTCTAGGTCCTTGTGATCAAATTGTATATTTTCCCTAGCAAGCCAGCGATTTCAAAGAAGAGGTATTTATTATAGGATCGCTGCTTTATTAGACATCACCTGTACATCCAGAACACTCAAGGAGTTAAAATGAGTCACAGAAAAATGTGTTTGCCAAATAATGTAAGGGACAAAGTAAATACTAAAGACTATAACAGAACATTCATTTTGTAGACCTGTTCACACTTTTTTTTTTAACATGGCAGAAAATTATTTACAATAGCAATAATCTCCCATTTAATTTCCTTTATACTAAGGGGTCACAGACAATAAGAACACCAAAGATATTACTATTGGTCTTTCTCTTGAAGGCCAGCCAGTGCTTTGTTCTTCAATGTCACTGTTGCTTAAATGGTAACAAAATCTACTAGACTATGCCCATAGTGTTTGCTCACGAGAATGTGTAATTCACCAAAGCAATCTCAACTTACCTTTTATGGAGGCCTTGAAGAGAAGCTCTGACAGACGTGTTACCTGAAGATTTAGATTTTAATTTCTGCTAAAAAACACAAAACAATAAAAGGCCAAGGGTAACTTGGAGAATTATAACATGAAAAGTAATACTCTTTATTTCATAACAAGAATATTTTAGAAATAACAAAACTTAGGTGGCATCATTTGTTAAGCATCTGAAATGAAAACAATTATCAAAACCTTTTGAAAGCAACAGAGATGCAGAATTCTCTAACGAATCTGCAAATTACTATGCTAAATTTTACTTCAGGAAATTGATATATTACCATTATTAGCATGCTAAGATTTAGTCACTTTATAACTCTTCAGTTAATAAGAGTTAAATGATTTAATATGAAGGGCCTGCTATTTAAAACTGCATTCTGGAAAAGTTCAACTTGAGGAGGAAAAAACCTCAGACTCATTTTTAAAGGCTGTGAATGGTACTTATCTGAACTAAAAATAAACTAACCAAAGTCCTGTGTAACATCAGGAATATTAATTTTGATTGAATGGAATGGTAACAGCCAATAGATGTTCAAAGAAAATGTAGAACTATTTAGTCAGAACCACACAGTAGGGCCTATACGGTTATGTAACATCATCATTAGCACGCTTTTATTAAGTGTTAACTGGTATACGATACTGAACATAAACCAATCACGTACTAGGACCACCGCCAAAGAGAGGAAGTGAGATGGAGAAAGGGCAATGTACACAATGCAAGGACATGTCTTCATTTTCTCTAGTGGATGAGGAAGTTTGATGCCAAACATTTCATTTTATTATTTCTCACAAAGTCTCTTATTTGATGTTAAACAGAACTAGAAAAGTTTTTGATACATCTCTGAAAGATAACAATGCGCATGAGTCTGTCTTGCGGAGCATGTTTCACGTAGCACATGGGCTCACACTTGTGACTCTAAGCTGGCACATGGTGACATCTGTTCCTTGGCTTTCTGGTGTGGGTCTGAGTCAGGTTAGCACCAGACTGTGAGAGTAGAGGCAGGGTGAACAGCAGTACTTTCAGGTAATAATATGGCCCCTCAGGACAATGTGGGCAGGAACCATTCAGTCACGGGCACTTCTTTTCCTCACGAAGTGTTTACATAGACCTACTTTGCCTGGAAGCTTGGAAAACTGGATATAATAACAAAAAGGAAACACACAGGAATGAATGGAAGTTTATTTCTTCGTAATTGTAAGAGCTATTTTTATTTCAAAGTAGTGGGTTTTTTGTTTTGTATTATTGTTTTCGGCGGTGTTAGGTATTAAATCCAGGGCCTTGTTCATGCTAACAAGTGCTCTACTCTAGAACTATACCTGTACCCCCACAGTATATCTTAAATCCAAACAAGGTAAGTTTGTCTGTGTCTGAAATAACTTGAAGTGAAGATAATGTCTCAGATATAGGTATGTACCTTATAGCCAAAAGAGAGAAAAAAAAAAAAAAACTGCTCAGATGATTAATAACAAAAACATGTTAGTTTCTGGTACTATTACCATTACTGTCCAGCATTTATGGTACACTTATTCAGGACTTATGGAGTGTACTGTATGAGTTTAACATTGCTTCTCTTGATGTACTAAGCTGTAGGCATCAGCTTACTATTTTACCTCAGAGAAACTGAAAATGTTAAATTTACAGAAATTTATTATTTTTTTATTTTAAAGAGAAAAAACAAAAACGATACAAAATTTCAAAACAAGATAGTAGGAGAGTAACAATGGTTAATACATGGCGTATTGTTATCTTCAAAGTAGTTGCTTATATTACAAGATTTAGGCATGAAAAATTGATCAAACAATATAGGCATAAACCTTTCTTTTCAATGAACTAATAGAAATTAGTAGTAATTTAGACAAATTTAGATCCTAAAATCTGTATTAGTCACTTGATTTTGTCTAGCTGACAAAAGTACCAGTGGCTCCTATCCATAACACTACCACTATCTTCTTCTTCTTTTTTTTTTTTTTTATGTGGGCACCGGGAGTCGACCTCAGGTCCTTGCGCTTGCCAGCAAGCGCCCGTGCCGCTGAGTGGTATCACCGGCCCTTTTTTTCCTTTAGGTGGGTACCGGGAGTCGAACTCAGGACCTCACGCTTGCCAGGCAGGCGCTTATACCGCTGAGGTATCTCACTGGCCCTACCACTATCTTCTTTAATGTTCCCTACCTTCAAAAACAGAAACAAAGCTGAGCATGGTGGCACATACCTATAATCCTGGCACTTAGGAGGTTGAGGCTGCAGATCTGTGAGTTTGAGGCCAGCATCAGCTATATAGCGAGTTCAAAGCCAGCTTGAACTAAAGACCCTGTCTCAAAAAACCAAACCAGACCAGACCAGACCAGACCAGACCAAGCCAAAAAAACTAGAACAAGTCCTTCTGGGTATTATACTTATTTTTAAGATATTTTTGGTGGTCATCATAAATTAGACATCTATTTGATCTCATTCTTCTACATCTAAAAAATAAATTTCTCACACACCATGCCGATAAACAACAATATATAGAAAAATATAAATGACACTCACTTTGGAAAATAATTTGTCAATGTGTAGCAATAAGGTGAAGATGAACACACCTTAGGACTTAAGAATTCCTTTTCTAGTGTTATGCATCCTAGAGAAAGAAACCCTTGTAGATGGGTAAAAGATGATATGTAGAGATAACTGATGAAACACTATTATTTAGTATAATGTAGATGGACAGGATGGTAGTTACTTCTGGGAAAGGAGGCAGCAGAGTAGGATTTGTAGAGTTCTTACAGTGTATCTCTAATTTTTATTTCTTTCAAAAAAAACCCAGAGAAGCAGATATAGCAGAATACTAAGATAGGTTTGGTATGGGTGGCTGTTATAAATTCAGTATATAGGGGCTGTTTTATTATTTATAAAATTTTCTTGGGATTGAACGTGGGGCCTTCCAACTGCTAATGAACATCTTCAATGTTTCTAAAAAAATTCTGAAGGTCGGGTGTGGTGGTGCACAGCTGTAATCACAGTGCTTGGGAGGCTGAGGCAGGAGGATCACTGCAAATTTGAGGCCAGCCTGGACTACGTAGTGAGTCCAGGCCAGCCTGAACTACATAGTGAGACCCTGTCTTAAAAAACAAAACAAAACAAAAAAACCTGAGTTGTTCAGATTGGCCTCAAACTTGTCATCCTCCTGCCTGAGCTTCTTGAGTAGCTGGGATTACAGGCGTGGGCCACCACATCTGGTTATTTTATGAATTTTTTTTATAAAGTTAAAATAGAGAATCATTTAAAAAATTAAAATATTAGTATTTTAGTCATTGGTTCCTAGGATAACTGCACCGACATCCCATCTAAGATGTAAAACACATTCCTGTAACAAAAGCTTTTTTTAGTCTTGTAGAAAGGTCTTTTTAGTGCCTGCAAAAGTGAACAACTTGATCTGTGAATTGACTTTTGCATTAACAGCTTTTCCCATTTTTTATTCTTGCTGAGAAACGTACAGGGAAACACACGTGAGAGTTCTGAATATTTTTATCTCCTCTACAACTCTTCAAGCACAATAACTTAAGTAACTGTATCTCTTAGAATTCAGAGGACTGCAGAGGGCTACTGTGCCTCCTTTAAATTGTCAGGCCGCTCTCCATGTCTCAGGATAATGCACGTATTACTGCACGTTATAACACTTCACTTACAAGAGGTTTTTGGTCAAAGCTGGGCTCTTCAAATATTTCATTAATAAGACTATCAAGATCTTCTTTTTTAAAGGTTTCTGTTGATCTGAAAAGAAAAAACACACACATACAAAAATGTTGCTTGAAGCTCGTGAGCAGATAGCATGAGAAAAATTTTGTTGAAAGTCCGGCATCAGCATTGATGACAGAAGGATAAACGTGACGATTAAGTAACAGTTCTTCCTAAGGCAACTCATCAGTACGAATTCACATATATACTTTACTATCATGTGTCCTAATCATCAACTCAGACACTGTATTTGAGAGAAAACTGAAACCGCTCCTTTCTAAGTTACATCAAACGCTTAACCGTATCTTTACTACAGGAGCTAAACAAAGGTCGTATCATCAAATGATTGGTAAAAAAGGTGCCAAATGTTGGAATATTTCAACTACCTCTTTATGTTCACAGGCAAAGACATCACTGCGTTGTTAATACAAAGGGTTCCTGCACAGAAGAATCTCTATTTAAAAGCAAATACTGGCCGGGCGTGGTGGCACATGCCTGTAATCCCAGCGCTTGGGAGGCTGAGGCAGGAGAAGCCAGCCTGGCTACATAGTGAGTTCAAGGCCAGTCTGAACTACACAGTAAGTCTCTGTCTCAAAAACAAAACAAAAGCAAACACAACTGAATATTTACTGGCTGCCAGGAAGGCACTGTTCTAAGGTTTTATTTACATGAGGATATCTTTATTACCCCAATTTTTGGGTCAAGAAAAGGCACTGATATTCACAAGCTTACCCAAGGTCATCATACCAATGTGAGAGGAAAGGCTTAGAATTGAAACTAGGATAGTCCACATACCTAATGCTACACAAAATTGGCTCTTTAGGATATACGCTGTAGATGCTGTGTATGAGCTTCATAAATTCACTGGACTGTTACATGATTCACTTTTAGAAGACAAGTATTTTTGGTCAAACGCTCTAATTTTAGGAATGTATTCTTACTCTGAAATTTCTTAACATCAGGAATGTAGCCCTTCTTCGTTTCTGCTTGGAATAAGATAATTTAATCTGATATAAAAAAATCCAGAGACAGCTGCCTAACACTTTTCCATCTACCTCCAGGCTTTGCCTCTTTGTTTTCTCTCTTTTATTCTTAATGTCTTTCACTCTACACTGGCTACTTCCTTTGCCCAGAAGTATGCTCGAGACTTCCCAAACCAAACCAAACCCAAAGAATTTCTTCCTCAAACAAAAATAAACATTAAAAAAAAAAAAACATTCAAAAAACCTTTTTTTTTTGGTGTCAGGAATCGAACTCAGGACCTTGCACTTGCCAGGCAGGCGCTTGTGCCGCTGAGCTATATCCCCAGCCCTTAAAAAAAACCCCTCGAAGCTGCCACCATTTTTTTCTATTTCCTTACAAACAGACTTGATTTAGCACCAGCTGGTAATCCTGGTGGAGGGTTTCTCAGCCTTGGAATTATTGATATTTTGGGCCAGATAATTCTTCGAGGGTTGTGTGTGGGTGGTTGGGGGCTGCTGTGCATTGTAGGGTGCTCTACAGCACCCATGGCCTCTACTCTCTAGATACCAGGAGCACATCTTCACCCAGGTGTAAATGTCTAAACATTTACTTTTTAGTGAACAACTAAAAATGTCTGCACATGACCAAATGCCCTTTGGGTAGCAAAATCATTAACTCTCCTAGTTTAAGTTATTTCATCTCTCTGAACTTCAGATATTTTATCTATAAGAATGATATCTAGGTGACCACTTAAAACCACTTTCAAGTATATTCCATTTCTGGCTTCCACATTCCTCAATACAGTGAAACTATTCCCTGAAAGGTCACTACTGCCCAAATCACTATGCTGTGGTCTTTCTCAGTTCCAGTCCTTTTTAAATTTTCAGAAGCATGTGATATTGTTGGAAGTTCTCTCTTCCTCTGGTTTTGATGACATATTGTCTGGGTTCTCCTCTCTCATGCAATTCCACAATTTCAACAGTCAGATGGATGCAAACTCTACCAACCCAATGAGTACTATCAGAGATCCAAATTCTAACATAAGATTCTAATCTGTTATCAGATCACACAATTTTGTAGTGTCTACACTTGCCTAAACTTTACTACAGTAATAATAATTAAAAAATGCCAGCATTTCATTGAAGCTTAAATTTAGATCTACTATGTCCTAGTAGACTTGGCAGTAGGACTTTGGGCATGTACTTTTTTTTGAGATAGGGTCTTGCTATGTAACCCAAGCTGGTCCTGAACTCAAAATCCCCCTGCCTCAGCCTCCTAAGTGCTGGGATTACAGGTGTGAACAACCACACCTGGGTAACTATTTTTTAATCCCTGATTTGTTCAGTGAAATGAGGATACTGTAATAGTATTCACCTCACGGAGCTGTAGAGATTAAATAAAACATAAAACACCTAGCATACAAAAAGGATTTAAGAAATGTTAGCTATTATTATTGTAGCTATTATCTAGAGGTTATAATATTATCTTTAAATATTCCTGTCTGTCTCTTCCTGCACCACTTGATTACTCTTGTAGTTTTACTCAACTCATGTCAGTCTTTTTTAAAAAAATCATATATTTCTTTCTATCATTTTGAGCATTTTAACAAATTGCATGTTTTTACTTTTTACATTAGCAGTTATTTCTGGTATCCAGATGTAGCACGGTCATATTATTTGCCAAATTATTACATTAAGAGGCAATTTCAGTATTTTAACTAAGAACAGGTACAGGTTATATTGTTGTGCAATCAGCAGGTTGTTAATAAATTGCTTTCCAACTTTTAAATATCAATTTTGGCTCAATGTAAAATTTTAATAATATTATACTAGGTAGGGACTATACCAGGTAGGGACTATATTTCATATTAGGTTTTGGGTCTTTGTTGCTTTTTTTGCATAATTCAGCTATCTTGCCAGACAAATAGTTTTAACGCAAATGACAACAATACTGATTTATTATAGTTTGTAATATAGTACTGAAAAATCTAATATATTAAGGTGGGATGGAGTACTAAAAGCATTATATTTTTATTTTTATTTATTTATTTATTTTGAGATAAGGTCTCCCTATGTAGCCCAGGCTGGGCTTGAACTTGCAATGATCCTCCAGCCTCAGCCTCCTGAGTGCTAGAATTACAGGTGCACACTACCACACCCGGTGGCTTTTTTTTTTTTTTTTTTTTTAAAACAGAGATTTTTAGAAGGGTAAAACTAGGCATGAAATAATCCGTGTTGGGAGAGGATTCATGTAAGCAGTAGTGCAGCAGTCCTTTCCATCTGAGCTGCCTGCCGCAACACATCCTACCCCTCTGCATGCTAATTCTCTCAAGATGAACGTGCTCTGGAAAGTGCTGATAAATTCTCTCCATCCCCTAAAGGAACCTAAAAAGAACAAAACAAATTGCAAAATAACACTGCTGTAGGATACCAACAGTACATGTAGATGTGCTGGCATACAAGGTAATAATATACAAACTAAGGAGGCTGACACCATCATAAACATTCAGCTGAACGGGAGTTGGCCTGTTCAAAGTAGTCATTTTAGTTCTATTTATTTTTATTTTTTTAATTAATGCTGCTTAGTACTCAACTAATTTTTCAACTAATTTTTTTTTTTAGAATTTTTGTTTTTAAATTCCTTCAGAATCTTTTCAATATCTTTATCTTCTTTTTTTTTTTTTTTGGTGGGTACCGGGGGTAGACCTCAGGACCTTGCGCGCCAGCAGGCACCCATGCCACTGAGCGATATCACCGGCCCCTTTTTCGTATGTGGGATCCGGGAGTCGAACTCGGGCCCTCGCGCTTGCAAGGCAGGCGCTTACGCCGCTGAGCCATCTCACCGGCCCCAATATCTTTATCTTCTGAGGTGAATTTTTATAAACAAATGTCAATTTTTTAAAAAAATCACATTTCTTTTTATTACTTTGAGCATTTCAATAAACTGCATGTTTTTACCTCTTACGTTAGTAAATAAGTCTGGTGAACTGGGTAACAATGGAATTGGATCTGGGAAATCACGCACACCAGACTACTAACGAAGCTTTATTATGAAGTTAAAAAAAAAGCGACATTTTTTGGATTGATCCAAAGCAAATTTCACAAGCCTTTCCCAAATATTCTAGGCAAGAGGCACTTCACAAAACATTCTAGTAAGTTATTGCTGAGCCTCCCAAGTCAACATTTTGAAAGACAGGATGTAAACATTTTGGTTTTTTGGAGTTGAAATAAGGTGAACTAGTGAGTCCTATTAATGATTATATGGTGGAAAAAAGACTGGTAAATCTGAAAGGTAGTTTTTTTGGTGTCAGAAACCAAAACCAAAAAACTACAGGTTGTATGCGCCTGTAGTCTCTGCTAGAAGGGAGACAGAGGCAAGAGGATACCTTAAGCCCAGGAGCTCAAGGCCAGCCTGGGCAATCCAGACAGACCCTGTCCCAAAACAAAAACAAAACACCCAAAGACTTAAGAAACGTCCTCAAATTTCCACGTGGATGCCTGGTATCTGCTGGGTCCCATAACTTGAGGCCAGGGTAAGAAAGGAATTAGGCGGGCTAATTAATACAGATAATATTCACAATAATTAACCCTTCTGTCGTGTGAATGTAATCTCATCTAACTCTCTTAGTTTAAGAACAGAAATTCCAGGTCACGACAGAAAAGAACCTAGTATTTTTCTCCTTCCTTAGCGACGGGCTTCGGGATTGGGCTGGGTAATGAGGTCACAGGCAAAAGAATGTTCTCACGGGGTAGAGCACCGCTCCGCCCAAACCTGGGCCCCTCCGGGCTGACGCAGGGGGGCAGAGCTGTGCCCCTGCCCGATTAGGACTCAGGCGCGGGGTCAGGGACCCGGGCTCTCTGAAGCGGGGCCGGCCTGCCCGGGGCGGATTCTGGGCCTCACGGAGCAACGCCGGGAGGCTCCCGGACGACTGAGCGTGCGCTGCCCCAGAGGGCAAGGGCCCGAGGCACTGAGGTTTAACGCGAAGGAGCCTGGAGATCGCGGGCACTTTGCTTTGGGGGCGGCGGCGGAGGGTCGGTTTTGGGGCCTAGGGCAGGGCTTTACCAGAACAGTCCACCCGGCCCGCTCGTTAACCTGAGGCTGTCTTTCGCTTGGGTTCGGTTCCAGTCGTTGCTGTGGGTGGTCCCGCCACCGCCGCCTTTGGGCCGTTTGTCCATGTCTAGTCTCAGTGGGTCGGGTCTGAAAAACTTGGATTCGACTTCATCCAAGAGCTCATCCAAGTCCTTCGCCATCTTGAATCGTGACGTCTTTCCCAAGCTCCCGGGGCCGAGACGCTGGGTGGTTTCCAGGGCAACGCAAGGACCTGTCGCTGGCGCGCCTGCCCGCCTGATTCCGCGCATGCGCGAACTGTGCGGCGGTCCCGTAGGCCGGCGGGGCGCCCTACCTGAGGGCTCGCGCCAAGGACGCGGTAGGTTAGTAGGGCTGGGGCTCTTCGCCTGGGCGGTGGTCGGAGTGGCCCGTTCCCAGGAGGTCTTGGACACTTCACTTTTCTTCCAGTGGTATCTCGTCTCATCTCTCCTTCCCGGGCCCAAGCCGTGACCACAAGCACAGTCTTCCTCGTTTCCTTATCCACTCTTCCTTTTGGGCCCCCTTTCTTAAATTGGGTCAGCCGTTCATAAATGCCTTAGATTATCTGCTGAAGATGCGGAGAATGCGCTGCAAAAGAGAAACAGCAAAATTAAAACTCACGTAGTCGGCAGGATTCGAACCTGCGCGGGGAGACCCCAATGGATTTCTAGTCCATCGCCTTAACCACTCGGCCACGACTACTGCTGATGTTAATTTTAGCAGGAACATTCTATGTAGACTCTCCGCAGAAGCGTCAGCTGCAGTAACATATCTTTGGATCCGGAGGAAAGAAATTGTTAAGCTATTTTGTCTGGTAAGGGCACGTTATGGCTGTAATAGTTTCAGCTGTTCGAAGATCTCTTAAAAGGTATCCCAACTCCTCTTCCATCAGAAAAAGAGTTTTAGTCGAATTCCCAGAGAGAAGGGGAGGAAGGGAGAGGAAAAGGAGACCGCGTGCGCAACAGCGAGCGCCCGGCACCTTCGTACACCTACCTACCTGTTTGCACTGGGATGGAGCCATTTCTGGTGGGAAAGTGGGAACTGCGGGGCGAAGATCAGCCCACCCCTTTGGCGATCTTTTGAATGAACAGCTCCCAGGACACTCTTTTTCACCTATTAGGAATTAAAATACTGCTGCCCGCCGGTTTAAATTTACTGTTCATGGTAAGACGGCCCCATTGTGCCATAAAAAACACTACTTTGAAAAAATGTAGCGCATGAGACAAATATAAGGTACAGTATTGTCAATAATGATATTGGTATAAATACTTTCCGTATGCTTTGAATAGTATTTCTGAAAAGAGACTATCAAAGAGGTTGTCATTTTTTGAAACTCTGGAGATGGTTTGATCCAGATGTTTATTACCAGTTTCATTTATTTGGCTTGTTGTTTGTTCAAAATAGCTTTAAGGTCCCGGAAGAGTAGCACCAGAGCTAGAGCTAATGGTACCTACTCACTGGAACCCATCTTTAACTTTTGATGAATTTCGGGAGCCAATTATTAAATGCAGCTATTATTAAAATTAAATTATGAAAATTTACAATTGTTATATTAAAACTAAGGTAAAACTAAAAAAGTCACCACATTCTAATTATTTCACTCCATTTTACTATTACGCTGTTGAAATTATTTACATCAGTTGTACCCAAAATTCTATACAATAGGTTGCTGTTGTGTATCTTTTTTTTTTTTTTTTTTTTTTTTTTTTGTGGGTACCGGGGGGACGACCTCAGGACCTCACGCGCCAACAGGCGCCCGTGCCGCTGAGCGATATCACCGGCCCCTTTTTTCGTATGTGGGTTCCGGGAGTCGCACTCGGGCCTTCGCGCTTGCAAGGCAGGCGCTTAAGCCGCTGAGCCGTCTCACCGGCCCGCTGTTGTGTATCTTACCTTACCTTCATTTAGTGATGTTGCCTGGGAAGTTTGGTATTAGCCATAGAGGATGTATTTACACCAGGGAAATTGCACATGCTACAAAGCATGGCTTTTAACCCCTAGGAGCTGGTTATCATTTATTAGCACACCACTAATGTTATTATTGGATCAGTTTTGAATATTCTCAGGAATGCAACGATTCCCTTTCCTGTGGGGTTGCTCTGGTTATGCCCCATGCAGCTTGATTTTAGCTATTAGAATCCTGGTTTATCCATTCATCAATTAAAAAAATTTTTTTTTCCGAGTTTCCTTGCCATGTGATTGTACCTGGAACTGGCTTCCAGCAGAAAACCAGGAAAAAGCCTCTTGAAAAGCTGTGCTTGCAGCTTGGTTCCAGGCAAGTAATACATTGCTGCTGTCCCATTTGAAAGGCTTACATTACTGATTTGATTTTTCTTAGAAAAATGAAATCTGAGGTGACAGTTGCCAGTAAGTTCAAAGAACCTTTTAGCAGGTAGATTTGCAATGAGCAATTGAGGAAAAATAAAGGAGATGTTTCTGGTTTTGTGTGTTTTGTTTGTGAGAATATTAGAAAAAATTTGAGCTTGTTCTCTCTTTCCTCCATTTTAATAAAAGACCATGTGTAGATCATCCAGAGTTTGGTATTTTGAGAATTTCATTTATAGCTCTTTCAGCTCTTCAGTGAATCTCCTGACCTTAGTCATGTTCTCTTTTTGCCTTGCCTCAGAGAGAAAAGTCAAATTCAGTGTCCACAAGGAGAAATGCCACATATCACATAAGTGTGTTGTGGATGTGTACAGCTATGTGATAAACTCTAAAATGATTAACATATTATTAAAATCTCCAGATGTCAGGAGTGATACCAGCAAGCACTTCAATGGACTCCAAACTATGGAGGTGGATTTGCAAGATGAATCTAGACATGGCTTTCCAAGATTCTACTACATTCATGCAAGTCATATTAGAAGATAATTTTAAAAAATTCATGTGATACATTCCTTAAAGTGAGCAATCTTCTTTCTTATCTCTGTAATTGTTAATGTGTTTACACAATTTGTGAATCCTTGTCCCTTAAGTCTTTCCCAGTCTTAGGAAGCATGCTAAACATGAGATATTTCAGAAAAGAGAACAGGTGAGTACCTTCAGATACAATTATTAAATACATAAAAGAAGCATGCTATTATTATACATACAGTACTTAGTATTCCAAGCATTATGGTTTATATCTAGATGTTCCCCCAAAGCCTCATATGCTCATAGGCAGGGCTTTGGGGAGGTGATTGGGTCATAGGGGTGTGATCCTTATCAGTGGATTAGTCCACTGATGAGTTTGTGAGGTGAAGCCTGGTTGGTGGAGGTGGCTCTCTGGGGGCATGCTTTATAAGGGTTTATCTCCTTCCCTCCCTTGATCTCTCTGCTTCCTGACTGCAAGGCCATGAGCTGATTCTCCTCTGTCAGGCCCCTGTGCCATGCCACCCTGCCTTGGAGCCAGCTGTCTGTGGACTGAAACCTCTACAAACTGCGAGTCATAATAAGTCTTTCCTCTTTAGATTGTGGGTGTTGGCTATTGTGTCTTGGCAATGAGAAAGGAAGACACCAAAGAAGTATTTTACGGAAAAGGTGTCCAAATTAAGAAAGCACAAAGCCATGTGTGCCTTTCGAAGTAACTGAAAAATGCTCTGAGCCTGCTTTTTAATAAATGAAGTAGAGGTGGTGATACAGCTTGTTCTGTTGTCCCCTGTAGCTCCAGGCCAACCCCTTCAGTTACTGGGTGTTTTTTTTTTTTTTTTGTGGGTACCGGGGGGTCGACCTCAGGACCTCGCACACCAACAGGCACCCGTGCCGCTGAGCGATATCACCGGCCCCTTTTTCATATGTGGGATCCGGGAGTCGAACTCGGGCCCTCGCGCTTGCAAGGCAGGCGCTTATGCCGCTGAGCCATCTCACCGGCCCTACTGGGTGTTTTATAATCCTGGTTATTCGCATAATGAATGGCAAGGCCTTTTTGAATTCCCATGACCTGCTGTTCTCCCCACACATCACAGCCCTGCTAAGCAAATACCCATGGCTGGGCAGTGACATCAGTGTGAGGGAGGCATCCTCCTGGAACCGTCACCAGTCTCCTAGTACCTGAGGCTGTGGAAGAAATGGAATAGCACTGCAGCAGCTTCAGTTCTGAGTGGTCTCTGAGTTACGCCTCAATGTCATGTAGGTAAATTCAGTCCAGAACATGCAGAATCTTTATTGGAATTTGTACATTCATCTCTCACAGCTGTGGAGAGTTTAGACTAATCACAACTCTCACTGGGATACTATCATCTTGGTAATTTGAAAAAGGATCAGGAGCCTGCAGTCTTGGAACATCTTGAGAAAACTCTGGCTCTGAAATATATCATCACATGTGGGGAACACCACTTGTTGTATCATCGCAGAGAGCTTAAAAATGCTGAAATCAAGTATTTCTCTGGCATGATTTCAAATGGTTCGAGAAATCTGAGAATTTTTTTTTCTTATTGCAGAACAGATTCTTTCCTCTTCCATCAACCTCTTTGCTGTCAGTGTGTCTAATGTTAGGTGCCAGAAATGAGCCTAGCCTCTAATGATAACAATGCCAAGGTTAACACAGCCACCAGGGGCTCTCTCAAGAATCTGTCAGGGTGTATTTTGATCCACAGACACGTTCTGAAGGCGTGCACCCCCCTAGTCTTTCTAGTCTCAGTACATTTCTCTTCAGCAGCTGGGATAAAACCTGTCACATTTTGCCAGATCTTCTCATGCTTTGGGGCCCCTCAGACACCATTTTTCATTGATCCTGTGCGCCCATATGGTAGGGCTTGGTTCAAAGTTGGTATTTGGGAAGCAGCTTTGGACAGCACAGAGGCCTAGTGAACTATAGCCATTTGTTCAAAGGGCCGGGATTCACAGATGTGCTATAAGAGTGCAATATAATCTTTGACTCGACCCAAATGGATATTTTATCACCATCTGCGTAGCAACCAACAAACAGATCGGTTTGCGGAGGCAACGTGCTAATGTATGTGCCTGAAACCATTAAACCTCTGAGGAGTCAGTGGGCTTTTTTAGTTCTACCGTTTCGTGAACACGGCCCCCTCTACCTCTGTGTTTCATATCATTTTTTTGCTTTTTGATTTTTAACCTTTAGAAAATTAAACCTAATTCAAGAAAAAGAAAAAAGGATTAGCTGGAGAAATATGGGGATGTTTCAGTTGGGCATTATAATAAAAGCAAAGTGGGGGCCAAATTGGTGGTTGCAGATTAAATACTTCACAGGCCCAGGCTTAGCTTTGGTGCCTGTCAGGCTTCCATTTCCCTCCACTGGCCATTTGCCCCCAAGGAGGAACCCAGAGTTTTAGGCAGATCCGTTTGCCCTATTCCTGAGTCACCATTCCACATTCCAATGAATTTGTAGGGCTTTAATAAAGGTACCTGTTGGTATCTAGCTTATAGTGAACTGCCCAAGGAATATTTGGGGGCTAGGAAGGACTTTAGTAATTGTGTGTAAAACTCATTTTATAAATGAGGCAATTAAGGCCAGAGAGATGAAATCATGTAGAAATTCTTTGATTCTTTGGAGAGTTTCATTGTACCATTCATTGTGTTGTCTAATTTCATTGTTCTAGTTATTCTGGCTAATACTATTTCTAGTGTCCTTAAGATCGATCATGTAAGATTTACCATATAAATTTAATGCTAGATTGCCATGTTTTGGAATCTTTTCAGGCTTGGATCAACATATTAATAAAAAGATCTCCTCTCAGCTTCAATTCTAATGGCCTGTGCCACTCTGCCACACCCACAGCCTTGTAGATTAATGACTACATCTAGATCTCATATTATGGATGTGGACACAGCTTCTGAAAGACAAGGATTATAAGCAGTGCTGTGAATGAAGGAAATGAGCATTCCGGAACCGTGGGACTGAATCCTTCCACAGCAGCAACAGCATATTTTCTGGACCCTGGGTTCTTTGTTCTGAAACTCATATCATCTCTGAGTACATGTGGTCAGGTTCTGGAAGGCATTTGTCACTTATGTGCCCTGCCTGTCCGTGGCTACTGAACTACTTTCCAAGGGTAGGATGAACCCGCCAGCTCCTGAGGCAACCCAGGACGTGCTCTTCCCCATCCTGGCTACATCTGGACCATCTAGGTCTGGCACCCAGCAAGCAAAATGCCACAACGCTGTCTTTTCCATGAGCCCCTGTGTGATGGTTTCCATTCTACCTTTAGACTGAACTCCTTCTCTACTTGTGAGTTCTAACTTTCTCTGAACCCCAAACCCTTGTCCAGGGTGTAGCAGTTTCCTAGGGCTGTCATAACAAGTCATGATTAAAAACAGAAATTTATTCTTTCAGTCCTGGAGGCTAGAAGTCTGAAATCAAGGTGTGGGCAGGGCCGTCCTCCCTCAGAAGGCTCTAGGGAGAATCTGCTCCTTGCCTCTTCCAGCTTCTGGTGGCTATTAGAAGTCCCTGGGCTTACAGACGTATCCCTCCATGCTCTGGCTCTGTCTCCATGTTGGCTTCTCCTCTGTATATCTATGTTATAAGGATACAGGTGACTACATTTAGGGCCTACCCAGATTATTCAGGAGAAGCTCTCCTTTTAAACTTAACTTAATCTCGTCTTGCAAGACTCTTTTTCCAAATAAGGTTATAGTTTCCAAAGATTTGATGTGTTTGTCATTGAAGGGATGGGAGGCATTTTTCAGCCTACCATGAGGGCCCTGACTAACTCTTGTCCTTTGCTGGCTTCTCTTCCTGGGCGCCTGTCTCTCTTAGTTCTGGCTAAGGCTATATTTCAGCATGAATGACTCTGTCTGGAATCAACAACCTGCCCAACAATCTGCCCAACAACCTTCCTGGACTCACTTAACTGTGAACGTCTCCACAGCTCGCACATTTTTATTGCCTTTCTTAGACCTCCAGGTCCAGTCCCTTAGGTGTAAATTCCAAACTAGGCCAGACCCAAGCTTGCCTGTAAATACTGCGATTTAGCCTGATGGGCCTTTTCACAAGTGCACATCAGTTCTCCTGACCTAAGCTGTACTGGGGTGGTTCCAGCCTCTTGTCTTCCTGTCACTGAGGTCTCTGCCTGCTTCACAGTACTAACTGTGTCAGTTATAGTAGACTCATGATCAAAACATAATTTTCTGAGTTCCTATTCTGAGTTCTTTATAGAAGTTATTTTATTTCATCATTATAGCTGAAGAAATTGGGACAGAGAGGTAAAGTTATTTGCCCAGGGTCCTACACTCTGGGTTTTGCAATTGGGTCTAACTGAAAAATTCATGTTCATTTTACCACAGTGCACTATAATTCCTGTGTTTTAAAAATTAGTTACCTTGTTATTATCTCTCCTCATTAAAAGAAAAAAATAAAACTGAGGTGAGGGTAGGAATTAGCTTTGTTGGATTTTCTAAGTACTTGTGAGGACTTTGCAGACAGATTTACTCAATCAGACAACTCTTATTTTTTGTAGTATTGGGGATCAGCGGAGTGTTTGGGGTATGCTAAGAAAGCACTGTACCACTGAGCTACATCCCCAGCCTGCAGATAACTTAAATTCTTATCTGAGGGGGATCTTCCAAGTTCAGATATATGAGTGTGTATAAATTTCTAATACACTTGGAAGCTTGCATTGTAATTCCCAACTGCATGCAGAATCCGTGTGTACTCTTAACATTTCCAGTAACCATTCTGTGTATACAGAGAACATAAGATGTAACTGTGAAGGAAAACTCCAAGTTCAATGGGCCAGGCAAAGTTTAAAAGTCCGTATTCCAAGGAAGAGCCATGCACTGGACTTGCGTACTGGGCTCTTTTTGAAATCCAGACCTATATTCAGGCCCTCAGTACTGTTAAGACCAAAATTCTTAGACCTAAAATCTATTTAAGTCACTTAGCTTTTCTATTGATTTTTTTTTTTTTTTTTTTTTTTGTGGGTACCGGGGGGACGACCTCAGGACCTCGCGCACCAGCAGGCGCCCGTGCCACTGAGCGATATCACCGGCCCTTTTTTCGTATGTGGGTTCCGGGAGTTGAACTCGGGCCCTCGCGCTTGCAAGGCAGGCGCCTACGCCGCTGAGCCATCTCACCGGCCCTTTTCTATTGATTTTAGTTCTAGCTCTCTTAGTATATTATGGATGAGACATTGAACCTTTTTGTGTTTCAGTCTCCTTATCTGTAAATTGTGGCTAGTAAATATTTGATCTGCTTACCATGCCTTAGCTTTCTATGGTATAATAAATGAAAAGAGATTTTTAAAGGATCTTAGGAGCTGGGGTGCAGCTCAGTGATAGAGCACTTGTTTACCATGCATGCAGTCCTCGGTTCAATCCCTAGCACTGGGAAAAACAAAAAATAGCTTTCTTATTCTAAAGGAAGCATGATTTAATGAAAAGCAGTACGGTAATGGTTGTGATCACACAGCTTTAGGAGTCACGTGGGGCTGGATTTCAATCGCATTTCTTCATTTAATAATAGAGTGTGAGAGACACTTGAATGTATTGTTTGTCTTCTCTCAATTTTTTTCATCTTTTAAAAGTGAGGATAGTAACTCAGTACTTACTTGGCAGGAATGTGTGGGGACTGAATGGGAACCTAAAATAGAAGCCAAAGAATTGTGAAGCTACTTTGGAAGGGCCAGGATAGCCTCTAAGAAAGCATCTAAGAGGGAAAGACCATCCTCAACTGCCCAACAACCTTCCTGGACTTGGCTAATGTTTTCTTCAGAGTCAGGATGCTTCTCTGTAGCAAACATCACTGGACCAAGCAGAGGAGAGTTAGTTTCATTACTTTCAAAGAAACTCACTCAGGGAAGACTTGTTTGAGCCCTGGGGAAGGTGGAGGGCTGCACCTCATTTCAATAGCGAGGAGGTAAGTGGGTGAGTCAGAAGAGACCTTTGGGATCCCTGCTGGTAGAGAGAACATGAGGATGATGTTTCACAGTGGATTAAGTCAGAGAAAACAGACATCTGTTGCACAAACTCTGAATTTCACTGATACTGAGTTTGAACTCTTATCCACTATCAGCATCTGAAATATCCTCTAACTGATTTCCCTGCCCTCAGATACTCTTCCTTCAATTGGACTCCTGGCAGTCTTCTTAGAGGCTTCAGTGCTTTCCAACTGCAATCCACAGTGTAAAATGCTTTTTAGATCACAACATGGTATATACATGTCTCTCTGCTATCTATCCCTGCCTATTGATCATCTATCTATCTATCTATCTATCTATCTATCTATCTATCTATCTATCTATCTATCTACCTACCTACCTACCTACCTACTTACCTACTATCCTATCTAATCTTTGGTCTTATCTACCATCTATTTATCTGTATCTAATCATCTACGTACTTACAATATGTTATGCATCTAAAGTGAGACAGTTTTATGAAACTGTTTTAATCTATGTAAAAAGTGATCCAATGGTTTCCTACTCTGTACTGTTCTTATTCTAATATTTTCTATTCTGGCTCTGTCTTTTTATTTGGAAAAAAGTGCTGGTCAAAATCTATTTAAATAGATTCTGTGAGCCTCCAGTAAGTATCTTTTTCTTAGAGCATTGTTCTAATTATGTATTTAGTTCCTTACTAAATATCCATGGCCTCGAATTACCTTTCATATGAAGTTCAAATTCCTTGCCTGGAAAGCTCACGGTGCCTCCTTTGGATCCACTCCCATAACCTCTGGCAGGAGGTAGCAGGTAGTGGGAATTTTAGAGCCACGTGGGCTAGAACTGGAAGCTGGTCTTTGGCACTTACCAGTGCCATGGCTTTGTACAAGTTAACTTAATTTTTTACATCACTGTAACCTCACCTGTAAAAAGGAATAATGATACCACTTCACTGGACTGTCCTGAGGGTCAGATGACAATGCACGTAGTAAGTACTTGTAAACTTCAGAACATCAGAAGTCAGTTTGTATGTTCCATGTTGCTCTAGTTCCTTATATACTGCACCATTGGCACTCTGTTCCCTCCTGTAGCTGCACATTTGCTCATGTTGCTACTGCTTGACCCTGTGGCCTTTTTGGGAAAATCTTATATATTCTTTATGACTTAGCTAAAAGGCACCATCACTAAATTCTCCCCTGACCAATCAGTGAAATTGGTCTACTCCTATCTTGAATATGTGTGGCCTTATAACCAAATTTTCACACTTACTGTCAGTCATAGTTATTTCTAATGTCCCTTACAGGAATAGGTGATTTATAAGAACAGGGAGTAGGGTCATTTGAAGTATATTTTCACAGAGGACATTCTGCAAACACCTAGCACAAATAATATGTTGAATGATTACCATGGTCAATGCTGGTGACTCCCAGAATTCATATTTTGGAAACTGATAGCCAATGTGATGGTATTAAGAGGGAGGGCCTTTGGGAAATGACTAATTCACAAGGGCTCCATTCTCATGAATGGGATTATTGCCCTTATAAAAAGCTTAAATGAACCCTGCTTTTGATTCACTGGAAATTCTTTCTTTCTTTCTTTCTTTCTTTCTTTCTTTCTTTCTTTCTTTCTTTCTTTCTTTCTTTCTTTCTTTCTTTCTCTTTCTTTCTTTCTTTCTTTCTTTCTTTCTTTCTTTCTTTCTTTCTTTCTTTCCTTCCTTCCTTCCTTCCTTCCTTCCTTCCTTCCGTCCTTCATCTATCTATCTATCTATCTATCTATCTATCTATCTATCTATCTATCTATCTATCTATCTACCTACCTACCTACCTACCTACCTATCTACCTCCAGAAGTGGAATTCCTGGGTTATAAAGTAATTGGTTTTTTAAATTTCCAAGGACCTGCTGTACTGTCTCTAAAGTGACTGTACCAGCCTGACATGGTGGTACACACCTATAATCCAGCACTCAGGAGGCTGAGGCAAGAGGATCGCAGTGAGTTTGAGGCCAGACTGGGCTATATGGTGAGTTTAAGGCCATCCTGAACTACCTAGTGAGACCCTGTCTCAAAAACAAAGCAAAAAACCAAAACAAACCAAAACAAAAAAAGCCAAAATAAAGCATTTCACATTTTCACCAAGTATACAAGTGCTCCGATTTTTCTGTATCCCTCAGGAATGCTGGTAATTGTTTTCATTTTTTTGGTTTTTTTTTTGGTTTATTTTAATATACGCATCCTAATGGTTGTGAGATGGTGTCTTGTAGTTTTGGTTTGCATTTCCTTAAAGATGCTAAGCATCTGTTTATATGTTTATTGGCTATTTGTATATCTACTTTGGAAAAATAGCTATTCAAGTTCTTTGTTCATTTTTTGATTGGGTTGCCTTCCGGCTTCTAAAGTTTCTGATAAAAACCTACTGATAATTTTTTTGAGGATTACTCATATGTGATGTGTTACTTCTCTTTTGCTGCTTTCAAGATTCTTTGTCTTTTGAAAGTTTGATTGTATATGTCTTGGTGTGGGATCCTTTGACTTCATTTGACTTGGAGTTCATTGAGCTTCTTGGATGTTTATATTGATGTCTTTTATCAAATTTGGAACATTTTCAGCTATTATTTCTTTAAATATTTTCTCTTCCTCTTTCTCTCTCTCCTTGTGGACTTCCATGATGCATATGATGATCCATTTTATGATATCTCCTGTATCCTTTTGGCTCTTAGTTTTTCTTCAGTCTTTTTTCTTTCTGTTCCACACACTTCATCTATCTTCAAGGTTGCTGATTTTTTTTTCCTACTCAAATATGCCTTTGAATCCCTCTAGTGATATTTTAATTCCAGTTATTGAACTTTTCAGCTCCACATTTTTTATTTCTTTTTAGATTTTTTCTTTTTATTAATATTTTCAATTTGTTTATACACCATTTTGTTGATTTTCTCCACATTATTTCTTTTGTTCTTTGAGTGTCTTTAAGATACTTAAAGTCTTTGTCTAATACATATTCCATCAAGTGTTTTTCAAGGACAGTTTTTGTTGATTTCTTTTTTCTTTTGAATGTGCCATAGTTTCCTTCTTCTTTGTACACCTCATGATTTTTATGTTGTTGAAAACTGGACATTTGAATCTAATGTAGTAACTCTGGAACTCACATTCTCCCCTTCTCCAGAGTTTCCTGCTTTTTACAGATTGTTTTCATTTGTTATAGTTGTTTATGTGATTGTGGTAGGCTTTCTCTGTGCCAATACTGATACTGAGTTGTAAACTTAAAGTCTTCTCAGGTCTTTTCTGAGATTGCAACTTTCCCTGACATGTCACTTTTTAATTTGTTCTGTATATGGTGGTGTTTTGAATATCTTCATCTGTAACATCTAGCTCCAAAGGGGAAAAAGAGAAAAATAAAGAGAGAAAAAGAATAGGGTGCCATCCCTTTAAATCCTCCAGAAGTTGCTTCTGCCTGAGAGGAGTGGAACCTGTAACATTGTGGGGAGGTGCAGCAACAATGGCTACCTGCCTCTTTGTCTGTGCCTCTCTGACCAGAGTCAGTAATCAGCAATCGGAGCACAGATTCCCAGTATTTGGAAAACAGGGTCGTTCTTTGCCCATCCAGGCTCCAGCAAGCTGTTTGTATGTTGCTCCAGGAACAGGTGCCTGCTGTGAGGCTGGGGGTGTGTGGAGAGGCAGCTACTGTCGTGCCAACAACTGAAATTGAGCAAAATTATCCACGCTTCACCGTCCAGGCCTTCGGCTGGAAGCTGTTAGCCTTAGTAGATGCTAGAGTTCCAAATAGTTAAATTGGACATGTTGTGCCAGTACAGTTATTATCTAGGTGGAGAGATAGAATCCTGGTGCTTCTCACTCAGGCTTCTCCAATCCTCTTCCTGTATATTTTTAATTCTGCTAGAAATAAAATAAATAAAAATAATCCTTGGTTAAGCTGAGTTTTTCTCATATACATACACTGCCATGTAAATGATCAACTTGTGGCTGGTTTTGTATCAGTGACATCTATTCTGTTAACCCCCCAGAGGCGGCTGTTGGTATCTCTCAGATCAGCTGTGTGATCTTTGAAGGGTTAATGATTGTCATTCTCAAGATTGTATGTATATATGTGTGTATGATTGCATGTGTGAGAACACTCTTAGTTCTTGTATATGTGTATGTGCTTGCGTATATGTGTGTATGTGCACTATTTCTTGTATCAGTGCATGATGGGGGAAATGAGTTAGCAAAAAGTATGGTACAGTTGTAGAATGAAACCTTGTTTAAGAGTATAGGCTGGTGGTTATGAGGCAGGCTTTGGACATAGTCTTCCTGAGTTTGAAACCCAATTCATTTATTGGCTGATTTGCTATATAATCTCTGTGTTCCTCTATTTCCTTGTCTGTAAAAATGAAGGCTAATGATAGTATCCGCAGTATAAGACTATTATGATGATTAAATGAGTTTGTACATGCAAAACACTCAAATAGTACCTGTCAGAACCTACCAGTGGAACAAAATACATATAATATGACCAGTTTTTCTACCCTAGGTATATATCCAACAGACATGAGTACATATATTTTTAAAAAGACAAATACTAGACTGTTCATTGTAGTAGGATTTGTAATATCCCCAAATTTGAAGCTGCCCAAATGCCCATCAAAAGTAGGAAGCATAAATTGCTTATATATTTACATAATAGAATATTAAACTACAATGAATATGAACAAATTATACATGTAATATCATGGATGAAACTCACAAACATAAAGTGAAACAAAGTACAGAAGAGTAAATACTGTGTGATTTCATTTATCTGAAGTTCAAAACCAGGCAAAACTAGAAACTAGGATGATTATTTAAGTTTGAAGAATGACTCGAAAGTAGCATGAAAGAGGTTTCTGGCAGGGAGTGGTATGCTTTAAATATATTTATTAACCACTACATTTTTTAGTGTTATAAAGTCTAGCTTTCTCAGGGTGGGTTGTACTGGAGACTAGAAAGTCTGTTAAACTCTCCATTGCTAGGATGGTAAACAAAGATAATAATACTTGCCTTGAAGAGACATTAGATGTGATTGAGAACCAGGGGTGAGATGACATTTTAAAAAGTGGTACCAGCCTCTTTAATATCCAGTAGCAGTGTTGGAGCAGTTTTTCATTATAATAGGAAGTTATAATGCATGCATCCCTTAGTCACAAAAATGTAGAGCTGGTAGACCCCTGTAACCCTCAGGGAGCATTAGCAAGGGGATTTTTGTTTATGGTCTGACAAAGGCAGCCCTCTCACCATCGCCTTTGGTGTGGACAGCTCTTGACTAGCAGTTGGGAAGTTTTGCCAATGGCCCCTGGAAGGAAAGAGATAAAATCTTTGACTCTTCTCTTTTGACGGTTAATGGCACTGGACACTGATATACTGAGATGGACTGAACTAGTTTTCTGGAAGGAACACTAACGGGCCTGGAATGGTTGGGCATGTGTTGTTGGTGATCTGGATGCACAACTGGGACCAAGTCTGTATCTCATGGGCAAGGGCTAATTCCTTCCTAGCAAATGGCTGAACTCTTCCACACCGACTGGCTTGGCACAGTTACATACTCATGAATGACAACAAATGCAATGACTTAAAAGCGTGAGGAGCTACGACTATGACCTGTGAATACCAAGTACTTTTCCATAATGAGGATAGACAGCTCGGCAGGGTTGGGCCAGTATTTAGTATGCTCATGTGGTGATCAGCAGAGCAATGGTGCTGGTGGGTCCACTGTCCTTCCCGATTATTCCTCTTCCCTGGCATTTGGTGGTACAGTTAACCTTTTACAACTGAGAAAGTCCCTAGATACGGGGCTTTGTGAAGATAGAGTATTGTGAAAAGCCTCAAGGAAGCAACACTCGAGTTTCTCCTTGTAAGGTCTTTGGACCTCAAGCAATTCACAAGAAAAGTAAAATAAAGGGAACACTATGTGTCCTTTGAGCATACTCTTTCGTTAAAACTAAGAGCTGTCATTTATTGGGCACATATTATATGGCTGGCATTGAGACTACTCTGTCTACCCATATTGTTCTGTCCTTCCTAGACATGTGACCAGACTACATTTTCTAGCCTCCTTGGCATTAGATGTGTCTCTGTGAGTACATTCAGAGCAGAGACACTGTGTGGCATTTCTGGGATTGGGCCCAGGGTGGTAGAAGAGTCTCTTCCATGCTTTCCCCCCCATTACTGGTTGGAACCCCATAGTCATCCAGCTCTGACCAGGCAGGTGCTAGCAATGTCCTGGGGGAGACAGAGCAACACAAAGGAAGGAATCTAGATATCTGAATGACTGTGTGGAGCAGGGCTTCCCTGCTATGCTAGACTGCTCCTCCTGACACTGTTATGTGCAGAAAAATAAGCTTCTTTATCCTTTAAGCTTGCATTTCTCCAACTTTAATGGATCTAAGAATCACTGGGAGCTCTCGTGCAAGTGCAAATCCTGATTCAGTGGGACTTGAGTGGAGACTTGGGATTTTGCATCTCTAACAGGTTCCTCAGTGATGTTAATACTGTTGGTCTAGGATTAATAGAGTAAGTTCTTCCTTTAGGAATTCTGACTTAATTGGGGGTGTTCTAGGCATTTGGTGCTAAAAACAAATAAAACCAAACAAAACTCCCAAGTATCCCAGTACCAAAACCCTCCTCAGGTAATTCCAGTCTATACCCGGATTGAGACCCAATGGGTAGCAAGAACTTATTCTGAGGATGCAAGGATTCAGTTCCTTTCATGGTGCCCTTCAGAGGAGTGAGTGGTTCCTTTTGGGTCTTCTAAACAGCCTTGTCATCTTATCTCCTCATTAACTACTTATGGATAATTATTTTCATTGCTTGTCTACCCAAATTGTACTCACTGGGAGTACTTGTCTTCTTAAACTTCATTTCAGCCAGAAGTTTTTTTTTTTTTTTTTTTTTTTTTTTTTTTTTTTTGACATCTTGTTTGACATCTTTTTTGGATGTTGAGCTTTGCTTTTGAAAAAATAACTCAAGATGATATAGAGAAGCTGAATGTTGGCTCTTCCCAAAATCTGTCTTTAGGGACCACATACGGAGCATTTAATTTCAGACATTGCAGCAGCAATCTAACTTGAGGCATCGGCCATAAGACAGACACTCACCATTGCTGAGATAGATGATGTAATAATTAAACTATTATTTGTGCAATCAGTTTAACCTGAAGGTTTCAAAGCCTTAAGAACATCTGGTGGCAATTTGTTAGTTAACACAACATTATTTTACATTTATTAAGTGTTGATAATGTGCAAGGTATTGTACAGAATGTAATCCCTGCTCAGAGGCCAGAAGAGAGGGCAAATGTGTCCCAACAGAGAGGAGAAGCTTACAACAGTTAGGGATGATTACTAAAACTCTCTTCTATCTAGGTTAGTTGGAACTTTATGATTTTGGAAAAAGGCTCCCTCATTCATAAAAATTGTCTGTAGTTTACAAAATGTATTTAGATCATCTAATTTAATCTTCACTTCACCCCGCTCCATTGTTATTCAGTCAACAACAAGCAATAGAAAATCTGATCCAGATTGTGTTAACAATACAGAATGATATAATTGTCTCAATTCTAAGTCTTTCTCCTCTCCTGGTTAGTTTAGGTAATGTATCCTTCCTACGGGGATTGACCTACAATGACTTGCTGGTTCCTGATTAGTAGCCAGGAAGGGTAGGAGTGCTATTTTTGGTGTAGCTGGTTGGATCCATCTCTGGAGTTGAGAATGGAGTCAGTTTCTTCTGGGTTGTATGGAGGCAAGGGGATGAACGAACAAAGTCAGTACTTTGTTAGGAAAGAAGTAAGGGGGAACAGATGTTGGGAACCCTCAACAAGGTCCTCTCCAAGTATATGGTACTAATTTACAGAGGAAAAACCCAGTTATTTAGAACACTAAATAACTATCCAAGGTCTCACTGTTAGGTGGTCGTAGAATGGAGAATTCTAATTATAAATCTGTGGCCCACTTTAGAGATAATTCCAACCCAGATGAGAAGCGAAACAGGTTTGTCTGCAGAAGTTCATTCTTCTATGCCTCTTCTCTCATCCACTTTACCTTATAATGTAGGGAAGAAAGAACCTTCAGTGATGTGATAATACATTTCTGCACTGTAATGAAGTCTAGAACATTAAGAATATTATTTCATTTCTTTGGGCCTCCACACTTCAACAAAGGGGATATAACTATGGTTTGTTAAATAACTCTAATTTTTGTTAGTTTCATGACCCCTTCCTTCCCCTTCCTATTTCCTATGCAGCCTTTCCTTATAAGTGGTTTCAAAAATTTCTGAGTCATGGTTAAGGTGTGTATTTTATTAATGAACTGGGATGAGTATGTGTACCCCCCCATTAAATTTCATTCACTCTTCTAGTATAACCTAGTCTATTTTATATTGTTATGGTTTAGATCTGAAATGAAACACAAAGCCTCGTGTTTTGGAAGGTGATTGGATTATGGGTGGTATAGGTGACTTCCTATTAGGGAGGCAGAGTTTGGTCAGAAGAGGCAGTTCACAGGGTGTGGGAGTGTGTGTGACCTGGAAGAGTGTATCTCCTACCTCGTGTCCTATTCTCTCTACTTTTTGGCTGCCTTAAGGTAAGCAACTTTCTTCTGCCCAGGCCCTTCCACCATGCTGCTTTTTCCTGGGACCAGCATACCATGCAAGGACTAAAACTTCTGAAATGTGAGTCAAAATAAACCTCTCCTCCTGTAAGTTGCACATGTTGGGTATTCTGTCCCAGATACAAGGAAAGTAACTAAAACAGATTTTAGTACCAGAAAAGTGCAGTTGTTGCCTGGACTATACCTGACCATGTAGTTCAGAAGCCTTTGGAACTGGTTTGCAGGAGGAGTTTGGAAAGGTTTGGAGATCCCATCTAGAGAAGTCCTAGAATGCTGTAAGCTGAGCTTGATGAGAGATGCTTGTCAGATCTCAGAAGACCAGAATGTTGATAGAAATGCAGTCAGTAAAGGCCAGGCTCAGGAGGTTTCAGTTGAGAGCAAGGACTCCATTGGCATTTAGATTCTAGGCCATGTATGTTATTCCATGGCAAAAAATTTTTCTGTATATTGGTCATATATTGTCTATATATTTGTCTACATATTGGTCATATATTGGTCATGAGACTTAGCAGAAGACTGAGATTAAGGGCAGGCAACAGACTAATTAATCTGGCTGAGGAAATTTCAAGGCAACCAAAAATTCAGGCTATATTGTGAATACTTTTAGGGGCTTTTAGCCTGCCCTACATTGACAATCAAGAACAAAAGGTGCAGCTGGTTGACCTTAAAAGTTTACAATTTCCCCAGAAAGGCAGATTTTATAAAGTTTTGGTGGAGGAGACCTTGGCTGCTGAAAAGATTAGCATTAAATACAAGCCAAGTGCTTTACATCAGGACAATAGGAAAGATGCCTTGAGGGCATATTGAGGAATCAGCAAGAGCCCACCTTCACAGGCTCAAGGGTGCAAAACCGAAAGACTTTACTTTGAGAAGAGAACCCCAGGGCATTCAGCTCCAGAAAGGCCACTTAGAAAATTGGTTTCCTGGGATTTATTTCACAGTGCTCAGCCATCCAGGCACTTGGAGGCCTCTGGAGGCCCAAGCAGGCCTGGCTATTGCTAGAGATGGTAAAGACATTGACCTCATCCACGTGGTGCTGGTTTTATGGCATGCAAAATGCAAGAGTTGTGAGGTCAGGGAGACTTCCATACAGATTTCAGAAGAAACCCTAGGAGGCCAGTCCAAGTGTCCCTGAGAGAGCAGAATGTGAAGATGTGAGAGGGAAGCCTGAAGTGTAGTAGAGACCCCAGGAAGTCGGAGAAGCCTAGAACATGGAACATCTAAGGAAAGTTGCAAGAAGTGAGCAAAGCCATCTCAAGAGAGAAGCCATGAGAGCTGCAACCACCAGTAATGCTATAAGGGCAAGGCTGCCGAAGTTGTTTGGTGATCATATCTGGCCATAACTTTCATGGTATGTTGGACATGGAGCTATAGGGTTTAATATTTGTCCTACTGGGTTTCATCTTTGCTTTGGTCCAATTCCTTTCTATCTCCCTATTCCTCCTCCCTTTTGGAATGAAAATGTCTACCCTATGCCATTGTATATTGGAAGTGTTTTAACTTCCTTTTTATATTTACTGGGGCTCATAGATAAGAATTTGCCTTATGTCTCAGGGGAGACTTTGGACTTGGACTTTTCAGCAATGGACAATTGGACACCAATAGGACACCAATAGGACATTGGTGACTCTTAAAGGTGGATCAGATGCATTTTGCATAAAGAGATTCACATGAGCCTTTTGGAGTTCTGGGACAGAAAGTTATGGTTTAGATCTGAAGTTCCCCTCAAAGCCTTATGTGTTTGGAAGGTGATTGGATTATGTGGGTGGTATAGCTGACTTGCTATTGGGGTTGGGTCTATTTGAAAGAGGCAAGTCATTGGGGGTGTGATTTAGAAGGGTGCATCTTCCTCCCTGTATCCTTTATTTCTCTGCTTCCTGGCTGCCATGAGGCAAGCAGCCTTCTTCTGCTCAGGCCCTTCCACTTGCAACTTCTGCCTGAAGTCAGCTGACCAGGCAAGGACCAAAACTTCTAAAATGGAAGCCAAAATAAACCTCTCCTGCTTTAAATTGAGGATGTCAGGTATTTTGTCCTAGTAACAAGGAAAGTGACTAAGTCATATATCTTATCCTAACATATTCTATCTCATATGTTTTATTTTATTTTTAAACATTCTGGAGAAAAACTACTTTGATTTAATGACCCTTCCTTAGATTCCCCACTCTTAGTAAAGCTTTCATGGTCAAACTTCAGATGGCTCTTTGGATCTTGGACTTGGCAAGTCTAGTTTCCTCCAACCTCCTCACCAACTACCTACAACCCAGGAAAGTTTTCCAGTCTTATATTTCATCTCCTGGAAACCCCAGACCTGCTGTCCCTTGTGACAGGTACAGTGACATTTAGCTCTCCAGTGTGCTAACAATCTTCGTGCTACCTGGATCTCTGTAGCTCAAGCTATTATGAAATCCATGTGGTGGACTTGGTTGGATTCTCATAGGGCCTTCAGTCACAGTTGAGTCTTCTGACTTCTGACACTAATATGTCATAAATAAACCAGAGAGAAACTATTCTTTTCTAGAACATAAACAACAGACTAGAGTATCACAAAAAGTGAGCCACTTCCTTCTTTAGATTTCTCTCTTTCCCTTTCTTTTCTTCCTTCTTCTTCTTCCTCCCCCCACCCCCTCCTCTTCCTTGTGTGCCCCTTCTATCTCACTCATAATGAGGGGTTCAAGTCCAGGACATAGCAATGATTTGTCCCACTTAAATACTAAACCCCATAACCATGAAAGTCAGCATTGACTCTACCTATGAAAGTGTAGCTTTGCACAGAATTGAAGAAATGATGGATTCGTGCAAGTTCACCAACAAACTTCACCTCCAGAAATCAAGTCCAGTCTAGCTCTTCATAAGTACATAAATCATTTTAGGGAAGGTGAAAGTTCATTTGGCCCAATATTTCTCCTCTGTTTCGGTTTATCTTAATCCAGTTTTGCTATTTTTTCACCACACCCTCAATCTTCTCTGTCTCTGAAGAAGTATAATGCCCCTCCTCAACTTTTAACGAACTCTGTTAGAACCACTTTCTTCAATAACTTGTTCCATATGTTGCATACATGAGTTCCATCAGGACTCCCTGCCCTCCTCTGCTTCCTCATTTTTGTATGGCATCCATCAATGTTTGAATCATTGTAAGTAAAAATGGAAAATACCCTCGAATTCCACCCCATTGGGACACTTTTCTTTGGCGTGTTCAGAATGCTCCATCATTTAAAAAGTTCTGTAGGGTTTGTGGAAGTTTTTCCAAACAGTGAGAAACAGCTGGTCTGCCTTGGTGATGCTCTGCTTTCCTTTGAAAGTCCCATATGGCTTGGATGATGCTGCCCTTTTCTGCTCAGGACACTGCTTCCTGGGATAAGGGACAAAAACACCACTCTCTCCCTTAGCTCCAAGAAAAACTCTAAGTAGACAGAGGATACTTCTCTGGTTTTCCAGTCAATTTCCTCTGCAAACACACTCTTAGATTCCAGCTGTTTTCAACTGCAGCTGATGATTTTTAGAGATATATTAGTTCTTTTTTTGAAATAACTTCACTTATCTCTTCTGATTCTTTTTCTGATCTTTGCCTAGTTTTGATGGTTCTATGAAACACATACTCTATTGCTGGGTCTCTGCAGCCAGACTAATTATTTCATTTCTAACTAATTATAATTACTTCTACTTTTCAGGTGGCTATATCTTTCCATTATGATGAAATGTTTTCTTTTCTGTGAAATGTTTTCTTTCTGGAGAGTTTGTCATTCTTCACCTCCTTCCACATCTCTCAGAAGCAGCAGAGGTGGCTGACTCCCTTGCCCCATTTGCTCTGGGGCCGGGGTGCTAAGGTACTAGAAGCACTCACAGTTTTCAGGCTTTGGCAGGGCCACAATAACAGGGAGTTGCACTTCATTATTGTTGATTTCTAAGGCTGACATTTCTTTTTTTTTTTTTTTTTTTGTGGGTACCGGGGGTCCACCTCAGGACCTCTCGCGCCAGCAGGTGCCTGTGCCGCTGAGCGATATCACCGGCCCTTTTTTCGTAGGTGGGTACCGGGAGTTGAACTCAGGACCTCGCGCTTGCCAGGCAGGTGCTTATGCCACTGAGCCATCTCACCAGCCCTGACATTTCTTATAACACCACCAGCTTTAGTGTTTGCTATGCCTTGTAGGCATGGAACCCTCATGGATGTAGTCAGCCTGAAAAGGCTATGTGAAGGCTCACGAAAAGGAGAATGACACATGGCGAGTGTTTGTTCACAGCATTAATTTTCCCTCCTTCCCAGTCTTATGAAGCTGTCATTGGAGAAATGTCTATTTAAGTCCTTAGGCTACTTTTGTCTTTTTTTTTTTTCCTTCTCTTCAGTACTGGGGATCAAACCAAAGCCCTTGAGCATGCCAGGCAAGTGCTGTACCACGCAGCTAAAACCCAGTCCATCAGACCACTATTAAACAGGTTTTTATTTTATTTTTCCACTACTGAATTGTAGATTTTGGAGATTAACCTCATATTAGATATATAGTTTATGAATATTTTCTCCCATTCCTTAGGTTGCTTTTTTACTCTATTGATTGTATTCTTTCCTGTTCAGAAGATTTTTTAGTCTGATGTAATCCCATTTGTTTGCTTTTTTAGCCTTGCTTTTGGTATGATATCTATGAAATCATTTCAAGACCAATATCATGAAGTTTTTTCTCCCATGTTTTCATCTAGAAGTTTTACAATTTCAGGCTATAGATTTAAATTGTTAATTCATTTAGAGTCAATTGCTTATATATGGTATAAGTCTCCAAACAAGACATACAGATTAACAAGTTTTATAAAACAGTGCTCAGTGTCACTAATCACCAGGAAATGCAAATTAAAACCACAGTGAGATATCATCTCATAACGTACTCAGGATGATAACAAAACAAAATGAAACAAACAAAAAACAGAAGTCTCATACTTGTCAAGGTGGGTATTATTAAAAAACAGAAAGGAACAAGTGGTGAGAACATGGACAAATTGGAACCCCTCTACACTGTCGGTGGGAATACGAAATGGTGCAGCTGCTAAGGAAGATGGTTTGAAGATTCCTCAAAAAATTAAAAATAGAACTACTATATTATCCATCAATCCCACTTCTGGGTACTTATCCAAAAGAATTAAAACCAGGATATTGAAGAGACATCTACACTCCCATGTTCATCGCAGCACTATTTATAATAGACAAGATGTGGAAACAACCTAAGTGTCCACTGTGAGACGAATGGATAAAGAAAATGTGGTGTTGACATGCAGTGGACTGCTGCTCACCCTAAATCAAGAAGGAAATCATACAATGTGCAGCAACATGGATAAACCTTGGGGGTATTACACTAAGTGAAATAATCAAGACACAGAAAGATAAATAAATACTATGGAATTCCACTGATGCGAGACACCTAAAGTAGTCACATTCATATAGTTAAAGAATAGAATGGTAGTTTCCAGGGGCTGGGAGAAAGGGAAATAGGGAGTTCCTAATCAATAGGCATAGAAGTTTAGTTAAGCAAGATGAATAAACTTTAAGATTTGTGGCATAACATTGAACCTATAGTCAACAATAATGTTGACTTAAAGATTGTTAAAAGGGTAGAGCATGTTAAGTGTTCTTACTACAATAGAACAAGTGAAAACAAACAAACAAACAAACAAAAAGATATCAGCGGTTTTGCACACAGGTCCAAATGCCCTTCTATCTGCAAACACCAGCCCTATTCTCTAATACTGTCGTGGGAGGCACTTCTATACTGAAGGAGACCCCATGGGTTTCTGCTTATCATTTGGCCCCACATCACCTCGTTTAAGGGAAGTTCTTCTGTTTGGTCTCACAGTGAGTATTCAAGTATATTCTAATGGTATACTGTCTGGGAGAAAAATCCCAATTCTACCACTTAATCACTGTGGATTTTGGGTAAGTTACCTAATCTCTTTGCATCTCAGTTTCCTCATCTGAAAAATGGAGCTGATAACACCAGTCTGCTGAGAGTTAAGTGAGTTAAGGCACAGGAGAGCTTAGAAGAGTACAGAGGAAGCTCCCAACAAATAGTGAACATTTTTATTTGGCACTTCTGTGTTCTAGCTCAATTCTCCAAACCCCCAAGCTAAGAACACTTACATGAATCGGAGTAAGGAGAATTCTGTTAGGCTGCGTTTGTTCTTCTAGATCTCTTATTTTATCTTGCCAACTTCTGACGTCTATACATAGGATGGATGTAGGATTTTGTGTTTGGAATTCCTCCCTGGACAAGGAAAACAGAAGAGATGTTTAGCAAAGTTTGTGTCACTTTGGAGAAACAACTGCAATCACTTTGCCAGCTGACTTAAACCAATCAGTAGGAATCAGCACCCTGCAGCTGTCCCTGCCTTAATTACCTCCATTACTTGCTTTGATTTAACCAACTTTGGTACTTGTTAATTGTGCTGTGATTGGCCTTCAGGGTATCTTATGTTCATGCAACTTAGCCAGAATTACATTTTGAGGAAATCATAATGATATTGGCAGGTGCTATAGCTTGGTATTCTTACCTCTTTCCTAAGTTGTGGTTTGTATTGGTGATTTATGAATGGGGTAACCAGTCTCTAACTCTTGCATCTTTCACTGGATAAAATACCAGTTTTTTGGGCTAGTGAGCAATACATAAAGGCTGTGATTGTAGCAAACCATATTTAACACTTTTGATTGAACACAAAGTTAACTGAATCCTTCACTGAACTAGAAAGTTAATTGAATAAAATCATTGATTTTTTAGTTCCTTCAGTCACCTTTGCTTGAAGAGTTGGTTGATCTGTTACCACAGAGATGGAGCCTAAAATAGTCATTTTTAACTCTGTGCAAAGTATTCATTACTTGTGATCCTTTTTTTTTCTTTTGTTTTGGAGACAGGGTATCACTATGCAGTTCAGGCTGGCCTTGAACTTACTATGTAGCCCAGGCTGGCCTCCAACTCCCAGTGATCCTCCTGCCTCAGCATGTGCCATTGTGCCTGGTGTTTTTTCTTTTAAAATTCTAATATCTCCTATATTGTAACAATTCAGCAGATTTTCAGCATTAAACAGTGACACATACAGTATTTCAGAGGTTTATTAATCAGTGTAATAATCTCCACCAAATCAACATAATGCATATATTTAGAGGAGAAATATTTTCCAGTGAAGTGGAAAATTGGGCTGATATCTTCTGAAAGCCCATCATTCTAAACAGTTTTATAGTAGATTATTTCATTTAGAAGTCTGGAAGTCTTTTTTCAGTTTGCTGTAATCCACATTCACTGAGCAGAATTTATACTGATTGTTGGAACCCAGTCTGTTCCAGGGTCCTGAGTTATTCTTCTTCTCCCAAATGAAAGCCGCCAAAGACAGAAGAACAAATTTCCAGGCCCAAGACTAGGCAGCCTCTGCAACCAGGCTGTGCAGATGTCCCAAGTCACCCAGGCATGGATTGTTTTTGCAATTCTTACTCCATGTGTTATCAGTGCCACAGAACAAGTTTGAACTACCAGCTTATTTCTGTCTTGAGTCATTTTCCAGATGGTTTTGAACTTGAAGGGGAAAACAGTATCGTCCTTTACTTATTACCATGTAGACCACCTACTGGTTTATTTCTCAGTTTGGGTTGGCTAGTGAGGCAATGCTTAAGCTTGACTTAGTTCTTGTTAAGTACAGGGTCTGCCTCTTAGCTTTGCTGACTTCAAAATTTATACTTTCCAGGCAGTGATAATGTATGACCCTTACTGCATTCAGACACTTCTCTGTGTTTTAGATATATTAGTTCATTTAATGCTCTTAACAGGCCTATGAGACAAGTTTGTTATTATACCCATTTTATAGATTGGGAAACAGAAAGGGCCTCAGAGATGGGTTTTTGCCCAAGGTCCATAACAAGTAAATGGCAGTATCCAAAGTCTTGGATTTAAGGAGGGTACAGCCAGGATCTAAACCAGGCAGCCTGGCTCTGGAGTTGTAACTCCTATATTCTGTGGAGAGACTATCTTAACCTATGCTGAAACCAGAGTGGAAATTGATTCATTCACCATGAGATATGTAATAACTATGGTAATAGTCATTGGTTTATTTTCTCTGGTCACTCTCTTTCCATGAGCAAACCCACTTGAAAGGGGTTAGGCTGGTTTGTCAACTTGATTGGCTTGAGAGCCACCTAAGAAATTGGTAAAGTGCATTTCTGGGAGTGTCTGTGTGGATAATGGAGGTATGACCTTGGGCACTATATTTGGTCCCTGGTCTCTTGCTCTCTGGCACTGTTCCCTTGATCTGCTTTCAGCCACCATGAGGTGAGCAGCATTCCTCTCCCAAGGCCCTCCTCCATGATGTCTCTGTGTTGGAGCCAGCTTACCATGGACTGAATCCTCTGAAACCATGAGCTAAGTAAATCTATCCCCTTTTATCAGCATGGGAAAGCTGACCACTATATCTTCTATCAGTTATTGTAAGATGAGCATACCACCAGAAAAAGACAGTTAAGAATATTAATTGTTGTGGATGAGTAGATCAGGGGGCACCAAAGCTCTTATTTGGCTCCAGGTCACATGGTGTCAGTCTAAGTTTTCAGAGATACATGAGTACTTGGAGCCAAGGGATGATGCCCAAATCTTGCATCATGAAGTCTCAGGTCAGTGCCAAGAGTCTGACAAGCTCCAGCCTGGGCAGTAAGCAACAAGGGAGCCAAAATGAGAAGCCAAGAGAACTGAAAACCATGTGTGAGGTATGAGAAGGCTCCAAGCAGGCTATGGGGAGGCACTCTGGAGGAATTTCCTGCACTGGAGTTTAGTATTTGCCATGGCTTTTTATGTGTGCTTCTGGTGTGGGCATTCTGCAGCTGGTTAAAGGATCTGCCAAGGAGGAGGCTTGGTTTCTAGGATGCTGAGGTTGCTGGATGATTACCCTTCCTCCTTCTAGGGATGTGCCTAGACAGGGATGGGTCTGATAGTGGTCCCAGAATCAGACCGCTTTCTGTCCCGAATGGATAAGTTATAATATACCTTACTCTTAAGTTTCTTTTTAAAAATCCTTTTTTATTTTGAAATAACTCTAGGTTCACTGGGAGTTGCAAAAATAGTCCAGAAGGGTTCTGTGTACCTTTCACCTAGTTTCTGCCCATGACTGCACCTTACCTCATTAGAGTACAGTGTCAAATCAGGACATTAACATTGGTACAATCCACAGACCTTTCCAGGATCCACCAGTTTTATATGCATTTGTGTGCATGCACGTGTGTGTGTGTGTGTTTGTGAATAGTTCTGTGCAATTTTACCACTCCTACAATCAAGGTGCAGAACTCTTTCATCACTATACATACTTGAATTATTTTTAAGAAAAATTTATTCCTGAAAGCACTATTAGTTTATGTTGTCATGATACAGTGGAGGAGGTTAGAGTTTCTTTTACATTCTTTGTACTTTATTAGTATTTTTGTGTGAATACATCCTGTTTACCTCTAAGGCCCTAATAACATTTGGGTCTTTTTGACTGAATTGGGAGGTTATGTTGCTCTCATTTTTTCAACATACCCTTAGAAAAACCACTGAAGGGATGGGGATTGGTTGTCTTGTTTAACACTGCTGGAATAGAGTACAGGCAGATGTCCAACAAATACGAAATGAATTAGCCTATTATATCTTTTTTTTTTTTTTGGTACTTGGAATTGAACTCAGGGCCTCGTGTTTACCAGGCAGCACTGTGCTGCTGAGCTGCATCTCCGGCCCTAGCCTATTATATCTTGATTCTTCCTTCTTACATCTTGTTGAGTGTGTTTCCCTCATCCCTGTACAATTCTGTCCAAACTCTTCATCTTGATTTTGGATCTGATTCAATCCTGTTACTTTCACTGCATTGTTATTTTAATAGGTTATTGCCCATAATTAGTCACTATGTGCTTTTCATAAAATTACAGTTAAAATTGTCTAGCCTAGAATAAATGCATTTGAGAAATATGAATGGATACTGTTCATGCCTGCCCTCTCCCTCCTATCTGCCTACTAGCCTGTTTCTTCTCACATCTCTTCATTTTATTGGGCTAAAACATCTGTCAGTTCAATGACATTCATGTCTACCTCCCAGAACTATAAATTCTCATGAAAATTTCATTAGTATAAAGGTGAAGCAAGATATGGTTTTTGAGTCCCAGCTGTTTGAATTTCATTATGCCTACTTTGTGATTCTTGTTAAGATGATGCGCTTTCAGTTACTGGTGACATGGGTAGAGTTTGTTTTCATGACTGGAGTAGGGTTATTTCATAGTTTTTGAGTGTCCCAGTGAGTGACTACTGGCTGCAAAGGAAAGCCTGCAAGAGAAAGGTAGAAACCCAGAGGGAATGTGGGAAGGTTGGGATGGAAAAAGCACTAAGCAGAAGGGCAGGGGTTTTGACTAGTGAGACAGATTCCAAACTCTCCTCCCAGCAACTGAAAATTGAGATAACTTGGTTATGTGCCACCCCTGTGCAGGCATCAGTAGTTCAGTAGTTCAAAAGGGCACTGGTTAAGTTGTTATTCAAACTCACTTTTCTTCCCAGTATTCCCAATTTGGACAGAGGCATTATCTTTTTCCTCCTCTAAGATTTAGCATCTGATCGTCACCTTAAAATTCTCTGTTTACTTTTAGTTGCCACTGATTCTTGCTCCAACACAGCCTTCACCTACTCTCTGGACACTTGAAACAATATTTTTTCGTATATCATCCTTCCCTTCCACACTCCCATCCATAGTGCTCATTATTTCTAGTCTAAACCTAAAAAAATCCAGCTTTCGGACTCGGAGTTTAATATCTTATGTTTTTTCTTATCTGAGCAATCTAAGAACAAAAATGAAATAACAAAGAAAGGAGAGATGGCAGGAAACTAGAAGGTTTTATTTGATTATTATTATTTTTTTTCACATCTTTTTTATTAGGACAGATTAATGTTTCATTTTGGCATTTTGTACATAACATTTAATCATTTTCAACCCCTCCTTGCCCTGCCTACCCACTTGTTTTTACCTTTTGGGGAGGGTTTCAATGCATGTATTATGATCACATCCACTCCCCTTATTAAATTACTCTTACACCCCTCCCCCTTTATTACCTTCTTGTTTAATAATAGTTTCCCTTGTCATCTTTTTTAAAGTCTAAATATTAGGAAGAACATGTGATACTTGTCTTTCTGAGCCTGATTTATTTCACTTAACATAATTGATCTCTAGTATTATCCATTTTCCTGCCAATGACATAATTTTGTTCTTCTTTACAGCTGAATAATACTCTGCTATGTATATACGCACATTTTCTTTATCCATTCATCTGTTGCTGGGCACTTAGGCTTGTTCTATATCCTAGCTGTTGTGAATTGTGCTGCAGTAAACATGGGTCCAAAGGTATCCTTAAGGTTGCTGACCTTAATTTGTACAGGTATGTACAACGAGTATATCTGGATGAAATGATAACTCTATGTTTAATTTTTTGAGGGATCTTCATACTGATTTCCATAGGGGATGTACTAACTTACATTCCTAACAGCAGTGTAGAAGCGTTCTTGTCCCTACATCCTGGCTAGCAATGATTATTTTTGTATTCTTGATTATAGCCATTTTGACTGGAGTGAGATGCAATCTCAATGTAATTTTGATTTGCATTTCCCTAAGGCTAAAGATGTTGAACATTTTACCTATACTTATAGGACATTTATACTTCTTTTGAGAAGTGTCTGTTCAATTAATTTGCTTATTTATTGATTGGGGTATTTGAGGTTTTGGTTTTCTTTTTAGTTCTTTATATCTTCTAGATATTAATACTTTGACAAAAGAGTAGCTGGCATGGGCTGGTGATATAGCTCAGCGGCATAAGCATCTGCCTGGCAAGCGTGAGGTCCTGAGTTGGACTCCCGGTACCCTCATATAAAAAAAAAAAAAAAAGAGTAGCTGGCAAAGGTTTTCTATTGTTCTGTAGGTTGTCTTAGAAGGCAGACCTTTTTTTCTTTTTATTTTATTGGTACATTTTAGATATACATAGAGATAACATTCATTATAGAGAATTGTACCTATACATGGTATATCTTGCTGCTTCTATTTTCCCCCATTTGCCTCCCCTCCCTTCAGACCCTCTTCCTCTCTTTATTTACAGAAGCTTTGTTTCCATTCTTTCCTTTTATTCTTTTTTTGTCCCTTCTCCCCCCTCTCCATGCCCTTTCTCATGTGAACATTTTCTTCTCTTTTCCCAATATCTGTTATACATTTTGGTCTTATTTACACTTTTGGTTTCTCACACCAGAGAAACCATGCAATATTTACACATGTGTGTCTGATTAATTTTACTTAAGAGTATGGTCTCAAGGCACATCCATTCACCTAGAAATGTCTCAAGCTTATCCTTCTTTAAGGCAGAGTAGTGCTCCATTGTATAAAAAATCCACATCTTTATTCATTCATTGGTTGATGGGCATTTGGGCTGTTTGCAAGATTTAGCTATTACAAACTGTGCCACTATAAACATGGGTGTGCATATATTGCTGTGGTTGATGCTTTTAATTCTTTTGGGAAGATACCAAGAAGGAGAATACCTGGGTCAAATGGGACCTCTAGTCCTAGATTTTTGAGGAACCTCCATACTGATTTCCACAGTGGTTGTACCAGTCTACACTCCCACCAACAATGGAGAAGCATTCCTTTACCCCCACATCCCCGCCAGCATTTGTTATTTCTTGATAATAGCCATTCTTTCTAGAGTGAGATGGAATCTCAGCATTGTTTTACTTTGCATCTCTCGAATGAACAGTGATGAACATTTTTTCTTATATTTATTTGCTGTTTCTACTTCTTTTTTTTTGTGGGTACCGGGGGGTCGACCTCAGGACCTCGCGCGCCAGCAGGCGCCCGTGCCGCTGAGCGATATCACCGGCCCCTTTTCCATATGTGGGATCCGGGAGTCGAACTCGGGCCCTCGCGCTTGCAAGGCAGGCGCTTATGCCACTGAGCCATCTCACCGGCCCTGTTTCTACTTCTTCTTCTGAAAAGTATCTATTCATTTCAGATGAGAAGGGAGACTTTTAGAGATTAGGAATGGAATCAGGGAAGGAGAAAGGAAAGGGAGTGGAGAATAATGGGGATGAAAATACTCCAAATATGTTATATGCATGTGTGACTCTCATTATTCTGTGTTACTAACATGCACTAGAAAAATCCAACTTTAATCCAAAGCCTAAAGTTGCCCATTGGAACATATGAAGCCAAACAACAGATGTGGCACACAACAGGCAGTGGTTAAACAAGGTGTTAGTTTTCTGTGGCTATAGTTAGTATAAATTGGAAGGCTTAAAACAATGTAGGTTTTCTTTTTTTTTTTTTTTTTTTGAGATAGGGTCTCACTATGTGGTTAGGCTGGTCCTGAACTTACTATGTAGCCCAGGTTGGCCTTGAACTCGTGGCACTCCTCCTGCTTCAGCCTCCTGAGTGCTGGGATTATAGGCATTTGCTACTGTGCTCAGTCGTTAATTATATTGCTTTTTTCATGGCTTTGCTTTCCCACTTGACTGAGAGTTTCTGGACTATGTGTCTTGTACCTAATATATTTGTTGTATATAAAAGAAGAACCACGAAGTCTCACATTTGGTGCAAATACTTAGCTGTACAGATATACATTAGATGGAAATCCGATGTTTTAGGAATACACGTGGAGAATTATTCAGTAGATTTCAAATTCAGAATAACTCAGTAATATTACATGGGTGCTAGAAGATGTTGTGAAATATTAGGGTGCATTATTTGGAGTTTAGAATCCAGCCCAAAGAGTTAACAAGCCTTTATAATTTGCATAGGATGGAAGATATGTGAATTTTCTACAGATGCACAACAGAGGAGAACACTTTATTGCTTAAGTGGCCAGTTCCTATTTTTTTTTTTTATCAGCTTATGGTCCCTTTTAGAGAAAGGAGGTTCTTCTTACCTACTTATTATGGCCATTTGTGACTAAATAGGGGAAGGGAGGCCTGTGATGAAAGCTGAAGGAAGTGGAGTTAGTCGCTTTCCACCAGTTGACCCAGTATTTTCATCAAAACTTAGGTAAAGACATATTGATCAATTTCTTTGGTTGATCATAATGAGAAGCTGCTCAACTGAGGGCTCTGTTCTGAAATCAGGCATCCTTAGTTGTGATGATCAATTTTATATGTCAGCCTGAGTAGGTGACAGTCCTCAGTTATTCATTCAAACTGCATGCCTTGCTGTAAAGGCATTTGTAGAAGTAATTAAAGTCCCTATTAGATGAGTTGAAGAGAGATTTTCCTAGATAATCTGAGCTGGTCCAATTCAATTAGCTGGTTTAAAGCTGCTCTGAGGTTTTCCTGAGAATGGAAGAAATTCTGCTTGGGAATAGCACCTTCAGCCTGGGCTGGAGAGTTGCAGCCTGCTCTTTCTGATGGCTGCTCCATGGATTTAGGACTTGCTTAGCCAGTCCTACAGTCTTGTAAGTCATATTCATAACAACACATCTCTTAATAATATCTCCTACTCATTTTGTTTGAAACAGAAGGGATAACTGGCCAATTATCCCATACAATGAAACCTGCCATGCTATTTGAAAAAACTGAGAGCATTATTTCAGACCTAAATAATTAAAAATCATATCAAATGCAAAATTAGTAAAATGGACATGTTACTGAAGCAATATGTTCTGGGATTTTTTAAAAAATGAAAATGCCGTATCTCAGCCTTGAGGCATAACCACAATGTGTGTGGGTTAGGGACAGACATGCATATGGGACGTCATCCATGCCTGTGGAGTAAAATCATCCAGGAATGGGACAACAGCTCTGAAAACAGGTAGAATCATTGGAGGTCCAGAGCTTGACAAGGTATGGGGATCATCTGCTGTCTTTAAATGGTTGAGGATGATCAATGCTCAAGGAAAAGAGTGTTTTAGGGGATTCAAGAAGGCACAGGAAAAACAGTATTTTATGCTGGTCTTAAAGGGTCATTTATTGGCTGCTGGGCTAGGCTTCTACTATTTAGCTAGTAGATTATATTTGTAGATTAGTAGTTATGAAATAAAGTAGCAAATCCTTAATGTTTTAGTCCATTTGAACTATTATAGAAAACTACCATAAATTGGACAGGTTATAAGGAACAGAAATTTATTTCCTTATAATTCTGGAAATCAGGAAGTCAAAATCAAGTCACCAATAGATTAATGCTTGGTGAGAGCCCACTTTCTGGTTACTCAACGGCTGTCTTCTTACTGTAACCTCATATGACAAAAGGGACAAGGGATCTTTCTGGGATCTTTTATTTTTTAATTTTTAAAAAATTTTAAATTTTTGTTAATACATGTTTACAGTACATAATGATTACATTCATCATGGGAAGTTGCTACACATGTATAAGACCTCTTACTTCTTTTCACTTCTTCTTCCTCCCACCTCCTTTCCCCCTCTATCCCTTGGTCTCCTCTTTTAAAAGCACACTGATTTCACTAATAATAGACCTAATCACCTCTCAAAGTGCCCATCTCCTAATACAATCACTTTGAGGGTTAGGATTTCAATATAAGAATTATGGGGAAACACAAACATATTGTCCATTGCACTTTGTAGCCTTTGAAATTTCTAGAATTTTCCCAGAGAAAACTAGAAGCTGAATTTTATATATGATTCTGAGTCAGTACTTTGGAGTCAGATAGGCTCGGTTCAAATTATCTTACTAGCCTGCTTGATCCTGGAACAAGTTACTAGACCTCAATTTTCTCATCTTTGAAATGAGGATGATTATGGGAATTTGATATGATAGTAGCATAATCAATGTGGTTTTTAGAGTGCTTTTGGCTTATTAGTTGCTATTTTTCCTAAGTCTTATGACCTAGAAGATTAAATCAGACACTTCATGGAGTCTCAGGAGTTTGTCTTTTGTTTTTTGGTCTACCTACAGGCACACACCGAATGTATTCCAGCATCATTACAAAACTACAGTGAAACCTCTGAGATCTGAGCCTGTGCTTCTCTTCTTTCGCTATTAATGAAAAATAAGTGAATAATCACAATGATTGCAAAGTCTGAAGTCAGCCAAGCTTTTCTTTTCCCAAGCTCATGCTCTTTGGGCTGGGAACTTGTGTGGGGATGGGGAAGGCCTGGCTGGTGCCTGTGTTTTTCCATCTTGTTCTTCTATGTCTGTACCACTTACTCTTCTCCTGGGAAGGATGACTTGATGGGGTGGTCATAATCTGGAACTGGGGTGACTGAGTGAGTTGGCTGCCGCAGTGCTGGTGCTTCCTCTTGGCAGGGAAAGCAAGCTTTCGGTGAGTTTTCTGGGACTCTGATCCTAGCAGTTTCCTACCTGCAGCTCCTTTGATATGGGCAGTGGCTCCTGTAGTTGGACGTTTTTGGCTTTCCCGTTGGTCCCTGGCTGTTGGCAGCCTGTCCTACTGTTGGGATCACTTTATCCATCTAGAGCATCCATTTAAGATAACACAAGTCTGGTTCCCTTCCATAAGGTTTACAGCTGCCGAAGGGGAAAACTGAATATTTTTGCCTCACCAAACTCTGGAAAAGCTGGCTGTTCCTTTTGTTGTCCTCCTTCCTTGCTACCACATGGACAGTTCCATCCAACATTTCATTGTTAACACTTGGGGGATGAGTCAGATATCAGTCTGAAATCTCCAAGGAACAAATAACAGACTTTCCAAACTGTCTCTTTGAAGAGCCTCTCACTTGGTCTTAGGTGGGGAGACCACCAGCTTCTTGTGCTTAGTGGGGAGGAATCTTGTGATACTAAGAACTCTCTTCAAAGAAAAACCCATTGCCTCTTGGCTTTTTCCTTCTTCTAATGAATTTTTGCATTTCTTTTATATCATCAGGAAGAGGGTGATGGGCTCCCATTGGTCAAGCTCTGGCAAATCCTGCAGGAATGGCCTTATAGTCTGTTGTTTGACCTTTGGGGAACTGGGAAAATGCTGAAATAGGAGGAGTCCCTTTGAGCACCCTGCTTCACAGCTGGGATTGTTTGTTCTAAAGTGTGGGTCTGTAGGCAAACTCCTTCCAGATACCTGGGCACCAGGAAGCCTCTGTGTTCCCTTGGGCACGCTCAAATTTCTTAGTAAAAATCTTCATTCTTAATCTCTACTAACCACGAATCAAGTGTTTTCTGCTAGGTGTTAGTCAAAACCAGCCTGGTTGAAGGAAGTCACATTAAAGTAAATGCAAAGCCAATGATGTTAAGCCTCCCATGGTTATTTGCATGTTGAACAAGAAGGAAAATTCCTGTGGGGAAAGAAACATCAGAATTTTAACATAGAATTTTTGGCAGATGAACCCCATGTTCTGTCCTGTGTGGCCAGGCTGTCTAGGGCTGGGGACGAGGCAGGGGAGTTCTTAAGATTCCAGGCACTCTGCTTCTCTCCTTAGAGGGGTCCTCTTCTACTGATCCCTATAGTTTGAAGGACTTCTTTCTGTTGACACTGGGTTATCACCAGTGTGACTCACAGACATTCTCTGTAAATTTATAACCAGGATGGGAGATGTAGAAAAATGATACCCAATTGGAAAGGTATTTGGAAGCAACATGAAACAAAACGCTACCACTTACATTATTCCTACAGCACCAACCAGAAGTCATTGGCATTCTTAGTCTCTTCTCAAAATGACCAGTAGGGGGCACTGCAGGGTGAGATTCCCAGCACTTCCCTGACCTCCCACCCCTAAAAACTTATTAGGAGACAAAATATGGAATATAACACACCTATTTTAACTACGGTGGATTTTTAGCCACAGTAATACTTGCTGGGAGATTGATAATAAATTCAAAATCTCAGTTGTTCTTTTGATATGATTAGCTAAAGAATGAATTTTTAGCATGAAGAATGTAGGATGTATTCTGACTGGCTCTCACAAGGCTGAGAAGTGCTGAACCCCAATAACTGTCCCTGGAAAAATGGTTTAAATATGACCACTGTGACTCTGATGCATTTGAATAGGGCACCAAAGGAAGGGTCTGGCAGCCTTACATTAAGAGATGTAGGTGAGCCAGCAACATGAAAGCCAAATGTTTTATAATGACAGGAAGCAGCTATCTTCTCTGCTGACTGCGATTTTTTATTAGATGTTGGGCAACTGAACTTAAAGCCAGCAGCAAGTTTATTATAAAATCAGATGAAGAAGGGAAAAACAGTTCTTTTATCAAGGAATAGAAATTGAGGTGCCCATGGAGAATAAAGAGCAAACAAATTATAGGTTTTAAAACAGACATGCAAGCAAAAATCCAAGGCAGAATTTGAAGCTGAAGCTTTAAAATTTATTCTATTTATTTTGAGGCTTTTAAATTTAAAACAAAATTATTTTTCAACCAGGGAATATACTCATGTGATACTTATCAAAATGTTCAAAGAGGTTTGTGATTAGTCTCCTCTACCTCTCTAGCTGGCAGTTTCTCCTCCTCACAGCTTTCTAGAGACTCCACACACACACACACACACACACACACACACACACACACCCATGGGTTACATATCATCTCAATTTTCTTTGTTTGTTTGTTTGTTTTGAGATAAGGTCTCACTGAGTTGCCTGGGCTGGACTCTATCTGGAATTACAGGCATATGCCACTACCCTGAGATCTGATTTTGTTTTTAATATGACTATATCTTTGAGAAAATTCTGTTTTAGTTTTAAAGTGTTTCTTTATTCTTTTCTTTCTTTCTTATTTTTTTTTAATTTTGCTGTACGATATTCCATTGGGGGCTGGGGGTATAGCTCAGTGGCATGGCACCTGCCAGGCAAGTGTGGGGTCCTGAGTTCGATTCCCGGTTCCAAAAAAAAAAAAAAAAAAAAAAAAAGAAAAAGGTATTCCATTGTCCATGGATAGACTTCAGGGAAATTTTCAGTTTTTCCCTGCTACAGACAAGGAATTACTGAACATGTTATACAGAATGCCAGAGCTGTAAGTTTCCATAACTGTCAATTCAGTACCAGGCTGCTTTCTGAGAGTTAGGGTGCAATGACAGGAACCTGAGAAGGTCTTTGTACACCCAGTTGACCCAAGATGGTGAAAGTTGATGAATGTGTGACCTCAGCTCTAACCCAAGGTCAGTTATGATGTTTACTGAGTTTTACTCATATCATAGTCCTGCAGTGTAGATGCTGAGGAACTTTCTAACTTCCCACTGTTCTTTTGCTTTCTCTGTGTCCCAATTTATTCATCTGTAAAGTCAGAAAGCTGGACTACAAGTTGTTTTCATATTTTTTCTTAAGCCACAGTAATTAAAAAAAGAAAAAACCCAGAGACTTAGGAGGAACTCTAATAAAGGCAAAGGAATGGTATGGTTTTTTTAGTTTCTTCTTTATATCTTGGGAAATAGTTTTCTGTAGAAGCCCTGAAGTACCCCTGAGAAGCTATAGGGATTCGTGGAGAACTGTGTGAAAAGAAACAGGCAGCAGCTGGAAGGTTTTCTGTCCACGTCTGTGACAACATTATAATAATGGCTGTTACATGATTCACAGGGGTAGAAGGTTCTGTTGAGATTTGACCACCTATTAGCTTCTATTTGAGCTATGAAATTAGATTCTTCCCAGAAGGGAGGTGATTTAGAACATGCGCAGTAGGTCTGGTGCTGTGGTTTAAATATGGCTTGCTCCCCCGAGAAGAACATATCCCTGATATGCCGACATATGTCAGCATCCCAAACTGTGAGCTAAGCAAGGCTCTTTTCTTTACAAGGTTACTCAGCTTCAGGTATTCTATTATAGTAACAGATATATACATAGGAAGCAGACAGACTTAGAGGTATTTGTAATTTGATTGAGATTTTAAAAATATGAAAAAGTTTAGGTGTTGATATTTTTCAGCAATATAAATAACTTTCTCTACTTTAGACAGCTTGAAAAGATTCTAAACATGTTTGGTTAAATAGAATGCTGGAAGCATATTCCACTCTAATAACATCTTCTGGAAGAGGAATTGTATGTGTGTGCCCATGCATTTTTAAAATTGTAGGCAGACTGAACCGTCGTGAGGGCTAGTCGGGGCACGAAGTACCATTTACCTCTTAGGAATATATGTTGTGAGTTTGTGGTGTCTGAGAAATTTGGCTGAGGCAGGTGGAGTTCAGTGAAGATTTAGCCCTAAAAACACTCCAGAGTGAATGCATAAGGATATAAATCCCTGGCCCATTGAGTGGTAGCAGAGAAGTCAGAAAAGCTGTTCTTTTTTTTTTTTTTTTTGTTTTTTTAATGTGGGTACTGGGAGTCGACCTCAGGACCTCGCACTTGCCAGCAAGTGCTTGTGCCGCTGAGCAATATCACCAGCCCTTTTTTTCTTTTATGTGGGTACCGGGAGTCAAACTCAGGACCTTGTGCTTGCCAGGCAGGCACTTATGCCTCTGAGCTATCTCACTGGCCCAAAAAAGCTATTCTTGATTTATGGTCACATTTCAAAGTCCCCGAATAGCCTCACTTACTTTCTGAATCATTGCAAATTATTCCCTCTGTCCAAGGTAAGAAAGATTTCTGGCATTGATAAGCTAGTTATTTAACCTTTTTTCAAACTTAAGAAATGTGAATATAGTGAATATGTGAATATAGCTAATTATTTAACCTTTTTTCAAACTTAAGAAATGTGAATATAATAATAAAAGTGGGGTTTACGGGCTCCTGATTCTTAATATTATGCTAGCATTACCATTTCTCCCCATTCCTGTAATGTTTACTGTCTTAGAATTTGTACCCCAATTTATTATTTTTTTTTAATGTGGGTACTGGGAGTCGACCTCAGGACCTCACGCTTGCCAGCAGGCGCTTGTGCCGCTGAGCGATATCACCGGCCCTTTTTTTCCTTTATGTGGGTTCCGGGAGTCGAATTTAGGACCTCGCGCTTGCCAGGCAGGTGCTTATGCCACTGAGCTATCTCACCGGCCCTACCCAAATTTTAATATGTTTTAATGGAAGTCAGAGGGACAATGGGATGTGTAAAGTGTGTGTGTGTGTGTGTGTGTGCGTGTGGCTGGCAAAAAGGAGTTATGGCTTCAGGTTTGTTCAGAACTTTTTAAATTTATAAAATTATCAGCAACAAAGATTATTGGTCCAAATACTCTCTCTCAATCTTTAATAGTGTGTAGGATGATGAGAGATTCTTGGACTTTTTCTGCCAATATCTGGGAAGTTTATGAATCTTCAAAGAAGGAATCAAAATCTCTGTTTTCTCTGTTGTCTGCCATATGCTAGAAGCCATCCTAGCCAAGAAATGCTTCACCATAGTACAGAGAATTTCTGAAGTCTTTTTTATTTTTATTTTTTAGTTTCAGACAAAGTCTCACTAAATTGCCCAAGCTGGCTTTGAACTTGTGATCTTCCTGCCTTAGCCTCCCAAGTCTTTTGACGGAAATGAGTTTGTACAGGCAAGTGACACATAGTAGAGGAATGCAGGAAATGAACCTGCCCTGAAAGGTACTGGATTGACTAATCAGCCTCTGAACTGAAGAGTAGGAAACTGACAAGGCCAGGAGGAAGGCCTGATCTTAAGAAGCTAATGAGAGCGTTCCCACCCTCAAAAAGAGCTTGCGGCTGCTAGTCACAGAGGGGTAGGTCAGTATTAGGCCTAACACGCCCATGTAACTAATGTTAATTCAATGATATTTCTGTGTAACAAGGACAAAATGCATTGAAGAGACGTAATCAAATAGTTTATCAAATCTGTTATGGCTGTGTCTAGATGTCCCCCCAAAGCCTCATGCAGTCATAGGTTGGGTTTTCAGAGGTGGCTGGATCTAGAGTGTGTGATGCTGGGATTAAGGGTGTGAGATTATTAAATCAGTTCAATGATTGGTTTGGTATAATTCTGGGTGTGGATAATGGGAAGGCCTACCCTGTAGGTGTGTAGCCTGGATAGAATATAAGGGACAGAAAGGGATAGAATAAAAGGGACAGTGCTGCTGTCGTGGCTTGCTGCTTGCTTCTTTGCTGCTTTGCTGCCCTCTGCCATGAACTGTTTCTCCTCTGTGATGCCCCTCTGCCATGCTACCTTGCCTTGGAGGCAGCCAAATATGAACCAAAACCTCTATAAACTGTGAGCTACAATAAACCTTTCCTCCTTTAATTTTGGGTGTTGGGTATTTTGTCTCGGCAATAAGTAACCAAGACATTGTCTCATTGGGGAAGTCTCTTAGAATGATTCCAACAATTTTGAACATGCAAATCAAGTAATTATTGGCAAGTACAGGTTTAGTATTCAGTTGTGGCTGGAAAACGATGGGAATTCATACTCTGTCAAATTCCCATGAACAGAGAAGAGAGTTCCTTCCTTAGAATAGTGAAAAATTATTAATTGATTGATTACAATACGGGGGATTGAATCCAGGGTTTTCATTGTGAGCTACATCCAAAGCCATTTATTTATTTAGCCTTTTAAATCTTTTGACAAGGCTTGCTGAGTTGCTAAATTGCCCAGGCTGGTCTCAAACTTGCAGTTCTGCCTCAGCCTCTTAGTGGCTGCGATTGCATGCAAAGAAGTTCTTTGAAGGAATTCTTCGAAGGCCTCCAACACATGAACCTTTGAGGGGCAAGCCATATTTGAACTACAGCAGCATGCGTAGTCCTCAAGGCCTTTTGGATGAACAGTGAGCTCACTAACTCCTCGAGGCACGACTCTGAACATTATGGGAGTGTCTTCCCTCCTTCATTTCCCCAGTTCTTACCATTTTCCCCCTCCCCTTCCGTCCCACCCTCTCACCCAGACCTACTGTGTGTGTTGTAAGTCATCTCCCCTTTTAAAGGAGTTCTTTGCAAAAAAAAGTTCAGAAAGTTCTACATATTGTCAAATTCCCAAAATACTGATACAATATTTCATATAATCATAGTATAATAATCAAAAGCAGAAAATTCATATAATACCATTATTTAATCTATACACCTTATCTAATTTCACAAACTGCCCTACTAATGTCCTTTTTCTTGTCTAGTATCCAGTTTGGGAACACATAATGCATTTAGTTATGGTTTATGCCCATTTTGTGTTGCTATAACAGAATACTTGACACTGGATACTTTGTAAAGGGAAGAGGTTTAGGCCGGTGAGATGGCTCAGCGGCTTAAGCGCCTGCCTTGCAAGCGCGAAGGCCCGAGTTCGACTCCCGGAACCCACATACGAAAAAGGGGCCGGTGATATCGCTCAGCGGCACGGGTGCCTGTTGGCGCGTGAGGTCCTGAGGTCGTCCCCCCGGTACCCACAAAAAAAAAAAAAAAAAAAAAAAAAAAAAAAAAAAAAAAAGAGGTTTATTTAATTCATTGTTTTGGAGGCCGAAAATTAAAGGTTGTGGGCCAGTGATATAGCTCAGTAGCACAGTGCCTGCCTGGCAAGCACAAGGTCCTGAGTTTGATTCCTGGTACCCCCCCCCCCACAAAATTAAAGATTGTGCGGGCCCATCTGTTCAGATGCTGGTGAGGGCCCTCTGGTTACATCACAACATGGCCAACGGCATCATGGCAGGAGCATATATGAGGACGGTAAAAAGATCACATTGTGAAACAGGAAGCAGGAGACGTGAGGGGCAGGGCTTATTCTTTCATTATCACCCACTTTCACAGGAACTAATTCACTTTTTTGAGACTAGCAATAATGCCTTCATGGGGGTGGTGCCTCACATTCTAATTGTCTCTCACTAGGCCCTACCACTTTTTTTTTTTTTTTTTTTTTTTTTTTTTGAGTCAAGGCCTTGCTGTGTAGTTCAGACTGTCCTTGAGTTTACTATGTAGCCCAGGCTGGCCTCGAACTTGTAGTGATCCTCCTGCCTCAGCCTCCTGAGTGCTGGGATAACAGGCATACACCACCACACCCAACAGGCCTCACCTTTTAAAGGTCTACCACCTCCACAGTACCACACTGGGGATGAAGTATGACTCTTTGGGTGACAATCCATATGCAAACCATAGCAGTTATATCGTCTTAGTCTCTTTAATCTAGAACTGCTCCTTGGTTTATGTCTTCTTGGTTTGTGTCTTGGTTTATGACATTATTAGAGAGAATTAGCCAGTTACTTTGCAGATTGTCCCACAATTTTGGTTTGCCTGATCTTTTCTCATAATTCGATTAAAGTGCATTTTTGGCAAGAATGTCACAGACACAATGCTACTGCCTTCTCAGTACATGCGAGAAGTATCTGATGTTACCTTGTCTCATTATTGATTACTAATGATGTTAGCTTTGCTCACATGGTAAAGATAGAGTCTACCAGGCTTCTCTACTACAAAGTTACTCCTTTACTCTTTGTAAGTACCTTGTGGTAAAATAGTTTGAATCTATGTAAATATACCTTTTCTTCTTAATTTTTCTAATTTTAGCATGATTTTTTGACTTAACAGTGGTTTTACAGGGTATTAAATGTATTTTCAATGTACAATATTCCTGATTTATGATAGGTTTACCAGAACATAACCACATTGTAAGTTGAGGAGCACCTGTGTATTTGTTTATCCACTCCCGTAGGTAATTGGTGGCTTCTTGAGCCCCTGTATTCGGTCATTGTGTTAAGGGCCAGCTATTAAAGACGAAATGTGTGCTGTCAAGCAGTATAGCACAGCTCAGTGTGATGCAGGCTGTGGTTGGGACAGGTCTGGTAAGCCACGTATACTACACATAGATTTTGTCGTGCAAAGGAGTTTTGGATTTATCCCATCTGTGTTTGACAGCCTATGAAGAATGGGCTGGCGTGAGGCGGTCATGATTGAATGTTATGTTGCAGCTATTACTCAGGTGTATTTGGAATGTGTAGCCAGGAAGGTAGGGTGATCAGGAGAGAGGTTGAGTGCTCAATGCTGAGATATTACCCTGAGAAAGAGGGGCTGACCTTGTAAGATATGGATCTGGAACTTGGAGAAGTCACCTCCATTGGAGATAAAGCTGAAGGGTTATGTAGTTGGTATTTGAAGACACAAGGTAAACAAAATAATCAGTACTTGTGGGGGAGCAAGAGAAAAGCCAAAGAGAGGTCATTAGCATTAGGTGCTGGTAGAGGAAGAAGAGGCAAAAGAGGAGAGGCCAGAGAACAAAAAGACCAGGACAGGAGAGATTCAGGGACCTCCAGGAGCAGGAAGCTTGAGGAAAGGCAGATGGGTCAGCTGGGCACAGGTGTTAGGGGAGTCACGTAAAGTAAGGCCCAAACAAAAGTATGGTAATTGGATTTTGCTCCAGATGGGCACTTTACTGAATTAGTGTAATGAAACTTGTGGTGAGTCTGAGAATAGGTTGAAAATGTTCCTCTTTTGAGAAAACTTCCCTGTGACTAGTTCCACACCTTCTGTTTACTGAACTCATTAGAAGGCATGGAATGGCATCCTCTCTGATCAGCAAGTCCCCTTGTAGGTCATTTCAGCCAGGCCTCCCTGGACAGGGGAGGAAATTAAGGCCAGAAGAGTCATTACTCTCTTGACATCAAGTGGCAGATTCAAGACCTTAATTCAGGGCTTTTCCATCTATATTGGCCCTGATGTGATTAGTTTATAGTATAAACTTTATACTAATTTCCTACTTACTCATATGTTGCTTATTTACTCTCTGGTTGTTTTGTATTTAGGTAGTTTGTAGTTTTTATTGTTTTTCAAGATCATAGAGGGTAGGAACTAAACTACTACTACTATACTCTCTCTGTTGACTTTTTATTTTACAGGCTGTTTTGAAGAATAATCTAGCATGCATAAAACTCTGCAAAAAACAATTCATAGCAGTTGCTCACTAAATGTCATTGAGCAGTCAGAAGGTATTTAGATATGATGGACTCTGTGGATATACGACAGTACATAGTAGTCAATGACATTTTGTTTTAGCTTTAATGTTAATCAAGGAGCTCCAAGTACCATGTAGTCTTGACATTGGAAGTTATTTGCAGACACAGGTGCTATATCAGTGTGCTGCTCAGAGGAAAAGTCTGACCCTGTAGCTCTACCTGTGGGCAGGTGCTTGTCTGGATTCACTTTTTGTGAATTAGTAGTCACAGAAACCCACCCTGTGTACATGAGATGTGCACAGATACCAGGGGTACAATGAGCTCACCAGGTATTTGGAATATTTATTGTAGTGAATGTTTAAAATGTTTCCAGTAGCCAAAATCCATTTGCCCTTCCCAGAAATATCCTGATTTTCTTTTGAGGCAAAGCCACAAGCACATGGCTAGAGTTGGCCAGCTGTATTAGTTTGCATAGGGTGCCATAACAAAGTACCGCAGATTATGTCTTGAACAACAGAAATTTGTTTTTTCACAGTTCTGGAGGCTGGAAAGTCAAAGATTAAGGCTCTAGCAGGGATTGGTTTCTGGTATGGGCTGTCTTCCCAGCTTGTGGATGGCCACTTTGGTCTCATGCAGCCAAAGGAAACTTCTGTGTCCATAGGAGAGGTAGAAGGAAAGGAGAGGGGGGAAGAGAGAGCTCTCTGTTGTCTCTTCTTATAAGGACATGAATTCTATCAGACGGGGCCCCCTTGTAACCTCATTTAATTCTAATTACTTCTTTACAACAAATACAGCCACATTGGAGTTTAGGGTTTGCAAATATGAATTTTTTTGGTGAGGGTGTGCAAATGAACTTTTAGTCCACTACACCAGCCAAAGTCAGTTTATCTTGCTTGCAAATTAGGAACCCTAGCCGATACAACTAACTCTAAGTCTGTTCGTTTGGTCAAAAGAGTAGTCTTTTTAACAAAAAGCGAGGCTCTTTGATGAACACCAAGTCCCACCCTTCTCATCCTTCCATCCTTGCTGGCTTCCATGGCATTTCTGGAGCCACTCTGTCAGGCAGACAGGTGACCGGAGACTCTCTGATGTCATTCTCCACACTGGTGTCAGACGCCAAGCTTGGGGCTGGCTGGGTGGAAAAATGACCAGCTTGGCTCTTGCAGTTCTGGCTCCATGTTGCAAGAAGTTGGCAATTATCTTCCTGCTTTTTCCTTTTTATTGCTTATTCCACAGTCTAAGGCGCATACACAGCTGGTTGGCAGTTCTGCTTTTGAGGCTGTGGCACTCACCATCTGAAAAACTCTTAATTTGCCTGTTGTTCCAGACGTGAGGACAATGACAAATTATATTAAGCCAGGTTCTTCTCCTAGGGAATCTCTGTGCTAGAAGTGTACAAGTGTGGATTGTTAGAGGAAAATGTGCATGAAACTATTCCTAGGACAAGACTGTTTTCAAATAAGTAGCACTGAATGCCACATGCTATACTTACATGCAAAGAGATAGTAACCAGCCTGGAGAAAGGTACTTATAAATATGGCTCTGAAAAATTTTTGTTTCATACTCATTTCATTTTTTTTCTGTCCTGCCCTAGTATTTCCCTTTGCACCTGGAAATCACTCAGTATGAAGTAAACCACAGCACTTTCCAGAACTGTTTTTTGTTGTTTCAACTGCAGATGTCCGGGAAACAGTAAACTCTTGTTTTGAAGCTTTTTAAAATTGAGCTTTTGATTCCAAGCAATTGAAAATGGTTCCTGTTTATGCTTCTTATTGGTGATAGTTTAACTAGCTGGATTTTGTTTTCTCTGGATTATAGTTTTTTTATGGTTTTCCTTTAGGAGTTTACCAGTCCCTGGAGCTCACTGGTAGCAGTGTCCAGAGAAACTGAATTTTTTTTATGTCTACAGAAAAAGTGGCTAGTTGCCATTATAGGATAAATCTAGGGCTTTCTTCCCAGGGGTTCATGGATTAGTAAAATCTGAGCAATATTAATGCTTTTTTTTTTTTTTTTGCAATGCTAGGGTATATACTTTGCAGATAGCCACTTATTTCTGGCATATGCTATGGTACAATTATCATAATAGTTTTTTGCTCATGTAATTTATCAAAAGGAATATTTTCTTTACACTTGAGTTGGTTAGGCAAGCATGAGTAATAGTTACCAAAACTTTGTTTGTTTATTAAAATGCCTAAATCTTTCTTTTCAAGTTGTTCTAGTGGGTAGTTGTTACCAAGGATGGTATTCCATCAGCATTTCACTAGTCTCCCCAGACCTCCCAATCAAAGTTACCCAAGCAGTTATGGAGTTCACTGTGTGTAGAGTTCTGGGGTGAGGATTGAAAGGACAGTATGATAAAGGAAGTATTGTGAGATGAAGGACATAGGTTTGTATTTAGTTCAGAGTATATATGGTTTGAATTATGTGAAAATCAAAATGAGGACAGGGTAGGTTTTGCGAGGGCATGTTGGGAGATAGTTCCCTGGCTGGAAGCAAGGGCCTGCTTGGGTTGGAGCTAGAGATAAAGTTTGATTCTTGGGCGTGGGGTCATGAAGCATGTGAGTGATATGATGGGGAAACATGTTACATGTGTGATAGTCATCCATATTGTTCAGAGCATTCATAGTGTTTTATCATTACCATATCATATTTTAGTGTTCACAATCATTTTGGTTGTTTCTAGCATTGAGCTACTATGATAAAGCTGGTAGTGACATTCTTATACAAGTCCTTTATTGTTCAAAACCACTCATTTTTGCTGGAAATCATTATGACTCAGTAGTGGAAATGCAGGGTCATAAGCATACATGTGTTTGGCTTTAGTAGGCACCATCAAATAAGCATTTTCCTAAGGTGGCTGTACCTATTTATCTTCTTACCAGCAATATTAGAAAGTTTCATTCTGTTTAACTTTCGTGTCTTGCCTCCCGGACTTGGCTTGGACAGAGAAGCATGCAATAAGGGACATATCATAAGGGCGTAAGTTAAGAAGATCTTCACCAATGTGGGTAAGCGTCATTTACTCCACCTAGAAAAGGTAGAGGGGCAAATTAGCTCCCTCTTCTGGAGCTGGAATCCATCTTCTCCTGCTCTTCAATATCAGAGCTTCTGGTTCTCAGGCCTTTGGACTCAGATAGAATTACAGTATTGGCTTTGTTGGTTCTCCAGCTTTCAGATGTTATATCGCGGGACCTTTTAGTCTCCATAATTGTCTGGGCCAATTCCCATGATTAATCCTCTCTTTTCTATACCTATATATACTCTATTGCCTCTGTTTCCCTGGATACTCCCAACTGATGCAGTGATATAGTAAAACAAACGCGATGTGCTTTTATTTTTTATTTTTTTATTTTTTATTCTTTTGTGGGTACTGGGGGTCGAACTTAGGACCTCACGCGCCAGCAGGCGCCCGTGCCACTGAGTGATACCACCGGCCTTTTTTTCGTATGTGGGTTCCGGGAGTCAAACTCAGGACCTCGCGCTTGCCAGGCAGGGGCTTATGCCGCTGAGCCATCTCACCAGCCCATGATGTGCTTTTAAATCTCACTTTAGACACAGCTTTGCTGTATGACCCTGATAAATGCTCACCTCCCTGGTGGTGTTTGCTCATTTGTAGTGTGACAATGACAATATCTACCCTGTCTGGGTTCTGAGGATCATATTAGTAAAAAAAAAAAAAAAAATGTAAGTCTAGAGATGACATGTAGATGAGTTATAAAAAACTCAGAGCTTGCCCTTCTGATTTCTTGGTGGCGATGTGATGGTGTCAACCTTGGCTCCGGAGTATGCCGTAGCTAGGAACCTAGAACTTGGTTCTACCAGAAACTGGCTGTTTGACCTAGACAAATGACTTGACCTTACTTAACCTCAGCTTCTTCATTTGTAAGATGTTAAAGATAATATTGTCCACGTTGAGTTACAGTAAGGATTAAATGAGATAATATATGTAAAGCAATCTATTTAGAGGATCTGCATAATAGTAGCTGAATGTATTTATTTCCTTTCCCATGATAAAGTTTTTCCCACAGAAGAACTGATTCCAATATTCCAAATTTCCTAAAATCTTAGTGTAAAAGGTCCAAGTTGCAAAGCATTTCATGATAGAAAAGACTTGCAATTACCTACTTATTTAAACAGAAAATGCAAACCCTGAATTTTTTTTTGGCAGAAACTTTCATTTACAATTTAGTGGAAGGATGATTTACATGAATATTTCAGTTTCATGGATGATTGTGTAGCAACTAATGTATTATCACTAGCTTTTCAATTTGTATTTGTTGTATAGACTTAGCCCCTATCCCTCCAAAAAGAAAAAAAAGACAATTCAGAAATCTTGCTAGTGAATCCAATTTCCATGATGGTTGAGTGGAAATTCAGGATTCAAGAGGGCAGCCTGTTTCTAGGAAAACATTTTCAGGTCAGCAGTTTTCACTGTGGGGGCATTTTGGCAATTTGTGGGGTAATTATTATGAAGCATTAGTGTGCAATAGGCAGCGCTCAAGGATACAAGGTATCTTGCAACATGTAGAATTGCTGCAAACTACAAAACCACCTCATTTTCCAGCCTCTTCTTTAAAGTCTTGATCTTCCAGGCATTTTCTTTATTGCCTCCAGACCTGAAGTTGCCAGAGGTTGGTTTGTATTATAATACATTTCAGGGTGTACCAATACTCTTCTTTCATTTTCCTCTTCTCATACAAAATGGCTTCTGATATACTTTTCTCAAATGCAAACATTCAGTGGAAATGAATGCACACATCAGACTATTTCATGTCTTCTATTAGTCTTGCCCAGTATTTATGTGTTGAAATACAACGTATTTTATTATAAATTACTTTTTACTTTTGTGTACACATGATATTATAGCTAGGATAGCATATCCATTTCCTTAAATTATATATATAATTACAATTATATAAATTATGTGATTTATCTATTTTGTTTCATAATTATACTTACAAACAAAGGATGATGAGATTGATGGGATTGGGTCCTTTCTCTGCAGGTCCACTGGTGAGTGTTTCACCTGAGTTTTACAATTCTGACTCTTCTCCTGTGCAACATTTTTACATGCCAGAGAAGTGACACTAGTGTTAATAAATAGAAGGAGAAGTAGGTGGGCACAGAGTCTTTACATTGTCCCCTGATTTGTTGTCCTACTGTGTACATATGACTTGTGTAGGTGCCAAAACATTTTTGCTTGTAGAGGCTGTTAGGATCGAATTGTGTCTCCCTAAAACCCATATGTTGAATCTCTGATACTCAATGTGACTATATTTGGAGAAAGTGTCTTTAAGGAGGTATTTAAGATTAAGTGAGATTGTTAGGGAAGGACTAGTGCCCTTATGAGAAGAGAAGGACACCAGGGATGCACACACTCAGAGAAAAGACTGTATAATGACATTGTGAGAAGTTGGCTATATGTAAGCTAACTAGAGAGACCACAGGAGAAACCGAGAACACCTCGGTTCCCCTCCAGAAATGTGGGGAAAATTAATTTCTGTTGTTTAAATTATGCACTCTTTGGTATTTTGTTCTGACAGCCCTGAAATACTAACACAAAGATAGAGGCACCTAATATCCAGAGACTGACCCTGCTTCCTTCCCATCTGTCCTTCCTGCCCTCCATCCTACCTGTGTTTTGTGATTGTCCTAAACCACATACCTAGTTCCTTGGAGACTTTTCTGCTCTCATCCTGATCTTTTACTCTTATCTGCTTAGAAGTTTTGTACAGCTCACTGCTGGATTTGAAACACCCCCTCCATTTCTACCCCTTTTCCTCACTGTTCTTAACAAAATCCCCCAATCTGCCCATCAAGTTAACACAGGAAGACATATGAAGCTTATGAATAGATCCCAGGTAAATAGGACATTGTCTTGGCCATGCAGGCCACATGGCAGGGAATGACCCAGACAGGTACAGCCGCCAGAGCAAATCTTTCCAAACATGGATGGCCCTTTGGTGCCAGTTTGCTGTATAGGCAGAATCAGTTAAAGATATGGGTGGTAACAGTTTGGGGCATGAAAAAAAGACTTTCCTTTCAAAGCTTTAGGATTCTTTCAATAGCCTGATTTATTGATATCATATAGAGCTGGGTGGAAATGTAAAAAAAAAAAAAAACCCATGATCCTTAATACATTTATTTGCTTAATCTCTCTGAATGTAGTGACCCTTTGGCCACTTTAGGGTCACCAGGCTGCTTGGCAGTCATGCAGGCCTCAACCTCCACCCTGCTTAGAATTCTTCCCACAGAAGGAAGCCTTGCTAGAAATCTTTTTTTTTTTTTTTTTGTGGGTACCAGGGGTTGACCTCAGGACCTCGTGTGCCAGCAGGCGCCTATGCCGCTGAGCGATATCACTGGCCCTTTTTTCGTATGTGGGTTCTGGGAGTTGAATTCGGGCCCTTGCGCTTGCCAGGCAGGCGCTTAAGCCGCTGAGCCATCTCACCGGCCCCTAGAAATCTTAAGACTTGGTTACAACTTAAACTTTATTCATTACTATTCTGGCTTGATCATTCATAAATTTTTCTAAATCCTTTAGGGCTTAATTTATATTTCCTTTTTTTACCACTTTCTTTTCAGTATAATCTTTACTTTGTACATCCTCTTATTTTTCCTACACTTAAGTTCCTCAAGTTTTATTTATTTTTTATTTTTCATTTTTTTGTGGGTACCAGGGGGTCGACCTCAGGACCTCACGCGCCAACAGGCACCCGTGCCACTGAGCGATATCACCGGCCCCTTTTTTGTATGTGGGATCCGGGAGTCGAACTCGGACCCTCGCGCTTGCAAGGCAGGTGCTTACGCCGCTGAGCCATCTCACCGGCCCTTCAAGTTTTAAAAGGTGGCCTTTAATTCTTGCATTTCAGACCTTGTTGAACACATTCACAATAATCGAAGTTCAGCACCAAAACCATCAGCCACATGACTCAGGAGTCATTCATCTCTGCATTAGTCACTTTCTCCTCCTTGGGACACAACACCAGATGCCACATATTGAGTGTGAATGATGGCTCATGGTCTGTGAAGGATCCAGTCTCCAGTTGGCTGGCTCCAAGGCAGGAAGGGCATGACAGAAGGGTCTGGAGGAGGAAAGTCGCTCATGTCATGGTGGCCAGGAAGCAGAGAAAGAAGGGAGGCGCTGGCCAGGGAGATGGAGTCTTCCAGGTTGTACCCCCCGAGGCCCAGCTCTTCCTATCGTGCCCCACCTCTTAATAGAAAGTCAGCTACGAACACATCAGTGGATTTTTTTTTTTGGTGGGTACCGGGGGTCTACTTCAGGACCTCGTGCACCAGCAGGCACCCGTGCCGCTGAGCGATATCACTGGCCCTTTTTTCGTATGTGGGTACCAGGGGTCAAACTCAGGACCTCGTGCTTGCCAGGCAGGCGCTTAAGCCGCTGAGCCATCTCACTGGCCCACATCAGTGGATTAATGCACAGGTGAGTGCAGTGCCCTCATGATCCAATCATCTTCCAAATGCCCACTTCTGAACACGTGAGGCTTTTAGGGGACATTCTAGATCTAAACCATAGAGAGCTCTTATCCACAGTGTTCAAGGTTTATGTATTTTGGTCATGGCCTCTTTGAGTTGTACTATTTTTTCATAAGCAGTCAGACCTCCACATACAGTGCTTGTCTTTTACTACCTTTCTTCACCCCTTTCTAGAAAATGTCTTCATTCCCTTATATGATCTTTAGTGTCTGATTATCAGAATTTTATTCAGTAGTATATTAGGGCAGAACAAATTTTTCCTGTTTTGTTTCAATATTCTTGATTCTTCTTGGGCTAAGGCTGACTGTATTCCCTTGGGCTAAGCTAGACCTCAATCGGAAGAAGTAGTTGTCCAAAGTGACTGATAGGAGGCAAAGTGACAGACCGAAAAGGAAACAAGGTCAGAACAGAAGCCTTTGATCAATGTCAGAGATGGGACTTCTTTATTTTCAATTTAGATACTACATACAATTGAGAGCACATCGTATTTTTCTTTCTGTGCCTGACTTATTTCACTCAGGGTAATGTTCTCCAGGTTCATCCATGTTGTTGCAAATGGTAGGATCTCTTTCTTATGTAAGGCTGAATAATATCCTATTACATATATTATTTATATATAAATATACAATTTTATTTATCTATAAATATATATGTGAGGTGTATAGCTCATATGTTTATATATACAATATATATGTACCACAGTTTCTTTATCCATTCATCAGTCGACAGATTTTTAGCTTGTTTCCATATCTTGGCTATTGTGAATAAGGCTGCAGTGACTGTGGGGCATAGATATCCTTATGAGCTAGTGATTTTATTTTCTTTGGGTATAAACCAGAAGTGGAGTTGCTGGGTCATACTGTAGTTCTATTTTTTTTTTTTGTGTGTGTGTGTGGGTACCGGGGGGTCGACCTCAGGACCTCACGCGCCAGCAGGCGCCCGTGCCACTGAGCGATATCACCGGCCCCTTTTTTGTATGTGGGTTCCGGGAGTCGAACTCGGGCCCTCGTGCTTGCCGGGCAGGCGCTTAAGCCGCTGAGCCATCTCACCGGCCCTGTAGTTCTATTTTTAATTTATTTCACTTTGTTTTCCATAATGACTGTGACAATTTATACCCCTATCAACAACGTACAATGGGTTGGACTCATTTTGAATGTTAACTAGAATATATCCATGAATTTTTGTTTCTCCTTGGAGAAATACAAATAATTAAGTGTCCAGAAACCATATTGCATTATTTTTTTTCTGAAGTATTTCACAATCTTCTTTTGTTTGATTTGGCAGCTTCTTCTCATTATCATCATTATCTCTTTACAAGTTTTCTTACATTTTATTCTATCTCCTTCTCTCATATTACCATAAGTTATTGTTTCTTAAAGTGTGGTCCTTTTGGTCACCTGTATTACCTGAAAAAAACTTGCTAAAAATGTGGATTATTGGGCCTCACCCCAGATCTACTGAAGTAGCCTTTTGAAGTAAGGTTCAGGAATTTGCATTTCAAACACACTTCACAGATGATTTTTATATGTTTTATCCTATTCTATTGGTTCCTTCCTTCCTATTTATCTCCTCATCATCCTATCTACAGAATAATATTTAGAAACCACTGGTCTACTATATTTCAATCACTTAACAGACATTATATCTTTAATCCTTAAAATGGTCATAAATCACAATTTATATTTTACAGTTAAGGGGATGGGGGCTCAAAGACAGTAAGTGACTTACCCAGGGCCACACGGCCAGTAAATTGTAAATTACAGAGCTGCAAGTAGAAGCCAGATTGTCAGATACACAAATAATCCTAGCTGGCAAGGAGAAAATCTTTAGCCTTTCTATTGGGGTTGACTTTAATGCCTTACTGAATCAAGCATTCAACTGTACTCTAAGAATCTCTTTGGTAGCTTGGTACAGACATAGGTTAAGTCCTGAGACACGTGTTTGGCAATGAAACGTAGCCTTCATCCCATTTATGTGATAAGCACCATCTCACTGGGAGCCTGAATTGAAGAATAAGTGACGAGTTAGTTACACCTGGGACAGCTGTGGATGATCAGGTTAAAGCAGCATGCAGTATGGTTTAGGCAGACAGTCTCATCATTGTTCAGGTTGGGACTGAACTTGAACTATAGAGGATCTAAGTTCATTTTCTGTTGGCAAAACATGTCTAAGTGAAAGTATTTAAAAGGCTTATAAAAACTTAAAAGGCCCTTGGACATCAAATGGCTCTTACAAATTAATCAGAAACATATGGATTAAATTACATCATAAAATACATGTAGGTTTAAAATTATGGGAAAAAGCTCAGGGCAAAATGTCTTTCAGGTTTGTCCAAACCCAACTTTTGGCAAAACTTGGAAATGCCTTACCCACAGCAGGATGGCACTGAGTACACATGTGGCATGTTCAGGTAAGATAGGAAAATAGAGCCCTCTTCTCTGGCAGTGGGTGGCAGAGGTGGGGGGCTGGCTTACATGGAAATATGGAAGGCAGCTCAGCAGATTCCCATGATGCTGGGCAGTGGGTGGGGGTGGCAGGAGAAGATGGGAAGGGAGAAGGAGAGTTTGGAGGTGAGGAGATGGGCTTCCACTCTTCCCAGAGAAGAGGCACTGGCCCTTTCCTACCTTTGCAGAGTGTTCTATGGGCAAACTTGAAAAAGAAGAGATCTGGGGCCAGAAGAGCTGCATTTTATTCTGAGCCCTGCCGCTTCCCGGCTGGCTGACATTGGTCCAGTCACCTCTACATCTAGACAAATAAATGCATTTCATGATCTGTGAGGTGTCCTGAGCCTAGGTTTCCAACCTTTTACATGGTGTTAGCACAAACCTGGGAGTGGTGTTGAAGAATGTTGCTGGAGAGATTTAGGTGAGATTATGATGTAACCCACCTAGCACCATGCCTTGTACCTTTGAAGTCAATAGTGACTATTATTATATTATTCATATTGTTATTCATATTCTTTGATGTGACCTTACTGTTGTGCTATTTCTTTCTTTCTTTTTTTTTTTTTTGTGGGTACCGGGGGTCGACCTCAGGACCTCACGCGCCAGCAGGCGCCCGTGCCGCTGAGCGATATCACCGGCCCCTTTTTCGTATGTGGGTTCTGGGAGTTGAACTTGGGCCCTCGCGCTTGCCGGGCAGGCGCTTAAGCTGCTGAGCCATCTCACCGGCCCTGTTGTGCTATTTCTAAAAACAAAACAAAACAAAACAAAACAAAACAAAACAAAACAAAACAAATCTGCCACCCAGATTGTACCAGGAGAGAGACTAGAGAAGGCGATGAGGGAAAGAGGTTTTCTTTGCATCCAGGCAGAAGATAAATTTCAGAATTGAATTTGAGACTAAGGATGGGAAAAAATGTCCCTTACATGGAGGGGAGAATCTGCTATATTAAATCCTGCTTTGGATGCACACAGTGCTTTTGGTTCATTCATTCATTCATTCATTCATTCATTCTTTCTTTCTTTCCTTTGTTCATTCAACAGATTGAAGCCAGGGCCTTCACAATGATCTACATCTCCTTTTGAGAGAGGGTCTCCCTAAATTGCCCAGGTGGGACCTGAACTTGCCATCCTCCTGTTTCAGCTTCCCAAGTAGCTGAGATTACAGGCGTGAGCCACCACACCCTGCTCTTTCCTTAAGTATCAGTCATAGAACATAGACAGTTATTTAATCTACACTTTTGTTTGGAAATGACCTGGTTTTTGAACAGTCTTGCATATTTTTTTGTATAAAAGATTGTCCCAAAGACAAAAAAGTACAAAAATAGCGTTGGAGCTGAACATGGTGGCACATGCCTGTAATCCTAGCACTCTGGGAGGCTGAGGCAGGAGGATTGCAAGTCTGAGCCCAGCTTTAGTGACTTATTGACACTCTGTCTTAACATAAAAACTTGTAAGGGGCTGGAGATGTAGCTCGGTGTGAAGGCACTGGATTCAGTCCTTGGTACCAGGGAACAGGTGGATACTGGAAATGAGTAATTATCTTGTGAAAACTGTCAGTCTGTTTTGATCAGTTTCTTCCGTTTTTCCTGATATGGGCTTCCACTCCTTGTGCTGTCTGCCTCGAGGGCAGGACGTTTCATAAGGACAACTCAAAGCTGTGTACATCTGGCAAGATCTTCAGAATTGGTCCACCTTCCCTTTCCCAACTCTCCTCCCTCCTTGAACACTCAAAGCTCAGGGAGACTGAATACCTGGCTAAATCTGTCCATTTGTGGGCCACTCCCCAAAATATTTTCTAGCTCTTGAAAATGTTTTGGTTGCTGTCATCTAAATAGTGCAAGTAAAGAGCATTAAGCAAAGTGTGTGGATCCAACCATCAGAATTGCATGTATACTTGTGCGTTCTATAATAAATGTTAATTAGATGTTTGAAAAAAGCATCCAAGTATGTGTTACATTAATAATTTATGCCTTTAGCTTCTTTATATTCATTTTTGTGTTCAAGCTAATGACCTTGAGTACCATGTATCAAAACACATGTGTCGTGCTTGAGAAACTGAGTGGGGATCTCGTCTGTTATTGGTTACATAACCATTTGTTCATTTGTGTGACTGTGTGCATATTTTATTTAATTATAGATTTTAAATGAAAGAAAGAGGGCTAAAAGGCAATAACTTAATATTACCATGGGAATTCAATTATTTTATTGTTCCTAAATTTATAGTTAGCTGTAGTTTTGCTCATACATTACAGTGTTACACATTTTGAAGTATATCTGCGATGGAAAAAAGCTATCCACTACTGAGAACCTCTTGTTAAAACTGGATTGCATCAGCTCAGAGCAGTGTGTTACATAATAAGACAATTTACAGTTATTGTGATAACAGAGGCTGTTTGCTGGGAAGAAAAGATAGCAATATCTGTAAAACTGCACCTGCAAGGAGGCTATAATTTCTGTGTGGCTGTCACAGACAATGTGAATCATGAATTATTACCATTTTTAAAGGCTCCATGCATTTCCCATTATTTATTATAGCTCCTGTAGGACTTACCCTAGTATACTCACATGGATTGAGATAGATATATATTCAGACACACAGATGTGTATATAGTTATATACTTATACACATATATTATGTGCACACACATTATGCTTGTAATTTATGGCAAAGAAAATAAATAAGCTCAGTGGTTAAAACCTTGCAAAACATCCAAATGTAGACAAAAGGAACCTTTACATCTGCCTGTTAAACTCAGGATTAAATCCCTAGAAAGACTCTCAAAGCTGCTGCCCAGGTTTTCAAGGAGAAACCTCAGCCTCATTAATGAACCAGAGCCGAACGCCATGGCCCCCCCTGGTGTACAAGCACTCAGTGGCCCCATTTGTCATTTGCTCTGGGCTCTGCTGAGCTGCATCCGGCCCCAAGTGCCCCTGGATGTGACTGATTCCATCAAAGCCAAATGGGGCTCTTTCTTTGCACTTTCCTATTGTCATCACAACCTGTTTGTAAGCTCCATTATCTTAGTGCCAAATGGTTCCCTGCTGCAAATGAATCACTTCTGTGAAATACCTATAGTTCAATAAATTGGAGATTTAATAAGTGTATATAGCAACAGTCAGGGTTGGCCTTGGGCAAACACTAAAAAATATGTCAAGTTTGATTTCTCTCTCCTTTCTCTTTTTTTGACACCAACTTTTAATGGTTCTCAGACATCCCCAGTCTCAATATTCTTTCTCTACTGGTTACTTATTGCCACACTAATGCTGAGTAATAAAAAACTATACAACCTCTGTGGCATAGATGGCATTTATTGCTCTTCTTAGGGTTGGCTAGGGATTGGCTGGAGGCTGATTTTGGCTTGGGAATCTCACCTTTTTTTTTTTTTTTTTTTGTGGGTACCGGGGGGACGACCTCAGGACCTCACGCGCCAACAGGCGCCCGTGCCGCTGAGCGATATCACCGGCCCCTTTTTCGTATGTGGGATCCGGGAGTCGAACTCGGGCCTTCGCGCTTGCAAGGCAGGCGCTTAAGCCGCTGAGCCGTCTCACCGGCCCGAGAATCTCACCTTTTAGAGAAGTTGGCTGGTTGATTATCAGAGGCAGCCTTAGCTGGGGGCAACTTGGCTTGTGCTGGGTATCTCCTGTTAGGTGAGCCAGGCATTCTTACATTGTTAGCAGAGGTGCAAAAGGGAGGGTGAGCTTGATTGTGAGGCACTTTTCAAATTTTCTTGTACCACATTTGCTAATATCTCATTGGCTGAGGTAAATTGTGTGGATAAGCCGAGAGTCAGAATGGGTACATTGTGAAATTACCTGACACAGTGTTAGGATGTGGAAAGGGGTGAAGGGTATATGCTTTTGACATATTACATATCCTTCTCCCTATAGAACTACTCAGGAAAGGAGTTAAGGCATGTCTATAGTGAGCTGCAGTGATGGTTTTATGCAGAACTAACATGTCCCCACCACTATGGCTATCTAATTTTTTTTTTTTTTTTGAGACAGGGTCTTGCTATGTAGTTCAGGCTGTCCTGGACTCACTATGTAGCCCAGGCTGACCTCGAACTTTTGGTGATCCTCCTGCCTCAGCCTCCCAAGTGCTGGGATTACAGGCATGGACCACCACACCCAGCTACTATCTATTTTTATACATGTGACAAAAATACAGAAGAAAAGGAAGGATGTTCTGTGGTAGACTGAAGATGACCACACATTTGTTGTCATTCCTCCCACTGAGCAGCGGGGTCTATTTCTCTATCCCCTTGGGGATAGAGTTGGATCAGTGGCTATGTGATGACAGAACAGTGGAAGTTGCCTTTGCCTGCTCGAGGCCAGCCTTTCACAGAATTGCCTGCTTCTCTGACCTCCTCCTTGGAATATTCACTCTTGAGAAGCCTCTTCTCAGAACACAGTTTCCTGGAACTGGAAAATCCCAGCCAAGTGGACAAGTCACGTGTTGATTCTCTAAAAAGTGACCTGACCCGCCAGCCATGTGACATTGATGGTTCTGTTCATTTGTGACCCAGACGACCACAGCCCCAGCCAGCATCATGTGGATGGGAAGGCTTGCCTGGCTCAGCCAGAATTGGGAGACATAAAACAGGACTATTTTTTAAGCCACCAGTAATTGGGATGATGTGCTATGTAGCTGTGGATAGTGAAAACAGGCTCCAAGAGTAGCATTCTAGGCATTGTATCAGGAAGAAAGCAGTATTTTAATCTGTGGATTTTTCTAGAGCCTTTGAAAAAGACAGTGACCTATCTTGCCTGAATTTAGAGCCAGTTTGGTAGTAGTTTCCTGAAGGGGCAAATGTGGTTAATCAAAGGAGATGACTTGCAAGTCTATCATCAAAGACACATTGGAAGGGTCTGAGCTGGTGTTGGGTTTCCACACAGGCACCTTGAGTTGCAGCCACTATTTTCACTCCAGGGGAGAACTCCAGAGAGCTTCGCAGAGCAGGAAAGAAGGAATAGCTTCTCTCTTATCACTTCCTGAGCCAGGCAGTGCCCTTTCAATGTAGCGTGAAATACATGCATACATATGTTATTATTATTTTAAAAGCCCAAATGTGCTTTTTCTACGGCCAATGTCATTCTTTAGTGATGCTCTGCATGGTTCAGGTCTGGGTGCCATCCATCCATTCTTGAATATTAATCTCTGTCTGTGACATTGGATTTAATTTTGAAAGCAATTGCTGCTGTGGCTAACACATCATACTGTGTCTTCTTTCCCAAAACAAAGAACTTCTCCATATAAGTTGCCACCTTCTCTTTTGCTTGTCTCCTTGCTGCAGATGGATGCAAGCTGACTGTACCATCATTTAGCTAGATGATTCTCTCATCGAGTTCAAATTCCTATTGTGTACCCCTTAAACAATAAGTTATTAAAGGGCTAGAGGCCAGAGACAAACAGCAAGCCTGGTTCCATAAATACAGCTGTAGGCGCAGGTTTAGGAGAATTGCTACCAACCGTGTGATGTTTGTGAGTCTCTTCAGGTTCTTTAGGTCTCAGTTTCCTCATCTACAAAGTGAGGACAGATGAGCAATGACAGTCCAGTAAGGCCTCTTCCAGCTCTACACTTGCAGGATTTTTCAGAGCGCCTGGTGACACTAACATTATGCTTTGGAAACTCCTTTGAGAGTTCTTCCCAAAATGCAGGACCATGTTCCTTAGGAAAATGAGCCCTCTTCAGAACCTTGCCATGCACTCTCCTTGCTCACTTTCCATGTATAGTTTGAAAATGCCATCTATGGTCTTACAGTGCTTCTTTGATTTACTGACAATATTTGCTGAAGCTAACCGAAAGGGAGTTTGGGTGAGAGTGTAGTAAAGAGGGACAAATGATGAAAATTGCCACTTCAACAAATGCATGGAAAATCCAATTATTTTCTTTATAGTGAGAGGGGTCTCCCAAGATACTTCCTAGGTGTGGGCCTGAGGGACCCAGCCCCATTCCCGTGCTCACCACATGCGCTTCTCCATTTTCTGAGCAGGTGGGAGTAGCCAAATCTCCTATCATAGCTCTGGCATTAGCACCCTCAGGAGGGTTTGAGGGCCCAGACTCCAGGGTGTGGGCTGAGGGGAGCATACCAGATGGCTGGATGAAGGTCATACTGGCATGTGTTTCTGTGGTAGAACTCTGGGGTGATGAAGGATGTGCTAAAGATGAAAAGCGTTATATGAGGAACTTGGAAAGGTGTACCGTGCGCTGATGGCAAGTTCAGAGATGCTTTGTATGCGCCCAACCACTTTTCAAGCGCCACGGGGTCAGCAAAGCAAAATGCTTATTTTTCCCCAAATGTTTTCCTCAATTTTTAAACCTATGTTCATTTTTAATGGAAATTTTATCATATGTTTCAGATTTATTTACACTTAGCTCATCAAAATGTTGTTTTGCAACAGGGATTCAAAGTCCAAGAAACCTTTTGAGTTTTTTTTTTTTTAATAAGTTTTAAAGGACTTTTCTCTTTTTTTTTTATAAACAGGAAAACCATGTATCACTGAGAGCAAACAAACTTGAACCCTGAAAGTTTCAAGTTTGATTTGAAACTCAAATGTTGTGAGCATTAGGAATAGTCTGCAGAGAAATGGATTTCTCATGGTTTTTCTTTAGAAATTTATAAGGAACCAGCTGAGGATTTCAGCAGGACACTATCTGCTTTTCTAAAATCAGTGAATATCTTGAAATGTAGTATACAAAGTACAAATGCTATAGCTCTTTAAAAAAAAAATCACTTGTTTTTGACACATTTAAAAATACATGAGTGAGATTTTGTTTTATGTTATTAGTAGTGCCAAACTTAAACAAACAAACAAACAAACAAACAAACAAATGTATGAACAAAAAGGGCAGGGCATCAATTAAAACAAGAAAACTACTCAGAACTTTCCCAGTTGTTTGTCTGAACAGGCTGTCCATACAGGTAAAGTGTGTTGGGTACACGTCTTTAACAGTCCCTCTTTCTCTTCACCCTCCCACCAAAGAGTTGAAGCAATTTTCATAAAATGCCTAAATCATAAAACTAAAGAAATCACTGTTTTTATAGCATTTATATGCTTTTGAAGTGTACCTATACCTTTAGGCTTGTATGTTTTACTTATATACTCTATTTACTTTATACTTATTACTTTACTTACATATAAAAGTATATATTGACATACTTTTATGCTTGAATTATTTTACTTCTATAATCTTTATTGCTTCATTTACTTATAGAAGTATGTGTACTTACTTTCATGCTTGAAATATTTTGCATAGTCTTTTTGTTTATTTTATACTTATATGCCTTATGTATTTGCTTATGTGTATAGAGTCTGGATTAGTACTTATCTTAGAATTCATTTATACTTTGTGTAGACTGTGCCTGTATATATACATCATCATCCTGCTGATATCAATTTGAAGAGTTGACACAAGCAAGATAATCTGACCATTCAGCTAAGAACCTATTACTCAGTGCTTATTCTTTGTGGTTGGAGAAGCAGAAACTGACTTAAGGGGATTCAGTTCATGGTTATCAGAGAAAGACTTCCTGTAGGTGGAGGGTCTGTCACTAGGGCCACATGCAGAATGAAAAGTTTCTCCATGTCCTGTTTGCTGGATATGGGATATAAATTTGTGTTTTTGTCACTTTATTTCCTGAAGTGTTTGTTTGGGTGTGTGTTTTGATGGAAGCAATAGTTCTAGTTCACCATGGTCTAAGCTTTGTACAACTTCTACTGTGACTCTACCATTGTAAATTTAAATACATTGTAAATTTCAATTAAAATTACCATTGTAATTTTAAATACAATTTCAAGTAGGATTGATTTTTTTTTAAGTAATCGTAATAGAGAAACAGTTAATTATTTGGATTTCACTAGTGCTCACTACCTACATATAACAAGTTGGAAGAATCTGAAAAGTGTTTTCAACAATATGTTATACACTAGGAAATTCTTTTTTTATTATTAAAATTTAAATACAGATTAAAATTATATAATTTGTCAGAACCACTTGTTGGGGGAAGCGAATAGGTTAAAAAAAAAAAAGCTACAAAGTGAAATATATCAATGCCACAATCACAGCCAGTGAAGTAATTGACTAGGAACTTCCCTGGGTTCATATCCTTTCTGGCTGCTTAGAGGAACTCTATCAGATCTGCCTGGGAGAGAAGTAAAGAGACTCAGCGGCAAAATACAACAAAAATAATTGCTCATCCTGTGTGAAATGCCTTCCATCCGCTCTGGGAAAAACTCCTTGTGGCAGGAAGAAGCCAGGTAGCATGGAATAAAAGGGTAAGTGATTTCTGCCAAGCAGGTACCCAAGAGCCAGCTGGCTCCCTGGGACTCATGGGCAAAGCCCCAGATGTGAATGGCAAGAGCCAAAGGAAAAACAAGAATTGCACCAGCCTCAGAAATGAACATTTAATGACCTCAAGAGGAGGCTGTGGGGGGACGTAGCACATAAATAAAACAGAAACAAACTTAGAAATAGGCTTTATAGACCCGGCGTAGTGTGCTAGTGGTATGGGGCCTCTGCTGGTGCCCAAGGATGTGTCACTGTAGGTGGTTATGGCTTTTGGAAAAGTGCAGAGCTGAGGGGTGGTGCAGGCAAGTTGTTAGCTTTTGTGTGGGAGTTGAGTTCTTTTTATGATACTTCTGCAAACTGGGTCAAACTATGCCCTCTGTTTGCAGGCAGGTCACAGTCCTCTTTATTCCGACTTTGAATCCATCTGCATTATCATCATTGTTGCTTAATAATTATTTAGCACCTCATCCGAGCCATAATTCAAAGAACATATCACATAGTTACAACCTTTCCATTGCAGCTGGTAGTCTCAGAAAATCATGATCTACTTATCTGTGCACATATATGTGAGGGCCACTTCTGAATGTTCCTCTATGTTATTTTTCTTTTTTAGATTTAAAATAGAAGTATTTTGATAGATGACCTGGATTTTATGTGGGAAGAGGACTTTTAGACAGGTTTATTGGAGGTGAGAGTCTCCTGGCAAATTTTCTATGTAGAGTTTTTGTTAGATAATCTTTATTTTAATTTGGGTTATTGATGACAATAAAAAGAAAAATCAGATTTTTTAATCTGAGAAAAATCCAAAAGCTTCTTCACCACATAATCCGAACAAACAAAATTCGAATACCTGTCACAATTTTGTTTCATCTTTAAAGGGTTTTTACTCAAAGGTGTCAAAGAACTTGGACTTTTCTGCTCCTTTTCTTTGCAGCATAGGCAATTGCTGTTAAAGAGACTTTCCCTTTAACATGTAATTAATAGTTTGGCATTTCCCCAGGGCTTTCCTTGGGACCCTTTCTGTATCTGTTTTTTATTACAGAGTTCCCTTGCTAAATATTTCCAGATCATATAGATTTAGATAAGACAAGTTCCAGAACTTGGAGTATTTTTTATTTTGACATTTACAGTATTTATTAGTGTTATGAAAATAATACTTTGACAAGTCCCCAAATAATAAATGGCAATATTCTCAAACCTTGAGTCATTCAGAGTAACTCTCGGTGGCTGGTAACCACCTGATATCCAACTGTTCTCTTTCAGATGTGTTAGCAAATTTGAAAAAAATCCTTCTAGAACGCTTTCTCATGATGATAATTATCTTTCCTCACAGTCCCTTTGGGTGGTTGGTGGGCCTGACATATCTTGTTCCTTTATCTGTGAGAATTAAAGAGTAAAGAGAGGAAGAAACACCGTTCTGGGGCAAATCACGTTCTTAACATGGGGCATGCTGGGCATCCTGGAAGGCGGTACAGGTCACTCTGAGCATTAGAAGACATGACTTAAGTAGGACAAATAATTTCAACCCACTCTAGGGACTAATTAGGGTTCATTTGGATGTTTTCCAGAGTAGTCAGTGAGCTGCATTGGGTGGTCTTTATTCGTTTTCCTTCCCTCCTCCTCTGTACCAGTTGTTCCTATGGAACTTGCTTTATTTTGCCTTGTAACGTGGTAACCTGAATATATGTCTCTATGCTCTACACTAGGCTTGAGCCTGAGAAAGGATTATATATTTCTCATTGTTCGGTCCCCAAGTCTTTGCATAATGCTTTGCATAAATATTTTTCAAATTGTATTAAAACTCTAAATTTCACAGAACTATCTACTTCATATAGTATTTAGGTTAAAGATTGCTACTAGTAACAAACAAACCAAAAAATTTTAGTGGCTTCACTCAAGAAAGTTGATTTGTCATTTATGTTGTAGCCCAGCATTCATGGTGGCTTCCTTCATGTGGCAATTCTTATTTAGGATCCTTTGATTTTGTGGTTCTGCCTCTTGCAGATCCTCAGAATCTGCGGTCTCCAGCCACAGCTAGAAGAAAAGAAAAGAAAGGAATGGTAAAAGCACATCCACAGCTTAATCACTTTGCCTGGACACAACACACATCACTTCTGCTCATATTCTGTTGGTGAAAATAGACACATGGTCCTACCTGAACACAAAGGTGCCTGGGAGTAGTGTCTGGTGAGGCTGCTGCTTCCCAGTAGAGGAGGAGAAGCTAGAAGAAATAGCACCCATTTTTTGAGTCAAGTTATCTCTGCTACCTTTCCCATGGATAACCATATTGAAAACAGATAGAATCATACAGTTGATTGAAAGAAATTTAAAGTCGTTCTCCATTTTATAGTTAAGGAAACATAAGATTAAAAAGGTAATGAGAATTTCCAAGTTGATATAGTTAGCTAATTATGGAGTTGAAACTGGAACCTGAACCTTCTGACTGCCACTTATTTCTGTGCTACTATGTCTGTGCCTGTTAATCCTGATATGTCAGCTTTATTAGATTAAGAAACACCTAGCAGATTAGTAAAGCGCCTGTCCTTATGCCATGAAGTTTCTGCCTTGGAGCCTGCTAACCATGTACTGAATCTTCTGAACTGTGAACTAAATTAAACCTTTCCTCCTTTAAGTTGTGGATGTTGGGTATTGTGTCCAGCACTGGGAAAGTGATTAATGTAGATAATTTTGATACCAGAAGTGGGGTTGTTGCTGTTATTATACTTGATCATGTGATTCAGAAGTTTTTGGAACTGGTTTGCTGGAGGAGGTTAGAAAGGTTTGGAGGGCCGGTGAGATAGCTTAGCAGCATAAGCGCCTGCCTGGCAAGCGCGAGGTCCTGAGTTCGACTCCCGGAACCCACATACAAAAAAAGGGCCGATGATATCACTCAGCGGCACGGGCGCCTGGTGGTGCATGAGGTCCTGAGGTTGACCCCTGGTACCCACCAAAAAAAAAAAAAAAAAAAAAAAAAGAAAGGTTTGGAGAGGTGGGTTAGAGAAGAGATAGAATGCAGTAAGCAGAGTCTGATGGGTGGTTTTTGTTGGAGCTCAGAAGAGCAGAATGCTGATAGGAATATGAACAGTAAAATCCAAATTTCCACCAAGATTTCAAAAGAAGGCCAGAAAAGGAGCCCCAGAGAGAGAAAGAGCAATGCATGAAGCTGTGGGAATGAAGCTGAAGGTGCAGTGGAAACCCCAGGAAGTCATAAATGCCAGGAATGTGGAACTTCTGCTGAAGCAAGCTGCTGCCTGTGAGTGGAGCCAGCCCAAGCAAGGGGCTCTGTGGGCTGCAACTAATAAGGCTATAGAAGTGGGGTGCCCCAAGATTTTGGAGCTCATATCTCACCACCATGGACCCCTGATGCCAGGTGTGGAGCAACAGGACTTAATGTTTAGCCTAATGAAGGTTGGTCTTGCTTTGGCATGATTTTTTTCTATCCTTCTATTCCTCCATTTTAGAATGGGAGTATTTACACTGTGCCATTATATCTCGGAATTATATAATTTGTTTTTGATTTTTATGGAGGTTCTCATAGCTAAGAGTTGCCTTGAGTCTCAAAAGAGAGTTGGACTTGGGCTTTTTTGAAAAATGCTGGAACTGCTGAGACTTTGGGAAAGGGATTATTTTGTTTCCAGTTGCACACAGGTATGTATTATATTAGTAGGAATTATGAGCTTTCGTTGTCTTTGCTTGGAGATTAAGTAGGGTCTAAGGAAGTATATTTGGGTGTGAAGTTGACAAAGTGTGGATTGTGACCATTAATCCTGATATTTCAATTTCATTGGATTAAGAAATGCTAAGAAAATTAGTAAAACAGGTTTCTGGTTATAACTGGGTGTGTCATGGAAGTGTGAGATTGGGTACTATATATAGTCCCTTGCCCATTCCTCTCTGGCACTGTTTCCCTGCTCTGCTTCCCAGCCACCATGAATTGAGCAGCTTTGTTCTACCATGACCTTCTGCCATGAGGTTTTCACACTACAGTCTGCCTATATCCTGAATCTCCTGAAACCATGAACTAAATTGAACCTTTCCTCCTGTAAGTTGTGGGTATCAGGTATTGTGTCCAGCAAAAGGAACATATTTGTCCAATACAGTGTCCAAAGTATTTGTGATTTTGGTACTGCTCAGGTATAGTTATTCATCAGGTGCTTGAGGACAGAGTACTGTATTTATAGAGAGTTCAGTGGAGTTGTAGCATCAGGTTTCCTTTTGGTATCTGTCTTTGTTTGTGCTGCTATGACAAGGTACCACAGATGGGGTAATTTATAAACAGGAGAAATTAACCTTCTCACACTTGTGGAGTTTTGGAAGATCACGGCACTGGCAGGTTTGATGTCTGGTGAGGGCTGCTGTCTGCTTCCAAGGTGGTGCCTTGTTGCTGTGTCCTCTGGAGAGGATGAATATGGTGTCCTTGAATGGTAGAAGAGCAGAAGAGAAGGAATCCACTCTTTAGGACTCTTTTATAAGTCCTAAACCCATCCAGGAGGGCTCTGCTTTCATGACTTACACATGTTTTCAAGTCCCCACTTCTTAATACTATCACGTTTGTGGTGAATTTTCAACATATGGGTTTTGGGGAACATCCCAACCATAGTTGTATGCTCAGTTCTCATTTCCCCTTTATATTCTTTTTCCTCTGATTTCCCAAGGGCCCCACTTCTTATAACCAAACACAGTAGTAGGAAATTGGCTGGTTTTAGAGGCAAATAATAAATGGGAACGTGGTTGAGTCAAAGATATGGCCAGAGTGACTAATGTTGCTCGTTGAACAACCCTCGTACTGCCAAGATAAGGCATGGTATGATTTGAGAAAACATAGTATGATTTGAGAGAACTTTCTTGAGAACAACGTGAGTCTTGTTATTTTCTAAAACAGAGTTTCTATAAGGCTTTTATTAAAATGTATTTATAGAAATTATTTAGGTAATATATATGCATCCAAAAATAAGCTGGTGGACTGATTGGACAGTATGTTGGTCTTTACTGAGCAGAATCTGAAGGAACAAGGGTGAGGGTAGATAAGTTTTGAGAGGGGAGGGACAAACAGGTTCAGAGGACGGGATACTTTGGGAAGGCAGACAGGAGAGGAGCAGTGTGTTAGTAATGGAGAAGAAATATCAGTCAGAGGTTAGAATGAGGGGACCGGATAACCAGAAGATGATGGACAAAGAGGGCATTAGCTGGTGAGTTGAGGGAGCACCATGGACAGATTTCTTCCTGCCCTTCTTTGTGATATCATCAGGGCTGACCATCCTCATCACATGCAAAGTGTCTCAGGTTCTGGTTGTGTCATTTATCCTTGAATAACCCTGGAGCAGAAACTTGGCTTTCTGGGCTTCAATTTCTCCAACTGTAGAACAAGAGGAGAATACTAGTTTTTGAACCATGTCACTTGGAGACTGGGAAGGCTTCTGGATGTGTTTCAAGGGTATCACTGCAGGGACAACGATGAATGGTAAAATGGGCTGCTTCTGCCCCTCCCCCACAACTACCAAGTCAACTTTGCTGTATATATCTTATTGAATTTCCACAGAAAATTTTTGTTTGAAGGACAAGTTCTATTTCTAAAAGAAGATTTTGGGTGGGAAGCACTCAGCCTAGGGCATTTCCTCAGGTATCTTCAAATTCAGACATTTTGGGACTCTGTAGCAGTACCCAAAACCTTCTACCCTCACATAACATATAAGGTCCCATGTTCCCTGTCCTCAGTAGGCTGTAACTAAAGTGTGACAGTGAGAATTTGGACAACTATCGTTAAGGACATACTATCAAACGCATCATAAAAAGGAAGCATTTATTGAGGTCTGTGATGATCCTGGCTCTGTTCTAGGCATTTCACGTAGTTGAATATTTACATCTCCTGGCAACTCAGACGGATACTATACTACTATTTGAAGAAGGAGAAGACGAAGGCTCAGAGAGACAAAGCAATCCAGCTCTAAAGAAACAGGGCTAAGATTTAAAACCAGCTCTGATTTTAGGATCCATACTCTTCTTGGTTCTTGTTCTAGGACCTAGGAATGTGCTCATGTGGCTTTTGGCTCTTTTGTAGGATTCCTCTGTCCTCTTGGCCTTTAGGGCTCTTCCACAGCACAGACAAGACTTTCTGTTATGAGTAGGATAGAGGTCCTTGCCAAGGTGACTTGAGTACTTACTTGGGCTACAGAACTCTCACCAGGAACAGTACCTGGCACCGGGTGGGTGATATTGGTGAAAACAAGCTCACCAGGACTGCAGCATTTCTGGGTGCAGGAAGCCTCAGTGGGGTACAAAGGACACAGGTCATATTGCAGAAGACAAACAGCTGAGCTGTCCTAAAGATACCACTCTGATTTGCCACAGGAAAGCATGGCAAGATTCTGATTTTAGGCAGGGAGAACACACACACACACACACACACACACACACACATCTAAAAACACAGCCGTATGTTGTGAGGTATCTGGATTTTTCTCAAAGACTTTAAAGTCTCCCAGATTTTTGCTTCCTAATCAATATATTTAACTGGCTTGTCAACCTTAATCCTATGAGTAAATGCCACTCAACTTGCAAAGTAATTATCTGGGAGCAGAATAAAGTTGAAGATGGGCTTGTAATCTACCCTGCCTCAGCCCACTTCCATGTTTGTGTAAGTTTGAAAGCTTAGCCTGTCTCCCTTATGCTGGCTCTTTGAATAGCATAACTTTGGTGATGAATTCCAGATGTTGTGTTGTGGAGTGCTTCAGGGGCTTATCCATTATAGTTCTTAGCAAATGTATTTTTCCCCCTTGTGATTAAAAGGCTAATAGCAGGTCATGTGTACGTATTCATGCAAAAAGGCATTTATATTTTTGATCAGGTGAAATGCACCTGGGCACCGTAAATATTGTAGGTTGCTGTGATGTGATTGAATCTACAAGTCTGAGTGGCTCAGAAGGCCAGCTCTAGACTGGCTCTTTTTCCTTTCCCCATCCACCTTTCACATTCTGAGATGTGAAGAAGAGAACCTGAACTATTAAAGTTTATTAAAAGGTCCCGTGGGATACCTCTCAGGGCACATCACAATCCCAAATTTCTCTAGAATTCCTGACCTTACACCATGGAGAGTGTGGACTGTCCTTAGCAATGCATTTCTGATTGTTGTGTTTGGGAATTTGTTGGGATGGGGGAAATTTTTTCAAGGCTTTGTATTTTTGAGAGATGCTCCTGACTTCTTGCCTTCCTCTCTCAAGGTCTGGAAAAGGGATGGGCAGAGAAGCCAGGACAGCCTTCTCTCTGGGAGCCTACGGTAGTGGCATCTTCACCTGCCTTTGGCCTGGTAGGGAGGCTGGCAAGGCACGAGCCCTTTCCATATAGAAGCCTGGGTTTGGGCATGTGTTTCACACTGTACAAGGCTGTCATGGCATTTGGCCAGTCTAGCCCATGACATATGTACACACATAAACATATATATACATACATAATTTCATTGAGAATGAGGCCGATAGTTTGATCTGCATCTTGGTGAATCCTTGTAACACTCTCTTAACTGGTTCAGAGCATATGTAGTGTAAGGGGTCTTCTCAAACCCCAACAGTTACTAAAGTAATACATGCTTATTATAAGAAAATTGAAAATAGAGAAAAATATAAAGAAAAAATAAGTCGCCCATAATTCTATTGGAGATAATCCTTTTATCATTCTTGTGCTAACCCTCTTAGTCTCCTTTCTCTATCTTCCCTATGTCATGTCACTTTCCTGTTGCTATGACACCCATAGCTTAAAGGAGGAGAGGCTTAATTAACTCAGTTTCCCATGGGTTCAGTTCATGGTAGGCTGGCTCCAAGCCAGAAATGTCATGGTAGAAGGGTCTAGTGGAGGACAGCTGCTCACTCCATGGCAGCCAGGGAGCAGAGAGTGAAAGGAAAGCTGGGGACAAGAATATACTGCAGGGCACACCCCCGGTGACCCTTCCACCAGGCCCTACCTCTGAAATACGAAACTTTTGAGGGATATTTCATTTTATTTTTAAAATTTTAAAGTTTTTTTTTTTTTTTTTTTTAGACAGGGTCTTACTGTGTAGTGCAGGTTGGTCTTGAACTCACTCCGTAGCCTAGGGTGGCCTTGAAGTCATGTCAATCCTCCTGCCTCAGCCTCCTGAGTGCTGGGATTACAGGTGTGTGCCACCATGCCTGGCTTGGAGGTTATTTTATTTTATTTTTTTTATTTTAAAGAGAAGAAAAAACAAAACAAATCAAAAGAAGAACAAATTTTCAAAGCAACATAATAGGAGGGTAACAATGGTTAATACATTACGTATTACTATCTTTAAGTTAGTTATTCAGGATACCAGACATTAGCATTCAATTGTCCAAACATTATTGGCACAAACCTTACTCTTCAATGAACTAAGTAAAATTGGTAGTGTATCTATCTTAACCATCTTATATATATATACAATTTTTTTCCCTTTCCCTTCTTTCTTTTCCCTATTCCAGTCTCTCTTTCCTTTTGACCAGTTTCTTTTTGATTCATCATGTCTATTGTACATTTTGGATCTTATTTACTCTTTCAGTTTCTCATACTAGAGAGACAATACGATGCTTACACATGTGCTTCTGGTTTATTTCACTTATGAGTATTTTCTCGAGTTGCATCCATTTACCTATAAAAGTCTCCAGTTTATCCTTCTTTATGGCTGAATAGTACTCCATTGTATAAAAATACCACATCTTTCTTATCCATTCCTCAGTTGATGGGCATTTGGGTTGTTTCCAAGATCTGGCTATTACAAATTGTGCTGCTATAAACATGGGTGCACATATATCGCTGTGGTACGATGTTTTTAATTCTTCTGGGAAGATGCCCAGAAGGGGAGTAGCTGGGTCAAATGGGACCTCCAACCCTAGTTTTTTGAGGAATCTCCACACTGACTTCCACAGTGGCTGTACCAGTCGACACTCCCACCGACAGTGAAGAAGGGTTCCTTTTTCCCCACAGCCCCTCCAGCATTTGTTATTAGTTGATTTCTTTATAGTAGCCATTCTTTCTGGGGTGAGATGGTATCTCAGTGTTGTTTTAATTTGCATCTCTCGAATGACTAGTGATGTTGCACATTTTTTTGTATATTTATTTGCCATTAGTATTTCTTCATCTGAGAAATGTGTATTCATCTCAGATGCCCATTTTTGGAGTGGGTCTTTAAATTTGGGAGGTCTGATTTTTTTGAGTTCTTTATATGTTCTCGATAGTAATCCTTTGTCTGAGGAACAGCTGGCAAACATTTTTTCCCACATTGTGGGTTGTCTCTTCACTCTGTTGGTGGTTTCTCTTGCTGTGCAAAAGCTTTTTTATAAGATGAGATCCCAGTTGTTGATTCTTTGGGATAGTTCCCGTGCGGTTGAGTTTTTATTCATAAAGTCTTTGCCTACACCAATGTCTCCAAGGGTTTTACCTATCCTACCTTCCAGCAGATTTAATGTTTCTGTTTTAATATTTAGATCTCTGATCCATTTTGAATTTAGTTTAGTGCATGGTGAAAGATATGGGTCTAGTTTTAATCTTCGGCATGTGTAGAGCCAGTTTTTCCAGCACCATTTATTAAAGAGGCTATCTTTCTTCCAGCGAATGTGTTTGGCACCTTTGTCAAAGATAAGGTGGCTTAGTATGTCTGGGGTTGTTTCAGCATCTTCTAATCTGTTCCATTGATCTTCAGGTCTGTTTTTTTGCCAGTACCACACTGTTTTTATCACAGTAGCTTTATAGTATAATTTCAAGTCAGGGATTGTGATGCCCCCTGCCTTGCATTTGTTGCCCAGAATTGCCTTTGCTATTCTAGGTCTCTTCTGATTCCAAATGAATTTTAGGATTGTTTTCTCTAATTCTGTGAGATATGCTGTTGGAATTTTGATTGGAATTGCATTAAATCTGTATAACAATTTTGGAAGTATGGCCATTTTCACTATATTGGTTCTTCCTATCCAGGAGCAAGGGATATCTTTCCATTTTCTGATATCCTCTTCAATCTCCTTTTTCAGAGTACTGTAGTTTTCAGTATAGAGGTCTTTTACATCCTTTGTGAGGTTGATTCCTAGGTATTTCATTTTTTTGGATGTTATTGTGAAAGGTATTGTTTCCCTAATTTCTCTTTCAGTAAGTTTGTTATTTGTGTACAGGAAGGCTATTGACTTCTGAGTATTGACTTTGTATCCAGCTACACTACTGAATTTGCTTATTAAATCTAGCAGTTTTTTAGTGGAGTTTTTGGGGTCTTCTATGTAGAGTATCATGTCATCTGCAAATAATGATAATTTAACTTCTTCCTTTCCAATCATTATTCCTTTTATTTCTTTCTCTTGTCTAATTGCTCTGGCTAAAGTTTCCAGAACTATGTTGAATAAGAGTGGGGACAGTGGACATCCTTGTCTTGTTCCTGATTTTAGAGGGAAGGCTTTCAGTTTTTGGCCATTTAGTATAATATTGGCTGTTGGTTTGTCATAGATAGCTTTTACCAGATTGAGATAAAGACCCTCTATTCCAATTTTCTGTAGGGTTTTTATCATGAAAAGGTGCTGGACTTTGTCAAAAGCTTTTTCTGCATCTATTGAGATGATCATGTGATTTTTGTCTTTGGTTCTGTTAATATGGTGTATAACATTTATTGATTTACGTATGTTGAACCATCCCTGCATCCCTGGGATGAATCCAACTTGGTCATGGTGTATAATCTTCTTGATGATTTGTTGGATTCTGTTTGCCAGTATCTTATTAAGGATTTTTGCATCTATGTTCATTAGGGAGATTGGCCTGTAGTTCTTTTTCTTAATTGGGTCCTTCTCTGGTTTTGGTATCAGGGTAATGCTTGCTTCCAGGAGTGAATTTGGGAGTATTGCTTCCCTTTCAATTTCATTGAAAAGTTTGAGAAGTAGGGGCGTTAGGTCTTCTCTAAATTTCTTGTAGAATTCGGCAGTGAATCCATCAGGGCCTAGGCTTTTCTTTGTTGGGAGGTTTTTAATTACATCTTCAATTTCATTGGTTGATATTGGTTTATTTAGGATTTTTAAATCTTCTTGATTCAGCTTTGGTAATTCATACGAATCTAGGAATCTGTCCATTTCTTCTGCATTTTCCATCTTAGTAGAATATAAATTTTCAAAATAGGTATAGATAATCTTCTGGATTTCTGCAGGGTCCGTCGTGATATCATCCTTTTCATTTTCAATTGCATGGATTTGAGTCTTTTCTTTTCTTTTTTTAATAAGGTTGGATAAGCGTTTGTCAATCTTATTTATTCTTTCAAAGAACCAACTTTTTGCTTCATTGATTCTTTGTATTGTTTTTTTAGTCTCCAATACATTAATTTCTGCTCTGATCTTTATAATTTCCTCCCTTGTACGGGCTTTTGGCTTAACCTGCTCTTCTTTTCCTAGAAGCTCGAGGTTCACCCTTAAGTTGTTTATTTGCACTTGCTCTATTTTCCTGATATAAGTATTTAATGCTATAAATTTCCCTCTTAGGACTGCTTTCATTGTATCCCATAAGTTCTGGTATGTTGTGCTGTCATTATCATTCAGTTGTAGAAAGTGTCTAATTTCTTCTTTAATTTCATCTGTGACCCATTGGTTGTTCAGGAGGGTGCTGTTTAATTTCCATGTGTTTAGGGAGTTTTTGTGAGATCTTTTGCCATTGATTTCCAATTTCATTGCACTATGGTCTGATAATATGCATGGGATAATTTCAATTCCTTTGCATTTACTTAAGCAGGTTTTATGAGCTAGTATGTGGTCTATTTTGGAGAACGTCCCATGTGCAGCTGGGAAAAATGTGTATTCTGATGTTGTAGGATGGAACACTCTGTAGACATCTACTAAGTCCATTTGTTCAAAAGTTTGGTTCAGTTCTACTATTTCATTATTGATTTTCTGTCCAGTTGATCTGTCTTTTTGTGACAGTGGAGTATTGAGATCTCCCAATATAATTGTATTAGTGCTTATTTGATTTTTCATGTCCTTTAGTACTTGTTTTATATAGCTGGGTGCATTGGTATTTGACGCATATATATTTATGATCGTTATCTCTTCCTCTTGGATTGTTCCCTTTACAAGGATGTAATGACCGTCTTTATCTCTCTGAATCCTTCTTGGCTTGAAGTTCACTTTGTCTGCAAAAAGAATAGCTACCCCTGCTTTTTTCTGGGTTCCTGTGGCATGGAGTATTGTCTTCCATCCTTTGACTTTCAGTCTATGAATTTCTTTCTGAATTAAATGTGTTTCTTGTATACAGCATATTGTTGGATCTTGCTTCTTGATCCATTTCGCCAGTCTGTGCCTTTTGATTGGTGAATTGAGACCGTTAACATTGATGGTTAAAACTGATATGTATTGACTTATACTTGTCATGATATTTTCCTGTTGTTGGTTCCCACTCTTTGTTTTTCCCCTGTCCTGCTATTTAATTATCTGCCCTGCCTGGTGGATTCCTTCTGTTGGGGTTCCTATCTCTTTCTAGAATGTCCTTCAGAACATTTTGGAGTGCTGGTTTGGTGGTCATAAATTTTCTCAGATGTTCTTTGTCATGAAAGTATTTTAATTCTCCATCAATTTTGAAAGATAGTTTTGCAGGGTACATCAATCTGGGTTGAAAATTATTTTCCTTTAGAACTTGAAATACATCATTCCAAGCTCTTCTTGAATTGAGGGTTTGTGCTGAAAAGTCAGCTGTGATTCTGATGGGTTTTCCTTTATAGGTGATTTGTCTCTTCTCCCTAACAGCTTTTAAGATTCTGCCCTTCTGTTGAATTTCTGGGATCTTGACTATAATATGTCTGGCTGAAGTTTTTTTTTGATCATGTCTAGTTGGTGTTCTAAAAGCTTCACTTTTAGGGGCATCAAATTCCTTTTCTCTTCCAGGAAAGTTCTCTCTGATTATGTCTTTGAACAAGGTTTTAATGTCATTGATGCTATCTCCTGCTTTTTCATTTATTCCAATTATTCTTAAGTTGTTTATCTTTGAGTCATCTAGCAGCTGCTGAATTGATTTTTCATGGTCCCTTGCTGTTTTTAAGAATTCTTCCTTTTCATGATCACTAATTGCAAGCCTGTCTTCTATATCTGAGATCCTGTCCTCACATTGGCTTAATCTGCTACAAATACTTTCAATGGAATTTTTGGTCTCTTGGATATGTGCTTGAATCTGCTTTATGGATTCCATTTCTTTCCTATGCTGAGCATTCATGGTTTCTATAGTTTTCTTAAGCTCATCTATTTTTTTGTCTGTATCAGCTATAGTGTCCTTAAGCATGGTCTTCAATGTGGACATTATCTCTTCAGTTATCTGTGAGATTATTTCTGTTTTAATTTTTTCCAGAGCCTCATTCAGTTGCTTTGTTGTTACCACTTCAGATAGGCCAGGTGGGTGGCTTTCGGATTGTCCCACCTCGTTGCCCCCTAGGTTTGCCTTTGGTGAATTGGATGCGTGGGGTTGCATCTTGTTTAAGTGTCGTCTTATTTTTTCCTTTCTTTAATTCCTGGGGTGATGTTTGCAAATTACCTATGGTAGGTTACTTTATTGCTAGTGTTTAAGATCTTTAGAAGATGACTACTTCTCTGCAGTATCTTCCAAGTGGAGCTTGCTTTTGGGTTTTGAGCTTTCTGCCAGATCCTACCTCTTCAATTCGTTGGGTATGTGAAGTTGCTACCTGTTTGGCCCAGTCCTTGATTCTTTGGTAGTGTGCCACTGTATTTTCTGTGTCCCTTAGTCAATCTCAATCACAAAATATCAGGAAGGAAAGATGTTTAGAACAATTATTTCACATTTGGCTATAATGTTAACTAAAGCATCAAACACAGCGTAGAAAATGACAGACTGAGCTAACCAGTTATTTACCACTTTTAGCTGTATAGAGTTGCAGTTATATAACAAAATCTAAAACACACCAGAAAAATTATATGCAGTATACAAGTCCTATGTATGTCAATTTTTCCCTGAGGAGTTTAAATTTAAAGTGAGTTAAGGAGGAAAAAGAGTGTTGGGAGAATAGGAAGGAATTAGATGTAAGGTTAGAGGACCAAGAGGGATCCCACTAAAATTGGGACACTGGTGCAGAGGACTGGTGGTAAAAAGAGAAGGAAGGGATAAAAGGAAGAACAGATCACAACCACAATCACAAAGAAGTTAGAGGCGCTGTTTACACTCATATAAAAAACCAGAGAGAATAATGAAGGAAAGAGCAAATACACATACAGAAACAAAAACGAAGATAAAAACAATAAAACAAACAAAACAAAAATAAAACCCCACCAAAAAAAAAAAAACAAAAAAAAAAAACAAAAAAAAAAACACAAAAAACAAAAAACCCTTCGCCAGAACAAAAAACAAATGAGTGAGAAAAAAAAAAAAAAAAAAAAAAAGAATCAGTTCCAGGTGTTGACTCTGCTGTCGGCAGGCACCGTGTGGTGACAGAGTCCTGTTCCGTGCAGGTCGGTCCCAGTAAGCCAGGAGCGGCCCTCTGGCGGGCGGTGAGCAGAGGCGCGTACTTTCAGGCAGAGACCAGTCTAGCTCGCCTGCCGCTCTCAGTGCCCTTTCACTATCCCTGGGCCTGAGAGGCGCAGCGCGCTGTCCGGAGCGCCAGTTCCCTGCACTGCTTTCCCGCTGCTCTGATTCTCACCACGCCCCCCACAATGGTGCCGGGCCAGTCGCTCTCTGGCGCGGGACAGGTGTGGCTGAGAGACCAGTCTCGTTCGCCTGCTGACCTCAGCACACTTTCGTGGGCCTGAGAGGCCCCGCACTGCCCTGTCCGGAGCACGAGTGTCCAGCACTGTTTTTCTTTCGCGCCGCTCTGAGTTTCGCCACACCCCCCACAATGGCGCCCGGCCGGTCGCTCTCTGGCGCGGGGCAGCTGTGGCTGAGAGACACTCACCGCCGGCCAGCGCAGTTCTCCGCCGCTCCCCCGCCTCGCCGCTGTCTCAGGTTCCTCTGTGGGGGCTCCCTGGGCGCCAGCTGTCACCGTGTGTTGGTAGAATTGAGCTTCTGTCGCGCTGCGATTCCTGGAATGGTAGAAGGTGTGCGCGCGCGGTCTGCTCCTTCTTCTTTGTTGGAAATCACCCTTCACTGGTGCCGGGGGTCCCAGATTGCGCTTCAGAACTTTTCTGGGTTCCGGGGAGGCATCTCCCCCCCCTCCTGCGCTTTCCCGGTCACTATATTCCCGTGTTTCAACGGCAACTTTTAGAGAGAGTTTCGCTGCCTGCTTCTTACTCATCCGCCATCTTTTTCCTCTCCCTTGGAGGTTATTTTAGATCTAAACCATAACATCCCCTATGTATTCTCTCTCCTCCCTCACACATATGTACATGCATGCATATATATGTAAAATACACATATACTTTACTATGGATGTGTGTACACACACACACATATAATCCACATAAATTTCTTTTATCACATATTGAGGCAATTAGTAATAGTAGTTGCTTGCGTTTATTAAGTTTTTACCATGTGCCAAGTACTCTTTTAAGCCCTTTTGCATAAAAACTAACATAACCTCACAACAACAGTATGATGTAGATATTACTTTTATCCCATTTTATTGACGAGGAAGTCAAGTCACAGAGAATTTAACTCCTTGCCAAGTTCACACAGATAAGTGGCAGAGTAACCTCCATATTCAGGGTGAGTTTTAATCACGTTTCGTGCGGTATTTATACTCTATATGTTCTGCTTTGGAATTAGCTGTTTTTATTCAGTGCTTCCTGAAATATTTCTTCATGTGATTAAATACTATTCTTCTAAAATGTGATTTTAATAGTTGCATAGAATTTAATACAATGATATGCATTTTATTTAATCTTTCACCTAAGATATTTGGTTTGATTAACATTTTCTCTACCGAATAACACAGCAGGCAGCAAACATCCTTGAGCCATGTGCGTAGACATTTATGTCCTAGTACTGGCTCTGCTGTTTCTACCGTTTTTCTTCCGGGCCAAGCCCTAATCCCCATCCCCTCTGCAGGTGCATGCTGCTCTAACAGCCTGCGACAAGAACTGGGGTCTCTCTTCAGTTTCTTTCTTCTGGCCCCAGAGGGTGTGTTGGTTAATCTGTACTCTTTTTATTTTTAACTGCTATTTTGTGAGTTTTTACAACCATCTTCTGTCCTTATGGAAGAACTTTGGTTAGTGTCCCTCAAAATATTTTTGGTTACCAGGATAAATTGACTCGTGCCTTAATTTTTTGGCTTTTTAACAGGGTGTCTTAGTTCTTCTTGAGCTGCTATAACAGGATGCTACTGAGAAATTTATAAAGAACAGAAATTTATTTTCTCACAGTTCTGGAGGCTGGGAAGGCCAAGACAAGGTGCCAGTATCTGGTGACAGGGGCTTCTGGCTGTTTCTTTCTTGGGATACTATGCCCAGTGCTGTGTCCAACATGCTCCGTAGTGCTTAAAAACATTTACAGGGCAAGCGGATGGAACAAACTCCCAGAAACATTGCTGTCATTGCACGTAATGTGGTAGCTGCTTATACAATGTACTCTCCATCTTGTTTCTATGGCCAGATGACTTTGAACTGTGACTTGAGGGAAAGACTGCCATTCCTACCCCGGGAATGCAGGACAATTCTAGATTCTCCTGGACTCAATCTTGAGAGACTATTGGTTTTATTTTTATAGCCGGTATGGTATCTCCAAGTCTCTCTACAAGAGATCCCCATGTTCTCCAGGCCCAAGATTGCTATGCGTGTGGTCCTGCAGGCCCCAAGCTGACAGAACCCCTGAGGCCACACCCTCTTGCTTCAGGATGGCTGCTGTCATTCCAATGCCAGGCAATCTCTTAATTCTCAGCTGGTGACACTGAGGTGTTCCTTCAGCTGTGCATATGAACTTTTCTGGTTGATTGGCCTCTAATACATAATTAGGAGCAAGTCTCTGCTGTACATATTTTTCAGAAGTTTTTCGAAGTATGATCTCACTGCCAGACTGTGATGCCTCGCTGCTGGGGGCTGCATGCGGCCCCGGGGAGGTCTGTCATCCAACCCGTGTGATGTGCAGTAATGTGAGGAGCTTAGGGAAAATGCCTGAAGCCAACTACCATTCCCACTCTGTTCCACCCCCATGTTTTGGTCCATAAAATATACACACATTGATTTCAGATGGACACCAAAGTGTCCCCTGCCTGGGCAAGCTCTCAGGAACCTAAAACTTCCCAAGTATTAAATCTTAATTAGCGATTTACCCAGGACTGAAGGGTTTCCAGGAGAGAGGGGCTTTCATTGTTAAAATCAGGACTCACCTGGGAAAACTGGGATAGTCTGTTACTTTAAACTCAATTCAGAGTCAGATTGGGGATACAGTGAGAACTACTTCATTTGAAGAAAGCGGCACAAAGTGAGTGATTCTGGCCTGATTTATCCCCTGGGTTGAAACTGAGGGTGGCTTTGATAACCCCCTGAACCTCCAATTTGTATGAGAAGTGAGGACAGTCTCGTGTGTCTGCATCCACCCAAAGAAACCCAACCACCCAACGAACCAACCAACTAATCCCCCCCACATAAACCCTGTCTAGTTGGTTAACGGAACTCTTACAGTGTCTTAAATTCTTCTGCCTTAGGAGGTGTGGGAATCAGGAATTGAACATACATCAGAAACGAAATATTTTAGTCAGGGTTTCTCAGAAGCAGATCCTGAGTTTAAGATTCCAATGCAGGTTGTTAGTGAGGAAGCCAAATACCAGTTGGGAGGAGGGAAGGGAGAGAAGGAAGAGGAGGCAGCCAACACAGGCGCTTTATGAAGCTGGCTTCTTGCTCTGGGTGATTAGAGTTTAGTTTTCTGGGCTGCATAATTCTTGTGGGTACCACCCTGAACATTGTAGAATGTTTTGTGGCATCCCTGATCTCCATGCATAGATATGAGCCACATTCCCTTTCCCATAATTATGACAACTAAAATAGTCTCTATGTGTCACCAAATGTCCACTGCCCCCCTCCATTGATAACCAGTGCTGTAGAACACACCTCAGAATTCTTCTGCCTGAGTGGGTGAGGGAGCTGGATGTTTACATGTGAATTTCTATCAGTCATCTGTTGAGAGCTGCTGAGAGGGACTTGGCAGAGAGCTCTCAGGCAGATCCTGGCAGGTGGAAGTTGGCTAAGGTACATCAAAGTGGAGAGCCAGAGGATGTAGGTGGGGTTCTGATGGCACTTGCTTCTGCCTGTCTATTCGTTCTTGTATTTGTTCTCTCTACAGACTTTCTCTTTTTATCTGTCCATATGATAGAAGATGATTTTCTCTACTCCCAGCCACACATATGAATCCCCTGTCTTTAAATTCTAATTCCAGATCCATAAAACAGACAATCTGATTGGCCCAGTTTGGGTCATATATTCATTCTGGGCCAATGAACTGTAACCATGTACTGTATTACAATTATGGCATTCATGGGGGCTCTCTCCTGTTTCTATGCAAATGGGCAGCATAAGGAGACTGGATGTTACTTTGGACAGCTGGGATGAGGCAGAGACAGGCAATGATTTCTGCTGACATCAGATATCTCCTATTGCAAGGCTATGTAAAGGACACATGAACAAATGACTTGTAGAGTGTTCAGAATGTGAGCAGAATATAGAAGTTAGACATGAAATTGATGCTGTTAGGGTTGGGAAACAGGCTTTCCCCTCATACCAAGGTGAGTAATTATGTCAGGACAGGAAGAAAAGTTGATATAATTGTGTTTTCATTTGCATACTCCTTATGGTGAAACAGCAATGTGAGCATTTTGGTGGGCTGGGGCAGTTTCTTAGCCAGACTTCAAGGTAAACTTAGGCTTTGCTACTGAATTCTGTCTGAGAGGAGGAGTGTGAGATTCGGTTTTGGGTTGACTGCCATGGCAAAGGAAAGCATATACAGTGGTACCCCCATTCATGAACTTGATTCTATGATTCTGGTCACAAACCGAATTGGATGAGAACCAAATCAATTTCAATGGTTAGGTTCAATGTTGACCTTATGGGGACATTTGATTTGGTTCTCGTCCAGTTTGGTTTGCGACCAGATTTGTGGAGAGAATTGAGTTTGTGAACCAAGGTACCACTGTATTTCAGGGTGGGGCGGGGAGAACTGTCCTTGTCTGACAGCTTGGTCTGTTAGTTTTACTGTAGAAAAGGGAAGGCAAGAGCATGGGGATCTTGTACTGCCAAACTGTATACCTTTTTCAAATTAATTAAAGACAAAAACAAAAATAGGGAACAGAATAGTTCTTTATCAGCCCTTGGGATGAGGGCTTTTTGTCCTTAGTGTGACTGCTTGCCTAAGAAATGCAGAGAGGATGGGTTGTCATGTACTTTGTGGGTCCTTCCGATCTCTCTGCATAAAGCAGCAGCATGTGGTTAGCAGAACAATGGCACTGCTTTTAAACCAGTGCGTGTTTCTTAGGAGTAATTTTCTGGAAGGCCTGATGCAGGTAAAGGGGTTTGGCTAAAGCTGCCCGAACTGAACTGTTGCCTACACAACTCAAGGGGGCACCAGGCATGTAAGGTGCAGTGTGACGACTGACCCTGGAGTTGGGCAATCATGGTTTTGCTAAGTTACTGCTAGTTACTTCTGCAAAGAAGAATCGATGGCCCAAATGTGATGGCACTTCTGTAACTCAGCTTCTTCTGCCAGTTTCTGGGCCTGACTGTGGCAAGGAAAGATGAACCATAGTATGATTTAGCCAAGGTCTTTGAGACTTCTTAGAGGACAGCTGATTTGTCTGTAATGATTGTCCTTCCAAAATGTGAGTCTTCATCAGGCTTGGGAAAGAGCATGAAGCATGGCATGGCAACATAGAGAGGTCAGCCAGCACTTTCCTAAGTAAAGCGACGTGGTGGCTGGAGGAATGTGCCTGACTCGGGGACTGCCATCTACAGGAGGTCCAAGGGCACTCTTGGCACATCCATTGCCACCCTCATGCTGAGGTCATGCTTCCCATGGACTACTTGTAGCCAACAACTGTGTGTGGGAGGGATAATGAGGGAGGTCCACTCCTGGAAGACATCTGTATTCTCTGATAGCTAATAATGGCTCCAGAGCTCCCTGCCTGCCTCAATGAATCTTTCTTAGACTGCTTGGCCATCTTGGGCATCCCCCTCCCTCTCTCTCTTTTCTTTACCAGGTCAGACTTGCCTTGTGACCTGGCAGCTGTCTCAGAGTTACCTTCCCATTTCGTCTCTTAAAGGTGATTCACCTACTACAGTCCTTGCTTATGTAATCTTACTTTGGTAGCTGCTTTTCAGTGGGCTCAGACCAACACAGAGGGCCACATAATTTATACTTCAAATGGAGGCGCTTTTGGAATGAAATAACAATAATGCTAAAAATAACGGCAGTAAACTGAGGCTGGCCTAGGGAATGCTAAGCAAAAATTTTTAGAGATATCCTAGCTGCTTTGTTCAAGAGTCCTGAAGACATAAGGCAGACTGATAACTGGAACTTAGCTCGGTGAATATAAAAAATTAAATCCCATTTAATTTCAGAAAATGACTAATTTAGCTCAATTAATGTTTGTAGAGTGACTCTTGTGTGCCAATTAAGAGGCAGAGACAGATAAAGAAGACACAGTCTCTGCTCTCGAGTAGCTTGTCTTCTCGAGGGGGAGCCTGACATGAATTGATAATTTTATTGAAATAGTCTTGTAAGAGAAAGAGTTGACAATGGGATGAAATCGGCTATAAGAAGGTAGGAGCCAGCTCCATCTGAAGATTCTTTGTTCCTTCCTAGAAGATGATGCAGTGCAGGGGGATGAGTCCTGGGACAGCTTTGGAGGACTCGTTTGTGCCAGCTGGAGGGACCAGAAGGACAGGGATATAAGCAAGGCAGGTAAGGCTTTGGTTCTAGCTGCAGGGTGAAGTGCAGTGTCCAGCCAGCACCTTTTCTATTCCTTTCTAGTTATTAGGAAAGCAGGTTCCATGCACGCTTTGTCCCAGGATGTGGTGGAAAATTGCTCTGCAACACACATGGTGACCTCTGGAGTTGGGTTTTCTAAGGCTTTTCTGTTGCACATCCCTGCATACACAGTCGCATCAGTTGAGGGATTGCCGGCCCGCCAAAGCAGCTTGCATTTGGCAAACACTTGTGTAGTGCAACCTTCTCAGAGGAGCAGACAGGTGATTGGCCTCCTCTGGGCCCTGTTGAAAACACTTCTTCTCTGAAGCAGCTGGTGCTACCAAGTTTTCTGGCAAAGCTGCTCTTTCTACAAGTGGGGCTGGGAAAGAGCACAGTGCAATGAAAAGAAAAAAAAAAAAAAAAAAAAAAAAAACAACTTGAACAGAAAACACTTGAACAAACAGATGCATGGTTTACCCCTCTAGCCTTTTCCTTGGCCTCGTGGTGCCTGACAAAAATTGAGTTGAAAGTGACGACGAGGCTACGATGAGGCCAGCAATATGTCACCCGATCAAGCGGAGACCTCAGGGGACGGAAAAGACATTTTGCTCTAAGCTCAGCCACAGTGCTGCTGCAAGACAAGAGCCCCGTGGCTCCAGCAGCTTCTCCCTCCTCCTTTTTTCCACATGATTCAATTTCATGCCATTTGCAATTGTGAGGCAAAAGAACGCTCCAAATTCCAGGCCCCCATCTCGAGGCTCCCTTTGTGAGCCCGGGGAAAGAGGTGCAACAGCCTCATGCATCTGGCCACAGACAGCTGGCAGTGATGTTGGAGGGTAAGAACAAAACTCTTGGTTTTCAACTTTCAGCCCCAAAGGGTAGAAAAATCTCTTGAGCTTGCGGTAAAAAGTTGCATGTTTTAAGAAAGAATGTTAAAAAAAAAAAAAAAAAGGCACAAACTTCTTGCAACCCATGGTTTATTTTTCTGGACTATAGGGGAGATTATAACCTTGGCATACATAACTTTAATCAGGTGAAGATGTGCCCTGAGGTATCTCAGCATTGCATATCTGCCTTACCCAGGGGACAGAAGAGCAGCAAGTACCTCAGGAAGCCTCAAAGCCCATTCATGTGTTTGTCATTGCTTGATGCCTTTTGTGTTGTAGATTGTACAGTCTACCTTCTTGGGCATTGTTTTCTACTTGTGTGAGTCCTGGCTACAAGTGGTCCCTAGTCATTGGGTTCTGAGCCAGTATTGTCACAGCGATGCAGCATTTGGAGACTCTAAAATATGTGCATTTCTTGGGAGTGATGGGTATTGAAAGATCATATTTTGATCCTTTAATCTGATATGTGATAGAAAGATCTTCTAAGGTGGGGTCCTAGCTTGTAGAAAGGACGTACATCAAAATGAAACGGCACCGGGCTGTTATGGCAATTCAGTTTCATTTGGATGGGTTCTCAGCACCTCACGGTTTTAGATTCCACTAGGCAGTTCCAGTGCAGTGCCAGGAGGCTAGTGCCTTAGATCAGGGGAAGATGTGAATGAAAGGGATGAAAAGGGAGGATAAGTTGCTCTTGAGAAATTTTTCTACCTAACAGAAGGAGACTTCAGGCAGAATACAGAGGGAAAAATGAAATAAGTTCTTTTTTTTTGAGTGGAAGGGATAATGGTAGAAATGTAAATAATGAGGAGAATCCTCCTTGGTTTCTCCTGCCCCTCCCTATTCCTTCCAGTTAGCCAATCAAACTCTGGCAGTAGAAGAGAGTATATTATGGTAAGAAATGAATTATTTGTGCAAAGAGGGATTATTTGTTGATTTGTTGATTTGTTGATTTGTTGTGGAATATTGTTGATTATTTGTCTACTATCCACAGACACTGTCTACTAGAGAGGACAGATCCTACTAGGCAATACCTTTTGCTTACTAAATAGAGTGATGGGTGTAAAGGATTCATGATGGGAGACTCCAGGAGAGAGCTAAATTGCTGGAGATGAAAAAAGTGGTTGAGAACTGGGAATTTCTAGAAAGAAGCAAAGAATGAAAACAACAAACCTGGGGAATTTTCAGGAAAAATATCAAGAGGAAATAAGGCAACTGGGCCCAAACTTGAGACTTTGGAGGGAAACAAATGAATTTATTCTGCATTTTTATCAAAATTTACCAGGTAATGTGTGACTTAACCTCCTTTTTCAGAGTCTCATTAGGCTTTCAGCAGAAATCTACGTTATTTGCCAACGCTTGGCAGAATGAGATTTGCTTTTAGAGGCTGCAGTGAAATCCCATGTCCTGCTTCAAGGCAGGTAGGGAAGGAAGGACAGAGGATGCCTCATGCGTTCTGTAGGATGCTTTTGGCTGAGAGTAATAGGAAGACCAACAATTGGTGACCTATGGAAAAGACACGTTTTATTACTGATCAGGAGTCTGGAGGGAGGTGGTCCTAGGACTGGTTGAATACTTTTAGTATGCCCCGTTGCTGGCTCAGCATCTCTGGTATTCTCTTTACCTGTCCCTCACGGTTGCAAAATGACTGCATAATTCTGATCACCCTGAGCACAAAATGAGTCTCTCATTTCATTAGGAAGGAAAAATCTTGTCCAATGCCCGTTATACAATGTCCCCCTGTACCTCATTCGTCAGCAGTGGGCTTTATGACCAATTCTAGCAGCAAAGAGGCTTGGAAATTGAGTATCTGGCTTTTTTCATCCTCTGTGGTGAGAATGTGCAGAAGGTAAATGTGGGTAGGAATGACGACAGGGGATCCACTGCCACGCAGATGTTTGCAGGTATTCTAAGTCCGTAGAGAAGAAGCTGGAATAAAGGCACTATTCAAGAATATTTCTTCTGTATTTTTCATAAGAATGAATTTTTGTTTTCTCTTTTTATAGTGTCTGTTTCCTTTACAGGACCACCTCTGAAGTTGTAGAAGATTTTCATATTTATCCTGGTCCTTGCAAAGTACCTTGCAAAGTTTTTTTGAACTTTACAAAAAAATCCTTAGTCATTTTCACTTTCTTTCTCAGCTCAGATGTATGTCATGGACACAAGGAGAGACAGCACCCATTTCAGGATACAGATCAGATAGAGTACCAGGTGGTGTGAGGAGTAGATTGTGCCCAGCGTGACTCAGGGTTAAAGAACTCGGTGTGTGATTATGTATCATTACAGCACCAGGGTCCTGGTTTTTAAGCAAGAGTTTCCTATTCTTGGCTTTATTACATTGTTGAAGTAAATGAGTTTAATAGAACTTTTTAAGGGAAAAATATCGCTTTCTGTGAATCTGTCTTTTTCAGTAGTAAGCCACTAGCTGCATGGATCTTTTAAAGGAGACCTGCTACTGATAACCAACCAACCAACCAACCAACCAACCAGATAGCAGGCTGTACTAAAGAATGCCTTCCAGAACCAAGAAGATTGCATGCTGTATGTAATGGTCATCATTAGAAACTCCTGCTTTATGTTCTTACGATATATCAGTTAACTTTGAACTTTGGTAAGTCACACAATCTTGCAGCCTTCTTATTCTTGGTGGGAAAATGTAAATCTACTGACAATGATTTCTCTATCTGTTGGCATGTTGCCAAACTCTGTATGGGCACTGTGGAGTCCAACATCTACTTTTATTTTCTGAGTGTTTCCTTGAACTTTGGAAGTCCAGTCTCTAGTACAGAGAGCCAATTGGATTATCTTGCATTATACTCTTCAGTATTATTTGAGTGAACTTATGCCCATTAGGAAGTTTATGCAGAATGTATGTAAAGAGATATGCACATGACAGGCCATTTTTGCTAGGGCTGGTTCCAGGAAAAGCAGGGACATGGATAAGAAGATGTAGAAGAAAGAACCTGGCACCAGGTGTTTAGATGTTTGTTGTATAGTCTGCTAACTTGGGCTTTAGCAGATTGTGTCTACTAAGGATGAGACTGTACCTTAATCATTTCCATGGTGCCTATGTGGAGCGCATGAAATTTTTGTTAACTGCAGGACCCAGCATACAGTAGAGGTTGAAGGGGTTTTATATCTTGTTTCTCCTTTTCTTCGGTGCTTTCTATTCACTGCATTTCCTCTCCATTACTACCTGCTACCAGTACTTTCAGGAGCTTCAAGCCCCTCTCCTTTCCCCCTGTTTTGTTGGTTGTGCCTTTGAGGAGCATCTGCAGTTCATTCACATAAGGTGTAGGTTTCTGAAAAGGATTGAACCTGTGCTATGGGAAGTGTGAGGTTAGCCTAGGGCATGTGGTGGGGAGAGGAGGAGGTGAGATGAAGTGGGGGTAGGCAGGGAGTGAAATTATGTGTGGGAGGAGAGAGCATGCTGGCCATCTTTCTCAAACACCTTGTTTTGGGGCTCTGAGCAGATCCAGCCACCTCTCATCTTGTATAGAGAAAAACATTTTGAACAATCAAAGGTCTACAGAGGCACGGCTATAAACATCAACAGTTTTCTGCAAGGTGAAGACAAAGGGGCATAGGACTGCTGTAAAATCAAGTAAGCCTGGGGGCTTCACTGGGTGCTCCAGCAGGATAGTTCTGCAGTAGACTTAAGGAATACATTGCTGCTACAAGGTGCTCTAGAATCGAGCTATCAAAGGTGTAAAAAGAATACAATTAACTCATGGAAGATGAACTCCTAAGCAAAAAACCTTACGTGTTTGTGAAAGTTATGAGGTTGACCTCACAGACGAAGGTCATTTCCTCTCCACCTGTTAAACCAGATGCTCGGTCAAAAGTAATATCTGGAGGTATGGAACACAGGCTGAATTTGAGATGTAGAGGGAGAAGCCCCAGATTTTCTCTGCCTTTGAATGAATTCTTTTTATTTATAATCTATAAGTAAATAAGTATAAGCACAGTCTATTTACTTATAATCAGTAGTCTTCCTTACCAAGAAAACTTTTTTTTTCCTGTTTATAGAGGTCTTATTGATTGATTGATTGATTGATTTTTGTAGTACTGGGAATTGAACCCAGGACATTTGCACTGACCTACAACCCAGCTCTTTTCCCCTTTTAAATTTTTTTTTTTTACTTTGAGACAGGGTGTTGCTAAATTGCTGGCATGGTTTAGATGAAGAGTTCAAGAATGTCCCCCAGAGGCCTCATGTGCTCCGAGGAGGGACTTGTGCAAAGTGACCGGGTCATGGGGGCGCTGTACTCATCACTGGAACCATCTCCTGGTGAGTTCAACAGCTGAGCAAAAATGCTGTTGGAAGATGGGGCCTGGCGGGAAGAGGTGGGTCACTGTGGGAGCGTGTGTCTCCTTCCTTTACTCTCTGCTTCTTCATCGCCATGATGTGAGCAGCGTTCCTCTGTTCAGGCCCTTCCGCCATGCGGTTTCTGTGTTTAAACCTGCTGACCATGAACAGAAACTTCTGAAATATCAGCCCAAATAAACTTCTCCTCTTAAGGTCGTGGGTGTTGGCTATCTGCCCCAGCAGTGAGGAAGACAATTAAGACAATTGCTAATTTGTCCAAGTTGGGCTCAAATTTGTGATCCTCCTACCTCAGCTTCCCAGAGTTCTGGGATTAGAGGCAAGGCCCCCCCCCCCCATGACCAGCTATTTATTGTCTTAATAAACACACACTGAATGCCTGCTTGGGCCAAACAGCGTAGGCAACAGTTCATTTTGAGACAGGATTTTGCTATACAGTTCAGGCTGGCCTTGAACTCACTATGTAGTCCAGTCTGGCCTTGAACTTGCAGCAATCCTTCTACCTCAAACTCCTGAGTGCTGCGATTACAGGAGTATGACAACACGCCCAGTCAATGGTTCATTCTTGTCAAGCAAATGTGGTCTTCCAGGCTTTCTCAGTCTAGTGGGAGAGGTTGATCTGGATCAGCTAAACTGCATGTAGCCAGTACCTACCAGAGGGCAGAGGGCAGAGGTAGGTAGGCTTCTAGGTGTGTCTATGTTAATGCATTCCGAATTCCAAAACTAGTACTGGGAGAGGCATTGTTTATCTCACATCATTTTGATAACAGTGTTCTGAGAGGGAGAGCTGTACTATCACGGTTTTACAGATGCATAGACCGGAGCACAGATAGGTTTTGTGACTTACTTGAGGGGACATAGCTAGTAGTGGTAGAGCTGGAATCTAAACTCAGTTCTGCATAACTTCCAAACTCAAGATCTTGTGTAGTGATAAATGCACTGTATTGAAAAATATGTATTTACTTTTGAGGACACTTTGGGTACCATCCCTTAGTTATTAAAAACCTTTTTAATGTGCCTAAAACTTACCCATCTAGTTTAAAAATTAGTTATAAAGCAAGCCTAGTGGGTAACTCAGGTGTAGAAGTGAACCCTGCTGGGCCTCAGAGCCTGGGGCCTCCTTCTCAGTCACATTCCTGGTCTCCCTGAGTTTATGGTATTAATCTTCTCTTGAGATAACTTATTTAAAATATTTTTTATTCGCTAGATATTTTTAAATATTTAGATGCATTTATTTCACTGTGGTAAGAGAATGTGGCCTGTTCATTGCTACCTGCTGTTTTTTATTTTTGAGGCTTATTGTTTGAAAAAAATGCTCTTTATTTACCAGTGATTTTCAAACCTGGAGCTTTTAAAGCATGGCTATTTTTGGCTTTACTCCCAAAGACTCAGATTCAGTAGGCCTGGCATAGAACTAGAATTTAGGTTTTCTGGATCTCTTCACTGTATTTAAATGTAATTCCCCACCCCCACCCCAATATAGTGGTTTACATAAAGCTAGAAGTTCATTTTTCTTTTATATCAGTTTGTAGGTAAGAGGATCAGGATGGTGGGAGCCTTGATTGTCCTCAGCATATTACTCCACTTTTCATCATCTGCTAGCTAGCAGGAAGAGGGCACAGGGCCAGGGATGACCACACCTAATCTTTTAAAGACAAGACCCAGAAGTGGCTCACATCAGTTCTGCTAACATTCAGATGATCAGATTGGCTTTAAAGGAGACTAAAAAGTAGGTTTTTACCTGGGTGTCACTGTGCCCAGGTACAATTCTACAACAATGAGAAAAGAGGAGTATATTAGTCAAAATACCTGATACATACAATTTAAAGGAGAAAAAGTTTATTTTGGCTCGTGGCTTCAATCCATGGTTGGCTGGATCCAACATGGTGGAAACATGGTGGGTGGAAGAGCCTGGTGGAGTAAATCTGCTTACCTCATGGCAGCTAGGAAGTAGAGAGAGAGAGAGAGAGAGAGAGAGAGAGAGAGGGAGAGGGAGAAGGAGAGGGAGAGGAAGAGGGAGAGGGAGAGGGAGAGGGAGAGAAATGAGGTATCAAAGAGGCAGGCATTGGTCAAATGGAAATTTGGGGAAGTGATGGTGACAGAAGGACCAGCTTATGTTCTCTCCCATGTCTGCCAAAGTTCACTGTGAGGCCCAAAGGAGATATGCTTCTCTTCCCCTGGTCTCTGACCTTTCCTTTTATCCTTTTATTATCATCTCTCTTTCTGGCTGTACTGTCTAATGTTTTCTTTACCCTTTCCTTTTGCAGCCCTAAGTTGGATGCAGCAAGAAGGGCTGCATGGTGAGTGGAGTGAGCAGTGACAAAGGAGGAGAGATAAAATCAAAGAGGTTACAAGTGTCATCTTAAGGGAATCTTGTGGGCTATGTTAAGGTTTTTGGCTTTTACTTGAGTCAAGTGGGAGCCCCTGAAGAGTTTTGAGTAAAGGAGTAATATGACCTTAGTTTCACTTTCAGAGGATCCCTCTGCTGCTGTGTTGCAGATAGACTGCAGGAGTGGGCGACTAGTTGAGTAGCCACTGCAGTAATCCATGCAATAGACCCTGTGGCTTGGGCTGGTCTGTGGTACAGGTGAGAAGTGGTTGGGTTCTGTGCTGTGAGTGGGCACTGAGAAAGTAACTGAAGGCTGAGAACCAGTGAGCCTGTCCCTTGGGGTTTCCACAGTGAGGGGGAAGGCGAGAGAACCCAGGGGCTTGGCAGTGGACAGTCTATAGGCCAGCAGAAGCAGGTGGCTGACACTCAGAGGACCTAGAGCTCAAAAAGAGCTCTAGGTGGGGCTCATTCAGCCAGTGGGGGATTCCTCTCATAGTCGTCAAGATAACAGACCACTTTGTCACCATTTGGGAACACTTCAGAGGAGTTTTCAGTACAGGCTGACACCCAGACACCGGGAGACACCACAGTGAGCAGCAGATAAGGGTAGTAAAGGACACACCTTCTTAGTGCCTCAAGGGTGCTAAAGCGTCACCTCATGTTCACTTGCCATGCTTTCCCTTTGGGGGAATGAAACACCTGAATGTGAGTTTGAGGGAAAATTTACCCCAGGTGAAACTGCTTTAAATGGGAAGAGACTGAGTAAGCATAACTAGAAAGCTTATTACCATTTCTATATTATGCCCAAGGAATGGAGGGTTTTGAGCTCGCTCCATTTAGATACAGAAAAACAAGCGAAGATACCACATTGCACATTGGAATGGTAGTGAATGAGTTTCAGACCTTTGACATCTATGTTACCAGTTGGAAAAATCGAGTTTCTTTTTTGATAATAGTGATGAATTCTGGTCCTTACATTTGTTCTGCCAAGCCAGGTGGGTCCTGCCTGCCCTGAGCATAGAGAGGGCCAACACTCCTGTATCATAGGATGCTTAAGGGATTGTAGAGGAAGCTCGTAGACCTTAGGAAGAGCTAGTCCAAAGGTGACAGCAATCCCACTATTTTGGTTTTGTGTACATGAAGAAAACCAGTGATAAAGTTGGTATAAGAGCAAGTGTCCTCTTTTCTGACAGATCCATACCCACCCCCCACCTGCACCCCTCCCAGGCAGCCACTGCACTTGGACATGGAGTTGATACTGTGGAGCAGCCCTCTTACCTGCATTTGGTTCCTGAATGGAAACCAGTGAGGTGCCTGAATATGCTATTCTCAGCCTTGAGACCCTCTCTGAGAGCCCACAGCCCTTTCTCAAGCTGCTCTGGGGGTCCAACAAGGAAGCAAGACACTTTTTTGGCACATGGCCCACTTCTGACTTCACAGTCCAGGCATGCTGTGATGTCAGCTCTACCCTGAAGCCTTGCAAAGGGATGAAACCAACCCCGGGAAGCCTGGAAGTCTAGGGGAGGTGCAGACAATTCTAGGAGCTTTGGGGGAGAGGTCAGGCTTGAAATCAGGCTGCATTTCTGGCTACTCATGGAATGAAACCTAGCACCTTGTGTTAGCATCCAGGAGGAGGCTGGGGAAGATAGATGGTGGTGTTTCCTCACATCTGCTGTGGTCCTGGTGGCCCCTCCACTGTCCAGTAACCTGAGAAGCCTGGTGCTGGCAGCCAGTGAGGAGGGCGGGGTGGGGGCTGGTGCTCTTCCAGCAATGCGGGGTTGGACCTTTTCCTTGGTGTGTGCCTGGATATGATTTGCTTTCCCTAGTACCAGACCTCAGGCTTCATGTGAACTGACAGAAAATAAGAAACTACCAGCAGAAAGTGTCTCATCTGGCTCTTTTCCAGACATTGTCCTTGTGAGCCCTGTGGGGCTCTGACAGCCTGTTGGTTTGTGGATTAAAAGAAGAAAAGTCAGGGCGCACCCTGCTTGTTCCAGAAAGAATGTAAGGTCATTTGGAAATGCACCATGACCCAGTAAGATGACACATCTCTCCCTACATATTTGGTGAAGGTGGTTACGAAGAGAAACAAGGGCTAAACTGACATATTGATAATAGAAGTCAGAGGTGAAGGGAGCCACGTAGTCCTTGGCTTCTTTTACGGGTGCTATTAAAACGGCACATTATGGGACCTCCTTCAAGTGTTGTGAGGATGAAGTGAACTTAAATGTGAAGTGCTTAACCCGATACCTTAACACAGGAATGCTCTGTGCGTGTTAGCTATCATCGTTGTAGCACTGATGTTGATTTCTCTTGCGAGGCGCTTCTAAGTGGTGGTCTTGCCTAGTGGTTCTGCTCAATGTAGATTTGAGTTTGACTCTGAATTTACTGCCTTAGATTAAATGACCTCTCTAAGCCTCAATTTTCATACCTATAGCATGGAAGTGATAATTCCTACCTCACAGCCTTGTCATGGAAGAACACAGGAATGTCCTAACCTCTTTGCTTTGGCTGTCATAAACAAACACCAGAGGCGGGGGGGCTTAAACAGCAGCAGTCTATTTCTCACGATGCTGGAGGCTGGAGAGTTCAAGATCAAGGTTCCAGCAAGGTGAGTTTCACTGTGAAACCTGTTCTCTTGGCTTGTAGGTGTCTGCCATCTCATTGTGTGTTCCTATGATGTCTTCGTGCACAGCAGAAACACACACACACACACACACACACACACACGAGGGTGCAATCGAGTCTTATGAGGATACCAATCACATCACGAGAGCCTTGCTTTCATCATATGATCATTATCATATGGATCTGGGGTGGGTAATGACATAAATACCCAGTCCACAACAGAGGTGATTATGTCAAGCCTTGGTCCTTCCAGTTGTATATGGGAGTCCTGAAGCTTGGCTGTCCTGTGGCCCTGCTAGGCTTATAGTAAGCACTCAGTTGATGCTTGGTGACTTAGCTGAGCATGTCAGTGTCTACTAATTAGCAGTCTAGCTGAGACTCCTGTACAGGGCAAAGAACATTTCTTTGGGAGCATTTTCAACTCAAAGCAATTTCTTAGTAGAAAAAAGAACCATCTGGACTTCTAACACTGTTCCTTTTGCTTGATTTCTCTCAGCCAATTATGGAATATTGTGAAATGCACACATCTAACCATGGCCTGTGGGCTCGGAGAAACTGAGAGGGACTGAGGTTTTCTAGGCCTGCCTGAAATGGTGCTCTCAGCTGTCTTGCATATTTAAGGAATCTCTGTTGTTTCTCAGGTCAGTTTTCTGAAGCATTTGAAAGAAAAGAAACATCTTCCAGCATGTCAAAATGCAACCAGCATGTCAAAATGCAAAATTCAGCCACGGAAGGAAATGAATGCAGCACAATGAACTCTTAAGACATTTTCTTGCCTGAGGATTCTTCTCAGAGCTGCTCTTTCATGCTTTAGTCTTTCTCTGATTAAAAAAACAAAACAAAACGAGGCTCTGAAAAGGGAGACAATCCTTTTGAGGGGTTAGGGTGCCAAGGTTCCAAACTAAGTGATCTCCTAGAAATTGAAAAGGGCTAAGTGGGTTTCTTTTTTTTTTTTTTTTTTTTTTTGTGGGTACCGGGGGGTCGACCTCAGGACCTCGCGCACCAGCAGGCGCCCGTGCCGCTGAGCGATATCACCGGCCCCTTTTTCGTATGTGGGATCCGGGAGTCGAACTCGGGCCCTCGCGCTTGCAAGGCAGGCGCTTATGCCGCTGAGCCATCTCACCGGCCCCCTAAGTGGGTTTCTTAAAAACACTTTTCTCTTTGGCATAGAGCTTTAAATGTCTTAGAATATTTTCAGATCTATTATCTCAGTTATCTTAATGACAACCTCGTGTGGAAGGTCAGAGACATTTAGGGCCTGAGGTCCAGGGATGTTAAGTGCTTTCCAGAAGATCTTATAGCTGGTCGGCAACCAAAAGAAAGATCTAGAAACAAGGCTACTGAAGTGTGAGCCTGTGAGCCTTGAACAGTCTGAGACGCCCATCCAGGCTGAGGCCAATAAAGAGTGCTTCCTTTTGTCCAGGTTGGTCAGGACTCAGGGAGGGTCTGGGAGAAACTCTGGTGAAGGAGACATTGTTTACCTACAGTGGAAGAGATGATGACATGGAATGTGGGTGGGTTGGGCATGGCAGATGCCTCAGAATTATCAAAACATTTGTTTCTCATCATTAACAGCAGCAACAAATAGTTATTAAGTGCTAGCCCTGTGTCAGATCCATGGCAAGAAGACAGTATGAGTAAGATACGATGTTTGTAGTTCGTCTGGGGAGGTCGGACACAGGTATTTGAAGCAACACAAACATCAATTCAAGATGATATTTGCTGGATGCCAGATGTGTGGGCAAGGGAGAGAAACAACAGATTGAAGAGCCAGAGAGGGAAAGAGTGAGTGAGAAAGAGAGAGAGAGCCAAATAGACAGACAGATCCCCTGAGATGGTCAGAGGGATTTCTAGAGAGAGGACCTCAGAGGGTGCAGAAAAGTAGAGACACCATTTGTGGTTGTGACAAATAAGGAGGGGATATACAAGTGTCTTGGTAGGCAGGGGCATGAGTGAATTAGTTTGGCAGGCATGATGAGATGATTTAGAAAAAAGAATGGGGAATCACAATGGCAAGAAAGATACAATGGGGCTGGAATATCAGGCGAAGAATGACTTGGGACTTCATGCTATGGGTCATGGAAAAGCAGGGGAAGTTTTTGAATGGTGTGTAAAAGCAGAGCACAGGGACCAGAATGTTCTTTGAGAAGGCTGACATCATAATTGCCTTAGTTCTCCTTGCTGGGACACAATACCTGACACCCACATATTAAAGGAGGGAGGTTTATTTTGGCTTATGGTTTCTAGAGGATTCAGTCCATAGTTGGCTGGCTCCAAGGTACGACGGGCATGGTGGAAGTGTTTGGTGGAGGAAAGCTACTCACATCATGGCAGCTGGGAAGTGGAGAGAGAAGGGAGGAGAGAGTGAGGATCGAGATGCACCCCTCCAGGTCACGCCCCTAGTGACCCACATTTTTTGACCAACAGCACACTGATTAATCCATTGATGAGTATAGCACCCCCATGATCCAATCACCTCCCCAAAGCCCACCTCTGGACACATGAGGGTTTGGGGAGACATTCCAGATCCAAACAATAGTCCTGGCTTCCCAGCGTGCATTCCAGAGGGCTTTCATTAAGCAAATTCCTGCCCTGTTCCAGGCACTGTGCTAGTTTCTGGAGACACAAAGGTGAGTAACAGTTTCCGCTTTTAGAGTTTTGGTTTCAGTATCAGGTAGTTGGATCAGTGCAAACTCTTCTTAGCAAGGAAGATTTATTGCCCACTGTTGCCAATCTGACTTCCACCCTACCTCCCATGCCAATCTTTCTCATACCAATCTCTTTTGATGTTTTTCCTTTTAGTTTTGTAAATATCTTCCATTATATTTCTAGTAAGATCTGTGGGAGCCTTTGAGTCACTGTCTCATCAAGTTGACCGAGAGTCTTCTGGTCTCAGTTTCAGTATCATGTGTTGATTTTATTAGATAACCCTCAAGGGGCAACCCTCATTTATTATCTCTCTAAACTATTAAAGAATGCTCCATTGTGGGGTCCAAGTATGGGTTCAACCATAGTCCTTCAAAGCCTGGAATGGCTGAAATCTAGTATTTCATTCTAATTTGAAAATGAGATTAGAAGTTTCTCATTTCCAGCTTCCCAATACTCCTCCACTTTTCACATTCCACATAGGTAACTGACAGCGGCAGATTCTCTTTATATTGGAAGTAGATTTGACTGAACCTGGAGACTTGAAACATTTAAAGCTCTCAAATGTTCTCTTCTAGCCCTTTGGCTTCTAGGGTCTCAGTCTTTTTTTTTTTTTTTTTTTCCAAAATCATAATCACCACCACCATCTTCAATTTTATATATCTACTATGTGTTAGGAAATACACTAAGAAATTTCCTGGGTGCTTGAAGTTCTAGCATAAAAATGAGCTGTACTCCTTCTAATGATCTTGGAAAATAGATATTAATATTCTTATTATACAGATAAGTAAAGCAGGTCAGACTAAATGATTTTCTCAAGACCACATAAACCCTAAGTAGAGACACATACATCTAAATGCTGGTCTATTCAGTTCCAAAGCTGAACCTTGAATCACTGGGTTATGGCTCCGTGTATCCTACATGCCATTCTTTATAGCCATATATGCTGCTTGTGGAACATTCAGTACCTCATCTTTTGGTTTCATCTTTGGAGAGGGGCATAGGAGGGCAGATTGGCTGGGTCATTAGAGTGAAGCCTGGAAATCAGACAGTTGTGAATTTAAATCCCCATTCTACTTACTTACTATCTTTTTTTTTTTTTTTTTTTTTTTTTGTGGGTACCGGGGGGATGACCTCAGGACCTCACGCGCCAACAGGCACCCGTGCCGCTGAGCGATATCACCGGCCCCTTTTTCGTATGTGGGATCCGGGAGTCGAACTCGGGCCTTCGCGCTTGCAAGGCAGGCACTTAAGCCGCTGAGCCGTCTCACCGGCCCCTTACTTACTATCTTGATACTTCTTAAAATCTTAAAGCTTTAGTTTCCATATCTGTAAAAAAGGATATTGTGGGGTTTCAGAGAGATGTGTAGCCCCTGAGACAAGGCTTAGAATAATAGCAAGGACTCAATAAAGGGGCTCCTACATGGTCTGGACTCATAATCTGGAGGAACCCCAATTCTGTGGCACAGCCCCTGTGGTGCAATTTTTCTTAACCACTTTCTCATGTCAAGTTCTTCCAGCCACCTCCTTCCTCCACCCTGGAGTTCTGACTCTTCTCCACTGCAGGGACTTTTTTAAGGCTTCTATCTCAGGCTATTTCCTACATTCTGTCCCATTAACTTAGATGGCTTCATAATTCTTTCATATACTCTGGCTTGAGAGTCATTCAGATGTATAGCACACATAATTGATGACTGGCTCCAGGAATTTAAAAACAGGCAAAAATAGGACATAGCCTACAGGTCATTGGCACTGATTCTTTATTGTCCAGACTTCCTGGGACATACTGTGCTTTCCTATCTGAGGGGTTCCGGAAGCAGCAATGTCAGCATCACCCGGAAACTTGCTAAAACCCTAACTCTTGGCCTCCACTCCTGAGACTCTGGGTGTTGCCAGCTACTTGTGTTAAGAAGTAACACAATTGTTAAGAAGCCCTCCAGGGAATTCTGTTGCACACACATGTTTTAGGTGTACTGCGGGAACCCCTAGAAAGTCCCCCTGAATTGCGATCTTGGTTGTGAATCACCAGTCTTCCCAGTTACTCGCTTCTTGAAACTAGCCTCAGCCTATGACCAGGTGTTAGTTGCTGGCATTAGTTTGAACTAATTCATGGACTTGTGCCAAGATCTTTGCTCTGCTAATGCAAATAAATACCTTTGGTAGAGACCAAACAGCTTCCCAGAACTTAAGTGTTTAGAGAGGTTCATTTTACCAGATTTGAATTTAATTTAGATGAAGTTCTTCCTGCTTCTTTAAAAAAAATTATAATCTTTTTATCATTTAGTTTAAGTAACAGATTTCTTTTATTATACAACCCAAGTGTCCATTTGTCTCTTGAGTTACCTTTCTCTAATATATTTGGTGTGGAGCTATTTTTAGGCCTATTATTTAAAGTATGTCTTATATGAAATCTTGCTTGAGGGCTATCTTTGGGATTATAGCTCTATGGATTACACTGAGAAGAAGAAAATAACTTCAACAATTTAGAGGACTGGTATTGACTAAAGATTGCAAATGTTTGAGGAGCACTAGTTTTATCAGACAGTGAAACTCCTAGGGAGAGGGAATATGCCGTATTTGCCTTTATGTTCCAATTATCTAGCACCGTGTCTACCAAATGTTTACTGAGCGCCTACCATACACTAGGATTTAGGGCTTTTTAATGATGAACAGCAGATATGTTTGCTGTCCTCATAAAGCTTACAGTCTGTTGGTGCCCAATGAATAATTATTATGAGTTAGTGGAAGACAATGTATTATTAAGGGAGACTAAGATTGTATCAGATTTCTTGGACCCAGAAGTTACTGTTGGGGAAGATCAATTAGTGAACTGAACAATGAAAACTGGGCTAATATGGCATTTAAAAATATTTCAGTAGCAGAAGTGAAACTAACTCTAGTTTGAGCCTATTAGAGAAGTCAACACTGTTTGCAAAGAAATAATAATAAGCTATTCACCGAGCACCTTGGGAGGGCAGAAATCATGCTCATGCCGTGGATTGAGTACTTGTAAGGAGCCAGTAGGCTGCTAAGCGCTGTGCAGCTCTTTGTTCTTAGTCTTATGAACAATGAACAAAAGTCTCATGCTTTCCTTCCAGCTCTGCCACCAACTGGCACATCACTCTGCATCTCAGGGTTCTTGTCTATAAAAATTAAGGGATAAGACTAGATGTTGTCAATGATTTTCAAGTTGATGAACCTACTCTTTTTGTGTGCCTTGTTAACAGTTAACATAGAAGTATTCAGTCAGTGGGTTAGATTTAAACACCTCTCAAGCAGTGTTAGAGGCACAGATAACATAGGGGCTATGGTAAGTTTGGTACATGGGCTAGGGCATGGCATAGAGTCTGCAGAGGGAATTTCTTTAAACAGCATCCTGATTTAGAAAGGTACATACATGACTGTTTCTAGAAATGTTGTGTTCTTCTATACTGAATGTATCCCAGCAAATGATTTTTTACTTTATGTAAATAACAAAGCAATGCATATTACTTTAAAAACGTGTGCCCATTATATCACATTGTTTTGCTAATAAACAGACTATAGAACTTATGCTAAATTTATGAGACAGGCAACTGAATGCTACAGCATTCTTGAGCGACCACTGTTTTACAGATTTGGCATCTGCGGGCCTCAAAAGGCTGAAATGTCTTAAATTTATTTACACCCTGCAGTTTCCTTAGGGAACTGTTTTCCATAAGCTAATGAGGCGCTGGTGCAAGGCCCCTCTGTTATTCCTGGCAGGAACACTGAGACACATCGCCTGCTGCTCTGCTTTTTTCCTCAGTAGTCCAGTGCAAATAATAAATATGGGGAAATACATCATCCCTTTGAATGTGGGAGCCAAGCTGCGGGGCTGCCAAGGCTGAAACAAAGCAGTTGCGAACTTGGAGCCCACGCAGGTCCTGTACCATATGTACCCGTGTTTCAGGGACACCTCGAATGTGGCCTCTATCATGTCCATTTACTTATTTTGAGCACACAGGCAATCTTTTGAAATCTACTCTATAGAGAAGGTCTTTCTTAGGAAGTTTTCTTTTCATGGAGCAAGTGCTATTCTGAGGTGAGGGAGCTTGTCTTCTGGATTATGGCTTTAATATTAAGAATTTATCAGGTAAGGTGCCCAGCATCATGTTGATGGGACCTGTGAGGGGGGAAGCAAAGTGCATGCCTCACCTTCATGCATGCTCATGGGCAAGCTAGGGGTGCTGGTGTTCAGATTAGGAGGGCTGCTCTTACCAGAGGCAGTCACTCCCATGAGTCCATCCACCTTCCCAAGGAGATCAACATGGCAGAGGCCTTGTTGCACCCTTTTCATGCAGTAGGTGCCCAGTGAAAGAATGGATGAATGGAGGTTGCTGCCTTGTTTCTGGTCTCCCCTGACAGCAACCTAGTATATGGGACTTAAAGTGGTATTAATATCAGGCAAGCCTAAGGATTAAACTGGGGCAGGGATTTTCCAGCCCTTGAACTTTTCCCAGCCCCTGAACTCAGCCCCTGAAACAAGTAGATATCCCTACCTCCAACTGTCTTCTGATATCACCTTTGTCTAGCTGAGCATCATACAGGCTATTAATTCTTACTGATTTAATTGGACATGTTTTCCCCTTCTCTTTTCTGCTTTGTTTTCTCTGCTTGCCACTCAGAGCTGGTTAAGGTCAAGCCACAAGTGTTTTCTGAGTTTGGGAAGGCAGTGAAGAGAATTTAGAAAAATGTTTTTGATGGCTTATGAGAAATGAATTTCTTTTCAGTAATTGGGCAAATATTTTTACCTTTGCTGTAGTTCTTAGGTGGTCTTACAACTATAAGGCAAAGATAAATTTGGGGGAAGATTATAGACCTGACATTTTTGAAAGTCCTTTCCCAGTTCTGGGACTTAACTGCAACAGTGCTACTCTTCATGCTTAGGGGACAGTGGTACACCAGCCAGGCATGACCCTCAACAAAGATGTAAAGTGAGTGAAGCTTCTCTTGTGCCTCTCAACCTCTTCCCATGGTGTCCCACCTCTCCCACTTACCTTTCTAATTGCTTTTTCTGGCTGACTACAATGTATCCTTGGATTTTGCCTTTGGTTGGTTGTCTCTCAAGGTGTTATGAGAAGCAGAATGTTAGCCATTAAGAGCTTAAGAATTGCTCAAGAAAAAAGGACCAGTAAAAGGGCGGATGTGGGAGTTAAAGCCCAGATTCCACTGCAAATTGGTCCATGTGCCTGTGGACTTCAGATCTCTTTGGGGCACACATGAGTCTATTCTAAACATAAAATCAGGTAAGACCTACCCTTGTGTCCCCCTTCTCTGCTTCCCTGAGCCTGAAGATCTGAATGCTGGGAGTCACTTAATGCTGCTTCAGTTGGGAATAGTAAGAGTCACATCTCCCTCAGTTCCCCATATAAAGAGATGTGACCTAAGAGGAAACCAGAAACTAGAGGGTGCTGTAAGATTATTTTGGTTGATACCATGTGTCTTAGTTACTTTTCTAAGTTGCTGAGACAAAGTACCCAACACCCAAAGTTAAAAGAGGAAAGGTTTATTTTGGGTCACAGGTTGTAGAGGTTTCAGTCCGAAGTTGGCTGGCTCCAAGGCAGGATGGCATGGCAGAGGCACAATGCAGAGGAGAAATAGTCCATGGTGTGGCAGGGCAGGCAGAAGGCAGCAAAACAGCAAAGAAGTAAAGCAGAAGCAGCAGCAGCCTTCCTGTCCCTTTTATCCCTTCCAGGTTACCTGCCTTTTGGGTGCTGCCACCCCCACCCAGCATGGGCCAACCCATTATCCACACCCAGAACTATGCCAAACCAGTCAGTGAACTAATTTAGTAATCACACACTCTTAATTCCAGCATCATACACTCTAGATCCAGCCACCTCTGAAAAAGCACCACCTATAACCACATGAAGCTTTGTGGGGGGGGGATCTAAACACAAACACTAACACTATATGCTTTACACATATTACCTCTACAATTGTATGCCTGAGATAAATATATGAGACATATTTTTTCATCATTTTATGGATAAGGAAATGGAAGTTCTGAGACCACAAGTGGTTGCCCTAAATCATGTAGTTAATATTGGCAGAGCCAAGATGCATACACAGGCTGGTCCCCTCCTCCCAATTGCTATACCATGGTACCTCACTCAGTCTCTCAGCTCTGCGAGTTGTCTGGGCCATGGGTTTAATAGCGGGGTAGACCATCTGGCTATGCTCTGGGGCCAGCACTGCACTGGAAGTGCCAGGGTCTGCTCTTGATCAAACTTCTGGGGTTTTGGCAAAGAAGAGGATTAAACAGTCTGTCCCTTTAGGGAATTAGCAATTCCTTTGGGGTGCCTCCTAGCTGAGTCACATCTTTGGAGGCTTCAGTGAAATTATGTTTACTCATATTAGCTATTGTTATCTTAATCATTGTGTAAACATTAGATTCAAACTTCTCTCAGCTTAGGAAGACAGATTGGGGAATGGGATGGGATCTGCTGTGAGGACAGAGAAATCCTGAGGGGAAGGCCTTGCTTTAGAGACACCGCTTCTCAACATGATGAGTAGAACAAAAAAGGCTGTGGACAACCAGAGACAATGTGAGGTTATTAAGGAGGGCTGCAGTGGGGGAAAGCCCCTGAGAATGGATAAAGAAGGGAGGAGAAAGAGAGAGGATGAGAAAACAGTGTCATCTTTCTGATAAGTGAAGACAGCTTTGCAAGGGAGGGTTCTCAAGACTGATGCCTGTCATGGCATCCAGCATGTGGGAGTTTTTTTTTTTTTTTTTTTTGACAGGGTCCTGCTATGTCATGCAGGCTGGACTGATTCTCCTGCTTCAGCTTCCCAAGTAGTTGGCACTACAGGCAGTAGTCACTGTACTTGGTTAGGAGGTCTTCGTAAACGTAAGATTAACCCATGTTCAAAGATGCCTCTATCACCTGGAGCATAACTCCTCAGAAACTGCAATTAAGTAATATATTCGGAACAATCTGTAGTTAAGAGAAAGTCAAAAGAAGGAGCAAGCAAGTGGCATCTAGGATTTATAAGGGGCTGCTTACAGGGGCCAAATTCTAGTTGTAGCAAATTGTCTACACTGCCTACATCTTACTAATGAGAACTGACTTGCAGAATGACACTCTGGAGTTTTGCAAGATTGTCATTCATCACAGTTAGATCTTCTGGTGAAGATGCACATGGCTGGTGATGAAACCATTCTTTGAGCGAATGCATCAGAGCTTCCACATATACGTGAGTTTACCCGAGGGAAAGTGGCTGGTGGAACATGTGCTATAATTTTACCCAGGTAACCCCCATGGTTCTGTCGTTACCCATCAAGGCCTGTGATACTTTATCATGAATATCTTCAGTGGACTAAAATCCTCTTCTTTTGGTTGTGGATGGGATCTATGAAAACATTTAATGTCTGGGTTTAAAGTTTGGGGATGAAGACAGTGGATCAAGCTATGCAATGCTGATTTCAAAGCAGAAGGCTGTATGACTGATAGGCAAAGTAATGGGACTGCTCATGCATGATCAATCACCAGCGTTGTGAATGCAGTCCACTACAGAGCGTAGGGCTCCCCCCAACATCTAGGAAGGGCACATTGTGAGCAGGCATGTCTTAAGATTGTGTCCTTCTCCAGGAACACTGGTATGGTGCCTTCCAGCGTAGCCCAAACAGCCACTGACATCTGGACTTTCTCTACACATTTCAAGGAAAACAGACAAAAGACAGTCAAGGGGAGATCTTGGACCAGCTTTATCACAAGTTCATGGGCTCCTACAGAATTTTTGGGAAGAAAGTGTTTTTGCTTGTAGAGTAGTGGAAAAGCAGTGGAACATCGACTTTGAGTGTGAATTCTGACACTAGCTGGCCCTTAGAAGTCATGAGATTCCCTCAGAGCCTCAGCTTTCCTACATGTCAGATGAAGATAACAACCCTAGAAGGCCATTAAGATGCTGAAAGGGAAGACAAGGAGAATGTCCAGCACACAGTAAGTTCTTTCTCTAACTCCCACTTGTTCTTAATAGTTTTCTTTCTCCAGGAACCCTCTCCTAAATCTGTGTTAGGCATTCCTTCCAAAGACCCAATTCTTGCCAACCATAGCTCTTAGCACATTTCCAAGCATTTGGTCTTTAATCTCTATACATTACATAAACTCTTGCTCCCTGAGTCCTAGCATAAGGCCAGACACATGGTGTGATCTACATTAGATATTTGTTGAATGAATGATGTGGAAGAATAAACAGTAGATAGTATTTTATTTCAATCCTTTGATGACAGTGGGAAGGGGCTTTCTGCTGTGGCAATATAAATCTGGACATAGATTTTTATGGATTCACTTTGGTGCTACCAAACCGTGGGGCTCTGGGCACAGTCACCCAGGTGAAGGAGCTAGGGATTGTCACCCTGACTCCAGACCCACAGCTTCTTTTAGCTCTGGTCATGGTCACCCATGACAAGTGAGCCAGGAGGAATACTTTTTGTATTACAAGTATCAAAATACTTAGTGCCTGAGGCCAGCAATCAATAGTGTTACTAGAAGGAAATCTAGATATTTTCTTTGGAGTATTCTTTAGAGGTTAGTGGGTAGAGCTGTTTGTTTTAGTGCTATAAACTTTAGAGCTGTGATTTTACTCATAAGATTGGAAGAAGGCTATCGCTATCAGATTCACTTTGGTTATGAGGCATTGTAACCCTGGACAAGTGTCAGGAATTTCAGATGTTTTAATTTGTGCTCCTCACATAGCAGTGTTTGTGGAGAATGGATGTGTGTAGAAATGGCCTGACTTTTGTGATGTCGCATGGCCCTGCTGGCTGATTACCTAATCTCTTTCTGACCACCCAATCTTTCAGAGTCTTAGTTTCCCTGTCTGTGAAGTGGGCATACAGTACTAATTTCACACGCTTGTTGCAAGGATGCAGTTAGGACTGTATCGAGGTAAGAAGTCATATAAGACAATAATTTCCAGTAGTTTCACAGGTTGAACCCTATAAACATTGATGGCAGCAATTTCTGCTGTGGCAAGTACTGAGAAACTTAGCACTCTTCTGTTGCTCTTTCCTTCCATGAAATCTGCTTTCAAGCCCTGGTCGACTTATCTGCAAATAGAAAACTAATATGAGCAAGGTAAACAAAAGTGGGAAATTGCATTTGTATAATTTAAAAATAGTTTATTTTCTAAAAATTCAAGTCATTTGTTTTCATTCAAGCTATTTCCTCTTGATTTGAGTGGATTATTGCTTTGTCTTTAATTGCTTTTTGCTTTGAGTTTTCCCCCATGCATTTCAAGACCAGATACCATGATTTTGTTGATATAACCACTGACCTTACCAAAAATTGGTCCAGATAGATCATGATTTTTAAGATAAGAGGGACACTAACACAAACATGGAAAGCTGGTCACCACATGGAGCCTGGGATAAATAAATGATCTATAGTTGGCGAGTGGGGCACATTTTAGTTTAGAGTACTGATTTTGTCTTTTCAATTCACTTACAGCCTCGCTGGGAATGTGGGGGGGCCGAGAGTTTACTCACAGATTTGCATGGAGTATTATATTTTAAAAGAAATTTCCAATGCATTTTGATTCAGACAAGCTTTTGTTGGCTGTGAAATTACATGATGCACCCAAAATATGTTTGTGGAGTGTGGTGTTGAGTGCCATTTTATTCCCATGAACTAAAAGTTCAGTACAAAAGGCCAGGATTGAGAAATGCAGTCTGACAGTATATGTACTTATGTATATCTCAGTTATAGCTGAGCCACTCCTGAAAGTTAGTTTTCCAAGTATAGTTGGGGGGAGAAACTTTCAAAGTCTAAGAGGTGCTGAGGTATCTCATTTGTGCTGCAATTCAGAGTTTCCATTCCTTTATTATGTATGCAGGATGGAAAGCTTTTTAATGTTAAAAAAATGACCTTTAAGGTATAGTACTCAGATTAGTGATTTTTAAACATTGTTAGGCATTTGTAAGTACAACCAGATTATTTGATAATGCCAATTTCTATTATCACAGAATTCTTGGAATTTTTTTTCTATTTTATGAAGTTTTATTTCATGAGAAGAGGTAGATGCTTTCAAATATGGTTAAGGAACTTATAAAAAGTCACTTTCAGGGGCCGGTGAGATGGCTCAGCGGCGTAAGCGCCTGCCTGGCAAGCACGAGGGCCCGAGTTTGACTCCGGGAACCCACATACGAAGAAAGGGCTGGTGATATCGCTCGGCGGCACGGGTGCCTGCTGGCGCGCGAGGTCCTGAGGTCGACCCCCCGGTACCCACCAAAAAAAAAAAAAAAAAAAGTCAGTTTCAGATGTAAAGAGTGGTAGTTTGTTGATGAGAATGGAGCGTGCCCAAAGCAGAAAGGCTTTTATTACCACCACGCTGACCTGATTTTAAGTAGCGGCAGGGGAGATTTTTGATCCTAGAGGAGGAGTGGGTATGTTCTGTTGAAACATAATCATTTTGCCTTTATTTGTCCATGTAAAGCTAGTTCTCTGTATCTGCAGGTTCCATACCAAGGGGTTCAACCAACCATGGATCAAAAATATTTGGGAAAAAAAAGACTGCATCTGTCCTGAGCATGTTCCAAATTTTATCTTGTAATTACTCTCTAAGCAATATAGTGTAAAAATATTTGCCTCTGGGAGTGGTGGCCTATGCATGTAATCCCAGCATTCTGGTAGGCTCAGGCAGGTGGATTGAAAGTTCAATTCCAGCCTGAGCAACTTAGAGACTTAGTGAGACTTTGCCTCAAAATAAAAAAATGAAAGAAGGGCTGGGGATGTAGATCAGTACAAAGGCCCTGGGTTCAGCCTCCAATACTGCAAACCAAACCAAAACAACTATTTGTTGTATTAGTATTGTATTAGTATTCTAAGAAATCTAGAGCTGATTTAAAGTACTGTATATGGGAAGATGTATTTAGGTTATATGCAAATACTACACATTTATTTAAGGAGCTTGAGCATGCATGAAGTTCGGTTTTCAAGGGGGGTCCTGGAATCAGTCACCCACAGAGATCTTCCAATGCTTGTATTTACTTATTGAAAATGTAATTATCTTATTGATCTGCATTTTCTCAGGGTGCAAGCGTTAATTGGAACCCATCTTACGATTCTTCCCTCCTATCAGGTTTACATTCCATTCTTTGATTTGTGTGTGATTAAATCATAAGCATCTATAACAGAGCTACTTTCTACTAACTGGCAGAATCAAGCTGTCTAGTTTTTGACTAGTTGATAACTTGAGTTAACCGTGTTCTGCAGATTCTCACTTTGCCCCCACCCCCACCCCCCAATCGTTTCCAGCGTTACTCTGGCTGTCCAGGCTCTGACCCGCACTGACTGGAGTAACGGCTCACGGGCTTCAAGCAATTCATTCTCCATGGCGCCATCAGACGAATTTTCCTAATGTGGTGCTTGACTCCCACCACTGCCTACTCAGAGCACTGCTGTGGTTCCTCAGGGCCTGGTGAGTAAGTGCCAACTCGTCCATCTGGCATCTAAGCTGCTCACACTATGGCTACAGGGTCCCACTTGTTCACTGAAAAACACTTCAGAGTATGCTGGTACGTTCTGGGAGCATGGTGCAAATAGGACAGAAAGTTTCTCTGCCGTCATGGGTCTTATAATCTAGTTTTCTGGATATCGAGTCGCTCATGATGAAATCAATGATTGATTGATAGGGAAGGCAGGCTGAACTTACTCTGAAGTGTGAGCAAATTTAATTAGGTGAAGTAAGAGATGGGGAGAAGGGCTGGGGGAAGGAAGGGTGAGGGTCCATCTGCAGGAACAGCTTGTGCAAGGAGTAAGGCACTCATGTGAGGGCGTGAAAAAGGTCTGAGGACAGTGGGGAGATGAGGGGCAGGACACAGGCTGGAGAGGAAAACAGGCTCTGTAGTTCTGGGGAAGATTCTAGACTTTCTTCTTGAGGTAGCAAGAAACTCTGAATTTTTAAAAAGCCACTCTACAATGGGAGGTAGGCCTGGGTGTGCGCAGAAGATCCACGAGGGTCTCCTGCCACTTGGCCTGCGATGGCGTTGGTGTACTGGGGAAGGAGTCAGATTGGAGAGTATCTCAGTGGTAGATTGGACAGGATTTGCTGTAGGTAAAGAAGCAGCAGAATGACTGTCAGGGTGGTGACAACCTTCTCCAAGTGAGGGAACACTAGATTCTGGAAGAGATAGTTTGAGTTTATTTTTGACTTTTTACAAGACACTAAAATAATTTTAGTAAGCAAATAAATTGAAAGGCAGTATTGTGTAGTGGTTAAAAGTATGGTGTCTGGAGCCCATGTGACTCATGTGTCCCTGAGAAAATTACTTAGTGTCCTATAGTTTCTTTGTCTGTAAAATGGGGATAATAACAACAGTACCTACCTTCTAAGGTTCCTGGGAGGTCCAAATGAGTCTAACATAAGTAAAGGACTTAGATTGGTGTCTGGCATATCATCGCACATAAATGTCAGTCATTATTATTATTTATATTCAAGTCCAAAGCTCAGAAAAGTCTGGGTTGCTCAAATAAACTTGGGGCTTGTTCATAAGTGCTAAGTGAAGCCACGTGTGGGATGAGGTTGTTTTGGGAGTGTATGTAGAGGGAGGGAAGAGGAGGGCTTAGGTCCAGGTATGGAGAAATTTGAGAGTGAAGTGAAAAAAATGAGCAAGTTGAGGTGCCTGAGGCTGAGTGGAAGTGGAAGAGGAAGAAGGAAGGGGGAAGGAGGGGAGGAGGGGCTGAGGGAAGAAGTGGAGAGAGGAGGGATCCTGAAGTAAAAAGAAGAGTGTTTTGAGGAGGGGCTTAGCAGCACTTTGTGCTAGTGCCTGTATGCTAACACTGAAAATGCCTGCCTGATTTAGCAAGTCATTGAAAACTTGCAGGTTTTAGATGGCATGGTTAAACTAAGGCCAAGTTGATGTGTGAGGGAAGGGGGAGATAGGAAGTGGGAACAAATTATTGGAGAAGTTTGGACTTTCGGGGAAGGAAATTTCAGCCAGGAACATTGGAGTCCTCCTGGCCAAGTATGGGTCAGCTATCAAGACTAGCCCTGAAGAAAGTCTGAATCCTTTTGCTTGCAGTACACCGTCAATGTCTTTCCATCATCTTTCTGAATATCTCCTCACTGTGCTGCATTTTAGGTGTAAAAGACATAGACACTTGGACTGATTGTTTCTGACCCTCAAGACAATAGTAGAATCACAGTGTAGGAAAGATTTGTTAATTGACATTTTGAATAATCAACTTCTCCCAAATTATCCAAACTAAAGACATCCATGAACGTTCATAAAGACTAATCCTAAAGAGAGTCTAAATCTTCTTTTCCTTCTTTCACTCCCTCAGCTGTGTCTATTGATGGGATGGAAGAGTTCACTTCCAAGGTTGCCTGCACTGACCAAGTTCTGGCAATGATGGAAGTGGCCCATGTCAGTTCGGTTGCTGTAGGTTTCAGTGTTCTTTACTTCAGAGTGCTCAATGCATGATGTCACCACATGGGGAAGAAGGTGATATGCTAGGGTTGGGCAGTGTACAGTAAAGTTTGTTGTGTAAAGTGCTTTGGGCCCCTGATGCAGAAGGACTCTGGCCTCCCAGACTATCAAAAGTAGGCTTTGAGTCTGGGCTCATATGCTTTGTTTAGGAAGAATATCCTTTTCTGATATGAGAGAATCCAGGACACAGGAACACTTTAACAAAGGTATGTCTATCACTTCAGGTAAGGAAATCTGGGAAAGCAGCAGTGTATGGGCTGAGAATATCACACTTTGTGAGAACATTCTACTTTTAGGAAGGCTTTCTTCCAATGTCTTTGATTGCAAAGTATGGGCTTTTCATTGTAACATGCTGCAACTTCCTAATAACATGGAGGTGAACTACCTTGGGTCATCTAGTTCCAGCCACTGGTTGCTCCAGGCAGGATGAATTTATAACTGTGAGGCCATTGGACCTTGTAAAGGAGGGATTTGCTGAGATCGATGGTACTTACTATCTATAGGTTTTTCCCTTTGAACATGACACTTATTGTGAAAGAAGCAAATAATAGGAAGAAAAACATACAGTCAATTCTCATTACTCATGGCAGTTTTAGTCTCTAAAGTTATGTGAACACTGAATTAATGAATACTAAGGCATTGTCCTTAGGGGAAATACATGATTAGGTTCTTCCCAGCCTTCGGTTATCATATTTTCATCAACAATCAATACATAACTTGTTTTATATGTGTTTATGTTTAAGGACACATTATTTAATATATCTTTTGACTCGTTAATATTGAACTCACAGCTAACAGCACTATAACTCATGCCTGAGCAAAGCTTATCTAACAGACATATTTTCTTCACAAGGCATGTCACAGCCTTCTTGGGCTTATCACTTGATTTGGGCTTCTTTGTTGATTGCCTGATTAGCACTTCAGCACTATGTTGGGTGGCATTTTAACCAACAATGTCATTAACAAAGAACACCAAAAGTGGAAAAGAAAGTGACACTAAGTATACCATAAAAAAGAGACTTGTTTACGGTATGAAAGCTGAAACAAGAAAGCAGAGGGTATCATCTTGTTCAGTGTTAGCTGTGAACACATGTGACAGATAACTCAAAATTTTCATACAATTTGCTAATGCATATTTTTGCAAATGACAATTAAAGTAGGCTGATTATTGATTTTGGGGGTTATGAATTAACTTTAGTAAGTAAACAAATTCACAAATATGTGCTCCATGAGTAATTGAGGATCTGCCTATATGGAATCATGTGGGTAAAATATACCAATTCCAGGCTTTTCTAATGAAATTATGTGCTTTAGCATAATGGTAGCCAGCTGTGCATCTCAGTAGCTATGCCTGGGGGATGCAGGAAGCAATCTTTGTGTTCACTCACTTGGTACAATGAATGGCAAGGTGTGTACACCTGTGCAAAAGTGCCAAATCTAAATTTTTTTAACCCACACAATGCTCCCTGCAACATTTTTGCATATGTATCCAAGCATCACAAGGGTAAAATATACCCATACCATTCTTTTGTTCTGCAAACATATAATTTACCATAATGGAATCAGTAGCTGTGCCTGGGGAAAACAGGGACCCATCTGTGCATTCACCCACTTAGCAGACAAATGGCAATGTGTGTACAGGAGCTCCAAGGCAGCAACAGGTGAGTTTTACCCGTGAAATGTTAAATTTCATTGCTAATGAAATGTTAAATTTTATTGCTAATGAAATGTTAATTTCATTGTTAAATTTCTTGCACTTAGGATTTGTTTTAAAAATGTTTTCTTTGGATTTTTCTTGTAGAAGTAGTCCAATTCAGTACAATGGCACAGATTTGCAAGTTTTGGAGGAGGTTGAAAATGAGTCATCAGGTGACTCACGTACGCATGATGATGATGATGATGATGATGATGATGATGATGATGACTTTGATGTTGGCCATGTGAGCTAAAGTTCCTGGGACAGTGAAATGGACCAAGAATTAACCAATACAGACACAGGGAGTGAAGACCTCCGTGATTCACATGAGGAAGAAAACAGCAATGCGAGTACATATTTGAGTAGTCGAAATGGTACAAAATGGTCACGCAACCAAATGGAATGACAGAGTGTTAGAACTATGTCCAAAAATATACTGAGGATCTTGGCAGGAATGAAACCTATTGGGTGGAATGCCAGCACTGCCGTTCAATGTTGGAAATTGTTTGTAACAGACAATATGCTATATAAGATACTGTGAAATACACAAATGATTAAATACAAATAAGATGTTCTCTATGCACCAATAGTAATACTTGAAAATGTGTTTATAACACTTCACTAGCCAAACTGAAAGCATTCATAGGTCTGCTGCACTTAGCAGGTCTTTCTCATGGTAACTGAAGGAATGTAAAAGACTAATGGAGAGGCAATGGGTGTGGGCTTGAGGTTTGTACAATAAGAGTGACGCTGAGGAGATTTGGTTTCCTTCAAAATTGCCTAAGGCTTGATGACAAAACTACCCACCAAGAAAGAAAAAGAACCAATAATCTGGCTGCTATCTGCTCATCACTTGACAGCTTTGTGTCTAAATGTCAAGCAATTTACACACCACCTAAATACATGACTATTGATGAACATCTTGTGGTATTTCGTGGTCTTTGTGGCTTTAGGAGGTATATGCCAAAAAAGCCTTCAAATATAAAAATATATTCCCTGGTAGATGTGAAGACATATTATACTCTCAATTTAGGAATTTATCCTGGAACTCAGTCACCAGGTCTTTATTCATACACTAATAAACCAGATGATGTTGTAAACAGACTTGTTGCTCCCATCTCCCAAACTAAAAGGAATGTGACATTTGACAATTGGTTTATCAGTTTCTGATTGATGTTACATTTGGTAACAAAGCACAAGTTTACCAGTGTAGGAACTGTAGGCAAGAACAAAGCAGAAATTCCCAATGAAATGTTGCAATTTCAAAACAGAGAATCGTGTACTACGATCTTTGGATTCTAGAAAGACATAACATTGGCCTCGAATAGGGCAAAGAAAAACAAACTGATACTGCTCATGTCAACATTGCACCATGGTGGGAAGATTGACAGAGAAACCTTGACAAAACTGAAGCAAGAGATGGTAACTTTTTACAACAAAACCAAAGGTGGAGTAGATGAGTTATGCAGCAACTATAATGTCACTCAAAATGCAACATGTTGGCCAGTGGTTGTGTTTTACTTGATCCTAAACATGTGTGGCATAAATAGTTTGATAGTTTACAAAGAAAATAACAAGTGCAACATATCACGGAGAAATTTTCTTAGAGAATTGGGATTGGAACTGATAAGAGACCATTTACAACAGAGGAAGAACAAAATGTTTCTGCCCAGGTAACAATGCAAAAAAAAATTGTGCAGCACACTGGTAAGCTGACAGGTGAACAGGCAGGTGCAACATCACAGAAACCTACTATGACAACAGGAAAACCAAAAAGATGTCAACTGTGCCCTAAACAAAAGGGACAGAAAAACAAAACATACATGCTATCAGTGTAAGTGATATTTGTGCATGGAACATGCACTAGTCCTGTCTGAAGACCACGTTAGGTGTGACAATTGAAATAAAGATTATTTCTGTGGTAAACTTTTGTTTGTATTATCATTGTTGTTCACATAGGTATTTATTTTTGATGTTCTCTTTTAAGTTTTGTAAGGAAGAAAACAGCTGATGTGAAAATGTTGACATCTGGTCTAAGCACTTATTACATTTATTTTATTGATATCTTATTTTCCTGCTAAGGCATGTTGTACAATATAGTAAGAAGCTCCTGACAAAAAAGGAAGAGGAAAGAGCTAACAGGAAGTCTGCCATACAGGAAAGGAAAGCTAAGCACATGTGCTGTCAGTGTAAACAAGACTTGTATATGGAACATGCAGTTGTCATATATGAAGACTGCCTTGGGTGTGACAATTGAAGCAGATTATTTTTATTGTAGCATTCCACTGGCATTTTTGTTGTAGTTCATATAGGAATTTATTTCTGTTGTTTTTAGATTTTGTAAACGAACACTTGATGTTGAAAATGATGTTTATTCTAAATGCACAATACATATTAAGAATTTAATACTTTACTTTATTGATATTTTATGTTCCTGTTAACTACACAGTGTCTAATATAATAAGAACCTCCTGGGCCGGTGAGATGGCTCAGCGGCATAAGCGCCTGCCTTGCAAGCGCGAGGGCCCGAGTTCGACTCCCGGATCCCACATACAAAAAAGGGGCCGGTGATATCGCTCAGTGGCACGGGCGCCTGTTGGCGCGCGAGGTCCTGAGGTCGACCCCCCGGTACCCACCAAAAAAAAAAAAAAAAAAAAAAAAAAATAATAAGAACCTCCTGACAAAATAGCAAGACCAGCAAGATGTCAAGTATGTCCTACAAAAAAGACAGGAAAACAAAATGTATGTGCTATCAGCATCAGCAATATGTGTGTATGGAACGTGATGTTGTCTTGTGTGAAGACTTCCTTAGGTGTGATAATTGAAGTAAAGATTATTTTTGTTGCAGAGTTCTTTTGGTATTTTCATTGTAGTTCATATAGGAAATTATTTCTATTGTTATTTTTTAGACTTTGTAAACCAAAAAACAGTTGATATTGAAAATTTTGATTCTTATTTATAAACACTCAATAAATGTTAAAAATTCAATACTTTATTTAAAAAATTTTTTTCCTGTTAATTATACATTTAATATTATAAAACTTATAAAATTAAAATTAATGATTCATCAGTATAAATACTTTTAATAAAAGTGGGTGTTATACACCCTCTGTGATGCTCCTTTAACCCAAAATTGGTATGATGCCCCAAATATTATGCCTTATGAATGTTTAATTTGCATAATTTGTCAGAAGTTGATTATTCATGATGCCATTTAGCAACTCTTTCATACACTGGGATTCTATGATTGTCTTGAGGGTCAGAAACAATCAGTGCACATGTCTAGGCTTTCCATATCTAAAGTGTGACACATTGAGGGGATATTCAGAAAGACAGTGGGAAAACACTGGATGTCCATTCTCCAGCTGATTCTGCTTCTGGGTATGGCATGGGTGACAGTTCTGAGCATCTCTTCCAGACACAATAAAAAAGGAACTGTATCTTCTATTAGTGAGGAATCTTTTCTTGAAGCATTCCAAGAAATTTTTTCTTGCACCTCACTAGCTAAGTCACACATTTATCCATTGGGAAGAGGAATGAGATCAACATAATTGATTAAAACCAACCCTGATCACCTCATGGATCTGGGCCTGCACCCAGTTCTTCTGAAGCACATGATTTTCAGAGAGGTGATTTTGATAAAAAACTAGGGGTCCGTACAGAGGAAAGGGAAATGGATTTGGGACAATTGGCCAGTAGAGTATGCCATAATTCACTAAAGAAGAAGTGTACACTAATCTATGGAGAGAATTTTAACCTCAAATTGAGATTATACTTTTTTTTCATTAGAGTTTTTGGCACCCAGCAGACAGCCAGGCCAGCTTTGCTGTGCCTTCCTGGGTATACCTGAGAGAATCTTCAGAGGTTATTTCTTTCTTTTGACACATATAAAATAAACTCTCATTAGAAACATGGAATAGGGAAATTGTAGGTAAGGATTTATGAGATTCAGTCTTGCTATGGTAGAATGAAAGGTGCACCATAAGTTCTTTGCCGCTCCCTGTGAAAGGGAGAGTCTAATAGTTTATCCCTTTCTTTGGGCTGGTCTTTGTTGACTGACTGACTGTAGTATGTAGAGGAAATGAAGTTATGGGACATTTGAGGCTGGGTCATAAGAAACTTTCAACTTTCTCCTGCACCTCTTGGAATATGTGCTTCTGAAATCTAGCCACTTTGTTGTAAAGAGGTCCAAGTATCCCATGGAGAGGTCCTGGTGGAAAAGAACCAAAGCTGTTGGATCATAGCTCATTTGAGCTCCTAGCTGACAGCCAGAAACAACTTGCCAGGCATATGAATGTGCCATCTTGGAAGGTGATCCTCCAGCCCCATGTGAGCCCACAACTGGGGCTGCATGGAGCAAATGTGAGCTATCTCCATGACGCTCTACCCTAAATGTGTATTCATGGGCCAAATGAATGATTAATTTTGTTTTAAGCCACTACATCTTAGCCTGGTTTGTTATTCAGCAGTAGATAATCAGGACACTTATCACAGAAAACAAGACAGACTCAAGACTTCAATAATTATAGCTGGATAGTTAAGAAACCAATAGGCCTTTCATTAGACTTGTATTAAATGACTCTCTTCCCAGGATAGGGTTCAAAAGTGCTTATTGAATGAATGCAAGAATGACTATTTTGCCCTGGCTGCCTTCAGAGAAAAACTTTAAGGTTGTTATTTTCTAGGAATATGATTTCAAGCTTAGTCCTTTCTATTGTCTTGGAATATCCAAAAAACCCAGAAATAAAAGATTGAATGAAAGGATGTTCAATTTGTCACCTTGCCCCAGGTTTTATTTCCTCTGTAACTTTTCTCCCAAAAAATCTCCAGAGAAAGAAGGCATTAACCCCAGCTTGTATGACAGGTGGGTCTTTGGTATTTGTCAAGGAACCAGAGAAAAAGAAAGCTTCCCCCTTAATTTACAATAAATAAAGATTTTTATCTATTGTTTCCTTAAATTTACTTATTTCTAGATTTTAGAAAATGAACCCTACTATATTTTGCAATTTTCCAACAGATGATGAAATTCTCATTTTTTTTCTATAGGGTTCTTAGAGAGCTCCACAGAACAGAACAAAGCCCTCACCTTGTGGAGCATGCTGCCTCCCTTCAGTGGCTAGTAGGTGCTATGCTGTGATTGGAATGTTGCCTCGAGTGCCAATGTGCATCAGACCTCCCAGAAAGGCTCACAATACAAACTATATGTACAAAAGATAGTAGCTTTTCATACACTAATAATGAACCTGCTAAAAAATAAACCAAGAGACCAAGCCAATTTACAGTAGTCTCAAGAAATAAGATATTTAGGAATAAATTTAACCAAGGAAGTGAATATCTCTACAATAAGATTATAAAAGATTGATTAAAGGAATTATGGAGGACATACAAAATGGAAGTTATCCCATGTTCATGAATTGGAAGAGTTAATATTATTAAAATGACCATAGTAAAAGTGATCTAATGCAATCCCAATAAAAATACCAATGATGTTCTTCACATAAATAGAAAAAACAGCCCTGAAATTCATGTAGAACCACAAAATACCCAGAATAGCCAAAACAAACCTGTGAGTGACAGGAAAACAAAAAATAAAAAAACAAAAACTGAAGGCATTATAATACCTGACTTCAAAACACATTATAAAACTATAATCACCAAACAACATAGAATTGGCATAAAAACCAACCAATAGACTGATGGGATAGAATAGTGAATTCAGAAATTAATTCATGTATGTCCAGCCAACTGATTTTTGACAGAAATGTAAAGAACATACATTGGAGAATGGGCAATATGTAGAATAATGAAGCTAGATTTCTATCACTCACCAGTTACCAAAATAAATTCAAAATAGACTAAAGACCTAAATGCAAGACCTGAAATGTAAAATTACTACAAGAAAACATATAGCAAACACTTCAAGATATACCTCCAAGATTTTTTTTTTTGATAGGACCCCCAAAGCACAGGCAGCAAAAGTAAAAACAGACAAATGGGATTACATCAAACTAATATGCTTCTGCATAGCAAAGGAATCAACAGAATGAAGAGACGACCTACAAAGTGGGAGAAAATATTTGGAAACTATCCACCTGAAGAGGGATTAATACCCAGAATATATAAGGGGAACTAAAATAAAACACCAAAAAATTAAAAATGGGCTAAAGTTCTGAATAGACATTTATCAAAAGAAGACCTCCATTGAATATGTGAAAAAAATGTTCACAATCCCTAATCATCAGGGGAATACAAATCAAAACCACAATGAGATATAATCTTATCTCATCCCAGTTGCAGTGGGTATTATCAAAAAGTAAAAAAAAAAATGTGCTGGCAAAGATTTTGAGAAGGGGGGACTCATGGTAGGAATAAAAATTAGTATAGTCATTCGCAAAGAGTGTAGAGATTCCTTAAAACAACTAAAACTACCATGTAATGTAGCAATCCCACTACTAGGCATATATCCAAAGGGAATGAAATAAGTGTGTTGAAGAGATTAACAAACACAGTGGGAGTCGTATGATGTCTGAGTTCCATGACACTCGGGTAGGGCAGAGGCAGAGAGAACACCCGGTCCCGCTGGTCCTCTAGTTAGTGTGGTGCTGCTTCCATTTCGTCCGAGACATCGATAACACAGCGTCTTGACTGTACTTCCATCTGGCACTAATCTTACTGAATTTTATTTGTTTTTCTGTCTGTCTCTCTCACTGGAATGCAAGTTCCTTGTAGAAGGTGCCATATTTCAGTCTTTCGATAGCTCTAGTGTCTAACAGTGTTTACCATGTAGAAGTTAGATACACTCCCATAACAAATGAGTGCTAATCTATCTTAATAAAAAGATACATTTTAAAATTATAATTAACACATATTATTGTATAAATTAATGGGTTTCATTGTGATATTTCCATACTTGCATATATTGTATCATGTTTGTGTCTATTCTTCCTTGAATCATCTCTCACCACCCCCTTTTCCTCTCCTCCCCTGGTTGCCTTCCCTAATGCTCCCTCTTCTACTCTCAGGTCACTTTTGTTATTTTTTTGTTTCCATTTGTGAGAGAAAACTGCAATAATTGTTTTTCTGTGTCTGCTTTATTCACTTAACATGATACCTTCCATTTCCATCTGTTTTCCTGCAAATAACATGATTTCATTCTTTTTTATGGCTCCACTGTGTGTATATACCATATTTTCTTTATCCGTTTGTCTGTCAATGGGCATCTAGGCTGATCCCGTATCTTGGCTATTGCAAGTTCTACCGCAATAAACGTGGGTACGCAGGTATCTATTCTGTATGCTGACTTCATTTCCTTTGGATAAATACCCAAGAGTGGTACAGCTGGATCATATGGTAGCACCATTTTTAGTTTTTTGAGGAACCTCCATACTGTTTTCCATAGTGGCTGTACTAATTTGCATTCCTACTAACAGTGTATAAGGGCATTGTCTCCACATCTTCACCAACATTTATTTTTTGTTCTCTTGATAATAGCCATCCTGTCTAGAGTGAGATGCAACCTCAATGTAGCTTCGATTTGTATTTTCTGATGGCTAAAGATCTGAGAATTTTTTGATGTATTTATTGCCCATTGGTATTTCTTCTCTTGAGAAGTATCTGTTCAGATCATTTGCCCATTCTTAAGTTGGATTACATGTTATTTCAATGTTAAGTTTTTTGAGTTCTTTATGTATTCTCCATATTAATTACAGCCAATTGAATAACTGGCAAAGATTTTCTCTCACTCTATAGGTTGCCTCTTTACTCTGTTGATTGTTCCCTTTGCTGTGCACAAGATTTTCAATTTAATATAATCTCATTTGTCAATTTTTGCTTTTGTTTCTTGGGCCATTTGGGTCATTTTTAAGAACTTGTTGCCTGTGCTAGTATCTTGAAGTGTTTCCATTATGTTTTCTTCTAGTAGTTTCAAAGTTTTGAGTTTGAATTAAGGTATCTGGTCCATTTTGGGTTGATTTTTGTACAAGGTGAGAGATAAGGATCTGGTTTCAATCTTCTACTTGTGGATATCCAGTTTTCCCAGCATCATTTGTTGAGGAGGCTATCTTTCCTCAATGTATATTTTTGCCACCTTTGTCCAGATTCAGTTGGTTGTGGATGTGAGGGTTTAATTCTTGGTCCTCTGTGTTATTCCACTGGTCTATGTGTTTTTTTTATTTTTTATTTTTATTTTATTTTATTTATTTTTTTTTTGTGGGTACCAGGGGTCGACCTCAGGACCTCACGTGCCAGCAGGCACCCGTGCCTCTGAGTGATATCACCGGCCCTTTTTTCGTATGTGGGTTCTGGGAGTCAACCTCGGGCCCTCGTGCTTGCCAGGCAGGTGCTTATGCCGCTGAGCCATCTCACCGGCCCTATGTGTTTTTTTTTTTTTTTTTAAATGCTAATACCATGCTATTTTTTGTCACTATGACTCTGTAGTATGTTTTGAAATCAGGTGTTGTGATGAAAAGTATACTCTTCAATGAATTGGCAAAGAGATTTCTAGAGAAAAAATTCATTGTTTCTTTTTAATTCATGATTTCTTTATATTCTTAGTGTTGAACTGTGTTTGTCTTTCTTTTCTATTTTAGTTCTAGGATGTTTAATGCTTCTTATGTTAGTTCTCTTCGGGGAAATTACTGTTGCTACCTAGAAAAAGGGTGCAGAACTTCAGGGTAGGGTTTCTCTCTCCAATATTTAATTCCATCCATTTGGCTGATAGGAGAGAAAAATTCATTTATGCCTACAGATAGGAAAATACAACAAATATTTCAATGTTTCTGGTGGAAATATTTTTTAAAGTCACAAAATGAATATATTACTCTTTGAATAGTAGTATTTTCACATGAGTGTGTTCATGTGTCTGGGGCTGTTCTGGATATCTTTCTGAATTTATTTCTAAATGTCTCATACTATTTTACTCCTTCTCTTCCTCTTTGTTCCTATTTTGATCTTTGTCTTTTTATTTTTCTAATACTTTTTATTTCCAAATAATTGGCCTGTCTCTTTATTTTGTTTAACATTAAAATCAAACTGTGAGTAGATGTTTTTCCAATTATATTTATTATAAATGATTTGTACTTTGTCCTTTTATCAAATAAATAGGACATTATATAATTATCTCCCTTGAAATTTCCTGAATTACATGAAACGTTTTTTCCTTAGACAACATACCTCAACTGATCATTTTTCTGTGTTTGGTGGCCTTCGATATTAAAAAAAAATCTCTCTACTGGGTAAGATCCTGGATAGATGCTGTTAGGGCCCGTTTTCTCTCTCTAGTCTTTTAAATTTAGTAAATGGGGAAGAGAAGTGACATTTGGATTGTATCTACTCACAACTCTCAGGACTTCCCTGCCTCGGTCCAGGGCCAGGACCCCAGATGGAATGGAAGCCTCAGTGAAGCCACCCTGGACCTCACCTGCCTTCTCTGCAGAATGACCAGCACATTCCTGAGACTGTGCCACCTCCTCCCTCCTGTGCCACAAGGTGTGTGCAGCGGGGCTTTCTATCACTCCCCCCTTTACTTTACCTTCCCCAGAGCTGAGATTTCCTAGGATAGCATTTTTTTTGCACTTGCAGAGTCCCAGTTCCTCCGTGTGGGCCCCATGTCTACCTGGGAAAAGACGAAGTGTGAAATATTGGGATTTCTCTATCCATGAAGAATCCACCTTTTCTCCCTTGTAAACCCCACCAGAAACGAGTCCCTGACTCTGTCTTGGACCCCTAACTAGAAGGTCATAGTTTCTAAACCCTACGTGCCACATGACGAGCCTGCCGGTATTCACCAACGGCCATCTCTCCTTTGTTTCCCTGCCTCACTGCAGTTGGATGTGGCCATGCATCTGGATTGTTGCCAGCGGAATGTGAGTGAATGCGACATAGGCCACTCTGGCCTGGTCACAAACCTCCCATATTCCTCTATTCTCTTTCTCTATTCTCCCCAAGTGGAACATCAGTGCCCCGGCTGACTTTGGAAGTGTCATATTATAGATGACAGACCTGCCATCAGCTTGGGTCTGCATGGAACAGGCCACATCTGGAACTACGTTTTTTTTTTTTTTTTTTTTTTTTTTATGGGAGTGAAAAATTAACTCTATTAGGGATAAATCCTTGCATCTTGGGAATTGTAACGTTTAGATTACCCTAATGAATAAAAAAGATAGCGACACAGTTGTCTAAATGTTCAACCTAAGATAGGACACACTGTAAGTGGCTTACAGTAGAATTTCAACCTGAGTCCTGGACTCACTGTAAGTGGTTTATAGTAGAAAGGACTCTGTGCTGAGCATTCAAAGCCTAGTTCCTGTCTTCATACATTTCAGGAAGAAAACTAGTCTTCTCTTGCTATATTGTAGTAGTACCAGCCACCCTTTGCTGCTCAACAAACCACACCTAAAAGTAATGGCTTAAAACAATAATAATTAATAACTTTAGCTTGCAGTTGTGTGGGAATGCAGTAAGCCATGCAGTTCTTCTGGTCTTGCCTGGACTCCCTTAAGCATTTGCAAGTCCCTGGGTGGGGACTGAGTGGACTGATGGTCTCATGGCCAGGGTGCCTTGGCTTCTCCACACGGCCCATTCAGTAGGTCAGCTGGAGCGTGTTCACAAGGTAGTCTCAGGGCTCGTACCGTGGTGAGAGAGAGTGAGTGCCAATGCCCAAGCACATGCCAAGCCTCTTATATCATGTTTGTTAAAGTCCCATTGGTTTAAGCAAGAGACACAGCTAAGTTCAGATTCAGGGTGTGGCGAGAGAGACCTCCTGATGTGGTGAAGGGAGAAGCTGCCTAGCACTGTGGCAGGAGCCAGTCTGCCACTGCAGAGTCTCGACGTGCTGAAGTGTTGCAATGCTAAGCAACCATGTAGAAGGTGGAGAGAGTACCAATGGGAGTCAAAAGAGTCTAGGGCCAGTCTTGCCACTTTTTTTTTTTTTAAAAACAACTTTGTTGAACTAAAATTCGCATGCCACACAATTTACAAACTTAAATGTAAGACTGAATAGATTTTTAGCACATTGGCAGCATTGTACTACTATAACCACAATCAAACTTAGGTCATTTTTGTTATCCCAAATCAAAACACTCTACCTACTAGCTATTATCTCCCAATCTCTGCCCACTTGATCTGGGTAACTGCTGAGCTACTCTCTCTCTTCATAGATATGGGCCAGGGATGTGGCTCATAGAGAGCTTGTCTAGCATACACAGGTCCTGGGTTCAGTCCTCAGTACAATACATAGATTTTCCTATTCTGGGAATTTTTTTTTCAAATTAGTCCACACTCATAATAATAGTAAAGACCTTAACATATCAAAAGAAATGTAAATCCTGCAAAATGAGTTCTTACACCATATTGGAGTAAAACCAGAGACCAACAACAGAAACATATTTTGAATATAACTTTGTTTTCTTTCTCCTCTTTCCTATTAAATTTTTCACATAAGGGAAACCATATGGTGTGCGAGCTTGTGTGTCTGATTTACTTCACTTAACATTATGGTCTCAAGGTGTATCCAATTTCCTGCAGATGCCTCAAGTTTATCTTTCTTAATGGCAGAGTAGTACTCCACTATGTACAGGTACCACATTTTCTTTATCCATTCATCTGTTAGTAGGCATATAGGGTGATTCCAAGATTTAGCTATTATGAATTGTGCTGCTATGCCATTTTTTTTCCTTTTTGCTGTGGGAACTTAGAAAAATTACTCACTCCTTTTCCCCATCTCAGATATAGGAACCGAAACACAGAAAACTTTTTAGTTTAATAATCTTGAAGGTTCCATGCAGTACTCTAATTTTATCTTTCTTTCCCAGCAGAAAAGTCAGGTTCAAAGCACACAGTATGGTAACTAAAAACATACTTAAGAGTGTTGTTTTATGGTGGTTCAGGGGCTTCTGCTGACCAGCCAAACCCTGAGGCAAGACTCAGAGCAAACCCTGTGGATGCCAGGGCCAAGGGCACTGCCAGGGCAGAGCTGTGCCAGCCCAGCTGTGGCCACTTCCAGCTCCTTTCAAGTTTAACTTGGGTGAGTGGGAGGTGGGAATCCATTTTTATTTCTGGTCTGCTTCCTGCTGATGGTGATTCTTCCGCTGAAGCCTGTGCAAGTTGAATCTCACCTCCCTGCCCTCCGCGAGGCAGGCCTATCCTTTTATAGGTGTTTCTTTTGCGAGGGTAGTGGAGGGATGCAGCCACATTTTCCAAATACAAATAAGGCAGTGCCTGGAGCAACACTGGGGACTCTGTGGAGCTGGTGGCCGGCCTCCTGGGGTCACTCTCCATTGCTTCTCCTTGCTTTGCCTGCGATGCTACCTCTCAGGGAGGAGCAGGTGGCAGTAGTGATAATTCTGTGCATTAAGAAAGCGATAAAAAACTTGAGGGGAGAAGATATTGAGAAGAGTGTGCTGGACTGAGGCAGGATCCTGAATTTTGTCTTTCACCAAAGAAATGTCTATAATGACAGGAGATTATGCGGCTTTTTACCCTCCCCACACGGCCTTCCCACACTGCTTCTCCACGGAGACTCATCCTAGGAGGCCTAGCCTGAGTAGAGCCCTCTGTGCAGCCTCTTTCCCTCAGGCTCTTCCTGTTCCCTTATAGACAGACCCACCAGCAGAGAGAGCTGGAACAGAAAGAGCCACAGAAAGGCAACCTCCACGCCTGAGGCGGAAGAGGCTTTCCCGGGCTGTGGAGGAGCTAAGGGACAGAATAGCTGAAGAGCCTCCGGATCCTGTTGCTAACAACTCCCCTCATCCTTCCCCCTGAACCCCAGCCCCACAAACTGCCATCCCGAGACCCTGCAGGGCTGGTGCTAGCACGAGATCTCAAAGGTCCAGGGTTTGGGATTCATGAGCTGAACGTAATTCTCTGTTTGAAAATGATGAATATCATGGTGGTGATGGTGGCTATGGTGAGGGAGTGGGGCATGGCAAGGAAGAGGAAGTGAGATCAGGAAAGGAAAAAGACTAAAACAGATCTTTCCAAACTGCCCTACAAATGGGAGCTTTGGGAAGGGTAAACATGGAAACTCCTTGTATTCTAATATTGCTTCTTCTTTTAATAAAGAGTGAAAACCAGGAAGAAATCATGCCCAACAACTTGCTGTGCTTCCAGTGCTGAGAAGCTGTTCGGTAGAAAACCTATCTGAAGGGAGATCCCCAGTAAAGAGCCCTTTCTTTGAGAATAAAAAATTAAGCATTTATCAGATTTCCAGTCAGCCTAGTGACTCAGTTCCTTGTGAAATGTTTAGTGATTGTGCAGGGACAAAATGAAATAGAGACTGTTGAAAAAGAGATGGTGATCGTGCACTACCATGACCATTATTGACAGCAACTGGGGACAAAGTGAGTGTGTGTTGCAAGCTCCATCAGGAAAAATCCTGGGATGACAGATAAGAAAGTAAGCTGGAGAATAGGTAGATATGGATTAAGGAGGAAAGGGAGAGTTTTTGGTATAAAATGTACACCATAGAGCGGCAGGAAGAGAAGAGATGAGTGACAGCCCGACTTTGAGAAGGCAGGAAACTTGCATGACAGCTTTGGGTTTTGTATAGAAGGACTATGAAATGAATTTTCTTTCAGTGTCCCATCGAATGCCTCTGTAAGATGTTTCCCGATCCACTATGTCCAGGGCTGGCAATGATGAAAGATTAGAAGTAATTGGTGTAACTAATAAATCCCCACTTTTATTAGTCTGTGTCCTGTAAATAAGAGTGCACTTTTTAAAAATATCCCAATTAATATGCTAGAGTACTCATTGCTTTAATTGTAGGAAATTAGTTCTTTTAAAAGTTTCCCAGCTAATTGTAAGATAACTTCCTTACTTCATAATTAAGAGGGCTCCACCAAGTTACTGCTCTGAGAACAAAGAGAGAGGGCGCATCAAAGGCAAATTCTGGTCTGCATCCAGCGGACAGCAACATTTTGTTGCTCTTAGAAGGAAGAATTTTTTTTTTTTTGGTTTTGTTTTGTGTTTGTTTATTTAAGCTTCCAAGAAAGCCAAGTTGGTCTCAGCAGATACCTTGCTGTAATTCAAACAAACAATCTCAACCTTTATTAAGTGCCTGCTGTGTACTAGACACTTTATTGGGTGCTATCTCTGACTAGATATAGGTTTACTTATGTCATGGAGCCATTCAACATCTGCTCAAACCGCTTTCCCTTCCCCAGATGTTTCACGGTCTCTCTTACCTCCTACTCTCCGTGCATGTGGTTCCACCTGGAGGAACTCCCATGTTTCTTCCCATCCCTACCCTCTCAACCCTCTTGCTTTTTCCTTGGTTTGGCTAATTCCTTCTCACCTGTATGCCTCAGCTGATGCCGCTTTCTCTAAGAGACACTTCTCCCTCCAATCGGGATTTCACTTTGTCATCTGTGCAAACTGCCACTGCACCACTACTTTCAACAGTAATATGTAATAATGTGAATGGTTAGCCCTTACTGAGTACTTGTCATATTTCAAGTATGCAAAGTGCTTTTATTTATTTTTTTTAATCTGGGTACCGGAAGTAGAACTCAGGACCTTGCGCTTGCCAGCATGTGCCCATGCCACTGAACGATATCACCGGCCCTTTTTTCATATGTGGGTACCAGGGGTCGAACTCAGGACTCGCGCTTGCCAGGCAGGCACTTATGCCGCTGAGCCATCTCACCGGCCTGCTAAGTGCTTTCTAGGTATCTCCTCGCTTTAACAACCCAGTAAGGTACATGTACTACTATTACTCATGTTTTGGGGATGAGAAAACTGAAGATCAGAGAAACTAAATCTATTAATTCCTTGAGTCTACCATAATGAATTAATGCAAACTTGATGGCTTACAACTTGGCTAGGGATGAAACACATGAGCCAGACCGTGTCTTTATTGGTACTATTTTCCCCCAGTAATGCCTAGCTGGTGATATATTTTCAGAAACTATATGTGGGACGGCTGTATCTGTTGAGCCAGTATATGGCTAATTCATATAAATGGAATCATGCAACATATGGCATTTGGTGTCTGACCTCCTAGAAACGTTGTGGTCTTTTTAAACATGTCTTTCATCTTCCTCATGTCCCCTCCAATCTATTCTCCAGCAGCAGTCCATATCACTCTTTCTACACCACAAAGCTGAATGTGCCACTCCCTTTCTTAAAATTCTCCAAAGTCTTCCCCGTGCCCTTAGCCTACATATGAGTCTCACTGCCTACTGTGCCCAAACCCAACTCCTTTCCAACTTGCTCCCCACAAACCTTGCTATTTGCCATAGCCCTTGCCTGGTTCATGCTCTACGCACCCCCACCTTGGATTAGATATGGCTTCCTTCGAGAAGCCTGTTGATGGGTCAGTACCCTTGTCATGAACTCCAATAGCTCCTCTCCTTCCAGCACAATAGCAACTGTCTCTCTATAACACTTTTTAGTGCAATAGTCTCCCCACTGGAATATCAGCTTCCTGAGTGCAGGCACCATGTAGATCTTGCTCTTTCTGCATCCAGCACGTGGTGAGCAGTCAGTAATATTGCTTTTATGCAGCAAGGTGGGAAAGAAGATATTTTTAAGGGCCATCAGACAGAGAAGTTTTAAAGAGAGGTCGGATATTGGACAGTAGCTTTGTGCATGGCCAAAGTCAGGGTATCCTAGAACACTAGTTTAGAATTCATCCTGTAAGTCAAGGGTCAACAAATTTTTAACAAGTGCAGGGTGGGCAGAACCCACAGTAGGTGAAAGGCCAAGGAGGTTGCAGAGGAGGTGGTGGGGACAGGGTGGCCACAGAAAGCAGATGGTACAGATAAAGTTGGTCAGTGTCTGGTCAGTGTCTGCTCCTTATTGCCAGGTGGGGACATAGAGCCAGAGTTGTCAGAATTTCTGAGTTTTTAAGAGAAGCCAGAAATTTGAATTGTGTGTGTGTGGGTATGCATGTGCGTGAAATCTCTATTTTGAAATATTGTATGTAAATCAAGATTTTGAAAAACACAGCGTGAGCCAAACGAAAGCCATCTGTGTGCTGGATTCAGCTCAGAGGCTTCCAGTGTTCAACCTCTGCTAGACATTAAAGTTGACTGAGCTGAGAAGCAGGAGATGGAAAGTGGCATGGTAAGGAGGTGTCCATGTGGGTGATACAGGGTCTGTCCCAACAGGAGGGTTGTCTTGAGGCAAGAGGCCAGCAAGGAGGCTGGCACAACAATTCATGGCTCCTTCAGTACATCCCGAACACCAGGGCTGCTCCAGAAGAGAGGAGCAAAGTGGCATCTGTGGGAATACAACAGGTCCTTCCTCTCTCCCTCTGTGAGCCTGCAGTGTAGGGGCTCCCACAGCCTCTGCTGTCTTGCCCTGAGCCGATGGCGGGTCTCCCTGGGTCTCTGTCTGGTTCCCAAGTCTCATTCTCCACCTCAGGCTGATGTCTTGCATTTCTATACCAGAGATCTCATCTTGGTAATGTACCCAGGGCCTTAGACCATCTGAAATCAGTCCTGTGGCTCTTTAGATTTTAATAAGAGATATTTTAGTACTTTTTAACAGACTTTTCGGTCAACTTTCCTGCTTCATTTGTTTTCATCTGTCCCTGGATTCTCCAGCTTTATACTTTTCCAGTCTCTGGGGACAGCTTTTCCATCCTGCCCCATTCTCTGATGGTCACTGCTGATGGAGGCAGCTGCCCGTTGCTCCTTTGTCTTTCGGGTGGGTTGTGTTATTCCAGGGGACCCTCATATCCCTGACAGCCTGCAGAAGGCTGGGGTCTGCCTGAACAGTCCTGTTGCCTTCCAGCTACGGGGCAGGCTCTGATAACAACTGTCTACCCTCTCCTTAGGGGCAGCAGAAGTAAAGGCTTGGGACACTTGCATGCATTTCAGGGTTAGGTGGGGTGGGGGTCAACTTTAAGCACCCCATGTTGAAAAAAAAATGGCCTCCCCCCCACCTATATGTGACTTAAACTCATAAAACCCCAAACTCACATTTACGTTAGAATAGAATAGTCTTGTTTTTTTAGTTAGCAAAATTCTGACTGAATTAAGTGAGCCCCTCTCTTGGGGGCCCCTTGCTTTGCTAGAACCCTAAGCACATCATTCATACAGGCCTGGGGTGAGGCAGGGAGAGAACAGGAAGGAAGACTTTGCACCTCACACCAAGGAGGGATCCAGGCAACTCTGACTGCCGCTGGTGTAACTCAGAGTTGATAATGCATGAAATAATTTGAACAGAGAAACTGCAACCTTCTGATGTTAGTGTTCATTTAGACTTGAACTTTACAGTCAAGTTAAGTAAGTTTAGCATCTCAGAATCTTAAAGTTAGAAGAAACGTGAGAGGTCATTTAATCCAACTTCAACCAAACACAAAAGTCCAAAGAAACTCTTTGATGCTTTACGAAAAAGACAAGCTCCTTGGGGTAGGGACTCTCTTACTTATTCTTTGGATTCCCAGTGCTTTGTACCATGCCTGGCACTTAGTAGGTGCTTATTAAATTAAAAAAAACTATATATTATTAGTGGACATTCATATTACATTATCATGGGAGGTTAGTACATTCATTTAACATATTTTAATTTCTTCTCCATTAACCTCATTCAATGGTTAATCAACATGTGGACTAGTTGATAAGAAGCAATAAGAATAAGTAGTCTAAGTCTCCAAATCTAGACTTTTGTTCATGATAGATACAAATTTAGCTACACCACAAGTTTTGGCACAGATGCCAGAAACACCTAAATCAATGATTGTGATGAAGATGTCAAGACCATGTTAAAATTCTTATTTTCTATGCTGACGTATAGGAGTTAAGAATCAAAATATTTTGTTTGGTAATAACTCATATAGAACCAGTCTTTGCCTAAAAAAATAGATAAAAAACCTTCCAAGACTTTGAAAAGATTTATCTTTCCTTAGAGCCAGGTAGACAAAAGAATCATGACTTTAAGACGTGCTTTTAATATTAATGTTTTTAACATTGGAAATATAGAGTTCACATGTGGGAATAAAGAAAAAAAACAAGGAAGAAATTTTCTCCCCCAGGGATTAGTGATTTTCTGTCTGAAAGGACAAATCAAGTGCGGTGGTTGCATAAGCTTAATTGCAGCAGCAGCAGGGCTTGCTGATAGGAATATTCACGCAGGGAGTGAGCCCAAATAATGAAATAAAAAAAGGTCCAACATGACGAGGGCCCAAGTTTTTGCATTTCTATGGTGACAGAAAACGCAGTATTTGCACCTTATTTACCCTTCTAGTCAACCAAAAAGTGCACGGCATTTGCCATGGTAACATGTACATCGCATATGCAAGTATCACTTCAGATACGGAGCCGCTGCTCTAAAAACAACAAACACATACCAAGACGTGAGCGTCATGTGAACCCTCTACTCATTTTACAGTGTTTTGATGGAAAAATATGTCCCACTGGACCTTGACATCTTTTTTCTCAAGGACTGTTTTCCAATTGCAGTGGCAGAAAACCCAGGTGTCTGCTGCTTTCTCGGCCTCCAAAGTCACAATGAGAGTGATGCACATGAGTTGTCACAGTGCACGTGGGTGGAAGTTCAGGGGTGGCAGTAACAGTGACAGGATAGGTTAGAGGGGCTTGTGGCATTGATAGGAAGGGGAAGGTGGCTCTGTGGCCACCATGCCTGACCCTATAGTATAGGGTAGGAGAGGACACATCTCCCCAGGATGACTTGAAAAGCCTTGAAAGAGTTCTTTTCTCCAAAGGATCTCTTCCCTGGTTTTGCACTGAGGGATGAAATTCAGCGGCTCCATCTGTCAATAACCACAGTGATGCTACCTCTTACGATGTCATTATCCAGAGCAATGCTTTCACATCCAAGCGGCTGGATCACCTTGGATCCTGTAAGTTGATGTCCTGGTTTGTCTGGGCCTCATGAGGATTGTGCTCAGGTCAGAAAAGAGGTGAGGAGAAGGAAGGTGTTTTGGGGTTGAGAGCTGCTAGGATGGCTTCAACATTTGGGGGCCTCAGACAAATGAGACCTGGAGTGGGGTAAAGGGTCAGGAGAGCAAACAAATAACAAATACTGATTGTGACAGCTATGTGGAGATATTGAGCTCTGAAAATAAACTTACAGTTTTGGCCATGGCTTCCCACTTTTTGAGCTTTCTAATATACCTCCTGTTGGCCTACCATCAAAGGCTGGGGCTGGGCCGGGAGTCCGTGCTGTGTTGGAAGCCTCCATCCAGACCCTGTCTCAAGTTTGTTCCAACAGCATCTTTCCCAACTGCACATCTTTGGAGGACCAGTGTGTATCCACATTAGAGGGCAAACTTCCATTGTCTACCAGAATTTTCCATGCTTATTTTACTTGGCACTTCTTGATACCTTCCTTTTATTTCCAGTTCTGTGATCACTATTTTTGGTTGTTTCTAGCCCAGATAATCTTGTGGGAAGGTCAGAGAGCCCTGTCTAAGAGCAAGGCCGTTGCGTTCTGTTCCTCCCGCAGAGTCCCCCTGAGCTCCCTCTGAGCAGCAGGCGCTTCTGGCTGCCTGGTCACATTTGTCAGATGAGGCTCTGTGGCAGGGATGTGCACACTTGTAGATCTCAGGGGACCGACGCAGGCAGTTTACTTCTTGTTTAAGCAAAGTCTGGCAGTTCCCTAGGGCATCTTCCTTCCAGGTCTTGATTTAGAAATAGAGGCTGCTTGACGTCACAGCGACGCTTTGGGAAGCGGAAGAGAGAATGGAGTGCCACACACTATGCTGGCTCTGCTGTATTTTGGTCCAGAAGTGATGGGCATCATTTACCCCCACAGCCCACCGGGCTGAACTAGCCCCACAGTCTGCCCATGCTCCACCGGGGAGCTGGGACAGCTGGCGGCCCTTGTGACTCATCAGTGAGCAGCAAACGCCTCTGCCCCATGGCTATATTCTTCCTTTGTGAAGTGATATCTTTTCCCCTGAGTCCCTGACAGGAAAGGAAAATTGTCATGGCATCTGGGCAAGATGGTGATACTAGAGTATAAGTCCTGGGTTATTGCTCTGCTAGAGTGATCCCTTGGCATCTGTAGGAGATCAATTCTGGGACACCCCTTCATCCCTCATTATGGTTTGTATCTAGATGTCCCCCCAAAGCCTCATGACTGGATTAGGGTGTGTGACACTGGATGCGTCCACTGATGAGTTTATAGCTAAATGTGATGGTGGGTGGTAAAGCCTGGTGGGAGAAGGTGGGTCACTGGGGGTGTGGCCTGGAAGGTTCTCTCTCCGTCCTCCCTTGACCTTTCTGCTTTCTGCTGCCATGCCATGAGCTGCTTCTCCTCTGTGATGCCTCTCTGCCATGCTGCCCTGCCTTGGAGCCAGCCAACTATGGACCAAAACCTCTACACACTGTGAGCCAAAATAAACCTCTCTTCACGGTTGTGGGTCTTGGGCATTTCAGCAATGAGAAAGTAACTAAGACCTCCCTCCCCTTTTCAGTACTGAAATCTACAGAGTCTCAAGTCCTTTATACAAAATGGCATAGTAAGTACGTATAGCCTATGTATATCCCCTTATAGTTTAAATCATTTCTGGACTACTTATCCTTAATATAAGGTAAATAGTTGTTATATTGTATTGTTTAGGGAGCAATGACAAGAAACAAGGTCTATATTATTATAAAATACAGATGCTTTTTATTTTTTTAATTTTTAATTTTTTGGTGCTGGTGACTGAACTCAGGGGCTCATGCATGCTAAGAACATGCTCTACCACTGAGCTAAACCCCTGGCCCTTGAATGCTTTAAGTCTGCAGTGGTTTGAATCCTCAAATACAGAATCGGTGACTATGGAGGGCCTACTGTGTAGTGTAGTGAAGTGTACTGTCTGTTTGGGGCCATGTGAGGTGTTGTCATGAGCCTACTCTTATTTTGCAGCCTTACAATTTTGGTCCAAGCCTGCATCACCATTATGACAAATGGTGAACAATTTCAGTGGAGACTTCTGTGCATTTTGATATGGTTATTTAGGTTTGGAAGTCCTTATCTGAAATTAAAAAATGCTTTTTTCCCCAGAACAAGATGAAAACTTAAAAGGAAAAAGAACGCCAGTCAGAAATATTAGCCATCTGAGGAGAGAGAAATACTGTCTCCTCTTCTTTCACAGGAGACGTGATACCAGGATTTTTGGTGCTAGGTGTGGTCTAACGAAATCAGCTGGTGGAGGCCGCTTCTTGGGACAGCAGTCTTCACGTGGTAAACAAGTTAACTGTAGACTTCCGTGCCCACAGGTAGGCGGGAGGTACCTTTGGATGCTCCTGTCCCTTGTTACTTCAATACCAGCCCCAAACCCTCCTCTTCTTTCTCACATAAACTCCCTGGGATATCTACTCCGGGGTAGCTCCAGAGAGAGGACCTTGTTTGTGCAGCTAGGATCCTGAACCTCTTGAAGTAGGGACTGGTTTTGTTTATAAAACTGTCCCAGGATTAAGCTTAGTACTTGGCACATACTAGCTGCTCAATAAACACTTGTGAAACAAAGACATAGAAGGAAACTTGAACGGACTTTTCTAAAGTAAGTTCCATGTAAAGCACGGAGCTCCCATTCTGGGTTAACTAAGAAGACCAAGGACAGGACTGAATAGTGATTTGGGGACATTTGCAAGCCTGAGGTGGGGTGGTGTTCATATTTCTCTACACTCAGACTTATTTGTACTGGAGTCTACTGATGTATTCTCAGGTAGCAAGACTTCATCAGAGATTCTCAGGATGTAGAAGAGGGCAGGAATTGGAAAGTATTAGTGGCATCTGCCCACAAGTAAAGCCTTTGGAAATAGATATGTTCATCGTGAAATAGGATTCAATGAATTGGAAGGGAATTTAGAAAGGATATGCTTCAAGCCTTCCTTTCTGCTTATCTTCTTCTCCCTTCCCTCCTATTGCAGAGAAACCAGAAAACTGAAGCCCAGAGAAGCTAAGGCACTAGTTCAAATCACATACTTGCCAGCAGATTTATGAACATATACCTGGTCTGTTTCAAACTCAGGAGCTTGTTTCATTACTCCCCTGGGGCCATACTTCTGAGCCGTGGTTTTTAAATACTTTGGGGTTACTCTTCGATAATCTGATGAAGTTCTTCTGCACTTGTCTCGCAAAATGCAGGTCCTCTGAACCACACAAAGTTCTACGTCTTCTGGGGATCCCTGTAACTCACTATTCATTCTCCCCATTTCCATTTGGTTTCATTGTTGGCATCAGGCAAATATTAGAAATGCCCCTGGGCTTAATGCCAAACTTAATTTTCACTAAGCATTTTGGGGCCAGCCTGTTTAAGGGTTATAGACCCAAAACGAAATTTTCCCATTCTTTGAAAGAGTAGTGAGAAAGTTAAAACTGCAAAGGGAGGAAGAAAAAACACTTATAAAAGGACTAGCGTGATTGAGTCCCAGAGGTGGCAGGGGTGGGGACGACTTTCTGAGTGGAAGGACTTTCAGAATGGGAGGCGTTGACTATGGTGGGGACATTAGCCTCATTGCTCACGGTGCAACAAACATGCCTGGGCACAGTCATAGTGCAAATACCTTGGGGAACAGTGTCTCTCTGGCAGGGGCTCATACAAGATGACTTAATAAGTTTTTTCCCATCTCTAATTTCTGCGATTCTGTGAAATGAAAACATTAGTCATAGACCTCCTAAAGAGCAGGCGCTGTCAGCACTAGCCTGATCACAATGATCAGGATTCGAATTCACGTCCTTAGCTGAGAGCTTACAAATGTTCAAACTCCGGTGCTCACAAGAAGGCAGGAAGCAGGACGATCCAGAAATAGTTGATTTTCACAGTGAGAATCGGCCGCTTTTTAGCCCTGGGTGCTGTAGAGGGTGTAAGAAAGCCACGCAGCCCATTGGGTCAGTTGCGTGCTCTCCCTTGAAGGCTCTGAGGCTCTGTTCTCCACATGGGGCTGTGGGGTTTGGTGTCCGGGAGAGTTTGCTGCTGCTTCTCTCATCACAATCTACCTGGTGTCACCAGGACTGTGCAGAACCATCATGCCCATGACAACGCCCCAGGAGACATGAGTGTAGCAATGTAGCCGTGGGTCCACTGATTCATTCATTTACAAATGCCCATTAGTCATTACTTCCTGTCACATAGAAAGCGCCCCAGTGTGTTCACACTGAAATCAGAATAAAACCTTTATTCCTTGAGACAGCATTCAAGGTGAGCTGGCCCCTGCCTGCCCTAATGTCTTCTCTCCTTTGCCTCCTTTGCTATGGGCCAGCACACTGTCCTGATATTTACTCCCTAACATGCCCCAAACTGTACCTGCCTCAGGACATTTGTACATGTTCCTCCTGCCGGAACTACTCTCTCAAGGTGTCCTTAAAGTTGTTCAGGTCTCAGATCCATTACTTCCTCTTCACAGAGGCCTCCTCTTTGATCATCCGAGCCAGCATAAGCCCGAGTCACTCTCTGGACTTTGTTTTGGAGCACTTACCTGGACTGGGTAAGCACTGTGTTTGTTTCCATGCTTATTATCCATCTCATTTCACCATAGAACTGTTTCATAGCACAGCCTCGGCCTTGTTCAGCACCGTATCTTTCCTAATTAGGACAATGTCTGCTATGTCCTAAGTTCTCAGCAAGTACTTGTGGACTAACTGAACAAACGTAAGTTAGACACCCACTATATACCAGGAACTTTTGTATTTGTGTCATTTGATATTTACCACTGCATACTTTATGAACTATCATTGGTGTTATATAGGTGAGGAAATGAACGTAGATAAATAGAGTGACAGGCTCAGGATCACAGAGCAAATACGAGCCAGAAGTGGGACTCAAGCCCAAGTCCTATAAATCCAAACTCCAAGCTCCTTCCACCAGATCCCCCTTGGGTTTTCCAGGCGAGCCTTTTCTGAGAAGCCTGAACATGTAGGATGTTTGTAGGGAATCTTCGGAGCTCTCTTCCTGATTGAACCAGGGAGTTGAACTCTGCCAATGGAATATTTCTGATGAAACTTACTTCCCAGATTTTTGGCTTGAGACTCACAACTGCAGTGGGTAACTCACCTGCTTCTGGAAACAGAGGCCTGGGGAGGGTCTTGGCGTGGCCTCTGGTCCCACTTCCCCATTCCTCTCCATAACCTCCACTATTCTGCACCACTTAGGAGGCAGCCCCATGACTCCATTTGCCTGAAGGGACTGTGCGCTTCCAGCCAATCCTTAGTTGCAGTTGAGATTTGATGGTAAACTTAATTTACCATGAAGTCCGGTTCCTTTGCTCCCATCTCCTTTGGTTCACAGCTTCTTATGAGGATACAGTTCTCCTTATTAGGCCAGCAACCTTTTATTTTTCAGCTCCTTCCATAATCAAGAAGCTCCAGCCTCACGGCTTCACGCAGGGCATTGGCTGACCATGTGGAGGCCTTTTGGTTATTTCCCTGCCTTGTTTTCTGCAGCTTCTGGCTACTACTGCTTCTGCCTTTGGAGCCTAGCAAACCTACAGCCTCAACATGACTTTCAATATTTGTAGCTAATTTGAGCCTAGATATGTCTTCTGGATTCATCTTTTTCTATTTTCATCTATTGTTTGGAAGAGAGAATCTGAATGATGAAATTATGGAGCTGTCTTGACTGGGAAATTTATTCTTATGTTTTAATGTGTAACTCTGTGAGCTCTGGACCTTACTTCATGTCATGAGACTTCTCTACAACTTTTAGTCACCTGGCCACTTCGTCATGGAAGGCAAGAATGTGTATTCCTTTGTAAGTCTTATTATTGGAGGACAAAACACACGGAGCTCAGAAGATGTGAAAATCAGTTTTCTTCCCTTTAAGATGATTTCGATCCATACTGAATGCCCCCAGACAGACCACAGTGTCTCCCTTCTCTGGATGTTCTTTTCCTTCCTTTCTCCCTTGTGGTTGTCCCTGCCCTTCTTAAGCTTTCCGCTCCTCCTCCTCTGAGTTTCTGTTAGTCTTCTCCACGGAGTTCAGCGCTGGTGGAGGTGCAGGAGGAAGTGGAAGTGTGCGCTTCACGTTCTGCACGGAATGGGTATTTCACGAGGGACGGAGATACTCAGAGCATAACTCTGCTCTGTCATTTTGTTATTTTCACTGCATCTCGAAGACCCTCTTCTATTATGTTTTATGGCCAAGTTTCCTAAAAGGAGATGCCTTTGCTCCCAGTTTCAGAAAGGGATGAAAATGGAAACAAAATCTTATTCTGCTCTACTTTAACAGAATTAAGTCAAACTCTATTAGGTATCACGCAATATGTATACCTTCAGAAAATGTTTATTTCCCGTGCTGTGTTCTTAGAATTGCAAACCAAATCTGAGGTATATCTAGAAACTTCTAACCCACTCTACTAGATAGGATCAAAATAGGCAACTTCTTGAATGCTTTGAGTAAACTGAGGGGAATGGAAGTCTCCAGCTAAAGTATATATTAAACTTTTAGAAAGTTTACGATAGCAGTAGAAGCACCTAAGCATTTCAAGGCAGAAGACTTCTAGTTATATGGAAATCAATTTCATTTCTTATTTCAGAGCCTAATAACATGGCATATGCTTGAGGTTATTCTACTTTGTCTAAAAGATAATTCGTCTCAGTTTTTGCAGTTCTCCCAAATAAAATCAGCTCGGTGCTCCACAGTTGCACAATTCAGATTTTTCACTTCCCGGAAGAGTCAGTTTTCTCAAGTGGTCCAGCATCTCTGGAAGCAGGCATTCTTATATAAAAACCTTCTGATGCTTGGATTTTAATAACTCTGGTGCTGATGAAAGAGCCTGTCCTTAGTCAAGAGGGGCAACAGCAGTAGAAGCAAAGTGCTGTCTGTCTGTCCTCATTCCTAAGCTCCCCAGGGGAGAATGTTTCAGTTAGAGGAACTGGGCTGTTGCTCCAGGGCATTTGGAAAGCCTCCGCTAGTAAGATCATCAGGGACTAAGTTCTGGGAGGTATGCAGCAGATAAATGGCTTTTTTGACCCATGACTTTGGTAATTGATCATCTGCTAGAAGGCACCAGAAGGAGGGCATCTGAGAGCAGGAGCAAACTTCCTCTGATCAGGGGTTTGTAAATCCAAGGGCAGTGGTGACCTTCAAGACCCCATTCCAGGTTTGGTGGCTCCTCAAAATAGGGCATATTATAATGACATGTGGATGTTTTATAGCCCCATTTATCTAGGTATGACAATATTAATTGAACTGTCGGATGGCTAGGGACTGAGATGCTTGGTCCAAATACTTGGAATTATGGGGAAAAAGTTCCCAGGGGCTCAAAGCAGCTGGACTCAATGTGTAATACAAAACTCACAGGGGTAGTGCTGCCTGCCTGCCTTTATCTGGTCAGAGATTCCAGGGAGCTCTGGCTCATTCCTGCTTGGATGATTATGTTAAGAAGGCTGGTTCTGGAAACACTGTATTAGGCAAGCGTGTTGTGTGCACAGCTGGTTGTTACCTTAAAATACCAGTTAGCCCTGAATTAAAGCTTTGATGAAAGATGTCAGTGTTGATCTTGGGAAACTCTCTACACATTAATTCAAGAGTTGTGTTAGCTAAAGAGTTCAGACATAGGTTTGGAAGTATACTAAGAGGAGAAAGGGAAACTAGGTACGATGTCCATGTTACCTACCTCTGGATGGGGAAAGGTGTCAGACCTTGCCACCTGGGGTGGTAATGAAAACACAGTTTACCACCACTGACTTAAAAATGCTTAGTTCATTCAGTCATGAATCCAACGTTTGCCATTTTCACCATGAGCATATGGCAGTAGCAAATCTGTAAGAAACAAGAGGAGAATTAACTTTTGGTGTTGCAAACACCAACCTGGAGTTCTAATTGCCAGGGTCCCCTGAAGAATAAATTTATCGAATCAATCCAGTTTTTGCAACTGTCATAAAGCCACTTAAAGATCTTATGTTTGAAAGCTTTGCTTAAGATTGCTATTTTAAAATGTGCTGTGGTGCGGTATACACATGACTTAAGGAAATAATCTCGTAAACTTGTCATCAAAGGCAGGTGAGTTCCAGCCACTCTGTGGCTGGCCTGAGAGAAATACCATTGTGTGGAAATTGTAAGTAACCTCTAGCCAGCTGTTGCCAACTGGAAAGCTGTTGGGAGAGTGAGACCATCATTTCCCTATGTTTTGCTCATTACCTTTTCCAATCTACCCCAAGCCGGGAGTTATCAGTCCCTCAGCACGGACTCCAGACCTGCCTGTTTGACTGCTCACGGTGGTCTCCCTTCTAAATGAGATAAATTGTTCTTTCTCTTGTCATGTCTGTGTTCACCATTCTCTCAATTTGGATCCCCCTTGACTTAGAGTTCATCCAAATCTACCCTGTTTCCTAACCCATAATCACTTAGAATGAACTAGATGTTTAGCAAATACCCAAGAAACGTGACACAGTGCAATGCAATGCAGTAAAGTAATAAAGGGCCATGGCGAGACTCAGCTTTTCCTGGAGCATTTCCAGGGCCCTCTTAGTGATATGCCCATTAGGTAGCTGCTACCACTGCCTGGGCACCGCTGTAAGCCTGGAGCTCCCAAGCTGCTGTGTGCTCTTTGGAGCCCTGCATGTGCCCAGGTGGGAGTGGAGAGTTTGGCTATATCCTTGTCTATAACAGTCTTTGCTTTAGGGGCACTACAATCTGTTTGATCACTTAATTCTTAATTGATAGTTCACAGTGAACACAGCTATACATTCATTCTTTTTTTTTGTGTGTGTGTGTGTGTGTGGGTACCGGGAGTCGAAGTCAGGACCTCGCGCTTGCCAGGCAGGCGCTTATGCCGCTGAGCTATCTCACTGGCCCTATACATTCATTCCTGATTAATGTTTCTTAACCTTGAACTTCAGTAAATCTAAGTGAGAGGCATTGTGCTGTATTCTAGCCACTTTTTCATTCCAGAAGTCATTTACAGACCCCTTCCGGTGTCAGCCGTAGGGTTGATACACAGCGTACAATGGTCATAAAGCTGACAAAGTCCTTGACCTCCAGAATTTGGAGGCATGGCATTGAGCAGACTCAGTGTGTCAGCTTCTTTTGTCTTTAAGTGTTTTCCCTATAACAGTCCTCAACTCTCAGCAAGCACTCTCTTGGCAGGTCTGCTCTGTTCTGTCCGGCAGGGCCAGGCATGGGTAACAGAAGTGGATTTCCCAGCTGTCCTATCTGAAGGTGAAAGTGGATTGTGCAAGGAGGGAGTCTGGACCTTTCACTCATGCTCCCTCCCGGGATAAGGTGCTTGGAGTTTGTCCTTCCCCACTAACCATTGCTTTTTTGATATTGGGACTCCCATCCTCAAATGCAGGAGGTTTATAAAACTGATGAGCTGTTGAGTACACGTCATCCACACGGGACGGTTTGGATGGTGAGGCTGGTTCCTGGTTAGTGTTCAGTTGTTGGTGGAGGCGCCAATAGAAGGAAACAGCTATGATGGCTGTTCAGTGTGGATGATGAAGGAGTGCTCAGGAAAGGTGGCTAATGGTCTGCAGTGTGGGCTCGGCTCACACGTGGATCTTATGTCCTGTGAATGGCCGTACATGTTGGGCAAGAACCTGGCCAGTCTCTCAGAGCTGTCCCACTCCCTTTTGTGTGGCCCCTCCAGGTCTGGCCTCTTCCGTGTACATTCACAGACATCTGTCCAGGTCAACTTTCCCTCTTGGGGTGAGCAGGTCTCCTCTGGTCTTTATGTCACACTCTGACTCTTTGTCTACTTAAAGAAGTCTACTAATTTGAGTAGTTTCTCTATGCTATTGACTTTGTGATGATTAACTAATCACCCTCCCCATATTTCCAAAGCAACCCCACTTCCTTGAAAGTCATTTCTCACAGATCAGAATGACAGGGTCATATGACCTAAGCCTTGCTTCCTTTAGAGTTTAGCATTTGATTCTCAATAGCCTTTCTACTTTTTTTCTCAAAAAGGCTGGTTTCTATAATGTAATGATTTTGTTTTTTCACAATTTTCTTATTTCTTTTTTTTTTTTTTTGTGGGTACCGGGGGTCGACCTCAGGACCTCGCACACCAGCAGGTGCCTGTGCCCCTGAGCGATGTCAACAGCCCTTTTTTTGTATGTGGGTACTGGGAGTCAAACTCGGGACTTCACGCTTGCCAGGCAGGCGCTTATGCTGCTGAGCCATTTCACCGGCCCAACAATTTTCTTATTTCTATTATGAACTTTTAACATCTGGGTAGAAGTTCAGAAACTGAGCATTAAAAAGTTTTTTTCATGCCTGCTGTAATTCTGCCTGGGACAATGAGTAGGCAGGTATGGGATAGTTTCTGGAGACTCCAAGGAAAATCTATTTAACACTTCTAAATGGTAGTCCAGTGCCTGCGTCTGAGTCTCACTGGAGAAATACAGCATAGGCTCTAGCTGAGTTCCTTACTCCAATGCCTAGAACTTTCTATAATTTTACCTGCAACACTGTCACACAGCTCCTTGCCCCACTTTTATTCAAGACAGAAACACAGCCTGACTCCTTTGAAAAGTCCAAAGCTAAAATAGAAAAGCCACTTACCAGGGGGGAGAGGGCACTGGTTTAGGAAAGAGATGACAACACACAGCTCCAGTTTGAGGCTTAAAGATCTGCAGCAGAATGCAAAGGCAACTTTGCAGTAAGTGCAGAGCAGTTGCGGGTGCCAGGCCTTTGTGCTAAGATTGAGAAAATTATCCAGAACAAAGGGAAGACATCTTTAGAAAAATTGTATGTGGTAAATAGGTAAATTATGAAGGAAGAAATGTACATGACCAAGAACACTTAGCTTATCTTATTAAAAACTGAGCAGCAATCAGAATAGCAGAGTGGGGAGTCTGCTAATGCTAAGAGTAGTCAAAATATAGCCGGGCCGGTGAGATGGCTCAGCGGCATAAGCGCCTGCCTTGCAAGCGCGAGGGCCCGAGTTTGACTCCCGGATCCCACATACGAAAAAGGGGCCGGTGATATCGCTCAGCGGCACGGGTGCCTGTTGGCGCGCGAGGTCCTGAGGTCGACCCCCCGGTACCCACAAAAAAAAAAAAAAAAAAAAAATATATATATAGCCTGGGGCCGGGCTTTGCCGAATTTGCTATTGGGATAGTAAACTCAGGTACTCAGATATCTAGAATATTCTGGAGTGTATTTTGATAAAAAGCATTGAAATCCCTAGAAAATATATACTCTTAGATAAAGTAATTTCACTGTTATATTCACAAAGAATATTTATCACAGAATTATTTATAATGGAGAAAGTTTGGAAAATGTTTAAATGTAAATCAGCTGAAGATTGGTTAAATAAATGCATGGTGTATTCATTCACCATGATAATGCTGATCTTCATTTATTGATCTGGAAATGTAATCACCATGTTTTTCCATAAAAAATCTTTAACATACAAAAATGTACATTATGTGTAAAACTTGAATTTGGACATAAATACAGTGCAAACATACCACCATCTATGCCGTAAACCCATCTATTACCTCTAAAACTTTTGTCCTAGCCTCTTCTTTTTTGTTATTATTATTCAGTGATAAGAAGACTTAACATAAATTCTGTCTTAGTATATTTTAAATTATATGATACAGGATTGTTAGTATAGGCACTATGCTATATAGTAGATTTCTAGGATTTATTTAACTAGTAAAGCAGAAATTTTGTATCCTTTGAGTAGTACCTCCCCATTTTGTCCTCCCCTTGTATGTTTTTTAAGTGGGGAAAAATAAGACTATGAAGCAACATTTTGGTAAAAATTTTAAAATTATATATGTATGTTTATGTAGAATAATTCTAGAAAGCTGTATACTGAAACTATATACTGAAAGCTATATACTGAAATGATATCTCTGTGCTTTAAAATTACAGGTGATTCTTACTTTTTCCCTTATAATTTGTTTGTGTTTTCTGAATGTTTAATAAAGAGAATAATCAGAAAAAGAAGATACTTCTTCTTAGGAATAACAGTCAGGTTATTTATATTTTCCTTCTAATTGGTGGCAGGAAAATGTCTGGGAGAGATGGGACATAGAAACAAGGAAAGGTCTTGGGACCTGAGAATCCTAAGATAATGACTTTTCTGGGATAAAGAAAAAACTCAGCAAACAGTTTATAGAGTTTAGATTTCTTTTAACTTTCATTCTGAAGGTGTCTATCCCTGTTACAAGAAAGTATTTGTGATAGAGTATTGGTATTTTATTTTTCTTAGGAGATGATGGATTTTGATGTCCCTATAGATATAAATGGAGCATGCGTATTTGTCTCTGTAGGACTAGTTATACTTTCTATCTTTTCTAACAGAGACAAAATGGAGCTGACCCCGAAGAGTGCCTTATGCTAATTGTTTTACAGGAGGTCTGAAGAGGCTGGAGGCAGCAGGCACCCACAGAAAAATTGGAGAGACCAAGCCGCAGAATGGTTAATATTGTGTGATTTACAAGTCTAATTTGATGCGACTTACAGCCCAGAGGATTTTATTTTTTAAACAACAGAAACAAGCACAACAAAAGTGGCTGTGCTTCGTAGGGCCACGCCTAAGTTTGGGCTTGGGACCATCTCTGCCTCTTCAGTGGAGCTGGGCCACAGGCTCAGCAGCAGTACTTTTGGGGGTATAAATGTTTAGGGATTCTATGAGTGTTATCAGAGTCATTGGAAGTCTCAAATTTGAACTCAATCTTAACAACTGGCATATTATTTAAATTTATTACAACAATTTTATTGAAGCATGATTGACATGTAAAAATCTGGATATATTTAATGTCTACAACTTGATGAGTTTGGAGATAAATATGCATCTGTGAAACCATCACCACCATCAAGATCATAAACATATCCATCATCTTCCAAAGTTTCCTCCTACCCCCTTTACTACTATTACCCTTATTTATTTATGTTTGTGGTAACAGCATCTATCATAAAATTTACTCCCTTAGCAATTGAAAATATAGTCATACTCTATATACTGGTACCTGGTCAATTTTAAATATAGTCACACTCTATATACCACTGTCTGGTCAGCTTGATACATGATGGATAAAGCGTATAGCCTAGATGTGTATCAGGCTGCACCATGTAGGTTGTAAGCACACTCTGATATTCACACAATAATGAAATTGCCTACTGATGCATTTCTCAGAATGTATCTTTATTTGTAAGTGATACGCGACTGTATAACACAGTAGAGTGAGCTATGGATACCATGCTGGTTAGTAGATCTCCAGAGCTTATTTATTTTGAATAACTGAAATTTTGTACTCTGACAATTGCCCCATTTTCCTTTGCTCCATTTCTGTCAACCACCATTCTCTCTGCTTCTATGATGTCAACCATTTCAGATTCCACATATAAGTGAGATCAAATAGTATTCATCATTTATAGTGACCAGTATTTTATTAGTTTTATTCCAGGAAGTCTCTAAGGCTTGCAGCATTTACATCCATCAGGGAATAGACAAGTAGGCCAATAGCTTTTGTGAACATATTTTCTAAAAAGTTGCAAGAAAATGTTTTATTTGTCTTAATCACCAAGCAGGTTAAACATTCCTCCTGCAATTTCATTTAAGAGCTTAAATGTATTTCCCAAACCCTTATGGATACCAATAAGTAAGCTCAGTCTCCGCACACAGTTAGTGACTTTATATATGCAACTCATATTTGATCATGAAAACACATCTGTATCACTGTGTCTGAGCTCTGCAGCCCAATTGCTTCCCCGGACCTTGCCAGACCTTATTTTGCTCTAGCTCTGTGTGATGACCTCCTCCACTCCTGCCAGCCTTTTTGTCTGCCCAGGCCCACATATGCGTAACTGAAATATCATGAATTCCAGATGAGTGGGATCCAAATTTGTGAGCTTATTCTATATGCTTATTAATTCCACTGCCCTACACAGGTGGAAATGTGGTTTTAAGTGATTGTTGGACACTGTGAATATTTCCCATGCATTGCAAGGATGGAAAAAACATGTGCTAAAAAATCGTGAACTGACTGACTGTAAAAACTCACAGTGCTTAATAGCTCTTAAATTTTCATAATGGCCTGCTTACCTTTGGTGGTCTTCTTAGTAGATTTCAGTGATCGTACTTTGGGATTCCATCTAATGGTTGAAGCATGAAATAACAGTGCTTTAAGGTTTCTTGAATGAGTTAATGCCTGGGAGGTGTCCTTGGCCTTTTTCACTCACTAAACAGCATTTCTTTGTCTCTTAGCTTATATTAAATACATTTAAGAAGACAAAAGAGGTTCTAAAGGGAATTCAAAAAAATGTACTGGACTGAGATTTAAAAATGCACCTAGTAAATGTCAATTCCTGCCTCCAAGCTTAACACAGGAATCTAGGAGGTGGTCTGGTTTGCTAGACTGGAAATATTCCTGAAAGAACCCAGCTGTCATAGACAGACGGAGCTGTGTGTGTATGTAGAATGCAGAGTGGAAAAGCTAGGGCAGCATGAGGACAAATGGTAGGCCAAAGTGACTTTAAAAAAAATAGATAATTGAAACAAAGTGCTCTTAATGTTTTACTTAATTAATTAAAAGTCCCAATTAGTCATTTATTTGAAGTGGTCTTTTCTTTCTTTCCAGGTTCCTGGTTAAGAATATTGGTTCTGGTGCCAGACTTTCTGTCTTTGACTCTTAGGCTTACTGTGTAATTTGGGGTGAGCTGTTCCCCCTTGTGGTCTCCTCCCCTGGGAAGTGGAGATGGCAATGGTATCTGTTCTGTAAACTTGTAATGTGGATGAAATGAAACAATCCTTATAAAACATTTAAATCCTGTGATGCTCAGAATCAATAAATAGTACTAATTTATGGGTGCTTCCCTTTCTACAGATAGTGTTATTACTTTGCAATTTTTTGAATTGACACTTAAAAATTGTACATATGGGCCGGTGAGATGGCTCAGCGGCATAAGCGCCTGCCTGGCAAGCGTGAGGGCCCGAGTTCGACTCCCGGAACCCACATACGAAAAAGGGGCCAGTGATATTGCTCAGTGGCACGGGTGCTTGCTGGCGCGCGAGGCCTGAGGTCGAACCCCCGGTACCCACACAAAAAAAATTGTACATATTTATGGGGTACAGTGTGATAATTTGATATAAGTATACAATGTATAATGATGAAATCGGGGTAATGAGTATTTCCCTCTGTTGAACATCATTTTTTGTGGTGGAGACCTTTGAATGCCTCTCTTCTCTTCTTTATAAAATATATAACAAATTGCTCTAAACTACAGTCACTCCTTTGTGCCATAGAATGTTGGAACTTATTTTTTAATATGACTGTATTTCAGTACCTGTTATTGAACTTCCTTGTACCCTCCTCCCCTCCCCTCTAGTGACCACTATTCTACCTTCTATTCCTATGAAAGTAGCTTTTTTTGCTTCTGCACATGAGTGAGAACGTGTAGTATTTGTGCCTGGCTTACTTCACTTAACATAATGTTGTCCGGTTCCAGATGGCATTTTTGCTCTAGATCAGAAGGATGTGATATATTTTCAAAGTGTTTCCACACAAATTATCTCATTTGATTTTTCCTACATTCCTATGAGTTAGGAAGTAGGAATAGGCCACAGTAACAAATAGGTCCCCCAAACTTTAGGGGATTAACCCAACGTCTATTTGCTCATGAAGCAACACAAGGAAGATATTTTGGGTTGGAGGAGGTAGCTTTTTTTTCACAGGGTGATCCTGGGATATATTTTCTGGCTTTGCCATCTTTAATATGTGGATACCCGGGTCCTTTTCATTGCCCACATGGGCAGGTAGGAGGAATAAAAGGTGGCACACTAACCTTTTTGGGCTGGAAATGGCACTGAGCACTTCTGGTCATATTCTGTTTGCTAGGAATGAGAGTCCCATGGCCAGGCCTAACTACAAAGGACACAAGGATACATACTATAGCTGTGTACAGGAAGTACAGATCCATGATCAATAGCTAGAGATCTCTGCCACACATGCAGGAGGAAGCTGGGCTCCAGGGAAGCTAAGGTGACTTGCCCAATGTGGCATTAGTAGCCATCCTCTAATATTTTGGGATACAATGTGAATTCTAGCTAGAATCATATTTAGTATGGACAGAAAAGAAGAAAGAGTGAGGTAATAGTGAATGCTGTGGTTTGTTAAAATCTTAATCCCCAAAGTCATAAAATAATGATATTTGAAAGTGGGGCCTTCCAGGGGGAATCTGGGTTAGATGAAGTCATGAGGGTAAAGCCCCATGATGGCATTAATGGCCTTATAAGAAGATGAAAAGAAACCCCAGCTAGCACACTCGCTTTGAGGTGCTAGCCATATGATATCGTGTGCCATATTATGATGCAGAAAGCAGGTCATTACTAGGTGCCACACCATGCTTTTGGACTTCCCAGCCTTTAGAACTGTGAGCTAAACAAACCTCTATTCTTTATAAATCACCTCATCTGTGTTATTCAATCACAGCAACAGAAAACAGATTAAGACAGAAGCCTATCTTGGCATTTGGCTGGGGGATGCTGCCAGGTAAGTGCAGTGGAGTTTTACTTCCACTTTCTCACATTTCTTGCTGTTTCTTTCCCCTGTTTGTAGCCACCTAATGGGCCACTGGTCCTGGCTGGGGAGATTCGAATCTCCACTGAGATGAAACAACAGTACCTCTCCAGCTGCTATTGTTGCAGGCATCCTGGCTGCAGGATCAAGGAGAAAACCTTGAATCAATTTTTCTCATGGAGGCTGAGGGGTTGGCTGCCTGCCCATTACAACTTGTTAAAACGAACACTTAGACTTTGGGGACAGAGGGGTGAAGCCAGAGCTGTGGGGTGATTCTGGCCCCAGGCTCCTCTCTGTTGGTTTTAGGGACATCGGTGTCACAGTTGCAGGTTAGAGAGGGATAATACTGAGCCTTCCATCTCTTCTTTCTCACCTAAAACATTTCAAATTTGCTGGACTTTCGCCAGGCACTTTTCCCATTCAAGCAGGGCTCAAACACTCTCCCAAAGCTGTTCCTTGGGGAAGAGAGCCTCAGAAGTTTGTGGCTCCTCCTCTTCTGTGAAGGGTGATAAATACTCAGGTCACACAAGTTTCTGACCTGCTATGCCAGGGGCTCCCATCCACCTTGGCCAATGGCCCACTGATTGGACCAGCCAACGAGTTTTGTTTTACTTGACATGAAAGCTGGTTGAAGTTAAGCAGAGACATGTTTTTGTTTCTTTAATAAATAAAAGGATGCTGTACATGAATAAAAGTCACTCCCTTGAGGTTTTTAGGCTTCCAAAAATAGTCCCAGGCTTCGCCAAGGCCTATGCAGCCAGAATTTCCATGGAAAGCTCCGCCAGTAGGGCAGAGGCAGTGCCAGTGGGTGTACAAACAGGCCGCCCGACCTGCCCCCCACCCCTTCCTGTCTCAGTCAGCGGGAGTTTAGAAAACAGGTTTTTGAAATTGTGTTTATTTTATGGTTTGAGATAAAGTCAATAGAAGCAGTAGCAGCGATATTTATTGATCATGGAATGCAATTTGGGGGCTGCAGGGCCTGGGGAAATGGAGGTAGGTTATAACAGATGGTAAGGGGGGAGGGGGGAAAAATTTGTCTCTGTCAGTCAGGACATATTTCTTAGAGAGAGAGAGAGAGAGAGGAAAAGTGGGACAAGAAAATTATACTAAGTAAATAGATTTTTAAAGAAAATCTATTTTAAAGCAAATTTCCCTTCCTCCAAATAATTGACAAGCCGAAGGTGAGGTGCTTACCAGCAGGAAATTATCTTCCAGTTCTTTTTACCATAGACCCCACCTTCAGGATTTGCCCTCTAGCTCAAGGGCTGGTCCAGGAGAAGGCACCGCTGGGCTGCCCACTGTGCCCTCAAGCACGCACCACCAGCTTGTTTCTGCTGGAGGGAAACTGTCCCAATTGCTAGTGTCTGCCCACTCAGCACACTTTCCTGAGGTTCTGATTTCACGGAAGCTGTTAGACGTGTAAGAAACAACAACCAAAACCCCAAATGGTACTGACCAGGGCAGACTGCCTTGTCTCTCTGTAGGTTACACCTTAGAAGTGGCTGTGACTCAGAGGAACAAAGTTGGAAGTTTCAGAAAAGCAGATTTAAAAAATAAACACCTTTTTGGGGGGTAAGGGGGAGAAGGTGGTAGTGAATATTTTTAGTTATTAAACTTAAGCTCTGCTCTAGAGAGAGTGCATAGTTGCTTTAAAAATGGATTTTTTAAATAAATGAAAATATTCCTCCCTAAATCAAGGTGAATGTAAAGAAAGGTTCTGGGGATGAAATGAGAAAATCCTCCAAGGGGTACCTCAAACTGTTAAGAGAAATAAATCCTCTTTCCGGTCATCTCATGACTTAACTTCATTTTTCTCATGTGCCCTAATTGGGAGTGGGGGTCCTGAGAGTTAGATCAGAATCTCCAGGCAAAGCTGCCTCGCTAGTCTTTTTTGAGAAACTCAGTAGCCCTACTTGCTGAGGTGATCAATTTTGAAAGCATGAGAGACCTGATTATATTGGCTGGAAAACAGGAAAGCTTGTTAACTATGAACAGTTCTGCATATTTTTATTCTGAAGTCTTCAAAGAAATGGTTTGAAGAGGGCATCCCGGGCACTTAAATTTTCAAACAAAACTATCATCACAGGAACGTAAGACATTTTTCTTACAGCTGAAAAAGAAATCGTGCATCGCAAAGGCCAGTTCCACTTGAGCTGGAAGCACATGTTTTCCCTGGCAGGCTGAGATTTTGTGAAAGCGTCCATTTCTCATACTTCTATTCCTGATCACCTTTCTTGTTCAGTTTTAGCCACATACATACTTAAAGGGTGGTTGGGTGGTATCCTGTGTGTTTGGATATCCAACCTTTTAGATATTTGGTTTGCTAGAAGAGTATCTAGTGTTGCTCGAGAAATGTTTATCTGATTAAAGAAGCATTTTACTATGAATGTTCAAGAAACCAAGTCTGCTTGTAAATTCATGTCTGTGTAATGGGAAAACATCTGGGTAAATGGTAAAAAATCAGTCGGTGAAGGGGATTGTGTTTTACAGGAGTTCAGGTTCTCGAATGTTAATATACACTGGCAGTGCACCTGTCACATACAGCAATGTTTCTTTTTACGGCATCATATACTCTCCTTTCAGCATTCAGTCACAGTGACGCAAATCTCAGGAAACAAGCCCATCTTTACCGTGTGCTGGCCTTTTCAAACCCACTTGCAGACGTTTGCTTTAATCTTCTGCAGCCTTCATCTGCCTCATAGGAAGTGGCTCACCTGTGGTGACCTGTCCCCATGAGAAAGTTTCTTTCTTTTCCAATGACAGTTTCTATTGTCTTCAGGTGGGTGTGCTGGCATCTCCTGTAGTCAGAATCATGAACTGTCGTATGCCTTGGAGGATGCCCAGACTTTACTCCTACTTTGAAGGTGAAGAAATGGAGCCCAGAATGGTAAAGAGACTTCTCTCGTCTCAGTGTGAATGTACTGCCTGCCGCTGCGGTTTGATGTGCTGTGAGTATGATGTCCATGGGTTCACGTGCTGGGAGCTTGGTCATCACAGTGGTGATGTTAAGAGGTGAGGTCTAGTTAGGTTATTAGATCATTGTTGGCACTGCCCTTGGAAGCAATACAGTTCTCATGGGTCCTCACTTAGGTCTCTTGAGAATATTTTATAAAAGATCAAGGCCAGCCTCTTCGTGCCCTCTGGATTCCTGTCTCTCCTTGCGATCACTCTTTCTTACACACGTTCCCACCATGCAGCCATTTGCCCCATGACGTAGAGTAGAGCTCTCGCCAGAGTAGGGCCAGTGCTCTCAAACCTTCCAAACTCTGAGCTAAAAATAAACTTCTCTCTCTTTTTTTTCATCAGAAGTGCTCAGCCTCACATATTTTGTTATAGCAACAGAAAATGGACTAATATACCTGCTTTGTTGTTTAAATATTTCTCAGGACTATCACCATCACTTTCCTCCACCAACTTCTCCCCAAGGCCAGCATTCAGCACCTTTCTTTGGACCTTATTGTAATATCCTCACCTGTGGTCTCTCCTTATCAAGACCTGCCCACTTTACGGTGACACTTTCTATTGGAGTTCAGCCAATTTAAAATATAAATGTGTCCAGTGCTGCTTCTGTGCTCAGTATCTTCCATGATGCCCATCACCCTTAGGAGGGGTTCCAAGTTTCTTAGCCCAGTGCCTCAGTGTCTCTGTGACTTGACCTCCATCTGTCCCTCTAGCTCATTTCCATCTTTTTCATCTCACTTTTTATGCTCTCTTAGTATTGAACTGCTTGCAGTACCCCTACTGTACATCTATGCCACCACGTACTTCTTCACCTGTGAGGTTTTGCTCATGTTATTGCCATTTCAATATGATATTTTGGTTGTGAGCAAATGAAATCTACCCTGGGTGATTGAGGCAGGAAATAAGTTTATTGAAAGGACATCAGCTGGCCTACAGAATTCCTCTACTGGCAGAAGAACTAGATCAGAGGATACCAGCTGAAACCATCACCCAAGTCACTTTCTAGAATGGGTCTACTGTGGTCACACTGCTGCTGTAGCCCTTGACACTGTAGCCTGTACTGTCCACACCCTGACCTGGGGTGCTGGAGGCTGCCCAAGGCTACCTGCCACCACTGTCTTTGGGAACTAGATTTTGGATGGCTGTTTATAGTGTCAGGAGTGATTTGTTGTGCCCTGTGTTTCTCTGTGTCATTAGCTCCTGATTTAATGTATTGGCACATGTATCTGATTGCCTAAACCTAGGTCATATGTCTGCTCCCCAACTTCACAGGAGCGAGAAAAGAGTTTCAGGGATATTTGTTTTCTATAGTGAGAATCCAACTGAGTGTCCACAGAAGGGGAATTCCCCAAACAAAGGAAGGCAGTTCACATACTGAGGAGCTCAAAGAATGACCCTTGTCTATTATAATTCCTTAGACTTTGGGATACTTCTGTGAGCTGTCCAGTGGCCTCTCACGGCTTACTTGTAGTGCTTTGTCCCATTTTATTCACCTGTTTAAGTTTTGCTTCTGTCTTATATAAGCACAGTTTCTATGTCTCAGGAATGTCTTCCTTGCACCCCAGATTAGAATTTGTATTTCCTTTAGGCTTTGGGGCCTATTTTTTCCTCCCTTTTTGTTAATATATGTTTGCAATATATAATAAACACATTCATGATGGGGAGGTGGTACATACACATATCACATCTTGGTCCTTTTTACTTCCCCTTCCCTTCCCCTCATCTTTGTCTCTCCCCATCTGCAGATCCCCCTCCCATCTCCACAAGGTCTATCTCCATTTCCCATAATCTATCTTTTATTTTGCTCTTTAAGTTATTTGTACTTTGGAGCTATTTATGCCTTGTCACTTATGAAATTTGTGTTCCTGTTAAGGTATTTATGTCTGCTTCTCATTGGCAAACTCCCCAAGGACAGGTACTGTATCTTAATAATTTCTGGACTTCCAGCACCTAACACAGCAATCTGCTTTTATAACATGCCCAGTAAATTCATTCATTACTCACTGTTGAACTGAATGGAACTGAATTGCAGAAGATTACACAGGAATCAGCGGTGGACATGGAGTAAAACCAAATCCCTTGACTTCATTGTTTCTAACATAACAGAAACAGGGACATTCCTACTTTTCTTTCTCTCTCTTCCACCCTAGTCTTTATTTATTTCTACTCATGGTTTAGTTTCTGTCAGTCTTCATCATTCCCATTAGATTCCTTTCCCAACCACTGCCATGGCAAGTGGTTGAAGGAACCAAAAGATATTAATTTGTAAACCATGACCCTGCCAGGTCAAGGGGAAGCATGAAAACCTTGGACATAGAGTAGACAAAGGCAGAGAACTTTCAGGAAACTACTTCCAGTTATAATTCAGCCTTATTCAGGGATTGCGCTAGGTTTCAGACATACAACCTAACCTATGTGCATGTCTACATGCATTCATCAATGGCCAAAGCCAGGAATCAATGCTTTGGGATCAAAGTAACGGGATCAATGTTTTGGCCCCTGAGCCCTCTGGCCAAGAAGTGATGCATTCTTAAGAGAAACATACACACAGCTCATGTTGGCCATACAGCAGCTTGGATACATGGATTTATACTTCAGCAGACAGTTGGTTCCCGGGTGGAAATGTGGGCTACGGGCCAAGAGACCCCAGTTCAATTTTTAGTTAAGTCATCTCTGTTTATTTCTCATAAAATACATATTTAAAAAATTTGAAATTAAAATGTCATGCTTAAAACACTCTACAGTAAACAGAGGCCCTAAAAGAAGAGCTGTTGCCAGCATCACTTTTTGTTAAAGCTGTATCCAATTTAAAGTTTATTTTATACCCTGGATATGGAATGGTTTGCGGAGTGCTGCAGAAGTCGCTGCACATCTCTCTGGGCAGGACTGATCAGATTCTCTTGCAGACTCCTTTCCACACAGGGCATCTTCAAGCTTGGGGAAAAGGCGACTTTAGGCGTTGATGGATGCATGCGGATGTGCACACGTTGCATTGGGAGGAAGGCTGTGCATCTACAACCCGCTCCTCTCTGCTTGCTCACCAAGTCCTGTCAATTTTACCCTTTAAGTCTACATTTGGCCTCTCTTTTTCTCTCCATCTGCCCTATCCTGGTTGCCTTCCTCATCGCCTCTGGATTAGCCTCTCTGAAGCCACTATTGCCCCTCTCTTACCCAGTCCTGACCCTTTAATTTCTGCCATCCTTCCCCTATTCTTCAAATCCACCAGCACTCTCCTATGCTCTTAGAATAAAGGTGAAAATCTCAGCACAGCCCCAGGCCTTCCACCTCTCTGGCCTGTTCTGGCGCCCACTCCACCATGTTCTCTCTGGGACAGGTGTGCTAGTCTGTCAGTTACATGACTGGGCTTTGTCCTTTCTGCCCCGAGGACATCCTCATGCGGCCCCCTGTGCTTGGGAAGCTCTCCACAACCTCCTTAGCCCTGTGCTCTGCACCTGGCTAATCCCAACCCCATTTCTAAATCTCAGTTCAGAGATCATTTTCTACTCCCCACCCCATGAGTCTTTTTATTCTATATTCTCACCATTTCACAAAAATATCCTTCTCCTTTCTTAGCATTTATCATCATTTGAACTGACACCTTTAATCTGCGATTATTTGAATGATCTTGCTGTCCCCACTAACAGAAATGTTAGCATGCATAACTTATTCAGTACCTGGCAATGTCGCAGTTGTCATTATATTAACACACTTGGTTCTCACGAAAACTGAAGAGGTACAGTCTATTATTGTCCTCCCTGAGGGCTTCACTAGTACACCCTCAGCCACACAGCTGCCAAACCGACAGCTGGGAGCTGAGCCTAAGTATGCTGACCCCAAATTGCACACATTCGATTACGTTGCTATGGTTTGAATATGGTTTGTGTCCCCTCCAAAAGTTCACATGATTACAGTAAAGGGTTGGTCCCCAGGTGATGGTACTGGAAGGTGGCATGGACTTTTAAAAAGTGGGTCCTGGTGGTAGGTCATTGGACATTGGGAGAATGCCCTGAAAAAGATTATGAAACATCAGTCTCTCTCTCTTTTTGCTCCTGCCTCAAGATGGGACCAATTTCCCCAACATGCGACCGTATCATTGTCACCTCCCCTTTACTGTGAGGTCCTCACTAGAGGCCAAACCAATGGAGTCCTTACCAGAAACCACAGATCGTGGGAACATTTAATATTATATGGCACAGGGAGTGAAGGCTGCAGGTGGAATTAGGGTTGCTAATCCACTGACCATGAGATGAGGAGGACCCTGGACTGTTGTGGTGGACTCAATGCAGTCAGAAGAGTCTCACATGACAAGCAGATAGGCAGGTGAGAGGGTGTCAGAGAAATGCAGTGTAACAAGGGCTTGCCTAGCCCACGTTGGCTTTGACAGTGGAGGAAGGGGTCAGGAGAGAAGGCGTGCATGGGGCAGCCTCCAGAAGTGAAAAAGACAAGGAGACAGATTTTCTTCTGGGGCTTGCAGAAGGAATACAGCCTCTTGTAGACACCTGGATTTCTCTCAGTGAGGCCCATTTCAGAATTCTGACTTGCAGAACTGTGAGATAAGAAATACTATTTTAAGCCATTTAAATTCATGGCAACTTGTACAACAGCAGTAGAAAATCAGCCATGTGTGGGTATGGACATACTGTATGTATTTTTTTTTTTTTTTTAATATTCAGGTACTGGGAGTTGAACTCAGGACCTCGCGCTTGCCAGGTAGGTGCTTATGCCGCTGAGCTATATCACTGGCCCGGATATCTATTTTTTTGTGTGTGTGTGTGTACCGGAGGTTGACCTCAGGACCTCGCACGCCAGCAGGCGCCCGTGCTGCTGAGCTATATCACCGGCCCTTTTTTCATTTGTGGGTTCTGGGAGTCGAACTTGGGCCCTCACGCTTGCCAGGCAGGCACTTATGCTGCTGAGCACCGGCCCGATATCTATGTTTTACACATAGGAAAAATCAGGTTTTTTTTTTTTTTTTTTTTTTTTTGCCAACCAAGAACCTATCTTTCCCCCTTGGGAAATGCTGCCCTATTGAGAAGGCATGTACTAGAGTATAAGAATAAGCATTGTTTTTGGCTTTTGGCACCACACTGTCTCTAGTTCCTGGCATAGTGCCTGGCACAGAGTATTTGTTAAATGAGTGACTGACTGAATGAGTACCTGTGAATTTTGCTTAAGGACTATAGTTCTACTTCTGAAAAATAGAAAGGGCGAAGGATTTCATCTCAGGATGTGAGCGACTCAGGGTTTGAGTACAGTGCTGTGGGTGACATAGTAATTACCACAGGGTTGTCAGTTTCCAGGGGCACCTGCTGGGTTTTATCAGGCTGTTTAAGGCACGAGCAGGAAGGGCTCAAGGGTGCTGGCTCTGGACGTGCTGTGAGCACAGTGGTGGCCCAGGCCTCCAGGTTTTGGGGAGTCCTGTGGGTAGATGAATGAAGGATACTCACTACTAAGGAAAAACAATCAAGATCTACCGAGAAGGGGGTAAAGCATCTGGGCTTATCAGTAGTTGGGGTGGATTAACTAATGGTCCATTTGGAGCACCCAGCTGCACTGAGTCAGCGTGGTTCTGGGTATGGAAGACCCACCTGAGGACTGCTGCCAACAGCATAAAAGAACTGCAGGGGAAGATGGCATGCTGTTGCTGGAGGAGCTTGTCGCACTGCTTTTCCTGATATGAACTCAGCCGTTCTCATCATTGGAGGAGCTCAAGTCCTTGCTGTCACTGAGGATGGCTGCTGTTCTCTTTGAGGGAGCTCTGCTCCTTACCTTGAGCGTCACTTCCTGGCTCCACCAGATCCCTCAGCCTGCCGGCACAGATCCTTCATCCCTCTGGCACAGACTTTCTAGCTTCCACCACTGACATTTGGGCCTTCCCAGTGCAGATCCATGATACAGACTTGCATGAAACATTTTCATGAGCTCTAGGCCTCCAGCTGGACTCGTGGAGGACACTGCCATGGGCTCTAGGTCTTCAGCTGGACTCATGCAGAACATTGCCATGGGTTCCTGGCCCTCAGCTGGATTCTTTGAGTCTCTAGTGCATGGACAGATCTCTTGCACTCCTTTGCATTGAACGTTTAGGGTGAATATTATAAAAGAATCCTATAAATTATGTGTCCTGTATTAAGTTTATTCCCTTAAAAACCCTGACTACACCAGTAGTTCAGCTTTTTAAGACCAGTCTCCTTCTATACACTATCTTTGCAAAACTCATGCAGTCAGTATTTTCATCCCCATTATGCTAGTGAGGAAGCTCAGAGAGGCCAAGTGCTCAAAACCTCTTTGGAAAAATTTTCTAGGCACTTGAGACCTACAGAAAGAAGGCTTTTCAGTTTAGTGTTATTGTTATTATTTTAGCTCATTACAAGTCTCTATGAGCTGAGTTTAAACAAGTCATTTTTAAGTCTTAGGTAGGGCAAGCAGATTCAAAGACAGATGCTTTTTTTTCCCTGTCAGTTCCTTCTCTTCCCTTTTTGTTGTCAAATATTTACTTGGAAAGAGTTTTCCAGGGCTTGGGTGTTGGTGGCCCAGCCTTTGCAGGAGAATCTACATCACCATGGGATGTTCTGGCCAGCTCCCTGGCTCTGGGGAATGGGGGCTTTTCCCGGGGGTCTGCTCTGTCTGTGTCATGGTGATGATGGAGCACCAGACTCCCTTGGAGGACAGGACACGCTGGCTTCGGTTCTGCCCCAGCTTCGGTGGGTAAGTGCATTCCTTTTTGACCCTCCTGGAGGTGCTGTATGGGGCAGCCAGGCAGAGCACTCCACTAGGTAGAAGCCAGAAAATGGAGTGTGGAATGTGCTGAGCTCTGCACTCCATGGCAGTGCCAACTGGGAACCTCAGTATGGAGGGCTGCTGGAGGGAGGGCCATGGCCTTTGGAGAGGTGGACACAATGGGGGCTGGGCACAGTGAAGCAGAAAAGGCCTCTGGGGGAGCCATTTCTCAGGCACGTGTGAGGGATGCTGCAGAGCCATGCTTGGCAGAGCCCACTCCTTCACTTGATCTCACCACATGGCAGGGTTGATCTCCAGGGCCCAGGCATAGCTAACACGGAACACTTGTCTGGCACTCATGTTTATAAATAACTTTCTCGTGCAAGATCTCAGGATAGTGAGTCTTAGGGGGTCTGGCCCAACCTCTCCATGGTTGTTTTGTTTCCATATTTTAGCAGTCATTGATTCTAATACCTACTATGTGCAATGATAACAGCAAACATAAACATTTGTATTGTGATTTTCATTTAATGTATTTTCAACTTCTATTATCTAATTTATCTTCATATCTAACCCTATGAGATTGGATTTTATGCTTTTGTTTTTCAGATGAGAAATTAAAGTGTAGCGAGACAAATTAATATGCATTGGTCCATGAAGCGATGGATATGAGTAATATGATCTCTCATAGCATGTGCACTACTGTAAGTTCTTACATTCACTTAATTCCTGGTGCATCAGGGGTAAGTATTATTAGTATTACTCTTAATTGACAGGTACAAAAACCAAGGTACGAAGTGACTAACAACTTGCCCATGCAGCTACTAAGAAGAGGCAAGATTTGAACTCAGGTAATGCTGGTTCCATAGACAGTAGATTTAACTACTGCACTGCCCCAATCTCTATAAAGTAAGACTTAATGCTAAGGCTCAGCCTCTCTACCATGCTACCTTTCTATGCCAAATGAGATATAGAGGAAAATGGGAGATATGAAGGAAAGTGATATTGTTCCTGTTTATAGTCTGGTGGCGGAAAGATGTGGCTCAGGTGAATCTTTAGGGCAAAAAGTAGTGAGTGTTAAGCAGAGGTCAAGGGGAGCTCTTGAGAAATGGCCCAGGGGATTTAGATCTTGTAGTTTCTATAGTCCCTTCCCTGCTGATGCTGCCCATGCTGGCCTGGCTAGTCCCAGTTTCTCCCTTAAATGAAGTAGCCCTTACAGGTGTAGTGGATTGGCCATTTTGTCCTCATATGTGAGGTGTCAGGCTATTCCTCTAGAATTTCTCCCTATATACCGCATGACCAATAAACGCAGAGATCACCAGCAAGCAACTGCACAAAAGAATATCCTAAAATGTCTAGAACCAGGTACTCTATTCCCTGAAGATGGATCCTCTTCGGACTCTGGATTTCCCTGACTGGTTCCTCACCAACTTGGAAGGGCATCTGTTGCTGCCTCTACTGGATGAATCTTTCCTACTCTTGAACTGAATCCAGCACTGTCTGTTTATGTCCCCTCGCCACTAGCACAGTTAAGCCTTGACCACTACCTCCCCTTGGTCATCACTTTCTAGATTGCAGTGCCATATATAACTTTGATGGTTATCTTTTGTAAACCAGGAATAGGAATATGTGGTTTGGCACATATTTGTATACTTCTAGGATTGATGATTTAAAATATTTGCAATTAAAGCTGTCATTTAATGTCTTGGACATTTGATTACTATCACATTATAATTTTTCTGGAATCTCTACAGTCTGGCTGGTGGGACCATAACTTTCTACCTGCTAGCTCTGAAAGAGTACCTATTTCCTGCATTGGGGTTCTTTCCTTTCTCTTTCTTTTCTATCCCAAGTTCATGTCTTTGCCACCACAGCTTAAGAAGCCTAAACTTCCAGCCAATCAGTACCTTATATGGGTATTTAGGGATATTCTTTTATTTAGTGGAGTCATAAAATTAGCTAGAAATTGCTCAAAAACTGGCATAGAATTTGTCTTGCTATTTGATATTTGGGTAATAAGTTACATGGAAATTAGCATCTTGGTCACCAATATGGATCTTGGGTCATCTTGTTTTGAGTCTTAAGGTGGAAGGCAATAATCTGTGTGCATGGATATATCAGCAAGTAACATAAAACCGTCTGATGTCTTGTTTCCTTAGCACAACAATCCTGATATTATCACAATTTGCAGAGAATTAAAGTAACCCATTTAAGGAATGCTGCTAAGTGAAGAGTTGGAGTATGAACCTGGTAGGATGAGGCAGAAGACAAACACTTAGATACTATACTATACAGTAAAACCTTGGATTGTGATTGTTTTGTGAGTGTTCTGCAAGACAAGCAAACATTTCTAATAAATTTTAACTTGACCGATGAGTAATATCTTGCAATATAAGTAGTACATGACACCAAAAGTCATGTGATCATGCCAAAAGTCACATGATCACAACTGAGCCAATAGTTCTCCTTTCTCTCTCTCCCTCCCTCCCTCTGTCACTCTCTCTTTCTTTCTCTCTGCAGGATTGTGGGTGATCGTCTCCCAACAGCAAGAGGTTATGGAGGCGATCTCATCTGTAGAGGAAGAGGAGGAAAAGGTGGAGGACTCTCTCACTTCAAATGAGATTAGGGAGATGTATAAAATGTGGGAAATGTGCAAAATTTTGTAGAAAACACCACCTGAATAAGGCCATGGCAGTGCAAGTGATGAATCTGCTTAATGACAATGCAGTGTCACATTTCCATGAAATCCTCTAAAGCAGGTAAAAGTAAATGTCATTGGATAGGTTCCTTGTTAAAGTTGCATGAAAAGAAAAGGATTCTATTGAGCCAATAGTTAGCAGTGATTCCACTGGCAATAGTGGAAATCATCCTACGCAGTAGCCCTCTTCTCTCTTGTCTCCCTCATACCAGCCATGAGGGTTATCAAAGGTAAGTAAGTACAGATTCGTTTGTTTATTTTTCTTTATATTTTGTATTTTCTTTATTATTTTGTACTATATTATAGTATTGTAATACTTTTTATATGAATATTTTTGGATTTTGGAATCATCTGAATTTCCATTATTTCTTATGGGGAAACTCAGTTTAATATACAAGTGCTTTGGATTACAAGCATGTTTTCAGAATGAATTAAGCTCACAAACCAAGGGTTTTACTGTACTTTTTGTGAGTAACTTAAACTATCATCATTTACTGAGATTCTGTGAGAAAGATGCTTCCACATTTCATTTTCTCAGATAATCTTGACAACTAGATTAAGAAATAGGTGTAATGATTAGTTTCATTTTTCAATTTAGGTCATTGAAACTCAAGTTAGATAGCTAGTCTAAGGTCAGGCCACTAGTCAGAGAAAAATGTGTGAATTTAGAACCAGATGCCCTGCTCTACTCTTTTCATCATATCACTGCTGGATGCTAATTAATTAATTCCAATTATTTCATTAATGCAAAATTCTTGGGTCTAGTTTGTGGTAATTATCACATTGCAAATCTGAGTCTTAAGAGAAATGGCTTCAGAGTTTGACAGACTTTTGTTTGACTGCTTGTTCTCGTACTTGCTAATTTCAAGACATTAAAGGCAAATTAACTTCTTGGTGTCTCAGTTTCCTTACCACGGCCCTGGGTTTTACGCATGTATGCTAGAAGAGACGGTCTGTGAGGACACAGCCTGGTGCATGGTGGAGCTCCGGGCATGTCAGCTTCTCTTCAGGCTGACAAAGGGCCACACAGACAGCAGTTCCGGCAGGAGGACTTGAACGCACAGCTCTCTGCTCGACTCCATTACTCTCCACTTCTCATCTGGTTTCCATGTGCTCTCTACATCCTTCCATGTCTAGTTTATGTGACAGTTTAATAGGGCATGAATGTTTTTCAGAATAGCTAAGTTTTATTGGCAGCTCCTTAATTGATTCCAAAGACATGAGAATACTTATTCTAGAAGCACCTAGTTCTGGATACCCTGTCATCAAATTAAAGGAGGAATACTAGTTAGGTCTTTGAGAATGTGCAGTTTGAGGGCCTATCATTAATTAAACCTTATCCAGTTTTTCTGGAGATAGTTGTTTAGAGTAATACATAACTCCTGAAAATTAAAAACAATTAAAGGAAATAAAGAACAAATACTTCCCTATACCAATAATACAAATGGATCCCTTTAAAGGGCATAAAACAGTGCCTGACACAATTCTTTTCACACTAGGCTATCACCAGTTCCTACCTTCTATAGAAGCAAGGTGGAAGTAGGCCAGCCTACGAGGTGAACGTGGTTTTCTGGAGGAGGGAGAAGTAGTGGTCTGGAAACTTCCCTGGGCCTTTGCTTCTCTGCCTGGCCAAGGTCACCTGACAGCCGCTGTACCTTGGGCTCAGGCAGCTGGGGACTCTACCCTCCTTCCCACTAACTGGTTTCATGATGTTCTTTCTCAAATTATGGCACAAGCATTTTCTTTTCCAGAATGTATTCTGAAGCTAGGATACAATTACTCATCTGGTTTAATTTAAAATGCAAAATCTTTGAAAAATAGGTATTTTCAAAATAAGTGCTTTGGTCTGGAGCTCTGGTTCTCATTAACTTGGCTGAAGCCCTTGATGATATGTTGGAACTGCTTAAACACCAGCTCACATGCCTGCTCTCAGGTGTTCCTAAACCCGCTCTGTCCCTGGGGGATGGCGTTGGCCGGCGGCGTCCTGACAGCCCTGCCCTGGGCCTGGTGTTCCCGCGCTTCATCCGTGACTTTTCTGAAAGGGAGCTGAGTGGTTTACCATGACGTCTTGGTAATTTCTGCCCACGCTGCTGAAGTGCAGGGTGCAGCACTGACAGTCCTTTGGGTCTGGTTCTGCCCTTCCAACACTCGCAGGAATCCTCTGGCTCCCTGATTTCCCACCTCCCTGCCCATCTTGCCTCTGTGGCCAGGGACTGGACCCTGGAGTTGATTGCATATGAAATTTTCAGGAAAAACTTGGGGTAAGGAGGAGGAATCTTTCAAATCTGATAAGAGCATATCAAATATTAGACCAAGCCCAATGTCATCTCTACACCTACTGCTAAATCTAGAATTCATGACACAAAAGTGGCATTCAATTATCATGTAAGTTGTGTGTTTACCCTAAGACATCCCTTTCATCTATGATGTTCCAAGTGCATTAGGCGCACTCATTCTTGTCCTTCCTTCCTTAGGGAGTAAGGCAAGGATCCCGGGAATCCTTTGTCCCCAGGGAAGGGGAAGCAGCGCTCTGAGTCTCAGGATGCCAAGCGCCTGATGTTGTGTGTCCGAGTCACTGGCCTCCCCTTCCTAGAGCACAGGGGGAGAGGTTCTGCACTGCCCACAGGGAGCCTCGTGCCCTGACTGTCCCCAGCTGCGACTCCCCAGAAAGTGGGCATTTGGAAAGCCTTCCCCATCCTTTGGTAAGTCTTTCCTTTAAATGACTCAGAAGAACCAGTCAGTGGCTTTCCTCAGGGAAAGTAAGAAAGGACACAGTGAATCGCATTGTCCTTCTGAAGCTTTTTGGGACTCATCCTGCTTGAGTCAGCAATCAGTCCCACTGTGCCCCAATCCTTGGCACCTTGGCCCTGGCCCCAGGTGCAGAGCCTCTTCTCAGCATCCTTTCTCCTCAGGCCACTGGACTCTTCCTTCACCTCTTCCTTCTGCTGTCCCCTTTCCCGGTAAGTTCTGTTTTGTCTTCTGGGATGCTCGATCCTTGATTTTGATTTTCTCCCCTTTTCCCATCTGCCCAGCAGGAGCCTATTGTAGGTCTGCTCTCAGCATTCCTCTGTCACCAGTCCACATTGCCTTACCTGTGACTCTGAAATAAATGCAGCAAAAGCCAAAAGCTTTTCATATCTCGTTTGGTGACAAAAACAGGCCTGGGTTGATGTGAAGCTGTTTATTCAACTTGCTGTTAATATTCAGACATTTCTCTGAAGAAATATTAGCACGTTTGCCCATGAAGACCTCCCCAGGTTATATATTAACTATATGTGTCTCATTATTAACTTTCTAAATCTGAAAAATTCTGAATCCAGAAACACATCTGGCACAAGGATTTTGGAGAAGATGCAGTAGCCCAGTGCTTTTAAACCGTTGCTTTCTACTTTCTGGTAATGTCCTTCCTTCCATTAGGACAGAGATTTCTGGCTATTCCCTACCCTCTGCAGGTTGATATCTGCTCATCTTCAACTGTTTCTCTCCTTGATGGAATTTACATTTCATATTTTTCTTCTGCCCTTGTCTCTGCACTAAATTCACCCTGACCAAATCCACTCTTCGCCAGCTTCAGGGGAAACCCTTCAGTCTATTTTACTTGCCCTTTCTCTGTCACTAGAAGCCGTATCTGTGTAATACTGTCTTACCCTTTCCTTTCAGCACCGTTCTCTTTGGGTCCCCCTCTCCCTCTCTGACGAGTATGACTTCTTAGTGAACTTCTGCCCACTCCAGTCCTTCAATCACAGCAGGCAGGAAAGCTGGGTCAGCCCTGGTGATTCCAACAGGCCCTCCCTTCCCTGAACCCTGTGGTCAGCGCTGGTGTCCACCTATGCATTCATTCTTGCATAGACGATGGCTGTCCCAGGGCTCTGGCTTTGGTCATCCTCCCTCCTCACTGTAGTTTCCCATGAGCCATCTCATACAGCCGCAGCTCCACCTTCAGACTAAGTCTGCTCTGAGCGGTAGAGTGGGGCACAAAACTTTCTATGGGTTATGGTCTCCTCTGCTGGATCCTCAGACTCATTGTGTCACAATGTACCCTCCTTGTCTTGATCAATGCCTCTTTCATCCAGCAATCAGATACCTGAGATTCATTCTCCATGATGGTCCCCACTCAAGTGTCATCTTGCCTTCTTTTCATCCCCCTGCGACTTTTCAATGTAGACCTTCCTCGCCCGTCTCTCGATGACTGCAATGGTATTCTGTCTGCTCTTCTGCCCCGCCTACGATCAGAATATTCCCTGTTTTTCAAATCAGCTCCTCTAACTTTTCCTACAGGATGATGGCACATGTCCATGGTCCACAATATGACAATTCTGCATTTTTATCTTCAATTAAACTTATCTTCTCATCTTCACACTTTATGAGCACAGTTGCTACAGTTTGAATATGTCCTCCAAAATTCCTGGTTTGTAAGTTGATTCCCCAAGGTGGAGAGGTTGTGAGGTAGGACCTTTTAGAGATGATTAGACCACGAGGGCTCTGCACTTATGAATGGATTAATGCTATTATCACGGGACTGGATTTGTTACCATGGGAATGGGCTCTTTACAAGAGGACAGGTTTGGCTTCCTCTTGCTCTCTCTATCCCTCTCTTTGCCCTCTGCCATGGGATGACACGGCGAGAAGACCCTCGCCAGATGGTGGTGCCTTGATTTTGGACTTCTCAGACTCCGGAACTATGACAAATTTCTGTTCCTTATAAATTACCCAGTCTCAGGTATTCTGTTCTAGCAGCGCAGAATGGGTGAAGATGTTCACTGTTCTGAATCTGTCAGATGTTTCCCCTTCTCAGTTCTTGTTTGCCAACCTTGACGCTTGAATTCTCGTCTCCATTCTGGCTGATGAAAACCTTGGGGAAGTAGCACTTAGTTGATTCCCCAGGTCCATTCTGAAACTGCTTTTCACTTGAATTTACTCTTTGTTTTTCTGGTCAAAGAGTACTTCTTTGCAGCTTTACATATTTCAGAGATATATCTCAGGCACTTTCACATTGTTTTAAGACTTGCTTATATTTTATATATGAAGAATAAGCAAATAGTTTAATATCTTTCCTGAAGCAGATATCTAAAAGCTTTATCTGGAGCAAGATCTGGAATTAGTTTTTTTGCTTGAAGTCTAGAGCATTCAGTAGATATTTATTATGGAAAATTTCAAACAAAGCTCATCAGCCAGCTCCCACAAATATAACTTATGGTTAACTTGTTTCATATCTACCTCTGGAAACTCTTTATGCACTGCACCCTAAAAGATGTTGAAGCAATATAGACATCACATCAAGTTGTCCTTAATAAAATATACTCATGTTTAAAAGCACAATAAAATGATCATGCCTAAGAACAATCATTCTTTCTTTCTTTTTTTTTTTGTGGGTACCGGGGGTCGAACTCAGGACCTCGTGTGCCAGCAGGCGCCCGTGCCGCTGAGCGATATCACCGGCCCTTTTCTCGTATGTGGGTTCTGGGAGTCGAACTCAGGCCCTCGCGCTTGCCAGGCAGGCGCTTATGCTGCTGAGCTATCTCACCAGCCCCATTATTTCTTAATATTGTTAAAATATCCAGTTAGTATACTAATTTCCCCAGTAGTCTTTTTTTTTTTTTTTTGGGTACTGGAAATCGAACTCAGTACCTCACGCTTGCCAAGCAGGTGCTGTGCCGCTGAGCTATATCCCTGCCACCACAGTAGTACTATGTTTAATTTTGAATAGTTCATTTCCTTGGATCAGGATACAAGTAAGTTTATGTATTACAATTGGTTGATATGATTTTAAGTTTCAAATCTATGTACCTCCACCTCTTTTCTTCTTTCCCTTCCTCTTCCTCTCCCTCTATCCCCCCTTTCCCCTTCTCCTTTTCTCCTTCTCCTTCTTCCTCTTCTTCTCCTTCCCTTTCCCCTTCCTCCTCCTCTTTTTTTCTTCTCCTCCTCCTCCTGCTTTCTTCTTCTCCTCCTCCTCCTCCTTTCTTCTTCTTCTATAGCATTTTATTTCTATTTAAACTTCTGTGTGTTGATGAAGTTAGGGTTTTCAACTGTATTTACTCAGTTTGAATTTACTGATTGCACATCAGTAGTTTCATTTTATATGACCCTCTGGTACTGTTTTATCTGTAAATTGGTACTTAGATTTAGAGTTTTGGTTAGGTTTTCCTTCGATTTCTTTTCTTTCTTTCTTTCTTTCTTTCTTTCTTTCTTTCTTTCTTTCTTTCCTTCTTTCTTTCTTTTCTCTCTCTCTCTCTTTCTTTCTTCCCACTTTAGAAGTAACGCATTATACTTCGATGGGGAAGCCCCTGACATCTCCCTTCGTTATGGTAGTGACCACTGATGGTAATTGCCAACATCCACACATTCATTATGGCATTGCTGTAGAAGGACATCACTTGAAGCTTCTTAGAAATGCAGACTCTCAGTCTTCTCTGCAGACCTATGGCTTGAAGTCTTGGATTTAAATAGGATTCTTAGGTGATTCATTGTATATTAAAGTTTGGGAAGCTCTGCATTAGGGGTTGCAAGATATTTTAACTCTACATCATGTCTTCCTAATTTATTAGCTTTAGTACTCCTAGAAACTCCCCTTATCACCTATTAGATTTTCTTTCTTTCTTTTTTTTTTTTGTGGGTACCGGGGGTCGACCTCAGGACCTCACGCGCCAGCAGGCGCCCGTGCCGCTGAGCGATATCACCAGCCCCTTTTTCGTATGTGGGATCCGGGAGTCGAACTCGGGCCCTCGCGCTTGCCGGGCAGGCGCTTAAGCCGCTGAGCCATCTCACCAGCCCTCACCTATTAGATTTTCTTGGGGCACAATTTATATAGTAGTGAAGGCTGGGTGTATGCTTGATTCTTCCTCTTTATCACCAGTTTTTCAGAATAATGAATCCATTCTCTATCACTCTCCAGTGGTGATTAAGTTTTTAAAAGTATCATTAAGAAACCATGTATTTAAACATACCTTATGTATTCCAATCCATTACTTTTTTTATTGTACAAATTGTCCCACTTTGCATGGTGACAACTTCTTTATGTTTCCAGGTCCATTCGACCTGACACTAGTCTTTGGTAGCATCTTTCTCCTTCTGAGATGATAAGACATTCCAGGCTCATGTTTTATAATTTCTATCCCAGACATCCATTTCTCTGAGTATTTCTGAGAACTTGCAATGAAAAATAACATATAGTGCCAAATCGGTGTGCCAGAGGTGCTTATTTCTGGAGTTTCTTGACCTTTCCAACAGACGAAGCTATGAGATAGCTACATTTTTTTCCAGAATGAAATACATTATGAGCCATACTGATAACTTTGAATTCAAATTCAGGTCTACTGGATTGTCATTTAACCTTATTATCTGTATCTTCTTCCTTCTATGCTGAAAATTATTGTTTCCAATTATGACAACATTCTTCTCGACTGCCTTGTCCCACAGCAATACACAGTAGTCTCAGAATAAAACCAACAGCAACTCAACATTATGATTACTTAAATCAGTTTATGTTATTTGCAGTTCTTTTAGTTGTTAGGGCATGTTCTTGGGAGGTCTGGCTAAACTGGTCTTGTTTAAAGAAATGGTGGAATAATTCCTCTCTTTAGGGTTAATACCCTACCAATAGTTAGATACATAATTAAGTTCCCTTGTTTACTTTTGAGTTTTAAGAATTGCTTGAAAAAAAATTAATTTTATTTACATAAAAATGCTCATAATGCAAGAGGTTTAGGGACAAACAAGGAATATTTTAAAGGATTTAAATTTTGTATCTCCTCCAATCTACTTCTAGATCAAGCTAGTTTTGACATTAATAAATAAAATTATTTAATTAATTCCATCAATAAGTGGATTTGTTAGACATTTCTTTTGGCCTAGAGCCCATGAAAAAACTACTATAAAGCGAGGAAGTTTGGAAACTCACATAGTACGCAGATTTCTCATTTCTTTGCATGCTGCACAGTACCCCTTTGGGTGGATATACTATAGTTAATTCCACTAGTCCTCTGTTGTTGGACCTCTTTGGGTTGTTTCCAGCTCTTTGCTGTTTCAAATAGTGCTGAAATGAATAGCTTTGTACATATGTCTCTTTGTATCTTTGCCAGTGTTTCTGTGGAAGATTCCTAAAAGTGGAATGGCTGGGGTCATAGGGTAAATACGTAAAACATTTTGCTAGAAACTGCCAAATTCCCCTTCATAGAGGCTGAACCATTTCACATTCCCATCGTCAAATTATGAGTGTCTACTCCCTAGTGCCTTCCCAATCATGTATGATGTCAAAGTTTGGGATTTTTGCCAATACAATAGGTGAGAAATTGTATCACACTGTAGTTTTAATTTGCATTTCTCTCATTATGAAAGAAGTTGACCATTTTTTTTCATGTGGCTTACAGTCATTTGCATTTCCTTTCTGTGAATTGTATTCCTACTGAAAATTTTTTATAGGCTTCTTTTTTCTTCTACATTGTTTTAGAGGCTCTCACTATACAAATTGCACTTTTTTTTCTGGTTTTTCATCGTCTTTTTAGTGCATATTAAGCCGCTGTTTCTTTTTTCTTTGCTGTTAAATTTCCTTTTCTTTTATGTTATTGATTTTTTCCCCTCTTTGGTGAAGCTTCTGGATATTGAATCACACAGAAAAGTTTCCCTATTCTATGAACTCATGTTTCATTTAACATGCTTTGACTTCACCATCCCCATGTCTAGAAAATGGAAAAGACAATCAAAGAAAAATAATATAAAATTTGGGAGTTCCAAGATGTAATTCCTTATCTCGAAAGGGTCAGGACCTAAGATAACTGTGCATTTTCCTTTCAACATATCGTCAGTCATCTATTGTCTTTGGGTTCAAGTTCTGATTCAAGTTCTGATTCTTAAAAAGTGCTTGTTCCCACCTGGAAAGCTGGCTTTAAAACATTTCCACTTACAAGCATTTTGCTTTTGTTTCTGAGGAAGTCGAGGAAGTCTGGAGTTTGTGGAGCAGAGAGAATAAGGTAAGAAAGGCTGGAGGCAGAATTGTCTGGGGAGCAGCGAGACTGACTTGCTTCTAGCCCTGTAAGGCATGTTATAGTTCGGGCTTGATTCCAAGGACAATAAGAAACCATCCAGTGTGTGTTTTTAAAACAACTACTTTATACTCACACCCTCACATATTTACCTACACATAAAAATGATTTGTAAATATGTGCCTGTATATGTGTGTGCACATTTTTCTCCTTTTTTTTTTTTGAAGTGTGGTCTTCTTTCCTCATATTGCCTCTTGTTTTATTGCTTGGGTGCTCTTCTTCTCTCCCCCACTCTCCCTGTGGAACCCATCGTTATTGACTGAATTGTGTCTCCCTCAAATCATATGCTAAAGACCTAACCCCTGATATCTCATAATGTATTTGGAAATAGGGTCTCTAAAGAGGTAATTAAGGTAAACTATGGTCATTAGGGTGAGCCCTAGTGAGTATGGCTGGTATCCTTTTAAGAACTGGGAGAGGCACTAGGGACACATGCTAAAGGAATAAAGGCCTTGTGAAGACACAGCAAGATGACCATCTGTAAAGAAAGGACAGAGCCACAGGGGAATGAAACCTGCCAACACTTTGATCTGGACATCCAGCCTCCAGAACAGTGAGGAAACACATTTCTGTGGTATAAGCCACCAGCACCAGCCTGTGATATTTTGTTATGATAGCCCTTGAAGACAAAGACATATGTTAATATCCTAGATCTTAACCACCCATGATTTCTCTTCAATCATATAATCCCATGTAAATATTAATACGCATATATCTAGACTTCATATTTCACTTACTCTAAGATGCCATTAGTGAAAGGCAATTATTTTGTGTTCTATGTAAAAAGAAATATGCTGCCAATTATATGATGACACAATGCTTTTTAACTCTTATCATTTTTATTTTAAACTTATTGAATTAGTCCTTTTAGGCCTATTAAGAGATCACTCCTTTGCACACATGGGAAAGAAACTGAGTGAAACCAGTTGGGTATGATATTCCTAAAACTTGTCATATTCAGAGTTTGGCTCTTCTGAATCCCTTTTCAGTCCTCAGGCATTGGGATCTGTACTTTCCCATAGCCCACCACCCTCTGTGCACGCAGAGCACGAGGGGTGCAGCCTTGCCTGTGGCAGTGCTCTGCAGCTGCCTTGGGGTGTTCCTGTATGCCCCAGACACCACACTGCCAGTGGGCTGCTGTGCTTTGACAATGCAATAACGATTGCCACATGGTACATGGTGACTGAGTGATGCATCCTGATTTCAGAGATGTTACAATGCGAAAAACTGCCTTTCAGAGTCAAAGAAATACACACATACACATGGAGATATTTTTTGAGGGGCATGGCTATTTATTTTTTTTTCTTTATACCAAGATAGCCCTGTATTATTCTGCATTTTACTTTCCTTACTCAACAATACTGCACAGAAACCCCTGCAAGTCACTTGGCATAGCTCTTTTTTATTTGTTTGGGCAGTGGTATAATATTTTATGGTGTACATGTCTTACAATTTATTTAGCCAGTTTCCCATTTATGAACATACATATTGTTTTTAAAGCTTTTTGCAAATCTTAACAATGCTGCAATAAATATCCTTGTACATATGTCCTTAAGAATTGGTGCTTTTATGTTTCAAGACTGGAATTACTGAGTCAAAGGATACCATTAATTTTAATGTTATGTTGTAAGATTTCTTTCCAAAAATGCTAGAAAACCTCTTTCCACTGGCAATACTTTATAGGAGAGTGCTCTGTTACCCATAATGTGCCTATTAATTTTTGGATGCTTGTTATCTTTCCATTCAATGAAGTTGTTACCTTGTTTGCTTTAAATAAGATTTCTAATTTTCTTCATATATAGTAGTTCTTATACATTTCTTGTTAAATTTACTTTAAGTATTTCATAGTTTTTGTTTCTTGTAAAATATTTTCTCCATTTCATTACTAGCTGCTTACTCTAGAATAAAGTAGGAACATTGCTTTAAAATATATTTAACTTGTATCCATTCCTTTTCTAAATTGTCATTTAAATTTTGTTTTAAGTATTTAGTCATATCATTAGCATGAAGAGAAATTACTTCTTTCCAACATCTGCAGGCTGTTAGCAAATTATATTTCTCATGGCTCGTTCCTCTTGAAGGAAAATATGGTAGCTCCATGGCTGCCAAAGCTACTATTCAGTTTGCCTCCTTGTAGAATATTTTAAATTTCCCTCCTTTCTTTATCCTCTTGAGAGTACTTTTGTCTTGCTTCTCCATTCTTCACCTCCAACTCTTATATTTTATTGAGATAGTTGGTGTTTTTCTTACATTATATCCCATCCATTTTGGCAGTCCTTATTTATCACAAATTATGCATGATACACTACGCAAATAGACTTGTATTTTCATTAGTTTTCTCAAGTGTTTTCCTCAGGTGGGGATCCTGAGCAATATATTTTTGTCCTTGCCTGTGTTGCAGTATTTTTCGTTCATCTGATAAGTGGGTAGTATCTTGCCTGGGTATAGAATTCCTGGCTCACCGTCCTTCCATTCAGCTGGCAGGAGATGCTTTCCTTTCACTCCCAGCTACTTGACTTGAGGGTGGGAAGTTAAATCTTTTCTCACCTGATACCAAATAGATTGGTTTTTATCATTTGCATGCTTGTGAGATTTTCTCTTTTTTATGAAATGTAAGAATTTCAACTTACTTGCATGTGGTGCTCTTGTCCACTTGAGCTAGAATTCCAAACAGACTTTCATAATGATATGAGAACTCATATCTTTTTTCAGGTTAGGGAGATTTTCCTCTACTCTTTATTGCTTGATTGTCTTTCCACAGTCTGTTCCTTTTCTTCATTTAGGAACATTTGTTATTTTTATATTCTCTTACCGATCTCTCTAGTTCCTTTTTCCTGGACACTTTAAATTTTTTTTTATCTTTTTGTTCAGTACTTTGAAATATTTCTTACATTTGCTCCTCCAAAGCACTAATTAGTATTAATGATGACCACCTTCTCTTTTAATGTTTTGAATTTTTCGTGGAGACCTATATTTTTGTACAAGTAAAGTCTTTTTAAAGCACTCCTAATTTCTTTTGAAACACTTTCTGGTTCCTTAACACTTATGTTCTATTCAGATTTCTGAATATTTCCTCCAGCAGTTTTGTTTCATGAGAACTCATTTTGATTATTAATTGATCTTCTTCTCTCTAGTTGCTGGGGCCTCTCAGTTTGGTTGCTGGTTCTCCCTGCCCATTCTTTGGGACTCAAGTCTGGTTGTTGAAATGTCCTCATTGGTGGGGATACTACAGGAGGTGAAGAGAAACATGGTTTGACATCACATGGGCCTGAAATATAGAGGCAGTTGTCTGCTGAGATAACTGGAAGGACCTTCGCTGGTATCTTACTTTCTTAGTTCAGGAGGAGGTTCATCTGTTCTACTTCTCTTGACTGTGGAAGGGTCGGCAAGGCTTGGCACACATACACTAGGTTGATGTCAATATGAGGAGATGGAGGGCATGGCTGGAACCCACACATCCCTGATTGAAAAGTCTGTCACCTGCACACCTACATTGACAGGTTCTGTTTACCAGCTCTGCTCTGCTGCTGACTGTCTGGCCCAGAGAGGAGGGAATTTCACTCTGGCTGTACACTGTACTATCATGAAGACATTGTACTATCATGAAGATGGCAATGGCCTATGGAGTCCGACATCTCCCTCACTATCCTGGCACTTGCCTAACGCTGGAGAGGTGGGCGTTCATTCTGAATGTGCTGCTGTGGGCACTTCACTTAGACACCCACGTTGCCAGGTCCCAAGTATGCGTCACTCATTGATGGATTTTAATCACCAGAGTGACATGGTCAGATTTGGATATGAACAAAGTTGCCATGCAGGATGCAGGAAGACTAGTTAGGAAGTTATTGGAAGAGTTAAGGAGAGAAACAAAAGTGATTTAGACTATGGTGGCACAGCAGAAGGAAAGAGGAGGATGGATTTGGGACTCACTTATGAGGTGATCATTTATATGGAACAGGTTGATTAAGCGGAGGTGGTGGCTAAGGAAAAGGTGGGAGTCAGTAATTAACATGCTAAATTAACTGAATAAAATTCAGAAGGCTGTTAATCCAGAATTATTCAGGAGAACTGCATGAGCCTTGGCAAGAAGAAGAAAAAGTTTACGTTCAGAAAACTGGTAAAGAAGAGATGAATAAAAGTTGAGTAAAAATGTAAAATGATAAGAAATAGCATCTCATTTATTCATCTGCAAAATACTTATATAGTATCAAATATGTGCTCACCATTATTCTGGTGGCTGAAGATGCATCTTTAATAAGACACTGTACTATCATGAAGATGGCAATTATTGTGTCAAAAAGCTGACCCATGCTGTAACTGGCTAGCATATACCATCAAAACTACTTATCCATGCAATTAGAAAGCAGAAGGGCCCAAAGCCTTTTAGGATGGAACATAACAGTAGAATGGGGAGAGGAAGCTTCTCTAACATTAATTTTGTGATTTTTCTTTCGTTTAATGAGAGCAGCTACAGCTATTTCAGAGTAGAAATATCATTGTCAAATCTTCCAAGTGTCATTCTGAAAGAAAGTCAAATGACCATGAGACCTCTTAGAAGGGTCAAGGTCAAGCCTCTTAGCATCACTTGAGGGGAACTGTTGGGTCTGATTCAGCTGGTGGTACATACCAGAAGTGGTCCTGTTTAGCACTCTTGGGGACTGCTTAGATGTGTGTTTGTGAACTGAGAGCTGCAGAAGACATTCCAGGGCTAGCAGAGCCTGGGAACCTGGTGATGGAGCTGACATGGTGATTGTCTTTTTTGAGTCCTTGTGGAAAAGGGCTTTACTCCAGCACCTGTCTTGGCTGCAGGTCCTACCATCTGTTCTCCACACTGGCCTTCAGAAAGAGCACCTCCTAGCCCTGTGTAGACCTAACCCTGCCCCTGAGACTCAGGTGCTCTGTAGTCCTGAGCTGCATTTTAACCAGTGAACACTGCCCACCTTAACACAATCCTGGTGAGAATTAACCCGAGATTCCCCAGACCTGTTTGGATAAAAATGTCCTGCACCGTGAGTGTGGGAAGTGAAAGGCCTTAACCCTAAGGCCTTGAGTCAGCTTGGCTGGGAGCCCTTGCCTGAGTGTCCATGGATGACTCGCTCAGTCATCCAAGCTGTTTCTTGAGAATTGTATACATTTTTCTAATATTCAGACACAGCTTTCCAAGGCCAGTTTTACTTAGTCACAAGCAACCCAATGACACAGTCAGTGCCTCAAGACAGAGCTGAGAAATCTTGGATACTGGCCAGCAGACCCCTTGCACATGGTAGGGCCATGAATTCGATTCAGGACTATTAGTTTTAATTGACTTGAACATTGATAGTCTGGGGAAAGAAAACATGTGTAGGGATCCCATAGTGACTCTTGGAAATGAAAGCACAAATTTTATGTGTTTTTTAGGCAACTGTTACAGTGGATAAGAAAAGATGATCAAAGTTACTATGTGGAGAACCCCACCCTGTCACATTATTGCAGAGCAGTCTTAGTCATCATGGGGAGTATTCTGGAGAATCCACCCGCTGGTTCTGGGAAGATGTAGCAATTTTCCATTTGTGAGTCGGGATTTTAGCACATAGATAAGTGGGCAAGAAAGTTGGAAAACCATCTGTGGATATGAAAGAAGAGGTTGGGTAGTAATTTTACCAACAACATGGACAACTGTTCTTCTGCCAACCTGCCATGGATACTTAGGTTTCTGCTCCTTGATCGCACTTTCCACTCCCTGCCATGTCCTTACTGTAAGCTGTGGGGACTAAAGCCAAAGACAGTGGCTCAAAAGATGTAGGGAGACAGTCACCAGGGCAGTGGGAAAAGATGGACCAAGGAGGAATGGAAAGGCCTCTCTCCAGGGGTGAGGGAGTGAGTGGCTGTCATCCTGGTGGAGTCATTGGCTGGAAACCAGCATCTGTGTTAGCAGGGGACCCAGAGGCACTCATCATCCAGGAACTCCTCCCCTGCCTTCCCCCTGTCCCCCTGGGAGTTCTGTGCAGGACAGTGATGAATACTGGCAGAGCTGTGTTGATCGTGGCGATTTGGGAGTGTTTCTAATTTTCAAAAATAATCTATAAAATTGTTTTTCTGTTCTATACTTTCATGGGATAAATACCTTTAACTTTATATTATTGGTATAGATTACTTAGACAGACTATAGATTAATTTTTCACAAATTAATGTGCAAGGTACCACCTTTTTCTTTGTAGTGGATATTATACAGTGTGAATCCCAGGCTAGAGCCCTGGAGACCAGCCACATGCTTAGCCTACCTTTTTTGCATCCATGTGATACCTCTTTCATTTGTATGAGTTATTTCTCTTTCCATTATCTGTTTCATAGATAAGGAGGTGTGGCTTGGTCTCCTCATAGGTCTGGCTGAGTCCTTCTCTCTTTCTGTCTGTGCTTCAACAGAGGCCTCATGGATCTGCTCAGTAGACTGAGTTATTTTAGATCCATGACAAAGGGAGGAGGGGACCCTTTGTAGGTTTTTTAAGCATCAGCTTATTCTCCACCCATTTACCAATAATCTGGCACCGCCCTGCTGTAATTAAAGTGCAGCTTTGTGTCCTTTTGTGGCATTGGTCCTTAGGTATCTACTTCCCAGAAACCCAGAACTCCAAACACACAGGTGTGTGGTTGACTATTAAATGAATTATACATCAGTAACTTTCTATGCATCCTATACTACCGAACTCATTTTACTCTCACAGTGGCTAGATAAGGCTTATTTGTACCCTTACCACCATTTTACAGATGAGGAAACTGACACACACATATGAGGAACATGCAGGAGAGTAGTTTCGAAGCCAGGCAGTTTAGCAACAGAGCGCACACATGACCCTTCTCCTACTGTCTACGGCACAGTGCACCCAGTTTGAGAAGAGATTTGTTTTAGACCAGTATTGATGTTTGTGGTCAGATGCTGCTGAAATCAGTCGTTACCAAACATACTTCAAGAAGCTAGTGGGACAAATGACTACATTTTAGGAAGAGTCCCTCTCCTAAAAGACCACAGGGACTAGAAGATCTAGGTCATGTACCCTTTCCTATAGCTAAACACATGTAGACCAAACCCCACAAGATTTTGATACTAAATACAACAAGAGCAAATAGTAGTTGTAGAATGATGTTTGCTAAACATTTGTCCAAGAAACCCTGATTTTGGAAGCTTTTAGTAGATGTAGAAAGAATTTCATGGTCAAATAAGTTTGGGAAATTGTGCTTTATGTAGATGAAAATACATTTCCTTATTTCAGGACTTTTCAGAACCTTTGACCTGCTTATAGTCATGGCAGATCTCCTAGAGGGAGGTGGAGCATGCCTCTTTTCCTCAAACCGATTTGCCTACAAAATTCATCCCTCCCTCTGCCCCCGGGGCACAAACCCACATTTCCTTTGCTTAGGACATCTCCTAGGAAGAAAGGCTGCTCTGGGTTTACAGTAGATTGCTAAAGAAGAAGACAAATTCTTCAAGTAGGAACACTTTTTCTATATTATTCATAGCCGTGGCCCACACTGTAAGCACCAAGGGCCAATAACACTGTCGTCTTTAATCACTTTCTTAGGGGAACATGTCCAACATTCTGAAGTGTCCTCACCCAGTGGAGAAACACACCTGTTTCCTTCTCCCTTTGCAAGATGCTCCTAACTGTTCACGGTGAAGCTCCTACTTTATTGTAGTTCTTGTTTTTAAGTCAGTTATATCAACATTACCTCATTTTAACCTATTGGGTAATTTATTTTTAGCCTCAAATCCAATTAATCCAAAGGTGTTGAGGAATCTGATCCAACATGTTTGTCTACTTAACCCTTTCGAGGAGAAGTACTGAGCTTTCTCTATTCTACACATAATTGCTGTACTATAACCATAGCTGATTAGGAAAGAAGGGACAAAAATGCATGTGACAGGGCTCCAGTACCACAGAGGTCACAAGATATTTTAGAGAAGACTAAAAGTTGGAGAGGTAAAGATAACAATAAAAAATGTGTTTCCCATTTAATCTGTTCACAATGGTTTACACATGGGGCTGCAATGAGACCATGTTGGAAACAGAAGAAGTGAAATAAAAGCTTGAAAAACAATCTCATTTTATAGATTGAAACATTTTAGGAGAACTATTTGCTTTAAATTAATTCCAAGGCCCCACAATGAAGTATGGATCATTTCTTCTTTTTTCTGAGGTGCAGGGTGTAGGGACAAAGGGGTATTGAAAGAGCTTTGAAGTGTTTTGATTCAAACCAATCCTCTGTGGAAAGGCAGGGAGAGAAGAGTGTGAAAAAATACACTATTTGGCAAATTCTCAAAGTAGTTTTTCTTTCATTTCCCTCACCCCATTCCTTTTCCCTTAGATTCTTAATTCTGAGATAGGAATAATAAAAGGTCCAGGCAGTGCCTGTTCTTAGTTCAAAATTCTGAAAAGCAAATGCCCAGAATATGCTAGATAAATCTGATCAACTAGATAAAATTTTAGTGGTTCAGGTAGAGAGGAGAGGGCTAGTGGAGCCCATCTGACATCACCAGAGACCAGAGCAGGTACCACCTGCATAAGGGCAAGGATGGGCAAGCAGATTTGTTAGGATGGATTGGTTAGGATGGATTTGTACCAGCACCAGGAGGACCAGAAAGACACCTTTCCCTTCTATGTCCTCCCCTTTCCTCTTCTTTTCTCTCTCCTCGCACCCTTCCCTTCCCATTTTCCTTTCTTTTTCCCATGATGAGGAAAGCAATCCATGATGAAAACCTCAAGGACTGCTTTGGAATATTTCAAATTTTAGAAAGGTACTTGAGCAATAGTTATACTTATTTAATAATAGATGTAAATATCTATTACTGTATGATATTTATCTCCCAGCAAGTTCTGAGGAAACAAACACTGTAATTATTTGCAGTTTAATGCATGAATATTCTCACTCAGTAGGTAAAGATAAATTATGAATACCTGGGCCGATGAGATAGCTCAGCGGCATAGGCACCTGCCTGGCAAGCGCGAGGTCCTGAGTTCGACTCCAGGTACCCACATACAAAAAACTGGCTGGTGATATTGCTCAGGGGCATGGGTGCCTGCTGGCGCATGAGGTCCTGAGTTCGACCCCGGTACCTACCAAAAAAAAAAATTATGAGTACCTTCACATTAGACTAGGTCAGGTTTTGCACTCGTAAAAACCTTTGATTTCAGAGCTTTTGGATTTTGGCATCTTGGATAATGACACGTGGAGTTTTAAAAATCACCTTTAACTTATTCATAGATACACTGTATCCATTTTACATGAACCACTGGATGTATTTTGACAGATGTGTTCATTCACAATCAGCGTATGCAGCATTTCTATCATCCACAATGCTTTTCTCATGCCTTCCCATTCCAGGTCCTGGGCAACTGGCCTGCTTTGAAACACCATAGATTAAATTTGTCTTTCTAGTTTCCTGTCAATGAAATCATAGAGTATTTTCTCTTTTTATGTCTGCTTTCTTTTTTTCAGCTTGGTATTTTGGAGATTCTTCCATTTTGGTGCATGTATCAATGGTGCATTATTATTATTATTTTTTAAATTGCTTAATAGCATTCCACAATTAAAACAGCACAGTTTGCTCATTCATGTACCTGTTAATGGATATTTGCAATATTTATTTTGGCTTCATTTACAAATAGTGGTTCTGTAAACATTTGCATACACATTTAAAGACATTGCTTTGAGTAAGTAACTAAAAGTAGAATTGCTTGGTCCAATGTAAGTGCATTCTTTATTTTATAAGAAACTCTAAAGCTGTTTTTTAATGGCTCTACCATTTTGCCTCTGCACCTACAGTATATGAGAGTTCCAGTTGCTCCACATCTTTGCTTACTTTTGGTATGGTCAGTTATTTTCTTCTTTTTAACATAGAGCTGTTCTAGTGGCATCATGGTGTCTTCATTACGTCCTTAGTTTTCATTTCCCTAATGCTCAATACCTTTGCATGTGCTTATTTACCATTGTTATATTTTATTTTGTAACCTATCTGTTCAATTATTTCTGCTCATTTATTTGAAATGTAAGGGTTTTCTTTGTAAAAAAAATCTATTCTGGATATAAGTCCTTTATCAGAAAATGATATATCTTCATAGCAACCCTTTGGACTTCTTAAAGCGTTAGTAGTGGAGGTTTAAGAGATGTTAAATAACTTAGTTACAGTTACACAGCTGCTAAGAGATAAGATTCGAAATTGTGTCTCTGAATAATAATGACTTCCACTGTTGAATGCTTGATCCATGCAATTCACACTGTACTAAGTGTTTCATATGGAATAATTTAAAATAATCATTCCAGTAACCCTATGAAATGAGTAATATCATTTAACAGTGGGGACCCGAGGGTTGGAGATGATAAGCATCCCAGATGATACCACACCTTAGCCTCAACCTTCCTGTCTTATTCCAGCTCCTTTTAGGATTCATAATTTCAAAGGGTCTGTGTTGGGTTTGAAAATGGTGCCACTCCTGGGAAGCTTGGTTCTTCACTGGCCTGGACAGTAAATGGTAACTTCTATACACAAAGATTTAAGAAAGAATTGTGATCATCTTTTTTTCAGTTTCTATTCTCTAGTCCTGTAAGACTATTTCCTGGGAAGCTGGTTTAGAATGCAATGCCACAGTGTCCCTGGGCACTCTTGCAATGTATTTGTGCACCTATTCAACCAAATTTCTCTAAAAATACACCACCTTGGTTTTGATCCCTTGTCCTGATTTTATAATGTTAAATTTGACTCCCCTGATGACTGCCTTTAGTTTGAAAGGCTAATTCTTGCATTGCCTACAAAATTTGCATATTATAATAACTTCAAAAGATGGTACCAATAGTTGCAAAAACAGCCTAATGTAAACCTCTTTTCTCTCCTTCTGTTGGTATCATTTCTCTGTAGAGTTGCATCTCTTATCATTCTCTTTCTGTACATCTTATTGTAAAACCAGACGGCAACTTTTCTTGGTACGTTGTCATCTCCATAGAAATCTCTGCACATCTGATTCATTCTCCTCCTCTCCTTCTCTTCTTTCTCACATACAGGGAAGACACAACACACAGCATACATATACACACATGACCCACACATTTAGGGTTAGAAAACTTTCATGACATGGCCTGGTGTCCTGTGATACCAGACCCCTAAGAGAAAATTCTGAGAGTCACTTTTCTTCCTCATCTCAAAGAGAAATCTAGACATGTAGGCTGTTTAGTAAGAAGAAGTGATGAGTTACTCAGAAGTTGGGCTACTTTTATAAAAATGTTAGATTTCTTGTGGGAACAATGAGCTAGAATATTTGAAATATGAACCTTTCAGGTCATGAGGTCATTAGTTCCTCTCTTAAGCAAATGATTTGGAATGGCCCAACTCTTTTGGTTCTAGCCCACAGGACTAGTCTTCTCTTCACTCACTGGCTTACTTTAAAAGGGGAATTTAAAACTATGTTATTTCTACATAAGAAAGAGTGTATGTAGGCCTACATTCTTGCCATCTTTCATATAGAGAAATTCATCAATTAGGTAACAGGAGTAGGGTGGGAGGACAAGGGGCTATGGCCTCTGGACATTCTGGTTTGATATCTAATCCAGGATAGCATCCTTCAAATATGCGGGGATTGTTTATATTGACTTTTCAAGGGGTACATGTGTGCAGATGATTTTAAGGAAATCAATTTCTAATCCTTACTTTTCTTCTGTTTGGTTTTTTTTTTTTTAACACTCTCTGAAAACTCACTTTCATTCACATTTATTCTTCAGTAGAATCTTACTCTGGTGAATTGTCCTAGAGCATGAGAATCTCTGTGACCAAGCAAAGTAATATGTAGAAATATTGTTTTGGAGAAGCCCTTCTTTAGTGATTAATCAAAGTAGCTCAAGCTGATGGGCTTCCTGCCCTTCCCTGTTTTCTACATATTCCCATTTAGGATAGAGCTGGATCTATATTAGGATGCTCTGAATTCAGAACATCAAACACTATGTAAATTACTAGTTATGACTCTTTTAGACATACTTAAGTCTTTTAAATGGAATGTTTCTGGAACCACAGATTTTATTCAAGGCACATTTGTTGATACTCATAGATAGAAGTTGTACATAATTTCTTTTGGATTTTGCATATGATTGCATAAGGTAGCAAAAGCCTATGTTACCACATTCTTTTTGGTGGTGCTGGGATTGAATCCAGTGCCTCTTACCTGCTAGGTAAGTGTTCTTACCTATAAGTGTTCTAGGTAAGCTCAGTTCTACCACTGAGCTCCATCCCCGGTCCCTGTGCTATCCCATTGTGTAATGAACTATTTACTCTGATAACAGTCAGTGTTTTAGCTTATAACACTTCAAAGATTTTCTACTTACTATTAAACATATACTTTCAAATGTATGGTGAACTCTTTAGGTTTCCACTTGAACTATATGAGAGGACACATAGTTTCTCTGTTATTTTTGGGATATGCAAGCAATACAGTTGAAGACCGCTGATGTGAGAAATTGTGCCATAAAGGCCAGTGCTGCCTTACTTCAGGGGGGCTACTGTGCTTTGGTGGAAGTGACTGACTGATGACCTGTCACACACTTATTCACTGACAGGTGTCTTACGCACTGGTTGTCTGCCAAGCACTTGTACGCAGACAAGGTGACGCACTGACTTGACATTCACTTGTAGATGGGCAGGTCCGAATCCAAAAGAAAACATGGACATCCTTTATCCTGAGTGTTACTAAATATATCTGGAATACTTTGATAGTCTCAGAAAACATTCTGTTTAAAATATTAAACATACACTTTAAAGTATGACTAACCTGTTCTATTATGGATGTTCTCAATTTGAAACGTCAAAACTGAGATAGAAGTAGCTCCGGCTTAAAAAGAAATGTATATAAATATGATAATTGGTGATTATCAGTACCTTTGAACATTTTCATGAGTAACTCTATTAGATATCCATTTTAATAATCTTGATTTTTCTCTCCATGTTAGTTAATATGGCAAAGAAACAAACCCTGATTAACATTTTAAGAAACTTTGAAAGTTTTGTTTATAGTATATCTTGTTTTTATTTATTTCTGTTGAGGATATTGTTGAGATGTAAAATCTCTTAATTAAAGGAGTCCAAGAACTGTGTAAATAGAAGTACAGAACCTGGCTCAGAGCCATGTTGCACTCATAAAAGTCATTTTTACTGTACAGCTGCATTTATCCTCAGAGGAAGTAAAGTACTAGAAATGGACCAATCTAGGGACTGACTCAGTGAGGTGACAGCCAACATGGTCTCTTCCCTGGAAGATTATACCTGGGGTTCTATATTCAGGTCTACAATTTTAGATGGACTTAAGCAAATCAAATTATAGCCTGAGAGCCCCAAACCTTCCCCTCAAAACCTAAAACAAAAGCTATGCATAAAAGATGAAAAGCAGAGGACATAACAAAAAATGATATGAAAGTGGCCTCACTTATAGTTTTAGAAAGGTTAAAACCTAAAAAAAAGACTTTCAATGCATTCTAGTGGAATGGTGAAAACAGAGGAGAAGACAGAGTTTAAAAAATGTTGGGAGAGAGAGAAGGAGCAGGCAGGCCAGGAGAACAGAGGAGAGTTTAACTCTTACTTTGTTTTTGCTTATATCTGTTTAAAATAAAGATCTTTGGGTAGAAATAAAAAAAAATAAAAATTAGGAGAAAACTAGAGCACAAGTAGAAGAAGGCAGGACCTATGTGTTCTAAATTAGCTTAGGAATTCTGACCAGTATCTTTCAGAATCCACAAAACTAGAGTGAAATTATTGGACAACTGCTAGGGCTATTTGAGGATTGGAGATGAGTGAGCATATGATTTTTTAAAAATAGGCAATTTAATTAATGTCCCAATTAATGACACATATTTATTATTTACTGGGTCCCAGGCACTGTGCTTGGGGCCAGGGCTGCGCAAATGAACTGATGAACATGGTCTTCATCTTCTTGGCGTGCGTAGCCAGTGGGGGCACAGAGCAGAGAGAAAGCACTCTGAGTAGTTTGAAAAGGACAGTGACAGTGCATAAGGCACTAGTCCTGCACGCCTTCCAGATATGAAGTTCCAGGCAACATTCTAGAACAGCTTGGGAAATAATGAAGCAGTGGTCACTGGGCCATTCTGCAACTTTGCCAAGTCACCACAATTCCTACTATTTCTTTCCTTGACAAAAGATAGATTGAAAGGTTGTCCATTCATTTAACAACACCGATTGAAGAAAGTGGTCTCAACACTTATTATGTGCCAGGCACTATTCTAGGCCATAGAATATCCCTGCCCTCGTAGAACCAACATTCTTGTGATGCATTTAGACAATAACAAGGTAACTATGTAAAACATGTGGTATGTTAGATATTGGTAAGTTCTAAAACTAAGCAGGGTAGAGGAGTTTGAGTTGTGTTTATACAGGAGCTGGCAATTTAGGTAGAGTAGCCAAGCAAAATCTCGCTGAGAAAATGATTGTGAGATAAAGAATAAAAAGCTGTGAAGATGTTCACCATGCAGCCAATTGAGAGAAGTTTTTAGTTGTGGGAAGAGCACGTGCAAAGGCCCTGCAATACATACTGCAAAACAGTGGCCTTCTAATGTAAATGGGCTGAAGTGAGCAAGGTTGAAAATAGCAGGAAAAGAATAAAAAATGTACCTGAGAACCAGATCACATTGGGTTTTATAGGTCCTTGTAGAGGTTTGTTTTAACTCTGAGTGAGGTGGCTTTCTTCTTTTTTTTTTTTTTTTTTTTTTTGTGGGTACCGGGGGTCGACCTCAGGACCTAGTGTGCCAGCAGGTGCCTGTGCCGCTGAGCGATATCACCAGCCCTTTTTCTGTATGTGGGATCCGGGAGTTGAACTCAGGCCCTTAAGCTTGCCGGGAAGGCGCTTACGCCACTGAGCCATCTCATCGGCCCAAGGTGGCTTTCGAGCAGTGTGGAGTAGTGAGGAGCACTAGTGAGTCCTGACTTATGTTTTCAGGGTCACTCTGGCCGAGGGTCAGGTGTACACTAAGGGTTAAAGGTGGGAGAGTTGAGGGATGCTACTGTTGGTTTCCTGGATTGTGGCAACGGAGATACCAAAAATTGATAAGATGGTGAATATGTTTTGATGTTATATTTGAACTGCAGAGTTTGCTGAAAGATTGGGCATGGGATGAGAGATAAAGAATCAGCTCTAACTCCAAGGATGGAAAGTCTGCAGGAGAGCTGGTTTATGTTGGTGGTGGTAGGAGGGCAGTTCTCAGAAGCTCCGTGCCGAGGATATTAAGATTGGACATCTTCAGATATTCAAATGGAGCTGTCAAGCAGACAGGTGAACGTTCAGGCCTGGTGTCCAGGGGTGAGCTGGGCTGCAGGCTTCAGCTTACAGACACACCCAAGGAGATGAGTCTGGATGCCATCATGGAGGAGAAGATGTGGTTAGAAAAGAGAAGTCCAGTGACAGCATTGTGAGATATGTAAGCAAACGAAGAGGAACTAGAGAAATATCCAGAAATGTAAGAAGGAAGACCTAAGAGAGCATCACTTCCTGGAAACCAAATGAAGAGAATGTTTCAGTGGGGAGTGGGAGGTCAGAGAAAGGCAACAGAGTATGTGGACATTAGCAAGGCATGTGGCAAAACCCTATCAAAACAAACAAACAAACAAAAAAACACACACAACACCAAAACCCCACATATACCTGTTGGGAAGTAAAAGGAAACTGGATTTATAGCTAACTTCCCAGTTGTATTCAATGATCCTTATTTATGGAATATTATTAACTCAAGCAATTTTTCTTAAATATTCAAAATCAAGTTCAAAATATTCAAAATCAAGTTTAGTAAACTTGAAAACTCCTGCAGTTCCTCAGTTTGTAATAGGAAATGAATCTTTTTAAAGTGTAAAATTAAATTAAGATATTGAATAGCATATCAACACTACACGTTCTGTAATTTCATTCCATGGGGTTTCTGATACGCCTCCTAGGAGTCATGCCCTATCCCAAGCTGGAGGAAGGTGACAGAGGTCTCTAAGTGACACAGGACTCTGGTCTCAGCCCAGTCTCTGTAGTTGGTTTTTTATTAAATCAGTGCCTTGGATGGAAGCATAAGGGAAAATCATTATTTTGTGGATGTTTTAAAGTTTTGAGTAATAGCAAATGCATTGTACAAAAGGAACATGAGTAAGAGTTTGTTATCTTTTGGCAATTTGAGGGCATAGGGAAGCAATTTATAAAAAAATCAAAGTACTAAATAAGCATCAGTTATTCTAGGTTAGAGAAATGTTGCTCAAATGATAGTAGCTACCAGAAGTACCCATGAGATCTTGGTTGGATTAAGGGAAGAATAGTACAGAGAGCAAAAGAGGTGATAGTCAACATTGTCTCTTCTCTGCAAATTATATCTATACATTATCTATCTATCTATCTATCAATCATCTATCTATATCTATATCTATCTATCATCATATTTGATTATGACCTGAGAACCTAGTGAGGACATTACACATGAAGAATATTTGAGGACATTGAGAAGACCTGGAGGTGGCGATGGTGGTGATGGAAGAGTGAAGTAACCATCTTTAAATAGTTGGGAGATGTTAGAGGGTAGATGGATTTAGTCTGGTGTGTTTGATCTCAAAGGGTAGCAGTAGAGCACAATGGATGAAGCTGGGCTTGTGGCCACAGAGAAAGGCCTTTCTAAGAGAGCTTTGTCATGGCTACAGCAGGTTTGATTCTAACCATGGAATGGACTATTGCAGTGAAGGCAATTCATATATTGGACAGGTGTTAGGCATGAATGATCCCTGAAGTCCATCATTCCATGACTTGGTCAATCTATGTACCGTATTTATCTTTTTATGTATCTTTATACCATATAAGTATAGTATGCCACAATATTTGAGCATTGTTATGATTGTATTTCCCTCATTGCTTAATCCTGTGTTTGAAAAGGTCATTAAATTGAGATGTAGCCTTTAATTATATCTCCCACTGTGCTTTAGCTGTTGACCTTCTGTGTTAGAAACAGCAGATCTCAGAGAGGCTTCATGTTATATGAAAGAATTTTCTAAGGCCAAACTAACTTCATTCAATCTTTATCCCAAATGAAGGAATGACTTTGATCAATTAACTGTGAAAAGTAAACCAGGCATGACCATCACTCATCACTAATCACCTAACTTAATGACATTTGTTAACTTTATTTTGATATTAGATTGTGGCCCTTCTTTGTTCTGTTACAGTTTTTTTCATCCAAACTCTAATCATTTCCATTTACATGTAAAAGGAGAGCTTGGAAGCCCGGTGTGTTGAATATAAAGTTTATTTCAGTATATCTCAAGTTTAGAAGATAGTTTGTTGTATTTGCTATTTGCCCAGGAGAGTGAAGAAAATAAAGAGATCAACTTTGAAGTACTTTAAACTACTCACTTCTGTGTCCTCGAGACCTGGAGTGTTTCCTTAGCTGTGCTATTGTTTTTTTCTATCTCCTTTGCTTCTGTTTTGCCTTTTCACCCGGAAGGCCCCCAAATGACAATTATTGCTTCTTAAAGGACACAACTTCAGAGAAGCTGTCATGGTGAATCAGGCTACTCCTGACTTGAAGAAGCCTTCAGGGATCTGAAATGTTGCAAGTGTTTTATGCAATTGAATCCTTACTTGCTGAGTATTAGCAGCAGGTTATCTTGCACAGAGAATAGGCTAGTCCATTATCTCACGGACATCCTGAAATAAGCTAAATAGACTTAACTATACAGCACTTTAGAGTAATTATCAAGTATTTCAGTATTTTTTGTTTCTTTAAATTCTTTTAATTCTATAAACCAAACTGACAGTTTAAATATTTAAACCTGCTTATGCCATACACAGAGGAAAAATTAAAATAAATTAATCTTGAAAATATTTGGAAAAATCATTGGCTGAGATAAGAAAATTATGTCTACCATAAAACTGGAATTGGGGGTGCATGGGCACACACACACCTTTGGCGAGCGGACCAACACCAGAACCCTGAGACCCAGGACAGGCTGGGCCTGGGCGTGCAGGTACACACACACCTTTGGTGGGCAGATGGACCAGAACCCAGAGACCCAGGACAGCTGCCCCCACCACGTGGACAAAGAGAGGCCAGCAATGTGGAAGTGTCTGAAGGAGCAGCGAGGAGCCAGCAGCTGGGCTCTGGAGAACTCCACCAACAGAAGACCAGTCCCAGCCCCCACATCCAGAGGCCAAGATCAGCTCCATATCCAGCACAGTTCCCATGGCAAACTTGGCTGGAGTACACAGCACATTTCTGGGATCCGACATGAACACTACCACAGAACTGTAAACACCAGAGTTATTTTACAACTTTTATTCTCCCTCGTTTGTCTGACTGGCTACCCCTTTCCTGTCAGGTTGGAATTAGTTTTGTTTTGTCTTGTATTTTGTGGTTATTTTTGTTTTGGGGTTTTTTGTTTGTTTCTTTGTTTGTCTTCTCTTTTCCTCTCCTCTCTTTCTTGGGTCTACTTTTTTTTTCTCTCTTTTCTTCTTTTCCTTTCCATTCTCCTTTTCTGTTTTCCTTTCTTTTTCACTGTTTAGGTTTCTTAGCTTTCTTTTTTGTTTTCTTCTATTGATCCTCTTTCTCTCCTTCCTCAACTACTTTTTGAATTTAAACTTTCAAGTGAGTAAACACTCTCTTCTCTTTCTTTTTATTTTATTTTATTTTATTTTATTTTATTTTAAAGAGAAGAAAAAAACAAAACAAATCAAAAGAAGAACAAATTTTCAAAACAACATAATAGGAGGGTAACAATGGTTAATACATTATGTATTACTATCTTTAAGTTAGTTATTCAGGATACCAGACATTAGCATTCAATTGTCCAAACATTATTGGCACAAACCTTACTCTTCAATGAACTAAGTAAAATTGGTAGTGTATCTATCTTAACCATCATATATATATATATTGTATATATATACAATTTTTTCCCTTTCCCTTCTTTCTTTTCCCCATTCCAGTCTCTCTTTCCTTTTGACCAGTTTCTTTTTGATTCACCATGTCTATTGTACATTTTGGATCTTATTTACTCTTTCAGTTTCTCATACTAGAGAGACAATACGATGCTTACACATGTGCTTCTGGTTTATTTCACTTATGAGTATTTTCTCGAGTTGCATCCATTTACCTATAAAAGTCTCCAGTTTATCCTTCTTTATGGCTGAATAGTACTCCATTGTATAAAAATACCACATCTTTCTTATCCATTCCTCAGTTGATGGGCATTTGGGTTGTTTCCAAGATCTGGCTATTACAAATTGTGCTGCTATAAACATGGGTGCACATATATTGCTGTGGTATGATGTTTTTAATTCTTCTGGGAAGATGCCCAGAAGGGGAATAGCTGGGTCAAATGGGACCTCCAACCCTAGTTTTTTGAGGAATCTCCACACTGACTTCCACAGTGGCTGTACCAGTCGACACTCCCACCAACAGTGAAGAAGAGTTCCTTTTTCCCCACAGCCCCTCCAGCATTTGTTATTAGTTGATTTCTTTATAGTAGCCATTCTTTCTGGGGTGAGATGGTATCTCAGTGTTGTTTTAATTTGCATCTCTCGAATGACTAGTGATGTTGCACATTTTTTTGTATATTTATTTGCCATTAGTATTTCTTCATCTGAGAAATGTGTATTCATCTCAGATCCCCATTTTTGGAGTGGGTCTTTAAATTTGGGAGGTCTGATTTTTTTGAGTTCTTTATATGTTCTCGATAGTAATCCTTTGTCTGAGGAACAGCTGGCAAACATTTTTTCCCACATTGTGGGTTGTCTCTTCACTCTGTTGGTGGTTTCTCTTGCTGTGCAAAAGCTTTTTAATAAGATGAGATCCCAGTTGTTGATTCTTTGGGATAGTTCCCGTGCGGTTGAGTTTTTATTCATAAAGTCTTTGCCTACACCAATGTCTCCAAGGGTTTTACCTATCCTACCTTCCAGCAGATTTAATGTTTCTGTTTTAATATTTAGATCTCTGATCCATTTTGAATTTAGTTTAGTGCATGGTGAAAGATATGGATCTAGTTTTAATCTTCGGCATGTGTAGAGCCAGTTTTTCCAGCACCATTTATTAAAGAGGCTATCTTTCTTCCAGCGAATGTGTTTGGCACCTTTGTCAAAGATAAGGTGGCTTAGTATGTCTGGGGTTGTTTCAGCATCTTCTAATCTGTTCCATTGATCTTCAGGTCTGTTTTTTTGCCAGTACCACACTGTTTTTATCACAGTAGCTTTATAGTATAATTTCAAGTCAGGGATTGTGATGCCCCCTGCCTTGCGTTTGTTGCCCAGAATTGCCTTTGCTATTCTAGGTCTCTTCTGATTCCAAATGAACTTTAGGATTGTTTTCTCTAATTCTGTGAGATATGCTGTTGGAATTTTGATTGGAATTGCATTAAATCTGTATAACAATTTTGGAAGTATGGCCATTTTCACTATATTGGTTCTTCCTATCCAGGAGCAAGGGATATCTTTCCATTTTCTGATATCCTCTTCAATCTCCTTTTTCAGAGTACTGTAGTTTTCAGTATAGAGGTCTTTTACATCCTTTGTGAGGTTGATTCCTAGGTATTTCATTTTTTTGGATGTTATTGTGAAAGGTATTGTTTCCCTAATTTCTCTTTCAGTAAGTTTGTTATTTGTGTACAGGAAGGCTATTGACTTTTGAGTATTGACTTTGTATCCAGCTACACTACTGAATTTGCTTATTAAATCTAGCAGTTTTTTAGTGGAGTTTTTGGGGTCTTCTATGTAGAGTATCATGTCATCTGCAAATAATGATAATTTAACTTCTTCCTTTCCAATCATTATTCCTTTTATTTCTTTCTCTTGTCTAATTGCTCTGGCTAAAGTTTCCAGAACTATGTTGAATAAGAGTGGGGACAGTGGACATCCTTGTCTTGTTCCTGATTTTAGAGGGAAGGCTTTCAGTTTTTGGCCATTTAGTATAATATTGGCTGTTGGTTTGTCATAGATAGCTTTTACCAGATTGAGATAAAGACCCTCTATTCCAATTTTCTGTAGGGTTTTTATCATGAAAAGGTGCTGGACTTTGTCAAAAGCTTTTTCTGCATCTATTGAGATGATCATGTGATTTTTGTCTTTGGTTCTGTTAATATGGTGTATAACATTTATTGATTTACGTATGTTGAACCATCCCTGCATCCCTGGGATGAATCCAACTTGGTCATGGTGTATAATCTTCTTGATGATTTGTTGGATTCTGTTTGCCAGTATCTTATTAAGGATTTTTGCATCTATGTTCATTAGGGAGATTGGCCTGTAGTTCTTTTTCTTAATTGGGTCCTTCTCTGGTTTTGGTATCAGGGTAATGCTTGCTTCCAGGAATGAATTTGGGAGTATTGCTTCCCTTTCAATTTCATTGAAAAGTTTGAGAAGTAGGGGCGTTAGGTCTTCTCTAAATTTCTTGTAGAATTCGGCAGTGAATCCATCAGGGCCTGGGCTTTTCTTTGTTGGGAGGTTTTTAATTACATCTTCAATTTCATTGGTTGATATTGGTTTATTTAGGATTTTTAAATCTTCTTGATTCAGTTTTGTTCATACAAATCTAGGAATCTGTCCTCTCTTCTCTTTCTGATTACTCCACCACATTCTATTTCATTCTTTCCCTCCTGTATCCTCCAATTTCCCAAAACTCAGGTGATCATCCTTTGATCTCCAGCCTTGACTTTGCTATATTTGACCTCATTCATCACTTTGTCCTGTCTCCTACCCATCTTAACACCCTGCCCCCCTCAAAAGGGTAAAACCACTCCACTAAGGAGAAAACTCTGCATACAAGTACATAGTATATGTTTGATTTTGTTATATAACTTTAGAGTTTGCTCCTGTGGTTGGAGGTAGCAGGTTAATGGTTACCATAGTTTGTCAGTAGTTAAGATTTACTTGAAACTATAGTTATTACTAACTGTCCTATTTTAGCCAGGATGTCATACATGTTATAATCAGTTTTTCTCCCCTGTATGGTAATGCTGTGATAGTATGGGGTCATAATCACCACCACAGCCCAGTACCAAAGGATTGGGTGCTGAACCAAATAGTAACTGCATCCTTTACAGATTGGGAAGGTAGGTTCTTGGGCTAGATATAAAGAACCACCTACATCTGAGAACATCCCGAAGAACAGATATCTCCTCGGGAAGCCTCAATACTAGTGATAAAGCTACCTATCATAAGGAATTGGCAAGCATCGACAAAGAAAACCAAACAAAATAAAAAAGAGAAAATAGAAAATGACAAGACACAGTAGCAAAATGCAACCTCTGACTCCCAGCCCACCCAGGACAAGCCCAGAACACAATGAGATAGACAAAATTGGAAGTCAAACACGAACTTTTTGAAATAATAGCAATAGAAGTGAAAAAAATGAGTGGAAAAGGCTATAGAGAAAATAATCTCTCAGGTACAAAAAGAAGTAATGCTTAAAATCAAAGATATTAGAGAAGACACAATTAAAAGAATGGATGAGCTTAGAAAAATGATGGAAACAAAAAATGCCCAACACAGGAAAGAAATAGATTCCATGAAACAGATCCAAACAGAAATCCAAGAGATTAAAACCTCCATTGAAAGTATATACAACAGATTGAATGGAGAGGATAGAATATCAAATCTTGAAGATAGATTGCAGCAAGTGATCATGAAAAGAAAGATACCCTAAAAATACCAAGAGACCATGAAAAATCAATCCAACAGCTACAAGATGATGCAAAGAAGAATAACATAAGATGGATTGGGATCAATGACAAGGCTGGAGACAGCACAGATGCCATAAAAAAACTCTTCACAGAAATAAAGGCAGAAAACTTCCCAAGCATGGATAAAGAATTTGACATAAAAAATAAATGAAGCATATAGAACTCCAAACAGCCATGACCAAAATAAAACTACATCAAGACATATAATAATCAAGATTCCAGATATTCGGCACAACAACAGAATGTTAAAAGCTGTTAGAGAAAAAAAACAGATCACTTATAAAGGAAAGCCCATCAGAATCACAGCGGACTTCTCAACAAAACCCTCAAGTCAAGAAGAGCTTGGAGTGAAATATTTCAAGTCCTGAAAGAAAACAACTTCCAACCCAGATTAATGTACCCTGCAAAACTATCTTTCAAAATTAATGGAAAAATAAGATACTTCCATGACAAAGAACAACTACATGACCACCAAATCAACCCTACAAAGAGTACTGAAAGATATTCTAGACAGAGATAAAAATGACCACAGTTCCATGAACAACAACAGAAAGAAACCATTGGGCAGGGCAAGCAATTAAACAGAGGGGAAAAGCAGGGAACCAACAGCAGGAAAATACCATGACAAAAGATAAGCCAATACATATCAGTTATAACTATCAATGTAAATGACCTCACTTCAACAATCAAAAGAAACAGGCTGGCAGAATGGATCAAGAAAGAAGATCCAACAATACACTGTATACAAGAAACACATTTACCTCAAAAAGAAATTCATAGACTGAAAGTCAAAGGGTGGAAAATAATCTTCCATGCAACAGGAGCCCAGAAAAAAGCAAGGACAGCTATTCTGTTTGGAGATAATGTGAACTTCAAACCAAGAATTTTCAAAAGAGATAAAGAGGGTCACTACATACTTGTTAGGGAAAAACTTCAAGAGGAGGAGACAACAATCAAATATGTATGCACCAAATATGGGAGCACCGAACTACATAAGACAATTATTAATACACATGAAAAACCAAATAAGCAATAACACAATTGTAATGGGAGACCTAAGTACCCCATCGTCACAAAGAGATAGATCAACTAGACAAAAAATCAGCAAAGAAATAACAGAACTGAACCAAACCTGTGAACAAATGGACTTAGTAGATGTTTTCAGAGTGTTCCACCCAACATTATCAGAATACATATTCTTCTCAGCTGCACATGGGACATTCTCTAAAATACACCATATACTAGCCTGCAGAATATGCTTAAGTAAATGCAAAAGAATTGCAAAAGCAATTCTGGGTAACAAAGGCAAGGCAGGGAGCATCACAACCCCTGACCTGAAATTATACTACAAAGCTATTGTGATAAAATCAGCATGGTACTGGGAAAAAACAGACCTGAGGATCAGTGGAACAGATTAGAAGATGCAGACACAACTACAAACATATTCAGCCACCTTATCTTTGACAAAGGGGTCAAACATGTTCACTGGAAGAAAGATAGTCTCTTTAATAAATGGTGCTGGAAAAACTGCTTTTTCCACATGCCACAGACTAAAACTAGACCCAGGTCTATCACCATGTACTAAAGTCAAAATGGATCAAAGATTTAAATATTATAACAGAAACACTGAATCTACTGGAAGAGAAAGTAGGTAGAAATCTTGAAGATAAATGTAGGCAGAGACTTCATGAATGAAACCCAAACTGCACGGGAAATACTCCAAAGAATCAACAACTGGGATCTCATCTTATTAAGAAGCTTTTGAGCATCAAAATAAATCACCGACAAAATGAAAAGACAACACACAGAGTGGGAAAAAATTTTAGCCAATACTCTCTCAGACAAAGGACTTCTATCTAGAATTTATAAAGTATTGAAACAAATCAGACCCCCCAAATTTAAAGACCCAATCCAAAAATGGGCATCTGAGATGAATACATACTTCTCGGATGAAGAAATACAGATAGCAAATAAATATATGAAAAAATGTTCGACATCATTGGTCATTTGAGAGATGCAAATTAAAACAACACTGAGATTACATCTCACTCCAGACAGAATGGCTATCATCAAGAAATCAACAAATAACAAATGCTGGAGGGGCTGTGGGGAAAAAGGAACCCTTCTACATTGTTGGTGGGAGTGCAGACTGGTGTAACCACTGAGGAAATCAGTATGGAGATTACTCAAAAAGCTAGGATTAGAGGTCCCATTTGATCCAGTTATTCCCCTTCTGGGTATTTTCCCAGAAGAATTAAAAACATCATACCACAGTGATACATATGCACCCATGTTTATAGCAGCACAATTTGTAATAGCTAAATCTTGGAGACAACCCAAATGCCCATCAACCTAGGAATGGATAAAAAAGATGTGGTCTTTTTATACAATGCAATACTACTCAGCTATAAAGAAGGATAAACTTGAGCCTTTTATAGGTAAATGGATGCAACTCGAGACCATAAGTGAAATAAATCAGTCTCACATGTGTAAAAATCGTATTGTCTCCCAGGTGTAAGAAGCTGAAAGAGTAAATAAGATCCAAAATGTACAATAGATATTGGGAAATGGGAAGAATCTGTTCAAAAGGAAAGAGAAACTGGGATGGGGAAAGGAGAAAAGAAGGAAGGGAAAAGGAAAACTATATCTATATCTATATATAGATATATAGATATATACACACACACATACACATATGTATATACACACACACAAGATAGTTAAGATAGTTATACTACTAATTTCTGTAAGTCCATTGAAAAGATAGATTTGTGCTTATATCGTTTGATCAATTTTTCATGCCTATATCTTGTAATCTGAGCAACTACTTTGAAGATAACAATAAGCAGTGTACTAACCATTGTTACTCTCCCACTATCTTGTTTTGAAATTTTGTATCATTTTTATTGTTTCTTCTCTTAAAAAAAAAAACTGGAATTGACTCCACTCTCATCTACTACTTGTTGCCCTTGAACTCTGAGCCATGTCTCTTTCTCTGTCCATCTTACATCAAAAGGCTAAAATAACATGGATAGAGAGAACATGTAAATTTACACACCCTTTTTCCCATTACTGGCTTATATAAAGTGATAACAAAAATGGAAGAGAAAGAGAAGTGATGTATGCTAAATTTATTTTTAAATGTATTTCTAATTTTTTCTTGGTAGGTATGTAGGGAAGTGTTTATTTTCCATGGTTACATTCCTATGTATTGACATCATTCAACTATTAAAGAATTTATACAAACCAAATGATCTTTAGTGATTTTTATATCAATCAAATATAAAATTATAAAATTTGATATGCCCATTGAATTGCTTTTGTTAGAGTGTTCTTGAGAGTGCCTTTTCACTGAGTAAACATGAATTAAAGTGAGCTGCCAGTATTATTATTATCAGTAATATGATGGAAATAATGATCCTCAGGATTGGGGTTAATAACCTGTAGAAGTGACTGGATTTGATCCCTTAGTTCTTGACTCTTCCCAGCATGTCACCAAGAATGACAACCATTTTAGACATTTTGACTTGAAATTAGGCTTGAAAATAGCTGCTCTCTTGGGGTGAGTTAACATTTAGCACTGGGCAAATAGAAATGACTGCTGATTTTCATTCTTTATATTAATTCCATGGGGAGGGTGAGCTAGTAAAACATTTGTGTGAGCTGGTCATTATTTGAAATTTATTTACCAAAGTGGCTTACGTAATAATCATCCCCGTGCTAAATCAGTCAGTCAACAAGTTTTTATTGAGTCCCCACTGAATTAGAGTAATGTACAGTAATGATGTATTCAGTAGTTTACAGATGTATGCAGTGAAGATTAGACATGAGCTCGACCCCCAAGGCCTTACAAGCCATTAGAGGAGACAAACAGACACATATCATCAACTAAAATGTAAACAGATGACTTAACTCCTGGGGCATGGAGGAGTAGTGGCTGGGCTGGGATTGTTCTGGTGGGTGATGGGATGGGAATTTTGGAAATGTCCACAATCTAGGTGCCTCGGTCTGTGTTAGGTTGGAGAAAGCAAGTTGCCTGGTAGATAAGAAAATCAATCTGACTCAGTGAATACAGTACACCTTGGACAAAGGAGAGGATGGGAGTCTGTTTTATTTGGAAGTATTGGAGATATAGTGACCTGGACAAACATACAGGTAAGATAGAAAATGGGTAGAGTTGTTCAAAACCAGGGTTTGAGCAGGGTTGACAGTGGTTAGGTATGAGACGCATTTCACAATGTTAAGCTGCACTTGTTTGGCTTATTGAGGTATGACTTGTATTTTATAAACTTCATACTTTTAATCAGTACATCTTGATGTATTTGGATATATGCACACTAGAATATTATACAATCATCACAACCAAAGTATTAAACATAACTGGCATCTTCAAACACTTCCTTGTATTCTTTTTTTTTCTTCCTCCCTTCAATTTTTTGAGGGGTAAGAATACCTAATATGAAATCTAGCCTCTTAACATATTTTAAATTGCACAATACTGTATTGTTAATTATAAAAATTATGTTGTACATCAGATCTTTAGAAGATTTTCATAACAAAAACTTTATACCCATTGGAAAATAATTCTCCATTTCCCCCTTTGCCATGTCATCTGCAGTTTTTTAAACCAATGCCTTGTGCTCAGGCAAACTCCCTGGTTCCCAACCAAACACCATTATTCTGCATTACATGAAGGTCACTGGCAACTTTTCCTTTTGTTGCTAGTCCTTTCCCATGTTTAAATATTTTCACCACATGGGCATGTTCAATTAGATTCTGTTTCTAATGGCATTTAGGCTTTTAAAAAATATTTTTCAGAAAATAGCCAGATAGTTAAGAAGACTTTTTAAATTGTTTGATTATAGAATGAATGATAATGGTTGCTCTTTTGAATAATTAGGCTTCGCAGGATACTTTATGGTAATGTCACCCAGCCAAAGATTGGGGGTGGGGAGCAAAGAATAGCAGTTGTTGGGAATGACAAATTTGTGCTGGTAACTAAGCCAAGCAACTCTACTCTGAGCCTCCTGTGCTAACAGGGGTCAGTAATCCCTGATGGCCCTTTTTCTTTATTCGGTGAAAAGTGGATATCAGTTTGGCCCATGACAATACAGATAAAATCCTCCTCCAACTCTTTAAATTTCAAATCAGAGGTTCTCTTCTGATTCTTTATCAGATCTATAATTGATGGGTCACTTATTAACAGGCAGCTTTCTAGAGTATATTATCTTATTGAAACCACCAATAAACAAGTAGGCACTATGAGCTTCAAGATGAGAAATTTGAGGCACAAAAGGGTTAAGTGTTGTTTTTGTGGTCACACAGCTGGGATTCAAATCCAGGCTGATCTCACTCCAGTTTATGTCTTTCCATTCTACCACAACTGGCCATGTTTTTATGTATGGTGGTCTTCATATCACCACCAGCTGACGATCATAGCCTTGCTCTTGTTAATCTGAGATGAGGATAGAGAATATTATGGTCCCTTCTTATATGTTGCATTTATTCCAGTTAAATCAATAATTATTTATTGACCATTCATTATGTGTGTGGATGTGTGCACCGAGGGAGGATAAATATTACAGAGATAAGATTCTTGCTTTAGGAAATTCCTGGTGAGCATTGGTATCCTCTAGTTACGTAGAGCATATTCCCTGACATACATAGGCTGTTCTCTGGGCTTGGAACTTCCTTTCCCAGTTTTGCATCTAGTCTCCAAGTTTTCTTCAGATATACCTTAGGGAAATATAAGTAAACACTACTTTTTTGAGAAATTTCTCTGGTTGTTCAGATTTGTTTGGATAGCTGTCTTTCATGAGTCATCAATACTCAGTACATAATTCTGTTTTACTGAGTATGTTACCATCTTTGGTTTACTTCTCTGTCCTTTTAAACTATAAACTCACCAAGAATGAAAACTTAATCTTATTTATCTTTGGATTCTTATCACTTACCAGGGCACTGAATGAACAAGGGAAGAAGCCAAGACAGTGCTGTCATATGGGGGATAGCATGAGGGAATATCTGAGGTCCTAGCAGGCAGAAGTCTTGTTTCACAATGGAATTGAATTTTCTTCTGGATCTTGAAAGATGTACGGGACTGGAAGATGGTGAATAAGAAGGAGGGGACAACCACTAGAAAGATGGAGAGTGCCTGTTCTTCCTAACTTTGAACCCAAAATGTCTCTCCATGGTTTTCACTGGTTTTTCATAGTCAGTTATCTTCAGAACACACAAACTAGCCCAGTTCCTTTCTCCAGAAAATCCTAAAATGTTTGAAAACCTTACATTTCTTTAAGCCTCATGGTGGGATTACTCCAATTCTGTGCTTGTCACCTGTATCCTTATCTGAGACGCTCCCTACCCACATGTTCACACTACTGGGCAGCAGAAGTGGCCAAGACTAATATGTTTATGCCTCAGATAGAGGCTTCTGTGAATACAGTCCGTACACAGCTGTTGGTGGCCACTACTTACTCCTGCTGAACTTAATGTCAATGAAGACTACTGAGTTTTTTTCATACCTTGTCTTCTCTACCTATAATTACCTATTAGTGTCACTTAGCACTCATTCACTTTCTCCTCCAGCCATTCCATGTTTACTAACATTTATTATATGCAAGGCACTGTGTTAGTGCTGAGGACATAAGATGTAATAGAGTGCCTGACATAGATGTAGGAACTTGTATTTATCTTTGTTTAATATCTCCTTGTTGGATTAGGTCAACATCTCCAATCTTTCTTTCTTTGTCTCTGACTCACTGTCTCCCACTGTCTTCCTCTTTGTGTGTATATAGATAGACATAGATAGATAATATAGATATGGATATACAGTATGTGCAGTATATATACTGTGTGTATTCAAGTGTTTGTTATGTTTCTTATTTGTGTATTACTGAAGCTGATTATGGTATAAGAAAGAAAGCTTATTATGTAAATACAATACGGACTATAATTCTAAACAATATTAAAATCATAAATGCTCTAAGAATTCTGGGTAAAGGAAAACTCTCTCTCTCTCTTACTTTCTCTGTCTCTCTCTCTCTGTATGTGTGTGTGTGAAGGGATGGGTAATGTATTTGTAAAAAGCATAGGTTCTGGAGTCAGACCCTCTTGGAGCAAATAGTAACCCATTGATTGCTAGCTTGTGAGTGAGGATAAAATGTTTAATTTCCCCAAGTCTCAGCACCATCTGGACACATCCTAATGTACTCAGGGTCAGTACTCATTTCTACTCAAAAGATTCTCGTGATAATTGAATGAAGCAATGTATGTAAAGTGGTTAGTGCAGTGTCTGAGCTATGTCGAAGTTCAATGGATAAAACTGTGTAAGAAACAATGACTTTCAAAGAAGAAAACGGGATACAATGAGGTCAGAGTTTATTATAACCAAATTGAGAGGTCATTTGAACTTAAATTGTACTGGAATTTGACACTGAATTTTGCTGGGCTTCAGACAATGCTGAGAAACATTTTTACCTGTGAAATGTTTGCTGTGATAATACTTGCTGACATAGAATTTGACTTTGATTAGTAAGTAGTTAAAATAACAGTGAAAAAGAATTGAGAACCTCTGAATCTTTTCTTTTTCTTTTTTGGTACCAGGAATTGAACTCAGGACCTTGTGTTTGCCAGGCAGGCGCTGTGCCACTGAGCTATATCCCCAGCCCTGAATCTCTGAATCTTAAATGATTTTATTTACTTATTACGTACTGCATTTTCCACAATAATTTGAAATCGAGGGTCTGATTTTCCCAGTACATCTAAGTGGATTATATTTCTATCACGCTAGTTAATTAAATAAGCTATGCATAACTTGCATATTTTATTAATTGAACTGGTTTCTTTTGTCCTTGTGTGTCCATTTTAAATACTTTTAAAATAAATTACAGGAACAGCCATTACTAGAAAATAACTGACTGCCTCATCTTTGACTCAGGTGGTTTCAGGATTGTCAAGTTATATTCTGTTTCAGAGCAAAGCAAAGGCGTCTACCCCTGATGCAAGAGTTAAGGATCCCGCCGAACTTGGTTTTGAAGGTACTTGGGATATTACTTATAATTTCTTAATAAATTCCAGCAGCCTTCTTGATAATTAGGGAATAAGCAAGGCCCTCAGGAGCATGCCAGTACAGTGGAGTAATGGCCATTAAAGACATGAGCTTTGGGACTATATGGAAACAAATGGTCATTTCACCAGAAAAGTAAAACAAACTGAGCAGTTTTACTCAACTTTCCTTCTTCGGCTCTGTGCCATATTTATAGGTCAGCTTCAACTAGTGAGTTTTTTTATTTGTCAGCTGTATGAACTTTCGCTATGGCCATGCTCAGCTCTGTTCTCGCTCTATGCTCTCATAGCAGGTACATGCTTACTTTCTTTATTAGAAGAAAATACTACGGTATATCTTCCATCTAAGATCAAATTATAAAATAATTATGCAGAATCGAAGGCAATCAGCTCCAGCCCCCCCACCCCATGAAGATTGCAAATAAATGCTGTGGATTGTAGTCTCTTGTTTTGCCTTTTACTAATTTAAAAATGCATTGTGATTTAATGCATTTATTTGATACCAATGGAAGCACTGCAAGAAATGTTAAGTAATATATATTCGTTCCGCTACCTCACTCAGAGTATAGTTTTCTGACTACAGTGTAAGATTAACTGTCTGGTGGTTCCTTAAGAAAACACACTGTACTCACTTTCTGCTCCTTATAGTAACCTACAAGGTGTTAAAGTGTGACGAAAATGAAATAAGAAGGGAAAAACAGTCAGTAAAATTGTCCATATTTCATATGGACAATTAGAGTAGATCTTCTTGCTTTTGTTAACAGTATGCGGGGTAACAAATTAATAAAGCTCTAACTAAAGAATCGGTGCGTGAGGAGGCAAAGGAAATGGAAAACGGGTGAGACATGTCTCTGTTAAGTTTGCCTACTGTGCTGGGTGAGTAGTTTTATTTTCTGTGGGCTGTCTTAAATTGCTGTTACAATTTTTATTTAAGCCTAGGTGTTCTCAGTTTTACAACTGTTCCCTTTGGCCTTTAAACAGATAGGAGAGTCTAATGTTAGAAAGAATGGTAAAAAGACTTCAACGTGAATGTGGCTTTAAGATTCAGGTCCTATAATGGCAGGACTCCAGGCACTGGTGCTGAGCCTTGGTAGATGTCTAAACAAGGTGGCTGAGAAGGAAGTCGAGCACTTGAACTGGGGTTGGTTCCTTCAGCAAATTCTCACAGATGCAATCTCATGAAACATCAAGAATAAGCCCCTTAGGAGTTACTGCCTCTTCCTTGTGGAGATGAAGAAACTGAAACTGCCCATGGAGGACAGAGGGGTGACATAAAGGGGTCCATCAAGTCAGGGCAAAGCTGGTGTTGTTACATTGTTGGTCTGAGCCTTGCTCCTTTAAACCATCACAGTGTTATAGCTGGCATTATACCTACTAGCACAGTGGGGTCCAGGGTTCTTGTAGAGTTGTTGAGGTTGATAGTAGAAGAGTCAAGAACACAGATCACTGGATGGGCAACAGAAGACTTAAGTCAAAGTTGTGTCCCAAAGTTGTTTGGGCAATTCTTCAACACTAAACACTGGTGTTTTTCTCTTCTCTTCTCTTCTTCTCTCCTCTCCTCTTCTCTCTTTTCTTTTCTTTACTTAACTGGTCACACGACTTTTTGACCCATCTCCTCAGTGGATCGAGTGAAATATTCATTGTAAAAGTGTTTTGACAACTAAAGACAGTTTATGTACAAGGCATTTCTGAGTACTATTGGCCATTTTTTCCTAAGGAATTCTCAATGGTGTTCCAGGGATACCCCAAACAACCCCATTTACTACTACCCAAAGGAGAAACAAATAATTTTGTGGCACCTGAAGTGAGCCTCCATCCCACCCACAGTCTCGTAGGAAAACCTTGAAAAATCTGCCTTCAACTCAGCAAGAGGTGAACATTCATCTCATTTATCTATTCACGAGCTCATTTACTGGATAAATGAGGCGTAAAAATAGTAAATATGATCTTTGTCCTTCTTTAAAGAGGGTAACAGATAAATAAATATGATAATATGGCAGGTGTTGCATGTTAAGGACTAGAAAGACTAAAAGAGGAAATAAAGGGTTATGAAGAGGTTTTTAAGAAGGAAGCCTTGGAGAATGAATCATACTGGGACTTGCTGGGAAGGTGAGAGCATGTTGAGAAAATTTTAGTCAAGGGAGGACCCTTAATAAGCACGAGAATGTGGCAATGAGAGGCATGTGTGGGAAACACTGAGTTGTCTTGTGAGCCAGAGAGTAGGAAATATGGGGAGACCATTGAGAAATGGACCTGGACAGGTGGGGTAAGTCAAATCATGGGCATCCTTAGTTAGAATGCTAAGGAGATTGGGTTTTTGTCCAACAGATATAGGAAGACACTAACATTTATCTACAACTTCTTCCTTTTATCAGTTAAAAAGAGACAGGTAACTGTTAAACTAGCCCAAACAATTTACACCAATATAAGCAAGTTAAGCAGACAAACAAATATACAAACAACTCATTCGAGTCTCTAGAAATATAATCATAACCCTTAAGTGGAAATCATTCTAGATTTTTCCTTATGCACATAAACAAATAGATTAAAAGAGAGATATATTTTCTATAAAAATAGCATTGTGGTCTGGTTCTGGCAACAGGTCAAGTGAATTAACATAACCTCCATTCATCTTAAATCCTCCAGTTGTGAAAAGATAGACACTCTAGATACAGTTGGTAAAAATAAAATTTAAATATATAAATTAATTTAAGAAAAGATAATTTCTGGCATGATGGCATCCCAGAAATAAAGGTAGCTTTAGGTTTGAGCAGTAAACTTACGAGCAAATGCTGTGAGGGTTTTGAAAGACATTGGGCTGCATAAGGGGATGAGAGGCTGAGGATTTAATTCTCATGTAAACAGGGAACATACAGCACTGGACCTAACTGAAGCAGGGAGCTAGAGCAGAGATCTCTACTTAAAGCTGGGACCCTTGAAAGAAAAACCACTTCACTGGAGACTAGTAAAAACCTACTCACTAGTTCAGATAGTGTGACTCGAAAATTTGTTACTTTTTGGAATTCTGGATGAAAAATATGAGAGAAATTAAATCTCCTGGCCATCAAGGTAGATGTGAAGTTGGAATTTACATTACTAGTTTAAGGCTGGAATGTCCAAGTAGAGAAACCAACTTCAAAACTAATTTGAGAAGAACACAAAAGTGAAATGATTTTGTTGTAGGACTTTTTTTTTTTTTTTTTTTTTTTGTGGGCACCAGGGGTCGACCTCAGGACCTCGCATGCCAGCAGGCGCCCGTGCTGCTGAGCGATATCACCGGCCCCTTTTTTTTTTTTTTTTTTTTGGTATGTGGGATCCGGGAGTTGAACTTGGGCCCTCGCGCTTGCCGGGCAGGCGCTTACACTGCTGAGCCATCTCAACGGCCCTGTTGTAGGACTTTTATACCCCAGGTGTGCAGATATCTTTTAGGCTATGGTCAGGAAGGAGGAGGACAATTAAACCTTATAAGTTCCACGAGGAAATAATCTATCATGAGGGAGAGTCAGGAGATTCTATAAATCAGAATAGTAATAGAAAAATCTAGGGAAGACTAAAAAATTATTATGCTTCTAGTGGTTAAAATGATTAATGGGACTCAAGGACAGGACACTAAGAAAGAGTAAGTTTGAACAACAAATAGAGCTTCTAGAAATAAAGGCATGCCTCTAGAAATAAAGGATACCTCCATGGATGGGTTAAATGTCAGATTATACACAGCTGAAGAAAGAACTAGTGATTGGATGACAAAGATGAAACTACCTACAATGCAATACAGAGAGACAGAGATAAAAAACTAAGAAAGGAGTTTAAGAGGTATGGAAGACAGAATAAGAAGAGAGACTAGAGAAAAGACAATTCTTGAAGATATAATGGCTTAGAATTTTCCAAAGTTGACTTTAAAAAATTTAGCTTTTAATTTAAAGAACTATGTACTTAGTGGTGTGTTGATAAACATTTAACAAACAGCTCTCCAAGAAAAAGAATTAGTCCTGATTTGCGGTGTTGTTTGATGTCTGTGGTGTCAATATTGTCATTACAGATAATTTCAGGTTACCAGTGTGACTTCAACTGACAATGAAACGGGAATGCTGTGCAAGATTGGATCTTGTGAGTTGGTCTGAGCTGACTCTAGAAAACAGCTGCATATACTGTGTCCTAGCGAATTACAAATAAATAAAGACCCGAACACATTGTAAAAGTGTAGAACACCCACAGTAAACATAATAGTTATAGACACAAAAGACAGGTTCTTTTCTGAGGCATAACTGGTCTGATAGCCAACTTTTCATTGACGTAAACCAATGAGAGCCTACAACTTGGCATTGGGCATAGGTTAAACATCTCCAGAGCATAGAAATCATGTAGAGGAGAGGTAGGAATCTAAGTGAAAAACTTTTGTTATTAGAAGATCATGGGAAATGGCTGTTAGGAGGACAAACCCAGTATGCCCACAGTATGGTGTATATTTTCTAACTAACAGATTCAGGCTTTTCTCCATTTGTAAGAAAATGTTTCTTCTAGTAATCTTTGAATGATTTTCTCTTCCATGTGTTTGATTGTATACACAAGGGAGACCAAAATCTTTTTTTCCTTATTCTGGGCATTCTTTGTTTTATTGTTTTAATCTCTGCCTTTCCCCTCTGTATTTACTAGGAGCCCCCTACCCTTTTGGTGAGTAACTTGACTGTTTTTGGTTCAGTTAGTTTTCAGCTTGTTTCCTTGGCTTTACAGTCTTCCATTGTCATCTCATTCACACTGGCTTATTGAATTAACATGCCTATGAACTTGTGTAGGTTGAAGTTTCCAAGGAAACTCTCTTCCATGGAAATATAGAGTGGCATTGGTTTAATCTGCTTTCTACATTTGGATAGATGTTACTGATTTAGAGGCTACTCATGGGGAGAAGGGAACAAACTATGGATATAAATAAAAGCACATAAGAACACTTCCATTTTGCTAGTTGTACGGCAAGTTGAGTACCGGCTTTTGGCAGGCCCTTAGTTATGTCTTGCTTCCTCTGTCCTCATACCTCATCCTCTCCTGCCCAACAGGCAGCACATACACTATGACTGACACAGCCACTCTGCACAAAAAAGAATGTGAGGTTCTAATCAATTGCTCCCATAAATTTGGTACCGTAAGTCTGACAGGACTCATGGAAATTAACTGGCTGGAGGTGGGCTTCCTTGAGTCTAGGGATCTGGCTCTCTCATTCCCTTGACTTCTACCTGAATTTGCTTGCTGTTCATGCAGCCTTCAGATAGCAGGTGAATTGGCCAGGACCCATCTCAGAAGTGTAAGAAATCCAGCTGGGAAAAATATAAACGAAGCACAACACAATAGAGACATGCCTTACCTCATGTCTTGAGATGACAAGTGGAGCAGAGGAGTTGCCCTCTGAGTAATCCAGTTGAGGAACTGGCACATCAAGGCCCCATTATTGTCTCCTGTTTCTGCTTCTTTCTGCTTTCTAGCCACATCTTCTCCAGCTGACCGGCTCTGTGAGACTCCAAGAATTTAAGGTCTTACATTGTTATGGTCTAGTGACCATAGAGGAAATATCTCCTGAGAAAGCCCAGAGGAAGATTCTGATTGGCTCCTACTGGTCATATGTCCAACTGGGGGGTGGGATGCTGGGATATTAAATAGGTGGCTCCCACAGAAAGAGATGGTCTGTAAAAAATCAAAGGAGGGGCTGATAGTCTGAGCACATAAAATAACACATTCTCACTGTAAGGAGGATTAAAATCCTTCATATTCCTTGCTAAGACTAAATATACTCTTGCTAAACTGTCAGGGGATATGACCAACTCAATCCTTCATTCATGTCCAAAATACATGAGTGCCATTTGATATCTTTCCATTGCTGCCCTTTGCCAAGCCTAGAAAAGTGGCACTTATTGATTTTGCGACCTCAAATAAAAATGAACCCCGGAATGTTTTCAGGTTCAGCTTAATTTCAACCAGTTGTTTCCTCAGCCTGGGAACTGGTATGGAAATAGATATTAGGCATCTGCTGCTTCGTGTTACGGTGAGTGCATGAGAGAGATGCTTTTCCAGAACCGAAGAGACCCAGTTATACTGCTGAGGATGAAGAAAGACTGCAGGGGACCAACTGGTTTTCGTTTGGACCACGATTAAGAGAAGGTTCAGTTGTTCCAAAACTTTTAAAATCAGCTCTGCTCCAGAGCACTTGGGTTATGTATTTGCTATCTTGCAGAAAGACTCAGTGTTTGAGACGCAAGCCAAATGCTTTTAGCCCACTTATAAAAGGCACCACTGCCCTGGCCCCTGCCAGCTTCAGGGACTGACTGGGCTGGAAGCCAGCTCTGAGACAGACAATGATAGCACATGCTGTATAATATGCAGGGAAGAAAGGTGACACGGTTTAGGTTACTGCATATCCTTCTTTCACACAGGCCCGTCCATTTTTGTAGGCCAACTTTCTCTCAGTATTACATAATAAAACCTGATATTTAAAAAAGCACCTTATTTATATTGTTATTGAGAAAGCTGGTGTAGAGCATACTGTTTTTCTACGTTCATAGATTAAAAATCAATGCTGTGGAGGAAATGTAACAAAATTATAAAGGCTATAAAAGGGAAGATCAAGAGTGACTATTTTAGTGACTTTATTTTCATGAGAGAAGAAAATTGTGTTTTTTATTGTTTAATTTTGTTTTTCTATTTTATATCTAGAGTTAACACAATACCTGGAGCATAGTAGGCACTCATTATATACTTATTGAATAACTAACTAACTAAATGAAAATACAAAGCCTTTAGGAACAAAAACTGACCAAAGATTAAAATGAAAACTTAGACAACATCAAATCTAAGTATGTGTTGGGCTGGGGATATAGCTCAGCGACACAAGCGCCTGCCTGGCAAGTGCAAGGTCCTGGGTTTGATTTCCGGTACCAAAAAAAAAAAAAACCAAAAAACTGAATATGTGGTTCCATTACAAAGATAGTTGATAGCATGGAAATAAAAATTAATCAAGTTTTTTCTATAATCTATTTTACCTGGAATTGAAATGAATTCTCTTTGTGACATATTTGCCTTGACAGAGTTCCTAGAGCTTGTATGAGCCCAAGTTGCCTCTGTAATTTTTTCTTTTCTTGTTTTTTTTTTTTTGTGACAGGGTCTCGCTGTGTAGTTCAGGCTGGCCTTGAACTCACTATGTACCACAGGCTGGCCTTGAACTCATGACAATCCTCCTGCCCCAGCCTCCCAAGTGCTGAGATTACAGGCATGTGCTACCACACCTAGACCTGCAATTTCTTAGCTAAAGTGTTTCAAGATAAATTTGGTTAATTTTACTCAAACACATGACCTAAGTGACTATATATAAAGAGTAACTCAGAATCCTCACATCAGATTTGGTATTTGAGGATCTAGGGACAGTCAAATAATCTGTGGAGTCCAGTGCAAAAAAAATGTGAGGTCCTTGATAAAAATTATTAAGGATTTAGCTGAGCATCATGGCACACACCGGTCATCCCAGCATTCCAGAGGCTGAGGTAGGAGAATAACCAAGAGTTCAAGGCCAGCCTGGGCTACACAGTGAGTTCAGGGCCAGCTTGAACTACATAGTGAGACCATATCTCAAACAAACAAGCAAGCAAATGAAAAATTATTAAGTATTTCAAGATGGTGACAATGGAGCATTAAACCAAGAGTGGGCCCTTCTAAGCATGGGACTATGTGGAACTGCACAGGTGCATGTCTGTGAAGCCAGCCCCTGTATAGATTGCTTATCTTCTGGGAACTCTCAAAACATTGCTGAATTCAAGTTCACAGCGATATCCTATTAATGTTGGTGGGTTATTTAGTTCAAACATGGAGACAGAAGTGGAGAAAATGTGAAGTTTGGGCATAGATGGAAGTAGAACCTTGGGCTACTGGCTCCCAGTCTGAGGTATCAACCAACAGAGATTAGGACTAAAATGTCCATGTATATAATTTGCTTCCACTCACTATTAAAATAAATAATGTTCTTAGATTTTTATATTACATTTTTAGCAGTTTGCTCTTGAGTAACCTGAGAGGTGTAATGTCTGGACCACTTAAAATGTCTTCAGTCAGTTTCATTCATTTTAAGTGTAGCAGTTACAGTTGTGGTCATGTTGCCCTGCTGCGTGATAGTATTATCTACCATTGAACATCTCCACCATGGTGGACCAGCTGAAACTAAGCTTGAATTTACTTTTCTAATATTCGATCTCATCTAATCATACCTTATGAAAATTTGTCAAAGAATACTGAGGCATATCTTACTGGTCCAGAACTGGGAAGAACTGAGTCCTATGTCGACCTCTAGTCCGGTAATCAAGAAATAGTTCTTAAATGTTTGAAAAATGAATATAATATCACATCACAGGCAATTGCTATAGAAGAAAACAATTCATGGCAGTAATACTAAATAAAGGTTCACCTTTGAACAACATTTATTTGTAGTAAACATGTAGGAAAACAAATTTCAACGGCTCAAGTAGTACACTGATTTTCATCCTGATTCAATGTGAATAAATGACAAAAATCACATTTCATGAGATGACTTGTATGCCATTAACTGGGGATTTATTGTAATGCTTTTGGGGGCTTTGTTGACATGTCCTTTATGTATAATAACATTCTTTTTAGGAGTTCAGTTCCATGAATTTTGAAAAACTTACAGTCACAAAATTGCCACTGCAATCAAGATACAGATTTCATCATTCTAAAAGTTTCCTTCACGTCCCCTTATAGATAATCCCTACTCCGGCCCTTGAGGGCCACTGATACAATTTTGTCCCTGTAGTTTTGCCTTTTCTACAATGTCTTGTAAATAAGACCTTTTATATGACAACCTCTGAACTGGCTACTTTTACCTATGATAACATTTTCTTGGCTCCACATCCTCACGGGCAGTATTTGGCAGTAATCTGTTTTAAGTCATTCTAATAGGCATGCAGTGGTATCTCTTAAATATGCATTTTCCCATTAACTAGTGATATTCAGCCTTTTTTTCATGTATTTATTTACTCCATGTATCTTCTTTGGTAAAGTGTATTATTCAAATCTTTTTCTTTCTCTCTTTGTTTTTTTTTTATTGAGTTGTTTTATTATTGATTTCTGAGAAGCCTTATATATTCTCAACCTTGGTCCTTTATCACGTATATATTTTGCAAACATCTCCCAGTTTATGCCTCGTTCTTTCACTTCCTTAACCTTATATTCTAGAGAGAAGATGTTTTAATTTTGATGGAGGGCAATTTATCAGTTACTTTCTTTTATGGTTCATGTTATTTGTGCCCTGTGTAAAAAATCTTTGCCAAGATCAAAGTCGTAAATATTTTCCTGTTATCTTATATAGGTTTTATAGTTTTGTGTTGTATACTTGGATCTATAATTCTTTTTTTGGGGGGGGTACTGGGAATTGAACTCAGGACTTCATGCTTGCCAGGCAGATATAATTCTATTTAAGTCAACTTTTATATAGTGAGCAAGGAATAGACTGAAGAGTATTTTTTTGCATAGCAATATTGATTGTCCCAGCACTATTTTTGACTAGATTACAGTATTTATCCACTGGAGAGCCTTGACAATTTGTGGAGACCTGATTGGTCATACGTGTGTAGTTCTGTCACCAGTAGCATGAGTTCTTAGCTGGACATAGAATGGAAATCAAACGTGGGCTGGTTCTTGAGACTGCTGGCAACTGTCATCATTGTTTGTCCTTTTTTTAGGGCTCCATTGTGTTCACAATCAGCTGAGGGTCCTTGCTCAGTTTGTATAGAAATCATGAATTAGCAAGGTGAGCTCTTTTAGTAGTAATAACCCTAGGCTTTTAATGCTAGCAAGTATCAATTCTATTTCGTGTTAATGATTATCCTTGCTTCTTGGAGCAAGCAGCTCCTGGCAGGTCTTGGAAATTCTTTTTGCCACTGCGGATGGAAGCTGCCAGCTATTCTTTGTTGCTCTCAGTTATTCTCTGCCACCACCAGTTGCCTCCAGTGTCACCAGCCCCAGTTGCAGGCAGCTTTTGTCATCAGTTGTCTTTGGTGTTACCTGCTCAGCATGCTCTACTCAATGTCAAAATCATGAATAGGCAAGAATGTGTCATCTGGAAGAGGCTTTATTAGGACATACTGCAACATAAGTGGTAACAGTACACAGGCTGAACCAGCTAAAGGTAAGATTCCTTGTAAAGGAAAAACAAGAGGCTCATGTGTGCACAGTATAAACATTTTTGTTTGGTCATGGATAAGGGAGAGGCCCCTCCTGGGCCTAAATGAGGAGGGCTGAAGAGGACCAGAGTCAGTCAGAAAGGCTGTGAGGTGGGTGAAGTCATCTGGGATAAGTCTGTAACTGAAGCCTGCTGTAGCCAAAGCAAATGTCCCCTGGCTGTGGGGTGCCTGATGCAGCTGGGCTGGCTGTAAGGCATTTGGAGCAGCCATAGCATTTAAGTACTTTTGGGGGAGTATTGGGCCCTTCTCTCCTGTCTCAGTTCTTTCTAATTCCATTTTGTTCCATTGATCTATATGTCCGTCTTTTCACCAATACCACGATGTGTAGGCTACTGTAGCTTTACAGCAAGTCTTAAAATTAGGTTGTCTTCCAACTTTTCAAAATTAGTTTGGCTGTACTAGGTTCTTTGCTTTTTCATATAACTTTTAAAATTAGCTTGTTGATTTTTAAAGTATTCTACTGGGATTTTAGTTATGATTACTAAGATTCTTATCAGCTAAAGAAATTTCCTTGGCCCTCTCAAGAGACATTCCTGCCTTGTATCTCTACTTCCCATTCACATCACCCCACGCACCCTGAGGGTAACGTGCAGTTGACCCAGAATGACACAGAGGCTATGAAAGGCACCTTCTGAAGGTGATTCTACGATTGGGATTGGGGGTCAGTGACAGGTAGTGACTGTGAAAGTAACCAGCGGTGAGGGTGAGGAGGAGGGGTTACGACTTTGTGTTGTTTCTTTAGTTTTGAGAAGACTGGGGCCAACTCCTTTGGCTTGTACTGCACTCCTCAGAGGAAAGGCATGACTGAAATGTGAGAAATAGTACTAGAGCTCTTTGATTACTACAAAGTCTTCTCTCCTTTCTTGCTGTTATATTGGAAATCTCACTCATCCATCATGTATTCCAGTTGTATCTCATTCCATTCCCTTTATCTTTTGATTCTCTTGCTCCAAATTCTTCCTCAAGCTTCTAAAGCTCATTGGAAAACAATGTCCTCTGAAGATTAGAAAAATAAAGTAAATATGTTTTGGTAGAAATTTTGAGATTAGAAAAATTAAGCATAAATTAATCAAAGTTATTGGAACGTGCTGATTATGATTAATTGTTGGATAAAATGTCCTGACAACCTAGGAATGTTTCCCCTGGTTTGACTCCAGTGTTAATCCTCGACTTCATCTTCACATAGCAGTATGTCTGTAGTGCATCTTTTACAACTTACTGGAATCACTGAGTTTTACATTTTCTTTCTTGTTCATGTCTGGCAGTCATGGACCAATGTCTGAAAATATGAACATTTGGGGAGGTTATTCTTCAGTGACTCAGCAGAGCAGCAGATGGAAAAATGTTTAATGTTTATTTCTAATCCATTTTCATATTGGATTCACATCCAGAAGTGTTTAAAAACATTTTTATTTGGATAGAAACTGTTGTTCACTGTCAGACAACAATCCCTGTTTGAAAACACCATCGTCTGAATTACAACTTCTTTGACAGGTGTGGGGCAGACACTGCAATTTCAGGGATCATGAATTTGGCTCTCTCTCCTACCTACCTCACACTCTGTTTTACTTATCAAGACTATATTTACAAGTGCTATGTTTTTAGGCTTAAAGTCAAAGCTTTATTCCCAACATTCAAAATACAAAAGGAATATATTACTTAATTTGGAAAGCTTTGAAAGGTAGGCCTTATGTACTGCAAACATTAAAAAAAACTACATTAAGCTACATTTAAAAACTACGTAAAAAAGATAGGTCTTATTGAAAATGCTTACAGGTAATGGTGATATGTTTTTATCATCTTTCTCTTTAGTGTCTAAGATTATTATATGACTCCTGGAAGTCAATTTATGAAATGCTTAGTCCCGCTAAGCCTATTATAAAGACACACGGACAGGCACAACAGCTTGTTGACCCACACTTGATACACAATGACTGTACATTTGGCTAATGCATGGGCTTCCTATTTAGATTTCTTCACAAATTGCAAAAAATTTCTGACTTTCACAGCATTCATTTATTCATGTATTCATTAAGTCATTTATGAAACTCTTATTGTGCAATTACTATATGCAGGTGTCTATCTGGAGGTGAAAAACAAGCGAACATAAAAGTCTACAACCAGAACCCTAAAGTCCGTTGGATTTAATGACTTCACCTACAAGATTCAATTCTGTTAACACATTGTTTATCTAGATAACCCTCCTTTTGTTTTTGTTTGACCTGTCTTTCATTCTACAGAGCCTTAAAAATCATTTAGGGAAGGTGGTTATGTGACTAATTATCAGAGGAAGATTTACTCAGAAGGAAATAAAACTTATATTTCAGAGCCCCTCTTGCTTGCACAGATCCATTTCAAAGCTCTTGGAGGGGTCCTATAAGTGCATTTATTATGGTCATAGTGTGGTCATAGTATTTTAAAAAATTGCAAAGACATTTTTTTTTTTTTTTTTTTTTTTTGTGGGTACCGGGGGGACGACCTCAGGACCTCGCGCGCCAGCAGGCGCCCGTGCCACTGAGCGATATCACCGGCCCCTTTTTCGTATGTGGGATCCGGGAGTCGAACTCGGGCCTTCGCGCTTGCAAGGCAGGCGCTTAAGCCGCTGAGCCGTCTCACCGGCCCTGCAAAGACATTTTAACTGCAATTGTTTACAACTAATTTTTGAATTTCCCTCTGTTGTTCTCCTCGTGTCAAACAGCTATGAAGTGTTATGGACAATTTGGGGACCCACCTACGTAGGAGCTGAGTTAGGCTTCACTGAGTCTGGGTCTTGTAAGACACAGTTATGGTTTGTAGTTTACTCCATGACAGTTTTTCTACCTGTCCCCTGTAGAAAGAACACGGCATACACAGACTTCTCACCGATCTGACTCCCCCCAGTGTTTTAACATGAAGTTGTAAGACAAATCATCCTGCAAGGCAGTGTCAAAACAGGTAAGGGAAGCCCAGGGAATGAAGAGGAATCAAAATTCAAAATGTAGAACTTGTAATTCAGTCTGTAGGAAATTCTCCGAAACTATACTATACCTGGGACTTTTTATATTGGTAGGGCACAAAATGTATTTGTATTATGAATAGACAATATATCTATGTGGCATGGTATTTTCTATATATCACAATGTATTGAATAGCATTTTGCATGACATTACCAATAATAATGAAGGTGAAATAACTTTTCTAATGTAACAAATATAAAAATAAAATTTGAGCAATTATACTAGAGGAAAGCTTTTTTTTTTTTTAAAAGAAAATGTTCCCACCAAAATATTGCAGTATTCTTGTCATATGAAGACACAATCAGAACACTATCCAAAAATGTAGGATAAGCATTATTATGCAGGTATATCACCTATTTAATTAACAAATAATACCATGTTGATTTTCTGGCTTTTGTGATACTTGTGGCAAAACGCAATAAGATAAAAATGAAGGATAAAGGAAATGAATGAGTTGAGCAATTGAATGATTGGTTGACAAATAATAATAAGTTGAGAAAAGAAAAGCAAGGCAAAAAGAATGGAAACGAGACCATAGAAAGAGGAGTGGGGCAGCAAGTCTATTTAGCTTAGTAGGAAGAACGCAGAAGCTGGAAGCAGGATGCAGCTTCCTTCCATCTGTCCAGCTGTAGGTGTGACCTTGATCAATTCATGCACACATTCTTTACTTTTATTTTCTTTCTTTTGCAACATGAAGATAATAACATATACCCTGCTCAATGGAATTGTTGTCATGATTAAATACAAATTACTTTAAACCTCCAGCCCACTGTGAAGTCCCATGACTATCACCAATGTTGTTAAGTCAATCAAATTTTGTGAAAGTGTAGCAAAATACAGAATTTAAGGTCTAAAAACCAAAGCAAAGCAAAGCAAATCAAAGCAAACCAAACCAAAACAAAACAACCCAGGAGAGTTACATGTGAAATGAAAACAAAAGTGGGGCCAGGATTTGTCCATTTATAAAGGGAAATGTCATGATGGAGACACCGATTAGAGTAGGCACAAGAATAAGTTGGATATCTGTAAAAGATGAAGACTGAGAAAACCATTTCTTCATAATCTAACCCCTACACAGGAAGAGAAGAAAAATGGACACCTTCGATGGAAGTGGAGAACGGATGCAGAAAGAGAGAGGGAGAAGCTGCATGGTGCTCTCAGGTCAGAAAGTTCAAAATTGGTAGCACTGACAGGTGTGGTTTTTTTGGCCCAAAATGAGATGCAAATGCATCCTCATGTATCAGGCTGATGAAAGGCTGACTCGAGGGTTCTTGGACACATTCTTGGATTATTTGTGGACCATGCTGTAAAAGAAAACCCAGACTCTAGCTTAGCAGGGAGTCAGATGTGGTAGCGCATACTTGTAATCCCAGTCCTCTGGGAAGCTAAGGCTGGAGGATAGCAAATTTGAGCCCAGTGTGGACAACTTAGCAACTTAGCAAGACCTGTCTCAAGGTGAAAAAGTAAAAGGCTGGTGATGTAGCTCAGTGGGAAGACCCTGGGTTCAATCCTTAGTAACACACAAAAAAGTAAACAAAATACAAAATAAAAACAACAATTAAAAAATAAAATTTTCACTTTGTATCTGATGAATTGTCATTCTTACTGAAGTTGGGAGAATAATAATAGACTCTAAAATAGCAAAAAAGGAAAAGAAGCTCATAGGAAAACAACGTATTACTTTCAAGCATATACATGCATTTTGGTGGTTTCTGTTTTAAGAAACGTAGAGTTGGAAATGTCAGCTTTTCAGCCTGTTAACTAGAACCGACCTGTTCACATGTTCAGAGAGAGGGACGGGAGGTTCCTTTAAAATTCTTCTTACTTACAATGCTTAAAATGCCTTCTGAGCTCTCTTCTCAGGAGCCTCTGACCTTGGTTGCTGTTGCCAGGCTCACATAGTTCGGTTTTAGCAAGAATCCTGCTAAATGAGCGTTGGCGAGGATCTTCCCAACCTTGACATCTGCTGGCTCTTGAGATCTCGTTAAATTCTCTATGCCCTGCCCTGGGTATCTGATCGCTATGGCCCGCCTTCAACAAGGACTTTGTTAGGTTGGTTTGGCAAGAATCCCCTCCCCTTGATGTCTTAATTTTCCGTCCTCCCGGTCCTCCAACCTTAACCTATTCTTTGGCAATATATCTCCACTTTGTGGTGTTTTGAATTGAGTTCAGTCTTACACTGAGCCTCCCCCACACCATTGCAATAATTCCTGAATGAAATCTGCTTTTACTCTTTTGACTATGATCTGGGTCTTTTTTTTTTTTTTTTCTTTATCAAACACAAGGCTGTGACTGGAAACTGTCATTCCCACCTTGGGAAGCAATCTTATGTTGTGTGCTGGACACACCCTTGTCTGAATAATTCTAGACATATTTATACTTGCTACTGTCTACAATTAAGAGTTTCAAAAGCTTTTGCATATTATTTTCTCTTCACAACAACGATTGTGATAGACGTAGGAATTTTAGAGACAGGAGAGTTGAGGCTTGGAGTAGTTACTTGCCTTGGTGCCAGGGTCTCTCAGCTAGTGATAACGGGACTAAAATAGAAGTTTTCAGAATCCTCATTCAGTGCTTTGAGTTTCAAGTTGAATTTAAAACACAACAGAGAAATAGAGTATATCAGGAATGTTCTAACAAAAAAGTGATTATTAAGATGAAGAATTTGTTGAGTTTCAAGCTGGACATTAAAAGTGAGATCACTAACTTGTCTTAGGCATCAGAATGAAAAATTATTTCATGAATGTTCTTGCACAGTTTACTTTTTTTATGTGGAAAACTGAAAGTTTGAATAGATTTAAATTATAACAGAAAATGTTTTACTTAGACACTTCAAGAACAAATCTTGGCTGAAAAGCTGATTATAGACTCAAAGTACGGCATTTCCATCATTCAACACACTTGTACAAGTATGCACTGTTCTCAGACAGTGGGGAGAAGGCTAGAGGGAAAATGAGGGAAAAGACACAGTCTTTGCCATCTGAAGGTCTTGGCTAGTTTGTCCTGGGCTGAGACAGTCATGCATTTAGCTGGAGCACACCAAGGAGACGCATGCTATTTGTGTGAGTGGGATGTGTTGATGGAAAGCAGTCTTCTGTCTGCTTAGCTGTGTACCTGTCTATGGCAGGAGGCAGGAACAGCTGTTCTCCTAAGTTCTCTCCTTTTTTTTCTTTCAATGGCAAATCCTGTTTTCACAACGGCCACTGTTTCTATTGCTATGGAAATGATGGTGATGTATATCACAAATTCAAATATTATGACATGACTACAGGACTCAAGAGGAGGAAAAGATGAGCTGTAAAGGGGTGCCGTTTCCCTCCAAAAAAAATACCTTTGCTAATGAGCAAGACTGTTAACAAAAAGCTAGGAAAAACAGGAGAAGGCCATGGGCTGGGCAAATGGGATAAATGAGTGAGGTTCTCTGTACAGATGTAACTGGGCTGAGCTCAGTAGATAAATCTTAGTACCTTCCATTGGAATATCTCTCAAGCCAAAGTGCTGTCCTGTGAACAATCGAAGAGCTTCGGTCTCCTATCTTGTTGCGGGTGTAGGCCAATAGGATTTTCCCCGGGTAAAGAGAGCCTGGTTACCTCTACTCTTGGAACTTCTCTTTGCCAGATGGCAGGTGATGCCTAACTTTAGAAGCTACTGAGGTAGCATCAGGACAAATGCTGTGTCCTGAGGAAGGTTACCATCTTTCTGTAGCAGGTTCACTGTACCCTTTTGGTCTGGGTGTTGCGAGAATAATTGCCCAAGTACCACTATGCCCTGCTCCGTCCTTGCTTGTCCCCTGTGAGAGTGTTTTGTCCCCATTCCTGGAATTTTCCCACCCTGCATTGGCAGGGAATTTCCCCATGTAGCTTAACTCTGTCTGAGATGCGGTTTGGAGGCGCTCAGGGGGTGCAGCTCTAAGGTAAGTGGTGAGTGAGGCAGCGGTTTCTGGTTTGAGCAGAGTTGGCTGTTGGCCTTTGTCTTCCCTGCCCTCTGGCCTGGTTGTGGAGGATGTCATGGTGAAAGTAAAGGAAAGTTTGTTTAGTCTGCATCACAGCCTTGAATAGCCCATAAAAACTCCCCAAGCTGTGACCAGCCAGACTTGGAATGGCAGACCTTTGCTGGCTCATCCCTTGTGCACCTTCCTTGTCACTTCATATTTTGTGTGCTGTCTTTCTCTCTACCCTGGTGGCCTGTAAACACACACACACTCACTCACACACACACACACACACACACACACACACACACACACACACACACACTCACACACACACACACACCATCTGGAAGTTACTGTGCTGATGCTGTGTTCTCCCAGGTGATAAAAGAAATGGCCATAAAATAATAGGATACGTGCTGTTGCTTTTACCTTTAGGGGATGGGATTAAATAGAGAAATTTTGGAACTCAAGAAACAAGGTGAAATACTTGTCTGACAAAAAAATCTCTTCTGAAACCCTTTCCCCTTCCAATCTAGTGGCTCACAGATCACTAGATTACAATTTGAGATACTAGAATACAAGCCTGATTAGAACCACCTTGACTCACAATTTTTCTGAAAAAAATCTCAATACCTAAACATTAGAAAAATGAACTTGAATATAAAATGAATGACAGATTTCCCTGTGTGGAAGTCCTCTTTAACTTAATTAAACCAGAGAAAAGTTTTAAAGAACCATTTTCTCCAGAGGAAGAATGGGAAAAAGGAGAAGGAAAGAAGGAAGGAAGGAAGAAAGACAAGAACAGAAAAAGGAAGAAAGGGAGTTTGATGCTGAATTGAGAATTCAACTAGAAAGTCAAGGCCCAGCTTGGAGCAGAATTTTATGGCTGAGTTATAAACTCTGAAACTAGGGCCTTATAATGGAAATGTTGACAGACTCTTTACTATAACCGGGCTAGCGGATGCCCGCTGTAATGTACTGTGTAATTTATAGGAGTCACCTGTTAAGCCACCTGGGAAAGAAAATTTCCCTTCTTTTAAAATGTTAATAACTTGATTAACCTTTTGAACTTCATCATTATTCCAAGGGGCATGCATGCAAGCCAGGTGCTGCTAGACAGCCAATTTGTAAGTGCAGATAAAATTTGGAATTAAAAGAAAAATCCACACTGAGTAGCTTTCTTGTTCTTACCCTATAGAAAGATAAGGGAGAAATTGCATACTGATGAGCTAGAGGAAGTACAAGTGCTTGCCTTCTACCAACTAAAGTACCCATAAGTTAGAGAAAGCATCAGGGACTTTTCCTCTAGGAAGTCACATGCACTTTTGTCTTTTCTTCCCACCTTCTTTCCTGAGTAATTTTTGAGGCAAGAAAGCAAGAACTGAGATTTCTCCTGCCCTCAGGGAAAATGAGTATTTTTCACTCTAGAACCTTGACTCTATAACTGTTTAATGAATTGCTAAATGGCTCATATATGTGATTTTATGACTTCCGCACTTGTGGAGCTGACGGTCCGCATACATAAACTCCCCTTCTCCCTATATTCCTCCTTCACTCACTTTTAGTGCTGTTCTCATTCCTTATCAAATCGTTCTTACAGCATTGTCCCATTCTCACCGTCTGGTGCTGAGGAGACCGACTCCCTAGGCTGGGCTCTACTGGCTGCCTCTGTAATTCTTAGGGTCCATCCTTGGGGCTCCTTAATCTTTATGGAACAAATTTCACCAAAAAAAAAAAAATCTAAAATGGTTAGAATTCTTGACAGCATGGGGTATTTAGATGTTGTCTGTTCGTTGTAGGATTTAATACTTTTGGAGATTAAATATCTTATCTAAACTTTCTGATTTGACACTACCATTTCAATACTGACTAGAGCCCTATTTATTTTTGTATATTTTTTCCAAACTGATTATTTTGCTGCTTGTATGGGTCACATGTGTTTTCTGTGAGGAATATATCATTGCTGATCGCATATGGTATTCCCATGTGATCATCACTGATAATTCAGGAGATATTTTTCTGCATTTCCCCCACCAGAACACTTAAGCAATCGTATCCCAAGTAAGTGAAATCATATTAAGAAATGTGATCCTGGAAGAGCTACTCATGTTAAGAGACAGCCTTGTAATTTCCTCCAACTCTTTGATTTGAGACAATGCTTTCCGGAAAGAATTTACTGCCCAGGAATAATAGTTGTCTGAAGGGAAAGTAAATATCCTTTTCACCTTCTGTTAACATCCATCTTTTATGTTGTTAATTAAGGTGCTCAACCATCCCAGCTTGCCCGGGACTGTCCTAACTTATCAGTGAAAAGTCTCATATCTAGGAAACCCTTCAGACCCAGTCAAGCTGGGACAGTTGAGCATTGTATTCTTTCAGAGAAAAGTTCTCTTTCCTCCTTTGTTTCTTGATTGCATTGCATACAGGGAAGCGGTAGAAGTGTGTAAGACCTTAGCACAAGGAGCCACTTACTAGTTGCTAGAGTACTCCCAGGTAGTGGAGCTTTCTTGATGGTCAGCTCCATGGCACTGGAAACATTCAGGCAAAAGTTGAATGACTACCTGAGGGGAAGTTGTTGGGAGGAGATTTGTATATTGCAGAAAGACTGAACTTCATGATCTCTAAAGGTATTTCCAACTCTAAAATTCTTAGATGGCTTCAAAAGATAGAAACAGGACAGACAGACACCCATCATCTTAGATGCTGGTGTCTATGTGTCCTTGGGTAGGTTTCATATTTCTGTTAACCTGGCTTTGTATCCTGCCTAGAGCTCTGTGGTATAGGTTTGTACGGTGCTGTCCTGTGTTGTGACATAGTCTTTACTTCTTGGCTCCTCTTTGCCTCTTCTGTGGTTTTTAAACACTCACCCCTCAATGGGCTAGAGCCTGGGGTCTTCATTGGAATATGAAGCTTGTTAATGCCTTGACATTTGTCCACTGGAGCTATGGTTCCTGGCTGCAGTTTGATGTCGTCCACCCTCCCTGTACTCCAGAACTCACATACATTTCACAGATGTGTCAAGAGAGGCCTCAATATGTGGAGAGGAAAGGTTTGCCAAGGCTACAGTGAGATTGTGTGGCATAGCCAAGAATGAAAAAGTCAGAAGTCTGGCTCTGAGTCCTTTTCTGTAATGATTAGATACCACTCCCTCATTGGGACATATTCGGTTGAATGGCTCAAAGGGACACCAATTGCTGGCTCCCTCACAAAACTCAGAAATACCTGTCTCCCTTAGGGGAGTGGCACAGCCTTCCTTGCTACCATCTTGAGGTTTGAGGATTTTAATTCTCTGCAGTGGTTAAAGGCCTTTCTACCTCTGTTCTTCCTCTCCATGACTCTTCCTTCTGCCTAAGTCCCTCCTGAATCCTCTGGGATTCTCTGGATGGGAAGAACTGAGAATAACATAATATGGTAAGTATTCAAATCTCCAAGCTGAAAGACATGTAGAATTTCCTAGAACAAACAGAGAGGTAGCCATTATTTGTTCATGAACATGATATGTTGGTCATTGAGCATATCTGCCTTGATGATATGGATGGAATTCTGTAGAAGGGGAGTACCTTAAATCCACATCTGCTCTTCAATAAACCAGATCACCTCCAAGGCCTTTACTGGATTACATCAGACTTGGCCTTCTGTAGACTTGATTTCTGACCTTTGCTTTGATGTGATGCCATGACCTCGTATTTTGGCATATCATTAACACATCCCTAAGAAATGTGTTGTTATGTGTGTTATAAGAAGATTTTTTTTAAACATTTGAGAAAATTTCTCAGTATTTTATAGTTTCTGATTAGAAATAATTACACAGCCTTGGAGAACTGATTTCTTTTTAGCTTATGATTGTGACTGTTATCAGGTATAGTGACCAGCAGTGCTTTTCAGGCTTTTACCGTCCCATACAAAGACTGGGTTGGAACAGTTGATGCGTATGGAAATTTAACATTTAGGGCAAAAAAGAAGAAGAAAAGAAGCACAAAAGAAGAAGAAAAGAAGCACAAAAGAAGTGCTCAAGGAGAAAAGGTGCTCTGAAGGAAGAGAAGATACATCCTCTATGCAGGATGGGCTACTGCAAGAACAAGAGGGTAATAGTGGCAAAGTTGATGGCTGCCATCATTTATGTCCTCTTTCGGACATCAGACCCAGGCTGTCCCATCAAAACCCACTTGATCTTGTGCTAGAAGATTGGAGTCAGGTGCTGGGCTCGGGAGCGGCTGCTCTGTGCCCGTGGTTAACAAGTCTCGGAGGTTGACATGTCATGCCCAGTTGCCCTTGTCACATTGCCATGCCCTAGTCTCCTGCCTCGTGACCTTTTCAACATCATGCCTGTGTTTTTATTTTTGTTCTGGGTCTCAATAGTCATGTAGTTCAGTCAGTGCCCTCAGATATATGTTTAATGCTATGTGCGTGTTTTAGACTTTTTGTGCTGTAGGCTACGCTAAAATTTTTAACCTTATGACTTCTATGCACACAATTAAAAATAAATTTTCATCAGACAATATGGATTTATAGTGTAATGCTCCTGATACTTTTTATTCTTTTCTGTTCCATTCTAATCTTTAAAAAATGCTGGTTCCAGTCCCTAAATTGATTTTATAACCCTTTAATAAGTTGTAAGCCACCAGTGGAGAAGCACTGATTGTGAATCTTTTCTTGAACACTTCCAACCATAGATTTTCAGACTTCCCAATGGAGCCCATATTATCACTGGAAAAACTGGAGCTTCTCTTTCAACTGGGCTTAACTCTGCCTCCTTGATAGATCCTGCTGATTCCTGCTAGTCCCACCCGTCACTTTCAGGAAGAACAGCCCAATCTTTCTTATTCCTGGCTTATTACTTGAAGAGAAAGTGTCCCCCTGAAAACTCCTCACCCACTTGCATTTGGTCATGGCCCTTGCAAAAGGCGTGGTGGCCAGACATCAATTGCTGAAACAGTTAGGCTGGAGCCATTGGAAATGTTCCCTGAAACATTTGAGTAATTTGAAGGAAAGTGTTGCTCTTTTAAAATGTGCTCAAGTTAACTGAACAATTGCCCCAGTTCCCTATTTCACTCTGGCTATGGGAAACCTGGCCCAACTTCTACTGCACATTGATTTTGCTCAAAGGTGGCAAATGACAACATAGCCATTACATAAATGACATGAGAAAACAGCCCCCTTCCCCTATGGTATTGAGCACACTCTGCAGATGGCAACGACTTAATTTAGTCCAAAGAAGAAACAAGTGAAATCATTCACTCAATTACTTTCACTGGGTAGAGGCAATGTGGCTCTCTCAACACTCCTAGGAGAAAGAAAGAAAAAAAAGAATCCCTTCCTGAAACTGCCATGCACGGGCAATTTCATTACAACAGAGTTCCAGTCACCTCTTGTTTTCTTAAACTTGCATTATTGAAAGATTAGTCTTCTGTTTATGGTTACATTGCCAAGTATCCAAAGCAGAACTCCTTCCTTCATTCAGAGTTAATCGAACAGAAACAGATGTGGCATTACCAAGGCCCCTGGCCCCATGACATCAGAAGAATTACTCAATTGGCACCACTTAGGATCGAAGGTTTTTGAAAGAAGTTAGGTTAAATGGACAAAGATTGCTTGCCTCAGAATATGGAGGTCAAAATTCAGTTCAGAAAAACTGTATTGTGATAACATGCTGTAATGAGAAAGATTAAATGTTGTTAGCTTGTAGTTAAAAATCATTGTTGTGATAGCTAAACCTAGTGCTGAGAAGTGATTGAGAGTCTTCCTTCCTTCCTTCCTTTCTTTCTTTTTCTTTCTTTCCTTCTTTCTTTCTTTCTTTCTTTCTTTCTTTCTTTCTTTCTTTCTTTCTTTCTTTCTTTCTTTCTTTCTCTCTTTCTCTCTTTCTCTCTCTCTTTCTCTCTTTCTCTCTTTCTCTCTTTCTTTCTTCCTTCTCACGTTGTATAAAACTATTAAAGGCCAAATCTGTGTCCTTGAAAGGTAGCCTTGGAAAGAATGATTCTCAAGAGTGATAGAAAATTGCCTCAAATATGATGGAAATACCCTTGTCTTATACAATCCTTTAGCTGGATTCCATAGAACAGTAATTGAAGTTTAAGAATAAACCTAATTATTTAAACAAAATGATGAGGATGAGCTAAGTTAAAAATTGGTCAATATTTTCTGTTTTCATAGAGTTTCAATTTTGACATAGCCCTTTGATATATTCAGGTAGCTCTATTTTAAGGTGGTTTCATTCAAAATTACTCCACAAGCAGTATTTTCCTTTCTTAGCTCTCTATTTCTCTTTCCCATCTTGTTTGTATCATACTTTAGTCTTGCCTAGTTGAATCCGTTTTTGACTGAGATTTCACACTTTCAATTTCTTTAATTTGAATTCAGGGATTTCAGTGAAGAAGCATGGCAACTAAGAGCTTTAATAGTCTTTGCTAAGGTCTAAGTCTTCTGACAATAGAAATTCAGGGAAGGGGAAAAGTACTATGTGGGAAAAGAATCAAAACCTGTGTTCCTTCCCATAATACCACTTATCCAAAGAGAATCAAAGGGCATGGTGCTCCTGGGAGCAACAGCTTTTTGTCATGAGATTAACAAAAGTTGACTTTCTTTTTAAAAAATTTATAATACATTATTTATTTTTAAATGACACATAGTAATTGTATATATTTTGGGATAGAATTTGACATTTTAATACATTATATGATGTGTAATGATCAGATCAGGATGGTAGGCATATTCATATTCATCACCTTAAACATCTATCATTTCTTTTTTTTTTACCATTAAGTTTATTGGTACAGTTTAGATATACATAATGATCACGTTCATCATATGAAATTTGTACCCATACATGATATATCTTGATTCCTTTTTCCCCATTTCCCTCCCCTTCCTTACACCTCTCCTCCCCTTATTTACAAAAGCTTTGTTTCCATTTTATTTTTCTTTTCTCATTTTTTTCTGTTCCCTTTCTTCCTTTTCTCCTCCCCCCCTTCGTGTCCCCTCCCATTTGAACATTTTCTTCTAATTTCACAATATCTATTATACATTTTGGTCCTTATTTATACTTTAAGTTTCTCACACCAGAGAAACCATGCCATGTATACTTATGTGTGTCTGATTTACTTCATAGTATTTCTCTAGGTGCATCCATTTACCTATAAATGTCTCAAGTTTATCCTTCTTTATGGCTGAGTAGTACTCCATTATATAAAAAACCCCATATCTTCTTTATCCACTCATTGATTGATGGGTATCTGGGTTGTTTCCAAGATTTAGCTATTATAAACTGTGTTGCTATGAACATGGGTGTGCATATATAACTGTGGTAGGGCACTTTTAATTCTTTTGGGAAGATATCAAGAAGAGGGATAGCTGGGTCAAATAGGACCTCTAGTCCTAGTTTTTTGTGGAATCTCCACACTGATTTCCACCAGTCTACACTCTCACCAACAATGGAGAAGGGTTCCTTTTTTTCCCACAGCCCTGCCAGCATTTGTTATTGGTTGATTTCTAGTTAACAGCCATTCTTTCTGGAGGGAAATGGAATCTCAGCATTGTTTTAATTTGCATCTAGTAATGTTGAACATTTTTTCATGTGTTTATTTGCTAATACTAATTCTTCATCTGAGAAGTGTGTATTAATCTCAGATGCCAAATTTAAATTGGGTCTTTAAATGTGGGGGTTTTCTTTTCAGTTCTTTATGTATTCAAGATATTAGTCTTTTTTTTTCTGTGGGTACCGGGGGTCGACCTCAGGACCTCGCGTGCCAGCAGGTGCCCGTGCCGCTGAGCGATATCACCGGCCCCTTTTTCGTATGTGGGATCCAGGAGTCGAACTTGGGCCCTTGCGCTTGCCAGGCAGGTGCTTACGCCCCTGAGCCATCTCACTGGTCCCTTGATATTAGTCTTTTTTTTTTTTTTTTTTTTTTTTGTGGGTACCGGGGGGACGACCTCAGGACCTCGCGCACCAACAGGCACCCGTGCCGCTGAGCGATATCACCGGCCCCTTTTTCGTATGTGGGTTCCGGGAGTCGAACTCGGGCCTTCGCGCTTGCAAGGCAGGCGCTTAAGCCGCTGAGCCGTCTCACCGGCCCTTGATATTAGTCTTTTGTTTGAGAAACAGCTGGCAAAACTTTTTTCCCAGTCTGTAGGTTGTCTCTTTACTCTGCTGGTGGTTTGTTTTGCTGTGCAGAGGCTTTTTATATAAGATGAGATCCCAGTTGTTGATTTTTTGTAATATTTCCTGTGTGATTGAGGTTTTGTTCATAAAGCCTTTGCCTACTCCTATATCTTCAAGAGTTCTACCTATTCAGTCTCCCAGCAAAATTGGTGTTTCTGTTTTAATATTTATTTATTTATTTTTATATGTGGGTACAGGGAGTAGAACTCAGGACCTCGTGCTTGCCAGGCAGGCACTTATGCCACTGAGCTATCTAACTGGCCCTTATTGTGTTTTTGTGTTAAAAGTTTTCACTGTATTATACTTTTGAAATTCTTCTACTGAATTTTAAGTAGCTTTTTGAGTTATTTTCTTAGTGGTTACATTAGGGATTCCAATCCCTAATCACCGGCCCTGTTTTAATATTTAGATCTATGATCCATTTTGATTTTAGTTTAGTGCATGGTGAGAGACATGGGTTCATTTTTAGTCTTTGGCATGTGGAAAGCCCGTTTTCCCAGTACTATTTATTGAAGAGGCTATCTTTCTTCCAGTGAGGTTGTTTGGCTCCCTTGTTGAAGATAAGGTGGCTGAGTGTGTTTGAAATTATTTCTGCATCTTGTAATCTGCTCCACTGATCTTCAGGTTTTTTTTTTTCCCAGTACCATGCTGTTTTTTTTATCACAGTAGCTCTGTATATATCTTCAAGTCAGGGGTGGCAATGCCCCCTGCCTTGTCTTTGTTGCTCAGAATTGTTTTTGGTATTCTAGGTCTCTTCTGGTTCCAAATAAATTTTAGTAATGCTTTCTTTAGTTCAGTGAGGTGTGCTAATGATATTTTGATTGGGATTGCATTAATCTGTATAGCGATTTTGGAAGTATAGTCATTTTTACTATGCTGATTCTTCCTACTCAAGAGTAAGGTATATCTTTCCATTTTTTGGTATCTTCCTCAACTTCCTTTCTCAGGGTACTGTAGTTTTCAGTGTAGAGATCTTTTATTTCCTTTATTAGATTGTTTCCTAAGTATTTCATTGTTTTCAATGCTATTGCGAAAGGCATGGTTTCCTTAATTTCTTTCTCAGTGAGTTTGTTATTTGTGTACAGGAATGCTATTGATTTTTGAGTGTTGAATTGTATACAGCTATGCAACTGAATTTGGGTTTTAGATCTAGAAGTCTTTTGGTGGAGTTTGGGTTCTTCTATGTAGAATATCATGTCATCTGCAAATAATGAGAGTTTGACTTCTTCCTTTCCTATCTTTATTCTTTTTATTTCTTTTGCTTGTCTGGTTGCTCCAGGTAATGTTTCCAGAACTATATTGCATAGGAGTGTTGATAGTGGACATCCTTGTCTTGTTCCTGATTTTAGAATGAAAGATTTCAGTTTTTGTCCATTTGGTATGATGTTGCCTGTTGGTGTGTCATAGATGGCTTTTATCAGATTGAGATAAAGACCATCTATTCCAATTTTCCTGTAGTGTTTTTATCATGCACGGGTGTTGGACTTTATCAAATACTTTTTCTGGGTCTATTGCAATCATCATGTGATTTTTATCTTTGGCTCTGTTGATATGGTATATTACATTTATTGATTTGCATGTGTTGAACCATCCCCGCATGTCTGGGATGAATCCTACTTGGTCATGGTGTATAATCTTCTTGATGATTTACTACATTCTTTTTGCTGGTATCTTCTTGAGGATTTTTATGTCTATGTTCACCAGGGATATTGGCCTTTAGTTCTCTTTTTTGGTTGCATCCTTCTCTGGTTTTGGTATCAGGGTACTACTTGCTTCCAGGAATGACTTTGGGAGTACTGTTTCCCTTTCAATTTCATTAAAGTGTTTAAACAGTAGTGGCAGTAGATCTTCCCTAAATTTATTATAGTACTTAGTAGTGAGTCCATCAGGACCTGGGCTTTTCTTTGTTGGTAGGTTTTTAATTACATCATTAATTTCATTGACTGATACTGGTTTATTTAGAATTTTTATATCTTCTTTATCCAGTTTTGGTAATTCATATGTACCCAGGAATCTGTCTATTTCTTCTGTGTTTTCCATCTTAGAATAAAGTTCTTGAAATAGGTATTGATGATTTTATGGATTTCTGCAGAATCCATCGTGATTTCACCCTTTTCATGCCTAATTGCATATATTTGAGTCTTTTCTTTCCTTCTTTTGGTAAGGTTGCCTAAGAGTTTATCAAGTTTATTTAATCTCTCAAAGAACAAAATCTTCAATTCATTGATTCTTTGTATTGTTTTCTTAATCTCAGTTGCATTAATTTCTACTCTAATCTTTATAATTTCCTTCCTCATGTGAGCTTTGACTTGTTCTTCTTTTTCTAGAAGTTTGAGGTTCAACATTAGATTGTTTATTTGAGCTTGTTCTGTTTTCCTGATGTGAGAGTTCAGTGCTATAAATTTCCCTCACAGGAATGCTTTCATTGCATCCCATAAGTTCCAGTATGTTGTATCGGCATTATCATTTCATTGTAATATTGTTTAATTTCTTCTTTAGTTTCATCTGTGACCCATTGGTTGTTCAGTAGGGTGTTATTTAATTTCCCTGTGTTTATGAAGTTTTTGTGGTTTCTTTTACCATTGATTACCAATTTATGGTCCAATAATATGTATGGGATAATTTCAGTTCCTTTGCATTTACTTAAGCATATTGTATGAGCTAGTATGTGGTCTGTTTTGGAGAATGTCCCACGTGCAGCTGAGAAGATTGTATATTCTGATGTTGCTAGGTAGAACACTCTGTAAATTTCTACTAAGTCCATTTGTTCACAGGTTTGGTTCAGTTCTGATATTTCTTTGCTGATTTTTTTCTAGTTGGTCTGTCTATTTGTGACAGTGGGGTATGGAGATCCTCCATTACAATTGTGTTAGTGCTTATTTGAGTCTTCATGTTCATTAATATTTGTTTTATAAAGTTGGGTGCACTATTATTTGGTGCATATATATTTATGATTGTTTTATCTTCTTGGAGTTTTCCTATAACAAGTATGTAGTGACTTTGTTTGCTTCTTTTGATCAGTCTTAGCTTGATGTTCACTTTGTCTGCAAATAGAATAGCTATCCCTGCTTTTTTCTGGGTTCCTGTTGCATGGAGTATTGTTTTATTCTTTGACTCTAGTATATGAATTTCTTTTTGAGTTAAATGTGTTTCCCGTATGGAGCAAATTGTTGGATCTTGTTTCTTGATCCATTCTGCCAGTCTGTTTCTTTAGACTGGTGAATTTGAGACCTTTTACATTGATGGTTATAACTGATATGTGTTGGGTTATTATTGTCTTATTATCATCCTGTGGTTGGTTCCCTGTCTTTCCCCTCTATTTAATTGCTTACCTTGCTGGGTGGCTTCTTTCTATTGGTGTTCTTGGAATTATGGTCCTTGTTATCTCTTTCTAAAATATTTTTCATAACATTTTGTAGAGCTGGTCTGGTGGTCATGAATTTCTTCAGTCTGTTCCTTTGTCATGGAAGAATCTTATTTCTCCATTGATTCTGAAAGATAATATTATAGGGTACATCAATTTGGGTTGGAGGTTGTTTTCTTTCAGGACGTGAAATACTTCACTCCAAGCTCTACTTGACTTGAGGGTTTGTGTTGAGAAGTCTGTTGTGATTCAGATGGGCTTTACTTTATAAACGATTTGTTCATTTCTTTTCTCTAACAGCTTTTATTATTCTGTTCTTGTGCAGAATTTCTGGAATCTTGATTTTTATATGCCTTGGTGTAGATTTATTTTGGTCATGGCTAATTAGAGTTCTGTATGCCTCACTTATCTGTTTATCAAATTCTTTTTCCATGCTTGGGAAGTTTTCTGTCATTGCTTCTGTGAATAGGTTTTTATGTCGTTTGCACTGACACCTGCTTTTTCACTGACTCTGATAAAATCTTATGTTATTCTTCTTTGGATCATCCTGCAGCTGTTGGATTGATTTTTCACAGTCCCTTGCTATTTTTAAGAGCTCTTTCTTTTTGTGATCACTAACCATACTCCTGTCTTCTAGTTCTGATATTCTGTCTTCGCTGTTGTTCATTCAGTTTTGCAAACTTTCAGTGGAATTTTTAATTTCCTGGATATCTGTTTGGATCTGTTTCATGGAAGCCATTACTTTCCTATGTTAGGCATTCATGGTTTCCATCATTTTCCTAAACTTCTCAATCTTTTAAAAGCTATATCTACTCTGCATTCATTGAGATGTTCTTCCTTATGGTCATCATCTTTTTTCACCTGAGAGATTATTTCTCACCTGATTTTCTCTATAACCTTATTCATCCTTTTTTTTTTCCTGCTGCTGCTGCTATCATTTCCAAAAATTCTGGTGGGTGGCTTCTGATTTCCTCTATTTCACTGTCCCCTGGATTTGTCCTGGGTGGACTGGAGGTTTATGGTTACATTTTGCTTCTGCATCTTGTAATTTTCTATTTTAAATTTTAATTTGTTTTCTGTGTTGATGCTTATAAGTTTCTTAGGTTAGGTACAATCAATGATGATTGTAGCATACCTAAGGTATTGAGGCTTCCTTAGGAAATGTCTATTCCTCAGAGAAGTCTTGTAGGTGTAGCTGACTCTTGGTCTTTGTGTCTGTCCCCTGACCTTACTTTCCCAATTTATTATGGGTGAGAAGTTTCTATCTATTTGGTTCAGTACCCAGCCCTTTGCTACTGGGCTATAGTAATGATTTTGACCCAAGACAATCACAGTGTTGTCATATAAGGGTGAACAACTGATTACATCAGGTATGGCATTCTGGCTAAAGTAGTACAATTAGCAATAACAATATCATCAAGAACAGCCTAGAAACTGACAAACTGTGGTAACTGTTAATTTGGTACCTTTAATCACAAAAGCAAGATCTATAGTTATACAACAAAATCCAACGTAAACCAGCAACCTGTATGCAGTGAGTTTCCCCTTGATAGGGTGATTTTACCCCATGGGGAGGACTTTAAGAGGGATTTTACTCCGTGGGGGGACTTTAGGAAGGATAGGGGGCAAAACAGAGTGACAAATGAAAAGAAACATAGTAGAAGCAAGCCTGAAGGACAAAAGATGATCATCCAAGGTTTGGGAAACCGGACAAGAAGAAAGGAGAAATGAAGACAGAAAGCAAAATAATATCAAAGCACACCAGAAGGACTAGAGACAATGTTTATTCACATGTAAATATCAAAAAATCTAGAAAGACTGTTGAGAAAAGAGAGAAACAGGACAGACAAAACAAGACAAACAATAGTCAAGACCTAAACAACTCCCCACCCTAAAGAAAATAAAAATTGACAGAAAAAGGAAAATGAAAGAAACTAATAAAAAGAGAAAGAAGAAAAAAATTCCTCTGGTGCCCACAGTTCTGTGGTAGTGTCAACTCAGAGCCCAGATCTGTGCTTGTTAACCCCACCAAGTCTGCTGTAGTAGTGCTGGATGCAGGACTGGTCTTGGCCTCTGGGTGTAGGGGCCGGGGTGAGAGTCTTCAGCCTGCAGCTCTCTGGAGGGCCTGCCCACATCTGTTTACCTTCTTTGTCTCAGCATTGCTGTGGGACCCTCACACAGACAGCCTGAGGCTGCTCCCAGTCCTGTGTACAGTTGGCTCCTCCTGGACTATGTGCAGCCTCCTCTGTTCCACACTTCTGCATCCTCTCATGTGCTGGTCACAGGACGCGGGAGGGGATGCTGACTTCCCACTCCTTGTCCCTCTGTGCCCAAGGTTACTTGTACTACTGGTCGCAGGATGGGGGAGTGCTGACTTTCTGGCCCGAGGCCGCTAGAATCCCATGTCTGAAATCTGCGTCCCTCTCTTGCATCGGCCGTAGCACAGGAAGGGCTGTGCTGTTCCACTCACTACCCTCACTGTTGCTGCTGTGGTCTCTAACTTCGTTGTTGCTAGAGGTTCCAGTTACCTGCTATGGTGTGTGCAAAACAAAACAAAACAAAACAAAAACAAAACAACACCAAACCAAACCAAACCAAACCAAACCAAACAAACAAATAACTGGCAGCCAGTCAGGGAGGGACCAGCTTCCTGGCCACTTGCCCCTGCATGTGCTGGTAAAAATTGCTGCCAGGCTGCAGCATCCTCTGTTCAGAGGAAGACAAAAGGGGCGAGGGGCCCAAATCTACCTGTGTGGCTTGACTTAGCTGCACTATTTCAGTCCATCAGTGCGGCAGTGGCTGAGTGTGTTTGGAGTTGTTTCTGCATCTTGTAAAATATATGCAGATGATAAAGGAGCACGCGGAATAATGTTCAGCATCATTAGACATTATGGAAGTGTGAATTAATACTATAGTGAGATTTTGCTACATACCTATCTGAATAGCTTAAATAAAAAATAGTAACAACATCAAATGATGACAAGAATACAGAGAAACAAGATCATGCATTCATTTTGCTGGTGGAATACAAAATGGTACATTTTACAGCCATTCTGGAAAAACTATGGCAATTAAAAAAAATCTTACTCAACAACTGCATTCCAAGGCATTTATTTCAGAGAAATGAAAACTTAGTAATTACCACAAAAAAAGAGTTAATGAATGTTTGTAACTGCTTTATTCATGATAGCCAAAATTTTGAAAACATACACAGGTCTTTAAATGGGTGAATGATGAAATAATTGTGATACATCTGTACAATAGAATATGACTCAGTATAAAATGAACAAAATATTAATAAATGCAGCAAAGTGGATGAATATCCAGATAATATTGCCGAGTGATAATAATTCTAAAACCTTATATATTGTGACTCTACTTCTGTAACATTTGTGAAATTGCAAAATTATAAAAGCAGAGAACAAATTTAGTGGCATTGCCACTGATTAAGGAGGAGGTGGAGTAAGGATGTGGGTGTGCCTATAAAATGATGATGTTAGGGAGTCCTTGTGATGGTGGAAATGTTTTGTATCCTGAGTCCAGCAAAGTCAATATGCTAGTTGAGATATTATGGTGTAGTTTTTCATGGTGCTACCTTTGTGGGAAACTGGATAAAGGGGTGAACATATCTTATATCATTTCTTACAACTGCTTGTGAATCTACAATTATCTCAAAAGGAAATAATTAAAAACAATCCTTTAGCTTGGGTCTTCAGTTCACCAGAGTTGCCACTGTTTTTAATTGATTTGTACCTACTAGTTTGACACCCGTAGGCGTAGAAGGAGAAAGAAATAAAGGAGAGGGAGAAAAAATGAGAAAGGAAGGGAGGGAGGAAGGAAGAAAGAAAGAAAACAATAAAAAGAAAAAGAGAATGTGATCTTGCTAACAAAATATACAGCAGAAACATTATATGGTAATCCTCAACTGGGGACAGATGAATTCATTGCCAAAATTGAGTGTGTTTTAGGATTTGGAGACACTATGTTTTCCTAGCATTTCAGAGACTCATAGTGGAGAATGGAGCCATGTTTATAGCAACACATTATGCAACAGGGATCTCTTAGTGTCTCTCTCTCCTCCATTAAATTCCTTAAGAGCACGGACCATGACTTGTTTATTCTTTACATTTCCCTGTCCCTTCCTTTTTCCTATCCACTTAGCACAGAGGTTAAACCCAGCACTTAATAGGGAGAGAACACCTTTCTATGTTGATTGGTAACACCGAATAATCACAAATACCCAGGACGTGGTAAATACCTTTCTGAACTTACTGTGTATGACTTCCCTCCAGATGCCTACTGATTTAGCTGGCCTGATCCGCTCTAGGTTGTGCACACATTTGGGAGATTTCTCACCTCACTGATTTGTCCTACACAGTTTTATTTGCCTGGTATTTCCTCTTCCATCCTCTACATTTAAATCCTATTAATCTTTCAATATAAAGGATACCTCTTTCAAGCAGTCTTCCATGCTGGCAATACTATTCTTTAAGTTTTAATTTATTTAAATTTAACTGATGCATAGAAACATAAAAATTGTACATATTCATGGGATTTCATGTGATGCTTTGATACACGTATACTTTTTTTTGGTAATATTTAAATTGGGATAAATGTGTCTATTTCCTCCAACATTTATCACTTCTTTATGGTGAAAACATTCAAGATCCTTTCTTTTAGATTTTTTAAATACACAGTACATACTTGTTATCTGTAATTACCTTACAGTACAGCAGTGTGCCAGATCTTGCTCCTGTCTAACTGTAACTTAGTGCCCATTAATCAACCTCTTCCATCCTTCTCTGCCACAATTCTCCCTAGCTTCTGGTACCCACCATTCTACCCTCAATTATGAAGAATTCAACTTTTTTATATCCCATGTACGTCTGATCAAGAGTATAACCATTAAAGTTAATATGTCAACTTTATTTGATTAAGAAACATCTAGCAGATTAGTAAGGGATGCTGCTTTGTGTGTGTATGGGTGGGTCATGGAGGCATGACCCTGGGTACTATATATTGTTCTTTGCTTGTTCTGCTCTGGCACCATTTCTCTGTGCTACTTCCCACATGCCACATCTCTGCTACACCATGTGATTCCACGTGATGTTTCTTTCTTGGAGCCAGCCAGCCATGGACTGAATCCTTGAAACCATGAGTCAAATCAAACCTGTCCTCTTTAATTTGTGAGTATCAGGTATTGTGTCTCAGGGACAGGAAAGCCAATTAATATAAAGGGGTACTTGTCTTTCTCTACCTGGCTTATTTCAATTATCATAATGGTCTGCAGTTCCATCCCTGTTGTTGAAAATTACAGGATTTCATTCATTTTAATGGATGGATAGCATTCCATTGTGTATATGTGCCAGGCTTTCTTTATCCATTGATCAGTTGATGGACACTTTGGCTGTTTCCATTTCATGGCTGTTGTGAATAGTACTGCAATAAACTTGTAAGTACACATGTCTCTTTGACAGACTCTTCATTCTTTGGATATACCTCACAGTTGTTTCTTTTGCAATTACAGGAGAATTTTCTAGGAACTCCTCCCTATGGTACTGTAAACTCCTTGGGGGGATTTTCATCCTGACCCTTTAAGATCTTCCCACAGAAACTGGTACAGAGCACTGCCCAGGACAGATTTCTATACATGTGCATTGGAAGGGGGGATGGAGATAAGGCAAGGAATTAGAATGACCAGGCTAGTGTCATGGATGCTGGAAGGTAGTCAAATAAAATGATAAAAGAAAGCCTGCGAGTGGGTCCGAAGCAGCAGCAGACAATGTTAAAATGTTGCGAGGCTGATTTTTTACCTGGAATAGGTAGAAATTCAGCTGTTTGCCACTGCCAGTTCCAGAAGAAGGGAGAGGAAGGAAGGGGGGATAAAATGATCAAGATGCAATATGCATATGTATTGATTCCCCTAGATGGATGTAATTATTCTGTATCGCAAACATATACTAATAATTTTACAATGAAATATGCAAGTGTTCTGAAAAGCCCCAAATTTACAGTTCCTGTAAATCATGCAGCAGACCTCGTCGACATGCCAAGATAGTAGAAGCTTGCTGAATACACGGAGCTCCAAAAAGGCCTGACTTAGAACACTGTTTACTTTCTTCATTAGGAACTAAAGGGAAGCAAGTACAAGGCAGCGGGTAGCAATTACCTAATATCTTTGCAGAAAGAGATTTTTCAAAACAGGCTTTTCTCAATAATTCTTGAGGGGAAATGAGGTTTATTTATGTGTCAGATGAGAACAAGGCATTAATAGTAAAAGATTTTATGTGACTTCATGTTTTTAGGAAAATCATTTGTTTACAAATCTGACTCTATCAAACCCAAAGGTATTTAATACATTCCAGATTTGAATGTCACCTGATTTTTCACCCAAATTTCAGGCTAGAGGAAGTAATTATGATGGAGTGTATACACTGATGCAAAAGATCTAGATTATAAGTATTTCCTTACGAAGATAAAAATCTTAAAATTAGTCCATCCTATAGTCTAGGGGAAGAATGGAATAGTTAAGCACATTTCTTCCATCTCCAGCTTTGACCAAGATTATATGGTAATGGAGCTGTCGAAAGTGATTTAACTGTCTTGATTGATAATTCAAGGTAACAGTCTTCTGACTAAGAGATAACAGGAAATAAGGCAAACAGACTGAAGGTCAGTTATATGAAAATAATTATAGCTAGTTTTATTCTTTCTCTGTTTGTTTACCAGTCCTAAAGGCAGATCACTAGTCACTAAAAATATTATCTCACACTAGACAAAATTTTGGGCTTTTCAAAACACTTGCATATTTCATTATAAAATTATTAGTATATGTTTGCGATACAGAATAATTACATCCATCTAGGGGAATCAATACATATGCATATTGCATCTTGCTCATTTTATCCCCCCTTCCCCCTTCCTTCCTCTCCCTTCTTTCCCATGCATAGCTCATTTCATTTGATTCTCCTTAGAATAACCTTATGATTCACATGGATTATCATTTTTGTTTTTATCCAAGAGCAACCTGAGACTAACAGTAAAAAAAAAAAATTAGAATAACTAAACAAAACCCCAAGCCCCTCCAAAACACCCAGCATATAATAGATTAGAGGCCAGAGGCAGGAGGTTCTGTCTGTGAACGCGTTTATCCACCTTATGTGCTTAGTAACTCGCTCAGTCCCACAGCCTCTTGTTCGAGTTGCCTGACCGTGGAGTCTACTGGTTTGATATCAGGTGCTGAAGCCTGTCAGGGTTATTGTTTTAACAGCAATAAGATACCTGACTAATTGCTAGGGTTGTTAATTTGTGCTCTATTTGTATCTTGGCTCCTTTGTATTTGCTTGTCTCAGGGGCATCAGAACTTGCTCAAAGATTTTGAGTGGGTTTGTTCAAAGAGAAAAGGAAGTGAACTTGTAGGGTAAGATAGATGTGGGCAGTTTGGGAAAGGAGGATATATTCCCAGAGCAGGAACCAAGTACAAACCAACTGGTAAAACTGACAGCAAACAGCATCCTGGTTCCTCACAGTGCCGCTGGGAGCCCCAGGTGGGAAAGCTTCATGGTCCCAGATGCCAGAGCTCCCAGCTAGCACAAAGGCGTGTGTCCCAGCTTGGCGGGGAAGGCAGAACCTCCTGTCTTCACAGCCCCTCATGGCTTCGCACCTTACGCAGACATATTTGCGATGAGCACTGTGCAGCAATGGTGAAAGGGGCTTCTTTAAATGTTAGGACCGATGAGGTTCCCTCATCATCTTTAAATGACCCTGGAAGCAGCGGAAGGGGACACCGTAATAACTGAAATTGAATTTCTTGCCAATTCAGTGGCATCTGGTATAGGTTAAATCAGATTTAGAGAAAATAAACAAACGAGACATTAAATCCATCATTATAATAAAACATAGAAAAAGTAACAATTAATACTTCTATAATTCTTTAAAGTTTGTGCCATGCAGTCACACCTGTTTTCTCATTTTCTCTTTCTAATGGTCCTTTAATGAGGCTGCTAATGTGGTTACACATACATTTGATACATGCTTTTCCCAAAGAGCTTGTAAGGCAAGGCAACTCTAGTGGTTGCTACTCTCAAAAGAGGACACTCTATGCTGGGTCTGAGCATTTCATGCTTTTATTATTATTATTACAGTTTATTGGTACCATTTAGATATACATTATGATCACATTAATCATAGGGAATTTGTGCCTATATGTGATATATCTTGATTCCTCTTATTTTCCTACTCTTCTCCCCTCCCTTCAAGCCCTCTTCTCTCCTTATTTACAAAGCTTTGTTTCCATTTATCCTTTTCTCATTTTTTATTTTTCCTTCCTTCCTTTCTCCCTCCCTAGTTCTCCTTTCCTTTTGAATAGTTTCTTCCTATTTCACAGTATCTCTTATACATTTTGGTTCTTATTTACACTTTCATTTTCTCACACCAGAGGAACAATGTGATATTTACACGAGTGTCTGATTTATTTCACTTAAGAGTATAGTCTCTAGGTGCATCCATTTACTTAGAAATGTCTCAAGTTTATCCTTCTTTATGGTTGAGTAGTACTTTATTCTATAAAAGAACCACATCATTTTTATCCATTCATCAGTTGATGGGCATTTAGGTTGTTTCCAAGATTTAGCTACTACAAACTGTGTCACTATAAACATGGGTATGCATATATCACTGTGGTATGATGCTTTTAATTCTTTTGGGAGACACCAAGAAGGGGAATAGCTGGGTCAAATGGGACCTCTAGTCCTAGCTTTTTGAGGAATTTCCACATTGATTTCCACAGTGGTTGCACCTGTGTACATTTCCACCAACAGTAGAGAAGGGTTCTTTTTTTCTCACATGCCTGCTAGCACTTGTAATTGGTTGGTTTCTTGATAATAGCCATTCTTTCTGGAGTGAGATGGAATCTCAGTGTTTTAATTTGCAGCTCTTGATTGACCAGTGATGTTGAACATTTTTTCATATATTTATTTGCTATTTCTACTTCTTTGTCTGAGAAGTGTGTATTCATCTCAGATGCCCATTTTTGGATTGGGTCTTTAAATTTGGGGTGTCTGATTTTTTCAATTCTTTATATGTTCTAGATGTTAGTCTTCTGTCTGAGGAACGGGTGGCAAAAATTTTTTCCCACTCTGTGTGTTGTCTTTTCACTCTGTTGGTGATTTCTTTTGCTGTGCAAAAAGCTTTTTAGTAAGATGAGATCCCAGTTGTTGATTCTTTGTAGTATTTCCCATGCAGTCAGGGTTTTGTTCATGAGGTCTTTTCCTACACCTATGTCTTCCAGAGTTCTACCTACTTTATCTTCCAGCGGATTCAGTGTTTCTGTTTTTATATTTAGATCTTTGATCTATTTTGATCTTAGTTTAGTGGTGAGAGACATGGGTCTAGTTTTAGTCTTCAGCATGTGTAAAGCCAATTTGCCCAGCACTATTTATTAAAGAGGCTATCTTTCTTCCAATGAGGGTGTTTGGCCCCTTTGTTGAAGATAAAGTGGCTGAGCGTGTTTGGAGTTGTTTCTGTATCTTCTAATTTGTTCCATTGATCCTCATGAAAGTAGTCCTAAGAGGGAAATTTATAGCAGTGAATTCTTTCAGGAAAACAGAACAAGCTCAAATAAACAACCTAATGTTGAACCTCAAACTTCTAGAAAAAGAATGAGGCAAGCCCAAAGCTCATACAAGGGAGGAAATTATAAATGTCAGAGCAGAAATTAATGCAATTGATACTAAGAAAACAATACAGAGAACCAGTGAATCCAAAAGCTGATTCTTTGAAGATTAAATAAAACTGATAAACACTTGGCCAACCTTATCAAAAAAAAAAAAAAAAAAAAGAAAGAAAGAAAGAAAAAAGAAAGAGTCAAATTCATGCAAATAGGAAGGAAAAGGGTGAAATCACAATGAACCCTGCAGAAATCCAGAAGATCATCAATACCTTTTCAAGAACCTTACTTTAGGGCCGGTGAGATGGCTCAGCGGCTTAAGCGCCTGCCCGGCAAGTGCGAGGGCCCGAGTTCGACTCCTGGAACCCACATACGAAAAAGGGGCCGGTGATATCGCTCAGCGGCACAGGCGCCTGCTGGCGTGCGAGGTCCTGAGGTCGACCCCCCGGTACCCACAAAAAAAATAAATAAATAAAATAAATTTAAAAAAAAAAAAGAACCTTACTTTAATAAGATTGGAAAATACAAAAGAAATAGACAAAAGATATAAAAATTCTAAATAACCCAGTATCAGTCAATTAGATAAAAAGTGTAATAAAAAACTTAGCAATAAAGAAAAGCCCAGATCCTGATGGACTCACTCCTGAATTCTACAACAAATTTAGAGCAGATCTAATGACATTACTCCTCAAACTCTTTAATGAAATTGAAAAGGAAGTGATACTCCCAAAGCCATTTCTGGAAGCAAGTATTACCTTGATACCAATACCAGAGAAAAACCCAACCAAAAAGGAGAACTACAGACCAATATCCCTAATGAACATCGATGCAAATATCCTCAATAAGATACTGGTAAACAGAATGCAGTAAATCATTAAGTAATCAATAAATATAATATACCATATCAACAGAGCCAAAGACAAAAATCACATGATCATCTCAATAGATGAAGAAAAAGCATTTGACAAAGTCCAACATCCATTCATGATAAAAACCCTACAGAAAATTGGAATATATGGTCTTTATCTCAATCTGATAAAAGGCATCTACCACAAACCAATAGCCAACATCGTACTATAAAGGCAAAAACTGAAAGCTTTCATTTTAAAATCGGGAACAAAACAAGGATGTCCACTATCACCACTCCTATTCAGTATAGTTCTGGAAACATTAGCCAGAAAAATTAGACAAGAGAAAAAATAAAAGGAATAAAGATAGGAAAGGAAGAATTTAAATTATTATTATTTGCAGATAACATGATGCTCTACATAGAAGATCCCAAAAACTCCACTAAAAGACTTCTAGATCTAATAACCAAATTCAGTTGCACAGCTGGATACAAAGTCAACACTCAAAAATCAATAGCATTCCTATACACAAATAACAAACTCACTGAGAGAGAAATTAGAGAAACAAGCCCTTTCATAATAGCATTGAAAAAAATGAAGTACTTAGGAATCAGTCTAACAAAGGATTTGAAAGATCTCTACACTGAGAACTACAGTACTCTGAAAAAGGAGATCGAAGAGGATATCAGAAAATGGAAAGATATCCCTTGCACTTGGGTAGGAAGAACCAACATAGTGAAAATGGCCATACTCCCAAAGTTGTTATACAGATTTAATGCAGTCCCAATCAAAATACCATTAGCATTCCTCAGAGAACTAGAGAAAACATTTCTAAAATTCATTTGGAAACAGAAGAGAACTAAAATAGCAAGAACAGTTCTAGGCAACAAAGGCAAAGCAGAGGGCATCACAATCCCTAGGTTGAAAACGTACTACAGAGCCACTGTGATAAAAATACCGCAGTACTGGCATTTCCTTCTTTTTTCCCTCACCTGCAATTGAGGCACTTGTTTAATAAACATTTTCTAAGGAACCACAACACATTGGGCACTGTATAAGGCCTGGGCATCCAATACCCAATCAGACACGGTCCCTGGTCCCTGCCCGCAAGGGATTTTAGCTCTAAAGAGAACTCTGGAGAATATTAAACCGTTAGGTGTGTATACAGAAAAAATTATCTTCTGTTCCCACATTCAACTCTGCCCCGTGGACCTATCCTCTCACATCTTTAGTCTAAAACAAATGTATGCAAATACATGATTTTTTCCTTACAAGCATAGTCTTTTTCTATACACATTGCTATGTGGTCTGTTTTCTTGAAAAATACTTATTTATATTTTAGTGATACATGCATGCCCATGTGTATAGCAGCATAATTCATTTTTTTTTTTTTTTTGTCTTTTTGAGACAGGGTTTTGCAATGCAGTTCAGGCTGGCCTTGAACTCACTTTGTAGCCCAGGCTGGCTCTGAGACTCACAGATCCTCTTAATGGCAGCACAACTCATAATAGCAAAGTCATGGAAGGGTCCTATATGTCTATAAATAGATGAATAGGTAGTGAAAATATTTACACATAATGGAGTGCTACTTCACCATAAAGAAGGATAAATCTGAGTCATTTTGTGGGATAATGGACATACCTTAATCCATTGTTAGGTGAAATAAATCAGACATACAAGCTTAAAAATTGTATGGTTTCTCTTACATGAGAAACCCAAGGTATAAATAAATCAAAGAGCAAAACAGAAGGTACAAAATAGAAAACAGGGAGACAGATTTTTGCAAATGGGAAGGGGACTAAGAGACGAACAGGTAGAGGGGAAGGCGGTGTAAAAAGAAATAAGATGTGTCATGCATATATAACAAGTACCCACAGTGAATGTATTCATGATGTACCACAAACACCCACTAATAAAATAACATATTATGGGCACCTTTCCATGGTAATACATTTAGATGTGATTCATTCTTTTAAATTGCTACATGATATTATTCCACTATATGGATGCATTTTATTTAATCCTTCCTCTGTTGAATGTCACTCAAGTTGTTCTAATTTCTCTGCTATTACAAAAGATGCTAAATAGCCATTTTTATACCAATAGCCTTACATATTGGTTCTTTTGTTTTGCTTGATCAGGATCCCAGGTGGGACAGCTGGCCCTGAAGATTCATTCCTTTTTAAATTCTTATTGACACTGGCATAACAGTGTGACAATCTATAAGAGTGCTAAGTCCTCATGCCTGCTCAGTCCTAGGTGTTTTCAATCATCTTAATTTTCGCCAGTCTTATAAGTGAAAAAAAATCCCATTTTTCTTTTGATTTGCATTTACTTGATGAGTAGAGCTGGAGAATCTTTTTATAGGTTTGTTGATCTTTACATTTCCCAATGGATAAATTGCCTTTACCCACTTTTCTTTTGCATTATCTTCTTACCAATTTGTGGACACTGTATATATGAAGCATATTAACTCTGTTGTATATGCTGTATATATTTCCTCTGATTTTATTATTTGCTTTTTGACCTTGTTTTGGTTGTCACCAAAGTGCTTTAAAAAAGGGAGGAACCAATCTATGTTTGTGTTTTCAAGAGCTCATTCTGCTAGGACTTGAAAAATTGATCAAAAGGAGCAAGACTAATGGCAGGAAAAGTATTACAAGTTTGTAGATTTTCCTACTACAGGAAATGGGCAGTGAGGGACTGGATTAAGTTAGTGGAAGTGAAGAAGAAGAAAGAAAAACAGATATGAGAATATAAGGAAAGGAAATCTATATGATACCCTGACCATTTGGGGGTTGCCAGGGAAAGTGAATTTGACTTACAGGTAGGTAGGAGTGGGTATGTAGCATTTACTGAAGAGATGGGGCGTGTGTAATAATGGGGGTGTTAAATTTGGATTCAGATAGGAGTTTGCGGTGTCTGCAGGCTACCTAGGTGGAGAGATTCAGTAAGCCGTTGAGTCCTGGGTTCCAGCACACAGAAGAATGATCTGGGCTGAGGAGCAGGTGAGAGGATTTGGCATCACACTGATGGTGACCAATTATAAATATGGTAGTGAGTGAAACTCCTCTAAGGGAGTGGATATCTGAGAGGTGCAGAAGTCTGAGGAAGCCCATGGACACCCATTGGTCAATAGCTCATGGAGAACTGGAACTTATAACAGAGGCTCTTTCTTGGCTTGAGGCCCCAGAAGCCAGCCGGCTCTCACCAGTGACAGAAGGTGCTCAGGGGTGGGGCCCTGAGGTGGGGCTCTGAGGTGGGGTCCTGGAGTCTGAGGAGAAGGCTCTGATGGAGGTCACACCTCCACTTCCTGCAGACAGCTCTCTCCCTTTTCTTCTTTCCCCCACTAAAGCCTCAGTAAGGTCCAGGGATCCACCCAGTCCTTCCACTGAAGATTGCAGGCCTGCATTCTCATGGTAGCCATCTTTGTCTGTCTCTCTGGCTTCCAGCCAGGAAATCTACATACCCCACTGTCTGTATCAGTCTTCCACACTCTCCAGAGGGCCTAGGTCTCACTGACCTCCATGGCAGGACTCAACTTACTATCTCAGTGAAAGGTAGCAGAATCTTTCACTAACTCACAACAGATTAATTTATGCCAAGGAAGTGAAACGAATTCTCCTTAATGAAGTTCCAGTGAATGAGATCATCCCACATTTGGTTTTTTATTGAAAAGATCACTCCAAGATCTGGCCTGTCCTCCAAATACCAGAAAACTGGCTCCTGCCCATGTGGAAATGTTTGTTGTGTAAATTAGATTGATATGCAGTGGTTTTGAAATTACTTATAACCAGTATTTGCCCAATGAGGAGTTCCAGGCAGCACCGCAAGAGAACACATTGGTGTTAGTCTCAATTGATGGTGACTAAGGTTTTCAGAAGGTCTCGTGAACCGAGACATGACCTAAGAAGCCAACATTTGTGGAAGAACAACACATACTATGTAAGACACCTGGTCCCTTAAACAGGAACCCGATACTTTCTCATTTATCCAAATATGCCTTGGTGATTAACTCATAGTCCCTGGCTCAGGGGCTCTTTGTCTCTTCACTTTGATGCAATGTAAATTTGGCTCAAGTCCAGGGCCCTCCACAGTTTGTACTGCTATGGCCAATGAGTCAGAGTCACTGCATGTTGTGGTTGGAAGGGGCTTTGGAGACCATCTAGGGCTCGCCCCTCATTTTTCAGATGAGAAAATCGAGAGTAAAATTTTGCCCACGATCACATGACCAGTAGATCTACCTGGATTTCACCTGGGTTTCCCCAATCTCCAGTACTGCGGCGTTAGTGCACCATCATGCTGAAGCGAAGAAGGCTTGTGGGGCAGAGTGACTATTGACTCTTGTTCTTTTTCCTTTCCTCTCCTCCCCTTCCCCAATAAAAGCCACTGTAATACCTATGTTTCATAGGTGTCCCATTTTTTCAACAAGGAGGTGATAATGAAATGAATGAATTATTTTTTCCCGAAGTTCCAAAAAGTAAAAACTTCAGGTGGTCACACAGATTGTCAAATTCCATTTACTTGCATTTACAATCACTGTGAAATCATTGTTTATTTTGAACCTACTGCATAAATACTGGGACATGTACAATCCCAGAGTTAAAGAGTTGAATTATGTCCCAAATGAGCTTGAAAGATTCTTAACTATTACCAACCTACTCTCAAAACAAATGCGTGTTTTTGAGTCTGCATACGCTTAGGACTGACTGTGTAGATAGGAATTTTTTGATTCAACTTTCATGCATAATACCATATTGAATAAAGAATAACAAAAATGTGCTAACTAGAAGCTTGCATGTGAATATTAAAACTTAACATAAATTATTATATATGTGTAGAACTTAGAACAACTAAAGATTTTTTAGGGGAAAACAGTAGCATCTTACTGACGTTGTTTAGAATTGTCAGCGCATGGCGGTAATAAAAAGCGGAATTACTGTTTAATCAGTTTTATTCCTGTTTGATTATTCTCTACATAAAATGCACCCAGCACACCCAGGTAGAGTATGTTCAGTCCTCCAACCTGGGCATGGCCCTCGCCTGGGCTCATACTTCTCTCTCACCATGGAAATGCCTAGGTACCTGTATTTTATCTTCCATTTCTGTTATTGCCTTGCCCTTCATAAATCATGCTCCCTTATTACTTGAATGTGAACTAAAAGGATGTTCAATTTTGCCAAAAACTCTTACCTAGCTTAAATGCAGTAAAATAACACCATACTATTAATACTTCATGTGCTATGAGAAGCTTCATGCTTACCTGCCCAAAGGTGTTGGACTCTCTCTCTCTCTCTTTCTCTCCCCCCCATTCAGTAGCATTACTTTTTTTAAGGGAGTGCTCACTTGAGAGGGTGGCAATCACTTAGATTTATACAGAGCCATTTAGGAGACCAAGCAGAGTAAGCAAGTTAAACTGCTCTTTGGGCTTACAAGGAGGCTTGTCAAACCATCAACTGGAGGAAATTCTGACTAGGTAAGTTACGGAAGAGTAAAAGGGTTGATAAGAAGATCTAAGCTAGAGAAGATTACTCCTGGTAACCTTGTTTAATTTCAAGATTAATTGTGAAGGTAGGTTCAAACATTTAGAATTAACTGTTCTGAAAGAGAAGAACAAATTCAGGCTTGGGTTCCTATCCAAAGTATTACCCCTGAGCTACCCTGTCGTGGTAAATTCAAGGCCAAACTTTTACAAAGCAACTAAAGAAATTAAGCAGGAACTATGTCATAAGGCACTCATGTCATAGCAAGGCTCGCAACAACACAGGTTGGATGAGGAAGAAATGTGTGTGTATTATGTTGCCTCTAAGCTCAGCCACTTGGGTCAGAGCTGGAGCAGGAGCTAAAGATGAGAGGATTTGGTGTGTAATATTACTGTAGGAAAGCTCATTGGTCCCAAATGGAAAAAACCTATGTTATGCTCTCCTATGACATGAGAATGGAGTATTCCTATAGAGGAGTGCTATGTGCAGGTTTTGTAGACTATAAGTGTGCAGGGCTAGCTGGAGGCAGCATTTTGAGATCAGTTAAATGTATTTTCAGGTACGATAAGTATGCTCCAAAGAGGAAGGCCAGGCAGTTTTGGATCTGATGTTAATGTTGTAAGGATTTTAGACTACTTTGAAAGTTAAATGTCTGTGGTTTGTGAATCTTTGTTTTCACTTGGGTGCTTTTTTTTGCAATTAGAGGGTTCTAACACCAGATGGCACCTTTGTTATGATCATAAAGTCTGAAGAACTGGACTTCTCATCCAATATAGGAGTGTGTGTAAGTGGCTTATGTGTACAAACATGTTCATATACATTTGTGCATATTTACATATGTATATGCACGTGTGTGATTATTTTCTATGTGCATGTTGGCTTTATAAACATTTTAACATGGTGGGGAAAGAGTATAGACTGAATCTTGACAGCCTGGATTCAAAGCCCAGCTCTGCTACCTCTTAGTCTTGATGATTCTGGGAAAGTTAAATAACCTCTCTCAACAGACATTTCATTTTTTCTTTGTGTGTTGTAACCATGTAGTGTGGGGAGGATTTAACTCACCCACAAATACAAGTGAAGTCTCTGAGTTCTTCAAACCAATCAAGGTGATCTCTCTTGCCCTAGTGACTGGCTCAGGCAATCCTGCATAAGTCAGTCAGTCGATGCCATTTTCATACGACATCACCTTATGAGGATAGTAATGACTAACAATGACCTTTTCAGCTGTTTTAGTAAAGATATGTATTTTGATTCCATATGTATTAGAACTCTATAAGATAAATAGATTCAAAACAGGCTTAAAGAATAAAGGAGGTGCTGGATGGCAATGCCATAAGCGTATGGCAGAGGAAGTCTGTTTATTTCATGGGTGGTAAGTGAAAGATAAAGAGAGGGAGAGGCATGGCCCCACAATCTCTTTTTTTTTTGTGGGTACCAGGGGGTCGACCTCAGGACCTCGTGCGCCAGCAGGCATCCGTGCCGCTGAGCGATATCACCGGCCCCTTTTTCGTATGTCGGTTCCGGGAGTCAAACTCGGGCCCTCGCCCTTGCCAGGCAGGCGCTTAAGCCGCTGAGCCATCTCACCGGGCCCCCACAATCTCTTTCAAGGGCACAAATTTAATGACTAAAAACCCCCCATTGTGCCCCACCTTCTTAATATTCCACAATCTCCCAGGGGACCACTCTGGGGAACAGGCTTTCAACACATGGGCCTTTGGGGGAACACCAGATTCAAACACAAAACTCAAGATGTTGCTGATTTCCCAGAAGAAAGAATAGAAAAACCAAAGGAAACCAGTCCTCGAAGAAATCATAGTGCTACTGGGCCAAATCAGAACTGGGACTTGCCCTATTTCTGATACCAATAAATCCTCTTTATTCTTTAAGCCATTTCAAGCACATCTTTCTTATAGAGTCTTAATTCATACTGGGTTAAAGTACTTATCCTTATTAAAATAGATGAACAAGTCCATTATTAGTCATTACTATTCTTGTAAGATGATGTCATATGAAAATAAAAGACATGCATAATTCAAAAATTTAGAATCTGTCACCACACTGGCTTCTTGTTACTAGTCCTTAGCTGCAATGCACAAAATTCTTGGTTCTTCCCTTCTTTCATTTCAGAGCTTCAGGGAGCATGCTTTGGTTCTTTGAGATCACCTATTTAATTCTGCATTGAAATACTAATGTTTATCTGGAACTTAGCTCTGTGGCTGAGCTTGTAGTTAAAATCTCTGGAGAGGGACCTCAAGATGGCGGATGAGTAAGAAGCAGGCAGCGAAACTCTCTCTAAAAGTTACCATTGGAACACGGGAATATAGCGACCCGGAAAGCGCAGGAGGGGGGGAGATGCCTCCCCGAAACCCAGAAAAGTTCTGAAGCGCAATCTGGGACCCCCGGCACCAGTGACGGGTGACTTCCAACAAAGAAGAAGGAAAGAAGGAGCAGACCGCACGCACGCACCTTCTACTATCCCGGGAGTTGCAGCGCTGGCGGAGGCTCAATTCTACGGACACACAGTGGCAGCTGGCGCCCAGGGAGCCCCCACGGAGGATCCTGAGACAGCGGCGGGGCAGGGGAGCGGCGGAGAACGGCGCTGACCAGCGGTGAGTGTCTCTCAGCCACAGCTGCCCCGCGCCAGAGAGCGACCGGCCGGGCGCCATTGTGGGGGGTGTGGCAAAACTCAGAGCGGCTCGGAAACTGCTCTGGGAACTTGTGCTCCGGACAGGGCAGCACGGGACCTCTCAGGCCCACGAAAGTGTGCTGAGGTCAGCAGGCAAACGAGACTGGACTCTCAGCCACACCTGTCCCGCGCCAGAGAGCGACTGGCCCGGCGCCATTGTAGGGGGCGTGGCGAAAAACCAGAGCGGCGGGAACCAGTGCAGGGAACCCGCGCGCTCCGGACAGCACGCTGAGCCTCTCAGGCCCAGGGATCGTGAAAGGGCGCTGAGAGCGGAGGCGAGCTAGACTGGTCTCTGCCTGAAAGTACGCGTATCTGCTCACCGCCCACCAGAGGGCGCTCCTGGCTTACTGGGACGGACCTGCACAGAACAGGACTCTGTCACCACAGGGTAACTGCCTACAACAGAGTCAACACCTGGAACTGATTCTTTTTATTTTTTTATTTTTATTTTTATTTTTTTTTTTCTCACTGATTTGTTTTTTGTTCTGGCGAAGGGTTTTTTTGTTTTTGTTTTGTTTTGTTTTGTTTTTTGGTGGGGTTTTATTTTTGATCTGTCTGTTTTATTGTTTTTATCTTCGTTTTTGTTTCTGTATGTGTATTTGCTCTTTCCTTCATTATTCTCTCTGGTTTTTTATATGAGTGTAAACAGCGCCTCTAACTTCTTTGTGATTGTGGTTGTGATCTGTTCTTCCTTTTATCCCTTCCTTCTCTTTTTACCACCTGTCCTCTGCACTAGTGTCCCAATTTTAGTGGGATCCCTCTTGGTTCTCTAACCTTACATCTAATTCCTTCCTCTTCTCCCAATACTCTATTTCCTCCTTAACTCATTTTAAATTTAAACTCCTCAAGGAAAAATTGACATACATAGGACTAGTATACTGCATATAATTTTTCTGGTGTGTTTTAGATTTTGTTATATAACCGCAACTCTATACAGCTAAAAGTGGTAAATAACTGGTTAGCTCAGTCTGTCATTTTTTAGGCTGTGTTTGATGCTTTAGTTAACATTATAGCCAAATGTGAAATAATTGTTCTAAACATCTTTCCTTCCTGATATTTTATGATTGAGATTGACTAAGGGACACAGAAAATACAGTGGCACAGTACCAAAGAATCAAGGACTGGGCCAAACAGGTAGCAACTTCGCATACCCAACGAATTGAAGAGGTAGGATCTGGCAGAAAGCTCAAAACCTAAAAGCAAGCTCCACTTGGAAGATACTGCAGAGAAGTAGTCATCTTCTAAAGATCTTAAACACTAGCAATAAAGTAACCTACTATAGGTAATTTGCAAACATCACCCCAGGAATTAAAGAAAGAAAAAATGAGACGACACTTAAACAAGATGCAACCCCACACATCCAATTCACCAAAGGCAAACCTAGGGAGCAACGAGGTGGGACAATCCGAAAGCCACCCACCTGGCCTATCTGAAGTGGTAACAACAAAGCAACTGAATGAGGTTCTGGAAAAAATTAAAACAGAAATAATCTCACAGATAACTGCAGAGATATTGTCTACAATGAAGACCATGCTTAAGGACACTATAGCTGATACAGACAAAAAAATAGATGAACTTAAGAAAACTATAGAAACCATGAATGCTCAGCATAGGAAAGAAATGGAATCCATAAGGCAGATTCAAGCAGATATCCAAGAGATAAAAAATTCCATTGAAAGTATTTGTAGAAGAATAAGCCAATGCGAGGACAGGATCTCAGATATAGAAGACAGGCTTGCAATTAGTGATCATGAAATGGAAAAATTCTTAAAAATAGCAAGGGACCATGAAAAATCAATTCAGCAGCTGCTAGATGACTCAAAGATAAACAACTTAAGAATAATTGGAATAAATGAAAAAGCAGGAGATAGCATCAATGACATTAAAACCTTGTTCAAAGACATAATCAGGGAGAACTTTCCTGGAAGAGAAAAGGAATTTGACACCCCTATAAGTGAAGCTTTTAGAACACCAACTAGACATGATCAAAAAAAAACTTCAGCCAGACATATTATAGTCAAGATCCCAGAAATTCAACAGAAGGGCAGAATCTTAAAAGCTGTTAGGGAGAAGAGACAAATCACCTATGAAGGAAAACCCATCAGAATCACAGCTGACTTTTCAGCACAAACCCTCAATTCAAGAAGAGCTTGGAATGATGTATTGCAAGCTCTAAAGGAAAATAATTTTCAGCCCAGATTGATGTACCCTGCAAAACTATCTTTCAAAATTGATGGAGAAATAAAATACTTTCATGACAAAGAACATCTGAGAAAATTTATGACCACCAAACCAGCACTCCAAAACGTTCTGAAGGACATTCTAGAAAGAGATAGGAACCCCAACAGAAGGAATCCACCAGGCAGGGCAAATAAATAAATAGCCGGAAAGCAGAAAAACAAAGAGTGGGAACCAACAACAGGAAAATATCATGACAAGTCAATACATATCAGTTTTAACCATCAATGTTAACGGTCTCAATTCACCAATCAAAAGGCACAGACTGGCGAAATGGATCAAGAAGCAAGATCCAACAATATGCTGTATACAAGAAACACATTTAATTCAGAAAGAAATTCATAGACTGAAAGTCAAAGGATGGAAAACAATACTCCATACCACAGGAACCCAGAAAAAAGCAGGGGTAGCTATTCTTTTTGCAGACAAAGTGAACTTCAAGCCAAGAAGGATTCAGAGAGATAAAGACGGTCATTACATCCTTGTAAAGGGAACAATCCAAGAGGAAGAGATAACGATCATAAATATATATGCGTCAAATACCAATGCACCCAGCTATATAAAACAAATACTAAAGGACATGAAAAATCAAATAAGCACTAATACAATTATATTGGGAGATCTCAATACTCCACTGTCACAAAAAGATAGATCAACTGGACAGAAAATCAATAATGAAATAGTAGAACTGAACCAAACTTTTGAACAAATGGACTTAGTAGATGTCTACAGAGTGTTCCATCCCACAACATCAGAATACACATTTTTCTCAGCTGCACATGGGACATTCTCCAAAATAGACCACATACTAGCTCATAAAACCTGCTTAAGTAAATGCAAAGGAATTGAAATTATCCCATGCATATTATCAGACCATAGTGCAATGAAATTGGAAATCAATGGCAAAAGATCCCACAAAAACTCCCTAAACACATGGAAATTAAACAGCATCCTCCTGAACAACCAATGGGTCACAGATGAAATTAAAGAAGAAATTAGTCACTTTCTACAACTGAATGATAATGACAGTACAACATACCGGAACTTATGGGATACAATGAAAGCAGTCCTAAGAGGGAAATTTATAGCATTAAACACTTATATCAGGAAAATAGAGCAAGCGCAAATAAACAACTTAAGGGTGAACCTCGAGCTTCTAGAAAAAGAAGAGCAGGTTAAGCCAAAAGCCCGTACAAGGGAGGAAATTATAAAGATCAGAGCAGAAATTAACGTATTGGAGAATAAAAAAACAATACAAAGAATCAATGAAGCAAAAAGTTGGTTCTTTGAAAGAATAAATAAGATTGACAAACCCTTATCCAACCTTATTAAAAAAAGAAAAGAAAAGACTCAAATCCATGCAATTGAAAATGAAAAGGGTGATATCACGACGGACCCTGCAGAAATCCAGAAGATCATCTATACCTATTTTGAAAATTTATATTCTACTAAGATGGAAAATGCAGAAGAAATGGACAGATTCCTAGATTCGTATGAATTACCAAAGCTGAATCAAGAAGATTTAAAAATCCTAAATAAACCAATATCAGCCAATGAAATTGAAGATGTAATTAAAAACCTCCCAACAAAGAAAAGCCCAGGCCCTGATGGATTCACTGCCGAATTCTACAAGAAATTTAGAGAAGACCTAACACCCCTACTTCTCAAACTTTTCAATGAAATTGAAAGGGAAGCAATACTCCCAAATTCATTCCTGGAAGCAAGCATTACCCTGATACCAAAACCAGAGAAGGACCCAACTAAGAAAGAGAACTACAGGCCAATCTCCCTAATGAACATAGATGCAAAAATCCTTAATAAGATAATGGCAAACAGAATCCAACAAATCATCAAGAAGATTATACACCATGACCAAGTTGGATTCATCCCAGGGATGCAGGGATGGTTCAACATTCGTAAATCAATAAATGTAATACAGCATATTAACAGAACCAAAGACAAAAATCACATGATCATCTCAATAGATGCAGAAAAAGCTTTTGACAAAGTCCAGCACCTTTTCATGATAAAAACCCTACAGAAAATTGGAATAGAGGGTCTTTATCTCAATCTGGTAAAAGCTATCTATGACAAACCAACAGCCAATATTATACTAAATGGCCAAAAACTGAAAGCCTTCCCTCTAAAATCAGGAACAAGACAAGGATGTCCACTGTCCCCACTCTTATTCAACATAGTTCTGGAAACTTTAGCCAGAGCGATTAGACAAGAGAAAGAAATAAAAGGAATAATGATTGGAAAGGAAGAAGTTAAATTATCATTATTTGCAGATGACATGATACTCTACACAGAAGATCCCAAAAACTCCACTAAAAAACTGCTAGATTTAATAAGCAAATTCAGTAGTGTAGCTGGATACAAAGTCAATACTCAAAAGTCAATAGCCTTCCTGTACACAAATAACAAACTTACTGAAAGAGAAATTAGGGAAACAATACCTTTCACAATAACATCCAAAAAAATGAAATACCTAGGAATCAACCTCACGAAGGATGTAAAAGACCTCTATACTGAAAACTACAGTACTCTGAAAAAGGAGATTGAAGAGGATATCAGAAAATGGAAAGATATCCCTTGCTCCTGGATAGGAAGAACCAATATAGTGAAAATGGCCATACTTCCAAAATTGTTATACAGATTTAATGCAATTCCAATCAAAATTCCAACAGCATATCTCACAGAATTAGAGAAAACAATCCTAAAATTCATTTGGAATCAGAAGAGACCTAGAATAGCAAAGGCAATTCTGGGCAACAAACGCAAGGCAGGGGGCATCACAATCCCCGACTTGAAATTATACTATAAAGCTACTGTGATAAAAACAGTGTGGTACTGGCACAAAAACAGACCTGAAGATCAATGGAACAGATTAGAAGATGCTGAAACAACCCCAGACATACTAAGCCACCTTATCTTTGACAAAGGTGCCAAACACATTCGCTGGAAGAAAGATAGCCTCTTTAATAAATGGTGCTGGAAAAACTGGCTCTACACATGCCGAAGATTAAAACTAGATCCATATCTTTCACCATGCACTAAACTAAATTCAAAATGGATCAGAGATCTAAATATTAAAACAGAAACATTAAATCTGCTGGAAGGTAGGATAGGTAAAACCCTTGGAGACATTGGTGTAGGCAAAGACTTTATGAATAAAAACTCAACCGCACGGGAACTATCCCAAAGAATCAATAACTGGGATCTCATCTTATTAAAAAGCTTTTGCACAGCAAGAGAAACCACCAACAGAGTGAAGAGACAACCCACAATGTGGGAAAAAATGTTTGCCAGCTGTTCCTCAGACAAAGGATTACTATCGAGAACATATAAAGAACTCAAAAAAATCAGACCTCCCAAATTTAAAGACCCACTCCAAAAATGGGCATCTGAGATGAATACACATTTCTCAGATGAAGAAATACTAATGGCAAACAAATATACAAAAAAATGTGCAACATCACTAGTCATTCAAGAGATGCAAATTAAAACAACACTGAGATACCATCTCACCCCAGAAAGAATGGCTACTATTAAGAAATCAACTAATAACAAATGCTGGAGGGGCTGTGGGGAAAAAGGAACCCTTCTTCACTGTTGGTGGGAGTGTCGACTGGTACAGCCACTGTGGAAGTCAGTGTGGAGATTCCTCAGAAAACTAGGGTTGGAGGTCCCATTTGACCCAGCTATTCCCCTTCTGGGCATCTTCCCAGAAGAATTAAAAACATCGTACCACAGCGATATATGTGCACCCATGTTTATAGCAGCACAATTTGTAATAGCCAGATCTTGGAAACAACCCAAATGCCCATCAACTGAGGAATGGATAAGAAAGATGTGGTATTTTTATACAATGGAGTACTATTCAGCCATAAAGAAGGATAAACTGGAGACTTTTATGGGTAAATGGATGCAACTTGAGAAAATACTCATAAGTGAAATAAACCAGAAGCACATGTGTAAGCATCGTATTATCTCTCTAGTATGAGAAACTGAAAGAGTAAATAAGATCCAAAATGTACAATAGACATGGTGAATCAAAAAGAAACTGGTCAAAAGGAAAGAGAGACTGGAATAGGGAAAAGAAAGAAGGGAAAGGGAAAAAAAATTGTATATATATATATATATATATATATATATATATATATATATATGTATAAGATGGTTAAGATAGATACACTACCATTTTTACTTAGTTCATTGAAGAGTAAGGTTTGTGCCAATAATGTTTGGACAATTGAATGCTAATGTCTGGTGTCCTGAATAACTAACTTAAAGATAGTAATACGTAATGTATTAACCATTGTTACCCTCCTATTATGTTGGTTTGAAAATTTGTTCTTCTTTTGATTTGTTCTGTTTTTTCTTCTCTTTAAAATAAAAAAAAAAATAAATAAATAAAAAATAAATAAATAAAAACCGTGAAAAAAAAAAAAAATCTCTGGCGCTCTAGCCTCCTTGCAGTCTAGCCCTATCTTATGTCTTAGTTCTTCCCTCTCTCAGCTGGGATAGTTTCCAGAAGGGTGAGGTAATGAAGAAAGGCAGTATAGTATTCCCCAAACTAGAAAATGAGTTCTACTAGCTAGTAGTTGTTAAGTTAAAAACCAAACGAAACCATAAATGTTTCATGGTTAAAGCAGTTTGGAAAAAAATTGGGTTTAAGAAAGTAATCATGATTTTAAAATGCAATACCTTTCAGAAATTTAACATTTGAGACACCTTATTAGTTATAATAAATAATGCTGTAAAAGAAAACAATACCAAGCTCTCAGTGGATTAACATAGTAAGATGTATTTCTGGCTCATGACATAGTCCGGTGCTACCATTCCCATTTGGGAGGCAGCCTGTAAGAGGTAATTCATGAAGCTTGGCTCCACCCATTGCAATTTCATCATCCGCCACAGGTAGTTTCCAAAGTCACCTTAGGTTGTATTCCAGAGAGTTGGAAGGAACAAAAAGCAGGGAATATGGTACATGAAAGGTTTGATGATACATGGAAGGTTTTTACGGGCCAGCCCACAGAGTGGCCCACACGATTTCTACCCAAAAGTCACATCCCATTGGCCAGAACGCAGTCAGTGTCTACATCTGACTGCAATGAATGCTTCAAGTGTGATTAGGATGGATGCCCAGGAGGATGAGGCAATGGATTTTAATGATTCCACAGTAGTGTCCACCATGTGAATGTTTTAATTCACTAAGAGAGACATGTAGTATAAATCTTTCGCAAACTCAGTTATCTATAGATCTCCCCTCCCCATTCACCATCACTTACCTTTAACCTTTTCAAGCATTCCATGGAACACCTTTTGAGAAATACTTACATTTCTTTTCTTGAAACCTCCTCTTGAAGGATTGCTGTTGGGTTTCCTTTCTCCAGCAATGCTGTAGAAATAGAAAAAGAAATGTTGCCATTAGAGGTACATATCGATAATGACACCTTGAGTATCATATTCTCAAATCAAGACATGCTTTGTTTTCTTAGCTACTTACATTGAATTTTCTGTTTGAGGACACCTTACCACACTTATAAAAAAAAATGTATTTGCCTAGCTTTTTTATGTAGCAACTGGGGCTAGCTATCAACGTTTTCTCCTATACTGCCAAGACTTCAAGATCATTAATGTTCCATTAAATAAAAACTGTGAAGCTTCCCACTGGCTGCATGACAGTTGCTTTCCATGTGTCCCGGTGCCTTATTGCATCTTCCAGGGCCATCTTCTGTGGCTAATGCTCCCTTTCCCATTCCTAAAATGGGAAAGTAGTCCCCTTCTCTTCCACTAAAAGCTCATCAACATATTCATCCCTTGACAGATAGCTTGAAAATAGTTTCTCCAATCCTGCGGTTGTATCTCACTCTACTATTACCTTTGCTGTAAGAAGCTTCTAGTTGTATAAGTACCATTTGTCTATTTTGCTTTTGTTGCCTGTGGTTTTTGTGGTCTTATTTAAAAAAAAAAAAAACACCTTTGTCCACACCCAACATTTAATTCTTCGATCTATTTTGAATTGCTTTTTATATTTGGTGAGAGATATCTAGTTCCATTCTTCTACATATCGATACCCAATTTTCCCATCACAATGTACTGAAGATGCTGTCTTTCTCCAGTGTGTGATTGTATTCATACGTGGAAGCTGAAATAATTGACTTCATAGAATTAGAGATGAGTAGGACCAGAAGCTAGAAGAGGAAGAGGGATAGAGAAGGTTTGTTAACAGGTATAAAAATACAGTTATATAGGAAGATTAAGTTCTAGCATTCTATAGCACAGTAGGGGAGGTATAGTTAATTATTTTATCTTTTTTATTTTTTATTTTTTTTAATTGTATCTTTTAAAATAGCTAGAAGAAAAGTTTTTGTTTGTTTTTGCAGTATTGGGATCAAGCCCAGGGTCTTGGCATGTGCTCTAGTGTCGTACAACTGAGCTACACCAGCAGCCTAGAAAGGAGGATTTTGAATGTTCCCAACACGAAAAAATGATAAATGTTTGAAGGGATGGATATGCTAATTAGCCTAATTTGATCACTGCACATTGTATACATGTGTTGAATATCACACTGCAGTCCATGAGCATATATAATTATTAGATGCCAACTTAAAAAACTTCATCATCTTAAAACAGAAATGAGTGAGAAGCTCCGTGTATTATACCTCGCTTTGGTGTCTGTGTTAGCATGATACATGAAAGGTTGGGAATAAATGCCTAGTGGAGGAATTTCAGGTGTCAGTGATGGCCCTTGGGGAGCTGTGTGGGAGGCAGCATCACTGGCATGCTCAGGACAGCCAGCGTGGGCATCTCTCACCCAGGCCCACTTATGAGGTTGGCCTGACCAAACGTGCCCTGTTATTTCTTCCAGGGAAGGCAGAGCAACCCTTAGTTTGGCCCTCATACCATTTCTCTGCACACATTGATTTTATTACAGGAGGGCAGGGTTTTCTTCTTGGGCAAGTTTATGAGATGTCACTTCCCATTACAACGATTACAAGAAATTTAACAAGTTTAATTTCCTTACCTGTTTTATTCCATTTTGGCCTTGTACCTAATTTGTTAAAATATACAAATACTCTTAGATTATTACTCCAAGTGAAAATATGACCCTAAATTGGCTCATCTTTCCAATCCATCTATTCTAGGTATTCAGGTCTCTATAGAAGATATAGGCTATCGAAACTCAACATCTGGGACATAACAGGAAGTTAATTATTTCGCATGTCTAATGAATCTTTTATTAAAGCCCCTGTTATCAGTGGAAAAATATTTTGGCAAATAAATTTTACATTGTAAAGTAAAAAGCTTGATTATCATTCGACTGACTTCATTTGAGTGGAGGAGGCTGATTCTTGGAAGGAAGTATGTTTCCTACTGAAGACTGCATTTTTATGAATTTACTCCAGAAATTTTGCCAAAACAGATTAAAGAAGTGAAGTCATAATTTGTACATGAAAGTTTTTTATGGGAAAAATTTTAAATTTTATGCTTGGCATGAGTGTATCCTCTGGTAGAGTAGATGAGAGAATCGTTTTTATATCTGTACTTCTTGGTGGTTTATGTGTTAATTTGAAAGTTTAAATTTGAGATCAAATTCAAATAACTGATCTGTAGTAAATATAAAATGCTTTTTAAAAAGACTAAGTCATCTTTAACTTCTATTGTTGGATCTTACAGAAACCAGAAAAAGATCAGCAGTAAGTGGAGATTTAAAATTTATACTCTTCTCCTCCTTGACATTGTCGGAACTATTTGTTTATTTGTTTGTTTGTTTGTTTTACGTTGGATGTCGGACCCAGGGCCTCCTGAGTGTTAAGCATACATTCTACCTTTCTAAGCATACATTCTACACTCTGGGCTCCAGACCTATTTATTTTTAAATAAAAATTATATTCTTTACAAAAATGAAAACAACTTTTCTCCATTTTAATAATGGGCAATGGGAGCTTCAAACCCAGATGTGACCATTACCACAATGTGTTGCAGTCCCAACAGCAAAAGATCTAGGAGCCTGCAGTCTTTAGGTTTTCAGGAAAAGTAGAAAGTACCTATGCTTTACTGTCGAATCTCCCTGTTCTTCGTTAAGAGCTCTGTGAATTTTTAGTGAATACACGGACCCACCAAAGACCAGGGGCAATAATTATGGGAGACTCATTTTTTATTAATGTAAATGTAATTTTTGTTAAGTAATATCATTTGTGATGGAATAATACAACCAACACATTACATTTGCCTCCCAGTTATCTGTCTAAATCACAATTATCTGGGCAAGTATACATATGTATAGCAACCTTAATGTCACAATCTTGAAATTACATATACTGTACTTTCCCTTATTTCACAGGACTTGTGTCCAGTATATATGCCATCTGTAATTTTCACATTGATGACAGTTAGATTTTCCTACCATCATTAATTATTTTTTCAAAACCACTACGGCATCAAAAATTAAAAGCTTACTATGAAACCTACAACACATTTGTCCAGCTGGGCCCACACTGCTTCCTTTGGATTCATCTGAATCTTGGTGAGTTACAGGGAGAGCGAGGCGCATCAATTCCACATAGAGCTGGGGTGTGCTGAAGGTGGCACAGCACTAATTAAAAAGCCAGGGTGTTTTTATGGCAGGATTCTGGAGGGCTGTGCTGATTTCCTGATGAACGTTGACAGGACTATTAAAGCTGTGAAACAACATCACTTCAACGTGGCATCAAATGAAAGAACTAGCTAAGCTATCCTGCTCTTGGGTGTTACTCACTGATTAAACTAGATCCCTGGGGAAAATCATCTTTGGGCCATGCGTTCATTTTCTCAGCTTTTTCTGTTTGTTTGCTTTTCTGCAATGATTTCTCAAGGTTGATAGCTAGGTTTCTCTACTGCAGGCTTTAAACTCCATCTGTGACAGAGGAAGAGCTGTGTGACCCTGGGTCTTTCACTTGCCCTAAGATATCTGGTATGTTACATAAAAGAGACGCTTCTTCTTATTGCTGCGCTGTATCTTTGCCTGTGTACATTTCTGTAAAGGCAGACAGCACAATCTATTTCGACTTGGATCACTTCAGGTTTATTGCTGTGTGAAACTTTAACCTCTCTGGGCCTCAGTTTTTCTCAACTATAAAATTGTCATGATGATACCTTGCAAGTTCACTGTGGGAACTAGAGATACATAAAGTTCCTACAATAGATGTTGCCATAGATTAGGCAGGCAATAAAGGTAGATTTTTATTATTATTATCATCATTGTCATCATTATTATTATTATAACAGTCTAATGAGAGAAAAATGCAGGATTTATATTTGCCATTTCTGAACAGATAAAGAACTTGGAAGAGAGGAACAAATTGATTTTTCCATTAACAGAAATGAAATGGAATCTGAACGCTTGCTTGGAACTAAATTTTAGGCATTTGGTAGGAATTGGCATAACTCTTTGAGGAATTAACTTTGATAGGATTTTGTAATTCGACTTTTGTGACACTTCTGAATAATGTTGCAAGAGAAATTGGATGAGACTGTTCTGGTCTTCATACAAAATATGTAAGTATCAGATCTAATTAAATAGAGAACAGATAATGTAAAAATGAGAGTAAATTATAGATATGATATAGCTCACAGCTAAAGCATCAAATGTGTTTTCTATGAAGGTATTGAAATTTCAAATTAGGAAATTAGGAGATGTTTGAAACACTAAATTAACAAGTGAGAGTGTAATTTGCTGATAGGTAAAAATTCTTAAAAACTTTAATATCCCAAAAGGGCAATTCCACTTCTATTTATCCATTCTAAAGAACAACAAAAATTCAGAAAATTCTCTGCACGAGGATGCTTACTATAGTATTAGTCATAATAAGAAAACAGTTAAAATTCTAAGATAGTGAGATAAGATGTTTATGCTAAATATCACATAAATAAATATTACATAAGTATATTATTTATGAAAATCTTAATGGAGAAATAGTTCTATAAAGAGAAAAATAGCAAAATTATAATTTCAAGTTCATAAAGTAGTCATTGAAAAAGGCAAGAAGGAAATATCTAGTTATACCTTATAAGGTTATTGGTTTGGACCAATAGAATTATTTCACATGATTCAATCTAATATTAACACATGAATATTTATAGGAAATGATGAATTTTCAATAACATCCTGTATATTTTTGTAATTCCAAATTTTATAGAAACATATTCAATCTTTATATTATAAAAATAATTTTTCTTAAAAAGTCACTTGGGGCTGGTGAGATGGCTCAGCGGTGTAAGCGCCTGCCTGGCAAGCACGAGGGCCCAAGTTCGACTTCTGGTACCCACATACGAAAAAAGGGCCGGTGATATCACTCAGCGGCACGGGTGCCTGCTGGCACGCGAGGTCCTGAGGTCAACCCCCGTACCCACACACAAAAAAAAGTAACTTGGTTACCTCAAAAGGAACTGTTCTAATTTAGCCAGTATTGAAACTTCACATGATACCACATAAATATAATTTTTATTTTTATGTGTCAGATAAATAAGGTAAAACATTAAATAGAGAATATTACTTATATCTACCAAAATGTTGAATGTACCATAGAACTTCATAAGGATTACAACTAATGGCAGTGCCATCTACCTGTGTGTAAAAAGTTTCAGAATGCTCAATGTCTGTATCTATTTTCATCTATTAAATGGTTCCCAACTTAAGATTTTGTGACTTTGCAATAGTGTAAAAGCAATATTCATTCAATAGAAACTGCACTTCAAATTTTTAATTTTTATCTTTTGGTTTTTTTCTGGAGGTAAAAAATTGCCTTGTGATGCTGGGCAGTGGCAGATAGCCACAGATCCAGTTAGCCCGGGATCACAAACAGGGTAAACAATTGATACTCTACAGTGTACTTTGTGGTTATGCTATGTATTTAACAGGTTATGTGTGTTAAGTGCATTTTTGACTTGTGATATTTGCAATTTAAAAAGGATTTATTTGGATATAAATTCATCATAAGTTCAGGAGCATCTCCCTCTCTTCCAAGCAATCTTTAACACTGTGTCTTTCTTACTTTGTTACTATGTTTACTGTGGGAACAATTTTTAATTCTCAAGGCCTAATGCTATTCTTATAGAGAATCAAGTATTCTACTTAAAAGCATTATTGAAGTTCAAGAGAAAAAATACACTTTTATTCAAGAGAACATTATGATTTCTTTCTCTGTATTTCCATCCTGCTCGATATTTGAAAAAAATTACTATGGAAAAGAATTCAATATATTGTATGCTTCTTAAAAAAAAAGAAATTAAAAAAATAACCTAAGGTTCTATTTAAAGTATTCAGAAAAAACTTTAATTCATTGCAGTTTCGGCCCCAGCATAAAGCAAAATCATAAATCCTGGCAGAAAAGTCTGTGACTATTCTTGGAGCATTTGCAAATTTTTGACAAACCAGAGATTAGGTTTAACGGTCTCCTAGTAGTAGAGAACAAATCTTAACATGCACATAATGTAGGGAGTTAGATCAGACAACTGTGTATGGAGCCAAGACTCTACCTGCCCCAAAGAGCCACCATGTCAGTGAACTTAAGAGAAGCTCTATATTGCAAGGGAAACTTGCCTGTTTTAACTTCACCTTAAGGTGGAGGGAAAAACAAATGTACTAGAAAAAAGTAGTTTTCAGTAGTTAAACCTCAACTTCAGCTGCCAAAAACCCCTTCAGATAAAGGACTAAATAATGAAACATTACATCTGTGAAAACCAGTAACAAGGCTGATAATGAGCCCAAACACCCAAGAATTACACATACAGACACTTAGATACCCAAATTATCAGATATTGAGTAGAAAATAAAGACATTTTTTAACTTTGAAGAAATATAAAAGGCTATGGGAAGTATGAAAAGGATAAGCTAGTCTCAGTTATGATAAGTCACATTTGAACAAAATATTGTAGACCTGAAAAATGTAATTGAAATAAAGAAAATCTCAGGTTTTTTTTTTTTTTTTGTGGGTACCAGGGGTTGAACTCAGGACCTTGCATGCCAGCAGGCACCCATGCCGCTGAACGATATCACCGGCCCTTTTTTCATATGTGGGTTCCGGGAGTCGAACTCAGGACCTCACACTTGCCAGGCAGGCGCTTATGCCACTGAGTTATCTCACTGGCCCAAAAAATCTCAGTTTTAAAAGTAGATTAGGCATAGCTCAAGGGAAAGAACCAAGCCAGAAAGTGAATTTAAACAGCTGGATGTCTAAGGTCAAAGCTATATAATTATAAAAAGGAAATTGCAAGTCATAGATCATACAGTGAGAAGTTCCAACATACATACAATCGGAATTACAGAAGGAGAAGGCATACAGGGTGAAAAAAGGCAATATTCTAAGAAATAATAGTGAAATACTTCCCAAAACTGATGAAAGACACAAATCCTGAAATTTAGGAATCACACTGAATTCCAAGCAAGATAAATGCAAACACATATATTCCTGGTTACATTGTAGTTAAGCTGCAGAATAATATTTTTTTTTTAAAGTCTAAAGAACAGTTAGAGAAAAAAGACAGTTTAGTGGTAAACAAATGATCACTGGATAGAAAATAAAAATAAAAAATATAGTGTTATACTACTTTCAAAATCTGAAAGAAAATAAAAGTAAAACTGGAATTACATAAAATGTAAGTACAAAGATACAAAAATAAAAAATACAAGGCTGGAAGAAGATATGCTAGGAAAATAGAAAAGTAATTTAGTGTGGTTATGTTAATATCAGATTAGAATCACTGCTAGAAACAAAAAGAAATACTATATATAGATAGAGGTTGAATTCCTCCAGAAATACAATTCAAAGCATGCATGCACATAACTTAAAAATGTACTAAAAACTATACAAATAAAATGAAAAATATATCTTCATAAATGATGTTAAAACAATACTCAGTAATTGACGAATCAAATAGAAAAAATAACTAGTTAGGATAAAGAATGTTTACCTAACACAATCAACAAACTTGATATATTGACTCCTTCATCAAATAATTGGATAAAAATTGTTCTTTTCAAGTATCCAAGAAACATTTATAAAAACTGACTAGTTACCAGAATTTAAGTTTCATCAAAATTTTTAGAATTGTTTTCATGTAAGCTCTGTTTTCTAATCACAATGCAATTAAGTTAGAATTATATTATAAAAGATTATGGAGTTTCAACCATACATTTAAAAATTTAAAGACTAACTTATGGGTCAATAGAACTTCAAGTGAATTTAGAAAATACTCAGAATAAAAATGATAGTATTACATATCAAATTTGTGGACTGCAGATAAAGCAGTACTTAAAATATTTATATTAGAAATGAATGATTGAAGATTAAAATAAGAAATAGAATAAACCCATGAAAGTAAAAAAGAAGGAAATAATAAAGACAAAAGCAAAAATTAATGAAATTAATAAAATAGAAAACAAAGAGCTACCATAGTTAAAGTTAGATTTTTATGAAGACATAAAAAATTGTCCAAGTTCTGGTAAGGCTGATTTTAAAAATATGAGATAGAAGGCAAAAATTATTAGGAATAAAAAGGAAACATAACTTCAAATGCAGAAGAAATTAAAAAGATAAGAGACTATTATAACTTATGCTAATAAATAACATATATATATATATATATATATATATATATATATATATATAAAACTTATGCTAATAAATTAAAAGTTTGGATGAAATGTACAAGTCCCTGGAAAAAATATAATTTATGTAAACAAACTCAAGAGGAGAGAAAAAATTGAATAGTTCCATTACCATAAAATAAATTGAATCAGTGGTTTAAAATCTCATGAAGAGAATACTAGGGCCAGATGATTTTATAAGGAAGCTCTTCCAAATACTTTCAAATATTTAAATAACTGATGATTCTACAATTTTTTTCCAGTAAATAGGGAAAGAGAAAACACCCTCCCCAATTTATTTAATGACTTACTGAACCCACTATTAAAACCAGTCAACGATGGTAGGAGAAAGGACAAAATAGGTCAGTGTCACTGATTGATGCAAAACTCTAAAGGAAATAATAGGCAAATTAAAACCCAGTGGAATACAGATTATTAGTAAGCTGAATTTCCTAGTTAGGAAGTTTGTCCAATATTGGAAAATCACCATATTAACAGATTAAAGATGAAAGTCAGTCATCTTAATGGATGCAAAATAAAAGCAATAATTAAGCCCAAATCTAATTACAGTAGATTAATAAACTAAGAATTAAAAAAATGCTTGATTTAATAAATGGTATCTATTAAAGAACTACAAAAGATATTCATTTATATAATATCAAAACATTCCTTTTAAAATCAGAAACAAAATAATAACATTTCAACATTTCTGTTCAAAAGCTTACTGCCAACCTTAACCAACACAGTAAAAGAAGAAAAATAAATAAAATATAAACAATTTGGAAAGGACGAAACAAAACTGCCATTACTGCAGATGATAGAATCAGTTACATAGAAAATGAAATACCAATTTTTTTTAATTAATAAGAGAGTTTGGTAAGGGTGCTGGATATAGGTCAATATGCAAGTCAATTGCATATTTGTAATAAGCACCAAACAGTTAGAAAATACATATATTTGAAGGATGCTGCTTGCAATGACAACAAAAATAAGGTGTTAGCAATAATATAGTAAGAGAGGTGCAGAACCTTCAGAAAGGAAATTATGACAACATATTGAAAGATGTTAATTGCATCTTAGATAAGAAAATCCTTCATCTTTTTTAGTCCTGAAGAACTAAGGAAGACTTAGTCTAGCTGGTATCAGGTTGTTACAGACCTAACAGTTAGTTGTAATAGTATGTTTTTGGCAGAGAATTATTAGACCAGTGGAAGAGATGCAGACTCAAGCCTGTTTGGAACCTTAAATCTTACAGAGTTGGGCTTGCAGATTACTGGTGCTGGGACAACAAACTGGCTTCCACAGGAGAAATACTGTTGGATCCCTACCTCACACTATATGTGTACTCAACTCCAGTTGGATGAAAGATGAAATTTGAAAACCTTTTTATTACTCAAAAATATGAATTATAAAATATTGCTAAATTTAACCACATCAAAATTAAAAATTTCTGTTCCTTAAAATACCTCAAAAAAAAGAAAAGAAAAAAAAAAAAGAAGCCAGAGTGTAGGGAAAGTATTTACAGTAAGACACATAAAATTGGAAAGATTTATTATCTATATTATGTTGAGAACTCCTAGGAATTAATGAGAAAAAGGGGCAAAAGTAAAAAAATAGGCATCTCACAGAAAAGGACACATGAGTGGCCAACAAACATGAACAGATGCTCATTCTCAGTGATGAAGAAAATGCAAATTAAAAGTGGTACAAAAGACAATTTCACACCCACTAGATTAGCAGATATTAAATGCATACTTTGTCAGCCACTGACAGCTGGTCACAGGGAAGGGAATGGTTTACAAGAGCAAAATTACAAGCCAGGAAATCAGTCAGGGGATTTCTCATTCACTCCTGCTTCACCCATTTGGCTTTCAGTCATCTTATACAGAAACATCCTATTGATTTAATTTTTCCCCTTTTTCCTTTCCCTCCCAAATTGGTGACTGCTTGTGCGTTATGTGAGTACTCCACTATTTTCTTTCATTTTCAGTCTACCTAGCACATCAATTTCCATCATTTACTCTAAGGCACTTTCCATTCATGTCCCAGTGTCTTTTGTTCAGTGGATCACACACAAAATTTTTCCACATTGTGCTTCATTGAACTTATTTTTCCATTTCTGGGAATCTCTGTGGATCTGATGGGAAAAGTGAAGCAGCACATTCAGAGACCCATTTGGCTACCATGCAACCCTGTTGATTTACATGGATCAGTAAATGGAAACTCTCCTGAAAAAAACCAAAAAACCAAAAAAACTATGCTTCATATCTTTCTTTTTTAAAGAATTCTCAGACAAAAATTGTTCCATATGCTTTTATACATTCTCTTTGGAGCTGTTTACTCTCAGTTTTCTAATCTGAGTATCTCTAATCCCAGCACGCAACCGCAAAGACCTACAACGTTCCTTCCTCCCCATCCCCCATGGCCCACACCCTTCTCTACTGTCCACACCTGCTCCCTAAGCTAACATCCTCTACACTTCAACCTTGTTTGAGAAATTCTCTGTGTGAAACCAGAGGGTGCAGAAATAGCAGGTGACTCCATTTCAGCAGTTTTGGTGGCCAGAGAAGAATTATTACTTCCTTCACTTTGTGGCTCTGGTAAGGGCCCAAGAGGTGTAGTCAAAAAATCAACACATTAGTAATCCAGCAGGACTGATTCCAGCTGTTTAACATGGCCCGGCTCAAATGTCACATCCTCGTGATACCTTCCTTGACCCCCTGCCTCTCCTTGTCAGTTTCACTGAGTCCTCTGTGCCTCCATAGCCCTTTGTTCAAGCTAATAGTATAGCATTGATCACTCCCTACCACTTACCTTTTTGGATATAGTGTTTGAGTATGGTAGAGGGGTAAAGGAGCAGATTTCCAGGGAGGACAAATCCGGATGCTCTTGTTACTATGCTATCTTCAGATTTAAGACTCTGGGCCTCAGTTTTCTTATCGGTAAGAGAGACTATGAGATTATATAAAGGAGAACAGATCACGCGTACAGCACACAACCTTGTTTCCAGCAAATATTTAAGAAATGTCTTTTCCCGTGCTGCTTGGATATGGACCTGTCTGTCTCTACCACTAGACCAGGAAGGACTCTAGCAGAACACCTTGACTTACTAACATTTTTATCCCCCAACATTAGCATGGTGCCCAGTACAGGTGTTCAGTACAAGTATGTTGGCTGCTGGATGGAAGGAATGACATAGCATTCTCCAGAAAACTTGGCCCAACTTCTTGGCAAAACATGTGGACCTCTGATTTGGGTTGTTCCATTCTTTTATGGAAACATTTGATTTGAGCATGACCGAGGGGAGGCAATCTAATTAAAGCCGCAGTATTCAAAAGAAAGATAGGTAAATTTAGAGCAATGTTTAAATGATTACTCTTTGGAGAGTTGAAGTTATAATTTTTTTTTGGTGTGTGTGTGGGTATCGGGGGTCCAACTCAGGACCTCACGTGCCAGCAGGCGCCCGTGCCGCTGAGCGATATCACCAGCCCTTTTTACGTATGTGGGTTCCAGGAGTTGAACTCAGGACCTCGCGCTTGCCAGGCAGGTGCTTATGCCACTAAGCTATCTCACCCGCCCCTGAAGTTATAATTTAGAGGGAACACGTTTGCTGGTTGAGAAAATGTTTGAGCTAGAACTCAGAGGCATTTGGGGACAGTTTTAACTACAACCAAGTTGCTCCCTAGGGAATGGTCTCATACTACCAATATGGATTCAAGATCAAAGGTTCTTGGCTTTCTGTGGGCAAGCACATTCCTGTAGCTGAGAGGGTAAAAAAAAAAGTGACTTGGCAGGTATTGCAAAGCTTTACAGTTTTTCGAATATGTGAATTAATTCCATGTCACCACACTCAGCTTCAAGCTAATATTTTATGTGAACTATCCCCTAGTGTACTTAAGTACATATGGTGTACCAAGATAAGCTAATGAAAAATCCCCTTGTAAGACATCTGTCATATAGATACTCCATGTTGGTGACTTGTGAATACTTTGCACTTTTGGACATGTTTTACTTTTGACTATTTTCTCCACAACGCCTTCTAGATCAGTGCCTAGTTTAGATCTATCTAAAAATCTGGCATTCCCCATTTTCCCAATCCAGTCAGCATTCATTATGAGTCAGGTGCTATTCTGGGTATTGTGGAAGTGGTAGAGAATAAGATGGACAAACTTGCTGCTCTCAGAGAGCTTACATTTTAGTGTGCCTGTGCACTGCATTTACTTATACCTTCTTTTGGTGTCTTAGCTCTCATTTTTGCATCTTTAGTCTGTCTGTGAATTCCATTAGGGGCATCTGGCATACTGCATTTTGTTACTGGAGGCTTTTGACTTTTCCTTTTCACCTGATGGCTTATTTATCCTTTAAAGCTATTATATGGTCATAAACTTTGAAAGCCAGTTGAACTTTGAGTCCAGGCAGTCTGGCAAAGAGCTATGGAGAGGTACTGATCTGTCTAGTCATGTGGTGACACTTGGTAGGTGGAGTCCAGCATTAATTCCCAGTTCTTTGCTTTAATTTCCATCACACTGGTGCCTGATTTCCCATCTCTTGCTTATATTGATTTAGATGTCTTTTATTCAGCACACAGTTATAGATTCCACAATCATTCCAGGCCACCAAGGTGACAAAGACAAAGACTGTTAGGAAACCATAATTCTTCTTCTCTGAGTATATTCCTCTCACTTTAGTTAAGATTTCTTCATATTCTGACAATATTTATTGGTTCCTACTATAGCCCTACATAATTTCTCAGTTCTAAAAATTTCATATATTTTTAAATTTCAAATTTCACTCATTTTTATTGATTGGTACTTCTTTAATAGAGAGGGTATTCTAATGTTATTCTACATTGTACATAGGTTTATATAAGTAAATTCTGTTTAATTAAATTTTCATATAGATTGAGACTAAATTTTTAATTTCAGACAGTCACTTTTCACCTTTCCCAGAAAATATAGATGAAATTCCTTCTGACCATCAAGTGGCACATGGGGATATGGCAATGGTTTGAACCCTAGTGACATATTGGATTTCCCCTGGAAGGACTTTTTAAGAATACTCATGGTAGGACTCATCCTGAAATTCATAATATCTGGGTCTGGGGCTGAGTCACTGGTAAGGGTAAGGACACTTCCATAGGATTTTAGCCTGTAGCCAAGAGGAAGAAATACTGGTTTATAGGACAAATGTTATTTTCTTTCACCTCTTTGGGAGACAATTTTATTTTTTATACTATCTCTTTTCATACAGCTTTAAAGCACAGTTGCATATCTTTTACAAAACTTTTGTAAAACTTTAATTTTCAAACTTTCATTAAATGCATTAAATCCCAAATATTGATACTCCCAGATAGGGATTAGTCAGCTTTCCCATTGTTTGGACAAAATGCCTGACACCCACTACTTAAGAAGGAGAGGTTTATTTTTGGCTCATGGTTTCAGTCCATGTTCAACTGGCTCCAAGGCAAAAACATGGAAGATGGGCATGGCAGAGGAAAGATGCTCACTCCATGGCATCCAGGAAGCAGAGAGCAAAGAGAGGAGTCGGGGAAGGAGGTGAACCCTCCAAAGGCGCTCCCCTACTAACATACCTCTTCTAGCAGTTAGCTATGGACTCATCATGGATCAATTCACTAATGACTATTGTGACCCCGTGATCCAATCATCTAGAAGCTCCACTTCTGAGTACATGAGACTTTGGGGGGACATCCTAAACCTAAGCCATGACAGACCTAGAATGTCCCCCAAAGGCGTATGAGTCACAGACTGGGTTGCAAGCCCATGACGCTTCTGGAAGATGGTGGAAACTGTAAGACGCAGAGCCTACTGGAAGGCACGGAAGTCACCAGGAGCTGCCCTAAAAGGGGATAATGGACCCAGTCCCTTCCTCTCTGCTGTTTAAACCTAGTTACTAGATGGACAGGCTTCTTCCACCATGTGCTCCTGCTTCACCACATGACCATGGACAGGAACCTTTACAACTGTGAGTCAAAATAAATGACCTTTCTTTATAAGTTGGTTTATTTCAGATATTTGTTACAGTAACAGAAAGGTGGCTTTCAGAAATCCCTGAATCAGTTCCTTTATTTTTAAATTTTTCCTCACCTTGAATTGGTGGCTTTTCTCCCAGTGCTCCACTTCTAGGGTTCTGAATGTTCGCACTACTCAAATCCCCCGCAGATGAAGATGTGCTTTCTCCACATTTGGGTTTTCACATTTTATTTACTCTCCCTCTCCCCGCAGCCCTCCCTTCTTGTTGGTTTTTTTCTGTCTCAGGTTCAGTGTCACTGCTCTTTCCATAAACTTGAAATTTGAGTTTCCAACAAAGAGCTATTATTTTTATTGTTTTCATGTTTTCCCTTTCATTAACTTTCTTGAAATTCTTCTACTGCCTTAATTTGTCTCTTGTTAAAATTGATTCTTTTCAAGTCAGGATTTTGATCTCTGGGATTTTGATAAACTAAAAGAAGTGGCCTTCTAATTTCCTACACGGTTTTCATGCTGCATGTGATGTTTATGGCTAATAGTTTTATATTTTCTTTCATATATGAAAACCCAAATACATATTCACCCATTTGCTCTCTTTTTGTCTCATCAGAAACCCTTCTTATCGTATTTTATTCTGACCTACTAAGTAGCTCCTATTCTCTTTGTGTGAAATTCCTGTGACTAATCCAGCTACACAGAGGACATATAACCCCCTTTTATCCCTACATTTAAAATGTTAGCAAACGTTTAGCCTTCTCTTCCCATCATCATAGATCTCACTCACAATCATATTTTTGTCATTCAGATAGATCCCTCATCTGTCATTTCAGTGGGACTGCCGATATGTCACCCTGTCTGTTTAGTTATGCCACACAATTGCATTTATTAACTGCTTCTTTCATACTTTAAGTGAGAGCCAGGATTTGAATATTCCCACCAAAACTCATGTTGAAATTTAATTTCCATTGTGAGATATTGGGAGGTAGAACAAGGCGGGACCATTTAGAGGTGGTTTGGTCATGAGGATTCTGCTGTTATGAATGGATGAACCCATTAATGGGTTAATGGGTTATTGGTGGAGTGGTTTTGTTATAAAGGTGACATAATTTATAACATTAATGTCACTGAGCAAAGAAGCATTCTGATGTAAACCTGACATGGAAACTAACAGAACACAGACCCTCACTCATCTCTCTGGCATACTTGGTCTGTCTTGTCATCTTATGATGCAGCAAGAAGCCATCCATCCAAAGCTGAGAAGTCACTATTGCTGCACTTCTTCTGGGCTTCCCAGCTTCCAGAACCATGATCTAAATAAACCTGAATTATAAATAAGTTACCCAGTCTCAGGTATTTTAGAAAACTGGCTCACACAGTGAGCTTAGTGTCCAAAATTGCTTAGCTGCACCTCTATGTCCTTCTTCTATGAGTGTAGCTCCTTTCTTTCATGGACACAATTTCTGTGAAAAAGTTTTCTGTGTTGCTCTGGGGGTCACTACTAAGTCCTAAACACAGGTAGTTTTAATTAATGCATATTGATGCTTGGGCACATCCCACAGTCCTGGAACACCAGTATAGGAGAAGACACTACCTTTCATCTTGTCTATGCCATTTTGTTCTTTATTTGGATTTACTTGGGTTTCCTTCAATCAGTTTGGTTTCACAGTTTATCTTTCTTCTGCTGTTGGTCTGTGTTGCTCTATTGATGATTGCTTTCCATGGGAAATTAGTGGGCTGGCTGCCACTGACTCCCAGCTGCACAAACTACTTCATGCCTGGAGCCTGGCATCCCTGTGCCCTTACACATTGTTTTTCCTGCTCACCCTACTCAGAGCTGCCAATATATCAGTTGACTCAGATTCCTTCTGCTTTTCCTCACTAGCATATGGTATAGTCTGAACTGGGGAAATTGAGCTTAATTTCACTGAGCAAAGAGGCAATCTGAAGTCAACTGAATGTGGAAACTAACAGAACAGAGACCCCCACTCTTATTTATTCAACATAATTTTCTTGAACACTTGATCAGTGCCAGGGACTTTGCTAGCATGCATGGAAGTTATAAATATGGATACGATATTAGCTCTGAGCTCAAGGAACTTTCAAACTAATGTATACCAATAATTAATGTATACCAGTAAATATACTTTCACTATTCAAAATAGTGGTAGAATAATCTAGCACTGAAGAGGACAGGTTTTGACATCAGACCAGCTTAAATTTGGACCTCACTACCCATGAACAGCATGACATGGGGCAAGTTCCTTAATGTTTCTATTCTTCTCCTTCTTGTCCATAAAATGCTCATAAATGATAGTTCTTACAACATAAGATCATCATGAGGATTAAGAAAATTAGTAGAAATTATACACTCACCAAATATTGATTTGAAGAATGACAATGCTGTGAAAAGGCTGCACTGGAAATACGATGGGAGAGTGATTTCTGGGAAGAGGGGACACTTAGCCAGGGCTTTGAGGCACAGGTAGGCAAGAGCTAAATGAAATGAGAAGAAGGAACTCGAAGTAGAGGGAACAGCATGTGCAAAGGCACAGAGGTATGAAATAACCACATGAATGCATGAAATACAAGTGGTTCACATATGAAGTGTTTTCTAAAAATAAGGTGTGTAGTTAAATAAAAATTTATTATAGTAAAAGGCATATTCACAATAATCTCCATCAAAATATTCTCCCTTGCTTCCAACATACTTATCCCATTGTTCTTGCCACTTTCTGAAACAGTTCTGGAAGACCTCTTTCCTGAGTGTCTTAATTATTCTGTTGTGGCTGTCTTGATGTCCTGAATCAATTAAAAAATGTTTATCTGTCATGGTCATTTTGACTTTGAGGAAGAGCCATGTCCTGAATCAATTAAAAAATGTTTATCTGTCATGGTCATTTTGACTTTGAGGAAGAGCCAGATCCAGTGAATAAGGTGGATGAGGATATGCCGTAATGTTTTTACAAGCCTACCTTTCCTCTGGGTTGCACCCAGCAGCAACATTCACCACATTTTTTTTTTAAATCACAATTCTCACAAAAGAAGACTTCCAGAACTGCTTCAGAAAGTGGCAAGAATGATGGGATAAGTGTGTTTGAAGTGAGGGCGGGTGTTTGAGGTGGGTTAATGGCAATGATCTTTCACTGTAATAATTTTTTTTTTCAACAGAGGTTAAGAGTAGGAAAATTTATTGGGGAATAAGAATGGGGAATAGGAATAGCTCCTGAGACAGGAGGGCTTCTGAGTGGGTTGCCTAAAATTTTAAATTTTAAATAAGTCACTGTATTTTTCAATCATCCCTTGTATATGACTGAACCAGAAAAATCCATAAGGGGTCAGTCATGGTGAATGAGGGAGAGAAAATATTAAAAGTCATTTTGACAGAAGAGAATATTTAATATAATGCATGTCACTCGTCTACACAAAGGGCCATAATATATGAGACAGATGCAACGTCAAACTTTCAAAATCATCTAAGAAGACCTTCCACTAACATGTAAGGCAGAAAGGACTGCAGAATGAGAGGGGAGAAAAGAAATTTTAACTGGTTTCTGTCCCTTGGTTTGTTGTCAGACACCCGTGTATGTAGTTTAAGATCTTAATGAAAGAGCAAAGCAACTCAGTGCTATGACACCTGAGTCTAGCAGCTGTGCGTGAATGACCTGCAGAAAGGAAAGCAATACTCCTTGTCCAAGCAGCCTAGACATGGCTGTGCTGTGTTCTGCAGACACTCAGGGCTGGATTTGCACAGTCATTGCCAGAAAAGCACACCACACCCACATGTCAAAACAAACATGATATCCAGGGGAGGAAAATCAAGGTTTCAGTTGTTTCTTTTTTTCCCTCTCCAAATCCCAAGAATCCAGTGAGTTTTAATAACACTTCTAAAATGTCAGGAGAAAAAAGTCTTACTTTTAGAAAGGTTGGAACAACCGAGGGGGTCTTTTGTGGCGTCTAGTTTCATTTTGGTGCCCTTAGGGATGGTAAGGATGCAGGTGTGCCTTGCTTTAAGAAAATGCAATGAAAAAATTCAAGCATGGGACAGAGACTCTAGGAGGTAATTACTCATATTATAACATGGCTTTTAAATTTTATCTGAATTATGAGACCGCTTTAAAAGAGCAAACCCTTCCCTGTGAATCAGTGCCCATTTTTAGATTGCTAATTTGGCAGAGCTGGGAAGAGAGTGCTGAGAAATTCAGTGTTTAAGAATTAAATAAGTATTTTTATTAATGGAAGATACATCGAATACAAAGGCTAAGCATTCGTGAAGTGCTGGGGATCACTGAGAAAGGAAACGGTATTCATTAAGTATATATAAGGCATTTTACATATGAGATGGAGATAAAATGTGCTAAATCATAATTCATATTTTACCTAATTCTTCGTTTCTCTCTGCCTTAGTCTTTCTTCATCTTCTCTGTAAAAAAAAAAATCTGAATTTGTGGTCAGGTCCTTATCAGTTATAAATCCAGAATCAGAAAAAGTGGGTAGAGAAAGCCAAGACTGGATGGTTTAGGAGGTTAGTGAGGAAGGAATAAGCACATGAGAGGGTACAATATTAACGACAGTTTGGCAAAAGTATATACTGTGAAGGACCTGGGTGGGGACTCAAGATGCTATGGATTACAGGAATTTTAAGAAGTTTTTTTTTTTATGTTATGAATTGAATTTCCTTTTTGTTCTTTGAGAGTTCCAAAGAAAGAACCAGTTGCTTTTGAATCTTAGACTGGGCTCCTTTCAATGTGGAAATGCATTGACATTGTGCAATAGGAAGTGCAAAGATTTACTTGATCTCATTTAATCCTTCAATAACTGTATGAAGTGGGCCTTTCGTTTTCATCATGTAAATGAGGAGATGAAGTTGCACAGGTGTTTCAAAGAAGTGCCTAAGTTACCCAGCCAGTGTGTGCCAGAGCCTGGCTTTAAAAATAGGCCTATCTGATTACAAAGAAGCTATGAATGATATAGAATCTGATCGTATTTTTTAAACCAAATATGAGTCTTCAAACTTCAATAAGCAATTTTAAACCAATTATGTTTATTGTCAAATTGTTGTGCTTGTTCTTTTATAACCTTCTTATGTTATTTTTATGTACTTATGTTAGCTACCCTTCCTTATTTTCTGTATTTTTTTCTTTTCTGTATGGAATGTAACTTTAAAAATATTTCTCTATAATCATTTAGGGAATATTAATCCTCTTTAATACAGCTGGTAGTTAGCCTTGAATTATTCAGAAGTATTTTTTTATGATACACTATTTTTTCTGGTAAACAAAGTCAGATATGTATGGATCTTGATTATTCTCTATGGAAAATACTTTGACATGCTTTTCCTTGTATGCCTACCTCACATCTTCCCTTGTCCCTCCTCAGGTTGTGTAATTTTATGAATACATAAGTTTTATCTATATTCTGTCTTAATAATCTGTTAAAAATATTTCTGTTCAGATTTTATCAACTGTAATTCTCAGTTAAGCTACATAAGTTAAGGTACATAAATATGTTCCCATTGTCTCCATGTTCTGGCAATAGATTACTTGGCAATCAATCAAATGACTGTCCTCTCTCGATGTTACACTTTTAAGTATTTGATGTGTCTTAATGAGGTTTTCAGGGGAAGGGTGGACAGACGAGGAAAGAAATATAATAGATCTAAGTATATACCTTTCATAAGAGGAAGCTAGTATATTAATAATCAATAATGATATCTTATTATAGAAAAGTAGCTAAAATATTTAAAAGATGATGCTGGGGAGGATGATAAGGGTGAGACAGAAGCTACTGTTTTAATTTCATACTTTTAAATATGATTATGTTTTAAAAATTGATTTGATTTTTAAAAGTAGTTCTGTGAATGAATTAAAAAAAAAATATATATATATATTCCTAGTCTAAAAAGAAATATAAGTGTGGAAGAATATATATGCCCAGGCCACTTTTTCCTTTCCTTTCAAAGAAGTATAAGATCCTCCAATCTGGGGTTAGGTAAGAAATGGAGAACACAAGAATGTCATCAAGAGTATACTCTGCAGCCGGCCCCACTCCTACCCTGGCCTAAGTTACAGGGAATGGCCACAGCATCCCCAGACTGATTTGGAGATACGTGTGTGGAGGAGTCCTACGTTCTACTTCTTGTTGGGGAATTTGGGAGACAGCAGGTCCCTAGAGTTCCTTGTGCCCTTCCAAGAAAGGCATATGAAGTAGCAGTTTTGAGTGCCAAGGCAAACAGACCTCAGTCAGAACACAGATGCCCCATTTGCCTCAGGGGGTGGAAAGGTGGAAAATTCTTTCATGTGATTGACCTTGTCTAGACCTAAGACTGATGCTAAAAGACTTGGAGGATGGAGACACCATATTAGCTACATGGTGTGACCCATAGAACCAGGGGACAGATGAGAATAAGTCATCTCTGAGGGACCAGCACAGTGAAGGGATGATGACTAAGGAATGGATAGAATAGTATCCTTTCAGGAGATGCCTGTGGGGAGCAAGTCATCACCAAGGTCAGGAGATGTCCCCAGTGAGAGGCTGCTGTGCAAAGTCCCCAGGATTTTGCAGGCTTCTCCCCACTACTCTTTGAGAGAGAATTACAGAGGAAATACTTAACCGATCTTGTCAGAATTCTTAGTTACAAACAAAGAAACCAATTCTGATTAACATCATCCAAAAAGGAATTTGCGGGAAGGATACCAGAACATCCTTAGAATCAAGGGGCTCCGAAAAAGGGCTGGACCATCTTCATCCAAAACCACAGCACAGGAAGCATCTGGTTTGATGATGATGACACTACTGTTGGCATCACCACAGTAAGAAATGGACACAGAGCGTCGCTGCAGTCAACCTTCACCACTTTCAGAACAGTGCTTTGGATACTACTGCTGCTGTCACTGCCAGAATAAATTCTTCAGGGCCTCTCTCACTCCTACTCACTACTGATTCAGTGACAGGGATAGGACTATTTTCTTGGCCAACATCAGTCATGTACCCACGCTGCAGCTGCTTGGGAGCAGGGGTTGGCCTATCTTTGGCTTTGATATTGATGGGATAGGCGCTGTTCCTGTTTGTTATGGTATTTCTCTTGTCTCATACCACCCAAACAAAGAAGGTTCACACTGACACAGTAAAAAAAAACAGTGCCCAACATTGTTGACTTAGAATATCTTGAAGCAACCTGATTCTACCTGGAACTGACTAGTTTAAGTTTCTCTCACTGGAAGAAATGAGAGTTTAAGGAACAATCTAAATTAAATCACAGAAAAAGATAAATTTAAGTTTTCACGCACTTGAACTTTGGCTTGAAAAATTCACATCTGATTCATTCGGTACCATAGATCACACTGTACCCATGCACATGAATGTCAAATGTAACCAGCACAACCACTCTGGGCTGAAGCATTACCCCGTCTTGAAGCCAGAAATCTGGAGCGCAAGGAAATTAAGTGACTTTCACACTAGTTGTTGGCAGAGCAAAGATTAAATCTTGGATCTTTATTCCATGCAGACCCAAACCCTATCTACTACATTGTGATTTAGTCCCAAGATATTGGAGCCAGATGGTTACTAAGTTGGCCTATTCTATATCATTTTTCTGAAATCCTGTCCTTAATGTGGTATTATTTTCCCCTTTCATTATGCCTCAAGGGGGGGGTCTGTGCACATGTCTGAAATGCAGCATGTTTCCTCTAAACACAATGCTGACATTTAATAAACCCAGCAGAATTCATCCTTCTTAGGTTATAGTCCACTGTCACTAGAGAAACAAAATTAGTCATAAACAAAGAATAAGGTGCTCTTTGCCTGGTCACCACATTTATTTGATTAGTTCCCCAAGTCTCTTCCTTTCCCTTGAACTCCATGGGTATTAGTAGGAAAGGATGAGAAGAGAAAGGCACTTTTCAGGCAATCTTGTCTCTTACACTTCACCTTGACTATACTAGGAGACATCATGGATCCCCATGCTATTACTTCCTCCTAGCTGAGCTGAGCACTTAGGAGGCAGGAAATGTTTAAGACCAGAACTGTAGTACCTGTAAGTAAGAAACATACCTGTTTTCTATTAAGGAGATTAACTTCTCTGTTGGGCTTGTTGTTAAAGAACTAGGTCAAGGGGCTTCCTGGGGCTGACTGGTGCCTCCTCTGAGGGGTGGGCATTGTCTCATCCCAACTCCACCTCTGAAGCAAACCAACCTTCCTCTGATGGAGTCAGGTTGGTCAAATGTCCCGCTTTAAGTAGTGACACAGTGGGGTAACAATGGTGCGTCTTTGATTTAGGATGTTAGAAGAAGGGTGCATTGTGCCCATGTATTTTACAGCTATTCAGTGAGTCTGATCCCATGTTGACTGGCAAACTAATTACATTTTATGACAAAATTAGGATCTTGTATTTTTTTTTTTTTTTTTTTACATTGCAATGGCAAGCAGAAACACCTAAACAACACCCAGGATTTGGAGGCAGATTTATTTACGTCGACAGACACTGATCAGGATCATTCCCAGAATATCTGGCCCCGACCTCTGGTGGCCTAGGGCTCATATGGGATAAGCAAGCAGGAAGTACAGAGGCAGAATGGCTCATCAGTTGGGGATTGGTTTATACAACGTGCATTACAGTAAGCAGCCGTGTCTAGGAGACAGAAGCAACCGGAACTGAAATAGGAACTGTTACTTGGGCAACTAAGAAACTGAAGTATACTGATTTGGTGGGGGGGTATTTTCTGTTACAACATAAGGTGGGTAGCGCCTCACATGGGGTCACCAAGTAGTCACATTTGATGAGTAGAAGGATAAAAGCTCTGAAAACAGAAACAGATGCAAATCCACGGTCCAGGAACTGATTTGTAGTAGACTCTAATAGTGCAATGAAGAATGCAGATGAAAAGTAATTGATGAGTAGCTGCAACTATCAATTTATTCTTGACTTTCTTCCTTATTTTAAACTTTCATCATGCTTATTTTCAAACAAACTCAAAAGTAGAAGGAATTTTCCAACAAACCTCTCTGCATTTATCTGCATGTATTTGCTAGTCATCTATGCCCCCCTCAAATTCTCAATTCCTCTTTTTCACCCCCTTTTTTGGGGTGTTTTAATTCAAAGCCCAGATATTGTATAATTCCACCCACAATTATTTTAGTATATATCACAAACAAAAGAGGACTCTAAAAAACTACAGCCATGAAACCATTTCACTTGTTCCACAATTAACAATTTGTCCGTGATACCGTCTAGTGTTCAATTTGGGTAAGGTTTCTTCTTTAATGTTAATTTGTGGCTTTAGACTCAGGCTTTCCTACTCTGTTAGAGGTACTACGATGAATGTAAACATTATGTGTCATAAACATGAACAAAAAATAGTAACAGTAATAATGTAAATGGAGAAAGAGGATCTAGAGACAGACAGAGGGAGGTGGATGGGGAGAGGAAGGGAATAAAAAGAATCAAGATATATTATACTCACACTTACTCCCTAGGATGAATATAAACTTCATGCACTGCAAATATATACTAATGCTCTGCCCTCCAAACCCCAGCTGAGTATTTAAAATTGCCGAGTGAATAATTTACATCTCCATTAATCCACTGCAGAATATTTAATGAGAATTTAAAATGTGACTAGTGTTATGGAAGGTAAATGAGACAGACAACAGCCTTGCCCTCAAGGCGCTCACCGTTCAGGGAGGCTGGAGGTCCCTCTAACGCTTCACCCTCACCATGATAGAATCAGTCTCACTGTCTTGCCTCTGAAAGCCAGATTTCCTTAAGGTCCTGCCAGTGTGACCCAGTGACACGCTCATATTCCACACCTCCCAGGATTGACAACGGTTTTTTGTTTTTTTTTTTTTTTTTTTTTCCTTCTGTGTATGTGAGTTCCAAATTTGGCTGATTTCCCTCTGGAATGTTTTCCATACCCCAAACTTTTTTTCTAGGAAGGCAGCTTTCTGGGTTGCAATAAGCCAAATAAACTGTATCAAAATATATGTGGGTCACGCCTTCTTTGTTGGGGTGAACTGAGAAGGAGGTTTCAGGAGTTTTGAGGGTATACAGTCAGGCATGGTACCAGGCAAGGTACCCACATGAGGTGGGTCCAAGGATCGAGACATAATAACCCAGTGGATGGAGCCCAGCCATAACCCAGAAAACAATATTGGTTGTGGCAAATAAGGTGTAGAGAAAAAGAGGTAAAGATGGGACTAGAAATATTTTAAGTGACATAGGGCAAGGAGAAGGAATGACCCAGTTGACCCATTTAGAATTTCAGTTAAAAGCAGAGAATTAGTGTTTGATCACCCCCTTTACTTTTTTCTATTATTGTGCAACAAATTACTACAAACTTAGCTGCTTCAAATAAAACCCATTTATCAACTCACATTTCTACAGGTCAGAAATCCAGGCAGCCCAGCTTGTTTCTCTGCTCCTGGTCTCGTAAAGCTGACAAGGTGTTGGCCAGCTAGAGATCTTATTTAGAAGTCGGGGAAGTTGGCTATCATTTTTATTACTTCTTTAGGTTACCAGCTAGAGAAAAAGACTGTCCTCAAAAGATGGGGATGATTTCTACTGTCTTTGCACTATTCTCCACCATGGCACTGATACTAACAAAGAACACAACCTTTCTACCTGTTTCCTAAGTGAGAACAATGGTTTATAGTCTCCTTACTTAACATAAAAGCCGATCCTGTTTATTAGAAAAGGTAAACACACCGAATCTTTTATAGGCTTGAAAAGATTAATGCGTCTGTGTGTGCATGTGTGTTTTTGTTTAAATTAAATTCTTGTAACTTAGTGAACTCACTGCATTGAAAATTGAGATGCTAAAACCCCTTGCCTTTTTTCATTGATCTCTGGGCCATCTGGGATATTTAGTATATTTAACACATGATCACTTCAACAATAAACTATCTAGCTGGTTTTGGGGAAAGCTTTTTTGTTTAGTTTACAAAAGGAATTAAAAACAAGTCTTTTACTCTTTTGAATCACTATATATATCACAGGCTTTCTTATTCTCAACTATTTTCTAAAATAATTTATGAGTTTGGTAATTCCAATTTTTGTTTCTGAGGTTAACATTTGAAAATTAGGATTTTCACCAGGCTGAACGAACATTTATAATAATAAATATATGTGACAAAATATTTACTATAATAGATATATGTGACCAAACATTTATAACAATAAGGGTTAGAAGAATAGAACCATTCATTTTCTTTCCTATCGGTGAAGATATTGTTTTTTTTTTTTAAATATGGGATTGCAATCAGTATCTATTAGCATTTTAGAAAAAATTTCCCCCTCAGCTTCATTTGAGGAATCCAATAGTCTGCCTACATAAGTGGGATTTTTTAAATAATACATTTACTAGGAACAAAATGTGATCCATTTACCCTGAAAATTAATGTCAATCTTAGATCAGTATACTTGAAGAATAGGGTCAAAGCAGACCTCATGGGTATTTAAAGGTAACATTCATAGGGTTCAATATGTCAAAACACAAAGTTACAACAACATCCGTTTAAATATCAAATTGGCTTTTATTTGTGACTCTAGAATCTGCCAACACCTCATCCTATAAAATAAAATAAGTGTGCCAATTAGCTGAGCAGAGAAGGTAGTTTTACAGACAAAAAAGGGTTGAAGAAGATAAAAACAGAGAACAAAAGACAGATTGGTCGTTTCAAAGTTACTTTCCTTGCAAAGTTAAAGTAGAGAGGACTCCCTTATCCTGCTGGCTACAGTTGGCTATTCTCTCTCTCTCTCTCTCTCTCTCTCTCTCTCTCTTTCAGAAGGTCAGATTAAAATTAGTTTGGGGCTGGTGACATGAAACTTCAGCATGAGTGACCCCAATTTGGTTTGATCTGTTGGGCCCAGTGCAAGAGCTCAGCCCAAAGCAATGGACTCCAATGTATTATTTCTACGTAAGACCTTTAGATATTTTAAAGTTTGTGTTCTGTTTTACCCAGCACTTGAGCTGATGTAAGGGGGCTTGGGATGGCTTTAGTGCACCTGCGCTTCCAGCACTTCTGTCCTCCTTTTCCCCTGAGCAGATCCAGGTAGGACCCAAGCAGCGGTGGTAGAGATGCCTGTAAAATAGTCAGCATTCTGGAAATAGTTTTGGGGCAAATGAATAAATGAACAAGGGTAGCATAAAAGCAAGATGGCTGAATTATTCTGGCATGGTTGATTTTTTGCCTCAGTAAGGCAGCAGGTGATTTTCAGTAACCAAGAGCAGAACAGCTGCTTCCCATCACCTTCCTCAAAACCCCAGCAGTGAGTGTTGCTGTGACCTCAGTCCTGCTGGCACTTGCTGCACAGGGAGGACGTGCAGGTTCAGAAATCTTGTGAAATAAAGTCAAGAAAATTTACAGGATGCCTGCAGGGCAGGGGGTACCAAAAAGACCAAATGGGAGTTTATGTAGTGACTGTACCAGCAAAAACTTCCCCTGGTGGCTGGCCACGAAGTCCAGAATTTGGCTCCTAATGTCATCAGGAGTGACACATGTTATTGATGGCACTGCGTCCTGGACTCTATTTGAATCTTGCACATTTCTCTCTCTGTCTCTGTCTCTCTGTCACTTTTCCCAACTCCTTCTCTCTCTCACACTCTCCAGTTTTCCCTGGTGGTGGCACCCAGGTACGGGGAAAGCAACTGTATTTAGGGTCTCCTACGATGGAGGGGCAGCTTTGATGAACAGCTTTGATGGACAGGCACTTTGATGAATCAGGGTCGTACTCCAAGATTCTCTAAAGATGATTCAGCATCAGCATGAGGTACTTTGAGTTTTTTGGCATTTTCTAAACTACCGGGGAGGGGGACAAAAAGGTGGAAATGAATCACTTCATGTAAATAAAAGTTCAATAGTACTTTTCTGGAGAAAAACAGACACAGCCCTTCATAGAAACGACAGTTTCTGTGCCAGGAGGGAAGTAAGCAGAGAGCAGTATGAACATGCACCAGATCACCTCCTGGAGTAGTCTGGTCTTGCCCCAGGGGTGGAGTGGGGGAATTATTCAGGCAAAAAGTGAACAAGACAAATATGTGGATAAATATCATTATGAGAATCATGATCAAAAGTTGTCAGGAAGGGCAGTGTTAAGCATTTCCTTCCCCCTAGACCTGTCACAGAAAGTTCTATAATTGCTAGGGCTGTTATTGTTGTTATTACTGATATTTGCAGAGAAATTTTGCAGAGCCTAGCACTTAGGGTTTGCTCCTTGTCCTGGTAGAGCTGGTGCGAAGTCTTGATTTGTTGAAACTGTTTCCTCACTCAAGCTATATAAGACCAAATATTTCAAGTGTTTCTTTGATATCTTTGAACCTCATGTGACACAAAAGACCTACCTGTGGGTTCCCCTGCTCTGACCAGCTATGACCCACAATTAGAAAAGGTGCCCACTTTGCAAACTCCCTCATTAGATAGGCCAGGTTCTCAACCCAAAGAGATTCATTGCCTTGCCAGTCTGTGAAATTCAAACAAATCAATCATACCCACCCATGAGAACTGGGGAGCATTTCACCCTCTTGATACTACAAAGCCTGCCTCTCCCGAACCCTGGTTGTTTAGTTGATTCCTGAGGACAGCTGCCACCCCCCCACACACCATGTTGCCCTGCACGGCATGTGGCATCCCCCCCTTCCAAGTTGGGAATATATGTGAATAATGAGCTGCTGTCTATCTCACCCGTCTAAAGTCAAGAGTTGGGTGTTCTGCAATCTCCTTCTACTCAGAATGGGGAACCCCCTCTCCATCAGTAGGGTGAGTAGGAGATTATCAGAATATGAACATGCTTATACTTTCTGGGCATTCACCAGTGCTTAGCTCACCCACTGGCCAATCCGGAGACATTCATCCCAGACGCACCGCAAGCTGACACACAGTCAGAATAAGGAAGCGATAGGCATAGCACTCACTTCTGATCTTCTCAAGTTTGGGACAACCTCATAATCCAGGCAGTAGTCAGAGATCAAGACTGAGCTTATCATAGGGCCGGTGAGACGGCTCAGCGGCTTAAGCGCCTGCCTTGCAAGCGCGAAGGCCCGAGTTCGACTCCCGGAACCCACATACGAAAAAGGGGCCGGTGATATCGCTCAGCGGCACGGGTGCCTGTTGGCGCGTGAGGTCCTGAGGTCGTCCCCCCGGTACCCACAAAAAAAAAAAAAAAAAAAAAAAAAAAAGACTGAGCTTATCTAATGAAAACGGTTGACTCCATCTTACTCTGGCTTCAAGCACCTGTATTTCCCTGCAGTAAAGCAGAACCTTTAAGACATACAGTATTCTACCATCAGCTGCTCATTTTATGTCAATAGTTCTTTTTTTTTTTTTTTTGTGGGTACCGGGGGTTCGACCTCAGGACCTCACGCGCCAACAGGCACCCATGCCGCTGAGTGATATCACTGGCCCCTTTTTCGTATGTGGGTTCCGGCAGTCGAACTCGGGCCCTCGCGCTTGCAAGGCAGGCGCTTACGCCGCTGAGCCATCTCACCGGCCCATGTCAATAGTTCTTGAGGTCTCTTAGTTGCAATGCTTAAGATAGATTTGATATAGAAATGTCAACATCGGGCCGGTGAGATAGCGCAGCGGCATAAGTGCCTGCCTGGCAAGCGTGAGGTCCTGAGTTCGACTCCTGGAACCCACATACGAAAAAAGGGCCGGTGATATCGCTCAGCGGCACGGGCGCCTGCTGGTGCGCGAGGTCCTGAGGTCGACCCCCAGTACCCACAAAAAAAAAAAAAAAAAGAAATGTCAACATGGAAAATGATGAAAATATTGGTATAATTAAGTTAGAATTCAGAAACAAAGTACTACTTTAGGTACTTTAGGTCAGTTTAATTAAAACAGCCATGTTACTAAACAGAGGTTACTTCACTGACTGCAAATATTGCTTTATACTTGGCTTTGTTATTCTCAGTGTCAAAGATACTTGCTTTTCTGTTTCCCATATAGAACCTCAAAGTGCCATCAACCTATGGAATATTTTCTTTAAACCGGTCAATTTGCTGTAGTAATTTACTTAAAATAAGTTTTTAAAAAATATATTTTTCTCTTCATTTTACAAAATGAGTAATGCAAGCTGGGATGTGGAGCTATAAAGTCATCGCAAAAAAAATTACACAGCAAAACTGCTATTTTTGGCTTTAAATCCCTACCAGTTTGCCAACTTGTTGCAAATTATACTTATCAAGGGATCATACACTTTTTCTGTCTTGTTTCATCCTGAACCCTAAAATACTAACAGAGACCATGAATGGTACTTGATTTAAATAGTTAGTGTTGCTATTACTTACTCCATCTCCCGACTCTACCTCCAAAAATAAACTTCATTTGATTCCAGCTTTTTAGTGACATAAATTGTATTTACAGGAAAGAAAAGCATTACTTAAATTATCTATAATACTTCTCTAACTGGAATGCTTTATCAGTTAGGTTATAAAGTCCATATACTTTCAGTAGTTTACATTATAAAAGGATGAATCTATAATAAGTTTGGAACCACAGGCATTCCTTTCAAATAGTTCTTAATGGGAAACTTCTAAGAAATATTTAAAATGTACAAAAATTAATTTTTTTTAATGTGGGTACCGGGGGTTGAACTCACAGGCCCTTTTTTCCCTTTTATGTGGGCACCGGGATTCGAACTCAGGACCTCACGGTTGCCAGGTAGGTGCTTATGCCACTGAGCCATTTCACTGGCCCCCAAAAATTAATTTTTAAAGAAAGTAATTTTAGTTTACTTGCTCCCTGTGAAGTTTGAGACATTGAAATTAAACATCCATAACATATATTACACAGGTGCTGTTGCTATTTTTTTTTAAAACAGGAGATATTTAGTGAATATAATTTTGATCACTGAAATTATTAAACAGCCTTAACCTATTTTACACAAAGAGAGGCTCCCTCCAAATAAGGGATAGATTTATGAAAAGAATGTTATTCAATAGCCAGAAGTCTTTATTGGCCAGAATCCAAAGAAAACAATTGCCAAAATCAGATATGAAGTGCAATGGAACACACGGTAGGCAGATTTAGGAGATGGGCTGCAGGATTCCCTCTGCCTGACTCCGCATGGCGTGTATATGTGACCGAGGGGACAGTAAAGATGGCGGGGCTCACTCGGTGAATGGGTTTTGCTCCAAGGCACAGTTGACTTTAAGGTAGGGAGATTATCTACATAGGTTGGTCCTCACCAAAGGCACTTGTCTCAGAGGTTAGAAGGAGGAGAAGCAGTCCACAAACTTTCATTAGCTTAAAGACCAAGGGTCAAGCGGCAAACAAAATTGTGGCAGGGTGTTGAAGCTGACAGTTGACTCTGATTGATATCAAGGAAATGGGGAGTTCTTACCACTGCAAGGAACTAAATTCTGCTAACAAGAAAAATGAGCTTGCGTGCAGACATTTCTCGAGAGCCATAAGACAAGCACTGAGACCAGCTAATACTTTGATGAATCCAACCACACCATACTAGACTTGTGACCTAATAAATGGGTAGTGTTTCAAAATGATGATCTTGTGGTAATTTGTTACATAGAAAAATAAAGTTTAACACAAAGATAAAATTGTATTTTATAAGAAATGTAAGTAGGAAAATTTACATTTATCACTCATTCTTCACATGAGAATAGGTGGAAAGGCAGGAGGGGCATAGACTAGTGCTCAATTTTTCTGAACTCTATGGTGAAGTACTGATTTTATTTTCAGTCTATCACAGACTGGTATTACTACCAAGTACATTAAAATGAATCAGTATAAAATGAAGTGAAAAATAAAAATAAACAAAAACCAATTCTAAATTTGTTATTAGGGGCCGGTGAGATGGCTCAGTGGCGTAAGTGCCTGCCTGGCAAGCATGAGGGCCCAAGTTTGACTCCCGGAACCCACATATGAAAAAAGGGCCGGTGATATCGCTCAGCGGCACGGGCGCCTGCTGGCGTGCAAGGTCCTGGATTCAACCCCTGGTATCCACAACAACAACAAAAAAATTGTTATTATTGGATTTAGTAGTCATAAAGTTACTTTGTCAAATTGCAAGAAATGTTTACAAGCATATTTCAACTGCAATTAAATTGGAAAGCTGCTGAGACTAAAAGCATTGACATATTTAGGACTCAAGAAAGTAAAAATTTAGCCATTTATGTATCGTAAGCTGCTTTTACATGAGAATAGCTAGAGACATGGATATTTTGGTCTCAGAATGCTTTTTTTTGTCACTGAAACACTTGAACTATAAGAAAAATAAAAAAGTGATTTTATAGGAGATAATAGGAACTAAAAATATTGTCAGGAGTCATGGGTGTTTATGTGCTTTGGGAGTCTAGAAAGTGACACTCATTTGCAGATCCTTCTAAATGAATAAAAATTCTACCTTAAATTGACCACTTCATGCTAATATGGTGTGCTAATATCCCTGTCTCCAGCCATTGCTTAATTTTTTCTATTTTTAAAACTTGTGTATACTTAAAGTATGCAGTTTGACAGTTTGACATGTGTGTACCTTGTGAATAATTACCATAATCAAGATAATTAACATATCCATCACTTCATGTAGTTACCTTTTAGTTCCTCTGCGTGTGAGAACAGTTAGGAACCACGAGCTTAAAATACTTCAAGTATACAGTACAATATTGCTACCTATATTCACCATGTTCTATATTAGATCTCTGAAACTTATTCATCTTGTGCAACTCAGCCTTCGTACCTCATGACCAACGTCTCTCCACTTCTCCCTCTCTCCAGCCCCTAGTAACCACCATTCTACTCTCTGCTTCCTTGAATTTGATCATCGTAGTTTCTACATACAAGAGAGATCATACAGACCATTTGTCTTCCTGTGCCTGGCATAATTTATTTAGCAAACTCTTGCCCAGGTCCATCTCTATCATCACTAGTGGCAGGATTTCTTTCATCTTAAAGACAGAATAATATTGCATTGCATGTAAATACCACACATACTTGGTGGACATTTAGGTTGTTTTAATGAGAATAATGCTGCAAAGAAAATAGGAGCACATGTATTTCTTATAGATCCCGTACTGTTTTTCGTAATGGTTGTATCAGTTTACATTCTTGCCATCAGTGTACCTGGGTTCCCTGTAGTCCATCTCCTGGCCAACACTTGCTACCATTTCTTTTTTTTAACACTCCCCATCCTATCAGGTGTAAGACGATATCTTACTGTGGTTTGATTTGCGTTTCCTTGATGATTAGTTATGCGAAACCCCTTTTCATAAAACTGTTGGCCATTTGTGAATCTTTGGACATTTCCCAAGACATTTTTACATGTTTTAAAATTAGGTTTTGTTTTCTGTTACTGAGTCCTATAAATTGCTTATATATTGTATATATAAACTGAAATTGGTTCAGTGAAAAATGCTTCTTTCTTTTCTTATGGGCACTCCTAATATTCAAAACATTTCTGTAGGACTTAAAAGAACAATTTTCTGACAGCATTCACAAACACTGTAAAGAAAATTGTTGGATTAAACATGATTCCAATATGAGAATTTAAGAGCAGTGGAACAATGGTAGCATGTTCACATTGTACACTTCATACTTTTGAAGGAATGCGCTCTTAGGAGGACTGCCACCCTGTGGAGAATTGTGACATGGATAATGGCAGTGTCATTCAGTAGGGCACCATATACCTGAAAGCAACACTGGAGTCATTGGGTCAGGACATCTCATACTCTGTTGCACATAGGTGACACGGATTCTGCCTCTCTTGTCTCTTAAGTACCCTATGCACCCTTCTAATGGTGCAACATTTTCCCCTCTGACTCCATATACAAGCCCAGGATCTTACTCAGCATAGTATTCTAGTATATTACTATTACTATTAATCTGTTGGGTTAACTCAAAAGTAAGTCTGTATATTATCTATAATCTACTGGAATCATTCAAGATAGATTCCATCTCTTCTTCTGTAGATTAAATTGATTACTATCTCATTCTCATCTGGGCCTATGGGTGGGAGTGGAGCACCACAAAGAGAAACCAACATTCTTAGCAATTTCTAAACACAAAGGCATGTCTAGATTAAAATATTTAAAAGAGCCTTCCTTGGATCAGCTATAGGCTGGAACCCCCAAATTTGGGGTAAGGCCAATAATTGTCTGATAGATTCACTCAGAGTTCTGAAAATTGATTTTAGATCAAGTAACTACCAACGGAGTATACAACTGGTTAAAATATTATTTGTTTTGATTTATCGATGGTTTTTCTATCAATGGAAGGGCAGAGGAGATCAACTGTAATTCTATTGGGGACAATTCTTGTCTGGCACACTTTTATAATTTTAGTCATGACTAAATGAGATTGGATAATGCATATTCATTAAATTTGCAGATGAGTGAGTTAGGTGGGACCTTAAATAACTGCATTAAAATAGAACCATGTTTGCTCTCTGTTTCTAAAACAAGCAAAATGTAGGGGATAATAAAAGCATTACTACAAACGTGTTTAAACTGTTGGCAACATTGAATTTTGTCAAGTATTCAGTAAGCACATTGCAATATCAAGTAATTGGCCAAGAGTTGAAAGCTGCTTCACAATGGATGTGGCTCAGTGTGTTAGGGTTGATGTCACATTAGTGGGTCATTACAGTGACATCACCTCTCCGGGTATATGTGTGGAGCATATGTTGTTTATCCAGTGCTTACTAAGGGAGAAACTCAGAGTGATGCACGACATAGCAAGGGTATTTAAAATTAAACATAAGACAAAAAATTGGAAGAAAACCACAGCTGAAGTTTTGGTCTCACATGAAACAAGATGGGCTGTGTGCCTCCTAAAAGTTATTCATATGATATGTCAGCGAGCCAGTGGTTCCTAGGATGTTGTGTAAAAATCCACATACTGATTTTTCTGATTCTTTCAACTTGCTTCTTTGATAAACAGGATGAGAATGAAGCAGGAAGGATGACAGCATAGCTTAACTTTGAGAAGATTTGGCAATATAAATTTTATGGGTTGCTAATGCAAACTTTTTGAATTTTAAAAAACCAAGATGAATAAGAGATGAATTCTGGAAGGGTGGAGTGATGAGCTAGCTTTGTCAACATTCTGCTCAATGAAATATTCATCACTGGTAAAGTTACTAAAAAAGTAAAATTAAAATCTTTGGAAATGTACTTGGACAAAGTACATTCATACTTGCGGTATAAATGAAGCAACCTCTATCTACGAAAATCTACTCTCTATCAGTAAGAACAGTAAGAACAGCAGGAATCTATAATGTTTGAGACACAGACTGCTCGCAGTTCAGCATGATGAAATCTCCACTCCGAGTAGGTGCAGCCAAAAACACAGGGCTTCCTCTGTCCCCAACTTCCTGTTGAGGACTACGCACCTGCCTGAGAGAAGTAGGCCACTGGAATTTCTTACTTCCTCTCCCAGCTCCATGTTGCAGAGCCTCTATTCCCAGAAAAAGGAGTCTAAGATTTACTTCTTCTAGCCATCCTTTATGCATAGGGCCAAAGTGTTTTCAAGCATGGCCACCCAAGAATACTGGGGCCCTGATTGTCCTTTGGCAATTTTGCTTGTAAGGTAAAGGTTACATGCTGGGAAAGGTAAGCTGAGAAGACCAGAGGCTGCTGCTGCCCTAGCCTTGGTTATGAGTCAGGCATATCATAAGAAAGAAGTAAGTCACTATCCCAGCACCCCATTTTATAATAGTGGTGCAAAAGGATTGTGAGAGAACTCTAGGAAGAGAAAAGACCATAGTAACAAAGAGCTCCAAGTTCTACCCAAAGAGCAGACTTTAACTGAAAGAGTGTGGAGAAGATCATGCCTAGATTTAAAATGTATAATAATAATAACAATACAAAAAAGAGATAGTAGGAATAAGAATATATAAGAACAACATTTCTATGCATTACTAAAATTAAGTTAATGTGATCTGAAGTTCCTAGAGAAACCACTAAGAAAATAACAAAAATAGTGAAAAAATGGTTATCTGATGAATGAATAAATTAAAAGTTGTATATTTTTACAATGAAATATTATTTGGCCATAGAAAGGAATGACGCAAATAACCCTTAAAAACATTACACTAAGTGAAAGAAGTCAGTTACAAAGAACATATATGTTGTGATTCTATTCACATGAAATGTCTAGAAGAGGCAAATTTATTGAGACTGAAAGTAGGTTAGTGGTTGCTTAAGGATGAGAGTTAGGAGGTAGAAAGGAGAGTGATTATTAATAATTTTGGGGGGTGGGAGTAATAAAAATGTTCTAAAATCAGATTGCAACAGTGGTTTCTACCTGTGAATATGCTAAAAATTCACTGAATTGTACACAAGTTGGGTGAATGGTATGGCTTCTGAAACATATCTCAATAAGGTTTTTAAAAAGTAGATGAAAAAACTGAACGCTTAACTAAGCATCTTAACTAAGCAGTTCTTAGTGTTAGTCTGGGAAATGGGAAGAACCTATGGATCAACTGAAAAGGTAAAAGATAATCAGAGGGAATTCAATGGAGTGCTATTCCTTGGCCTGGTTATATTTCATTCAATGAAGAATCAAACATTCATTCATTCACCATTCATTTGTGTATTCATCCTTTCATTATTTATCATTTATTCAATCAACATTTGTTAACTCTCTGCCATGTGCTAATACCACACTTAGGTCAGGAGGAACTGTCTAGCAAGACAATACCTGTCTAATTGTTTTAGATTAAGATTTACTGGATTACAGAATTTGGGAGCTGGAAGTACTTCAGGGATTTCTAATTGCTTTCAAATGTCTCATTTCATAGGTGGTAAAAATTAGGTGAATGTATGTTTGAGTGCACATTGAGACAGAGTAATGGTGCTGATTTCTGACATTAGTTTTTTTTTTTCTGGACATTTTGACTCCAGGGTAGATAGATTCACAGTGGAAAACACTCACCTAAGTGGGCAACAGGACATCATACTAACTCTGGGGCTAGCTCTGCTCATGGAGATCACTGCTACTTCACCTAATATGTAGATGGAGATATTACTCCATATTGGTTTTTTGTGGTAAAAAGAGGATATTTCACTTACTTGTTGTTATTTTTCTGTGCAGTCATTAGTGAAGACAGAACTTGAAAATGAGTGTAAAGTGGATGAATGGATCTGCCATTTTGAATAGTGAAAATGGTCCAGGTTCAGAGGGATGTGTGACTTGACTGTGGATATTTGGTCACACGGTAGGTTGAAAAGCCGCATGTGAGTGCACACTATAATGGTCTCTTGAATTTGTGTGTTGGACTTCATCACCTAAAATAGACACTTGTCATTTATTTTGGCTCTTTGCTCATTCTGGTTCAGCATCTAAACTCTTAGCAAAATGTCAAGAGAATATTTAGCTCCCCATGCTCTGTGTCTTGGTGTGGAACAGACAGTCCTTTAGTACAGAAGCTGAAAATGCAGGAGTTCTGTTTTTCCAAGCTTCTTTGAAGAGGAACACAGTCACAAAACATATCAGCCAGAACACTTATGTCTGAATTTGATTCAGGAGCTAGTACAGAAGGAGTTACGAATAAGAACCTTCTATTATGACTCAGGTCCAATCAGTCAAAGCTGTTTCCTCATGGAACAAGGATCTAGATGAGGGATTTTTACATAGCTGCTTAGCTTCAAGATCTTCCATTGATTCTGTAAGTTATGCATAATCTTCTTAATGAATTTCTTTTTCTTTTTAACTTAGCCCAGAATTCACTGCTGTGCCTTGCTACTAAAGGCTCTGACCGACACAACACTCACAGCACACCATCTAATTAATTGTAGGGCTAATCAGTCACCAGAGTGGGTTGCTTTTCTGGAATGTGAAGGGCAAAGATATTAAGTGGAGGACATGTAACAGCATTCAAAAGGAGAAAGCTGTTCCTCACACATATTAAAAAAATAAAATTTCATTTTGATATATTAATTTAAAATCAGTTTAAAATTAAATAACTAGAATGAATTATATACATACAGCACTTGCATCAGTTTGTTTCTCAGTGGAGAAATTTAAAAAATTACAGCATAATGGAGAAATTTGTAAATAAATTAGAAAAATGAGAGAAGGTAAAAATCAAGTTAAGAAAATAAAATGGAGGTTTATACTGAAGTTTATGCACCAAATGCATATTACAAAGTTTAATGCATTTCCTAGAGGTGCACAGTAGTTCTTATGTAACTATATAATTTGTTACATAAATTGGAGCATTTGATGAAAGGCAACTCTAATTACTCCAGACCAATAGATATTAATCTGAAGTATTTTTGGACAAAGAGGAACACATAGTTATACTAAATAACGCATAAGGGCCCATTTAATACAACACAGATACACACAGCGTTGTACACACAAATAAACTTAGATTTCACCATTCTCTCCCAAGTCTTAGCATATCGCTTGCTCATATTTTGAGAAAGAACAGTCTTCAAATATCTGCAGCTTGAAAAATGAAGGTTTATATCTTATTCACATACATGTCTGTTGGCAGTTAGCTGAGACTTTGCTCCTTTATCATTACTGAAGCGCATAGTGGTGGAACATCCAATATCTAAGACATTCTGTATTAACATGGCAGAAGAAAAATGGCTTCTTGTAAGTGCAGAAACTAATTGCTATGCCAAGAAACACTTCCAGCATACTTCATTGGCCAGTGGTGGTCACGTGACCTTGCCAACTACAGGAATTCAGGAAGTATGATCTCACCATGAGCCTGGAGTCCAGAGAACTGTAAATATTTGGTTAGCAACCCTATAAGCTAGCACACACAGCATTATTATTATTATTTTTTAAGATGGTACTCTTCTGTTTTAAACTAAACTTGTTTCAGAATAGTTTCAGATTTACAGAAAAGTTGCAAAGATAGCATGATAATGTCTTTTAAAAAATACGTCTTTCCAAATGAAAAATGTTGGTGCTCAGTCCAAGGAGACTCCAGGAAGAAAAAAAATATCAGAATATATTGTTGCCTGAAGTGTCTGTTTTCTGGTGATTTTATGTTCTTACCTTTTGCCAACCAATGTTGTAAGTGGCAAAAGTTAATCCCAAGCTTGCTTATCTAGCCTGGAGCTCTGCCAAATAGTTGCTTCTACTATCATTTAATAATTGGAAGAAAAATTATATCATGTCTTTAGAGTAATCAGAGACTAAGTCACTAGTGCCATTTAGAATGACAGCTATCTATATACAGAACCATAATATAAATCCAGAGACAGGTAGGAGATAGAAGTTGCAGGGATAAATTCAGCAACTCATCATCAGAACATAGCATTAGGGTCCTATTTTTGTTGGAACTCTGAGGGTGCCTCACTGATGCAGCACAGGAAAAACATGGCAGTGTTTGAAGGGGTGATCTGACAGATGTGATCTATAGGTGGCACCTATCACATTCTTGATATTAAAATATATCTTTTGAAGAACAAAAACATGCTATTGCTTAGTGGTCCGGGGTTGGAATGATATTTCTTCCATTTTCAAACCTAGCAATTTCCTTTTCCCTTCCTTCTTTAAAAAAAAAAAAAAAAAAAAAAAAAAAATATATATATATATATATATATATATATATATATATACACACACACACACATGATAGTTAAGATAGTTATACTGCTAATTGCTATTAGTTCATGGAGAAGAAAGATTTGTGCCTATATTGTTTGATCAATTTTTCATGTCTATATCTTGTAATATAAGTAACTACTTTGAAGATAACAATACGCAATGTACTAACCATTGTTACTCTCCTACAATCTTGTTTTGAAATTTTGTACCATTGTTTTTATTTTTTTTTCTTTAAAATAAAATTAAAAACTAGCAATAAAAATCAAGTACTTATACTCTGGAGAAGTCAAATGGTAAATTAGGGACTTAATCATTTATCTCCCAGAACTTGAAGGCCTTGATTAGACAGGGTGAACCATACATTTTGCTCCAAGAATTTGGCAACAGCTGAAAAAAGTGGGAAATAGGAAAAATCTGCAATTTGGAGTTCAGGAGAAATAAATATAACAGATATTCTGGAGAAACATATTCATACTGTGGCTGAGATAGAAATGCTTATCATCGGTTCTCAAAAACAAAACAAAAGAGAAAGAAACAAAAATCAGCGTAATATAATGGATAGTGCCCTTAGCAAATACTGTAATGGGTTATGTTGAAGTATTTCACTTAGTGCTTTGTAGTATTTTCCATTGTGCCAAACATCATTTAATTAAGATAATTGAAATTTACTTAATTAAGATATGGAGTTCATTAGAGTGACTATATAATTTATATTCCAGAGAATGGGCATTTTTGAGAGTAAAAGGAGGTGCTTATTAACTATTGACACCCAGGCTACAGGAAGAAACCATTCTGCCGAATGAAGAATGGAATGAAGGGTCACATGCTTATCATAAATTCAATGTCACAGTTCTTTCTGTACGAAGGTCTAAATGCTTCTCTTGTTGTGATTGTTTACCAGCATTTCCAGGTGGCCAAAGGGTCTGTGGAGCCAACTAGGCATATTTAACTCTCAGATATCTGGAATTAGTATGATGCTAATGTAGAGGATTTTTTTCTCATTGATCCCAAACCTCCAGTTTTTGTTGTCCTTTTGTATGATCCGACCTCATCCAGGACCACCATGCCAACATCGGGCATTCTTAATAAACCTGAATGCTCAGCCCCTGCATTCCTGTGAAAATGTGTGGGTGAAAATAGATGTTTAGAGCAAGGGCTTTACCTGCTTCCTTTGTGCACTAATTTGCCACTGTATTTCTATTTATAAACCAAACCAACCTCTTTTTATTTCACATCTTTATTCTAAATTATGCTGTTATGGTGACTATCCTTGTACCCACATCTTTGAATACTTTTTGATTATTTACTTGGGCCTAATGCCTGGTATTTGTCTATTCAGGTCAGAATGCATGACAGTTGCTTTTCAGAAATTACCAGTTTTAATTCATACTAATCATAGATGAGAATTACTTATCTCTACCCTATCATCCACACCAGATTTGTCTTTAATAATGTGAATTTAATAGGTAAAAGTACTTTATTTTAACTTTTGTTTCTTGAAATATTGGATTTTAGACAAACTAAAGATGAGTTAAGAAAAAAATTCCCTTTTGAAAATATTTAACTCTATATTCCATATATCATTTTAGTACTTGCTATGAGATAGAAAACTGTTTTTCTCTGGAAAAACAAGTGCTCCAGTTTGAATTTTCACCCTTAATTTTGATTAAGTTCTTATGTATTATTTTTTATTTTTAAAGAAAGTTTCATGGTCCATGCACTGATTACCATGTTAGGACAAAAATGCTTCATTTATTATACTTTTTCATGCTTTTCATAAAAAAACATGAGAGTTATGACATTCTCTTCCTCTCCCACAAATTTCATTGAGTGTCTTCACTTGCTCAATTTCCATGCATTTTAGAGTAATGTCTTTTAGAAAGTTATTTTGAGTTACAATATTACAATTGCAGTTCTCCTAAATGTACTTGCTAACTTGAGGGGACAGCAGGTTATATTTTGAACAGAATTAGGCTTACAGTTTGAGATTTCCTTGACTGTAATTCTTCATGCATGAAGAGATACTATGTGGAAAACTATTTTACCTTAATTGCTAGAAAAACCAAAATAGGAGTGATACATTTTGTAGACTACCACACTTCTTATAGACTTTCATAAAGTGCTGTGGGACACATGGGGAAAAAAAATGATTAGCCATAGTTGGTGTTCAGGACAGGTCAAAGATGGCCGAACTAGATGCAAGGATGCTAATGGCAGGTGGGGCGGGAGGATTGGCAAGGGAGGGTCTACAACTAAACCAGCCATTTAGAAAAAGATACAGACATTTTTATATTTACTATGGTCCCAAGATTTTTGTTTTCCCTTTTGAGTGTGGCGGCGAATATCAGGGAATGGTAGACATGGAACTTTGGGAAAGGAGACATCAACCTGGTCTTGGGGAGGCCAACCAACACAAACACAGTAAAGCCAGGCCCCTGGATTCTCCAGAGAGAAGAGACTGCCTGCTGCAGACTAGAGGGATCTTGGATCTGGCCAGCAGAATGCTCTGCCAAGGTTCACAAACCAAGCTTGAATTTGGGCTAAATTTCCAGGATATTTGAGCCAAGTCATCTGGGTTATGTGGAATGTCAGGTAGGAGATATGAGGAGATCATTTAATTCAAGATTAGTCATGTGATCTAAAACTGTAAATGGGGGCCAGTATAGGAAATACAAATTTATAGGAAATCCTCCAAAATAAAATTCTTCTGGTATCTTCTTTGTTAGTCTTTTGCACCCCATATATTCTTGAATGTAGGAGGGCAAGGCCCATGAGTTCTCCCAGAATGTAAAGAGCAACACCAAACTTTCCCTGTAATGTTTGATCGCAAATAAAAATTAATTTATTAAATTAACTGTTAGAAAGTCAAAGATTATAGAGATTATATAAGAGGTAATTTTTGAGAAAAGGAAACTCCTCACTCTGACTTCCTCAATTTTGTATCATGGAAACTTTTGGAATTTACTTGCATTTTGTTAAGCCATTAGGAAGGGGTGTGTATACAAATTGAAAGAAAAGAGATACCAGAATTTATGCTGTAAAATAAAGTGGATATTTTTTATTTATATGACTACTGTTTGTTATTAAATAATATGTCAATTGGCTTATGTTTACTATAATTTTCAGTTTCACCCCCTTGTCAGATGTTTAAGTGGAGGACTTCACAACATGTACCTAAACCTTAGTAAATGAGGTGAGCGTGTGCCAGAGCCTGTGTTTGTGTGCACACATGCATGTTTTTCCATGGATGTAAGTCACCATCTGCAACTAGGAAGTGACCCTACAACAATAACTTTATTACACGAACAATTCAAAAGTGTCAAGTTGGTAACCAGATAAAAACATACTTTATAGCTGTGTAACTTCCGCTTTGCTTTCTTCCCTACCTGAAGCAGTGTAGTTCAGATCTTCTGTGGAAAACCTAGTCCTAATCTAAAAAGATTATATGGTGTGTCTCTTCATTTTCTTCTGCAATTATTTGACGTTGTTACAATTATGTAACTGAGCTTACTTATTTCAAAAGAAAAAAAACTTACCTTATTAGTCACTTTCCTGTCACTGGGACACTATACCACTGACACTTATTACTTAAAGGAGGAGAGGTTTAATTTGGCTCACAGTTTCAGGGGATTCAGTCTATAACTGACTGGCTAAAAGACAGAAACATCATGGTGGAAGGGCACAGAGGAGCAAAGCTGCGTATGTCATGGCCACTGGAAAGCAGTGGGGGGACAGCACCTGAAAGGAAGGGATCAACACCATACATAGTATCCAAGATCATGCATCCATGATGCATGCAGATACACCCAGAAATGTGCTCCACCAGTCCCCTGGGGGCATCCCAAGCTAATAAAGTGGACAATTAAGCTTAACTTGTATACTTACCTAGAATATGGAAAAGCAACAAGTCTGATAAAGAAAAGCGAATGCTTTGAATAAGATATTTAATAGGAGCTAGAAAAAGGTATTGCAGGACTGCAAGAATAGCCTCTGTTTTTGAATGATTAGAAAAATATAGACCTGACCAAAGAGTAGTATGTAGTACCTTGTTTATTCCATTGTTATTGAAACTATTATAATTGAAGAGGTGTGAAATCCTTTCAAGTGTTCACAATATTATGAAAAACTTACAGTCAAAGGAAAAAGTCAATACTGAGATACAATTACAACTATTAGAATGGATAAAGTTAAAAAGCCTAATAATACTAAGTGTTTGCAAGTGTTTGAAGTAACTGGGACTATAGAATGGCACCACTTTAGAAAAGAAAAAAAAATGTCATCAAGGTAAGTATACATTTACTATATAGCAATTGTAGCAGCCTAGGTATTTATCTAAAAGAATATCATGTCTACAAAAAAGATTCAGCTAAATTAGCTTTGTTCATAATAGTCTCAAACCGAAAACAACCCAAATGTTTGTCAGCACAATAACAGATAAATAATTATGGCACCCTAAATAATGGAATCTTACTCAGTAACAAAACAGACAAACTACTGACTTATGAAACAATGTGGATGCATTTCAAGAACAATATGCTGAGTAACTGAAGTCAGACATTTAAAAAATACATATTGTATGATTCCATTTGTATGAAATTCTTTACAAGAAAAATCAATTTTATAGTGATAAAAAGCAGGTCAATTGTTGCTAAGGCCAGGAATAGAAATTTGAAGGGGAACAGGGAACCATTAGAGATGATGGAAATGTTTCATATTTTTGTTGTGGTGGTAGTTTCATAGATATATAAATTTGTCAATACTCCTTGAACCAAAAACTAGTTCCCCACCAGTGGCACACCAAAGGTGGGGTGATGAGAGCAGTCCACTCCAAAGCACGGGTAGTAAGACCCTAAGTCTATATTCTAAACAATTATTACTGTTGCTATTGGTTTTTAAATAATATATATGCAAGGTTCAAATTAGCATCTGTAGTTTGATTCTTTACTAACTATACATTAGATCCATGCAGTAGCTTCCTAGCTAGTTGTCCTCATTTAAGACTTTTCTTGTTCCAATCTATCCCTCATATTGCCACCAGACAGCTCCTCTGCTTAAAGATATCATTAGGGTTATTTCTCAAATATGTCTGGCTCCCCTCTTCCCTAATTGATTGATTCTTGGCACTCTGTGGTTAGGCATCATGTTACCAGTTTTGATCAATGAGTTGTGAGTAGATGTCTTTGTGAAGCTTCCATGACAGAGCATTTAATAGAGCTCTGTTTCCCTTTGCTGCGATGACTTGGTGGTATTCCAAACAGCAGTTACGGACATACACGTGAGGGGACAATTGACAGAGGTTTCATTGTGAGCCCTGATATCTACTATCCTTCTTTCCTTCCTTCCTTTCTTCTTTCCTTCCTTCCTTCTTTACTTCCTTTTATCCTTCTTTCCATCATCGCCTCCATTCTTCCTTCCTCCCTCCCTACCCTACCTCAGAATATTTATTTAGCATTTACATTGTCAGGCAAAGTTCCAGAGGTCAGAAATATACTGGTGACCAAAAGCACCAAGGAACCTGACCTCACCAAGCATAGCACCTAGCAGTAAAGAGACATTAAACATGCAATTATAATAAAGTACAATCAGTGTTACAAGTGGGAAATACTAAAGTAGGTACACTTTTTAATGGGGCTATTACAATTAGTGATTTAAAAAAAATTCAATAGGTACAAAATATATTTTTAGCAGAGCAGCCTGAAGCAGCATGACCGATAAAACTTACAATTTCTTCTGGCTTTGACCTTAGGCACCATTGTAATAACTGTCTAATCCTTTTTGTTCTCCCCTTATTTTTCTCTCTATTAACACTCTCCATGCAATTGTTTGTCTGTATAGAATCAGCTTTTCCTTCTCTTCAATATTTCAGGGTCCCCACTGACATGTCATCCCGTGGAAGGTTTTTGTAAGGCGCAGTTACAAATTACAGTGAAGGGAGGCTATAATACATTCAAAGATACTAGAGGCACTTATACTAACACATTGGCTTTCTCTATCATGATTTTTATGTAACTTCTTGTTCCGAAGTAAGTGGTGACTGATGCTAATTTATGTAAGCTAATGTGTGTATGGGATGCTCTGGGCAGGGGAAGATGTTGTATACTTCAATCATGTAATTTTTGCCTGACATCAGGACTCTCTATTTTGATTCTACTTCTTTTCTATCTCTCAATTAGTAGCTGAAAACATTGTTTCTATAGGTAATCTGATTCTCAGATGTTAATTTATTTCTCTTGACAAGAGCTGTAGGTTCTGAATTGAGTTTATAACAGCCTATTGACACAACAGCAAACCACTTAGGTAAAATTATGTGGTGCCTGGTTCCTTTTATGTTCTATGATGTTAGATCACACCCACTGGCTTCAAATTCAATCTTATTTTTATACTCAGGATTCCTTCTTCCTTCGGAACGTCCTCAAGGTCTCCTTATGCGCATGTACATTGTGGAGCCAATGGTCTACCTGACATGCCTCAGTTCACCTGCACCCTGGCACATGCTCCCATTGACCAACTTCTTCTGTCCTTGGTCTCATACTGAACTCCATCGTATCCCACCATAACTGGAAAAAAAAGGCATCTCCTCTTTGATACCTCCTTTTCCCTGCTGTATTCAAAATCAAACTTAAGTGAATTTACTCCCTCTTAATTACTTCCCTCACCTACTTAAAATTTGCTGAAAGTAACATTCAAGTGTGAGGCTCACACTCCAAAGCGGTATTTGCATGGGAGAAGACTGAGTTTGAGTTCGTTGACATTGGAAAGGAAACTTTATTTTGGCCATTATTTAATCAGCCACACCATTTTAAATTCTTTCATCTTCCTTTCCCTTTACATCTTGGTTAGTTCAAGGCTCTGTGCAACAATTTTACACATAGTTATCTCTTTACATCTTGCCAATGCATATAGGCTGGAATAAAATGTGATTCAGGTGGGATTTGCTGTTTTCTTATGTATTTAACTAGGCAAGTAAGAAAGTAAGAAAGAAAGTGAGAAAGCAGTGCCACTATTCTGCGGGAGAACATTTACATGAGTAACTGTTCAGACTCTCACACGCAGCTAGGATAGTCCATTCTTTTTTTTTTTTTTTTTTGTGGGTACCAGGGGTTGACCTCAGAACCTCGCGCACCAGCAGGCACCCGTGCCGCTGAGCGATATCACCAGCCCTTTTATCCTATGTGGGTTCCGGGAGTCGAACTCGGGCCCTCGCACTTGCCAGGCAGGCGCTTACGCTACTGAGCCATCTCACCGGCCCAGCTAGTCCATTCTTGATGGTCCTGGAAAGTCTTTTTTTTCCCCTCTGGTCATAGTCAATTTAAGCTGAGCTGGCAAGTTACCAGATCGGCTCCACGAGGACTATGTATTACTAGTGTCATTGCTTCTTCCACTGTACAAACAGCAATCAGGCAGCTCTTAGATAGCAACAGAACTTTCTAAATATTCTCTTGTGAAGAGAATCACATACATTTAATTTCAAGAGCAGAATTTCTTTCCCGGGTTTTCTGAGCCAAGTACTTTTTGTCCTCAAATTTCCTCATCAGTAGATAAGGAACTGCCAAAGAAGAACTGTGTCAGAAAAGGCTCTGTGTGCTAATCCCAGGCACTGGTCCTCAGGAGTTTACCAAGATGAACACCTTTGTCTGCATTTGAGTCATAGGATGGAGACAAGCTCTGCTGGTCTCCTCTTGGGCTCATTCTTGTGACCAAGTGGCAGCAGAACCAGCGACAGTCTCTCCTACTTGAATCTATGCTGCATTGTTTGCAGTCTTCCAATATTTGTTCTACCAAACTCAGTGTTCTCTGCCACTGGCTCCTTCTCTTTGATAGATATTACAGGCTATTGGAAAGAAAAAGTAGGGCTAACTGAAATTTGCATCTTTTGTGCAGAATGAATTTTAGTAGGAAAGCAGATGATTATGCAACTAATTGTGGCGTGGGTAGTCCAGCTGACCTGGGAATGTAACAGCATTGAAAATGTTTTCTGCTCAATAATGTTACATAAACATGGTCTCAAGAAAAGGCAACGCTCTTCATGACTAAGCTTGTGTTTTCAGGAAAGTCAGACTTGAGGACATAAGTGATCTTACCAGAAAGAAGCCAGAGTCATGCATTCAGGAATGTCAGGTGCATCGTATTAACTCTTCTTTCACTATTTCTAGTTCCTATATTACACAAATTTAGAGATGTTCTGAAATAAGCAAGAACTTGCTGCCTGAGAAAATGTCCTGCTTTCTTCTCTAAGATGGGTAGAGCATCTTAAAGTGATTATATTAATATTTCTTGGAGAACACATGAGCCTTGTTCTGAATAGAGTATTCTTGCTTTCATGGTTGACAGGAGTGCAACTTGAGGTTTTTGATTAACTTTTCTGTTCCTTATTTCCTTTTCCTGTGAAATGGACAAAATAATCCAGAAATTTATGAAAGAATGTGTAAAATAAGTACAGTATTGCATTTTTTGCAAACATATCCAGTATTTTGCTAAAAGAATTTGTTTCAACTAAAATGGATGGTTGCATAATAATTGTAGGATAGTAAAGGAATTATTTAATGCTTTAGTGGTATGGATTTTGTTACAAATGCCCAAATCAAACAAAAATTTAAAAGAAAATTCTACTTCTAATAAAGATTCTATTTAAAGTTCACTATTACACATACACGAGATATTGTGTGCACGTGTGATCTGGAATCCCTCAGCCACAGGCTGAGAAATATCATTAGTGATTAAGGGAAAATGAATCTCACCTTGGGAATAAAGGAAATAAGTATGTTTGAGACTATATTCAACATTCGTGCTTGGGTTTGGGGCAAGACTGCCTGAATGTTGTAATCCTTTAAAAAGGTTCTAACTGAAGTAGATAACTAATTTGTCCTGCAGAAAGCCTCTCAGATGTCCTTCTTTGTGTGTAGGATGGTTCCTACCCCACTTGAGGTTCAACATGCTCACCATCCTAGTGGATTGGAATGAAGGACGGATAAACAGGACAGCACTGTGTTTTCAGGCTGTTCTTGTGTTTCTAGGAAAGTTAATTAGGAAGTGAAGCCTTAAGCCGTTGATAATGTGCATTGTTGGCTACTGGGACATGGTGACAAATAGGCCTGAAAGACCTTCACTTTCTTTTGTAAACAGAAAGGTAAGGAATCTGCACAAAAATGTGCTGGTGAAGATCTGCTTTTCATCATGATCCGACCACATAGTAAACAATAGGAATAACTTGTTTTAATAAAGCACGGTGTTGAAATGCTTATCAGCACGTCTTTTCTACTGGCTTCAAAAGTTGTATTTGAATAAGAGAAACCTTTGCCCAAAAGAACACAATTTGAAATTTAGCTATAGCATTTTCTTCATGTCAAGGTCAAGAAGCTTAAAGGAAAAGTTTGGCTTTTAGGTAATTATACATGTATGACTTATTAGGTTGAGGTATTATGACTAAATATTCACTTAATATTTGGAGCTAGACATGGTTGAAACAGAGAAGGCAATTCGGTAAAATGTTTGATCTGGAATGTTTTAATGAATTCCATTATTTTAAGTCCCTATCCTTCCTCTTCTTTTGAATGGAAATGTCCTGGGTTCTATTGAAGGAGTCTTTCAAGATGCAAAAACATGTTGTTATGATGAGAAAATATAACAAGAACCAGACCGGTCTGATAGAAAGTGTAGATAAGCTAAGATCAGGCCTGAGCCTGACTCAGGGACAGTGGTTAAGTGTTTGAGATAGAAAGTTTAAGGAAGCAGGACCGGTCAGTCCAAACAGACAGACTTGAAATGAAAGAGACAGAGAAGAAGGGAAGAGCTACTATTTACACATAGTTTCCAATTTGGGGATGAGTCCTGAGAGCTGGTAACAATTTCAGAGAAGCTAATAGTTATTTTTAATTTAACAGGGTTTTTTGAAATCTCAATTTCCCTCTTCCAAGTAAACAGAGAAACTTTCTAAAAATGTTCTGTAGCCCTGTCTAATAAAATATTCTGTGATGGTAGAAAATGATCTTCTATGCTTCCCATGATTGTGGCCTCTAGACATATGTGGCTACTGGACAGGTAAAATATGGAAAGTGTGACCAAATAACTTGATTCTAAGTTTTATTAATTCTAATGGCTACATTAGTGGCTGTTTTACAAGATAGCACACCTCAGCTTTACCTCTTCAGACTGCTATTTATCATGATCAAGTGCTGAACTTTGTCGTAGGTCAGAAAGAACAGTTTTAAGAAAATTTGAGATCTTTTCCAAGGAATGCAAACTCCTGTCAAATCTGTGACCATACCAAGCCCCTCAATTTGCACTAATCTGAGTATTTCCTGATCGTAAATATTTCACACTCTTCTTACCCACTTTGTGTACTCAGGATCAGTAAAGGACAAACCCACCCTTACCTCCAGTGGCGGTGTGGGCCAAAGAAAGAGGAGATCTCCAGAAGCAGACTAAAGGGCAAGGTTTTAAAACTAAATTAGATGGAATCTTTGAGTTTCCACCTACTTTGGCCTTTAAAAGATTGTTGAATTGCCCCAGATTTCACGAAGAGTAGAATTTGTTAAACATAATAAATAGTTTTTTTTAAACTATGGAATTTCATGATAAATTTATTAGTTGATTTTCACTATGGATTTATTTACTTATTTTTGGTACCGGGAATCAAACTCAGGACCTTGCACTTGCCAGGCAGGTGTTTGTGCCCCTGTACTATATCCTCAGCCCCTGGATTTATTTTTGTTATTGTTGGTAAAATGCCTGTTCTAAATAATCCAAGAAATACAGTAGTTTTGTACAAATAAATATATTCACTGGTTGATATGCCTAGGTAAAGCAACATGGTAAAGGGACGTTATGTGTAAAAGGACCACAGAGGAACAAGGTGGAAATAGGTCTGGCCCGAAAGCCTTGGTTCAAGTACTGAATAGTGCCTAGGGATGGTCATTAGGTTTGGTTGCAAACCACTGTGTGGTGAGACTCCGAGAACAATTAAATCGAATTCAGTGTGGAACCAACATATGCTGACCTAGGATGAGGAATTATTTTTAGTGGCTACCTAGATATTCAAAAATTTTTTTACACCTTAAATATAGTTTACTCCATCTTGATAAGGTCAACCAATCAACCAATTCACACAATCCTTCAGGTTTTCACTGACCTCTCCTTTTTTTTTCTTCAGCAACAGTGAATATTAGCAATTGAAGAACTATAGCAATGGGGCAGTTTGGAAAATTCTATCGAAATACTTTCCAGTTTGATGATTAATTTCTTTTTTTTTTTTTTTTTTTTTTGTGGGTACCAGGGGTCGAACTCAGGACCTTGCGCTTGCCAGGCAGGCGCTTATGCTGCTGAGCTATCTCACTGGCCCTGTGATTAATTTCTTTACTCTCAACTGCTTATATAATCTCAATTCCTTTAATAATAAATTTGGAATTATAATTCATGCTATTTATGAAAGAAAATGTTATTGAAAACAAAGAGTATTCTGACTTTACCATCTTGTGTCTAATTTCATCCCCTCTAATCTCTTTTTGTAGCTCTCTTCATATTTTTTATTTGCTTCTTGTTCTATAAAGGCAGATATTGTGTACACATTGTATCTGCCTCATTCAGTGTATTATCTCCTGTACACAGACTGAAAAGTAATAGTCACTAAGTAGATAATTATTAAATATTGTTTGGCATTTATTTATTGATTGATTGATTGTCTTTTTGAGACAGGGTTTCACTATGCAATTCAGGCTGGCCTTGAACTCACTTTGTAGCCCAGGCTGGCTTCGCACTCACAGTGATCCTCCTGTCTCAGCCTCCTGAGTGCTGGGATTACAGGTGTGCACCACCATGCCCGACTAGCTATTGTTTTGTAACTCTTAAATATCTTTCATTTTCCCTGTATTCTTTTGGAAATGTTGTGTTGTTTAGTGGTGTGATTGATTTGTGTATGCTTCTGGATGTGTCTACACATTTATATTTCATTTAAATTCTTGATGAAGCATTGTTGACCATTTTATTTAATCAGTTTGAAGGATTTCTGGGATTCTAAAAAAGCATCTTAAAATATTTCTTGGAAAGAGTTTTTACAAATTGTAACATTTATCATTGTTTTATGGGATCATTGTCCACTCTACTCTTCAAGAGTTCCTAGCATTCTTTATCCTTTCCCAGTTTCCATATAGCTTTTGGGATCCAAAGAAAGAAGGCAAGCTGAACTTGTTACTAACTAATGAATCAGTTATTTACCAACTAATAAATCAATTAAACAATAGGCTTTGAGTCTCTCCTATGTTCAAGTGACAAGTTGGAGTTGACATTGGTGTGACTGCCTTAGAACAGAAAGGCCACACTATTGTAAAAGCGTAAATCCTATGTGTCCTTTTTGAATACCTCTGTTTGATTTAAAAACAAATATCAGACCCACATTCTTTAGAGAACAGAAAATTTCTCCACTTTTAATGGCTTCCCAAGTGCCTGGAGAATTTCATAGCATTAGCAAATATCATGAGAGAGAATAGGAAATTTTTTAAAAGTGAGAAGAAACTTTTACTGCTTCAAAAACAGTGGCAAATCCCCTGAAGTAGTAAATATACCTCTGTGTGCTCTGGCACTAGAAAATGTGTAATTTTGTTTCACGGTACCAGGTACATCTCCGTCCTTTTAAATGTCTATCTGAAATAATGTGTGTATTGTGTTTGAAAATGAACCTCGGAGACGGAGTGGATATTTTAAGCATGGTGTGTCTATTTACTTCAAAGCTATTATTCTTCTTGTCAACAGCAGCTCATTTTATTAACTTGGGTAAGTATAAAAAGTCAGGAGTTGTCTTGCAATAAGGAGGGTAAGTCGATCGCATCTTGAAAATCTGTCTGCTCCTATTTGGAAACGCCCTGCCTTGCATCTGAAACATTTTATTTGAAATACTGCAGGCACTGGAATGGGAAAAGGAAAGCTTAAATTCTGACAGAGCCCACTTACCCTCCCAGGAGCCTAGGATTCGCATCTTTTGGAACACCCACAACCTGCCTCTAGCTTCTGTAGAGTCCAGGGAAAGGGCTTGTTCTGTCCTCTGGCTCATTCCAGTTCCTCCTTTCCAGTACTGGCTTACTACTTATGAGGTTTATAGAAATACACAAATCTGAGATAGCGACTCTTTTTCGAATTGCTCTTAGTGTACCACATTATACTTTCTCCTGTGAATGCAAATCTGTTCACTTCAAATTCTGTCACTCTTTCTGAATGTCTGTATTGTGGGGAGGGAACAGTTAGCAGAGCTGGTGAAATAGAATACAAGTTCAACCGTGTGACATTTTAGCAAAAGCCAAGTTTCTGGAATTGCCTTTCTTCTATGCTTGCTCTTCATCCGTTGTCCCCAGCAAATGCTGGTATTACCTTTCTGACAAGCAAGTCTTTCAGTTTTGGAATGGCTCAGGGCTTTTTACTCTGGAGCTGTCCATTTGTTGTTTCGTCCACCTGAATACTCCTCACTAGGCTAATTCTACTTAACCTTCAGGTCTCTCACAGATATCTCCTTCCCGTCTCCGTCAGGGGACGTCAGTCCTTTGACTTATGTCATGTGTGTCTTGTCTCTAGAAGAGATTGTGAGAGTTGGAATTTTAAAGCTGGATCAAAAAGAAATTATTGTCATCTTACTTCTTTTTTTCATCCCTTTCCCTTACCGTTCTTCTTCCTCCCTCTATGTATGACGAACCCTGAAAGTTAGCTGCTAATTTATCTTTGTTTTAAAAAAAACCATCTCTGCTTCTGAATGTATTTAAGACACTATAATTTTTTTTGTTTTTCAGTAATAGCTACTTATCCCTAGTATTGAATTTTTTCTCTTCACATTTCATAATTTCAGTTTCATTGCTTAATAGATTATTCGTCTTAGTTACTTTTCTCATTGCTGAGACAAAGTACCCAACACCAAAGTTAAAGGAGGAGAGGTTTATTTCAGCTCACAGTCTGTGGAGGTTTCCATCCATAGTTGGTTGGCTCTAAGGCAGGGTGGCGTGGCAGAGGGACATCGCAGAGGAGTTCACAGCACGGCAAGCGGAAGGCAGCAAGCAACTATCAGTAGAAGCAACTGTAACAGAAGCAGCAGCAGGGCTGCCTTCCCTCTCTCCCTTATAGGCTGCAGGGCTGTTGACTGGTGCCACCCATCCCCAGCGTGGGGCTTCCATTATCCACCCCTTAATCCCAGCATCACACCGTCAATCCAGCTGCCTTCAAAGCTCCCCACCTAGGACTGCATGAAGCCTTGGAGGGACGTCTAGATACAAGCCATAACATTATTGTTTAACTATTTTTTTCTCCTCAAATTTTTATTGCAAATATTATATATATATATATATAAATATATAGATACAATTTAACAGCTCATTACAGATTAAACATCTGTGTAAGCATCAGCGACTACTTAAAGTAATCGTTATCCAACTTTAAAAAAGTAATTTCCAAAAATAAAAAAAAAATTTTAAAAGTGATTTCCTTGCTTACTTTTCCATTTATTTATGTATACTTTATGGTATAGTTTAGTTTTGCTTATTCTTGACATTTACATAAATAGAACAGTACTGTATGTATTGTATTGTCTGTGGCTTGCTTCTTTCATTTAATATTATGTTTGTCAGACAATAGTTTTCGCGTATAGTTGTAGATTATTTCAAAAAGTTATTTATTCATTTCACTATTAATGCAATGAAGTTTGAGTTGCCCCTGGGTACATCATTTGGGATAGTTTGGGGTGTGTGTGGGTGTGTGGTTCCTCTTGCATCTCACATACTGAATCTTGTTGTATTGATGGGTGCTTCTGTCTTCGTTTTTACACGATAATGACAAACTGTTTTATAAAGTGGTTATGTCAATGAACACTTCCACCAGCACCATTGGAGAGCTCCTATTGCTCTGCAGTTTGGCGATGTTTGCATAACAAACCTTAATGTCTTTGCCCATCCAGTGAGTATGAAACATGGTTTTTTTTTGTTTTTTTTTTTAATATCTCTGATTACCAAAGAGGTTTCCTGCCTTTCAGGGGTTTATTTGCCACTTGGATGTTTTCTTTTGTTTAACTGTGTACTTTCCTCTTGGGTTATTTGCTTTTCCTTATCGATTTGTACAGGGCCTTTACATATAGTGTGATGGGAAAGGTGGAAGCCTCTATTTCATGCAGTTATTCCAAGACTCAGGCTCCTTCTAACTCACATGGAGTACACCAACAGCTCCTTTCTATGTGGCAGAAAATGAGGAAAGAGGAAGACTTCCTCTGGAGGGAGGGTGGGAAGTTGCATAGAAGTCAGCTTTGGAAGTGCTGTTTATCGTTCACTTCTGCCTGCAGTCCAAGTCCAGATGCCAAGTATATGGCCCCTGGGAAATATGCTCTTACGATGTCCACAATGAACATTTGAGTTCATCTGATGAACTCAAAACACTGTCTCGTCCTTGTATCACAAGATCATGGTGATATTCTGCTAGATCACTTTCTAAAAGCTTTATTTATAGTTTTTCCTTTTTTATATTAAAATGTTTAGCAAATATGAAGTTGATTTGCGTATGGTGTGAAGTAGGCAACAATTTTATTTTTTTTTAATTCAGGTGCCTAATTGTTACCACATCATCTTGAAAAATATGTCCTTTCCCTTACGTACAGTAGCACTGTCATAGGTTGAGAATGGATAGGTGACTTTCTGGGCTCTCTATTCGGTTTGATTCCTCTCTATGATTCTCAGCATCCATACCACACAAGTTACATTGTATGCATATATAACTTTTAAAAATGAGAAACTGAGGAATAAAGGTCTGCCTATAGTTTGTTCCTTGGGCCTGGAACAAAGTATTTAACTGTTGTCTGTCTCATGCCTTTACATTTAGAGGATAGTGAGCTCGTAAGATAGTTGATGAGCTAGGTTTAATTTATAAAATGTTCTATTTTATATTAAATAGAATGCACAGTGCTTGGATCTGTTTCAGTTGATTATTTATATTTTTTCTTTGAAATGGTAAAGCAATTTAATATATGCAACAATTTTAGGACATGTCAGTTATGAGAATCATTTCTCAGCCTTTTTCTGCTACATCGATTGTGTTCTCTTGGGAAAATTATTTAACATTAAGTTAAAAAAAATCATTTAACATACAAAAATATTTAATACAAGTTCTGTTAGGATACCTTCTATTTTTTATTTTCTTACCCATTTTAGATCTTTCCCCTTTTTAGCTCTACTTATTTTCTGGAGGTCTTTATTTCTCTTAAGCATTTGAGTAGTGTGAATCTATATAGACCCATCTTAATGCTCTTTGTTGAAAGCCCCTCTCCACTGTTTTCTCAGTTGGTTTCCTTTTCTTTCTCTATTAAATGGGGGAAATGGTATTTATTGCTTTCATATTTTTGAAGAGTCCCCTATGAATCCAAACAATCGATCTCTCGCTGTTTGCATTTTTTCTCTGTCAGTGAAACTAAAGCTTATTTTTTTTCCTGCAGTTCCAGCTTTCTTCAACACTTCTGCGTTTTTATTGCTTCCTCCCCCACAGCCACAGTTTCCCACCTGTTCCCTCATGGGCCATGGGTGGCTCACAAACCTGTTTCAGGTGGCCCATAAGTGACCCGTCAGCTCACTGCTCCTGCCCTCACAAGCACAGTGGTCACCAATGCCACCTCTCATGCTTCCTAGCAACTGTGAGGGCCGAGGCCCACCTGTTCCACAGTTTCCCCCTCTACCATGGGAACAAACCTTCTTTAAAGTTTATGCCTCGTAACATTATAAATGAGGCATATCAGAGTAATCTGGATAATAAAAAAGAATGCTCTACCAAGTCCACCATAACAACCCGAAGTCCACATTTCCTTAGGACTTATGAACGGAACATGAATTTTATAGTCATAAATGCAGGTATACCAAAATGGTTTTACTTATCTATAAATAGAGTCAGGTTAAACTGAAAAACTCATCTTGGCTTGGTAGTAGACAATCCTGCCAGCTCCAGGAAATTCACTAACTTCTAGTCTAACAGTCCCTTAGTAAGGAGGAAGTGATAATTAATTAGCCAAGTTAGGATTCTCCCCTCTACCTAGATTTTTCTCTTCCTCCTGGATTTGACAGTGTCTGTATCACCTATGACATACGTCAGGGGTATGTGGGGAGGTTGGCATGAGTCCTTGGTCACCTTCTGTGATTGTTGGTCTGTTCTGAGCTGGAACTCATCTCCTTAGGCCTGGCGCTTTGCTGCCTGCATCTGCATTACCTGCTGCTGTTGTCCACAGCTCCTGCGTGGCTCCCAGGTTCTGCCTCCCCTTGCTCTGTTCTCTCCTGACCCTGTGCTGTTCTCATACCCACGATGAGTCCTCCTGTAGTCTATTTCCAGTCTATCAGCCCTTCCGGTCTCTTGTGTGCGTGCTAAGAGTGCTGGGAAAGAAAGTGTGGGCTGGAGGCTTTCCCTGCAACACTTGGATGCCCAGGCTTCTGCGGGGGCTTCTTTAAGATCTGTCTTCCTGGAAACATTCTTCAGTCTTCGCTTCCTTAGGTACCATCTTGGCTTGGTGATAGAAAACTTGACTTTCCCAGCTCCAGAAAACTCACTAACTTCTAGTCTATGGACTACTTCCTGTTTTGGCAGGGAGCGAGGGATAATTAATTAGCAAAGTTAGGATTCTGGAAGAATCCTAGGTGCCTTGCAACCTTCCGGCTTCTGCTCTTGGAGCTATCCTGTCCTGTCCTGTCCTGTCCTATCCTATCCTATCCATTCATGGAGGTGTCCGGCCTGTCCTGTCCAGGCATCCCTCAGCCTCCTTCAAGCTTCCTGTTATCAGGCTTTTCCTGGGGCCAGGCAGGAGTGAGGGTGGAGGCTGGCATGGTGAGTGCTATTTTCTTTTCTGTAGTTCCCAGGTGATGGGCCCCCCTTCTCCTTTCGGGTGGGTGGATGGCATCACATCACCATGAATTCATCCTCACTTTGTGGCATACATGATGTATTCTCGGTCCCCTGGAATTTGGCCTGTGATGCTGAAACCAACCTCTTGTATTTTACAAAATCTTTTTTCCTTTCAATTGTCTGACTCTTGCAACTGAAAAGCCATGGCTTTTAAGGCTGTTGTTTCCACTCTGGCTGCACAAAAATGAATTTTAGAACTAAAAAGTCCAGGATATAAAGTTTCATTCTCTCTCCGAAGTCCTTTCCCTAAAGGAAGTGCATAGTGAAGGACCTTACTGATGCTCATGTCCCCACTTCCATCTGGGATCTCTAATTATACAAGTCCTCTTGAACTAACTTTTCTATTGATTCTTATCTTCTATTTTCCAAACTACCCTTTGGTTCATTTTCCTACTTCAAGCTATTCATCATACTAGCTTCTCTGCTGTCACTTATTTACACCTGTGTGTATAAGAATCCAATTCACATCTCAACATATGCCGTATTGCAAAAAGGTATACATGCAGTTTGGACACAAATCAGATCTGGCTTATTTTTCACAGAGCAACCAGTAGTAGAAAGAGACAGCATATTTTGGGAAGTCATAGGTTTGGAAATTATTGTAATGGCAATGGAAAATAGGTTGTATGGAAATAGCAGATCCCGTGCAAACTACTGAACCAAAAAGTGTGCCTGAGGGGAAAGAATGAGGATGCTAATAGTTGTCAGGGTTGTAATGAACTTGTCATGTTTATTTACTTTTAAAAATTTGCTGATACATACAAAACAGAAAAATTGTTCAGATTTGTGGAGTACCATGTGATGTTTCAATGTACGTTGTGTTAGGTTCAGATCAGGGTAAGCATATCTAGAACTTGTTTTTCAGTATTGTTTTTATTTTATTCTTCAGTAGAGGCTGTTGTGTATGATGGCTTTGGGAGGCAGGAGAGCATAGTGATTAAGAATTGGAGCCCATGAGCCAGGAAGTCAGGGCCTGGAATCCTAGGTTCTGCTCTTTAAGAGGTGGTTATTTTGGGGACATGCTTCTTAACCATCAAAGTCCTTTCAACTGAACGTGGACAAGCATCCATCTGCATCACCTGGAGCTTGTTAAAAACTCAAATGTTGGTCTCTGTCTCAAGTCTGTGCATTTTGAAAAAAACCCCTGGATGCATTTTGCACAGTAAGAAAATGGTCCAAGGGAACAAGGAGCGGGAGAAAGAGGAAGGGAAGGGGAAATAAAATGAATAAAGATATACCATGTACAGGAACCTAGTAACCCTAATCAATGTAAATATTATAAGCCATAACCTGTGCTAAGACAAATAGTATCAACAAGTACAAAAAAGATGATCAGGGAATCAGAGGAGGAGGGGAGGGGGAGATGGAGGAAGGGAAAGGGATAAAAAAACAAGCTTTAAAAATAATTTTCACTGATGCATAACTAATAAGTGGATAAACACAAATGATAAACATAAATATATAAATATGTATAATGATTATAATGATTTAAAAAATCAAAATATAGGAACAGAAATGATATCATAGAGCAGTTGGGAAGATGAAATGGCATGATGCATGTCAGACACCAAGTAAGTGCTCAATAAATGTTCAGTTGTCAGCGTTATGATTGAGGTTGAACATCTTGAAGAAGAATAACTTTGGTAAAATGGTTCCTTCGCAGGTGAGTAGGTTTAAGTTTGAGGTGTAGCTGGAGAGGTTAGCTTGAGGGAGAAGAGAGGCTGGCTTGTCCACGGTTCCATCGGGGATGGACACTTCTCTCTCTAGGCACCCTTTCTTTCAGGAGATGGGCAATCTTGAAGCCTCAATGCCAGTCCCTCAAGACCTTCAGCTTTTTCTGTTCTCTCTGGACTCATAAAGTTCTAAAAATTATGAAGCCTTTCTTTGGCACACCTGTAAAAGTAAATGAATTCACTAAAGACATTTAAATGCTTTCAATAGATGGGCTTTAGTATTAAATATATATAGAGGCACTGGATTTTGACCTGGAATCCAAATGCTCATTTGAATTTTGCTTAAATTGGTGGAACTCTTACATGGATGGCTTTTGGAAGAATAGATGGTAAAGATGTTATTTCTGTTGTTTCTATGACGACAGATACGCTTCATGGAATATATCCATCATGCATGGTCCCGAACCATCTGGTTTCTAAGACCTTGGTGAAAACCCTTTAGGAATGAAGTGTAGGTAAACTTTAATCAGTTTTATAATTACTGTAGTCCTTGCAGAAATTATTTAACTTGATTTTGCAGCTGCTTCGACATAAGGCCCAGAGGTCTTATTAGAGTTTTTATTGCCACTTTTAAGGAGCAGTTTAAGAATCATTATTGTACTTTAGCTGCAGATGCCACTGTTTCTGTTTTAGGTCCTGAGACGAGGTTGGAGTGACATCACACAACGATGGAGAAAGGTCAAAGTTATTTTTTCCAACTGGCTCTGTCAAATATAAAAATTAACCATACTTTGAGCTAGGTTTTATGTATTGGTAATGTATGTTTGTGTTAGAGTTTCTGTCAAAACAGGGATTAAAGATAAATGTATCTAATTAAAAGAACATTTTCGTAGAGCTCCTGGTAATAGATACCTCTTTGTGAGGTCTTGAGGTATGGCTTTCTTTAACAACTGATGCAATTTGTGTGATTGAATCTGAAGAGGAGAAGTGACTTGATTTTCTGAAAATGAAACAGGAGTCTAAGCTTTGTCCAGTGTAAGTTCTAAGGAAATAACCCAAGTCATGGTTAGGTAAAGTTTGCTTATGTGGGGAGTTATATAAAATGCACATGCCTAACCTACTTCTGACCTTTCATGCCACCAAATAATGTTCCCCTACAGGGTTCAAAGCAGATTTGCTGTTAGAAAGCAGTGTACCTTAACTGGTGCTAGATGAGTTGATATATTTCAAACTGAACATTAGATAATTACAAAGTAAAAGCTTTCAGGATCCATTTAGGCAACTTTTGCCTTTTTCTTCCTTAATTGGGCTTCTGCTGTTAAGGAATATGTTTTCGGCATCTGTGTTTTTTTGTTTGTTTTGTTTTGTTTTTCTTTAGTGAGGGGGAGGAAAAAAGTGAGGAAAAAAGGGAGTTCTTCTTGCCTCTTATCAACTATCAAATGCAATTGGATTTATGGTTCAAAAGGCAGATTCCAAGGAAATAGAAGCTATCTTACAAAAGTGATGCCATTGCTTATCTCAGCTAATCCATTGAATCTTATAAAATACGTGATCCAAGAGAATAGTTTCATCTATCAATGAAAAAATTTAAATGTTGGGTAAAGGAGGCAGTAAATTTTCAAAATAAATGACAAATGTTACAGAGTATTTTCATATTAAAACTCATTTGTAACCTCTAGTTTGTATTGACATAATTTAGGAAGTGCTAGTGCTTGCATTTAAATATGTATTAGCTTCAAAGCTCATCAAGAAACCTCCCTCCCTCACGCAAAAGACCTCTATAAAATAAAAGCATACACTTGCTTTAACAAAAGTTCCCTTTGAAGATTAAGAATTCCCAAGCTTCTGCATATAAAATGTATGATTTTACCACTAGGCTAATAAGAGAGGCTTATGTTAGGGAATTTAATTGTGAGTACAGTAATTCTACCACCAGGGGGCTCTATATTTTTTCTTGAATGCAGCCAGAGAGAAAGAATGAGTATTGTGTTTAAGAAAAAAAATTTCATTCCTAAGTCCAAGCCACACTCTACAGCCTAAAGGCAAAAATATGGATTTCCATTCATCTGCTTAATGTTTAAAAACTGCATAGGGAGAATTGTACTTTTAGGTCTCCATTGCAGGTTTCTTTCCTTTGTAGAGAAAGAAAACTGTCTTATAGGTGTCTATCGTTTTGCGTATATAAAATTGAGATTCCTCACTATTTCCTCCACAAACCTTGACTTTTCCCTGAGTTACGAGGGGTAAGGAGAGTGAAGACGGTGTTTTGGATTTAGTGTGTCGAGCTATGAGGAATTCTGGTAAACTGCTGGGAGTGAACAGTTATGCGTGGGCGTGGTGGCCGCTGACTTACTGAGCGGGTACGCTGCGCAGCACCAGGCTGACGACGGCGCATGCGCTACAACCGTGACCCGTGATGAGGAGGGGCTTCCTGCGTGTGGCGGGAAATTGAGTTCCTGTGCATGTGGCAAGAATGAGCACTGAATAACAGAATGGATGCTGCAGAACGTAAAGGTACTGTAATAAAATTCATATGTGAGTGTCAGCGACTAGAATTTATTGACACGGAATGTCTAAAGTATTTATCTACTCATCTTTCTATTCATTTATTACCAATTTCCCTCACATTTTTTAAAAAAGTGATTTAAAGCAGCTATACCATTGAAATATTTTTTTTTTCCCAATTGGCTTATGTGACACCCGGAACATTTATAATGAAAATTGCGTTGGTTGGGAATTCTTATTTCTGACTTTCATTAAACTAGCTCTGTGCTCTTGAGCAATTTACTTTATCCCTGCTCTTTAGCAACTTGTGCGCACATAAAAAACAAAACAAAAGTGAGAAAGCAAAAAAATCTTTTTATATTTAGACTTTAGTTCTTAATTCCTTTTCTGGTAGTGCTGGAGATTGAAACTAGGGCCTTACACATGCTAGGCAAGCTACCGCTGAGCTATACCCTCAACTCCTGATTTCTCTTTCCTTGTCTGTCTGTCTGTCTGTCTGTCTGTCTCTCTCTCTCTCTCGGGACTGGGGATTGAACTCAGCACCTGCACACTGAGCTACATCCTTAGCCTTTTTTATTTTTTATTTCAAGACAGGGTCCTGTTAGGTCACTAAGTTTCCCAGGCTGGGCTCAAACTTGAGGTCCCCCAGCCTCAGTCTCTCGGGATGCTGGGATTACAGGAGTGCACCATCATGCTCGGCAACTAAATTACTTTTTAAGAGAGCTTTATTGAAGCATAATTTATATATGATAAAATTAACTTAGTATAAGTGTATAATTTAATGATGCCTAGAAAAGATAGCCAGTTGTGTGGCTACTGCCACAATCTAGTTTTAGAACATTTTCCTCACCCCCAAAATTTCCTCATGCCTGTTTGCATTCAGTTTTTTCTTGTAAACCAAGCCTGAGGAAACCAGTAATTTACTTTACATTTCCATGAATTTGTCTTTTTGGAAATTGCATATTAATAGAATCATATCACAGGTAGTTGGTTGTATCTGCCTTCTTTTACTTAACATAATGTCTGCGAGGTTCATATATACTGTGGTATGCATCATGATGTAAGGTGATACTTTGTATTGCCGAATTGTATTCCACTGTATGAACATGTCACAGTTTGTTCAGAGACAATTGATTTTTTTTCAGTTTAGAGATATTATGAATAATTTGGATGTGACCAGAGTTGAAAGGCTTTGTGTAAACCTATGTTGTATTTCTCTTGGATATATACTGAGAAAATAGAATTGCTTGCTCTCTAGGAATTATAATTTTTTTCCTGTTAAATTTCTAGACTTTATTTCTGGCTACTCACTCAAATGACAGAATAAAATAAAAATGAAAATGCATATTCATATAGAGACCACAGAGTTTAAAACAGAATAGATTATTAAATTTTCTCTCCCTAGAGAATGAATACATAATTTCTGTTGGAACAGGTTCAGTTTTTTGAAATTAATTTTTATTGGTACGTTTTTGCCATACATAATGATCACATTCCTCATAGGGAATTTGTACCTGTACATAATAGTTCTTAATTCTTTTTTTCCCATTCCCCTTCCATCCCTTCAACCCTTCTTCCCTTCTCCATTTATGAAACTTTGTTTCTATTATTTTCCTTCCATTCTTCTTCTTGTTTAAATCCCTATTCCCTTCTTTCCCTTCGCCCACCTGGCCTCCTTGTTCCCCTTCTCATTTGAACATTTTCTTCCTACTTCCCAATATCTATCCTCCTTATTTCCCTTTGGGTTTCTCACACAAGAGACAAATGTGACACTTAAACATGTGTGTCTGATTTATTTCACTTAAAATTATGTTCTCTAAGTGCACCCATCTACCTAAAAATGTTTCAAGTTTATCCTTCTTTATGGCAGAGTAGAACTCCATTGTATATAAAAACCACATTTTCTTTATCCATTCAGCCGTTGATGGGCATGTGGGCTGTTCCCAAGATTTAGCTATAAATTGTGCTGCTATAAATATGGGTGTGTATATCGTTGTGGTATGATGCTTTTAACCCTTTTGGAAAGATACCTAGAAGGGGAACAGCGGGATCAAATGAAATCTCTAGTTTTAGTTTTCTTGAGGAATCTCTATGTTGATTTCTGTAATTGTTGTACCAATTTATACTATTTTAAAGAACCTGCCAACAAACCTACTTTACATTCTCATCATCACTGTTTGATGGTTCCAGTTTCTCCACATGCTCAGAAACACTTGGCATTGTCAGTTTTTCCTCATGGCAGTCATTCTGGTGGTTTTGTAGTGGTGTCTCTTGTGCTTTTAATTCATATTTCCTTAATGAATAACGAAGCTGAGCAGTTTTATTCACTTAATGTCTACTTATTCATCTTCTATGTTCAAACATACATTCAAATATTATGCTCATTTTAACTGTTTTGTTTGTCTTCTCATTAAGTTATAAGAGATTTTTATATACTCTGAATACAAGTCTTTTCAGATGTATGCTTTGTAAATATTTTCTCCCAATCTTTGGTTTGTATTTTCATTTTCTTAATGGTACCTTTTGAAGAGCAAATATTTTCAATTTGATGAAGTCTGCATTATCAGCCTCTTTCATGTACATACTTTTGTTGTACTCCTCAGTGATATAAAAGAACAAAGAAATCTTTGGCTGACCCATTTTGAGCTAATTTTGAATATGATCTGATGTACAAGTCTAATTTCATTTTTTGGTATATGTATATCTATTTGTCTCAGCACAGTCCATGGAAAATACTGGTCTTTCTTGAGTTTTCTTGAAACTTTTGTCAATAAATCAATTAATCATAAATTTAAGAATTTATTTGAAGACTTTATATTTTGTTTCTTTGATCTATGTCTATCATTATACTTGATTGGTGTAGCTTCCTCATAAGTTCAGAAATAAGATAGTGTTGTGTTTTTATTTTTCCTCAATTCAAAATATCATCTAAATATCTCTATTTCCTCCTTAATCCATGAGTTATAAAGGACATTATTTAATTTCCAATAACTTGGGGATTTCCAAATTTCTTCTTGTAGATTATTTATAATTAATTTAATTGTGGTAGAAAACAGGTTTTAAATAACATCAACCACTTTAAATCCATTGAGGCTTGTTTTATGTCCTAGCTTATGGTCTGTACATGAAAAGAAAATGTATCTTTCTGCTTTTGCATGGAGTTGTTCTACAATGTCAGATTAAGTTGATTGGCAATGATTTCTTTCTAGTTATTCTATTAGTTATTGAGAATGCAACATTGAAATCTGAAACTACAAATTTTGAATTATTCATTTTTACTTTTCATTGTCAGTTATTGCTTCATGTATGCATGAGTATATTTTTATTATATCTATTCATTGTGTACTGACTTTTATTCTTTTGAAATCTCTGTCTTTAACAATGGTTTTGTTTTGTTTTGTTTTGTTTTGTTTTGAGACAAGGTCTTGCTATGAAGTTTAGACTGGCCTTGAACTCACTATGTAGCCTAGGCTGGCCTTGAACTCACAGTGATTCTCCTGCCTCAGCCCCCTGAGTGCTGGTATTACAGGCATGCACCACTATACCTCGCTTAACAATGTTTTTACTGAAGTCTATTTTGACATAGTCACTTCAGCTTTCTTATGATTACTATTTTCATTGTATATCTTATCCCATTGCTTTATTTTTAACTTATTTGTATCTTTCAATCTAAAGTGTTTCCTTTAAGCAAAATATAATTACTGTTCTATTTTTATGCAGTCTGACAATTTCTATCTTCTGATTGGAGTGTTTAGCTCATTCACATTTAATGTAATTATTGTTGTGGTAGGATTTGAATTTGCCACTTTGCTGTTTGTTTTCTTTTTTTTTTGTGGGTACGGGGGGTCGACCTTAGGACCTCGCTGAGTGATATCACTGGCCCTTTTCTCGTATGTGGGTAGTGGGAATAGAACTCAGGACCTTGCGCTTGGCAGGCAAGCGCTTATGCCGCTGAGCTATCTCATCAGCCCTGCTGTTTGTTTTCTACACATCTCATTTAATACTTCTCTATCTTTTATTGTGTGTGTGTGTGTGTGTGTATTTTTTTTTAATGTGGGTTCCGGGGGTCGAACTCAGGACCTCGTGCTTGCCAGCAGGCGCTGTACCACTGAGCGATATCATCGGCCCTTTTTTTCCTTTTTATGTGGGTACTGGGAGTCAAACTCAGGACCTCGTGCTTGCCAGGCAGGCACTTATGCCACTGAGCTATCTCACTGGCCCTTATTGTGTTTTTGTGTTAAAAGTTTTCACTGTATTATACTTTTGAAATTCTTCTACTGAATTTTAAGTAGCTTTTTGAGTTATTTTCTTAGTGGTTACATTAGGGATTCCAATATTCACCTTAATTTTTCATAATCTGCCTAAGATTAATACTGATAATTCTGGTAAAACACAGCAACTTTGCTCCAATTATTGTTCTATATCTCCCCCACCTTTGTGCTATTATTGTATATATTAAAATGATGAATGTTATAAACAATATTTGCAATATTATTATCTCATTGTAGAATCGTATGTTTTCAAAAACTTAAAGAAATGGAAAGTATATTTAAGGAATGTAACCATATATTAATAAATAATAAAATAAACATAGAGGGCCGGTGTGATGGCTCAGCAGCGTAAGCGCCTGCCTGGCAAGCCCGAGTTCGACTTCTGGAACCCACATATGAAAAAAGGGCCAGTGACATCGCTCAGCAGCACGGGCGCCTGCTGGCGCACGAGGTCCTGAGGTTGACCCCCGGTGCCCACACACACAAGAAAAAAACATAGAGAAAATACATTTATATAGCCTTTTACATCTACCCACATCGTTACCATTGTTGGTGTTTGTCATTTCTTCCTATGCTTTAGAATGATCATGTATTGTCATTTCCCTTCAATTAGAAAGACTTTCATTAGTATTCCTTATGATGGGCCTCTTAAAAACTATTCTCTTAGTTTGTTTTATACAAGGATGTGTATATTTTGCCCTCATTTTGGAAGGGTAGTTTTGGTGGATGCACAACTTTTGTTCGACATTTTTTGCTTCATTTCTTTGAATGTGTCATTCTACTACTTTCTGACCTCAGTTGTTGCTGCTTACAAACCACCTATTAGTCATATTATTATTTCCCCATGTGAGATGAATCACTTTTCACTTGAGGTACTCAAGATTTTTTTCTTTGTCTTTCTTTTTTAGTGATTTGATACTGGTATGTTTAGATGTGGCTCTCTTTGAGTTTACCTGTGGTCTTTTTTATTTCCCTCTTTTTTCCTGTATTTTCTTTCTGTCTTTATTTTTTTACTATGGTGCTGGGGATTGAACCCAGGGCCTTCAAGTGCTCTACCACTGAGCCACATCCCCACCCCAAGTTTCTTGTTTTTCACCAAATTTGAAAGGTTTGGCCATTATTTCTTCAAATATTTTTTATATCCCTTTCTCTCTTTCTTCTGGAACTCCCATTACACTTATATTGATATATTGGATGCTGTCCTACAAGTCTCCAAAACTCTGTTTATTTTTCTTTGATCTTTTTTCTCTCTGGCCTTCAGCTAGGGTCTGTAGAAATTCTTTCTTCTGCCATCTCATATCTGTTGTTGAACCCACTGAATGAAATTTTTATTGGTTATTGTACTTTCAACCGTAGACTTTCCATTTGGTTTTTTAATGGTTTCTATTTTCTATTGTAATTACTTATTTGTTGAGCCATTGCCATCATATTTTTCTTTCATTCTTTAGACATGGTTTTCCTTTAATTATTTGAACATACTTTAATAGCTACTTTGAAGTCTTCGTCTATTAAATCCAACATCTGTGCCCAATCAGTGTTAGTTTCTATTGACTGATTATTTTTCTTCCTTTGTATGGGTCATGCTTTCTTAGTTCTTTGGCTGTCTCGTTTTCTTTTTTTGTTGAAAATTACATATTTTATATAACATATTATAGAAACTGTGGGTTCTGACTCTCTTTACCTAAGATTTGTTGTTATTGTTTTTAAGTGACTTATCTGGGCTTAATTGCAGGACCTATCTCCCTCAAAATACAGAGCCACAGATTTTTTTTTTAAGTTTTTAAAAAATTATATTTATAGTTTTTAGCCAAGATTTCAAGGAGTTAGTTCTGTGTCTACATTGTCTACTGTTTCTTAAACACTTCAGCTTATAACACTTCCACTCTCTGTCACAACACATTTGTGTTTGTGTAGAGGAACACATTAACAATCCAGGCAATTTTCAATCCTGCTTCAGATTTTACTTTCTGTGAACTCCTCTTGCTTCTCCTTATGTATATCTGTATTTTCCCAATCAACCAGGGATAAATATGAACTTACCTAGTTCTTGTATAGCTTTCTTATATGTAGTTTCTGTCCATTAAATTTCCATCTGGGACTTTCATGGATAATATTGCTGGTCATTAATATCCATCATTTATCCAAAACAGCCTCCACTGACAGAAGGCTATTGATTTTCTCAGTCTCACCTTGGTATGAAAGGGCAGCCAAGCTCCAAAAATCTGCAGGCATGCGATGTTCTTACCCCCAATTCTAGTAGTTTGTCATGAAGTAATGCTTCTTAATATATTATTTATTTTGGTCCATATCTAGAGCCTAAAATGCATATTTTTGACATTTTTTTAAATTTAAATTTGCTTTCTGGGCTGGGGATTTCCCAATCTCTTCACTTTACTGTAACTGGAAGTCCCTTCCTCAATGAGTTTTTAATTTATGATTATCATTGATAGCTATATTTTCCCACATAATGTTATTATCCTCTGCATCTTTTGAAGCATTAATTAATGATGCAGTATTTATTAAAAGAATGCTCTGCTATAATCTCTAGTGTTGTCTTCCAGCCACTGATACTTGCTTTGGGAATTTTGATGATGGAAATTTTTTTTATCTAACAAAAGATGGTTGGGCAACAACCAGTGCTCATATTCCTCTTTCACATAGTTCTTAAGTGTTTTCTTAATAAAACTGTTAAGAAGCTGCAATTTTTCAATGAATCCATCAGGATTAACAATTAAGTTCATTCATATGTCCACAATGACAATGACATCAACCAGATAACTTTGAGAGTCATCGCAATTATGGAGATATTAAGATATGAAAAATGTATTTCTTAGAACTGAAAAAATATGTTAATATTTATAATCTACTTTAGATGTATTAGCTTTCCATCACTGTGACAAAAAGCATGAGAAAATCAACTTGAAGTAGGAAAGATGTATTTTGGCTCCAAGTTGCAAAGCTTTTAGCCTATGTTTTATTTGCTGGCTCCATTGGTATTGGCCTGTGGCAAGGCAGAATATCATGACGGAGAGGGCACAGTATAGCAAAACTACTCACCTTATGGTATCCTGGAAGCATAGAAAGGCAAAGAGGCATTGAGGAAGGGGCCAGGTACAAGATAAACTCCCCAGGTTCAACCTCCATGGCCCTCTCCCTTCAACTAGGCCCTACCTCCTAAGTTTCCATTACCTCCCAATGTTGCCATCAAATTATGCCCTTGTCAGTGGATTAATCCACTCATAAAGTAAGAGCACTTCTGAACACATGAGACTTTTGGAGGACATTTAAATCTAAACCATAACAACCCAACATTGGGGTTGGTGTATTATATGGTAATTCTATTTATAAATCTTAAGGAGTCTCCATACCATTTTTCATAATCATTGCACTAATTTACATTTCCATCAACAAGGGTGTTATCAGAATCATCACTTTATAGATAAGAAACTTGAGATTTAGAATGATAAAGCTATTCACTCAAAGTTACAGTTAGCAAGTGGTAGAACCCATAGTTGAAACCAGGTTTGTGATACTGCTTCGGAGCAGGTGCTTTTCCTGATAAGCCAGCACTGCTTCCTGAGTGGTGTGGTAAACCCAGAGTCCCTACAGAAGGTGGAATAACTAGAGACAGAGTGGAGATTTTCTTTCCAAGAAATTTCATATATAATTTTTCTTATTACCATCTGGCTAGTGGTCCTTTGACTCTATTATGCCTTAACAAGAAGAGGTACCCATGTTAATATATTTATATTCCTATTCTATCTATAGAGTTTCCTAAACTTAATCTAGAGTTCTAAACCAACATCTGTTTCTTTCTAGGTGTTGTCCATGTCCTTTTTTGATGAATATATAGCTTTGGTTTCTTGACAGCATTTATCTTTCCATCTCTCCATTATTCCATCCATCCATCTACACACCCTTCCATGTGTTTGTCCATACATCCATCCCTCCCTCTCTACTCATTCATAATTGTGCCAGACATTGTTCAAGGTTTTGTGATACAGAAATTAATCTGGGAGACTGACAGCCTGTGACCTAATGAAATTCCCTATCTTCTAAAGAATGCCAAGAATGTTGCTATTACTTACCTTAGAAAAATTTTTAAAATTACATTGTATTATAAAATCCATGGAATTTCAAGTTGAGCAATCAAAGTAGCCTAACTAGGAAGCTGGTCATCCTTTCCTCCCATTTTGCTATGCTTTCTATTTTTCAAGAGGTTCCTATACCAAGAGGGAAGGGGCATATTTTATTTTATTTTTGAAGGGGCATATTTTAAAGTGACAGGTAGACAAACTAGCATTCTCCAGTGGTCCTCCCACACCCAGCTGCAGAGGATGCCCCCTTTGACCTCATCAAAGACCCATTTAGCACATACATTTCAAAGGAGAGAGACTAAGTTCCTTTTGCCCTCGTCCCAGCTGCAAATTCTTAGTCTCAGATCCCATTTTCAGTAATGATTTAATAGACATATATCTAAAATAATAATCACGTCCTCCCTCTACCCTGCCCTTCTCAGCTGCGGCTTCCTACCTTGAATTGGATCTGAACTGTGATTAATATATGTGTTTAAAGAAACAATCATTCCCCCCTTTTTTTTCTTCCTCACAGCTATATTTTTCCCACCCTAGCGATTCCTCTCCTAACCCTGTTACCCATACAGACTCATGGAAGCTTTAAAATAAATACTGGATCTTGTAACTAGGCTTCATGTTATACCAGTGTCCTGATTCTGTGCTTTCATCCCAAAACGCAGAAGCTGTTTTGAACAGTTGTGTTCACATGTCTCAAATGATACGAGGATGATGAAGTCCTGAGGACAAATGCCTAGTGGCCGCAGCTCTTCTGTGGTGTACCAACACTTTTCTATTTTCCTTCATGACACTGAAGGAGGGCCGAATGAGCTCTACGGCATCTTAGGTACATAATACTGCATTCTCTTACTGGGGCATTCTCCTCTTTATGTCATATTAGGAGCTGCAAGTTCAGAAGATCTAGCAGAGCCATGTGTTTTCTTTAATTGAAGTGAAATTAACATAACATAAAATTAACCATTTTAAAGTACACGATGCATTGGTGTTTAGTATATTCACAGTGTTGTACAACCATCCTCTCTCTAGTTCCAAAATATTTTCATCACCTGGAAGGTGACTCCACATCCATTAGGCAGTCATTCCCCTTTGCCCCTCCCTTTAACCCTGAAAACCATTAATCTGCTTTCTATCTTTATGCAAGGACTAATTTTTTTAGAAAGAAAATCAGCCATACTACTTATTTCAACAGACTTCCGAATGTGGTTTGTTCACAGCTGAGTGATGAAGGTCTCAAAGCTGTAACTCTCTGGCAACCAGACAGAGCTAGTACATTGTACTCTCATAGAAAATATCTAGGCAACTAATTAAACTCACAATGAGTTGGACCTGGGTCTATTATGGTCCAGACTTCCTGAGATCCAGATTTAACGTGTGACAATTTGAGCATTGTAAGAAAGAACATTTCTCAACTCTACTCTCCATGATTGAAGACCTAACAATAGCCGTTCAGGACACTTTAAATGAAGTCAGGCATTGCCATGGAAGAAGATGCCAAGAATAGATATTAAAAATTGGAAGGAGACAGGGGAGGTGAAAGAATGTTCAAAATACTTTGAAGGAGCTGGTGAGATAGCTCAGCAGCATAAGCGCCTGCCTGGCAAGTGCGAGGTCCTGAGTTCGACTCCTGGTAGCCACATAGGAGAAAATGGCCGGTGATATCGTTCAGCGGCACGGGAGCCTGCTGGTGTGCAAGGTCCTGAGGTCGACCCCCGGTATCCACCCAAAAAAAAAAAAAAAAAAAAGAAAAAACAACTTTGAAATGCCAACCACAGAAATTCTGTACAAAATCAAAAGAAAAGAAGGAAGAAGTGTTTAACTCCCCTAGGTTTAGTCGCAATCCCGTGCCCTCCTCCCACTGGACTAATTCTGTAAGTGCATACATTGGGCCTTTCTTTTCTCTCAACTGCACTGTTTCTTGGTGACTCCCCCCAACAATTAGTGTGTTTTAGAGGGTTTGTTAATTAGTTAGAGGTTAGTTAGTTCTAGAGGGTGTTAGTAGGTGTTCTGGAGAAATGGTTCCATGGTTTCATCACTTACTCATTTTCTCATTCATCTATTCCACAAGTGTTGACCAAATTCCTCTAATATACTTAGCACTACCCTAAGTGATGACGATGAGGGTGGGAACACAATGGAAGAACCAAGTCTATAAAAATTAAAACAGTTTTCTTTATTACAGGTCCTCTCAGGACCTAAATTTAATGAGACAATGTGAATTGTGAAACTTCAAGAGGAATTTCAAAGAATTTCTCTACAAGGGATTCGATCATATAGAACTTGCCTTCTTTTGAAATAAATTGGGAAATACATTAATGTTAAGTGTGAAAAGAGTTCTTTTTCTAGTTTCTTCTACTGCCATATTACTTAATTGCCCAAGTAGGTTCTTAGCCTTTTCCTTCAGTGTGAAGTTATGTGTGTGTTTAGGTTCATAGACTAATGCTTTTCTATGGTGCTACACTGCCAACTCCATGAAAAACCAGCATGTGTCACCTAATATATATCTAGTAATAATTTAAATTCGTTGAATGGATACCTGCAATAATTTGCTTATCTCTCACCTTCCTCAACTTTGCCCACTGTTTTTTTTTTTTTTCTCTAAGATACAAGAACATCACAGAATGATGCCAGATAGATTGCATACCACAGGTAAGAAGTGCACATTTTCTCACTGGGCTTAGGAATTGCTCTAGGAGATGAGAGACTTTACAGAAAAAAGTCCCCTCTACTTAATAGATTATAATATTGAAATAATAACTTGTTGGCATTATTATGTATAGCACTATTTTAAGTTCTTAGGCACAGAGTGTTAGTCATTTAATCATGGTAATAACTCTATAATGTAGACATTATTATTATATCTTTTCTTCCAGTATGAAAACTTAGTAGTGAGATTATATAATTGTCAAATCTGCACAGTGGGTAAATGGTGGAGCTGGGATTCAGGTTCTGGTGGTCAGGATCCATTTTCCCAGCTACTCTGCATTTCCATTTGAATCTATAATGCTCTTATGCTCTTAGAGCTGTGATACTCACATGGTTTTGGAGCAGAATTAACTTTCACAGCATTTCAGTATTAGCTAGGAAAATCAATTGCATCTATGAGTGTTCCAATGACCAGATATTGGTAAATGTCTTAGTGACTTTTGTCATTGCTGAGACAAAATACCCGGCACCCAAAGTTAAAGGAGGAGTGAATTTGGCTCACAGATCATAGAGGTTTTAGTCCATAGCTAGCTGGCTCCAAGGCAGGGTGACGTGGCGGGGGGGCATGGCAGAGGAGAAACAGTTCATGGCAGGTGAAAGGCAGGAGGGTAGCAAAGCAGTGAAATAGCTAGGAAGCAAGTGACCAACAGCAAGTGACCACAGCAGCCCTCTTTCTGTCCCTTATATTCTATCCAGGCTACCTGTCCTTAGGGTAGGTAGCACTCACACCAGGGTGGGGCACCCTTAATCCTAGCATCACACCATCAATCAATACCAGCATCACAACCTTAATCCCAGCATCACACACTCTAGATCCAGCCACCTCTGAAAAGCCCAACCTATAACCACATGAGGCTTTGGGAGGACATCTAGATACAAGCCATAACAGCAAGGTACTATTACTTTTAAGGAGAGAGAATGTTTTTAGGCATTAGTTATTTTTCCATAATTATTCTAAGATGAACTTAAGCAGTCTTATTGGAGTAGCCCATGTTGATTATTTGTTAGAACATACTGCTTTAGGATATGTGTAGCCATTCCTCTGTTGAGTGGCTACTATTCTCTTGATAAAGTTTTTAAATTTTTCTTTTTGCTTTTTTTATTTTAAAGAAAAAAAATAAAAATAACAATAAAACAGAGTCTCAAGACAGGCTAGTAGGAGAGTAACAATAATTAATACATTACATATTGTTGTCTTCATAGTAGTTATTCAGAGTACAAGTTATAGGCATGAAATCTTGTCCAAACATTAGCACAAACCTTTCTTTTCAATGAACTAAGAGAAGTTAGCTGTATAAATATCTTAACTATCTTGTGTATAAATATATTTTTTTCTTTTTCCCTTCCTTCCTTTCCTCTTTCCCCATCGCCATTTGTCTTTTGTTTTGAACATTGTCTTCCTAATTCACAGTATGTATTGTACATTTTGGATCCTATTTACTCGTTCAGTTTTTCACACTAGTGACACAATACGATGTTTACACATATGGGTCTGATTTATTTCACTTACGAGTTGGTCTAGAGTTACATCCATTTACATATAAAAGTCTCAAGTTTATCCTTCTTTATGGCTGAGTGGTATTCCATTGTATAAAAAAAAACCCTACATCTTTTTTATCCATTCCTAGGTTGATGGGCATTTGGGTTGTTTCCAAGATTTAGCTATTACAAATTGTGCTGCTATAAACATGGGTGCACATGTATTACTGTGGTACGATGTTTTTAATTCTTCTGGGAAGATACCCAGAAGAGGAATGGCTGGGTCAAATAGGACCTCTAATCCTAGCTTTTAAAGGAATCTCTGTACTGATTTCCACAGTGGTTGCACCAGTCTGCACTCCCACCAACAGTATAGAAGGGTTCCTTTTTCCCCATAGCCCCTCCAGCATTTGTTATTGATTAATTTCTTGATGATAGCCATTCTTTCTGGAGTGAGATGAACTCTCAGTGTTGTTTTAATTTGCATCTCTCAAATGACCAATGATGTTGAAGATTTTTTCATGTATTTATTTGCTATTTGTATTTCTTCATCTGAGAAGTGTGTATTCATCTCAGATGCCCATTTTTTGATTGGGGCTTTGAATTTGGGGGGGGTCTGATTTTTTAAATTCTTTATATATTCTAGATAGAAGTCCTTTGTCTGAGGGATGATTGGCTAAAAATTTTTTCCCACTCTGGGCTTGTCTTTTAACTCTATTGGTGATTTCTTTTGATGTGAAAAAACTTTTTATTAAGATGAGCTCCCAGGGCCAGTGAGATAGCCCAGTGGCATAAGAGCCTGCCTGGCAAGTGTGAGGTCCTGAATTCGACTCCCGGTACCCACATATGAAAAAAAGGGCTGGTGATATCACTCAGTGGTACAGGTGCCTGCTGGTGTGTGAGGTCCTGAGGTTGATCCCGGGGAACCCCCCCCACACAAAAAATAATAAAAAATAAAAAAAAGATGAGATCCCAGTTATTGATTCTTTGAAGTATTTCCTGTGCAGTTTGGGTTTTGTTCATGAACTCTCTGCCTATACCTATGTCTTCAAGATTTCTACCTACTTTCTCTTCCAGTAGATTCAGTATTTCTGTTTTAATATTTAGATCTTTGATCCATTTTGACTTTGGTTTAGTGCATGGTGATATACATGGATCTAGTTTTAGTCTTCAGCATACAAAAAGCCAGTTTTTCCAGCACCATTTATTAAAGAGGCTATCTTTCCTCCAGTGAATATTTTTGGCCTCTTTGTCAAAGATAAGGTGGCTGAGTGTGTTTGTAGTTGTGTCTGCATCTTTTAATATGTTCCACTGATCCTCAGGTCTGTTTTTTGCCAGTCCCATGCTGATTTTATCAAAATGGCTTTGTAGTATAATTTCAGGTCAGGGATTTTGATGCCCCTTGCCTTGACTTTGTTACTCAGAATTGCTTTTGCTATTCTAGATCTTTTCTAGTTCCAAATGAATTTTAGGAATGTTTTGTTTAGATCTGTGAGGTATGCTAATGGTATTTTGGTCGGGATTGCATTAAATCTGTATAGCAGTTTTGGGAGTATGGCCATTTTCACTATGTTGGCTCTTCCTATCCATGAGCAAGGTATAACTTTCCATTTTATGATATCCTCTTCATCTCCTTTTTTAGGGTAATATAATTTTCACTGTACAGATCTTTTAAATACTTTGTTAGACTGATTCCTAAGTATTTCATTTTTTTAGATGCTATTGTAAACGGTGTGGTTTCCCTAATTTCTCTCTCAGTGAGTTTGTTGTTTGTGTACAGGAATGCTATTGATTTTTGAGTGATGATTTTGTATCAAGCTATGCAACTGAATCTGGTTATTAAATCTAGAAGTCTTTTGGTGGAGTTTTTGGGGTCTTCTATATACAGTATCATGTCATCTGCAAATAATGATAATTTAAATTCTTCCTTTCCTGTCTTTATTCCTTTTATTTCTTTCTCTCGTCTAATTGCTCTGGCTAATGTTTCCAGAACTATATTGAATAGAAGTGGTGATAATGGACATCCTTGTCCTGTTTCTGATTTTAGAGTGAAAGCTTTCAGTTTTGACCAATTGATACGATGTTAGCTGTTGGTTTGTCATAGATGGCTTTTATCAGATTGAGATAAAGACCATATATTCCAATTTTCTGTATGGTTTTTATCATGAATGGGTGTTGGACTTTGTCAAATGCTTTTTCTGCATCTATTGAGATGATCATGTGATTTTTGTCTTTGGCTCTGTTAATATGGTGTATTACATTTATTAATTTGCAAATGTTGAACCATCCTTGCATCCCTGGGATGAATCCTACTTTGTCATGGTGTATGATCTTCTTGATGATTTGCTGCATTCTGTTTGCCAGTATCTTATTGAGGATTTTTGCATCTATGTTCATTAGGGAGATTGGCCTATAGTTTTCTTTTATGGTTGGGTTCTTCTCTGGTTTTGGAATTGGGGTAATACTTGCTTTCAGGAATCATTTTGTAAGTATTGCTTCCCTTTCAATTACCTTAAAGAGTTTCAGCATTAGTGGCATTAGTTCTTCTCTAAATTTCTTGTAGAATTCCACAGTGAATCTGTCAGGGCCTGGGCTTTTCTTTGTTGGTAAATTTTTAATTACATTTTCAATTTCATTGGCTGATATCAGGTTATATAAAATTTTTATAACTTCTTGATTTAGTTTTGGCAATTTGATTGTGCTAGGAATCTGTCCATTCCTTCTGTGTTTTCCATCTTATTAGAATATAGGTTCTCATAGTAGGTATTGATGAGCTCCTGGATTTCTGTGGGATCTGTTGTGATTTCACCTTTTTCATTCCTAATTGCTTGAATTTGTGGTTTTTCTTTCCTCTTTTTGATGAGGTTGGCTAATGGTTTATCAGTTTTATTTAATCTTTCAAAAAGCCAACTCTTTGATTCGTTGATTCTTTGTCTCTATTGCATTAGTCTCTGTTGCATTAATTTCTGCTCTTATCTTTATAATTTCCTCCCTTGTATGAGCTTTGGTTTTGATTTGTTCTTCTTTTTCTAGAAATTTGAGGTTCAGCATCAGGTTGTTTATTTGAGCTTGTTCTATTTTCCTGATGTGTGAGTTCATTGCTATAAATTTCCCTCATAAGACTGCTTTAATTGCATCCCATAAGTTTCAGTATATTGTATTGGCATTAGCATTTAATTGTATATACTGTTTAATTTTGTCTTTAATTTCCTCTGTGACCCATTGGTTGTTCAGAAGGGTGTTGTTTAATTTCCACAAGTTTATGTAGTTTTTGTGATTTCCTTTGTTGTGGATTTCCAATTTCATTGCGCTATGGTCAGGTAGTATGCATGGAATGATTTCAAGTCCTCTACATTTACTTAAACATGTTTTGCCAGCTAATATATGGTCTGTTTTGGAGAATGTCCCATGTGAAGCTGAGAAGAATGTGTATTCTGATGTTCTGCAGTGAAACACTCTGAAGACATCTACCAAGTCCATTTGTTCTCAGGCTTGGTTTAATTCTAATTTTCCTTTGTTGATTTTTTTGTCTAGTTGATCTATTTGTGAGAGTGGGGTATTAAGGACCCCCACCACAATTGTGTTAGTGCTTATTTGATTTTTCATGTCTGTTAATATTTGTTTTACATAGTTGGGTGAACCTGTGTTTGCTGCTTAAATATTTATGATTGTTATCTCTTCTTCTTGGGGTTTTCCCTTAATGAGTATGTAGTGACCTTCTTTGTCTCTTTTGATCAGTTTTGGCTTAAAGTTCACATTGTCTGCAAATAAAATAGCTACCCCTGCTTTTTCTGGGTTCTTGTGGCATGTAGAATTGTTTTCCATCCTCTGACTTTTAGTCTATGAATTTCTTTTCAGGTTAAATGTGTTTCTTCAATGCAGCATATTGTTGGATCTTGCTTCTTGATCCATTCTGCCAGTCTGTTTCTTTTGCTTGGTGAGTTGAGACCATTTACATTGATGGTTATAACTGATATGTATTGGCTTAACTTTTTTATGTTGTTTTCCTGTTATTTGTTCCTGTTTTTCTCCTCTGTTTAATTGCTTGCCCTGCATGGTGGCTTCTTTCTATTGGTGTTCATGTGTTTGTGGTCTTCATTATCTCTTTCTAATATGTCCTTCAGAGCACTCTGTAGAGATAGTTTGGTGATCATGAATTTCTTTGGTTGTTCTTTGTTATGGAAGTATCTTATTTCTCCATCAATTTTGAAAGATAGTTTTCCAGGGTACATCAATCTGGATTGAAGATTGTTTTCCTTTAGGGCTTGAAATACCTCACTCCAAGCTCTCCTTGATTTGAGGGTTTGTGTTGAGAAGTCTGCCGTGATTTTTATGGACTTTCCTTTATAGGTGATATGTTTCTTCTCTCCACCTGCTTTTAGTATTTTGTTCTTGTGTTGAGTTTCTGGAATCTTAATTATTATATGCCTTTGTGTAGATTTATTTTGGTCATGGCTATTTGTAGTTCTATATGCTTCATTTATTTGTATGTCAAATTCTTTATCCATTTTTGGGAAGTTTTCTGCCTTTATTTCTGTGAAGATGTTTTTAATGGCTTTTGTGCTGTGTCCAACTTTCTCATTGATTCCAGTCAGTCTTATGTTGTTCTTCTTTGCTTCATCCTGTAGCTGTTGGATTGATTTTTCATGGTCTCTTGCTATTTTAAAGATATCTTTCTTTTCCTGGTCACTAGTCGCATTCCTGCTTTCTAGATCTTATATTCTATCCTCACCTTCATTTAATCTGCTGCATATACTTTCAATGGAATTTTTAATCTCCTGGATTTCTATTTGGATCTGTTTCATGGATTTCATTTCTTGTCTATGTTTGGCATTCATGGTTTCCATTGTTTTCCTGAGCTCCTGTACTTGTTTATTTGTGTCTGCTTTTATGTCTTTCATTTTGATCATTTCTTTTTGCACCTGAGATATTATTTTTTCTATGACCTCTTTCATTTGTTTTTTCACTTCTGCTGCTATCATTTCAGAGAGTTCCACTTGTTGGCTTCTGATTTCCTCTTTCTTTTTGTGCTCTGGAGTTGTCCTGAGTGGGCTGGGCATTTTGGGTTCATTTTGCTTCTCTGTCTTGTCATTTTCTATTTTCTATTTTATTTGGTTTTCTGTGTTGATGCTTCTAGATTTCTTATGTTAGATAGCCTTATCACTGGTGTTGGGGCTTTCCTAGGAGATGTCTGTTCCTCCAGATGTCTTCTAGATGTAGGTGGTTCTGGTCTTTATGTCTATACCAAGAACCTACCTTCCCAATATATTAAGAATGAGGAGTTGCTATCTATTTGACTTAGTGCCCATTCCTTTGGTACTGGACTATGGTGATGGTTATGACCCCTTACAACTGCAGTGTTGTCATAGACGGAAAAACTGCTTATAGCATGTATTACATCTTGGTTAATGTAATTCAGTTAGCAATAACAATAGGGTCAAGTACAGCCTGGCTACTAACAAATTGTGGTAATTATTAGTCTGATATCTATAACCGTAGGAGGAAGTTCTACAGATATATAATATAAATTTATACCAGGAATTTGTGTGCAGTGATTTCCCACTTAGTAGAGTGATTTTACCCTGTTGTGGGGGAGGAGGTTCAAGAGGATAAGGGGTAGGATGGAAAGATGAATGAGGTTAAATATAGTAGGAGCAAGATTGGAAGGCATAGGATGATCATCCAGGCTTTGGGTAATTGTAGGACACAGAAGGGAAGGATTGGGGGAGAAGGCCTAGGAGTTTTGCAGTGAACCAGAAAGAGAAGAGACAATGTTTATGCACATGAAAGTATCATAAAGTCAAGTGAGATAGTTGACCAAAGAGAGGAGGAGGGCGAGTAGAATAAAACAAAACAAAACAAAACAAAAGATTAGAGATCTAAATCATGAACAAGAGAGAAAAGAAGGAAGAAAAAAAAAAAGGATAAGAAAGAAAAGAAGAAAAAAAAATCCAGTAAACAAAAATATCCTCACACATTGAAAAAACAACACACAGAAAGAAAAAACATGACAAAACAGAACAGAGAAAACAAGAAAAGAAAGGGAAAACAAACAAAAAAGAAACAAACAACAAAAATAAACAAACAAAACAAAAAACAAAACAAAACAAAACACTAATCCAGCTAAATACAAAGAGGGAAACCCATCAGACAGAGAAAAATGAAAGTAGTGAAATTCCTCTAGTGTCTACAGTTCTGCAGTAGGTCCACCTCTGATCCCAGAATGTGTACTCTGGCCATGATTGCAGGTGGATTTTTGCTGGGTTTGGGTCTGATCTTTGTCTCTGGATTTGGGGGATGGGATTAGTTTTCTGTGGCTGGATTTCTCCCCAGTCATTTAGAAAAGAAAAAGAAAAAGAAAAAGAAAAAAAAAAAAGAAGATACAAGGAAAGAGAAGGGGGCGGCCTTACCCTCCCGCTTCTATTCCTCGTGTCTTTTTTCCTAAGCACAACACTGGTTCCCTTAACTTACCACCTGTTGGCTCTTAATGTTACTGTTGCACGAGACATTTCCACACCTATAGTTCTGCCTGTCCATCGCGTGCACCTTAGCCAGGGTCCTACTGTGTCGCTGGCGTTCCCGCAGGTCTCTAGGCCCTGAGTCCCACCAGTGGAGGGAGGGCGGGGCGGATCTCAGACTCTTCTGCACAGTAGAGGACGGGAGGAGCTGAATTCGGACTCTTCTTGCCAGCTGCGCTGCTCTGGGTCAATGGGGGAAGGGAGAAGCAGAACACGGACTCCCCTCGCCAGCAGTGCTGTCCCAGGTCGATGGAGCATTGTGCTTTTGATATCTGCTTTTTTTCTTTAATTGATTATATGTATTTAATTGAGAAAAGGTTCAAAAAAATGAAAACCTTGGCTCTTCTTGGCTTGGGAAGTGTTTTCGCAGGAATTGATTTCAGAAAAGTCCTGAATAAAGAGAGGGCACTTGATAACCAGAAGAGCGGGGATCTACGCGAAAGCGTAACAGCAGGGCTAGTTCTCCAAGAGGAGGGAATTTAAAGCCTCATTAAATAGAGTGAGGAGAACATGTCATGGACTAGATGGAGAAGACCCAGGCAGATGGGTTTAAAGATGGCCTTGGTGGTGCAATCTTCCTGAGAGGAGATAGAAGACAAAAATGTTTTCAAAAACGTGAAAATAAAAATATACATATCAGTCAACTGGTTTTTGAAAGATATTGAACCAAGGTAAACAAACAAACAAATCCTTCTAATTTACCTTCATTGCCCTCTGGCCCAGAATCACTCAGGATGCAATAACATGCTCTTTTGCTAAGATAGAAAACGCTCTTGAATGCTAGCTCCTGGTAAACATGTGTAATATAAATGAAGAAAGAGATGGAACAGGGGACCTGATCTCCAACATCAGTGTCTTCCTGTACCACAAAAGTGGTCAGGATTGAATTTTTGTTACTGACTGTGTTAGCAGCTCATTACTATAAAAAATACTTGAGATAATCAACTTATAAAAAAAAGGATTATTTTGATTCTTGGTTTTGGATGTACATGATCAGCGCATGATCAGTTGGTCCATTGCTTTTGGGTCTGTGACAGCATCACTTTGGGGAAAAAGCCTTTAATATGTGGATTTTGGAGTGCATTCCAGATCCAATTTAAAGCATGCACTAAGCCTGATTCTTGGAATAGCTTTGGATATGCCATACTTTTCCTCCTCCTAGGAGAGTGGGTGCCATTTAACAATTGCCCCATTTGCTGATTCAACAGGAAAGGCCATAGACTCCTACCCACCCACAAAAACTGCAGTTGATGCCAGGAATGTGAAGGAGGGGCTGTCATGCCCCGACCTTTTCCAAAAGGAAAACTCAAGACTTTAGGAAAGGATTCTGAATCTTTGTAGGAGAATGGAACAAGAATGGGGAGAATTTCACATATTATTTCTGGCTAACTTTTAAGGGAGGCTCTTTCCCAAATAGTCTCTCAAGATTTCTTTATTAGCTCAGCAGGCTTTTAGTTAGACAGGACAATTTTGGAAGCGAGGGAAGTAGGATTTTCAGATTACATGTACTGTACCAGTAAAATTTCAAAATCTTGGCAAGGGTCGGGGTGGGGCTACAAAGAGTTGCCATGCTTTTAGTTTGCCAAGTGAAGACATTAAAATGTAACACACACTACTAACACTTGCTATAATTAGCACTGCAGAAGAGAAAGAGAATTTTATTTATTTGTTTGTCTGTGTGTTTATTAGTTCATGTTAATTATATAGAATAGTGGATTTCATCTTGGCATATTCATATATGCATATAACGTCCTTTGACCTCCTCCCCCATTAACATCCTTCCCCTTTCTTCCTCCGCTTTCCTGGTCCTCTTGCTCTTCTTTGCAGTTGTCAAGAAGAGGGATTTTAATGTAATAAATTAGATAGTTCTTTTTAAGAAATAAGAGTTGGCAAACATAGCACAGGGGTGCTCACACAATAGTCATCCTTAGTTTTCTCTTTTTGTCACGGGCTTGTTAGGATTTAATCTGGGACAAGACTATCAGTATATAGATGTTCTGAAACCACAGAACTAGGTAATTCCTAAGACTGTGTAAGATATAAGATTCTAAAATTGAATAAGTAATCTTGATGTCCTATTACTTTCCTTCTTGTACCCTGCATGAAGACCTTAGGCAGGAGAGTCATGACACACAGAACTAAAACAGACAGACAGTAAACATGACACACAGAAGTAGAAAAATGTAGAACATGCAAAGAAATCCCATTGTTCCCCTTGTGTATCTTCCGGTTGGACTAATGTTTTATTTTTGCCAAGATACAAATTCATTCATTCAACAAAGCATGTAATTGACCATTTTCAAGGTCCAATGAATGTCCAATTTCATACAAAAACGCTTCAAGTTAAAAGCTTGGCTTAACCCTGCAGTGTAGCCAGAGCCAGAGAGGTTTCATCTAAAGGAATTTCATAAGGAATTTGCAACATGATTTTTACTAGATAGGTAGTACTTTTTCTACTTAAAATATATAAAAGTATATGACATCTGATTCAACTTTCTATGTAAGTTTTATTTACCCTGTTCAAACAAATACATTGCTACCTGTTTTTCAATGGGCCTATTCTGACATTTATATGCTATCTACAAGAGTCTCATTATGATCAGTCACTTCCTCAACTAGTTAGTAATGCTTACTAAATTTTGATTAGCCATTCTCCTGTTGTATTTTCATCTACAGTGACTTTTCCAGTTATTCTTCACCATGAAATACCAAGAATCATATTGTGGTTCTCTCTGGAAGAACTCTTGAAATCCTTTTGCTCTGTTTGTGTCCTTGGCCATAACATTCTTGAGCTTATTGTCATAGTTATTTAGTGAGGTTTCTGGTACATGGACATTTCCTGTGCATGGAATGTGTGTTAAATGACCAGCTGGCTCAGAAGCACAAGAGCTAAATGGCTCAATTTAACCAAGAAGTAAAATTATCATCTTTTTGAATGGGAGATTCCTCTATGGAAGTTTTAGATCTGTTAAACTTCCATGAAGCCAGTTCTTCTTGATCAATCCAATTCTTTAGCAATCGTAAATTGTATGAGATGCTCAATAAGAGGGAGGTAAAAGATGTCTGGTGCCAATTTGATGGACTGGAAGCTAATATGGTGACATGATAAGATTCCAAAAAAATTAAGGTGTGACAATGATGGTGTGGTTTAGATGCATAAAATGTAATGTTTTGAGTTGAATTGTTCTGGTCAATATGGTCACAGAAACATAGACTTGCAAGATATTCACAATAATCTCTTCAGAAGGTTCTCCTTAAGACTTCCTAAAAAGCACCAATACTTTTAAGACTTAAGTGATTGTAAGACAGTCAAGGAACTGCGTCAAAAGTAAGCACAGCATTTACAAGTCTCCTTTCACCAGTATTCCCTTGTGTCTTTCTCTATTGGTTGGCCAATAATGTCATACTCCTGAGCCAGTGACACTTCCGCATTTTTCTGTGCTATACTGGAAATCTATCACTTCTTCTTTCCCTTCAGTTCCCTTCTCTCTCTTCTGAGTGGATGCATAATATTCTTCTCCAGAGGTGGACAAATGTTTTCTGTAAACAGCAAGATAGTAAACACTTTAGACCTTCAGGGCCTCAGAGTCTCTTTCTCAATTACTCAACATTGTCTTTGTAGCGTAAAGAAACCATAGACAATATGTTAATGAGTAGGTGTGGCTGTGTTTCAATAAGAATTTACTTGCCAACCCCTATTCTACATCATAAAATACCATGACTTTTGTTTTTGTCCTTGTATAAGAACTCCTAAATCCTCCCACTCTGATTTTTGTATAAATTTCCTACTTAGACAATTTTGCTTCCTTAGGGGAAGAACCACTTTGGACTTATTAATGTACTCACAATTCTTAGTGATGTCTAGTACACACAGTATGTTTGGCAATTACTTGTCTAATGAGAATTTTTTAATATTAGTTGCACACATTTTGCCCTCTCTTTCTGTATCTGTTCTCCCTTCCATGACTAACCTCTTTTCCTTCTTTAGCACATTTTATTTTGTTAAGATGGCTACAAAAATAACTGCTGTCCTACCTGCTCTTTTTACAGTATGATGTTGACACTCCTCCCATCAAGAGTTGGGAGCCTATGTTACCTTCCATGAACATGAGAGGGCTTGTAATGACAGCAGAAGTGACATTATGTGACTTGCCGAAGCTAAGTCATAGATGGCAACACAGCTTCCTGCGGTTCTCTTGGAACCTTCAGTTACAAATAAAGAGTCTGACTATCCCATGGCTGCCACGGTGTGAAAAAGACCAATCTAGTTCACGTGGAATAATCCCAAGGAGAGTCCCTGAGGCTACCTGGGGGGATAGAGATGCTTGGGTAGCTCCCATGTACTTTAGTAACCTCCATCTCACCCCAGCCATTCTGGTTCCAGGCACTGTCTGACTACAATGGCATAAGACATCCTGAGCCACGAGCCTGGACAAGCTCTTTCTGAACTTCTAACCCATAAAAATTATGAGTTAATAAAATGATTGGTGTCTTAGCCTATTTTTTATGGAGCAATACATAATGGGAGCATCTCTGTTTTCTTCGTGGGGAGGTGGTGTTACATAGTTTTTAAAGTGGTTCCTAGCTTTATACTTCCTGATCCATAGGCTGCTTATGTTGTTCCATAACTTATCTGAACTTGTATCAGTACTCTTGCTTTATTTTAGGTTTAATTATTAAATTGCTGCATATTCGTTAGATATGGAAACCTAGCCTCTACATTCTAAAAAGGCAGAAATGGACAGACAGACTTGGTCAAACAATGGGGGTAAAAAAAGAAATAAAAATTTTATAAAGAAAATTAGAAGTCAGGCTGGTGAGATAGCTCAGTGGCGTAAGTGCCTGCCTGGCAAGCGCGAAGTCCTGAGTTTGACTCCTGGTACCCACATATGAAAAAAGGACCAGTGATATCGCTCAGTGGCACGGGCACCTGCTGGTGTGCGAGGTCCTGAGTTTGACCCCCGGTACCCACAAAAAAAAAAAAAGGAAAGAAAATTAGAAGTATATCCCAAATAAAAGTTCCCATATACAGAATATGAATATACACATGCACACCTTCCCGTTCCTGGGACACAATACCCAACACCTGCAATTTAAAGGGGAAGAAATTTAATTTGGTTTATGGTTTAAGGGGATTCAGTCCACTATCATCTGGCTCCAAGGCAGAAACATCATGGCAGAAGGGCACAGCAGAATGAAATGCTTCATTCAAGGCATCTAGGAAGCACAGGAGAGGAATAGTGCCAAAAAGGAAAGGGAAAGGGACCATATATATTACCCAAGATCACACCTCTATGACCCACTGAGACACACTTGAAAGAGTGCTCTACAATTATGCTGGGCTTTTCTTAATCAATGAAGTTGACATATCATAATTATGGTCACGATCCACTCCTTGTCAGCTTGAAACCTGAACACCTCTCCTTAAACCATACTTAATCTCCATATAACATGATAACAACTATCCCACATACAACCAAAACACAGTAATCCCTTCCTCAGAGTCTCAACAGTCCCAACACTGCTAAAAATGCCAAGTCCAAGTCTCTTCTATGACTCAAGGTAAGTACTCAGCTGTGAACCTCTATAAAAATAGAAGAACGGGTTATAAAATCCCAAGGTACAATGCCACAAGGTGAACATTCCCATCCCAAAAGGGAGGAGTAGGGGAATAGAAAATAATAAGAGCAAAGCAAGACTGAAACCCAGCAGGGCAAGCATTAAGTCCTGTAGAGTTCTGTAGACTCACACCTCTCTCGTCCCCATGGCCTGCAGTTTTCTTTGGCAGATGTTCCTCATTCTTAGCATCTCTACCTTCCTGGGGTCTCAATTACACCTTCAGCTTCATTCCCATAGCTTCTTGTACCTACTTGTCAGTGACACACTTCATAGTCTTCCACACCTTCCTTTGAAATCTGGATAGAAGCCTCCATGATTCTAGAACTCTCTCATTCTGCATCCCAGTAAAACAACATCACCCAGATAATACCAAGATCTGCTGGCAGTGGGAGCAGTATCCAGCCCCCCTTGGATCATGGCTGCAGCAGCCACTGAGCACCTGGATGGCTGAGTAGAGTGAAATGAATCCCAGGACCAATTCTCTTCTCGAGCAGGGTTTCCAAGTACTCTCTTCTCCAATGAGTGGTTGACAGTTTTGCACCCTTGTGCAAAGCCTGTGTTGGGCAGGGTCTTGCTGATTTGTGAGATGCCCTCGTGGTATCTTTCTTCTTGTCCTTGAACAAAGTACTTACTTTCTTTTTAATGGTGCTAATCTCTTCAGGGACCACATCTCCTTTGCCCCCAAGTTTGCATGTGGCTCCTTTTGGGTTAAAATTTAAGTTTTTCCAAATTTTTCTGTGTTACTTTTTGCCCTTGATTCTCACTATAAATCTGGCTATAAGCAGCCAGCAGTCCCCATAAGGCCACCGCCTGAATATTGAGCTTCCTTGAAATTTCCTCCACTAGATAACTAGTCTACTTCCCTTACTCTAAGCCTTCTGCAAAGTTCCAAGATGTAGATAAATTCTTTTCCAGAAAGTAACACTCCTGGCCTGGAGTCCAATTCCCAATAGAATCCCCATCTGAAGCTCACATGCCTGGCCTTTACTGTCTGCAGTTTTAAATTAGCATTTTCATCTTCTGGACTCTGACTAGAATTATCCATCAGGCTCTTCTGTATCCCCTATCCCAAAACCTTTCAAACTCCTCCTGTGAACCAGTTCCAAAGGCTTCTAAACCACACAATCAGATACAGTCACAGCAAGGACCCCACTCCTCCAGTGCCAAACTTCTGTACTAGTCAAATTTCCCATTGCTGGAACAAATTACCTGACACCTACAACTTAGAGGTGGAAAGATTTATTTGGATCATGCTTTCAGATGATTCAGACCATGGTTGGCTGGCTCCAGGGCAGGGACATTATGGAAGATGGAGAAAGTTGCTCCGTTCATGGCAGGCAGGAAGCAGGGCATGGTAGCAGCACCAGAGAGGAAGGGGTATGGGACCAAATATAGACCCAAAGGTCACTTCTGTATTACCCACCCCGGCACACCCATAAGTGTGATTTACCAATACCTTGGGAAGATAAAGCCAACCAAGTTAGCAATGCACCTTAACTGTCACACCTACTATGTGATAGATATTTTAGTTCCATTTTTTTTGTTTTTTTTAGTGTTCCATTGTATGAATATACCTCCATTAATTTAAAATGGACTTTTGGGTTGGCTCCTGTTTGGGCTAGTATGAAAGAAAATATTATAAACATCTCTTTGTGTATGTTTGTGTGTGTGTACATGAATATATTGTGAATTTTCAGTTGGATATATACATAGCAATGGGATTTCTGAATCGTAATCTAGGCATATATCACTTTACTTTTCTATTAGCATATTATAAGAATTCCATATGCTCTGTGTATTCGCCGATAATTTGTATTTATGTCATTTTCATCTTACCAATGCTGGTAGGTTTGTATTGGTTCCACAGTATAGTTTTTATTTTTACCCTAGTGACCACTTACTCAGGTGATTTTTAGCTATTTGTATATCCTCTTTTGTGAAATACCAATTTGAGTCTCTTTGTCCTTTTTCTTTTGGGTCATCTGCTATCTACTTACTGATTAGTAGGTGTTTTGTCATATTCTAGGTTTGTGGCTTTTGTCAATAATATGTGTCACAATTATATTTCTCTCATTTTGTGCCTTACCTTTTAACTTCTTTCAGATATATTAAAATTCTCATATGTTTTAATGTGGTCTAATTTGGCAGTAGTTGCCTTTATGGTTGGATCTTTTTATGTCATATTTAAGAAATCTTCCTACTTGAAATTATGAAAATACTTTATTTATTTCTTAGATTCTTCATCTTTCAAAAATAGCTATTCAGTCCAGTTGGAAATTCATCTCTATGTATGGTATTATATGGAAGTAGTTTTATTTTTTTCTCTTTAGAGGTTCAATTAAACCAGACCTATTACCAAGATCATCCTTTTCTCACTACTCTGCAGTGTCATTTTGGCCATAAATCAAGTTTATCTCCATTTATCAGTCTGTTTCTGGACATTCTAGTTTTCTCAGTGTCTATGTTTCAACCCTTACCCCAAAGATGTTAGTTACTGCATCTAAACAATAAATCTAAGTAGTAAAATTCAATAAATTAATCCTTTTACTTTCTCTTTTCTTTCTTTCCTTTCATCATTCTTTCCACCTCATTTTTCCCCTATTCCTTCTTCTTCTTTAAGAATATTTTGTTTCTTTTTGGCCACCAACAATGCAACATTCTTAGAACACCTTAACTATTTATCTTCAGACGCTTGGATTATAGTTTTGGTGTGTTTTCATTATAAATGTATACAAACATTATGAGACGTTACTATTATTGTTTTATACTATAAATATTTATTTAAAACTACTTCTTATTTATATTTCCATTGTTCTATATAACTTCTTACATCTCAGAGCTTCTTTCCTCAAGTATTTTCTTTTTGCCTGAAGAATACCTTTGAATATTTCTCTTAATATTGTTTGGTTGGTGTGTGTGTGTGTGCATGCACATGCACATGTGTGTGTATGTGTGTGTAGATGTAGGTGAATGTGTGCACATGTGTACATAGGTGCATGCATATCTTTTGTGTACCTACCCAGAAGTGGAATAAAAGTGGGTTTAAAGGTCTAAAATGGCAATTATATTTCACTGGTGTTTCAAAGTTATTCCATTTGCTTCTAGCTTTCATGTGTCTGTTGAGGAGTCAGTTGTTAATCTTATTGTTCCTTTTCTAGTTCTTAATGGGAAGGCTGACCTTAAACAACTTAATCGGTCATGGCCAAAAGGGGTTCCAAAATGATCTTTCAAAAACATAAATATAATCAAATCCTATGCTTAAAATGCTCAGTGGCTTTTCCATTGCTCTTAGTAACCCAAACCCCTCATTCTGGTTTACTGCAAAACTCTGAATCCTTCTCATACCTCTCTACCTCTTGCTTACTAGACTCTGGAGACACTAACCTTTCAATCATTCAAAACAGTAAGCCCATTCTTACCAATGTTTTAACATTCAAACCTCAGCTCGATTAATATCGTTGTCAAGGATGCTTTCCCTGACCATGTAAATTAGCCTCTTACATTACCACATTTGATTTTTTTGTAACATCAAAGGTTCTTTTAATTCCACTTATTCTCATTGGTTTGCTTATTTCTCTCTCCTCCTCCACACACTAGATGAGAACTCTACAAGAGCAGAAGAGTTGTCTTTCATTTATTGCTGATCCCCAGGATTGAGAATAATAACCGGCATGTAGTCACTGCTGAATAAATATCATAGAATCAAAGAAAGTTGGATCAACCACTTCTAGAAATGTTTTATGAGGCTGATAACAAGAAACTAAATTTAGAGAGGTCAACCTGACCAAAAATAATTTTTAAAGACTATTTTATATGAGTAGTATTTCAGAATGCACTTTAAGTATATCATTACTTCTCATTGTTATCTGATAATAAAAGAGGTAGGAGCCAGAATATAGCAATGTAACTGACATAAAAGGTGGAACACATTTTTTCCCTAAATTTTTGATTAGTTTTTAACTATGAATTTTATTTCTACTAGATTATTCTTATTTTTGATTAGGTAGAGACTTCTGTAATTATATTCTGGTTTTAAAATTTTCAGTTTATAATATTGTTTTTGACCATTACATAAATCACATTTGGCACAGGATTGTTCATATTTTATCAGAAAAGTTCTTTAAAAAGACATTTAAGAGCTGCATAAGGACCTAGTCTTCAGGTTGGTTCCACAGGACCACACTTTTGGCTCTGTGTGTCACTTCTAGTTCTTCCCATCTCTTCCTGCTTTCTTTTTGGTGGTGGCAAAAGGAGCAATGACCTGACTCAAGGGCAGGCAGGAGAGGAGGAAGCCAAGTCCAAGGCTTGCAAAATCAACACCCAGCATAATTTCATTGACCACATCTAGTCTGTCAGTCCTTCGGGAAATATTTATATTTCTTCCTCCCCCCACCCTTGTCACTAAGGAATTTCATTTCCCTCTTAAGTGGCTGAGCTCAGAAAGGAAGTGGGAAAGTGGGAATAATCATTTAAGAAAGGCAGCCAAACCACAACTACACCTTGTTCCTTTGGAGCCTGCCCGGTCCTTCTGTTTGAAGTTATGTATGTTGTTCTATTTGTGCCTGTTCCACTTGTTACTGCTCCCCTTGGGGCTGTGCCTTGTAAAGTGGCAGAATTCTGAGACTTTAGTAAATGGTTTCTTCTTAAAAATTAATATATTGCCTATGAGGTCTATCTGTTCCAAAGCAACCCCACTACCAGTCACTCTTCTGAACCAAAGTGTGTAAGCCACAGATGTTTCCTCAGTAGTATATCAGAGTACCTCCCCCTCCTCCACCATCACCACACATTAATTTCCCTGGATTTGGGACAGTTTGCTTTATAGTCCAGTATGATCTTTCTACACAGACAACTTGATAATAACACATATATGACAAGTTGTCTTCCCTTGTTCCACTGAAATCTGATTCCGGCCCTCAGATACTAGAGCTGTAATTTTAGAGAGTCTGTTTGGCTTTTTCATTTTCTAAAATTGCAGTGGGTGAAGAGAAGCCAAACAATTAAACAACCAGATCCAGGCAAATTTCTCTTCCCAGGGAATGATGACTTTTCACAAGGATTCTGTTCATGAAAACAACTTAGGGAATAGAAGTTTGGGGGTTAGTCAAAAAGACATTTTATTATTCCGTTTGTGACCTAATAGTCTCTTTAAAAGACAGAAAATGTTGATTTTACAGAAAGGAACTGTAGATTTGAGCCCTTTAACATGCAAATGTTCATCCTGATTAGATTCTAACAGTTTCACTGGATCATTTTTTCTGGCACAAAATGACTTCATTTATCACTAGAACATTCTGATTCCACTGTTGCTTTTCTTTCTCAAGGTGGTGTTATCGGATTGTTTCATTGTGGTTCATTTAAACCTTTGAAATCCAATCATAGTTTATTTTAGATTGTTTTTAAAAATCTATAAACTTGGGCTCTTTCAGTAGCCTCATTAGCTGAGCCAAGTTTGCTGGCCCTTGTACCTGGTTTCTGTTGAACAATTGACTGAATTGTACAATGCACATTTGAGTAAAATGTTAGGTTTGAAATGCCATCAAGAAGATTCTGTTTCCTGAATGCCTTGGTGGAATGAAACAGTCAGATCTGAAACTTTGGAGGGTGATGATCAGAAGAAACTGGAGACCAAGGTTTACTGCTTATTTGATATTTAGAAACAACCTTTCAGGCCCTGACTGAGCTGCCAAATTGGAATTTCTTTCTATCACCTTCATCCCAGGATATTGTTGCAAGTCAATAATATCCTTTTAGGGCTCCCTTTGCTTTACTTAATTTCTTTGCTCTCCTATTTTTGTACTGTTTTTTAATAGAAATTGCCTGATGATGACTTGGTACATTTCTAACTCACTAGGACATCAATCTTTATTAAAACACTGAAGTGCTCATGGTCAACTGCTAATGGTAGTTATTTTCTGCATAATACATTATTTTGAATAACATGCAATAACATATTATGCAAAATTTGTTATTTTCTGCATATAATACCCTATCTTTAGGCGTACTTTGGTGTAAAATATACTTAAGTGTTGCATTAAATGCACTATAATTTTCAAGGACTCAACTTCTTTTTCAAAAGAAATGACTATGGAATTGCTTCTTTGAATCTCCCAGCTCCATCATTGTATTGGTCAGCTTTCTCATCACTGGGACAAAATATGTAACACTTGTAACTTAAAGAAGAAAGGGTTTACTTTGTCTCACAGTCTACAGTCAGCTGGCTCCCAGGTAGATCTTTCATGGCAGAAGGGATGGAGGTGCAAAGCAGCTCACTTTGTGGGTGCCAGGAAGCAGAACACAGGGATAGAGCCCAGGAAGAAAAAGTCCAGAAACCAGAGATAGTCCTTAAAACTCATGCCCTCCTGACCCACCCAGACATATCCAGATGTGTGCTTTACTAATCTAGGCTCTCTCAAGCCAGTAATTTGACAATCAAGAATAACTATCCAAACTTCTAACACAGAACTTAATACATTAATTGCCAATTAATTACTTCTATAGCACATGGACACATATATACTTGTTCTTTTGGGGTGTAATTAATGGTTCTATAATGTATGGGTGGTTTAAAAGGTTTTTTTCAAGCATAATTCTATCTATAGGAAATACGTGCTTTAAAAGCTGGAGTTGCAGAATGACCATCACCGTTAGAGCATCCATGATCTCTATCATTCACCCCAGTCTCTTCACTGCCCAGTTGTTATATTTCTGTTGCATTCCAGGTACCTCTAGGTAGAGCTTGCAGCCTCTATTCTAAAAGTCATCTCTTCTACAAGATATCCCTGGTTCTACTCATAAAAACTGGTATTTTTCTCCTCTAAACTCTACTCCTCTCTTGACACGAACCACTGTTGTGTCACTTGTCCCTTGAGAACATGGCTTTGTCCTCCTTATTCATCATGACTTCTTTGTTTTCATGGCTGCAGATGAAAGTGGATTCTGGAAAATCATGGAAAAACTAGGGAATCAAGATCTGGAGTTAAAGTGAAGAAATTAAAACATATTGCATGCCACAGTGTCTGACATTTATCGAAGGTGCATACAAGTGTTTCTAGTGGTCAGAGGAAAACAAATGATTACCTGATTCATATATATATTCATATATTCATATATATATTTTAGGAATGACTCTTTTTCCATCTTTGCATTGACCTTTAACACCCATCACAATGCTATGCAGGGCCTCAGTAAATATTTGTTGAGTACTTTCTTCAGGGATTTCATAGATCTGGGGAATTGGCCAATTAGTGAGGACTTCAACAATGTGAATTTACAAGGGCGACTCATCCAGCATAACACCAGTTAGTCACCTTGGAGGGTCTTCACTAACAATAGCCAATAACTGACACACCATGGCATTTTACTCTAAAAGTACCCTTCCCATACTTTCGATTTAAACATTTTTTCATCTCATTGTACTTTGTGACTTGAACATCAACTCAAATGTTCCTTTCATCCTTTTGCTTTTTATTTTTCTTGGTCATGACTTGTACGAATATTTCAATAGTTTCTTCACAGTTGTGCACATAAATTAAAAGAAGTGATGATATATCAAGCAGCCCCCCAAATTTATTGGACTAGATTCTTAGTTTTGTGTGTTCACATGTAAGTCCATTTGTAAGAGGCATGAAGAGGGCATGAAGAACTGATTATACTGCAGACAATGGCAGAGTAATAAGAACAGCCACAAACCATCCTATTTACTCAGGCTTTTTGTTTCCCTGGGCTGGTTTCAGGCTTGTTTTTATTCTCATCTGTGAAACAGAAGAAGAGGTTGGCTCAGAAGCAGCAGGCAGGAGAATGTCTACCATGCTGTGTCACTGTGTCCCTGCCATTCCCTTCCAGGTAGCAGTGACATCCCTGGCTCCCTGCCTTGGTGCCTTTGTTCACAGCTCCCAGGGATCTACTTTCACACCCGCTGCTTCCCCTCCTTCTTCACCCTGCCCGTGGCCCAGTTCCCCACCCTGGCTGCCAACAGGCAGTACCAATGCCAGCCTAATCTTCTCACCCAAGTGGCTGAAGGCCAACATTTCAACATGAAACCTTTCCCAGAGACTCACAGCACCTCAGCACCATCAAGCTTTTGTAGTCAGAGTTGCTGGGGTGCAGGAAACCTCCAGGTATACACACATGCGACAAAGGGACGCTTTCTTTGCTTCCCCTCATTATCTCGATGAGTGATGGCCTATTAAGAGGACACGAGTGGAGTTCAATAACATTCTCTCTCATCTCCCTGCCTCTGACATCTACCTATTGATGTTTATTCTCAACTTTTAAATAATTCTCAGGCAGTTTATCATATCCCTGTTCAGGAGCTTACCCCAACTATCTAGTGTGTGAAATGTAAACACTCCATCCCAGCATTCAAACACTGCGGCTCTGCCATATCAAAGACAAAGGATATAACTTGAAAGAATTTTACAATCAGCAAGTCTATTCCCCTGAAAAAACAACAGGTTGAAACATGGAGAAATGAAATGATTTGTATAAGGCCACTCAAATGTAAATGACAGAGCTAGAAATGGAGCAAGAAGTCAAACCCTCAGCCAAGATTTCTTTTTCTAAGGCACATGAACTTCCTTAATTATAGTAAAAATAATATGGTAATATACCCCATTTTCACTGAACTCTAGGTGCATGTGTGAGGACCTGATAGTCGGAAGCTTCAAGCTTAGAAACATGTGTTTACATCAACTTATAACCAAGTGGTTAAAGCTGTAGATGTTGAGGTCAGAGAGGATGTGTTTGAATCTAAGCTGTCACTCATCAGCTGCCGATGTACGTGAACAAGTTTCTTAATCTCTCTGAACCTCAGTGTACACGTTGGTAAGACGGGCTCATGGCTTTTTTGAGAAAGTGATGTGATGATATTACCAAGGGAATTGTAGTTGTCATTATTATCCTACAATGTTTGCAAAACACTCACATCATCCAAGATGGTGTGTTATCGTGTTTCACACCTTTCTTCCCAGTCTCTTGTTAGTTTCCTCTTTCTGTCTTTGGACATAGTTTTATTTCTTTCTTCATTTGTTTATTTGTTTCTCTTTCTTTTATTTTCTCTTAGTCCATGTTTTCAGTGTTTATATTCCTTGTGTGGAGTTGGCACATGTACATAACACATCTTAATTCTTTTTCCATCCCTTTCTGTTCATCTGTCCCCCTCCTTCCATCTCTTGACCCCCTTCCTATTCAGAAAGATCTACCTCCATGTTTCCTATTATCTATCATTTATTTTGCTCTTTATTTTTTTTCTGGATTTTCCATATAAGAAAAACAATGTGATATTTAAGCTTGTGTCTCTGATTTACTTCACTTAACCTCGTAGTCTCAAAGTGGATCTGTTTTTTCTACAAATGACTTATGTTTATCCTTTCTAATGACAGAGTAGTTCTCCACTGTGTGTAAATATCACATTTTCTTTATCCATTCATCTGTTGACGGACATATAGGCCACTTTCAAGATTTAGCTATTGTGAAATGTGCTGCTATAAATATGAGTATGCATGTATCATTGTAATTTGATGCCTTTCACTCTTTGGGGGAAAAGATACTTAGAAGGGGAATATCTGGGTCAAATGGAATTTCTTTTTTAGTTTTCTGAGGAATCTCCATTCTGATTTCCATAGTGATTATACTAGATGACATTTCCATCAACAATGTAGAAGAGTTCCTTTTTACCCACAGCCTTGCTAGCATTTGTTATTATTTGATTTCTTGATAATATTCATTCTTTCTGGAATAAGATGGAATCTAAATGTTGTTTTATCTACATTTCTCTAATGATTAGCAATGTTGAACATTTCTTTATGTATTTATTGGCCATTTGTACTTCTTCTTTTGTGAAGTGCCTGTTTCAGTTGCCACTTTTTTTATTGGGTTATTTTGGGTCATCTACTTTTTTGAGTTCTTTATATTTTGTAGATATTAGTCCTCTGTCTGAGGAATAGCTGGAAAAAGTTTTTTTTTCTCCATTCTGTGGGTTGTCTTTTAACTCTGTTGTTGTTTCTTTCTTTTTCTAAACATTAAGTTCCTCACCTTCTTAACATCTCTGCTGCTTAAATCAATTGGCTTAAAACAATACAAATTTATTCTCTGGAGCTCAGAAGTCTGAAATGGTTCTCCTTGGGCTAAAATCAAGATGTCGTAGGACTATGGTCGTTCCTAAGACATTAGGGGAATATTTGTTTTAGTTGTCTTTTCCATTTGCTATGACTGCCTGCACGCCTTGGCTCACGGCCCCAGTTCTCTCTATTTAAAGCTAGCAATGTAGGGCTGACTGTTTCTCATGTTGTCATCTTCTGGTTCTCTCTCTTCTGCCTCCCGATTCACTTATAAAGGACATTTGCGATCATGTTTGGCCCACACAGATCGTCTGATTTCCCCATCTCAAGGACAGCTAATTAGTAATGTTACTTTTCCCTGGCCTCAATGTAACCTAATATGTTCACAGGTTTAGGAGATTAAGTTGTGGACATCTTTGGTGGTCATTATTTGGCTATCACATATTTATATACTTATTGATTTTACTTCCTAGATTTTTTTTTTTTTTTTTTTTTGGGTACCGGGGGGACGACCTCAGGACCTTGCGCGCCAACAGGCACCCGTGCCGCTGAGCGATATCACCGGCCCCTTTTTCGTATGTGGGTTCCGGGAGTCGAACTCAGGCCTTTGCGCTTGCAAGGCAGGCGCTTACGCCGCTGAGCCATCTCACTGGCCCTACTTCCTAGATTTTGGTTCTACTTTCAAGCATGTCTTTGTGGTTGTAAAATATCTTACAGTATTTCCTAGTTCAATGTCTTTTCTCTTTCTTCTTCAGCAAAAACAGTCACCATCTTTGTCTTACCATTCTCAGCAAAGGTGTTGACATTTACTTTGACTAGACTATCAATGCTCATACGTTTAGCCATAGCCTAATAATTGTGACCAGTAAAAAGATGTGCCGACTGATTTAGGGCTGAGTTGGAAGTTCCAACATCTTGGGTGGGACAGTGAGTTCCTAATTGGATCTGAAACCTTGGGAAGAATGGATCAGTCATATCTGAGTTGAGAAATTTGGTGAGAATTTAATAAAGGCATTCTTTACAAATGTGTGGGCAAGGATAGAAAAACTAAAAGGAAGAGTACAGTGTTGTGTGGCCATCAGGAGTCGGAGCTATTTACATCCTTGGGCTTGAAAAAGGTGAAAGGAGGAAGAATTTACCAACACTTGAGACAGAGAGGACATATGGAGAGGTCTGCCTGATAGGAGCTAAAAGCTTTAGTGGAAAAACACAGCTAATTCTTGATAACCCTGAGGGAAGTAGAGTGAGAAGGTGAGATAATGAGTCTGGAGAATACACAGCTTAATCACCACACAAAAGTCAGAAATGCTAGAAGGAAAGGGAATGGTTATTGGGTAAGCAAAGAACAATGTCCATTACAGATGGACGGAGGAAGGAATCTGAATGCCTTTGACTTCATTAAAGATGTAGATGAATGAAGGTTTCATATAGTCATTTTCCATCATGCTGATTTGACTCGATAGATTTCATGACAGAAAAGTTCTTTGGCTACTTATTAAGAGAGTGGCACTTTTTTTGGTCATCTTTACATGTTTACTGAGTTCTATGTATAGCATGTAAAATGTATTCCTTATGGACTATATTATAATGAATTTTCTAGAACAGGTCTGAAAAGAGTAACTGAAGCTTCTTCAATAAAATAAGTCTATTAAGCACTTTATCTGTTGAAAGTAGTGTGGTAGGTGGGAGTTGTGGGGTGGTTAAGGTTAGGATTAGGGACATCTTAACTGTTTATGATAACAGTGCAACACAAACTGTCACAGCTCCAAGTCTCTCTTCATTTCTTTTTTTACTTCTTTCCAGGAGATTTTTAACTATTCCCTTCAACCTTCCAGGCTCATATCAACTACCACTTGTTCAGTTAAGACTTTTGTGAAAGATCTCCAACCTAGCAGACTAAATAGCTCCTAAATCTGTAACATATAATATGACATAAAGATGAGAATGATATCACTGATCACATTATTTTAACCTTGCTAATATGTGTGTCACCTAGATAGTCTGAAAGCTCTCCAAGCCCAGAGCCTCTGACTTATTCTTCTCTTACAGGTAGCTTTGTGGCCACAGGGGCTATGGTGGGCTTTTGAGAGGATTCCTTGGGGTGTCATAAGATAAAGTTCATTATGTTATATTTTTAAAATATTAGTCAACATTATCTTTGCCCCACACACATTCCTTCCTTTTGATCTCCCCCACTCACCACCAAGCATTTGACATTTTGTGCTTATTGGCTTAGCAATAGGGGTGAGGGGACTGTAAGGGCAGAAAGCAGAAGTTGGACAGGAATGGGAAATTGTGAATCTAAAACTGAAACCTTCTTTGAAGTGTTAGTGAGGGGTAATCAGAAGGTCAGTAGAGGCCAGGAACAAGGAGATGTTGGGAGTGGAATTGCAGGACACCACCCCTCGTGCCCCCCACACCAAGACACAGGGATATTAGTGCAGAGTTGAGGAATTGTCCTTCCCCTAAGGGCACTGCCTCTTCCAGGGTACATTGCCTCTTCATGGCCAGCTTGAATCCAGTGACTGATGCAGGGACAAAGGTGTGGTCCTCCTCCTTCAAGTGGGGACAAGTCTACAGGACCACCCCAGCTCCGGAACTCCCCATGGAATTAGCTGGGGTACTGTTGTAACTGTATGCCAATTCAACTTCTCTCTCCATGTTTTCCTGTCTCACGGTCATAGCTGAGCACACTCCCTAATACATTTTCTGTCTGCAAATATGTCTCAGAATGCATTTCTTAGGAAAACCAATCCTTAATACTTTGTACATAAATATTTTTATATCAGAAAAAATATATTTGTCCTTTCTGTCTTTCTATCTCTATCTCTAATTAGTATTTCCATCTCCCAGGTCAGTTCTAGTCAGTTGTATTCTTGGACTTCCCACATGGAATGCAATCTAGATGTGTTCATCTGGAAAGAGTGTTATAGTTCTACTTTGTCTCCCTCAGAAAGACATTCAAAATCAAAGATACAGAATTTCAAAAGGGGTGGGTAATATCAATAGTTGCGTCCTTGGGAAGATGACAGGTCTCTCTTTAGGTTCCATCTGCCTGCAGATATTAGAGCACCGAGGTTGTTTGATGAGCACACTGTATTATCTGGTAACTTCAAGCTGTTGTGAGTCCTGAGCAATCATTTTTCAAAGGTTAGGTTTATTTGATCAGTCCTGACATACACGGCATGGCCCAGGATTTTAGCTTTCAGCATAGGCGTATCACCATGCCTGATACATTGCCCCTCAGGTAGTCCCTCTTACTATTACATAAAAAAAGCATGGTTTTCACTTCAATATATGAACCTTACATTCCTAAACCCTGAGTTGGAGGTGGTTCACATTTGCTCTAGAATATGCAAACATAAGGGTAGGTATCTTTCAATCCATCATGTAGCCATTAACTCTCAACTCCTTGCATTTTGCCACCAACTTCCCTCAGGGGCCCATAAGTACAGAGAAATGGGAATGGTGCAGTGATCTGGTGTGAACCTACCATTGTATGTCTTCATTGTTTCCAGATGTTCCAAAATGTCCCTAGGATCTCAATTTTCTCAGTCTTTCTAGGTCTTATGTGACTTTACAACTTATTAAAATGTTGAATAACTTCCATTAAAATTGGCCAATTGTTGATATCTTGTACCTCTTTCCTACCCTAGATGAAGAGCAGTCCAAATCTTTCCCTTTAAACTTCCTCCTCCCAAATCTCCTAGGCAGCCCGGGTGCCTCCCTATAGACCACTCCTATCTCTAACCTTCCCAAACACAGCTGAAGGGCAGGCCCGACACAGCAGCGTCCTAGAGACTCACTCCTCTGCTACTGCTGGAATCCACTGGTAGCAGGTTGAATAGTGTTCTCCTAAAATTCACATCCACTTATACTGTGACCTCATTTGGAAATTACTGTAAGTCTTTGCAGATTCAATTAGTTAAGATGGGGTCAGACTGGATTAAGGTGGCCCTAAATCCCATGCTTGGTTCTTATAAGGGCAGGGGAGGATGTAGAGAGAAACTCACAGGCAAGAAGGCCATGTAGAGACAGAGGAAGACGCAGAGTGATACAGCTACAAGCCAAAGAAAGACAGGGATGGTCAGGAACTACCATGAGGACTCATGGGTTACGCAAGGAAGTATTGTTCCAGAGAGCCTTCAGAGGAAAAACGGCCATGGCAACACACTGACTTTGGACTTCTACCCTCCGGTGCTATGAGAAATAAATTTTTGTTATTTTAGTCTACTAAGCTCATGACAATTCATTACGGTGGTCCTAGGAAACTAATTTACCACTCCAAGTGACTAATGCCTGAGCCGTACCTGTTAGGAGATATTAATTCAATGCAGATTGTGTGTCCCAGTCAATATTTCAAGATGTCTTTATTTTTCCTTTTAGGCCAGCTTATCACTGGGATCAGTGCACTAGCAGACTTGGCAGATTTCATTCAATTCCCTGCTTTGCTGGTGCATCTATGCGAGAACTGCACGTTCTAAATCATTTTAATAATGTCTCCAAACTTCTTCCAGTTTCATCTCACCCGGTAAGAATCCCCATTCTCAGAATGGATTGATTTCTATTCTATTGTATTAATCTTCTAACAAACTAATGCCTATCCAAAATAATGCCAAAGGGATGAGAGCGAAATGCTTGACTCTAGGCTATGGGTGACACAAAGCCCATGACATAATTTACATTGCACCAGCTTCACAAATTCCTAATCTGATGAGCCCCTACTGCTTTGAGGCTGTGGTCTTCACTGTCCTAGCTCAGGGGGAAATCTTGAGATCTAGAGCTGACTCTGGTCACTATCCGATTGGTGACGTTCAACATCATTACTCTAGGAGTTTTTCAAGAAATGTATGTGTCCTTGGAAATTACAAGGCATTGATTTCATCAGCTACGGATTGACATCACTTCTGTTTGACGATAACTAGAGAAGTATTAGAAACAAAGTTCAGTCCTCTACAGGGTCAGCTTACATGGAGCCTAGAGCATATAGAAGACTCGCTACAGTAAGGCTGGGCTGATCTGAACCCCAACTCCTGAGTGCTAAAACCAGCCCCCCAACAACAGCTTTTTTCTAGATATCCTTGTTATTAGCAAATGGCCCACCCACTCTCTATTCTCCTTATCTCCTCACATATTTCATCTTCTGCCTCTTTGTTTAATTTCAGGCACCTTTGTTTAATAGGTAGAAAAAGTCCTGTGCTCTCTCTCCACTGGTATTTTCCCAAAAAATTCTATCTATCCCTAGAAACTTTTATTTCATCAAAAACTGAGGCTTTTGCAAACAAGTCCAAGAAAAATCCTTTGGCTGTCTTTCTTGTTACCTCTTTTGCCTGAGTCTATGAGCCTGGAATGGCCTAACTGCTCATGTAGGAAGAAGAAAATTGCTCAGAAAAAAAAAAAAATTCATTTTCAAAAATGTGATTTCACCTCATCGGAAGTATTTTAAAAATTTTTATAATTAACCCACAATTTTCAAATATTGTTTCCCAGACCCATGCAGTACCTCCCAGAGAGATGTGTGAGTGACCTACGGATTGCACAGATTACAGACCTGTGGACCGGGATGAGCTCTCTGGCAAGAGTGGCATCTGACTCAGTAATGTGGGATGGCACCCAGCACACAGGAGCTCCTTAGAATGCTTCCTGGTGTCTCTGGAGCTCCTGGGCCTGTGTCCACAGACCACGGGTCTTGTCAGGACAAGGCTCTGTTTCCTCTTTTCATGAAAGATAAATAATGGTTTGGGGCCAGCCACAGCATTCTGAGCAGACGGAGACAGGCGGCAGGAAATAAAGATGAGTGATACTCCACGCACAGCTTCTGAGAGGGGAAAGTCTCCTTCGCTGTTGCGATTTCTTCTGCTTATTCCAACATGTTTTACAGTCAGCTTCTTGTTCACTGATCCTGACATGGGGTGTGTATCTCTGGCCCTCCAGGAGTGTTTCCTTCGAGGTGGGAGGCAGGTGTCTCCAGCTCGTGGGTTATGGAGATGTTACAAATGGCTGCTTGGCTCTGCAGCTGTGGTGGACTTGGTACACCTTTCCCCAAACAGAAGAGCCCCCAGCAAGCTTATCTTTTCTTTCCTTATTTTTTCCTTTGAGAGCAAACAACAAGATTCTTTTCTTTTTCGGCTTTGAGGTTCTATTCCTATTAAGCCATGTCAGCATCAGGGGTCATCGAAGGCAGAGTCCAGCTAAGACGAAACCACTGTCCCAGCTCCGCTCGGGCTACAGGGGTTTATTTCCCTACACAGTTAAGTCATGACCTAGACCACCTGGCGGAGGGGGCCATGGAAACTGCGGCTTACTACAGCTTGCAAGTTGGAAAAAGGATTGTAGAAATAACTTTTATAACCTCTTCTGAATTTATCTGGTATTTCAGAGCATGTAATTTTTACTTGACAGAACAAATGCATGAATGTAAAGGGAAAACCTCACTTTGGATTCTCTGTTACTGAGGTCACTCTGTCCCAGGTTTACATGGCTAACATTGGACATTCCAACTAGATCCTTGACTCTTACATTAAAAAGTCTTTAATTAAAATAAAAATCAATGAGCCCTCCTTATAAATTAGCTAGACAGGCTTGGACAGCCATTGTCTCTCTAATCCTTCTCAGACTTATTTCTTCTTCAGGGAGCACTGCTTCCAGTGACAAATCTGAGTAGGTTCTTCTGTTTGATGTCTGGCATGTCACCGTGAACACAGACAAAGGAAAAATGTAAGAGCTTTTTTAGTGCCCCCCCCTTTCAAATTGTTAATCCTCCAACCAGTCTCTTTTTAGTCTTAGGTATTAAATTTCGTTTTTAATTTTTCCTTTGGAGTTAGGGCTATATTTTTCTTTGCGTAAAACCATTTTATTGTCCACCAACCTCCTCCACTTAAAAAAAAAATCAGCACTCTTATTTGGGAACCAGAAAGTAATTGTCTCTGTTGTGGTGCTATACGTCACCTATGGTGTGCTTAAGCCAAAAATGTTTGACTCAAATCCTTTAAGCCTTTTGCTGCAGGAAAACAGGTTTTTGAGTCAGTGTCATAAAACACAGTTGCTAGATTAGAAAAGAGGTAAAGACAGAACAAGCAGCTGTAACATGTATTTCTGGACTGGACGCAATCTGAAACACTTGCTTCTACAGGACATTTTGACATAATTGGGGAATTAAAAAGTAGGTTGGAAATTGGATAAGCTAAGTGTTTGTTGGTATAGAAGATAGCTATTAAGAACCGAAAAGTCATTGAAAATAACATGTGTGATATGTGATTGAATTTTGAATTAAAAATGTATGTATTATATACACATGCATCTATGTAATACACAAACACACATATACATATATGTAATATGTGTGAAAAATCTGAACACATATTGCATACTGCTTAGTGTAAAGGTATTGTGTTTTTATTTACTTATACTTACTTTTTTTTTTTTTTTTTTGTGGGTACCGGGGGGACGACCTCAGGACCTCGCGCACCAACAGGCACCCGTGCCGCTGAGCGATATCACCGGCCCCTTTTTCGTATGTGGGATCCGGGAGTCGAACTCGGGCCTTCGCGCTTGCAAGGCAGGCGCTTAAGCTGCTGAGCCGTCTCACCGGCTACTTATACTTACTGATTCTTATTTTCTAACTTTCTACAAGATATATAGGTGTTTGTAATAATTACTTTAATCCACTGATGAAAGGAAGAAATCTCATGAGTAATGGTATCATAACTTGCCCTTTTTTGGGGGAGATATCAAGTAAAAGTGATGAGAATTTTATTAAATGATCTAATTCAATTATCTTAGTAATTGTGATTCTCCAGTATCAGAGGAAGAAAATTCTTCTGGAATCAAGGCCTTCATTTATTGCTACCCTTGGCCACACTTCTTAAAGAAGAGTAAAATAATTGCTGGTAAAAATTAATCTGAATCCTGATTAATCATCATTAGTGTGAAGCTTCATCTTTATTCACACATCTCTCCTTTTATTAAGAACTAATTAGAGGGGCCGGTGAGATGGCTCAGCGGCATAAGCGCCTGCCTGGCAAGCGCGAGGGCCCGAGTTCGACTCCCGGAACCCACATATGAAAAAAGGGCCGGTGATATCGCTCAGTGGCACAGGCGCCTGCTGGCGCGTGAGGTCCTGGGGTCGACCCCCCGGTACCCACAAAAAAAAAAAAAAAAAGAACTAATTAGAGGGCTGGCGATGTCCTGGGTTTGATCCTGAGCACTTCAAAGCAAACTATTTGGGGCCAAAGATTCTAAAGAGGACATATCTTGTCTACCTGGGAAAAAGGACAAAAAAAGGACTAAACGACAAAGGCTCAGCATTTAGTTTTCAGACTTGGGCTGTAGGGTTCAAAGAACATAGATCTAGGTAAGTGCTGTAAGTTCAGGTCTCACCACTGAGTCTACAGCCAATCAGCACCCCATCTCTTTCTTATTCAGTGGCCTTTTTGGGAACACAGAGCCATACATGTGTGACTATTAAACAGTGCACATTTATTGCACTATCTTAGTTTTTTGTGATACAAAATCCATGCAATATGAAGATGTTTTCTTAGCTTCTCATCATTCATACTTATAATCACCATGCTGCCAATAAAATATTTAATAGGATATGGTTATGGCAAGAATCTTACTATTTGCCATTACACATCTCCCTAAAGGTGTATAACAAAAGCAGTCATTAAATATGTGATGACTCCATCTTGCTTCCCATTTCTGGTTTTGTCTTCAAGAATGCTTTGCGACACTGTTCAAAAGCCCAGATGCACTGCTGTGCTATTTGTTCCTCTGAAGCGTTCCTCTAGAAATTCTATGTCAAAACAAAGTGAAGCCTTTTCAAGGCTTGTTCTAAGAAAACTCAGAATCGCTCCTTTTGGTGATATTGCCTAAAATCTTGTGTTATGCTGACATAACAATCTTTGGCCTATGCTTTGCACAATTGTTATTTTCATCATGTTAAAACATTTGTGATTTTCTGTGTGCTCTCCCACTGTCTGTGACGCCATAGTAATAACTGATAGCCAGTTTCTGCATAGTTACTGGGATATGATTGTTTCTAATAAAAATCTCAGAACTTTTTTAGAGAACCTAGTTTGGTCTATACAAGTACCAGGCCTACACTGAACATCAGTTCCACTCTTTTTCCAATATCTGTTGCATCCTTTCCAGTTGAAAGATCAATTGTTTTGGTAGAGAATATAAATATCTCAAACATTTTGCTAACTTTCTGTCATGTATGTATAAAATTATATTTCTATTCTTTCTTTATTGTTCTTGCCTTCAATCCTAAAGAGTTCTTTTGGTATTCTTTCCACATTTCCAAGTTTCAGCTTATTCTCAGCATTAACCTTTTGGACGTGTTTTTTGATGCATTTTTTTCTGCTGGTTCTTAGTTATATGCCTGTATTTCTACATTTTTGTGCACTTCTTTTCAATTTTAAGCTGTATGGAAAGTTCTTTGTGTAGCCATTAATTTTTAGTACACTTCTTCTTTGGAATAACTTGTAATTGCTTAGTCAGAATTATGATTTGGAGAACAGCCTGACTCCCTGGAACTATTTTTACATGATTTCACAGAACTGTGTTCTATATTCTCTGATATTCTTGAAGTCCACTGGCCTCAATGCCTGTGGCTGTGAAAGCAGATATCTAGTGTTTGGCTGTTCCATGGCTTGCCTTTTGCTTATGGCCAGCATCAGTAGTTGATCAGGGCACCCTTTCCCATGATGTCCATTCTTCCTTCTCAACACTGGGCTCTACATGTATTATCAGGTGACCAAAGTTGGCATTTGGCCTGCTATCCTTGCTGCGGGGTACTTGATTCATCTAACATTCTTAGGTTCTCATTATTTTCACTTCAATAAATTCCTCCAAATTAATCATGTTTAGCATCTTCAAAAGATACAAAGATATTATAAATATGTCAAAAAAATAATTACCTATATAATAAGCAGTACAGGCCAAGGTAACAGTCCAGCTAGGCTGATATTTTAAATATGTAACTGGCTTCTTAATTTATAAAACATTCAGAAGATTTCTTAGTCCTCCATATGTTCTCTCCAGCCTGGTTTCTTTAAGGGGGGGGAAATCTCTATCCTTATGGTTATCTTGGAATATTCATAACAAATTTCAAGTTTGCTACTTTTTGTGGTCCATAGTGTGCATTTCTAATTCTTGTTTTCAGGTACTAAGCCCAAAATATACCGTTAAAGTTGATTCATAGGTAGGTGCAGGGATGCATGCCTATAATTCTAGCTTTTTGGGAGGCTGAGGAAGGAGGAGCGAGAGTTCAAGAACAGCGGGAACAATTTAGAGAGACTTTGTGGCAAAATTAAAATAAAGGGTTAAGGATGTTGCTGAATGGCAAAACACCCTGATATCTGAAACTCCAAAATGAAGAAAAAGAAAAAGAAAGAGAAAAAGAAAGAGAGAGAGAGACAGTTCATCTATGTTTTCAGTATCTATTGCCACAAAGCAAACCATCCCCAAACTCATTCTTCTCTTTAATCTGTAATCTGGGTAGGACTGGCACGGGTGGCTCATCTTTGCTCCATGAGGCACTAGCAAAGGCAGGCACCTCGACTGGGGGCTTGAAGACCCATTTCAAATTATTCCCTTGTATAGTGTCAGATTGACGCTGGTACTCAGCCCAAGCTCAGCCAAGTGTCCTTAGTTCCTCCTGGCCTTTCTGCAAATTGTGTGGGTTTCCTTCACAGCATGATATCTTGGTTTTGAGCATGACCCAAGAAAAAAGTACAAGTGCATGACATTTTTATAACTTGGTCTTGAAAATCACATGGCAACTCTTCTGCTATACTCTGTTGGTCAGGGCAGAAATGCACTCAAGTTCAAGGGCAGGAGACATAAACTTCACTTTCTGAGGAGGACAGTCAGGCTCTGGAAGAACATAACAGCTAGGGGATACTGTTGAGACCATCTTTGGAATTGTTGTCTGCCACAGTAGCAAACTACATCTGTCTAGTGGTCACTGTGTTTCAATAAATCAAAGAATGTTGAGTGGGCATGGTTAATGATGTGGCATTGATGTGATGATTTGGAGAACATAGCCTTAGTTCCCTTCACTCATTCAACCAATAGATATTGAAGGTCAACCATGTGTTGCCACCATTTTGTGTTCTCTAGTGACTCTTAAATTCATACGTGATTTTTGATAATTCCGTTTTCATCATATCCTCACCCTCAAACATCCCATAGGGATTTGGTCCTTTCTTTTATTCTCATATAAAAAGTGTTTTTAAAAATCTGTAGTCTTTGGCTTGGAGCCAAGAGAATATTTGATACAGGTGCAGTATATCTACTGCTCACTAAAAATTAAACAGACTGATCTTCAAAACGTTTGACAACTGCTTTGGCCTGGGCACTGACCGGTGAGGTCAGAAGCTGACCTGAAATGATGGACGCAGTCATACTGTGAGCAGCACATCAGACAGTTTGATATTTGCCTAAGGAGTCTTAGTTTTTCATTTTCCTTTCCTATTCAAATCCATGAATAAACATTTAGCATGTACTGTATTCAAGGGGCTGGGCTTGACACTGAGGAAACAAAAAAGAATAAACAGATTCTGTTCTCAGTGGTATTTAAAAAGCCTTTGTCAGTCGTGTCATCTGCCGAGAATGCTCTTACCCCGATCTCCATGTGATTCATTCCATCTCTGCTTCCACTTCTGAGTTCGTATGTCCTAATATCAGAGTGTCCTTCCCTGTTCATCCTAAATAAACCATCTATCCATTATTTTCTATTGTAAATATTTATTTTTTCATAGCACATACATTTTAAACTTATTTATCATCTGCTTCCTTAAGAATTAAAGCAAATGAAATCATGTCATGACCACTAGAAAACACCTGGCACATATAGTAGGTGTGTAGCAAATATACACTGAATTAAATGGAATATTTGTTGAGCTGTGACAATGGAGGGGGATGGCAGAGAAAGATAACTGAAGTTCAAGTGAGGGTGTCAGGAGAAATAGCAATGCTATGAACAGAAGTAGGGAGGATATGGTGGCAGGATTTTTGTAGATACTGCTTTTATTTACAGATTTGTGTCTTTAGAGGCACATATTTGATTGCAATCTGGAATATCCCCCAATAAAAAAAGCAACTGAATGTTCCAAAATATTTCCTGTTGAGCATAATACTTTGCTATTTGGCCTGCTCCCCCTTTACCTTCCATTATCTTGTGAGACATCTTTACTACAGGAAATGTTACTCCAAGTGTCACAGGAAGATCAGCCTCCATGGTTAGTTATTAATCAAATGAAATGATAATGACTGATGTCTTTATCATGCCTTTTAACCTTGGCAAGTCTTTTTCCTAGAAGTAATACCCAAACATGATGAAGTGTGGAATCTCAGTAGCCTAGGCTAGCAAAGGTTAATGTTAAGTCTCTGTTCCCACACAGGTGCATAGCATTAGGGAATATAATGCAAAGGTGCTGGGAATCCTAGACACAAACAGGACCTCAGGGTCAAGGAGGGATCCCCCAAAATAACAACTGTTGAAGAGCCAGGGCCTCTGTGTGTGTGAGCCAGCAGACATCAGTAGTACACACAGCACTCAAGTGGAAACAGAGGCGAATGATTTGGCAGTTGTTTCCTGACCATAAAAAACTATGAAACAAACATCTAATAACATAAAGCTAATAGAGTGATTGTTGCAGCTGTAATGCGACTACATTTCACATATTAATTCTTGGAGCCTATTAATAGTGGATTCTTAGTGGTTTTATTATGTAAGAAACCCCAGAAAGAAGCCATAATCAGTGTTCACATAATTTTCCAAATTTGGCAATTCTAAAGAAGTGGGAAGTATCCAAGAGTGTCCACTGGGGAAAGATGAAGTGAGAAGACCATAAACTGCAATGAGTTTTCTCTACCAACACCAACCTGGATTCCCTCAAGAGGGGTTCTCAGACCTTGCTGAACATCACCTGGTGAGGCTTTAATAGCTACAACTTTTGGGCTTCTCCAGAAACCAATTAAATCAGAATCTCTAGGACCAGGGCCTGGCAAACTTATTTTATAGCTTCCTAGGTGTATTAGTTTCATGGGGATGCTATAACAAAGTGGCTTAAGCAACAGAAATTTATTGGCCTGCAGTTCTGAGGGCCAGAAGTCCAAGATAAAGATGTAGGCAGCTTGGTTTCTTCTGACAGTCTGAAAGAGAAGTTCCACGTTTCTCCTCTAGCTTCTGGTGGCCTCAGGCACTGGCCTGGATTAGGACTATGAGGTCTTTTTGGGAGACACAATTTAATGCATAATACTAAGTGGTTCCACTGTGCAGCTAATGAGAATCCCTGGTCTTAATTTGATTTTGGGCTTCCTTCCACCTAGCCATTCTGGGAAGAAAAGAGAAAAAGAAAAATAAGAAAGAAAATGTGAAGGGTATGTCTAGAACAGTTTAGACTTCCTTATGTTGAGGAAGTAATGGACCCTCCCATTCCTTATGCCTCTCATGACTCCTCATCCCTCAGGAATGGCCCCTGAAGAGAAGAATTTCTGGTTTCAACATCTTCCACTTAATCTGATCATATGAACCTAATCTTCCCTGTAAGACTGATGCTGGAACATCCTATGTTCAGTGGTTCTCAGTCCAGAATAAGCAGCAAGATAACCTGGGAAGCTTTTAAATTAAATTATCAAGCTTGGACCCCATCTCCAGCAAGTAAATTAGAATCTCTATGGGTAAAGCCTGGTCATAAAGATATTTTTTAAGTACCCTAAACTTCTACCTGTGATATAGTAACTAGGAATGGACTTTTCCTGCTGCTGTACACAAACAGAAAATTTTACAAAGTGTGAGAATTAAAATGTTCCAACATTGGTGAATAAGAAACACATGGCTATGATTCCTGAAGGAAGAAAAACTAAAAACAAGAGACTTCTGATCTCTCAGCTTTGTGCCTGTAGACACCTTTTGACTACATGCAATCTGGGAGATCTAAAGCCGAGCACACTTAGTTAAGAAGGAAAAACAAAATCAGTTCAGGAAAACTGAAGCAGCCAGAATTCATATGGTAAAGTGCCAGAGACAAGAGAACTATACAGAGAAATGTGCGTAAGTTTTCTCTTAAGTTTGGTTTGTTGATGAATAGTAAAACATGCATGTATAATCATGTAGGGAGAAACTGTAATGGTGTAAGAAAGATCTGCCATGAGAGTAAACAAAACAATTCCTAGAACTATTACAGGGCTGGGAGACATCTAGTTCTGACCAACCAAAAGAGACAGTCCTTATTATAGACCCAGGACATTCAGCAAAGACTCCAAATGGGCCATGCTTTAAAAATACTGGTCCTTAATCATAGTACCTGATTTCAAAATATATTCCAAAGCCATAACAAGAAAAACAGCATAGTACTGCCACAAAAATAGACATGTAGATCAAGGTCATAAAGTAGAGAACGTAGAAACAAGCCCACACAGGTACAGCCACCTGATACTCAACAGAGGGGCCAAAACATATGCTGGATAAAAGACAACTTCTTTAATAAATGGTACTGGGAAAACTGGATATCATTATGTAGAAGACTGAAACAAGGGCTGGGGATGTAGCTCCACAGCACAGTGCCTGCCTGGCAAGCGTGAGGTCATGAACTCGATTCCCAGTGCAAAAAAAAAAAAAAAAAAAAAAGACTGAAACAAGATCCTTATCTCTCACTATGTACAAAAATTGATTCAAAATGGGTCAAAGACTTAGGTATAAACCCTGAAACTTTAAAACAACTAAAAGAAAACATAAGGGAAATACTAAAATTCATAGGCAGAGAAAAAGGCAGCCTGAAAAAGATTCTAATAACACAGGAATTAATAGCAAGATTGAACAAATGAGATTATATCAAATTAAAAAGCTTTTGTACAACAAAGGAAACAACAGTATGAAAAGACAGCTTACAAAATGGGAGAAAATCTTTCATAGCTACTCTTCTGAGATAGAATTCGTATCTATATCAGAAAATACAGAGAACTCATAAAACTCAGCACAAAAGAACAAATAATCCAATCAATAGGCAAATGAACTGAACAGATATTTCTCCAAAGAAGAAACACAAATGAAAAATAATAATATGAAGAATGTTTGACAGGGCCGGTGAGATGGCTCAGCGGCGAAAGAGTCCGAGTTCGACTCCCGGATCCTACATATGAAAAAGGGGCCGGTGATATCCCTCAGTGGCATGAGTGCCTGTTGGTGCGCGAGGTCCTGAGGTACCCACAAAAAAAAAAAAAAAAAAAAAAAAAAGAAAAGGAAAATGTTTGACATATTTAGCAAATACATTGAAGAAAATGCAAATCAAAACTAAATTGAAAATCCATCTTATTCCAGTCAGAATGGCTATTATCAAGAATACAAAAAAATCGTAAGTGGAGATAAGGATACAGGAAAAAAGGAATCCTTCTATGCTGTTGGTCGGAATGTATAGCCACTATGGAAATCAGCATGGAGATTTCTCAAAGAACTAAAAATAGAATTACCATGTGATCCAGCTGTACTGCTTCTTGGTATATACCCAAAGAAATTAAAGTCAACGTGCTCTAGGGATATTTGCATGCCCATATGTATTATGGCACAATTCACAATGTCCAAGATATGGAACAAGCCCAGGTGCCTATCAATGGATGAGTGAATAAAGAAAATGTGGTTTATATACAAGGTGGAGTATTATTCAGCCATAAAGAAGCACAGAATGATGTAATTTGCAGGGAAATGGATAGAACTGGAGTGCATCATGTTAGGCAAAATATCCCAGACTCAGAAAGACAAGTGTTGCATACTGTCTCTAAAATGTGGAATCTAAAGAAAATAAAAAACAAAACCCAAAGGTGATATGAAAGTAGAAGGGAAACTATTATTAGACAAGAGGAAGAAAATTAGAGGGTGTGTTTGAGGGAGCATAGTAGGAGGGGGTGTCTATGATCAAAATAAATTTTATGCATGTATTAAAAAGCTACAATAACCCTAATATTTTATTAAATTAATATAACTAATAAAAATATATTTTAAAAAGGCAAGAAATACCCCTAGAGTAAGTTATAGTCTGCACATACCATAACAAGGCTTAAAAGCAAGCCTTTAGAAAGTCAATCTTAACTGCAAGGAACTTTACCTTCCAAAACAAAGGCAAAGACTAAAAGGAAAGTTACTAAATTCATTACTCAAAAATGTAAAATACACAGTGTCTTCACCTAATCAAAAATTACTAGACATGTGAAAAAAGCATGAAAATGTGACAAATAACAAATAACAGAAATATCCTATGAAATAACAGAAATGATGGTATTAGCAGGTAAGACTTTAAGGCAGTTATGAATGTACTCAAGGAGATTAAGAAAATATGAATATATTATAACGAAGAGAAGAATAAAAAATAAAAATGTTCCTCAGATTATTACAATATGTAGCTAGGGTTGAAGGAATTGTTAGGTGCTGTGTTATAAGACAAAGTAGGTGGAAACAATTTTTATTTTTAAGGAAGTTGGAGATAGTGCAGGAAAAAATAATAGAAACTGCCATGTTTCATGTTATAAGTCACTTCCTAAAAAGCATTTTATAGCCTTCTATATTTTTATCTTCAAGGTCAACCATATGCATTGCATATACAAGCAACTATTAGAGGGATATTAACCTTGGAGCTGATAAAGCTATGTACAAATGCTCTTGTGTGTGTGTGTATATGTGTGTGTGTCTGTTTTCTAGTAACAGTGTTTTATCTAGCATAAAGGATGACCTAATGGGCTTTAAATCTTTAAACATTTATACACTCATTACATGGTACTATAATGATGTGTTAAATCCTGTTATAGAAAGTTGAAGAACCTCTTACATTTTTACACATACTTATACATTGGGTCTTAAGAACATCACAAAAATTACATACGCTCTCAGTAGGAAAACCAGTGATACCCTCAAGAGATAATCTAGATCAGGAGCTGTACTGAGGAGCTACTTAAATTCTTATCTCTGTGCAGAAGTAGGGGAGTTGTCTGTTTGACAACATACATCTCAGAGAACATAGAGATCAAGAAATTATATATATATATATATATTTTTTTTTTGTGGGTACCGGGGGGTCGACCTCAGGACCTTGCGCGCCAGCAGGCACCCGTGCCGCTGAGCGATATCACCGGCCCCTTTTTCGTATGTGGGTTCCGGGAGTCGAACTCGGGCCCTTGCGCTTGCCAGGCAGGCGCTTAAGCCGCTGAGCCATCTCACCGGCCCTGAGATCAAGAAATTAAAACACTATTTGAAACACTTTAGAAATTAAAACACTATTTGACTGCTTTGAAAAATGTGGTGTCTGTCCAGACAAGTGACTCAAAATATTATTTCAAAATCATTCAAATCATGGCTTGTGATTAAAATACTTTGGTTTTGTTCTTAAGAGCCCAAACCTAATACTAAAGCAATATAGGGTAAAACAAAACAAAATAACACAAAACAAAAAGAAAAACAAAAAAACTTACATTTAACTCCAAAAAAATGCTGACATATATCCGTAGCTTGTTCTTCTGAAAGCTGTGGTTTTTATCTGGATTAAGAATTCTGCCTGAGGTTGGGCAGGTGGCACATGCCTGTGATCCCAGCACATCGGAGGCTGAGGCAGGAGGATCACTGTGAGTTTGAGGCCTGTCTGTGCTACATGAGCAAGTTCAAGGCCAGCCTGTACGTAGAAAGAGCCTGTCTTAAACAAAACAAAACAAAACAAAACAAGACAGGACAGGACAGGACAAGACAAGACAAAACAAAGCAAAACAAGAAACAAAACAAAACGAATTCTGTCTGGACATTGATTATGATTACATAATTGATAAGCAACATGGTTGAGGATGTTTTTAATTTGGGGAAAACCATCACTAGCATTATCGACCATTTGAATTTAAAACTCAGTGACTCATGTAAAGAAGTATTAATCACATAGAGTGACTGGAATGTTTTTAAATGATTACATAAAACATAAGTAGATTTCATGCAGCTCCCTGCCTGGAACATTGTGAAAGGCTTCCTGATATTTCACAGACTCCAAAAGAAAAATGCTGAATTGGAGAACATTCAATGAATGACAGTGAGGTTAATCCCAAAAGGAAAAATGCTGTAGGGAATATTTATATCTGAATAATTAGAGGCCAGTTTCTTCCTTAAAATAATAACATGTAAGACACTGAAGTCTACTGGAATCCAAATTTTCTCTGAGTTACTCTGAACCTACATTTTTCTTTTGGTGAACTGTATTTTACTTTGAGTTGGAAGATGGTTAGTGAAAATAATGAACAAACTGAACTTCAGATGATGAATTCCTTTCATGGGAAAAATGTGAACCCCAGTAAAATTTTTATCTGATATAGGCAATAAGACAAATAGGAATACAGAAACATATTCCAAAGTTCAAAACAGATATCAGGACATAATATTAAACTAAGGAATCACAAGTATGTGAAAAAGATTATTGAGGAAGAGGGAGAAGGGATGAGGGAGGGGTATTTAGGTAGCATCATAGAAAAAACCCAAAGATACGACACAGGGAGGAAACATAGAATAGATGAAACATGCTGGATGGCTTGGATTTTAAAATACTCCCCAAAGGGCCTGTGCTAAGGATGTGGTTGCAGTTGATGGGCTTTTAGAAGGTGACTGGATCATGAAGGCTATCTACCTTCGCAGTGGATTAATCCATTGATGGAGTCATACTTTGATGGCATTACTGGGAGGTGATGAAAATTTAGGAGTTGGGGCCTAGATGAAGGGAGCAGGTCATGGAGGCACGACCTTGGGGACTGTTTCCTGTCCACAGCCCTTCTCTCTCTCTGTCTCTCTGTCTCTCTCTCCCTCCCTCCTCCTTTCCTTTCTGGCTGCTATGAGGTGAGTAGCTGTCCTCCACTGTACACTCCCACCGCCTGCCTACCTGTATCTTCATCACTGTGTTCCTGGTTGAATGCCAGGTGTGGATCTGCTGACTTCGACACATTCTGCTGATAGAGAAATTATTCACGAACAAGCAAAGATTATATGTGTCCCCAATTATAAGGACTCAAAAGAAGATTTCCTATTTTCTTCCTTAAGCCTGATATCTGCTGTACTGAAATCAATTCCCAAACACAGTAGAGATGCTTCAGGTCCATAGGTCTAATTTTTATTAGTTCTACCTATTAATAGAATCTCATGAGAGGGTTTGCCTTACCTCTCCTAAGGTATGAAATTTCCATCCCCAGGCACACTTCTTGAGAATGCTGCATGAGAATGCTCACTTCTGTGCTTTTCACTTTGTTCTCCAGCTTTACTCTCTTGCTCTGTACCTTTGTGAGCTGAGTTCACAACTCTGGGCGAGGCAATAACCGCATCACATGGACCAGCTGCTTTGCTCCACCAGGCCATGATTCAAGCCTTAGTAAAAGAAGTGTGCCGTGAAGACTCCTGAAGATTTGGTGAGAATGGGGAGCAGTTGTTAAATAAAAATCCACTGTGACATTCCAATCTCCCCAGTCCTTTGAATATTTTCTCTGCAGTATACCCAGGAAGTTAATTTTAACTTAATCCCTCAATTGTTTCTTATATTTCAACCAATTTGTAGACTCAAAACTCCTTAAATAAAGGAGAAGTTGGGTGCCCTTGAGGAAAAACACTGCCATGCTGCCAAAAGTTTCTGTGGTCCACCAGTCAGAGATCAGGAGATCAAAGGAATTTTGATCAGGCCGTTTGGATCTCTGAGCCCACTCTGATTATTCTCTTAGTTCCTGAATAATTGGAATATACTTTCAGTAGCAGATCCCTACAACTGACCTAGGAGTGAGGGCTATTGTGTTAGGAAAGGCCAAGTGGAAGTTACTAGAACTGCTTCTACTTGCCAAAATCAGTATTGAATTGCTCAAATGATATTAGAAATTGGCACCACCATGAAGGACTTGAAAAATATGGGAGTTGATTTCTACCTGACCCTCAAACTCATATATTTGGTTCATGAAAAGACAAATGGATCTTGAAGAATGATAGTGCTTTTATGGATTGAAGGTTTGTGCACCCCCCAACATAACCCCTAAGATGACAGTATTAGGTAGTAAAACTATGGGGAGATAAGTCAGAAGGATGGAACCCTCGTGAATATGATTAGTGCCCTTATAAAAATGGAGGCCAGGGAGCTCTCTAATTTCTTTCTAGCGTGCAAGTGTATAGCAAGAAGTTGGCCATCTGCTTACAGGAAAAGGACTCTCACTAAGACCATGCTGACATGCTGATTTCAGACTGCAAGCTTCCAGAATTATAAGAAATAGATTTCTGTTGTTTATAAGCCACTTAGTCTGTGCTGCTTTGATATAACAGTCCAAACTAGAAAGGTGGAAAGCTACAAACATAATGTGGTAATAACTGCAATTGCAGCTGGTGTTCCAGAGGTGGTTTTATTTCTCAAGCAAATCATCACATTCCCTGGTAATTTGCATGCAGCTATCAATTCACTTAATGCTTTTTGTTTTTCCATATGTGTTAGTAAAAATCACTGGAAACATTTTGTTTTCAACTAGCGGGCTAGCAGTATACCTTTCACAGTATGTGAAAAGGACATATCACTTCTCCAGCCCTTTGTTATGCTACAGTCCACAGACACCTCGATCGGCTGTTTTATTCCATAGGACACGAGACTGGCACAATACACTGATGATACTGTGGTGCTTGGACCTGGTAGGCAGGAAGTAAAAACTATTCTAAACACATTACTAAGCATGTATATGCCACCTATGGGGAAATGAATACTATGTAAATTCAAGGCTGTACCATGTTGGTAAAACTTCTATGTTTTCAGTAGTCTGGAGCATATTGAATTATCTTTTCATGGTGAAAGACAATTTGCTGTACCTGGTATAGTACTTACTGGAATGTTCTGGATTTGGAGCATGTTACTCAACTCATTCACCATATTACCTGAGAAGCAGCCTGTTTCGAGTGCAAATAAGAACAGAGATGGCATTGGATCAGCTTACCTGTTGTGTAAGCTACTCTGTCACCTGGGGTACATGACCCAACAGATCCAACAGCCTTGAAAGTGTCAGTGGCAGATATAGATGCTATGTAGAGCCTCGTGTGATCCTCTAGAATTGAATCATGTTTCATACTCTTTGCATTTTGCAGCAAAGTCATGCCAACCTCTGTAGATGACTTCTGGTTTGAGAAAAGTTTTTGGCTTATTAGTAGGTTTTAAGAGAAACTGGAACTGACCTCAGGCTACCGTTTTACCGTGCAATCTGAGGTGACTGTCATGAACTGCTATCGATCACCTATTATTATTCCAACATTAGATGTGATAATTGCTCACACAATCATGTTAGGTTAAATCCATGTAAAAGCTCACATACATATCCATATATCCTTGTGGTCTGTTTCTTTAAACCCTAGCTGATACACAGTTATACCTCTATGCATAAGCCGCCAGAATTTGGGGACTGTATGGCTCAACTGACTTAAAGGAAGAGCTGATAGCACATTCAGATTCCACTATAAGCTGACAATGAATTCACTCACATGGCATAGATTTAGCATATCTGTAAATTCTACTTTTTTCCTAAACCCTGCCCCATTGGGCTTATAAGGATTTTCCTAAAGAACTGTGTGCATCCTCATTGACTTTAGTGGTTAAGTACCTAGAAGGGAAGCACAATTTGTAAGGTAATTGTTAAGTGCAGATTTAGTTTTCTGTATGATTTAGGATGATAGCTGCTCCTGCAACATACCTCAAGATGCTAAGTGGTTCAAACTCACATCTTCTGGCAGTTCATATGCATCTATCCATCTGATGAATGTTTTTAAACATCAAAATATATAGACTATACATATGTGCATATGAATAATATCTAAGTTATGGAACTATAAAACTTTTTTTGTTTGACTTTTTCATGAAGAAACATTATTTTGTAATTGGAGAAGTTTTTCATTAAAAAATTGTAACAACCAAAACAGAAAATGGGCCCATAAGTCATGTTAAAAGCAAACATTCAGACTGGCAGGGGAGGGGATATCAGAATGTGGAAACTTTTCTGTACTTGGTCAGGATACCACTAAGGAGGCTGAGTGAGGTTTCCGTGGGAGGGTGACAGATACTAGGAGGAGAAAAGAGAGGCAGTGCCTCTAGTGGTTAGTCATGTAGATTCTGAAACTAGCCTACTTCTTAACTCCACCCTTTACTGCCTGCTATGGTTTATATCTAGATATCTTTCCCGAACCTCATGTGCTCATAGGTGGGGCTTTGGGAGGTGGCTGGATCATGGGTGCATGATACTGGGATTAAGGGTATGTAGTACTGGAGCAGTCTCCTAAATGGATTAGCATAGTTCTGGATGTGGATGAATGGATTTGTTGAAGAGGGAAGCCGCACTCTGGGGTGGATTGATGGCATCAGCCAATAGGCTTACAGCCTGGATGGACTAAGAAGGGACAGAAAGAGGGCAGGCTTACTGTTTGTCATCTGCCATGCCATGGACTGTTTCTCCTCTACGATGCCCCTTGGCCATGCCATCCTGCCTTGGAGTCAGCCACCTATGAACTGAAACCTCTACAAACTGTGAGCTAAAATAAATCTTTCCTCCCTTAACTTGTATGTGTCAGGTATTTTGTCTCAACAATGAGAAAAGCAACTAAGACACTGTCTCAATCTCCTTGTCTGTGAAATGGGGATAATCATAGTAACTACTCCTTAGAGTTGTTATAAAGAGTAAATACCATATGATCAAATATGTATTTGCTCAGTAATGAGAGAATTATCATTTTTATTCTCCCAAGTTTGGCCTTGAGCTTGCACTGAGCTAGCAGTGCCACGTCTGTGCAGCGGAAGAAGATGGCAAGGCACAGCTTTCCCGAGCTCTTTCAGCCTGTCCTTGCTACGCCAAGTGCAAAGCATCCCAGATCTTCAGGCTTGAACTCTATGGGTAATTTATGTTTCTTCCTCTGGAAGTCAGCATCAGTCTTTCCACTGTTATCATTGGAACAAAAAGGTCCCTGTCCACAACTGATTTTTATCAAGGTTGTATTGTTAATAACTTTTATTAAGTACAGAGTGATAAACAGTGTAAAAAACAAAGGAATCACCAACCAAGGGATCTAACCCCTTCATACTTGAAGCTAAACTACCACAAAAAGATCACAATGTGATTTTTCTTTGTGTTCTTTCATTTTCCATGTTTTAGAAATGTTAATTTAAAGTGTCATTTTTAATTAAATTTTTATGTGGGGGAATGTTAAATAACACAGTCCATGCTATTTTTAGCACTGATGCTCCCTCTCATTCAACATGAGTATAAGAATGCTGTATATAGAGAGTAAATTCAAGAGGGCAGTGACTTTATCTGTTTTCTATATTGCTGTGTCTCTCATTTTTCAAGTGCAATACATGTTCTATAGGTGACTTGTTAACATATTCTAAAATGAAAAAGCAGAACAAGCTCTGCTTTTTATCCATGTAGTTCTAAAAGAAATTTTAAAAATGAATAGTTTTAATTATAGTTGTTATGATTGCATATGGTAAAATTTTAATTGGGAAAATTTGTTATTAGTAGAATTCAGTATATATACATCTATATATAGGTGGAGAGGTACATGCATGTATGTCTCTATGTGGACATACAATTATATACACACATATGCATGCATATGTATTAGATCCACTACAATCGTGATTGTAGCTAATATTTATTGAACATTTACTGATTTCCAGAAATTGGGCTACATATTTAATATGGGGTTTTTTGTTGTAACCTCACTCACAAAAACACCTTGAAGATAGCTCCTAGGATATCCTCACCTGTCAGTTGAGGAAATGGGCATGGAGAGATAAGGAAGCTCACCTGAAATCACAGGGTGAGAAGAACACAGGTGAGGTGTGAGCCCAGGTAGCCTCACTCCAGGTCATGCTATGCCTCTGCTGTATCCGTGCTCCTTCCTGCTCTCATGACAACAATGATTAGTAAGATTCCAAAAGTTTGGCAAAAATCTGTTATAGCCATTGAGCCATTAGAAAGATAGTTATTGGGAATCAAGCTGGTTCTTTCTCTGGACCATTGATGAACAGAAATAAGACTTCTGGGTAAATAATTTTCCCAGAAAATGATTTGGAAGAAGATAAGGAATATTGCTAATGCTTAGCAATCCCGGAAGATATCAGGAGGGAGATAGCCTCTTTCCTTCCATTCTGCCTGCCTTTAACATTTATTGAGCTACTGCTTTGTGGTGACCTCTGAAAATGCAAAGAAGAGCAGTGCACAAGAACTAGCCTGGAGACACTTGTGCTCCAGGGAGTGAACAGAAACACAACGTGCCCAGTATACAATGCAATCAGATGGTGGCACATGCAGCCTGTTGTGGGCTACAGAGGAGCATGTGACTCACCAGCTTGCGGATGTCAGGAAATTTGAGTTGAGGATGTGTTATTTAAACCAGGTTTTAATGGATGAGTAGGAATTAGTCAGGGGAAGGAACAAAAGAGTTGGGGAAATGAATGTGATGTCATTCTCAGACTTTCATTGAATATCTCTTTTATTGCAATCTTTGTGCATAGAACATTCTGATGATAAGACAAATAAATTCTTCAGCATCTCCAGTCTTAAGAAATCATGCTATCTCCTGATGTCCAGTTAATAGTGTAGTTTCCCATCTGTCTGATGACAAGAGGCCCAGCTTTTTCCAGTTCCTCAGGTCCATACCTGTCTTTGTTGTTTTTGGCCCCTCACCCTTGACTACTGACTGTGACTCCTATCACCAGATGTAATCTTTCTTGTCCAGAAATCAGCCTTTCTCATGCTACTGCTGTTCTCCTCCTTCCCTCTTTGTCTCAAATGTGCACACTGACATATCCCTTAATTCTTCAGAGCAAAACAGCTATAAGCAAGCCATATTGTTCAGGAAAAATTTATTGAAAGCCTGCAGATAACAAATGGAATTATAATGTTGAAGACAATGTCACTGACAACAATGTAATATAACGTGGATACCAGATATCAGACACTATGCCTCTCCAAAAACATAGGCCACATTCTTCCCTAGAAGTTTCCATTTTGTTTTGTTAGCTCTATCCCTTTGCCATATTGCAGGGGACAGGCTACTTTCCTTTTCTCTGGGTATACTGTCTAGCAGATTTCTCCTACATAGACGACTACAACTTGAAGATTCCTGGGGAGAACAAAATCTCAGCTTTCTTATAAAAAGACTATGAGCTTCTGAGATGCAGCTCTTCTCAAAATGGAGACATTATTTAAACTTTTTTTTTTTTTTTTTGTGGGTACCGGGGGGTCGACCTCAGGACCTCGCGCGCCAACAGGCACCCTTGTCGCTGAGCGATATCACCGGCCCCTTTTTCGTATGTGGGTTCCGGGAGTTGAACTCGGGCCCTCGCGCTTGCAAGGCAGGCACTTAGGCCACTGAGCCATCTCACCGGCCCACATTATTTAAACTTATTGTGCAAATTCCTTAGCTACTTAATCCCTCCAATGTTTGGATCTCAAAATAAGAATCTTATTTTATCTTTGCATAAAGATAACAGTCTTAGCCAGAGGCCACTTTCAAAACTAAGAGACAGGCAGCCCTAGAGGCAAATTACAATCTTTTGTATAGAAAGGAAAAAAAAAAAGAAAACTACTTATAATTTCAAAAATTGCAGCCTCCTACAAATGGATTTTGATCATCCCAAATACTGGCCTAAAATATTTTAATATACCTATGAGCATATAATTGTAGAATGTTGCTGTTGTATGTTGGCATAGAGTCACCGTGTACACCCTGTATAATCATGACTTTTTTTTGGCAAATGCCATGGTTTTAATGGTTAATGTCCATTCTGATTTGTCAATTGTTTGTTTTGATTGGCCAATCCTACGTCATATTAGTTGTTACAAACTTTGAATATTACCTTACCTTAGAGATCTTCTGATGAGGAATCTGGAAATATATGTTACATGTGTTGTCACTTCTGGGCCTTTGAATGTCATCTCACCTATTCATCTGTCTTTCGTAGGTCTGTATGTGGCTTTGTGGTCCTTTTGTCTTGGCTTTTCAGGCAGCCTGAATGAACTGATCCAACTTGGCACTTAGGAGAATATCTATTTGCCCACCAAGATGTAGTTGAAACCCTTCATCTTTCCAATGTGTCTTTGCTGTCCAGAGGAGAAAATAAAAGAGGTTCTCCTGACATACAGCTGGTGACAGAGTTGGGAGAATGAGCAGGTATAAACACAAATGTCTGCAGCATCAGAGGCACATTGAACGTTGGTTACTGTCTTTAAAACCCACATCTTTATGACTTTTCATGTATTTTGTAGAATCAAGTTTATTACTTCCTTTCTCCTTTGATTTCTTGGGAAAAGGAGACTGCTTATGTGTTTAGCAGTAAAAGTCTATGTTACACATTGAAGCATTTCTTGCTTTCTATGCTGTTGCACTGAGATTTTTTTCTTTTTTCTGTCCCAAATCTCTCTGGAGCCTGTCAAGTGAGCTAACTTGCATAAACTAGAGTGGTGAATATTTTCTGTGACCAAATTCAGTCTGAGACAAAGTACAGGGCTCATTTCTAGGATAAAAAAAATCAATCTGCCAGAAGAATTTCTTTACGGCTTAAATAAATCTTATTTATCCAAATATGTGAATGCTAATGCATAGATCATTGTTCAGAAACTGCTTTGCCCATTATCATCCTAAGAAGTTTTTTTCCAATTCCTGAAGTTATTGATGCACTTCTCAAGGTAAGTGAAGACTTAACTTTCATTTTGCTCATTGGCACCTTAAATGGCAAAGGAGAAGTTTGTGGGAGTCACCGTTTTCATGAGACAAGTATTTTCACTTGTTCTGTAGATAACTATGGAAAGACTCTCAAAAGAGGAAGACAGGGCCGGTGAGATAGCTCAGCTGCATAAGCGCCTGCCTGGCCAGCGCGAGGTCCTGAGTTCCACTCCCGGAACCCACATAAAGGAAAAAAAGGGCCGGTGATATCACTCAGCGGCACAAGCGCTTGCTGGCAAGTGTGAGGTCCTGAGGTTGACTCCCAGTACCCACATTAAAAAAAAAAAAAAAAAAAAAAAAAGGAGGAAGATATTCAGATCTACTTAATAGCTGCATGCAAAGGTCTGAGGCCAGCAAAAGCTGTAAACATGCTCAGATAAACTTGTCTTAAGCTACCGACATATTCTGAGCTCATGGGTTTAACTGTTACTGTACAGAAAGTAACAAAACATAGAAACAGAATTCTATAGTGCTTGGTGAAAAACACATTTTCCACTACAATTCTAACTTACCTAGTATAGGCGAGGAGGGTGTGTTTCATTATAATGAAGTTCTGAAGACCTGAAAACCACATAACAGGCTCAGAAAGAGCAGTCAGTTACAGTATGAGATCTCTTCGTACCTTCACTTTAGGAACTGGGACAACTCCCATGATTCAGGAACAAGATTGCAGTTGAAAAATAAAGCAGATAATGCTAAGCAGGTGAGGATCAATTGAAGCACTAAAGAGTAGACCAACACTTTGACGTTGCATGGCGATGGCTTCAGCATCCAATGCCTGAGACCTGCTGCTTAATTAAATATAACAGTCATGTCACAGCAATGATGGCTATGAGAGTGTCCTATACTTGCTTTAAGAGTTCCAAAATTGTAATTATTTTGCACCTCAAGTAGGGAAGAACAAATCAGCCATCCACTTTCACTTTAAATCACACTTTTAATTAATTAGTTAGGTTTTTGTGCTTTGGAGATCAAGCACCAGGCTCTGTGCATGTTAGGCAAGTGCTCTGCCACTGAACTACACCTCCAGCCTCATATTTTTATTTTTGTAATTCTTAACCGTGTTACTCTGTAACTAAGGAGTTTTAGTCACTTGTTCAGAGTTTTCTCTGTTTTTGGTGTCTGCAATTGGAGTATGGTATGATATGAGCGTGTGTGTGTGTGCCCATGTGCACACATATGTGAACTGGCTATTTATACTGCTTGGTTTTCTCTGTATCTTTTGATCTATTGTTTGTTACCCCTCACTAATTTTAAACATTTTTCTTCAAATAGTTTTTGTGTTGTTTTCTTTTTTCTCCTTCTGGCTTCTCTATTATGCATATGTTACATCATTTGATACAACCACAAAGTCCTCGGATGTTCTATTTGTTTTTGTTAGTTTTTCATTGTTTATTCTATTTATGTATGTGTGTGTGACTTCTATAGATGTATTTTCAAGTTCACTGATTCTGCCTTTTGTTGTGTTGAGTGTACTAATGAGTCAGTCATAGGTATTCATTATTTTTTTAATAATCTTTCTGATTTTGAGTGTTTGCTTTGATACTTTCTTATAGTTTCTCCATCTCTGCTAACATTACACATCTGTTCTTACATGTTATCTACCTTTTTCATTAGTGCCTTTAACATTTTAATTACAGTTACTTTAAATTCCCTATCTGAGAACTCCTACATCTGTGGCATACATGAGTCTAGTGTTGATGATGGCTTTGTCTCTTCAGACTGTGTTTTGGCATGCTTTGTAATTTTTTGTTGGAAGTTGGACACTAACGTTGTCTCGTACAGGTCTCTCAGCTGTAATCCCCCAGAGGCTTAGAGTTGTGGTAGGCTGTGTGCTGGGAGGGTACATTTTCTAATTTATTTCTTGGTCTTGGAGTGCATAGCAGGCTTGTGTCTCATGAGTGCAACTTTAAAGTGTTTCTGGCCCTCTAGAAATAGCACTTTCTTATTTACTCTTTCAGCTTCTTACACTAGGGAGAAAATACAATGTTTACACATGCGAGTCTGATTTATTTCACTTATGAGTATGGTCTCAAGTGGGAAATGGGAAGAAACTGTTCAAAAGGAAAAAGAAACTGGGATGAGGGAAAGGAGAAAAGAAGGAAGGGAAAAGGAAAAAAATATATTTGTACAAAATAGTTATACTACTCTTTTCTATTAGTTCATTGAAAAGAAAGATTTGTGCTTATATTGTTTGATTAATTTTTCATGCCTATATCTTGTAATCTGAGCAACTATTTTGAAGATAACAATACACAAAGTATTAATCGTTGTTACTCTCCTACTATCTTGTTTTGAAATTTTGTATCATTGTTTTTAGTTTTTTCTTTTTAAAATAAAATTAAAAAAAAGAAATAGCACTTTCTTCCTTCACTGCGTCAGTTGGTATTTGCATCTTTCCCATTTATATCCTTGAAGATCTCTTCCCTGTGGACTGTGAATGTATTTTCTTAGGCCATCAAGAGTGCAACATCGCTGGTCATTCGAGAGATGTAAATTAAAACAACACTGAGATACCATCTCACCCCAGAAAGAATGGCTACTATAAAGAAATCAACTAATAACAAATGCTGGAGGGGCTGTGGGGAAAAAGGAACCCTTCTCCACTGTTGGTGGGAGTGTCGACTGGTACAGCCACTGTGGAAGTCAGTGTGGAGATTCCTCAAAAAGCTAGGGTTGGAGGTCCCATTTGACCCAGCTATTCCCCTTCTGGGCATCTTCCCAGAAGAATTAAAAACATCGTACCACAGCGATATATGTGCACCCATGTTTATAGCAGCACAATTTGTAATAGCCAGATCTTGGAAACAACCCAAATGCCCATCAACTGAGGAATGGATAAGAAAGATGTGGTATTTTTATACAATGGAGTACTATTCAGCCATTAAGAAGGATAAACTGGAGACTTTTATAGGTAAATGGATGCAACTCGAGAAAATACTCATAAGTGAAATAAACCAGAAGCACATGTGTAAGCATCGTATTGTCTCTCTAGTATGAGAAACTGAAAGAGTGAATAAGATCCAAAATGTACAATAGACATGGTGAATCAAAAAGAAACTGGTCAAAAGGAAAGAGAGACTGGAATAGGGAAAAGAAAGAAGGGAAAGGGAAAAAAATTGTATATATATATATAAGATGGTTAAGATAGATACACTACCAATTTTACTTAGTTCATTGAAGAGTAAGGTTTGTGCCAATAATGTTTGGACAATTGAATGTTAATGTCTGGTATCCTGAATAACTAACTTAAAGATAGTAATACATAATGTATTAACCATAGTTACCCTCCTATTATGTTGTTTCGAAAATTTGTTCTTCTTTTGATTTGTTTTGTTTTTTCTTCTCTTTAAAATAAAATTTAAAAATAAATAAATAAATAAATAAAGCTGTGAATAGTGAAAAAAAAAAAAAAAGAAAAAAAAAAAAAAAAAAAAAAAAGAATGGAATAGGATGGCGCCACCCAGCCCTGTTGAGATGTGATTTTTCTGTTGCTCTCAGGTGATGTCCTTCCTGAAGATTAAGTATAAAGGAGAAGCGTTTTGGTGGATTTCAATATAGACACCTTCTAGAGCCCTAAGGGATATGTCCTTGACTTTACTGTTTCTGTGATAGTCTGGCTGGGTTCCTGTCAAAAGGCTGCTCAGTGTGAAGCCCCAGGAGCTTCTCACTCTGATGGTGTCTCACGCTTGGCCTCTAGCAATTCATCACAATTTCTATTTTAATATTCCAGGGCATCTGCTTAAGGTAAGCAAATCCTCAGAACTTCTCTCTTCAGATTTTTAGAAGTAATTTGTTCTGTGATCTCAGTTCTCGATGAATCTAAGAAAGTCATTGGGTTTTTTGTTCGTTCGTTTTTCTAGACCTTTTTATTGTAAGGTTGGGAATGACCCCTTCCAAGCTTCTTTTATGTCTAAACAGAAACTGGAAGCCTCCACATATTTTCATTCTTTATTTCCTTTTTGATCTAATAGCCATATTCCATTATGTTTAGTTCCGGCTGAAGGTAAAAAAGAAACTTAAAATAAAAAGTTGTGCATGAAAGGTGTGACATCCACAGCATCAGAGGGTCAGGATCCTCTTACTTTTTCCAACCTTAGGAAACACATAATGGTCCAAAATACTGTAATGCCAAGCTCCAGCAATTATACCTGCATTCAAAGCAGAGGGAAGAAAGACAATCTCAAAAGAAGCTTTCTTTTCAAAAACACTGCCTGAGAGCCTAAAACACCACTGCTTATATTCCATGGGCTAGAAATTAATCACATGGACATAAACTCTAAAGGAAATTTGGAAATGCAGTCTTTAGTCTCAGTGACTTCTTTCCCAGTTAAGTACCAGGAGTTTTTTTTTTTTTTTTTTTTTTTAGGAGTTTAAGTGAGAAGAGGAGAATAGATATTGAAAGATGATCAGCTGTTCACGGAAATGTTTGTATACCTACATATACAAGTGTGCATGAATGTGTTTTCGTATTCTGAATATGTTATCTTTGACTTTGGATATATTTCCAAGTTTCTCTAGAAGTTTCTTTCTTTCTTTCTTTCTTTCTTTCTTTCTTTCTTTCTTTCTTTCTTTTTCTTCTTTCTTTCTTTTTTCTTCCTTTCTTTCTTCTTTCTTTCTTTCTTTCTTTCTTTCTTTCTTTCTTTCTTTCTTTCTTTCTTTCTATCTATCCAAATCTGTCTATGCATTCCTGCCTTTTTGTTATAGGGGCTAAGTTTTCATATCTGACAAATAGTTTATTAATTAAACATAAAATAAGGCAAAACTACTGATGTAAGTGAGGATAACTTATGGAACAATGTAAGTGACTTATGGATCAGGAAGTTTAAGGTTAGGAACAAGATTATTACTTCCTGGGGACTTAGTCTGTTTGCTGCTTCTATATCAACCTTTCTTAGACTGAACTATTACACTCAGTGTTCAGTGAGAAATTGTTGAGCATTTACTGTGTTAAAATGTTCATTTAAATAAGACATAAAAGGCATGACCCAGGCTGGTGAGATAGCTCAGCGGCATAAGCGCCTGCCTGGCAAGCGTGAGGTCCTGAGTTCGACTCCTGTAACCCACATACGAAAAAAGGACCAGTGATATCGCTCAGCGGCACGGGGGCCTGCTGGTGCATGAGGTCCTGAGGTCGACCCCTGGTACCCACAAAAAAAAATGCATGACCCTCTTCCTCAAGGAAGAAATACTAACAGATGAAAAATATTGTGTAACAAGTAGGATTTATTTGTATGTATAGGTGATAACTATCATAGTAGTTGTGAAAATACAATCAGTGTGGGCAGGACCATTGGATACTTGCAGATGAGCTACCTGCCCACTCCTAGGTTAGCAATGATCCATCAAGTTAGAATAGGTACTTTCACTATCTACTGGATAAGATAAACTAGAATTATACAAGGCATAGAACAGTTCTATAAAATGCAAAGTGAAACTAATATGAAGGTTTTATCATTATTTTGTACATGCTCACATAGTCATTGCTTATTTTGCATTTGTTTATAAATTCCAGAGTCAATAAAGAGTTAATGGTTGCCTCCCTCAGGTACATGAATATTAATGGTATGTCTAAATATAGTTAATTATAAAGGCTTTTATTCAGAAAAGGAAAATATAAGACAATCACTCACAGAAGGAAAATTATTATCTTAGTTTCCATTAAGTAATTTTCCCCTAAAAAGAATACTTCAGCTTTGGGTTATGGGCTTTCTGCCTTGGTAGGTTCCACTTCTGTAAGTAACTTTGCTATTTCTAGCATCTCTAACTAATCATAGTCACAGAAATAACAGGTCCAAATGGGACAGCTGGTTTCTTGAAACTAAAATGTCTAATGGCAAAAACTATTGCCCTTGCCAACGAAAAAGCAAAGGCATCTGTACTTTTCAACCAAAAGAGGCTGTTGCTTGGTTTTTCGGTTCCTTTGTAGTTTCAGGCCATATTTAGATGAATCTGTTTTGCTAAAATACTGAACTTTTTTTCCAGTGAAATTAGCTCGGCATTAGCTGTTTGTCAGGCAGACTAGAATCACGACATGCTTAAAGCTCCAGTTTGCTTAGTGTAACAATAATGTAGTTTTATTCATTTTCCTTCAATTCTGAGGGAAGTAAGATGCCACAGTGTTTAGAGCACTTTGGGAGCCAAAAAAGAATCTCCATCACTACTCATTTGTTCCCACGGTAAAGTCGTCTGTATGTGAGGAGATGCGGATTGCGGGGAAACTCAGAGCAGCCCCGTGCTGGAATGGTGAATATACCTGCAAGCAATCAGGGACTACCTAGATAAAAAGTAATGTGATTTCAGGTGGGTTATTTTTGAGAGAGAAAATCTGGATTATCCTACTTTTTAAATTAAGATTGGGAAACCTACACATCTACTAAAAGTACTATGAATAATAATGAGTGATAAAATAAGCTTTCTTGATGTATTAGCCAGCTTTTCTATTGCTAGAACTAATTGCCTGACATTAAACAACTTAAAGGAAGACAGCTTTATTCTGGCCCACAGTTTCAGAGGTTCCAGTCCATTGTTGGTTGGCTCCAAAGACGAAACACCATGGTGGAAGGTCCTAGCGGAGGAGAGCCGCTCAACGCAGGACAGCTGGGGAGCAGAGTGCAGGGGAGGAGCCTAAGGGGAAAGGACTAGGTACAAGACATAGTCCTCAAGGTCACACCTCTGTGACCCACCCAGACACACCCAGAAGTGTGCTTCGCTAACCTCCTAGGTGTCTATCAAGCCAAACTGACAATCAAGATTAACCCTCCCCTCTGGTTTTTCATTTGAGTGGGGAAAGGGTGATGGGAGGCAAGAGATAGAAAAACAAATAAAAAAGATGAAAATAAAATTTAAAAAAAAATTAATGCAGGTTTAAGGAGACTCTTTCATGGAGTAATACCCCAAAATGTGGCTTTAGAAAATTTGCTATTAAAGGTTTTTATACCTGTACGTGTGTGTTATATATTTATACATTTCGTTTGTGTTGTTTTAATGGTAGTAATACTATTATATTTTTACATTCATTCCCTCTCAAAGAAGTATTTTGAAGGCATGATCTAAGCTACCACAAATTCCTCTTCCTAGCCTAAAGTTTTTAGTTCACTCTAAGGAAATAATGATTTTACTCTAAAGGTGTTCAAGCGTTTATAGAAGTGTCTCTTTGTCCTTGACGTCCACCAAACACATCACGAAGACTAAAAATCAAATAAATCTAGTTAAGTTTTAGAGATAAGAGGCCTTAGAATTCTTCTAGGATAATACCTTCATAATACACAGAAAAGTATCAAATCACAAACAATTGAAATGACTTACTCGAGGGTTATATAGTTAAGTGGAGTATGGAACCCAAGTCCTGCATGGTAAAGCTATGGCCTGCAGGTATCACTGCAGAGTTTCCCAGTGTATTGTACGTTCTACTTAAGAAAGCACCTTGAGTAACTGATCAGATACCTAGTAGATGACAAAATTACACTTGCTTTTTTTTTTCTAATGCCAGTGCATTAGAGATATCAATGACTTTTGAATATACATTCTCTTTAAATGGCTGGTAATAACTAGGATTTTTTTCCATTCTTTCCCATGCCAAAAGAATAGAAATTACTTTTTGCTAAGACTTTTCAAGTTCTAAAGAACTGCATGAGGAAAATGGATGTGTCATTGGAATGGAACTACAGTACCAGTTGCTCCTTTCCTTCTTGTCCTTGAGAATGACGTGTATCCAGGTCATCACCAGAACAAAAGAGCTGGACTCACATGTCAACCCTGAGCTCGTGGATATTCTCCAGCCAAGTGCTTTTAGATTGAATTGTAAATGTTCACTCACTGGGTCACTCAGAACACACAATCAAAAATGTCATTTTTCAATGAGCCCACTTCAAGTTAGTTAAGAAATCTATTCCTAAATTTGATATCGAACAGTTGTAAGATTCCTAACAAAACATTTAGCACAATGTGACTCAGTTTTCTCATCGATAAAATGAGTATTGCCTAACTTTGCCTCACTTGGATGTTGGAGCAATTAATGATAAAGTTACTATTCTGAACAACTTTGTCCGTATTAAGGTAATAGTAACAGATTAAATAGTACAAAAATCGATGTGTAAGCCGATTTTAGTTCATTATTCTAATTTCATTAAGACCATATTAATTGCATGATGAAGCTGTCTCTGAATCATACATCTACACTTTTGTATAATAAATATCACATTAACAGATAAATTTGCAAATTTCCCTATACATATTTTCATGTTCTTAGAGTCTTAAATATTTGGGATGAAATATTATAGTCTGTAAGAATTTGAAAACAATCTCCTCCCTTTAAATTTCTTAAATTATCTAATAAGAGTATTTCAGACTACCCATAAATCTTGGAGAATCACAGGAGAAAGTAAAATACCATATGAAATCACTTTAAATTAGCATTAAACACTATGAAATGCATTTTGAAGAACATTTGCAACATAATTGGCCAGACACTGAACACCACAGTCAAAAAACCATTTTTCTCCATTTTTTATTGTTTTTCTTTCAAAAGCAGACGTTAGAATTTACCCATGGAAAGAGAAATTAAAAAGTATTTTCAATTTGCAGGACTACCAAGGCATGGAAATACAAACTCTAATTCTTAATTGTAAACACCCCCCAAAAGTTTGACAGGGACCATTTATGTCTCTCTTTCAACTAAAGTATCTCAGAGATGTTAAGGAAATGACATTTCTACTGCATACTTAGATCTTTCCATTTTCGCACTTTGTTTATTTAAATCTGCATTCACAATTATTCTAATGGGCTAAAAGAAATTTGAATTTAGCAAGTATGAGATTAACACAATCAATTTAGGCCAACTGGGTTATTCATTTAGTTTCCAAAGTGATATCTGGTTTGATTGTGTAGATTTATTTGACACACATTAGCTAAAACTATGTTTCCATTTTTTTTCCTTCACAAACATGATGCTGATTAGACCATCTAGATGGGAATGTGGGACTCATTAAAATGTGATTAAGTTAGCTTAAAATATTTTCTCTTTTGCATTCTAAAATATCAACACCTTTTTCTGCATTTTAAAAAATTAATTTTATTGGTACACTTGAGATATACGTAATGATCACATTCATCATAGGAAATTTGTACCTGTATATAGTATATCTTATTCTTCTTATTTCCCCAATCCCCTCTCCACCCTTCAACCCCACTTCCCCCACTCTTTGACATTTTTATGGTATTACACACAAATGCCCTGGGAAATTTTTGTTTTCATTTGTTACATTATGAGGATTTAAATATTTGGTACACATATCTAAAATAAAGTCAGATGTGATTGAATCCCCTTGATAATGTATTAAGTTATATCTTCCACCAAAGCATGTTGGGATAATAAAAACCAAGATAAGATTAGTCTAGAGAGAAAAAGGTAAAACTTTATTTTTGTCTAGTAATTCTAAAATACAAAGGTAATTCCTTATAATCTGAATTTAATCTGATTGAACAAAAACCCATCAATCCCAATATTGTACAATATTCTAACTACACATTTAATTAATGTATTCTTTCCACTTTTCCTCCATCCATCCACTTCCATTCATCTATCTGTGCACGCATTATTTGAAAGCTCTTTGTTTGCTATGTTGAAAATTGCACAATCGCACCTCTGATGTGTAGATTTTAATTGTCAAAGGCAATTGACTGTAAACAAACAGGAAAAGAAATAGTTTCCTAACTGCCTTATAATTTACGGGTCTGTCTTTCTGCAATGGAAATAATGCTTTATGTTATTATGAAAGACAAAGATACATTGTTTTCTTCATTCCCACCCTTCCTAGCTTTAAATTAAATTTCTATGTCTTCCTACTTTTAAATCGTACTTCTCTTGGTCTGGCAGCTATAGAGGTAGACTTTTTACCAAATCAGTTACCCATTAATGAATATTCCCTTAGCTACCCAAAGATTAGAAAATCTTTCCAATAACCAATTTTAGGAATTCTACCAAGTTTCAGTCAAAACCCAGCTCTTCCTCAAATTGAAGGTTTGATGGCATTATGGACATACAAATGTTTTTATTTTTCTATTTTCCAGTGGCTCATTCAAAAATATCCTTTTACTAACTAGCATGAGTTCCACACTTTTCTAGGACCCTGATGTTATCTTTATCTCTACTTCCTCTTTGACGTACCCCTTAAAAAACAGCCAATTTCCTCCAAGTTTGGTTCCTCCTTTTTTTTTTTTTTTTTTTTTAAATTAGATTTGGACTTCTTAAGCCTCTTTATTGGATATGATGATACTATTCGTCTCCTTGTGTGCACACAGCTGGTCCTTAAAAGGATCAGATAAATAATGTAATGGGGTTGTTAATTGAATGATGTTTATGTACCTCTCTTGGAAGCGTTAGAATTTATAATAATAGGTAAATGTTTGTCAAGTAAATTTCAGGTCCTGGCTGCAAGAGTCAAGGAGGAGAATTTATAGCAGGGCTTTTTTTTTTCTTTTTAATTTTTTATTCTCACTCATGCAACATGCACCTCTTAAGCCATTATCTGTAGAACGTTTGTCTTCCTTCTTCGTCTAGCAGGGTGAAGTGGGACTGTTTCCCCAAACCAAGGTTTTAATGAGGTTCATTTCACTTTTGCAAAAGAGGTATTTGGAAGGAGGTAAATTCCCTTTACAAGGAGAGATTCTCACCAGCCCTTGAACAGCAGCTTTACCACTGCCTGAAAATGTCAGCAACCCATTTATTTCAGAAAGTTATAGCAAGTTGTCCTATTAATAACAACATCCTCTCATTGCATAAGACTTACTCCCTACCATTTCCTGTGATATATTTGTTGTTGGATTACAGAAAATAAAAGAATAACTTGGGAAAAACTTATGATTTCTAGATAAGATTGGAAAAATTCAGATTCACTCTGAAAAGCAAATGCCTCTTGAGTAGAGAGGAGGAAATTGACCCCTTTTTGTAAAGTCTCCTGACCCACAAGGAAGGACAGGCTGTCCTGACTGGGAGGCGTCAGCACCAGTTGTATCCTGAGCCACCTTGCAGACTAGGTCTCCTGAGGCTGCAGGTGGAAGTCTGTGGCTGAGGACGTGACTCAGAAGTGGCAGCCAAAATTCCATGAATCCGCTCTCTCTGGCAGGTGGTTGAGGCACTGAAAGGGCTGGGCCTTGACAGCAGGGGAACCTGGTCCAAAACCTGAAGGAGTCTTAGCATGGAAAAGCTGACATTTGGCCTGGAAATCAAATTCCAGGCACATGTGGCAATGTGCTTGCTATTTTACAAGAATGCTCAGGAAAAAGTCCTAGAAGCTGCCAGGCCCGGGTCATCTGCATCCTGCCCTAGCTCTGCCCAGGGTCACAGGCAGGAGAACACTGGGCTTTTCTCCCCAAAGCATCTCGCTGAGGGGAGATGCACTCAGCTGAGGGGATTCATACTGTCCTCATCCCTCTGCTGTTCACCCTACCGCTTCCAAAGTAGAGATGGCCTCCCCATATTATACAAGAGCCCTAAGAAGGCTTGGGAAGCTTAGCCAAGGACTGTAGCTGGTGAACATCAGAACCAGGATTAGAACCAAGAACCCTCTACTAACATGGTTCCTTAGGTTTTTCTCATCTCCTTGAGTGACTCAGCCATTGTGCTAAGGTCAGATTCTATGTAAAACTTATCAGAGTTTTACATGTAAGGTAATACAGCAAGGGTTACAACATAGTGGTTGAATTCACAGGCTCAGGAGATACATATCCAGCTCTATGCATATCCAACCCCAGCTCTATGACTTGCTTTTCAATTTAAGGCAGGTTATTTTGCTTCTTTGACTCTCATTTCACTCACCAGGTTTTTGTGAAAATTTCATGATTTAATTTGGGTAAATGCTATTATTTCCAAAAGTCACATAGAAAACAGCTTATTACTTATTGTTGTACTTTGTGGTCGTTATACCCTCCTGTCTCAGTCTTGTTCCATGTATCCATTCTCCATGGTAAAACTAGACTGTTTTCAAATCAAAACTGTAGTTGCCATTTTCTTGCTTCAAATGATTCAGTGGTGCCTCATTGACTTCATGAGGAAGTCTAAGCTCAGTCAAGTGACTTAAAAGGCCAGATCACCATCTTGCCTGTTTCTGATTTTCCACTTGGCTTTACTCCCAACCTTTTCCTTTGTATTCCAAACATTTGAATTTTCTGAGTGTCTCCTGCTCTCTGTAGCAAAAACTACAGAAAGTAGTAGTTATTTTGCCATTCTTCCTTACTAAAGCATACAAAATATATTAATTGATAGCAAATACATCTTTTGAGAAGGTTGGGACATTCTTAGGTTTTTGGGGTAATAAATATTAATATGATCATTACCTTTCAAAATGGTTGGTGTAAAGCCAACCACTGACATTAATCGTGTGACACTAATCAGGATGATTTTTATTCTGACAATTTGTGTCACCATTGGCTGAGAGAAAATATATTGAGGGCTCTTGGGATCCAAGGCAGGAATAATTCCTACTATTACCTTTGGAATTTGGTGTGTAAAGTTATGATGCCAAGATCTGCTATATCCAATTAGTAATCATGAGTGGAATTTCTAACTTTTGAGAATGGCAGAATAGAATGATTAAAATAAAATGACTCTTTGATGACTAGTGGGAACTGTGAAATTAGCTATTCTAACCTTCCTCCACACATTTATTATGTAAGATAATAATTATATTATTATTTGAAGCATACTTAGTTGGTTTACTCTTTCTTGTGTCTGAAAGCCTGATATATGCCCTCATCTTTGTCCTTTGCAGCTGTTTTTCTTTGCAGAAATCACTCTATATCTGTCCCACTTACTCTTTACCCAATCAACTCTTACTTGAGGAAGTACTAAACTTTCCATCCTCTTATTACCGGTGGTGTCTATATGATGCAGTCTGGTAAATCAAATAAATACAAATTTATCTGAGAGATTTTGAACAGCTGTGGTTTTCCTGATTAAAAAAAAAAGAGAAAAAAGCACAGTTTACCATCATGCCCTTTCCATCCACCTTCATCTGGCTTTGAATATGGAAGTAGCTGCAGCCACATGGTGATACTGAGAAGAGATGCATTCAGGAAAGGCCAGGAGAATTTCAGAGACATCAACACTCACATCACAGAACTCTGAAACAATATCAATAAAAATTGCCTACCACAGTTTTTTTAACTGAGCAGGAAGAACCCTTGTTTGTTTAAGTCAATAGTCGTTTTCTATTACTCTATGCCATATGTATTCCTTACAAAGATACTCAGTAAATATTTATTGAGCACTGGATTAAGCACAATACATCTCTTTTCTCACTAATAAAAATGGTCTCTGAAGAGATTTCCACTTTCAGTAAGTAAGATAAACAGATTATGGCCCTTTTCAACAAATGAAAAAAGTCAGATTAAAGCATTATGTTTTAAAGACATAATGTGAAAACTGAACTGTGAAGATGAACTAAAATCCCAGAGGGTGAAGGACTGCTAAGATTTTAGATGACAATCACAGGTAAAATTAAAAACTCATTGGATGGGGTTAGCAACAGATTGGTTACAGTGGATGAAAGGAATTAGTGGCCTGAAAGTTAAGTCCATAAAACATACCCGAACTGAAACACAAGGAAAAAGAAGTAAAATTATTGCATAACAGACAAATAGGAAATACTCAAATATATGTATAAATGGTGTTCCAAAATGAGAAGAGACAAAGACTGTCAGAAGTAATGGCTAAAAGTTATCCAACACTAAAAAATATTAATTCACACAATCAAGAAGCTCAGCAAACTCCAAGCAGTATAAATATGTATATGACTATATATGGGCACATGATTATCAAATTTCTAATATTAAATGCTTAAAGGTAATTTTAGAAGCATTGATCAAAAAGAGATTAAAAACAAATTGATATCAAAGAGACAGAAATGACTTACATATGATTTCTCAAAGGAAATGATGGAAGCCAGAAGAAAATGGAGTAGTCTCCTCAAAACAAGAAAAAAAGCAACTAATCCCTAAAGGGCCAAGTGGGAAAAGAAATGCAAGTATTCTGCAAGGGTGAAGACAAGATAAAAATATTTTCATAAAACAACAACCAAGGATATTAATCACCAGTAGATTTTTTCCTGTGGGGCATACTGAAGGAGCTTCTTCAAGCAAAACAAAGTGATTTCAGATGGATAAATGGAAGAACTAAAGTGGGAAAAAGAGAGTACTAGAAAGAGTATATAATTGGTTAAATAAGCAAATATATGTAAATATATATGTGAGTATACAAGTATATACTTGCTGTAGGAACAGTTATGTCTTTTGAACTTTCAAATATGTATACAACTAAAATACATGACAAAATAATAAAAGTAAAAGGGAAAGAGGTAAACTGAATTAAAAGTTCTAAGGCTATGAAGAAATGATACATGACAAATTTTGCACTAGATTTTGATACGCCATGCCATAAATGCTAGGGTAAACACTAAAGTAAGACAAAATAATATATGTCACTAAAAAAATTAAAGAAAGAAAAGTGAATAATAAATGTATATTTGATTAACCAATAAGGAGATAGAAAAAGTAATATAAAACACATGGCCTAAGTAGGAAAATCAAAACAAATAAGATGGTAGATAGAAGCCCTACTACATCTATACTTACATTAAATCTAAAGAGATCAAATACTAAATTATTTTATCTATAATTACATTAATATAAATGGGCCAATACTCTAATACAATAAAAATAAATGGGTTAAATACTTTTCTATCATATAGATGAGGAAATTGAACCTCAGAGGGCTCATGAAAACTAGCCAAGACTACAGCTGGTGAACATCGGAATCAGGATTAGAACCCAGAACTCTATTCAATTATCCTTCTTCCTCAAGTTTGTCTTAGCAGCTTGGGTGATTTAGTTATTGTCTTAAAGTCAGGTACCATGTGATGCTTATTGGAGATTTACTTCTATACCAACATAAGGATTACAGGATAGTAGTTAAGCTCAAAGACTCTGGAGACAGACTTCCCATGTTCCAAACCCAACTCTGCCATTTATGTTTTAATGTAATTGTTTTAGTTAATTTTCTCATTGCTGGGAAAAAATGTACAACACCCACAAGTTCAAGGAGGAAAGGTTTATTTTAGCTCACAGTTTGTAGAGGTTTCAGTCTATAGTTGGCTGGTTCCAAGGCAGGGCAGCATGGCAAAGGGGCATGGCAGAGGAGGATAGTTCATGGTGTGGCAGGTAAGAGGCAGCAAGCCTTCCTTCCACTTTTCCCTTTATTCCAATGATGCTGAACCTTTTAGAGAAGACTACCGAAACTCCAACCCAAAACCCACTTATTTATCACAGCGTGCCAACACTGCAATTAAACCTGAATAGTGAGGTTTTAGTTTAGAAAAAAACAAGTCATATGTTAACATCTTTTGTCTTAAAATAAAAAAAAATACTGTAACATGCATGCCATGGGTTCACCACCACTGCTTTATTCCACTGAGGCTACAAGCCTATTGGTTGGTGCCACCCACACCCAGCATGGGCCTTCCCATTATCCACACCCAGAATTATGCCAAACCAATCAGTGGATTAATTTAGTTATCACACACCTTTAATCCATATTCACAAAACTTAGATCCAGCCACCTGCAAAAAGCCTCACCTATGAGTGTGTGACGCTTTGGGGGGACATCTAGATACAAGCCACACAGTTATCAAAATAACTCATTTTACCTCCCCTTCAGAAGCAGTGACCACATTATATTCTGTAGGGATCGTATTAGCAGAGTATCACAACTTAAGGAGAACATAGACTAATTGGAATGTGTCCAGATAGGGCAAGTAGGAAAATAGTATACATAGTAATTATGTCCCTTGTGAAGCACTTGAAGGGAATAAAAAATTTAAACTGAATAGTAGTAGTCTAAAGTCAGAAGGTTATTACAATTACTGTTTTTGAGCTCCTATTTTACAGAAGAAAGATCTATTTTATTGTAAATATTTTGAAGTCAGGACAGGGACAAATGTTTGAGCATCACAGGGAGAGCATCTCCTGAAAACACTAATTATTGATTCATGAAAGATTAATCATTTGCTCGTAGAACAAAAGCTCATTGGATTGCAAATATATTTTCATAGTCTAGTACAGAAGACAAGTATACACAGTTATATAACAAAATACATATTCAAATAATTACATCACAAGGTGATGTTGAGTTTTAGAGGAGAGAGGGATGGGTGAAGAGTAAGGAGCAAGAAAGTGAGTTTAAAAGCAGAACCCTTGAGTCTTCTCACCTCTAAACCTCCTCTTCATCCTACATTCTTCATGGAAACGAGCAGCCCCGCCAACTACCCAGTTATTCAAGGCAGTAGTCCGAGAGCCCACACTGACCTCCCGTTCTCCCTCACCCTCATATTCAATCCTGCATGCCTCTCACTTCTATCAGTCTGTTAGTCAGCTCTCTATCACTATAACAAATATTTGAAATGACCAATTTATAAAGAGTAAAGTTTCACTTTGCTTTACAGTTTTGGAGGTTTCAGTACGTGATCATTTGACCCCATTGCTTTGGGGCCTATGGCAAGATAGCACATTAGAGCAGGGAGTGCGTGACAGAGCAAAGCCATTCCTCTGATGCGTGGGATGCAAAAAAGAGGTGAGACCAAGGTCTCGCCATCCTCTTCAAAAGTATGCTCCCAAGAACTCCAAGACCTCCCACTCGGCCCCATCTCTTGAAGCTCCCACCATCTTCCAGTAACACTAAACTGGGGACCAGACCTTTAAATATGGGACGTTAGAGTACATTCTATGTTCAAACTCAAACAAATATCTTCATTTCTGTTACTACTGCTGAGTTGAGGATCCCATACCCTATGCCCGAACAGTCCCACAGCGTTCAGATTACCTTTCTATCTCTAGCTTTGGCCTCCTCAAATCTGATCTCACACCGACTTTAGATTTACTTTTCTAAAATAAAAATCAGGTGATGTAAATGTCCTACATAAAGTTCTTCATAAGTTCATGGAGTTTAGAAAACACCTCACTTGTTGGCAAGGATGTGGGGCTTTTACCTCTTTGGTTTCTGCTGATCTGACCAGCTCATCTCAGAAAGCTTTCCATTTGTGTGTGCCTACCATTCCAACAGTAACTGGCCCATTGTAGCGGTTGTCAGTCCACACTGTTTCACATACCCACGTCACCACTCACCATATTTCCTTTATCTGAAGTACTCACAACTCAGTCATCTGAGGACGCTACTCGCCCTCCAGGTAGCAGCTTCAGCAACAATTCCTTAAGTCCTCCTTGACTCCCATACTTAGAAGATGGACAACTTCTTCCTTGGCTCATCTGCTTTCTGCAGACCTCTAAGATAATTTCTGGGTTTTCTTTCATTTTTGACAGACTGGGAGTATCTAAGAAGCATGAACAATTTGTATAACAGTGGTTAAGAGGTTTAACAGTGGTTAAGAGGTCAGGCTGCCCCCAAAGGCAGCCAGCTTTGAATTCTAGCTACATTTTCTATTAGCTGCATGTCTTTGGTTTTTTCATCTCACTGAGCCTCTGTTTCATCATCTGCACAGTTCAGATAATGATACTTACCTCATAAGATTGTTGTAAAAATTCAAATGAGAAACAGACTGGCACATAGTAATTTCTTAATAAATGTGACCTATTCTTATTCTTATTATTATTGTACATAGTATTATTCTCTGCATCCAGAAGATGGTACATGATAGCTCCTCAATAAACACTTAATGTAATTTTTCTAACTTTACACATTGTGAGAAAACTTTACATTGGAATGCACACATATGCAAATTCTAATAAAAATTAGAATTTGAAAAATTCACTTTTCAGAGATATCACTTCTATCACAGAGATCCATTTTTCATTGTCAAAGAGGAAATTTGTCCTAATAGACTTGTCTCGTACTTCTACCTTCTTGATGTGGCATTTTAGGAAGAATCCCATGCATTAAACTAAGCAAGTTGCACCTTAGTGACACCAAAAATTGATTAGCAGGTAAGGGTAAATTTGGGAATAGAAATGTTAACCCATGTCATTTAAATGCTCTGTTTAGCAGTAAGTTTTCATGTAACTTTAATTGTCTTTGTGATCCAATTCAGAAATAAAAAACTGTCTCCAAGAAAAAAGCCTATTTACTGTGAACTTCATGACATTAGAATTTGATGCAAAAAAAGTTATATAATACAGTCTTTGTAATGACTATTCTTGACCTGTCTGAGTTACTTCACCACACTAAGATCATCTAAGCCTAATTAGCTAAAAAGTTGTTTTTATTTTTTTTTCTTCCTTGGACTTGGGAAAATATTGTTTGAAGTGTACTTTATTCTTTATATTTTTAAGGAAGCTTTCACAACATGATGGCCAAATTATTTGAAAAATTTATCCTTGTGGTGATGTCATTTTCAAAGGAAAACATACTTGGGATATGAAGTATTCCCATCAGGAACGCCAAGATCTTACATCTGTATTTTGAACCCCAAGGGGTTATCAAATGATAGTAGTTGATTGTAAAAGGAATGACTTCTAATGGGGTGTTGGCAGGCGGGCTGGCAATAGTCAGAGGTCACTGCACAAATATTTATAGAGGAAACGAAGGCTTCATTTTTGCTTTCACTATCAGACAGCATTCACAAATGTGCAAAGAAAGACAAATGCTCAGGATTAAGACACCCTGTACATGAGAAAAACCAGAGATCAATAACCCTGTTGGCAGAATCTTACATAGTGTCAAATGCCAGCCAATAGCTATACAATGTGGGCTATCTAAAGGATTTGCATAGTGAAAAGAGAAAATATCCTAAATAAATAAGAAAAGCCAAGCCAAAAAGTTTGAAGAAATATGCATCATCTGCCCAGATAGAACATAAATAAGTTTTTGTAGAACGTGTAGACATAAATTACAAAGCTATGTGGAAACATTTATTTGTTGACGATTTCAAGATAACAATATCAGATTCAGTAGCAACACTTTTTATTCCCTCCAGGCCAAACATGCATCCAATCTGCTATTTACTCACACAGTAGGATGTGCATGGTCATTATGTACAGCTGCATGAGAAAAGTGGAAAAGTGGAAAAGGAAAAGCAGTAAAAATTTGGTTTCAGATGAACCTTGAGTTGGTTCATTGAGGATGCAACATAGAGTGGTAGCTAGAGAGCAGATTTAAAAGCAAGAAAGACTTAAGTCAAAAGCCATTCCCTGCTCTTTGCTAGTTCTGCCTTGCCAAAATTTCTCTAAACTCTATTTTCCTCTTCTGTAAAATGGGGACAGTCCACAAGGTCATCGTGAGGATGAAATGAGATCATGACAGTTAAACATTTAGCACGTTTCCTGACATTCAAACATTATTCCAAAATAGAGGTTATTGTACTACGGAATTAGTGACTAGAGGAAGAGTCACCTTTTATTCCATTTGGTTCACAAAGTGCAAGCTTATTTTTCTGAGAGTGTTGACAAGTTTTCTCAGTGGCCAGTGTCAATGTTTTCAAGCCTACTAGGAGAGCCAGAAGAAGCCAGACACCAGACCGTACAGCTATAAAGTAGGAGAAAAGGCTCCTAAGGCCAAGACCGAAGGCTGTGAGTCTGGCTGATGAGACAGTTGATGTTGATTCTTTGGTTCATTGCTATGGGAGATGACTGCTGCAGGAAAGACAGGACCGAGATGATGGCAGCCAAAATGGTATTTCTGGGATAATCACAGAATAATCACATCAGCCCACGTGGGACTGCACAATCCTGCTGGGGCTGACTTCCTTCATTATGCAGATTGGAAGGCAGTAATTCAGGATTTATTAATTCACCCCCATTTTTTTAATAACTGGATAGCTTATTCTCTATTGCTGAATAGATTCTATTGTCTGTATGTACTACAGTTTGTTATCCATTCAGCTATTAGAAAACATCATAGCTGCTTTCAAGTTTTGGTAATTAAGAATGAAGCCAGCAAGGACTTTCTGATCAGAAAACCAGTAGCACAAGAAAGAATATTAAGACTCAACAAATGGGATCATACCAGATTGAAATCTTCTGTATAGCAAAGGAAAAAACCAATAGAGTGAAGAGACAACCTACAAATTGGGAAAAAATTTTGCCAGCAATTCCTTAGATAGAGTACTAATATCTACAATATATAAAGAACTCAAAAATTAGACTTCCCCACAAAATAAAAGACCTAATTTAAAAAATGGGCAACTAAAATGAAAAGACACTTCTCAGAAGAAGACATAGAAATGGTCATTAAATATATGAAGAACAGTCAACATCTTTGACCATGCAAATTAAAACAACACTGTGATTCCATCTTACCCCAGGAAGAATGGCTATCATCAAGAAATCAGATAACAACACATGCTGATGAGGCTGTGGGGAAAAAGAAGCCCTTCTACATTGTTGGTGGGAATGTAAACTAGTACAACCACTATGGAAATCAGTATGAAGATTCCTCAAAAAACTGAGATTAAAAATTTCATTCAACCCAGATAGTCCCCTTTTAAGTATCTTTTTGAAAGAGCTAAAGACATATTTCAGGCATAGATGCATACCCATATTTATAGCAGCACAATTCATGATAGTTAAATCTTGGAAGCAGTCTATATGCCCATCAGTAGATGACTGCATAAAGAAAATGTGGTATTTAAACACAATGGAGTACTACTGTGCCATAAAAAAGGATAAAATTAAGTAAGGGCAAAGAAAATGTATGCACCTTCACATCACAATGTTAAGTTAAATAAATCAGATGCACAAGCTTAAATAGTCCATGGTTTCTCTTACATAAGAAGGCAAAACTAGTGAAATGAAATCTTACTGTGGTTTTAATTTGAATTTTCTTGATAATCACCCAAGTATCATTTTTAGTGATATGTCTGTTTGAATCTTTTTTCCCATTTATAGAGGTTGTAAAAGTTCTTTATGGAATTGGGATTTAAGTATATTTTATGTTACATGAATTGTGAATATTTCTCCAGTCTCTGGACTTACCTTTTAATTTTACTGAAGTTTTATGACTAAGAGTCTTTATTTTAATTAAGCTTAAGTTATCAGTTTTCTTTATTGTTAATATTTTTTCTTATGAAATCTTTGCTTATCCTAAAATCACAAAACCATTGTCCTATATTTTCTTGTAGAAATCTTATTTTACCTTTATATTTATATCCATCCTTCAACTCAAATTTATTTTTGTGTATATTGTGATAGAAATATTAAGATTCATTTTTTCCACATAGCTCTCCAATTGTTTCATTATCATTTGTTAAAAACACATTTCTTTCTCTATTTAATTATTTTAGTGCCTTTGTTGAAAATTAATTATTGAAATCTATTTTTGGATAATTTATTTTGGATCATTAATCTATGCATATATCCATACTGCTTTTATTACTGAAGATTTATAACGTTTCCTGAAACCAGTAGTCATCCAACTTTATTCTTTTTCAAAATTGTTTTTGTTATTTTCACCTTTTGGCATTTTCATATAAATTTTAGAATCAGCTTTGAAATATTTACCAAAATGCTAACTTGGATTTTGATTAGAACTGTATTGAATCTGTGGATCAACTTGGAGAAAATTAACATGTCAATAATAGTGAATGAATGAATTTTTTCTCTCTCCAATTATTTAGTTTAAAAAAAAAACTTTGCCCTCTTTTATAATTTTCAGTGTAGAGATTTTACAAAAGTTTTCTTCAATTTATTTCTAATTATTTTATATTTTTGATGTGGTTGTCAATAGTATTTTTAAGATTTCATTTTCTAGCTAGTATAGCGAAATTTTGTAAATTGATCCAAGATCTTGTAACTTTGCTAAATTAATAGTTCTAGTCAATTCTTTATGATTATTTGGGGCATATTGTTTATAATCAACAACACAGTGTTCCTTCTTCCTATTCTTTTTTTTACTTTTAACCTTTTATTTCTTATACCTTGCTGTCAGGCTAGGACTTTTAAGACAATGGTGAATAGGAATATTGAGAGTAGATATCCTTATCTTTCTCCCAATTTACAGGTAAAATAATTTCACAATGAAATATGATGTTATTTGTAGGTTTTTTATAGATGTTCCTTATGAAATTGAGAAAGTTTCCTTCTGCGCCATGATTAAGTGTTGAATTTTGAAATTTGTTTTTCTGCCTCAGTTAAGTTGATGATATAATTTTATATTTTATTTTATTAATGTGGAGAGTGGTCAAATGTTAAGCCAATTTGCATGTTTAGGTTAACATATTATTATCTTTTTTACATATTGCTGAAATTGATTTCCTAATATTATGTTGTGTACAGTTTATACATTGTAGGGTTTGATTTGCTAATACTTTACTGAAGATTTTTGCATATACACTGATGAAAAATTATACCTTATAATTCTATTTCCTATGATATGCTTTTTAAGGTTTTGTAAAAGAATTATACTGGGCCGATAAGTTAGGAAGTCTTCACTCCTTGTCTTAGTTACTTTCTCGTCACTGGGACACAATACCTCACACAAAGTAAAGGATGAGAGGCTTATTTTGGCTCATGTTTACGGTCCATGGTGACTTGGATCCAGGGCAGAATTGGCAAGGCAGAGGCACATAGATGAAAGCTGCTCATGTCATGGCAGCCAGGAAGCAGAGAGAGAGAAGAGAGGAAGGAGCCCAGAAGAGAGATACACCATACCAGGTCACACTCACAGTGACAGTTTCTTCCAACCAGACCCCACCTTGTAACAAAGTTAGCTATACCACCCCTATAAAGCAGTCCCCTTCCCAAGCCCTGCCCAGGAGCACATGAGTCTACTGGGGACATCTACATATAAACATGAACACTCCTCTTCTATTTTTGGTGCAAAGCTGCTATGTTTTCTTTAATTGTCTGGTAGAATTCCCCAGTGAAGCCATCTGTGTCTGAAGTTACCTTGAGGGGAATGTTTTCAATTATAAAATCAACTTCTTTACTAGTACAAGGCTATTCAAAGTTTCTGTACCTTCCTGTGTTGATTATATTTTTCTAGGAATTTTCCATTTCCTCTTATTGCCAAGTTCATTGACAAAGTTGTTCTTAAGATTCCTTTAATATTTTTAGATTTCTGTAGTATCAGTAGTGATGTCACCTGCTTTTGTTCTTCATATTGCTAGTTTATATATATTTTTCTTTCTCTGTATCTAGATTATTATTGGTAGATTTTACTAAACATTGATCTTTTCAAGAAAGCACCTTTAACCTCAAGATTTTCTCTGTTTGTAGGAGGAGTTATTTTATAATTCAGCAATTGTTAATTTCAACTTTATCATCCCCTTTCTTAAATTTGGGTTTAATTCGATTTCACTAACCCTGGCTTGATAAAAGTTTTAGTTGTTTTTAATGTATGCATTGAAAGCCATAATTTTTTAAAATATTGCTTCAACTTCATGTCACAAATTTTCACTTATTGTATTTTCATTACCTTTCATTTTAAAACATTTTCAAATCTCCCTTGTAATTTCCTCTCTTGTACATGAGTTATTTACATGTATTCCTTAATTCCCAACTATATGGAGAATTCCTGGGTATCTTATTGTTATTGATTCTAATTAAATTCCATGGTGGTTAAACAAAGTAGTTTTATTTAATGTTCCAAAATACATTTGTGATGAAGTTAATGTTTACTAGAGAAACATGTGTATTCTATTATTATTAATGTGTTCTATAAGTATCAAATAGGCACAGATGGTTATAGTGTTATACAAATCTTGCATATGGTTGCTAAATGTTTTTTCTACTTGTTTTGTCAATTACTGAGAAAAAGTTATTAAAACTTTCTATGATGACTGTAGATTTGTCTATTTAGTTGCAGTTTTTGCTGACAATGATATACTGAAGCTATATTATTAGACATAAACACATTTAGGATTATTATATCAATATGTTGAATGGATAGTTCATTTTTATTATGTGATTGTAATAAATCATCTTGATATTTGCTTTCTATTTGTCTCACTTATTCTTTATTTCTTGATTCTTCCTTTCTTGTCTTTTTTTGATTTAATCAAATATATTTTAGTGTCATTTAACCTTGTTTACTAGCTTTTTAGGGATGTTTATTCTAGATAACAATGAACTACTTTATATACAAGAACATTAAAACAACGATTTCATTATCATGCCTATAATTCTTTATGCTGTTGTTCTTCTATCACCCCACAATATACTGTTATTCTTTTTGCCTTAAAAATTATTTTTAAAAGTACAAATAAAAGTTTTCTATACTTTTTACATATTTTCTATTTTTAGTGTTTTTATTTACTCCCATAGATCCTCATTTCCATCTGGTATTATTCTCTTCTATCTGCAGAAAGGGCTATAAATTTTCTCTATGTCCTTTGATCTGAAATTGTTTATTTAATTAAATATTTTTGTGTGGTACTGGGGATTGAATCCAGGGCCTGATGCATATTAGGCAAACGCTCTAGCCCTGAACTACACACCCAGCCCCAATTTTAATTTTTGTTTTTATTATAACAGGTATTGAATCTAGACTCACTCTACCTGGGTGTATGCAACCCCACAGCCCTTTTTATTTTGGATAGCATCTCCCTAAGTTACCCAGGTTGTCCTGGAATTCGTGATCCTCCTCCCTCAACCTTCCGAGTAACTGGGATTACAGATACGTCCCACTGCACCTAGCTTCCAGTTTTAAGTTTTGAAGGTTACTTTTACTGGCTATAGATTTGTAGTAATAATAATTTCTTTTCTTTTTCTTTTTGGTTTTGTTTCCTTTTCCCCTAGCATTTTAAAGATAACGTACCATTGTCTTCTGGCCTACGTAGTTTCTGATGTGAAGTCAGCCATTTTGCTTATCATCTTTCCTCTATAATTTTTCTGTTTTCTTTCAAGATCTTCTATGTTCTGGATTTTGAATCATTTTATCATAATCTGCATAGTTGTGGGTTTTTTTCTATTTATTCTGCTTGGTATTCACTTAATTTCTTGGATCAGTGGATTTTGCTTTCAACAAATTTGGGGAATGTTAAAATATATTTCTGCCTTCCTTTGGAGATTCTAATTACACAAAAGTTTGATGTCATCTTGCAGGTTATTGATAACTTTTTTCTTTGCTTTCAATTTTTTTTCTCTATATGTTTTGATTTGAATCATATCTATCTCACTTTAATTCACTACTCTTTTCTAGTGCAGTTTCTGCTTTGCTACTAAGCCACTGGTAAAGTTTTATTTTCTAATATGCTATTTTTCAGTTCTGGTAATTTTATCTGGTTCTTTTCAGAGTTTTCATGTCTCTCTATGTGTTAATTCATTAAATACATCTTTTCCTGTAAATTCCTTAACATTTTTATCAGAATGGTTTTACAGTGCTTATCTGTTAATGCCAACATTTGTGTCAGGTTGGGTCTCCTTCTATAGACTACATTTTTCTTGAAATATAAGTCACTTTTCTTGTTTTTTGTCTAATAACTTCTTATTTTAAGTTGGACAATGTGTTTAATGTAAAACATATGCCATGGGGCCAGTGAGATAGCTCAGCAGCATAAGTGCCTGCCTGGCAAGCGTGAGGTCCTGAGTTTGACTCTTGGTACCCACATAAAGGAAAAAAAGGCTGGTGTTATCGCTCAGCAGCACAAGTGCCTGCTGGCAAGCGTGAGGTCCTGAGTTCAACTCCCGGTACCCACATAAAAAAAAAATGCCATAGATATTCTGGATTTTATCATTTTTCTTTAGAGTGCTACATCTTGGCAGATGCTAAATTACTACTGATTATATCATGTTCATAGATCCATGGTTTCAAGGCTTAATTGTGAAAGGTTTATTTTGGTTCTGCCTTTAGTCATAAAGATATAGTGCTTAGTTCTTGGTCATGGCTCTTTATTTATTTATTTTTTTTATTTTTTTTAAAGTTGTTTTTATTTTTTATTTTTTTTGTGAGTACCAGGGGTCGACCTCAGGACCTCGCGCGCCAGCAGGTGCCCGTGCCGCTGAGCGATATCACCGGCCCTTTTTTCGTATGTGGGTTCCGGGAGTCGAACTCGGGCCCTCACGCTTACAAGGCAGGTGCTTATGCTGCTGAGCCATCTCACCGGCCCTATGGCTCTTACTTTAAAGGCATGACTCCTTGGAGGTGTTAAGGAAAGCCTGAGGTATTTACTAATTCACTCTAACATGATAGAACTCGAACCCTGAACTTTTGCCTCCTCGGCACTTCTCCTGGTGACATCTATGCTCAGCTTCTGAGCTTCCAGCTGCACATTCTGCTGGTTTTTCCTTGGAGTCTCACCTAGAACACTTGTAGTTTAGAGTCAGCAAAGAATTTGAGAGGGATCTGTATTTAGATAATCTCCATGAATACCTCCTTCCCAAGACATCCCTCCCCAATTTAACCCTCAACGGAATTAATCTTTGTAGCCTAGGGTCCGATCTTTGACATCTTTGCAGTAAGACTGGTGCTTTCGGTCTGAGCTCCATGCCTTATCCCCATCTAACCCGGGGTGTCGCCTTAGAAGAAAGTTGGGTATGTGTGACTCACCTAATTTGCATCCTATCTTTCGAAGGTCATATTTCCTACAGTTTCGGCATGCTTTCGGGTTCTTCCCAGTGCCTTTAAAGAGACTTCTTTTTTTTCTTTTTCTCTCTCTCTCTTTTTCTTCCCTTCCTTCTTTTCTTTCGTTTTGCTTTTCTTTCTTTGAATAAGAATCTATACATGTCATTGGCAAGAGGGTTAGTGCAATACAAGCCACTCAGCCATCACCAGAACTGTAAAACCTCTAATTACTTCATTGTTATTTAAAACACACTTTGCAAATAAACAAGAAGGCTTATTCAGGAGCTACCTCTAACATGAAAATCATGGCTCCTGGTTTATTTTCCAGCACGTGTCTCCGTAAATATTACATAACTTCCTCTGAGTCATTTCAAACCATTAAAAATCTCACAATGAAGTGTAAACACAAACTCGTTTTGAAGCAGTGCAGAACTTTATTCAGTATGTCAGCTCTGTCTGCCCTGAGTTCAGTTTATGTATCAGGGGAAACAAAAGCAGTTCTCCCATTGACTGGGAAATATTCACCACCACTTTCCTCAGCAATATCATCTGGATTATGGAATCCTCCCGGGCGTATATCACACGCCCATAGTTTGTTCCACACTTACAAAACTCATTAAACTTCACAAAGGACTGACAGAGCATGTTCCCTGCTCTTTCCCAGAAAGTTTCACTTTCTAGAATACAGTTTTTAGCCCAATGGATTCACCTTTTAAAGATTAGTTGTCCCACATCTTAAGTCCATGCCATCCCAAAGAGAACAAGCTGAGAGGATCCAGAGAGATTGAGAGAGAGAGAGATGGGTGAGCTTTCTGCCTAAGCAGGATTCCACTCCCCACCTTGGCCATTTTTAGAACTTCAGTAGTACAATGAGTTATGACATTGCATATCTCCAAGCAGGAACCACTACACTTACATCTATTCATACATTAAGATACATTTTACAGTTGAGAATATGGGCACAAGTAGTCAACTATTTTCCCAACCCCATGACCAACTGTGATTACATCCAAATGTGTTATTTCACTTAAATTCGAGGGGCCAAACTGTGATTTGAATCCACAGCTCTTTGCTATGTATTAGACTCTGTTGCCCCTCAAAACCCATTTTTAATCTATAGAATGCAAATTACCCATGCCATGCTCTACCACATCTTTGATTTCATAGTTTCTTCTCAGCGTTTCCACAGTCATTCTGCAAGATTTCAGATGAACTTGAATATTTCTCTCATGGTCATCTTTTCATCTTAAGAGATCAGATGGCATGAAGCTCTTTACCGTGGACTGATCAGAATGGGAACACTTCTCAATATGGTTTATATAACATGGCTATTGTCTCCTTTATGCCATGCATTATCTAGATTTTGGGGATAAAATAAGATTGCTGCTGTGCTCGAGAATTTCAGGGTCTAATGGGAAACAAATATATGTAAATATACAGAAGTACTTGAGAAAACCCTGTGATAGATAGCTCTCTAGCTTTGAGGTCACAGAGGAGGGAACAACCAACTCTGCAATTAACCCTGCTTGGGGAATTGGGGGTGGTGTTATGACCAGTGTTTCCTGAACAGGTCTTGAATTTTGCATAGTGATAGGCTGGGAAGAGCATTTCACACAGACGGAACAGCATGTTTGAAGGTATAAAGCAGGAATAACAAGGCTTCCTGGGAGGGTAGTGAGAAGGTCACTATAAGTGTGTAGAGATGGAAATAGAGGATGAGGATAGATAAACAAGGCAGGAGTCAGACTGTGAAGAAGTTGGAATTTATGTAGGAGGATTATCATGATATCCCCTCATCTATAGCCTGATTTCGCTTTAATCCCTTCAGCAAACCCCACCTACTCATCTTATCTCAATGTGCATGCCCACACTCACGTAGAGTTCTCTTGGGCCTCTTCTGTTTAGGATGAATGTGCAGATTGATGCGAGCATTATTTCTTTAGCTCTGCTGGATTTAAGAGCCAGAGTTACTTCAAAAACGCTTCAGGATTTTGCTGTTGCCCATCTAAAAGGGATTTACCAAAGATTTTAGAGAAGGATAAAAATGGACAAAGATCTAAAATCCTCAAAGAAATATAATGAATTATTTTCCTTTCTCCTTCTCTTTTACCTCTCTGCTCGCATTCTTCAAACAGAGAAAAAAAGAAGAATCACTTTAGAATGTGTGATTCCATTTATCACCTGCTGCTCATTTTCATTCATTCATTCAGGGCATGATTTATCTCCATGTTTTACTTAGCCGTTAAGAAATAGGGTTCACCTAGCTATTATCTTCTTTTGTTCCTGCTATATGTAAAGAAGCCATCTGCCCTTTGCTACAACTGAAAGGCCGTGTGTGCTTTTTGACTTGCTACCTTACCAGATGTGCAGCTTCAGATTAGACTGAGGTCCAGGATAAATGTTGTTGGAGGCTCTCTCTTCCAGTCTCATCCTTTTTTTCCAGAAGCTAATAAATTCTGAAAGTGTTGCCATAGCTGCTACTGAAGTCAGCCTCTGAAAAAAGACCTGGTGTACATGATTTCTTGTTTGACTGCTGTAAGCCTAGAAGAGAGAAAAAGGAGACAGAAGGGCAATTTCTGACTCATCCCCTCTCTTTTTTTTCTTTCTGACTCTCTAGTATTTCCTTCCTTCCTTTTTTCTTTTTCTTCTTCTCTCCTTCCCTTTCTTCCTCCTCTTTCCTCCTCTTCTTCTTCTCTCTCTCTCTCCCTTTCAAATCTTTTACCCTAGCTTTTTCTGTTCGCCCTTTAAAATTTTTCTTGTGTGTCAAAAGAGGATTTATTTAGGAACCAGGCATGGTGGCTTACTCTGGTAATTGCAGCACACAGGAGGCTGAGGCAGGAGGATCATGAGTTTGGGGTCACGGACTACATAGTGAGGCCTTGTCTCAAAAACAAAACAAAAATATGATTCATTTATTTAAAATTAACTTGAGTTCTCACAATGTTCCACGCTCTATAATTAGCAGGGTTTTTTTTTTTAATGTAGCAAAAGGAGCAGGATAAAGTTGCTGGCTTCAGGGAGCTTCCAGTGTGGCCCAGCATAACAACAAACCAGTTAATATCCATTTGAAAAGAGACTGATGCTCTGTACTTTTTTGTGGTAGATTTGACATGATTTTAATTAACTTTATAATAGTCTTTTTCTGCAGTCTTCTAACTGTAAATTCTGAATCCATCCTAGCTACATTTCAATGTGAACTTTTTCTGGATAACATTATAACAGAATTGTGATTCAAGGGTTATTTTCAAAATGGCAGAAAATCTTCTAAATGTGTATATTTTCTATATTTATTTTTAAATTCATTTTCTGTATTTTCCAAAACTTATATATGGAACTTCTACAAATTTCATAATGAAATTCCTTTTCTGATTTTAAAGCCTATGGTTAATATTCTTATAGGAAAATTATAGAACATAAGTTTTCTCTCTTTGAAAGTTTATTTATTAGACTATTTGAATATGATATATTTAGAATATTTTTACAAAGTAGAAAAAATAAAATAAAATACCACTCGCCTAAAGCATTAGCATTTTTGTTTCTCTGCATTCCTCCCTAGTCCTTATCTGTAAGCATGCACATTTTTACATGGTTGTGTTCAGTTAGGTTTGTGTGTGTGTGTGCCTATGTGTTACTGGGGATTGAACCCAGGGCCTTAACACTGAACTACATCCCCCGCTATTTTAAATTTTTTTGTTTGTTTTCTGAAAGGGCCTCATTAATTCACCAAGTTGCCCAGTCTGGGCTCGTACTGGTGACCCTCCTTCCACAGCCCCAAGAGTGCTGGAATGATAAACATGCACCGTTATACCTGGCTTCTCTCATTTCTTGATATAAAAACATCAAACAATAGAAAAATACAAAAGTACATGAAAATATACTTTCTTCTCATAGTTCTATCCCTTAGAGAAAAGCACTATTGCAGATTCATTACAACTTACTCTAACTTTTTAATATATGCATAGATACTTAATGTTATGCCCTTTTCCCCCACACTTTATTCATTTGTTTAGTGTGGTGTATACAACCTAGCTTTTTATTTGCACCCGGATGCCATCTCAACCACTACTCATTCCTTTGAAATATTTAAGTTGAGAAGTACAAATTTACTTTCCTGCTTAGTCTTTTATTTGTTTAGTTGATTTTTAAAATTTTTAATCCAATTTTTAAATTTTGTTATTTAATTGTTTTTTTTTCTTTTTTTGTGGGTACCGGGGGTCGACCTCAGGACCTCGCATGCCAGCAGGCGCCTGTGCTGCTGAGCGATATCACCGGCCCTTTTTTTGTATGTGGGTTCCGGGAATCGAACTCGGGCCCTCGCGCTTGCCAGGCAGGCGCTTACGCCGCTGAGCCATCTCACCGGCCCCTGTTATTTAATTCTTAAAAATTTATATTTTATTGAGACTGTGGAGTTGGTGTTAACTTTTGGAGCTTCAGATCTCTCTTGAGCGAAAGAGGATAAGATCAGCACTGTCCCTGCCACTGTGGATAACATAGAGATGTCAACATGGAGGAAGCCGTGTGCAAAGAGCAAAGCAGGATGGCTTTGTAGAAATATAGGTCAACTTTAGGGAAGAAATGTTTGTTCTCTAGAATACAAAGAAAAGGCTTGGTGCTTACAGCCTGAGGAGGGGCTGATGTATGGAAAAGGGACCTGTCTAAACACGTGGATTATTTTTTGCTGTTCTATGTGACCTTCCCTAACCTTCCCCTCTCCCTCCTTTTATGGCCCGAACTCAGTGATTTGACTAAATGTTTCAGTTCTCCCCAAGTTCTGTTGGTGTTATGTAGAGACAGCCTTAATTAAAGTTTGCATGTGGTGAGTGAGAAAGAGAAGGGCATTTAAACTCACTGAGTCAGGCCCTGTGAGGGGGGAAAAAATCAACAGTGTCAGAATGACACCAGGAAAAGGAGGAGGTGCAAAAAGCCATTTGGTTTGAGCTCTGTTAATTTAGGCCAGGGAAGAGGTAATGCGGAGGCCCAAGGGGATGAGTCAAGGACAGGCTTTCTGCCTTAACTCTCAACGTGCTCGGTTTTATTAGTTTAGGCCAGGCGGCTGCTAACATTATTTTAGTATCTATTTTGTGAGTGATTATGTTGTAGGCATGGGCAGGAGGTCAGGCAGGTCAAACCTTTCTGCTGCAGACCGTCTCAGCGTGGGCCTTTCGCCTTCAGATCTTGCTGAAACTTGCCACCTGTAAAAGCAGACAACCTAATGGGAAAAAGAGCAGCACTTAAAATGCTGTTTTTTCTCTGCCACTCTCTAGTGTAAAGAACGTTGTAAAAATATTTCAAACTGGAATTTTTGTTTTGGTTGCGTTAACTCTTTGTTTGACCATCGTCACAATTTTCCCACAAAATTGACTTTTGCTACGCAGAGATGTTTTGGAGAAACTGAATATTATGTCTGCAAACAGAGGGAAGCAGTCAGAGAAACCCAAAGGGAGCCTTGCTAATGATCTGATCACTGAAACTCATCTGTCCTATCACACACTGTGACCACAGCTTTGGAAAGTTAACCAGTCTATTTTTTAGGGACTCTTTTCATTTGTGTTTGAATGAAACATCCATGAAATGTGGACCAGCTCCAAGAATAATGTTTTTGATAGCCAACACCCAGAAGAAGAAGGGATGTGGTCTAGATCTTAATCCTAATTTCTTGTCCAATTGCCTGTGTGACCTTGGGCTAATCATTATGCCTCAATTTAACTTTACTGAGCCTACTTGGGAGAGAGAACTCTTTTATTCAGGACTATACAGAGGTGTTAGGTTTAGGTAGGAATCTGAGGTGCAAGATGCAGAGAAGGGCCAGTGGTATAGATGGTGGGATTCGAGTTTCTACTCTCTAAACCATAGTTTGCTCAGCAAAGTCTATCATAGCCAGCAGGGGCTCAGGCCAGAGGCAGACCAGCAGCATGGGGATGTACCATCGGTAAAAAGAGCTGCCAAACTCACCTTTTCTAGGTTAGATCTGGGCCCTGATGCTCTGAAACACCCCCTCCCCCAGCCCTCCATCCAATCCCACAAGGAAGCTCTCTGGACATTTATTCCTCTACTTACTTAACAAAATTTATTGAGCACATCCTCTGCGTCTGGCACTGGGTTGTGGTGGCCTAGCACCCAACACCAGTCCCCACTCTAGCAAAGAGATAATGCATGCCCAGCAAATGAACACATACATATCCAACACACCAGATGCTGAGTACTGTGAAGGAAACAGCGGGACGAGGAAACAGAACGTCCTCAGGAGGTGACCACAGCGGAGACTTGGAGGAAGTAGAACACTGCTCTGGGCCAACATTGGGAAGAGCACTCCCCACAGAGGGAAGAACAAACACCTCTCTAGGGACCTCAAGTGGAAAGTTCTGGGATGTTCCCAGACAGCAAGCACCCTTTGTGGTGGAGCAGAATGAGTGTGTAGGAGAGTGGCAGGGGATTAGGTTACAAAGGTGTTATGATTTGTATCTGGATGTCCCCCCAAAGCCTCATATGGTCATGGGGGGCAGGCTTTTCAGAGGTGGCTGAATCCAGAGTTTGTGATTGATTCATGGTCTAATGCTGGGATTAAGGGTGTAGTGCTATACCCTCCCTAGGGCAGGTAGCCTGCATACATTATAAGGGACAGAAAGAGGCTCGTCTTTCTCCCTCTCTCTCTCTCATTGCTTTTGCCGTCTTCTGCCACTATGAACTGTTGCCCTCTGCCATGTGCCACACTGCCTTGGAGAAAGCCAATTATGGACTGAAACCTCCACAAACTGTGAGCTAAATAAACCTTTCCTCCTTTAACTTTGAGTGTTGGGTATTTTGTCCCAGCACGAGAAAAGGTAACTAAAGCAGGACATAACCGGAGACCAGCTCCTGAGGGAATCTATGGGACAAGTCAGGCACTTTGGATTTTGCTCTAAATGTGAGGAGAGAAACCACAGTGTTGTGTTGATCAGCGAAGTGTTATGATCTGACCTTGTAAAAAGAGGCCTTGTGAAAAGGTTTGTGATACACAGAGACTGCAGAGCTAAAAGGATTGATGATGGGTTAGAGATGTGAAACGAAAAGTCAAGAATATTACTTGAGCAAGTAGGTGCCATTGCAGAGAAAGAACATCCTAGCAGAAACACAGTGACAGGACAGCTAGTTTGAGGGCTCCAGTGGCTGATGGTGAAATCAAAACTGCTTCAGATGTAAGTTTCATGTCTGTCTGGAAAGCAGAATACCTGGTTTTCAAGGCAGAGATAATTCATTAAGGATGAAGAATCACAGATGGTCTCATGTGGGCCACAGAATAGCCAGGGGAAGCCACATATGGGCTGTTACTCTTAGATAGCATGATGCCACTATGAAGTAGATAGGTCCCTTTGGCCAAAGTAGCCAAGACTGACCACTGGATCCTAGTGATTATTCAGTTTAGATAGGGGTAGATCTCTGGGTAGGGTCCTTAGTGTGTAAGTTTCTTGATGCTATATACTAACATCAAGAGTGTACTAACATTAAGAGTGAGACAGACAACCTGGCAAAGATCAGGGAAGCCAGACCTTCTGCCATTTATCCCACCCCAGAAAAGCGACAGTGAATAATAGGAGGTCTTAGCTGAGAACATGATGGAAGGAGAAAATTGCAGAGAAAGAGGCACATGGGAGTTTGGAAGTCCATGACAGATGGGGTTCAAGCAGGTAGATCTGTAGAAGCAGACAGAAGGGCTAACAGAAAGTAAGGGTCCAGTGTGACATAACACTAGGATAGGGTGTTAAGGAACATCATATTTCTTCCTTCTCTTCCCGTTATTTCCCCTATCCTTCTTTCTCTCCTCTTTCCTTTATCCCTTCCATCCTTTGCATTCAAGCTTTTGTGCCTATAGCAAACATTTATCCAATGCCTGCTGTGTACCAGCCACTGTGCTAGGTCTTGAGGACACCTAGGAAAACCATAGGCAAGACCTTTCTGAAGCGAACAGTTTTGTGGGGTGGGGGAATTCCCCAGATTCCCTTCTGGGGTAGAAGAACAGACAAAAGCACTGGGGGCAGGAGCCACAGAGGTTACCTGACCACACACACACATTTGTAATCTATTTTCAATGTAAAATACGCAACCACCCACTTGTTCTTGTTCTCTTTCATGTTTCTGTTCAGTTTCTGTTCAGGGTTTCCTTTCCTGCAGCGCTTTTTGTTGTTGTTGTTGTTTTGTTGTTTTCCAAAGTCTTATCATGTACACCAGTCTGACTGTCCATTTTCATGGCAGAAGTTGACTTGTTATAAGGAAGGACATTATTATTGGCTTAATGTCTTAAAAGAAAATCTTCAGTTTGTTTTCATGGAAGAAAGTATTTGTATTGACATCTCGGTCAGGAAAGCACATTGGTTAAGAAGAAGGGGTTCTGAAACCAGGCAGATTTGGGCTGAATCCAGGCTCTGGCTTCTAACAGCTGTGCAACCTTCAACAATTTACTTAGATTTTTCTGGGCCTCCATATCCTTACCTCTCAAGTGGAAATAATAATTAGATCTACTTATAGGGGTGTTATAGATGTCAAATAAGATGTTTTAGAAGAAATATTAGTGCATAATTAACACTCAAAAGGGCTCTTACAAGATATCAAATGTATCCACAAATGCAGTGTTTCCTCCAGCATCTATGGCTATGTCTCTTACCTCTCTGCATATTTATTTAATATCAAATGCTCAATAAACCCACGATGTGTGTGAAATTGTTTTCTATAGTGGCTCACAGAGCAATTATTCTGGGAAAAAAAGACTGAAGATGAAACTAAAAAACCACTGTACCTATAGGATTAGCAGCCAAGGGTAAATCACTCTCAGTTGCAGGGACATAATCAGATTAGTAATTTGGGTGGTGCTAATCATTGCCTACCCTCTAAAGTGAAACCCAGGAAAACTGCACAAAGTAAGTTAGTTCTGGCAAACAGAACGGACCAGGTCCTCAAAAATTCCATTGGAAGCTTAAATTAAAAGGTTTTGCATCACATACCAGTATTTTGGTATATGCTTTGATAGGTTTGCAATGGCAAATACATTACTTGTCATGTACCAATTCCAGCTGATTAAATGTAGCTACTGAGAGAGCTGTGAAGAAGGCATCTGATGTTTCATACTGGATCCATGATGAAGAACAGTGGGGCCTATGAGCAGGGTCCTGCCCTGGAGGCATGTCTATAGCTGCCATTCTGAATCTATACGATGCTAACTGGGGATGGTTCCACTTCTAGTGGTGCATAAGATAAAAGTATCTACATATCCTAAACTCTTGTTGAGTTTTATTTATCCATTCATTCATTCATTGACATGGACTTATCCTTTTAACAGGAGGTACTGTACTCTGAAATCTGTGTTCCACTGTAGTCTACAATTAATTCAATTCAGAAAAGCATGTAAATTTATTTATAAGTGAATTTGGGGCCTCTACCAATGGGGGCAAAGCAGGAATAAAAATTGGCAATCCAATGAATGGATTATACTGGGTTAAATGGATGATACTGGGTTACCAGGCATTGAGTGCTTAATAAACCAGCCTCTATACCCAAAACTCTCCACACTTACCCCATTTTCCCTTATAGTAAGCCAGGAAAATTAGTGCTATAATGTCCATCTTAAGATAAAGGCACGGAGGCTTTAAAAGAGTGCAAGAGTGAGGATTCAAGCTTCAGTTTAACTTTGAAATGGTGCAGTTTCAACCCCAATAGCTACCTCGCCACCAGGAGTCACTATAAGAAGCACGACCCCTGGTGGCTTAAACTGCTGGAAGACGAAGACTAGGGTGATAACCATGTAGTACCATAGTCCCTCTCAGGGCTCTCAGTGAAACCAGCAGCTCTGTCAGTCCTGAACAATTACCCTGGCCAACTGGACATGCTGGGGACAAACATATTACACATTGCATAGCTTTCGAGAAAATAAGCACTCTTTATCTGCCACTCTGTTGAAGGTATTTCTATTACCATGCAGCCAGTTTCCTGCATTTTCTCTGTCTCTTGGGTCTCCCATTGGGAATACAAGCAACTGTCTTCAAAACGCCCACGACGACAGAGGTGTGCAGGCTGTGGAAGGGTGCTCATGTTGAAGCCGTTCATCCGGCTACTCATATAGAAATTTATTTCTTGGTGTATCTGACTATTTTCTGCTGTGGAAGAATTGAATCAACGCTTAGCTTTATTGGTATTTTATCTTCTCAAATTGTGCTGGATCTGCAGATTTACAAAATTGTAGTACAATGTCTTTTTTTGACCCTGCAACTTACACATTTATATATATTTTTACCTTCAGTACCAGACACAATAGTGATTAGTATTGTTAGAACATGTAGCTCAATGAAATACGACGACTAATATGGAGAACATTTTTTTTTAATTGTATTGATTGGGGGGAGCAAAAAGGAGTGATAAATATATATATATATATATATATATATATATATATATATATATATAGTTTTAGTAGCATTCAACTTTCTGTAAGTAACCCCTCCCCCACCTTCATTTCACAGTGGCTTTGGAAAGAATTTAAATCTGATACCAAATCACAGTATTAAATTTCCCAAGTCCCCAAATTCACCTTTAAATTCCTTTCATCCTTCTCCACTGGGTTATGACTTTCATCCAAGAGTTCCCCCACAGCTTTGTGGTCCCAGAATCACAAAAGTTCCTCTTTGTGTTGGACTGATCTTTCAGACCATAAAGTAAAACCTGCCTGGATATTCTTCTCCAATCATACTGTTACAATTAGTTGGAAATGAAAAGGACCACCCTTTATTTGGACTAAAAGAGAAACATTCTCTTTATAAAAAACGAAAACAAATAAAACGTAAGGGAATAATGAGGAATCCCGCCCCAGGCCTGTGTCATAGATGCAAACAGTGGAAACTAGGGCTGAGGGCTTGTCGAGAAACAAATAACCCATCAATTTTGCATAAATATTCCTGAAGAATTGGTGGGAATAATTTTTAAATGCAATTTTGGCTTCATTTAGGTTCAGTTATGGTGCTAAGATGTTTTGTGGGTATATGAAGCATTTGTTTTGAGCCAATGGAATTCATTTCTGTGTCAAATATTTGTTGAATTCCCAGTATGCATCAGAAGGACATTAGGCTAATAAAGTGGAAAATAACACAAAGTAATGTGTCTTCTTGCTTTGTATTCACATTTATATATGGGTGGTTTTTAGTTTGGGGAATGTATTTCAAACGGAACCCTGCAGCCACAGTTGAAGATGTGACTCAGGAGGAAGCAGGCAGTTTTCCAGTTTCCTACTTCTGACCCTGTTCAGCACATCTTCAACCACATCCACCCCGGGACAAGTCCATCCTCTCTCTGATTAAGAACAACTGCCCGCATATAAATCTTTCCTGGAGTAGGAAGTGGCTTAAATGCCTGGTTTTCAAAAGCCTGCTGTGCAAACAAAGTAAACAGGGAAGTTTATTGGATTAGTAAACTGAAATTAAGCAAATTAGTTCCCAACTCTTAGTGGTACCTACCCAACAAAGCAAGGATCAGTGTCCTTAATATTGCAAGCAAAGCTAACGGTGCTTACTACAACACAATTAATTCAGTGACAGGGAGTACATTGCTTGTAAGTTCCTGGATTCTAAAGCTCTCTGTGAAAAGCAATGTGCTTTGTTTTGTTTTGTTTTGTTTTAGTTTGGTTTGGTTTTATTTTTTGCCTTTTTCTTCCTGGTCATACAAGATTAGGAATTGGGAAAAATATCACTCTTAATAAGAATATGATAATGGTGATTTTAATGGTTCTGTCAGGTCTAGAGCCCAGATCACCAGTCTCATTTGTTCCCTTCCACCCATATATTTGCTGTAAGCTAGCAGGTTTACCCCACAAGAAATACTTCTCACTCACAAAGTGTGTAATTCCATCCATAAAGACTCCCAGCTCCCTACAGAAGCCTGGGGTTTAGCGATGGTTGAGATGCACTGATGACGCCTCAGATTGTACCCTCTCTCTTGATTGAAAGCAGAAGGACCTCCCCTCCTGATTAGCTTCCTTACTTACGAACAGTGTTGATCCATTTCCTGTTCCCCTCTGTTAATTCATACCAGGACAGACACAGATCAAAATGAGGGACCCTGCATTTCGGCACCTCCTTGGAGCAGTGTTGATGGGAGTAAGTGTTTGCAGACTGTAGGTTCCTGTTCAGGCTACCAGAGGATGACTTTTCAATTCTCAGTTAACCAGTTCCAGCCCAGAAAAATAGCCGCTGTATACTAGCATTGTCCAATATTGTTGTTTTTCCCCCCCTTTCCCCTTGAAGTATTGACCACCCAACCATGATCACTCCCAATTTAAAATGAAATATGGAGCGCCTCATCTGGGTTTCAAATGAGATGCAATTGTCCCTTTGTTCTGCTAAAATCAATCAGAATCTTTCACAAATGAGGGGTTTCAGGTTACCACAAGGAATGTTTCCAGGGGTGTTTGCTCTGAAATAAAAAATGTGATAATCATTACATGGAGAGCCAATAATTATAAGCATTTCCTCTTGGAATCACAGAGAAAAAAATACTAGTATCATATCAACCTCAAAAAAACAAAAAGATGATTGAATTTCTGCCTGTACATTAGGACACCTGGTTGGGGCCTATAGTCAAACTTCTTTTGAATGCTGCTGCATTTTAACATCGTAGTAACCTTGATTGAATCTGCCACACTGTTTTCCTGAAAGTAATGCTGGATTTGTCAGAACTTTTTTTCTTAAAGTGAGACACTTTAGTAGACACATAGCTGCAATTGTTCGTCATGCATGCTACATTATATTTTATTGATCAAATGCATTCTGACCTGTAAGTGGCTATTAATTCTACTGTAGTCCTACGGAAATGTCAAGATTTGATAGAAAACCAGACCCCTGTGTGTTATTGCAGACACCTTCCAAAGCCATCAGATAGGAATATTAGATCATAGGATGTCTCCTTAAAAGGGGCATGGTTACTACTTCAGAGACAAATGTTTCAAAACTTGGTAAATTATTTTCCATTAAACATTTTTTCGTCTTTTTCACTGTTCAAAGTAAATGCCCCAGCATGCCAGGCAGGTTATACCAGCTCGACTCAAAAACATCTAACTTAGTTTTGTTTTTGTTTTTGTTTTTTGCTGCTGCTTTATGCCTTTAGATATTTATTTAGATATTATTTAGATATTATTTTAGAGATCAAGTGAAGTTCCTAATTTAAATATTATTTTAGATATTATTAGATATTATTTTAGAGATATTTAGATATTATTTTAGAGATCAAATGAAGTTCCTAAATAAAAGCTGCTTGTATATGAAGTTGAAACGCTCTAAAACTCTGCTGGAATCTACTTTCAGTTTTCACTCCCCAGATCTCTGTCCCATTCACATTCAAAGGGATTCATCAAGCAAACTAGATCAGCCTTGCAGACCAGCAGAGGGCCGCAGGTGCTTGTGCAGCAATGACTTCCCCAGCTATTTCCTGCCTCTTTCACCAATGACTCCAACATTTGAATTAAATCTTTAAAACCCCACAGGACTCTCCTCCAGAGAAACCCAGGACATTGAGTTTAAAATTACACCTGCTTCACTGACTTGTACCCACACCTTGACTGCACACAGATGAGCCCCATTATAGGACTAGCGGTTGGCTCTGCCAGAACATCCAGGAGGATGAGGCCCAAAGTTCAACAGATTCTGTAACAGAAGAGCAAGGGAAGAGAACTAGCATTTACCAACCATTTTCTTCATGCGCTTGGCCCTCAGGAGGCTGGCTTGTCACTACATCCTCAGGAAAAACTCAAAAAGTAGGTGAGTTTATTTCCATTTTGAAAATATGAAAACTGAGATGAGAGATGAAGGCCACTTTCCCCAGACCTGATCTTAGAGGCATAGCAGTTTCACATTCATTCTGTCCCACTTCAAAATCTGCCCTTCCCCTAAACTAGGCAACCACTCAATTCGTGCCATCCATAGATGTCTGCAAGGAGAGGGGTGGAGATGACATTTACTTGAGGCTGCCGTTTTAGACCTGCAGAACCTGAGGCTCAGGAGGCTTCTCTGAGGCTGGCAGGAACCAGGTGTAATGAGTTGCGCTGGAGTCTCTCAGCAGATGGTGCTGTGGAAGGACAAGCACGGGTTTAGGACATGTGTCCTGTTAACTCCAAATACGATTACTTTGCTGAATCTTGTTACTCCCCAAATTTCCAAACTACCGCAAATGTGTATGTATTGATTGATTTTTGAATTTTCTTTATTGATGAGTTGATTTTTCTTTTATGAATGCATTTCCTTTATGAACTGTAATTTATAGTCAGCAAGAATTTCCCTAATACTCTATAATTCTGAATTGAGGTTTTCAGAGGAAAGAATGCACCTGTGCTAAAGTACTCCTTTAAAATGCAGTCATGGTAATAATGACTTAAATGGTATTCATGTACTATCTAAGGTACTTTACTTGTCTGATCCTAAAACTCTTTCACACATATTATCTCATTTTATTCTCCAAAAACATCTTTGAGATAACAATCTGCAATAGGACAAACTTTAGAATATCCTACCATCTCTTGTGTGAATTTAAGCATTTTCTTTTAAATTGATAAAATAGTGCACGTACTGGTAAAAGTAAGACAGGGAGTGAGAATGTTTAGGGTAGAGGGAATAGTAAAGAGACAAACATCAGATGTAAGTAAATATTTGCCTGAGAATCTGAATATATGAGAACCAGGCTCCAGATGAATCCCTGGTGAATATCCAAGATCAGTAAATTCATGGAAGGATAACAGAGGACCAAATGGAGGAGATTAAATATGATTTTGTAAGCAAGAGGCAGTTAGGTAGTCCAGAAAGAACTTTTACAGTAACAAACCATAGAAACTCTAGCCCCCCCAACCAAAAGATATGCAGTGACATCTCACACCAAAGGTCGTCGGGGACCCCTTATATGCACACATGACGAGTGCCCTGGGTTGTCTACAAGGGCTACTAAGGGGTTTTCAAAATACCCATCCCTGCTACCAGTTATATTTCCACACCTGGCAAAGGCTCTGAAATGTGGGTTTTGCCTTAGAATGAAGGTTTACTGAATCTGTTGCATGGTATTGTAATTTGAAGAATCCTTAACAGTTACCTGATAATAATTATCCTTTTATAGTTGGAGAAGAGGAGGCTCAAAATGGGGAAGGATCCCCCTTAAGAGGATGTTGGCTTAGCAACAGACTTTAGTCTTGAACCCAGTGCTCTAGTGCCACCACTTATCAGCCTTCTAAAGCTTATTTTTGCTTCATTCGGTTCCTTCACTGATGGATGATACCTCTATGAAACAGAATAACAGACTTACGGAATGCTTGACTAGAAGGAACCTCAGAGATGGTATCTCAGATCTCTGTATTTTACTAATAGGAACCTGATGTCTCCAATTTACCACAGCCACTTAAAGAAAAGGGTAGACCAAAGGCTCCAAATTCAAACACTTTTCTACAAAATAAGGAAAAAGGGTGAAATGACCATATTTTTCATTTATAAGAAGCAGTTCTCTTCTCTACTTTCATGTGCATGCCCTCGTACCCCAACTCTCCATTCATAGTCTTGGATTGGTAAGGTCATACACTTAACATAACCATGCCATTGAAAGGCCAACTAGGAATGCAGGCTGAGACCGAGGGAGGATGACCAGAACACTGAGGTGAGGGGCTGGTGAGTGGGGCATGATGGGGGGCTGTTGTTTACATTGGGTGGACTGCAGGTGACTGCTGGGTTTAAGGTTGGGGCCCAGGCAGATACCATGGGAAGCTTTTGCCTATCAGAGCTCTGTTCTATGCTGTTGCACAAAGTGGTAGTAGGTAGGGAAGCAAAACGGTCAAAATGGCCAGCCTGGCTGCCCAATGTATGCACCCAAGCAATGATGTCCCATGCTTTGCAGGAACAGGGGCGTGGTTGCTGCTCAGAACTGCCTCCACGGTAGGCTGCAACACACCTTTTGTCCAAATTTCTCACCTCAACTGATCAAGATTTATTTTCCTGTATCAGGGCCAATTTCACCATGGAATGGGTTCTTGTTGAAGAGGTTAAAGAGAGAAATGGAGAGATCTGAGATTTCTGAGGGTTGATCGTGTTACAGGCCCTGGCTGGGTGTTTCCTGTGCATTCTGCTTCCCATCTGTCTTCACATTTCTTCCATCAGGTGGTGCCATCATCCTGAATCTACAGATGATGAAATTGGCTTTCCCTGGGGTACATTGCTTTGCCCTAAGTCCCCAGTCAAGGCAGAGCTCTATTTGAGGCCAATTTTTTCAAAATCTAGAGCATCATTTTCCCCTACAGAGAAGACAGGTGGAGGCTGGATGGCAAGTGGTGTGGCCAATCTATTTGAACCCAGCATAGAGCCTCTGCCTTCTACTCTTCTTTTTTCGCCCGGCTCCTGACCAGCAGATTCCAGCAAGTGGACCCTCTGGCCGCCTGGATGAGATTATTCTGCTGCTATGCTTCTGAACTGGGTATCCGGACCTCAGTCTACACTGCACAGACTCTACGGTTTTCCTAAGCACCTGGCTTAAACAGACCTCTCTCCTGCTCCCATCTGTCCTTACCTGGCTGACATTTTGAGCCAGCCCATTTGATTATATGGCAAAAAGACCCAGATTTTAGCCCAATCACTGAGGTGGGTGGGTGGGCCTGGATAATGAAATTTATGCGGAAGCCAGAGGCCTGCAGCCACTCTGGTGGACGGGCCCGGCACACAGGACACGGTGCGCCATGTGTAATGGGGTGATGACACCTGCCTTGCAGCGTTGGCCCATGAGTAAATGAGATAATGGTCGCAAGCTGCAAACCTTGTAAAGTAGGAGGTCAGTAATTGTTAACATCTCAACCCCCAGGAGAGAAAGCCGGCACCTCAGTTAACTGACAAAAATAGTCATTTTTCTTAAGTCATAAAGATGACCCAAACCACTTTCTCCATGTTTTATTTTCTCCATGTATCTCTCTTGAGACATCCATAACTGACACGAAGTAGATGCACGAGTCCTTTTTGTTCCAGGGGGGCTTTGCAAACAGTTTGCAGTTGAAGCAGGTCCCAGGCCTGGGGTTCTCCTGTGGTCTTCAGACTACCCATATTACAATAGAAAATCCACTCGAGAAATTGGAGCTGACCAAGTCTCGAGCTGGTTCCCCCATTTATTTCCAGCCTGTGCCATTTACTAAAAGCGATACAGGTGGGTGGAAGTCAGGTGAGACCTGCTTCTCAGAAGTAATCGAAGATGCCTGCACACCTCTGTGTGTCACTCAGCCCATTCTTCCTGGGGATGCCAAATGCAGTCGGGTGTGGGGCCGGGGCTTGTAGGGATACCCAAATATTTTCTTGGAAAGTAATCTCAGTTTATTAGAGTTCCTTGTCTCAATTCAGAGTATAGATTTTTGAATGCATTTGCTGACAGATTGACCTGGACTATGTTTTCCTCTTATTCAGGGAGTGATCGATCTTTATCAAAGGGATTTGTTGACTGACGGGCTTTCACGGGTCTAATGCGCTGTTTGATACTTTTAAAAGACATATGCCCCTTTGTATAATGAAATTATCTGATAAAAGAGGGCACGAAGCTCAGGTTTTCAGAAGCATCTCAGCTCCTGGCTGCTCTGGTGACTGCCAGGGAATTCTGTTTGCCAGTGATGGAAACCTTACAACCCTTGCTCACATTGTTTTCGAATATTCGAGTTTTGAGACTATATACTGTGCTTCGCGGCCTAAGGGCCTGAAGATTGTGTTTCCCTCAGGTAAGTACTTCCAGACACTCTATCCCCTCTGTCTTTACAGCCCTCTTCTCCTCATTACTGTACTGTGTAACACTAGATGCGCATTATATTCCACATAAAAAGCCATTTCTGTAGCATCTTGTCATCGTCTCATGGACGCCGCTTTGAAGCCGTGTTGAGTTCTGAACTCAGAGCCCGACAGCAATGGCTCAAGTGCACCGCACCGTATTATTTACCCAGATGGGGTTAATTGTTAGATAAAAGAATGGTCTCTTTCAGTGTACTTTGTTGCAATCGCTCTCACACTGGTTATGGAAGACAGGGAAGTCTATGATAAATATCAAACTTTCTAATCAGAAACGAGTCCAGTCGTATTTGAAATCTTGAACTTAATCCAGAATCAGGAAATGTAGCCACTTGTGTTACTGTTGCTGAAAGAAGAAAATGACCTTTTTATTGTAGCTTACATTCACTATTGTACTTGAGAGCTACAGGGAAGGGAGTTAGTAAATGTAAAGGCTTAAGTAGACCTTTCCTTTTAACAGGGAGGGTACAACTACACATGCTGAACCATCATCTCCTTACATTTCCAAAACATTTTTGCCTGTAGTGCAGCCTGCACTGAATCATAAAAAAATACTTTTGCCTAATAGTTTATAGTAGAACCCTTCTGGCTTCTGGTTTCCATGTGGCTAAATTGCTAATACTAGTGCTTTTATTGGTTGATTGGGTAAGGTACAGCTTGAGGTATAACTTGCAGAGAGCAACTTTCACAAATCGTAAGTGTAGGGGTTGATAAAGTTTTGTCATGTACATACACATTTGTATAAATGCCCAAATATATGCCCATTTTACCTCTGCATTTTAGTACCTGAAAATTTCTCAGGCCTTTCTCAGTCAAATCTTGCCAAAGTAACCTCTCTCCTAATTTCTGTCATATATAAAGCAGTTTTGTCTGTTTTTGAATTTTATATCAATGGGATCATATAATACGTAGTCTTTTCTGGCTGACTTTTACTCAGAGTGACCATTCTGAGTTTTACTATTGTTGTTAGATCTACTATATCACTCTTTTTAAAAATATTTTATTTTTCTGAAAATGTTCTTCGAAGGTTAACATCAAAGTAAAAAGCACTTTTTAAAAAAATTCATATACAGCCATCTATGTTGTTGGTCTTACTGTGTTAATATCATAAAGTAGTTCATGGGGTACTTTAAATATATATATGCATGTACACATCTAAAATCTTAATATATATTTATTTACATATATACATATATGTACATATGCATATACAAAAATGTATGAAACATATTCATGTTACAATGAAATAACATCCAAGTAATTTCCCAGTAAAGTCAAATTCAGAACTAATTAGCAGATTTTAAAGAGCTACATGTCAAAAAATTCCTCCATGATCTGATCAAAATAATAGGATCATACATTAGGATGTGAGCTGTCCAGCCTGCAAAGGATATACTAAATAGAATTTTGAAATTATTCAGGGTATATTCACCACATTTCCCTGAAAATAAGACCTAACTGGAAGATAATCAGCCTTGAACACTAGAGATCAAGAATACCAACCCTAGTCAGCCTACCCTCTCCTAACCTGTCTTACCAAGTAGCTACAGAGCAAAAGAATAGTGACGTTAGGTAAGCCAAAGATAGGGAGATCTGGGCTAGCAGTTCTGATCTCTAGTGTTGGGGGGGGTAGGCAATAAAAACTAATTGAGTAAATGAATAAAAATCATTTCAATCCAGATGTGGTAGCACATGCTTGTAATTCCCATACTCTGGAAGGCTAAGGAGGAAGGATCTCAAGTTTGAGGCCAGCCTGGGAAACTTAGTGACTTAGCAAGAACTTATCTCAAAATAAAATAAATAAGAAGGGGCTGGGGATGTAGCTTAATGGGAAGGTCTTGTGTTCAATCCTTAGTACTGTAAAAAAATTTTTTTTTCAGATAGTGATTAATGCTAAGAAGCTAATAAAAATAGTAATGCAGAAAAGGGTGATAATGGAATTGGGGCTGTATAGGTAGGGTGCTATTTAGGTAGTGTCCTCTGAGGAGAGGATATCTGACCAGAGAATAGGGAGAAGCAGCTGGCCATGCACTAATCTAGGGGAAGGAGAATTCTAGACCAAGAACTAGCAAGTGCTCAGGCCTAATGCAGAAGCAGGCTGATCCGGTTTAAGGGACAGAAAGCTGGTCAGTGTGGCTACAGCCTGGTGGAAGATGGAGACAGTGGTAGAGCTCAGGGCAGAGAAGTAGGCAGCAGGGTCTTACAGATTCTGGTAGGGAACATAGTGCCTTTCAGTTTCAAATGCGATGAGATGTGATTGGGTGATTTTAAACAAGGACAATGACATGATTTGATTCTGTTATTGAAAGTTTATTCTGGCTGCTATGTGGAGAATGGATGGTAGAGTGAAAAGAGAGATAACAGAAAGACCTATTAGAAGTCTCTTCTTTTTTTTTTTTTTGTGGGTACCAGGGGGTCGACCTCAGGACCTTGCACGCCAGCAGGCGCCCGTGCCGCTGAGCTATATCACCGGCCCCTTTTTTCGTATGTGGGTTCCGGGAGTCGAACTCGGGCCCTCGTGCTTGCTGGGCAGGCGCTTAAGCCGCTGAACCATCTCACCGCCCCCCCCCTTTTTTCATATGTGGGTTCTGGGAGTCGAACTCGGGCCTTCGCGCTTGCCAGGCAGGTGCGTACGCCCCTGAGCCATCTCATCAGCCCTAGAAGTCTCTTCTTGAAAGATGACTTTTTTTTTCTTTTTTTTTTAATGTGGGTACCAAGAGTCGACCTCAGGTCCTCGCGCTTGCCAGCAAGTGCTTGTGTGGCTGAACGATATCACCAGCCCTTTTTTTCCTTTATGTGGGTTCCGGGAGTTGAACTCAAGGACCTCGCACTTGCCAGGCAGGCGCTTATGCCGCTGAGCTATCTCACAGCCCCTTGAAAGATGACTTTGACTTAGATTTGGACAAAGGCAATGATAAGGAGAGAAATGGTAGGATGGGGGTTACTTTGTTGAGTAGTAAAGCCAAGAGGACTAACTAATGAATTGGATACAGGGTAGGAGAGATGGAGTGGCTACCTTTCACTTGATGGTCTAAGTAAGTAGATAAAAGCTGGAGCCCATTAAATGCAATGGAGAAGACTAGAACAGTAGTAATGTGGGAAGGAAATACTCCAGAACTCTGTTCTAGTTATTAGATTTACCAAAAGAAGTGTTAAGGAAACAATCGGATAGAGCCATCTGGAAATCAAGAAAGAAAGCATGCCTGGAGATCAAAATTTTTGGATCCATCAATATAAACTCAGTACAAAAAGCTACGTGATGGGATAGGGAGACTTAGGAATACCTTATGAAAAACTGAGTTCTAGTATAAGCTCTTTTCTTCTGCTCTTCCTCATCATCCTTATTATGAAAATTACCATGAACATCATCATCATTTATTGAACATAAACTGTTCTAGCCACAACTGTGCTAGGCTCAAGAGAAATATAAGAAGGGAAAATATGAATCTCTGCTGTATAGAAGAGGGGAGAGACATAAAAATTTGGGACAATTCAGTGCTATGACAATGGTTAGATCAGTTAGCAGTGGAAGCAACAGACTTGGAAGATCAGGTGGCTTTGAAGTGGAGGTGACATTTGAATATTTGAGTTGAATGTTTGGATCCAGAGTAGGGTGCTCCATGGTTAAAGATTTTTCCAGGCAAAGAAGATTTACAAAAATGGTAGATGAAAAAGGCCAAGAAGATATGCTGAAGCTGACAGTCTGAAGGCATTTGATACAAGGAGTGGATATGGCAGAATGTAGATTGCCAAGGCCCATGGATAGTATGCTGAGAAGGTTGACACTCCTTCTTGAAGCTACTAGGAAAGGAACAAGTGGCAGGACAAGAACAAGTGGGAGGACTGCATAGGATCTGAAGCTGGAGAGAATTCAAATCCCGCTTCTGCTACTTATTAAGCTTGGTGACATTGGAAATGTTGCTTAGCTTCTCTAAACTTTGGTTTCCATATATATCTGTAAAATGGGCAAAACAATAAATACAAGGCAAGATTGTTGTGAGTCCTAAAGATAATAAGTACAAAATACTTTCACATGGTGGGGAAAAATAAGTGGAAGTGATTATTTTGGCTATTAGTGTTACTTTTATTAATAAATATGATTTTTAAAAAGTGGGAATATTAAAGAATACTGAGATTAGAATTTTATTGTATTAATAATAAAATTGTAGTCCTTGGAATTAGGGAGGCAGAGGACAAAAGTGAAAGAGTTTTCTAACCAACAGGTTGGGGCATGGGTACTGCTGAATGCTTTCAGCCAAATTTACAGGAAGAATCAGGAGCAAAAAGTAGAGCTGAATGGTGTGAAAGTTGGTCAGAAGGGGAGCATCTGAAAAGTTGGGGCAAAGGAGAGCATACTTACTGAAAAGTTGAGCATTAAAAAGACAACAAGTACCTTATACTGGAACAAGAAGAAAGATGACTTGAAGGCATATAAAAAGCAGCAAGATCCCACCCATCACAGGCTCAAGGGTACAAAACTGTAAACATTTTATTTGAGAAGAGATTCCCTGGGATGCCTGCTCATTCAGGGGTACATAGGAAAGTGTTTCCCAGAGTTTAGCCATCTAGAAACTCAAAGGCTGCTGCAGCCATGGCTAAAGGGGCCAGACTACTGCTCCTGCTGGCATCAGACCTTGACATCATCTTTGTGGTGCTGGTTTTCAAGGCATGCACATCCAAGAGTTGTGGGAGACTTCCACCAAGATTTTGTAGAAAAGACTGGATGGTCAGGCAACCCCTCAAGAGAGGCCATGTAGGCTATAAGGCCATAGGGATGGAGTTACATAAGCCCTTCGGAGCTCACATCTCACTACAACCCGCCATAGGTGCTGGACATTGAACTACATGATTTAATGTTTTCCCTGCTGGGTTTCAGTCTTTCTTTGGTCTGACTTTTTTTCTATTTCCCTGTTCTTCCATTTTAGAATGGGAATGTTTACCCTGTGCCATTGTACATTGGAACTATTTAACATTACTTGATTTTTATTGAGGCTCACAGCTAAGATTTTGCCTTGAGTCTCAGAGGAAACTTTAGGACTTGGACTTGTCCTTGTCAGCAATGCTGGAACTGTTAAGACTTTGGCAGCTCTTAAAGATAGACTAATTGCATTTTGCACAATGAAGTGAACGTGAGCCTTTTGGGGCCCAGGAATAAAATGTTAAGGTTTAGATCTAAAATGTCCTCCTAAAGTCTTGTGTTCAGAGATAGGAATTTTGGAAGGTGATTGGGTCATGGGAACACTATACCTATCAGTGGATTCGTCCATTGATAAGTTCATAGCTGACTGTACTATTTGAGGTGGGGCTTGGCCAGAAGATGTGGATTACTTAGGGCATGACATGGAAGCATGTATTCTTGTCCCCAGCCCTACCCTCTTTCTTTTTGTTTCCGGGTCACCATGACATGAGCAGCTTTCCTCTACCAGGCCTGTCTGCTTTGGAGCTGGTCAACAATGTACTAAACCCATGGAAACTATGAGCCAAAATAAACCTGTTCTCTTTTAAACTGCAGATGTAGGATATTTTGTTCCAGTGACAAGTGACTGGTACAGGGAGGAATCTCAAATGACTCTCAGATTTCAGGGCTAAGCTGTTGAAAGATAGTGGAGTAGAGTTTTGAAACTGGAATATTAGAAGATAAGTACATTTTGTGGTGAAAGAATGGGTTGATTTGTAGGTGGATTATTTTGCAACATCTGTGAAGCTTACTTTATGAATATGGAACACAACAGATGTAATATAGAGATGTATGTGTGTGGATAAGAAGGACAAGTGAGAATGGATTGAGTCAGAAGGAAAAGAGGATGAATTATAGAACCCTGGAGAATATTCGAACATAAGGGTGCAGCAAGAAATGGCCGGGATGAAGATTAAGGGGAAGCAGGCGGAGGTATACAGGGAGACCCAGAAGGGCAGCTCTGAGGTGTGCTCCTCATCTTGCTCACACACTGGGATGCTCATGCATGGCGGTCCTCCAAGAATTGCCACATCTCAGCAGAAGGAAATGATATGCCCTCTCTTATTTCCTGGATGCATGACTTGATCCATAGAGAGAGAAAGTTTGAGCCTTGACAAAAATCATAAGGAGACTGGACCTCTTACAACTTCCCTTTAAGTGCCATGCTTTAGATTCTTGCCCACCAACACATGCTGTGACTCTACTGGGTTCCTGCTTATAGACCAAGGGATTTTAGAGCTCAGGGCTGAAGGTGTCCTTATGGATGGTGTAACTGAGCTCCCAAATCCCTTACATGACAGGTGAGAAAAAATGAGCCTCAATTGATGTTTTAACTAAACTAATCGATGTTTTAACTAAGGATTTTCTTACAATGAAAAGCTCTTTTCTGTATTCAGCAATGTTTCTGCTCCTAGCTATGGTTTAAGGTGATAGCCTGCTCTGGAGTTAACATCTCACCCAGTCTCAAATCCTGCCAAACCGAAATCTAATGCTAGTAATCCAGACACCAGAAGCTGGGGTATATCTCAAAGATTAGGAAGTAGGAGGATAACATAATTTCCCAGGTTCATCAGAGGAGTATAGCCTTGCAAATACTTGTTGTGATGGTGATAAGGAAAAGGAGAAACAACCTGTGATTTTGTTGTTGTTGTTGTTGTTGTTGTTTTTGTTATTGTTGTTGCTTCTGAGATACAAAGAATCAAAGCAGATCATCCTGTGCAACATTGAAGTCTATTTTCTATTGGTCTGTCCATAAATATCAGGCTGAAAAGTGAGCCAAAGGCTGAGGGTGATATCTCAAATTGCCTAGTAGATTAGCATACTTATTTCTAGGCTATTGTGGACAGTAGTTTTCATGTCTAGTTGCCCACCCAACACCTATTTTCCCATTTTTCCTTAGAAACAGATCCCTAGTCTTCAGCTAGACATAGTCTTACATGGCCAAAAGAATCCACTTCCCAGGCTCCCAGTGATATAATGGGTTGTGATGTTTGATCTTGATTGTCAAATGGATTGGATTGAGAGACACCTAGGAAATTAGTAAAGCACACTTCTTGGTGTGTGTGCATGTAAGGGTGTTTCCAGAGATGATCACTATGTGGGGTAGCAAACTATGGGGGAGACCTGCCCTGAATGTGGGGAACACCATTCAATAGGGTGGAAGGTTGGATGGGAAAAAACAGAAAGAGGAAGTCTGGTCTCCATTGAAGTGAGCACCTTGCCTCTGCCATGCCCTTCTACCATGATGTTTCTGTTTTAGCATAGGCCTGAAAGCAAGGAAGCCAGAAAATCATGGACTAAACCCTCTGAAATCATGAGCCAAAAAAAGTCTTCCCTTCTTTAAGATGATTTTCTTAGTTATTTTGTCACCGTGATGAAAAGCTTACTAACACATGGGTATAAATAGAAATAAAGCAGTCTTAACAGGAAAGATATCTAGTCTGCTTTCTTCTTTCTCCATAAAACAGCCTTGAACACACCTTCGTCTTAGGCCATGAAAATGAGAGCAACAAAAGATGCACCCATGTCAGCTCTGGACTTAATTTTTTTTTTTTTTTTTTTGTCTTTTTGAGTCAGGGTTTCACACTGCAGTTCAGTGCCCAGAACTCACTTTGTAGCCCAAGCTGGCCTCGAACTCACAGCGATCCTCCTGCCTCAGCCTCCCGAGTGCTGGGATTACAGGTGTGTGTCACCACGCCCAGCCTTGGATTTAACTTCTGAACTTCTCTTACACACGAAAAAAAAATAAACTTCTACTGAGTTTAAGCCACATTGTTTGTTCTATGAATGCATCCTAACTTAACCTTTACCGATGAGCTTGTTTTCATTTCCTGGATTTTGAATACTTACAAGAGTAAAAGCTGTGGGTGGTTTTAACTTTAAGAATATGATAAAAATAATATTTAACATAATTATGAGTTTGTCACATAAAAAGGATTACTTTAAATTTATAGTGGTTTAGACTTCACAAAATCACTTCCTATATTATTCTTAAAATACATATTAATTTTCAAGCGAGTTGTTTAAAATCAGACTTTTAAGAATAGGTCAATACATAGTCACATTATTGTGGTAATTTCCAGTGTAGCTACTTATTACCTGTATCCCAGATAATGAATCTTAATGTCTAAGAGACTTTTTTTCTCACTACTCAATCAGAGATGATGAAGTTTTTACTTACAGAATTAGAGCAAATAAAGAGGAAATATAACATGGTGGTTAAAAATATCAATTCCAATTGATTTCCAAATAGCCATGTTACTGTAGACAATTACTTTTCTATACCTTGATTTTCTAGTCTGTGAAGTGGGGTAACAAAGCACGTGCAGGGTAAGGACTTTGCAGAGTCAGTGAAATAATGTCTATGAATCACTCATCGGAGACCCTGACACATAGGAAGGACTGACAAAGTGTTCGTTGCTCTTCCCGAACTGCCTAGTGTGGAACCTTGATAGGCCAGTGCTATTCAATACACTGCGTTGCTCCTGCTGCGTGTCCTCTGCAACTCTAATCACAGAAACATCTTATCATGGTAAGCATTAAGCTCTTGGAGTTCATGGATGTTCTGGCTCCATTCAGTGGTGCTGAGAAAAGAATCAGAGGCTCAAGGGTGAAAGTAGAGGGGGAAATCTGGCCCCCTACCACGCCCCTCTCTGGGCCACAGAGCAGGTCTGGGGTCCTGAGCCAGCAAAAGGGCTTTGCACACCAGCAGATGAAAAACCATTTTGGTCTGCATCCTTCCTGCTCCCCAGGGACATGCCAGAGTCTCAGAATCGGACTACTATTTGGGATTGAGTCAGTTTACAAGATCATGCAGAGTAAATAATAAAGACTTCGGGGGAGTCTCCAGGAATAAGTGTACCAGTCCTGACAGAGGGCCAGGGCAGATGGGGAAGCCATACAACAGGGATGCGCTGTGATAATGAATGGGAGATGGGCTTGTGCAGAGGCAGAGATCCTTAAAAGGGCTCTAACACCTAGTAGGAGTAAACAGTGAAACCAGATCGAGACAATGCCAGGAATGTGTGTTGCATCCCTAGCACTGGAGATAAGGCTTGTTGGAAAGGGACTACTGAGAGAATACAACGGTCTCAAGGAGAATTATGTGGTCACTTACCAGTGGGGGGACCTTAGATCAGTCACTGAGAATACAGGACAGGGGCTAAGAGTAAGTCTTCTAGAACTGGATTCAAGCCTGGATCAAATTCACTATCTCTGTTACCTTTATTCAGCAAGTTATATAGCCAATCAAAGCCTCCATTTTCTCACCTGAAATATGGGTATAATAATCCTGTACCTGTACCTATCTTGTAAGCCTTGCTCCAGGGCAGCACTGATCAAGACAATTTTCAGTCATGAGGACGATGTCCTACATCTACATAATCCAAGACTGTAGCCACTGCACACGTAACTGCTGACTGCTTGAAATGTTGCTAAGGATTGAGGAAATCGGTTTTAAATTTTATTTGCTTTGAATTCATTTGAATTTAAATAGACACATGTGACTAGTGGTTATCTTACTGGACAGCTCGAGGGACTAAAGGAGATAGTGTCCTTTATCACTGTGTCTATAATCACAGGTCAATAACTAGAGTTAGTATTGTCCTTAAAATTCTTACAGGCTCTGTTTCCTTATCTATGAAGTGGAGTTAAAGATACTACCTGCCTCATGAGGTTTTGGGGAAGACTAAAAAAGATATCACCAGTGAGGCAGCTAGCACAGTGCTTGGAGTATGGCACATGCTTAGCCAGTGCAAGTTTCTTTTCTCTGCCATTGAAAGTTCTTTGACAGTACTGTAATAACTGTCCAATAATGTACAAAGTCACGGAGAGCTATGGTGAGATTCTCAGCAAGCAAGTGGATTGTTCAGTCATCATTTGCACATCTCTAATGCTGGCTTTGGCAAGAAGAAAAAAATCTGCTTGAGAAAGAAAGAAAAAATATTGGCAGTGATATGTGTACTACAAGAGTCCACAAATATGCATTTGGCAGAGCCCTGACTGTCCAGACAGATCACAACCACTAGGCAACGCACCTGCTAGATGACAGGGAAGGTTATTATTGTTATAAAGATATGATTTATGAGTCATCTATACCCCAGGCAAAGACTGCTTGTAGCAGACTTGCTGCCCAGTCTGGTCACTGACCCTCAAACTGGGGAAATGGCAGCACCGATTCAAGAGACAGCAGAATGGGCCATGGAATTAAGCAGAACACTTGACCTGGTGGTCTATGGGAGGCTCAGCCCCAAGACAGGAAGAGATGCGGCATTACAGCTACTTATCCAGATGCTGCGAATGGTTAGTGAGACGGAAAAAACAGAACAAGTGCAGGTGCGTTGGGCTCTGAAGGAGTGCCTGCTTTGGTCCTTCTAACAGCTTGAGCGATTTTAAGCAGTGTCTTGTCTGAAAGAAATCAGGAAAAGAGAAATGATGTGATGAGAGGTAGTCTTAGGAATAGCAGTTTTGCTCATGCCCTCAAATTATTCCCGGTATCTGATGAGTGTTTCTTCAAGTTCCTGCCACAGATCAGGCTCTGTCATTTAATACTGCTCTCTTCTGGGTAAACCAACTTGAGATTTGAGTCCCATTACAACTTTTAACTCTTGGGGTGCCATGTCTTTAAGACCTACAAGTCACTTTGTAAGTCTTCAAACTTGTCCTGACAAAATAGGGATAAGTGGGGCAGTGGCCTAAGTGCATGGCATTGGTGAAACAATTTGTGTCGTGGAGATGGTAGAAGAGGGTTGAGAAGGGGAGGTTTGTACCAGAGTCATGATATTGAAAACACATTCATTTTATAGAAGATGAGCAAAATACTGTGGTAATCATATCAGAAGCTTTTTGAGGACAGAATTTGAACCTTGTCCTCCTCCATTACCACCACTACCACCACCACCGCCATCATCTTCTATGTGTCAGACAGCTAGATGACTTACAAACAACTCACAGCAATTCCCACTAGCAGTGCAGATACTGTATATTTATTTTATAGAGAAGCAAACTGAGGCTCAGAGGGTTTAACTTGAATAAGTCAAGGTCATATCATTGGTAAGTGACAGAGCCAGAATTCCAGTCCAAATGTCACCCACATTTAGCTGTCTGTGGTTTTTTATTACCCAACTGCCTCTCATAATTTAATAAAAAAGCAATAAAACAAAACTCTTTTCCCTGCACTCTGTTATCTAATTTTGGTAGATACCTAATGTGGCTAATGCAAGAACTAAATTTTTAATATTATTTAATGTTAATAAATTTAAATGTAAATAGCACATGTGGCTACCTTAGCCAGCACAGCTCTGGAGGCCAGAGGAGAGAATAATGTCTTTTATCACTGTGCCTGGTGTCCGTTTAGTGCTTGATTAGACCAAAGCTGCTGAACCTTCTCTACATTCTAACATCTAGATTGTTCGAATATAGTCAGTAGACAATTTCACCAACCAACTCATTATTTTAATAATTCATTTGTGGCCAGACACTAATAAATAATAAGTTACTCTTTATTATGATGTTCCCTTCTTTCATACCGATTTACCTGTCCTAGTTCTTTGTTTTGAATTTCCTTCATTCTTTGTACATAGCTGCTGCGGTAGCTGTAAACCTTATGCTGTTAATGCTCATTCTCTTAAATAAAAAGATGGTAATAGGAAAGTATGTAGAAATCACATGATGATGCACTAACTAAAATGCAAAATTTCTGATCTTTATAAACAATAGTATTTTCATAGTGATTTACGACTTTGACACTTTCACATACTTTAAAATATTTACTACCATTCATTACATTTTCTACCAATTCCTATATTCATCAACATATTTTTAACATTTATTTCAATAATCTCTTCCTATATGTGTTTTTTATTATGGGGCTATTTCAAATACTGAACAAAAAACTCAAACTCTACACCATGCCAATTAAAATAAGTAAATGAACCTACAAATAAAATGACTAATAGCCTCATTAAAGAAAAGGAGAAATGTTAAGATCGGATATTGGAATGAATCCCTCTTGAATTTGTTTTGGTAGGCAGCACTAAAATAATATTTACTGTAGAGAACAAATTATACAGACAGAGTCTATATTGTCCCAGTAGGCAAACGAACACAGAGAGACAATTCTGAGTCAGCTACACGTGGGAGGGATCGCTTCTCCTGATTCCACTGCCCAAGCACCTGGATGGATCGGTGCCAGAGCTCCAGTGTCCCTGGAAGCCCCAAGCCCACAGATCCCCCACTTCTTTGTTGTTAGCCACTGAGCTCTCCTGTGCATTGACTGTGCTGTAAAATTGGTTTTTTGTTTTGTTTTGTCTTTCAAATTTATAAAGAGGTAGAAAACGCTCCTTTTAACTACTCAGATTTCGATTTTGTCCCATTTCTTACACTTCAGGTCATCTGTTCCGAACCACTTATATTTAATGTCAATATTATGGGTGTGAAAGGTCCTTATGTGCATTATCTCATTTGGACCCTCAAAAACCTGTCAAAGATGTACAATTCTATTAATTTTCAGATAAGAAAACAGGAGGCGAAATACCTTGCATTTGTTTATTTAATTGAATGTGTATCTTGTGCCTATGTATGCCAATCACTGAAACTCACTGCCTACTCCATGTTTTCTTCTGTGATGTACAAAAGCATTCTAAGAGGCAGCTCCCTTTATTTTGGAAACTGACACTAAGGGAATTTACATAGCATCTACGGTTATCAACCATAATACACTAGAATTCTAGAATTCCAGTATTCATTCAAGCCACATCTATTTAATGCTAAAGGCTGTGGTCTACTTATGTTTCTAGATATGAGGTGTAAGAAATATAGTTGTTTTTGTGTGTGTGTGTGTGTGTTGGTACTGGGGGTCAAACTCAGGACCTCGTGCGCCAGCAGGCACCCGTGCCACTGAGCGATATCACTGGCCCTTTTCTCGTATGTGGGTACTGGGAGTCGAACTCAGGACCTCGCACTTACCAGGCAGGCACTTATGCAGCTGAGCTATCTCACCGGCCCCTATAGTTGTATTTTTTAATCCATTCCTTTATTTAAATAAATATCATGCCTAGAACTTCTCAGCAGAAAAATGAGGCTTCTCTCCTACTATCTAGCAACATTCTGATCTTATTCTGTAATAATTCTGGTAACCAATTACTTCATTATAGTTATGGTATTTCAATTAAATTCAGTATTTCAATAAACAGTTGGCCTCTATTTCCAGGACTCAAATTGAGGCTAAGAATGGTGTCAGAATCTACTATTTGAGGTCGCATTGCTCAAATCATGCTAAATAAATGTTAAAGCCAAGTGTCCTCTGAAATGTTCAGATCTTCCAACCGAATGATAAAGAGCAGAAGTTCGCACCAACCTCAGGGACTAACTAGATGTAGAAAACAAACTGGGCTGCCAGTCTATCCTTCACAGTAACCTGCAGCTTTGCCCTTTCCCCACCCTTCCTCTACCCTCATCCTCTCACCTCTGGGCCTCTGCAGGAGCCCCAGACACTATTCTTTGCCCAGTCTGGGTGCTCAAGACCTCTGAGCCTGCCAGGCTTTTTGCAAACCTTCCTCTTAACCTATGGTCTTCTTATCAAAAACTCCTAACGCAAAAACCTTCAAGTCACACAACTCCAGCACACACCAGCCACCTTGACCTTCATTAACAGAATGATGTCTTTTTATCTGCTTTGTGTATTGGGACACTCTGTGAGATTCAGTTGGAAAAAAGAACTGTCTGAAGGCGTCGTCCTCCTGCACTGTGTACAGACATCTGCTTGTGGCCCCAAAGCCCTCACTTATCGCAACCATTAATTATGACACAGTCATAAGACTGTTATTCCAGTGGCTCATGAGAATTAATTGTTATATTTTGGGCTACATCTAACACCGTCATATCACATTACTCTCAGCCCAGAGGCTACATTCAGCAGTAAGGCAGGCCCTTGCTGGTCAGCAGGAGGCCACCATGGTCAGGCCCATGTCAGAGACTTTGCTAGGTCAGGGCCTCCTCACCTTGTGTATCTGCTCCAGTGCCAGCTTCGTCTTTTCCTTCATGGTCAAGGTTCCACCTCCACTATTTGCCTAGTTCAAATCCCCTATAAGCGTTAACTGGAGGTTTTGTATCCATGGTATTGGTAGGCTGTACGTCACGTATCTACTCTGTTCTGATCACCTGTGGCCAGCAGATAGTGATATGCTGTGAATACGACAGGAGCAATGGAAAGGAAAGTTTCTGGACTAGGACATTAGTGGCAAGATAGACTTCTAAGACGAGTCCACGTGAGACTGTATGAACCTTAATTGCCTGCATCCTTGTCTGCCCACTCGGTATCTTAAACACATCTTTATTTTAACAGCATGTAGCTCACTCAAGGTTTCACCCTGAACACCTTGCATGAGGGTGATGTGTGGGTATTCAATATGTATGTGTAGAACAAGTGAGTAAGTGGAATAGTGGATAAGGGGAGGGGTAGAGGGTGGGCAGAGTATTCGTGAATAGATGAAGAAAATATAACATATTGGGTAAGTGTGTGAGCTCTAGAGCCACATTACTTAGGCTCAAATCCTGGCTTCACTGATCATTGGCTGTGTGTCTTTGGCAGATTAGTTAATTTTAGCTCCATTAATATACCTTAAAACAATAATAATAATATCAATGTCATGAAGCCTCTGTGATAATAACCTCTGCTCCATAAACTATTGTTATTATATTTATTATTATGGGTAGGTAAAGTCTTAAGGCAATGGGCATATGTAAAGCAAAAACATTTTTAAAGATTTTATGAAACGGCTTATGAATACCAGGAGCAACCTCAAACCAACGTCAAAGAAAAAAAGACAAATTGTCCTCAATGTCAGGAAAACATGCGGATCACATCACAGGTAGAATGGAAATGTTGTGGGTGGGGGTGTTATGGGAGAGAGTATAGTACCTAGCACATGTTTATATCCAAAACTTGTGTGCAAAGAGCCTGGAAGAAGCTCATTAAATAGCACAATGTGACTGAAGTCAGCGTTGTTGCCGTTCATTCTCAGGTCCATTCTGATCTTCATCCACATCTCTGAGGAGATTCTGAGTGTTCAGTGTTAAGCACAAAGGGTTAAGAATGCAGGCTTCAGCAAGGGGACTTGGTTGGAAGAAAGTGCATTCCTTCATGGAGACCGCTCAGAGCCAACTTTGTGAGCCACACAAGATGTTTGGTCACCATGGCCACTGATGCAGTGAGGTCCAGCCGAGGATGCTCATGGGGACCTGAAATCCAGCCTCCCTCTAACTGCTGAGCGGTGAGTCCTGGCTCGGGCCTACATCTGTCTGAACGAAAGCTCCTCTTCTCTAATTGGTCTGCCCAGAGGGGGCATCTTTCTGCAGGTCTCCCACCCTGAGGGAAACACCGTCTTTTTCTAATTAGCACAGAGTCTGTCAGTGCTAGCAGCTGTCCTATTTGCAACCCTGGGAGGTTTTTAAACCAATTGCAAGATAAGTTGGTTTTCAGGAAGAGGAGAGATTAATGGGGCCACAGAAAGATGGATGTTAGCTTGGCGATGCCTCCACCCCACTTCCCACACGCTGTGGCTAGCAGTGAGGCCAGCGAGGATGACCCTGAGTAGAGTTACATATTTTTCACACCTCCTACTAAAACTCAGCAAATGCTTGACTGGCTGTTTCCAGCACAATTTTTCTTCCTGCAAAACGTGTTGGGATTATTGCTTTTAGCTACATATGGGCTGGAAGTACTTTGTCAGAACCCCACAGGCTGCAACTGTTCAAATCCCTGTCCTTGAGAGGGAGTTTGGGGAAGCAGGCACCCTAAGTGCCTGTCCCAGAGCTCCCATGTAGAGAGCCAGTTCCCACTAATTAAGTCCAGTTTCCAAAACTGAATCAGAGCTGCCATCCAAATGATTTTGAAAGTCAGGAGGTAAAATACAAATTTCAACCCCAACACCTTCCCCTTATCCATCTTCTTGAGCCATTTCAGGACACTGGGTAACATATGATTTTTCCTTAGTCAATCCTAGATATTATCTGCTGAAATAGCTCTACTGGTATGGGAGGGAGTTTTAAAATATGTAACAGATGCACGGCTGCCACCTGAGATGATGCATTATGAATTCAGAGCTGTCATCACCTCCCCACCGCCCCTACCCTCACCCCAAGCACATATTTGTTCATGTGGTTTACACCTGTGGGATTGTGGGACTTGAGACAGGAATCTGATTACTGTTTGGGAGACAACCCAGTCCCTAAAACTGATCCATGTATCTGCTTCCCTGGAGAAGCTTGAAATCTCCTGCCAACTCTTCATGTGCTCCAGCTGGGTTACAGCTTCAGTCCAAGTTTTCTGGAATTTGGTACCAGTGACGAACTATGAGGCCCTCATACAGCAAGCCTTAGAATGTCTCTCCGCCTCAGTCTCCCTGTTTGTGCCAGGCCATAATGCAGAGCAATTTTTCAGTTCCTCTGTAGTAGGTACTTGTGTGCAGCCTGGTTCAAATGAAGTGGAGATCTCCCAGCTTGTGATCATGGGAGGCAAAAGACTTTGTTTCACTTTATTTAGAGGAAAGGTCCTTGCCATTGTTTAAAGAGAAATTCTCTAAGTAAACACCATTGGGGAACGTACAACTCAAGAGAAAAGAAAGAAAGCAGAAGGCTATTCCAAGAGGTTCATAGGGGCAGAGAAGGGAGAGGTATGGGATGTGTGATCACAAAGGCCTTCTGCAAAAACACATATTGAATGGATTTCTGCTCAGCAAAATTTTCAGGTTTTAATTCTATGTCGATACATTAAATGCATTAATGTTGGCTTATTCCACTAGATATAAATTCCACAAAGGCAGAGAATCTATTTGCACATTATTATATTGATCACGCCCAGAAGAGTATCTAGCACTTGGTAGGTGTTCAATAAATATCTTGAATAATAGAATTGTCCCTGAATACAAGTTGCACATCTACATAGCTGCTTACCAGGACACACTTCCCATTCTCCACAGAGGGGACTCTTCCTGCAGATGTGAATGTGGGCAAACTCGGCAATGTTAATTCAAGTCTTGTTATTTTATATGCTGGCTCGTGAATGGCTGTGATCAATGTACAGTCTGCTTCCCCAGTCTGGGCTCATAGCTGCCCCATCTTCCTCCTCTTCTTGGAGAAGGATCTGGAAATGAAGCTCCTTTCAAGCCTTTCCCCTTCACTCCTAAAGGAGAAGCAAGAACGCCCATCTCTTGACCTTGGTTTTCTAAGCTGCTTTTTCCCATCAGTGCTACGGTTTGGTGTGCCTGCCTGTCTGAGTCAGCTTAGGCTTCAGGTTCACCAGTTGGGCTCCCCAAGAGATCCCGCCTCCCTCACAACAGGGAAAGCAAACCAGGGTTTGACTGGCATGTCCATCGACCAAGCGGTCAGAAGTCATACTAGTGGTTTGGCTTAGATCCCCCATTATGAAGTCAATGAAGATGAAAGGCTCAGCACGGCAAATGTAATGAGCACTCCTGCTTACAGACAGGTTTCCACCCGGCCACCATTAATTCTAAGGCCAGAGATTCCAAAGAGAGCAAGAAATGGATGTTTTTACTGTAGTCCATGGGAGGGAGAAACTTTTAATCAACCCTCTGTCCTTAAGTTTGTGTTAACATTTGGTGCTCCATTGTCTGGTGATCCCAAGTTTGGATTTTTGAGGAAAATTTCTCCCTCTGATAGTAATTATCAATACACTAGGAATGTAGAATGGTCACAGCAGAACCTTGGACCAAATGTCTCAGAATTTAAAGCTTTCAGTAGACTGATCCTCTGTTTCTTGGCTTCCAACTTTGAACAACAGCAGCTGATAGCCAGTGAAAAAGCAGAACTTGACATCCTTTGCTTAGCAGGCACATTGGACCGTATACCTTCACTCTAACCATCTCCTGCCTCCCAACCCCAAAATCTTGGGAGCTGAACACTTGTTAATACTTCCACTGCAAAGAAAACATCTCCATTGTTCATCCTATGCACACATCAGCACAGCGCACTTAGGAGACTCAGCAACTTTAAATTCATACATATACGAATACATACAAAGAGACATGACCTTAAGGAAGACCAAATTCCAAATTTTCTCTTAGTTCCATTCATAGAATCAGGGATATAATGTTAGGTGCCATTAGCAGAACAAGATCTAGCCCACACTCTAGCTTTGCAAGAAGTTATTTCTTTCTAGGCCCAATAGCTAATATTAGCATATGTTGCCACACGATATTCTATTGTTGCCCACATACTCTGAAAATGTAGATGCTCTCCAGCCTTAATAATATAAGAGAAAAATGGTGGCAACTTTTTTTACTTCTGGTGTCACAGGACTCCAAGAATTTTTTAAAATTTAAAATGTAACTATTAAAGGAACAAAACATAACTACCAATTTTTTAAGTTAAAAATGAAGCACAATTTGGAATAAGACCTAAAGAACTTGAAACATGTAAGTATAAGCAAATCCTTTATTCATTAATCCTTGTCTGGTATTTGTGCTGATTTCTCCCAAACTTGAGTATAACGTTACTCATCTCAGTTAAATCCTCTAAAGTGAAGGCACAGGGATACTGGGCCATATAGGTAGATCTCGAAGATGGGAGAGCAATTTGATATTACATAAGGACCAAAATGTACAACAGATATTATGAAATGGGAAGAAGTTATTCAAATGTAAAGAGGAACTAGGGTGGGGGGAGGGGGAAAGGAAGAAAGGAAGAAAGGGAAAAGGAAAAAAAATGATTAAAAAAAGGATAAAATGGAAACAAAGCTTTGTAAATAGGGAGGAGAAGAGGGGTTGAAGGGAGGAGAGGGGATTGGGGAAAAAAAGAGGACTCAAAATATATCATGTATGAGTACAAGTTCCCCATGATAAATGTGATCATTGTGTCTACCTAAAATGTACCAAAAAACTTAATTTAAAATAAATAAATAAATAAATAAAGTCAGATATTATAACACTGGATTAAAAAATATAAGGACTAACTAAAAAATAAAATAAAAGCCTTTGGCGGAAGTTGCTTTCAAGATTTCATTGCTTTCTTTCTCTCACTGGCGTATGAGTAAGTCACTTGCCTGTGTGGTAGCACAGATACGTAAAAGACTATTTTACCTGAATCCTCCACGCTCAGCTTTTCCTTCCTCCCCCTTTACACTGGTTGCCCAGTGCCTTCTCCCGCAAATGGGATGAATTGAGGTTATCTTCTCTCCACACAGAAGCAGTCCCTCCTCATTCACTGTGGGAAATTCCCTCTTGCTTCCCAGCATCTGGTGTAAGTAAACGCTCTCCACAGCAACAAATTCTAGCTCAGACCCAAGGTCTCAAACGGTTTTCTTCTTTGAAGGGATCAAACTCCTTTTCTTAGTGCAATTTCAAATTCAGCAGAACATGACTGAGCCCATTAATTCTGCACGTGGCTGCCTCCCCAATGCAAGCGTCTAGCAGAACGGAGCTAACTTATGTTACCTACTTTTACACGTATGCCGTGTGTATGTGTACGTTGGGATGAGAAGTGCATAGTATACTTTTGGAAAAGATCCCTAAAATTAAAATTAAAATAATTAGTCTTCAGCCATTTTTATTGCCAGAGAGCTTTGTTAACATATTATATACTTAGGTGAGTACTGGATCTCAGTTTCCATCAGTGGTTTCCAAATAATGTTCCTAGAGTTACCATACCTCAGTGACCACAGAGCAAGATAGGGAGCTTTGGGGAGCCTAGTGGGCAGGAGTCACACTCTACAACCCTACTTTACCGAGAGGAAATCTACTTTTAATTGTTTTATATATTGAGCTTCTGGGTTAGATTTAAATTTATTAACCACATGTTTCTTAGCTTAAATGTTTCTTTCAAAGCCACTGACCTATATTATCTCTAATTTTTTCCATCTCTTGCATTAAATTTTAAAGAAACCGATTGGAAAATAAATTATACTCTTCATTAGACCTCATTGGTATAGAGCCTTTAAGGTCAGGTGTGTTTAGGATGATGGAGTAGAGAATCAGGAAGTATTCAATAACTGGGTTTTAAGTAACACAGTTTCAGAATTCTCATATAAATGTGGTCCATAGAATTAGTGGTGTTTACCTACAAAACATTTTTAGTTATTGGAGAGAAAAAATATTGCATCTACTTGAGAAGTTCCCCCCAAACCTCCTAAGTGAACATTTTTTATTGTTAAATCAGAAACCAAGCATTTCAGTACTTCCCAGTGAGAACACTTAAATTTTTTTCTGGAGCTGGAAGCATTCTTCCCCCTAAAGGAATAATGAGAAATGTCGATTTTTGTTTTAAATAAGTAAATAAATAAAAATAGAATTTTTGATGTTAGAGGTCGATTTTTCATATGGTGAAACAACAAACCGTCTAACTGGGTATCTCAGTCTTCTTATCCCTGCTGTCAGACGCTTGACACGCCACCCATGGCGCCCCAGACTGCCCCGCCTCAGGTCTTTTTGATTGCTAATTGGCCCTTCAATCGGGTTCAGCCCTCCGTAGTAGTAACTGAACCCTGACCTCTAGTGGTAGGAAAGAATTAGCAAGAAGAGCAATGGGGTAACGGTCAATTCCTAACCAAAAGAGGTTCTTGTAGTCCATGGGTCCCGTGGGGTCCAGGTGCAGAGGTAGCTAATTTGGGAAATACCTACGGCAGAGCAAATGGAAAACCTGTGAGAACCCAGTCTAAGGGACCTCACGCTACAACTCCCAGCTCCCTTGAGAGGTGGAAGTACAAACCTAGCATAGGAAACTTTTTTCCTCATCACATAGCACTGTCCCACAGGAAATATAGGATGGGAGTTGGGTTTGGAGGAGAGAAAAAGTCCATCTTGAACCAACCCTTTGTACAAGGCAACTTAATTTGGTTGATAATTTCAGAAAGAAAAAGTTACTTCTCATTAGGACATAAAATTTCATTTGAAAAAATAGTACCTACTATTACCAACAGCATAGATAATTCCCATATACATGATGTTGAACAAAAGAATTAGATGCAAAGAACATATGCATGATTCTAATCAGATGAGGTTTAAAACTAATTTCTTGTGATAGAGGTAAGAACAGTGACTGACTTTGGAGAGAGTATTGACTGGGAGGGGGCAAGAGAGGGCCTGAAGGGTGACTAGAAATGTCTTTTGTCTTGACCTGGTGTTAATTACCCACATATGAGCATAGGTGAAAGTCCTTCAAGCTGGACACGTAAGATGTGTGCACTTTGATATTTGTAAATTACACATTAGCAAAAAACTCATCATAGTAAAACTGTGTTTGGCACATAGAATGACCATCCTAAATACTGACTAACAAAATCAATTAATTAATATTTCAGCCCCTATATTATCGCCAAATAAAAGAGATTGGGTTAGAGAAGGAATGGGAAAAAGGGAAGGGAAAAGAAAGGAGAAAAGAGAGGAGAGAGTGGGGAGGAAAGGAGGTGAGGAGAGGAGAGGGGAGGGGAGGGGAAAGGAAGGAAAGGGGAGGGAGGGAAAGGAAAGGAAAGAGATGGAATAGTCTTAAAAACCAGAGATGGAAGAGAATTGGAGGAGAGACTAAACGAAGAGGACAAAACATAGAAAAAGAAAAAAGACATCCGAGTAGAAGAGCTTTTCTCACAGCTTTGCTTTCCCTACAGCTGCTCCTGAAAATTAATTCTCCCTTTAGTTAGAAATGTCCACCTAGGTCATAGGAGATACCAGTCTTCTTCACGTTTAACTTCAAATTTTCTTTTTAAAAGATTTGAAGTGAAAATTTCAAGTTTTATATATAGTTTTTTGATTTGGCATCTACCAAAAGAATTTTTTAAGAAGTTTTATATTTTGGAAGGAGTAACTGAAGTTGTAGGTTTATGCTTTGAACCCTGCATTGTCTTAATTGTCCATTCACTTTATGAGCCACTCCCTGAAAAATCATGCGTTGAACACTTGTTTACTAAACATCTGTCGGGTGCTGGATGCTACCCTGGCTGCCAGGAAAAGGACAGGGAACAGAGCAGACAAAACTGCTGCCCACCTGGAGCTGACATCCTTATTCTTCTGTCTTATTCTCTGAGAATTTAGGAATGTCTAGTTCATAGTATCTAATGGTTACCTTGAAAGCTAGCATATCTCTCTCTGCTGTATTGTGGTTTTAATTAAAGTCAGATATATTTTGCTTGGTTGATGACTGGGTATAGAGAGAATACTATTATTAATAATAATGAAGTCAGAATGTTTCTGGGATAAATTAACTTTTTTTTTTTTTTTTTTTGCTGCTGTTATCAGCATTCTGGCTCTCACCCTTTTTAGACTGTAGCAGGGTGGACCACCAGGAGTGGAGTTATGACTCAGGCTCTGTGTTTCTTACACGGAATGGGTGTGGGCTGGAAGTAATTCCTGCCTGCCCTCCATTGCTAACAATTAATAACCATCCACAGTCTCCCCAGGGGGTCTTTAGTGGAGAGTTTCCTCACCAGTGTAGTGCAAGTAATACAGTAGCAAATATGTGTTGATCATGTGCTAATCATTGTTTTCTGTTTTGTGGATATATTGAGTTATTTAATTTATGACATAAACCCTGTGAAATGGATACAGATGAGGAAAATGATTTACAGAGAATTCAGGAAGTGGCAGAACCAGGATAAGTCTTGTCCAAACTGCAGCCTGCTTTTTTTTTAATGTTATAACAAGAATATTTTTTGTTTATTTTTATTTATTTATTTATTTTTTCATATATGCGGGTATGGAAGTTGAACTCAGGACCTCGTGCTTGCCAGGCAGGCGCTTATGCCTCTGAGCTGTATCACCGGCCCAAGAATATTTCTTAAAAGAAAGTTTTATTCCACATATATGAACTATATTATACACTTTATGTGTGGCCCAAGACTTCCTCTTCATTCAATAAGGCCCAAGTAAGTCAAAAGTTTGCACATCTAAACTTGGCTTTCTTTTTATCCCCTCGTTGATCAAGAAGGTTTTCACAATTTTATAAAATCAATGAGAACAGGACAAAAAACATGGGATTGCATGTATTTTAGACTTTTCTCTATCGCCATTTAACTTTGGGCTTCAGTTTCCACATTTTAAAAATGAGGGTGTTGGTGACTTCCAGCCTTTGATTCCCTTGAGCTTATGGATTTTAGATTTGGAAGATGCCTTAAATGTCATCTTATTCAATGATGAATTTGCCTACATGGTGATCAGCACCATCTGGAGAACTTTCAAAGGGTATAAAATCCTGAGCTTCTCCCAAGGTCAATTGAGTCAAAATTCCCAGAAAAGAAGCCCTGAATTCCTATCATTTAAATCTACTGAGAAGAGTTTGATGTGTTTGAAAACCACTGAGTTTAACTTCTTTCTGTGCTGGAATCCTTCCCATATCATTTAATTTAGTGAAAATGTAAAATGTACAAAAGCAGAGTAAGACAATAAACCCATCACCCAGTTTAAAATATCATCAGCTCATGACTAATTCTATTTTATTTTTATTTCACTCACTTCATAGAATTCTTGGCTGATGCCGGCAGCCCTATTTCTCTTAAACACCTGCAGAAATGGAGACCTCACTACCTCCTGAGACAGCTGATATTAGAGTCCTTTAAACTTAAAGTGACAAAAACCTTACTCTAATTGAAGTGAGAGAGACCACCTTTTGGATGATGCTGGGGTATTTTACAAAATCCAAGACACAGCTGAATGCATCAAGTTGTGAGAGAATAAGAAGATAGTGAGCTTCAAGAAAATCTGGAACTCAGGACTCAAATATCCCTCTCTCTTTTCCTCTTTCTCTCTCTCTCTCTCCCCCATGGGTTTTTGTTTTTGTTTTTTCTGTCTTACTATAAATCAGTCTTCTCCTCTTGAGAAGAAACTCTTCCCTAGTTCTACCTCTGCTTCAGCGATAGGCAGCCTGACTCTTCCTCGCTTTCAATTCCCAAAATCCCGGGGGCTGGACTTGTTCCAAGTGCAACCTCCAGTGTATTCCTGAGATAATCATGAAGGTGTAGGGGACGATGTCCCAGGAGAGAAGGTGCAGAAGCTAAAATGCTAAAGTACTTTTTCTCGTACCCACAATGTGTCCAGTGCGTGTGTGTCAGCTCCCACTCACTGTTGCAGAAATCTGACTTCTCCCTTTGCTGAACCCCTACCTTTAGGATGTTTTCTCCACTCTGGAAATATGCAGACTAAGTCTATTTCTTTCACGTGATTAGAAAACAACTATCAAAACTCCCACTTAATCTTCTCTCCCCCGGGCTAAACAGCCCTGGTTCCTTCAACACTTCCTGGCTTGACATGATTTTTGAGCCCCTTCTTTGTCCTGGTCACTCTCCTCTGGATGAGCTCCAGTTTGTCACTTAAAAATTGGCACCCAGAACTGCAAGCAATAAATGTTCCAGATGTGGCTGGGCCTGCAGAGCCAAGAGCAGCACTGAGCAAGCCTCATACACTACACACAAGTGCACACGTACGCTGTGGACACGACGCAGTGTCGGTGCAACCCCAGCTTGCACTCCTCCTCTGGAGCCTCGAAGCGCTCAGCTCAGAGCAGGCCCACAGTCAGCCTCGCCCCAACTCTCTTCATGGGAATGGTCGTTAATCCAGCACAGCCTCCTTCTCTAACCTCCTTTTGAACCCAAGTTATTGATCCCAAGTTTTAAATGCATCATGTTAGTTTGGCTTGAATATTCTAGGCTGTCAGAACTTTTTACAATCTTTATTTTGCTCCTTCAAATGTTAGTTCTCCCTCTCAGCTCTGTCAGCTGCAAGCATGATAAGCTTATCTTTGCCTCCAAGCCATTGATAAAGTGTTGAAGAGAGCCAATCAGAGCCGCAGAGCACAGGAACACACTGTTGAAGACTTCCCTACTGTTAACGTGGCTCCATTAATCAGCTTTTGTGGCACTGTTAATCACCTTACTGAATGATAGTTCCTTCTTCCCAGTTCTAAAAAAATTAAATGTAAAAACCACCACTTCAAAAAACACTAGTATATCACATCCAATGGCATATTAGAAGGATTACTGAATATACCAAGACTGAATGACACTTGTCTCAGGAATGTAAGTGTAGTTCAATAAAAGAGAAATAATGAATGTAATGCATCATATTACTAGAAAAAAAAAAGAGAAAAATGCCACACGATCTACTCAACTGATGGAGTAAAGCTACACTTTTGATGGAGTAAAGTGACACTTTTCCATGATAAAATCTAGGAATAAAAGGGAATTTCCTAAACATGATAAAGGGCATTTATGAAAATGCCACAGCTAATATAATATTCAGTGATGACAAAATAAAAGCTCTCCCTCTAAGACAAGGATTTTTTTTTTCCATTTGTTTTGAGGCAGAGTCTCACTCTGTAGTTCACTGTCCTCGAACTCACAGCGATCCTCCTGTTTCAGCCTCCCGAGTGCTGGGATTACAGGCATGCACCACCATGCCTGGCAGGATGATTCTTTTCACCATTATTATTCAATATTGTACTGAAGCAGCAATTAGGCAAAAAAATAAATAAGAGATACCCAAACTGGAAAGAAAATTTGAAGTGTCTGTAATTGCAGATGAGATGATCTGGTACATATAAAAGCCCAAAGACTCCATAAGAAAGCCACTAGAATGAATAAATGAATTCAGCAAAGTTGTGGTGTACAAAATTAACACGCTTTTTAAAACCTGTGTGTCTGAACACCAAAAACAAACAATTTGAAAACAGACATTTAAAAATTCCATTTATAATAGTGATGAGAAGAATAATATATCTGGTAATAAATATAACCAAAGTGAAAGACTTCTATGCTGAAAATAATAAGGCATTTTTAAAAGAAAGATCTAAATAAACAGGAGGATATCCTCTGTCCATAGATTGAAAGATTTAATATTATTAAAATGGTGGTACTTACCGAAGTTCTCGACAAATTTAATACAATCTCTATAAAAATTTGAAAAGTTTTTTCTTTGTTTGTGTTTGTTTTTGTTTGCAGAAATAGAAAATATGATCCTCAAATAACCAAAGGAACCTCCAACAGCAGAGCCAAAACAATTTTTAAAAGTAGGAAAAAGTTGGAAGACTCATACTTTCTAATTTCAAAACTCTCTAACAGGGTGCTGCTGACATAAGGACAGACATGTAAACCAATGAAATAGAATTAAGAATCCAGAAATAAACCCACACATCTATGTCAATTAATTTTTGACAAGAGTGTCAAGTCCACTCAGTGAAGAAAGAATGGTCTCTTCAACAGATGCCGCTGGGACAACTAGATTTCCACATGTAAAAGAGTGAAGTTGGGCCTTTACCCTTGACCCTATACAAATTTTTACTTTAAATAGGCTAATAGTATAACTGTAAGCACTAAAGCCATAATAAACATGTTAGAAAAAAATCTTTATGATCTTGGATTTAGCCATGGGTTTTCAGGTATGACACCAAAAGTATGAAGAACAAAAGAAGAAATAAATTTGACCTCATGAAATCAAGGTCAAATTATTTTGTGCATCGAAAGAGATTCTCAAAAAAGCAAAAAAATCTATAAAAAGGGAGAAAATATTTGCAAGTTATACATATGATAAGGGTCCAGTATTCAAAATATACAGAAAAGGGAACCCAGATGAAGAATGCGGAGGAGGGCAGCCCCTCCCATCACCCTTGGCACTGCTGCGACCCAGGCAAACCCTGCCAGAAGGAACAAAGCGCGGCCCCTCCCCTCGCTGCTGCCACAACTGAGGTGAGCTGCTCAGGAAGACCCAGAGACCGGAGGGAACACCAGCGACACAGTAGGGTCCCAACTAGGGCACACAGGATGGACAGGTGAGACAGGTGGCAGGAAAAGTACAAAGCAACAATAACAATACCAGCCAACAGGTGGTAAGTTAGAAGAACTAGCATTGTGCCTGGGGACAAAGACAAATGGAACAGAAGCAGGCAAGTGGGGCTACCCCTGTTCTCTCTTTTCTTGTTGTTTTTCTTGTTTCATTTTTTTTATTTTTGTTTTTTGTTGTTTTTCTGCTTTTTTCTTTCTTTTTGTTTTTTCTTTCTCTTTCTCTTTTTCTTTTCTCTCTCTCTCTCTCTCTCTCTCTCTTTTCTTTTTTCTAAATGGCTGGGAAGAACTCCAGCCACAGAAAACTAATCCCATCCCCTAAACCCAGAGACCAAGTTCAGGTAATCCCTTGCTTACTCCCTTATTCTTTCTCTGCCCTGTCCTCTAGTTTCCCAAAGTTTGCGTGATCATCATTTGTCCTCCAGTCTTGCTTCGACTTTCTTTTCAGTTATCTTTGTTTTATCCACTATTTTTCTTAAATCTCCCCACCACAGGGTAAAACTACTCTACCAAGGGGAAACACTTTGAATATAAGCTCCCAATTTACAATTGGTTCTGTTATATAATTGTAGATTTTGCTCATATGGTTTAAGGTACAAATTAATAGCTACCACAGTTTGTCAGTTTCTAAACTGTGCTTGATGCTACTGTTATTGCTAATTATATTACTTTAGCTAGGATGTCATATCTGTTGTAATCAGCTGTTCTCCCTTCTGTAACAATACTGGGAAGCTCTGGGGTAATAACCTCACCACAGCCCAGCACCAAAGAACTGGGGACTGAGCCAAATAGATACCAACATCTCTCTCTTAATTAACTGGGAAGGTAGGATCTTGGAACAGACTCAAGACAAGAATCTCCTACACAAAGAAAACATCCCTGAGGTGCAGACTTTTCCTAGAGAGGCCTTGATACTAGTGATATAGCTACCTACTACAAAAACTTACAAGGATCAGCACAGAAAACAAAATAAAAATCTCTGAAATAGAAAATGAGAAGGCACAAAAGCAAGATGCAATCTCAGACCTCCAGCCCACCCAGAACAAGTCCAGGAGACAATATGATAGAGGAAAATGGAAGACACACACCTGAAATTTCTGAAATGATAGCAACCGAAGTAAAGAAACAAATCTATGAACCTATAGAGGAAATCAGATCAGAAATAATCTCTCAGGTAAAAAAAGGAAATATCAACATTCATAAAGGAATTGCTCAGCAAATCCAGAATAGAGATAGATTAAAAAATGATGATAAGAAAAGGATGGAAACTGTGCACAATCAATATAGGAATGAAATAGAATGCATGAAACAGATTCAAACAGATATCCAGGAAATTAGAAATTCCACTGAAAGCTGGCAAAACTGCTTGAGTGAAACTGAAAACAGACTTTCAGACCTTGAAGACAAGATTACAGCTAGCGATCATGAAAAGAAAGATCTCTTGAAAATAACAAAAGATCAGGAAATAACAATTCAACAGCTGCAAGATGACACAAAGAAAAATAATATAAGAATAATCGATGTCAATGAAAAAGCAGGAGTCAACACAAATGACATAAAAAACTATTTGCAGAAGTAATAGCAGGGAATTTCCCAAGCATGGGAAAAGAATCTTACTTACAGATAAGTGAGGCATATAGAACTCCAATTAGCCATAACCAAAATAAATCTACACCCAGACACACAATAATGAAGATCCCAGAAATTCAGCACAAGAACAGAATATTAAAAGCTGTTAGAGAAAAGAAACAGATCACCTATAAAGGAAAGCCCATCAGAATCACAGCAGACTTCTCAGCACAAAACTTCAAGTCAAGAAGAGCTTAAAGTGAAGTATTTCAAATCCTGAAAGGAAACAACTTCCAACCCAAATTGATGTACCCTGCAAAGCTATCTTTCAAAATTAATGGAGAAATAAAATACTTCCATGACAAAGAACAAATGAAGAAATTCATAACCACCAAACCAACACTACAAAGGTACTGAAAGATATTCTAGACAGAGATAAAAATGACCGCAATCCCAAGAACAACAAAAGAAAGAAATCACCAAGCAGGGTAAGCAATTAAACAGAGGGGAAAGTAGGGAACCACTAACAGGAAAATAACATTACGAAGATAAGCCAATACGTATCAGTTATAACCATCAACATAAATGGCCTCAATTCACCAATCAAAAGAAACAGACTGGCAGAGTGGATCAAGAAACAAGATCCAACAATATGCTGTATACGAGAAACACATTTAATGCAAAAAGAAATTCACAGACAGACTAAAAGTCAAAAGATGGAACATAATACTCCATGCAACAGGAACCTAGAAAAAAGCAGGGGTAGCTATTCTGTTTGCAGCCAATGTGAACTTCAAACCAAGAATGATCAAAAGAGATAAAGAAGGTCACTACATACTTGTTAGGAGAAAACTTCAAGAGGAAGAGATAGCAATCATAAATATGTATTCACCAAATACGAGAGCACCCAGCTATATAAGACAAATATTAATAGACACGAAAAATCAAATAAGCAATAACACAATTGTAATGGGGAACCTTAAAACCCCATTGTCACAAAGAGATAGGTCAACTAGACGAAAAAATCAGCAAAGAAATACCAGAACTGAACCAAACCTGTGAACAAATGGACTTAGTAGACTCTACAGAGTATTCCACCCAGCAACATCAGAATACATATTCATCTCAGCTGCACTTGGGACGTTTTCTAAAATAGACCATATACTAGACCATAGAACATTCTTAAGTAAATGCAAAGGAATTGAAATTATCCCATGCATATTATCTGGCCATAGCACAATGAAATTGGAAATTAATGGCAAAAGAAACTGCAAAAACTCCATAAACACATGGAAATTAAATAACACCCCGCTGAACAAACAATGGGTCACAGATGAAACTAAAGAAGAAATTAAACAATATCTATAATCAAACAAAAATGCAAATACCACATACCAGGACCTGTGGGATGCAATGAAAGCAGTCCTAAGAGGGATCTAAATATTAAAACAGAAACTAAATCTACTGGAAGAGAAAGTAGGTAGAAAAAGATATAGGGGTAGGCAGAGCGTTCATGAACATAAACCAAACTGCATGGGAAGTACTTCAAAGAATCAGCAACTGGGATCTTATCTTATTAAAAAGCTTTTGCACATCAAAAGAAATCACCAACAGAGTGAAAAGAAAACTCACAGATTGGGAAAAAATTTTATCCAACTGTCCCTTAGACAAAGACTTCTATCTAGAGCATATAAAGAATTGAAAAAAAAAAGGCTTCCCAAATTCAAAGACCCAATACAAAAATGGGCAATCTGAGATGAATACACAATTCTCAGAGGAAGAAATACAAATGGCAAATAAATATATGAAAAAATGTTCAACATCATTGGTCATTCAAGAAATGCAAATTAAAACAACACTGAGATTCTATCTCACCCCAGAAAGAATGGGTATCATCAAGAAATCAACCAATAACAAATGCTGGAGAGGCTGTGGGGAAAGGAAACATTTCTCTACTCTTGGTGGGAATGTAGACTGGTGCAACTATTATGGAAATCAGTGTGGAGATTCCTCAAAAAACTAGGATTAGAGGTCCCATTCAACCCAGCTATTCCCCTTCTGGGTATTTTCCCAGAAGAATTAAAAACATCATACCACAGCAATGTATGTGCGCCCATGTTTATAGCAGCACAATTTGCAATAGCTGTATCTTAGAAATAACCCAAATGCCCATCAACCAAGGAATGGATAAAAAAGATGTGGTATTTTTATACAATGGAGTACTGCTCAGCTATAAAGAAGGATAAACTTGAGACTTTTACAGGTAAACGGATGCAACTAGAAGCCATACTCATAAGTGAAATAAATCAGACTTGCTTGTGTAAACATCATATTGTTTCACTAGTGCAAGAAACTGAAAGAATAAATAAGATCCAAAATGTACAATAAGTATTGTGAAAGGTAAAGAAACTGCTCAAAAGGAAAGAACAACTGGGATGGGGGGAAGGAACGGAAAAGAAAAAAATATATACACAAGATAGCTAATATTATACTACTAATTTCTTTTAATTCATTGAAAAGAACTGTTTGTGCTTATATTGTTTGATCAATTTGTCATGCCTATATCTTGTAATCTGAGCAACTACTTTGAAGATAACAATACACAATATATCAACCATTGTTAATTTCCTATTCTATTGTTACAAAATTCTGTATCATTGTTTTTATTATTTTTTCCTTAAAAAAACAAAATATACAAAAATTCTTACAACTCAACAAAAACAAGATAAATAACTCAAGGGGAAAAGATTTGAATAGAAACTTCTTCAAATATGATATACAAATGGTCAACATATACTAATCATTACAGAATTCAAAGAAAAACCACATGAGTTATCAATCACTTCTCACCCAATAGGGTGGTGATCATTGCTTTTTCAAAAAGACGTAACAAGTATTGGTGAGAATCTATACCTTCTAGCTCATTCATAACACCCCACATTATCAACATCTCCCACAAGAGTGGAATATTTGTTACAATTGATGAAAACATGACACATAATCACCCAAAGTTCTTAATTTATATTAGGTTCACTCTTTGTGTTGTAATTCCATTGGTTTGGACAAATGTACAATGGCAGGTATCCATCACATAGACTGTTTTAACTGCCCTAAAAATTCTTGTTATTCCTCATTTCTCTTTCCACCTCGCCCAACCTCAAGCAACCAATTTTTTACTGTCTCTGCAGTTTTGCCTCTTTCAAAATGCCATTTAGTTGAAATGTCATGCTGTATATACCCTTTTCAAATTGTCTTCTTTCTCTTAGTAATATGCATTGAAGTTTCCTCCATGTCTTTTCCTGGCTTCATAGATCATTTATTTCTTCAGGCTGAGTAATATTCAATTTTCTTGTTATATTACAGTTTATCTATTCACTTACTAAAAGAGTTTTTTGCTTCTTAGTTTAAGCAATTGTAAGTAAACTTGTTATAAACCTCTTTTTGCAGGTTTTTATGTGTTTACACATTGTTAAACATTTCGGGTGAACACAAACGAGTGTGATTGTTGGATTTTATGCTGTAAGTATGTTTGGTTTTGTAAGAAACTTCCAAACTTAAGGCAGAAATACAAAGAATTGTAAGAGACAACTAGGGACAAGTATACATCAGCAAGTTGGATAACCTAGAAGAATCTGATAAATTCCTAAAACACACAACCTAGTAAGAATGAATCATGAAAAATACAAAATCAAAACAGAGCAATAATGAGTAAGGAGACTGAATTAGTAATAAAAAACTCACAACAAAGAGAACCCCAGGACCAGCTTCGCAAATGAATTATACCAACCATTTAATGAAGAATCAAATGCCAATCCTTCTTAAGCTTTCCTAAAAACCAAACAAGAGGGAAGTTTCCCAAACTCATCGTACAAGCCCAACATTGCCCATATAAGAAAGATGCTACAAGAAAAGAAGATTAAAGGCCAATATTTCCAATGAATACAGATGCAAAAATCCTCAATAAATACTAGGAAACCAAACTCAACTACACATTAAAACGTTTATACACCATTATGGAGGGGCATGTTTCTAGGGATGAAAGATTGTTCAGTACATGCAAATCAATAAATATTCTATACCAGAATAAAGGATAAAAATCATATGATCCTTTCAGATCCAGAAAAACTATTTGACAAAACTCAACATCCCTTCATGACAAAAAAGCTTCCTTAATTAGGTATAGAAGGAAGGTATTACAACATAATAATGAGCTTGTATGATAAGCCCACAGGTAACACACTCAACAGTGAGGAGGATTTCCTTTAAGATCAGAAACAAGAAAGGATGCCCCCTTTTGTTACTTCTACTCCATATGGCAGTAGAGCCCCTAAATAGAGTGATTACACAACAAAAAGAAATAAAGGCATCCAAATTGGAAAGGGCAAACGAAGTTGTCTTTTTCTGTAGATGACATTATCTTATAGTTAGCAAGCTCTAAGAATTCCTGAAATATCTTTAATGACTAATAAAAAAATTCAGTAAATTTGCAGGACACAAAACCAACATTCAAAGCTCAGTATATTTCCATACATTAATAACAAATGACCTAAAACTGAAATAAGGAATGGTGATATAGCTTAGCAGCATAAGCACCTGCTTGGCAAGCGTGAGGTCCTGAGTTCAACTCCCGGTACCCACATACAAAAAAAGGGCCAGTGATATCGCTCAGTGGCATGGGCGCCTGCTGGCACACGAGGTCCTGAGTTTGACCCCCGGTACCCACAAAAAAAACCCCTTGAAATTATTTAAAGACTTAAGTGTAATATCCAAAACTGTACAACTTTAAAAAGAAAACAAAGAAAAAAACCTCCTTGAATTTGTCTTAGTAAATTTTTTATATGACAGCAAAAACACAGGAAATAAAAGCAAAAAATAAATAAGTAGGACTACCTTAAGCTAAAAAGCTCTTACTCAGCAAAGGAAATAATCAATAAAACAAAAGGAAACCTACATACAGAATAAGAGAAATATTTGCAAACCGTATACCTCAGAAAGGATTAATGTGCAAAATATTTAAGAAACTCATTCAACTCTTTAGCAAAACAAAACAAAATAACCCAGTAAAAAAGTGCTTAAAGGGCCAGAAAATTTTCCACATAAGACATACAAATGACCAAAAGATATACAAAAATGTTCTTGACATCACTCATCATCAGGAAAATACAAATGAAAGCCACAGTGAGATACAGTATCTGCTCACGTCTATTAGGATGGCTATCATGAAAATACAAGTGATAAGTGTTGGTGGGGGTGTGGAGAAAAGGGAATACTTGTGCCCTGTGGTGGGAACGTAAATTGGTACAGTCATTATAGAAAACAGTTCCTCAAAAAGTTAAAAATAGAAATAACATACAAGATATGTTCGAAGTATACAGTGAATGGTTAAATTAAAATTTTATTACAGTAAAAATCATATTGCCATTAATCCCCCTCAAAATATTATCCTCACTTCAAACACATTTATCCTATTGTTCTTGCTGTGTTCTGAAGCAGTTCTGGAAGCCCTCTTTCATGGGTGTCCTTAGCTGTGCTCTCTGTCTTGAATCAATTCAAAACAGTTAACTTTCATAGACATTTTTACTTTAATCAGCATGGTATGAACAAAATATAAGGTTGAATTCTTAAATTAAAAATATTTATTGTGGTAAAAAACACAATAACATCAGCCCCCCCTAAGAATAACCAAAATACCTTCACTTTGAATACACTTATCCTATCATTTTGGGAAATGTGTCTTTTACTGTAATGAGTTTTTTTAAATATAAATATTCACCATGCATTTTGATCATCCCTTCTATAATTCAGCAATTCTGCTTGTGGTATATATCCAAAGGAAATTAAATCTGTACCTTCATGAGATATCTACCCTGCCATGTTTTTTTTTTTTTTTTTGTGGGTACTTGGGGGTCGACCTCAGGACCTCGCGCGCCAACAGGCACCCGTGCCGCCGAGCGATATCACCGGCCCCTTTTTTGTATGTGGGTTCCGGGAGTCGAACTCGGGCCCTCGCGCTTGCAAGGCAGGCGCTTACGCCGCTGAGCCATCTCACCGGCCCTGCCCTGCCATGTTGATTGAAGAATTATTTACAATAGCCCAGCTACAGAAACAACCTAAGTATCCACCAGTGGACGAATGTGTAAAGAAAATATCGTTACATCCATACATTAGAACACTCTTCAGCCTTAGAAAGGGAAATCCTGGTATATGAGATAACATGGATTTTATGCTAAGTGAAATAAGTCAGATATAAGAAAAACAAATATGATTCCATTTGTATGTGGTATCTTTAAAAATACATGGAAGCAGAGAGTGAAATATTATTTTCCAGGGACTGACGATGGAGGAAATACGGAGCAAATATTGGTCAAAGGTCATAAACTTTCAGTGAGAAGATGAATAAATTCTGGTTATCTAATCTGTAGCATGGCTATAATTAATAATACATACATTGATATGATAACTGTGGTTGATGATGGATGTGCTAATTAATTTTAATGTGGTAACCATCACACAATATACACATACATATATCAAATCATCATATTGTACATCTTGAATGCACACAATTGTTATTTTAAGATTTAAAAAATATCCTGTCAGAAACTATCTTCCCATGTAGCTGTATGGTTTTGTGTTCTCACCAGCAGTGAATAAGAGTTCCTGTTTCCCCACATCCTTACCAGTATTTGGTGCTGTTAGTGTTCCAGATTCTGGCTATTCTATATAGTGTGTAGTGTTGTTTTAATTTATGTTTCCCCATGATGTGGAACATCTTTATACATGCTTATTTGCCATCTGTACATCTTTCTTGGTAAGCTGTCTGTTAAAATACTGACTTATTTTTAAATCAGGTTGTTTTCTTATTGTTGAATTTTGGGGAGTTCTTAGTATGTTGTGGAGAAGAGTCATTTGTCATGACTCTTTTACAAATAGTTTCTCCAACTTGTGGCTTGTCTTCTTATTCTCTTTTGGAGAGGAGAAGGATTCAAGTTTAATAAAGTCCAGCTTATTGTTGTATCTAAAAGTCATCACCATGTCCAACGTCATCTAGGTTACATGTCATTTTCTAGAAATTTTATAGTTTTGCATTTTATACTTAAGCCTATGGTCCATTTTGAGTCTTTTTTTTTTTATAAAAGGTATAAGGTCTGTGTCTAGACCTGTTTTGTCTATGGACATCCAGTTGTTTCAGCACCACTTGTGGAAAAGGCTATTTTTGCATTACCTTTACTCCATTACCAAAGATTAATTGACAATGTATGTGGGTCTATTTCTGAATTCTTTCCTCTGTTCCATTGATCTATTTGCCATTTCTTTCACCAATACCTTATTATCTTGTTTGCTTTACTTTTTTTTTTTTTTTGTGGGTACCGGGGGTTGACCTCAGGACCTCGAGCGCCAGCAGGCGCCCGTGCCGGTGAGCGATATCACCGGCCCCTTTTTTGTATGTGGGTTCCGGGAATCGAACTCGGGCCCTCGCGCTTGCCGGGCAGGCGCTTAAGCCGCTGAGCCATCTCACCGGCCCTGCTTTACTTTTATAGTAGGTTTTAATGTCAGGTAATGTCAGTCCTCCTCTTTGGTTCTTCTCCTTCCATGTTGCATTGGCTACTCTGGATCTTTTGCTTCCACATAAATGTTAGTATCGGTTTGATGATATCCACAAAGTAGCTTGCTGAGATTTTAATTGGAGTTACACTAAATCTATACATCAAATTTGGAAGGACTGAAATCTTGACAATATCAAGCCTTCCCATCCATGAACATGGGCAATCTCACCATTCATTTAGTTTTCTTTTTATTTCTTTCATCAGAGTTTTTAGTTTTACTCATGTGATTCTTACACTTATTTTGTTAGATTTATACCTAAGTATTTCATTTGGGGAAGAGGTCTTAGTGTAAAGGTATTGTGCTTTTAATTTCAAATTCAACTTGCTTGCTTCTATATAGGAAAGTTATTGACTTTTGTATAATAACTTTGTGTCCTGCAAAAATTGTAATTGCTTTTTATTTCCAAGAGCTTTTATTTTTATTCTTTCAAGTTTTCTACATAGATGATCATGTCATATGTAAATAAAGACAGTTTAATTTTTTCTTCCAAATCTGTATATCTTTCATTTCATTTCTTTCAATTTTCTTATTTCATTAGCTAGAGCTTTTATTGTAATTTTGAAAAAGAGTGTTGAGAAGGGGCATTCTTATCTTATTCCTGTTCTTAGTGAAAATACTTCAAGTATCTCACCATTAAGTATGATGTTAGCTGTAGATTTTTATAGCATTATGTTTATGTTATCTTATGAGTTCTTATCCAGGGCTCCATAATCTCAGATGAACCCCCTGTTATTTAGATAGCTAGGGATGAGGAGGTCTATTTCTTTCAATAGTTTTTCAAATGCGTTTAAAGTAACTTTAAAAGAGAATTCAATGCCTTTGTAAAATAGAATAATAGAATCCAAATTGGGAGACTATTAACCTACCAAGAATTTTTGGTCTTTTTTAGAAGAAATGGCAAATGTGAAGTAAATAAACTTATATCTAGATTTTATTCAGGTAAGTGATACACTCAACTCTGCCCCCACACTTTGAAGACCAGCATCTACAGCATGGACCATACAAAGCATAAGTGATCATCAGTGGGAACATCCTGGACCCCTCCTCAAGTTCTCAGGTTGATGTTTCACTGTCTAGGTAAAGTTTAAGACAATTACACTTTTTCAAGAAGAAAAAGTGAACTCTACATGAATTTTGGTTGCTAAATTTCTTCTTCAAAGGGTAATTGGGTATTTATCAGTTTCAAACTTCAGGGAATCATGGGGACAGGAGCTGAGGAAAGCTAGACTCAAAGGAATGTAGACCTCCATTTTCAAGGGATAATGGGATTTACATGGCTTTTGGCTCCAAATATCTCCATTTCAATGTATTTAAATATGGAATATTCCCAAGTTTCTTGTGCTGATGAAATAAATGTACTGGAAGCCTATTGTATGTTCATTGTTTGAAATGAATGACTGTACCTCTGGATCTACTAGGTACCTGTGTAGTGAAAGAAAGGCTTAGGGGATTCCGATTGATTAGTCCCAAGTTCTGTAATAATATGCTTTATAAAAAATTCTCCTGGGCATAGCCGAGCACATAAAATAGCTTTTTCTATCCTACTGACTATAATCCTAAGGCTCTGGGAATTTTGTTTTTACAACATGAAGAGAACAGTTAGTTATAGCCTAATACATTAAATCCAGCAAAGCCAAAATAAGAACAAAAACTCAGGTTCAATTTTTATGTCATAAATACTAGTAACTAAAATATTTTCCCATTCTTTCTTCAAAAACAATCCTCCCACCAATGCTTATACACTATTGATGAGAATATAAATTCTTAATGTGCAAAACAATATGGAAGTTCCTAAAAAAATTAAAAATAGAACTACCATCTGACCCAGCAGCCCTGGGGAAAATACCCAACAGAAATGAAATTAACACTTCATAGAAATACCTGCACTCCCATATTCATTGCAGCATTGTTCACCATAACCAAAATATGTAAATAATTTAAGTATTAATTAGGGATAAATGGATAAAGAGTAGGTGGCATACATACAGAATGGAATATTATTCAGCTTTAAAAAAGAAGAAAATCCTGTCATTTTTGACAACAAGGGCAAAACTGCAGAGTATTACACTAGTGAAATGAGCCAGGCACAGATAAATAGATATTGGATGATCTCACTTACATGTGAAATCTGAAAACGTTGAACTCATAGAAGCAGAGAGTAGAATGGTGGACTATCAGAGAGGGTTGTGAAAGTGAAAAGATGTGAGTATAAAGCTATAATCTCTCAGTTATACAGGATTAATTAGTTCTGGAGGTCTACTTTACAGCATGCTAACTAATCTTAATAGCACTACATTGTATACTCAACGTTTGCTGAGAGTAGATCATAAATGTTCTCATTATACACACCAAATATTGAGTACATGAGGTGACCATATAATAATTAGTTACGTTGTGTGACCCTGTTACAGTGTATACATGTATCAATGTTGTACACTGTAAAGATATGCAATTTCCATTTATCAATTATACTTCCATGAAATAGAAGAAAATAAAAATTAAAAATTAAATCAAACCAGGTCTGGCATCTTTACTAGAATGTCACTGACAGTGAAAGAAGTATGACAATTTCTTACAGATCTGCTCCCCCATGGAGTCTTGTTTAAATTTTATTAAGAGATAACTATGATTATGAGATCATCCAACAAATTAAAGTGCAAAATAAAGTGATGTGAACATTGCTCATGACCTTGCATATGGCCTGGGTACAAGTATCCTGTGAACAAAAAAGCCTTTATTCTCCAGAATCTGAACATGCAGGCTCTGGTTTTATTGCCGAGATGCTAGTGGGCAAAATGAAAAGTATTCCATGGACCATAGGTTTGGTCTCCTTGGTGACCACAGACACTGTGCTATTGCCCCTTGTGAGGGCCTCGAAACCTTGTCAGCAGGCAGAACTGCTGGGCATTGATTAGGCAATAATAATTTAGTAGCTAACATAGGCAAGCTTATTAGGGATTGTCAAAAACTAGAAAAATGACCACACACAAATCTAAACCATCTGGCCTATAACAGAGTATGTCCTTCCATAGGTTTTATCTTGCTTTTTCAGTAATAAGTTATTCTATCACATTCCCAATAAAGTGTTGGAGAGAAGTCAGGTGACCCTGAAGTCTCTGATTTAATTCAGTCTCTGCAGCTCCATGTTTTATCACCATCTCCAGAGCAGAGGCATTCTTTTCTTTTCCTACTAGCCTGACAACTAGGAATGCTACTGGCTGAGTTATGGGAATTGTGGAAGCATTAGTCAAGCCCTGCTCATCTGGGCAGGTGGCAGGAAGAAGGGAAGGGGTGTAGAGAGTCCAGGACAGTGGTTCACAAACCTGACTGATTATCAGAATCACACGAAGAGCTTTGATAAAACGGATTCCTGAGCCTCATTGCATGTACAGCAGTGGCCATCGTGTGGATCCTGGTGTATTGGTTACTGTGTGGTAAAGTCCAATACCACCTGGACATCTCAGTGGCTTGCACAAACACTTGTGCTCACATTTCATGAGGGCTGTGGTCTGCTGCAGCTCTGTTGGGCTTGCCTGGGCTTGACCTAAAAGCATGTGAATTCCCATTCCAGAGTCCAGGCTGAAGGAGTATACACTAAGTAGGGCATGCCGTTCCCATAACTGAGGGCAGAAGCTCAAAGAGGTGCCAAGCTAAACCATGCCAACACTTCTAAGGTTTCTACATTGGTGTGGCATGCATCATGTCCACTTATAATTCATTGACTACGGCAAATCTATGGGCCTGCCCAGTGTTTATGAGGTGAGCTCCCAACCCCATTTATAGGAAAGGAAGGCATATATGGCAGGTCTTTGCAGGGGCAAGAAAGACAAATAATTGTCAACAAGAAATATAGCTTATTACCCTTAAGAATATGTGGTCGTTAAAAACCCTTTGACTGATTTTGATGAGCCCTCTGGCCCCTACTTCATGGAAAAATTTTCTTTCTCAATGCACTTGCTGTGACAACAGCATCCGTTAGGAGCCTCTGTAGCAGACAGGTTGAACGCGGTAATTAGTGCAACTCAGCCACCTCCATCCACAGACAGGTGTACCTAGCACACAAGAGTCTCATGCTGCTTCTGTCTTAGCAGTTTTCACAAAGTATATCTATAATTTCTATCTAATGTTATTTCTATAACTGTCTTATTGAGTGATTATTGTTATTTCTATTTTGCAAATATCAACACAGAGTCTTGGGGATATTAAATGTCCAAGGGGAACACTTACAGAAAAGTGGACCTGGATTGGTCCCATGCCTGTCCAAGTATAAACATCCTTTATCTAGGATGGATGTCCTAGGGGCCAAGCCCTGTTGTTGCCATCACCTGCTCTCTAAGATATATTCGAACAGATATTGGGGCCTGTAATATAAATTTGAATTAATTCATTTATTTGACAAATATTTATTAAGCACTGATTACATCCCAAGCACAATTCCATGCACTGGGTATGAAGCAGCAACACAAATGACAAGAATCCCTGCTTACAATCTAGTCAGGGGACAGGATGTTCAAAAATTAAACATGTAAACTCATGCTAAACAGCAACCATTGAATAAAAGCCAGGTGGTGACAAGTGCCATGTGGAAAAATAACCGATTTTTAGCACGGTCATAGTCAGTCATGGCTCAATGTTACAGGAGGGAAATACTTTTAAACGGATGAAGAAAAAGAAAAAAAGTTAACTATTTTGGTATTATGGCTTCATGAGAGAGCAAAATATTTCTAGAGCCTCCACCAAATCACTCCTGTACTTCAAAATATAAACAATAAACTCACTGAAGTGTATGGTATAAACCATGTCTCTTCTGATAGATCAGTTACTAAAAGTCAGTTCTTAGTAAGATGATCCATGTGGCCATTCCAAATCTTTGAGTGAGTAGGAATAGTAAGGGTAAATAATAAAGAGCATTTTTTCATCATTTATAATACTATTTTATAATCTGTAAAAGGCAGCAGTTACCACATTGCAACTAAAACTTAGAATAAAGAACATCTTTTACACTGATAAGACAGCATGTGTCTCAGGTTTTCATTAATGCTATTCCTATCATCAGCATATTTGCTACCTGCTTGTTTTGTGCATGTGTTTTGTATTTGTTTTCTTATTTTTAATTGATATAGCATAATTACATATATAATGTATTTATGCTATTATGGGGTATAGTTTCTCTTTCCATGAGGAAAACTAGGGGAAAGACATTACTGTTAGAAAGTCCTTTTATCCATTCATTTGACAAATATGAATCAAGCACCCACTGTTTACCAGGTACACACGTAGGAGCTAGACATATAGCCATAAACAAAGCAGACAAAAATTCCTCACCCTTGTGAAGCTCATAATGCAGCTAGATGCAGACAAAAAATTAACCAAATTGCTTGCTTGTTTGAGGGGTCTTAGAAAGAAAAGTCCAGACATGCCCTTTCTCTAAAGCCTGGAGGTTGCTGGAACACAGGAAGCAGCTGACTGTTTAGCACGTCCCTCTTGTTACCACCGACACAGTTGTTAGGTGTGGGCCCCAAGCATGTCCCATGCTGGCAAGTCTGTTGGGTGATGCTGCCCTGTAAGCCTTCTGGCCCCAAGGAGGATCATCTGTCAGGCAGTATTTCTGCCTAACTCTCAACTGTGGTTATAGGCCATCTAAAGGGAGTGGGACACGATCAATCGTCACAGGATAATTTGTTTAAAGAGGCATCGTGGGCCACAGCTGGAAACGAGCACATTAATAGTGACAGGATCTTGGCAGTCACAGAGTCTGAGATTCTGAGTCTTGCTTTTCAACCAAACCAAGTGGGATGGCAGGGCATTCATTAGGCAGACAGGGCCTTCCCCGTGGCAAAGCTCTTGCATTGCATCACCCCTAATCCCACCCAAGGACTGAAGAAGGCAGCTTCCAGGTCTCAGTTCATCAAAAGTGAGGCTTGTGGTGGGCTTTCACTACAAAAGTACATTTTATTTTGAAAGTTTGAAAAGTATAAAGTATTATTAATCGAGTGTTTATTATGAGTTGTTTCAATCATTCGTGTAAAGAATACACAAACAAGAAAATTGCTATACATACTTTGTACAAACTTTAACCAAGTGTTTATTCTGTAAACTGTATGCCTGAAGTCCAGCCATTAACTCAATAAAAAAAAATATAACATGGAGGTTGGGAATTGTCTCAGCAGCTGGTAATTGTACACTGCAAACAAAAAAGTTCTCATATTTGGAAATATCTATGATGCTCAATTAGACACAGTTATCAAATGCCTCCTTTGTGCCATGCACCGTGCTGTGAGTCATATTTAAGCCACCCATAGCCTTATGAATTAGTACTACCATGACATTTGACAACTAGGAAACTGAAGTCAGAAAATTTAAGTAAGTTGCCCAAGGTCAGAGCAGAGAGTCCCATCCAGGTAAATGCACCCTTTTCACTATTTCAGACGAATTTAACTCCTGTTGTTGGTTTGCAGTGGTAGAGATCAAAGATATAGCCATGCTTCCCCCAAGGCAGTTTCCTATTAAAGAGCAATAGCTCATGGTAACACCCTGGGGGTAAAATTTCAGAGGAATTTCACTTTCTTTATCACACAACATTTTATTTTTAAAAATAAGAGGAACATAATTTATGTTTCATAGTTACAGAACAAAACTCAGTCACCCCAACTCCTCATGTCTCTCTTGTCCTTTGACCTTCCTCTGTCTGAGGCCATCTTATCTGACTGAGTTCAGGAAACTCCCTGCGGTCTTGTGCAAAGGATTCTTGGTTTCATCACTAAGGGATCAGTGGTTTGAGGAAGGCTTGGATTGCAAATGAGAATTTAGGTTCAAAATTTTCAGAGGAGTGCTATAAAAGTGGGCTACACTGAGAGAGGCTGGGGACTTCCCTTCCTGGAAGTTTTGGGAGCGAAAAGAACAAACATTCTCTAGTAATTTAGGAAATCACCCAAGGACCTGGGCTAAATGACCCCTTGTCTGTTAAGTAGAGATAACATTTGAAGTTATAAAATTGTGGTGAGGCTTAAATGAAATAAATCACATGGAATAACTGTTGGAACGCCTGTTACATAGTAGGAGCTCAACTATGTCATTCCTATCACCCACCAATGGATTATGACACGCAGAAATTGATCTCTAAGGGAAGACATCTGTTTAATACTAAGTCTTCTCCGCCCACTCATGTGGCTCAAAATTGCTTCAAACTGAATTTGATTTGAGACATAACCTTTTCCGAGTTAAAAGATCACCCAAACTAAGACAGGGAGTAGGGCAGGGGAGTTTTATTACTTTCTTGTCTTTGTCCTGCAGATGGGCCCTGAAATCTCGTGGTTTTAATCTCTCTTCCTATTTTCCAAGACTTTGTCTCTTACTAAACACTCAGAAATGTCACTGGAACAGGTTTACTTTGTGTGTGAAAAGCTCAAAGCTAGAACACTTCATATTTCTGAATGGAGACCCCACTATTAGTCCAGCCAACATTCCAGATCATTTCAATTAGTTATTTACTTAAAGTTCCACATCTTCCTGTGACCATAGATAGTCTCTGGGGGCGCCACTTGTTTTTTCCTTATGGTTATTATATTAGGTTACTTGAGTTAACGTACTACATCAGGAATGTTCCACTTGCTAAACTTTTTGAGGGTTTCTTCAATTCACTAACATATTCATCAGCCAAATGAGAAGTCTTCTAAAGAGCTTTCATCTTCCTCTTTCATATTTCTCCCTTGACTCTGAAGTGGAAATGTATGATTGATTGACAGTATCATTACACAGTTCCTTAGGGACATCTGTAACTGTCACAGAGGTGCTTCCTGCGGGCTTGTGTAGCTAAAGTTCTCTTCTCTAAATGTCCAAAAAGCTCACGAAAGAGCCATTCTGATACAATTTGCCCACCTGTGTGCATTTTCTCTCTTCAGACAGGGAGAAAAAGGGGTCAAGAAATGATGGAAGAGAAGATGGAGAGAAAGAGAAGGCTCAGAGGTGAATTAAAAAAATTATATATAAAGGCAGGACAAATATGTAGAGCATCCCCAGTCCAGACACCCTGGTGTGATGGTTCGAAGTTGGATGAACTCGTTTCTAGCTTTACATTGCAAACCATATCCTTCCTGAGCTCCATGGCTGTGCTGACAGGGATCAAAACTGCCTGTGAGTAGCACCGATCCAAAATTACTCAGGTGCCCAAAGAAAATTAGCTACTTTCTTCCTTTATATATGACCTTTTTTCACTAGCCCTCCACCTGCTTGAGTAGAAAAAAAGTCCGTTGATAACTATAATGAGCCCAATTCAGTCATTTATGCAGAATCTTTACATTGACTAGGTATTCTGCTCATGTCTTCAGAGCTTTCTTCTCCTTTCTTACTCCTTTCTCTGGGTATCCTGGTCCATGGGGCTGGGGGAAGGGAGCCCCTGGATCTGCACTTGTGCTTGGGTGTGAGGTGCCTGGTCTCTACTTAGGAATCCTTGGCACCACCCTATGGCTGGCGTCCACAGCTGGCGCCTGCAGCTGACATCTGTGGCTGATGTACTTTTGGTCTATTTCTGCTTGGCTTGCTCACTCAGGGCGCCCCTCCCTCAAGACTTGTCCCATTCCCACCCACTTTCGCTGGGAAGACCCCTTTGAGTCTTTGCCAAATCTGCCACCTCTGGCCCCAGCTGTCCATCCTGGTTCTGAGGCTGCAGGCTCGTCTCAGTCTCCATCCCAGAAGCTAGTGGCGATTCTGTGGCTTGTCACATTGGCATCCATACTGTGGGAGAGAAGGAAAACTCAGATGTGCAAGCTTGTGCCTTCTTAAACCTAAACATTACATTCACATGGTGAATTATGTAAGCCTCATATAGTTATAGGATCAGTTGTCTCCAACCAAAATAAGGAGTAGGCCACCAGGTGCTGTGGCTTCACTCTGGTCTCAACATGTCCACTGTCCCTCCTCACCCTGGGGGACTTTGAAGACCCAAAGAGGAGATATTTAACTATTTTCTTTCTCATCCCTCTTGGCTCTTTGCTCTGCCATCCCATCTCCACTATCCACAGTTAGGTATGGGAGGAGCAAACTTTTCTTTTACACGCTCCTTTTCTCTACCTTACATAAAACGGCAGGATGTGTTACTTTAAAACCAGTCTTGATAGATAAATAGACACAAGGATGATTTAGAAAATTCTCACGCAGTAGCACAAGACTGTTGTCTTGCTGAAAAATCTTATTTTGAACTTCAAAACCCAACAATAATTTCCCTTTATCTTCCATTATGTTGTGACATTATTTTTTATTGACTAGAAATCTGATCACAAATACATAAAAAGGCAAGAGAAATCTAAATATCATTCAAAATATGCTCATTATATGTTACTTATCACTAACAGTGGATGACTTGAGGGGACAGAGATGTTTTCTCTGTCCTTCATCAATGGGCTACTTCTGAATGACTAATGTTTCTGATTGGTTTTAGGGGTTTGGGGTGTAGTAGCTCTTTCATCCCTCAAAATTGTTTGTCATCATTCATTCGAGTTCTATAGCAGGGCCTCACCTTCTTGTAGGATGCCACCAAGATCCTGCAGCTAAAAATAAAATTTCTTTGATCAAATATTTCTTAAGTACCTACCATGTGATATATTCTGATCCAAGTGCTGTATGGCATAGAACTGAAGATGAGATAAAATAAATCTGCCAAAATTATTTTAGCTTCAAATTTGAGGCTCTCTTCTAGGATCATTTATCTAAAGCAGCTCAGAGCAGTAAACCACTTCCTAGAAGAGAATTATTTAAGCCTCATTCATTCATTGATCTTTTCAATAAATGCTTACTGATTATTTCTTGTATATCAGATATTTTGCTAGATTCTGGGGAAGCTGAGGTTATTAAGATGCATTTTCTTCCTCAAAGGGTTCTAGTTTGTAAGGTATACAGATTTCTTAATGATACTGAGGAGTGAACACAGCATCTTTACTGATCTACATCCTCAGCCCCTTAACTTTTTTTTTTTTTAATTTTCAGTCAGAGTCTCACCAAGTTGCTAAGTTGTCTAAACAACCAGGCTCAGACTTGTGATCCTCCTGCCTCAGCCTCCCAGAGACCTGGGATTACAGGCATGTGCCACCACACCTGGCAAATGGAGGCACTTCAGTGGCAAGGATGGTGCATTTATAGGTGCTCCCCTTACCACCACTGGAGGTAGACCCTACATGAGGTCCGGATACAGTGAACGCCAGGAAAATCATGGTCAAGTTGACCTTTGGTTGAAGGGGGAAGTGCACAGGAAAGGTCCGTGAAGAAAGTAATGATTTAACTAGGACTTCAAATGCTCATAGCTTCTTCTTTTTAGTTTGTTTTATTACAAGCAAGGAAATGTTTCCAGGCAGAGATAGCAGCAAGAGCAAGGGCCTGGATGTGGTTGGCAGCCTGGAGCATCCTGTAAGCTACAGAAAGAGCTCAAGACCAGTTCCTTGGCACCTGCCAGACATTTCTTAGCTGTTCCGCTTCTTTGCACATCATACTCTATAGGTAGGAAACCATCAGCTTATAAAGTCAGTCATCAGCAAAACTTCAAAAGAAGGCCGCATGCAGAGGGCTGGGAGAGGGGAGAACTGGTCCTCCTGCTGTGGACAGTCATGCCTCATAATCTGGAAAACTCCCACAGGGGCATCTGCTCCAACCAGATGCCAAGCCCCGGCTCTGTGTTTCTTTATTTTTGTGGGGTTGACTAAGGCGCAGGCAGCCTGCCAGGTCCCTGTCCTTCTGGAGCTCCACTTGCTTCAGAGGAAATGCCACACTTGGAGGAAAGGCCCAGGGGATGGCAATGTGCTACAGGCGCCTGGGAACAGCCCAAAGTAACCGCCGAGAGCTGTGAGCTGTGGGGCAGCGGAGCCAGCCCTCTCTCTCACCTGGCCTCACTCGCCCTGGGACAGTCCTGGGAGCCGACAAAGGCTAAGGCTCTTCATGCAGCTCCTTTTCACACAGCCCAGAAGTACTTAAATGTCTGTTTACTTCTGTCACTCAAATGTGACCTATGTCTGTACAAACCAAGGAGGAACAACTTGATCCTTAGCCTCTCTGACCTCCTTATTCAAAACAGGCAGGAAAGGAATAGCGGAGTGTCAACAACGGAGTAGAATCTGTGTCCCACAGCCTTTGGGATCTTGGGCGCAGCACCTACACACAGTTTCCCCTGTGTATGTGGAAAGCAAATGGGGTCAACCTTGGGGCTCTGTGGGAAGTCAGGGATCTTGCATAAATAGGGCCAGACAAAAGAGTTTATTCTTTACAGGTAACAGGGCATTGGATTTATTTGAATCCCCCAGCATTCTATTTCAGTTCCATTTGAATCACTTATAACCCCCCAGTCTGTGATCCATCCTTATATTATGGACATGGTTGTAGAATGTCAGTATCATAGAAGTTCAAAGGGAAAAAATGCATTAATAATGCTGAACCCAGTGCCATACTAGAGAAAAAAGGGATCCGTAGCCATTTGTTTTGATGATTAAATAAGCTTTTCTATTCCCTATACCAGCCAAGAACTTTTAAGTAGGGAGCACTAAGGAAAATATGCAAGCCATATTATTAGGACAGCAGGCATTAATAGACACACATATACAGGTACACACACAGACACACACACAAAATATCTAAAAACAAAGGAAAACATTTTTATTGGTATTTGGAAGGGTCATTACATTGAGAGGGGGAAAAATCCTCTAATTCAGTGAAGCCCAAAGGAAATCTATTAATACCATCATAGTCAAGAGAATGGAAACACGATTTTGGTGTGCACCCGAGGAACACAGGGTGGACTGGGAATAAAGGAAGGGGTGCTGAGGACTAGGGGTACTGAAGCATGAGGGTGATGAAGAAAGCTCAAGAACTGGTTGAAGGCCTTTGACTCAGTGTGGTTTATCATCCAGCCCTGAGCTTTTGATCAGGTGTCTTCTGCTTCAAAATCAAACAGCATCAATTGGAAACCTATTTGGGGCCCCATAAGTGTCCTCAGGGTTTCATCTGAGATTTGCACACAAATGCACCAACCAAAAGGGATGCTGCAATTTGTTCCTTAACAAAGACACAACAAGATCGCCCTTGGAGCATAAGGGGAGGGTGAGATGGTATGATCTCAAGGACGGAACAAGATTATGCAAGTCCCTGGCCTCTAGGAACTTACAATCTGGGTAGAGAAAAGATAAGGGCCAGATCTGATATCTTAGAGATAAGTTATAACTAAGAAGGGCCAAGTTTTCCCTAGGTATGTTTTAGCTTTCTTCTTAACTTACTGTTTAATTTTGTGGCCAATATATTTGTGTGTACAATTTTGTTTTGATTAGAAGTGCTATTTCATTCATAGCATGTGAGCACAAATGGAACTATGGAAGGTGATGGATATGTTAATTAATTAGATTATGTAGTAATTTTGTAATATCTATGTACCTCAACATATCACGATGTACTATACAGTTTTACTTGTCAATTACATTTTAATAAAGTTGGAATAATGGATACAAAGAGATTCTACTCTATAAAATAAAAATAAAAATGCTGCTTCATGACTGAGTTATTAGATCAGAAGAAAACATCATTGTGCATACTCATTCTTCCCAAGGCACTAGAAAACCTGTATTTACTGGACTTGGGGAAATATTTCTTTCAGACAGCAAATATTTATTGAGAACCTACTATGAGTGCTGTGCCTTGCTAGGATAGACCTATTTTTTAAGAAGTCAGGTCAGGACAGAGGTCACTGATACAGGGAGGTTGTAGGGCTCTGCACAAAGGGGCTGCTGTTTTCATTCCAGGCCCGGGTGCAGGAGTGAGGCTGACTCACCCATCCTGTCACTTTGGGAAAGTCACTTCACTTCTCTGAGCCTCAGTTTCACCTTCAGTAAAATAAGTGTAGTAATGAAACCTGATTTATAAAACCGTTCTGAGGATTAAACAAGAAAATGTATTTAAAGATTTTAATAGTACTTGGCACACAGAAAGCATTCAACAAATCTGGAAATAATACTACAATTAGAGTACAGTCGATACTATTATAGTACTCATAGGCTGTTTTGTCTTTTCTATGCACACACAAAACACTGATAATTTTTATACTATTGCAGAGCCAGTGGAACAGTGGCTGCTTGTAATACCCCTTCCCTTTTCCCTACACTTAACCAGACAATCCCTAGTTGGTCCTTCAAGGGCCTTCCAAGACCCTTCCAAACCTAGGTGAGTGGCTTTTCTGTGTGTTGCTCTGACACCATATACTCTCCACAGCAATGTGGGTTTGGGAAGATGTAATGAACTCTGATTGTTTTTGTCCATTAGCCTGTCTAATTAGTCTGTCTCTGCCTCATTCGCCATCACCATTCCTCAAAACGCCAAGGCCTGCATCTTGCTTTTTCTTTTTCTTGAAAGCCTAACATGATTTCTTTTGTAATATTCAGTGGACTCAATTAATGTGTTATAAAGAGAAGGGAAAGTGGGCAGGCAGGAAGAAAAGAGGGCAAAAAAAGAAGACAGGAAAAGAGAGAGAGAGAGGAAGGGAAAAGGAGGCAGGAAGGGTGGGAAGAGGTGCTCTGGTGCTGGCAATGTGACATTTGTCTGAGTCTGCACACCCTCCCCCTCCCTCGTCCCTCCTGCCCTATAAAGTGGAGGGAAGTTTGAGCAATGAGAATGTTTTACTTACCCCAAATCACCACTGGAGAAATCCACTGCATTACTGAGCACTGGTAATGGGTTGGCTCCAGTTCAGAATATAGGGTTTTGCTGGCCCTGCCAAGCAGGCTTATGCACGTGGCACTTAGATGGTGCCTTTGCCCACACCTGTCTGGCTCAGGGAGCTTGCTGGCCTGTCAAGAGCAGAGCTGGGCATTGAGAAAGGCTGATGGGCTTTGACAAAAAAGAGAGCTGGGCACACAGGTCTCATTTATAATCCATTCCAGCTGCTCCTCTGCTGGGGGAAACTGGCATTCTGTTTTGTTGGCCCCTTTTCCATCAGGACAGCTGTGAAACCCTACTCAGTGAAGTAATCGCAATAACAACCACCACTTTGCATGTTGATGCCTTTCTTCCAAGGAACTCAAAGTTCTTTGGAGACATAACCTCATTAATCCATCCTGCATGAAGTGGTGGCTGATGGGGAGGGGTAGGAATTCTTACTCATATTTCCAGGGCTGGGGGATTTAGGAAGGGAGAGTAAAAAAGACAGAGGAAGATTTCAGAGCTAGGAAAGATAAGGGATGATATCTTTTTCTTCCTGAGCCCCACTTGGGACACAGATAACACTTCATAGGACAAAGCTCAGCCAAATGTGTGAGTAAACGACACACGCCGTATACTCACCACCCCGCACAGGAAGACAACGCTAGATGAGGGGTTAGGAAATCTGCTGTGTAGCCCTGATATTGACACTAAATAACTGTGTGGCCATGAGCCAGCCTCTCACTCCGAGTGGTAGTTTCATACTAGAGCAGGTGACCGGGTGGAAATGTCAAGAGAACACAAAGCCAAAGGTCTACAGAATGATGCTGCTTCTACCATGGTGTTGCCTTAGCTCTTGTACCTCAATTTTTTTATGTGCAAGATGATAAAGTCCAACTGTGTTATCTGTAAAATTCTTTTTAATTCCAAGAAAACCAATTGTTAGGAACTGATGAGCTGGAGAACCACAGATCTAGCTGGGTCTAGAACAGTGGTGGTGAACCTATGGCACACACGTGCCACGGTGGACTGTTTATATCATTGAAAACCTAAAAGGTTCGCTATCACTGGTCTTGACCGTAGGAAAACCAACAAGTATCCTTAATAGTTTTTCAGTTACTGCAAACCCAAAACTCAGTGACTCCTAAGAAGCAAGAATGTATGTTTTCTTACTGCTCTGTGACTTGTCTGGGTAGCTCTTTGACTTCATTTGGCAACACTTGTGTGAGTGAATTCAGCATAACAATGGGCTGGGCATTGGGCTTGGCTGGGTCATCTGTGACAGCTGGGTCTTACTTATTTGGGGTTCTTCCGTGTTCAAAGAAGCTATACTGGGTGCTATAGTTTGGATCTTAAATATCCTCCAAAGGTTTGTGTGTTATAGGCTTGGGCCCCCACTTTGCACTCTTGGGAGATGGGGCAAACATTGAGACGTAGGGTCTAGTGGGCAGTCTTTAGGTCATTAGGGCCATGTGCTTGAAAGGGCCAGTGGTACCCTTGTCTCTTCCTCTTTCTCTTTTTTACTTCCTGGTCATGAAGTGAATGGTTTTGCTTCACCAGTCAGAGGTCCACAGCACTGAGGCCACTGATCATTGACTGGAACCTTCAAACTGTGAGCAAAGCAAACCTTGCCTGAGTTGATTCTGAATTGGTTATCTCAGGGATTTGTTGTTGTGATAGAAAGCTGACTAACACACCAGGCCTCCTCACTTAGTGGGGCAGAACCTCAGGAAGGCAAGTGCCAGGATGAGCCCTTCCTGTGTTGAGTCTACTGCTGTCTTGTTGGCCAAAGCAAGTCATGTGGCCCAGAATCAGTGAGGGAAAGAATGGCAAAGGGCATTGCTATGGGCTGACGTATGTCCCTCAAAAAAGTGAATTTTGGATCCTGTTCCCATTACCTTTTGTAACCTTATTTGGATGTAGGATCTTTGCAGATATGACCTAGTTAAGATGACATTGTACTGGAGTAACATGGACCACTAAACCAATATGACTTGTGTCCTTATAAGGACAAAGACTCAGACACAGAGGGAAGACAGTCATGTGTAGATGGAGACAGAGATGGAAGCTATACTACTACAAACTAGGGGCTGCCTGGAATTACCAGAGGCTGGAAGAAACGAGGGAAGGATGCTCCCCTGGAGATTTCAGAGGGGGTGTTGCTCTGGCAGCACCTTGATTTCAGACTTCTGGCCTACAGAAAAAAATATATATATTTTTATATATAAAAATATATATACATAAAATATATATAAAAAATATATATATATTTTTTGGCCACCCAGTTTGTGGTGCTTTGGTACAACAGCCCTGGAAATGAATTCAAGCATAAGCCCTGGGAGATCTGGTTCCTTGGGGATCGTTAATGTTACAATCTACCATACTATTTTTCTAGCCATACACACATATTATGTGTTTATTGTCCAAAATGTGAGAAAATGCAGGTGTGATAGATTGCAATAATGATTTCAGTTCATTGCCCTTTCCTAAATCCATGACTTCTGGCATTTAACATTACCTGCTCCATGCCCACTAAAGAAGTGGGGTGTGTTTCCCCTCCTCTTGACTTTGTTATGGTGGCCACATGACCTACTGGAGCCAAGAGAGCAAGGAAGACGTTCCTTTGTGCCAGCTTCTTAGGGGGCTTCTCCTCTTCCTGCAACCAGCTGTCTGCAGTCAGTGCTCCTCAGGGCCACACTGCTCTGCCTGGAATCCTGTCCCCTGGTGAGCTCTCTCCATAGCTGTCCCTTCTTAGGTGTGAACTCGGTACCTCCACTCCCAAAATGCTCAGAGCCCTGTGTTGCTTTGACATGGAGCAGAAGAGAAATGTCCTCATCTCTATAGGGGTCAAGGCTAACTGAGGCTGGCTGAGACCTGTTTTCTCCTTTTCCTTCCCCAGGCATAAGGGTCCCTAATACTTCTCTCTGGTGTCCATTTCTCCCATGCTAAGCATGTGTATCAACGGAAATGGGCACATGGATGTAAATGTCTTTATTTCTAGATAGGATCACTCTATATCAGTGGTGGCAAACCACACATGCTACAGTGGGCTGTCTGTATCACTGAAAGCTCTAAAAGTTTCCCCATCACTGCTCTATACCAGTTACTCTACAATCTGCCTTTTTTTATTTCACATTATAATATCAATGTTCCTTCATTAATGTTAACATAAAATTTTAAGTCACAATTTTTAATCACTGCATATATTTCCATGTGCACATAGAATCTATTTTATTTATTTATTTTTTATTTATTTATTTTTTTGTGGGTACTGGGGGTCGAACTCAGGACCTCGCGCGCCAGCAGGCACCTGTGCCGCTGAGCGATATCATCAGTCCTTTTTGCGTATGTGGGTTCTGGGAGTCGAACTGAGGACCTCGCGCTTGCCAGGCAGGCGCTTATGCCGCTGAGCTATCTCACCGGCCCCAGAACCTATTTTATTTAAACAATTTTCTATTATTGAATGGTCCATTTATTTCAATTCTTACTTATAAATAATGCTACAATAAACATAATTTCACATAAATCTTTATATTCTTGGTCAGTTGTTTTTTCCAGATAAATTCATAAAGATAGAATTGTACATATAACATGCTTTTAAAGGATATATATATGTGTGTATATATATATATACATATATATTATCAATTTATACCCACAATCCATAAGATTATTTATTTCTATGCAAGCTTTGTTGTTTGTTACAACCTTTGCCAAGTGACAGAAGAAAAAGTTTGCATTCAGAGTGTATTCTTCAGCCCATTTTGTTTTTTTCAGCCCTGTATCAGTCAGTGTTTTACTAGAGAAACAGATATAACATAAGATATACAAATGTGTAAGAAATTACAAGATTGGCTTACAATGGTCAGCCACAGAGTTGAATGAGGAAGAGTGCAGAGGGTGTCTGCATGCTGGAGACTGAAGGTTTCAGTACAAAGACTGGAGCTCACTGCGGTGTCCCATGCAAGTCCATATCAGGAGGCTGATGGTCTGTGATGGAAAACTGAAGAGTCTATGCTGGAAGACTGAAGAGTCTTCACCGGAAGGCTGAAGGATCTGTGCTGGAAGCTGAAGAGTCTGAGCTAGAAGCCAAGAGATGACATCCAAGCTGAAGGTGAAGAATGGAGCTCTTCTGAAGAACAGAAGCCAGTCGGTCCTTCCTCATTTCCTCTTTATATCATTCAGGCAATGAGCTGCCCTAGGGTGGGTCCTCTACACCATAGAGTGCAGATGAGATGTCCCAAGGTGGGTCCTTTACAACCTAGGGTGAGGGATTGCTCAGATAACTTAGTTAAGCTTCTAAACTCCTCAAGTTGACACAATCAACCATTATGAGCCTCTTTTTATTTATTTATTTATTTATTTTTTGTGGGTACCGGAAGTCGAACTCAGGACCTTGCGCTTGCCAGGCAGGCACTTATGCCACTGAGCTATCTCACCGGCCCCATATGAGCCTCTTTTTAAACAATTATGTTCTTATAAATATATTTCTAAAATTGAATAAAACAGAGAGAGCAAAAATAGAGAATATTGATGAAACCAGAAAATAAAAACTATGAAAAAGAAACAGCAAAGAAGGAATAGATACAGTGTTTGGGGCATGGTTGGTAATGGTCTTGCTTTTCGAGTTTTTATTTTGCACATTAGTTTAAAGTGGCTCAGGTGTGAATGAATTCACACTGTAAGTGGGCATGCTCAGAAAGGTTGGAAACATGGGATGGAAATGCCAAATAAAAGTACATCTGAGGAAAAGTAAAATACTTTAGAAAGAAAATGATGCTACGTAGGAGGAAAATGCAGTACTCAAAAAATATATATACTAGGGAGTAGCCAAGTTAGATATGGGCTTGCTGAGTGAAGAGGAACAAGATCAGCCAAGATGAATGATTTATGCATGGAGTGGTGCTTACCATATTGGTTTAAGATGGGTTAAGTGCACCAAACTGTAGACGGTTCCATTTGGCTTAATATCTCCATGTCATCTACAGTGGGTGGTGGCTTTAAAGAAGTGTGCACGAAAACAGACCTGAGGATCAATGGAACAGACTAGAAGATGCAGAAACAACTCCAAATGCATTCAGCCACCTGATCTTTCTCAAAGAGGCCAAACACATTCCCTGGAAGAAGGATAGCTTCTTTAATAAATGGTGCTGGAAAAAACTGACTTTCCACATGCCGAAAACTAAACTAGACCCATATCTATCACCCATGCACTAAACTAAAATCAAAATGAATCAAAGATCTAAATATTAAAACAGAAACATTAAATCTGCTGGAAGATAGAATAGGTAGAACTCTTGAAGATATAGATGAAGGCAAAGACTTTATGAACAAAACCCTGATTGCACAGGAATTATCAAAAAGAATCAAAAACTGGAATCTCATCTTACTAAAAAGCTTTTGCACAGCACAAGAAATCACCAACAGAATGAAAAGACAACCCATGGAGTGGGAAAAAATTTATGCCAGCTGTTCTTCAGACAAAGTACTAATATCTAGAACACATAAAGAGCTGAAAAAATCAGACCCTCCAAATTCAAAGACCCAATCCAAAAGTGGGCATCTGAGATGAATAGACACTTCAAAGAAGTACAAATGGCATATAAATATATGAAAAAATGTTCAAAATCATTATTCGTTCAAGAAATGCAAGTTAGAACAATGCTGAGATTCCATTTCACTCCAGAAAGAATGCTATTTATGAAGAAAACAACTAATAACAAATGCTGGCGGGGTTGTGGGGAAAAAGGAACCCTTCTCCACTGTTGGTGGGAGTGTAGTCTGGTGCAACCATTGTGGAAATCAGTATGGAGATTCCTCAAAAAACTAGGATTAGAGGTCCCATTTGACCCAGCTATTCCCCTCCTAGGTATCTTCCCAGAAGAATTAAAAGCATCATACCACAGTGACATATGTGCACCCATGTTTATAGCACAGTTTGTAATAGCTAAATCTTGGAAGCAACACAAATGCCCATCAACCAATGAATGGATAAAAGAAATGTGATTTTTTTATATAATGGAGTATTACTCAGCTGTAAAGAAAGAAAACTGAGACATTTATAGCTAAATGGGTGGACCTTGGACCATAATCATAAATGAAATAAATTGGACACATATTTGTAAATATCGCATTCTCTTTCTGGTGTGAGAAACTAAAAATGTAAATAAGAACAAAAATGTACAATAGATATTGTGAAATAGGAAAAAGCTGTTCAAAAGGAAAGGAGAATAAGGGAAGGGGAAGGGGGAAAGGAAGGAAGGGAAAGAAAAAATTGAGAAAAGGAGGATAAAATGAAAACCGAGCTTTGTGAACAGGGAGGAGAAGGGGGTTTGAAAGGAGGGGATGGGAATGGGGAAAAAAAGGAGGAATCAAGATATATCATGCACAGGTACAAATTCCAGATAGTGAATGTGGTCATTATGTATATCTAAATTATACCAATAAATTTAAATAAACAAAAAATTAAAAAAAAAGAAAGAAACAGAAGAGCCCAGACTGGAAACCAGCCAGATTAATCCAAGGCCTGAGCCACTAATATATATTTAATAAGGTTTAGAGTAAATGGAGTTAATAATATATATGATCATATATGGTTGTTATAAGGACATAATTATTAAAAACTTGGCATATAATACATGCTCAATAAATGTAAGCACTTTATTATTTTTGAAAAAGAAAAGAAGCAAATGCTCCATCCAGGATGTAAGGTAGGGATTAAAGGAAATTTTCAAATAGCATTTTATGTCACTTTCACTCAGGGCTGGCAAAAGTAAGTTGATTCAGTCTCTCTAGAGTACACATTCCCCAGTACATATACGGTACAGGTCTTAGATTTGATATCAGATCACGTGGCCCACAATCCCATTTCTAGGGACTCATCCTAATAGAATTACTTAACATATAGAAGTTCAATGAACCACTGTTTATAAGTAAATTGTGGTAAAATTCATATACTGAAACCATTTTGAGTCACATTATAGACATAAGTTTGTGGATACCAACAGCTAATCATAATGCATTAGATTTTAAGAAGCAGATTATGTCAGTTCTCTGTAATAAAATATCTGAGAATAACAACTTAAAGGAGGAAAGATTTCTTTTGACTCACAGTTTCAACTGTTTCAGTCCATGGTCAGCTGGCTCTGTTGCCTTTAGGCCTGTGGCAAAACAGAAACATCATGGGAGAAGGGCATGGTCAAGGAAAGCTGCTCATGTTTTGGCAGCCAGGAAGCACAGAGAGAGAAAGAGAGACAGAGACCAAGAGGAAGGGGCCAGGGACAAGATATGGTGCCCAAGGTAATGCCCCTTGAATGCTTTTTTCCCCAATGTAACAATTTTAAGAAATGGGCTTTTGGGAAGGGATTGGATCCATGGATTAATCCACTGGTGGATTCATAATTTGATGCCATTTACTAGGAGGTGATGAGAACTTATGAGGTAGGGCCTGTTTGAAGGCAGCCTGTCAACAGCTACAATTTTATTTGGAATCCTAGATTTTAACTTATTTCTGCTTGCTCAGTGTGTCCTTTGCCAGAGTGGGTTGAATGGAGATTGAAATTATAGCTACACCCTGATTCCACAAACATAAATTTTTCCTTCCATCTCAGTTTCTGAGTTTGAAGCAATGAGCTTGACTTGGCATGAATTCTTTCCCAGGGTCCCATAGAAGGTCTTCGATATTGGCTTTTATGGGGGAAACATCACCCCCAAATACAAAGTTTACTGGATGTAACTATGTATATGAAACGCAATTTTGGACATGTTTTGAATTCCTTTCTTAAAAGGCTCATTAATTTCTGTGTGAGTCATGTAAATGCAGATAGATATTTAGGGACAGGTAGTGATGACAACTAATATCCTATACCAAACCCATCTGAGTCTTAGCTCTGGCTCACTCAGGATAGTTTGTCATATGTGTTTGTATATATAACTGTGTTAGATACACACACACACACACACACACACACACACATATATATATATATATATATATAAATATATTAAATACTGTATTACTAGCAAGTCTTAAAGGATGTACACTCAGAACATCAATGGTCCAGTGGTGGGGTTATGGGTAGTTCGTTTCTTCTTTTATTTTATCCATGTATTCTAATTTTTCTACAATCATCATTTATTTCACGTGAACCACTAAAGAGCAGAACTAATTTATGAAAGACCATCTTCAGAAAAAAAAACAGCCACTCAGAAGTCTAAGTTTGTTCACCTTCAATCCTTCTATAGTGATTCCTATCATATCGGTTCTTGATCTCAGTGTGATCAGCTCAAGGACTTTTACATCACGTAGTAACTTTTAGTCATTTTTTTAAAGAATCAAACCCATTATTTCACAGCAAACCTGCAGGTGATCTGTTATTTGGGACTGAGAATTTTGATAAGTAATGTGGAAAGTAAAAGCAAGCTATCCGGGTTTGAAAAGAAGACAAAGCCTACATTGGGTATCATTTTAGGATTCTAAAAGAGCTATAGAAATTGCAACGCTTCTAATGTAATAGAAATAGCCAGATTTATGATCAAGATACTCACTTAAAGTCTGGGAGATGGAATAAAATATGGTTGCATGCAGAGAGCAAATACAGACTCCAGTAAAGACCAAGAGGGTAGAGTAAAAGAGATAAGTGCAGATTCCAAATTTACCATAACAGAAGAGGAGGAGACCCTTGGCAGACACCATGAGTTGACTCCTCTTCAGCATCCTTTCGCTTTTCCCACATTACAGGCCCTCCTGCTTTCTGTGGTGTCCAGTGCGTGACCCACCCTCCAGCCCCAGCCAGGCTCAACCCCCAGCCTCCTCAGAGACGGGCCAGGCCAAAGTTCTTTTGCAAGTATTTAGTGAGACTTTGAGTCACACTCTTGCTTAAGAGCATACTCTGTGCATTTTTAGACATATGACTAACTGGGCAAAAAGCTTGAAAAATATAATTCAGAATAACAGTGTTCAGCGGGAGAGTTGTTCTTTGCTTTTCATGTTGTCGCGGGGGGGGGACAGGGTTAAGCAAGGGGTGGAATAGGATTGGCCTGGAATATGGAACACCATAAAGAGACAGATAGACAGAGAGTCAAAGTCCCTGAATGGCATTTAATTCCATGTTGCTGTTTTTCCTGGGCTGGTTTCAGAAATCCTCTGACAGTTGGACTGTTTGCTGTTTAGTCACTCTACTGTACTCATTTTACTGACAATCAACAGGCACTGCCTAATTTCACACTGAAATGAATAAAAAAAGACCAAACCAAACTATAATGTCAAAGATATATTTAATATGATGACATTTCTGAACACTTTTAAAATATCACATCAGTAGTAAAAGAAGCAAATATAAAGGGTTGGGAGATGTTTAAGTATGTTCAGGTTTTAGCCAAAACAGCGCTCAATAACCAGATTTTTTTTAAAAAGGCCTAATTGAAAGCTTTCACATTAGGTTCTAAAACACATTTTTTGGTCCCCTTGTGCCTTGTTTCCAAGATGGTAGCACCTGGAAAAACACGCAGCTTGATTTTTGTAATAGATCTGAGCTCAGATATAAGGACTGCATTACACCAGTTCCTTTGAATCGGGTGGCAGTTATTGCTGGGGTCCAAGTGGCTGAATGGCATGCTTAGAAATAGGAGTATATGCATTTGTTTGTGAAAATCACCAGGCATAGACCATTTCCACCCAACACACGGGAGAAACTCGCAAGCCTCCTGTTACCAGCAAGAATTGAAGCCAAGATTGGGCAAATACAATGTCACATCATTGCTGCCGTTTTCCTTAAGGCTTTATTTTGAACGCTGGGCATTGCATGACTATACATTCTCTCCTAAGTGAGAACTTTCTGCCAGGGCAATGACAGTACCCTTCATGAGGCAGAGGCAATTTCCACCAAATCCCTGACCAAAAAAAGTGGGCAGCATGTGTTCACTTTTCATCATGACTTGATGAATTACTCTCAGGAAACCTCATTTCATTCTGCTTGTTCAAATGAGAGTAATTAGAGCAGTCTTTGATCCTTTCCTCCCCGCCCCTTGTACTTTACTGTGAGCCACGAAATGTGATAAGCTAATTCTTAAGTGTATAATTCTCTGCCAAGAGCGCGTATCTCCTACTTGACTTACTCTTCCCCCTCTGGAACTCGGTATTGTTTATCTAAGAATTTGACAATCAGCCTTTTTGTCAGATGAAATTGAGAAGCCACATCCTCCCGATGACACAACTGCCCTATCAGTAGAGTGTTCACGAACTCCTCCTTTATCTTAATATCTGTAGGAATAACTTGGCTCTCTTGCTCCACGCAGAAGGTTCAGGGTTCATCACTACCTTGAACTGAAAGTGCAACAAGGAGAGGTCCAGTTGCTAAGGAGGTAAGGGTCTATTGAATTAAAATACACAAGCGCCTACAGGATTGCATTTGAAAGTCAAACACTCAGTCTTCCGAGTGTTTTGAAACATAACCTTTGATACAATCCAGGATGCACTGTGAGCTCCATGAAGCCTTCTTGAATTAATCCAAAAGTATGAGTTCTCAGACTTTCATCCATGTAATATTTATTCCAGATTATATGGGCAGTTCATGTATACTGCAGAAAATACCGGCAATAAAAAAGTATAAAGAAGAAAATTAAATTTAAAATATGGAGATAACCATTTATAAAATTCCAGTATATTTCTTTCCAGTGTACTCTTTACACAATTTTATAAATATACATTTCACACACATGCACAAAAAATTGATCCTGGGCTATATACAGTTGAGTTTTTTACTTGACTTTTTATCCATATACATTTTCTTATGTCATTAAGCATGTCCAAAAACCTACAAAAACCTGTGTTTTTTTTAATGGCTGTGATATTTTTATAACACCAAAACTCTCCTATGGTATCTGGATAGCCTACATTCTTGCTGAAATGAGGTGGCCAAAGAACACCCTGGAGTTGGGAGTCCTCAGTTGTAAAAGATATAAACACAAATAAGTGGATTCATTGGTCCCATAAATAAGTACTCTCTTTAGGTGACATTACCTCCAGGTTTCAGCCATTGCCTTGAGATCTCAGGCTCTTCCCTTCCCCTCCTCTCCTCGTCTCCCTTCTCCACTTACATGGAAGCAAGGGATCAGTAACATTTCTAAGCTTATACCTGCTCATTGAATGAGATCAAAGACAGAGGGAAAGTACCTTTCCTAATGGTCCTAGCAAGGCCTATGGAAGTTTCTAATGGGCTTTACAGGGGTCACCTGCTCTTCTCTGAACCAAACTCAGCTGCTGGAGAACAAAGTACTGTGAATGGCCAAGTCTAGACCACATAAGGGTTATATGTAGGGGTCAGTTCCACAGGATAAGGCCCTGGCAGGGATGTATGGAGAAAAGCCTACATACTTTCTCTGATGCATTTTTTCCTTTTCCTTGAATTTGGCCTTACTGGCAGCAGTAAAGCAGTGATTCAAGTCTTGTTTCTCATAAGGTATCTTCAGATAAATGTACTAAGTACATTTGTGACAGTGGATTTAAAACTAGCAAAAATGTCTCCTCTGAATTCAGAAGAAAAATTAATTTCAGAGTGATATAATGATTTGGGACAATCATTGTGAGTTTTAGTCCATCTGGTTGATATCAAGTGAATATCACTGATTTTTAGAATGTTAAATGGAAGGTATAGGGGTACAGTAACTATGAGAAAAATCAATACCTACAATTGCATGCACACTTTATTCATTGTCACTGATTCACTATAACGCTATTCTTCTCAGAGAGGTTAATACACAGTTTCCCTTGGCTTCCCAGCCAGAATAAAAGGGTGTGCACAATCTTAGCCTCTTAGCTTTTAAAAGTCAGCACCATACAATGCTTTCCCCAGCCTTACTAGTTCTAAGCAGTCCTTTTCTTACTCTTCTAGAGGTAGTTATTTCTGCATTTTAACCCATAATGTATGGCTTAGGGACTGCTTAATGATATTTTATGGCAAATTAAAATTTAAATTCTGTAGCAGATTATCTTCAAGGAAATGGTCATGGACATAGAGTTAAACTCAGCATGCTCGGGGATTGTCTTTCGGCCTCGTGATGGTCATCCTCATAGTGTAGGCTGAGAAGATTATGTTGATGGGATATCATGGCTTCAGAGACTTTGTAAAAAGTAGAAGAAGAATTATGAAGTTTTGATGCCAAGAACAGTTCCTCACAAGGACTGGCCCTGCTGTATTGACCCTTGTGCTGTAATTCTCATCCATTAGCTCTTCCATTCCCAGCAGCAAATGCTCAGGACTAAGTTCCATGTATCTGGATGGCTGAGAGGCTAAATATTAACACACGAGCAATTGATTCTGCTAAGAATCAGTATCCTGAAGTTCTGGGCAACTGGTAAATAGTCTTCTAGTAGAATACATGTCAGATTACTGGGATGGTTAGAAGTAAGTAGACTTGATTATTTTAGCTTCTAATGTGATCTGGAATACGCAGCTATGACCGCACGTTCCAACCCATACCAGAGTCTATATCTCGGTCTTCCTTACTGGACTGTGAGTCACTCAAGGGGTGGAGTTTTAGCAATCTTTGAATTCCTGTGTCTAGCAGGCTGCCTTCCATGTAGTAAGTATCTAGTACCTATTTGTTGACTGGCTGAATAAATGCTCAAGATTTAAATCTAGGAGTCATCCTTAACTTCCCCTTCTTCCTCGTCCTGGTGTTCAATCTGCCACCACATTCTCTGGAGGGAAAAATAGATTTCCCAGATTCACTCTGCCACTGTCACAGCCTAATTTAAGTCTTCCCCAGACTACAGCAACTACCTCAGGAAACTTTCCCGGCTCTTTCCACTATGCAGCACAAATGACTTTAATTTCAAAAGCCATAGAGTTCAAAAGTATTAGAACACTTCCACTGGCTTTTCATCCCATTCCAGAGTGAAATCCAGAACCTGGCTGCCTGCCTCTCCAATATACCTCACACCTCTCTCCAGCTTCCTCCCTGCTGGGATGCGCTGGGCTTCTTTCCCCTTCTGTTGTTCCCTTTCTTCCAGTGTTTTGCAAAGGTTGTCCTGTCTGCAAGCCCTTCCCCACCTCTCTCTCCTGGCCATCTCTTGCTAACTTTGCAAGTCTCGGTCTAAATGTCACAGCTCTCACCCCAGTAGCCTCCCTCACCACCCCAATATGTGGTAGGTTTACCTGTTAGTTTCCCTTCTGACACCTGACCTTTCTCTTCGTGGTGCTTATGAAAATTTGTAATTATGTAGTTTGTTAATTTGCCTACCAAGTATCTCTCTAACTAAACTGTAGGCTTTTCCTTGAGCCTCAGAACTGTAGCCATTTAGCTCACAACATAGACATCTTGCTCGCCACCTCACATTGTCTCAGCCTCAGCTCATGGCTCTGGCAGAGTTGCACAAGGCTTCGAACTATTCTCCACTGACAGTGAATGCCTCAAGTTTGTTCCACTCCCAGCTACTTCCTGCCCACCAGCTTCTCTGATTCCCCTGGCTATGATACCTGCTGGAGCCTGCTTGTTAATCATGCATGTACAACCCAGAAGTGAGCAGGTATTTATGCTGTGTGTGGAAACTCCCAACCAAAACAGGCCCCACACCAATGGATAAATATTTCCCCTTCTGCCTCCTCTTATACATCTCTTAAAAGATGTTAACTGGACTGAGCACCAGCCACATGTACTGGTGCTCATTTCTATAATGTAGCCTCATATTGGCTTTCCTCTGTGCCTGTTTCCTTCTCATTGGTTCTTCAAGTCTTCTCTCTAATATCATTTCTCAAGTAAACCATCTGCATGTAAGCTTTAGGCTCGGGCTCCTTCTTAGGAGAAACCCAGTCTAAGACAACCATTGCACCTTAATTGTCCAGCACAGTACATGGCACAGAGTAGTTACTCAATGATATATTTTTTTTATATGCAGGTACCAGGAGTCGAACTCAGGACCTTGCGCTTGCCAGGCAGGTGCTTATGCTGCTGAGCTATATCACCAGCCCTCAATGATAATTTTAAGTTAAAAAGTAAGTCAAATATAAATGAATGGTATGTAGGAAAGAAATGTAAAAGGAAGTAGTAAGAGCAGAAACAGGACATAGAAATGCATTCCCCATTTCATACGATAAAATTCATCATTCTTTACACTTACCAGCTCAGCAGAGCTGGATAAGCCTAGAAATAATGTGCTTTTTTTTTTTTTTTTTTTTTAAGTACCGGGGATTGAACCCAGAACCTTTGCACTGAGCTACATTCTCAGTCCTTTTTAAATTTTTTTAAATATAAGACAGGGTCTTGCTAAATAACTGGGTTACCCGGGTGAGCTACAACGTGCAATTCTCTTGTCTTAGCCCCTCAGAATCTTGGGATTACAGGCGTGTGTGCTTTATTTTTAAACAAGTGAATTTCTACCAAGACTTATCTATTTAACCTTTTCTCCCCCAGCTTTGGATAGCTTGGGATAATGGAACAAGAATGAATTTAAAATTATACCCATCCAGGCCTGAATTGTCACATAGCTACCACCTTCTACCTATACAATCTCATCAATTTCTTGAGGTCCCATTTTGCCTGTCTGTAAAATGGAACATGAACGTTGCTATATAGAGTTGTTATAAAAATTTAAAAATATATCCTTAAAACCACTGGCTTCCTTTCCCTAAAATATTTACTTTCCTCTCCTCCCCTCTCTAGTGAAATATGCACATTGCATTTAGGAATTTGTTTCTGAACTTGTGGCCCATAGCTCTGAGCTGAATGCGTGGTGCAGGAATCTTTTTATTCACTATTTTTTTTTTTTTTTTTTATCTTTCTAGTCTTTGTGCTTACAACACACCAACTAGCACTTCCATCACTTGAGAGCAAATCTTCCTCAGGTAAAGGGCTTCGCGATGACACAGAAAGGTTTTCAAAGGTATCATGGTCCTCGGGGGCTCCCTCGCAGGTGTGCTGCAGTCTGCCCAGTGTCTTGCTGAGAGGCCAGCAGGAGGATTAGGGTGTCCCATGGTCCTGTCTTCTCCATCCATCTCCAGCCACTAGCGCCTTTTTTCTGCTTGTGCTCTCAAAGGTCAGACTCCTGTGAGAAATACTTGCTCTATTAATCATCCTGGAAGACTGCTCCAGACACATTTTCAGAAGGGATGCAGTAAGTTTTGTCTGCACAGTACACCCTGGGAAAAAGAGTTCCCCCTTCCGAAAAGCAGTCGTGCCTTCAGCCAAATATTTTCTTTTCCTTTCCTTTTTTTCTTTCCCCTTTTCTAAGCAATGATGTTTTCGCATGTTCTGAAGGCCCTGTGAGGCATGACCACCCTTTTGGCATAGACAGGTCGTGTGCCCAATTGTTGGGTTTCACATGGCTGTGACTGCTGGTGTTGGCACACATCTACATCCAGCTGCTGCTCAGACTTTTGGGGAACAGTGGAAGGTTTAGACATTATTTGACATGCACTCACCCAGTCGGAGACAAAGTACTATGATGGGGAGCTACATGCCCAGCACTAATGAGAATGATCCAGTGGTTAGACAGGCTCACAATCTGGATAATAATTTTTATACTCACATTGGACCACGGAGTATGGGACAAATCCCCCCACCTCTTCCATATGAAAGGAAGAGAGTATGTGATCCTTTCTTCCCTATTCTTCATTGGGACGTTATAGCATTTATATCTTCAAATGCAGCACAGGTTCTTCCTCCCTTCATTTGAATGAAAGCATGCCTTACCTGCCTCTCTTGCCTTTTAGTATGGAATCACTTCATGAATGCAATGGGGAAGCAAATAGAACTTCCAGACTATATATGGTGGTGCAAACCTATAATCTCAGTACTCAGGAGGCTGAGGCAGGAGGATCACCTCAAGTTCAAGGCCAGCCTGAGCTATACAGTGAATTCAAAGCCAGCCTGAACTATGTACCAAGACCATCTCAAAAATAAATAGGAATTCTAGGGCTTACTTCTGCTTCCCGTAGAGTCTTCATCTTTTGCCTTTTCACTTGAGTCGTCACCATCCTCACATGATCTAATATCCTACCCCTCGTGGCCAACTCCTGGTGACAATAACAAAAAAATCCCAATAAAAATTGTGACCACTTAATTAAGCATTCCCATCTTGTAAAGATAAGGAGTTTTTGTCTTTGTTTTCTTCCCAAATCATGACAGTATCTGCTATATTTCAGATATCTTTCTAATAAACCTGTACCTTAGGTGCGAGTGGGACTCATTTCTATAGTAACTTCTACTTGAGATGAGAAATAAGTGATAAACAATGACCCACTGGAACAGCCCCCTCCAAAACACCATGCCAGGGGAGGGAGGCCACCATGTTTGTGAAAATATTAAACGCTCGGATAATTTCCCAGTAGGATGCAGAGTAGACAGTGCAGACTGCTCAGGAGACCGTCTGGGGACCCTGTGAGCAGCATCCGCAATAGCTCAATATTTCTTCCCCATCAGATTCTGTCTCGTGCATGTGCAGGGTTTAGAACTGAGTCATGCTTTTCAAGAAAGAATATGAGTGTCATGGTGGGTAATCTGTTGTCTGTAACTTAATAAATGGGCGCAGCTGATCCCAGATGATCCCTTGCATGCCTTAACTCCAAGCCCATTTCACTATACCCCTCGGTATTGCCCATTCTCCTTTTTACTACTATTGCCTTCAATAATCCCTACAATCGTGAGAAAGAGCTTCCAACAAAGAACCATCTTTGAACAAGAGGAATAAGATCTAGATTGTGGTGACTAAATTGTAACTGAGGTACCCTGAAAAAAGTCTTAACACAACATTCTCCAGACCTAACCACATATGGTAATTTGGTAAGTCAACAACGAACTGTCATGCAACAGACAGGGACATATACTAAGGGTCAAGGGAACTATGTGAGGTCCCATGCAGCAACAATACAGAAGAGAACAGGAAACTATATGAGGTTCTAGGCAACAGAAATACAGAAGAGAAAGGATTTCGCCCTGCCCCCGAGGAGGTCCCATTGACAGATATGTCAACAACTTTTCTCAGTACCATGGCATTTGAGTAGCTACCCTAACCAGGAATTAGAGAAGGGCCACAGGACAGCTAGCCTTGAAGAAGGAGGGAGGAGTTAGTTCCTTAGGAATGAGAGCAACACTGACATTTTAGGAATGGCTCTGATGGGCAAAGCCATGAGTAGAAGAGTCATGGTGTGTTTAGAGGGCTGTGTAGCTGAGCACATTCAGAAAGAATCATGGATGGGCAAGGGCACAAAATGAATTTATTTGTCAGGTAGCTGCAAAAACCTGGTACGTTCTGAACCAGCCAAGTCAATGGAGATATATTATAAAGATATAGGAATATTTCATGGAAGAAGTTGAAGAAGGCTTAGGAATAGGAATTCCATCAGGAAATGAGACTGGACCCACTCTTCTACCTCTCTGTTCTGGACCATGAGGTGACTTATTTCCATAGCCTCATTTACTGACAGACAGCTCTGAATCATTCACCCATTCAAATATTCAGTAGGGGTGTACATACTCACCCTCTGTGATCGCGGCACTCATAGTCTGCTCCATGAAAGTAGACCATCACTGGGCTTGTGAGCACAGGCCTTTCCATCAGGTGGCCCACATTTGGTTTAGTGCACTACTGTCACTATCCTGAAATCCTGGATAATTTCACTGAACTTGTGTTTTGTAAGAAAGTTCAATGGGACAATGAAAGATACATATGAGGAAGGAGATATTCACAGTTCTTTGCCTTCTTGTTCACTTATAGCATTTACAGTGATAGCCACGAACACAAAGTTTGGTGACCCACAATACATGGGCATTTGGCTAGACTAAAACAAGTATAAGGCAATGGAATTAGGGCTCATCCTGAGAAAGGAAGGCAGGAGGAAGGTGCTGACATCCTAGAGGCCATGCTTCTTTTATTCAAACCAGTCAGAAAACCAAGGGACCCTTTCACACCCTTTCTTATTCATGTTACTTCCCTGTATTTGCAAACCACTTAAAGCCCCCTCCAAAATGACAAAGGAAAGAGAACAACAGGTAACACATAGTTTCTTTTCTTTTCAGTCCTTCTCTACTGTTCATGAGCTGAAGGGAGTGTTGGTAAGATGTAGAAAGAAGTAGAGGACCAGTGATATAGCTCAGCAGCATAAGCGCCTGCCTGGCAAGCGCGAGGTCCTGAGTTCGACTTCCGGTACCCACATAAAGGAAAAAAAAGGGCCGGTGATATCGCTCAGCAGCACAAGCGCCTGCTGGCAAGCGTGAGGTCCTGAGTTCGACTCCTGTTACCCACATTAAAAAAAAAGAAAGAAAGAAGTACAATAAAAATTGTTGTTATTAGTCTCACAAAACATTTCCGCAGTTCCGGTAAGAATGAAATACATATGTATGTATGAACTATAAAATACGAATTGTGTAATTTTGGATTATGCATCTCAGTTAAATACTCTTATATTTACATTTAAAACTGGCATTTTACAATATAAAAACAAACTGTAAACTTCATAGTAATAATCAATGATTTAAAATTAAATTTTTAATATGGAATACCATTAAATAACAAATAAAAAACACAATAGCTGGAAGAGAAAGAATATTCAGGAAATTAAGTTTTATACATTAGTACCATTAGCAGCAATTTTCTCCTGCATTTTGAACAAGGCACCCCACATTTTCACTTTGCACTGGGCCCCTCAGACTACTATGTGGCTAGTCTTGTTCTGGAGATGAGTGGATGAACAAAACAGACAGGGTCCTTATCCTCACTGAGCTTATTTTCCAATGGGGAGAACAATAAAAAATAATAAATAAACAAGACAATTTCACTGTCTCATAGCTAGTTGGGGCAACAGTAGAGTGATGTGATTAAGAGCATCAGAGGAAGATCTGCTTTAGTTTGGGTGGCCTAGAAATTTTCTCCTTGGAAGTAATCTCTGATCCAAGACCTACAGTATGTGTCATTACTTCATTGAAGCGACATTTCCTTCTTTTATTTTACACCTTTCCTTGCACACTCTGAAGTCAGCCAGACCAGACCTGTTCCATTTGCACAGTTTCAAACATGGCGGCCAGATCCTCCCCAAGTTCCCCCTCTTTCACCCAGTCTGCCTCAGGCCCCAGAGAGCCCTCTTCTGGATTCCCTGTCAATAGACATTGCAGGCCCTTTGCTCCTCAGTTATCCGGAGGTCAGGGCAGGTTGGGGAGAATAATGCGAGGGCCCCTCATGTCTTCCTAAAAGCCTTGAGAGCACAGAAACACAATCCTTGAAGGAAAAATTTCCTCTTTTCCCAGGAACTCATGGGAAATGCCACCTGACCAAACCTCCTGCCTTCATTAGTCATTGCAAAGAAAGTCACATCAAAAGTAACAGTGCTTTGAATGAGCCCAGATGTTTCACTTAAAACCACAACAGGGATAACATCTGAGCAGTTTATATTTTGCAGTCATTTCATTTCATGTCATACAAATGCTCAAAATGGTCTGGGGAGACAGCATGTCTTAAGAGATGACAATTGCAAGTGGCAGCAAATAGCAAGCACGATAATAGCTTGTCATGTTTAACCCAAAGTTACAGCAAAGGAAAGCTGTTCAGCAGCAAGCAGATGTAGGCTAAAAGGTAGATTGCAGATAGCTAAATGCAGTCAAGCCAGAAAACATTTTGGTAAAGCATTATAAAAACACTACCAATGGTAGAACATGTATAGTAAATACAATTTCAAGAAGCATTTAGAAATACAATATTTACTATTTGAAAGTATCAAAAAGAACAACTGATGTCTCAATTAAAAGATTTAAGAATGTTGCCAAGTGAAGCAGAATATGCTTATGCAGAGGATTTCAAACTAGGATTTACTTTTTTTTTCCCCCAAAAGAATGCTGCACTTAGTGGCTCTCTCATTTCAGTGCACACAAGTCAGTAAACTGAAGAAATAGCAGGGGATTCTTCTAGGGAAGATAATTGCTGCACTGATTTCTGCCAAGGCCATTTGAAAATAAACCCCTTTGTCTTATTTTTGCTGTTACTGGAAAGAGATTGGAATTGACAACTGAAAGCTGGACAAGTACAAGGTAAATTTAGGCATTGGGGTATAGTATGTTCTCACTAAATATTTGTCAAATGAGTGAAAGGAGAAAGGGAGCCTAGGAGTTTAGGTTGTAGGACAGCCTTCCAGACTGTGTCATACGTAGGGAGCTATGAAAGCTTTTCAAAGCCACGGGTATCAATTCTGACATAAGCATGTGCATATACATGTGGACTCATCTGACATACATGAGCCAGTAAATACTAACTTATGCCAGTAATGAATATGAGAGGTTCGGACTAAACACAGAAACGATGATTTCACTTGCCGTCAGGGCACCTGTGTTCAAAGGGGATGAGGCACTGTGACAGCTTATGGCAGTCAGTAGCACAGGCTGACATGCAGGCTACCATTGCCTCATCCTGCAAGGGTTGGGACTGTGACTTCCATGGCCAGGTCCTTCGTGTGATGCGCAAATAGTCACAAGAATTGTGACTATTCTTCAAGTCAGTCCCCACCAGTTCGTTAGATGCTTGGAAATAGTCAAAGCAGCATGGGTAGATGTCATTTATATTTATGCTGTAAGATGGGGAAACAATGAGATTTACTAAGTTGACTCTTCAGATCAAGTACTCTCGGGAACTGAAGGACTGAGAAACCCCACTTGTTGGGTGCTTGCTATCGACAGGATGATGCTGTCATGCAATTGTGACAAAATGTAAAAATACATGGAACCGAAAATTTCAAGAGAAATAAGCACAAAGCATGATTATTTCAGAAGTGTGGTTGTCTTTGTCACAACTGGATGGATACCTTGTGAAGAAGGCAATCAGAATGCAGTTTTTAAAAGCCTGAAGGAGGCTGGGGATATAGTTCAGTGGCATAAGCACTTGCCTGGCAAGCACAAGGTCCTGAGTTCAATTCCCAGTACCAAAAATAAAAAAACTTTTTTTCTAATAAAATCCTGAAGGATTGTGGAACAATTGATGAAACACAGATGCCATTTCAGAGGTAATCTGCCAACTTTGTTGAGTTAAAATCATAAATTTAAAATATAACAAGGATTTACTCTGAAATGGTAACACAACTAAAAAGCCTCTTTTAGACCTAAAGGCGAAGTAGTTCCCACCAATAATTTTGTTGATAAATTTATGAATCCAAGGACTAATATTCCTACTATTTGTCAATTCCCAGAAAATGTTTGGATCCTCTAAGATTTGTTACAATGCGCTGTGACTCTTCTTCCTTCTGAAAATACAAGCAGAGAATCATCAAGCTGTTACAAACTTGAAGGCTGAATTAGAATGTGACCCCTAACTGAAATTAGAAATGATTCATTACTTTAAATATCAGTATTTTCATCAACATGTTAAAAACAGATCGTAGTTGTATTGGGGTATGCTCCATACATGTAAGAATAAAACTGTTATTTGAAGGAACTTAACTGTTTTAACCCACCCCCATAATTTGGGATCGCTAATGAGCTTTTCTCTTTTTGTTCATCCCTTTAACTTTTGGGATTTCAAATTATGTGGCTTATGCAAAAAGCAAACAAGCAAGTCTGGATTTTCCAACCTCTAGAGCATAGCAATTGCTGAAAGTGAACTCTGCCTCAAAATTCACTTCGTCCCCCATTCTCTGTGAATTCTCTGGAATTCACTTCATCTCCCCGACTTTGTGCTCCCTCTGAGCAGGGAGTGAGGTCCATCTGTTTAACTTCGGTTTTGTCCTTGGTGACAGACCCACTCATACAATAGCAAAAGATATTTGTCACCTTGCATTTCATGGAGTACTTCACCTCTGTCTCATGAATCCCATGACCTATGTGACTGAGACATTTATGGCTTACTGTTATCCTGGATCCAGGATACTGGGGAGTGACATAAATGGCCAGTCATCGGCTGGTTCTGAGAAGACTTCCAAGAATAACTGCTACAAAGCTTTTAACTCAACTATGAATTTTAAAGATCTAGGATGTTGTCCATCAACTGGTTAGAATGGGGACTATAAACTAGTGGCCAAATCATCCTACAGGCATGTTTTGCTTGGCCATGCTAGAGTTGGCCTGCAGAGTGGTGAAAAAATATTTAATTAGTTCCCAACACTTAAAAATCAAGAGATTTCGCATAAAAATCCAGATTTTTGGCATCACTTGATTTGGTAGCACAGAGTCTGCGTTCCTGCCTGCAATAATCTGCTGTAGCTACTTAGTAGTCACCCCATCTAGATGACAGAAGCCAAGTCCAGCTCATCCACATCCCTACTGCTGCTCACCATGCCAGAATCACTTGTCTCTATAACATGCCTGGCTCTTGTAGGCCTTTGAGTTTGGAATCCTTGCTTTAGAACTACAATGCCTGTAGCAATGTGCTAAATACTATGGGGGTGGGGGGGATAAAGCATTTGTAAACATTTCTAGTTATCTTCTGGTTAGACAAAGAAGCAACAACAAGAATAATATAGCTACTTAACAGATCAAATAAGGTATTAACTGTGAGGTGTCAAGCACAGAAGTGATCCATGACCGATACCACCACTTATGTATAGCCCATTCTTGAAGGGATGTCCAGGAAGAGCCAGCCCTGTAGGTCTACTCATGAGGCCTAACAAAGAAGTTTATCCAGTTGGGCCATGCAAGTTCCTCCCACATGGAATTCAGAGATTCTTCCATATATGTATCTCCTCTTCCTTTCAACAAATATCTAGGATTGTTGGGGAGGCCTTTGAGGTTCACCACTGAAAACCATCCTCAAGTGAACCTGCACAGGGAACTTCAGGTAGCCCCAAAGACTATTGCTTTCTCAGGATCACTGTTATTTCCTGTCTGCAGAGTGGGGTCCCTGGAGCCAGGTTATTCTTGCCCAACATGATACTTGCCCATGGGCGACCTTTTCATGGCCAAGATTGTCTCAGAACTAACTGGGGCCTGAGGCGCTTGCCTCTCAAACTTCCTTCCTTCTCTGCCTTCTTTCACAGGGTTAAGACCTGTGTCACAGTCTGAAAGTTCTTCTGGTCCACTCCAGCTCCTTCCTCTTTATTCTTCACGAGTGTTTCTCCTAATAAGTTTCTTGTATATCTGATTTCATCTTTGCATCTGCTACTGAGAGGACTCATATTGTCCCAACGGCATAGATTATGTGTCAGGCACTGTGCTCAGTGCTGGGGGCATAAGAGGGATAAAATAGACAAAATCCCTGCATGCATGGAGTTTGCATTCAAGAGTGGGGGCAGATATCCCATAAATAAGAGAATCAGTAAATGAATTAAAATAAATAAAATACTGAAGAATGAATTGCTACAGATTGAATAGGTGGTTTAGTAAGGGCTTCTTGGGGAGATGATGCTTAATTTGACACCTGGGTGATGAGAAAGAGCTGCTCAGGAGAAGATCTTAGGTGGAGGAAACAGCAACTACTGTATAATGGGCTGAGACTGGAACTACTGTGATATATTTGAGAAAAGAGAAAAGGCTGTATAGTTAAGGAATAATGAAAAAGAGAAAACTAGAAAAAGCAAGGATATCAGAGGACTAGGCAGGAGCCCAACAGCCACAGAAAGGAGTTTAGAGCAGAGAGACTGTGCTCTATCTCCAAAGACAGAGTTTGGTCAGGATAGAGCTTAGAAGACTCACATCTGCTGCTAAATTGCGACTATGAAAATACAAAGGTTCCCATCCTACCACACATGCAAAACTTCTGGATTTGGTAACATTAAACAGGTCTGTGGGACCATCCTAAGAAGCTAAGTCCCACACAAATATTACATCTGTACAAAGTGCAGGGTTTCAAACTGTATGCCTGTGTATCATATTTGTGTGTGTGCAAGTGTGTGTGTGTGTGTGTGTAAAAGCAGCCAGTCTATAAGCTGAACATCACTCCTCCATGCTTTCAGAGTTCAGAGCAGGAAGAGAAGAGTCTAAACTGGATTAAGTCCAAGAGAACTTCCTGAAAGAATGAGAAGAATGAGATGGAAAGCCAGACAATATTTATTGTTGTTGTTAAAACTGGCGGAGTGGATTTTCATCCTAAGGAATAACACACATGGCAAAGATGCAACCACAACCCTCGACTCACTGGACATTTGCAAAGCTATGGGGTTCCTGGACATAAGCTAAAACACAACGAAATTTGGAGAGGAACTCTTTCGTTCAGGTCTAGAGAGCAGATGTACAACTTCCTTGGAGAATAGTTTTTGGATAACAGCTTTAAGAGTTATCACCCTTGGCGTGTGGCTGTTGGTGTGGAGGGTCCTGGGATTGTGCTTCTTGCACAGAGGAACCAGCAGACTATTGTTTACTTCCATTCCTGCCACTACACAAAGTATGGTTTGAGCCCTGAGAGACTTGGCCTTCTCACCTGCCTTTTACCCATTAAGGACATCACAGTTGGAAGTCAATCTATGATGGCTGAGCAGGCCTTTCCTTGGAGAGTTGCCGAACAGCTGCGCACACGAGGACAGTTTCTTGAAATAGGATTACATTGTCTGAGGCTTAGTACAATGCTGGGTAAACTCACTTAGCAATGGGGAAACTGATGATAGATCTGTCTCATGTTTAACTATTGTCTGAGAAACTCAAATTTTCTAAATAGACCCCAAAATGTCTGTCATTCAGCTCCTTTCCTTCTTGTTTAGGTCCCCCAACCTTGTAAAATTACTATATGTTTGCAATACATAATAAATATATTTATCGTGGGAAATTGATACATATACATATCACATCTTGATCTTTTTAATTCCCCTTCCTCTAAAATTTGCTTAACATGCTAAAACAACTTTGTGACTATCAAAGAAGCCAACTAATTATCTCATGAGAAAGTGCTAGTTATTTGAAACACAAATTGAATTTTTAAATTTTCATCAGAAATTAATTTCTTATTGACATATTATAAATATACAGAAAATTACATGTACTGTAAGTGAATAGAGCAATAAATGTTCAAGAGGTAAATGTAAACATATAGCCAGTCACCAGATCAAGAGCTAGAACATTGCCAGCACTCTAGAAACTGCTTCAGTGTTCTCTTCCAGAAAGTACCTACCGTTCTGGATTCTAACATATATAGATTAACTAGGCTTATTTTATGTCTTATTTAAACAGAATCATATAAAATACTTTTGATTCCAAGGAACAAGCTTTTAGCATTTTACCATTGAATGAAATATATCATGTAAGCCTTTGCAGATATTCTTCACTACATTAAGAGAGTTCCCTTCTATTTCTACATTGTTATATATTTTCGTCATGAATAGATATCAAATTTTGTCAAATGATGTCTCTTATTCAATTGAAATGATCTGCTTTTTTCTCTTAATATAGTAGACTATATTGGCTGTCTTTTCTACTGTTAAATTAACCTTCCATACCTAGAATAAAATCCACTGGTCATACTGTATTAGCCTTTTATATATCACTGGTCTTAGTTTTCTAACATTTTGTTAAAAATTTTTGTGCATCTACATTTTGAGAGAGTTGATTTGTAATTTTAATAATTAATTTCATTTTTTAAATAGACCTTATCTTTATCTATTCAGATTTTTCATTTTTTGTCAATTTAGATAAATATTTATGTGTACATTTTATCCAAATTACATGTGTTGGTATAAAGTTTTTCATAATACTCTTTTACTATTATGCAATGCCTATAGGATCCATAAACATATTCCCCTTTTCAATCCTGATATTATCATTATTTTTATTTCCTGATCAGTTTTGCTAGAGATTTATTCATTTTATAAATCTTTTCAAGGAGCCAACTTTTTAGTTTTTGTTTGCTTTTTATTTTTGATTAGCTCGTTAATACATGTGAATGGAATTGTATGTGTGAATGGAATAGTCAGTGTGGTATAGCCCACATTGTTTTGATGATTTTCCCTCTTGTATGTGTATATTTAAATTTTCATTGATTTCTCTCTAATCTTCATTATATATTCCTTCTTATTCCCAAGTTTGAGTTGATGGGCTTTTTACTCATTTCTTGAAATGGAAGTTTAAATCATCGATTGCTTGATTTGATTTATTTCTCTCTATATAAGGTCATTCTAAGCAGGGCATTAACTGTATGCTACAAGTTTTAATATGTCATATCTATCATCACATCAGTTCAAAGTATTTCATTTTCAACTTGATTTCTTTTTGATATATGAATCATTTATAAATTTGCTATTTAGTTTTCAAGTAATTGAAAGTTTTCTAATTGCCTCTTTGTTACTGATTTTTTTCTTGATTCCATTGTGGTCAGAGCATATTCCATATAATATCAATCTCCAAAATTTTTTGAGGCTTCAATAATGGCCAGGATATGGTCAATTTTTGTAAACAGTTCATGTGAATTTGAAAAGAATGTGACTTTTGGATCAATATTCCAAGTGCATCAAATAAGCCAAGTTTGTTAATTGTGTGATTTTCATTTTTGTATCATTCTGAGTTTGCTTGTTTTACCAGCTATTGACTTAACTATATTAAAATCTTCTACTATGATTTCTTATTTATTTTTCATATTAGTTTTGCCAAATATTTCTTAAAATGTTTTAAAGACAGGCACAATTAGGTATCAGATTTAGGGATATGATATCTTTCAAATGAACTGAACCATTCATTATGAAAAATTATTAGGGGGCTGGTGAGATGGCTCAGTGGCGTAAGCGCCTGCCTGGGAAGCATGAGGTCCTGAGTTCGACTCCCAGTACCCACATACGAAAAAAGGGTTGGTGATATCGCTCAGCAGCACGGGCGCCTGCTGGCGTGTGAGGTCCTGAGGTCGACCCCCGGTACCCACAAAAAACAATAAAATAAAATAAAAATAAATAAAAATTATTAGGAAAGATCTGTCTCCTTTTTATATATTCTAATTTTCTTTTGAAATTCTGTTTTTACTTAATTTCTTCATCTTCTGTTTAACATATTAATCTTCATTCTTTATATGCTAAAAACAGTAGCTGGGGCCAGTGAGATGGCTCAGCGGCGTAAGTGCCTGCCTGGCAAGCGCGAGGGCCTGAGTTAGACTCCCAGAACCCACATACGAAAAAAGGGCCATTGATATCGTTCAGCGGCATGGGTGCCTGCTGGCACGCGAGGTGCTGAGGTCGACCCCCAGTACCCACAAAAATAAAAATATTAAATAAATAAATAAATAAATAAATAGATAAAAATAAAAACAGTAGCTGGAATATTTATGGATTATCAACCAAATTTTCATATTTTTCACAATGACTATCTTAAAGTATGCCACATTTGCATATGAAAACACTGTACAGGCCTAGATGATATCTTCTACCAAGAAAGCTCCCTGTTTCCTTTGTTAGAGAAGGATGAAGGGCGGGTCACTTCCATCCAACTGAGAACTGAACTGGGATAGCACTGGGTTGCAGAACTAGATTCAGCCTAATTCTGATTCCCAGCGTGGCCCTATATGCTCTGGGTTGTGTCGGCGGCCTCGCCCTGAGAGACTGTGGAATACAGAGCTTTCCTGTCAGAGATCCCTGTTCAGCTTCTCAGCCTTCTGCCTGAGCATGTTCAAAACATAGCGAGTGTTTTGAGGAGCATGTATGGTCCTTTTCCCTGCTAGATCTTTCTTCCTAAAGATGTTAAAGATGCTCAATAGAGGGTGATTTTTACTCTTTTTGGGAAGCTTTTTAAATTTCCAGCCCCGATGGTTATTTTTATATCAATGTTATGTCAATTTAATCAAACACTAATCTAGGTGTTATTTTGAAGGTATTTTGTAGATGTCATTAACATCTACAATCTGGTGACTTTCAGTAAAGATGCCTCATTCAGTAGAAAGTCTTAAAGAGCAAAAACTGAGATTTCTCAGAGAAGAATTTTGGCATCAAGACTGCAGCATAAACTCCTCCCTGAGCTTGAGGGGCTCTTCTAAACTTTAAATTTCAGACTGTCCTGCCCAACCCCCATTATGAACTAGATGACAAATGGGAGACAGGTTTCAATTTATTACCCCAGTCTTTAAGAGTACTGAAATCTTTTACTAGCTTCTCTTCTCCTCCAGCAGAGATTCACTCTGTAGGCAAAGACCCATCCCAAACGTGAGCACATCCCATAGTCAGCAAATTTTCCCAGATCAGGAAATACCTTCTGCTTTTAAATTTTGGTTCATCTAATCCTTATTACTTCCACAGCTCTCTGAGAATTTTTAAAAATGTGATTTAAAAAATAAAGGTGGCCATTTCTTATTGTGGAACCTACCAGTCTACCACATACCTTCTGGAGACAGAAGCAAGAAAATGTACTGAGCAATAAAAAATATTGAATGCATGGTCTCAGAATAGAGAAAAATCTTTCCAAAGAAAAGGAAAGTGGGTTATTTTATGCTAACATGTACACTATGTTATCTGAATCACCCTTTTATGTGTACAGATAAAAACTTGGGTCCTGATAGTTTGGGGGTTTCAACTGCTCCAGTAAAAATTAAGGCAGTAGGAAGTTCAGTTCTGTGACCTGATGGCAGCTCAACAATTATTTATGGAATAGATACACGGATGAATAGCTGGGAGCAGTGTCACAGCAAACCTGCAGCCTTAGTTTGGAGGTTCAGTTATTCATCAGGCAAAAAGGGCATTAAAAACTCTGGAAGTTGCTCATGAAAAGCCAGTGAGTCATGAAATAAGCATTTTGAATATTGTGAATACAAAGGTACACTATTAATATAAATTGAAGGTGGAAAAAGGAATGCAAAGTGAGACTGAAAGAAGAGTAGAAATTACAAAAGTTTAGATCCAAAATCAACTCATCTGCTATAAATTTGTTTTCCCTATGGTAAAAAGGGGGCAAAAACTGACATGGGCTTATTTATACCTCTTTTGTTTTATCCGTCTCTTACAATTTCCCAAGTGAGAATCCCACTTATTATGAGTGGTTATTATAAAAACTATTGCTGTCTTCTTTTCTCCCAGGCTTACTGCATTGTGCATCTCTTTCCAAACTCCACTTCCAGTTATTTCTCATAGGTGGTAGGAGTAGTTATACCATGGAAATATGTGTTCACTGTGAATCATGCATTTTTCTTGTGGTGAACCAATTTTTTAAATATTTATCCACACATCCCTGCCTGCAGGCACCAGAGTTGGAATCATACAGGACTGGGTGCTGCAGTTTTGTTAGGGATCTTGGTAATATGCAAAGAAGCCTGTACACACTGCAATATCATGGAGCCCGTGGATGAGGGTTTGAGTCTCCTAAGTAACCACAAAGGCTTGGGATGGAGTTCTTGGGTCAGGTAGCTCACAAAATCAGGGGTGTAACGAGTTTTTTCTTTTATTCTACTTCCCTGACTAATACAAGAAGATAATCATCATAAAGAGGTAGTGTAAGAGTATGACCGTAAGAGATACATAATAGGAAACAGGTGTAAATACGTTTATGACACTTAGCTATTGAAAATGCCTCTGTTTCACTAACTCCAAACTGCCGGAGCCAAATGTATTACCTGCACACAGGCCCAGGAAGTACTGTGATCTTTGAAAGTGGATGAACCTGGATCTCAATGCCAGAAGGAAGCTGCTTTAACAACAAAATCATAGCGATGTTAATCAGACCCAGATGTTGATTGGTAGCAGTTATTGGAGGAAGAAATCTCATTCTTATACCAAAGTAGGTAGAATGTTCCATACATATATCTAATTGAAGAGGAATAAATGTAGTAATTCAGAATGATACACAATTACTAGAATCCTAAAATAGTTCATCAGTGATCTCAAAGCAGCTTGGAGAGATGACTATTTACAGAGAGGAAGTTTGATGGGTGGACCAGTGAGCTAAACCACTTTCCCCAGAGAGTGTTCCCTCGCTCCCCACGTGGACGTGTGCTAGCTTTATACTGCAGTGAATTGCCCCAAATTCTCATTTGATTTTTCTGGACTTGTAGTGAATAAATGCAATGTTCGTTTTCATTTAATTTGCAAATGTCTGGGACTGAGAATTCATTTTGTGAGATATCTCTATATTCTTTGTCTCTGTTCCATACATAACTACCATTCAATATCAGTTCCAAAGAGAAGACATATTAAGACAAAAAAAGAGAAAATTAAAATTTAGCTTTGTGTTGTGGCAATTTACTATCTCTGATAAATATTTTGTGAGTTGAAGAGTTCAGAAGTTATAGTTAATTAAACTAAGAAATTATCTATTGATTTTCTTTACCTAATTGTAATCTGCCTCATCATGAATCAATCATGGGACAGAAAATTAATGGGAGACATAATTACAATAATGAATATGTGTTTTTTAATTTCCATGGGCTAATTATTTCTCATTTTGTCAATGCCAACAAGGGTTTCATTGAGGTAGGTGTATTACCCATATTACATTCAAAGAAACTGAGGCTTAGAAAGGTAATGTGACTTGCACCAAGGTCAGGGAATAAATGGCAGCATCTATTGTAACAGCAGATGTCCCAATTTCAAATCCAAAAGTTTTCCCACTTCTCCAGAGCCGTCTTGATATTTGACTTGGTTTCATATTAATTGTGCTATTGGTCATGGTAAGAATATTAATGAATACAATTACCAACGATTTAGTAAGGGAACAATTTTAAAAGCTTAAGTTTATTAGAAATGGCCAATTTAGTTTTATAAGGGATAGGTCATACTGAAATAAGTGACTGGATTTTTCTAGGCTATAGTTTCCATAAAGACCATAGAAAGACTGACACTATATTCTTGGAATTCCAAAAAGGTTTTGGTAACATCTCAGAGATCATTAGCTCAGATCTTGGACTCTGGGTAAAGTACCTTGTTAGATAAAAAACCAGACTCAGAACAGCAAGTAAAAGGACATATTGTAGCTGGAAAAAAGGCAGAAGCACAGCACCCAAGAGGCTGGGTGCTCTTTTATTTGTGATTTATTGGATTGTTGAGAATTGTAAATGTGATGTTTCTGGTGGGTCAACAATATACAAATTAGAAAAAAAAAGCATCCAGCCAAATTCAAAAGAATGCATTCACTTTCATCACCTTAAATAATTATTGCAATTAATCTCATTCCTTTTGCAAGAGATAATGATAGGGAAGTTGGCTTGACAAATGTCTGGATGCAGAGACCAGCTAAGAGTGTTATTCATAGAAAGGAAGTACGAGAAGTGCTGAGCCCTATTTTTCTAAGTAGAAAGTATATATATATATATAAATCATATATATATTAGAATGAAATAGGGATATCTGCAACTCAGAACAAAATAAACACCTAGATTGTCCTCTGATCTTTAATCCGTATTAATCATTCTGCCTTCACCTCCAAAATCAGTTCCCTTCTTCTGGGTTATCATCTACCACGCCCCGACATTACCCCTTAGTCTCCTTTACCACTGTTCTCGAACAAGCTTTATGTTTTTTGTACAACCGTGAAATATCTCTTCTCGCTGCCATTTGCAATCTGTCCCTTATCCCCTGAAGACTGACTAAATCTAAAGACTAACCCCATAAGCAAGTAAATGATTGAATTTCTGTAATTAATTAATCCATCTCTTCCAGACTTCAGCAGCCATCATGAATGATTTTTTCACATCTTACTACCTCATCGTTTTTCTGACCCATTTGCATCATTTTAATTTCTATTCATTTGTACGATAGTTCATAGTTATCTAACTACTTTGATGGGTAATGTGAGGCATCTTGCTAAGGCTGAAAGTCCCAGGGAATAGGAAAGATGTATTCTGTTTCCCTTTTACCCTCTGTACCTGGAGGAAAGATAGGCAAACTCTGACCTGAGGGCTATAGTCCACCGGTTTTTATTTTATATGTTATCTTTTTTTCTAAGTAAAATCCACATACTGTGTAGTTAACCACTTCATAAAATTCAGTGACATTTAGTATGTTCATAATGTTGTACAACTAACACATCTGAATAGTTCCAAAATATTTTCATCACCTCAAAAGATAACCCCACACCTTTAAGCATTCTCTCCCTACTTTCTCCACTGGCCCCAGTCTCTGGAAACTATTAATCTGCTTTTAGTCTATATGGTTTTATATATTTCTAGGTATTTCATGTAAATGAAATCATACAATATTAGACTCTTTGTGTCTGGTTTCTTCCACATCATAATGCTTTTTGAGGTTACTGATACACTGTAACATGTATCAGTACTTCATTCTTTTTATGGGTGAATAATATTCCATTTTATGTATCTGCCGCATTTTGTTTATCTATTCACCCATCGATGGGTATGTGGGTTGTTTCTAACTTCTGTCTATTGCACATGGTCCTTCAATAACTTTCACATAAAACTATTTCTTTGAATACCTGTTTTCAGTTCTTTGAGGGTATATATGTAGAATTACAGAGTAATATGGTGATTCTGTTTTAACGTTTTGAGGAACCTCCAAAATGTTTTCCATAATGGCTGATTCACTTCACATTTCCAGCAGCAATGTAAGAGTATACCAATTTTTCTACATTCTCACCATCATTGGTTATTTTCTGTTTTTACTATTATTATTAATGCCATCCTAGTGGGTATGAAGTAGTACATTATTGTGATATTGAGTAACATTTCCCTAATGACCAATTCTTGTGGGTCATTTCTATGTCTTCTTTCAAGAAATTCACCTCCTCTGTCCATTTTTATTGGATTTTTTATTGTTGAATTCTAAGAGTTATTTATATATTATGGATATTTAACTTTTAACATATTTGTGATTTGAAAATATTTTCTACCATTTTGTATGTTGTCTTTTCACTTTTTTGATAATGTCTTGTAATGCTGAAAATATTTTATGAAATCCAGTTTATTTATTCTTTGGTTCTTTGTGCTTTTGGTGACTTACCCAAGAATCTACTACCAAATCCACAATCAAGATTTATTCCTGTTTTCTTCTAAGAAGTTCATGGTTTTAGTCCTTATGTTTATTCTGTTGGTCAATTTTTGGTAAAAATTTGACATATGCTATGATGCAGGGATCCAATTTTATTCTTTTGTATAAGAGAATCCATTATCCCAAAATCATCTGTTTAAAAGACTATACTTACTGAATAGATTTGCCACCTTATAAAATAAAGCAACTGGTCATAGATATATTGGTTTATTCCTGACTCTTAATTTTGTTCCGGTGTCCTATCCGTGCATTCTCATACCAGTACCATACTGTTTTTTATTACTATAGCTTTGCGGTATACTTGGAAATCAAGTGTGAGTCCTCCAATTTTTTTGTCTTTGGAAGACTATTTTGACTGGCCTATACTGAGAAGAGATAATGAGATCAGGACTTAAGACTAGGATATAATTCAAGATCTTGCTACCTATATCATACTCAGCTACTAAGTAATGCTATAGTATAGTCAAGATGACACATCATCAACAAAATTGTAGAGTACAGATCATCCATTGGTCAAAATACACCTGTAAGAGTTCATCTTGTCTTTAGCAGAAGATTACTATAGTCCAACTCTTACCTGTATGTCCAGCAGTAGAAAAATTTCTCTCGTCCCACTTGTCAGTCCACTACTTCAATTGAATCATCCTAGATATTAGAGAAATTCACTCACAAATATCTAGCAACTTACACCAGAAAAAGAGTTAGGTACTAGTATATTTCAGTTTTAATATCCACTTGTAGTATGGGATTGTTAGAGATAAAGCCATCACAACACTGTGAAGAATCACTTTTAATATCCAGTGAGAACCAGCACGTTTTGCCAACACTGTGTCTTTTTAAATAACTGATATTGCTCAATTATCTTTGATTATATATCAATATTTTATCTTCTGTAGTTTCTAAATTAACCCACTCTTTTACTTACTGCTAACTTACTCTAATTGTTCACTGTTACATTCATTATATTAGATGAAAATATTGTTGAGTCTATTTTATTTTACATCTAATGTATGAGTATGAAAAAATTAATACTATGTTTATAAGTAAACTTATCCCAATCCTTGTATATTATTCAGCCAGATTTTGACAATTAAATCTTGCCAGTCAAATCCATCTAAAGCTTCTTCCTTCATACAAACATGCTTTTTAAACAGAAGAAAAAAGGAAATAATTATATGTTCCTGAGTTTTTTATTCATCCACTCATAAATTTTTATCTGCCTTTTTTTTTAAGTAAAAAGGTCATAGAATCTGAAAGCTTACTTCATATTCTCTCCTTGGAACAGCTTTTCCCCCACATTAAAAAGTTGCTAATTCACTCAATTTCCCATTATATTTTTCAAGGTTTACTTCCCATCCTATGCCATTTATTAATACAATGGATAGGTCCGTTCTCCATGAGAAAGCATATTTCAGTTAGTTCACAATGGTGGCTCTCAAGCACCATCATTGCCAGTGGACAGAGGTGAAGAACTATAGCCACTACCTCCAAATCCTAAATTCTTATATAATCTCCAACCCCTACTGCCAGGTTTTTGGAATTATATATTGAAAGATGCTCCATGAGAATGTAAGCCAGATAGGAGCTTCATTCCTAAACCTCTCTCTGGTTTTCTATGCTGTGGGATTCTGAAGGACCCCTCTCATTTCATTAGGACTTGTCCTAGATCAGGGGCAGAACAAAGCAAGTTGTCCCGGGTTTCCTTTTCTTGGGCTCCACTGGGTTTGCCTTGACTTTTCCCACAGCTTCATCATGAAATGGAAGAGAAAAGAAAGCACTGAGAAGGCCAGTGAGATGGCTCAGCGGTGTAAGCTCCTGCCTGGCAAGCACGAGGGCCCGAGTTGAACTCCCCAAACCCACATACGAAAAAAGGGCTGGTGATATCGCCCAGTGGCACGGGCGCCTGCTGGCGTGCAAAAAAAAAAAAAAAAAAAAAAAAAAAAACAGTAAGAGATAAAGGATAGATACTGCAATCATTCATGTGTATTTGTTATTCTTTTATTTCTTCCCTTAAAATTCCTTTCCTGGCTGTTTAGTGACCCCTTAAGAATTCTGCTTGTCTTTGGCCTCTTCCTTAGTCTCTCAGCATGTGTGTGCCAGGCACTATGCTAGATACGTGGGGTATGATGGTGGGCAAAGCAGGTGAGGATGTGTCCTCATGGAACCTCAGAACTGCTCCAGGGTAAGGGGTAAGAAAAGCTTGGAGGCCACAAGGTTGTTCTACAGTATCCATCTTCTCTGTAGTAGTTTGAAAAGCATGATTGTCATGTGTCTAGTTCAGATGATAGCAGGAATGAGTTTTAAAATCTAAAATAAGCAACAGAATCAGCTAGATACAAAGCACATTTAAACACAGGCTTCCACTTAACATATCTATATGACTACTCTCCAAGCACTGTCACTTGTACTGCAGGTATAGCAACGAACAAGTTTGGCAAAAGCTCTTCCCCAGTAACCTATACTCTAGAGAGAAGAGATAAGTGATGTAAAAGTACACAGGTAAGTGAATAAATGTGATAATTCAGACAGTGGTATGAGCTATGAAAGAGATAAAATTGTATTGTGAGACTGAGACTGACTAGGAGAGAGCAAGCAGGAAGGACTACCTTGTTCAGTGTGGTAGAAGAAACTCTCTCCGAAGAGCAGAGCTCCTCTGAAAGATTCTGGGGTAGAAATGTTCTGGACCTAGAGAACAACAATGGTAAAAGGTTTTCAGTCAGGAACAGTTTGGCATGTTCTGAAAACTAAAAGTCTTTACAGAATGTTAAGTGGCTAATGAATGATGAGTAAGCAGTAGAAAATAAGTTAGAGGATGGAGGGGTCTTGGATTGTACCGTAAGCATTATGGGAAAGTCTTCAAGGTTTAAGTAGGGGTGGGCATGGCAGAATCTAATATACAATTGAAAAACATGCTTCTAATAAACAATTGAAAGGAATCAATAATTAATAACTTTCCAAACAGAAAGAGTACCAGATGAGTTTACTGGTGAATTAGGCCAAGTATTTAAGGAAGAAATTACATCAATTCCCTCCAATCTTTCAGGAAACAGAAGCAGAGGGGATATTTTCTAAATGATTGTATGAGGTTAGCATTATCCTCATAACAAAATCAGGCAAAAAGCATTATAAGAAAACTACAGACCAATATATCTTATAAACATAGATGCAAAATTCCTCAACAAAGTGTTAACACATCAAATCCAACAACATATAAAAAGAATTATGCACTATAACCAAGTGGAATTTATTCCAGATATTCAACACTTGAAAATCAATATAAGTCCAAAGGATAAAAACAAAAATTACATGATCATACCAATAGATGCAGAAAGAGTATTTGACAATACAATACCCATTTATGATTTTTTTTTAAATCAGTAAACTAGGAACAGTGGGGGAACTTCTTCAACTTGATAAAGAATATCTATAAAAATAAAAGTACAGCTAACATAGTATTTAATGGTGAGAAATTCGCTTTTCCACTGAGACCAGGAACAAAGCAAGGATAATCCCTGCCGTCACTGCCATTTAACATCATACTGAAAAATATAGCAATGCAATTACAAAAGAAAAGGAAATAAAATGTACTCACATTGGAAAAGAGAAATGAAACTGTCTTTATTCCTAGGTAATATGATTGTCCATGTAGAAAATCAGAAAGAATCAACAACAAAAAACCCAGAATTAACAAGTGATTATAGTAAAGTTGTAGGATACAAAGTTTAGGCTAACAAAAGTAAACTTCTTTCTCATAAACCAGCAATGAACTACTGGAATTTGAAATTGAAAACACAACATCATCCCTCATCAACTAAATACATACGAACCCAACAAAATGTTAAGGGATCTATATGAGGAAAACTATAAAACTCTGATGAAACAAATTGAAAAACTAAATAAACAGACAGTCCATGTTCATGGATGGGAATATTCAACATTGACAATATTTCAGTCCTTCTATATTTGACGTATAGATTCAATGCAATCCTAGGCAAAATCCTTGCAAGTTAATTTATGAATATCAACAAATTGATCTTAAAGCTTATATAGAGAGGCAAAAGATACAAAATAGCCAACACGATATTGAAAGAGAAGAACCATATTGGAGGACTGACACCATCTAACATCAAGACTTGCTATGAAACTAAAGCAAATACAACAGAGTGGTACTGAAAAAGGAAAAGACAAGTAGATTCATGGAACAGAATGGAGAGTCTAGGAATAGATCAAGATAATGTCAACTCGTCTTCCACAAAGAACCAAAAGTAAAATAATGAAGTAAATGTGCTTTCACAAATGATGTTGGAACAACTGGACATTCATATGTAAAATAATAAATCTAGACAGACTCTACATATTTGACAAATGTTAACTCAAAACTGAGTCATAGTACTAAAGGTGAAATGACAAACTATAAAACTTCTAGGCCCGGTGAGATAGCTCAGTGGCATAAGCGCCTGCCTGGCAAGCGTGAGGTCCTGAGTTGGACTCTCGGTATCCACATAAGGAAGAAAAGGGCCGGTGATATTGCTCAGTGGCACAAGCGCTTGCTGGCAAGCACGAGGTCCTGAGATAGATTCCCAGTACCCACATTCAAAAAAAAAAAAAACTTCTAGAAGATAACACAGGAGAAAACCTACATGCCTTGGGGTGTAGTGAGAACTTCTACACAATATCAAAGGCATAATCCCTGAAAATGGAGGATTAACATACTTAAAAACTTCTGCTCTGAGAAATGCAATATCAGGAGAACAAGAAGACAAGAAACACAATGAGAAAATATTTGCAAAATACATCTGATAGGGCCGGTGAGATGGCTCAGTGGCGTAAGCGCCTGCCCGGCAAGCGCAAGGGCCTGAGTTTGACTCCTGGTATCCACATACGAAAAAAGGTCCGGTGATATCGCTCAGCGGCACGGGCGCCTGCTGGCGTGTGAGGTCCTGAGGTCGACCCCCGGTACCCACACAAAAAAAAAATACATCTGATAAAGAACTGTTATCCAAACTAAACAAGGAACTCTTGAAACTCAACAATAAGAGAGCAAACAACTTAATTTAAAAATAGGCCACTGTCTTATCAGACATCTCAGCAAGAAGACACACAGATGGAAATAGCATATAAAAATATGCTCCACATTGTAATCATCAGGGAAATGCAAATTTAAAAGACTGCAATACCACTTTGTACTTACTTGAATGGCCAAAATCCAAAACACTGATAACACCAAATCCTGGTGAAAATACGGAGTAACAGGAACTCTCCTTCACTACTGGTAGAGATGCAAAATGGTGCCCAGTAAGGAAGAGGGTTTGGCAGGGTTTTTTTTTTTAACCAAACTAAACATTCTCTTATTATACATTCCAGCAATCTTACTACTTGATGTACACCCAAAGGAATAAAAATATTATGTGGACACAAAAACCCACATGTGGATGTTCGTAGTAGCTTTATTTATAATTCCTCAAGCTTGTAATAACCTTCAGTAGATGAGTGGATAAATAAACTACAATACATCCAGACAATGGAACATTATGAAGTGATAAGAAGACATGAACTATCAAGTCATGAAGAGACGTAGAGGAAGCTTAAATACTTACTACTAAATTAAAGGGCCAATGTGAAAAGGCTAATATTGTACAATCCCAACTATATTCCATTGAGGAAAAGGCAAAACTGTGGAGGTAGTGAGAAATCAGTGGCCCCTGGGGTGTGGAGGGAAATGGGAGGGATGTATAGACAGAGCAAGGATTTTGGGAGCAGTGAAAATAGTCTATGATAAGGTAATGGTGGATATATGTGGCGGCACCTTTGTCAAGACAACACCAACAGTGATAATGATGTGTTATGAGTTCATCAGTTATGACAGATGTGCCACTGTGGTGAGGGATGTCGATAATGAGGGAGGCTGTGTATGTGTAGTATAAGACATTCCGTAGCGCTTCTCTAGTTCGGTGGTTCAGCCATTTTCAGATGGGAAGCATGTGCTGAGTTTGCCATACTCAGACAAGCCTACATGGGGAGGGACTTACCTTGCAACTGATGTAAGAAGAGATTTCAGCATCCTTTCCTATAGTAGCTTTCTTTCTTCAAACTACACTGTAAAAAGAGGGAAGAAACAGGCTTTTAAATAAGGCAAACATATTAAAATCCCAGCCTCATTATATCACCTCTCTAGCCTCAGTTTTCTTCTCTGTGAAGTGGAACTAATGGGCCCTCCTCTTAGGAGGGCTGGGCAAATGAAATGAGAAATTATGCACAGAAGCACTGAGGAAATATTAACTTCCCTTTTCCTGGGAGTGGCATCTCTTAGGGACATGGTACAAGGAACCACTTTCCTCATGTGCTTCCCAGACCAGAAAGGATCATGTTCAGAAGTCACCCATGTGTTTGTGTATGCGTGAAGGTAATGGGACTAGAGGCATAGGCAGCTCATTTCAACCTACTTTATTCAAACAAGAAACTAGAGCTAAAAGTTTTTAAAATGTCAAGAGAAGCAGTCATGGAAAAGGTTTGCCCAACTCCACGTCAAATCAAACCACCGCGTCACACCTACTTTGTGACAAAGCCATGTGGGCTAGCTTTTGTGTGGCCACACAGCACACTGTTTCAAAGATCATTCCTCTCTGGAACACGCTGTGGGAATGTGATTTGGATAGTGAAGCAGATTTGAAGAATTTGGATCTGCGTGTAAAGAAAGGGCCAAGATGAAGGTTGGAGTAATAACTTTCACCCGACAGCAAGTGGAGGGGTTTACTTGGGTAAATGGTTTTCTAATTGACAGGTTTAGGCCCTGGCAACTGCAATAGAAGTGGAGTCCAAATCCTTTTGAGGGACTGTAACTCTAAAAGCTGTGTTAATGCGATAGATTAAATGTACCAAAGCTGAGACAGCTCAGCAACAGACCCCTGGGCTGCAGATTGCCTTTTCCTGCTTTCACAACTGTTTATTTTGATTGCTATAAGTGTTGCAAAATCCCATTGCCTTTCTTTCAAATTTCTGACCCACTTCTACCCATAGTGCTGGTTCATTTGAACTTTAATCCAATTTTTGATTCATCACAAAGCCTCTGCTAATCATGTGGTCAAAGATTTGGGGTGGTAAAGTTTGGTCACCCTGTACAACGATATGGATTTTCCTTTTTCCACACATTTTTAACTTGCGTATACATTTTACCCATGTTTCCCCTGCAGTATCAGTTTATGCTGCATAACAAACAACCTCAAAAAATCTCAGGGTCCCAGAGGTTGGTGGGTGACTATAGTGTGGCCAATCTACAACGTGGTGGAGCAGCTGTGCTTTAGAGCTTAGGATATTGGGTTGGCTCTGGGGTCTGGATTGAGTTCAGGTGTTCTCCACAGGCCCCTCGTCCCACTGGGACCAGCAGCTAACCGATGGCCTGTCTTCCCAGCAAATGGAAGAAGCTCAAGAAGACACCAATTATAGAAGGCAAAGCAATTACACCATCCAAACTTCTGCCTACTACATTGGTCAAACCAAGGAACATGGCCAAACTCAAAGTCAAGGGGCAGGGAAATAAATATACTTCTCTGCTTGGAAGAAGAAGGAAAGTTATATAGCAAAGGGTATGGACCTATGATTCTAACAAAAGGATGTACAAAGAACTGGGGACCAGCAAATCAATCTGTTCTTTAAGTCCTGGTACTGGTACTGGTCCTGGTCTTGGATAGCTGTAGGTCCCGTGGAGTATTTATTTTCATCTTCTCACCTTCTATTGCATTTGATCTCCTATTTGGAAATTTTTTGGATCCCACTAGTCTGTGTGTTGAGATGAAGCCATATGAATCACAGCAACTCTAACTACACTAGCTGTACTCCTATTGGTGGAATGTAAGACCCACTTCAGAAACTTCCCCGAGAGTATCAGACATGATCTCACAAAGACTTCTTTCATATTCTTCTGCCTGGGCACCCCCTTTTTGATGCTGTTGCTGATACCTTTGAATCGTCCAAGGGAGGCGCCTCAGCAGCGTCTGTATCCCAGCTCCTGTATTACGCTCTCCCAGAGCGGTCACACCCTGACCTCCGAGTTTCAGAGAGGCAATGCATTCTTCGTAGTTTCCACTCTGTGGCCAGAGAAATAACACTGCATGCTCCTCTCACACACCTGTCATCCACCTTGTCGTGTTCTCCAGAGGAGCTGCTTATTGTCCCCACACAAAGCCTCATGTAAGAGGTGCTATTGGGTCCCTTCTGTGCCCCTCAAGTTTTTCATTCTTCACCAGATAATTTTTCAGAACTTTTTTCAGAATTGGAAAAGGCTACTCTACTTGTGTGTACAGGAGACTAGAGATGCCAAGGAATTAACAATAATAACCTCAGTGAGTGCTAGTTCTGTCCATACAGTGCTTACCAAGTATATCGTACAGTCTGGGACTCCTTAGGAACAATCATTTCACTTCCAGGTATTCCACGGTGGCACTGTAAAATTTAAGTGTTGAACCCAATGGACACCAAGCTTCCTTCCATTTTCAAACACTCTATGGATCTGTATATTCTGATATATATGTATCTGTCTATGTGTGCTTCTTAAAGGGAAGTTTTATGATAGCATTTCTGGAATATATTCTTAGACCATAAAAGGAGACTGCTAAAAGCAGGAAAGTCACTCAGTGGAAGCATGGGTATTTCTTACAAGATGTTATTAAATTTGGCCCACACTGTTGTTGGTCAGAATGATGAAAAGGAAGAATAAAACCCATACTTAACTCATCAAATACTTATTCAGTGCCTAGTATTAGCCACAAGTTGTTTCAGCCACTGAGGACACCACATTAAACAAACACACATTCTCTGACCTCTTGGAGCTTACTGTCATCTCAATTCTTTTTTTTTTTTTTTTTTTTTTTTGTACCGAGAATCAAACTCACGACCTCGTGCTTGCCAGGCAGGCGCTGTGCCACTAAACTATGTCCCTGGCTTTGTCATCTCAATTCTTACAGCTTTACTGAATTAAGGTTACTTTGCTACAGGTCAATCCCAATTCCATCCTTCCCCAAATGCCCAAAAAGAATTATTATAAATGCCATTCCATAATTTATCATTTTATTCTATAACTTTTGGAGGCACTATATGCCATGCCTAATATTGCCCAAGCATGGCCTGAACAGAAGAGGAAGAGTCATGCTCACGAATATTCAGGAAAGGGTGGCAGAATTGTGTCCAGAGGAGGCTGAGCTCCACTGTGACCTGTGGGGAGATCTTTAAACAGCAGTTGTTCAAGATAAGCCAGGGAAATGCGGAGACTTCAATGTCCATCCTACCTGATTGGCCTGTGCCCTTCAGAATGTTAAAAAAAAGAAAGAAAGAAAGAAAGAAAGAAAGAAAGAAAGAAAGAAAGAAAGAAAGAAAGAAAGAAAGAAAGAAAGAAAGAGTTAAAGTTTGAGAAATTCTGAAGACAGGGAAAATCAGCAGGGAAGAGAATGAGCAGGGGACAGAGAATGATTAAAACATCAAAAAGGAAATCAGTAAATTTGAAACCTCGAACCTGGAAACAATTAGGGATCAGCTGGCAACTGTCAAGAATCAATATAAGAAAGATGTAATTTTTAATAACTCAGAAATAAAGTGTGCTGCTAGCATGCTAGGAACTGGGGGAGGGGGTGAAAAGAAACGAGGAAAAATGTGGTCTGTTAGCAATTACTGCAGATGCCAGGGCCAGCTTAAAAAAGTCACTCTCACCTTCTCAATGCAGCACCCGTGTTGTGTTTCTGCCTCAATGCAGCGCCTGCCAGCCTGGCATCTCCAGGTTGCAGCCAGCATTTCTACTGCTCACCTAGTTCAAAACACAACATATCCAGGATTCCTCTACATGTCTTCACTCCAAACAGAGATGTTTCCACTGCCCTCTTCTCCTCCAAGGAAGTTAGGGCTATGGGAAACTTTTTATTAAAGAGCTCTTGGTTTTAAATGAACAAATGTTTATCTGGCCATTTATGTATGTTCTTTATGGATATCTTTAAATGTGAAAAGCTTTCAGGGGCAACAATAGTAATTTAAGCAATCACTCTCCCATTTGGCAAGTTTTTATAGATTTTACAAAGAGGAGAATGTGGAGCCAAACTGGAAAATATCTTTTCAAGGGAACTGAGGATAAGCACAACTTGAAGATTGCTTTGGACACTTAAAAAATAAGTCTTAACATCATGACACACAAGAAGACAGGAGGATCTCTGGAAAGGTTAGACCAGCATTTTGCAAAGTGTGCTGTCTAGATTATTAAATTTTGAGTGACCTTAATAGGCATTGCATGAAAAAACCAAGCAAACAAAATAGGTCCCAAAATCAACTGCATGGGGCCGGTGAAATGGCTCAGCGGTGTAAGCACCTGCCTGGCAAGCGCGAGGGCCCGAGTTCGACTCCCGGAACCCACATACGAGAAAAGGGCCGGTGATATCTCTCAGCGGCATGGGCGCCTGCTGGCGCGCGACGTCCTGAGGTCGAGCCCCGGTACCCACAAACAAACAAAAAAAATCAACTGCATTTGCAAAGTGTTGGGTTATACAAAGTTAAACAGACTCCTTTCTTACAGGACTTTTGAGGTCCTTTATGGGATCTGAATGGGATTTTGAGTTTGCAGGAGTACAATTTATTGTTGTGCCGTTTAAAGTCCAATCGCCAATGGATCATTTTCTCATTGATCACCTCGCCAAGTTTAGGTACTAGTTAATTTAGATTTTTCTCTTTAACTCGGCAGGTGTCAATATCTTAAGTACACTGAGTTTCAACAGTGATTATAGAAAACACCTCTGGCATTCTTTGCAAAGATCATTTTTTCTCTTAAGGTTTATGGGATAAAAAGAAATCTTAATGTTGCTTGCTTCTTAAGCCCTCTGATGTTCAGAAATGGATGCATTTAATTGTGGCCCAGTTAGTTTGACCCCATTCAGGATCCTAGTGCAGCTTCAGGCCAGTCTTAATGCCAGTCTCATTTGACCTTGGTGTACAAGTAATTGTTCCCTGCTTTGTTTCCCTGTAGCTGAAAGTTATTAGAGCTGAAAGGGGCCGGAGAGAACATTTCTCCCAGCAATTTAAGTTCACAGCTGAGGAAACTGAGGCCCAAGATGGAGCAAGACTGCCTTCAAAGCTATACAGCCTTTTTTCATGGAAGCCAATCCTTACAAAGTCACCCAGAGGACTAAACCATGCCCCTTCTCTCTGCACGTCTCATGCCTAAAGAAACTTACATTTTCTCCAGCCTCGTATCTCACTTAGCTCTTCGGGAGTCTAAAGCAGTTCGAATGAGCCACCATGTGCCCTGTCACAGACTGGAGCACATTAAGGGCAGGAAATTAGGCAGGGGCATGTTTGTAGATCCGGTGCCGATTACTCTTCCACTCAGCTTGTGCATCCACCAATACGGAATGGATTTATCTCTAATTTATTAAAGGTTGGTCAGCATGGATTGATAAAGGAAAGACCATGTCTGATAAATTCACCTAAATTGAATTCTTGGGCCACATTACCAAATCAGCAGACATAATTTATCTGGATTTCAGGAAAGCATTTAGTGCTGTACCATATAACAGATGCAGTTACTAAGGCAAAGCATTGTGCAACGGTTAAGTGTCAGGTGGCGATTCTGGAAACAGGTTTAAAATGGCCCAGAACCCAACACTGGGTGCACCGACAGGAGACACTTAAGAGTACAGACAGAGGGGTCAGTCTGGGGGTCATTATTTCAAAGTGTTTGACCCTAATTATAATTTAATTTCCACAATGGTCATATCTCTTGAGAGCAAAATTGGGATGAAGGGGACAGTTTTAAAAGGAACAGACTGAAAACAAGTTCTGAATTTCTTTTTTCAATCAGCCTGGCTCAAGGGGAGATGAATGAGTTATTCTTCCACCAAATGAACACAAATAAACAAAAGAGCAAAGGAAGCCAAAGCCTTCTGTCCAAAAAAGGAATGCAGTGATGAAGTCTGATGGTGACAGTGATGAGAGGCAGTAGGTTTCACTGAGATTCAAGCTCAGAGAATCAGAGTGGATTCAGTGCAAGCAAGGAAAATGACATGTAGGGTTCCTGAGATATAAATAGACTCAAATAATTATGTAACTACGAGTCATTAATATCCTTGTGTTGGCTTCAAAAGGCATGCGCTCCTAACTCTGGTTTGAATTTACCTCTTCTTAAAGTCAAGATTTATGCATCAGCCTTACATCTTTATCCAGGCAATGTGGAATGGATTTATCTCTAATTCATTAAAGGTCAGTCATCATGGATTGATAAAGGGAAACCCATGTCTGATATATTTACATAAATTGAATATTTCCTCTGAGCTACTGCAAAGGTGACCTGAGGTGATCTTCATCAAGAATTCACCCCAGCTGCCTTCTACTAAGATCTAAGATCTAAGATCTCTGCCTGTTGTCCTCCCAACTCCTACGAATTCAAGCGTGGAGCAGTAGCAGAGTTCAAGCTCATCCTCTTTCTTGGAACAAGCAGTAGAGTTTGGCATTAGTCCCAGGTCTCCCCCCAAAAGTGGAAGCTGAATATTCCACAAACACTGAGCACCCCACAGTAACATTGAGCATGTACACATGACATGTCACTTGGGCACCTGTCTCCATGCCTCCATCCTCCACTCCACCCTGGTATCTCAAAATGGCCCAGACAACAGAGCCATCTCTGGCTGATGCCAGCTTCTCTCTGGAAGTTCTCCTTTTGTTTGGGCCCATGAGAGTGTGGTGGTTAATTTTACCTGTCAGCAGAGAAGGTGTTTTTGTCCAAGCTTTGAGCAAGCGATTGTCCCCCATGATGTGAGTGTGTTTTATCCAATCACTTAAAGACTTTAGGAGAACAAAAAGACCAGCCTCCTGAGCAGGAGGCAGTTCTTCTGTAGACTGCTTTTGGACCTCATCTGCATCACTGGCTGCCAGTGCACACTGAAGATTTGAATTTACAGTCCCCATGTTTGTATACGGTAACTCCTTTTCCACTCATCAATACATCCTATTGGTTCTGTTTCTTTGGAGAACAGACTCATACACAGGGGTATCAACAATACTTCTATGCAGATTTTTTGAGCCAACAATTTCAGGTGAATCTCAGTGTCTACTTTGTCTTTTTCTAGAAAACTCCCTGGGTCTACATTAAAGAAGGAGGAGGAAGAGGATGAGAACATGAAGGAGGAGGAGGAGGAGCCATGAAACAGTATGTAATAGCAAGGAGTAGATTATAGCTCTTTTCCAAGAATTCAGAATTTCAGAGATGATATCCTGACTCCTAGAGTCACAAACAATTGCTCTTTCAGCATTGAAGACACAGCTCTTTAATCCTTCTCAGCTTTTTTAAAAATCAGTTTTTTATTGAAAAACTGTAGCCTGAAAGGTTTGAGCGCCGTCACCTTGAATCTCCTTCATAGCAGACTCCTTGGCTGTTACCACATACTTCTCAAAGCACCATCCCCTGATCCTTAGGAGCCATTGGCAGTTTACAGCTCCTGTGTTTTGGCTAAAAGACTACATTCCCTGTTCCAGAGCCCTTCCAGTTTCTCCCATGGAATCTAATCTCAAAGGCTGCCCTGGGAAGAGGGCTCTAAATTTAAGGCCAGAAAAGGAACTGAAGCAACCCAAATTCTGGGCCATCCATTGAGAACTAATGGTGCATCTGTCCCATAGAACGGGTACAGTTTACAATTTTTGAATGAGCAGACTGGAGTGATTAGTGTTAATTACGTTGCCAGTTCGTTTCCAGACAAAGCAAAGAAGAGTAGAATAAGCTCAGCTGAGATGAAGAAAAGACTGCTTCCCCTCACCTGCCCGGGAACCCCAAGAGTCCCAGGTAGAAGCAGATCAGGCACAGCCCAGTGCCCCTTTCAAGGATGTGAGAGTGGGGAAGGGTTCCCTCCTGACAGCGCTGGGGCAGGTCATGACAATTCTATCCTTAGCCTGACTCCAAGCCTCCAGAGTTCTGAGGCCTGAGGACTCTCCCAGTGTATGAGCATTAGTTGAAGAAATGAGTTGGACCACCTCACACCTCAGAAAAATGCCTATTTCTTTCTCGAAGCCAAAGGGTTTATAACAGGGCCAATTCACATGCCCTTGTGGAAGAACAATTTCTGGGAATCTGCACTGATAATCAAGCAGTGACATTTCAGGGTATTTGTCCATTAAATATATAAATCAGTGAAGACTTTTTCCCTCTCAGTCTTCAAAGTTATGAGTAGATTTTAAATATAAATCTACAAGTAAAAGGTACAAAGCTCTAAGAACATACATAAGTCTAAAGGATTTTCTGGATGAATCAAGCCTCATTTTTCTTCTCTTTTCTTTTTATTTAACTCACTGCAACATTGAATAACAACAGTACTTACCATGTTGGTTTCTCAGCCCTCCATTGGTACTCTGAAATGTTTCCACCCTGTGACCAGTGATTTGAGAATTTCTACCTGGATTCTATTACGTATTTCATCAATAGTCAGAGAGGAAAACAGAAAGCACTCTGTCCGCAAGCAGGATATGGTAAGGCCCTCTCCCATTTTAATGGTCTGGCTCCCACTTTTACACCGAAGATGATTGACAAAATAGTGATGGTGTCTAACCATAGTGCATTTGAAACATTCTCTAACAGACATGTTACAAAAATGTAAGCTTTCCAGAATGCCTCATGACAAAATATGAGAAATAAAGACTGTAAACCATCCTGTGTATTGGAAACCATTTTGATTTTGTTCATTTTTGTCGTCATAATTATGTAAATTACCTCCTGGGGCTGGAAACACCAATCCTTACATCTCCATGACTATTTTCCAAATTTATGTGGGGACAGATGAAGAACGTGGTATAAGTAGGAAATTGGCCGAGAGAGTTGTGTATCTGTAAGGCAGTCCAGGGACCCTGGTCCATATGGATGTATACAACAGATTTCAGTAGGACCTGGACTACACATTTCTATTAAATGTGTAGATACCACTGTAACCACTATACTGACAATGAGATTGAGGGCCGAAAAGATAAGTTCATATATCCAAGTGCAAACTATTTAGATATGGAGCTAAGAAAACTCAGTAGTGGGCCATACCCTCACTAGACAAATGGATCTTTGGAAAAGACCACTACCTCCAGAGGCACATCACCGTTGAGAAATCTTGAACTTGATTTAGAATAGAGCCTCCTGAGCCCTGCCTACCACCTCATATCGCTTGTAGCTATTCAACTGCGGAAAAAGATCAAACATGGAGAGAGGGAAGGACGAATTTTATGGCTTCTTGTCTTCTGTTCCTTCTTCATTTGGTCACAACTTTTGAGCTTTATATGTGATGTTATTTTGACCTGGTAGGTTCATGTCTTCTTGAGTTGTGAATGCGATTTCTTTTAATTTAACATGGGAGGCAAGGAAGACAAGGCATTGCAATGATTCAGTGGAGATTTTGGGATAAGGCCACATTTGTAGTATCATAAAATAGCTTCCCAGTGTCATTTGAAATACTGCCAATTCACTTATCACTAGCATGTTCCTTAAGAACAAAGCCTCTCCTCTCTCCTCCTGTCATCTTGCCAACAGCATTATTGCCACAGCAAGTGACAAGATGGGATGGGATAGAAGTGTACATTAATTGTATTCTGAAGCCTGCCATAAATTCACTGCACTGAATCTGGATGGGGAGATTAAACAGCATTTAAGAACATTTTCCAAAAAATTACTTTTTGTGTAGGACAGAAATAAGATGACAGAGGACGACTCTGATTTATGTATCTTTTATGCAAAGTCCCTGCTTCTTAAGGAGTAAAATGAAGCTTAATCCCATATAACCCTTTCCAGAAACTTTTCAACACTCTGCTAACAGTGTATATCCCCTGAATAATGCCATTACCTGGTGGACCATGATGTGAACCAAACCATTTTAGGGAACCTAAGGGACATAGCCAGTATCAAGGATTGAAGACAGAAGTGACAAGTACTTAACAAGGAAGAGATTGAGAATGTGCTAGAAAATTATAAATATAGGAACTAAGGGTTAAATAGAGTGACCATTTACTTTATTATCCAAATTGAGATACTTTTGAACTACAAGAGAACTACTAGAAACATTATGCCAGGATAGCTGGCATAAACTGCAACTATCCTCTCAATTTATAATGGATAGGCATCCTAAACATAACATTTCTTGGCAAAAGAACTTAATGATGCAAAACATGTGTCTATTAAAGGCAGAAATTAATGACAAAGTCAGGGAGAGGTACTGTATTAGATTTTGGGGGTTGGCAAAGCACCATACAAAGTACCATAGACTGGGTGGCTTCAACAACAGAAATTTATTTTTTCACAACTCCGGAGCCTGGACGTTCAGATCAAAGCATCAACAGAATTGGTTTCTTTTGTGGTCACTCTCCATCGTTTACAGTGGCCATCCTCAACATTTCCGTGGTCTCCCTTGGTGCCTGTCTGTATCTCAGTCTCCTCTTCTTTTACAGACATCAGCTATATTGGATTAAGACCCACCCTAGTGAGTTCATTTTACTTCATCTCTTTTAAAGACCCTGTCTGCAAATACGGCCACATTCCAGTATATATCGGCATAAGAATTCTGAGAAGACACAATTCAGCCCATAATAGGCATCGATCCCTAAACAAAGACCAGCGATTTATAAAGGCAGTTCATGCATCCAAAAATGGCTGAGCCCTTCTAAAGAAATCAAGAATTCCAAGGTGAGTAGCTGCTCAAACTCACCAGGTGGAGGTCATCTGAGGCTGTGGTCACAAGCCAAAAGGAGGTGGAGCAAAGTTTCACAATTAGGAATGAAATTAATGTTTAAACTATTTATCCGAGATGCTATGAGCACTGCGCAAATATGAGCCACCGAGCTGGAACAGGGCGTAGGAGGTTTCCTGCTGTATTCAGGGCTAAACTTCAGTGAAGGATAATGGAGAAGGCTTACTGGTAAGTTTAGGTCCAGGGCAAAGGCTGGGGGAATGAGGGTGGCAGGGTATTCTAGGACCCAAGGAAACAGTTACTTACTAACTGTATAGAAGTCTCACAATGTTTTAACAAGGCGTGTTAGTTACTTTCCTTGTCATTGAGACAAAATATCCAACATCTGCAACTCAAAGGAAGAGGTTTATTATGGCTCACGGTTTCAAAAGTTTCAGTTCCTGTTTGGCAGCTTAAACACAGAAATAGCATAGCAGAAAAGCTTCTCATGTCATGGTGACCAGGAAGCAGAGAGTGAAGGAAGGGCCAGAGAGGGAGATGCCCCTGCCCCAGTGACCTGCCTCCTTTGGCTCCACTGCACACTCAGCCACCAAACTCACCAGTAGATGATTCCACTAACCAGCACAGCAGCCGCCACTTTCTATAAGCCCTGCCTCTGAGCCCCTGAAGACTTTGACATTCTTGATTTAAACCATAACACAACCAGTACAACCATACCTGTGAGGAGTAGCTGTATATCAGCTACTAGTACAAGAAATGAGAGTTGAGTCTTATCCATTCCTAGCTATATAGGAATTAGACATACACAGTATGGTCAAAAAATACAGTGAATGCTGCTGCTGCATGCCATCCAACAGAAAGGCAGGGATTTTCAATGAGAAGCAATGCATCAGACCTTAGGAACAGTGTGGCCAGTTTCAGCTTGTTTGGTGCAGTCAGTCTGTTGTGAGCTATGGTTGAGAGAAGATGTAGTTTAAAGTGTGCCAGGCTGGTGATTCGGCTCAGCAGCATAAGCGCCTGCCTGGCAAGCATGAGGTCCTGAGGTCGACTCCCAGTACCCACATAAAATAAATAAATAAATAAAGTGTGCCATAAATCATGGATAACAACACATTAATATGAAATTTTGTCAGTTTCATTGGAGCTCTGAAGCTGTTTCAGCTGTTTAAGAAATATTATCACAGGAGATGAAATTTGGATTTTTGGTTATGCTCCTGAAACCAGAGTTCTCAATGGATATTACCCAGTTCTCATGAGAAAAAAGCATGTCGCTCAAGATCCAATGTCAAGGGGATGTTAACTGAATTTCTTTACCTTGATGTAATGGTGCGAGCTGAGTTTGTACCCAGGAACACTACAGGGAACTCTGAATATTTTAAGGGATTGTAGAGTGTTTAAGAAATGATGTGGAGGACTGGTGAGATAGCTCAGAGGCATAAGCACCTGCCTGGCAAGCGCGAGCTCCTGAGTTCAACTCCTGGTACCCATATACATAAAAAGGGCCGGTGATACTGCTCAGCGCCATGGGCACCTGCTGGCACACGAGGTCCTGAGTTTGACCCCCGGTACCCACAAAAAAACAAACAAACAAAAAAGAAATGATGTGGATAGAAAGCTGGGAAATGTGCAAATGGTTTCATTTTCCATCATGACAATATGCTGTGTCACACATTACTTCTGGTGTAGTAATTCCTGTCAAATAAAAACATGACAGTGTGTCCATATCCACTGTATTAACCAGAGTTGGCACTGTGTGACTTCTGTCTCTTCCCCCAAAGTCAAATGAGCATGGAAGGTAAACATTTTGAATGAATTCAGGACATCAAGGCAGCCACGACAGCACAACTCAAGACTGAAAAGAGGACTTGCAGAGCTGCTCCAGAAAGTATGCCGCAATAACTGTTCAAAGTGAGAGGGAGTATTTTAAGGGGGGTTAGTGTCAATGTGTCTTTTACTGTAATATTTTTTTTAAATTTAAACATTCATCATATTGTTTGATCACACTTTATATTGTCTAGTAATGTTATCTCTTCAGGCTTTAGTATTCTAATCTGTATGAAAGCTGCATGTCCAGGAGCCTTGGGTACTTGAAGGTTCGAGACATTTACATTGCTATATTAGCAGTTTTTCCTAAAGTTTACTAGCACAAAAGACCAACCTTCAAAGGGGCTAGAAGGTATCAATTTCCATTTGCTTTCTTTCCTTTTCCCTTCCCATTTCTGCCGCTCAGAAATTATCTGGGAGGATATTGGAGGTTTTTGTTTCATAATCAGAACTTCTACTTTTAGCTTGTGACTATGAGATTAGCTTTTGAAAGTGATCAGTTGATGATTTAACAATAAAAATCCAGAGAGATCTTCATGGGCCAGGAAGGGCTTATAATATCATTCAAGAGACAAGATTCACATACATGGACAAATAAAATATCTTAGTAGAAACAAACTGTTCAATAACCATTTTTTATGTATCTTGAACTTTGCTCAATCTCCTGAATTTCTACATTTTATGAGCAGGGCATTGTATTTCCCAAATTTAAAAAGACAAAACAGGTGACAAAGTGAAGGGCATGGTATTACAACCTAGCTGAACTGATTGAGCTAAATGTCAGTGACTCCCCAACTTAGCAGCAGCTCACCTAGAAAATATTTTCATCGCTTCAAGTTGCATCTGTCCACACCAAAAAACAAACAAACAAACAAAAAAACATAGTTTGCACACTATTTCTATCATAATCCAATGTAACAAAAAATGTGCACAAGAAACAATGATAATTTCAGCCACTCTGGAAGGCCAAGGCAGGAGAATCACAAGTTTAAGCCCAACCCTGGGAAGTTAGTGACTTAGCCAGACTCTGTCTCTAAATAAATAAATAAACATTTTAAAAGGGCTGGGGATGTAGCACTGTGCAAAGGCCCTGGGTTTAGTCCCCAGTGCTGGAGGGAGAGGGAGACAGAGAGAGAGGAAGAAGAAAGAGGAGGAAGAGGAGGAGAAGGAGGAGAAGAAGGGAGACGGAGACAGGGAAAAAGAAAAGGAAGGAGAGGAGAGAAGGAAATCTTCCATTTCATTCCTAGATTTATTATAAACCCATTTGCAGAGAAAGTTGGGGGGAACTCTGGAACAGGAGTTCACTTTATGTAATAAATAACTCTAACCATAAGCCCAACATACACATCACCCTCTGCCTTACAGAGGGATTGGAAAACCCACCAAGCAAAAAGAAGATTGTGTTGTATTGCAGCTAAGTCTCAAGAATATATTGTTAGGAGACTCTTCACATGTTGTCTCTAATATGGAGGACAGAAAGAAGGGGAGATAATGACCACCAACAGTAGACAGGAAAATGTAACTCAATGTGGCAGCTCCAAGAAGATAGATGGCATGTAGAATCCCAAAGCACTCAGATTCACTTTAGAGTTTTTAGGTGATGATTCCCTTTGATTCATGACTGCAGATCTTAAGGGCAAAGAACCTAGCTAGAGATGGGATGCAAACAGAAAGAAAGGCTTCTCCAGCTGGGAAAACAAAAGATGTTTGGGATGATGTTGATGAAAGCTTTTTTAAAGTGAGAGGTACAAAGAGATTGTAAGAGGAAGGCAGCTGGAGCTTTTCCAGGTCTGCTAATGATGCATGGAGCTGCTGACACAGCAGTTCATCCAGCCGGTGCAAGAGTAAGGTGCGAGAGCGAGCTGCCTGGGGACCTGCCCTTTACCTTAGGCTTGGACCCTAAGAGTCCAGGGCCAGGGGGCTCCACCACTTGGTTTATAAGACTTTTTTTTTTCTCGAGGTCTAATTTAAATGCTTAATACTGGGACATACTTAACTAAAACTCAACTTAATTTTTCCTTTTTCAGACTTCATTCCCCTCAGCAGGTATTTGGTTTCTAACATCAGAAATCAATAGGGGAGAAGACGTTAGTCTGGGTTATAAAATGAAATGAAACGCCTCCACTTTTTCATCCTCTTTTACTGAAATGTGTGCTGCTTTGCTCATGAGGCTAAGAGAAACCTAACCTGGATGTACAATACTCACCCCGTTGAGTGATTTTTTTTTACCCATCCCAAAGACCCAAGGAACTGTGGGTCTTAGTAGTCATGTCTGCCCAGTTAGGAGGCTGTGTTTGTGTGATCTGAAAAGTAAAAGAGTGTGAGTGATGAAATATTGCATTTTAATTTCTCCTTTCTTCATGTCATTTCTCCAGATGAGACAAGATGACATGCACCAGAAAGTCAACACATGGGATCACCTTTAAACTTGTAAATTCAAATTACAGATTCCACATAGCCTTCTCCCCAGTACCACAAAGTGGTCTCTACCCTGTCCATCCCTACCTACTCCCAGTAGAGGAAACTCACTACCTGTGGAAGTAATTCATCCCGTCTTCACACTGTGGAATGAGACAGGCACTAAACCTGACAGAGCTTCTTTCCACATGGCTGCAGTAAGGCTGATGTGTCGCTGCCTATGCCTGCGCTCACCAAAGCCACGCCACGGAATCTGCCCTCCTGTTTATTTCCATATCTACAGCTGAGTTTGTCCCATGAAATCCAGTCTATGGAGGAATAATTCACATGCATTGGTGTTGGACCTCATTTGGGGGATAAAGCTTTGCTTCCAGCACTGTGGGTTAAATTTAGAACTTGGGAAGAATTTCATAGGAAGGGTTTTACACCTTGCAAAGTTACCATGGGGTGAGGCGAAGCATGGAGAATGTCCTTCTATAAGTGTCTTTCGACATTTTTCCGAGTCTAACAACTCCCTGAGGGGTTGGCAAATGTTAATACCAGAAAAAAGGAATTTGAGAGTTGCTCTTTTGTCTACTGGATCAGGTACTCCCAAACAGGGGCAAACTATGTCAGGGCTCAGCAAACTACGATCCATGGACAAAATCTGTCCCGTTGCCTGTTTGTACAAGGCCCTGTGAGCCAACAACAGATTTTACATTTTTTAGTGGTTGAAAAAAAATCAATAGAGTGGTATTTTGTGACACATGAAAATTATATGAAATCCCACATTTCAATGTCCATAGATAAAATGAAGTTTTCTTGGAAAATAGCCCTGTTCATCCATGTATGTGTTGTCTATGGCTGATTTCACATCATCAGAGCAGAGCTGAGCAGCTGTAACAGAGACCATATGGCCCACAAAGCCTAAAATATTTTCTATCTTGCCTTTAATGGAAAACTCTGCTGACCTCTGATGTGTATCCTCCCCAAGCCTTCCAGATCATATTGCCTTAAATTCAAGAGAGTTGTTTTATTTGCCTCGGCCTATATCCCCAGCTCATTGCTTATAAAGCTTCTTATATAGTGTCTGGAACATAGCAGATTTTTGATATAGATTGAGATACAAGAGCTCATACCAGATTCTTAATGAATGAATATAACCAATAATTTCATGATAAGGATAAGATAATAGAAGCTTGAAAGACGAAATGCCAGTGGTGCTTCTTGCTAGAAACAGCATAGCACAGAAAAGTTTTTCTTGATGAGGTTGAACAGTTAGCCCAAAGACACATACCATCATCTTTGCATGAGATCTGAAGCCCAGCAGCCGAGGCACTGGTTCTAGACTCTCTAGCTTGTAATTACAAAGCAAAACCTTCTAATGCCAATAACAAGATCAGCCTCTATATCTTTCAAGTGCAATTTTCTTGATTATAAGCACCACTGACTAAAGACATCAATTAGAGAGGGAGACTTCATAAACTCTGGGGCAACAGTTTAGTTAAAAACAACTTAGGAAGTGGTTTGGTTCCTTGACAATCACCCACCCCCAGCACACAGCATTCAAAGCAAATCCATTATTTCCCACAGCATGGAAGAAAAGAACCACCCTGCATTTCTTGTCGGGTGGCTCTTCATTTCTAAACAACATGGCTTTATGGAGGAAGTAGGGGCAGGAGATAGATTTCAGTTTGCATCTTCCTCTCTCATTATCCTATTTCAAAATATTTGGTCCTATTTGGAGGCTTCAAAACTCTTCGCGAGATAGCAGACAAAAATTGAACTGCGATCGTACTCTGCATCCTAGGAAGGGTTAGGGTTAGGGTTAGGGTTAGGGTTAGGGTTAGGGTTAGAGGGTTAGGGTTAGGGTTAGGGTTAGGGTTAGGGTTAGGGTTAGGGTTAGGGTTAGGGTTAGGGTTAGGGTTAGGGTTCTGCACAGAACCACCCAGATTAAGAAGGAGAATGGTAAAGAAAACCCTGGAGAAATTCCAGAAAGAGAATCAAGAAATATCTAATGCCCCAAAAAGAATGAAGACTATAGTTTATGTGCACTTTCAAACATTCACAATAAGAAAACTTGTACATTCAGGTATAAACTAGAGATTCAGTACTCATTGAATCACTCACTGTTGTTGTTACCTTATCAATAAAGCCTTTTTTGATTTATTGGGTTAGATTAAGTTACTGCCTCTTTATTATCCTTGTAGTTCTTCAAGCTGACTTTTTCCCAGCTACAGCGGATATGTGTATGTATATACATGTGTGTCTATGTGTACATATACATATGTGTATAAGTGTATATGTGCATAAATGATTAGCACGCACAGATGATTTTCGCTTAATGGCATACTCCAACCTCTAGAGAGAGTTCAGACCCTCAAGCCCTGAAGAAGAAGAGTTCTGTTGTGATTTGTGGGTCAAAAATACAAATTGGATGAAGGCAAGTAGGTGGGGCATTTGGTGAGAGAGCAACGAGGCTCCAAGCTCTTCCTCCTGCCCTTGGGTGTCCACTGTAGGATCTTTCTCCTTTCAGGATCTCCTTTGATCTTTTAGCTTTCTTAGAAAAACCATTTCTAAGAATTGACTCACTTTTCTTTCTCTTCCTGCCCATCCAGCTGCTGTGGTGACTGAGACCGAATGAGTTCTGATAGCTCAACTGTGATCTGAACTAGCTAATGAGAAGAGGGTACCATATTTTGTAAAATGCTGCAAATAATTTGTGAGGCGATAAATACTGAGATAGCAGTGTTCAGAGACTCAATTCCTAAAGGTAATGAATTAAGAAAACTTTATTTGTCTGCTGAATTTCCAATGCCTCCGGTCCACTCTTATAGAGGGAGGCTTCCTCTTGGGAGCAAAGCTAAATTGATCTCCTTAAGGAGATGCAGTCAGGAGGACAAGAGGAGGTGCAGGACTGGAGGGGGCAAAGAGAAGACTGGGATGAAAGAGGACTCAGGGAGCTGCATAGACAAAAGGAAAGGGGATTCTAACAAGTGTTTCTGCTGGTCTCCTTGAACGTGCATTGGAACCTAAAGACTGGAATTCCCTTTAAATTAACTTGTGGCTTTGAGTTTGTTTCTGAAACACAGCAGTGTTTTAAGACTGAACTACATGGTCTGCAGGTAAATTTGGGCTATACAAAAATGTTAATTTTTCTGTCTAACCCCTCTTGTACATTTCCACTGAAACACATTGAGGGCAGCTGGCTGAGGATTTCCAGGTTTGGGAGGCTTGTCTCATTCATCACGAAGAGTACCTGGCATGGATCAGCAGGTCGGAGCAAATGTTCAACATGAGGGATGAGAAATGGGGCAAAGGTCCACTTGGGGGCTTCATGCTGCAAAAACAGCTCAACCTGTTCAGCAAATTCTCAGGTGGGAACCAAGACTCCTGCATTGGGAGAGGTCTGGTGGAAGTAATCTGGTGTCAGAGGGGATAGTCATCACTCTGGAGCCAGAACAAATTGTCTTTTCAGGAACAAACTTCCAGAAAAATTATGGGGAGACTTTAAACGTTGGAGTCTGCTATTCACAAGGATTCTCCACCTATAAGTGTGGCTGCTTGGACTGTTAGATGATCTCTCACAAAAATCATCAGGACTTGGTCTTGGCATTAGTCCTAGTTTTGGGGCACTGTTACCTGCAGGCTCTTGGTTTAGTGGATGGCATGGAATTTGCTTTCTCAATATTTCCTCTTTTTTTTAACTGGCTACAAAACACAAGGCTGCAGGATAAACCTATTACTCCACAAGGAACAGACAGAGTCTGCTTTAACAGGAAAAGACACATTTCCAGAAAGAAATGTCTGTGTTGTTATGATATACGAAAGCTTACAAAGACAGCATAGTTTAGCTAATAGAGACCTAGGCCCCAAGACCACCAGAATTTCAATTTTAGCATCACTGTTGACTAACAGGGTGACAGCCCAAATCCATTAACTTCTCTTTGTCTCAGTGTCCCTATCTATAGAAGAATAAATTACATAGCCTTCATGGGGATTTGTAAGAATTAAAATAGAACATTTAAGACAACTAGAATAGTGTCTGATCCATAGCAAATGCTCACTAAATATGATCTGCCATTGTATCACATGCCCCAGAAAATCAAAAGCTGAGGAAAGATAAAGTTTGAATATGATTAAGTATATTTTTTGTTAGGAAATATATTTGAATTTTACAAATAAATTATTTTGGAGAAAAATAACATACTTTCAACACACATCTTGCAAAGTTGTTTCATAAGGAAAATATATTTTGTCTATGTAAATATATTACCTATATTCTAGAATCTACCAAGAACTTCTAAGAATAATTTCTAATGCTATTCTAGTTTCATTGTTTATTGCAGAATACATAAGAGCAAGAGTAAGGAAAAAATGTGCTTGCGATATTGTATGCAATAGTTTTCTGATAATTCTCTTGAAGAAAAAGAACCCTTACATATCTGATTGAGCATGGAACCCAATTGTCCTTGGGTTAACCCATGAAAATACAGAAAGTAGACTACCATGGTACTGCCCTAATTTCAGGGAGTAGTTCTCCAAAACCAAGTGCCAATTCTGGTTTGGTTGTCTAAAACTCATTTGGGGAACTTGTTACCATATGGCTCCTAGGTCCCTCCCCAGAATTCTACCAGGAAAAGAGCCCATATTCTACTGTTATTGTGGGTGATTCTTATGCACAGCCTTTTGGAGAGCCATTGTTGTGGGAAAAGTAAGTTTTTTTCTTTCCAGGAAGAGAAGCACCAACATGCTTTCAAGTCTCCCAGTTCCACAAAGGCAATGGGTGGGAATCTTTGATAGGAGCAAAGAGGAGAAAAAGCTTTGACTTCCACTGTGATTACCTTTAGAGGGTCACTTTCCCACCCTTCTGGAAGCCTTTCCTGCTGAGATATTTGATGGGGATCTTTTCTTCTTTTTCTTCTTTGTGGCATGATGCTGTGTTCATAAGTCCTCTGAGGACCACAGTAGATGCTGTGGGGAAAAATATGTGGTACAAGTGTCCTAGGCCTGCTGCTGGATAAAGGGATCAAGTAATTCTCCTGTCTCACATATGATATAGCCCTGTTCATTGGAGCAGAAGGCTACAGAGTTACAGGAAACCAGAGCTAACCGGTAATAACAGATGGACATTTTTTTCAGAATCTCTCTCTCTCTCTCTCACTCTCATGGCATTAGTAGATGTAGGTCAGGATCAGCAATCTGGGATTTCAGATAAGTGTTTCCACTGGAGTCACTTGTCCCCAATGTCCTGCTCCACACTCTTCCACAAGCCAGGCTCATTTTTCTTTCCACTCACTGGCCTGTATCAATCAAATATGTACCAGATGGTCAATATTATACAAAGCTGTGAAATAAGTTACATGATCCTTGCTGCTTGGCTTCTAATACTATAGGAAAGCATCTTAAACACTTAACATCTTAAACACTAAGAAAATAATAGCTGTTCTAAGAAGAGCTTGGAGATAGTCATCCGATGGAAGTACCCAAAATATACAGAATACAAATTCATATTGCTAAAATCCAGAGAACGTCCTCAGTTTCTGACCTTTCTAATACTTGGTTGATCAGTTCTTTCTCCCATTCTATGAACTCCCCTGAAATATTCCAATGAATCCCTTTTTCTTCCTTAAATTAGCCAGAATCACTTTCTGTTGCTTACAGCAATGTTCTCTAATTCATACTGATAAATTGGGATTATACTGTCATGGGGTGTTTTAGGAAACAGAGAAATGTGGGCATCAGACAATGAAACAATAGGGACATGGACAGAGGACATGAAGGAGAGACCAGAGATATTTTAAAACAACAAAATTTTGTTACAGGATTTACGTACATAAAGATGAAGGAAGATGACAGTTGTGTACTGCATAATGATGAACCACATATATGACAGGGCTACGCCATACCGAGCAGGTGTGCAGTAGGCTACATGAAGTAGATTTGTGTATGTACACTCTGTGATGTACACAGTGACAAAAATCACCTAACTGCACATTTCTCAGAATGTGTCCTCATTGTTATGTGAAGTTTGACTGTATATAATTGTACCTAACTTTAACTAATGTGTATCTTCGGTTATTAATGAGGTTTAACATTTTCCTATGTGTTTAATAATTATATCCTACTCAGGAAAAGTATCTATGTGTCTTTCCAGTTATCTATTACATTTTGTGATATCATTAAGGGCTTTCTATTTACTGTATTTCTTTTGATTATATTTTGCCATTTTACTGTATAGTTTTACCTTTTCACATAGTCAAATACATTAAATTATCTTATTGCTTTAACATGACATAATCATATCATGTCTCTACAAATAAAACAAATATATTTGCTATTATTCTTTGTAATTAGGAGTTTATTTTAAGAATCTAAAGAGTTTACCTTTACTTAATATCCAGTTATTCCAATGGCATTTATTAAGTAATCTTGGACCTTCCCATTTTCTAAAGTAAAAATAGTAAGGAGTGACAAAATGTCTATTTCTAAACCTAGCCTCTGACACTAACGACCTGCGTGACCTTGGGTAAGTCCCCCTGCTTTGATAGGTGTCAGTTTATACATCTTTAAAATGACTGGATTTGACTGAGGCCTCTTGCAGCATTAACATTTGATGGATTCTCTGAACAAATTAGGACCCTTAGTCAGTAATAAGGTGGGCGCCTCCTGACCGTGTGTCTGGAATGTTGCAATCCAGCGCTTTCCGCTGTTGCTATTTGCATTTCCTGGTTCGCTTACAGACGTATGTGGCCACACAACCAAGCCAAAGACCTGAGGCCAGGCGCATTTACTTCATTTAGGAAAGCTGTACAGGATGTGCCCGGCGACGTGAACGGTGACCAATGGGTTGTAAACAGCTTTGACCACTTGGCCTTGATCTTGGTGTTATGACCCCCATGGAGCCTCCTCAGCTGTGGAATGACGGTTACGCCACGCACGGCTTGGTGAAGGGAAATGGTATTTCCCTTAATTGGGGAGAGGAAGCACTGTGATATGGCGCAGCAGCAGGTCGCGTATTTCAATTGGATGCCACAGTAAATCACGACTAGCCTGGCCTGTCAGCTTCTTCTTTTGAGTTCAAAGACCCTACAGTCACAGCTTTGACTCCCTTGCCTAAGCCTCAGTTTAGCTCCACTCCTACCTCCCCCCCCCCCGTCTCTCTCCACTGCGCAGTATCTCCTACCCTGCTGGAAGGCTTCTCTGTGTCTTCTTCTAACTTTCTAGCACCTGTTGAGCACTACAGAGCTGGCAGCTATTCGTACATGGAAACCGTGTCTATACGACTCCAAACCCTGTGCTCTCCAGCTGTACCCATCACGGAGCTAACCCCCTAACACAGAGCAAGAGCCTCAGCAGTTTTGTACAAAGGGAGTTTGTCTTATTTCCTGTCCCAGGCCCAAATTTCCCTGAGAGGGGATCTTTTTCTCATTTGCACTTCTCAGAGTACCTAAAATAATGCAGTCCATTTAATAACTCAAAGAAATCATTCAACAAATGTTAGTCACAAAACACTAAAGATAAATGAGCTTAATAAGAGCATTGTTTTCAAGTACATGGTCCTTTTTTTTTTTTTTTTTTTTTACTCCTTCAGTAAATGCTGAAGTGGGTAAAAATGTTTATCCTATTTGTGGAGTCTGAGCTCCTCAGTGCAGAGAATCTTAAAGCTGAGATAGAGTACAGCGATTGTCGTGTTCAACTCTTTCATCTTGAATGGGAAGAAACCCAAGTCCACAAAGCCATCTTAGCTAAAGCTTTACTATGTTGAGGCATAGAGTTAAATCACATGGTTCCTGGTCATTATTTTTTCCACGATGTCATGTAACTCTTCCCAACATATGATAGATGTTCTAATCCTGCTCTAAAAATGTGCTGTTTATGTTAACGATATAGTAGGTATAATATTAAATTTGGATGAAAAATATTAAAATTATCTCATGACATTTTTGCTCATTAAGAAAAGAAGATATGTCTTAGTGCTGTCCACAGAAAAGGCTCAGGACCGATAACTGGTAGCAACGAGGAGCCTCAGCAACCTGTTTAACCTGCAATACCGTTTCCATCTAGGAGAAGCAAGAGATCTCTAAAGGGATGATGGCTCCTTGTCTGTGGTACTTTTTTGTGCTACGAAGGAAAAAAAAAGTAATTGAAGACTAATGGGGGTCATGTCAAAAGGACAGCTTGAAAAAGGATTCGCAAAGAATAATGACTATTACATATTTTAACATACAAAATACATAAAATTGTATGAGCTGGTAATGCGACCTTACAAACAACATACAAGCAAACAAGCAAACAAATAAACAAACAAAAAACCATAATTGGTCATCGTTTAGCGTGCTGGAACATCAGTGATTTGCTGTGAGACCTTATAAAGGGAAAGTATCAAACATTTGTTTAACTTTTCCTATACGAGCTGTATTTCAGAATTACCAAATTTTGTCAAGATAATATTCTTCTTTATGTTCTTTATAGAGGAATTCCAGCCAATAAAGAAAGAAAAAATAATGGAATTACAGAATTTCACTTGTACCACTGCTAATGAAATTGTGGTTTCAGGCAATGACCCCCAATGGATGTTAAAATCATTAAGTGAAACTTGATAATGCGAGGGTCATTATATGTCATAATACGATGTTGTAAGAAATATGCTACACAACTTTTTGCATAAAAATTTAAAACTGCATATAATAAGGCCTCTAAATCTAACTACAAATTTGGAAGAAATATGGGGAGTAGAAGAATCAAACAGCAGAAGGAAGTAATGAAACAAATCCAGGATATAGGAGAGTCAAGTGGACAAATGACCTAGTTTCTCCAACAAATCAACAACTTGGAAAAAGGGTTGGAAGAAACTGTTCAGTTTAAGGGAAATTTGTATGTAACGTGTGGATTTTGAATCCTTACTCAAACCAACCCGCGGGGGTGTGGGGGGTGGGGAGCATGTGAAGAAATTGCAGAAATATGAACATGGAATGACTATTATGTGATGTTGAAGAATTGTTGTTACTTCTATTATGGCATGGTAGGATAAAAATAAACTCATTATCAGTTACAGGTATCCACAAACTTGTACTAACCCTCTGAATACTTCCTTTGAATTTTTTCTTGCATTTATTAGTGCCTTTCTAGCATCATAACCTTGACCCCATTAGTCCCTAAATAGTTCCTCTATTGGCTTTTACTCCTCCTCTAAACAAAAATAAGATTTCAGAATAAATTTAGCTTCAAATTGATTATATTGACTTGAATGAATGCAGGTTTATTTTCCTTGTATGAAAAGTTCAGAAGTAGCCAATTCCCAGATTTGACTTAACAGACAAGGTTAAAACCGACATTCTTGTTTTATTTCTTAAACTTTCTTATATAATGGCAAAGCAGTTACTACAGTTACAGACAACACATCCATGTTCAAAGCAGAAAGCACAAAGAGGGATATGTGCAGATGCATCTGTAAATTTCTAACAAAACAAAAACATTCCCAGGAGCCTTCCCAGTATATTTTCCATTATTTCTCATTGGCCAGATCTGGAAAGTGGCAGTACATGGGTCAGGATTTTCCTGGCTATCTTAAACCTCATGACCCCAGCCTGGAAATGGGCAAGAGGGTGGCTCTGGACTAAACTGGAATTTGACTGGTAATAAAGGAGAAAGAGCTATGTGGGCAAGCAACTAACATACATGCAAGATCTACCCAGGTTAATCTTCCTAAAACAATTCATCAGTTCCCCTTGTACACTGTTCAAAAATTTTCAGTGGTCTTTGCCTAAGCAACTTTCCCTAGAGGGTTTTCGGGAGTGGTGGAAGATACTTCTGTCACTGAATTTGAATACTTACTACCACAGCTGAACATGTAACATGCCAAGAACAGAAACCAAGCTGACCTGTGATAGGGTACTATCCTTTGAAGAGGGGAATCATCCAGTTGATGACAAGTTGATTATATCAGAAACCTTCCATCTTAGAAGGGAAACAAATGTTTTATCCTAACAGAGACAGACACATGTTCTGGCTTTGGGTTTGTCTTTCCTGCTGCACTGCCTCAGCCACCACCGCTCTCTAAGGGCTCGCATGGTGGGTGTCTGATATGTTGACATGGGATCCCTCACAATGTTGCCTCAGAGTAAGGGCCAACTACATAAGAAAGGAGAGACGCAGAGGACACATGATAATGGGGTCTATTGGCCTCACCAAATGTGGGCACCATCCAGAAACCATAAGCATTGTCAGAATGGCCTGTTGAAGGGGCAGGCAAGGCTTCTGCTTGGAGCTGTCCTTGCCGTGGTGGAATGCCATCCTTTGAGATGTAGTTTATATCTTAAGTCATTTTCTTCATATGGTGCAGTGTCCTTAGTGGGATAATACATAGGTCTGAGGACCAAGACAAGGAGGTACAGATGGTCCAGCTGACCATCACTCCAAGTGAGCTACCTGAGGAATTTGTGCTTCCCATCTCACAAACTTAGGTTACATGTGTCTGGAACTCCTACCTCCTAGAGTAGAGTTGCCTCTATCAGGGGATACAGCAAGAGTTCTGCTAACCTTACAGCTAAAGCTGCTGCCTGGTCCTTTTGGGGTACTTATGCCAGTGGACTTGCAGGTGCAGAAAGGAATCACCTCACCAGTCTGAATAATTAATTCTGACCATGAGGAGGAGGTAGGACTTCTGCTACCTGAGGGAGGCAGGAAGAAATATGTTGTGTACAGGATCTGCTCTACCACTCTTTGTCTACAGTGAAGTCAGGTGTTCACTGTAAGTACTCAAGTAGATCGATGGAAGCCTGATAGATAGGCCCTGCCCCTATCCCCATGCAAGCCATTTAGACTAGAAGGAGGTCAAGCCAGGAAGTAGGGGGAGTATAGACGGGAAGGAGATAAGGAGAATCAGCTGTATCCTCAGGACCCAATGCTGCAGCTACAAACTACTAATCCTGTTGTTATAAGTTTTACTGTAAAATACCGTACAACAGCCAGGTTCTAGAGGAAGTTGTGACTGCAAGGGGAAAACTTAATGTGACAAGTAAGTGGATCTGGGGTTTGAAGCCAATGTGTTGGAGTCCTATCAGCTTCTCTTCACCAGGCTGATGTCCCCAATCTCAAGTGTGTTCTGTCTGCTGACTGCTCACAGCTGGCTCCTTCTCCAGAGAATTAACTTGGACCAAATGGGAGCTGCCTTACCAGAACGTTACTCATCCCCCTTCCCCAGGGTCTGGGGGACCACAGCTAGGTACCGAGGATGGATGAACATAGGGATAAAGCCTGGCCCCTTTGCCTCAAGGTGGGACAACTCTGTGGTGTCATCTGTACCTCAGAGTTCCTCCTGGGACGAGGCTGAAATTGGACTCCAGCTGAACCTACTTTCTTGGCTGGCTCCCTGCCCTGCTGTAACCTGCTTACCTCATTCTGTCTCCCGAGAACACTTTCTCCAAAACTCACCTTCTCAAGATTCCCATTTCAGGCTCTGCTTCTAGGAAACCTGATCTAAGATACTGTCTGTTTTGGATTAAACTGTGTCCCTCAAAAAGATTGGCTCACGTGGAACCATGAATGTGACCTTATTAGGTAATATGGTCTTTGTAGATGGAATCAATTTAAGATAAGGCCGTATTGGCTGTGGACGGATCCAAATCCAATGGATTGTGTCTTTAGAAGGGGAGAGGCACAGAGATAGATAAAAACACACAGAAGAAAGTCTTGGTGTCATGACGGGAGCAGAGATTACCCAAATGCTGCCATAAAAAGGGGCCACTAAGGATTGGCAGCAACTACCGACAGGAGGAAGAGATAAGGAAGAATTCTGTCCTGGAGGTGTCAGAGAGACCATGGCCCTGGTGGCACCTTGATTTCTAATTTCTAGCCTCCCAGTTTGTGGTATTTAGGTTATAGGCCATAAATACACTATTCCTAAGAAACCTATTTAAATTTCAGCTCCTCTGTGAAGCCTTCGCTGCCAGTTCTACTGTACCGACACCACGGTCTCCTCCACAGCATCTGTGGAACACCTTCCCTTCCATTTGCTGCTACCTTCGTGTCAGCCTGGCACTACACATTTACAGTTCGTGGGCCCTAGACCATAAGCTCCAGAGAGCAAAGACCAAGAACGATACTTACACTAATTTCCCAGTTAAAGGAGCCTGTATAATTAGAGTTATTTTTGTGATAGAAAACTCTAAAACATATTTTGTTTTGATTCCTATTTTAGCAAACAATTTGTGTATGTAAGATAGAAAATAAGAAAGTTAGTAATTACTAAAAATAGTTCTCCTATCTGTATAAAATATTTCATTTCCTTTAAAAGTTGGACCACTTGGGAGACACGGACCACCAGGAGTAGGGAAATTAGAGCAGTGACATGGGGGATAGGCAAAATATAGATTGTAGATTGGTAAAAATATTGTTAGATGCATAAAATATTTGAAAGGTCAACATTCATTAATTTCCTTGATTGACCATTCAGTCATCTGAAGTCATCTCATTTTCAAAATTCACGCTCTTAAATTCCTCTGGAGGCTGAAGCATTCTAAAACAAATACACATGAGTGGAGAAAGGTTATTTATGGATTTAGCTGAAAAGCTGAAACATGCTGGTCTCAATTTCAAAGTCTTTGACTTTAGCATCTGTCTCAGTTACTTTTCTCGTTGCTGAGACAAAATACCTGACACCCAAAGTTAAAGGGATAAAGATTTATTTAGCTCACTGTTTGTAGAGGTTTCAGTCCATAATCAGCTGGCTCCAAGGCAGGGTGGCACATGGCAGAGGGGCAGCAGTTTACGGCAGCAGAAGACAACAAAAGCAACAAGGGGGGCAGACGAGACTCTTTCTGTCCCTTATATTGTATGCAGGCTACCAGCCCTAGGGAGGGTGTAGCACTCACACCTTAATCCTAGCCAGAACTATGCCAAACCAACCAGTGGACTGATTTACTAATCACACACCCTTAATCCCAGCATCACACACTCTAGACTCAGCCACCTCTGAAAAAGCCCTATGACCCCATGAGGCTTTGGGGGAACATCTAGACACAAACCATAACAGCATCCATGATCATTTATTAGTTACGGGGACATTCATGTTTTGAATGTCAGTGCTCTAACTGACCGTATTTCTGGGACTCTTCTCTTCTGAATAGATTGTTCTGAGACATCAGTAGAAAGTTCCGAGATGTTAGTAGGAAGGAAGTGATAAGGAGAGAACTGCTAGCCAATAGAGCAAAAGATTACTAAAATCAATGAAATGAAAGAGCTATGTTGGAAATTGTCACCTTAGCAGTCACTTTTCAAAACTAAGTCAGTTGAACTCAATATTGGAATTAGTAAGTCAATTTGGATGACTACAGATTATTCAAATTTAACATGTTACACTAGTCAACTTTTTTAAAAAGGTCTAAGCCTCAAACCTAGTATCTGTTCCCGTCAAAGCCCCCACAGGAAAGGTAGAAATGAGTCCATTGTCAATCACTTGGATAACTTTAAACAGAGTAAGATGTGTCCCTGTCAGAGTTGAGCTAGAATAGTACAGGAGACGAGCAGGATAAAGGCAAGATTGCTGTCTGACATATAAGAAACTCCTTCCTGGTTGTTTTGGGAGATTTGTTTTTTCCATAAGTCTTTCTTATTTCCTTCCTTTTCCTAAAACACATCAAAGTGTTAGCAAAATGAGGACACTGTTCTGCCCTAAATGTCTTATATTCAAAACATTCAAATGTAAAATCAGATCAAACAAGAGCTCCAGAGGGCAGAGAACATAAGAATGTTTAGAGTATCCAGTGTCATTCTACAAAAACCTTTTCTTTCCTCTTGAGAACCTTTGATACCCTCCCCTGGAAAACAAATACACATTATTGTACAACTTGCTAATGTGTGCATAATGCTCTGTGAGAAGCTGGGAGAAAAAATATGAAGAAATAATACTCACAGTTTTAAAGGAAAATAATAAGGTAATTGCATGCACAATTTTTCCTTTTGTCAATTCTCAGTACTCATCATCTTTCTAAGATTGGATTTCATTTGCACTTTAATACTGGAGGAGAAAACTTCATGATACTTCTAACAGCTTACCTGCCTGTGACAGTCCCAGGTCCTTAGTAGCCAGGTACCAAACAGGAAATAGAATTGCAGGTCAAATTTTTGAAGCCATCAGTCCTCAAACCTTCCTGCCCAGCGATATTTTACGAAGTCTGTCCAACATTTACATTTATAATTTATACATTTAAGACACGGTATTTTGTTTATGTCTTTTTATAAAAAAACAAAATAACATCTATCTCAGGGAAATTACTTGTTTTGCATTTGTTTGTTTGTGTTTATGTATTTGTGTAATGGTCTTTCATTTCCTCCGCTAGCACAAGTCAGGAACTGTGCTGCGTGATTACAAGTGAGGATGAATCTATCTCTTCCTCCAAAGAGCTCTCAGGGAGGCAGGTGGGCAACCACTGAGACCTAAAATGATTTACAAAAGGCTCATCCGGTTCCAAATAGGCCAAACAGCTCCACCCCAGTGGAAAGAAACAGGACTCTGAGGACCAAGGGACAGTTAGCTCTGATCTCAGATAAGTAGAGAAAACAAATCCCCATTCAACTGGGAATTTATTTCTCTGTGCAACTTTCTAAATCCTTGCAAGCCAAGTTCTTCATGTTTGTTCTCATTCTCATTTCAAAAGCAGGTAACATAGAGTTTGCTCTGCCCAAAACGGCTCTTCTAAGTGTGTTGGTATTTCAATTGATTTCAGGGAACTCTCAGGGTTCCGCTTATTTTTTTTTCAATGTTGAGGGGATATGAGGGCTACATGTATCTAAGGGATTTTGCCTGCTGGTGGGGACCGCCTCCATTCTCCTCCTGCGATCATTTCTAGAATGAGAGAAAGACAGCCACATCAGCAAACTGTCTTGGCTATCAGGTCTTGCTCCATTTAATGCCATCTCTTGCAATTGTTCCCGTAACACTCTTCCTACCTGCACTGACAATTCCTGTACTTTGAGTTCTTTCATTCAGACATAGGTCAGTTACTCTGCTAGTCAGCCTCCCCTTTTTTCATTATGGATGAAGATGTGTAACAGAATCTCCACCTTATTCTGGCATTCAGATTTCTCTGAGCTTTTTATATACTGCCACTTCCTTAGTGCTGGACCCTTGCCTTGTTCTCAGGAAGGACAAATAGTATGGTGGAAAGAGAAAGGCTTTGGAGACAGTCAGACCTTGGTTTATCTCTCAGCAGTGACTTTGAATAAGAGCAAACCTCTCTAAGCCTCCATTTCAGATACTTACAAAGTTTTGACGAGGATTATGTGGGATAACAATTTAGAGAACCCAGCATAAAGTACAACCAATGAACAGTAGCCATTTTTTTATGATTATTCATGTGTGCTTCTTGCTCATAGCCAGGGCTGGACATGCCTGATTCCTGTGAACTATATCTATTCATTGCAGTGTGATAGCAACTGGGCAAAATTCTGAAGCTGTGACAGTGAGGAACAGGGTCCTGTCCTAAAGGAGCTCTCAGATCCTGCAGAAAGAATGGGCATGAATATAAATTATTATGTTTCTAAGTTATTACATTATTAAAATAGAGGCAGTGCTTTGGGAATGCAGAGAAGAATAAACCCTCAATCCAAATTCCAGAAAGGCAATTGTGCACAAGTTTTTCCCTTTTCAGGTATCAGAATCTCAGTGGAAGTCCAATTAGCACAAACATACTTAGCAATAATGAACTACAAAACATGCACAAAAATTTTTACAACTTCCTGGGTGCTATCAGTCTGAATTGGATCAGAAAAACAGAAATCACTCTAGATGTTTCCAACAAGAAGATTTTGATTTGGAGAATTGGGTACTTAAAATACGACTGGTAGAACAGGCAAAAGGAAGGTCAGAGAAGACCATCACTAGAGCTCCTGGGTGCTGCTAGCTTTAGGGATGGCAACAAACCACAGAAACACCAAGAAACTTCAGGCAACGATCACATCACTGTGCTGGGCATTTGGTAAGAAATGACCCTGCAGTTGCCCAAACATCTACCAAAGCCTATACATCTGCCTATTACTGCTGACTTCTTCCCCTACCCAGCCTTCCCGGTCCCATGTGAGTATCTATATCCACCATGCCTTCATTTTCTGAAACTTTGGTAACTTGGACCCTTGCTGACTCCAGAGAACCGGCTAATTCCTAGTGATGGCAAACAAATTGTCTTTGTGTGTACTTTTCATGTGCAAATCAAACAAATCCAGAGCCCATACCCTAACTCCTTTACTGAACTCCCTCCCAAGCTCTGGGCCCCTATCCATCTGCCACCATCACTCCAGGCCCAGACACCAAACAACTAAGGAGAGCTCCCACTCACAGAGCTGCTGAAATTATTCAAACTAGCCAGTCCTAAACCACTTACCCTGCCTCATCTGTTCCTTCCCACAGAACCCACAGTAAAGGCTCTTGTTCACTTTTCACCAGCTCCATCTGCCTCCTGACCAAGCCTGGTGCTCCCCGCCCCCACAGCTCCCATGGCATGGCATGCGTCCCCATCTATAAATACAATACAACTGTCTTTGCAATGACAATGATTTCTTGATCTGTTTCCCTCACCATAACTGAGCAATTTTAAAAACCAACATTTTAATACAGTGCTTCTCATCGAAGAAACTGAAATCTAGAATTTGTTGGCAGAGATTTTCAGATGTATTTCCCAAGCGTGTGACTGATCTATTAGAAGACATAACTTAGAAAGAGAAAAACAGTATTGAGTTCCTGAGTAGAGACAATCCTACCTTCAGACTTATGAATCAATGATACCACTCATTTAGCGTGACTACAGGAATAGTTCTAGTAGGGTCTACATTTTTCCATCTGAGCAGAGTTAACTCTATTTTACTTTATTACTAATTTTTTAAGTGTTCAGAAACTGTGATTACCCATTACTCAAAGTCAAGCTTTAAATACTCTTTGGGGGTATTTAAAGTATTAAAGTATTTAGTCACTTTCCCATCTCTGGACGCAATACCCAACCCCCACAGCATAAAGGAGGAAAGGCTTACTTTAGCTCACGGTTTCAGTCCATGTTTGGCTGGCTTCAAGACAGACACAGGATGACAGAGGAGCATGGTAGAAGAAAGGGTGCTTAACCCAGGGCACCCAGGAAGCAAAGAGTGAAGGGAGGAGCCGGGGAGGGAGATGCACCTTTCCAGGTCACACCCCCAGGGACCCGCCTCTCCCGACCAGGCTCCACCTTCTAACAGCTCATTAAACTCTGGATTAATTCACTGGTGAATACAGCACACTCATGATCCAGTCACCTTCCAAAAGCTCCACCTCTGAATGTATGAGCCTTTTGGGGGGACATTCTAGATCTAAACCATAACATCCATCCAAGGTTTTTTGACCTCCTTTGTATCCTGCACACCGTCTGCTACATACTACACCTGTTCACCAAGGAGGCTGTGCAGTGATTGCACTCCTTAATGATCATTATAGGCCCTCTTCTCTCTCTTGCCTCAATGGTGTCACATATGCTATAGCAAAGAAGGAGAAATGTAGAAATCCTTTTGGCAGGAAAAGACACTTCCTGCATAGCGTATGAGCTGAAAATGGATCCCTAGTAACACAACAGCCAGTATTTCCTGTGCAATATCCTTTAAAATTCCCCATTCCAATGCAGGAACCTGGGGCTTACATGTCTAATCACCTCCTACGGTCTAGAGAGCTCGACCCTGGCCTAGAAAACGCAGCAGCTGGAGCGGCTGTCAAGTCAAGCACACAGGTTAGCCACTCATCCGCAGAGAACCGTGATTACGGATGGGTATTTTAAAAGCTCTCTGGGGAGAGATACGAGTTGTAGCTTGCATTTTAGTTCTAATTGATCTCCTCATTGTGGATACAACACTCTTCATACAATGCTGTTAAACATTCTGTTCCGAAGAAAATCGGGAGTATTTTTTATTTGTTTGTATAGGAAATGCTTGTTTCCTCTTTCTCTCTGTTCTTTTTCAGAACATTTCAGTTTAAGCCATTTTTAGGGGGCTGAACAACATAGACCTCTTTCCCATGGTGGAGGAAGTACAGAGACCGAGATGTCTGGCTGGAGGGGAGGGTCCAAGCTGGAGGCTGGGGAGGGAAAGTGCTGGCGGGAGGTGGGGGAAATCAAACCCCATTTGGGCTGAGCCAGATGTCAGCAAAAGAGAACACTGAGCACAGGATGTTAGCCCCAAGCAGAGTGAGGAAGGCATCTCCAGAAAATGGCCTGAGATGCTGAGTGGGAGCCCACAGGAATGAGGAGACCATTCCCACAGGGAGATGTGGCCTGGTGTGGGGTGTCAGCGCCTGACTGTGCAGAGGAGGGCATCTGCATGGGAGGTGGTGGGCTGGCATGGAGTATCCCAACCCATGTCAGGTAAGGAGACATCAGACAGAAAGGGAGGCAGTGGTGATGGAAATCATGTGCTGGAGGAAGACTGATAAAGTCAGCAAATAGAGGCAACATAACGCTGGAGTTTTCGCTAGTGATGGTGGAATTACAAATAGGGAAAGGGAGGGGCTAGATTTAACTTTGCGCATTTTGGATGAGAATTAGAGGCCTAAATGAGAATTCATGATTGTGTGTGTGTGTGTGTGTGTGTGTGTGTGTGTGTTTAGTATCTGTCCATTAAAAGGGCCTGGGAGCAAGGACAATAACCACATCTAGCATGAAATCTTGGTTTCTGAATACTATTCTCCACTGAGAAGAATCAGGAATTGAGGAAAAATCTCCTGATTTCAGGGTTGGCATAAAGAAAGACTCATTGGGTTGTGAATATTTTCTTATATCAGAAAAAATGATGAGATATCCAAAAGACCCTGAAACTAGCTTAAATCTGGGACTATGTAAACATCAACATAAAAATGGTGGTAATGCGTCATATAACCCATTGAATACAATGAGAAACAAAAGACCCAAGTCAATATAAAGAAATATATGAATAAATTGACAGATTAATGAAGATATCTAAATCATCCAAAGCAATTTCCCCCAAATTAACCGTGAAATGACAGACAATAACTTTACAGGGGAAGAGACTGGCAAATACACCCAAATTAAGTAATCAAAGTAAACAAAGTGCTATGCTTTAGATCCAGATGTGCCCCAAGAGCATCATGCACTCGTAGGCAGGGCTTTTGGAAGGTGATTGGATTATGGGTGCATATAGCTGACTTCTGTTGGGAGGTGGGGCCTTGTCAGAAGAGTCAGGAAGCATGGGAGCATGGCCTGGAAGGATTTATCTCCCTCCCCCTCCCTTCACCCTCGGCTTGTGGACCATCATGAGATGAACAGCTATTCCTCTGCCATATCCTTGTGCCATGCTATTTTGCCTTGGTACCAACTGACTATAGACTAAAAGGTGAACCAAAATAAATCTCTCCTCTTTTTAGCGCATACGCTGGGTATTTTGTCTCAGCAATGAGAAAAAATTATTTAAAATTCTGCGTAGATTTATCTATTTTCATCCATTTATTTATTCATTTATTTGTATTAGCATAGATTCATAGATATTTGTTTTATACCTTACAATGATGCTTTATTTTGTTACTCAAATTGTTCTACTTTATATCATTTGGGAGCTCTTGGTTCAGTGTCTCTGGGACCCTTCGACATAATGTGTGATGGGAGGATTCACTTTATATATTTCTTTCCCAATATGAGAATCAATTATTTTCATAAGCAGCTCTAGTTCCTTTCATTGGAGAATGGTACTAGAAACTAAGATCTGGATGTTAGGTGTGCTCCTTGCTACTGAAGTTATTGCTTCTAGGACCTCTCAGCCAATAGAGCAAGAAAATGTATGTATGGAAACTAGCCCTCTTATAGATACACATCTATAAATATTTCTATACACAACCTTTTGCATCTATACTGAGACAAAACAGGAATTCCTATTCATGTCTCCAACTCTAATATATTACCACATGGGTCATTATTTCCTCCCTTTCCAAACCTCCCATTTCAACAGCAAGGAACCTGTTGATGGATTCTACCATCAACCATTCATTTACTTAATCGTTTCACTCCAGTATTTTAGCATAATGGTTTCAGAATTATTAACCTATACCTCCGCGGAAAACAACTTTATCAACAGATTACCATGCTCATGCCTTTTTGTCTTACAGAGTCCACTTATTTCCGAAGTTATTCAAGTCGGCCATGTTTTCAGCCTTCCTACAGTGACATTGTTGTATACATTTTTTTTTTTTTTTGGTGGGTACCGGGGGTCGACCTCAGGACCTCGCGTGCCAGTAGGCGCCCGTGCCGCTGAGCGATATCACCGGCCCTTTTTTCGTATGTGGGATCCGGGAGTTGAACTCGGGCCCTCGCGCTTGCCAGGCAGGCGCTTACACAGCTGAGCCATCTCACCGGCCCCTGTTGTATACATTTTTAATACATGTAGACTCTTTTATTACATTTTGGGTACCATGCTAGGTCCCCCAAACTTGTAGATTTTTTTCATTTGCAGTTATTACGATTATTTTTGTTAAAAGTCTGTGGGCTTGACAAGTGCATATTGTTGTGTCCACCATTGTGGTATCATACAAAATAGTTTCATCACCCTAAAACACCCCGTACCTCATCTATTTCATCCTCATTCTTTACCCCTAAACTCCTGGCCATCATTTACCTCCTCCTTCTTTATAGTTTTGCTCTTTCCAGAATGCTTAATAAAACTCTCCTCATTTAACAACTGAGTTCTATTCCTGCGACCAGGTCATTAAATGAATGCGTCTCTAAATGAGGAATAGTACATAGTACGTACACTACACTATCCAGAACAAACAAATGGTTGAAGGAAACTGCAACTCGATGGCTTTGCTTTTATTTGCATAACTCTTACATGCAGTACTGTAATGTATAATAGAACATAAAACTATAGTACTGTACGGTACAATCAGCAAAACTTACAGTACTGTACTGTAGAAGAAGTCACCATGAGGACACTGCCACTCATGTCCTGCAGTGTAAGTCTGAATGCAGATTGTAAGTCTGAGCATTGGTTCATAAATCCAAACAGTCATTAAACAGGTAGGTTGTTAAACGAGGAGAATCTGTAATAGGAACTGTACGGTATGTGGCCTTTTCAGACTGGCTTCTTTGATTAGCAATATGCATTTAAGATCCATTCATGTCTTTGCATAGTTCTTATCTTATTTCCATTTCTCACTTTTTAAAATTAGAATAGAATTCCTTTCTAAATATGTTAGGCTTTTTATCTATTACCTATTGAAGGATGTCTTGTTTGCTTCCAGTTTTCAGTGATTGTGAATAAAACCCCTATAAATATTTTATGCATATTTTTATGTGAAGGTACATTTTTTTTTAAATGAGTTGGGTCAAAGCCGGGCATGGTGGCACATTTCTGCAATCCCAGCTTTCAGGAGGCCGAGGCAAAAGAGGATCACCAATAGTTCAAGGCCAGCCTGGGCTACACAGTGAATTCAAAGCCAGCTTGAACTACATAGTGAGTCCCTGTCTCAAAAATAAATAAATAAATAAATAAATAAATAAATAAATAAATAAATAAATAATTTGACTCAATATCTGAGAGCTCAACAGCTGGGTCAGATCATCTATTGCTTTACAAGAAATTGAAGACTGTCTTACATAATTGTTATAAGTTTTGCATCCCCACAAGCAATGAATGAGAATTCCCATTGTTTCATATCTTTGCTGGAATGAATATTGTCAGTTTGGGGATTTTTGCTGTTCTGATAGGTGTGGAGTGGTATCTTATTCTTCTTTAATTTTGCATTTCCTTAACGACAAATGATTTTGAGCATCTTATCTATGTTATTTTTTTTTATGGAGAGCCTATTCATTCTCCATTTTTAATCAGGCTGCTTATTGTTTTAAAGTTTTTAAAGTTTTAAAGAGAGAGAAGCAAGAGATATATAAAAGAGAGAAGGAAGAAAGGAAGATATATAGAGCATGTGCTATGTTCAGGCATTGTTTTGGACACTTGAGATATATTAGAGAACAAAATAGACAACACACTTGCACATAGGAAGGTTTTATTCTACTGGGGAGAGCAGAAAAAGCATAAATAATAAGTAATAATATAATAAAGAGTATAAATAGATGAATGAATCTAAAGAAAACACCTCAAACAAGTAGAAAATAGTAAATGAGAATGAGGATGAGCAAAGATGGCAGTATTAGCATTTGTTGTCAGAAAAAAAGTCTTATTGAGAAGATGGTATTGAAGATGGCTTACTGAGGAGATGAGCCAGCCAAGAATATCTGGAGAGCAGCTCCAGGGGCAGAGGAAAGTTTGAACAATGGTCCTCAGGCAGGACTATACCTAGAGCCTTGGAGGAAAGAGGAGGGTTGAAGTGACTGAAGAGCAATGAGTGAGAAGGAAGGAGAAAGAAGAGGAAGGCAAACAGTCTAAGGTTTGCAGATTAAGATGGCCTTTGGGGCACTTAAAGACTGCATTCTGTATCTGAGTAAAATGATGAGGCACTCAGTGCAGAGTTTTGATTTTTTAAAGGGATCACTCAGGCAGATCTGTTGGAGCTAGACCACCGAAGGGAAGGGTTAGAACCACAGACACTTGTCAGATTACTGCAGTGGGCTGGAAGGGAGAGGGCAGCTGCCCTAGGCCAGGGGTTAAAGTGGAGATGGTGAGAGGCAGTCAGACTCTGAGTGGATTTCCTGATGGAGTGCATATGAGAGGTGAAAGAATCAGAAGAGTCAATGTGTCAAGAGCTCAGGCCTCAGCAGCGGGGGAGACGGACTTGCCTGAGACAGTGCAGGACGTGGTGTGTGGGAGGAGGAGGGTTTGGCTGTAGACATTATTTTGAGATGCCTAGTTGTATTATTAGTCAGTTTTTGGTCCTTGTGACCAAAATACCTGAGAAAGTCAACTTACACAAGAAAAGGTTTATTTTGGCTCTTGGTTTCAGGATTTCAGTCCATGGTCAGCTGGCTCCAAAGCAGAAATGGTATGATGGAGGAAAATTTCTTATCACAACAGCCAAGAAGCAGAGAGCGAGGAAAGAGCCAGAGAGGAAGTGGCCAGGAACCATACAAAGTCCCCAAGGTGGTGCCCATGTGACCCACCCAGATACACGTGGAAGTTTGCTTTCCTAATCTCCTAAGACTCTCTCAAGCCAGTCAAGTTGGCAATCAAGACTAGCCTAACTATCACACTGCTAGACGTTCAAGGGTGGTATTGAGCAAGAATGAGTTTGGCAGAGGATTTGGGTTGGAGACACAGAATTAGCAGTTATCTATATATTAATAACATTTGAAGTCACCAAGGCTAGTAAATCACAAAAGGAGGGAGCGCAGACAGAGAAGAGAAACAAAGCCTGAATTACGTTACATCATTAATGACCTTGACAAGTGAGGGCCTAGGCAGTAGTGAGGACAAACCCAGAGTGGAGTAAGTTTTAGAGAAAATGGGAGAAAAAAATAACAAGACTGAATATAGAAAGAGGTCTTTTGAGTTTTGCTGAAGGAATCAAAGAAACGAGCTTGTAGTTAGTAAGAAAAGTGAGAGTTTTTTTTTAAAGGTTCTTTTTATCATTTGAAGCAGAATAGAAGGCTTGAGAACGGATGGCAGTGATCCAGGAAAGAATAAAAATAATAAGTGGATGGTGTCACAGAGGAGGAAAGAATTGCTGGAGCACCGCTCATCAGCAGGTGATGCGGGGGAACCTAGCATAAACAGAGCAACTGGCTTCATACAGGGGCATAGAGTGCAATCCACAGCAGCACGCAGCAAGGCAGAATACGTAAACGATATGTGCAGATCCTGCTGGACAGACGATGGACTGGGATTCTGGGGAGTTCACCTGTGACTGCTCCAACTCTTTCACCAAAGTTAATACAGGCAAGGTCATAAGTTGCTGATCCTTACTTTTAATCATACCACACCTACTCTCATGTTAACCTCAATGTTGAGACTAGAGAAGTGGGAAGGCCCTTCCATAAGAGATATTATTTTGTTGAACTGTGGAAATGAGGGTAAGAGTGACAGGATCCAGGAATCCCATAAAAGCATGAAGACTACTAATAGGACAGTGATAACTACTTTCCTGTAACTAGAGCATGGAGTGCATATTTAAATAGAGATCAGGGCCGGTGAGATGGCTCAGTGGTGTAAGCACCTGCCTGGCAAGCGCGAGGTCCTGAGTTCAACTCCCGGTACCCACATTAAAAAAAAAGAATTAGAGATCAGAGAAGAGGCTGGGATGGCATTTAGGCCCAGATCATAGATAGCCAATAGACAGCCTTAAGTGAAATGCAGAATGATAAAATTTTCACTTTATAAAGTAATCAACTGCCCCTCGTGGAAAATGAATTCCAGTGGAAAGACAGATGTAAATCAGGAAAACACGTTAGGGAACATGAAGTGTGATCAACATATTTAGTGAATATTTAAATTTTAAAAATGTATTACAGTAGAAGACACATTGGCATTAATCCCCTCAAAATACTCCCCTTTGCTTCAAACAGACTTATCCTGTTACTCTTGCCACTTTCTAAAGCAGTTCTGGAAGTGATCTTTTGTCAGTATCTACACGAGGTGTGATAAATAATATGAATACTGCTGCCAAATGCCGCCCAACAGATAGGCTGGTAAAAACATCATGTTGTGTCCTCATCCACCTTTTTCACCAGCCCTGGCACCCTGAGACTTCTGGCTCTTCCCCAAAGTCAAAATGACCATAAAAGGTAAAGTTTTTAATCAATTCAGGACACTGAAGCCGCCATAACAAAGCAACTAAAGCTGCTCAAGAAAGAGGACTTCCAGAATTTCTTCAGAAAGTGGCAAGAATGGTAAAATGAATGTGTTTGAAGGGAGGGGGAGTATTTTGAAGGGGGCTAATGGTAATTGTCTTTTTTGCTAATAATTTTTTTAATTTAAATATTCACTGTAGTTTTTGCTCACACCTCATATTACAATTGTTCAAATAGAACATGATAATGATGTAACTACACAACAGCGAGAGGGGACACTAAAGGAGGAGAATTAGTTGAGATACAGGCAGGAGAACAAATGCACCTTGGTGGATATTTGAATGTGGGAGATGAAAAGAAATAAGCCCTCCCAGATATGAAGCCCCCTAATTTAGGTCACTGAGTGATTGGTAGAGATGTTGACTGTAATTTCTAAGGTTGGGAATACAACCAGAAGAAAAGATTGTGGATAAAGAGGAAAAAATGGGTTTGGTTACAGACATTTGACCTCAGAGTAATTTCAAGCTATCAGCAATAAGAGTGGATTTCATAGGATAGTTGGGCTGGAAATTTAGAGGCTGAGGGCATCAATATATAGCTGAGAGCACCCAGGATAAATTTATAGAATGAACTGAGAAATGTGTCAAGCAGAATACCAACTTTTAAAAGGAAGAGGTATTAATAGAGGGAACAAAGGAGAAAAGATCTGAAAAAATGAGAACCAAATAAAGTGATATCACAGAACTCAAGCATATGAGAGATTTAAAAGGTAAATGCAGGGGTAAAAGAGTTTAATAGGCCAATCACCAGGTGATATTTATCCATCATAAAACTCACACAGAGATCACACCTGCAAAACAGTCCAAGCAGCTATAGAGATCATGTATTAATACCAATGCCCAGCTCTGGACAAAGACCGTTTCTGAATTCTTCATTTACCCCGGGGTTTAAGTGGCTGGTAATGACTTAAAGCACTGGCTTTTCCAGGAACGAAGGATGGAATAATGTACTGAGGTCAGGCATCATTCAGCCAGTGTAAGCGAGCTTGGCAGGAGGGAATGGGAGTTCAGAGGTGCTCCTGGAACGCATAACATCACATTATCGCCCACTGGGTGGTAGCTCTTCCACTTCCAGATACAACCAGACAGTGGAGTCCTTTATTGTGTGCCGATGCTGCTCACAACAGTTGCTATTTGTTTATGGGTTTGTAGCCAAAAAGACCAAAGTGCAGCCAGAGTGCTTCCATATTAGGCACATGAGCGTTCCGCTGTGTGCTTGGCAGGGGCATTCACGATTTGCACAGTCTGTGGTCATTTCCCCCTATATTCCCAATCGCTCTGCAGGTTTTGCTAAAAAAAAAAAAAATAGCCATCTCATTCCAAGACTGTGTCTCTGTACTATATATTTTTCTCAATATTACCCCATTTTATAGATGCAAAAGCTCAGGCACAGTGAATTGTCCAGGATAATAAATAGTACAGGAAAGATTCCAGTTCAAGTGCTATGGTTTCTAAACCAGCTATTCTGCCCTTGAACCTTGCTTCTAACTAAACCGTGGCATTTTCTAGAATGTGTGGTCCTGGGCTTAATGTAACAGGAATGTTTCCTCCAACACATGCTGGTTGAGTTATCCCACTTCGCTTCACTTTTCCAGTTTTCATATATATCAAGTCCCACAGTTTAATGAGATAAATAATGCAGAGTGTATTGCAATACCTAATTTTTAAGATCCTTTTTTGTCAAATATTCAAAGAACTTTTTGAGATGCTGAATATGAGTCCTCTCTCTCTCTCTCTTTCTCACTTTCTCTTTCTGTGTCTCCCTGTTTATCACCATTCTCTGCCCTCTTCATTTTCTCTCTCTCTTTCTTACTGATTGATAGCATTTGTCAATTTCTGTGGTGGCTTATTTCCAGCAACCAACATGACGTTCACCAGTCAATTTAATAATCTGCTCTAATTCTATACTAAGTGATTTTTATGCAACATACTTAAAACTTCTGACAAAAACCTGGAAAGAAAATTGTATTTACTAGCCTACATTTTACAGATGTAGAAACTGAGGCACAAAGAGGTTAAATAACTCGCCCAAGATCAGTTACCAGTGCCAGAGTGGGGATTTGGACAAGGGTGTGTGGCTCTCCAGCCCCTGCTCTTTTCTGCTGCACTGTTGTGCCAACCTCCCAACCACTGGCTTGGCCTTTCAGCTCTATCCTCAGGGTGTCTCAAACAAGAAGAAAAAATTCAGTAATTCTTCCCAAATTTCCCTGCCTGGTTGTCCAGCCTCCCATCTTTCCATCCCATCACACATGTTACTGGCAAACCTCTCTTTCTAAAGTAAAGAGCTGATCATATCATTCTCCTGCTCCAACACCTTCCAACAGGGGCTACTTCACAAAGCATAAAGTACATGCACCCCCTCTTGGTGCTCACGTCCTCTGTGGTCAGCTCCCGTGCCTTTCTAAAAGGCTTCTTTATAGTTGCCTGGAAAGTTTTGTCTGTTTCAGTTATACCAAATTAATTAATTGTGCTTCCTCAAACAAGCATGTGCTCTGTTACTTCCGTTCAACACTAATCTCTCCATCTGTCAAAGTCTCGCCATCTTTCAAGGTTCTATACCAATGAGTCTTTGAAGGCGAGGGCTGTGATACATTCCTCTTTACAATCTCTTCCGCAGAGTCCAGGACAGTGTCTTGCTGATAGCAGGAGTGGAATAAATCAGTCAATTTTAACGTTAGATGATATCACTGAAAATCTGAGCTTGGTGTAAACTGAGTATTACCTCTCTTTTGCCCCCGAGCATGATGCACTGTCATTTCTTGAGGACAAGTTCGCCAATCACCTCAATCAACTGGGCATGCCCTTAGCCGGGAGCAACTAGGAAAGGCGACTTGGGAAGAACATAACAACACGTACGGTGGCCACAAGGGGGCGGGTTGGAGGGCTATCAAGAGCTGACCTGCAGAAGTCCCTTATTAGGTCCAGGTCGGGTCCTGTCCTCCTCCACTGACCCGGGTTGGTGATGATGCCTTTCATTGCGATATCCTCGCTTTGGTCACAGACACAGCAGGACTGCAATCCATCCTAGAAGGAAGGTGGGTTCTTCCACCTCGTGGACCTAACGCCCCGTTTTTCCCTCCTTATCCACCAGTCCACCCCACTTTCTTTGTCTCTTTTGTCTCACTTTAAAGTCTTCAAAGTACAACAGAGCCACATGTCCACCCTCTTAATGTCTCTGCCCAATTACCAAAAATTCCATGCTCTGCGCCTTGATGGCCAAATGAGTAGAGTTGAGGAAATGTTTCAGAGGACTCTCAGACGTGATCTAGGACTTTTCTTGATAGAGCAGAAAAATGAAGGCAATAGCCCTCACTTCCACTGTGTGCACACCGCCGCACACCCAGCAGGCATCTTCCTGAGTTAATGGAGGGCGGGGTATCTCCACAACCGAATAGCTAGCAATTGGGGCTGGATGCTTTGTTGATGCAGGAGCAATGTTACACTCTATAGAATACATAGCAGCATTCTTTACCTATCCCCACTAGATACCGATGGTACCCCTTCCCTCTGTTCTGACCACCAAATATATCTCCACCTATTGCCAAATGTCCCTTGAATGACAAGATCTCCCCCAAGTGAGAATTTGTGCCAGAGCTTTCCCGGCACAAATGACCACATAGGTGACCCTTGTAAAGCTGAAGTTCCGGGCCGGTGACATGGCTCCATGGCTTAAGCACCTGCCCGGCAAGCGCGAGGGCCCGAGTTCGACTCCCAGAGCCCACATACAAAAAAGGGGCCGGTGATATCGCTCAGCAGCACGGGCGCCTGCTGGCGCACAAGGTCCTGAGGTCGACCCCCGGTACCCACAGAAAAAAAAAAAAAAAAAACAACGCTGAAGTTCCATGGGTCTCAGCTCTGGCTCTCCAATTAGCAGCCTACTATCAGATGCCTATCATCTTTGGTTTGGCATGCTTACCTCAGCCCTGGCATATTTATGTTCCTGGACAGCTGCCTCCAGAGTGAGTGTCAAAGATGTCACCTGTGACATTGACAGTGATGACAATCACTGAGGGTGAACAGAGGGTGAGAGGAGTTGTTCAGGTGGGTACAATGCTTACCTCTGAACCAGGGCCCAGCAATGGGGAAAAATAGGAAATAAGATCAACTGCAAGGCTCTTTTTCTAATTAGCCTACATTTCTTTGTACGGCATATTTTTGGAAGGATTTCATTTTATAGATCTATGCCCTAAATTTGAGCAGCAACAGAAGACAACCTCTTCAGCTGCTTTAAGAATACCCTTCAGAGGGTCAAAAAGGCATTTTGGGATATGAATGATGTCTTAGTCACTTTTCTCATTGCTGAGACAAAATACCCAACACCCAAAGTTAAAGGAGGAAATGTTTATTTAACGCACAGTTTGTGGAGGTTCAGTCCATAATGGGCTGGCTCTAAGACGGAGTGGCACATGGCAGAGGGGCAACAGTTCCTGGCAGCGGAAGACAGCAAAAGCAATGAGATAGAGAGATAAGCCTCTTTCTGTCCCTTATATTGTACGCAGGCTACACGCCCTAGGGCTGGTGTAGCACTCACACCCTTGATCCCAGTGCCCTTAATCCCAGCATTGCACTATGAATCAATCACACACTAGATTCAGCCACCTCTGAAAAAAACCTATGACCACATGAGGCTTTGAGAGGACATCTAGACACAAACCATAACAAATGATATATATCCTTCCACTGTCAAATTCTTATCCTCTTCAACTACACATGCATATACTTTATACTCAGATTCTTTTTTTCCCTCTTGAAGTGCTTAATATATGTTTCTGAATGAAAATAAAATATCTTGTCAGCAAATATTAGAAAGTACTACAGAAATTGTTTGCAAATCTCCCAATAACTTGCTTTTCTATAAAATGCAGTGGTACAAGTTTATATTATATTGCTGTTCAGAATGTTTCTTTATGAAGCTTTTGCTTTGGTGTTAAATGGCCTAAAGTACCATATGTTTCTTAATAAAAAGCCATGCAAAAACCTACATTAATAAACTGAACTCAAAGAAAAGCTGCCCCAGGACAGCTCTAAATAAGCCTTTTTATGGGCTTGCCAACAATTTCAAGATTGTTTTAATGAAAAAAAATTTATGTTCCTATCTTCATGGACCACAGCACTCCAATTCCCCTTATCCCATCACCCCCATGCTCCCAGGCTCAGCAGATTCTCTAGCGCCCTACTGTAGGGTTCACTTTTACCTTGGCAAGTAGTTCACCTGAAGGACTGGGCCATCTGGAAGCCTGGCATGTGCACAGCCACACATAAGCACACACTCACACGTACACAGACAAACAGCCAAACAGCCACTTGCAAACCCTCACCTGCTTACATCCCCAGGTACCACACCACCATCCCCAAGCCCAGTTTGTCTTCTTTGGGGGCCACACCTTACAGAGTGAGAGGAGGGGACCTCAAAGCACAATAAGTTCAAAAGGAAAAATTCCTTGGAGCCCAGGCTAAGGGAGCATGAGCCTCTTTCCAAATTTAAGGTGTCTCACTATGTTGGAAGGGAAAGAGCAGAATGTGACCTTCAAGTCCAGTATTCACCATTCTATATTATAAATGCTTATTTATTTGCTGGTTGCAGCTAATTCTTTAACAGTGAGATTGGCTTTTGTTGATTTACTTAGCATAATGCCAGCTTTATCACTAAGCCTTCAGTCTATGTGCACTGTTTAATTTGATTACTTTCAAAACCCAGCTTGGACACACACTGGCTCTAAATTAAAACTAAATGTTTGTTGATATAATGGATGAATGGAAAAGACAACCGCTACAGGTAACTACTGTACAATAAAAGTTAATAAATGGTGTCATTGCCTTAGTCTGTTTGCACTGCTATAACAAGATATCTCAGAGTGTATAATTTATTAAGAACAGAAATTTATTTCTCACACTTCTGGGGGCTAGGAAGTTCAGCATCAAGGAATCACTGAGTTTAGTGTCTATTGAGGGCCTGGTTTCTGCTTCTAAAACGGAGTCTTGGATGCTGCATCTTCCAGAAGAAACAATCACTGTGTGCACACATGGCAGAAAGGATGAAAAGGGTAAAAGAGCCTACCCAGTTCCCTCCAGCCTATTTATTAGGTATCCCATCTCTGAGAGCTCCTCTCTCGTGGCCGAATCACCTCCCAGTCTCCCCCTGTTACTACTGTTGCACTGGGAAGGAAGCTTCAACACTAATTCTGGAAGGGACACAAACATTCAAACCAGAACGATCACCTTTATTTTTATTTTTAATATTTGTATAAGGTGCAATCACAAAATACAATGAATATTTAAAATTTTAAAATAAATTACAGTAAAAGACACATTGCCAGTAATCCCCTTCAAAACACTCCTCTTAACTTCAAATACGTTTACCCCATCATTCTTGCCATTTTCTGAGGTAGTTCTGGAAGTCCTCTTTCATGAATGTCCTAAGTTGCACTGTCCTGGCTGCCTCTGTGCCCTCAGTTTTTCAAAATTCTTCCATTTCATGGTTATTTTGACTTAGGGAAGAGCCATAAGTCCAGCAATGCCAGATCTGCTGGATAAAGTGAATGATGACATACTGTAATATTTTCATTTGACAGAAATAACAAGGTAAGATTAAAAAAAAAAAAAAAAAAAAAAAACTACTGTGAGTGTAGGTGCTCCAAAAAGGTTGATTCTTCTAGTTTTCCTTTCACAGTAAAAGTAAAAAACACTTTGCTAACTACCCCATACTAGGATTTAAGATCACTGCTGCCCTCCTTGTTCACTACCTGATGTGACACCACCATAACCGGTCTAGGTGGAAGGGAGAATCATTGCAGTCCTCTCTCCCCATCCTTAGAGAGAGCATCCTTAGAGGAGGATGCACTCTGACTTGCAGGAAACACTGGAAAAACTTGGGTGACGTTTGTTGATCGTGTGTTCATTGTTTTCCTTCTTTACTTTTTTATCTTCAACCGTATTTCCCTTGTTTTTGAGAAATGTTAGCTTGTTGTACAGAGCTAATGAAATGAGAACAGCTCCATTAACTCTTCACAGCTCTTTAAGGACACCAAGACTCTGCGGGGATGTACTGGAGTCCTAGAACCTGCGAAGGTGAACATTTCATGGGATGGGGTAGAAGGTGAGACACTGGACTATTGTTGGACGTGATATCTCTTCTCACCTGGGGTTATATCTCGATGATCTCTTGAGGTAACTTCTCCCCCCTTATCTCCTGGAGGACTTTGTAGTTTGGATATTTTTTGAACACTTTCACTTCTTTTTAAATATTTTCAATATGCTCATGTAGAAAAAAAAAAAGAGTAGCACAATGTTAAGTGAAATCGATCAGATGCCCAACGGTAGGTATAATCTTGTGTGGGCACAGAGACAGAGTCAAAACAATGGATAGCACTCATAAAGATGAACTTCGGCCTATAGAGAAAATGTTGCAGAAATAAGAACGCTGTAACAGAAGAAAGAAGCTAGCTAGAAGGCAGGGAGCTCAGGGCTCCGGATATGTGCAAGCAGAGACTGAATAACCTGATCAGAGATACCACATGAGAAACTCCCACTTTGAATGGGGAATTGAACTAAACGACATGTGACAAAATTGAATTTTGGGGGCCCTGTGCTTAGTATAAATTTGTTCTTACTTCTGGCCTTTCATGTTTACTCAAGCTGAATGAATCTACTCCCTTGTTCTACAGTCAGGCAGAATGAGTCCAATACTGTATCAGATTGGTTCCTGTCTGAGAAGATGGGACCTGGCTAGGATGGAAAATGCCTTTCAATCAAGCATTGTTCTCCTGGCCCCCTTGTCTTGTCCAGCCACATTTATTTATTTCTTCTCCTTTTATCATCAGACTAGTTTCTCCCTCTCTCTGGTTTTCATCTACATGAAAAGGTTCTGACCCTTGACTTCTCTTGACTCCTGGTTTCTGCACATGCTCTGATTTTTGTTGGTCTGCTGGGTGTCTGAATTTCTTCTTTGCCTTGATCTTAATTTATAGTTGCATCCAATTCCTGATTACCTGAAAATCTGCTAGAATGGTTAAATGATTGACCTCAAAATCCTATTTCTTGTTCCCTGGCACATTTTGGACAAGTTACTCTATTCCTCTGAGCTTTGTTTTCCTCAACTATTAAATGAATAATTATAGTACCTCTGTGATGGGGAGTTGGCATATGGCTTGTGCCCAAAAATGTTAACTACTATTATGATTTCATAAAGACCCCAGTTTAGCTTATACTCTCAGGTCCCAGCTTCTTAATTCTTCTCCATGCTCCGATGTAAGAACCACTATCCCAAAACAAATGAAATCTTAATTTAGGTGTCCCTTATTCAACAGAATGAAGCTTTATAAAATCGAGAACACAGTTTTCTCAAAAACATTTTGGATTCTGAATATAATGAAGTTGAACATCAGAATTCAAAAATTTTAAAATCAAAAAATGATAGCAGGAAGAAAAAATGTCCCAGGAAGATAGCATCTATATTCAAAACATTTCCACACTGCTTTTGCACAGTTACAATAGGGACAAGACAGCAAGTATGAAGCCTGCAGGCTGCATCCATCTGTGAGGTACAATCCCTTCGACTCAATGTGTGACTAAATTCATGAATTTGTGTGTTTAGAAGTCTATCCAGCAAAGTGAGATCATTTGTCAGTGTTGCAAAATCACCACTCACTACTATGTTTAGCATTATTATTCTGTCTCAGGACAGCCAATTTAAAGAGAACCAGATATCATATAAGTCCAGACCAGAGGGCCATGGAAATGTTTTCGATGAAAGAGGCCCAGTGCATTCTTGTTAGCCATTGGCTGTTTCCTGAAGAGACGTCCATCAGTATAAAACTCACCAGACTCCTCAAACCAGGACTTGAACCAAACCTAACTCCAAATCAATATTCAAATAGAACTAAACCCAAATGTTAATGTTTCACTAAACCATGAACTGAACCAACTTTCCCAGTGGTAGGAAAAAAAATCTACTCAAGCAGTTTGATTTGAAGCCAAAACTACATGTTTTGTGAAACTATTGAACTGGAAAAAAATCCAGATAAAATATCTCCCGAACTGAATTAAACTAAACAATTAAATTTTTATTTCTTTTACATTGAACTCCTGGTTACAAATAAGACTTACTGGGGCCGGTGAGATAGTTCAGCGGTGTAAGCGCCTGCCCGGGAAGCACGAGGGCCGGAGTTTGACTCCCGGAACCCCCATATGAAAAAAGGGCCGGTGATACCGCTCAGCGTCACGGGCGCCTACTGGCGTGCGAGGTCCTGAGGTCCACCCCTGGTACCTACAAAAAACAAACAAACAAATAAGGCTTACTCAAGGGCATATGATATTTAATCCAATATATATACAGTTGATCTTAGATCAATTTTTTCTCAATGCCTATTTTCTTCTTTGTACAAAAGGAATAATGATCCCTACCTGCTTCAGTAGAGTTACTGGGAGGCTTAAATAAAATGAACAAGCACTTATTGTCATCATTGTTACCATCATCGTCTGATCTACATTTTGTCCAGCACACAAGGGGTCAACTTTTATGCTTTAAGTCCTCCAATATGTTTACTGGCCACCAGAGGGCAGCAAAAAGGAAAAAATTGCTAGAGCTGATTAAGGAACTTGTCCTATTTATAAGGACAAGCATGAGGTCTTACCATGTGCCAAACATATTCTAAGCACCTTACTGTGTTAACACATTTAATCCTTAAAAAAATGTAATTTGGTATGTTCTGTTATTATTTACATAGAGCAGATGAGGAAACTGAGGCAAAGAATGTGTCAAAGGTCACATAGCTAGCAGGTGGCAGATAGTCTAACTATGGAGCCCTTAGTCTTGACCTACTGCTATCTGCTGCCATCTGATACCCATTTTGGAGGCCACTAACCTGGGAGAGGTTCAAATCTTGGCCTCGTTCATGGGCACGGGTGGAACTGCACCCTGGATGACCTTCGAGAGTCTGTCCACAGTTTAAGACCCAGAGTGAAGAGAAGTGAGAAGTGGAGAACAGTAGTGTTAGAGGATAATTCAAGGCACACGAATTAACCAAGTAAATTAGTGGAAGGTTCATTGGAGGGGGAGGAGATGGGTTTCCAGCATAAATGTAGAAAAATGATCAGGACAGTTGCCCTTGACAAAAAAATAGTTATTGTTATGGCGACCGAGTCCAACTGGCCCAGTGGTCTGAGGCTGCAGTATGTCCTCGGGATTTAAAGAGCCAAAACTAGCAAGAAAACAGGGAGCTGACTCAGTTCCATTTTCACAGCAATTTCCAATTTTTGTTGTTTAGTTATTTTTAAAAATGAAAAAAAGAAAACCTGTCATCTTAGTCATCACAGCCAAGCCTTTGAAAATAGCAATCTATACTAATTTCCCAACATCTTCATTTCCCATGCCCTCTTCAACCCATCCAGTTTTCTGCACTCATCCCTTCACTGAAACCAACCTCATCAGGGTCACCAGCCCTCTGCAAGATGTCACATCCAAGAGTTATTTGTCAATTTTTTCAGATGTGCCTGCACATAACATTTAGCACTATTGGTCACTCTTTCATGAATCCCCTTGCCACCACTGTGGCTCAGAATTTCTTGTTTGAATATTCTCAGTCCTGGACCTCTCAGAGGGAGTTTCTGCTCCCTCTGCACACAATTTTTAGTCTCCCTACTGGCTCCTTTCCCACCATGTCTGGTCAAAAACAATGGAAACGCTGGGGTTTGCAATGTAGAGCAATGGTACAGCACCTGCCTGGCACGCGCAAGGCCGTGGGTTCCATCCCCAGCAATCAATCAATTAATAAAGCAAAGGCTTCTAACTGATCTCCCAGCCTGGACTCTCCAATCCATCCTCAACATTGCTGCCAAGAGAGCATCTTAAAATACTAATCTGATGGTGTCTCCCCCTTGCTTCCAATCGTCTTTCATTTAGTGGTTTCCCTTCCCACATCATGAAAATTATTTAGCATGACATTCAAGATTCCTCTTGGCTTTCTGTCTGCTTTTCCATGTGGTTCTAGCAATGCCCCCACGCATGCCCTTAGTTTATATACTACTCAAAGTCATCCAAATTCCCATGGCCTGTTTTCCTTTGAACTCTTCAAAATTCAGCCCAGCCACCTCCTTCTATATAGACTTCTCTGAAATCCTTTCTCCTGGACAGAGATGCTGGTCCCCCCAAGAGCTCCAATGCACCCGAACCATCAGACGACTGCAGGTCATCCTCAGCGGGGGTCTCGTGTGCAGACTCTGACCTCACTGGGTGAAGGAACATGTGGAATTTAGCTACCCCAACATCTAACACAGATCCTTTATATATATTAGGGGAGGAAATGGATTTTTTAAGAGAAAAGAAAGGAGAATGATGAGACTGAAATACTATGCTTGGTACATTAACACTTAAAATTGCAATCCTGACTTTGGGATCTGTCTCGTTAGTTCTTACAGATCTGAAAGATGGAGGTGATGCCGAAAGCCATAAGTTATAAGTCGAGTGAGAGTCCTGATTTTATTTCATTATCCATGGGAAGGCAAGGAGAACGTTAATGAGAAGCAGCAGGACCAGGCTGCTGTGGGCCAGCGAGCAGCCTGTGGGCCTGGCTTTCCTCTGCACCCACTGCTCAGCAGAACGAGCCCTGACAGCTTAACATGGAGCAGAAACAGTGCTCTCTGGGAAGGTACCAGGGCATTTAATACACTTCTCGAGAGTCCTGTAGACTGGATGTTTTTGCTTGCTTGCCTCACAGAAAGGAGGAGCATCTGTTCATCCTGCCTCACTCCCGTCCCCTAATTTAGCAGTAATTTAGTAGCCTGAGAAAATGTATATGTATAGCTTCCCAATTTATTTAGTATAACTTCAGAGAAATGCCACCATCGCTCTCATGTTCTGTCCTGCAGGAGTCCAGACTCCAGCCAGAGACCCCGGCAGTGCTCAGGTGGCAGCCACTTACTTGCTGGGTGATTTTTTTTCCGCTTTGGCTGGAAGGGGTAGTAAATACACATTTATCTCTTTCATGGTCTATTCTCTGGCTATGAGAAAGTCTTCAGATTTGGGGGTAAGGCTGGATGAAGGACAGAGCAGAACCAGCTTCCGTTCTCCTCCTGTAAGTCAGCAGTGCGGGGTATTCACCTTTCCCACTACACCTGCCTCTGCTTCCCAAGGCAGCGCCTATGACTGCACATGGGGGATTGATTTTCAACATTCTGGGTTCAAATCTTGGCTCTTCAGTTCTTAGTCATGTGACTCTCAGACAAGCTCTTTAACCCTGAGTCCTCAGTGCTCTCTGTTCTAACATGCGGATAGTAATACCTTCCTCAGAGGCTTGCTCTAATGAGAAAATGCCTGTAAAATGCTTGGCACTGGGCCTGAATCAGCACTTTGTAAAAGTGAACTGTTATGATTTAAACTCTTAGAAATTGGATTGGCTTTCAAGAAGCTCCAAATCAACCCAAGCTCAGCATGCCTTCACATATGGCCGAAAGCATTTGGCAACTTCAGGATGCCTCCCACCACAGTAATGGCTGAGCACCATGTCAGCTGAGGAGAAAGAGCAGACCTGTGCCCTGTGGCTGAAGGTAATCACTCTTGCAATCACAAGCAATTTTTGCTACTGTCAGCATTGCTGAGTCAATGTTGATTTGGATGAGAAAGTGGGATTACTCTAAGTTGGTTCATATATAAGCCAATTTATCAACAAAATTCTAAATGTCCCCTCGTCTAAGTGATAAAGTAACAAAGAAATTGGCGATCCAGTTCATCAGGTCTAGCATCCTACACCAACTACATCCTGCATCCCAAACATCAGATCAAAATGAAAAAGACACCATGAGAGAACTGAGCCAACTTTCCATGTGCGAGACTAAACAGAATCAGATTTTCAAATTTCAAACCAAGTTTTCAGGATTGACCACTGGAAAACTTCTGTCTGGATTTTCTTCTCTAAAATCAGACGTATACATCATACAATAAAGATACTGTTTCCACAACCACTCTCTTAAGCCTAATCTCCTTTCTGTAGATATAAAGTAGACTTTTCAGTGGAGAGACACCAGTGGAGAAGAGGAGTGAGGAGAGGTTAATAGAGAGGCTTGGAAAGTTTCCCAGGTTTTACAACTGCAACCCTTCTAAAGTAGTCTCTTAAGGAAGGTACTGGAAAACCACTGCAAGGGCAGTTTCACTAATACAGATCACCCACAATGAAATGAAGAATGTATGGCAATGACAAAAACAGTAGCAGCAAGTCTGAGCCTTCGACTCAAACCCCAATACCAGTGTGATGTGTAGAGATAGTGTATCAGTCATCAGTCACGAGACACATGCGCATGTACACATATATGTCTGTATGTATAGACATGCGTGTGTATCTATGTGCATATCTGGTGAGCTCTTGGTAGCCACAGAACATTGGTTGCTGGAGCCAGTGAAGACACCCAAATCTGTAAAGGCTCAAATCCCTTATATAAAAATGCCATAGTGTTGCATATAACCTATGCACTGTAAGTCATTTCTAGATTACTTATACTAGCTAATTCAATGTAAATATCACATAAATAGTTATTACACTGTATTTTTAGGAACTAGCAAGAAAAAAAATCTGTTCATGTTCACACATTCAGTATACACTAGACTTCCTTTTTGTCCAATTATTTCCATCTGAGTTTGGTTGACTCTGCAGATACAGAACTTATTGATATGGAGGGCCAAATGTGTATGGATATCTTACGGTTTTGTTTCTCTGAATGAATTCTGACCTCTCTGTCTCTCTGTCTCTCTGTCTCTCTCTCTCTCTCTCACACACACACACACACACACACACTCACACACTCCTTACAAATTGGACCTGGACTTTACAGTTCACCTTGCAGGCAGTTATGAAGGGAAGGTAGATATAAAAATAGGAAGACTCCTCAAGCATGAGCTAGAGCCCTGAAAGGACAAACTGAAGCCCATGTCCATTCTTGTTGCCTCTGACGTTAATGGGATGGACAGCCAGTCCCCTTTACCACAGAGCTAAATACAAATACCTGCCCCTCAGGAGTTGGAGAAGCTGAGGGAAGAGTGAGGGGAACATGCAACAGTCACAGGCTAGCACTGCCTCACAGCACTGAGGGGAGTTCACAGATCAATCACAAGACAGTGAGCCACAGAATGGCTGCTCACTTCCGTTCTCTTAATCTCCTCACAACCCACCCTGACTGGAAACATACAAAAAAGGAAGCTAGGAAATGTGATTCTGCCTAACCATGCTGACACCATGAAGCCACCACAGGTAGATAGAAGACCTCTCTGTACCCTACTCTGGATAATTCCTTTTTGAGGAATCCCTTTTCCAGTCTAAAGAGTTTAAATGTCCATAGAAAAAAAGTCTTCTTACCTCATCATATTATTACTTTATCATAGTATTTACACACTAAAAATAATTATCAATTTCAAAATAATTTGAATATTCAGAACTCGGAGTTGAATTCTCAAGACTTAAGAAAAGACTTTCAAGGATGATAGCAAAAATTAATCTATTATATCAGGACCCCCTCTGCCCCACACGTGTGCATATACACATGAACACACACTAATCTCTAGTCCATCAGCATCATTCCACTGTTTCAAGTTTCGTATATTCTCAACATTCAGTGAAAGTCAGGTCTTGGCAAGGGTGTCCCATGTGAAGGAAGTGTGCTGACCTCACTGTCCGCACTGAGCATCCATGGCCTCGCAATTGAGAGATCATTTTGCCTGCCACCGAGTCATCTGGAATGCTTCAAACCAGAGTTGCCTGGCTGCTCTTTAAAGTTAAGTGTATCTCTCAGTTCTACTATAACTCAAGTGTGTTGGAATATTAAGAGGTGGACATTACCATTTTAACCAACTCTTTAAAGTGGGGGGAGTAGGAAGTAATCACACGGCAATATTAAATATTTTTCCATTATATTTTTAAATAATTTGCAAGCACTGGTACCATAAAAGCCTTCATAATGTGTTTATTGAGACCAGTAATCAATGCAGGATGGAATTTTCAATATAACATTGGCCTAGGGTTGATAGTACTCTAGCCTTTTGCTGGAATATAAACTTGACTCCTTCTTTTGGGTATTGGAGTAGTAAAACACAAGAGAACTTCCTAATGGAAATGAGACTATTCTCATTAAATTAAACGAGACCATTTAATGTGGGTGAAAGTGATTTAAAATTCACACACCTCCTGCAAATATGTTCTTGATTTACTTTTTAAAGAGTGAAATGGGTTTAGTAAATATTACCAGGTATAATAAATCATAAAACATTTAACACCGATTTGTCAAATGTAGTTTACATGAACGAGCACTTAGCATTATTTATGCCAGACTGAATGAAGTGGCTGATATGGTAAGAGAGTTTTCAGCCAGTTAGGAAGCATGCAGTGAGCAAAGCATCATTCTAGGTGGTACATTGGTTATAGAAATTGCACAACGCTACATTACCCCAAAGTGCTTAGCATCTGGACATGGTACTTGTTCTACAATTTTAGGCAGAGTATGAGAAACACCTGTCCAAACCAGCTCAATTTCAATTACACTAGCCAATCAAAATCATCATTTCTTATCTGATTTTATCCATCACCACAGTTGGCCACCAAGAAATCCACTGCTCTCTAAAACTATTGACCTGAACCTACTCTCCCAAAACTATCATTCCATCTTGCACTTTGTTTATAACACTTTTAAGTTTTCAGTACTAGGTCTCTGTCTTAGATGGCTTCACAGTCCATTCTGTGACCAGCCCTGGTTCCACTCTGCAAATGTTACTTCATTCTAGATATGTAGAACTGGAGTCACTATGAATCATTCTGGTGTGATTCAGTCAGACACTGGGACTCTACCCTAACACGGGCTGACTTGGCTGATGTCATTACCAGATCTATTCTAACTGCGCGTAGATTCATGAAGGTGCCACGGTGATAAGCATCAGTTTCTTCAGAAGTTAAGGTAGGTCATAGGGAACAGAGCGACAGTTTGATCAGGAGGTGTAGTCCCCTAGCATGCCAATAAACTGAAGTTCTAGAATAAGGTAGGACTTTACTAGGAGAACAGTCCTTTACTAGGAGTCACTTGCAGCTGCTTCTTTGCTATGTCATCGCTTTGCTGCCTTCTGCCTACCATAACGTGTTTGCCCTCTGTCATGACTCTCTTCCATGCCACCCTGCCTTGGAGCCAGCTAGCTATGAACTGAAACCTCTACAAACTGTGAGCTACAATAAACCTTTCCTACTTAACATTGAGTGTTGGGTACTTTGTCTCAGCAAGGACAAAAGTAACTGTGACAGGATCCCGTCATCTCCAAGGTTGTGAATTTCAACAGGAAACTCTGTTAAGACAAAGCCTTGATTATAGGCTAGTAAGTAAGACCCTTTCATGGTCTTTTCCTGAGGACATGTTGCTTTCTGATCCCTGCATTACACTGTAGCAGACTTTCTTGGTACTTGTTCACAGCTCCTTGGCTCACCTTTGGCTTCAGCTGTAGTGCTGGTGAATAATATAATTCCTTTTGGAACTCCAGTACCCACCTCAAGAATGTGCCTGGTTTATCTACACATTCTAACCCCAGTACCTTCCCCATTGCCATAGGAGTTTGATTGGTACAGGAACAAATACAGCTCAGGAGTACAGAGGAGTTGATGCACCCACAGAAAATCAGCTTCCAATCCTTTTGATATGTAGTGTTCTACACTTAGACACAGAGCAGAAAGCAACTTCATTTTTTCTCTCCTGATTGGTTTGACTCATAATCTATCTTACTCTTCCCGCTACCTCATATCATTTCATGGAATTACTGTACAAACAAACTTCCCGTACCCAAATACCTATCTCATCTTGAGAATTTAAGAGAAGCAAAACAAATACCCACGTTAAGCCAGAAATCATCTCTTTTTCTTTCCCAAATGTGTTGAAGCAAGACTTTGCTCTGGTTTATTAGGCTATAAAAATTTGTAGGGTACACTTGCTCTCCCCTTGAAAGATTAATCGCTATGAGAATAACCCTCTTAACAGGAATGTAGTCAAAATAGATTAAAATACTGCTTTCAGACATTGGTCAACAATCAACAGAGCACTGATTCCTGAGAAAAGGGAAACAAATCCGGTAAGCCCCACAATTTCAAAAGACTTACTGCTTTGGGGCAGTTTCCAGCATGCAGCCCAGAGAGCACTGACCTGGAGTCTACCACTCGTGCTGAATAGAAGAAATAGAGTATAGTTCCAGGAAGTTAGGTGTCTAAGAGTTGCAGGGAACAGCACTGGAAAATGACATGCACATGGTGAGAGCTCCAGAAAATAGGCAATATGTTTCCTTAAATGTTGGCTAAGTAGCCATATGTACATGCAAGAGTAGAAATTCCCTGAAGCCAGGAAAAGAAATACTGGAACACAGTAGATCAAGCAATTTCTGGAGCTCACAAAGGACAGTCAGTGTGGAGTCAAGTTTACTCCTTGTAAACCACAAGGAGTTTGATATGGTCCTCAAAAGTCTTCCATCTTTGTAGAACTAAGGTATCACTAGCATGAAGGATAGTCTGGACCTGACATAACAGAAATTAAAGCATGCCACAATGGGATAAAAATTATCTAAAATAACCAAACCAGAATAAGTCTAGCTCTTAAAAAAAAAAAAAAACAAAGCATACCACTCCAGTGTAGAACTCACAATGTTCTGCATCTAATAAAAATTAATAGACATGCAAAGAATCAGGAAAAGAAGAACTGTTATTAAGAGAAAGTCCAATCAATATAAATAGACTCAGACACAACAGAGAGGTTAGAAAAGCACTTAGCACTTCTATTAGAAGGTGTTATAAACATGGCAAATATTCTCAAAGATATGTAGGGAAATTGTAACTTCATTGATACATAAACAGAAGATATATATTTTTAAATACCCGAAGAAATATGTAGAGAAGAAACAAAGCACACAGATTTATATATTAGACACTGAAGAAGAAAAAATTTATAAACTTGAACACATAGCAATAGAACCTATCCAAATAAACACAAACAGAAAAAAAAAATTATGACAGCATCCATGACATCTGGGACAATATTAAATGGTTTAATGTTGGTGTTGTGGGAATCTTCAAAGAGAAGGGAGGGATCAAAAAACCTTGAAAAAATGACTGAAATATTTCCCAATTTTATGAAAATGATAACCCTACAGAAACAAAACGGTCAAGGAAAAACACACAAAATGAACTTATTAGAAATTAAACCCAGGCACAGAATGAATGAGGTTACTTAAAAACCAATGCTAAAGAGAAATTTTTAAGCAAAGCAAGACTCGTAGAGGCAGACACGTTAGGTATGAAGAAACAAAAAGTGAATGATGGGCCGGTGAGCTAGCTCAGCGGCATAAGCACCTGCTTGGCAAGCACGAGGGCCCGAGTTCAACTCCCGGAACCCACGTACGAAAAAAGGGCTGGTGATATCGCTCAGCAGCAGGGGCGCCTGCTGGCGCATGAGGTCCTGAGGTCGACCCCCGATACCCACGAAAAAGAAAAAAAAAAAAAAAAGTGAATGACACTGTAAGTCTTATTAGAAATTATGCACACCAAAAGACCAGGAAGCGATGTCCACAAAATACTTACAAGCAAACTGACATCTAATTAAAATTCTACACCAAATGAAAATATCTTTTAAAATTGAGAGCTATACAAATGTGTTTTCAGACATCAAACTTTTACTATGAGAGATCCTATGAAAAATCCTTCAGGCAGAACCATAATGACACCAAAGGGAAATGTAGATTTATAGAAAGAGGTTCAGAAATGGTAAATATATGAATAACGTTGTACTCATTTCCTACTGTTGCTGTAACAAATTAGCACAAAATTGGTGGCTTAAAGCAACACAAATGCATTACCTTACAGTTCTGGGGGTCAGAAGTTTGAAACAGGTCTTACTAGGCTGAAATCCAGATAACAACAGCACTGCAATTCCTTTCTGGAGGCCCTGGGAGAAAAACAGTATTCCAGCTTTCTTGACTCCTGGTCCCTTCCCTCTGTATAGCCAGCCACAGCCTTTCCCGTGCTGTGCTTTCTTTAATTCTGACTTCTCTGCCTCCATTTTCACCGGGTAAGGGATGTCGTGAATGTAATGGACCCACCTGAGTAATCTAGGATACTCTTGCTATATGGAGGTCAGCTAGCTAGCAATCTTAACAGTCTTCAACCTCAATTCCTTTTCTTTGTAATATAGCATTCACAGGCTCTGGGGGCTAGAGTAGGGAAATCGTTGGAGGTCATTATTCTGCTTGTCACAGTTATGAATGAAAAATTTCAGTTTTCATTCTTTTTAAAGACAAGTACTTTTTAAATTAAAAAAAAATAGTGACACGTGACTATAATCTCAGCACTGTAGGAAATTTGAGCCCAGCCCAAACTGGGTAATTTAGTGACTTACCAAGACCCTGTCTCAAAATATAAAAAATGAAAAATGGCTGTAGATATGGCTCGGTGCAAACCCTGAGTTCAATCCCTAGAATTGCAAATAAATAAAATAAAAATTTTAAAGTTTTTTAAAAAGTGGGAAATGCAAGCAAAACCTAAACTAAATTTAGACTCACTTGTTTAAATAAAACAAAAAGGAGGGAGCTTTATAATAGCAAACTGCATTTCTACAATAAAATAAGTTGGTCATATCTTCATGCCTAAATCAACCCCCAAACACAAAAACCTAAACTAGAAAGCTAACAATAAATCTAGGAATTAAATGATAAAACATGAAAACAAAAGGCCTATTCTTCCTGAAAATTAAAAGACAAAAATGTTTTAAAAAGACAAAACAAAAAAATATTTCCACTTACAACAAAACTTCCTTCCTAACTCCTTTATCAAAAAAGAAAGCAAGCAAAAAATCCAGAGGGCATTCTGGGAAGATGACAACAGTGTTATCATAGTTTTTTGGTGGTAGTAGTTTTTTTTTTTTTTTTTTCAATCCTTCCAAATTTCCCACTTTTAACAGAGCAAGTAGATAGCAAAAGCACATTTGCATGTGCATCATATAGATTAAAAACTTGAAGGCAAGGTGTTCCTGAACTCTGTAATGTCACTAAGTAAGGGCAAAACCCTGCAGGCCAACCTAAGAACAGCAGCTGAATTTGGGAGAACTCTTCCCCAGGCCAATGGTAGATGAAGACCAGGGGAAGATTAGAAGGGGTCAGATGAGTCTAAACTCTGTAAACTCCCAGTGCTGGCCTTCCAGAGCTCCTGAGGACAGGGTTCTACACTGAAGAGAAGCTGTTGAAGTTGAAGCAAAATTGAGGAGAGAAGGGCAACAGAGATGAAGGCAAGAGAAGGTCCAGGCAGAAGTAAGAAAGGAGAACAAAACCAGGAAGTCTGAGGACAAGTTGCCCTATTTCTTAACAATATATGAATATACAATACTCCAAAATGAATGGGTGAATGAATGAATAAGTGAATAAATAAAGAAGGAAAAGGAGAAAAGGACCAAAGAAACTATGAGGGCTGGGGATGTAGCTCAGTGGTAGAGTACCTGCCTCGCATGCTAAAAATCCATCAGTATTGTAGAAAAAAGAGAAAGAAAGAAATTTAAAAAAGAAGAAAGAACTCTTTGAAATTCAAAAAGCTACCCCGATTCATACCTCCTTCTGAAAAACTAATTTTATTTAATGATAAACAATGTAATGTATCAAAACGAGGAAATGAAGGGAGGAAAGGGGGGAAAGTAGGGAAATATGGTAAGAGATACGCCATCTTTATATCCAAATCTGGGACATAAGTATAAAGTATTATTTCAAAAAACACTAAGAAATATGAAGAAATTACAAAAAGTATAGCATCGTATAAATGAAAAACGAAGGCATGTTATATTTAATATATGAAAAAATGTAATAACAGCAAATAACATGGTTCTACAAGATCAACAGAAATTAGAATTATAAAATACCAGAAATAAAATATAAGACCTTAAGAAAAAATGTAAAAGTAAAAGAAAATCTCATTTTAGAAGTAAAGACTAAATTGGAAAAACACAAGAACAACTGAAAACAGCAAATCATTCCTTAAGAGAAAAGAAGGTAAATATGTTGAAGAAAGCCACATTTAGTAGAGAATAGGTATCCTTGAAAAAGAAAACAACAGCTGCAGGGCAGAAAAAAAAACTATATTCTAATTCAAAAAACTTTGCTGAAGTCATAAAATTCATAAAAAATGAAAAGATTTAGGGGGAGGGGAGGGACAAGAGAAAAAGAGAATAGAAGGAAAAAATAGAAACAAAGCTTTTGTAAATAAGGAGAAGAAAAGGTGTTGAAGGGAGGGGAGGGAAATGGGAAAAAAAGAAGCAAGATATACCATGTATGAGTACAAATTCCCTACAATGAGCGTCATCATTACGTATATCTAAAATGTGCCAATAAAAGACTTCATACTGAAACAACACATCAGGTACATCAGCATAATAGAGAATGACCAGCAAGGAAATATATTATAGCTAAATTACTTAACTTCAAAGGGAAAAAAAATCTTCTGTGCTATAGGAAAAAAATAGCAAATGATTCACAAAGTCAAAAAATTAAATTACTAACAAAATTTTTTACAACAGCACTCTATGCCAAAAGAAAAGGGAATGTCAGATTTACGATATCCAAGTAAAGAAAATGAAAGTTCGGGATTATACAGCCAGAAAAATTACTTTCACGCATAAAATAGACAACCAACCATTATCTCGATATGCAAAAACTCCCAAAACATTGTTCCATGAATACTTTTTTACAAATTTAATTTTAAAAATTAGCTTCAGAAATCAAAATGAGTAAGGAGATATCACAAAGACTGATGGTAAATGTTAAATCCAGTTGCTTATAACGTGAGTAAATGAGGGTAAATGGGGACAGTCCTACATTTAACAGCTCTATCAGATAACATAGGTAGTATAACTCTTTAAAAAATAACAGATAATGGGGAGACATATGCAAAAATATTCTGAACTATTTTTAATAATTACACTGGCACAGTATTGTAGTTATTCTGTGACTTTTATGTGTGGAATGTTACCCAAAGTAAATGAGTAATTATGAAATATGCTAATTCCGTTATCTCCTATGTCCTTCAGATTGAGAGCTTTTCATGTAGGAGAAAGGAGATGAGTCCATATAATACTGAAAAGCTTTATGGAAGAAATTAATACCGACTTTGAATTGGAATTATCCTATGAATTCAGGATAATTCCAATTCAAAAAAAACCTATACAGTTTTGTTCACTGAAGAGACTCCCCCATTTTGGTAACGAGCAGTCCTAGCACTCACCTGGTGATCTTGAAATACGGTTTCTAATAAAGAAAACTGGGGATTTTTGAAAGAATGGCTGGTCCAGGTTTGGGGCAGAAAATGTGCGAGATGAGCCTGGAACATCTGATCACACCAGAAAGCAATAAACCACCAAAGACTGCTGGGGCTGTATCAGAAGGACTCAGGGGCTTGCATGAAGAGACACTCATCAGCCAAACATGGAACGACTTGAGGGTCACAAAGATAATGCATAATTGCAGTTGACTAAAACCCACAAAGTATATTTAAATCCATGAATTATGATTACATATAATTTACATGTTTCAAATTTTAGAGATAAAATACATACTTTTACATATATGTGTATTATATATAATATATTTAAATCAACTAACTCATCATTCTCAGGACATAGTAATAAACCAATTAAAACTAGTGAATAAAGGGAAAGATCTAAAAATTTATCTTGTCTTTCCTATAAAACTGGCAGACAAAAAAGCATATCTTTATTTTAAAAGTATAAGTAATAAAAGAAAAATAAATGATGAAATTATATGGTCACCATTTTGAAGTCTACCATGAATAAATGGATCTAAGCCATGAATGCTAATACAGTTGCCAACAACACAAAAAGAGAGAAGCAGACCATGTGCCTGAACGACCATCTCTCATGGTCTTGCCAAAGGAACAGAACACAGGTCTGACCCCGCTGCCAATCTGAAAAGAATATAAGGGTTAGAAGCCAAAGATGAATTGCACCAGAAATGTGCAACGGGCAGAACGAGGCTGTGGGAAGCTCTGTAAGTCATACACTCTAGGCCCTTCAACAGATAAGCTGTAAGAAGAAAGGAACAGAAGGCAACCTATAGACTAGAGGAATGTGAAAAATGCCATTTTTTAAGGAAGAAGCTATGCATATGATAAACTGTGAAGATTACCAAGGAGGTGGAAAAATCCAAACAAATTCTGAAGACTTCCTAGAAAATAATGACAATGAAAATACATATCAGAACAGCTAAAATAGTGTTCATTGAAAAATGTACAGACCATACTGCTAATAATAAGAAGAATTTTCTAAAATAGATTATGTATCCAATTTAAGAAGTTAATGAAATTGGGAAAATTACAAAAGTTAAATATAAGCTAACTAATTTGAAAGCAGAAATTTTAAAAGGAATACATAATTCTGCCATTACAGGCTGAATTTTTCAGAATACCAATAACATTGGTGAACTGTTTAATAACCTGATTCAAAAGAATAAGTCATAAATACAGAATAAGATGTGATAAGAGAAAAATAACTACAAGTTCAGAAAAATCAAAAAGTATCATATCCAATGATATTCTCAACTAAATTAAGATGTAAGGAAATTTTGAAATGGATAATTTTATGGGGATAAAATTAACCAAGCTAACTGGCTACAGAAAGGAGAAATAAACTAAGAAATTTACTAAATAAATTAAATAACTAATTAGTATAGAAAAATGGAGGAAGCTAATGAAGAGCTACTTTCCTTCAAAACCACCAGGCATAGATAGTTGTACCAAGAGCCTCTACCTGTCCTGTAATGATAATAATAATACCAATAATAATAATAATAATAATAATTTCTCAGCTAGTTAACTTATTCCAAATTACAAAGAAAAGAAAAAGCTCATCTTTTAATGCAGCAAACATAACACTGATAAAATTCAACAGATTGTACAACAAATCTATAAACAATCTTATAATTATTAATGCAAATACCAAAAATATGCTCATGAACAGAATACAACTCATTAAAAAATAATATACTATCTAATAATGTATTTCAGCAATGTAAAGATGGCTTAATAGTGACAAAAATATTACTAAAATTCACTATATTAACAGATATAAAGAAAACAATCTTACTTATGTTTATCTTCATAGATCTTGATAAGGCATTTAGTAAAATTCAATGTCTACCCTAAAAATAATTGGAGAAAATTGTTAAATAAGAGAGATGAATATACAAAATACAAAATTGTGAAAAGAAAAGTACTAGAAAAATGTTTGGGTTCTCTCTATAAATAAAAACTTTAAATAATCATAAGGGTCATAAAGAAGCCTTTGACACATGGCAAGTCACACCATGTTCTTGGATAGGAAGATTCAAGCTCATAAAAATGCCATTTTTCTGCTAAATTAACCTATAAATACAACATAGTACCACTAAAAAGAGCAACACATTTTTTTCTAGAGTCAGACAAACTGATTTTAAAGTTCATACAGAAAAACAAAAATAGAAAAACTCTGAAAACTAAAAATTAATTAGGATGTATTAGAAAAAACATTATAGTAAATTTTATAATACATGATTATAGGCTCAAGAATTAAAACAATGTGATACTGGCACTTGAATAGATAGGTTATTGTACACAATAGAAAGTAAAGAAGTAAATATAAAGGAGACTTTATTTTTTATTGAGATGATATTTCAAAGGTATAAGGAAAAATTAGTAGTGAATAAATGGAAAGGTAACTAACATACACATTGGAAAAACAAAGAACAAGCTACTCAGAAACCATTTGTGTTCAAAATACATTTCAGAAGATAAATGTTTAAATATAAACATTGGAATGATAAAAATTCTATGAGAGAAAATTCTCTTACAGACTTGTGTGGAAAAGACTTTTCTAATTCTTAAAGAAAAAGCCAGTAGATTTTTAAAAATCTAAAACAAAACTACTCTAATCAAAATCCTTTTTAATTAAAAAAATGGAAAAAGTGCTGTTAATTTATTTTAAAAATTCGGGATTAATTTCTTTAACATATAAAGAACTCCTATAAATCAAGAAGAAAAAAGATCAATGTACCAATCTGTAAAAATGGCAAAAGTAGAGTTCATGAAAACACCTGATTAAGTGTTCTCAAAAAGCATAAAGAAATATTTAACCCTACTCATAGAGATTTAAAATTTAATAATATATCAAAAACCAATATTTTATGTATCAGGCTGTCAAATATCAGAAGGTTTGATAAAACATTCTATTGGTATGGATGTGGGAAAACACATCCAATGAGAAATAGCTGGTAAATGTGTAATTAGTTCAACTTTTGTAAAGGCTAATTTGCCAAAGTGTTAGAAAGTTAGACATCTATATACTTTCTGGCATTATAATTTCAACTCTCAGAAATGATGGTAAAGAATGAACTCATGAGCCCAAAATTACACTTCGCACAGCACGAGTAGTAACAGAGGTGAGTGATAATGAAGTCTGAAATCCTGAGTGTCCATCAGTAGGGAGCGTATTAATGTATATATCCATGCACTCATAAAAAAAGACTTATGCAAGTAGATATTTATATGAAAATGTTCCAAGATGGATTATTAGGTGAAAAAATCAAAGACATTTGATCTTTCTGGAAAACAAGAACACAATAGTGACCATCACATTTTACCATTTATATGGGGATAGGTGGAGAGATGAGATTATATATGTATTATATACATTTTAAAAGGTATATATAAAAGCAGATATGTGTATATGCATATAGATTTTTCCTTGAGTGGGTAAAATGTCTCTGGATAGAATATCTCCAGAGAATTATTTGAGAAACTAAAATTATTTTGACTTGTGGAGAGGGAGATTTTAAGGCTAGAGATAATGGTAGGAAATGGAATTGTACTCTACACACTTGTTGAAATTTAAATCATGCAAATGCCCTAGCTTATGCATGAGTATAAATGTATATAATTAGTATATTAACATATAAATAAAATTAATAGTATCTCCAGTAGGTGTGATTAGTAATGATTTTTCTATATTTTCTAGGTTTTCTATAATAACTTTATACTCTGATCACAGAATTATAAATGCCATATTTAAACGATTAGAGGGCTCCTGGTATACTGAAATGAAGCTCAACATGACAAGACCCGAGTCTTGTCCTAGATCCAATACTTTGCAGCTGGCCGCCATTCACAGTGTCTTTTAACTTGCCTGAGTTTTGTTTTTCTGCTATGTAAAATGGGGACCATACTGCTTGCCTTGGTTTTCCTGAATTTGAGAAAAGAATCAAAGGAAAATATTATACAAAAGTGCTTATAAATCGTAGCTCATCAGAAATGTGCAATTAATGGTGTCAGAAGTATTGGTGAAATACTAGATTTCTGTCTCCTGCTGAATATACAAATTGGCCAGTTATTTCAACAAAACCAGTTAGGGTCTCAAAAAGAAAAGGGGAAATAAAGTCCTATCTTCTATTCTTATTTCCACTTGGGAAACGGAAAGAAGAAGGAACAAGTTAGGAGAGTTCTACCGGAATATTCCAAAAGGAAAAGAATTCTCTCGCTAGGAGGTTGCAATACCGTAAGCTCCCCTAAAGCCAGACATTACTCCCACAAGCCACACCCAACACTCCTCATTCCTTTCTACCAGACGCAGTTTGTTTCTGCTGCACAAACAGGTTGCATTGTAAACCCCGGCACTTTCGGTACATCTGCTTTGCTGTCCATACTCAGAAAATCTGAACAGACTCAATGCCCCACCTAGCGCTTCCCTGAAAAATTTCCTCCCCACTCCACCCCCATCACACACATATATGCGTGCACGTGTGCACACACTTATCTAGATTTTTTAAAAATTATGCATAGAGTTACCAGAGAAGATGCTGAAACTATGAAATAATGATAGTTACGTCAGCAGAAATGTGGTGTTGGAGCTCAGCACTACTTATAAAAACAATATATCGTTTCAACAAAAACAAGGCCAAAAGATCAAAAATAGTTCTGCATTGGTGTCCAAAAAGCTCCATTTTGAAGAAATAGTTTCAAAATATTTTTTCTCTTCACATCTGAGGCAACAAACCAGACAGAGTAAGCAGCTGGATTCTCCTCACCTTGGCCAGCTCGCTGGCTGGCTTGCTCTCTTTTGCTCTTTCTGTTTTGGGGCCTCGAAACCTCTCAAAATATTTAAAGTGGAAAACCTAGCCATCATCAGTGCTCAGGAAATTCATTCACTTCAGGTCACAGACCAGTGCACTCCTATCTGCTTCCACGCTCAGCAGGGTGTCTCCAAATATCTCCAGGGGTGTTGCAAAATGCTAAAAATAAACAGGAAAAAAAAACCCACATTTAATTGGTTCAAGTTTTTCCTTTAATTTATTTATACCATACAGAGCCCTTTAGAGGAAGTTAGGATGGGTTAAAAAAAAAAATCAGCCACCACAAATATTGCAAAAGTTTGGAGGTTACCACTTCTGACCTCCAGGAGATAATTAAGTGGTATTAGATATAATGATTACAGTGTGGCCCATGAGCTATATACCACCTAGGTTCAAATCTCAATTTCAGCACAAGTCACATGACTTCCGTTATTAACCCCTCTTTTTTCTACACCATAATATGAAAATGTAATGTAATTATCCCTGGAAAGTATTGAGCTCAATGATTAGGATATAATAAACATTCAATGAATGGTGACTGATATTTTCATTAATGTGAGTAGCACTGCAACCAACAATAATTACTCATAAGACTAAACAAAAATTGCTAACGTACTTGAACCCCTTGGAAGAATTAATGTTCTTCTTTAAGCACATACCCTCAGCATCTTACCGCCATAGAGACGTTCGGTAGCTATGGGGAATCTCTCTCTCCAGAAACCAAGGACTGCGCAGCTGCCTGTCTTAAATTCAGCAGCTCTGCTTTTCAGCCTGGACTGTCAATATGTGCTTCAAAAATATGCAAGAAAGCAGGCCAAAACTATGTCTTCCATCTTGCAGTGAAGGATGCTGATGGGTTGGTATGCTGCATTCGATTTTTATTAGACTGGCTCTCCTCTTCCTGCATTCCATCTCTCGTCTGAGCTTCAGCAGACGGGTGGGCAATGCAGGAGTCGCACGGAACACACTGCTTTGTTTTGGTGTCTTAACACTTCAGACAGATGAAAAGAATAGTCTTCAAACCGGCGCATCTCTGTAGAGTGTGTCTTCAGCAAAACATACTTCATTTTTTCCATGAGGACGACCAAATGACCTGTTGGTAAATGTTTTAGCGAACAGATCATAGCAAGAAGCAAACTGAAGGCATATTTGAGTTTATGGAGATACCTAATTTTCCATCACTGAGAGATGTTCTTCTTTATCTCCATGTATGTTATTCATCAAGGCATCTTGACACTATTTACTGGAAAGTTATGGCACTGTTTACCAGAAAACTAGCTTAATCTGCTACTCATTGTTTTCATCAGTTAAATAAAACTGACCTTTCATCTTTAGCATTGTGCTTCCAACAAAGTCCTGCCAAAATCACTAATGATCTGTATTCCTCAGACAGCTGCAAGACATTCTCCATGAGTTGAGGAATGGTGGGATCATCACCCCACTCAGAGATAGAAGAGCCCAGCCTTGTAGGCAAGAGCAACAGGTTGCCTCTTCAGCCAAGCCACCAGGATGCAGAGGAAAGAGTCAGTGAAGGCAAAAAGCTTGGCAAAGAGAACCCCCAAACCCGGTATGGGACCCCTAAATCAAAGCATTGAGTCCTTAGGACTGAATCAACAGATCTCAGATTCAAGGGTAGAATTACCATCCACTGAATAATCAAGTTGTGTAGTCTCACACACAGAATTATTACAGATGACATCTGCAGTCATCAACAGTAGCTGAACTTCCAGTCAGCCCTTTCATGTAGAATGCTATCAGTATACCACAACATTTTGTCTCACTGCTCGCATTAATAAAGGTGCACATGTGAATTTATGTTCCTTTCAATTTACCTTCAAAGACCAAGATTTATCCATTCATGGGTTATAAGGATGACCATTCTCAAACTAGATCTAACATCTAAAGCATATTATCAGCATTCTCATACAATTCAGCAAAATTACCAAAGCAAACACAATTTATTGAAAAGGCCAGGTCTCAAATCTTGAGCTTCTGCCTGGTGTTTTTGTTCACTATCTATCCATCTATCCGATCTTCCCACAGTGACATTACCATGATATTCCTTTGAGAGACTATCCCATCCCATCCCATCTCTGTGTTTTAATTGTAATCCAACATATGTAATATAAAAATGTTCGGTGCAGTAAAAACCTGGGGGAGACCTAAATGTTGGATATGTAATGGAGGAATCGTTAGAGAAAATATAGGACATCCACTTAGCATAATGTCCTCCAGTATAATCTGATGTCATAAATGACAGTTATCTCTTTCTTTTAAAAGGATGACTAATAATCCATTGTGTATATGTACCATGTTTGCTTTATCCATGCATCCACTGGTGGACATGAACATTCTGACCATCGAACTGCTGCTTTTGTTCTGCATTTCACTGATGAATAATGATATTGAGCATATTTTTACATACCTATTAGGTGTTTTTAATGTCTTTTTTAGGAAAATGTTTATTCAGGTCCCCCTTGCCATTTTAATTGGATTATTTCATTTTTTTCTTTTCATTTTATTTATTTATTTATTTACTGTTGCATTGCATCCCTTATGTATTTTGAATATTAACGTTTCATAAGATATATTGTTTGCAAACATTTTCTTCTAATTCGTCAGCTGTTTTGGGGTTTTTTTTTTTTTTTTTGGTTGTTTCCTTTTCTGTTCTGAAGTTTTTAGTATAATCAGAAGATTTTAGTTTATCTTTGTTTTTGTTGACTGAGATTTTGATACTGTGTATAAAATATCATTGCAAGGGCAAAATCAAGGAGCCTTCCCCCTGTGTTTCTTCTAGGAACTTTATGGTTTCAAGTCTTATGTGTGGGTCTTTAATCCATGTCAAGTTGATTTTTCTGTATGTATAAGAAAAAGACCCAATTGTATTTTTTCCTACATGGATATCCAGTTTTCCCAACACCATTGGTTGGAGAAATTATCCTTTCCCCACTGTGTTTCTTGGTGGCCTTGTTGAAAAAAAAAAAAATTGACTGTAAATACTTGAGTTTTTTCCCCTGGGTTTTAAATTCTATTTCATTAGTCCATATGTTTCCATCTCTTTTTAAGCTAGTGTCATATTGTTTTGATTACTATGATTTTGTAATGCAGTTTAGGATCAGGGAGTGTGATGCCTCCAAATTTGCTTTGCTTTCTCAAGATTGTTTTGGCTCTTGGGATATTTGTAGTTCCATATGAGTTTTGGAATTGTTTTTCCTTTTTCTTTCACACTACCATTGAGATTTTGGTAGAGACTGCATTGAATCTGTGTATCTGCTGAAGAATATAGACACTTCAATAATATTAATTCTTCTAATACACAAGCATAGGATATCTTTCCATATTAACTCTTCTAATCCACAAACATGGGATATCTTTCCACTTATTTGTATCTTCTTCAGTTTTCTTCATCAATGAGCTATAGCTTTCACTGTATAGAACTTTATATTCTTGGTTAAATTTGTTCCTAAGGATTTTATTCTTTTTTAAGTTGTTATAGTGTGATTGTTTACTTGATTTCTTTTTCAAGTAAGTTGCTATTGATGAAGTGCAATGTGTCTTTTGTATGTTGATTTTTGTCTCCTGCTACTTTAGAATGTTACATGATCTCGCTTATATATGGAATCTAAAAACAACTTAATGCATAGAAACGGAGAGCAAAGCCAGGTGTGGTGTGGTGCACGCCTATAATCCCACCACTCAGGAGACTAAGGCAGGAGGACCTCCGTGAGTTCGAGGCCAGTCTGGGCTATCTGAGCAAGTTCAAGGCCAAGGCCAGCCTGAACTGCATAGCGAGACCCTGTCTCAAAAAAAAAAAAGAAAAGAAAAGAAACAGCAGAATGCTAGTTACCAGGAATGAGGCAGAGGAAGAAATGGGGGCAATGCATGTAAAAGTGTATAAACTTGCAGTTGCGTAGCATGAATAAATGGAGAGATCCAATGTACAGCAGGAAAACTACAGTTATATTACTGTATTGTATATTGAAAATTTTAAAAAGAAAGGTGTTATGTGCTCGTAACACACACACGCACACCATATACACATAAAAGGTAAATATGCAAGGTAATGAATTCGATAATTTGCATACCTTTAGTAATTATTTCACTATGCAAAGTATATCATAACATATTGTTGTATACCTTAGTAAGTATATACATAAAATAAAGAAAAAAATTTAGCAACAGTCTTTCTTACTTTTTCTAAAATAGTTTCAGTTACTGCATGTACTATAATTTTAGTAATTTTTTAAAACTTCTGTTTTTCAAAAAATGTGTGATATCACATAGAGCTATTGTTTAATTTCTGCAGAAACAATCAACAAAATATTTTCTGATGTTTATGGCCAAATTAAGATGATTCTCATCTTATTCATATTCATGAATGATCATCAGAATGCTAGATATCACCATGTCAAAATGAATAAAATATATTTAGCAATTGTATAACAATAGTTTTTATACTGAAAGTTTGTTCTTCAGCATTTCTATTTGTATGTTTTCTAAATTATATTTCAATATGTATATTTAGCTATAATCATTATATACTGCAAATGAACCATTAAACATATCATCAAAGTAAAATATTAAAAAATAATTCTATTTCCAGATGTTTTATTAAAACTATTACATCTCTAGATTGAATTTTATCAATTTTGACATCTTTTGGGATGAGCATAAGTCTTCTTTAAGCAGTCTATTAATGTACTACATTATCTTGGTAAAATTTTCTTGTATTCAATCATTTTTGCATTCCTAGCATAATTGTACTTAGCTCTATCCTTTTAACACATAGTTCAGCTCCATTTGCTGATATTTGCTTTCGAGGTTTTTTCCATATGTGTAAGAATTTCTGTATCTTTCTCTTCTACTATTTCCCTTACCAAGTTTTTGAAGTCTGGTTAAGTGAGTTTTATAGCTTTGTAATTTTTTATTTGCCAGAATAATTTATTGATCATGAAAATTGTCTGTTTCTTGAAGTTTGGCAGAAATCATCCATAAATCTGTTTGGTTTTCCTACAATTTTTATGCAACTTTGTTTGTTTTCGTCTTTGTCTTTTTTTTTTGGAGGTGCTAGGGATCTAACCTAGGGTCTTTTGCACACTAGGCAAGCACTCTATCTCCCCAGCCATTACTTACCACTTTTATTACTAGCCACTCGACCAACTTTAACTTTTCTGTTATTCTTTTTTATTAATTTTTCTTACTTGTTTTGAAATCACTTTCTTACAATCTACATCTTCCTTTAAATTATTCCTTTAACACAATCTCAAAAAAATACCATATAAAATTTTACAAATAGTCTGACATTTAATCACTTTTTTTAGTTTTTATGAACTCTTACTCTTTTCCTAATTGTGTTTCAGTCATCTTTTTACTCTTAACCACATTTGCAAAAGGTTGTCATAAATAATTTTTTAAGATTACCTATAATTCATTAGTGATTCTATCTTTCAAAATGCTGTTCTACTTTTTCGACTCTACTTTGTTGCTATTTTCAAATTTTTATGTATTGGAAGATCATTTAACTTATTTTCAGTCATTATTACTTTACAATACTTGACTTTATGGTTATAAATTTTCCTCTGACTACAATTTCATCTGCATTCTGCAGGCTTTACTATGTTTTCTTCTATTATTTATAAGTTTAACGTTTATAATTTTATTAGTCCATCACTCAAAATATATATGAAATTGATTTTAAATTTAAAAGTGCACAGTTCTAGTGTATAGTCTTACTAGATTTTAGTGTGTAGTTTTCTGTAGTTTTAGTGTATAGTTTTTACTATCCATTTTACATAAATTTTGATTTTATTACAATGAGTGTACCTGCTATAATTTCTGATTTTAGAATTAATTGGGATTTCTTTTATAACTTAATATGTCATCCATGCATTTGTGTGTGAATTTTCCATATGTATTTTGGGGGAAAATCTACTTATTTTCTTTATTAGAAACAGTGATAAATAATAAAAATGTATACAATTAGGATTGTGCATTGGGCTACTCAAATTCCATACTTAATTTTGGCAAAAGCTGCTAAGAGATGTATTAATACCTTACAAAATAGTATGGATTTATCAGCTGCTATTTGGATACTTTGAATGGATATCACCTTATGTTTGTCATACCAATGTATTTAGACATAGGATTTGTGGCTTTTATACTTCTGGTGTGTGTGTGTGCGTGCATGCGTGCGTGCGTGTGTGTCGCTGGGAATCAAATCCAGGACCTCACACAGACTAGGCAAATGATCTAATTCTGATCTATACTCCCAGCCCTTTACATTATTTTTTAATCTTGTTCTTTTAACATCCACATCTTTACTTGTTTCTCGGCTCATTATTATTCTCATGTGCTTTGCTTTCCTTTGGGATTTTTCAATTTGTTGGAATCCCTCACCATTAGTATTTTTGGAGGAATTTTGTAGGTAAAAAGCCTCTTGAATTATCAAATATTCCAAATCTTTATTTTCCCTCATGCTTAAATAATAGTTTGATCAGATTTTGGTTTCAGATTTTTCCTTAGAACTTTGAAGATCATGTTCTATCATTCTCTTAAAACCAGTGTGGCTGACAAATCACTTTGCTACTCTTTTCAATATACAAATTTACTTTTCTCTGGTATTTTGAAGGATTTTTTTTTATATTTGGTGTCCCAAAATTAGACTGTACTCTGCCCAGATGTGAAACTTTTTATTCATATTGCTTGGCAACTGGTAGAGCCTTATAAAATGAAACTTCTCCCTGTCATATATTTTTCCATTATTTCTTTCACTTTTATATTATTGTCTTTGTTTTAAGTATAGAAGTAGTACATGAATATATTCTAACTATTAAAAATTTAGAGAATTCAGAAACTTGAGAAAAAACTTGAGTAGTTGTCATTTCTTTCCCAATCTCATCCCTTTCTCTAAGGTAAATTGCTGTTATCAATTAAATGTGTATCCTCCAGAACATTATTTTTTCATTTAATTTATCAAATTAACATATGTTTATGGCTTACAAAATCCAACTCCACCGCCATAATTCTTTGCCCTATCTCCCCATCCCAATTCCTGTTCCTCAGAGACAAACGCTTTCAACACTTTAGGATTTTCCTCTGTTTTATGCAACCATGCACTTTTAAATACTGTGTTGACATTAACTTTCCCTGATTTTTAAAATTAAGGCATTAAATTTGTAATATGGAATATGAGGCTTTAGTTAATCTAACACTACCCACATCCTGGCATGCACTTCCCCTCCCCTGCTTCACAATAGAATTAGATCACAAATTTTAGTTACATCAATATACATGATTATGATTATGCCAATTTTTTTCCTTGGTCTGGCTACTGAAAGGGGCCACAGTCTCTTCCATTTAAGCACTAATTCCATCTGTGGGCTCATGCATCCCTTGGCTGACCACCCAAGGAATCTCTTTGAATTTATAAAGTTCACTCACCTAGAATCATTCCCACTCAAGGCTACAAACCCCAAACTTTCCCCTACTTTCTTTACAACATAGATAAGGATGACTTATCAGGGACAGTCACTCCTTCCTGGAAACCAGTGCTGTGTGCAAATTTGTGGCATTTCTGTGTTGAATCTATTCTTTTTTGTGGGTTTTATCTGGAATTTATAGTAGAGATACATTTAAAACTAAATTAATCACTCACTGAGCATAAACATCTAACTAAATTTACCAAACAACCTCAAACATGTGATGCAAATGTGTGTTTAGCTTTAGTCAACAGACTTCCTCCTCACAGAGCTGGCAATGTTCTCTAGAAATGTCAGCTAGGCAAAGTCTTCATCACGATATGACTTTCTCCTTCCATTAAGTATGTCACAGGTAACAGATTTTCTTCTCATGGATTTCGTGTCCAAGACCATAACACACAGCTTTGTTTCTATCATGGCACACCTTTTAAAATCCTCTTTTAGAGGGCAAATGGCTGAATAGAGAAGGAGCCACGTTGGAGCTACTCAGAGAAAATCAACTAAAAACAAGGGTAATTGGAAGAAAGGGAGGGACATACATCCCGACACCAAAGTCAATCTGAAATACAAGACTTGTAAGTCAAACAAAACATGCACATAGGACTTTATAAGACGGCGAACCAGCCCACAGGGCCACCAGTGGCACTGCCGTGGATGTGCTGAGCAAGAATCACCATACTGGGAAGTCTCCAAGAAACTGATGGACTGCAAAAGTGTGGCTAACTCAAGCCACACAGGAGAGATTTTGGATATAAGGCCCCCTGCCTCTTTTGCCTTCCTTCACACAGAGGATGATACAGAGAGGCAATAAATTTCACCGGCACAAACAGAAGCAAGAGACCAGGAAACCGTTCCCTCCCCAACGGGTTGCCAGCTTTTTTTTTTTTAATTTATTTATTTTTTTCCCTATCATGTGCACTAACGGCTAACTGGAACCCCTAGTGACAAGATTAAGGACCACGGTGGAGACAGAGCACCACCCTTCCTGCCCTGTGACCAGTGGCTTGAGAGAGGGACACAACCGCACGGAATTTGCACAGCCTTGGGAGGTGGGTACTCAACCTGATGGAGAGGAGATTAAAGGGAGACCATGCAGCCTTGGGCTGTCTCTGGGGCAGCGACAGCACCTCTCCCCACCCTGTGACAAGGGGAAGGATAGAGATGTGCCAGTGGAAGTGGAACAGAGGAGACCCAAGGAGCAGAGGACTGGGAACAGCCCCGGGCCGTCCCTGTCTGAGGGTGCCACAACAGCTGGGACAGCAATGCAGAGACAAATAGGGTATGGAGTGGGCAGGCAGCCGAGGGACATACAGAAAGTTACTGGCTGAAGACTCCACCCCAGCCCCCATATCCGGAGGCCAAGATGAGCCCCATACCAGCACTAATCCTACTGCAGACTTGGCAGAGTTACCCAACAGTTTTGGACTCTGACTTCGACACTACCACAGAACTCTGGAGACCAGAGGAATTTTATTATTCTTCTCTTTGTTTGTTTATTTCATTTTCATTTTTCTGTCTATTTTTTTAGGTTGTTTAGGTTTTTATCTTTATTTTTCTTCTATTCTATTCATTTTCTTTCTCTCTTTCCTCGAATATCTCTCTTGATTTTATGATATTTTCATGTGAGTGAACATTGTCTCTAGTCTTTCTGGTTCACTTTGATAATCTTTTGCTTTCTCCTCCATTCTTTCTCTTCTGCCCACTTCTCCAGTTTCCCAAAGCTTGCGTGATCATCCTTTGTCCTCCAGCATGCTTCAACTATATTTCCCTTCATTTATCTCTCTGTTTTGTCCCATATCCCTCTTAAATTTCCCTACCACAGTATAAAATCACTTTACCAAGGGGAAACTCTTTGCATACAAGTTCCTGATTTATGTTAGATTTTGTTATATTACTGATGCCCCTATGGTTAAAGGAACCAGATTAATAGTTACCACAGTATGTCAGTTTCTAGGCTGCTTGATGCTATTGTTATTGCTAATCATACTAGAGCGAGGATGTCATACCAGTTGTAATCAATTGTTCTCCCTTGTATGACAACACTGTGATTGTCTGGGGTCAAAATCATCACCATAGACCAGTACCAAAGGACTGGGTGCTGAGCTAAATAGATAGCAACATCACATCCTTACTAGATTAGGAAGGTATGATCATAGGATAGACACGAAGACCAAGAACCACCAACACCTAAAAGACATCTCTGAAGAATAGACATTTGCTAGACATTTGCTAAGAAAGCCTCAATAATAGTGATGAAGCTTAACTTCATGAGAAATTTACAAGCATCAACACAGAAAAAATAAATAAATAAGAAATATTTAAAAAGAAAAGGTGCAGGAGCAAAATGCAACCCCAGACTTCCAACCAACCCAGGACAAGTCCAGGCAACAAGGAGGTGGAGGAAATCAGAAGCCACCCAAAAAACAAAAACAAAAATAAAACAAAACAAAATACTAATGAGTGATACTATAGGGAAAATAATCTTTCAAGTAAAAAAGGAAATGACAATCAAAATGAAGGACTTGCTCCATGAATCTAGAGTAGACACAGATAAAAAAATAAAAATAAAAAAACAGAGGAGTTTACAAAAATGATGAAAATCATGAGTGCCTAATATAGGAAAGAAGTGGAATCCATGAAACAGATTCAGATATCGAGGAGATTAAAAATCCCATTGAAAGTATATGCAATCAATTGAATGAAGGAGAGGACAGAATATCAGATCTAGAAGACAAGATTGTGCTTACTGAACATGAAAAATAAATATCTTAACAATAGCAAGGGACCATAAAACATCAATCCAACTGCTGCAAGATGATGCAAAGAAGAACATATGACTGACTGGAGTCAATAAGGAAGCCAGCAACAGTGTAAATGCCATAAAAAACTTGTTCGCAGGGCCAGTGAGATGGCTCAGCGGCATAAGCGCCTGCCTTGCAAGTGCAAGGGCCCAAGTTCGACTCCTGGATCCCACATACGAAAAAGGGGCCGGTGATATCGCTCAGCGGCATGGGTGCCTGTTGGCACACGAGGTCCTGAGGTCGACCCCCCGTTACCCACACACACACAAAAAAAAAACTCGTTCACAGAGGTAATGGTAAAAGTCTTCCCAAACATGGAAAAGGAATTTAACATACACATAAGTGAGGCATATAGAATTCCAGTTAGTCATGACCAAAATAATACACACTGAGGCATGCAATATACACCAAGGCATGTAAACTACAATTAGCGGGGATCAGTGTACTCCAAGGCATATAATAATCAAGATTCCAGAAATTAAGCACAAGAACAGAATAATAAAAACTGTTAGAGAAAAGAATCAAATCAACTCTAAAGGAAAGTCCATCAGAATCACAGCAGACTTCTCAACACAAACTTTTAAGTCAAGGGAAGCTTGCAGTGAAGTATTTCAACTCCTGAAAGATAAACTTCAACCCAAATTGATGTACCCTGCAATATTATCTTTCAGAATCAATGTAGAAATAAGATACTTCTATGACAAAGAACAACTGAAGAAACTCATGACCACAAAACCAGCTCTACAAAATGTTCTGAAAAATATTTTAGAAAGAGATAACAAAAACAACAAGTCCAAGAACACCCATAGAAAGAAGCCACCAGGCAGGGCAATCAATTAAACAGAGGGGAAAGACAGGGAACCAATGGCAGGAAAATAACATAACAATGATAAGCCAACACATATCAGTTATAACCATCAATGTAAATGGTCTCTATTCATGAATCAAAATAAAAAGACTGGCAGAATGGATCAAGAAACAAGATCCAACAACATGCTGCATACAAGAAACATTTAACTCAAAAAGAAATTCATAGACTGAAAGTCGAAGGATGGAAAACAATATTCCACGCAACAGAAACCTGGAAAAAAGCAGGGGAGGCTATTCTATTTGCTAACAATGTGAACTTCAAGCCAAGACTGATCAAAAGAGACAAGGAATTTCACTATGTATTTGCTAAGGGAAGGCTCCAAGAAAAAGAGATAACAATCATAAATATATATGCACCACATATAGGCACATCCAACTATATAAAACAAATATTCATGGACATGAAAAATCAAATAAGCACTAACACGATTTGTAATGGGGGACCTTAATATTCCACTGTCATAAATAGATAGAACAACTGCACAAAAAAATCAACCAAGAAATATCAGAACTAAACCAAACCTATGAACAAAGGGACTTAGTAGATGTCTACAGAGTGTTCCACCCCACAACATCAGAATACACATTCTTCTCAGCTGCATATGGGACGTTCTCCAAAATAGACCACACATTAGCCCATGCATGGGATTGAAATTATCCCATGCATATTATCAGACCATAGTGCAATGAAATTAGAAATCAATGACAAAAAGAAACCGCAAAAACTCCATAAAAAATGGAGATTAAATAACACCCTCCTGAACAACAAATGGGTCACAGATGAAATTGAAAAAGGAAATTAAACAGGATCTACAATTAAATGATAATGCAGATACAACATGCTCAAATTTATGTGATACAATGAAAGCAATCCTAAGAGGGAAATTTACAGCAGTGAATTCTCATATCAGGAAAACAGAACAAACTCAAATAAACAACCTAATATTGAACCTCAAACTTCTAGAAAAATAAGAACAAGTCAAGGTCAAAGCTCGTACAATGGAGGAAATTATAAAGATCAGACCAGAAATTAATAGAATTGAGACAAAGAAAAAGAATCAATCAATGGAAGAGTTGATTTACTAAAAGATTAAATAAAATTGATAAAACCCTAGCCAACTTTATCAAAAAATGAAAGAAAATATTCAAATCCATGTAATTAGGAATGAAAATTATAAAATCACAATAGATCCTGTGGAAATCCAGAAGATCATCAGTACCGACTTTGAGAACATTTACTCTAATAAAATGGAAAACAGAAGAAATGGACAGATTCCTAGATATATGTAAGTTACCAAAGTTGAGTCAAGAAGGTATAAAATTATAAATTACCCAACATCAGTCAATGAAATTGAAAATGTAACTTAAAAACTTACCAACACAGAAAATCCCAGGTCCTGATGGATTCACCAGTGAATTCTACAACAAATTTAGAGCAGATCTAATGCCATTTCTCCTCAAACTCTTCAATGAAATTTAAATGGAAGCAATACTCCCAAAGCCATTGCTGGAAGCAAGTATTACCTTGATTCTAAAATCAGAGAAAAACCTGACCAAAAAAGAGAACTACAGGCCCATCTCCGTTATGAACATAGACTCAAAAATCCTCAATAAGATACTAGCAAATAGAATGTAGCAATAATCAAGAAGATTATATACCATGACGAAGTAGGAGTTATCCCAGGGATGCAGGGCTGGCTCAATATATGAGAATTAATAAATGTAATATACCATATCAACAGAGCCAAAGACAAAAATCACATGATCATCTCAATAGATGTAGAAAAAGCATTTGACAAAGTCCAACACCCATTCATGATAAAAAACCCTACAGAAAATTGGAATAGATGGTCTTTATCTTACCCTGATAAAAGCCATTTATGACAAACCAACAGCCAACATCAGAGTAAACGGCCAGAAATGAAAACCTTTCACTCTAAAATCAGGAACAAGACAAGGATATCCACTATCACCATTCTTATTCAATATAGTTCTGGAAACATTAGCCAGAACACTCAGACAAGGGAAAAAATAAAAGGAATAAAAATAGGAAAGGAAGAATTGAAATTATCATTATTTGCAGATAACATGATACTCTACACAGAAGATCCCAAAAACTCCACCAAAAAGACTTCTAGATATAATAATCAAATTCGGTGCATAGCTAGATACAAAATCAACACTCTAAAATCAATAGCACTCCTGTACACAAATAACAAATTCACTGAGAGGGAAATTAGAGAAACAACCCCTTTCACAATAGCACCAAAAAAATGAAATACTTAGGAATCAATCTAACAAAGGATTTAAAAGATCTCGGAAAACTACAGTACTCTGAAAAAGGAGATCAAAGAGGATATCAGAAAATGGAAAGATATCCCTCGCTTATGGGTAGGAAGAACCAACGGAGTGAAAATGGCCTTACTCCCAAAATTGTTATACAGATTTAATGCAATCCCAATCAAAATACCTTTAGCATACCTCATAGAATGAGAGAAAACATTCCTAAAATTCATTTGGAACTAGAAGAGACCTAGAGTAGCAAAAATGATATTTCTGGGTTCCTGTGGCATGGAGTATTGTTTCCTATCCTCTGACTTTTAGTCTATGAATTTCTTTTTGGGCTAAATGTGTTTCTTGAATATGCAGCATATTGTTGGATCTTGTTTCTTGATCCATTCTGCCAGTCTTTTTATTTTGATTTGTGAATTGGGACCATTTACATTGATAGTTATAACTGATATGCATTGGCTTATCTTTTTCATGTTATTTTCCTGTTGTTTTTCTGTCTTTCTCCTCTGTTTAATTGCTTGCCCTGCCTGGCGGCTTCTTTCTATTGGTGTTCTTGTGTTTGTGGTCTTCGTTATCTCTTTCTAATATATTCTTCAGAGCATTCTGAAGAGCTGTTTTGGTGGTCATGAATTTTTTCAGTTGTTCTTTGTCATGGAAGTATCTTATTTCTCCACTGATTTTGATTTTGATAGATAGGACATCAATCTGGGTTGAAGATTGTTTTCCTTTAGGGTGTGAAATACCTCACTCCAAGCTCTCCTTGATTTGAGGGTTTGTGTTGAGAAGTCTGCTGTGATTCTGATTGGCTTTCCATTATAGGTGATTTGTTTCTTTTTTTAGCTGTTTTTAATATCTTGTTCTTGTGCTTAATTTCTTGAATCCTGATTATTATATGCCTTGGTGTCTTTTTTTTTTTTTTGTCATGGCTATTTAGAATTCTACATGCTTCATTTATTTTTATGTCAGATTCTTTATCCATGTTTGGGAAGTTTTCTGCTATTATTTCTGTAAAGAAGTTTTTAATGGCTTTTATGCTGTCTCCAGCTTTCTCACTGACTACAATAAATCTTACATTGTTCTTCTTTGTTCATCTTATAGCTGTGGGATTGATTTTTTGTGATCTCCTGCCATTTTTAAGATATCTTTCTCAATCAGTAGTTGCAATCTTGTCTTCTAGGTCTGATATTCTATCCTCACCTTCATTCAATTGATGTATATACTTTCAGTGGAGTTTTTAATCTCCTGGGTTTCTGTTTGGATCTGTTTCATTGATTCCATTTCTTTTCTATGTTGGGCATTCATGGTTTCCATTGTTTTCCTGACCGCCTCTATTTTTTTAATCTGTGTCTGCTTTAATGTCTTTCACTTTGATCATCATTTCCTTTTGCACCTTAGAGATTATTTTTTCTATAGCCTCTTCCATTCGTTTTTTCACTTCTGCTGCTATCATTTCAGAAAGTTCCCATGATTGGCTTCCAATTTTCTCTATCTCTTTGTGCTCTGGACTTGTCCTGTGTGAGCTGGGTGTTTGGGGTCCCATTTTGCTTCTTCGTCTTGTCATGTTCTCTTTTCTACTTCATTTTGTTTTCTGTATTGATTCATGTAGATTTCTTATGTTAGATAGCTTTATCCCTGGTAGACATTGTATATTCTTTTGCATTGCTTTCAGAACAATTACTATTTTTAAGAAGTTATACATGTATAAAAGATTCACAGTAAGAAGCAAATTCCCTGATCCCCTTGACCCTGTTCTGTAGGTCTCTTTCTCAAAGACAGCCGTTTTCACAATCTTTTGGGCACTTATTCTCAGAAATAGTCTCTAAATGTCTCAAAAGTGGTACTCTCTGATTGGGTTGCTCACATATTTCAGGAAGACACAGACAGTGTCAGCCATGATTTGAAAGTATGTGTTCCTCTAAAATTCATGTATTGGAGTTTAAAGCCCAAAGTGATGGAATTGAGTAATGGGTCCTTTTGGAAAGTGATTGAGTCAGGAGGGCTCTGCTCTGACTTTGTCAACAACTGCACATGGGACTATTCCAGAACTAAGGGTCAGACATGAGCCTGAAGGGTGCAGGCCATGGGGTTGGGTGGATTTCTATACTTTGTCTATGCAATGACAGGAATGCCTCTGTAATATTCTAGCCTATCCATATCTGAACTTTCCACTTACACCAATGAAAAGCCATTGCTTATATCCATTATGTTAACACAGGCATCTGCCTTCTTATTAGAAGCTTTACCATGCTTCAATAAAACTAAACACCCCTACGTAGTACACTCCTGATCAGAATACTGATAGTGCCTTAAATGCAGATTAAAACCCACACTGATAGAAATACCACAGAGCTTAGTAGTTTAAAGTAAACAGACAAGATAAGAAGAAAATCAGTTTCTTAATTTCTAATTAATTTTCATTCTTGAAAAGAAGCCCCCCACCCCACCCTACCTCTCAGTCACTATCATATTGCTCTTCTTCCTTGCATATACAAACTTCTCGATGGTAAACTCTTATGGTTTCTCCATCATTTTTCATCCCACCCTACTTTAGCCTTTGCCTCTACAATGCTGCTGAAATGGCACTTGCCAAGGTTATAGTCATCTCCATAGCAAAAGGTCCAGTGCAAATATTTTAGTCTTCCTTCTCTCTCCTTCTTAGAATATTTTCTTCCTTGGCTTATACGCCAGTTTAACTTCCTGTTCCCCACCCTACTTTCTAAACTTTTCTTTTCGGTCTCCTTTGCTGTCTCAGCCTCCTCTTAATAATTTAAAATTTGGATCACTTCATTAGCTCATCATAAATTACACCATTATGTCTTCAGTCAATTTTTATATGCTGATACCCAAATATATACTTACAACTCAGAACTGAGTTCAGACCATAATACTTGACTGCCTACTTTAATTTCTTTTGGAAGCCTTGAAAATACTTTAAACTTAAATGGAATTTATAATTTTATTCTAAACAAAGTCCTCTCCTTGTTATTCTTATTTCAGTAAATGGTACTACTACCTGCCTGCCACACAAACACCAATCATTTTAGTCTGAATCCTGGAAATCATCTTTAAGACATTCTTTCCTTCAAGTCATCACCAAGCAGGTTGACTTTGCTTCCTTTAATGTCACTTGAATCTGTTCATCTCTATATATCTGCACTGCTGCCATTCTAGTCTAAGTCATCATCACCTCTAACTCATATTTAGGAGGTTGACCGGTCTTGCGAGGTAATTCAATATGCTTTGTGTAATAGAGCAAAGACTGTTGTCTATCACAATTTATTTTGCCTTTCACCCTTAGAATGAAATACTAAGAGAATGCTGATTTTATTTGATCACACTTTCTAATCTCTTGGAGATGGGTATAGCAATACAGGTGAGTCCTGGTCAGTTAGACACAAATTCAAATGATGTATAGACTCAAAGGAAGATTGTATAAAGACAAAGAAATATCTCCACTGGATAATTTACCTCCTTTATCTTTCTCCCCTTCACACTTCCTGGTGTCTGGAAGATAGGTGTGTGACCAAGGTTCCAAAAGCATTGTTGAGATCCTATAACAGAACTGGTACTGAGCTGAGCCCCTCTTGAATTCCAACCAGGACTGATGGTAAAGCAATTGCTTTATTTTAAGCCACTGTGTTTTGGGGTGATTTTTACACATGAGATTACTGGAACATCATCCTTTGATCAGGTGTAGAGCATTTTGAATGGGAACACAATATCACGATCTCCCATTTAGGAGACAGAAATGATGCCATCTGCTCTGACAACACACCCCCCCAGCAAACTTATGTGGAATATTCATTGCCCTTCTTCTTTTTAGAATCTTCCATGGAGGAGGAGTCAGGTGCTGAGCACCTTCCAGAGATGCACTAATTTTAAGCTTAAGCTGCTTCCTCTTGCAGTCTCCTCATTCTCATTAGTGGAACATGACTTTATTACTTTGTTGTTAAAGCTAACTGTTTCATCACTGGGCAGATTCTTTCTGATCTACTGTGAATATATAAAATTTGTGCTCCCTTCCTTAAGATTTTGAGTTTATCTTTCCAGGCAAAAGGTCCTTATTTTCTCAAGTCTGTGGCCATTCAAATTGAAAGGCATGGTTTCACAAGCCTCAGCTCGGCTCTTTACTGACAAAGGTCAATGTTGTTAAAAAGTTAAGATGGTAAATTTTACGTTATGTGTTTTTAGCCTCAATAATTATGATAATTGATAATAATAATAAAAATGTCAACACAGGGACTCAAAATCTAAGATCCAAAGTCTTTGTTCTCCATATATCAAATATTCCTCAAGAACAGTACATACAGAAAAAATTTAATACAGAAGCAAAAATAACTTAAGTATAATTTGTCTGTTGCATTTTTAAAATAAATTAGCATTGCAATTCTAATAACATGCAAAGCATTTAACCAGGGTGGAGCAGGGCCCTGGCCTACTCTTCCCACTTCATCCTGAGTCACTCTTCTTCCCTCAGCATCCTCCAGCCATCCTGGATTCTTTTGGAGCTTTTGATATGGCAGGCTACCTTCAGCCTAAGCATGTATACTTCCCTCTGCTTGTATCACTCTTCCTTCACATCTTCATTTCCTCAGAGAAATCTCTTTGATTGCCCCCAGACGAGGGGAGTGTTTTCCCTGTTAATGTATCTTTAGCAATCTGTATTTCTTTAAAGTTACATGTTTCTATGATTCTATTCCCATTCCAGTAAGGACCATTTATCACCAACTTAGCCCATAATTATGACGGTGCTAACTAATTCAGGCCATGGGAAGTCTATATTATATGGATATTCTTACCCATACTTGGTCCTTCAGATGCTTGGTTGATGCCATGACTACAAATATAGTGAAAGATAGAGTGCGATATTGGGATGTTCAGCCACAGCACCAGATAAAGTCCATTCCTAGGGCAAAGAGTGACCCCAATCCTCTTTCAAAGAAGTTACTATTGGACAGCTTCATTTGTTTGACTATGAGAGCTGTGCCATATTTTTAAGCTCTTGTTTACCACAGTAAACTGAACATCTAAAATAGTTCCTGAAATGGAGTAATTGTCCAATATTTGAGGAATGAATGAAGGAGCAGCCTGCTACTAATGAGCATGCACAAGCAGCCCAGTCAGTAGCTAATCTGCCTCAGCTTAGCTACCACTAAAGGTGTGATCAGTGGGTCCCTGGGACCCCTGTATGCCCTAGCCCAAATGAAATTTCTTCAAAAATAGGCATGACCCAGTTGAAATATGTCTCCAGTTAAGAACTTTGGCAGAATTGCCAGCTAGCAAGCTTACAGACCCAAGGTATATACGTGTAATATCTGTACTTGGTAAACTTCAGAAATGGGGTATAATGCTGGGCTTTGCAAATGGGTCACTAAATGCTTCAAAAGAATCAAAGTGGAGTGGTGGTGGGAGGAAGGGCCCTGGGAGAGTAAATGGCCTACCCCATCCTTAAATTCTACCCTTTGAAAATAACCTTAATTAGAGGCTCTTTTACAAAAGTAATTCCTAGGTGGAATAGCAATATTCTCTGAGTAGCCAATGGGGAGTGGGCTGGCAACAGATCTTTTTTTCACACAGTTCAAGTAACTAGAGGGGCCATGTGCAAATTCTAACACTCACGATACTGCATGGACAGTGGCCAATTCTTCATGGATTTGATTCCATAAAAAATGGGTTTTGGCAGTTCAAAACAGTAAAATATTGCTTCCTTGTTCTTAAAGGAGATTATTTCATATACCCACTAAACAAATACCTGCATAGGTTTGTGCTGAACCTCAGGGGTCACAGTTCTACTAATTTCATTATTCTACTGGGATAACAATAAGCAACCTTGATCTTGAATGAGAAGTTCAGGTTTTCTGAGATTTGCTGACCCGTGATAATAATTACATGAGATTGTGTCAGAAACTGGATAAATTCCAGTAGGCAGCATGGAGGCTCCATGGTCTAGGTTCTAGGCTTGGTGGGCACTACTGAGCTCTGAGAATGAAAGTAAGCAAGTGAAGCCCAACTGATTTTACTGGAGAAAGAGAGATGCTGTCATAGCTGAAAGGTGGGGAAGTCTGAGGACAGAGATTAATGGATATGAAACAGAAATAAGATCCTGAAGACCAGTAGAGACACAAAGGGGAAAAGACAAACTAACACTCAGACCAAACTTCTCTGAAAAAAATGAAGAGCCAGTTTAACTGTAACTGGATGCTGAAAATGTTCCTGGGACCCAGAGAAATCTCTCACAAGTGGAGAAACATCATCTCAGAAGCAGAATCTGAAGATTCCTCCAAGGAGGGACAGAGTCCAGTTAACTGCTATACTTCTAGGTGACAAGTCCTTAGGAAAAACAGTCAGAATTTCTGCTGAAGGTCAGGAGAGCTGTATGAAGAGGTGATGGAAAATCTGAACAGATTTGAGAAGAGAAGGTGAAAAAAAGTAGGGAAGAATACTCATAGCATGATTTGTGGGTTTCAAGGTAGACACCATTGCAGGCAGTGAGAAAGGTATTGCCCAGACTCGAAAGGGAGCTGCCCAGAAAGAGACAGAAGTGGACTCTAAGGAAAGGCATCTCAGAGATGAGCCTTGGAAAAGAGGAGTAAGGGAGAGCAATGGTAGATCCAGGATGAGACCTGGGTTCAATATCTCCAGTCACTCTTCTGCTCAGGGTTCTCCTAAAGCTCTCATTGCCCTTGAAGGAAAAACCAAGACCTCAGATCAGCTTATGCCATTAGACCAGCCCACTCTTCGCCTCTCTGCTGTGCCCCTGCTTGCACACTCCACCCCTACACCAGTCTCCTGGGGTTCCTGCACACTTTCAGTGTACAGTATTGCTCTTTCTGGGCCCCCTTCATGGACTAGTGGTCCCCAGATATGGGTGAAGCCCTTCCTTTACCTCCTGAGGCCTCTGTACAGAGGTCCTCTTTTCATCCAGGCCTTCCCTGATCACCCTCAAAACCCAGACAACATTGCCAACGACCCCTGTGTGGCAGGTCACATTCCACATGTCATGGTCTCCTACCTTGCGTGTGCTATTTAGCTCTTCTTGCTTTGTTTCTGCTCTTTATATTGGTGTCATTAGCAATCACTGTCTGAAAGTCAGATCACATTTTAGTCCCCTTTGCATTATCTGAAATGCCTACAAGAAAGACTGGTGTAAAGAGGGCACTCAGGGAATAATTACTTAAAAACTACATGAGCAAAGGGCAGTCTGATGTTTACCATTAGCCATTAAACCTAGATTTTCATTTTTAAATAACTTCAAGTAGGTTAGTAATTCTTTGCATCCTAAGTAGAATTTCTTCTAAGACAAAATTCTGAACGAGAAACAAATGTGCAGTTTGACACACGGTCACCCAGTCAGTGAAAATGAGGCCAAGTATCAGGGGAACTGACAGTGTTTTCTGCAGGGAAGCTGAAGGCTCTTTACAGGTTCAGGGCGGCCCTGGGAGTAGCTGTGCGATCCTTCACAGCTTCCTAAACACTTTCATGCCATGCACATTCCCCTCTGAGATCTTTCCTTCAGTGGAAACCTGTAGATGGTTCATAAATATTATTATGAAAAACAATAATATTTATTTGAGGTCCCACAGTGATGGTAAGAAACTAAGCCCAGCTAAGGAGCACAGCCAACTCTTCAGCCTCCCTCAGTAAAGCAGGAGACCTTCGTGACTACACAATCACTGTACCAGGTAGTCAGTGGGGTTTTCCGGGAGTTGTTTAGACAGGTAAGCCTCTGCCACTGCTGAGTTTTTTAAAAATACCTTGGAAGATATGATTCTTGGCTCTGAGTTGCTCTCTATCAAGAGGAAGAAGAAACCCTTCCAAAACTAACCCTACATACCACCAAATAAGTGCAGGTGCATAAAACCGCTTGGTTGCATATAGCTACAAGAAAATATGATAAGCAGAACTCTCAGGATTAGGAAATCTGCCTGATGGTACCCTGTAAATATGTACGATTATGTGTTAGTAAAACAAAGAAATGTTTAAGATAATAGAAATGTTAGCTACCCTGACTTGATCATTCCACATGTATACATGCATTGTACCCAAAAATAGATCCAGTTAAAATAATAATTTTAAAAAATGCTTGACCCTCAATTTTCTTTTTACTGAACTGGTGTAGTTGTGATGTTTCATTTTACTATTTGCAGCCGTGTAATCTGAATCTCATTTAGTCTCAGTTTCACTATCTGTAAAATGGGGATCAAATAATCCTAAGTTACTTTCTCATCTCTGAGACACAATACCCGGCACCTGAAATTTAAAGGAGACTTATTCTGACTCACAGTTTGTGGGAGGCTTCAGTCCATAGCATGCCGGCCCCGAGGCAGGACAGCCTGGTGGAGGGGCACAGCAGAGGAACCGCCGCTCGTGGCACGGCAGCTGGGAAGCAGAGTCAAAGGAGGAGCCTTCTAAGCTTCCGGGTCACAGCCACGGTGACGTCTCCTCTAAGCAGTCCCCAACTCCTAACAGCACCAGCCACAATGCCCCCGTAGTACAATCACCTTCCAAAGGTCCTGCCTACAGTTGCATGAAGGCTTCAGAGGGACATCTAAACATAAACCGTAACAGGTGCTACATTAATAAAATCATTATCAGGGTTATATAAAAAAATTCACGTTCAATGTTTAGCACCGTATGTTAGATAGGAAGCTCTTAAAATTTGAATCATCTATCTTTTTTGCATATGTCATAAATCTAATTTTGTACATCCTAGTTTACTTTTATTTCTCAATTCTGATTACAAAAGTATTATATAATCATTATTGCAATGTTAGTAAATGCAGATAAACATACTCAGGAAAAATATAGGTCACCTGTAATTCTACCACCTACAGATCCTTCCAAAAATTAGCATTGTAAGGGGCCAGGGATATAGCTCAGTGGTACAGTGTCTGCCTGGCAAGCGCAAGGTCGTGAGTTCAGTTACCAACACCAAAAAAAGAAAAAAATAGCATTGTAATAAATTTCCAATTTCTAAGGGTAGAGGCCATATTGTTTCACCTGCGCAAAGTTCCTGGCACCCAGTAAATGCTCACTGAGTGGATGCTGAAACAGCTTATAGTCATGAAAAATGCATGGCAATGTATCTGTATTTATATATAAGTAAGCAGGAAATGTTCTAAAGGATGACGTCTTGGCTCCTTTCTAAGTGAAAAATTCCCTCAGAATCAGTGGAAGAACAAAATAACAAGATTAGTTGCTTTGTACAAATTGTGCTAATTTGCTTTCCTCTGGGTGGTGATTCCTGTATACCCCCTTCTTTCCTTTTACTCTTCAGCTTCTTTCTTCAGATTCTCATTATCCCTTTCACCCCAGACTTTGTACTCGAGGGTACATCCTCAGTTTTACACATTGGTAAATTAAGTCAGCACCTATTCCAGACCCCTGACTTCTCCCAACCAGAAGGGATAACTTTATAATCTTATCTAAATCTCTCTAAGATTGTCCAGGACAGGTCCAATGGTCATCAGTTGTTCCTACTTAGTCTTTTGCATCGATCATAGGTGTCTGTTAAGAAACTGCGGCTAAGTGCCTTACATTATCTCTGGTACTGTTCTGTGGTGATCTTTTTCATGACCAAGGTAGCATTAAGAAACAATGTGACTTTTCGAGCCCTACTGCCTGAGTTCAAATATAGGATCCAAAATCTACTACCAAACGTTGAGCAAAAAAACCCTCTGAGCCTGATTCCTCACAGGCCAGGCACATGGCAAGGATTAGGTAAATGTAAATTACCATCATTAGTAGCAGTACAAATAGTAATCAAATCAACCCTAGTGATTGGTGACCAGCGATGTCCCAGCCAATATCAGTATTGTCAGGAATCAAAAGTTGCATGGGTATAATTTGAACCTCTGTATGTTACATATCAATTACATTCAGATTACCATGTTAAGAACTAAAGAGAACCAAGAGATGAATAAAACACATCTTGATTTAATAGTTTCATAATGCATATTAGGAGGCTCAAAGACTTGGAATCTCGGATTGCATTAGGAGATGTCTTTTAGAAATGTGCAGTGTATTGGTTCCATATGACAAGATGTATAAAACACTGGAATCAAAAGACTAGAGTAATCAGGAAAATGGGCTCCCTCCTACCCCTGCAGATAGTAGTCAATTTCCAAATTACTTATGTCATAAATTCACTTCCAACAAAACTGAACACCTGAAGTGTTAAAAGCAGACGTGTGCTATGAAGAGGGTATTATCAGCATTGTTACAAGTGCATTAAGAACAGACAGAACTCAGCCCTGCCACATCAAAGAGGGCTTTTCAGATTTTTTTCCTCAGTAGAAGAGAAAGAGAAACCAGAGACATAAAGCCATGAAAAGCCATATATTTAGATAGGAAATGTAGAAAGATAAAGTCAAAGGTGTACAGTCATGCTGTGGGCCTTATAAGAACATTAGATTCTGGTCTCTCAGGGGCTCGGGGCTCAACTAAGGATACGAGAAAGGTGCCTTCGGTTGGTCCCAATCTGTCCTGCGGCAGGTTGAGCAAGCATGATTCAATCATACAGGGGATAATAGGTAAAGATCATTCATCCAGTTGATCTCATGGAAGAATGGAATGAAATAGTGGCAGTAGAGACAGGAAAGGGCAGCAGCTGGAAGTGGGGGCAGCTAGATAAGGGACACCAAAACACAATTAAGAGGGAAGGAAATAGTTCTGCCTTTCTATGGCACAGTGGGGTAATTACTGGTTACAGCAATCTATGATAGATTGTAAAATAACCAGATGAGTCCAAAATTTCCAGTGTATAAAAATGATCAGCTTTTTAGGAGATAGAAGTGCTTATTACCCTGATTTGATCATTATATAGTATACATGCATCAAATTATTATAATCTACCCCATAAAGATGTGTAAATACTATACCTCAATGACAAATACAAATAAAATAGTTCATACAAAAGCCAAAGTTAAGCAAGTTGCCTGCTGTGCCTATGAGACACTCTCTGCGCAGGACCCCTCAGAGAAATTCACAGCTCGTTGGCCAGAATAATTTCCTGACCCAGAGAAAGCCCTATAGACTGACCACACTCTACGAGTTGGCCTAACACCCTGTCCAGTGGGAGTGCCCTGTACTGGACACATAAGGACCAAATTAGATCCTGCCCCTCAGGGAATTCCTCTTACATAAATATCTCCTCACTCTCCACCCATGCGAATGCCTGGCACACAGAGAAACACAGATAGTACAGGGGCCAAAAGGCAACAGAGAGAAGTCAATAAGCAACAATCACTAGTCAGCCATCATCACAGGGCCAGAGAAGCTAGGAGTAACTAGAAATCTTGGAGTAGAAAGGAAAGAGAGTAAAATGTGTTCTCAGGGACCAGAAAAGCTGCAGAGGTGAGTAGCTGAGCCCCCATAATGGTAGCACTAGGAATTGTTGTTAGGCCAGGAGAGTTTTGGTCACCACCCCCATCAGCATTTTGGTTCTCTAGGAAGATTAGCTGTGGGCCTCGTAGACAATATTTTCCTGTCCCGACTTTCTTATGTATTCTTATCGCACAAAGTAGTTGTCCATGAACTACGGTAGCCTGGGTGTCTCTGTTTCTTGGAATATGAACGAACCTAGCAAATTAGAAATATAGGTGGTAACGCTAATTATTTGAATTACATCTGCTTGATCTCACAGTGAGTCCTAGTATAGCTTAGTGGTTAAGAACATGAGCTTAGAAGTCAGATTGATGTGATTTCAAATTTAAATCCTGCCATTCCCAAACTACCTGAACCAGTATAAATTGCTGGAGTTCTCTGAGGTTCAATTTTCTCATCTGTAAAGTGGAAATAAGCCCACTTTAAAGGAGTATTGAGAAGATTGCATAAGACAAGGTTTATGTACATTAAATGCCTGAAGTAGTAGCTAGCTCATCATTCACCATCATTTTCAAGCATTGACTCTAGAATTACTACTATTGCACATTGTTGTTTTATTTTGGTTTGGAGGTTTTTTCTTTTTTCTTTTTTCTTTTTTTGAGGGTTTTTTTTTTTGTTGTTGTTGTTGTTTGTTGTCATTTGTTTTTTGCAGTACTGAGTATTCATCCCAGGGCTTTGTGCTGAGCTACATCCCTATCCTTTTTTTTTTTTTTTTTTAATTTGAGACATGGTCTCACTATCATTGAATCTCCTTGCCCAAGCTGGGCTTGAACTTTCCATCCTCCTGCCTCAGCTTCCCAGAGTGCTAGGATATAGGCGTGCACCACCACATCCGGCTCTGTAGCACCACCCCTGGCTCTACAGAGCATATTTACAGCAGCCTGAGGTGAGATCAGACATGTTGGGTTTTTGGGTTTCACCAGGCAAAACAGGGGAACAATTATGCCAAGGTGCCTTGTGCTTCAATCTCTATTGCTGTCTCTAATGTCTGCCTTGTTTCTTCAGATTTGAATTTGATTTCATTTCTGGACTTTGAAGTGTTTCATTCTCCCTTGCTGTGACTTTCCTCTTCTACCTGCTTTCAGTTCAACTTCCTAGATTCCTAATTAAGTCTTGTCTGACCCCTGAAGCCTGGTAGCGACTCAGTTCCTGTGTGAACTCTCTATCTGGCCTTCTCTGCCCCATGTCTTGGGAGAAAGGGGAGGTTCTGGTGGGACCCATGTTCATGTCACATTGCAAATCCCTATGCCTTGAGCACCAGGGTTCCCGTGCTGTTGGCTACATGTTGACTCTAAGTTTATATCTGGATCTAGACCCACTAAAGCAGCTGTGTGCCCTTTTTAAAGTCCTCTTGCTTCATCTGTCTGAACTCTAGGCCCCACAACAGAAAGCAGAAGGAAGTGGTAAAGGGAGGAACATGGCCTAATTGGCGATTCCTGCTTAGACCAATAGGCTCGCACTGTTTGCTTTGGATGGGAAGTGGCCAGAATGCTTTCCCCAAGGTTTGCATGAACCTCTGAAGCATCTGATCCATCCAACTACATCCCATAGTAAGGGCTAATGGATATTAAAATTACATGGGTCAGGGCTCAAATACAAGTACAGTTCTCTCGGCCTGAGTTAAATCAAGTATTTACTTTGAGACCAAAAGTACAAATTGTAGGCTGTTGAATCAGCTGGAGTTCTCAAAATAGAATTTGACCTGAATAGAGATAATTCCATGAAAACACTACTGGAAACCAAAATGCTTATCTAATCTGTAAGTCTGGCAACATGTACAGCATTACTTATTGCTGGTACTGGTAAAAGTCTTAATTTTTATGTCTAGAGGAAATTAAGCCAAGAAAAAGCGTACCATTCGTTCAGAGGAAAGATGTTCATACATTTTACATTTTAAATGATTCCATTTGAGCACTTGGAAAATTAAAGGGCTTTCAGCCAAAAACAGCTGTATGTCACTCGACTATGTGGAGCTTAACTAAAGCTCGGCCTTATCTAACTTCTCAGAAATACACTAACCAGAGACTCCATAAGAGTTCCAGAACTAGCATATGCATACAAAGGATTAGAGAGAAGCCAAGGAGAAGGAAGCAATTTACTCATAGTGGTTATAGACACCAAGCACGAGAAGGGCCATTCCAGATTGTCAAAATGAGCTTCAGTCTTGCCATCACTAACACACCATTCCCAGTGTGGGCAGGAAAGTGCTCTGGTAATTTCTAGTAACAGCAAGCAATGGGATTCATCTTGGGATCTTTAAAAGCCCACTTTTCCTAAGAGCCGAAGGCACACAGTTCCAATGAGGAGGGGAACAGCTGCTACTTTTCACAAAATTATATATATATATATATATATATATATATATATATATATATATATATATTCTTAGCCTTTATGAACAGAGTTCTCCAATCTGATGTTATCAGGGTGGGCTTTTGAAACAGGCGACTAGCTAAGAACTTCGACTGTGCTGCTCTTCCTTGGTGTTAGTCCATTCAGGCTTCTCAACCAAAATACCATCCTGGGTGGCTTCTACCACGAGGTTTCTCACCTAGAGACTGGCAGACTGAGATGAAGGCCTGGCAAGTTTGCTGTCTGAAGAGGATTCACTTCGTGGTTCCATCTGGAAGAGGAAGCTCCCTCGGGCGTATTTTGTAAGGACACTCATCCTTTTCATGAGGGTCCTTCCCTCATAATCTCATCACCTTGTAAAAGACCCCATCCTATTATATCATCCCCTTGGGGGTTAGGATTTCAACATATAAATTTCGAGGAAACCCAAACGTTCACAACATCCTACCTATATACACTTGCACTGGGTGAACAAGGTATAGGTACACATGCATGAATTCTTCATCCAGAATCACACACTCAATCTGATTTCCTTTGTCTAAATCCAATAGAAAACTGGTTCCCCAAAGTGGGCTCTCATTGATCTTTACTAGTCATTTGCACACAAAAGAGGGGACTTCATCAGCTACTTTGGAAAGTGTAAGGGTGAGCCACTAGGAGAGAAGCCCACATTTAGGGCCATTGGTCACCTAAGATCAGACATTATCCATAGGTTGGGTACAGGAAGGGGTATATAAAGGGTAGACTGATGGTTGGGAAACCAACATGGCTTTCTGAATAATGCTGAAAAAAAGCTCCCACTAGGCACAGAAGTTTAAGTTTAAACACAAAATTTTTCCAGAGTTCAGAAAAAGCTACGAACTGTAAACTGCAAAGAAAATGTGAGCAACTCTCAACTCAATCGGGAGTCTTTCTCATTGAGATGACATTTACAAATTTGTTTTGATTTATGTATGTTTTGATTCCAGCCTCTTCCACAGTCACCATGGCATATAAAAAATATGTTTTCATGGGTCTTCCCTCAGGATTCACAGGAGACTGGCTCCAGAACACCACCCGCACCAAGATACCAAAATCTGCAGATGCTCAGGCCCCTTGCATAAAATGGGATGGTGTTTGTGTGTGACCCGTGCACATCTTCCCATGTACTTTAAGTCATATCTACCCTATTTATAGTACCTCATACAATGTAAATGCTGTGTGAATAGAGCTTCTACTGAATCATTTAGGGAATAATGACAAGGGAAGAAAAGCCCGCATAGGTTAAGTACAGAGGTAAAGTTGTTTTCCAGTATTTTCAATTTAAGGTTGGTTGAATCTACAGATGGGAAACCTGCAGATACAGAAAGCTGACCTATCTATAGATATGTGTGTATACATACATAAATAAAGAGACACATACAGACAAATGCAGCCAATCCTCACCATCCACAGACTCCATGCTTGTGAGTTCACACTTTAACTAAAATTCCGTGAAATCAACCCTCACCATTCCTCAGCCACTCACGGGCAGGCGCGGAGCAGTCGAAAAGGTCCGCTGCCCGGTGAACACAGTCCCAGCTGAGGTCAACAAGGCAACACTGCCTCCTCTTTTCCACTCTCATGTTGTCATACTGCAAACAAGCGTTTTTACGATTTACTTAGTGCCACATTTTTTATTTTTGCATATCTGTGCTTTTAGTTGTGACTTCACTGCTTAAAATGGCCCCGTGCTTAGTGCTGCATTGCTGCCTTGCATTCCTAATGCAAGAAGGTTGTGCCTTGGAGAGGAAACTTGTGTTAGATAAGCCTTTTTCAGACGCTGCAGTGCTGTTGGCTGAGTTCAATGTTAGCAAATTAATAATAGTGTTAAAAAAGGTGTTTTAAAACAGAAACACATGTAAAACAATGTTAAGTACTGATCGCTTGATGAAAATGTGACCAGACGTTAACCATTCATTTCCCATAACCCTGTATTTCCCTAGGAGACATGGTTCAGTGTGCACGACATCTATGTTTGCAGAGACTTTAGAGAACACATCTACCACAAATAGTGAGAAGTTACTGCATCTATCTTTTGATTTGGAAATAGTTTAAGACTCATATGAAGTTGCAAAAAGAGTAGTTTCTGGGAGTACGTCATTCCAGTATTAATATTTTATTAACTCCAGTGTTAATATCTTATTTTCAAAACCAGGGGGCCAGTGAGACGGATCAGCGGCCTATGCGCCTGCCTGGCAAGCGCAAGGGCCCGAGTTCGACTCCCGGAACCCACATACGAAAAAAGGGGCCGGTGATATCGCTCAGCGGCACGGGCGCCTGCTGGTGCACGAGGTCCTGAGGTCAACCCTCGGTACCCACACACACACAAAAAAAAAAAAACAGGAAATTGACAATGGTACAATACTCTTATCTCAGGTACATACCTTATTTTGATTCCACTAGTTTTTACTTGTACTATTTCTATGAATTTTGTCATATGCACAGATTCATGTAACCATCACTACAGTCAGCATACAGAACTATTCCATCATCACAAGAAAATGTGTTCTTGTTACTACATCATAAGTCACATCCACACCCAACCCTAGTTCCTAACACCCTGGCAATCATTGATCTGCACTGCATCTCCACAATTTTTCCCCATGAAAGGTTATGTAAATAGAATTACATGGTATGTAATTCTTTGAGTTTTTTTTTTTTCACTTAGGCTAATACCCTTGGTGACCAACCATGTTGCTGAATGTACTGATGGCTCATTCTTTTTTATTGCTAAGTAATATCCCACTGCATGGATGTGCCACAGTTTGGTTAGCCATTTACTTATTGGTGAAATCATTTGGATTGTTCCTAGTTTGAGGGCTATTACAAATAAAGCTACTTACTTTGTCGGTTAAGATTTTAGTTAAAGTTGGCTCAAACACTATACCAAGCACAGTGAGAGAAAGCCTGTATTTTTCTCCAGGGACTTTCGGGATAAGAGATTGACTGGATATTTATATTTCTGTTAGTTGCCTTTATCTCCAAGATTCTACTTATTTGTTGAATCTTTAAACTTTATCTGCTTTTCACCTTTCTTTTGTTCTGGTTCTTTTACATTTCACGTTGCTCTTCTCAGCACTGCTATGGTCCAGTTACTCTGCAAAACACTGCCTCACTGCTGGAGGCTATGCGTGAAGAGGCGGCTTGCTTCATAGTGGTTGCCAGGCACTGAGAGGAGATTCTATCACGGTGAAATACTGTGACCTCGGCATCCTTGCTTCGTTCCCTCTAGGACCGGTCTCTCTTGCAAGAAGGTAGCAACTGTCTCTAGGAAGGTATCTTTCTTGTGTCTTTACCTCCTTTTCATTTCCTTTCCAATCTAGCCCAACTGCTATCAATCCAGAAAGTCTGTGTCCATTTCTTATGCTGAGCAGTTTAAGTATCTTTGTCTCACTTTCAGAGCATTCTGGACTAGTCCTCTGAGGAATCTTCCCAAAATTAAAATTAAAATTAAAATTAAAATTCTTCACCCATGAAGATGCTTTGCTAAGCAACAACATTTTGTCCAAGAGAATTCGTCCATCAGCTCTTAAACTTCCTTATTTTCTATTACATGTTTAATCAAATCACCAAAAACATAAGACTTGTTCTGTAGAAGGCTGCTTCATAGCAAGTTTAGTGTTATTTGAATCCATGAAAAAATATTTATATAGACTTCTGGATGTAACGGTTTATTTAAAGGAAGTCAAAGACTGACTGTAATGGAAATCTGCCATGTGCAGTCCTTTTACATCCTGCTGAGGGGTGTGTACAGTTGCACACGTGAGCCCATCCAAGGTATGAATCCTGCTGTTCAGAGTTCATGGCCTTCTGACTATCCTCTCAACATTTACATCCTCTGCTTACTAGCTGCTCAGACCCTACTAAGTTCAAGTAGAAGCAATGGTAAAATACAGGAAACAATTCAAGAAGGGCTTGGCTAACTTCTGGGAAACAAGAGGAACCCTGCTGCCTCTCCTATCCCTGTTCTCTTCCTCTGCACACGTCCCCAAATCAATTCCATTCTACGACTCTAAGCATTCACTTCTTTGGTGAGTACTGAGGACACAAATACGGAGAAAACACAGCCCTGGCCCCAAAATGTTCCAGTAAAGAGAGATGGGCAGAAGACAAGTCATTAACAAATGGTACTTTTCCAGAAACAAAGCACAGCTGTAAAAGTTAGACCATAGATCTTTAAGCCTACAGAAAATTAAGCAGGAAAATAACATGATTGACATCAGAGGCAAGCACTTTCTTTGGTTGGCATGGGAGGCAAACTCTTTGGTTGAAATGATTAAAAGAACAGGCTTGAAAGAGCAGGAACGTGAAGCAGGGAGGCTAGAAAGCAAATGCAAAAATTCAAATCAGAGATGACCAAGTTCTTTCCCAACGCAGTGTTCAAGGAAATGGAGATGAGAGGCCCTGCACAAGTATGAGTAGACTCAACAGGGGTTGGCAGCTGACCATGATGTAGGAGGTGAGAGAGAAGAGTAATAGAGAACAGTGCAAGAGGTTCCCAGCTTGGGCGGACCTAAACGCCTTACAAGTCACACAAGAATTTGCAATTTAATGAATTGTTTTCTTATATAACTATGCATCTTTATACTACTGTATATTTTAAACACTATATTGAAAAGAAAGCTACTAAAAACTCTTATTCCAATTTTATTCCCTCTTAATGGAGTCATTTCTATGTATTTAAAATATTTAACACATAACAGTATTTTCTCCTGATCCATGTCTTGTCAGAGCACTTAGTCACTAGTTACCTTTGTTTTATTGAGTCCTAGAATTAACTACGTATAATTATTCACTGCCCTCACTCTTTTTTAGATTGATCAGGTAGACCTAACTAAAAATATGGAAAAAAGTTTACATTTCAAAAAACAAAACAAAATAAAAATAAAAACTCTTCACAGCTTAGTGACTCAATAAGTGGAGTGAACAATAAAAAGGCATCCGTGTCTATTTGACATGAAGTGATGCATTAAGCAGAAGTTTCCACTTTCTTCCAAACCGTGCTTTAAAATCCTCTAGTACACATATTCCTACATTTTCCATGCAGGTCAAGCACAGCTTCCGTTCAGTGGATGACTAACGTGCACCTGTCCATCCTTTCCGATGCAGTGACCTGAACGAAGCTTTCTGTTGCTGCATCCAGGTAGCTGTGAGGAAAGTCACTGTGAGCCAGCAAAAGTCCCTTTGCTCTTACACCTCAGCTCCTTGGGTGAAAAGAAGTGAGTTCAGTCCATGCCAGCTGAAGAAGCAGACCAGCGCTGAGCAGAAGAGAAATGATAGCCATGTCTTGCCATTAGAAGATCTGAAGTAGTAAAAAAAAAAAAAACTTAAAAGTACATATAAAATACAAAGATTCTCCTTTTATAATTTAAGGTTTAAATGAAGACAACTAGTGTTAAGATAATGCCAAGAGGGGAAATGTGCATGGAACAAGCAAGTGAATAATCAAACCTACTCACAGCAGTAGCTGTCCTTGGGGAGAGGCAAGTGGACTTCGGTCACATTTGTTCCCCTTCCTTCTGCTTCTCTATTTTCCATTTTTTCTTTAATGTGCATGTATTCCTAAAGTTTCTACCTCCCATTTGCTCACTTAGTAATGACACTCTTATACCCTTTTGACTCTCTTGCAATTTGGGGGAGTCATCCTCAGATTCCTCCAAAGCTTAATTCTCACTGTTTCTTGGTTAACACAGGAAGGCTGTGATTTGGATAAGGGTCCAACTCTGTGCTTTGTTGCCTCTGTTGTTAGGAATGAGGATGGGCAAGAGATGAGTAACCCAGTGATTGAATGATGAGAGCAGTGATTCATAAATGCGCCTAGATAACATCTCTTGCTCTGTTCCATATTTTAGCCTCTGCAAACATCATCCTGAAGCACTGCTGAGGTCAACCCTGTGCATTCCAAGCCCTCAAAAACTGCTGAGTTACATCCTTAGTCCAAGGGTATGTACAGTTCCCTAGCAGAATCTAGAGGCCTTTGGGATCCAAATACATTTGCTTTATGGCCCACTTTCTGTCACTCAAATTGCCTTGGTTCTCTTGCTGTGGAAAACATTTCTACCACATATTTCTAAGAGGAAAAAAAACTCAGAAAGATCTGGATAAGCGCTCTAAAGTCATTGGTGTATTGGCTGTGTAAAGACACCAAACAAGGCAGGGGCTACAAGAGGCAGTGCAGTCTCCTCTTAAAGTGCTATGGGGTTAATACGGAGACTTCGAGAACGCAGGGAGGCCTCAACCAGCTGAAATCAAGGATCTGACCATAGAAAGCTCCCCAGAGAAGGCAGAGTTACGAAGGAAAAATAAGAACTTGAGGTCGGGATAGGAGAATGAGAATGGAAGGCCCAGGGAATGTCATGTTCAGAGACCAGAATCAAGGAAATAATTGAGGATGGCTCAGCCACCAAATATAAGGGAAGGAGAGGAGGAAGATGACACAGGGGAAGGTAGGGACCTGTCATGCTGTGCTAAGTGAGAGCAATGGGCAAAGGAATGGAGGACTTTTAAGCAGATAAAATATATGATCAGATATCATGCAGTTTTAAAGGCAGGAAGGGTCCTCGGAATCATCTGCCATGTCATCTTTATTTATTTATTTTTTTTTTGTGGGTACCGGGGGGTCGACCTCAGGACCTCACGCGCCAGGAGGCGCCGGTGCCGCAGAGCGATATCACCGGCCCTTTTTTCGTATGTGGGATCCGGGAGTCGAACTCGGGCCCTCGTGCTTGCCAGGCAGGCACGTACGCTGCTGAGCTATCTCACCGGCCCTTTATTAAATGCTTTTATTCTTTTTTAACATGGGTACCGGGAGTCGACCTCAGGACCTCACGCTTGCCAGGCAGGCGCTTATGCCGCTGAGCTCTCTCACCGGCCCATGTCATCTTTAATTGAGGACACTGAGATGCAAAGAAGTTAAGTGGCTTATGCAGTGTTACCCAGCTTGCGAAGGGTGGAGTTGAGTCTAGACATATTCGGGACTGCTCTTACTCCATCACCTCTCTCTCAATAGTTGACCACGGTCCTGGGTTCAGTTACGTCCTTCAGAGTTTTCCACAAGTCTTTATGCTGGGCCTTAGAGTGAGAGCAGCCTTCACTGCCAGCAAGAGTTTCCCAGGCATTTCCAAACCCAGCCCATGCTCATAGAGCTTGAAGAAAGAATGGAAAGCAGTTTCAGCAGAGCAGAGATCCTGCTTTTAGAGCATCTTCTGCTCCCTGCTTCCTGCTTAAGTGACCGCCATCCCGCCTATTCTCCCCCCAACACTGTTCTATGTTCTCTTGCTGTCTTATGGTCTCTGTTTTCATCCTTTGCTTCCCATTGCTCTCAATTCCTCCTTTTCTATGCCCTAAATGTGGGCAGCCATGGAGTAGCCATGGAGTAGGACTAAAGGGCTACTTAGCACTGTAAGAAGGAAGCCCAAAGTATCCAACAGTCTTTTCTTTTCCCAGCCTCAGCTCTTGGCTCAATATTAGCCTTCTGCCCTCACCTCCTGGCCAACCTGCTGTCTTATGGGGGAGTCCCAGTACAGCCGGATAAAAGCCATGATCGATGCCTCTGCATCCCCTGGGCTGAGCCGTTGATCCCTCAGCTCCCCTGATCCTCCCACCAGAGATGAAAGGGGATCCGAACACTAAGCAGGCTGGAATTCCAGCTTCTTCTGTGCCATCTAGATGGAGTGCATGGAGGGAAATGAGGCATCTGGAGGTCAGCCATGTCCACCCCCCATCATGCTTCACTGCTGGGGTTTGGCAAGCTCACCACAGAGGCTGAAGCCACTGCTCCCACCTGAAGCCAGGCACAGCCCTGGCTGGACGGGTGGGAAAAGAGAGCGGCATCGCCTTCTCTGCTCTTTTGAACTCACTTGGCAGCCAGCAGGAAGCCCGCCAGGGGACCAGGGCACTGCAAGAAGGGAGAAGATGACGCTGCAAGGAGGGAGTAGCTTGCTTCTGCATGATGCATCGACCCTCGGAAGCCAATCTCCCTTGCAGATAAAGTGCATTTATTTTGTCCGGCTTGGAGCTGACAAGAGGAGGCTTGCTGGCGGGATGGTTTCCGGCCTATTCATCCTCCTTCTGGTAAAACCACCTCTGAGGGGAAGGCGTCTCAGTCGTTTCCTCTGCTCTGTGGCTGCTAAGCACCTGCTGGCTGTGAGATCTTCTGCTCACTCCAAGCAGCTTCCACCCCACAGGGACTTCTCCCAGCTGCCACCTGAGCCACACAAGGCTTCCAGCAGCAGGCTTGCTGACAGGAGCAAAAGACAGATGGGACAAGAGCATCTCACCCCTTCCCAGGGAGAAGCAGAGAGCAGCGTGGGGCTCAAATCCAGCAGGGATAATTTCTGGTCTGGATAGGAGCACCTGCCAGATCTGGTGGAAGGTTGGAGAGAGAAGATGATGGGAGCAGAGAAGCTGACTGGGCCGGAGAGGCTCCCTTGCTGACCTTGTCACCAGTCCAGCGACTTGGAAGTCTTGGGATCTAAGTGAAAATTGGCTCTAGCCCTTTTATCTTATGATTTAAATTTAAAGCTTCCTGAGTTTGCATTTGACAAAATGACCTACCTTACACACATCACCCTTTTCTGTATCATTTCCACCACCCCGCTCGATCTTGTAACCTCACTGCTGAGGATCATTTCCTTTGGTCATTCAGTGATTTTGTCAATGTTGTGAGCGACTATCTGAAGGTTCTGGGACTCAAAGCAAGTGAGACCAGCTTGTGTCCTTAAAGAGTTCACTGTCCAGAAGAGCATGTAAACACGTACACTAAGGTACAGTGGTCTAACGACTTTGAGCAGGTGCTGAGTGTAATTCTAGGAGCTCGGGACAAGTCAGAGAGTGTTTCAGAGCAGAGAGCATTTGGCATGGGAGGCAAGGAGGAGAAGGAGCAGGCCAAAAAAGCAAGAGTCAAAGGCAGGTGGGCTTCGACAGGGAGGTGTGGTCCCATGCTGTGAGGAGTCCCTCCAGACAAGCAAAGGTTTCTCATGGATCAACGCTGGGTGACAGCCCCAGGGGAGAAAGTTAGGGCGCCCTCTTCCTCCTATCCAGGGCATTGTGTGCTGAGAGGCATTGGCATAGTCATTTGGTCTCATTGGCTTGGGGTTCCCAAAGTTTTTGAGTGTTTGACCCTTTTTTGACATCAAAAACTTGGCAAACTTTGAGAAAACTGAGAGCCCATGAAAGTTTAAAGAAAGAGAGGATCATTTCTACCTTTGTTTATGGGGAAAATTACATAGTAGCCGTGCATGGAGTGCACAGAAAAGAGAGCGCTGGGAGGAGAGAAGTAAGATTTTGCTATTCCAGTTTCTGGTCTGTCTGCCAGCTCTGATACAATTGCTTAAGGACAGCGCCTCTGCTTCTCTTATTCCCTCCTGTGTCCTCAGCACCTGAAAGAGCACCCAAAACACAGTAGGTCCTCAGTAAACATTTGCTTCACACAGCTTCTCTTCTGTGTCCATGTCTTTGCCGCTGCTGTGGTGATCTCATCTTGAGAGCTGTACTTTTACATCCACAAAAGCCCTTTTCCCAAAAAAGATGACATTCACAAGTTCTAGGCATTAGGACATGGAGATATCTTTTTAGGAGCCACTCTTCAATTCACTGCAGGGGATTTTCAGAGTGTGGCCCATGTCAACTGGGAGGGTATGTGTTTGACACACTCTCACCTGCAACTCAAACAGGTGCCCCAGACAAGGACAGGCATCAAAACAACTAGATGAAAGAAACATCCAAGAGTCATGCAGTGCACACCTCTGGAGCCAGGTGTCCTGAGCAAGGACAATTCCCCCTTTACCAGTGAGTTAGAAGCTCCCTGAGAACAACAATTGTGTCCCAAAGTGGCAACATACCCTCAACTCTTAGCACAGGGCCTGACAAAGAGTAGGCACTCAATTACTATTTTTGAATAAATAAATGACTTATTATGAATCATTGCCAGTCTAATCATTTCATGCCATTTTTCTAGTCTGCATAAAAACTACTTCAGTCTTTATAAGGCACCCCTAGAGCCTGTGACTTCAGGATTGGGATACAATATGGGCAAGCCCTGCAACTTTGCATGAAATAAGACAAACTTTCTGAAATTCAAGCTACTGGTCTCTAAAACATCACACCACTTGGAATAACAAGGAATGAAAGGCCAGGCATGGTGGGGCACGCCTGTAATTCCAGCACTCAGGAGGCTGAAGCAGGAGGTTCACTGAGAGTTCGAGGCCAGCCTGGGCTACATAGAGAATTAAAGGCCAGCCTGAACTATATAGCAAGACCTTGTCTCAAAAAACAAAAAACAAAAAACAAAAAAAAGAAAAACAGAATGAAAGAAACTACAGAAGAATTTTAGCACCTTCAATATTGCCCTCACAGTTAGCTTAATCTGCCTATTGCTCACCAAATCAGTTTAAGGGACTCTTTAAGTGATAGGATAGCTCCTTATGTTTCTAGAAAAAACCCTTCTAGAGAGTTTCTAAACAGAACAAGTATAAAGAAGGCATAAAAATTAAGTCTTCTTGCTTAGTCCAGTAGCTACTAGCTACATATGGCTGTCAAGCGCAAGAAATATGACTCTCCTGAATCTATATGTGTGTTAGTTAGTTTTTCATTACTGTGACAAAATACTTGAGACAGTCAGCTTAATAAGGGGAAGAGTTTATTGTGGTTCTCAATATGAGAGGTTTCAATCCACAGTTGTTTGGCCAGGCTGCTCTGGGACTATAGTGTCATAATACATCATGGTGGAAGTGAATTGTAGCAGAGACCTGTTCACTTCATAGTGGCCAGGAAGCCAAAAGAAAGGAAGGGGAAGAGTCTGGGTCTCAAAATTCCCTTCAAGGGCATAATCTGAATAACCTGACTTCTTTCTACTAGACCCTATCTCCTAAAGGAGATTCACTGCCTCTCATAGGATCAGGCTGGGGCCACACCTTCAACACAGAGCCTTTCAGGGACATTCAAGACCAAAATACAGCAACAAGTAATCTAAATATAATATGCATACCAAAATTTTAAGGCTTAGCATGAAAAGAAGAACATAAATATATCATTAATGCATTTTGCCTTAATTACAGGTTGAAATAATATTTTGATATATTGGCTTACATAAAACTTGTTAAAAGTAATTTCATGTACTTCCCTTTAATTTTATAAGTGTGGCCACTAGAAAATTGAAAATTACATATGTGGTTCGCAATTGTGACTTGTATGTCTACTGGAAAACTCTGGTCTAGAGCATTGTGGATTCTGAGGCTAAGACAAGTCTCCATGGGAAATCGCTAACTCCTGTGTAAACATGGTTCCCTTCATTTCCTCCAGCACTGGCCTAGGTGAGGATCTTTTATCTTGTAGTGATCAGCACAGAAACCTCCCAACTATTCTCCTTGGCTTCCCTCTTACTCCAGTCACAGTTCCATGGCACTATACAGTTCACTCTGATCACACTTTAAAAACTACACAACTGAAGAAAGTCTCTAACTGCTCTGATGAATCAGGCCTTCACGATCTTCCATTATGGAGGCCAATGCTGGTCATGCTGAGCTACTCATCTTTTTCTGAATGTGAGAAAAATACCTAACACATTGAGAGCTTCCTATGTACTGGAAACTCATTTAATCATCATAAGCAACTCTCTGAAGATAGATCTTTTATTAGCCCCATTTCATAGGAAAAAGTAATTGAGGTATTGAAAGGGTAAGCAACTTAACCATAGTGAAATAACTAGTAAATGATAGAGCTGAAATTTAGACCAATCTGTCCCTTGTCTGTCCTTAACTAGTATATTATTGTATTGTGACTTTACCTATCCCACTTGTTCTGTTCTTCCTCATTTTATCAGTCCAGCACACAAATATGCATGCCTAAATACCCAGATCAACTATCAGATCCCCTTTGAAGCCTTCATGGCTCCCACAGGGACATACTTCATAAGCGGAGATATTTCTACTCCCAGGAAATATATATATGTCACATACTTCCATTATTACACTAAAGTTGGAAGCTACTGCCCTCTTGAAACCTAGGTAACACTGGCTCTTACCTGCAATTTTTTAGACAATGGGAATCTAAAACCCTTCTCCAATATTTCTTGCATTCCCTGAGGTGACTTTCATGTTCACAGTCAACTCAGCCTCTGAGGTCTGGCTGCCATTCACGCTGTCTTTGTTCCTGACCACTCTGGCCCAAACAGGAACCCAGATTGTGTATCCAATTTCCACAAAAAAATTTCCCTTTCCTTAGACCATTTGTCCTTGTAGTACACTGTGAAAGACATGGGAATCATACTGAAGGATTGTACTGCACAATTCTGAGAAACAAATGACAATTTTGTAATATATCTGCACACTCTTAAAATCCATTTTGGATATTCAAGGACTACTTCTGCATCCTCCACTCTACGCAGGGTCTAACGTTCTGCTATCTTTTTGATATCCTTCTCCTTCCCTGTCCCTGCCTGGCCCTCTATTTTCTCACTTCAACCAACACTCCCCTTTCATTACCCTTTTGAGGGAGAATTCACATTTTCTCATGAAAAAGATCTTTTATTTGGGTTAGGTTATTTTCTGCTTAAAGGAACATCAAGTGATTTATCTAATGAAGCTCAGTTCTGGAGAGAAACTTTGATATTAGCTGTTGGAATAATAAAAATTTCATTGTGCTAAAAAGTTACTTCCGGGCCGGTGAGATGGCTCAGCGGCGTAAGCGCCTGCCTTGCAAGCGCGAGGACCCGAGTTCGACTCCCGGATCCCACATACGAAAAAGGGGCCGGTGATATCGCTCAGCGGCACGGGTGCCTGTTGGTGCGCGAGGTCCTGAGGTCGACCCCCCGGTACCCACAAAAAAAAATAAATAAATACAAAAATTAAAAAAATAATAAAAAGTTACTTCCATACACATCTGCCTCACGTGTCCTGTTTCACTGTGTATCTCCAGAATCAAAGTAAATTTCCAGTAAATATTTGTTGTTGAAGAAATTGACAATTTATAAACAATACCTATTTTTCTAGACAACCAAGTATCCTCTTAATAAAATCAGACCTAAAACTTTTGCAATCACTGGTTCTACTGAAAGAACTCACTCTCTAGGAAATTCTTCCCTGATACCAAGAAGGGTGGTTCCTGATCTCTTCAGTGCTTCCCATTCTCAGGAGAGATGACAACTATGTTGCTCAGGAAGAAAACTGACCAAATCATGCTCTTTCTTGCTTCGAATCCAATGGCTAGAGTGCCTAACATCAGCAAATGTTAATGAAAATTAGTTTATGTGGGTCCAACTCAATAACTAAAACATTTGTTCCTATTGAGAATGTTTAAACAAATTTCAATAAAGATAGGTTTACTATGAAATGTTTATAAATACAGAAAATTACAAAGAATGATAACATCAAATATCATTTAGCCAACATATATCTAGATTTACAAAGTATTATTTTTGCCATACTTATCCAGATCTTATTCCAAAGGAGAGATAGCATTACAGATATAGATGAACTTTTGTTATTCCTTTGTCTAATTTTCACAACAGTTCCTAAACTTGCTTCTCCTTTTTTTCCGTGTTTTCTAGTTTTATGACAGTGTTAGTATATGTGTTTGCATGTACATTGACTATAATACTCAGTATGTTTTTATTACAACTGCTTTGCTGAAGGTTATGCTTTTAAGTTCTATACATGCTATACATATAGTCTTAGATATTTTAACTGCTATTAATATTTGATTATATGAATTTAATAATTTTTACTTATCTATTACAGTTTTAACATTTAGATTGTTCTATGGTTTTACTACCACAAAACTTATCACAAATATTTGTGTGTGTCCATGCACATGTATGATGTTTTTGTCCAGGCTGTGTACATTTCTTTCTTCTCTGGTATCAACTTTTTCTTAAAATACATTCAAATATCTTGTGGTTTGTGACATTGATTTTAACTTTGGTTACTGTTGCTCTTGTTTTATAGAATATTTAATGTATTCTTAATATACAGTTTTTAATCTATCAAAAATTTTCTTTTATGGTTTGGGTTATGCATTCTCCTATGCATAGGGTCCCTCTGCTTTCTCTGCCCCAGATGGTTAACATGCAGTCCTGTGGCCTTAACACAGGTGATTCTTCATTACTCATGTACACTTGCTTTGTTGAATCGCCTTGCCAGCTGGATTTTTGTATCCATAAACTTTGTTTTGCAATCTGCATGCTCTATTTTTTTAGATGGGGATCAGTAATATTCAAAAGCTGTGCAGACACCACCAAAGCCATCACCTCCAATACCTGCGTGATTCCAGTAACTAAGACGCCCTCAATCAGCCAAAGCACATCTTCCATTATGTTTTCAGTTGTTTATTCATTCCAGGAATGAATATAAGTGATCTGGTTTTTGGAATCTTTCTTATCTTGAATTTTCTTTCACATATAAAAATTTGCTGAGTACAGAATTCTTGAATCTCGACCATTTCCTTCGAAGTCCTGTACTCAGTGCTGCCCTGTGTCTCAGGTCTGGTATTGCAAAAGAGAAATTCCATATCAGATTTCCTTCTTCCTTTACTTAGGGCAATTTTATGTCTTTTGTTGTTTATAGAGTTTGTTGCTCTTGCTGCAATGTTCATCTGAAGGTGAGATGTTTGTATAATTTTAGTTTTGCCAGAATCTATCTAAATCAGTTTTGCCAAAATGGAATCCTGCAGCAGTGATCTTCCAACTGAAGTCCACATACCCCTGGTGGCGCAGAGAGACTCTCAACGTGGGTGTGTGCATCGATGGCTTTAAAGGAATTAGTGTCCAGATTCCCAGCTTCTACATGTAAAGTTTCCTAAAATTGATATACCTAGGAAAAGACATACTGTCATGATGTTGTGAGGTTCATCTTTTCTACTTCCCCTCTTACACTTGCCTTTCTGTCAGTTTATAGATCTCTTATTCATTCACTCAATTCAACCTTAATGAGGTGCCATGGTGATTTTGTTTTTTTTGGTTTTTTGTTTTTGGTTTTTCTTTTTTTTTTCTTTTTTTTTTTTTTTTTGGTATGGAGGATTGAACGCAGGGCCTTTGCACTGAAATTAAACCCCAGCTCTTTCTTTATTTTTTATTTTGAAACAGTCATGGCTAAGTTACTAAGTCTCTCAGGCTGGGCTTGAACTTGTAATCCTCCAGTCTCAGCCTTCCAGAGTGCTGGTATTATAGGCATATACAACCATGCCTGGCACTGTGATGATTTCTAAAAAGTGGCTGTGAGTCCTGTGGCACTCCTTCCATCGAGGGGGGTGTCCCCTTAGATCCAATACAGTCTAGCAGGAGGGAAGCTATATGACTTCCAAAGGTCATAGAAAGCAATGCAAACTGGGCGTGGTGGCACACGCCTGTAATCCCAGCAGTCAGGAGACAGGCAGGAAGATTGCTGTGAGTTCAAGGCCAGCCTGGGCTACCTAGTAAGTCCAAGGCCAGTTTGAAGTATATAGTGAGACCCTCTCTCAGAAAACACCTAAACAAAATAAAACAGCAACAACAAAATCAATGTGGCTTCTGTTTTGCTCACTGGAACAATTGCACTGAAGCCCTGGTCCCTATAAGAAGTCAGACTCCACCGAGGCTTTGATACTGTAGCCCAAGCCACATACACGGGTCATATGTAGGCCCTTGGATGGACAGTTTCAGCTGAGTCCAGCCTTTAAGTCATTCAAGCCCAGTCACTGGACATACAAGAAGAGAATTGCTAGTTTGAATGATGATGTCCTCTCAAAAATTCATATGGTAAAACATAAGCACCAATGTAATTGTGTTAGGCACTTTTAAGAAGTGGTTATGCCAGGTGTGGCGGCACACGCCTGTAATCCCAGCACTTGAGAGGCTGAGGCAGGAGGATCCCATGAGTTTGAGATCAACTTGGGCTATATATTGAGTTCAAGGCCAGCCTGAACTACATAGAAAGAGCCTGTCTCAAAAAAAAAAAAAAAAAGTGGTTAAGTCATGAAGGCAAAGTCCTTATGGATGAGATCAAGGCCCTTTTAAAAGGGCAACAGGAAATGAGTTTCCTCTATGATGTTCTTGGACTACATAAGAACACATCCTTCCCCACCCCGTCCCTTCTGTTTCCAGTGTGAGAACACAGGAAGTGCATGCTCGCCAGGTGCTATTAAACTTGGACTTCCCAGTCTCCAGAACTTGAAGAGTAATTCTGCTCTTCATAAATTACCTAGCCTGTGGTATTAAGTTTGGTCTGCATAAGGAGATTCTAGATAATTCTGGTCTCTCCCAGTGAAGCCAATCCTGCTTTTGATTTTTCTCAGCTGAGGCACCACATGTAAGGAGGAGGGCTCAGCTGTGCTCTCGATTCCCTGACCAATTCCTGAGCACAGAACCTGCACACATGACAGAATGGTGTTCAATGCCTCTGAGTTTTGGAGTTGTTTGTTACACAGCAATAATAAACCAGACAGGTATATTGGCCCAGGGTAGAAAAACCTCCAGAGTGCCAAAGAAAGGAAGAATTTGAAATAATGTAGAAGTTGATAGAATGAAGGACTCAAGTGACTGGGCAGCACATATCATCACCTATCATGTGGCTTCTAATTCTTTGCTTTCAGAAAAATTACAAGAAGACTGTAGATTTATCAGCTGTTAGGTAATTAATATCATTTTTGGTATTTGGTATCTATGTGACTTTGGTATACATGTCATAAACAATTCAAAGACTATATGCCATTACTATTATGAAGGCTTATTTCCAAAATTTTCTCTGCATTTTCATTCATAAAAATAAAGTAGTTATGGAGAATAGAATGTCTCATTTTAACGGTAACGTTCATCCACGATCATACGAACTGACTGAACAACAGATAAATCTCCCTAAACGTCTCATTAACAATTGTATTCCTGGTCTGATATGGTGGCACACACCTGTAATCCCAGCACTTGGGAGGCTGAGGCAGGAGGATCACCATGAGTTCAAGGCCAGCCTGGACTACATAGTGAGTTCAAGGCCAGGCTGAACTACATAGTAAGACCCTGTCTCCAAAAACAAACAAACAAAAAAGAAATGCATTCCCAATAAATTGGTACTTCTTATGATTAATAACTGCTTATCAGAGTGAGATAATTTGCATCATTTTAATCAGTTGAATATCAGCAATTGTAATTGCAGCTCAAACTATAACTTATAGAACATTTAGAGCGTATGGTCACAGAAAAATTTTTCTAGCTTTATTGAAATATGATAGACAATTACATATATTTAGGGTGTAAAATATTATGTTTTTGTGTGTATATATTGTGAAATGTTACTACTATGAAGATAATTTACATATCCATCACCTTCCATAATTTTGTTGCTTGGGAGATGTGAGGAAAAAAGAAGACACTGGTCAAAGTTTACAAACCTTCAGCTACAAGATGAGTAAATTCTGGAGACATAATGCACAGCATGGTATCCACAGTTAATAGTAATATATTGTACACTGAAATTTGCTAAGAAAGTGAACTTCAAGTGTTCTTAGAGAACATTCTTAAAACTTAAATTTAAGTGTATATTCATATTTCTGTTGTTGAAAATACAATGATTGATTTTTAAACCCAAGTTTAAATATACTAATATGACTCCCACAGAGAATAAGGATATGCCCTGGACATCTGAGAAACTATTTTAAATTTGTAACTATTAAAGATGAGCTTGTTCTTTTACTTAAATAGATAAAAATCTACTTATCTACAAGCTGTTTACATCACCTTGGACATGTTTTAAACTGTGATGGTATATTTTTTGAAATATTAATGTTTATAATACACTAGAAAGTAAATCCTTTGTGACTACTTAAATTATGATACCAAATTAAAAATGTATAAAGCACATAAATTTATTACCTTTTTCAAATCTCATTCAGTCTTTCAGTCTCTTCCACACTGTAAGCCACTCCCTTTTCACCTAGTCTGTTGTCTTTTCCTCTTCTTTCCCTTTTGTGTGATAGAGGACCCAGTTTTGGAAATGTTATTGAGAACACAAAACAGATGCTTTCAAAGATTTACTTTGGAATCCTTTAGGTAACTGACATTTTTCTAACATAAGTTTTCCCCCATGTCTTTAAAGACCTGTTTATCGTTTCTTATATTACATAATATTTTCATAAACCATTTGCCGAGTTTTTCCCCTTGTTGATTCACATGCCTCTGGTTGTCCAGATGCCTCTGGTTTCCTCCTCAGATGTGTGACTGTGTTACCTGTGTGTGCGAGCTGTGTGTGGCTCGGAATCCCCAACTGTATTTCTTTCTAATCTTACTACATAGTTCAGAATTCTCTACATGATTGGGGTCTTAAGAATTCTCCCTCCAGAGTGGGAGAACTTTCACCAGTATTCCTTTGGATTTATTTGGAATTTTGCATTGTTTTCAGTGATTTCCACGATAATAAATCAAGTCAGGAATTACTGAGCAGCCACCTTGGTAAAGTATAAATTAGAGATGAGAAGATTTCAAATGCTTATTATCAATAGGCGGTCTTTGTTTTTACCATCTTGTGGGGAATGGAGTGCGTTGAAAATGCCACACTGGCCACACTTAAGGTGGAAATGGCAGACAGAATATCTCACAAGTTGGAGGAAGAGGTGTGTGGCCATGAATTCCCTCCCACAGTTCACTGAAAATCAGCATGCTATAAGATGCTGATCTTTGATTCAAGCATTTCCTCAACCCAGCTGCTGCCTAAGAGCCTTTAATTAGAAGAAACACAATACTCTCCAAACCATGATGTTGGCTTACATCCATTTGTATTTGATTCTTACAAAGGTCAATATTTAATGCCACGAGAGTTTTCTCTGGGGAGAGTGTGAGCCTAAACTTGTAAAGCCAAAAATATCCCCCAGGCACAAAGGCGAATGTGGGTTCCATTCCACTGAGTTGAAGAAACATTATTTTCCTACAATCAGCAAAGTTGTAAGGAAAACAAGCACACAAAGGGCATTTCTCTAAATAGTGCTGAACTGTGTAGATGACACCTATGGTATTTTCTACTCAGCTCCTCCTCAAGCCACGGAGTTCACATGGGAGCTTCCATGTGAGTGCAGGGTGACCCCGTACACACTTGCCCCTTACAGCTGATGAACCCCTGGAGGCTGGCATTAGATCCACACTAGGCCAGCCTAGTGTCCCATCTTTCCCATCTTTCAAGGTACAGGTGAGCATTCCCGGAGTGGGCACGCAGTCCACCTGTGCCAAAAAGTCAAGCGCTGAATACTGGGCATTGACACTGGAAGAACTCAGAGAGTCTCTTCTCAGGGTGAAGAGGGAAATCACATCATCTTTGGTACCATGTACAGAAAACCAAGAGAGGCTGTTGTGGTTGTGCTGGAGGCCCATCTGCATCTCTGCTACTTCTACAGATAGATTCTTTAACTCTCCCCTGGATTTTCTGAAAACACCAAGGAGCTTAAAATCAAATTTCCATATTTTTGGTTAAAATAATCTGGATTTGCAAACAATGGATTCCTAACTTATGTAATCAAGTTTATCATGTCTGACTACAAATGAGTATTTTTATGAACCAGAAACGTATATAGTTCCTCTTGATCATTGATTCTTTCCTCTTGTTGATTTCTTATAGTTTTCTTTTGTACTCCACTTGGGGTTAGAAAACCCTTTCTTTCAAAATGGCATCTTGTGAACAGTGACAGCTCCATGGTTTATCTAGACAGGACTGTTTCCATATGCACAGTGCTTGATGGATAAATGCAGTAAAATATCCAGCACTAGTAGCTTCCACTGCCAAAATTCTCTCAGAAATGGAAACCAGAACAGACCTTTTTTTTTCTGTAAGATAGGGTACGTGCCAAGATTTTGTTCATTTAGGAAAGACTATAGAAAGTAAAACAAATGAAAGAAAAACAAGTCCTGACCCCAAGAAGAATTGCACACATCATGCAGCAGCTGCTACGCATGGATAGAGAGCAAATAGCTACCACACAGCTTGAGCAGGGCAGACAGACAGGCTGAGGAATCACTGTCCCTGCCCCAAAGGTAGCAGCTTGGGGAATGGGCATCCTCTCCCTCTCGAAGAAAGAAAGAAATAGAATGGGCTGGGCTGGGCTGGACTGGAATGGGATGAGTGTGTGTGTGTGTGTGTGTGTGTGTGTGTGTGTGTGTGTGTGTGTGTTGGGGGGTCCATTCCATATTAAGCAATTGAGATTCTGAATAAAATAGAAATTTCACAAGGAGATGTACCAGATATTGGCAGAAACTAACGAAGGCAGTTGCAAGGCATGTTGCCCATGTTAGACACAATAGCCACATTGATGTAGCTACTCTTCGACACACTTGCCTGGCTGGCCTCCATTCTGAACTCTATTTCAGTGTGACCTCGTGCCCTCATGCATCCATACTATAGGAAAGGCATGCTCAAAGGAACTGCTGCTGGAAAAGTGGTTCTCAAGAAAGGCATACACGTGATGGGAGAGGCCTTTGTCCCACTCCTGAAATATGGCAGGTGTTGACCTTTCCACTGTACAGCCCATTTGAAGATAGAAATAAAAAAATCTTTTCCCAAGTCTTCTATACACAAGTACTGGGTAGCTCGTCCTCTCTGAGAGTTGCTTATGTACAACCTGGAAATGAACACAGTCCTTGGATACACAGCAAAGAAGCCTAAGCACCATGGTCTCAGACCCTGCTCCATCCCTTCCTTTTCATTTCTTCTATTCATCCAGAAGATGCTGCTCTTGCTGCAGATGTTGATTGCAACTTTTAGCATGTGGAATTAATTAATTACCAATTTGGTCAAAACAAGCAGTCTTGCTATATTTACTTTAGATTCTTCTCCTTTGTAATTATTCATAGCAAAGGAAACCATGAAATTAGGAATTAAGATGTAGTCATTCCACAAAAATGAACAGTCACAGTAACATGTAAGACACAAGCAAGAGTCTGGCATTGCCAATTACAGGCCAAGCCCTGTTGCCCAGTGAGACTTTCAGAGGTAAGTTAGCAGAGCACATCCAGAAGTCATGCTTGTTTTTCAGTCTTGCTTTCTGTGTCCCCAAAGTTCCCAAGTATAAGGCCCATGGTTAGAGATCTCAGTCTTACAGGAACTCTTCTTTTGTCAGAAACTTCAACTCTGGTTGTTAAGTGAAAGAAAAAGTGTGTTGTCTTGCATGGGTCCCAGACTTTGCATAGTCTCCCACAAAGTCACAGGTATGGTACCTGCCCGTATATTTATTTGCTCTGCAGCCTAATGCACAATTTTAGAGAGGCAATAAGAAGCCAGCAAGGTCACTCGGGAAAGGTTTTGATTAGCCATTCTTTAAAATAATTACACAATATTGATGAACATATTGGCCTGGATACGATTTGTTTTGGAGACCTGGAATATTCTAGGACTGAAGTCTTGTGGAGCAACCACTCAAATGTGGGTGGATGGGGTTCAAGTTGGCACAGCAGAGCTCAGTTCCAGGAACCTTTCTGATAAAGAATAAGGACAGTCTACATGTGCCACATTCTCCGTAACGCAGGCTTCCCACTGGGCCCTGACTGCAGGTACACAAGCAAGCAGCCACTCTTGGGAAGCCCACCCTGCCTTCTGGAGCAGCAGCACACAGGGGGTCAGTCCCTATGCACAAGCATTAACCAGGGCTCCCCTAGGGAGGGAAGCGAGGTAGAGCTAGGAGCTGGGCCAGAGGCAGGGAATGGCTGGGCCACGTGCAGGCTTCAGCTGTGTGGTCTGGAGCCATCATTGACTCCCATGCTGTTACTCCAAATGTGAAAGGAGAAGTTTGAATCCAGTGATTTTTAAGGGCCCTTTCTGGGAGGAAAAACCATGACTATTCTGCAATTATTTAGTAGATCTCAGAGAACTCGGTGGCATATAAAGGTTTTTTGGTTGTTAATTAGTACTATGATAAGCAGCATACTTGGAGTATTATTAATGCAATAATCAGGTGCTTGACAACACACAACATCCTCCTATTTTCTCTTGGGTTTCATAACGTACCAATTGATGTAGCAGAGGCAATCAGTGTGCGAGGTCAGCCTCTTACTGGGAATATGACATGTATAACTTAGACACCCCTGTTTAAGACAAGGCACATTTTGGTCATATCTCTAACATTGGCTCTCAGCCAAGTGAAAAAAGTATTTGTGCTCAAGATAGATGATAATTCAAAGATTAATAAAATTTTAATTAACGTCAGTACCTTAGAGGTTATGGGGTGGGAGGTTAAATACACAATGTGAGCCCTGAATCGTCTGCATGTAAGGGAGCTACATGAATGCATATTGCAAGCAGATTCCTACACACGTTTGCCAACAAAAATACGAGCGCTAAGTTCATACTAAGCTTGGGCTTTTGAAAGAAACTCAAGACAGATTTAGAAAGAAAGAAGCTACTGCTAATAATAGTTACTTTTAAGTAGAGAAAATTACAGACAACACATATTTTTAAAATTAGAATAGTAACCTAATTAGATTAAATAGCTAAAGGCAAATTTGAGAAAATATTAGACAGAAAAAGAGAAAATTGCAATAAAAACTACTGTTAATAGAATTTTGGAAAGCAGAGAAGATATTAGTTCCATGGAAAAAGAAGAAGATGCTATAAAAAAGGGCACCGAAGAGAATAACATGCTCTTGGAAGTTAAGCATATGACAGCAGAAATGGCACATCCAGTTGAAGTTCTGAAATGAAAGTTGGGTGGGGAAATCTTGCAGAAATTAGAGCAACAAAATAAGACTGAAGGGTCAGAAAATCAGAAAACTGAACTGGGGGGGGGGCAACATCCAAAAAGAGAACAGGGGAGGGAGGATAAGAGAAAACAGGAAAATCAGTCATTGAAAAAGTAATTAAAGAAAAATTCTCAGCACTGAAGGACACAAATATCCAGATCACCCAGCTGACAATTCAGAACAATGAAGCAGGCCCACACTGAGGAATGTCATTGTCTCAGTCACTCTTCTTGTTACTGGGACAAAATACCTGGCACACATAAGGGAGGAAAGGTTTCTTTTGGCTCACATTTCAGTCCACAGCTGACCGGCTCCAAGGCCAAAGGCACGGTGGAAGGGCCCCTTTCCAGAAGGTCGTAATGTCCAGGAAGCAGAGAGCAAAGGGAACAGCCAGGGAGAGAGATAAGCCCTTCCAGGTCATGCCCACAGTGACCTGCCTCTTCTGACCAGAACTTGTCTCTCAACAAGAAGTCAGCAATAAACGCCCATAATCCAACTACCTCCCAAAAGCACCACCTATGATCACGTGAGGTTTGGGGGTAAAATCTAGATATAAACCATTACAGTCATCATGAAACATCATGAAACAAAGCCCTCCCCACCACGCCCTCTTTCTCAGCAGCTATCAGGGAATATAATCCCTTAGTGAGGGCTACTTGGTTAATGTCTTTCAGGTTTATATCGCCCTCCTTCTCTTTTCTGTGTGGCTTTGCCATGCTGGGGAAACACTCTGCAGGTCATATTTCTGCTTTCTCAACGGGTTCATCTCTTCCCATGGGGGCACCAGAGACCATGAGAGAATGGAGGAGGAAGAAGGAATGTGTTCCTGGATGTTTGCTTCCTGTTTCTATCAGTTTCATACCAACGATAGTTCTTCACCCTGGTAGATGAGTTAGTTCTGGTTGGCAGTAATAGCACTGGCTGGCCCCTGATCATTGGAGGCATGAGCCCCAGCAGTATCTCTCTTCTAAACTCCCAAGATAGCAATCGCAGGTGAGCAATACTCATTTGCCCAGAAGTCTGGATCCCAACTTTGCAAGACACCCCCTCAGCCTTCTCAGCTGTTGTTTTGTTCTCCCACTCCAAATGGTTGTACCTATTTCCTAACTTACTACCTCTGTGATACCTCAGTGTTCGCTTTCTTTACGATATGAAATCCTCTCTGTTAAAATAACTAATGTGCTTCTTGCCTCTTGACTAGATCCCTGCTGGCAAAACACTTTCTTAAATTGAGAGAGTAAATAAAGAAGAAGATGTGGGATCCAGGATGAGATCCACACAAAAGTGGAAATAATGGTCATACATACCGCAGTGATATTTTGGTCAAGGAAGACTGCATATATAATAGTGGTCTCCTAAGATTCTATCACCTACATATATCTGTCATTGCCATCTTATATTGCAAGTATACTCACTCAATTTACAGGAATTTCATTCCTGTAAATTCCCACAGTAATGATGAAATCACATTATGATGTCTTTCTCAGAACTTGTCTCATTGTCTAAGTTTGTCAGCTTTCTGTCACTGGGACAAAATGCCTGAGAAGAATAACTTAAAAGGAGGAAGGTTTATTTTGGCTTGTGGTTGCAGGGGTTTCTTGGCCCTGTTGCATTTGGGCCTGTGGTGAGGCAGTACATTATGGAAGAAGCTCATGGTGAAAGAAACCACCCACCTCATGGCAGCTGGGAAGCAAATTGAGAGAAAAGGCCAGAGTCTCAGGATCTTTCAAGAGCACACTCTCACTGATCTAACTTCCTCCCATTAGGCTTCACCTCCTCAATGTTCCACCACCTCCCAACAGTACCATTAGCAGGGACCAAGCCTTCATCAAGTGAGCCCTGGACAACATTTAAGACCTAAAGCATAACATCGTTGTGAAGTAATTCATAAGTATACCACAGAGGATGAGGAGAGACATAGTACAACAGCATACTGTGGACTTAGAGGCCAACCAGTTCACTTCAGAGTGCAGCAAAGAGCTCCCAGAAACGAGGATGAAAATCACAGAATACTTCATATGTTCATACACACCAACAGAAGATTTATGCCATGGAAGGAAACTGTGGGACTGAATAAGCGATCAGAATGCAAAGACTAAACAAACAAAATACAACCAAATGAATAAATGAGGGCATTATAAGTGCTGGGAAAATAAAACGTCAGACAGTTAAAGATGAATGTTGAAGCCAAAATAAACCTTTCCTTCTTTTAAGTTGTTCCTCTCAGCTGTAACATTGTTCTGCTGTGAATAGCTTTTGTATAGATATAATAGTGTAGATACTCATCCAACTCAAAGTCAAATATATTGGGCAAATTGGGTACTGTAAATTCCATGTAAGTGGGCTGGTGAGATGGCTCAGTAGCATAAGCGCCTGCCTGGCAAGTGTAAGGTCCTGAGTTCGACTCCTGGTACCCACATAAAAAGGAAAAAAAAGGGCCAGTGATTATCGCTCAGCAGCACAAGCACCTGCTGGCAAGCGCGAGGTCCTGAGTTTGACCCCTGGTACCCACATTAAAAAAAAAAAAAAATTCCATGCAAGTGTGCATGTGTGTGTGCCTAAAAGAGGCCATATTTGCATGTGAAAAAGCTAAATGCTCATTTTACGATGGGGAAGTTTAATAATACTTAAACTTTTAGAAAAAATCAAGATGCTTACTTGTATGAGGATGGGGATAATAATAATAATAATAATTAATAATAATAATAATAGAATCTTCCTCAACAGTAATTATCAACACCAAATGAATGCACATATTGCATTTAGAAAAATGCCTGGCCAGTGATAAGAGCCACACAAGCATTTGTTGAGTGGATTAGCCATATAAATAATACAAGTAAACTTTCCTTTATGTTTCTCTGAAGGAACTTACACCATACCATTTCAAATGCATTTCAACCACAGCCCAAGATAAGTACTTGTGAATCATTTCATTTCTTTCTCCTATTCTAGATGTCACTAAAGATAACACAATGCAGCAATAGTTTTCGGAATTTGGGGAAGAAATACCAGAGACAGGAAATGGAGTTAGTCAACCTGCGGTTTGTAAAGCCACAGTCCTGCGGGCTGCCAATGCAGCCTAAGACTTCTGACCCCGAGGGCAAGTAGTTGGGTCCAAAAACAAAATTAGAGAGAAGAAATCACAAGAAGTCACCCTTACTTCTGACATTAACTCCATATGAGGATTTGCCCAAACCACACTCAATGTCAATAATTCACTAGAAGATTCACAAACTCAGTGAAGCCTTTGTATTTAGCTACACTTATTATAGGGAAAGGACACCTTGGAGTCAGCCAAGCAAGGGACACACAGAGCAGTTTAGGAAAGTCTCAGACATGAAGCTCCCTTTGTCTCCATGCCACGTTAGTGTCCCAGCATCGACGTGTGACCATGTAGAGTTTTCCAACCCAAGAAGCTTACCTGAACTTGTGTGTCTGGAACTCTATTGAGGCTTCATTACAGAAGGGCATGATTGATTCATTGATTGACTGACTGTCCACATGGGTGAACGCAATTACTAGGTCACCCAGTTCCTTGTGACCCAAAACCCTCACCATAAGTCACAAGGTTGATCTTTCTGGTGTGGTTAGCCCTGTTGGGTGTGACTTCCAATGAGGGGAGGAAAGAATGAGAGGAGGAGCAAGGATGGTGAGGAAGGAGAATTAGATCCAAGACATTCTGACCCTTATGCACTGATTCCATCCTGCGTTTGATTCTTATGATTATGTTTTTTGCCAACTGCTCCAGTAAGAACTTACTAACTACCAGCTCTTTGCCTAATTCTTATTGAACATTACTGGAAGTAATAATCAACATAGGGTAAAACCAACACTACTTAAAACTGTGTAAAATTTGTTGTGGATGAATACCCAAAAAATAAAGGTGGGAAACAGATTTGGTAGAAATAAATTTTTTAAAACAAAATCTATAGTTTCTAAAATTGCACCTGATTTAAAATACTTATTACCTGAAAGTGTATGAAAAAATTAAGTCTTTATATATTTTCTTAATTTGACCTGACAAATAAACTTGATAAAAATAATTTTGCAAAAGAAAACTCATAATGATAAATGTACAGCTAGGTAAATTTGAGTCAGAATAAATAAATCGCACCAGAAAACAATTGATCATAATAACAATAATTCTTTTACTGAAATAAAAATAAACATGGTTTAACTTTTTACGTAAACATTATCAAAGAATGGCATTAACAAAGACTAATCCTTGGAAAAGCTTTTTCAGTGAAAACTCATCAGTTCTGGTATAATTCTTATTTAAATATTTGCATTCATAAATGCAGAGGAAAAATATCTATGGAATCAATATGTTAGTCCAAAACAGTAATGTCAAAACAGTAAGGTCAAAATATTTTTGTTTTGTTCCTTTCTTTAGGACTGATGTAAAATTATTACCACATAAAGGAGTTGCTGTTGACAATGAGGCAGATATCTACGAAAAGGGTGCCAATGTAAATAATTTGGATTTGAGTCACATGTCACCTGAAACATCAGAAAAGTCAAATCTTATCTTGTGGTTCCTGTTTGGGCTTCCCTTGGACCCAAGACATTAAAACCACTGGAGTCTCCCTTGCCTTGAAAGTCCTCTCAGTGACCTTCAAGGCCCTGCATAATCCAGATCCCCCTTTCCATAACCTCACTTCCTCCACTTCTCCCCCAGACTCTTTCCAGTCCACATCGGTAGTGGAGCAGGGTTATGAAAAGGAGCAGAGAAGTGCTTTAAGTGGATCTGGTCTAATTCATGGATGACTCAGAATTAGTTTATAGGATTTTGAGATTTAGTTTGATAGGTGGGCATCTGCCAGCTATTTGACCAAATTCTCACCCTGAAATCCAAGTGTGTCCACTCTTGTGCCTGCTATTCCAGCACCACCCCGATGAGCATATTTTCCTACCTCAAACTCACTTTTAACACAAGATGAAGATCAAAATCCTGCTCTCAAACTCCAGCATGACGCTTAGTTACAACAGCCACCTGCAACCAAACTAACTGGAGCTGCCTACTCACATGGCCATCTGTTACAAAGGCTCTGCCCTGTATTTGCTCTGGTCATCTTTATTTGCCTACACCAGCACCATATGTCCAAGAGAATGTTTAGTCTGTCTGAAGAAATTTCTGTTACCCAGTCTTGAGTCTGACTCTACCTCAGGCACCTGTCCCAGTGCTGGGGACCTGTCTGATTCAAAGTACAAACCCTCCCTGTCTGCCATATCCCTGCTCTTTCTCATGCCAGTTGTAACAAGATGAGCTCCCAGCTGGCCTACTGCTTATAAGAGCTTTCTCTGTCAAGCCATTCCAACTCTAACAGGCAGGTTTCCAGGAAGCCCTGATGGATATGTGGCAATATAGAAATGGCTGTAAAGTCCTTTGCAGGGATCTCTGAATTAAGTTAAAGGCACAAGGAAACTATAGATTACATGTGTTGAAAAGGTCCATCAAATCCTTACTAACAACCCACTGTGTCCAAACAATGCCTCAGCCTTAAGTTTTCTTCTTTAAAACAAAACAAAACTATTTTCCTTTGACCTCCCTACTCTCACCCTCATCTTCTCCTTCTCTCATCACTCCAGCCAGAGTTACTACAATTGGTTTCTCACTGAATTCCTCTTGGTTCCAATTTGCCTGGCAATTCTAAACCCACAGCTTGTTCTGTAGAGCTAGCTTTCCAAAGGAGTCTTGAGTTTCACAATTAATAGACATGTTACAAAACAAAAATAAAACAGAACATCACACTGGGTTGAAGCCATCTCATGGATTTTTTTTTAACCAGAAGTGGGGATTTGTGATATAAGCAGCTGCTACAAAACCAAACAAACGCCAACACTAAACTCTGAGATTGAGCCTATCCAGGGGCTGAATTATGTTTGCTTTGAGGTTTTGTGAAAGGTCATGAGGCCTAACAAAGTTCAGATGAAACTTGGCTGTTTTTCTGCTAGGCTCTGGCTCAAAACTTGTAGCATTTCATGTGGTTTGGAGTTTTCAAACAGAGCGCTTTGCACAGTGCTAATAAATGATTCTTTCTCAGCATGGAAAGCAATTAAATCTATGGCCTCTTGAGTTTGGGTCTTAGGATCAGTATTTATTTATTAAGAGCTAGGAGAAGAACTAAATGGCCTAGAAGAAGGATCACATATAATGAAGTGGTCGAACTTGCTAAAGACACATTTCAGATGACTGGAAGCTAAAGCAAGAGAGTAACTCCTGAGGAACCCATAAAATGAGGCCAGTAGGAAAGTTGCTAATGAATGGAATTTAGCATCGGCCTACAAGAAACAAGTCAGAACTGTTTGCAAAGCCCCAGGAAAGCTACATGAAAAGACCCCAGAACCAGCCATCTCCTGTTGTCACTGGCCACTCAGAAGGGGTCCCCTGAGCTTTCCTGTGCATCCATATCTTGGAGCCTCCTCTCCAGAAATGTCTCCCAGGCAGTCAATGTGGAATCACGTTGTGGGTGGAATCAAGTTGTAGGGGTGGGATTGAGGATTTTCTCCTACAAGTCTCCCCCTATCTTTTCTTTTCTGAACAATAGGTGTGCATTTGTTTTCTAGGGCTGTCATAATGAAATACTATGGTCTGGGTGATTTAAACGGAAACTTATTTTCTCTCTGTTCCAGAGGCTGTAAGTCCAAAATCAAGATGTCAACAGGTCTGGTTTCTTCTGAGGCATGTTGGCTTGCAAATGGTCATCTTCCCCCTATGTCTTTATATGGTCTTTCTTCCGTGGGTGTCTACATCCTAATCTTTTCTTACAAGGAAAACAGTCATGTTATATCAGAGCCCACCATATGAACTCATTTAAATTTACTTACCTCTTTAAAGACTTCATACCAAATACAGTCCCAATCTGAGATACCAGGAGCTAAAGCTTTAATAGGAATTATGGGGAGGGGGCATAATTCAGTCACCACAGGAGGCAGCAAACCTGCAATGTAGTGCTGTCCCATTCAACTCCCAGCTCTGGTGCAGAGTGACGAGGTGAGGCCAGCCCTGTCACAGGGAGTGATCTGCTTCCCCTTGTACTTCACATCTTCAGCTGGGCATCAAGGCCACCAACTCTGGAGGACAGAAAATGAAACAGTGGTGTGGCAGGCTGAGAAAGGCACTAGGAAACCACATGTGCAGTCATTTATTTTCAGGGACAATTGCCACTGGATCAGAGTCCATAAAGAGTGTTCTCCAAATAATTTCCATTGCAACACAGCAGCATATACTTATAGCTTCAATGAAAAAAATATATACCGAGAACACATTATTTTAGAGTCACTAGAGATACAGCTGTACTCTTGCAGAGCTTACAATTACAGTGGGAGATTCTCACAAAAAACAAATAATTTGATAGATAAATAAATCGTCATTGCCAGCAATGAGGCATCCAGCAATGATTGACTGTATTAATGGTGCCAGTTTTTTATCTCTCCTCTGTCCATGTTCTTTGCCACGTGACTTTGGAGTTCCTCTCATCAAGAGATAGGGTCTATTTAGTCATATGACTCACTTTGATCAATAGGATGTTGGTAGTTGTGACACATGCAGAGACTTGAGAAAAGCCTACTCATCCCATTTCTCATCCTACTGTTGCATCTGGGCCACCATGCCAAGAAGCACTGATGGAGGACTGGAAGACACACGGGAAGAAGAACCACATCAGACACCATTAGACCATAAGCCAGTTTCCAGAAAGCTGACAGACTTGATAACCCCCAGATACATGAGCAACCTTAGTTGGGACCAGAAAAAAATTCCACCTTAAATCATAAAACTACAGACTTAGCTAAATGAATATATATCATTTAAATACTGCTTGGAAGCACAGCATGATTATAACACCGGTTAACTGATCTAGGTACTGAAGGCTCCCAATAAATCTGCATAATTTAAAAAAGGGAGCACATGAGGCATTATTAGCCTTTAATATTTTGGCTGACAAAGATCGTATAAGATCAGCTTGTTAATTTTGTGGGAGATAAGGCTAGATAAAATTTGTACCTTATGGGATAAAGGTGATATGCAAAATGGAGTAGTAAGAGCCATTGACTGACCTGCATAAAGTTCTTCCAAGACTCTCTGTGGCCTTCAGCATAAAATTCCAATTCTTTATTAATGACATATAAGGTCCCCTGTCTGGTTCCTACAGTTTCCATCCAGATCCACTCTCTACTGAGCCAGAGGTCTACATCCCACAGATAGTGTCCATCAGGTTCAGTTGCTTCCTGGCTTTTAATTGGGTTTGCCAATGCAAGGCAAGAGCAGAAGACTGAAAGATGGGAAGACTCATCTTTCTTTAGGTCAGAGTTTGTGTTCCTCTCATCCTCTCTTCTCACAGAGCTGTAGTTTGGCCATGGATGTGGTATTCTGTTTTGTTTCTCTTTGCTTTGCTTTTTATTAAATACCATGGCTCCTGCAGGGTGGTTTCTTCCTATAGCCAAAGGTCTCACCATCTTCCAGTGACTCCTGCTTCTCACTGACCCCAGGCCTAAGGATGGTAACACTTCTGGTTGTTATTCATGGGGGAGTTTATTATCATTATCCCTTGTTGCCTTCCCTCACTCCAGACCAAACATAGCTTCAAAACAAAAGGCCCAGTTGTCATTTTTGAGGGTGTCATCTGTTGCCTGCAGTGACTTTCCATCCTTGCTTATCATCCACTACTGTCCTTCCCAGACCCCAAATTCCAGCCACATCTGCATCCCCCACTTACTTCTTTGTGTCCTTTTACTTTTTTTTGGCTGTCACACAATTTAGAAGTATGGGCTGAAATACCACCTCTTCCAGGACAACATCCCTGACTGCTGCTCCACCAGCACTCCAACCCCTGAGCCAAATGCTGCTCTTATGTGCTTCTATCACAGCACCAGCCCTGGTGTTCAATGCCCATCTAGGAATATGTCTAAACCCCCATGCAGCACAGAATAATCACCTCCTAAGATGTTATATCCCAACCTCCAAAACTTGTGAATCTGTTGGGTTATATGGCAAAAGGTGACCAGGTTGCTAATCAGACTTAAAGATGAAAGGACAACACTGGATTACCCACATGAGCTCTCTATGTAGTCACACAGGTCCTTAGCTGTGGAAGAGGGAGGCAGAAGAGTACGAACTAGGGAGATGGCAGTAAGAGACTTTACTGGCTATTGTTCCATCCTTTGAAGATGGAAAAGGGAGCCAAAAGCCAAGGAATGTGGGTGGACTTTAGAAGCCAGAAAAGGCAAGAAACAGATTCTCCCCTAGAGGCTCCAGAGGGAACAAGGCCTTCAGCACTTGGATTTGGCAAGATCTATTTTGGACTCCTGACCACCAGAACTATAAAATAACCAATTGTGTTGTTTAAGCCACCAAATATGTGGTAAGTTGCTACAGCAGCAATAGAAAACTAAATACTCATCCACTCGATGGTCAGATCCTTGAGGACAGGGATTGTATCTCTCATATCTTCCAACCTCCTCCCACAAAACTTGTCTTGGAGTGGGTCTCAGAGATATTTGTTGAAGAAAAGTTAGGATGCAAAATTATCTGGCTCCGTCAAGCTCTACCATCCATGTAGTAATCGTTTATGTGAAAGAAGAGATCAGCATTTGCCCATAAAATTTTTAAAAATAGCTTTTAGTTATTAATCTACCATATAATCATTGAGAAAAATAACTCAGCCTGTTGCCAAGGAGAACAGGGATGCAGGAATGTGAAGGCATTCACAGCGTCCTTCCTCTCAGGAAAGCAGCTGTGGTAACAGTGGCCTGCCTCAGGGCATGCCCGGCTCCCTGTATGGGCAGGGAAGGAACAGATTGTTCCTTCCTTTCGAGCAGCTGGCCCTGGCTTTGGCTGGATCTGGGTTCCTGAGCCTCATGGGCACTGGTTACTACAGTTTGGCAAGTGCCTCCAGCTCTGGCATTTCCAGAAGGGCTGTTCTATTACTAATCTGGAGCGGACACCTCCTATCATCACCATGATCTTGTTCTTATGGCAGCACCACCAACAAATGAGCTGCAAATCCCACAACCTGTTCATGAAATGAGAGCTAGTACATTGGTTTACAGCCCATTTGACTTTGCTGAGAGCTCTGGACCACGAGCCAGGAACCCAGAGGTCTTGTCTGGCTCAGCCTTTGGCTAGCTATGTGACCTTGACTGACTTCCACGCAGCATATGAAAGGGGCGGACCACTGTGGTTGCTGCAGGCTCTTGCATTCTAAGAGTCTATGACAGTTGTACAATCCCCAAACACATTGATGCTTGGGGAAGGCCAGTGACAAACTGTCCTCACTAATGAAAGCATTTTACCAAGACAGAAAATAGGAGCTAGCAACTGAGGAGAAAGGAGAGAGAAAAAAATACAGAGTGAAAGAAGGAAAGAGGGACAGAAGGGGGGAGGGAGGAAGAGTTTATTGAACACCTAGTAAGTACCAGCTCCTTTCACATGCCTCTGTTCACACACACTCCAGGCCAGAGCCTCACAAAAATTTCCACCAAAATACCTCTGACCTTGGAGAAGAGTGACAAAGGCCCCTGGGAATCACACCTGTAGCAAACAGGAAATCTGAAGTTTCATTTTATCTTAAAAGTGTAGTAAGTTTTGTGCTCTCCTCCATACAAAGGGGCTTTATTTTTTCTGTGGAATAAAACTGTTGCTACACAAGGATATGGCACATTACTCTTGCGGTACACAAACCTCCAGCCAGCTTCCATTTCTTTCTGCTCTGAGACACTCCAATTTTGGAGGCAAGAACTGGAGAATTGTGAGGAGAGACTTCTCAACTTCACCGAGGTCTGGTAGGTTACCCCGTTTATTACAGCCAGAGAAATCAAGCAAATAAAGTAAAACTCAACCAACCCAAGAATGTTGCCCTCAGAAAATCAGGGTGAACCTTTACCCCTTCTCTGTACTCTGTGCTGAAGAAGGACCATGGCTGTTTATTGCTCTGTGCACAACAGCGAAGCACCTTAATACTCTGTTTGCACCACTGCTAGCAATTTCAAAAGGCAGATTTGGGGTGTTTATTCTCAAAAGCAGAAGTTGAGGAGAGAGGAAACAAAGTTCCTGGGAAATGGAGGCCCCATCCTTAGAACATCAGCAGGAAAGCCTAGCCAGGGAGAAGGTCTTAGCCTCCAGCTGGAGAGGAACAAGACAGGGCTTAGTCATACCCCACAGAGTAGAGAGGGGAACCCTAAGAGACTTCTGGAAGCCCAATCAGGGCAAAGGCTGGATGTGAAGGGGTCGCGGCTACAATGACAATAAGTCCCATGGCTCCTCCTCGGGGTGGTTGAGAGGTAAGAAGAGGTAGTGTATGTCTTCCATATCATCAGTGCAAGCATTTGCTGTTGTTATCATGATCATGATCATGATCATGATCATGATCATCATCATCATCATCATCACCAATCAGGAGTGAGGCCACTGCCTTAGTGGCAAAGTCAACCATCAAGAGCAGAATCCAAAACCAAGCAGTAGGTAGGACATAAGAACAGGGGCTGTGCTTGCAAGGACGCAGGGGCTCTGAGGAAGCAGGTGAAAAACTGAAACAGACCCAGAGGTCTTACTGAAGCCACAGAGAAAGAGACTCACTTAGAAGGGAACTTTTCCTGGGCCGATCAGAATTAAGGGTTGAATAATTCAAAGCAATGCTGAGCACAAAGGGATGGAACATCGCAAAACTAGAACTGGCAAGAACAAGTAACAGGAAATGAAAAAAAGATACTATGATGTAGAACCCAGGCTCATAAACATAGGTTTAAATCCTACCACATCTGGCTGTGTGACTTTTGGCAAGATGTGTAACATCTCTGAGCCTCTGCTTATCCCAGTTAAAATGAACACTGATATCTCTGTCATAGGATTTTGGGAGATCAAATGAGATAATCCATGGGACATATAAAATGCTCATTAAATGTCAGTTTTTCTTACTGTTAGCTGTTATGTGACTTTTACCAAGCAAGCAAATTGTACTTTATATTTAAGATTCTGAAATTGGGTAGGGAAAAAATACTAGGAAAAAAGTGCTTTGTCAGAGTCCCTACATTTTATTTTGGAACAAATGCAAGAGTTGGAAAAGTGTGCATGTGTGTGTGTGAGAGAGAGACAGAGAGAGAGAGAGAAAGAGAGAGAGAGAGAGGAGAAGGGGGCAAGGAGGAGGAGTAAAAGAGGAAGGGGAAAAGTGGTGGAGAAGAAGATGAAGGAGGGGGAAGGAGAGAGAAAAAGGCAAGGAACAGTCCTGGCAATTGTCAGCCAGACAATTTAGCATGGAAATATTCCAAAATAAATCATCAATTGGCTCCTTATTCCCAGCTTCCCTCACTCTGCGGTCCATCCCTGAATGTTAAAGTTCTCCTGAGGCCCGCCTTTGGCCCTGTTCCCTTCTCACTTAACACGACCTTCTCAAGCAATACCCATTCCCATCGCTTTACTTGCTACTCATTCTTTAATCATTAAACATTTATTTCCAACTGAGATATCCCTCTTAAGCTTCAAATTTGACCCAAATAGATCAAAGTCAATACAAAATAAATCTGCATTTGCCACCCATGAAAACAGCTCTTGGTCTTCCTTTTAGTCCTTATTGAGATTAACAGCACTCTCATCCCCCCAAATCAGAAATGTGGGAATCACACAATATTTTTCCTCTTCCTATCCCTACAACACCTCTCCTGCTTTAATTGTGTCTGAACCCTGTTTCAACGCTCTGTCCCTACATTAACTGCAACAGTTCTGATCCTTAGCTCTCAACCAGACTGTGGAAAGAGCCTGCGATTGGTCTTCCTGAGGCCAGACCCACACCCATCCCACCCCACCTCTGTAATCAGACCAACGATGTGATACATGACATTCCCTGGGAAAGCTTTCATGGGCTCCTCTTCCAATGCACAGCATAAAAATAGAAAGTACTTAGTATCACATGCAAACCCCATCACCTGACATTTACCTACCTTTCCAGCTTCGTCCACCTTCCTGGTCTCTATTTCCCAACCCAAATTGTGGGACACCCTCCATTCCATCCTGACTGAACCACTTATTTGAGGATGTTCTTCCCTTTGCCTGGAGAATTTCTGATTCTCCCATCGGTTCACCAAATTCCTGGCCACCTTAAGTCTTTGCTTAAATGCTATGAAGCCTTCTCTAATTTTGCTATGTGCACTATTAAGCACTCCTAGGGCACAGCTTTTCTGTAACACTGTTAAGGTATTTAGCATACTGTATGATTATTTGTTTAAAATAGGGTTTCTGCAGTTGGACTGAGAGCTTCTGGTGGGTGGGGATCGTACTCTATTTGTCACTGTATTCTCTGTGTCTAATAAAATGCTTAGAACATGGTGTATAACATGAATAATTGATTAGATGATGAACGAAGAACGTGAATATAGTTATACCTATGGTCTAAATCCAGACTGACAGAATTCCAACACATTTATAACAAACTATCATTCTGATCTCTTACATTTACATCAAAGGAGATAAAGAGCTCATTCAGAGAGTCCAGGGGCCACTCTGGGCATGTCACCTTGGATACAGCATCTACTGAGGTCACTCTAGGTCATCCAGGATCTCTCTGTAATCCTAGGAATTCTACTTGGTCTGCATGCTCCATGGTGCTTGGGCTTGGGAGATTTCAATTTATTAATTAGCCATAAAAATATGACTGCCAACAACTTTGATTGCCAGCGTTCTGTAGTCAGAATATTTTCCGTAGGAGAATATGCAGGGAAAACAAGATTATAACCAGAAGATTGTCTTGGTGAACACAGAACCGGAGGAAGAACAGTCACACCGACTTATTCATCTATCCAACCAGTCAGCACCATCTCTCCATCCTTCGTATTTGGTAGAAATGGCCCCCAAAGACCAGCCAGAGTGTCTTCTTACCTAGACAGCAATAGAGATGCTCTGGAAAATTCTATTTTTTTAGGTCTAATTTTCTAGACTTTATGTCAACAAGCCCTTTGTGTTGACTGGGAAGACACAACAGACCAGATCTCAATTTTAAGCAGAATAATACAGTCAGATGTGTTCTAAAGCTATTCTCAGGTTAATTAAATATCTCGGCCACTTATGTTCAAATTATTGCTTAGGGAAAAATTCATTTTCACCAAAGATTCATCTCACCCAAAATAAGTTGTCCTGAGTTTTGAGGAAACCTTTGTTTCTTGTGCTTCCATGTTGAATTTGCTTTCTTCTGAAGTAAAAACTGTCTGGATAGGCCAGTGAGATAGCTCAGCGGCATAAGTGCCTGCCTGGCAAGCGCAAGGTCCTGAGTTCGACTCCCGGTACTCACATACGAAAAAAGGGCCGGTGATATTGCTCAGCGGCATGGGCGCCTGCTGGCGCGCAAGGTCCTGAGGTCGACCCCTGGTACCCACAAAAAAAAAAAAAAAAAAAAGCAGTCTGGATTATTAAAGCTTCGCTCTACCAGGAAGTATTAACACAGATGGGGAATATGAAGAGAAAAAGAAAAGACACTAAGTGTGTAATAGTAACAATATAAACTGAGCTAATACCTTCCTCTTTCATTTGTTGGGACATACTTATAAAATGGGAGGGTTTCAAACTTTCTGAAAAGAGGAATCCACCACAGAGGACCAGCATTTGTCCACCTCTCCATCCCAAGGCATCTGTCTTTTCCATGTGATCACATGAATTTGGTTCAAGGCCTGGGTTGGAGGACACAGACAGATTGAGCTAGGGAGGGGCAGGAGGCCTCCTGTAAGAGCAGTAAGGGGCTGTGGGTGGGATGAGGACCCCTGGAAGAGGGAAAGTCCCTATTATACCCAGGAGTCTCAACACAGCCAGGTAGGAAGCCTGTGGTTATCCATCCTTAGACACAGAATTAAAAGGTCACATTTAAAAAATGGTCCCAAGAATTCCCTGAAAGAAATAAACTTCGGGTTAATGCACCCTCCCAAGAAACCCAAAGCAATTTCCTCTCTTACTGAGATAGCTTGAATGAGGAAATCTTGGCCATCCCCCCCGCCACTCTCTTCTAGTTTTTTCAGATACTTATAGTCACACAATCTATTCTAAGCAATTTTTGGCTGAGGTATGACCAGAAGTTCAGGTTTAGTGGGGCCTAAATACAATAGAGTTGCTATAAGGATTAAGAGCGACATTTTGTGTAAGCCTTCATACAGTGTAAGGACTCAGTAAATACAGTTACCTAAGGGACAGGTTATGAAGCAAGGACTCCAGTTAGGATCCACCCTCAAGACTATGCAAGCAGGAAGGCCATCATTAGACATGGCACGTGCTCTTTGATGAAAACCATGAGCCAAAAGAAACCTATTTTTTTATAACTCACCGAGTCTGTGGTCTTGTGTTAGTAGCAACAGAAAACAGAGTAATACAGCTGACATCGCAGAAAAATCCTAGCTGTCATCTCGGTTTGTCAGTCAGGATAGGATAGGTGATGCTACTGTAGGAGGTAACTCAAAAATCTCAGTAGCTCAAAACAGCAAGACAGAGTTGATGGATGTTAGTAGTTGGCTGAGGGCTTGGCTCCATATCACCATTGTGCACACTTCAAGACCTTGGCAAATGAAGCACGCTGTAGCTGGAACGTTACCAGTCAAAGAGGCAAAGGCGAAGTAGGGAAAACACGAACTGGTTCTTAACTCTTCCCCTTGGAAACGATGCCCACGCTTCCACTCACCTTCTGTCAATCAAGGTAAGACCCACGGCCACCCCGAACGTCTTCTGGACAGGGAAGTACAGTCCTGCCGTGCGCCTGGAAGGAAGCAACGCCAGACTGTTGGGGTGAAGCCCTGAAGAATATCACACTAGGAAAGACACAGAAGAATCTGGCCTCACTACAAAGCCCCAAAACAAAGACTCAGTCAAGCCAGAGAGCCCTACACTTACGCAGAGAACCTCATTCTGTTGCTGAGTGGAGAGTGGAAGATGGGGAGCTGTGTGTGGCAATTGTCCTGACAAGGAAGGGGGTGGCTGTTCTTTGGTAGGGAGATAAAGTGGAAGTTTCTTTTTTTTTTTTTTGTGGGTACCGGGGGGTCGACCTCAGGACCTCACACACCAGCAGGCACCCATGCCACTGAGCGATATCACCGGCCCCTTTTTCGTATGTGAGTTCCGGGAGTTGAACTCGGGCCCTCGTGCTTGCCGGGCAGGCGCTTAAGCCGCTGAGCCATCTCACCGGCCCCAATGTGGAAGTTTCTGAATGTGTGTTTCAAAGTAGCCATGACAAGAACTGCAGATGGATTGGAGTGGAGTATGAGGGAAATAGAAGCAACTAAGGATGACCCCTAGAAAAGCTGTGACCCTCGGCAGTGTCCTACCTACAGATCCTCCATCCCAACTCCACCAGAGCTACATTTTCCTCTTTGCCAAACTGATAAGTAAAAATGTTTAATTGTTTTATGGCTCTTGATTGCTACTGTGGTTAGGTGTTGTGTTTGCACACCATTTATGTTTCTTCTAATGTATGTGTTTCTTCTATTGTGAAAATAATATTTTAGGCTAAAAATATTACCTGAAAAGCAATAAAGATGGGTATTCATATTCCCCAATAGCAGATGAGTTTCACAAATATAAAGGATAAACAACCTTGTCCATTTTAGTTACTACTCCATCTCTGGCACCTAAAACAGTGCCTGCCCTTCAGCGATGATAAAAACCACTCACACCTAGATACCTCGATCTGTGTCAGGCACTGTTCTAAGGGCTTCTCATACAATGATTCACTTATAACAACTCACTTACAAATGAAGAAATGTTAAATAACAGGCTAAAATTACAAAGCTAGGAGGTATGGAGCTTGTGTCTGGCCCCAGAGTCCAGCTCTTAACCACTGTGTTCTGTTGCCTTTCAGTAGTAAGTGCAAAAAATATTCAAGTGTCAATTTTCCAACCTGTAGAAAGTGAATAGTAACATTTAATCTTAAGTATTTGGAAAGGGAAAGTGAAAGTAATTAATAACTAAATTAAATCAAACAAACTTTCTAGGGAGATAAAGGATATAGATACTATAAAAGAAAAATTATCTAAAATCCATTTTGTTAGCAAGTTGAGGAAAGGCTTAGTATAATGAATGTTTGCTCCAGGATTATGCTTCAAATCCTCAGCAATGAAATCCATTCCTGGTTAATGATCTAGAGGTGTCAAATAAGACTCTGGAATGAATATTGGTCTCCCAGTCAGTCATTTCCTAATCTCGACAAAGCTCAAATCCATTCCATGCATTCTACTAATTAACTCTTCGAAATGTTGCTAAGTACACATCTTCATTGTCTCCTTAACAGCTCCTCACTGTAGACCAGAAACTTTTCTCACTGAAAGACGAGTGGAATACAAGGGAAACAACTCTACATTAGCTCCAGGGAGTGCTGAGTGTGAATTTCATCTCCCCTGGGGACTAGTAGAGTAAATATGGGAGAATCATTAGTTTATCATGCTCTTTCTCACTACAAAATAGGAACCATAGACAGTTGTGAGTACCAAGTAAGATTAGGTGTGTATGATGGTTAACTTCATGTGTCGGCTTGAGTGGAGCACATGGTGCCCAAACATTGGACTTAAAGAGGACAGTGAACCCTCCTAAATATGTCACGCTCTGCCCACAGGCAAAATCCTTTCTCTCCACATTCCTTGACAGGTATCAGTAAATTGCGAACTCAGAATCCTTATGGTAGATGAAGCCTTGGGAAATGTGAGGAGTTTAATTTTGAAGCCCGTATGTTGCATCTGTTATATTCCTGGCAGATGGAAGCCAGGAGTGGCACTTACAGATTTTGAAAATATCTTACATTCTTGGGGGCTCAATCAATATAATGCATATCAAGACCAAAAGAATAACAGAAAACATAAAGGACAGTGAGAGGAAAAGTAGACTACATGTAAACTATGAGAGGACATGAAGGACAAAATTAATAATCAAGGTATAATTTTTTTTAAATCTAAGATTTTAAAAGAACTGATTAAAAGAATGTGAAATTAATTAAAAGAGCTATCACTGTCTGAAGCTAAATAAACAAAACTAAGTGGACTCTGGAAGATAACTATAAAAATTCTTAAACTTTAATAATAAAGATTTCACCTTTCTCAATGGGTCACAATTAAAATTTCTACAGGTTTCTTTACCGCCATCCCAAGATAATGGAGATAGAGCTCCAGGAACCCCTGAAGAAAAGGCCCAATCTAAGAATGCTAGAGACAGCCATGCTGTGAATTGTGGGCAGAAAGAGATTTCAAAGAGTCAGTCTTTTAGAAACTTACAAACCTGTCCTGCACAGGCACCCAGGGTATTAGCCAGCTCACCAGATCCCAGGGTTGGTTCCTTGGATGAGAAATGTGATACAGGAAATGATGAATGGGTTTGGTAAATCAATTCTCCTGTTCTCTGTCTCCTTTTTAAAAATAACCAAATGTTAATAGGAAATGATACGAATTGAGGGGAAGAGTGAATAATTAGGGTGAAAAAGGAGACTGATATTTGCTGAATTATCTAACTAATTGGGGTAATGGTTTAAATAAAAGTAGAACAAAATAAATCAAAAATAATGAATGCAAAAGCCCATAGATTACACAAATGATGAATAGAACAAAGGGGGAGTCACAAAGTACAAAAATGTCCTATCCTCCACAGAGAAGAGAGCAAAGCAATTGTTTAAATGTATAGAACTAAACTAGTATTAGGCTACTAAATTCTTGCCAAAAGTAATTGTGGCTGATTTATAGTAATAAGTTAATAACTACTGTGATTAGGAATGTTTATGGCCTGTTTTAACTTATTCATAGGTAATGGTACATATAGGATATTTACCTTGAAATTATTCTAAGATGAAAAAGAAAATATTACAGTCCATCAGAATTCAAAATAGAAAGGGAAAAACTTGACGTTTCCACTTTACAAAACAAATAATAGAAAGCAGACGGCATAGAACATGAAATGAATTATTTCACTCATTGAAGTGCATACTATTTGATTATATCCATGTGTGAACTTATAGATGAACATAAAGCACAAAGATATTGAACACTTTGTGAGCAAATATTTGTAACACACTCTAACAGTACAAAAAGAGATTATTACGTTGTGATCACGATTTAAATTAATTAGAAGAACATGACTTTTTCTAAAAAAAGGTTTGTATGAACTTAATAACAACCAAAATACAGACAATTGTTAAAAAAAAGACTTAGCAAAAATCCAAACTGGATTTAGACATTTTAATTTTCATAAATAAAAATTTCTAAATTTTAATGAGTATTCTAACTGAATTATAAATCGAAAAATTTTAAAGTTAAAGCCAACTAATTATTTCATAAATACAATTGACTTAATATTTTAAAATCTAATAAAAAACCATATCAGAAATCTTTAAAATAAAATTAATTTGTTCAACAGATGCTATGTAACTGGCTAATTTTATTCTCAATAGTGTACTCATTAAACTCAAGAACAAAGTACACCACTATCACTTTTACGTAGGATTGGTGGCTTTTATTAATGTAAAATATTATGAAAAAAAGAATAATATGTATTTAAAAGGGAAAGACAAATTAATAGTTGTAATAAATGATGTCATCTTGAACTTTAAAATTGATAGTTGAAGATGACATGATTAAACTTTTTTTTAAATCCCAAAGATTCATGTGAAAAACATTAGAAGTTACAGAAGAATTTAGGAAGTAAAATAGTAAAGTTCAAGATAATGTCATCATTACTTCTTTGTACTGGCAAAAAAAAAACTATACTATCATTTTAGAAAAATATAGATCCATAGTCCATTTATAATTGGAAGAAAACAATAAAACAAGAATAAGCTTAATGAAAGAAATTTGGAAAGTTTGTTTTTAAAGTCTAGTTATTACTATCAGTAGTTTTTAAATTTTAAGTACAAAGATTAATCATCCAGCTGAACAATATTTTTATTAGTGTATGTTTGTAATACAGAATAGTAATGGTCATTTGAGGGAAGTGGTACATATAACCTATCTGGATCATTTTTTACCCCATATCCTTAATAATAATTTTTTTTTTTTTTTTTTTTTTGTGGGTACCGGGGGGTCGACCTCAGGACCTCACGCACCAGCAGGCGCCCGTGCCTCTGAGCGATATCACCGGCCCCTTTTTCGTATGTGGGATCCGGGAGTCGAACTCGGGCCCTTGCGCTTGCCGGGCAGGTGCTTAAGCCGCTGAGCCATCTCACCGGCCCCTTAATAATATTTTTTAAAATGTAAAAATTAACTTTCCTGCTGTTATTATTTTGTAATTTCAATGTCAATGTAGTTGTTTAATTTGAGAAAACTGATAGCTTAAAAGGAAAAATAAACACTAAGAGTAACTAAAAAAACTTTAAAAAGCACAGTAAAAGTAATTACCTCTATTGGTCATTAAAATCTATCATAAAGAAACAATTCAAATGGAGGCTACTTAAACAAAATAAAAAAACATTCTATAAAACAAGAGTTCAGAAATAGGTCCGACTAACTATAAAAACTCAATAGATGATAAAGTAAGTGCTCTAAAATAATCATAAAATGATAATTTACTGAATGATTTTAATAAATGGCTTAAAAGTCAGGTTTACTGTGTATATACTTTATAGGGAAATGAGTTATACAGATGTCTTGTAATCTACACCAAAATAAACTGGAGAAGGATTTAAGAGTTAAGTAGAAAATAATAAACTCTATACTGAAGTGTTAATGAAGCTCACCAATACCACTGCTACTGGGATAATAAGACTTAAATTTACAGACAAGATCAGTGCTGATCTAACAGAACGTGGCAGAATGTAAAATAACCGCAGCACTTTGCAGTTCCTCATATCCATGTCTGGAGCCTGTTCTTCCACTCCTCGAATCTGGTCTCACTTTGACAGTTGGTTTGGTGAAAAGAATCCATTGGAAGCCACACTGCAAGCAGGGGAAGCACACAGGAGATTAAGGCGCCTGAGAACTTCTTCCTCCTGGAGCCCTCATAACAGGCGCTGCTTGGAGCCCCCGCAGCCTGGCTTGCTGGATGACAGGACACAGTGACGAGCACAGACCAGCCTTCCCAGCTGATGCACCTTAGATCAGTTGGCCCCAGCTAACCAGGGAGCTGGTGGCAAATGCTTGAGTGAGCCACAATCATTGCAGCCACCCAGCTGGGGCAGCCGAAATTATTGATCCATGAACTAAATAACTGTTAATGTAAGCATTGAGGTGGTCCATTACACTACAATTAATAACTGATAGCATGAATGCTCAAAAGTAAGAGAAAATTATTAGTGCGGTATCTCTGAGAGACTGATGGGATTTATTATCTAGAAAAAAGGTCACTCAGAACATATATGAGAATCCTCACGAGAAGGTCTACCGAAAGATGGGAAAGCCATGGTGGGTTTCTCATCTGACCTCCTGGACATGAAGGCTGTAAAGATTCCATTAGTGTTCAGTTGTAGTAACCTGGTCTGACAGCTAATTAAAGTATCACCTATGGTCATCAGAAATGAAAAGATAATTGAATTTAAGGCACTGGGAGAATTGTTCAAAAATTTTTTTCCTGGATCCCTCTGTCCATCTCTCAAACCTGACTTCAAGATTGGCTTCATTATTAGGATCTATATATTTATATCCCACGTATATTTACAGACAATTATAATCAGTTGTTCTACAAAGTTTTAGAACTTGCAATGTTTAAAAGAAATTCTTCTCTCTCTCTCCCTCTCTGCCTCCCTCAAGCTTGGGACCTATAGCCCACGGGCGTCTTAGTCACTTTTCTTTTCTCTGGGACACAATACCCAACACCCACAATTTAAAGGAGGAGAGGTTTATTTTAGCTCACAATTTGTACAGGTTTCAGTGCATAGTTGGCTGGCTCCAAGCAAGCTGATATATACAGCATGGCAGACGGGAAGCAGAGAGAGAGTCAAAGGAGAAGTGGGGAGGGAGATAAATCCTTCCCGGCCACGCCCCCAGTGACCCACCCCTTTGACCAGACCCCATCTCCTAACAGCAAGTCAGCTGTAAGCCCCCACAATCCAATCACCTTTCAAAAGTCCCACCTTTGAGTACATGAGGTTGGGGAGAGGTAGATTTTGTCCAAGGGATGTTGGACCAAAAAAGTTAATAGTTGGTTACTACGTATGGAAAGAAAAGACAAATACGAGAACAAGACAAGATATGATCTGTTGATGAGAGTTTCTTTGAGAAAGTTGAAAGGATGATTCAAGAGCAAAGGTGGAGGGACTGAGCTCCAATCTGAGGAGGGATGTGTGCTTTTTTTTATGTACGTATGTATTAAGTTGTCTCAAGTCCATAACTAATTAAAGCTAATGATATCTATACTACAAATGAGAGCGCAAGAGTATTCTCTCCTTGAAACTAAACCATTTTCAAGCATCTAGCCCTGCAATTACTTGCACATTTGCTTATCAACAGTTAATATGGTAATTTTTAATATCACTGATGAAATTTCTGTCATCATAAAACATGAACTCATTGGATGCCCATTTGGCACAGCTGTTTAGTTATTTTGAGTAATCCTATGTTTCAGGTTAGAATAAAATAAATGTCTAGATTGATTATAGAGGCCATATGTACAATAGTTAAAAGTGCAGTATGAAAATAGTCAGACATGGGTTTGAATCCCAGCTACACCACTTGCCACTGACGTGACCCTACGAAAGTTATTTAATGTTTAATTCATGTAACCCATTCCACACAAGGCCTCAAACCTAGTAAGTTCTCAGTAATATTGCTTGTCTGTGGTTATGATTATGATTCTAGAATTTAAAGCCGGCATTTAATATATCACTCTCAATTTCTCATCATTCAGATTCTTTTCTAATTCAGTTGGAATTAGTGAGGCTTGATTGTGCATTTTACAGTATAATGTATAAGCACAGAAATACAAAGTCACATAAGTAACAAACTACTGTGCATTTCCTTTTCCTTACATAAAAATCCTCTAGATGTCCCTCACCCAAAAATCCTTCCCAGGCAGCCCCTCTAATAACTGTAGCTCTCTCAGGATTCCTCACTATAGTGAAAGAATTCAGCCATATTTATGTTGTCCAGTCAAATACTTGGTAGTTTCCACTTTTAAGAGCATATTTTCTAAACATCTCTGGTAAATGGAGATTTTGACTTTCTGCCCGGGACACCCTGAGAGCTGCTCCTACAGAAAAAAACTAATAGGATAATAAATCCCAAGTCCTTTTTTTCTCTCTTTCTGAACAAGAGTTGTTTTAGTTAAACTCACATTCACTTTTCTCTGAAGGCTGCCTCGTCTCCTCTCAGACCATTGTGTTTAATACAGGACTTTTGACTCAGCCATCATTACTCACACTTTACTGATTTTACTTTAAACACTGTTGGCTAAAACGACAATTTATCAAGACTGTTTTGCCTAGCAGTTGGGGATAATTTATTTTTCTGTTGAAGGGTTTGATATTTATTAGCGCTGCAGCAAGCCGGTCAGCAGAGATTCACACTCCAGGGCACGGGCTCTGGGTCCAGCTTCGTGGACTGCTCCGTCCACCCTCTTCTGCTCCGCAGGCAACAACCCCAGTGCTCTATCTCTTGGAAAAGGAAGTTCAGGGTGCTCCTCTCCTCTTTGAGGCTGGACCCCCAGCTGTGAGGGCATGAGGCTGGCCACCCCCAGTACAGAGGTGCAACCTCCAATCCTCCTCTCTCTCTTCCTCAGGAGATCCAGCGAGACCTATGGCAGGCAGACAAGGACTTGCTACAGAAATGCATTCATCTGAGAGGATAACGCCCAGCCTCAGCAGCCAAAGAGCATCTGATTGGCAAGAGACTACTCAGGTAAGTTGGGACCTGTCTGAGAAGTGGAGAATTCCAGTCTTCTCATCCTAATGGGGAAAGAAGTCTTCCAGGGAGCAGGCAGCAACTTTGGAGTGCAATCGGGAGTTTTCATAATAGTTTGCTATAGTAGCAAAGGAAAAACTAAAAGAGAAGGGGAAGACCTTGGGTGTATGGTGTGCCTGGCATTGTGCTGGATGTATATGCATCACTTCATTTAATCCTTGCCAAAATCTGAAGGATGGGTATTGATATCCAGTGGGCTCTGGGATGTTATGCAAATTGCCTACTTTTCCAAAGCAAGTAAATGAGAGAGCCCAGGATCAAACCCAGATCTGCCTGCTCACATGTCCTTCTGATGCCCCATACCCCTTCCCTACTGAAAGAGAGCTTTGCACGCTGGCCTCAAGGACCTCAGTGTGGTACCTGGAAGTCCAACCACTGCAGTCTGTCCTTGACTTAGGACATTATCTCCGATGGAAATAAATGGTCTGGGACACTTAGCTAAGTGATCCATTAGCACTTAGGCCATGTTAGCAGGAAAGTATAGAACATTTTTTCCCCCAGAATGGAGGGAACAAGACATGGCACTGTTAGACTGTGATGTTTCAAGTTTTGACACTGTGGTGGGTGAGTGTATAAAGGATGCTTTTGTGCAGGCCCTGCCAACCCACAGGAGTGTAAGCATGTGAACCTGCACCTGCAGGAGGAGAGAAGGAAGATGAAGGCCGGCAGGGTGGAAAAGGACATCATGTCACAGGCTTTCATACCCCCATCACGGCCGATGCACCCAGCACCAGGGGCCAGGAGATCTGCAGTCTGAGAAGTTTCCCAGTGTTTGTGGTGAGCCCAGCATGTGCTGAAACTAAGTTTACAAAACCAGATTAGTTATAGTCCTCATTCCTGAAGAGTTTTTCATCTCTTTCCCTGGAGAAGCTGAGGAAATCCCTAAGATGTCTCCAAGAAAAAAATCATGGAGAGACTTGGAGTGAGGGGAGGAAAGGGAACTTAGGAAAGGGAACGAGAGGCCCTGAAGATAAAGCACCCCCCCAGCCTTCAATGGAGAAACCGCAGCAGCAGCAGTAGCAGCAGCAGCCACCCAGGCAAAGGCAAAGCCCAATCAGAGCAACCTTGTCATCTGGAGGGAGGCCTTTAGGCCCCAGCACATATTGGCAGGGGTAGCCTTCCTCATTCCCCAGGAGCCCATTTGGAGGAGATGAAAGATGCATATTCACCTTCATCCCCTCCAAAAGAGCTCATATGGAGGGAGGAGTAGAAAGGATTATACTCACCTCCATCCCACTAAAATGACACTAACACCTGGATGCAGCCACCCCTTTGTCAACTCTGCTTTCCTCTTCACTATTCCTGTTCAGTGGACCCTCCCTCTCTGTCTCCCACCCACCTCCCACCCTACCTGGGATGGTACAATGTTTCCCTAAAAAGTGGGGTGGAGAAACATCCCTCCTTCACGAAGTAAGCCCCTCCGGAAACAAACTCACTGAGCCGTTCCCCAGCCTTGAGAGCTTTGGTGGAGTCTCGTGGAGGACTCGAAGGATGGGAGACTGACAGCAGCCCAAGGCCAAGCAGCGGACGGTGCCCACATTCCAGCAGGATTGTGTCAGTGTGGAACGCAGGCAGGGCACAGGCTCACCCAGACGGACCAGCAACTCATCAGAGCCCTGGTCCTCAGGCTGCCCCCTCTGGCCAATCACCACAGGCCCCAGCTCATTGTTTTCTTGAGTTCACCATCAAACAAAATTCTTTCCAGAGCCTTCATTAACCTTATTAGAGCTCATAAAACTCAAAGTATTTCAGGATGTCTGAATGTCTTCATTTTCTTGTAGATATTTGTGGTTGTGGTATTTTTTGCTGTCAGTTTTCAATTAATAAAGAGATGAGGCAGAAAAAAGAAGAACAAATTGAATTCAGAAGCATTGCTTCTCGATAGTCAGTAAAAGGTACTTGCACCCCAGGAAGGGCATCAGTTGTAGAAGATACCTCCCATCTTTTCATATCCAATATCAATTCAACACTAGCCTGTGGGATGCATGATGCCGTGCTAGGCCATTCCATGACATAATATTTCATTCTTGTCACAAACTGAAAATCTTTTCAGTGTGTGCCTATATTTATTAGGGTTATTTCTGTTCCATGGCTTGTGTGTGGCCATGGTCTGTATGTTATCCATTAATGATGGGACATCAACCCTGGCCATATTCTGGGTTCAGTGAACAGTTCTGTATGGTCCAGCAGAGTCCAAGGCTTTTTGCCAAAACTTTGTTGCAACCCCTGTGTATTTTAACAAAAATATCATCCATCTGTTTCTGATTCATTTACACTTAACTCATCAGATCTCATCTTGTCATGTGTCACAGGCTCTGCCCTGGTGAGCTATGTCGAATCCTTCTTTCCTGAGTACCAAGTAGTCCTGATTAGCCAAGAGATGGCATGGTCCACTCCCTGCAGTGGAAGGGGTGTGGCTGGGCTGGTGAGTCAGGGAGGACGAAGTTCCAGATTCTGAATCTCTGATGCTTCAGTCCACAATGGGCTTGGAAAAATGTCTCCACTCATTCACAGGGCTGACTTGGTTGAACTGTTATTGTTACCGTGCAAGAGTGTGAATGCGTGTGATCGTGGCTGTGTGTGCATCACTAGCTGCGATTAAACATGTCTTGTGACATAATTCAGACTGGGAGTCGGCTTCATTTCTTTGCAGACCAACAAACTGGCTGACTTTGAGATTGGCACTGAACTGAATTCCTCCGGTAACTTCCACTGTGCTGGGTTTTGTCCACCTGTAAACGAGGAGCAGAAAGATGAGATGCAAGAGCTCTCATAAACAGGAGGAAGAACTCAAGTTCTGGAAGCTCTCCCAGCATTCTCCCCTCCAAACAGGTTTGTCTCCCGCTGGGGCAACCGCAAGGGCAAGTCCACTTGCAGCATGAACAAGTAAAGGAGCAAGCACTGTCATTTTGGCTATAATGGACACTGGTAGGATGCCAGCTTCCCTCAAACAGGAACTCACTGGGCCATCTGAAGCTACCATTGCAGCCCAGATCAAGGTTGCCATAATGAGTACTTCTCCCAGGCTGTCTCTCAAGAGATTACATCTAATCTATATTCTAGCATACCCCCTATAGAGAAGCTATATTCTAGCTTTTCAAGAGATGCCATCGAAATCTTAGTTATTCAGCATACTACATCTGCCAATATTCACCATGAAGGAATCAATGGCATCTACCAATCCCGTTTCCTGTGATGTTTCCTTTTCCTATAGACTCAGGTTATCCCATTTGTTCATAGCTTTGTAATAAGTCCTGAGCCATATAAAAACAGAGTAACACATCTGTGGAATGATGTGGAATAATTGGGCTTACACGTTAGAATAAAGAAAAGACTTTTCAAAGACAAGGGCAGCAGTGTCTGCTAACTTGACAAACAGGCACTGGGGTTAAATAAGGAAACAACTGCACCCTGGAAAGATGGGGAGGTCTGGAAATGTGATAAACAGTTGTTACCATGGTGATGGTGCTGGGACATACCTTAGTGTTGCGAGATATGTGATATGTGATTTGTTGCTAATAATAAGGTACTGAAGTTTGTAAGTGATTTGCTTTTAAATAAAACTCAGTTTCAACCCCCAGCATCTTAGAAACAACCTTAAGGTTAGTCTTATAATAAGGTCGGTTTAAACCACTGGATTCCCTGATTTGCCATACTGAAGTAGAGAGGAAGATTTGTGTTACTTCGAGGGCTGCTAGAGTCACACGTGGGGACCCAGTGGGTGCACTCCTGGGAATGTGTCCTGTGTGAGGACGTCACCCATCGGCCGTGCTGTAGCAGGGATCAGTCAGGAAGCTCTGCATTCAAGATCTCAGCACAGGTCATGGTTGTGATCGTAGGGCTCCTTGTCACTTTTTAACGTATAAAGATTCCATTTTACTATTTTTTCCATTTTACTGTTCTATTTTAGTTCGTTTTATTATATAAAGCAAACTTCACAGGAAAAGACAGTTAAGAGTTTCAGTGACAAAAAAATAAAATTTTTATAGACCAAAGTAGCCTTTCTTTACAGCAGGATATTTAGTAAGGGAGCTTAGGAAACAGCCATGGATGTGAATGCCATTCTCTTCTCTCCTCTCTCCCCCTACTTCTCTCTGGTATGTGCACAAGTGCACTCACACGTGTGTGCTCATGTGGATGGCTGATGAGTTAGGGGGGTATTGTTTTTTGTTTTGTTTTCTCACGGTACTTGGATGGAACCAACAGCCTTTGCACTGAGCTGCATCCACAGATCTTTTTATTATTATTATTACGTTCTTATTTTGATACAGGGTCACACTAACTTACTAAGTTGCCCAGGCTGGGCTTGAACTCACAATCCTCCTGCCTTAGCCTCCAAGAATGCTGGGAGCTGGGGTCACAGGCACACACTACCACACACAGCTTGGTTGGTTAGATTTTTAGTGTAGAAGATGACTTATTGATTCTGTGACGCACTGGCACAATTATCTGAAATAAAATCTGGAGAAACATGCAGCACTTTGCAGATGGCCTGAAATAGAGCAGTACTGGCTTCATGTTCAGTCTGTGTATTGAGACTACTTACCCTTATATCTCGTAGCCATAGCCTGGCATTCCCTAAACCCCATCACCATGCCAGCCTCCAAATATATACTATGGTCACGGCCTAAGACCAATCATGACAATCAATATGGGTAACTTGGAGCTCAAAACTCCCCAAACCCCTCCTTATAATCAAAAACACTGAGTGTCAAAGAGATGAGGAACAGCTCTGCAGTGACACTTTTTATATTCCCAGTCTCTGGAGAGCTATGTAAATCTGCATTACCAACTGAGGGTACATTACGCACCCAGATGAGGAAGGGGACCTCACAGGTCTCCAGACCAATGGGCGGGGCCATTTCATCTGTTTCTCTTTGGCATGCACTCAACCCTTCTGTTCTTTACCACCATTTGACATTGACACAGAGGCTATACTTTTAGTTGGACAGATCCTTGGCTACAATCCACTGGTCAAAAGAAACAGACACCTGCCATCTTTTTACCTACAATGATGGAAAATACAGGGTCAGGTGGACTACAAGCCCCTAAAGACCCAACTAACCATTCTAACTATTTCAGATGAAGTTTGCCTTATATGTCACTTCCCCAAGTCTTCCCTCTCCTAACCACCCTTCACCTTGACTACCATCTCTCTCCTTCTCCCTCTCTCTCTTCCGGGCCCTCTCCCTCTCCCTATCCCTCTCGCTCTCTCTCTCTTTCTCTCTCATACTTCTGCCATTTTTGTGGCTTCATCAGTCCAGAATATTTCAGCTGCTAGCAGGGAAAAAAAAATCTAACAAAAACTAGCTAAAAAAACAAGGACTTGATAGGCTGAGTAGCCGGAAGTCCAGGAGTTGACAGGCTCTGCTGCTGTACATTCAGAGCTCCATTTCTCTGTGAGCCTCTGCCCTCATCTGTTTGTTAGCTTTATCCTGAATCTGAAACCCTCTGGCCATGAAGAGGAAGTGGATCACTGTCCTTAGTCCACTGGAAAAGGAGACAACGACTTCTGTTCTGCTCTCTTGAAGACAGAGAAGTATTCTCCTGAAGTCTCCAGCACCTCTCTCTGTCTTACTTTCCTTGTTGCTGGGACAAAATACCCAACACTCACAACTTAAGGAAAAGGAGGTTTATTTTGGCTCACATTTTAGTCCACAATCTGCTGGCTCCAAGGCAAGACAGTATGGCAGAGGGGTATGGCTGAGGAGAGCTGCTCATGGGATGGTGGACAGGAAGCAGAGAGCAAAGGGAGCAGTCGGGGAGGAAGATAAAGGCTTGCAGGTCACTCTCCCAATGACCTGCTTCTTCTGGCCAGACTCCACTTCCTAACGGCAAGTCATTTATAAAACTCCATAATCCAATCACCTTCCAAAAGCCCACTTATGAACACATGAGGTTCTTGGGGGACATCTAGATCTAAGCCATAACACTCTCCGAGACCAGAATTCAACCATATGCCCATTCCTGAAACATATTCCTGTTGGATTTGCCCATCCACCAGTCGATCCTATTCTCACAGTTGGCTTGGATTTAGTCTCAGTTAAATCATACACACATAACTAGGATATCATTGTGAAGAAAGAAGAGAATGGATGCTTGATGGGCAATTGACAATGTTCAGTAGCAAAATTGGGTATGTTTTCTGTGTATGTTTAGATGACACATTGATGTAACAAATGAAGAAGGAATAATTATTTGGGAAGCTCCTCTCCATTGCCACGTTGGATCCTAGAGGTTCTGGAGAGACTTTTTGACCTGTGGAGACTACACCTGGAAGGTATCGTGGTTTTTTGGGGGTTCATTTCCCTCTCACCAGGCAGCAGTTACACAGTGAAGGAACAACCAGGCCTGAAAGCTCATCTGAACTTATACTCCCTTCCCGGAAGAGTGGCCAACTCACATTCCCATTGGCCACTGAGCACTTGGGCCCTGCATGCAAACTCCCCACTCCTAGAATTTCAAAGTACGGCCATCAATCGGGTTGAGAAAGCCACTGGGCAGAACACGGGCACATGGCTCACATTTTCCTGCTCACGGTATTTTTTCCATTAACTCAAGCAGCAGCTGCCTTTTAGAGAGCCATGTTTGTTTACAATGACACAAACTATTTCTGAACTCTAGTGATCATCATCCGACTGACCAGTGTGATATAACCTCTTTGAAATCAGACATCTGTGCCCCTAACTGCCCTTGTGATTCTAAAATGGAATCTAGGGTTGAAGAACCATCCATTAACATGTAGGCATAGCGGTTTCCTCCAAGAAAAAGAAGAAAGGAATCAAGATTGTTATCACTGATACCTTGACATTGGCCGGTCCAGAGTTGCTCTTAGCTAACTCATTCCTTATGTACATGGGCTATAAGGTTCCAGAATCTACCACTACCTTTACCTCATCTGTACCCAAGGGTTCCTTTACAGGTTCAAAGCTATCCTCCCAAACTGCCTAGGGAGCATTCCTGCCTGTTCTTATCCCAACCTGGATGGCCCTAATCAATGACCTCAGTCAACTCCAGCCCTCCCTCCTCTATTCTGCCAAAGCCAGTATTTCAGTGCTACTATTCTTAGATTCCTGACTTTCACTTGGGCACTTCTAGCTCTAGCTCTGCTATTTCAATCTGAAATTCTGTTCAGAGTGCATTAGTTTGCATAATTGGAAATACCACATAGAGTGGATATAAATGTGGCCTCAATCAATTATGATGCGAACTTAAGCATATTTTTTACCTCTCATCATGTAGTCAACATGAATTTATTAAGGGTAAGTTATTTGTCAGGCAATGAGCTAAGCTCTGAGACTCAATTCTTTCATCTGTAAAAGAGAAGCTAATAATAAAATACATCTCATAGGGTTATTGTAATGATTAAATGAGATAATTAATGCATGTCATTTGCTTAGCATAATGCCAGATGCATAGGAAGCATTCCTAAACAGTGGCTAGAGTAGTTTTTGTCTTCGAAAGCCCCTGTTCATCTGCTCCTCCCTACAATGTAATCCATCTGAGGGGTTCAGAAGTTCCTCTGTCCCTTCTTCTGCATTCATCCCAGTTTGTCGTGCTATCTAGATGTCCTACAGCAAGACACTGGGCAGTGACTTATAATGGTTCTGCTGGTAACATCAACTCAACAATGTCCCCACATATGGGGCTTGGTGCAGGCACAGGGTTCAGCCAGCCCCAGGCTCAAATCCCAAGTGCTGCGTCATTAGTCTGCCTTAGAGGGTGACTGTGCTTTGCCTGTGTAAGAGGTGTGTATGTCTTCAGCCATCATGGTGCATGGCTGTTACAAACTGTGAGGTCTGGTAACACCAGCAGCAGTTGATCAGGTTGCAAATGTACCTCTCCCAGATTTCCAGATATTCTTGATTCTCTCCCTCTCTCCCTCTCCCTCTCCTTCTCCCTCTCCCTCTCCCTCCCTCTCTCTCTCTCTCTCTGTGTGTCTCTCTCTCTCTCCTACATTCTCTATCCCCATTTTAAAGTGCACTTGATTGCTTACTTTACTCTAACAATTTTAAATTAACTCAAAACTTCAGAAAAAAAATAGCTGGAAGCTTAATTTAAGGAGAAACAGGAGTGGAAACTTACCACATGCCTCGCTGTGCCATGCGGTTTGCACAGACTTTTCGCTGCCCACAGGCAAAGCAAATGAAGGTGGCTCAGTGCTCTCCAGCTTGAAGGAAAGAAACAGACGAGAGGAGGTGGCTTAACCTCATCCCAAATTTCCAACTTCTGTGAAGCTCCTTGAAGGAAAGATGTAAGTCTATTCTGTTAACAGAAAATAAGCCATTAAGCGGGCCTGCTTCCTAGAAACCACATACAATCTCAAGAGTACAAAGGAAATCCCTTCTTCTAAGACAAAAATAGTGCTGGTTGAAGCATAGCTACTAAGACAGAGAAGTGAATAGGTGGTTTATTATCCTTGACTCTTCTCCTCATTTGTAAAATGAAAATAAAAACCCAGGATGTCCTGATATGATCCTCCCCACTACCCCATCACAATGTTCAAGAGACTGCTTGTGCTTCTTAAGAAAATTCCTCGGGCCGGTGAGACGGCTCAGCGGCTTAAGCGCCTGCCTTGCAAGCGCGAAGGCCCGAGTTCGACTCCCGGATCCCACATACGAAAAAGGGGCCGGTGATATCGCTCAGCGGCACGGGTGCCTGTTGGCGCGCGAGGTCCTGAGGTCGTCCCCCCGGTACCCACAAAAAAAAAAAAAAAAAAAAAAAAAAAAAGAAAATTCCTGAGAAGATATTTGAGGAAAACCAGCATAACTCTTGGAAGGAATATCATAAAGCAGTCACCCAATGGGGATTTATGTATCCTATAGAGTGTTGCTCTACCCATTAGCAGAGAACCATTGGGTGATGACATCAGAAACAAAGCAAGGCAGTCTTGGTGAGGACAGGAAGTTAGGATCCTAAGCACCTCAACCTAGAGTGGTAAAGTCATATTCAGAGTGCCAGAAGGGAGAGCATTGGTAATTGTGAGATGCTAAGGGGAAGGGGGAGACTCAGCAGATATGTTAGAAGGTCGGAAGACCATGACTTACAGAATTCCACTGGACTTTCTGATCCTCAAGATGCCATACAGGGAAACCTTAGCCACCCAATTTTTGGCACTTTGTTACAGTAACCCTAGAAAACTAATAAAGATTTTGGTAGCAGAAATGTATTCTCTCACATTTCTGAACACTAAATGGGAAATCAAGGTGTCCACCAGGCCAAAAGCTTCCTCAGAAGCCTGTAGAAGAAAAGTTTCTCTTGCATCTTTCTAGCTTTTCATGATGACTATCATTCCATTGTATTTCTTGCAGCTGCATCACTCTAATCCCTGCCTCTATCATCACGCGGCCTTTTCCTTGTGTGTCTGTGTCAAAATTGCCTCTTATAAGGACACTAGTCATCTTGGATTACAGCCCTTGTTAATTACTTCATTTTCGCTTAATTACATAGTCAAAGATCCTATTTCCAAATAAGGTCACACTCACAGGTCCTACGGACTTCAACATATCATGGAAGAGGGTCAGGACACAGTTCAACCTCCAATCAACCCTCACTAGATCATGTCATAGGCCTTCTAGTTGGCTACAGTGAGCAAATGGCCAATGGGGATGAACTTTATTGAACTTTCAAAGACTGACTTGTGAATGAATGCCACCACTGGGGATGAAAATGAGCACTGGAAGGGGAAGGCCTTCAGGATTTGGACAGATTCTCCATTTTTATTTACTTGACGGCTTTCCAAGCTCCCAGGAAAGCTTGGGGAGCTCCAAGAGAAGTCAGGGACCTTTGGCTCTTAGAGAAATAGAAGGCAAGGTATCAGTTGTCTCAGAAGACCCTGGATACTCTATTCTCAGTAGGCAGTCTCATCTCTGGAACTCAAAACACTCAATTTCTCAAGACACTGGAGAGCAATAATCACAACTTTCAGCTGTACAAATCATTCTGGCAACAGGTTTTCCAAAAAGCGAAGGATCCAGAATTCTTTTATGGTGAAGCAAATCAAAGTGCTGACACAGAGGAGTACCAAGACACTTGTGTGTCTGTCAGGATACAGGCTATGTTCGTACTTCTAGTCCAGAGATTTTCAGGTGCAATCATAGTCCTGATCTTGATTATTTTCTGTTCACATATAGAGGCACTTTTGGCATCTGGCAACATGGATTTCATGATCACAAAGTAAAAATGAAATAATGCACATACCAAAACATAAACACATTGTAAAGTGCATTCAGCCCCAGATTCCAAACCCAGCAACCCTGCTTGATTTAACAGAAGTGGGTAGCCAGACTCCTGTCCCATCAGGGAGAAACAAGGCCTTCACACTGACAGCTGCTATCATTCCAAAACAAGTCATTGTTTATAAACGAATATTCTTTGTGATAAATTATTGAATTACATGAAAACTCTATGATTGCCTGCCACTGCTAGATTTGGTTTTGGTCTCAAAAACTAGCATGGAATGTATTATGAACGGCAAAATTAAAAACTGCTGGTCTTTTCTCAGAAAACTCTCATCCAAACTCTGACTCCCCCAAACCTGTAATGCTGCCCCTGGCCTGGAACACAAGAACATTCTTCAGAACATTTACGATCTATATTTCTCTACATCAGAGACATTTCGGCTTATTCTGAGAAAATTCTAAGTTTGAATTGCAGCTCAGGATATACTTTATGATAAGTGGTATCTCAAAATCTAAGTGCCAAGGGATACATAACTTTTCATGAGCACTCACTATGTACCAGGCATTGGGCTCATTGTTTTACACAATTATCTAATTTACTTCTCACAACAACCCAGTGAGATTATTACCATGCCCATTCTACAGGTGCAAAACTGATGTTCACAGAGGTCAAGTGATTTGCCAAAATTCACACAGCAATAAAATGAGAATACCAGGTCAAATGCACCAGGTCCTTAATTCCAACCTCATAGTCTGTCCTCCATAGCCCACTAGTTCCTACTCTGGCTTAATAAATAATTGCATTTAGTCCTAGTACTCAAAGAAATGTGCTGTGCTGCTTTCTGAATGCTTACAATGATTCTTTGCATATTATCTTTCAAATAGGCTGGTTTTACAAAAAATAATATTGCAGAAGCTTCTTTGATTCATCTTTTTCTTTGGAACTGGATTTTTTTAACCTTCCCCATCCTGTATTCCCAAGGAAAGTCAGTTGATTCTGCTTGAAAGAGCAGGAATAAGAAACAACAGCACTCACTTTCGGTCCATTTTTGGCTTTCAGTCCTCATTCGATGGGTGTATCTCTAAGCCTCAGCCCCCCGCCCCATACAAGAGGGATAATAACACTTGCCCCACATTCTTCACAGCTTGTTGTAAAGCTCGAACACTATAACGTCAGGGAGAACATTTTGTAGCTCATAGAGATCTGAGCTACGTCATTATTATGCCCCTCCTCAGTGGGATAGAGTTAAATGGGAAAGGGGAAGATTTTTATAACAATAATCCAATGTTAGCCCATGGTCTACTCATAAATAGCACCTGTGGAAACCAGAACAGCAATGAAAAGAACTGATTTTTAGTATTTGCCAATTTCCATGGTATAAATACTCTCATCAAGGCTAATTTCAAGCTATGGACATGGCATCACTGTGCAGAGGTGGGAAAAGACACATCCCACCAACTCTCATCACCTCTCACAAGCTAGTTCCAAACAGGTGTCACACACTGCTATGTCAAATTAGAAAAACTTTAACAAAAGCACCTGCCTCACCTGGATCATATTGTGAAAAGCCTAAAGTATATTTTCTCTCCTAGTGCATTCTTTTTGGGGCAACAAGACTACACAGCAATGCTGTGACAGAAAGCCCATACCCACATGGACCCCTACACAGAGTACAATCAAACAAATCTGACTGTTAGCAGCTTTGACTCCACTCTAAGGAGTAAGTGCCCGCTTCACAGAACTGGCATATTGTCTGGGGGTGAGGAGGGAGGATACTCCAAAAAATGTCATCACTACAATGAGACAGAGTTCCAAAATCACATGGGTATAGAACTGGAGATATCTCAATCTGTTCAGTGACAAATGCAAAAGCTACACAAACATGCAAATGTACCCATGTGATCATACCTCATAGACAGCTGATCTTTTTGAGGAAAGTATTGCAGATTGAAAACAATATCCAGAGATGAGCTGCATCCTGGCAACCATCAGCCCACTTCTGTCCTATTTTAGGCCAGAAGAAAAATGAATGCTGTTAGACATTTCATTTAAATCTCCACTTTGCAAATCACTTTAATTCTACTGAATGTATTGTTCTACGACCAGGGAAATATACCAACACTTTCTACCTTGACTTTCTAGGTGTTAGCTGTCTAGGTGTTAAATAATGCAATAGATGAACCCAGACCTGAAATTGACTTAGTCATTTCCTGACCTTTGGCTCTGCAATCACTCATTCATTCATTCATTCATTCAGCAAATGACCAGCACATTATTTAGATATCACGACACAGTATAGACACATCAGTGAACAGGATACCCCATTCCCTCCCATCCTGGTAGTTGCAGTCTCAAGAGAAAGACTGCCACTGAACAAAGGGACAAAAGAGCCAGAGGGGGCTGGAGAGGGAGGGAAGGACAAGGTCAAACAGACCTTACGGGCCATGGCAGAAGTTCGACGCTTTACTGTAAGGGTAATAGAAGCCATTCAAGAGTTTTGGAGAAAGAAGATAGATGATCAGATTTTCAATCTAGAAAAGGTACCAATGGGCAGGACAGAGACGATTTGGGGAGAACACGGATGGAGGTTAGACTATTGCTGCTTTGCAGGTGGCAGGTGATGGGGTCCTTATTAGGCTCAGTGTCTGTGGAGACAGAAAGAAGCGGCCCAGTTTATGGTGATGTCAAATGTAGAGCCAGGGGCAAGAAGGGAGCGCTGCATAGGGTTGTGCGGTAACTGTCCTGGAAGGGCACTGTACTCCCCCAGCATGCTCTGTCCAGCATTCCAGAGTCCCCGAGGAACTCCAGAAGCTTCCTGTGAGTGAGTCCTCAGTGCAGCACCAGAGCTTTCAGAGAAAGTTCGAATCAAAGTACAAAGTCCTGCACCCTTGGAGCCTGCCTGCTGGGACTTCCCCTGGGTAAGTGGCTCACAGTAAGATACTGTTTTCTATTTGCATCAAAAGATCAATTTTTCATACCTATATCTTGTAATATGAGCAACTACTTTGAAGATAACAATACACAATGTATTAACCATTGTTACTCTCTTACTATCTTGTTTTGAAATTTTGTATCATTGTTTTTATTGTTTTTCTCTTTAAAATTAAAAAAAAAAAGTCACTTTCCTCAGCTGGGAAGGGGTCAGGAGGGGATGTCAGCCTCCGGCAATACTTATCTCTTCTTCTAGACCAGCTTCCCCACTTTACTCACCTTGGCTCAGTGAAACAGCACCTGGGCTGACCCTGTCTGTCAGACCCTGCTGGATGGAGGAGCAGAATCCTTTTGAAGTTTCTCCTTCGAGTCATTTGGACACATTGCCTCTCCCTGAGCTGGAGTTTAAGAGAGAAATGCACTAGCTTTCCCTGAGAGAGACATCAGGCTCCAGAGAAGCAGCTTGGATTCCTGTTGGAGAAGCAAGGTGTGTGGAGTGTGTGGGGCTATACTGTATGGGGCAGCAGAGAGTTTCAGGCCTCCCTCAGATACCAAATTGAAGTGGAGAAGTAGAGTTTAGCTTTCAGCCTTGTCTGATCTATCCATAAGAACCTGACCCCCTCCCTAGAGCAGGGGTTTCCCTGGCATTGCCTACAGACAGTATCTTTGAACCAGAAAATAAATACAACCTGATTAATGTCAAAGAAAGAAATATAGATGACATCTATCCATCCAACCCTGCCTGATCTAATATGACATGAACTACACATGACGCATGCCATACTAGAGGCACAGGCCACCCAAAATTCCTACTTCAAATTTTTCCACATATATTGGCTAAAGCCAGGTTTTAGAATGTTAATTAGCACCTGATCACAACTAATGGACAAGAAATTAAGAAATGCCTCATGTTACCATTCTTCTAAACTACATAGTTAAGAATCCAGCTATGGTTAGGTTCAAACTGAGACTGAAGCCTAATGTATTTATTGCAAGGAACATTGAACACTCAAGCACCCTCATTTTAAATCTAAACGACACCGTGTATCGTATCCATTTTCTGCATCTCTGAACCATGCAACAGCTGACTCTGTCATCTTTCTTTCTCATTTAGAAATATTCAAAGTGACATCTCCTACTATGTCACTATACCTGGAAGAAAGTGGGGGCATTTGGTGGCCACACACTGTTTCCCATTAGAAGAATTTAGTCTGAGAACTTAACACAAAGCTGGAGACCCAGTAGCCTGGGCTTTAGGGGGTGGGAGTCCAGTGTCAAGAATTTTTTCTGTTTTTTCAGTTTTGGCCTGTTTGCTTCATAAAAACATCTCACTTTTCTTGGTCCACCATCAATGTGCTTCTTTTTTTCCTAGAAATATCCACTGGGAATGTGCATGATACATCAAAATACAATCACAAACCAGAACTCAGAAGGCCTGCGTCCCCTGACATCAAAGTTTTTGTAAAGAAAAATACACAGAGCAGCCACGCCTCACTCTGGCTTCCTAGTAACCTCAGCAAAAATTCCAGAAATGCATTTTAATTCTTCAGCCTGAGTGACAAAAAGGTTAAAATGTTTCCCAAAGTCCACTTAAGAATAATTCCAACCTTGGGAAAATGGATTTTGTTAGCCCCAAAGCCTATTAAGATTAATGGCGAGAGGGGCTCATTATCCTGCCAGAAAAAATCTACTTACAAATCTAAAAGGGAGGGTATTCTGTCCATTTCAGAGAGCAGGGGACTTAGACTGCCTGACAAGCATGGATTGAAGTAGGAGGTTGTGCATACAGATGGCAGAAATCTGTGACCGAGATACCACTTGGAGTGGTAGTGTAGGCACGAAAGGCCTCTTTGTTGGGATTCCTACACACATAGGTCACCCTGATCCCAATTATGAAACCCACCACCCTGGCCACACAACAGGAATCTATGGTATCCAGAACAACATTTGGAAACTGGAGCCTTGTTCAGAATAGAGACAGCTCTCGTGCCCAGGGACTGCAAGGTCCCTCAACAGTAACCACTGTTTCTATGCAATGCTCAGCCATTACAGTGACCCTGCACCTCGTGGCTCCTACCACTGCCAAGCAGCTGCCTCTTCAGATGCTTAGAATGGACAGCCACTGTGGAGTTCCAGAAATGTGCTCCTTCACCCCAAGTGTCCGGCATCTCTGCAAGGCATCACCTTTGGCCAGGTTGCTCTTTGGGCTTCAGAACGATTCACAGATGGCTGGATTTAGCCAAGTGTTCATCCTCGGCTATCCCGACAGGGTTGTTGCTGAGAGACAGGAATTCCCAGATTCAGAGGTGATTGGACAAGAACTCAGGATTTGATTACCAGCTCGTCGAATTGATGGGAGGAAAAGACAGGAGCCTTCTAAGTTTTTGAGGAATTTGGTTCAGCCCAAGAAACCCAAGCCTGGCTGACAACAGCCTGTGATTACTCAAATTTGCACTAAAAAATAATGGGCTCCAAAGAAATACATATCCGAGAAAGGGTCTATGCACCAATATCCATTTCAGATTAGCCAAGAAGGACAATGGACAAGGGTGATCCTTCCAAAAAAGATTTGCTCGACTGGCGGATGAAGGAATTCACTGCATTACCAAGACAAGTCCACCTCACTGTCCCAGTAAGGCAAGATGCGATGTATGCAGTGAACTAGTGAATACTGTGTATTCTCTTTCCATTATCCACTCCAAGTAAAAGTTTTTCTTGAGATTCTCTTCCGCCATTTACTGCTTGCCGGTTTGTCATAGAAAGAGGTGAAGGCTTAACTGTTGCAACAAGATCTCAAAACCCAGTATCTCTAAGAAGACAAGTTTATTTCTCTTTCATGTAACAGTCTAGAGACCGCACCATGCAAAAGAAATCCAATGAAGGTCATACTTGTAATTTAAAATTCTCTAATAGCCATATTGGAAATAGGCTGAAATCAATATAAATAACTTACTATGTCCAAAACACTATTGCTTCAACATGTACTCAACATAAAGCATTACGGAGATAGTTTACTTTTCCGTATTAATTCATAGCCCATCTCAAGATAGACTACCCTCCTCAGCCTCCTGTGGCTGGTGGCAGCCATGTGAGAGACTGCAGCGGAGAAGCCCAAGGGTCTCTGCAGGTTAGCCGGGGAGGCACTGTGCTATTTCGTTTTCCTAGGATCCCTTAGATGAAGATTTTTCAGACTGGGCACTACTGACTTCTGAGACCGCACAAATCCTTGCTGTAGGAGGCTGTCTAGTACATTGCAGGGTGGTTGCAATACACCTGTGCCCTCCTCCCTAGATGCCAGTAGCACTGCCTCCCCTCAGCTCACATTGACACCTCTCCAAATACATTACCAAATACTGGGCAGTGTGGGATAACAAACTATCCTGCCCATCATTCTCAAACTTAAGTGAATACTAGAATCCCACAGCAATTTTGTTAAAACAGAGATTTCTGGGCCCAAGTGCCAAGATTTTCAGTGCCATAGTTTGATTTAGTACATTTTAGCAAGGTCCCAAAAATATGCATTGGTAATAACTTTGCTTGAACTGCTGGTCTGGGATCAAAATGAGAACCTCTGCCTCTGGTGGCCGTGATCCTCTGCCTGGCTGGCTCCCCACCGCATGTCATTCTCACTCTAAGGAAGGACAGACAGGAAACAGAGGACATATAATGTAAGGATCTAACGTGCCTTTTGCTCAGATTCCTTTGTTGAGAATTCAGACTTGTGGCCACATCTACTTAAGGAATAGGTGCGAGGAAGGATGAGACATCTCGCTGGGCAGCATGCACCCAGTTAAAACTCAGTTCATTATGAAAGGGAGCAGTAGGAGGTTGGATAATGAAGGACAATTTTCAGGCTTTTCCCAGGAGTGGCTAATGTTATTTAGTTATAAGTTACCAGACTACGAAGAGCTCCATCTGGAAACTGACATAGAAGAGAGCACATTGGCCACACCCTGGTTTTGGAGTCAAAATGATACCTAGAATGTCTTCCTTTGAAGAGATGCATGCAGCCCAGGTAGGCATAAATTTTCAAAGATGGATGTAAGGGAAGAAAGGAGGATGTGGTATAGTAAGAAATCAGAGAAGTAGCCTTGCCAGTGGATTGCATCCTTAATATCCATCTCCCGCTGCTTCCCTAATAAGGCAAGAAATTCCCCAGATTTGTGATTTGAGAAATTTTAGCTCCATTCCCAAGCTCCAGAGGTTAGTCTTGATTGGGCTAAGCCATGGCAGAAGAAGCAATTTTTCCCCAAATTTGAAAAAAGAAACTGTAGTTCTGGAGCAGCTGGCAGCCACAAAGCATAAAGAAGCCAATCAGCAATGACACCAAAACATGAAGGAGAGCAAAACCAAGAGAATCCCCCGGAAATGGACCTGTGACCTTGATGCTATTTGAACCTCAGGCAGGATCAAACCACGCCTGATGTCCTACCTGTAGAATTTTCAGTTAAATGAGCCAATACATCTTTATAGTATTTAAATCAATATTAGATTTAAGATTTTTGTCACTAGTAACCAAAATTATTCTCAAGAACAGTTTGACCCACATGTCTTTCTTGCTTGGTACCTAACAAAAACAAGGGCAAGTTTATCTCTGAGAACCTACTATAAGGACCTCACTATGTAAGCGCTTGGCCTGCATTAGTTCACTTACATTTTATAATAACCCTGGAGGTAACTATAAATCAGGAAATTGAGACTCAAGAAAGATTAGCTGACTTTCCCAATGTCACTCTGGAAATAAGTGGCTGAACTGAGAATCGAGTTCATCTGACTCCAAGTCCTGTGCTTTTGCTACAACTTTGGCCTCATGTGTTATTTTTTGAACCATGTATATAAATAACAAAGGTTTATATGTTTACTCAAACTCCACGTGAAAAACTATCCTGACTTTTGAAAATCTGATTCAGTGATCAAAAACACATGTAGAATATTAGTTAGAAGGTGGTGTAGACTGTAATGGGGTTTTATAGGCATCTTGGGCAGGTCCTTCAGAGTAATTGGGATGTGGAATGTGGAAGTCATTTTTATGGGAATGTTGGAGCATGGCCTCCTGTAGGCAGCCTCAGGCAAAAGAGTGAGTAGTATATCAAGGGGAAAAGAATCACATTGAACCTGGTGATAAGGTTCATGAGGATGTTAATTAAAAGAAATCTCATGTTTCAAGGCTGTATTGGTGATACACTTTCAAGCAATGGCAAATGACTACTGCACAACACGGCTGCAAATTCTGACCCCAAGATGCCACTATTCTTTTGAAAACAATACGTATGATTTAAAAACTATTCGTAGGGGATGGTGAGATGGCTCAGCGGCGTAAGTGCCTGCCTGGCAAGCGCAAGGGCCCGAGTTTGACTCCCGGAACCCACATACGAAAAAAGGCCGGTGATATCGCTCAGCGGCACAGGCGCTTGCTGGCAAGCGCAAGGTCCTGAGGTCGACTCCCGGTACCCACCAAAAAAATAAGTTAATTAAAAAAAAATAAAAACTGTTTGTAGAATTTCTCTATTGCTCGCTTACTTTATCATAGTTCCTGCTTCTGCTTCTCCTCAAATATTCTAGCTTAGCCACAAACCAAGAATAATTGCTAAAATATTGCTGAAAGAGGCTTAGTAGGATCCTGTCACACCAGGGACTAGCTACAAAAGGAGATTTAATGCCTTTACCATCTCATTTGTGCTCTGAATTTGTCTCTTATGAAATAACATATATTCAATTTTTTCTTGCGCCCAGGTTTGATATTCTGTTTTACGAGTTTTCTGTATAATTATGCTATTTTCCCTCCCAGCTTATGGCAGGGACAATTAAAGTTTAAATGCTCCCGAGACCTGCCTCCCCTTCGTAGGTGCTCAGCTGAACCACCTCCCATGCCTCAAGTTGATGCCACACAGCCACTCTGCACCTTTGGCACTTGCCTGCAAGTAGCTCTTCACTTTCTGGCCAGTCAGATGCAGTGTAGCCAACAGAGGACTGTGATATCTGAAGGGACAAGGGAGACGCTAGAAAGAAAGAGCCTGGATCCCTGAATGACAGTCTCAAACAGAGCACCCCACTTCTCCAACCCCAGCTAATCCACACCAGACTGGGCCACGAACAAGAAACGAACCCTTGGGCCGGTGAGATGGCTCAGCGGCTTAAGTGCCTGCCCTGCAAGCGCGAGGGCCAGAGTTCGACTCCCGGAACCCACATACGAAAAAGGGGCCGGTGATATCGCTCAGCGGCACGGGCGCCTGCTGGCGCGCGAGGTCCTGAGGTCGACCCCCCGGTACCCACAAAAAAAAAAAAAAAAAAAAAAAAAGAAACGAACCCTTGATAGATTAAGCCACTGAAACTTGGAGACTGTTACAGAATTACATTGACTAATTCACTGTTCCATTGAGAGAGTAATTCAATATTGTCCAATGCTTCTGCAAGGCCAAAAACATGCAGGGGATCGACTAACCCAGCAATTCCATGGCTCTGATAGTCTCAACCATGCCACTCAGCCTTAGCTTTGCTTCCCCATCTCAACTTCAAGCACCTGGGAAACAAACACCTTTACCTACCTTCTACTCAGCACCACCCCCTGCAAATAGCACCCATTTGAGTGGTTTATCAAAGTGGTTAATGGGTAAGATGTTTTGAGAGACTTTTTACTTAGGTTAGAAAGGGGCTGGGATGAAGGAGTGAAAGGAACATTTGCTGAGAGTCTATTGAATTCCTGAATTATGAAGCAGATGTTCCGGGTTATTGCCATCTAGGTAAGACCACCTGAAGCTTCCCACTCTGCATTTGGGGAAGTCCAAGCCTTCCCTGTAGAAGTTCCATGATCATTCGCATTTCAGACTTCTGGCCCCTGTCGCATTCATTCAGTTTATAGGTTGTCTTTCCACATTCTCCATCTGGTCTACCTTCCATCAACTCAAGCATGAAGTTCAACCCCCTCCCTCAGTTCCTACCCCTCCCCCAAAATCATACTCTTAAAAGCTGTTGGTCTGTGTAATAGATTTGATCAAGAGTTAGCTGGAAATGAGATGATTTATTCCTAGAAATTCACCAGTGCTATAGTTTGGATGTTGATTGGCCCCCAAATGCCCATGTGTTAAAGGCTGGATCCCAAGGTGACGGTATTGAGAGGTCGTAAGATTTTTAAGAGGTGGGTCTTGGGGAGAGGCCTGTAGGTCACTGGGGTGAGCCTCTGAAGGTGATAGTTGAAGCCAGGTCCCTCCGCGTCCCCTTCGCTCTTTGCTTGTGATGAGATGAGTGGTTTTGTCCCACCATGTATTCCACAGGCCTGAAAGCAGAGACCAACCCACCACAAACTGTGACCCATGATCCAAAATAAAGCTTTTCTCCTTATTAGTTTATCATCTCAAACATTTGTGTTATAATGACAGAAAGCTACTAACACAACTCCCTAATTTCAGCAGTATCAATCCTGCCCTTCGAAGTTCTTTGGCCTTGACCAGCAGGCATTTTTAGTGTCTTTCTTACAATCTCAGTCTCAGATCATCTCAATAACCTCTGTACTCTTTCTTCCCTCATCCTCCCCCTCATATTTTTCCTTTTAGGTCAACCCAGCCCACCCCAAATCCAAATTCTTTTCAGCTCATTATGGAAAAGGTCCAGTTTACCTCAGATATTACTGCCCAAGGCTCCAGGTTGTATATAATAATCCAGTCTCAAAAGGACTTCCCTTCTATGAAAGGCACAAGGTCATTATCACTTAAAATTTGTCATTCTCCACTACATGCATAAACGCATATAAACCATGAGCCTCTGCACTGCTAAACGCAATGGCCCATTCTCAGATCCCATCCTACTTGACTTTAATAAAGCACTGGACCATCATGGGTCACTCCCTTCCCTCCGCACACAATCCTCATTGACTTCCAAGACACCACATTCACCCGGCCTCCCTCCTCCCTCCCTTGCTGGCATCCTTACCATCCCCAACTCTAAACATCAGCCCATGGACCTAATCTCTGTTTTTAAATCTCTGTTTACCAAGATTAAACTGGGTACTGTTTTCATCCAGCCTCATGGCTCTAAATGCCATCTCTTTGCAAACAATTCCCAAAGTTATCCCAATCCCAGACCTCTTTCCTAAGCTCCAGACTTACATATCTAACCACCCCCTGGTTATCTACACTTACCATTGTAAATTTGAGATGTCCAAAAATGAAGTTCTGACTTCCATTCCATGTAACAAACTCACTTCTCCCAAAATTTTCCCTGCCACAGGGAATGGGTAACTCCCTTCATCCCGTTGCTCATTCACCTTTGAGTCTTTTCTTCCTTTAATACTTCACAACTCTGCTGTTAGCAAAACAACATTACCTTAAAAATACAGAGAGAGGGTCAGTGAGATGACTCAGCAGTGTACGCACCTGCCTGGCAAGCGCGAGGGCCCGAGTTTGACTCCCAGTACCCACATACAAAAAAAGGGCTGGTGATATCGCTCAGCAGCACGGGCACCTGCTGGCACACGAGGTCCTGAGGTCAACCCCCAGTACCCACAAAAAAAATTTAAAAATACAGAGAGATCCCCCACTACTCCTCACCACTTCCTCTGCTAGCACCCTGACTCAGGCCACCAGCATCTGCTGTGCACCTTTCTCCCTTGGCTCTCTACATTCTGCTATGAACACAGTAGCCAGAAGGAGCTATTGAAATGCATGTCACTTCTGCTTCCAAAGCCCTCCCCTACCCAGTCCGAGCAAAAGTCCTCAGGGCGACCCATAAAACCCCATGTGACCAAGCCTCTGTCACCTCTCAGGCCTCACTAATCACTACCCTCCCTCCTGTCCTCCTCTCCAGCCAGCAAGACTAGTCTACTTTATTCCTCAACTGTGCCAAGCCCACCCTTGCTTCAGAGTCTGTTCTGTTCTCCCCCACCTCAAATGCTTCCTCGTGTTCTTCATGTATTCATTTAAATACAATCGTCTCGCTTCCTACCACCCTTTTTGCTGCATTTTGCCTCCAATATCATTTACCACCATCTAACATATTTTACTTATTTGCCTTGTTGATTTTCTGTCTTTCCCACCAAAATATGGGCAATTATTTTTCTGGATATTGCTCACTGGTATATTTCCAGTGGCTAGAACAATGCCTGGCATGCAAAACCTGGCAATGCCTGGCATGTTAAGGGTGAACAATGCCATAACACTTGAATGAATATCAATATCAGACCCAGAAGAAATTAATGCCCCATTCTGTAGATAAGAAAACAAAAGATCAGCATGGTGATATAATTTATCCAGTTATTAAGCAAAGGTGGAATTTAAGCTCAGTGTTAGTACAAAGCTACATACTACATCAATGCCATAACGTTGTCTTCTAGAGGGACTCAGAGCTTCACAGTGACAAAATATCCCAGGCACACTTCTTGGGTCTATGAAATCAACTTGTCAAGTATTTTATATATATTATCTCATTCATTCAGTTAATCAACAAATATTGAGAATCTACTATGTGACAAGGTTCTAGTCTTTCTATCCATGAGCCAAAAACAATACAAATCAACAGGAAGAATTGCACCTATGAGCCACACATTGAAAGAGAAGCACACAAGAGTGAAGTTATCTACAAGTCAGAGAAGGTTTCTCTGGAGTAGGGATGTGTGAACTGACTTGAGGTGCCTACGAGGGGAGTGGGGACATTCTAGACAGGGAGAATTGCAGATGTAAAGGCCCTGTGGTGAAAGTGGGCATTTGTAGCAGGGACAGAAGGAAGGCTGGGGACACTGGCAATCTGTGAAGTAAGAGGCAGCGGAAAGGTGGAGCCTGAGCCTCACAAGTTAGATAGTGTAGCCTTTATCCAGAGCAGTGGGGAGCCATGGACGGGTTTTAATCTACATCAAGACTCAACGATTTTTATTGAGCATCAATTATTGCAAAACACTACAAATCTTTTAGGATGATATTATTAGACCCGCTTCCTAAAAAAGGAAACTGAGTGTTTTAGGAGTTAGGTGAGAAGTCCAAGGTACACAGTCAGCAAGTGGCAGAACCAGAATTTAAGCCCAAACTAACTCAGGTTCAAAGCCTATGCCCTCTCCCCCAGCAAAAGATAGAAGGATAGAAACGCTACAGAAAGCAGTGTTTGCCCCTCACCTATAACAAGGTGAGGACAGAAAATTCCAACCACCTTCAAGATATCTGTAAGACCCCGCATGCGCCATTCTTCTCTACCCACCTGTCTGTTCAGCAGCTCTGGGCTAATAGTCCCAGTCACCTGGGCACAGGCAGAAGGGCGATGACAAGAGATCTCAGTCACTGGCACAGCTGAGAAGGTACTGGTACGTAGAGGGTCAAAGAATCGCCACAGGTCCTACAGACCCAAGAATCGCAGAAAAGGGGTAGGTGCTCAAGTCTGCAGTTTACTTGTTTTTGTTTTTGTTTTTTTCCCCAAAAGTTGAATATAGGTAAGCAAGCACTGGATTTGGAGCAGAAATATCTGGTTTCAAGTCTCAGCTTTCCCACTGAAAGCCTAAAATTCAGTTTATAGAGGTGAAGAGCTCTTTAGAGGACCACTGGTAACATTAACATAGATAATGAGTGTGAAAGTGCTATAGATGACACTTCCAATGTGAGGTCATTCTCATGGATTGGCCTCCAATTTTCACAGCAGTACAAGACACACTCATCCCTGCATGTGTTTTAGAAACATAATTATTTTCTCGGCTTTCCTGGCTGGGTCCTCCTCCCACAGGCTGACCCTTGAAGATAATCTTGCTCTCCTTTTCTCCCTCTACCACAGAGTCTGTCTGAGGGTGATAGTATCCAGCTCCAGGACCTAAACAGTGACAACTTCAAAACTTCTCACTGGAGTTCCCGAGCCATTTCCCAACGAGATATCTCACTTGCTGCTTGGCAAGTATCTCAAACCCAGTTCCGAATGGAAGTTGCCGTCTTTCTTCCATCTCTTCCACACCGTGCCTGGGTCACACTGTCTTGGTGAATGACACTGTGAACCATTCTCTCTCTCCTCACTAAATCTGGGGTCATCGTAAGTGACATGTATTAAGGATTTACGAACTGTTGGACACTGATATATGATGTATGTGCATTTTCCGGCTTAAGAATTAGAACAGCCATATGAATTTACCATGCATTCAATAGCAGCCTTATTTGACAGAATCTCAAGTCCTGGAGTCCAGGACTGTGTTACTTCAGAGCCTAGCTATGTCGTGCAGTTTTATGGTCACTTTTTCCTATTTCCTCATTTCTCACACCCAACTGGCCACCAAAACCACTTAAATCATGCCTCAGAACTAAAGATTTCTCAATTCCAGCCAGCCTTTCTTTCCTATTACTACAGCCCACTATGTAATTCTGACTTTCAGTATCTGTTACTAAGAGGAATTTTTGTTTGTTTGTTTGTTTGTTTTTAATAAGTTCATTGGTACACTTTAGATATACACAATGATCACATTCATCATAGGGAATTCGTACCTATACATGATATATCCTGGTTCCTCTTTTTTTCCCAACCCCCTCCCATCCCTTCAACCCCTCTTCCCCTCCTCATTTACAAAGCTTTGTTTCCATTTTATCCTTCTTTTATCATTTTTTCCCTTCCTTTCCCCTCACCCCTCCCTAGTTCCCCTTTCTCTTGAACCATTTCTTCCTATTTCACTATACCTATTATATACTTTGGTCCTTGTTTACCCTTTTGTTTTCCCACACCAAAGAAACAATGTGATATTTACACGTGTGTGTCCAATATACTTCACTTAATAGTACGGTCTCAAGGTGCATGCATTTACCTAGGAATGTCTCAAGTTTATTCTTCTTTATGGCGGAGTAGTACTCCATTATATAAAAAAAACCACATCTCTTTTATCCATTCCTTGGTTGATGGGTGTTTGGGTTGTTTCCAATGTTTTGGTTTTTTTGAGACAGGGTCTTACTATGTAGTTCAGGCTGGACTTGAAATCACTATGTAGCCCAGGCTCACCTCAAACTCATGGTAATCCTCCTGCCTCTGCCTCCTGAGTCCTAGGATTATAGGCTTGTACCACCGCTCCCAGCTAATTTATTTTTACTTAGAAATTATCTGCAATACATTTATCATGTACTAGGAATTATTCTAAGTGCTTTACAAATACTAACTTTTTTATTTCTCCTAGCAACCCCATGAGATACTTCATCTGAGATACTTCATTCTCTCCAATGTGCAGATTATGGAAATAAGTCACCAGCCCAAGAGCCCATAGTGAATAAATGATGACTTCAAGCAGCCTGCCTCCAGCTGTGATCTTAACCAAACATCAGAGTGTCCCTCCAGTGTAACCATAGTAGAGTCCTCAGTGGCTTCCCTGCCACCAGCTCTCTACACAGCCTCAAGAAATTCTACAGAATTTGCTTCACAAAAGCATAACTCAGATCCTTTCCCCTATGTAGAATCCCATTGGCTTTTGCTGCAGGAGCCTGTGGTCTTCAGCAAGGCCTTTCATGACCCGGGCATAAAGGAAGCTCCTGGCTTCTTTCCCACCCTGCTCTCTGCCAATCACTCCAAAGCCCTGCTCTTGTCTACAACCATTCTCACCCTGTGCACATGTATATGCTGCCCCATCACTTCTGAAGTACAGTAAGTCTGTTCACCCTACAAGACCTAAATATTACCTCCTCCTCAGCAGATTCATTCCTTTCTTTCACTACTTTATGCTCTACACCAACCCACTCCTCTACATACCCCACCCTGCCTTCCTCACACCTGCAACAGGTTTGCCAAACTCTCCAAAGCTGAGATCAGTGTGTGCATCATTTCAGCCATGTCTGCGATTCTCGGGACAGAGTCGGTTCCCAGGCCATAACTGGTGCAGGACACATTAAGTCTAAAGACTCATCTGCACCCTCAGAGGAAGGTATTGAAATATCAGTGCTCTGAAATTATAAGTTGAGCAGAGGGTAAGTAGCTTAAAGAAAATATTGAGAGCTTGTATTTGTTTTTATGGACAGAATCTGAGTTGAGTGCAGATATACACAATTTGAGAAATAATTAGAGACATTCTTTTGGGGAGTTTTCTTTTTGTTTAACATTCACTGCATGGCTGCAGCACACTGCCTGGTAGCCACAGTGGACCCCTTCCTGGGGCTTTCGGCTTCTCTGGAGAGCTGGACATCTGTATGGAATCATGCTCAGAAACTCCACAGATGTTCACTAATGTGTTTTCATGGTCGGTTAGTCCTCTGGTTTGCTTTTCCTTGTTTTGTTTTGTTGTGGCTACTTCTTGTTTCTTGCTTGTCCAATAACAGCAACCATACACTTACTGTGAACCTGGTAATGTGCTAAGACTTCTGATCAAATTGGTTGATGCTTCTCTCTTGGAAGCATCAGAGAGAAATAAAATTGTTAGATCTGAAGGCAGAACCGACACTGAACACCTTTGAACAAATATCCATTGAAAAGCCCCATCCTTTGGGGTTTTTATTATGTCAGCTAGAATTCCAAAGATAGGGTAGTAGTGTCAACAGGGTGAGCAAGTCCGATTTTGGAACACGCGCCTAGGTACAACACACACCCTCACCAACTAGATGCGTGTGGTCTCCTTGGCCTTATCTTTACCACAATGGGTGCTGATAATCCTTTTCATTCTTGTCAGTCTAATTAACAAAATAAAGGTAACAAATTGTTTCCATTTGCAAATCTATGATCCCAGAGAGTTGAGCATCTTTTTATTTATGTTGGTAGATTTTCCACTCCTACTTTGTGAATTATCTGTTTATAAATTGTGCCCATTTTCTACTGGATTTTCTTTTTTTATCAATTTGAGGATGTTCTTCCGAGATTATAATTTCAGAAAGTAATGAGATGTACACTAAATATAGGGACAGTTAAATAAATTATGACATTGACATGCTATGGAATATAGTATTTAAAAAGAATGAGCTATGTTTGTATGCATTTGCTGGAGGGATATCCAGGAACTTTGGCAGCGAAAAGAAGCAACAAATGGGTAATTTATTTAATTTGATACCATTTTTATTAATTGAAATTAGAAAATAAATACTACTATATATTCATATATGTGTATATATGTGGCTATGCATACATGTATATGTTTATCAATACTGAGATTCTACATTACTCCAGAAAGTACATCTATCATCAAGAAATTTTTTAAAAATACTGGTGAGGCTGCAGGAGAAAAAGGAACCTTTCTGCTTTGTTGATGGGAATGTAAACTAGTACAACTATTATGGAAATCAGTACGGAGATTCCTCAAAACACTAAAAATAAAAATTCCATTTGACTCAGCTATTCCCCTTCCAGGTGTCTCCCTGAAAGAGTTAAAAGAAAAAAGACATCATATTACAGTGATACATGCATACTCATGTTTATATCAGCACAATTCATAATAGCTAAATCTTGGTAGCAGCCTATATGTCCCTCAACAGATGAATAAAGAAATTGTGCTATTTATACACAATGGAGTACTACTCTGCCATAAAAAAGAATGAACTCGAGTCATTTGTAGGAAAATGGGTGTCCCTTGAGACCATAATGTCAAATGAAATAAAACAGACACACAAGCTTAAATATCACCTGGTTTCTCTTATCAGAGAAACTCAAAATATAAATAAAGAACAAAATAAAAGATACATAGTAGAAAATAGGGAGATAGATCTTTTGCAAAAAGAGAAGGAACCAAGAGATGAGGGAATGGGAGAAGGAACAGAGGGGAAGGGGATAAAAAACATAATTCAGGGCCGGTGAGATGGTTCAGTGGCTTAAGCACCTGCCCAGCAAGCGTGAGGGCCCGAGTTCGACTCCCGGAACCCACATACGAAAAAGGGGCCGGTGATATCGCTCAGCGGCACGGGCGCCTGCTGGCGCGCGAGGTCCTGAGGTCGACCCCCCGGTACCCACAAAAAAAAAAAAAAACATAATTCAGATGTGTCGGAACGTAATCTTTCTGCAGGGCAGACATGTACAGTACTAATAAAAAATAACTGGAAAAATATGCATACTGTATGTCTATGTAAATATATACTTCATAGCTATGTTTGTAAGAATGTGGGAAATTATGAAAGGATACACAGCAAACTAACATTTCCAGGACAGTAACACTGAAAAGAGAGGAAGAGGAAGTGGCATCCTTATATGCCACTGCATTCAATGATTTGCATCACTGAGCGTGGATCACTGATATTTTTACACATATAATAGAAACTAAATTTTAAAAAAATAAGCTCTGATGATCTTTATCCAGACCCTCTTACATAAAGGTGTGCAGGGCCAGTGAGATGGCTCAGCAGTGTAAGTGCCTGCCTGGCAAGCACGAGGGCCTGAGTTCGACTCCCAGAACCCACATACGAAAAAAGGGCCGGTGATACCGCTCAGCGGAATGGGTGCCTGCTGGCGCGCGAGGTCCTGAGGTCAACCCCTGGTACCCACAAAATAAATAAATTAATAAATAAAAAATAAAGGTGTGCAATTCTAAATACTTTTTTAGAAGTACCAGAAACTAGGAAATGTATACGTCATTTTACTTTACCTTCAAAAAACTGTTCAATACTGTTAGTTTAGAGGACTCTGTCCCTTTCTTCCAAGTTATCAATCACATGTACGTAAACCAAATTTCTCTCCTCCATCCAAACCTAAGGATATATCCATAAGTCTGAAGTCTCGGCCCGTAAGCCAAGGAGAGTGAAAGGCAGAAGCCCTCCGCAGGCTGCTCTGTCTCTCCTCGCTGGCTTCTTCGCCATCACGGCCATCTTGCCTCCTCTCTGGAGAGGGTCAAAGCTCTCCAGAGCCACAAGAAATTTTCCCAGGTGAAAATGTATCTCAATTGCCCAATTGCCCACTGATTACAAGAGTTCTTCCTTGAGAGCTTTTCATTCCTTTTGTTGAAGTCTTTTCTTCCCCCTCCTAAAAAAGAAAATGCCTCTTGATGAAGCTGTATACCAGGACCAAGGGCAATTGGCACCTCTCTGAGAATGAGTTTGCCTGATTCTTCCTCTCAATAGGGTTTAATAAGAGAGAAAGGCCCGAGAGCTTCCTCCAGTGGAGGAGGACATAAGGCAGCACTTGGGGAAGAAATTATGGGCCAAGGGAAAGAAAACCTTACTTAAATCACTAATTTGCCTGAGGCGAAACACTTTCTTTGACACAGACCTGTTTTGTAGGAGTAGGGAAGTGGGGTGCATAAGGGAAGAGAGGGGCCCACATGATTCAACTCACTGACCACTGATAGGTTTGGATGCCGAGGGACAACTATCTAGATAGCCCAAGACCATCCTGCCTTTCAGTGCCCCCGCCACCATCCTTTACCACCATCTTACACCCTTCATGGAAAGAGATAAGGTGTGTAAAAATAATTAAATATAATCTAGGCACAGCCAAGTTTCTTGACCATTCTTGGCAACAACCCTTTTCAGTGCTAGCCTGAGCATCATAATACTCACCTCTCCGCACTTCAGGGAGATTAAAAAGATGACACGCATCCAGCCCAGCCCCTGGCCCTCAGTAGATGTCAGCACCCTTCTCGTGACCAGAGCAAAGTCTGGGCTGTCCAGGGGAGGTCAGGGCTCAGGGCAGCCGCCCTCTTCCTCTCCCGAGGCCAAAGCGTTTCTGGATGCACGATCCATGTTAATTTGTGTAATCTCTTGCCTATTCCCTGCTTATCCTGGGGATAAATAGATGACTTCAGCCGTCAGCACTGACACTCCATCCTTGCCATGAATGCCAGGAACATGTATCAAAGAAAGAAGGGAAGAGAGGAAAAAGGAATAAAGGAGTGGTGTGAGGCAGGGAGGGGAGGAATAAAATTGGGTTGTCAAAGAAGCTGTGCGAGCTAATTCTTCTGATGACTTGACTGGCACTTCCAGAGCACAGGAATGGGGGGTGAAGGCCCAGGCCATGGGGCGGGACACTGAGGCTCTCTGGTACATTTAAACAGGTTTTCCGTTTTCTGTTTGCCTTTTGCGATGAGTATTGGCTGACAGTAAACCAAGGAAGCCCTGTTTGTTTCCTGTTTAGAGGATCCCTTCCCCTTCCACACGAGTATCACGAGACCTTTCTGTTGCGTAGAAAATATTATACCGCGCCCCGCTGGGGTTATTTTAAAAACCTCTATCCAGGCATGAGTCAGACTGAGAATGAAGAGCTCAGCCTGCTGGGGAAAAAAACAATCACAAACTGAAAGAAGGAAGAACCGCTATATCTTCAATCAACCTGCCAAAAAAATCAACTTTTTAAGTTTCCTTGTTGCAGGTGGGGTAACGTAGATAAGAGAATCGAAAAGTTCACACTAATTTTTCCTGTGTTGACTTTGCTTCTTTTGTATTATGTAGATTTTATCCTCTCTTGTGCTCACCTTTGCTCTTGCTGTCTCATTCATCAAGGGTCTCTCCCTGTCGTTTCCAGCAAGATACATGTGTCCTGACACACACATACACACACACACACACACACCTCTTGTTCTCACATTCTCTGTTTCTCTTTGCAGCAAAAATTCTGGCAGAAGAGTATCCTCCCCATCCTGTATCCTCTTCTTCATGTGCTGTTCGATCTTTCATCTACTATGGGGACAGATCACACTCTCCTTTCTTCTTTCATTCTTTACTTCTCTATTTTGTTCTTCCTTTGGTGCACGTTCTTGGCACTCCCAGAAGGAATGGGGTGATGGTGCTCATGGCTGAAGTCATCTTTATCCCCAGAAGAAATTCAGGACAGCCAGGGATCTTTGTTACTTTAGGTAGATCCTATTTACATCCCATTCATTGCATGGCTTTGAAAATATATCCATGTTCACGATTTCCAAATTCACATACACCATTTGTTATTCGCATTTCATAGCTACTTCAAGGGTACCATGGCCCAAAAGGTGTTCCTAAGTTTTTCTATCCCTGAGTCCACTAACCGCTGTCCCCAACTAAACCCTTTCAACTCACTGCTTTCCATCTGAGCAAATGCCGCCAGCAGAAATTCAGGAGTCACACTTGGCCCTGCCCTTCCCAGACACACACTCACATTCACACAAGAAATAATTTCAGAACCATCGGTACATCTTGAAAGTCCCTCCTCCAAAACTCAGGTCTAATTTGTCACCTATTCTTCATCTTCACTTTCACCAAACTGTACCTGTCACCATCCTCTCTCACCTGGATTGTGGACTATTAAAACAGCCAGCAAACTGGTCTCCCCATTTCCATTTCTGCTTTCCTTCTATCTTGTCTCCAAAAGGGGGCAGAAGTATCTTTTGAAATGCAGATCATACTTATACCCACTCCAGCTTTTGCTTCCCTTTGATAGAGCAAAAACTGTCACTATGGTTGCACACCCTTCTCTGCCTGGCCCTCCAGTGGCATCTCAAGACACTCTCTCTGTCCCCCGCCATTGCCTACACTGTCCTCTTAACAATTCCTAGAAAGCACTAACCTCTTGCACCTTGGAACCTTTGCACTGTGGTTGTGGAAGGGCCTCTACCCAGGTCCGAATGCTCTGCCTTGTGTCTTCCTTTGTCTGGCTCCCTCGCTGCTCTTAGCTCCAGTTTAAGGTCAGTTTCTTAGGCTGTTTAACTTAGCCCCCCGACTTCTACCATTCTTTATCCCAGCACTTGATTACTTTCGTATCCGTGAGTACCCATACTATAGTATCGTGATTGCAGCCCCTAAGAGCACCCCAGTGATCCCCTCCTCCTTCCGTGGTCCCTTTCCACACTACCAGGGTGGTCTGCATAACCTACAGACTACAGCAACAGGCGTGCTGAAATCCCTTCTGAACCAGGTGACAAAGACTGCAGCTTCCATCTTGCTCATTCTCTTTTCCTCTCTTGCTCCTGGATAATTCACTCCAGGAAAAACCAGACGCCATGTGAGGCATCCCAGGGAGAGTCCCCGTGTGAAGAATCAAAGCCTCCTGCCAGTAGCCATTCATGAGCTGGAGGTGGACCCTGCAGTCCCATCAGTGCTGAGACAACCGCAGCCACCGCAACGCTGTACCTATGAGGCGATGGAGCCTCGCATCGGTTCCTGACCCTCTGAAGCTGTCTTAGATAAGAAATGCTTGTCGGTGTAAGGTGCTACAAACTAAGGTGTAGGTTGTACATACTAGGGGGTCTTTTGTTACTTTACAAAAGAATTTGTTTACATAACATACATAATGTATAAATTTATATAGATATGTTATTTACCCTTTTACTTTCTCTCTTCCCCATTACAATGTCTAACTCATTCACTCATGCGTTATCAGTGCCTAAAACTTTTCCTAGCACCCAGTAGGCACTCAGGAGATACTGGCAGAATGAGTGTTTAAAATATCTGTTACTATTTGTGGCATGGATAAAATATTAATTTATCACTGCACCATCTAAAAGTACTTGCATCGTCTCAGACAATCCTATGAATACCATTAAACTAGACGCTCTGTTTCGTAATGAAAAAGGTGAGGGCCAAGACGGCAGATGACTGCTCATCGCCACCCTCCTGCTAGGTTACGGAGCCTGTTTCCAACCCACGGCCTCGGCTTTCCTCTCAGTACTTTTCTCTGACACACACTGACCTCTATGCAATCACCCGCAGAGCGTGAGCTCCTTCACGCTGATGTTCGTGTGTCCACATGAAGAATGGCGTACGCTGATGTCCCAAGGCAGCTTCTTCCTGTCCCTCCAACATGTCACCGACCCCCAGCTATGCAGAAAGATGCCTGCCGGAGAAGCACGGAACTCTCCATTCCTCTCTGAGATGGGAAGGAAAGTCTACTGCATGGCTTTTCTTTCCCCTTCCAACACCATAAAAGGAAAGCATGCTTAAGAAATCACAGGAGTCAATTTTAAACATACTACCAACTTTCAAACCCTCAGAGGACTTTTTTTTTTTTTTTTTTTTTTTTTTTTTTTGTGGGTACCGGGGGGACGACCTCAGGACCTCGCGTGCCAACAGGCACCCGTGCCGCTGAGCGATATCACCGGCCCCTTTTTCGTATGTGGGATCCGGGAGTCGAACTCGGGCCCTTGCGCCTGCAAGGCAGGCGCTTACACCGCTGAGCCATCTCACCGGCCCCCCTCAGAGGACTTTTAAGAGCAGATACTTTCTCCAATCCCCAGACAAACATTAATCTGAATTACAGCACTTTCTTGAGCATTGGGCTTGCTGCACCACTGAACAGATGCTCAGAGGGTCCTCACTCTTGCACGGGTGAGTTCAGGCCAGCACAGGTAAGGAACGGCACGTGTTTGGCTGAAACCAAGACCAAGTGATGCAGAGAAGGGTTCACTTTTAACTGAGTTAGAATGTGTTTATTTCTGCCATCATAAGCCAGCCATAACACAACTGTGAGAGTTGAAAAGTATGTAAAATGTATATATTAATTTCCTTTAAATTTTGATTTAAAAAAAATTTAGTATCAAAAATTCTTAATAATACCTATTATCATTTTTCATGTTGCTGTAAGAAAAATCTGACCCAAGGAATTATTTTAATCAAAACAGAATTACATAATCAAGTGCATTCTTGGGTTTGTTGCCTCTGATTTTTTTTTTTTAATATGCGGGTACCGGGAGTCGAACTCAGGACCTCGCACTTGCCAGGCAGACACTTATGCTGCTGAGCTATATCACTGGCCCCTTATGTTTTTTATTAATTAAGTTTATTGGTACATTCTAGATATACATAATGATCACATTCATGATAGGGAATTTGTACCTGTACATTATATATCCTAATTCTCCTTTTTCCCATTCCCCTATCCTCCCTTCAATCCTTCTTCACCTTGTTATTTACAAAAGCTTTGTTTCCATGTTTTTCTTCCTTTCTCTTTTTTTTCCTTTTCCCTTCCTTCCTTTCTGCCTCCCCCTTCCCTAGTCCCCCTTCCCATTTGAGCATTCTCTTCATATTCAATAATATCTAGTATACATTTTGGTCCTTATTTATACTTTTGGTATCTCACACCAGAGAGAGGTAGGTTTTTTAATTACATCTTCAATTTCACTGACTGGTTTTGATATATTTAGAATTTTTATATCTTATTGATTCAGCTTTGGTAATTTACCTGTACCTAGGAATCTGTCCATTTCTTATGTGTTTTCCATCTTATTAGAAAAATGGTTTTTGAAGTAAGTATTGATGATCTTTGGATTTCTGCAGGACCCATTGTGATTTCACCCTTTTCATTCCTAATTGCATGGATTTAAGTCTTTTCTCTCCTTTTATTGATAAGGTTGGCTAAGGGCTTATAGTTTTATTTAATCTATCAAAGAACCAACTTTTCCACTCATTGATTCTTTTTATTGTCTTCTTAGTCTCCATTCCATTGATTTCTGCTCTGATCTTTGTAATTTCCTCCCTCGTACAAGCTTTGGGCTTGACTTGTTCTTCTTTTTCCAGAAGTTTGAGTTTCAGCATTAGGTTGTTTATTTGAGCTTGTTCTGTTTTCCTGATGTGAGCATTCACTGCTATAAATTTCCTTTGTAGGGCTGCTTTCATCATGCCCCATAAGTTCCAGTGTGTTGTATCAGCATTATCATTTCATTGTAGATCCTGTTTAATTTCTTCTCTAATTTCATCTGTGATTCATTGGTTGTTCAGGAAGGTGCTATTTAATTTCCATGTGTTTTGGAAGTTCTTGTGGTTTCTTTTGCTATTGATTTCCAATTTCATTGCACTATGGTCTGATAATATGCATGGGATAATTTCAATTCCTTTGCATTTACTTAAGCACATTCTATGAGCTAGTATGTGGTCTGTTTTGGAGAACGTCCCATTCACAGCTGAGAAGAATGTGTATTCTGATGTTGTGGGGTGGAACACTCTGTAGACATCTACTAAGTCCATTTGTTACTAGGTTTAGTGCAGATCTGATATTTCTTTGTTGATTTTTTGTCTAGTTGATCCGTCCATTTGTGACAGTGGGATATTAAGGTCCCCTATTGCAATTTTGTTACTGCTTATTTGATTTTTCATGTCAGTTAATATTTGTTTTATATAGTTGGGTATGCTGGTATTTGGTACACATACACTTATGATTGCTATCTCTTCTTGGAGTTTTCCCTTAGCGAGTATGTAGTGACCTTCTTTGTCTCTTTGATCAGCCTTGACTTGAAGTTCACTTTGTCTACAATTAGAATAGCTACCCCTGCTTTTTTCTGGGCTCCTGTCACATGGAATATTGTTTTCCATCCTTCGATTTTCAGTCTATGAATTTCTTTTTGAGTTAAATGTGTTTCTTGTATGCAGCATATTGTTGTACCTTGCTTCTTGATCCATTCTGCCAGTCTGTTTCTTTTGATTGGTGAATTGAGACCATTTATATTGATGGTTATAACTCATATGTATTGGCTTATCATTGTCATATTATTTTACTGCCATTGGTTCCCTGTCTTTCCCCTCTGTTTAATTGCTTGCCTTGCCTGGTGGCTTCTTTCTATTGGTGTTCTTGGAATTGTGGTCTTTGCTATCTCTGTCTAAAATATCCTTCAGAACATTTTGTAGAGCTGGTTTGGTGGTCATGAATTTCTTCACTTGTTCCTTGTCATGGAAGTATCTTATTTCTCTGTTGATTTTGAAAGATAGCTTTGCAGGGTACCTCAATCTGGGTTGGAGGCTGTTTTTTTTCAGGACCTGAAATACTTCACTCCAAGGTTTCCTTGACTTAAAGGTTTGTGTTAAGAAGTCTGCTGTGATTCTGATGTGCTTTCCTTTATAGGTGATTTGTTTCTTTTCTCTAACAGTTTTTAATATTCTGGTCTTGTGCTGAATTTCTGGATTCTTGATTATTATATGCCTTGGTATAGATTTATTTTGGTCATTGTTGCCTCTGATTTATCATGTGTAAAATAGAGATGTTAAGATTCCTACTTCATAGAGTTGTTACTGAGAGGATCAAATAAAATCAAATAAGTGGTTGAAAGTGTGCCTGGCATATAGTAATTTTTACATAACTCTTTTTTAATGAATTTTTTCAGGTCATTTTCTTTATCAGTACATGTTTGTAGTACATAATGTTTACATTCCTTCTGGGGAGTTGGTACTTAGACATAACACATCTTAATTCTCTTTTCATCCTCTTGCCCTCCTCACTGACCTCATCAGTGGATTCGTGTATTCATGGATTCATAATGTGATGGCATTACTGGGAGCTGATGGAAACTAAGGAGGTAAGACATAATTGAAGGAAGTGAGTCAATGAAAGCATGCCCTTAGGACTATGTCTTGTCCCTGGCCTCTGCTGTCCTGTATCTTTGCTTCTCAACCAGTATGAGGTGAGAAGCTTTTCTGCTCTATGTCTTTCCACCATGATGTTCTGCCATAACGAGGGCCCAGAAGCAGTGGAGCCAGCAGGGTATGGACTGAAACTGGGAGCCAAAATAAATCTTCCTTCTCAGTTGATTTTTCTTAGGCCTTTTGTCACAGAGGCAGAAAGCTGACTAATACAACTATTAATATTGCTCTAGTTCTTACTTTTTTGTTTATTTGTGGTCCTGGGGATTAAACTCATGATCATCACATAGAACTGTGTGCCCAGGCCAGTGTGTTTGTGTGTGTGTCTCTGTGTGTGTGCGTGTGTGTGTGTGCGGTCTGTTTGTTTTGATTTATTTTGCTTGAGACAGGATATCACTAAGTCACTAAATTAGTCAGGCTGGGCTCAAACTTGCATTCCTTCTACCTCAGCCTCCTGGAGGTGCTGGGATTACAGATGCACACCACCATGGCCAGCTTAGTTATTACTATTTTATTTTTAATATTATCAGATTTTCCATGTCTCTGCTTCCCTATAATAGCGTAAATATCTGAGATTTTAAAATGTATTTTCTACATGTAGGATCTACTCAGGATATAAACACACATACCTTCTCCCGGTTATTTTCTCCTTCAAGGCTATCCATAGAAAATCATTCCTCTATTTTCACGCACACCCCAAACAGAAACATTACTTAAGAAAAATCTTGGAGAGAATACCAAGTACCATTCCCAGTTGTACCACTGTCTTTCTATGGCATTTTGCTCGAGTAATGACTCTGATCTTCTGCTACCAGCAAATTTCATGATCCCTGGCAGTAGAGCGAGGAGCTGATGGTAATTACAGGACTGAAGAACTATGAAATGATTTAGATCTTTGTTTGAGAGGTACTGAGTATAAAAGTCAGTATTATTCTTATTCTGTTCCCTAAGGGCAGAAAGGGGAAGGGGCACTAAGTATTCTTTGCCCATCTGTCTCCAATCAGGATTAGGTCCCTAGAGTCATTTCCAAAATATAATCTAGATTGTCTTGTTTTGCACATATTGACAGAAGAGGGAGTTGTCTGTAAAACAATAGGAATTTTGGAGCTTGTTCCCTGATATATTCATCTACATGACAAGTCCTTTTCTCTCCCTGTCAGTATTTTTCTTCCTGTGATTTCCTTTTAGGAAAGCAACATTTTCTGTTGTTCCAAATAGATATAGACTGATAAATCCATAGATTGATGTCAGGCTTTCATTTAAAAAGCATTAGCACTATATAATAAAATAAATCCATTTTCACCCTTAATAGAAATCAATTTCTTTAGCCTAATGAAAGGAAGGTTTCTGACTTAGTATGTATGTGGTGACATATGATATGAAGTCTATATACTTCCAACAGCAATGATTTAACATAACCGTAATCAAGAAAGTTCAAACCCGGGTGAGGTGCCACACGTCTGTAATCCCAGTACTTAGGAGGCTGAGGCAGAAGGATGGCCAGGAGTTCAAGGATAGCCTGGGCTACATAGTGAGTTCAGGTCCAGCCTGCACTACATAGCAAAAACCTGTCTCAAAAACAAAGACAGTGCAAAAGGAAAAGCAAAAAAGAGCTCTTTTGGGTACCTTACCAGAGCAGAATTCTACCCCAAATAGTGTGCAGAGTCTTTATTTTAAAACTCTAGCTATTCTGCATGCTATTCTGGTAGACTCCAGCTACCACTTCCAACTATCACCTCTGTCAATGATTAAAATTCTCAAGCTCTAGATATAGCCTCTTCCTCAAGCCCGGGTCCAAATTCCTCACTGCCTCAAGCCACCTGTGCTTGGACGTCTGACTGCATATCTCAAGCTTCATTGTTAATCAACCCTTTGCACCTCCATCTTTCCATGACACTTCGTATAGATCACCACTGTGGTCTTTCTCGTAGTACAACTTCAGGAGCAACCATCACCTTTTTTCTACAATGTGAGCTCCCAGAATGCAGAGATCTTTTGAGCAATTGGTACATTTCTAGTCTTGGCACGTGACAAATACTTGACAAACACATGTTGGAATGATAGCTGATGTAATACCTAATTTTATGACTCAGGTTAATAAGAAGATAGCGCTAACAAACAGAGTGGGGACATGCTGAATGACAGGGTAAGGGTAGGGAAGAAGGACAAATAAGTAGAACAGGTCAGGGAAGGGATAGAACAGTCATCCTTTACAGGACTCTAGCCCACCTTTTCCACACACCTAATATTAGCAGCTGAAGTCCTGTGAAGTTCCCACTGCCTTCACTGTTTTTATGATAGTTCTCTTTGTGGTGGATTTTGCCAGAGTGGGAGAATTTCTTTTCTAAAGTCTCAGAGAAGCTGGGCATGTGGCACACACCGGTAATCCCAACACTTGGGAGGCTGAGGCAGGAGGATTGCCATGAGTTTGAAGACAGCCTGGGCTCCATAGTGAGTTCAAAGCCAGCCTGAACTACATAGCAACACCCTGTCTCAAAACATAAAGTCTTGGAGAAGTCTGACATTTCTTGCTTTTTAAATGGGTCGAAAGTCAAACATTCACAGAGAGTGGCTCAGATTTATAAAACTGCACCAAGATGGTTTTGGTCCCTTGGAGTCTTGCTAAAGTCTAAAGCATCCTAGGCAGCTGAGGAAGCCAAGGTTGTCACTTCCTAAAGCTGTAAAATTCAACGCTCCCACAGAAATAGTGTTTTTACAGAGCTGCCCAGGAAAAGGGTTCTCCCTGGTTGAAAAAAGAACTATTCCGATTTAACAAAATCTTGCACATTTAGAAGGGCATATAGGTTTAGGAACACAGGGCTGTAAAAGATGCTATAAATAAGGAGACCATATAATTCACTTTCCAAACCATGACACTTGAAATGAGACCCTAATAATAATTACAGTGTGACAACAGCATGAACTAGGACTGTCCCAGGCACACCACGATGAAGTCACTCAAGCTATAGAGGAAGAATGAGGGTTCATATAACCCTGTCCTGAGCCCTCCCTTGCTGGTGGGTGAACCCAGAAGATTTTCAGTAAATCAGATGCTATAACTCAGAGTTGGTGCTAAATGCAGGCACTTCAGATAATTGTCATACCTAGTTTGACTGGAACATTTGGGGACAGAGGGATGGTGGATTTTGATCAGTCTATATAAATCTTCTTCATCCAATTATTCACTCTGTCTTTCAGCAAACTTTTGTTGAACACCAAGTACAATTTAGGAACTAATTAGAGCTCTGGGCAGGGCAATTACAAAATTGAATGGCACGTACCTTTTCTCAAAGAGTTGGCATACCAATAGGTGAGACACATCAAACCAAATAATTACAATGCAATATGTGTAAATGACAAAAGTACGTATTTCCCAAGAGGGCATTCATGACTACTTAAAATTCCTGAGGCTGCTGGCATCTCTCATTACACTATGCCATCTTTTTTGTGATGTGAAGTCCAGGTAAATTGTCATCCTCCCTTGCCTTGTTTTTCTTACTGAGATCTATTTGTATCTTAGTTCACAGCATGTACTTAAGATTTATAAAATTACATGTATCCAAATATCTTCCATAATTTAGGTTGTTAACTAAAAAAGAACATTCCTCTTCCCTCCCTTCCTTGTAGCTTCAAATTACATGGTCTCTGATTCTCCTTTGCCTGTTATTCTACATGAGTAAAGGTTTGCTTTGCAGGAGTGCTTATTAAGAAAAGTATGGCCATCCCAGCCAAATTGCAAAATACACCACACAGGTCTGAGTGGGAAGTCTGATGAATGAGCGCTCTGAAACTCCCTTTCACTTCAGTACTGCCGAAAGGCCCCAGCTGCAAAGCAGTATTTTGAGAACTCTCTTTTGAAGAATTTAGAATTCCATTGTGAAGACTAAATCAGTTCTCTTTGAAGAGTTGCTACATGTTCTTCCATTTTCCCTACTGGTTTCAGTTGTAATTAACACCTCCAGTTTTTTATATTTACCCACGCATTTAAGACTGAAGACATATTGCATATATTGGCTCATTTATCTGGCTTGATTTCCCTTCAAATCAAGAGTGTTATCCAAATGGGTATGTTTATTTGAGAAAGGTGGACAGTGAAATTTATGTATTCCTATAGCTGATGTCTTGTGTTATTTTCTTCATGCTACATGTGGCAAAGTACAATTTGGTGGACACGTGAGACACCATCTGCCTAGCAACTTCCTCCATATTTTCCTGAGATCTAGTCCCTTGCTTCCTTCTCCCTTACCACCAGTCTTTCTGTGTGCTGTGAGTCACATAGTCCCACCTGTCCTACCCATCTGGGTGGATGAGTCCAGAGTGGACATCTGCTTAAGCTGAACAATCATACCACATGCTCTCTGCCCAACCATTAGCCTCTTCAAGACAATTGGTTTGGGGTATGCACTGACCAGTCTTGAGTCAACTGAAGTCCTTCTGGATTGTTTTAAAAGTGTTAAGACAGCTATCCTTATCTGGCAAAAGAAGTCATATCATGTAAAACTCTATCCATATTTATAGTTAGACACTTGAGAATTCAACATCTTTCTATCCTTTGTGCTGATAAAAAGTTGCAACAGATGATTGTAAAAGATGATTTTATTGTTATTTTAACTTGCATTTCCTGAATATTAATGTGGTTGAGTTTCGTTTCCCATTTTTATTGGCCATTTGATATTGTTGTTTTATAAATTCCTCCCTCACCTTTATACATTTTATAATTGACATTGGCTTTTTTCCTTTGATTTGTAAAAGATCTTAATGGTTTCTAAATATTAATATTTTATCAGCCTTATATGTTAACATTCTATAATTACAACATAGGTATTTTCATAATTAAAATTCAGTGATACATTGCTTACCAGAGACACACTTAAACCAACTATCAGAAAAAGTTTAAAAATAGGAAGATGGAAAATATGTCTTCAAACATCTATTACATACTTACTGAAAAAAATTAATCATCAAACTACATGACTAAATCTCATTAAATGTTGTCAATAAGAAAATATGCTGAGCATAGATTCTGTGCATAGTAAAATTAAAACAAATGTAAGCAATAACATCTAAATATTATCTATCTGTGCTGTTTGAAACTTTAAAACACTCTTTTAAATAATTATTAGGTGGGAAAAGAAATCAAAATAGAAACTACAGATTAATTAAAAATGTATAATGAAAGGAACAAGTTATTAATATCTTTGGGCTACAACACAAATGCTTTTTATATACAAATATGGTCATTAAAAATGAGACAAAAATAAAAAAACCTAAACATTCAAAGTGTTGACAGTGTTTTTTACAAGTTTGCCCAAATATGGATGAATTAAGCTTATGTAAAAGATTAATAAAGAGAAAGAAAAATAATAAAATTAAAACCAAAGTTTTTCCTTAAAAGTAAGAGATGAGCTTTTAAGAGCAAAAAATAGATAAGACTCAAACATTATTAGAAATTAAAACAGTCATTATACATATCTAATTGTGAAATATAAATTAAAAGGATGATTTTCTAGAGAGACATAAATTATCAAAATTAAATCAAGAAAACTTGAGTAACTCAACCTCCACAGACAGAAAAATTTATTTACAGACTCTAAGCTTTTACCAAGCCCAAGCGATTTGTGCACACAAATTTTACAAAATATCTAATGAAAAGACTATTATGTAAACTGTTTTCCAGAGCACAGAAAAAAAGGTAGAAAGCTCCTCTTCAGTTTATCTGAAGAGACAAGAGTCATCTTACTTTTTAAAAAAATACTGAACTAAAACACGAAACAGAACTATCAATGATTCTGAACAAAAATACAAAAATCTTGTATCAAACAGTATCAACTCAAAATCAGCAGGGCATAAAAATATTACTCAACAAGACCAATGTCTTGGTTGATATCTAGGTGTCCCCCCCAAGCCTCACACACTCATAGGTGGGGCTGTGGGAAGGCGATTGGATCGTGGGGATGTGACATTTTTGGCGGATGAGTCCACTGATGAGTTCTTAGCTAAATGTGTTAGGAGGCAAAGTCTGGCCGGAAGAGCTGGGTGCCTGGAGGGTGGCTTGGAGGGTTTTATCTTCCTCCCGAGCTCTTCCACTTGCTCTCTGCTTCCTTTCTGCCATGTTATGAGCAGCTCCGCTTCACCATCCTCTGTGCCAGCCCATTAAATTCATTGAAATCCCTATGAAAATCCTAACAATATTTTTGTGGAACTTGGCAAGCTATTTTCAAACTTCATCTGGAAAAGAAAATATGCAAAAGGAGGAAACAAATTTTGAAAAAGAGGAAACTGACAAAGGAAATGCCTTATCAGCTAATTAAAGAACTATTGAAAACATGATGTTTTGCCAAAGATGGACAAACAGATTAGTAAAACCGACTGGAGTCCAGATATACTTACAAGCACTTGAGAATTTGGTGTATGACATAAATGACTTCTGAAATCAATGGAAAAAATAAGGATAGTTCAAAAAATCTGTGTTAAGATAACTGGACATTCGTGTAGGAAAAATCATCACCTCACAATGCATATACTAACAAATTTCAGCACGATTAAATAAATATCTGTGTGGTTCAATATGTAGCTGCTACCCACATAAGCTATTCAAATTAAAATTTAATTAATTAATTAAATTGACAGTTCAGCTGTTCGGCCACATTTCAAGGGTTCAGTAGGCACACGTGGCCAGTAGCACCAGTGGGCAACACAGAGACAGTGTATTTTCATGACGGCAGAAAGCTCTGTTGACATAGAAATATTTTAAATATGATGTTGTTAGAAAAATATATAGAAAGATATCTTTATCATCTGGCAATAGTGCAGCCTTTTCTAAAATATAGCCAAACCCCAGAAATCTTAAGAAGGAAGACTACAATGTGAGTATTCAAAAAATCTAAACTTCTGCTTCAATAAAGACACCATAATTAAGGATAAATACAGACAGAATGAAGATATTTGCAACCTGTACAGTAGAAAGGGATGTGAAATAAAGACAAACAAACCAATAGGAATATAGGTAAAGGATGTAACAGGCAATGTATTTAAAAAATAGAAAGATGAAAAAGATATTCTGCAATGTGACTAGCTAAAAGAAAAGCAGAATCAAAACAATGAAATGGCAAACTCATCAGACAAGGCCTGCTTGGAATACCAATAGCAAATTAAAGTATCTAAGAAGTCCTGTAAATTAATTAATTGGCTTAACCCGATGTGTCTCAAATGTATTTATCAAGTTCTCCCCTACCTTAGCTGCTTTAGGAAACACAGACCTAGTACAAAAAAGATGGCCAAGTAGAGGTGATAGTTGTTCTCTTTTTTAATAAAAAAGAATTCTTTCTGTGTAAATGGTACTACCAACATGCTTGTGAATGAGTGAGGCTCTTAAAAAGGTTAAATAATATGTGCTGATCATACTGTTACTTAGTAAACCTTTTCCTTCACAGCTAACTCATTAACTCTTGACAAGTTATTGTAAATTCTGATTGTGACTCAAAAAGATTTCTGTGCATCTAATAGCCAATGTCTTCTTGTTAAGAGCAGTGGTTATCTTCCTTTATTTATCCTCAGCTGGGCAGGGGGCTGTTGTTACTCACCACATACCAGGAGGATAAGTGAAAATCTTGGGCAGAGAAGCTGGGAGCCCGCTGCAGAGGACTTGTAATCTGAAAGAGCTTCAGTGGAATTGTATTTATCTCTATGGGAACATAACTTCACCTCTGAGAATCACCAAGTAAGAAAATCTACTTTCAGACAACAGAGTTTTATCTTCTATTTCCTACTAATATGAACAGAAATCTCTCATCAGCTTATTTGACTAGCCTACTTCATATGCATAGCAAATTGAAGTTTCAAAGTTGAGACTTCTGTGTTATTCACACATCTATCCCAAAGCATTTTAAAGTAGTCTTTTCCAAAATTCAGCCCATCCAAAAACATGTTTCTACAGAAACCTTACTTATTATCTATCAAAAATTATGTAGTCTGGTTCCCAGAACCATGTATGGCTTCCGTTCAAATATTCTCCAAATGTCACCTTTATAAAGTAATTTGACGATATGAGTATTTCAAACTCCATCCACTTTTCTTCAGAATTAAAGTGGGAAATATTGCCTTAACAATATTTATTGTAAAACTGGTTAATAATCGATGCCTTCGGTAGACTAGAAATATATTGTTCATTTAAAGATTGCATTGTGGAAAAACGAAGGAACATTCTGGTATATCAATAATGTGGTTATTTAATGTCCCTTAGGTATAATTGGATATATTTATAAACAAAAAATGCCATGTGGTTAATTTTACTTCCCATCCCCTTAGAATCCTATCCACACTAATCTTTTAAAAATGATCATTTCATTTACTGGAAGTCACGAGTGTCCATTTTAAATGGTTAGAACTGTTAATTACATATCGTGTGAATGTTGCCTCTATTTTTAAAAAGTGATTACTTTATTATCAGTTCACACTTTTACAATTAGCTCAAGATGCTGAAAACAAATCATCCCTCCCTAATAACCTGTTTTTGAGCAACAGAGGATCCTTTTGAAGTACCCAACTCTGCCAGGTAAGCCTCGGCAGTTTTTTAAATTACAGTGCATTTACCATGAATCAAACTCTTCCCACAAACACTGTGTTGGATACAAGGTCCTGTAAAACAAGCATTCTTCACTGCGGATGGTAAAGCCACTGTCCTAATCTGCCATTCAGGTTAAAATCTGATAATAATGGTTACTTTACCTCAAGAGAAATCCTACAGGCAAACATGTCATGAGTGGGCCAGTTTGACTGAGAACAGACCCACGACACTGGTCATAAAGGGTAAACACTCGAGACATTTAACCTGGCCCAGCGGTACTAAATGGAAGGGGATGGTCATCTGGATTATGAATCACCTAATTGACATGTCAGAAAATACGCTTTTTATTGACAGAAGGTGATTGTAGGGGAGAGTCGTTTTTCATGTAAATAGGCAGATACCTTCTCTCCTCTTTGTGTTCATACTTCCATGTGTGGCAGGAGGGGGTGCGAAAGGAAGCAATCCTCTGCTACAATTTAGAATCACGTGATGCCTATGAGTTTATTTCTTGCTTTGCTTTTTACCTTAATAGTTCTCCATAAATCTGTAATTGTTCCTAGTTTCTATGCACACCTCAATTGTTTGTGAGAGATCTTTAACATTCTCTGTCTGTCGACCAGGAGTTGAATGAAGAATTAGCACTTTGTCTGTCAGTCAGACACTGGCCACTGGTTTGTACCACCGTGGCATTGTAAACACATAAATACACATCATCACTACCACAAACACACTCATACACACACACCCCACAAACATGCGCACTCTACACGCCACCCACACACATATTTGTCTATTGTAACGGGATGGAATTAACTACAAAATGGCCTAACCTGTAAAATACTTGAGGTTAGAAGCCTGCTGTTAGGCATCTTTGCATCTCTTCTTAACTCTGCTCTGTACTGCCTGTATTTAAATCATCTGCTTATACATAGCAGGTATTCCATAAATATTTGTTAATTTTCATTCATTGATTAAACGTGTTAATTTAAATTTAATTTGTTGATGCGTTGATGCCAGAAAACACCATCAGGTAACCTCCTGGCAGAATTAATACATTGTAACTGAAAAGGAAATATTACTTCATCTTACTTCTAGTCTATGTAATGGGCACTGAGTATTTGTAGAAGTAAATGTAACTGAATTCTCTTATGTGATCAGGTTTTCAAATCAGTACCCTGATCTCCAAAAAGAATGTCTCCTTCCCTACTGCATGTTCATATGTTTCCTACTTTAAATCCCTTTTTTAGGAAGATAACAACTTAACTTACTTCTTTATTGGTGAGATTCCCCACTAAATGAGCTCTTTAATATATCCCATTTTACCTTCCGGAAATAACAGCTGTTGGCATCCTTATGAGTGAATAAGTCAAAATTAAAAGGTGAAACTGAAGATATGACTTGTGGCTGATAACAAAAAGGGGCAAGAACCACTGTGTAAACCTCAGATCAACAAGTAATAAATTAAAAGTTATATACATAGAAGTCAGAGATAAGTATCATATTTATAGGCAAAACTACCTAGAGTTTTTAGATACTAAGATGTCAGTATTGTATTAATGTTCACAACAAAACACATTTCCTTATTTCTATAATTTGTAGTAACTGCTAGATTATGAATTTGTCTGTCCCCTCCCTATACCCCTACACTCCAGGTGATGGTGTCCAGCAGCTTGTGCGCGCACGCATGTGTGTTTAAGGGAGGATAATGTAAATGCATCCCCTCAAATCTATATCTGTTCAGAATTGACAAATTATGACACTGCCATCCTCTCTTAAATAAAACGAAACTCAAAAATATATTTTCCAAGCAGGCCTTCCACAAGAAATCCTCACCTTGGCAAAGGAAAATGTAATTGATGTATAAAAATCCATTAAGAAATCTCAGCACAGGGCCGGTGAGATGGCTCAGCGGCTTAAGCGCCTGCCCGGCAAGCGCGAGGGCCCGAGTTCGACTCCCGGAACCCACATACGAAAAAGGGGCCGGTGATATCGCTCAGTGGTACGGGCGCCTCCTGGCGCGCGACGTCCTGAGGTCGACCCCCCGGTACCCACAAAAAAAAAAAAAAAAGAAATCTCAGCACAACAGAGTTGGAGAATCTTGCACCATTAATACCACGAAACTTTTAGATTCCTTAACCGGCTCTATCAAGAGGATTGCAAATGTTTTAATGTCACATGTATTTGTTATTAGCTTCAAGAATGACTTCCAGGCTCCAGGAGTGACCCAGGAGAAGACTCACGTCTCTCAGATCTCAGGGAGAGGTCAGGCCCACGTCCCCACGTCGAGTTCTTTTATAAAACGAATTTGTGAAGACAGTGATGGGTCAGGGGTCTGTCTGTGGCTTTAATCTTCTCTGCCAAAGAATAACATCTCAAATTGTTTCTTTTCCCCAGAGTACACTTTGGTTTACAGAAATATCAGCTTAATAAATATTCAGTATTAATGACTTGGAGGGAGTCTAGAAGGTTCTTCAGAGTTAGGAACAGGATAAGCATATTATCTAAGGAAATGCTATTTATCTCATAAAAATAAAAGCCTAGAACATGCAGAAGTAGCATCAGCAGGAAAATCTTCTGGAAGTTGGGAACAGCTGGGCCACATGATGCCACCCTTTTTCTCATGAGATTCATCTTTGTTTTGGTACAGAATTGCTCTGTCTTGACATTATGGGCCTTTGGGGCTGTTTCATTCTTGGTTGTACATTGCAGGATGCTTTTTTTCTGCATTGTAGGGTGTTTAACAGTATCCCAGGCCTATCCACTAAATGACTATAGCCTCCCCCCACCCACCAAAAATGTCCCCTCCGTACATTGTCAAATGTCCTGGGGGGGACAAAATACCCCCCACATGGAACCACCATTAAGTCCCTCCTTGATCATCTCTGGCCTTGGGAGAGCACTGTTTGCTTCTTTTAAGCTGATCCAAATGTGCCCCAAATATTTTCTTCTGGGAGATAATAATAGGAAAACAAATTCGGAGAGGACCATGAATCTACATAAATTTAGCTCTTAAATCGGCTGACTGAAGCTCAAGGAAACAACTAATATGTTGGGATTTCTTCCTAGCTCCTGCTTTCCTTCTCTTCATGGATACCACCCTTAAATCTTCCTCAGAGGACATTTTTCCCAGACACATGAAGCCCTCAAAGACTTGATCAAGACTTCTCTCTCCAGCCAGGCACAATGGTGAGTACTTGTAACTCTAACTGTTCAGGAGGCTGAGGCAGTAGGATTGCAAGCTCAAGGCTAGCTTGGACAATTTGGCAAGACCCTGTCTCAAAATAAAATGAAAAAGTAGTTCAGCATTCCCGGAGTCCAAAACCTAGTACCAAAAGAAAAAAAAAAAAAAAAAGAGTTCTTTTCCAGTCTGTGAAGTCTGATCGAAGAAATATGGTGACTGTTTAAAATTTTTAAAAATTATTACAGTAAAACACACATTATCATTAATCCCCTAGAAAATTCATGAGGGTCTTTAGTTGCACTATTGTGGTTGCCTCCATGTCCTGAATCTATTAAAAATGTTTATTTTTCATACTCGTTTTGATTTTGGAGAAGAGACAGAAGTTATACAGTGCCAGATTCAAGGAGTAAGGCAGACGAAGTCACGCCATAATATTTTTATGAGCTTGCCTTTTTATTGGATAACACTCGGCAGCAGCATTCACTGTATTTTTTTTTTTATCACGCCTCATAAAGACACTTATGAAAGAGGACTTCCAGAAATGTTTCAGAAAGTAGCAAGAATGATGGGATAAGAGTGCTCAATGTGAGAAGGAGTATTTTGAGGGGGATTAATGGCAATGTGTTTACTTTAATAAATGTTTCAAAATTTTAAATAGTATTCACTGTATATTTTGAGCATACTTTGCACATTCCCAGGTCTCCTCTTAATTCCTTTTTTACCACCTAAAGATATTCCTTTCCCCCCCCCCAGATAACTGAAACAAGGGTAATCTCACCAAGATAACCATATCTTATTAAGATAAAACAGCCATGACATTCACTCAGTGAAAGGAACACAACTACGGTTTCCAGGAGATTGTTTCCTTATACAGGATCATATAATACATCCTAATATAGTCATTTCAAAAGTCACACATGTGCTGGCATTATTTTTCTGGGAACATCTGTTGCTTCCTACTGATCTCTCAGAGTCACCAGGGAGGACGTGGTGGAAAAGGGAATGAGGAGCATCTAGTTTGGTGTGCTCAGCTGGCTGTCACCTACACTACCACTACACATCCTCATGGGTGTGCTGTGAGGGGCATATCAGGTGATCAGAGGAGGGCATTTCTGTTCTAAAGACTTTCATTTGTTTTTCATAACAATGACACACAGTTTCCTGCATTTTCTGCCCCTGGGGTGTTTTCCGCAAAGAGAAAACATCACTTTAGACTTTTAGCATATCTGCCCTAACTTAGCCATGTAAGTCCTGTGTTCTCTGAGACCAAAGGAGAAAAAAGTAACAGAACAAAATCAAAAATTAAGAACCACCAAATACTGAGTTTCTTGGGGGAACCACTGAGCTGAGCTGGGTGCAACCCTCCAAGCAGAAGGCGACGAATTTCCTCCAAGCAGAACTAATTCTAAGAGGTATTAGAATGTATTCACAGAAAGATCAGGAATTATGCTGAGATCTCCAAAAACAGTGGGATGTTCACTTAGGGCTGAGAGAGGTACTTAATCCAAGCGATAAAGAAACCAGAACAAACCAGTATCTAGTGTTTATTTTCAATGTGTTCATTTTTTATGTTTATTTCACAACATTGGCTTAAACACCACCCCTGGCATTGGGTCCTTAGTGATTCGTTTGCTCTTTGGTATTAAACAAGTCTAACTTCTTCTGATCTCAAATCTCCATCTATAAAATGAGACCTAGATAATTTCTTTTAATTCCAGGATTTTTTTGTGCTTTTTTTTTACTAGACGGTCTTATAAGTATTTTTTAATAAAAATGTATGTAATATCAATTTTGTCATGCAAACTTCTTTACAAAATATTTCCTGATTCGAATCATTTTACTTTCCATTAGATGGGATGTGATACTGTCTACTCTGCCTAAATTATCCTTCTTACCACTTCTACTTCTACTTCACCTACTTCCACTCCCTCCACTTTTGCCTGGCTAAAGCTTACTCATCTGTTAGGTCTCAGTTCAAGCATTAGCTCCTCCAGACACATTATTACTGTTGTCTAGGCAAAATACTATTACTTTTCTTGGTTTTCTTGCAGCACTGTTTGCATACATCTATCATTACACTTAGCATAATATATTACAATAATTTAAGTGCAAGAACCACATCTCTTTTATCTTTGTGAATGCAGTGCCTAACCTAGTAAATTATAAGTCATTGAAAATATATAAATATATATTTGGTGACTCTTGCTGAACACATCTGTGTATATAGTATGTAGCCTTATAGAAACAAAAGCTCTAAGAAATGTGCTACTATAAAGAAAGGCAGTTCTACCTGTTTCATATTATATACTAAACCTGAAGAGAAGGAATGATGGAAAATTTGGAAAGTGAGTTACCACTAAACTTTTAGAGGAAAAATTTAACATAAATTCCATGGCCAAAGCAAAAGATAAAGTCCATACAAGGGCCTATAACATGTGTACAATCTACTTCAATTCCTACTGTCTACCTCTGTGATCTCATCCCCTGATTCTCTTCCTCCGTCTCCTATTCCAGTCCAGCCAAAGACACATGGCCAATGCTCCAATCTCAAGACACTCATGCTTTGTATTTACTTGGCCTTAACCTCCATTCTCCAGTTAGCCACATGCCTTGGTCTTCACTTCCTTTCATGTCTTTTCTCAGAGGTTATCTTCTCAGGAAGGTCATCCTGATCACCCTACTAAATAGCCACTTGGTGCTGTGGCAGATGCCTGTAATTCCAGCTATGCAGGAGTCTGAGGCAAAAGAATTGTAAATTGGAGCCCAGCCTGGACATCTCAGTAAGACCCTGTCTCAAAACTAAAATCAAAAAAAGAAAAGAGGGCCGGTGAGATGGCTCAGCGGCTTAAGCGCCTGCCCAGCAAGCGCGAAGGCCCGAGTTCGACTCCCGGAACCCACATACGAAAAAGGGGCCAGTGATATCGCTCAGCGGCACGGGCGCCTGCTGGCGCGCGAGGTCCTGAGGTCGACCCCCCGGTACCCACAAAAAAAAAAAAAAAAAAAAAGAAAAGAAAAGCCTTGGGGATGCAGCTCAGCATTTTCTGGGTTAATCCCTATTGCCACAAAAAATAAATAATTTGCAAATGCCACCCCATTTCTCCCCCTATTCCTTTTCTCTATTTTATTAATCACCATCCAACATAGTATATATTTTACTTACTTATCTTGCTTATCATTTGTCTATCACCAGTAAAATAAAAGCTCTGAACATATTAATTTTGTGTAGAGCTATTTGCTCTGTACCTAAAATAATACTTAGAACATAATAAGTGCTCAATAAATATTTAATTAATTAATTAATTAATTAATAACTAGGCAAATACAAGTCTGTATACATGGCCTTGCTGAAATTATCTGCATACTTCCTGACGATTTATTAGCCTGGACAAATACTGACCTCAGAACTTGAGTATCAAACATTCTTTTGACTTGTCTCTATCTGGGACATCTCTCTATCTTGACTCTCTATCTATCTATTACAAGCAAGTCTAAAACCCGTGGCTTGACCTCTATCTTGATCAATTTGGACTGCTATAACAAAATATCACAGACTGGATAACTTATAAGCAATAAAAATATTTTTCTCACATTTCAAGAATCTGGCAAGTCCAAGAACAAGGCAATGGTAGATTGAGCATCTACCAATATCCTGTTTACCGACTCACAGATGGTACCTTCTTACTATGTCCTCAAGAGGTAGAAAGGTGAAACAGGCTTCCTCAAACCTCTGTAATAACAGCACTAATCCCTTTCCTGAAGCCTCCACCCACATAACCTAATTACTTCTCAAAGCCTCCCCCTCTTAATACTATCAGCTTTGGGAGAATTTCAACATATAAATTGAGGGTAGACACAAGCATTCAAACCATATAAATCTCCTCCCGCAAACGCATTCCTACCCAGTCTTCCGCAATCTTTCATACAAATAGTGCTGACACCATGTAGGTAGTCAAAACCAGGCAGTCATTTGGGGAAAGGTTAATGCTATGTGTTTACAGACTTATTTGATTTTCTTCCTCAAACATGCAACCAGATTAAGTTTTCCAGTCCCCTGAGCTCAACCTAGCTGTGTTCTTGAGTTCTGAACAAAGAAGGTAGGTGAAAATGCACATCAGCCGTGCTCCTAGAATGTTCTCTCTGGTCCTTTGTGCTCCCTTTCTGTTCCTGGTGATCTTAGAGGCCACCTGTTGAAATTAGAGGCTCCACAGATATAAGTACCTAAATATGAGACACACACCTCACTCACTCTCACGCTGAACCATACAGGACCATGACATGAGCCAAAAAAATAACTTTTAATTGGTTAAGTCACTGAGATTTAAGGTTGCTTGTTACAAAAATTACCACCTTGAATAATGCATGATTTTGTTTCCTTCTCATCTCTCCCATATCCAATACTGTCGTGGTTTGGATTATAAATGTTCTCCAAAAGCCATGTGTTGAAGGTTTGTCACCAGCTTGTGGTGCTGTTGGTAGGTGGTGGAACCATTAAGAGGTGGGCCTCAGGCCGGAGATATAGTTCAGTGGCACCAGCGCCTGCCTGGCAAGTGCAAGGTCCTGAGTCCAATTCCTGGTACCAAAAAAAAAAAAAAAAAAAAAAAAAAAAAAGAGGTGAGCCTAGTAGAAGGGAGGTAGATCATTAGAAGCATGCCATTAAAGGTGATATTGAAACCCTGGTCTCTCTCTCTCTCTCTCTCTCTCTCTCTTTCCTAGCTGCCATAAAATATATAGATTCCTTGGTCATGAGCTTCCCTCCATAATGTACTGCCTTACCACAGGCCCAAGTGGCCATGGACTGAAACCTCTTAAACCATTAGCCAAACTAAATCTTTTTGTCCTTTTAAGTGTTTTATCTCAGGCATTTTGTCACAGTGATGGAAAGCTGACTAACACGAACCCCTTATCCATATTCTGATAATTATTTCAGTATATCTTCAATTCTTCATCTCTTGCCCTTCTTCTTTGCCAACATCCTAGCTCAAACATCTGCCATGTCTTACTTGGACAGCTATAATCACCTCCTTATTTTCACTCTTCTAACCCTCCAGTTTATTCTTCAAACAGCCAGAAAGATCTTCGGTAATTTTCAATGCACTTATGATTAAATCTTCTACTCTAACATGACCCGCACCTCACAGCTTGCCTACCTTAGTCCACTCTTCATTTACCATGCTCCAGCCTTTTGACATTTTCCTGCCCAGATCAAGATCCTTATAGGTCCCATTGTTTCCTCCACCTGAAATGCTCTTACAGAGACACAGTACAGCCATCCTCTCTCATCCTTCAGGTTTTATCTTAAGCTTTGCCTTCTTAGAAGACCTACTTTGAGTGCTCAGGCTAAACTAGATCTCTAGACTATCCTCAGTCATGACACCTTTCCTTTTTCATTCCAATTTACAGTTCATGATTATATATTTATATTTATATTTACCGCTTAAAGCCCACTAATCACACAGCAAACTCTAAGAACGTAAGGACCTTCTCTACTGTGGCCACCACTGAACACTGGCCATAGGCCTGGTACAAAGTGAGTGTCCAATAATTATTTATTCAACGGATGGACATAGATTGATCAACAACTCACCCAGTATTTCCTTTTACTCTCAATACAACTTATTCCTCCAAAATCATCTCTTTTGTCATGCTGGGAGCACCTTTTTAAAAATTAACTTGCAAGCTCATACCCAATTTTATATAATTTACATTTATAGTAGGTATTAATAGGTTAAGACTTTATTAGAAACATTGCTAAACTGGGCATAGTGGGGCATGCCTATAATATCAGCACTGTAGAAGGCTGAAGCAGGAAAATCATAAGTTTGAGCCCAGCCTGAGCACTTAGCAATTTAGTGAAACCTTGTCTCAAAAAAAGGGCTGAGCTGGATGGGCCCGTGAGATGGCTCAGCGGTGTAAGCACCTTCCTGGCAAGCACAAGCGCCCGAGTTCGACTCCCGGAACCCACATACGAGAAAAGGGCCGGTGATATTGCTCAGCGGCACGGGTGCCTGCTGGCGTGCGAGGTCCTGGGGTCGACTCCGGGTACCCACAAAAAAAAAGGCTGGAGAGATAGCTCAGTGTGGAGGCCCTTGGATTCAGTCCCCAGTGGCCCCACACACATACAGAGAGAGAAAAAGAAAAATTTCTAAAAAGAGAAAATTAAAATAATCTCACTAGCATAACACAAGAACTATTTTCATTATTGCTGCTTGTGGTATAGAGAAGGGCACGCAAAGAAAGAGACTGGGAAAAACGTAGTGAGGACCAGTCACGCTAGCTTATGTGCTCCCCACGGCGTGAGTAGCCAAAGTGAGTGGAATAGCACGTACTAGTAAAAGATTTCCCGGAGAAACTTTCCAGAAGTCTTTGAAAAATTACAATCCAGGGATAATGCTCAGTTTGGGAAGTGGAATTTAGTCAGAAGCAGTTCCTAGAAATCCAGACATTCTAGCAAGGATCTTTCTGTCATATTTAAGTTTGTGATTTAGCTTTTCTTTTGACTACCTGGAATCCTTGGCCCTCCTTGGTTTTCCTGTTATCTCTCAGTGTTTATCTATACTGTGCACATATGGATACATATGTATTTTTTTTTCTGCACTGGGGAATGAATAGGCCTTTCCACTGAGCTACATACCCAGACCTTCAAAAAAAATTTTTTTTATTTTGAAACAGAGTCTTGCTAAGTCACTAAATTGCCAGGGCTAGGCTCAAATTTGAGATTTTGTCTCAGCCTCTTAGAGTGTTGGGATTACAGATGTGTACCACCGTGCCCAGAAAACACTTCATATATTTTATGCCATTTAAATCATAGAGTCATGAAATTTAAATTCAGTATTTATGTTGCTACCCAGACTTTATACCATTGCAAGAACTGAGTAACAGTGCACCAGGCTGGCATACTGCCCCTCAGTGCACCGAGCAGTGCCACTTAGAGGTTAAGGACTCACGCTGCCTGGGATCAAACACCAGCTCCACCACATATTAGGACCTTAAAAATTATATAATCTCTTTGTAACCTTTGTCCCCATCTGTCAAATGGAGCTACAAACAACCTCTTCTTCACAGAGTAACAATGAGAATTCAGTGAGAGATCAGATATATAAATATTTAGATCATTACTATGCAAATGTAGCTATTTTCATTGTGATTCCTGATTTTTTTAGAATTATGGATAAAACTGTAATGAGCATCTTAATGCATGAAGCTATTTTCTTCCTTGTTAACTATTTCCCTAAGAAGTTCTCTTTTTTTTCCCCCATTGTTAATCCAAAAAAATAAAACCCTCCCTTACCAACCTTATTTCCTTAAACAACTGACAATTGGTGACCAAACTATGAACACCCTTCCACTGGGCCAAAGTTAAGTAGCAGAAAAGCACCCATTTAGGCTGGGGCTTGAATTCTGAATTTGGACTCAAAGTAAACAGGCAGGTGAGGAGGTTGGCATGATGAAAGACAATAGACCATTACCCAAGACTAATGGTGTTGTAAAAGAGATAAATGTCTTTGAAGTAGCACCCTTAAAACCTGTGACCTCTACACTGACCTTTCTTTTCAGATTATGGTATGCAGGGTGGAGTCTGGGCAAAGTCAGCAATTAGAAAAATAGACATTGAGCGAAGCAGGTTTTTGAGGAAGGTGCCTCCTCAGAGGTGGGACCCCATTTCTCCTACCGCCTACCAACAGGCTTCCACATTTTCAGCTTTTAGAAGGTTGGAGCTCCATAGTTCACACAAAACAGGTGCACTTTCTCCTAGACCACAAATGTAGCCCTCCCCCATTACTACAGTCCATGCTGTGAGCACAGAAAAAACTAACTGTGGAATTTGGACAAATTGCCCTTTCCCTGTGAGGAGTAAAGGAAATGGAACAGATGCTTAATAACATTAAACACCAGTCACCTGCAAAGAAAATGTTATCTGTAAGAATTATTCAGTTTACTAAGGGCATTGAAAAAGTAGACGATTGATGGCTTTACTAGAAGGCACCAGAAACCATATACCTTTGATCAGAATGGATAATTTAGTAGGTAATAAAGTACAGTACTGTGGAGATTATTTGAAATAACTCACATTTTTACAGAATGTTAAAGTTTCAAAAACTTTCCCTTGTGACAATAATCTTCGTAAAAGCATTGTGAAAATGTGAAGGCATATGTACTTATTCTCTCAGTGCCTAGGATACCTAATATTTGTAAGTTAAATGGTACATTCTGAGCCCATACTGGTGCCTAAGACCAAAGGAAAAAAAGTAATAGTGGTTCCGTATTTAACATTTTGGTGTTTTATATATTGTGAGGGGTTGTGTTAATTTTGCAATTTTTAGTTTTACAATATTGTATTAAAGTGTTGTTTATTTCTATTATGGGGGGCGGGGGTTGATGCCTCTACCCTGCCCATTAATTGTCTTTTACACTGTCATTATCCTTTTAAATATTATTTTAAAATGTCATTGCTCTTACAATTCAACACTACTAGTTAGTAAATTGAGTTAAATTCATGTGTCTAAATGTGTCTAAATGTGTCTAAACTTTACACCTAGAACATATTCTTTACCCGCTTCAGCTTAGATGACAGTGGGCCAATTCTAAGGAATTGACTATCTTCTCTTGTTCTGATACACTTGTTCCTTGCCTTAGTTATCTAACTAACTGTTCCCAGTAGTTATCTCATATGCAATATGAGTTGTATCTTCTGTCTTTTTGTGTATCTAGTCATTTTTGCTTGAATGCTAGACAGGGTCACGTTTATCTTTTTGAGTCCCAGATAATTTTATAACGTCATAAATAGTCTTAAAATTTATTCTAGAAATTACTTTAAAATAGTTTTATCCTTTTAGGTGTTGCTTTTAATATCTGATAAGATCAGAGCAGCATTTGACTTAGGGCTAGTTATTTTCCATTATTAAAAAGAGATCTCTCTGACTATGCTACTAAATGAGGTTTCCAATCTGAAAAGTAGAAATAGAAACTACTCTGAGATCTATGAGCTCAAGGTCCTGCTCTCTCTAATTCTTTTAGAATTACGTAGTTCCTTCCCCAGCCTCAGCAGGGAGAACAATCTCTGATTACTGAGGAAGCTCTTCTGCAGATCTCTGGAGTTCTCTCTCTCTCTGTAGCTCTACTCTCTTCACTACTCTGCCCTGTGAACTCCAGTTGCCTTAGTCTCTCCAGACTCTTAGCCTAATCTCCTTAACTCTTAGCTTAATCTCCTTAAATTTAGTTCCATGGCCTGACAATTTTCTCAAGCTGAGGCAACCGTGTTTATTTCTCATTTCACATGGATCTTTGTCTCTTGTTGCCTGGTGTCCAATGTCTTAAAAACATTTTTTATACATTTTGCCCAGTGTTTTGGCTGTTTGAGGCAGGAGGATAAATCCAGGCTTTATCATGACACCTTAGATGGAAACAAAAATCTCTCCCCTGCCTGTAATGTTTCAGGTTGAGGAGAACAAACCTTTTCTCATTTTTATTTCTTTGTATGTAATTGGGGTTTTATTTTTGTTTTTGTTTTTTTCATAAGGAGGAGATCTCTATTACCAGCATCCTGAAACTTCTTGAAATTTCATGATGTCCATCTATTTTCATACACTATCCTTGGTTATCAGTGGGTCCTCTCAATCTGAAGTTTAGTATTAATCTTGGGATCATCTGAGGTCTTTTTAAGCAATTTCAATCCTTTGATTTTTCTCCATTTTTCTTTCTTCTGGTCTGACAATTATTTGAATGGCAAAACTGTCATTGTTTTTCATGTTTTCCTTTTTATTATTATTTTTTCTCCAGGAAGTTTTTTTTATCTCCTATCCTAGCAATCTTCCTAAGATGTTTTTGAAGGTTTCTATTGTTTTCTTCATTAACTGTGGTTCTTCTGAGTTTCTCTCTTCATTTCTTTTCATTTTATGCACTTTTCTCCAGTGAGTGCGTTTTAGAGGGGAAAAATGTCAAAGTGAACCTGGAGCATCTGGTCATTCAGATAACAAAGACACTGTCAATGATTACTAATGTCACGTCTGAAGTATTCCAAAACCAAACCTGCTGACCAAAACTAGAACAATTGAAGATTCAGTAAAGAATAAAAGATTGGAACACATTTTAAAAGTTTAAAGTTTAAATACATATGTTCATAAAAACTATGAACCAAAGCAAAACCTAACTGGCCATCATGAGAGGATAACAGTGAACTCATTGTTGTTAAAATTGCAAGCCAAACCCAGGTTGTTCGCACACATCTGTTATCCCAGCTTCTCAGGAGGCTGAGGCAAGACAATTGCAAGTTCAAGGACAGCCTCAGCAACTTAGCAAGACATTATCTTAAAATAAAATAAGGGGCCGATGAGATGGCTCAGTGGCGTAAGCACCTGCCTGGCAAGGTCAAGGGCCCGAGTTTGACTCCCAGAACCCATATACAAAAAAAGGGCCGGTGATATCGCTCAGTGGCGTAGGCGCCTGCTGGCGCGCGAGGTCCTGAGGTTGACCCCCAGTACCCACAAAAAAATAAAATAAAAAGATACAAGGATGTAGCTTATTAGTACAGTGGCCCTATGTTCAGTTCCTAGTACTGAAAAAAAAAAAAAGCAAACAAAGAGAAAAGAATCAAACATTTTTACTTTTCCTACATGTCAGCAAATATCAAGTGAAGGGAAGTTTCTCATTATGGAAGCATTCCTAACTGATAGAGGACTGATAAAATTAGAGTAACATCATTTTATATCCCCTATCAATTAATGAATGAGCACAACAATGGCTAACATCAGAAAAAAAAAAACAGATATCATATGCCTCCAAATGAAAGAACACACCACCACTTTCAGAATTTCCTTTTCAAAAAATTTCAACTTAACTCTGATCTGGCTTTTAGATCCAAGTTAAGGAGCTACAGAAAACAAAGGAAAATGCTAAAACATACCACAAGCACCTGGTAGATCTTACCATATGGAAAATGCCCTGGAAGGAAACTGCGTTCTTCACAGAGCACATGAAAAGAGAAAAAAACATGGCAAGAGGTTAGAAGACACAGAAAGTAATTATAAGGAGTAGACCTAAGCCACAGCTTATTTCAAACAAACTATAAAACAAAATTATCACATTTATAAGACAAGTGAAACTTTAAACACTGGCTAAATATTGAATTATATTCAGAAACAAGTATTAAGTTCAGTTGTGATCATACTATTGTGGGATTTCTTTTAAAGAGCGAGTATCTTAGAAAAACATGATACAGAACATAAAATACCTAAAAGCAAAATAATATGACAACTGGTATTTGCTTCAAAATAAAACAGAAAGGAGAAATATGTAGATGTATAGATGATTGGAGATCGGTTGTTGGTTGCTAATCATTGATACTAAGTAAGGATTGTAGTAGGGTCTTTTACGTTGTTCTTTCTACATGTATGATGTTGAAAATTTTCTATTTGAACAGAAAAATAGAAGACTTTTAATTAAGCTGTTTGAAATTCTGTGAGCAAGCAGGATTTGTAGATTTGTAGCCTCCACTTTAGCAGAATGGGTCAGCAGGCCTGCTATTTGTTGGAGAACTCCCAATTATCAACCTGTGAAAGTACTTTCTCTGGAGCAGTTTAGTTTCTCCAAAGAGTAGTGTCCCAATCTTCTACTTAAGGGTGAGTATATCTCTGGATATTTATGTTTTTTGAGGAGAAAGAAGGAAAGCACTCTTAGGGCTTGATATTCCATTAGAGGTTTACACTTTCTCCTCAGTTTCAGCTCAAAAACTTCCCTGCCTTCTTTGTATGTGCTGCCCGTAAAATACTCCAAAGAGTACATTTTCAGTGTCATTCTTAGGGATAGAACCCCCTCCTTACACACCCTCAAGGATGAGGTCTTGGGGCCCCTTTATAGAATCTCGGTTCATCAACGGGCCTCCCTGGTTCACTTCCGCCCCTCCAGCTCACCCTCAAGGTCTCCTGGTATCTCCAAGGAGAGTGGATTTGCTGTCATCAGTAGCCCTCTTGATCCCTCCTCAGCATCCCTATTCATACATAGTTTAGGGTGTAACTTCCTCTATCCTACTTTGTCAGGTACAATTCTTTGTGTTGTTTCGATCTTCAAAAACTGGATTTAAAGCTCTCATCCTTTAATATTTCCCTGTCTTTTGGGGCCCCAGGAGGTAGAGGAAGAAGAAAAAGATACTGGAAGTCAATGCATTAATTTAACCAGAAGACCAGTTAAAACTCTAATTTTTAAAAAACGTTGCTTCATGGAACAGTCTGTATCTGTTTATCTTATTTACATAGCATCATGGGCAGAAACAATTCTGAATAATGTTGACGATAGTCAAAAAAAGTTTTGATTGTGATGTGTGGCAGGAGGTCAAAGGTGCAAGAGCAAATGAAAACACGCTTCTGCTCTACAAAGAAACCAGGAAGATCTCCAGAGCTCAGAAATTGATCAGTGATGTATATGCCATCATCTTTTTTAAAGCCACATTTGAAATATTTGGGCTTTAACTGTCCTTCCCTTATCCCAATCATCTGGGTTGTTAAGTTTGTTTGGAAAGTAATTTTTAAAAGATTACACTGATAACCCCAAACCAGTTGGAGGCAGGCTAAGTCTGCTGATGTGGGACACTTAAGAAGTCCATTAGTACACCTCTCTCGTCCCTTATTACCCACGGGGTCAAGCCTTTGGTAGGAAAATTGTTTATAAACTGGTAGTTTCATTTTTTAAATAGAAAGGAAGGCCTGAGGTAGAGATGGGCAGAAAATTATACAATTCAAATTTTTAGAGACCTGTACACATTTTAAAGCATCCCTGGGTTTGTGAGTGTTTTATAACTCAACAATTAACCACTAATCTTCAGTTGGAACCTGATGCAAAAGGTCTCAATCTCTTTCTAAACCATGGGGGTATTGTTGGGAAGCCAATTTTTTCTACATAATCCCTCAATAAAAGGACATAATAACAACTTTTACATAGATGACACAATTTCATGAAGCTTATGATTATCTATTTCACAATTATTCTGGCATTATGGCAATCTGTGATGCTTTCTATGTTTAGAGTTGTGGTTAAAGAAACTGAATCGACCTAATTCAACTAACCTTCAAAAATCACACCTTTTTAAGTAACAACTCTAGTGGATGCTTGTCATTGGTGGACACAGAATCCACACGTTCCTCTCGGACTTTCACCTCATCTCACACGGGTGTTCACAATAGGAGCAGATTCCCCAACTCCAGCTTTGATTAGCATAACGCAGTGTGTGTACCCCACTTCCCTGGTCATCGTTATTGATTATGTGACATGCACTGGACCTCAGGCTGAATCAAGAGGACACTTGCTTGGAATATCGAAGCACTGACGCTCTGTGATCATTTTCATCACCAGGAGGTAGCTCAGCTTGCGAACTGAGCTGTTGTCTTACGAGGAATAAAACCACCAAAAGCGTGGAGAAATGGAGCTGCACTGTGGTCGTTCATCTTCTTTTTAAACTTGACCTGCTCTGGCCATTTTCAAAGATAACAATTTCCCTTTATTGTCTAAGCCAATTTGGGTTAGGTTTCTGTCACAGTGGACTGGCTGGTTCCTTGCAGTCTATACTTCAGAAAACACCATTCAAATTAAATTTAATTTCCTTTGCATATGAGGAGAAAGTGGAGAAAAAACATTGATTGTTTAGAACGGCCCTAGAGAGGTTGCCCAGGATCGTGGAGCCCAAAAATAAACTTGATCTCTTAATGGCTTTCTGCATGCTTGCATACGTGTATATATATGTTCGCACCCTCTCACACACAGGTTTCTGATGTAATAAATGACTTTCTTTCTTTCCACCTGCTTCTCTACTTTGTGGCCATTCTAACAATTGATGTAAAATACGTAAGTATCTTTCCCATACCCAAGCAAAATACCTGGGACTCTGTTAGGTTATATTACAAAGGGGAACTAAGCTCCCCCGTCAACTGACCTTGAGACAAGGAGACTGTCCTGAGTTATCTGAGTGAGCCCAAATAATCACAAGAGTGCTAATAAGTGAAAGAGAGAGGCAGAAGAATGTGATCCAAGGGATGGCACAAGAGAAGGACTCTGTGCCAAGGGTGCTGGCTTTGATGATGTAAGGACTGTGGGCAGCTTTGAGAAGCAGGAAAAGTCAAGGACACAGAGCCTGCCTTGGAGCCTCCAGGAGGGACACAATCATGCCAAATCTTTGAGAGTAGCCCAGGGAGACCCATTTCAGACTTCTAGCCTCCAGCACTGAAAGAAAATAAGGATGTGTTGTTTTAAACTACTAAGTTGGTTATAATATGTTATAACAGCAATTAATACAAACTACAACTAGCTTTTTTTAAATTGAGCTTTCTTTTTGCTAGTAGAAAATTTGGCCACTAGGATGAATGCAGGGAAAGTTAACAGGAAGTCTAAGCTTGCTTGACCTGTAAGCAAGTCACTGACACACTTTTTACACATCTTTGGAGCATGGCTCAACAATGAACACAGGAAATATTTTGTTTTTAATAATCATAGAGAAAAATTATTTAAGATTGTCTGAATGATGTCCTTCACTTATGTTCAATACAAAATATCTGATCCTCTATAGCATGTTGCTACGTTATTTTTCTTTTCTATATGACCTCTGGTTCTACCACATTATATAAAAGAAGTATTTGGTTGATATGAAGCATTATTATTGATAGTCTTTTTAAAAATTCACTATTCTGGGGATGTAGCTTAATGGTAGAATGCTTATGTAGAATATGCAAGGCCCTAGGTTTGATCCTTAGCATGAGAAAGAAAGAAGAAAGAAAGAAAAAGAGAGAAAGAAAGAGAGAAAGGGAAAGAAAGAAAGAAAGAAAGAGAGAGAGAAAGAAAGAAAGAAAGAAAGAAAGAAAGAAAGAAAGAAAGAAAGAAAGAAAGAAAGAAAGAAAGAAAGAAAGAAAGAGAAAGAAAGAAAGGAAGGAAGAAAGGAAGGAAGGATTACTCTGTTTTTATAAATAAATAATGCTCGGACAATTTGGTTTTCAACATTCATATATAATGGTCCTAAGTATTTTCACTATTAAGGAATTTTTAAGAATAACTAAAGTTTCTAAAGCACTCACCATGTACTTGACTTTATGCTAAGCCTTGTATGTTTTATCTTTTTTAACAGCTTTACTGAAGTATAGTTGATATACAAAAACTATTCATATTTAATGTACAACTAATACATTTGGACACTGATATATACTATGAAACTGTCACTACAATTAAGCTAGTAGACATCACCTCCAAACACTTCTTTGTGTCTCATTCTGAGGGGTGGGAAGGTAGGAACACAACTGGGATTTACTCTCTTAAATTTTTATGCTCTCCCTACAGTACTGTTAACTACAGGCACTGTGTTGTATAGCAGATCTCTAGATATTACTCATCTTCCACAAGTGAAAGGTTGTGCCGACAGAATAACTCCTCATTCTCCCATCTCCCCTCCCCAGCCTCAGGTAACTACATTTCTATTCTCTGCTCCTACGAGTTTGAAGCCATAGTTATCGTGGCTATCCCCTATGAGGACACCAGGCTCAGACAAGAAAAATAATTTACCTATTACCTCAAAAATAACATCAAATTACAATAACATCAAAAATAACGTAAAATCAATGGGCCTTAAACCCAGCTCTGCCTAACTCCACCACCCAGTCCTCCAATCTATACATATCAAAGAAGTTTGAGCTGGACTATGAACTCAATTTGATCAAGCTGTAGAAGTCCTTTGTAATTTTTGAGCTTTGTTTTCTTGCTTGCTGGGATCTTATTCTTCAGTTTCTTTATTTTTTTTTTTAAGTCTTGGTCTTGGTTTGTACACTCTAAGATTTACCTCTTTAGAAAACAAACTCAAACTCTTGGTTATCTGAGAGCTAAAAATATTTCGGACTGTGATTAATAGAGCTTTACCCATACAGGGCAGAACACACCTGTTTGAATGCAGTTAACAGGAATTTGCAAAGGGACCCTTAGCCAGGCTGAGCACTGGAGGCAGCATCAGCCAGCATGATAGTCCTTCATGAGAACCAGTTTCTGCAAGATGTGGAAAGTAAATACATGCAATCTCATTCTCTCCTATTGCTTGGTTTCCATAGGTCACATGACACATCTGTCAAGTGAAGAGAAAGTGGTTTCCTCGAGAATCTGTGAGCCAAGATCTTCCACAGCCACCTGTCTGTGAGACCCAACTCTAGGGCATTCCACAGACCTGGCATGAGAGCCTGCTTATGGCTGACCATGCAGACAGAGCCTATCTTCACTCTCTTTCAGTGATTCCAACCGCAATCCCAACATAGCCTCCTCTGCCTTGCATCCATTGCTTCAGTTTGTAAGAACAAGAGCTACTCTTCATTGAGCTCCTTTCCTTACTGGACAAGCCAGTTCACATCATATTCTCAATACTCACAGAAAACCTGCAAGGAAGGTCTTCTTGTCTAGTTTTGCAGATGAGGAAACCAAAGCTCAGAAAAGTTAAGTAACTTTCATTAACTCAGCCTACAAACAAGTGTTGAGTACTTAGTACTCTGCTAGGCCCTGAGGACACAGAGAACATCATCGCCCTCAGAGTGCCTAAGGTCTAGAGGGAGTTCATACACAGAAACAGGTAATTAATTACAGGAAATCAAATGTCAGCAGTGGAGAGGGGCAGGGCATAGAGGGCAAAGAAAGTTCAAGAAGCTTCCTGGACAAGGTGAACTCAACCTGAGTTGAATCGAGTCTTCAAGTTTGTATAAGAATAACTTCCCTGAAGAAGTTGGGGGAAGAAAGGAAATTCCTGGGAGACAACAAGGCAAGTAGAGCCATAACCATGAAGGATCTTGATGCATGTAGGAAATCCCATGGAGTTTAATGAAAGGGAAAGTTTAAATGAAGGGAAAGAAAACAAAGGCAGGAACTGAGGCTGGAGATGGAGACAGACAATGGACTTGGGTGGACTTTGCATCCTATGTGATAGATCTTTGACTTTTCTTCTGAAGTTTTAAAGCATTTTAAACTCCATGTTGACAAGAACTCAGTGTATCAAATGAGGAAGACTTCATTCTTTAAAAGCTAGATCTCACGTTAAATGTTCTGGGCAGGGCCGGTGAGATGGCTCAGCGGCGTAAGCGCCTGCCTGGCAAGCGCGAGGGTCCGAGAGGGCCCGGGTTCGACTCCTGGAACCCACATACAAAAAAAGGGCCGGTGATATCGCTCAGCAGCACGGGCACCTGCTGGTGCGCAAGGTCCTGAGGTCGACCCCCGGTACACAAAAAAAAAAAAAAAAAAAATGTTCTGGGCAGAGAGAGCGAGAGAGGGAGAGAGAGAGAGAGAGAGAGGATTTAGGCATAAAAACTTCATACTTACTGACTCCTTAAGATTTGCAGGCAACCTAAGGGAGAATGTGATTTGGTGATAAAACAGCATGTTTCTTTTGTAAAATAATATTCATGCCTGCGTTTTTGTGTTTGCTGTTGTCAAAAGGCTTGCCTGAGAGGGCTGTGCTGGGTCTTGCAGCATTTCTTCTTTGCTCTCTTTTTTGTGGCTACAACCTCTGCCTCAGTATAATCCAGAGACCCAAGAAGTCGCAGACAGCACAAGAGTCCCAGGAAATATGCGCAGTTTGACACCTATGTGCTTCAAAGAGAAAACAGCCAAAATTAAAGTGAATCAGAAAAGGCAAGACCCCGGTGACACATTTTTCTAAATCACCAGCAAAACAGTGGTCAGAGGCTGTCACAGGGGAAAATACCTGTGGCATCAGCAAGTTGATGCTAAAACTATGGTGGCTGTAAGACAGTCAGCTCATAATGTATTCTCATTGTATTTACTGAGTATCCTTATGTGCAGAATATGCCCTCAAAGAGCAAGGTAGATATCTTATTATTTTTCTTTTTCCAGCATCCAGTGCACATCTGTAAGGTAGAATAAAACAAATAATAGTGAGCAAATGAATGGATGGATATTATAAAAGATGAGAATACAAAAAAAAAAGCAGTGCAAAACTCCAAGGAATCTTAGAGATAAATTTGTGCATCCCCCTCTTTTACCAGCTTAGGAAATAGAGGTCGTTAGGCATTTTATTATTCTTATCTATAAAAATCGTCCAGGGCCCATAGAAGCCAGCTGAACTAGAGAAAGAATCCTTGCCAAGCCTCAAAAGAAAAGGGCTCTATAAGCAAAGTGAGTCATAACGACCTCTTCTAATTGTGGGAACCAAACAGTGGCAGGTTGTAAAAGGAAAAGGCGGCATGTTCCCATAAACCAGGGTGTAAGCCCCGGAGACAGTGTGTAACAGGCTCGAGAGTCTTTGCCTCTCTCTGTCTTATCAAACACAGTACCTAGCCTTGGGTGGGTAGCCATGGTCTAGTTAGTAAGAAAAAATGTACAGGATTTTCAAGGGCTTTAAATAACTCAGAGAGCCACTTCCAATCAAAAGATTAATAGAATGCAAGGCAGAAAGGAAGAGGCATCCAGGAGAAAGGATATTGGGCCCTGCTTCGACAGGAGACGGTCAAGAATAGGCAGAGCACCTCTGCTCACCCATCCATCAAAGGCTGCCTTTGGCTTGCTATCCTAGGGACGGGGATGAGCTACAAAAACATCCACTTTCTCCTCTCTGTTTGTGAGCTCAGAAATTTAAGAAAGGCCTGTTAGCCAGTGTTAAAGACGTAGCCCAGTGCCAAGGGGATATTTATTTTCTTTGAATCCATCTGTCCTTTTGAGAGACCAAACATAGCCATAGCTAAAACACCACACTCCATCCAACTAGCTTCCCAGACCAGGTTAGATGACAAGCATAGAAGTTATACCAACAGCCATGAATGCTGAGCTGATCTCTCCTGGCCCAAGCCTGAGCCAGAAAGCTCCAGGAGGGCTCAGTATCCACCAGAGGTGGAGTTGTAAAGAAGCATTTCTCACCTCATTTGTTTCCACACAAGGTTGCTTCTGTTTTCCAGAAATCACCACACCCCTTCACGCACACTGCTTTGGGCTGATTCTTTGTTACACCTGGGCAAGCAGTGCCTTGGTCTTGCTTTCTAACCCCTCTCAGGGTGGGGGCAGGGGCCTCAACAGGAGAAGCATCCTGGGGTCCCCACTTTCCTCTGCCCATGGGATTAGGCTCTGAAAAGAGAAGTGCCACAGGCCTGGGATGCTATAATTATCTAAGCTATTTAAGGATTACGCTCCTGGGAGACTATAATTATCCAAATATTGTTGCATTCAGGGATATTTTACTTACAAGGGAGTGCCTTCATTTTTACAGGATCTTTCAAGGGGGCCTAAAGGGTGTGTCCTCTCTAATGTGGCTCCTAAAAAAAAACCCAGAAATAAACAACTGCATCTGGCATGAGGGTGGGGTCCTGCTGACTCCAACCCACCAAGGACTTTCTGTGTGGGCAGAAATGAACAGGTTTCTTTTTTGTCACCTTAAAAAATAACTATCAGTGATCCTAGGGCAAAACCTGTGGACTTTCTGGGAGACTTTCTTCCTTCTTGGTCCCACTCACCAACCTCACACATACCTCTCTAGCCTGAAGTCTACCTATGCTGAGAAACTGTTAGAGAAAATTCTGGACATTTAAAATACATTCTTCCTGGGGTAATTCACGTCATAATACCACTCTTTCTTGAGTGTTGACCCTTTTCTGTTGCTCCCTTTAAATGCAATGCAATGCTACTTGCTGTAAAAAAAAAAAAAAAAAAAAAAAAAAAAAAGTAGCCCAAAGTGGGGAGAGTGGAGAAAAAGAGGAGGGGTACTATAGTGTGGAAAAGAGATGCTCAAGGAACATCAGGAGCTCCCTTGATTGACATAACTAATGCTTATGCAGGTCTTACTATGTGGTGAGCATTAGTACAAGCACACATAAGTTTGTGTGTGTGTGTCTGTGTGTGTGTCTGTGTGTATCTGTGTGTGTGTGTTACTGGGGATTGAACCCAAGGCTTTCACACTGAGCTACATCCCCAGTTCTTTTTTTTTTTTGATGCAGACTCTCAGTAAGTTGCCCAGGCTGCCTTCAAACCTGGGATCTTCCTGCCTCAGCCTTCTAGGTATTCACCACCACACCAGGCTGGTCATGAGGGATCTTATTCAAGGACTCCTGTTCCTCTGTTGTTCTTCTCAGCTTGGTGGGTCAGGGAAGATCTCTGTTCCCACTAGACATCTTTTTGGGCTGGGAACCACCTGTGAGGGGAGCGCTGATATGGGCTATCTTCCCAGACTCCCAGCAGCACGGGTGGTAGCTAGATAGAAGCTGCTTTGTGGTGAGAGGAGGAAGCTGTATCAGAGGCAGCTAGAGGGTGAGGAGGTACTTCTGGGACACTCCCTGTGCACCCTAGGGGGGAAGACAGTGATGAGGTGAGGCCATTCAGGGCCTGCCTAGGGCACAGCTAACACAGAGGCAGACAAGGCCCCGACGTCTTCATGCATGAACTATTACCTTCCAGTAACCCCAGAGTCCACCCCACATCTTGGGGACTGAATGAGCCCAGGGCCTCACAGGTGCTAGGCAAGTGCTCTACCACTGTGCTATCTATATTCCCAACCTGAAAAGCAACTTCTTTATATTTATATTTGATTGAATACCTAGAAAACTCAAGAAATTCTAGAAAGGGGCAAAAGAAAAAAACTTCCAGAATTAAGTGAATTTTGGTAAAGTGGCTGAATACAAGATAAATAAATATAAGGCAGCAAAAGCTGTTCTCTAGTACAGCAATGAATTAGGAAAACATTCCTTTTTTGTTGTTTTTGTTTTTTTGAGACAGGGTCTTGCTATGTCTGTTTTGTTTTGTTTTGTTTTTTTGAGACAGGGTCTCATTGTATAGTTCAGGTTGGCCTTGAACTCATGGTGACCCTCCTGCCTCAGACTCCCAAGTGCTGGGATTACAGGCATGCAGCACCTTGCCCGGCTGTTTTGTATTTTTCTATTTTGAGATAAGGTCTCACCAAGTCACTAAATTGCCACGGCTGGCCCTGAACTTGCAATCCTCTGGCCTTAGCCTACCAGAGTGCTGGAATTACAGGTGTGTGCCACCGTGCCTGGCTACTCCAAGCATGTTATGTGTCTCAACAGCATCCTTATGGGGTAGGTACTACTTCCAACCCTATTTTACAGATGATGAAGCCAGTAAACAGAGCTCAAGTAACTTGCTCAATGTCATACAGCTTGTAGGTAACAAGATGAGGACCAAAACCCAACAGCCTGACTTCAGCACCCCACTCTTAGCTGTTGTGTCCTGCTGCCTCCTAATCTTGGGGGCTGTCTTGTTGGCAATGGATGAGAAGAGCAGAACAATGAAAGGGCGTGTTTTCTGCTTTCCAGACTTGTATGAGGCACTAGGGAAGAGACACATGTACAAAAATCATCATAGTACGAGATAGAGTATGATAAAAATAATGAAAGCAGCATAGACAACAGCTGTAGAAGCTTGAGAAAAAACAGATTGATTCAGGTGAGGTATTAGGAATGGCTTCAGAGGGGAGGTGGCATTTGACATTCCTACAGAAACAGAGAAGACTGGGAGCCAGACCTCCGTGCAGAGGAGAAAGAGCATCATTACATGCCCTGGGAAGCTGCAGGATGAGGATACAACACACAAAGGAGGCAACTGAGAGGAATGAAGGCACAAAAGCCTGCTACGGTCAGGGTGCACAGAGCAAAGAGATGGCTAACAACAGGGTGGTAAAGGATCCTCTGGGAGGCAAGGAGGTAAGGAAGAAGACAGCCATTGATTCTAGGGTTTGGTCACATTTGGATTTAGAAGACCACAAATTACCTGCTGATTTGTTTTTCTATATCCTCTATCATCTGTCTCGTATTATTTCTGTTGGGCGTTTTTTTCCCTTTGGACAGTGCTGGGGATCAGTGCAGGGTCTCCTGTGTGCTAGGCGAGTGCTCTCCCGCAGAGCCACACCCCCGCTTCTACCTGGTCTAGTATAAGAAACAGCTATGGAGCGCCTTCTTTGGTTATTGAGAACAACCACCCCAAAACTTAGCAGTTTAAAATAGTAACACTCCTTTTCTTGTTCACAATTCTGCCATTTGGGTAGGTCTTGGTGCAAGCAAGCCCTCTGCTCCACACAGCATCAGCTAGGGCAGCTCAGCTGGTCTGCAAGATCTGCTGCTAAGGTGGCCTCACTCACATGGCTGGCCAGAGGGTCGTTCCATTCTCTGGGAGCTCAGTAGGACCTCCTGTCTCCTCCAGCTGACTCAACAGCGCAGTGGTCTAGAGTCAGACTTCTTCTATGGGACTGGCCTCCCCAGAGGGCAAGCCTAGGATCCACCAAGCCTTCTTAGGGCTCAGTCTCAGAGGTTCCTGAACATCACATCTACTGCACACTACTGGTCAAAGCAGGGCAGAGGGCCAGCCCAGAGTCAAGAAGAGTCTACCCGTGGGAAGCTGGAAAGCAGTAACCGACCACTATGTCTGTTATTGGTCAGGTTCAGGACTAGGGACAAAAGGTGTTCAGATGGAGTCTTTAGGAATGAAATCATGCCATTTGCAAGAAAACAGATAGAACTAGAAACCATCATGTTAACTGAAATTAGCCAAACTCAGATAGTTAGCTATTGCATGTTTTCTCTTATATGAGAAACCTAAAACTTACATTAATTAATTAACTAATTAATTGGATATTAGCGTAAACTAGGAGGTAGACTTCTGGAAACAGGGAAGGGGATTAGCAGGAAAGCGTAGGGAAAGGGGAGGGGTACTGGGATTGAAATTGACTGCAATATGTTAAATTAATGCACCAACTTTCCAAAAAATACCCCACCATTATGTAATATTAACATACACTAATAAAATACAATAAAATAAAATATGAGCATAAAAAGATATGGTGTTGCCTCATTGACCCATGTGGTAAAGGTTTCTGTCAAATTAAAAGAGAATGAAGAGACACAACAACTGTAAGTAATCCAGCTAAGACATTTTGGGGCACTGAGGACTTAAATATGGACTTGATATTGGATACAATAGGAAATTAATGCCAACAATCCTAAGAATAATAGTGGTATTGGAATCATGTAGGTGATTATCCTCATTTTTGAGAGACAAATTATGAAGTATTTTCAGGATGAGATATTATTATGACATGTGCCACTTCCAAGTGATTCAGAAAAAAATTTTTGATGGATAGATAAAGCAAATATTGGCCCCATGTTAACCATTTTTTGAGTCTGGATAGTAATAATATGGTTGATCATTATACTATTCTTTTAAATTTTCTGAAATTTTGTGTGATAATAAGTTGGAGATAACAAGGTAATAGCCTAGTTTTGACCTCTCCATTGAAGAGGTTTCCCTAAGAGAAAACCAACCAGAAATGTACGCTGAATGAAATCATAATGAAATGTTTAAGCTCCCCATTGCATGTGCTGACTTAGAAAGTCTGTGTCAGGAAATACTGTTTTTCTACTTCACACTCCTGCCAGAATGCACAAGGCTAAATCTGGACAGAAACTCTCCTGAAGGAAGAAACTTCTCCTGAAGTTGCTGCATCCAGCTGTTCCTGTGCTTTATTTTCTGACTTGCGCTTTTTCTCAGTAGCTTCTGCAGCTGAGGGAAACTAGAACTATCATTATGACAAGGGAAAACCACACAGAACTGAGCGATATAATCAGGAGGTACAGCACAAGTCTTGATGCCGCTGTACCCCCCATCAAAGCTTTCCAGGTTCCTAATATGCATCTAATATAGAAACCACTGCTCTGCCCTCTCATGTCATGAGAAATCTTGCCAAGTAAATAAATGGATAAATGAGTGAATGGTGGAATGAACGAGAGTTGTGGCTTCAAATATGCCTATGCTGATGATACCATGACAAATAAACTGCAGGACTTCCTTGAATATGAATTTACGGTCTTTGTAAATGTTCTTGCGCCACTTAGCTCCAACTCCAAGAACAGCATTGGTTTCTAACAAATAATTATTGAGTGACTAACTAGTGGAATCATGTTATTTTTAGGCCTGACATCTCATAAGCTCTATCCCTATGTATCTAATTGTCTGCTAGACTATCCACATGCACCTCAGACTATGTGCACTGGTCCACATGCACATCGAACTAAAATTTATGAAACTTACCTCATTATCTTTCATGCATAAGTTGAGTTTCTAACATCAGTCTCTCAGACCTGAAGCTCAGCACCTACTTTGTCTCCATGTTCGTGCAAGTCATGAGTATGAACCTTTGCCAAATCCTTTCAACCCCATTCCACAACATCCTTCAGATCTTGGGAAGAGAATACCCACGTGTGAAATACTCTTCCTCCAGGTGCTAGGTGCCGCAAATCGTACTTTATTTTGAAGAGGACATTTTGACTTGTTCTAGACCACTGGGCACTTAAAATGAACAGGGTGGATCTCTGAGTCTCCTAGAGTTTGTCTTTTGTCTCTGGAGCCCACAAACATTGTCAACACTCCAATATACTTGCTACTTCTTGGTAATCTGTTCTTGTAGAATTTTGTAATCCACAGAGATCAGTGTTATATTCTGCATGTCCAGATGGCCAGGTCTCTTTGAACTGTATTATGTCAGAGGATCAGAGTTAATATGGTATAGTGCAAGCCTGTACTCGCCTCCTATTCTTTTTATGGAAAATTTTCAGCTAATAATGGAGAAGGAATAAAGCACCATTTTGAAATCCTTAATAAACAAATGGATGAAGGCAACAATTTTCAATGAATACTAACACAACTGAATAAATTGGTAAAGTGGACTTTATAATGAATGAAAGAGGCAGAAAAAAGACACATCTATTACTTAATCTTAGCACCACTGAAAGAGAAACAACTACACATTATGTGCGTCCTGATATAACAGGATAGGAAGTACGTCCCCTTTCTAACAGTCTGGCCTAAGTAAAATGAACATATATCTGATGACTTCTAGACCTAATGACAAATTCACATTAAAATAAAAGGAATAAAATAACACAGTAAAGCACATCAAAAGAAAACAATCCTCTAGATCTAGAATGTGAGAAATTCTGTAGAACAGATGACCCAGTTCCTTCCACAAATAAACAGCATGGGGCGGGGGTCAGTAGGGTACAAGAGGGTGGACTGTTTGGATGGAAGAGATATAATAACTAAACACAGTATATGGGCTTTGCATCTTAATTAAACAAACAAACTGTAAAAGGCATTTTTGAGACAAAGAAAAATTTTAAGAGTGTGTATCACATGATATTTAGGGAACATCGCTAATTACGATTAGGTGTGATGATAGCATGGTGAAGTCTAACACAATATTCTGGTCAAATGGTATGAAATTTGTTTTAAAACATTCAAGCCCACTAATGCTAATGTATATTGCTTTTCATTCATCTCCCACATTGTCCTGTGTTCCGCTTCCTCCCCTAATGAAGTATAAGCTAATGTGGTAAAATGTAACATCATGTGGCAAAACAGAATCAGAAAGTATATTGCAGATTGCAATATAAAGCACCAGTGAACATTGTAGAAGGAATTAAGGGTTTTTTTTTGGATCAGATGCTAGCAATAGTTTAATCAATTCGTATCTAGTACGAATGTATGGTACTTTTGCTAGTTGAGCTCACACTGAAAGCGGAAAGTTCCATTGCAACATTGATGAACCAGAAATGAACTCAGATGCCTCTCAAGCTTTGAATAACGGCCATATGAATAGATCTTCCTGCCTGTCATTTTGGATTTTTTAAGAAAGTTAGCGGTTGTGAGACATCTTAGTGCAGTATGGCAGACCTTCCCTGAAGAGGGTTTCATGCATGTGTCTTGCAAACGAACACAGGATATAGAAACCAAAATTCCCAGAAATAGAGAATATCTTTGGATATCACTCCATCTCAAAATATCTGAATTGACTCCAAAAGATAATGTGAAACGTTCATATGATATGATCTATTAAAAACCAAGGCCTCAAGAGCAAAACTGATGTGCAAACATTTGAAACCACCACTAACACAATATCCCCCTGCATACCTATATAATTAAACTAAGCTTTGTCGCCCACAGTGTGTCCACAGATTGGAGGCCTTCCTGGGTTAAACCACAGTACTGAAAGGACCTTTTAAGGATCCAAACAAATACAGAATGAAGAAAATTACAGCTCATATTCACTTGTTTTACATAAATATACTTCCATGTATACCCCCATTTAGCAAGTCCACTTTAAGATATTTCGCCACCAATAATAAATGGATAGTTAGGGTGTTATGCTAGGTCAGACTTTCTCAGTATCTGGTGACTTTAAAAAAGAAACTCCAACTGGCTCATGATGAAACAAGAACAAGATTAATACAAAAGATGCGTAGAGACTGATTTCCTTTTGTAACTAAAAACTTTCAGGGCTAATCTGGTTTCAGGCCCAGCTGAATCGGGGGACACAAACATGACATCAGGGCGGTTCCTCTGAATGGCTCTATTCTCAGACGTGCTCTGCCTGGGGTCCCGGCACTCCAGGGATGGGCTGCGGTCTGCAACCCCAGCAAGAGGAAGCATTATACTAAAATGCTGAGGTTCGGTCTGACAAAATGAACATACAACCTATTTTTGTCCCTCCACTAAGAGAATTTGGTTTGTGACATGGGCACTTAATCACCTTGGGCCAATTATGAAGACCTGAAGACTTTTGTTCCTCCAGTTGGCCAGCCTGAGTCTCATGTCCAGCCCTGGATTGGGAAGTAGACCTCTGCCAAAATCATATGACAGTATAAGAGCGATGATACCCAAAAGGAAATCAGAGTGCTGTCACATAAAGCAAGGGGAATAAATGCAGGGCAGTTCATTTACGTTATGCTACACATATAATTTTATGGTTTTGGTACGCAAAAGAAACTGTTGCTAACATCAAGTTATTTTGCTCATTCATAATCTAAGATTATACCATAGCAAAGTAAAGTTTAGACACAATAACACCATTTTTCAGAAAGTTCCCCTGAAAAAGTACTGTACATCATTATAACCTTTCAAGGCATTATAACCTTTTAAATTCTCTGGAACTTGCGGAGGTATAAACCCAGTCTGCCCGTCTCCTCCTTCCATAAGATGTACAAAACGAAGCCTAACACAGGGAAGAGAGGAGAGAAAGGCACAGGGGGAGAACTAACAAACTGTCAGGAACCTCAGTCTTAAAGAAGTGCAGAATTCCAAGTGCCACATGCAGTCTCTTACCCCAGCAGAGGTGCTGTCAGGAACTCGTCTGCAAGTCGCCTTCAGAGTCTATTTTCAGCCCTTGCTGGAGACCTGGGACCCTATCCATTTCATTGGCTGTGAAAGTCCCAGAACTGAGCACAATCCTGGTTCATATTAGGTACTCAATAAATAAATAAAAGCTGCCTAATCTCTTGAGATTGGTTTTTAATTTTGATGAGCCCTTTCCAAAAGAAAAAAAAAAAAAAAAGACTTAGAAAGAATGGCCATGATCAAAAAAATCAAATAATAGCAAGTGCTGGTGAGGATGTGAAGAAAAAGGAATTCTTCAACATTGTTGGCGAGAAGGGAAATGAATACAACCACTATGTAAATCAGTATGGATATCCTCAAAAAATAAGAACAGAAATTACACTTGTCCCAGCTGTCCCCCTTCTAAGTATCTTCTCAAAAGAGTTAAAGTCATCAATTACAGAGATACATGCATAGCCATGTTAACACCAGCACAATTCATAATAGCTAAATCTTGGAAACAGTGTATATGTCCATCAACAGATGAATGGATAAAGCAAATGCGGTATTTATACACAATGGAGCACTATTCTTCCTTAAAGAAAGATAAACTTGAGGCATCCATAGGCAAATGGATATAACTTGAGAATATAATGCTAAGTGAAATAAGTCAGACACATAAGCTTAAATATCACATGGTTTCTCTTATATGAGAAACTACAGAGAGAGAGGGAAAGGGAGGGAGAGAGAGAGAGCACAAAATAGAAAATAGATCAATAGGAATTAAGGAGAAGTTCAAATAACTCCCCGAATTATCTATTCTGTTGTTTCAAAAATATTTTAAGATAAATGCTAAATTGTTTAATTTATACTACTAGCTTCTTTTTTTCATTGAAAAGAAAGTTTGTCCTTTTACTTCTTTGTTTCTTCTTTGTAAAAGCAAAATTTTTTATGTCTGTGACTCATACCATGAGTAACATTTTGGCCATTCTTTTAAGATCATGATATACAGTACTGTATATTAACCATAGTTATTCTCTATTTTGTTATGAAATTGGGTTTTTCTTCATAGAAATAAGAAGGTTTTTATATCTTCTTTATTAATACCTACTTGTATTACATTAAAATAAAAAGTATTTTAACATAGGAAAAAAAGACCTAGTTTTAAGTGGCTTTTGTCTATTTCCAACATAGTAAAGAGGAAAAAAGTTTTGGAATTTTAATAAGGGTGATTCGCATTTGTGTATTGTGTGGGTTTTCCAGCATGCTATCATATATGTTCTCATTTGAAATGATTCTCAGTTGGAGACAGGGCATTAATACTATTGTGATGTGGAAATGGAAGCTCCTAGAAGTTAGGTGCTAAGCGGAAACAGCTATCAAGTAAGTAGCCCCACTAAGATCAATATTTTACTTTTGATCTATAATACATCTGTCTAATCTACACATTGTTGTAACCTATCTGATGTGTAACAGATCTGAAATGTGGATCCACCTGTAGAATAAAGAGTTGAACAAGATTCAGTGATTCTCAAATATTTTATAGCAACGGAACCAATTTTTAAATATAATATTAACCAGAACTCGAATTTAGATAGATAGATGATAGATAGATAGATAGATAGATAGATAGATAGATAGATAGATAGAACTGAATTTTGTCTGGTTGAAGAAGGAGGGAGGCCTTGGAGTCCTGAAGCAACTCTGTTAAATCCTAAAACTACTAAATAAAATTTGATGGTCCTTTAGTTTCCTTCCAGCTCTTGGGAGAGAAGAACGAGAAGGAAGACATCGAGTGCAATGGAGAATATGAATGACCATTATTAGCCATTACTAGTGACCATCTCCATTGGATTTTGGATAATGCTCCATGGATTCCAAGGCTCCATAAACCAATGGGCAGAGCCCTGTCATGGTTAATTTTGGCTTTTGATTTTCAGGGATTCTTGTTTGGGTTGGTTTTTAGAGCTCTACTTCAAGGGGTTGAGAACTATGTTAAACTCCTCAGCCTAATATTAAAATCCTTGCTACCATCACCGACTGCTTCTAGCCTGATTTCCCAACACTCTCCAGCTGTTCAGCAGGGCCAACCCACCCTCGGACCCTTTCAAATGACTTGTATGATTACAGCAATGGGTGGTCCTCTCTTCACGCGTCTAAAAAACTTGGTGATGTTCTTTGGAGCAGGAGGCTCTTGGATTAAGGTTGGAGGGTCTCAAGTGGATTTTCCATTTAAATACTCAGCTAGAGGAAAGGTTGAGAATGCCCTAACTAATGTGCAGAAATACCAAATAATTAGAAGAAAGGAGACAGTGTTAATGAGAAGAACAATGGAAGCAAAATGCTCTCTAAACCACAGAACACTACACAATAAGCAATAAATATGGATGAAATATTTTTTAAATACTCCATGAAAAGTGAATGCAGTGAAAACAGATCAGCCTCGAAACTGTATTCCTACCATCCAATCTGTTTCCAGTAGCCAGTAGTCAAAAGTCAATTTCAACCACAAAACTGACTGCACTAAACCAAAAGTACTAACTCCCCAGTTCCAGGGCCCTCAGCCAAACCCCATCCCTTCCCACCCATCCAAGACCCCAAAATCCTTACAAGTTTTAAACAGACCAAATTTGTCTCTGTAATTTTTTTTTTTTTTTTGTGGGTACCGGGGGGTCGACCTCAGGACCTCGTGCGCCAACAGGCACCCGTGCCGCTGAGCGATATCACCGGCCCCTTTTTCATATGTGGGATCTGGGAGTCGAACTCGGGCCCTCGCGCTTGCAAGGCAGGCGCTTACGCCGCTGAGCCATCTCACCGGCCCTGTCTCTGTAATTTTTGATATGGTTTAATTATGTGTACATTCAATTTAAATGTCATTCAATACACATATATTGAGGGCCCATGCAGTGCTAGACACAGTGTTAGACCCTGAACATTCAGAGATCGGGGGACTGTGGCATCTCCCAAAATAGGGCCAGGTTTAATGGGATAGAGTGACACGTAAACAACGACATTTGTAAGGAAGGCCATGATAGAAGGTTCCATGGGAGCTCCACAGAAGAGGCCCTTAACTTTGCCAAGAGACACACTCCAAAGAGAAGGACTTCGAAATGGAAGGTTAAACAGGAATTTCAGATGGGCATGGATAAAGAACATCTCAGGCTCAAGGAGTCACATGTGCAAAGGTATCTAGGCTTTGAAAAACAGAGCCTTTCTGGACAACTAAGGGAAAGCCATGGGGATGGAAGGCACAGAGCAGATTCAGGAGGGCCTCCATGCCTTTTTGAGATTTTTATCCCATGGGCAATGGATAAATCAGAAAGTGTGGTGATCTGATTTGTTTGCTTTGCTTGTTTGTTTTATTTTTGAGTATGGAGAATGGATGAGACTAGAGCCCATAAGACTAGTTTAAGTGGTTTTAGCCATGTAGTCAACATGACTCAGGGACACCCACATTTCCTTTCCTTCCTGAGCTCACGGGAGAGCCCCACTTCTCAGCCATCTTGCAATTGAAATGAGAAGTAACATCTGTCTGTTCAAGGCTGAGGCATTTAAAGAGCTGGCAGCAGCTCTATATTTCCTTTCTGTGCTGTAGTGACCTTGGAAGGTCACTGTTGAGAAGATACTGATAAAACAATAAAAATTAAAAAGATGGAGAAATCCTAAAAAAGCTCTCCAACACCCCCCCCCCGGCTTACCTCTGCAAACAGCACCAGCATCTTCATGAACAAGAAATAAACTTTTAGGCTGGGGGTGTAGCTCAGTGGTAGAGCACTGGCCCAGCATGGGCAAAGTCCTGGATTCCATTGCTAGCACCACAAAAATACATAAATAAACAAACAAACAAACTTTTGCTTGCTAAGACTTTAAGTAAAAGACTTAATGCCTATTACCAAAGAAAGACTTTGTCTGTTAAAGGGACAGGGGCTGAGAAACACTGACAAATCAGAGGGGAGACAAGCCAACGTTCAGCTGGGAGTGAGACTGGATGGGGAGACTGTCACAGAGGGAGTCATCTGGAAGGTTTCATGGAGTAGGTAGCCGCTGTTAGAGTCCTGAAGATTGTCAAATTGAATTTGAAGAGGTCATGGAAGTCATTACGCAAGTGGTTGAAAGGAGCATCGCACACAGGCCTGCTTTAACTGGGAAATGCTTGACTTCTCACGGAGCAGGAATCTATAAAAGGGCGGTGATAGCTCAGGTTCCATCTGATTGTTTTTCCAAGTGAGGAAGCTCGAGCCTGGTTTGTTTTTTTAACAAACCATATTTTTAGTGGAGTCCATTATGAATCTTACATTTTTCAAGCTGTCTCAAAGCTTATTTTATGTTGACATATTTCAAAGCTTGCAAAATTCTTACTCAGGCCGAGAAGGGAGTTCAAAATGAAAGGAAAGTGCATAGACAAGAGCATTACTTCATAGCCCATTTAAGAAAAGAGAGCTCAAGAGAGACATGCTCTTGAGTGGAATCCCTCACGTTATCATCCTGCTATTTTAAAACACTCCTGTTTATACTAGGCCCTGCTTGGTGAGAATTCATTGCAAACCAAGTGGCCACCTTCTGCTCGGTCCCCTCTTCAGAGCCTTCTTTAAGTCACCCATTCTGCCTGCCGCAGGACACATCCAGAAGCACAGCACACAGGGAGCCCTGAGGACCAATCCTGCTATCTCTAGGTCCTGTCACCTCACATACTTCAGGGCGAAGCAGACACCCATCGACTTGGCTCTCTTCATTCATTTCAACTTCCAATACCTGCTCCTAATTCACTTGTTCGATCATTTATTCAACCCATGTTCAGTGAGAAATTGCCACATACAGATCATAATACACCCTGATTTTGGAGGGAGCCTCTCAATAAGTTGTTTTTGTTGTTGTTCTTGCTGTTGTTGTTATGTGTGGGATGGAACCAGGACCTTGCATACGCTAGGCAAGTGCTGTACCACTGAGCTCCACTCCCTGCCTCAACTACTTACTTCTTGTCAAATACCAAACTAAAGTGTTAGCCATGGTTGAATTCATCCCCCTTTTCTTTCACAGAGTTAGCATCAGTGCTGGGACCTCCCAGAGATCCAGTAACTCCTCTGAAAGTCTATCAGCTCACTGGTCTGTTCATTTGGTATTTGGTCACCTTGGCTTTTCACACAAAAGAAACGGGAGAGAAAAGTCATTCATTCTCCCCTTGCCAGCATACTGCTTGGGGTTTTACTTAACCATCAAAACTCAATTAACAAAAATTGTAACCAGGCTTAGTGGCCTGAATAAAACTTACATAAAAGGAGCTCTCAGAATGAAGGAAATGTGGGGCCGGTGAGATAGCTCAGCAGCATAAGCGCCTGCCTGGCAAGCACAAGGTCCTGAGTTCAACTCCCAGAACCCACATACGAAAAAAAGGCCGGTGATATCACTGAGCGGCACGGGCACCTGCTGGCAAGCACGAGGTCCTGAGGTTGACTCCCAGTACCCACGTTAAAAAAAAAAAAAAGGAATAAAGAAAATTTTCCTCCTAAAACTTGATAACTCGCAGGCTTAATTTTGTAGTGAAAGAGCAGGAGCAGTGATTTCTTTCTCTTCCTCCATTCAGCTTCCGAATACACCTGGGTGTGGTATTAACTGGTAGAGAGATTGAGGTCGGACCCCAGAGTAGAAACTTGCTCCTCTTTAAAGGCATTGGCTCAGTAAATCAAAATACTAGCTTATCATAAGAAACAGTATTGATTTATTTTTAACTATTCTCATTTTCATGAGATCTATAAATCCATACATAATTTCATACCATGACAATAAAATACACTAATTTTGCAGAAAATCTAACAGAGACGACCAAGGCTGACTAATGTAAAAATGGGTGATTAAGGGTGCCCTCCTGATGTGCCCTATCCCTTGGCTTTTCTAGTACATTTTATGGTTTGTTTTATGTAGGATCTGACTTATTTGTAGGCATTGTTTTCTAAAGTGAAAAACATTTATTTGGGTTTGTTTGCCAAAGAATTGCCTTGCAAAGTGTACTGCTGTTCTTGGATATTTGATTGAACCAGCATCATCCTGTCTTAAAACATCACAGTATCAAGCAGACTTGACGTGTGGCACCAAAGCGCTTGCTCCTCTCCGGCTGCACCTCACCACCAACAAGCATTTGTCCATGTGTCACGCTGCAACTTCAGCAAACAAGAGCCAATGTCCCTCTGAAAAATAACTCAGACACTCTCCTCACACACCAAAGTTTCAAAATCTACTGTTTTTTGTGGGCAAAACTTTTGCACCCCCAGAAAACCCAGCATTCTTATTTTCTGCTCCCTGAGCAAAGTGTTTTCCCTGGAATTAGCAGCTGAAAGTGAGTGTCGATGGGTGGAACTGGAGACTTCCTAATGTCTTGTGGGGGTGTGTTAAAAATGGCACAAGATCTCTAGGATTCTAAGAATCAGACAAGAATTTATGTGCAAACATGCTCACTACAACACTGCAATTGCAAAGGAAAAGGGAAGAAAAACAAGGTGCTCAAAATCAGGAGATGGTTGTGTAAATTACATTATCATTCCCTATGATGAAATATGATGTACCCTTTAAAATTAGGTCAAAAGAGAATTTAAGTGGAATGGAAAAATGAGCATTGCATACTAAATTTTAAATATCACTATTCAAAAATCATATGTATTGGATGGTCTCTGCTATGTGCAGAAATAGAAAAGAAACTTCCTAACCATTATAGGTTAACGTGTGTGTCATTGTGATGAGGTGGCAGTGGGGGTGGAGATGGAAGCTGGGAATAATTATTCTCTTCTTTCTCTTTTTTATATTTTATAAATTCTCCATAGTTGGCATGCATTCTTTTCACATTTTGTTGCTGTTGTTGTTGTTTAAATATTAAAGCAAAGAAATAAAACAGAATTTGCCATCCTGGAACTCTGCCTAGTCGTCACCATGACAGCGCGATTTCTAGTTTGTTTTAAGATTGTTTGTGGGGCCGGTGAGATGGCTCAGCGGCATGAGCGCCTGCCTTGCAAGCGCGAGGGCCCGAGTTCGACTCCCGGAACCCACATACGAAAAAGGGGCCGGTGATATCGCTCAGCGGCACGGGTGCCTGTTGGCGCGCGAGGTCCTGAGGTCGACCCCCCGGTACCCACAAAAAAAAAAAAAGATTGTTTGTGATCCGCAGATTGCAGTCACTTTATGCACTACAGAAAAGATGGAATTTGGGGGAGAGACATAAAGTACTTTAACTTGTGTTTGCTGTTTTGAGTTTTCTGTTGTGTTGTTTTGTTTTGTTTTGTTTTTTGGTTTGGTTTGGTTTTGACATGTAGGTTTGCATTGTTATCCAGGCTGGCCTCAAACTCCTGAGTGCACCACCACACCGCCTGTACTGTTTCACATACACTACATGGCAGGGCTGCGGGTATAGCTCGGTAGTACAGTGCATACTTAGCATGCATGAGGTCGTACGTTTAATCATCAATAAAAAAGTAGTAATAGTAGTATAATAAAATAAAGTACTGTACACGGGGAGTGAGGAAAGAATAATCTAAACAGAAAACATCACAAAGAGCAAGTTGTGAGGACGCCACAGTAGCCTTGTGTGATATCAGGCCAACACTGGCAAGTTCTGAAATCACAGCTAACACCTACATGTCTAAGAAAAATATCCTGAAAGTGCACATGCTTCACTCATGTACCCCCAGTGGTAAAAACCTTTTTAAAGGGTATCTGATTCCAGGATTTCCAAAGATGGACCCTCTTACTTAATGCTTAAAGCGATCAAATAAAGCTTGACAAACTCCCATACTATAAATAACCCTTCCCACCCTTTCCCTACTAAGATAGGCAAATAGACACTGGCTAGCAGAGAACATGAGCTTTGCCAGGCCTCTGAGAGCAGTCAGAAAACACACAGCAATGAGAATTAAGCAACTGAGTCCCGAGCCTTGTTCCATATTCTCCAAGATAGGTGAGAATTTCCTACGAGCAAAAAGAATGAATGAGTTGAAGTAGATAATGACTTAAAAAAGAAATACTCTGTTCTTAAATCTGCTGTACCTCTGGATCATTAGATTATTTTTTTTAAAAAAGGAAAAAACAGAGAAAGTAAAACATGGAAAAGAGGCCCCTTGTGGTTACAAAAATCACATAGCTATGTTATGAGGACCAATAAAACTATTAGCTATTGGCCCAAAGCCAAGAATCCATTAATGACAGACTGGTATCTATCCAGGAATGTAAAATGTTTTACTAAATAAACAGTAGAGCAGGAAACATCCAACTTCTGTCATTATGTAAAATTCAACTGTGATTCTATCCTGAAGTGGAACAGCAAGCAGGCCGGATCAAAAGGACAAAAAGAAGTAGAAGCACCAGCAGCAGGTCCCTGGTGCCAAGAGGAACCAAAATTAAAAGAGTCCTACAAAGCCTGGTATAGAAAGCATAATACTATTGTTAGTGTTAGTGAACACAGTCGTGGCATTTAAAAACCAAATGAAAGGAGACACTTGTTTAGAAGGAAGTGGAGTTAGCCACCTGGGATAATAGTAGGTAATTAAACTATAATGACTGATTTTTACAGCTTTTCAAGGCCATACAAACAAAAGATTAAGGCTAATTGAAATATGAGATTAAAATAACGATTACTATTTGTTACTTGAGGCTAACTACAGCTTTCTCACACATACATACATATTTCTTTGGTATACTGAAATCTCGTGGAAAAAATACCAACAAATATGCTGCAAATTCCCTGAAAGCATAAAGTAATAAGAAAACAGCATAATTCCTCACTACTCTTAAAACATTTCAGCCTTTGTACGTGTCCCATAACAGTTAGGATTTCTTACATGAACTTTATGCTCATATAGACTACAGGGAATAGTTTTCAATCTGCATTATGCTTAAATCAGCATTAGCTTCCACCAGGATTGAAAACTTTATCTAACTGAAGAACCAGTTAGGGAGGTTTATGGAGGTTATAAAAATTTCAGTGACATTCAAATATTTTAAGACACACAGGGTAGCCTCGAAACAAGTCATCTGGACTAAAACAGTCACTTTTAACTAAAGAATCCACAGCTTGATATTTCCCCCTACAACCTCCTCCTCTCTCCTGACATGAATCTATTGTATAACTTCTATACCCTCTGGAAGGCTTTCAACCTGGGGAAGCCAAAACAAATGTAAACAAACAAACAAACAAAAATGACGAGGCCTGAATTATACTTTGAAAAACACTAAGAGTCTGTGATGAACCAGTCCAGGCTTCTCTATTTGTAAGACTAGACCTTTTTCAGGATATAGTTTTTCACCATCAGATGAAAGCTCAGTCATATATTGTGTGGCTCAGGGAAAATAATAAAGCCAGGGACAGCCTTCAGACTTGAGGATATGAAAAGAATCAGAAAACAATCACAGCAACAGCCCTTGCTGCAACCTGACAGCCAAGTTCAGCCCATTGAGAAGCTCGGAATTCCAGGGGTAGCTCTTCAGAATGCCAGGGTCAGTTCTGGAAAGTAAGACCCTTGGTCTTTCCAATATCACTACCACCTGTAGAAATGTAGACTTAGAATGTGTCTGCAGGATGACACTAGCAAATGTCACCACAATGACACCACTCACCCTAACCCTTCTGACATTGTCCTTACCTGCATTATAAAGTCCAGTTTTCATTTTTTTTACAAGATAGAAAGAAATGAAGCAGGAAAAGTCCACTTCCAAAATCCACTTACTAAAAATACCTTTTTAGCACAGTACTAATTCAAGCAAGCACTTTAATTAACTGGAAGAATATGTTCTGAAATAAATGAAAAATTTGCAATGACAGAATTTTAAAATAAATACACCTTTATTTCAATAGACTAACTGAATAAATAAATTAATTAAATAAATCCGTTAGAGATTAGAGAACTTCTGTAAATGCATGGAATCATAATCACAATTTCCATTACTTGGGATTCTATAGTGTTTTGTTTTGTTTTGTTTTGTTTTGTTTTTGTTGCAGTCTACCTTTAAAAGAATGAATCAACTCACAAGACCATAAATCTGCACTAGAAAATATTTTTACAACTTCCATACACCCATCATCTACTGACCAGTGCAGAGAATCATTATTTTTCAGAATGACATTCTTGAGAAATTAAAATATTCTTAAATTGAATTCAGTTTCCATAGTAACTGAAACAAAAAATTAGAAAATATTGTTATAACATTTAACAACAAAAAAGTCTTTGTGATACAAACAATTAAATGACCCAATCAAGACTTTACCATCCACACCAATATCCTCAAAAGCAGTTTGTTCTCTGCAATTTGATTTACACTATTATTTGCTTAGCAAACCCCTCATTCAACAGCAAGGGCATATTTAAACCCGGTTCAGATGAATTATCGCGAAGTCTAAATTAGGAAACTCTTAACTGATGGGCTTTGACTATATTTAGAAAACTCTAGCCCACAGTTCATTTTCACAAAAGCTCTCCTACCTATTGCTGGTAACGATCATTAACTAATTTGACGCTAAAGCTGAGGGACACATGTTACCAGGTACTGCAACATCAGCATGATAATAGCTAAAAGGTATTTCCATAGCTTGAATCTGTAAGAATGATTTTCCTAAAAAATAAATTCAGAAGTGGAGGAAATATTTTTGGCATACTGCAACAGTACAGAATTGGCAGTAATTAGTAAAAGAGGAAAGATTAGGCTAGATCTGGAAAATCTCAGGACAAAAGTGCCTGAGATTAGAAATAAAAGCAGCTTTGTTATTTGAAACAACAAAAAGACATAACATAGTGACCTGTATATTATAGATAAGGTTTGGTAAGCCAAACACATAAGATTTTTTACATTCTCCTCATCTGAGATCTAATTATTAGATTAAAAAAATATAAACTAATTGAGCAATTTTGCAATGTACACCCAGAAGCCACTAAAGTAACATCATGTGAATAGAGTTCAATCCACAGGTTTGGAGTTTTTCATCATATAAATTAAAATACGCATAAAAGATGCATGCTAGTGCCACAGACAGCAGTGTCTTTCTTGGGTCTTGGTTTTGTGTATTCACACACACACACACACACGCCAACAACCCGCAACAGTATCCTACAGACAGATAAATGCTCAAAGTAGGGAATGGAAGGTGGAAAAGTGATAAAGTCCTTATGACTCTCTTAAATGGAGTTAAGACCTATTAGGTCAAACCCTGCTGGGTAAATAAACTGCTCCCTGGTGTAAATTAGAAACTTTTGGAGGTGCATTAACTTTTTCAGGCCCCAAAGGTACTGTTTAGTAAATTACTATTCCAGTGAACTAAATGATACCCTAGGGGCCTGAAAGAGTTAATGCACCTTCAAAAATGAGCAATTTACTCTCTTCTCACCAGTAGGACATCGCACACCTGCACACCCTTGCCTCCCCGGCAGAGTGAACTCAGTGAACGCTGACCGCATTCATTCCTTCATTGCTTCCTCCGTTCACTCGCCTACAGTTTTGCTTTTTGTTTTGTTTTGTTGTTGTTGTTGTTGTTGTTGTTGCTGTTTTTGGTACTGGGAATCAAACTCAGGACTTCGTACTTTCTGGGTAGGCGCCGTGCCGCTGAGCTGTACCCCCAGCCCTCGCCTACATTTTTGTTTTTGTTTTGTTTTGTTTTGTTTTTTTGTGGTGGTTGTTGTTGTTTTTGATACCGGGAATCAAACTCAGGACTTTGCACTTTCCGGGCAGGCACCGTGCCGCTGAGCTATACCCCCAGCCCTCGCCTACAGTTTTGAGCTCCAGCTCTGGTGAGGTGAGTTCTGGGCACCAGGAAGACAGAGTGAAAAGGACAAACAACAGAAGGACAAACAGCCTTTCACAAAGGTGACATTCTCATGGGGAAGACGACCCCCACAAAATTAAACAAAGACAGGCATCACAAGTGACACCTGCTATGGAGAAGATAAAACAGGGTGATGTCTTTAACTCTTTCCAAAAGATACCTAGAAGGGTGTCTTAGTTACTTTTCTCATTGCTGAGACAAAATACCCGACACCCAAAGTTAAAGGGGGAGGGTTTATTTAGCTCACAGTTTGTGGAGGTTTCAGTCCGTAATCGGCCAGTTCCAAGGCAGGGTGGCACATGGCAGAGGGGCAACAGTCCATGCCAGCAGAAGACAGCAAAAGCAACAAAAGAAGAGGAGACAAGCCTCTTTCTGTCCTTTGGATTGTATCCAGTCTACTGGGATTAGGGCAGTGCCAATCCAATCAGTGGACTGATATACAGCAATCACCCACCCTTAATCCCAGCATTGCACTATGAATCAATCACAGACTCTAGATTCAGCCACCTCTGAAAAAACCCTATGACCACATGAGGCTTTCAGGGGACATCTAGACTCAAGCCATAACAAAGGGGAATAGTTGAGTCTAATGGAATTTCTAGTTTTAGTTTTTTGAGGAATCTCCATACTGATTTCCATAGTAGTTGTACCAGTTTACATTCTTACCAACAGTAGAGAAGGGTGCCTTTTTTCCCCCACATAAAGATACATTTGAATCATTTGTAGGGAAATGGATGCACCTTGAGACTATAATGTTAAGTGAAATAAATCAGACACATAAGCTTTAATATCACATAACTTCTCTTCTATAAGTAACCCAAAGTATAAATAATTATTTAAGAAGATAGACAATAAGAAATAGAGAAATCAATATTTTGCAAATGGAGAGTGGATCCAGAGATGACTGAGGGGTGAGAGAGGGGAGGGGAAGGGGAATAAAAAGAATTAAGTGTTAAGTGCAGGTACTTACCCCCTAACATGAATGGAAACACTATGTAGTGCAAACATGTACTAATAAACTTCTTTAAAAACCAAGGTGATGAGCTAAAAGGAGCCTGTCAGCTACTCCCCAGGGGCTGTTAGACACTCTGTCAGAGGAGAGTGGAGAGGGAGACACAGAACATTTAGGGGGCAGCTATAATTACAGACACCAACAGCCTCCCATGCAAGGCAAAAGGAGCCTGTTTAAGGAAGGAACAGATCAGTGCACCTGGACGGAGGGGGCATTAACAGCCAGGCAAAGGGAAGGTCAGTTACCCACTGTGGGCCACAAACCCCCATCCCTGGGAAGTTCACTTGTAGAAAACAATCTGAGGAGAAGAGAGATGCTGTAATTTTTCAAAATTAGAAGAAAGAAAAGAAAGTACCTTTGAACTGTTGGTGGGGCTTGGGCAGAGCTTTCAGGAAGGAGATCATGAGCTGTAGGATGTTGCAGAGGGGACGTTACATGGTCACAAACAGTTTTAAAAAGAATCCATCCTAACTTTATTCTGAGTCAAGGTTCTCCAGAGACAGAAGAGGGAGGGAGAGAGAGAAAAGAGAGAGAGAGATGCATAAGATTGGTTAGCCAGCAGACTGGAGACCCAGGGAAGAGCTGATGTCACAATTCACCCAAAGGCCCAAGGCTGGAAGAATTCTTTCTTGCTAGAGGAAGTCAGTATTTATTCTGCCCTTCAAATGAATGGATGAGGCTCACCAACACCCACTTCATGGAAGGCAATTTGCTTAGCTCAAAGGTCACCTATTTAAATGTTAATCTCATCCTGTCCATTACAGCTTCATAAGAGGAAAAAAGACTGGACAATCTGTGTTAGGAATATGGGCCCAGCTCAGCACTTCAGGGTCAAGAACACCCATTTGGGGGCCTCACAGAACCCACACCAAGTTAGAGCCTGAGGGTCCCAAGGCGATTCTGCAACTCTAAGGTCAGACATCTATGAAGCCTGAAACTCACAGCCTCTGCTATTCTGACTTCGGAGTCAGCCAGATCTGGGCTTGAATTTTGGCTTTGTCACAAATAGCCACATGATTTTGAGCAAGTAATTTAATTTTTGAGCCCTAGTTGTCTCACCTATAAAAGGGACAATAATAGCAACCACCTCATGTGAGAGAGTTCATTGAGGACTATAAAATGAGACAATGCAAATGGGAATGCTTGCACTGGGCCCAGTTCATGGTGAGCACCCAATAAACTCTAGTTCTAAATGTTCACTGAAGAGTCACTGAATCACTGTGCATGTATATCCATATATGTGTGCACGAGTGTGTGTGTGTCTGTGTATGTGTGCACATATGTATGTGAGTTTGCACACACAAGTGCAGTGGGCAAGGCCAGGGATATGTGCACAATAAAATTCCCCCACACGAGTCAGGAAATCATAATTCCCTCATTGACCCACTATATTTCAGCAACCAAGGAAAGAAGACATTTCTTTAGAGGAAGAAGACATCCCATGCCTCAGAGAGGCATCCCTGTCACTTCCCCTTCCCCTGCCCTTCTTGCTTCTTCCTCCTCCTCCAAATGTTTCTGAAGTCTCCTTTTCCCTAGAGGTTTCAGGAAACCCTAAAGGCCCAAACATTTGTTTTATATCCAGGAAACGGAAATAAAGCATGATAAATTGATTTTCTCAAGGGTACTGAGGGAGTTGGCTGCAGATCTTTTTGACTTATCTGCAGAGAAAATGGGAAGTAAATAACATTTTCTAAATATTTCTAAGTAATTCAGAGAAGTAATTACTAAATAATAATTCAAACTTGATGTCAAGCACCCACATAAATCAAGTATTTATAGGTAGCTTAATAGTAAAACCTAATAATAACATACCTGTAAAATCAACATCTTGCTGCTAAAATACCACCAATAAACATGATGGGCTAACTCCTACTACTTGTTACCCAAGACATGTCTGAATAAGGATAGGGCCATAGGTCTCTCCCCTGGGGTCACTTGCATATTTTTCAGTAGCCAGTGCCTTGAAAGGGAGAGTCTCTTTGAATGAAGAGAATAAATACTCCATGCAAGTCGCATCAAGTTGGGTCAGGCAGCACACATTACCTGGTCCTGCTGCTCAACTGAAAGTGCCTACACACCACAGGCCAATCCCAGCCAGGTTTTGTCCTAATTGGTCTGGCTTGCTTTGTTACATGCAAGGCAGCCAATGCAGAAGCCACTCCACATGGGACAGCTTTCTAAACAAGCCACCTCATATAAAAGCAAGAGGAAAAGACAATTACTCCCAAGAATTGAGTACTGCATTCAACAATTGCCTGTAGGTAGAGTCAATCGAAGAAAGCAATGGACAGCCAACTCATCACCAACCAAAGGCAATGTGATAAGATTTTTTTAAAAAGTATTCTGATACAGTTCTTTAAAGAAATTAGTATCTAGGATCAGGCTGTATTAACTCACAAGTACTTTATTACAACCACCAGAAACTGATGCTTTGGGCTCTGGGTCTCAGCTATGTCACTGGGCTCTGTATGACTTCAAATACCAATGTTTAATGAAGAATACAATGCATGGCTCAAAGATATCAGACTTCAGGCATTTTCCTACTCAAAATAAGCCCCTAAGATATAGCTAGGCTAAGGGTGGTGATAATCAGTTAGTGTGCCAACTATTAAATAATGGAATCAAAATCCAAGTTTTTGCTTTCTGACTTCAAAACCAATGCTCTTTCCACTAGACTACACTGCAAATAATTGTACATTTTGAAGGCCAGAATCTGTGTGAAACAGGTGTGTGCATGTTCGCCTGTTCATGTATGCACATCTTTATATGCACAACAAAAACACAGTCAAAGAGGAGTAGAGGTATGCAATTATTATAAGCCATAAGTGGTGTCCACATTTAATCTGAATTTGGGGGACTGAAACTTAGTTCTCGTCACCTCCTGGGAAACATGTTTGACCTTAATTTGCCTGGTATCTGTTGGTACCCCAACCCTACCCCCACTATTTCTTGTCTGGTTTCTTTGTGCTGTTTGATTATTTTTTAATGAACACAAATCACTTTTATAAAGAAAAAAAGACATAAGCCACCACCACAAAACAGACTACTTAATTTAGCCAATCAAAACTCTATAAATGGGGCCGGTGAGATGGCTCAGCGGCTTAAGTGCCTGCCTGGCAAGCGCGAGGACCCGAGTTCGACTCCCGAATCCCACATACGAAAAAAGGGGCCGGTGATATCGCTCAGCGGCACGGGTGCCTGCTGGCGCGTGAGGTCCTGAGGTCGACCCCCCGGTACCCACAAAAAAAAAAAAAAAAACTCTATAAATGAAAATAATGATGAAAGAAAAAAGTCAAGAAATTTCTAAACTTAGATACATCAGAATCTAATCTAATGCTTCCTACCCTTTCCAATATCAATATCAGAAGATCATCTATACCTACTTTGAAAACTTGTATTCTAATAAGATGGAAAATGCAGAAGAAATGGACAGACTCCTAGATACATATGAATTACCAAAGCTCAACCAAGAAGATATAAAAATCCTAAATAAACCAATAACAATCAATGAAATCGAAGATGTAATTAAAAACTTCCCAACAAAGAAAAGCCCAGGCCCTGATGGATTCACTGCTGAATTCTACAAGAAATTTAGAGAAGACCTAACACCACTACTTCTCAAACTCTTTAATGAAATTGAAATGGAAGCAATACTCCCAAATTCATTCCTGGAAGCAAGCATTACCCTGATACCAAAACCAGAGAAGGACCCAACTAAGAAAGAGAACTACAGACCAATCTCCCTAATGAACATAGATGCAAAAATCCTCAATAAGATACTGGCAAACAATGCAGCAAATCATCAAGAAGATTATACACCATGACCAAGTTGGATTCATCCCAGGGATGCAGGGATGGTTCAACATACGTAAATCAATAAATGTAATACACCATATTAACAGAACTAAGGACAAAAATCATATGATCATCTCAATAGATGCAGAAAAAGCTTTTCACAAAATCCAGCACCCATTCATGATAAAAACCCTACAGAAAATTGGAATAGATGTTCTTTATCTCAATCTGATAAAAGCTATCTATGACAAACCAACAGCCAATATCATATTAAATGGACAAAAACTGAAAGCCTTCTCTCTAAAATCAGCAACAAGACAAGGATGTCCACTGTCCCCACTCTTATTCAACATAGTCCTGAAAACTTTATCCAGAGCAATTAGACAAGAGAAAGAAATAAAAGGAATTATGATTGGAAAGGAAGAAGTTAAATTATCATTATTTGCAGACGACATGATACTCTATGTAGAAGACCCCAAACACTCCACTAAAAAATTGCTAGATTTAATAAGCAAATTTAGTAAGTGTAGCTGGAAAAAAGTCAGCACTCAAAAATCAATAGCCTTCCTGTACACCAATAACAAACTCACTGAGAGAGAAATTAGGGAAACAACACCTTTCACAATCACATCTAAAAACATGAAATACCTAGGAATCAATCTCACAAAGGAAGTAAAAGACCTCTACACTGAAAACTACAGTACTCTGAAAAAGGAGATTGAAGAGGATATCAGAAAATGGAAAGATATCCCTTGCTCTTGGGTTGGAAGAACCAATATAGTGAAAATGGCCATACTTCCAAAACTATACAGATTAATGCATTTCTGATCAAAATCCCAACAACATATCTCACAGAATTAGAGAAAACAATCCTAAAATTCATCTGGAACCAGAAGAGACCTAGAATAGCAAAGGCAATTCTGGGCAACAAAAGCAAGGCAGGGGGCATCACAATCCCTCATTTGAAATTATACTATAAAGCTACTGTGATAAAAACAGTGTAGTATTGGCAAAAAAACAGACCTGAAGATCAATGGAATAGAATAGAAGATGCAGAAACAACTCCAGACATACTAAGCCACCTTATATTTGACAAAGGTGCCAAACACATTTACTGGAAGAAAGATAGCCTCTTTAATAAATGGTGCTGGAAAAATTGGCTCTACACATGCCGAAGATTAAAATTAGACCCATATCTTTCACCGTGCACTAAACTAAATTCAAAATGGATCAAAGAACTAAATATTAAAACAGAAACATTAAATCTCCTGGAAAATAGAATAGGTAAAACTCTTGAAGACATTGGTGTAGGCAAAGACTTTATGAATAAAACCCCCATGGCACAGGAAGTATCACAAAGAATCAACAACTGGGATCTCATCTTATTAAAAAGCTTTTGCACAGCAAGAGAAACCACCAACAGAGTGAAGAGACAACCCACAAAGTGGGAAAAAATGTTTGCCAGCTGTTCCTCAGACAAAGGATTACTATCGAGAACATACCAAGAACTCAAAAAAATCAGACCTCCCAAATTTAAAGACGCAATCCAAAAATGGGCATCTGAGATGAATAAACACTTCTCAGATGAAGAAATACAAATGGCAAATAAATATATGAAAAAATGTTCAACATCACTAGTCATTCGAGAGATGCAAATTAAAAGAACATTGAGATTCCATCTCACCCCAGAAAGAATGGCTGTTATCAAGAAGTCAACTAATAACAAATGCTGGAGGGGCTGTGGGGAAAAAGGAACCCTTCTCCACTGTTGGTGGGAGTGTCGACTGGTACAGCCACTGTGGAAGTCAGTGTGGAGATTCCTCAGAAAACTAGGGTTGGAGGTCCCATTTGACCCAGCTATTCCCCTTCTGGCATCTTTCCAGAAGAATTAAAAACATCATACCACAGCGATATATGTGCACCCATGTTTATAGCAAGACAATTTGTAATAGCTAGATCGTGGAAAAAACCGAAATGCCCATTAACTGAGGAATGGATAAAAAAGATGTGGTATTTCTATACAATGGAGTACTACTCAGCCATAAAGAAAGATAAACTGGAAACTTTTATAGGTAAATGGATGCAACTCGAGAAAATACTCACAAGCGAAATAAACCGGATGCACATTTGTAAACATCGCATTGTCTCCCTAGTATGAAAATGCAATTTCACTGTGACTATTCCATTCCTTAGTCTTCTATTTTTACCTAGCTTTTACATGGCTTAATCTTATACTGAGTAATATTTTTTCTCCAAAAGGTATTTGTACATTCTCTAATGCTTGAGTTTGTTAATACATAAGAATGTTTACTTGTTGTCTTTAAAAAAATAATAATTAATTAATTAATTAATTAATTAAAAAAAGAAATTTCTAAACTTAGATACATCAGAATCTAATCTAATGCTTCCTACCCTTTCCAATATCAAGAACTTACATTATTTCCTGAAAAGCAGGCAAAGCAGTATTTAGAAATACCTTTTCTTTTTTTACCAATCTATCATTTCAAACCACTAATCTGAGACTTCAATCAGTTCAACTTAACAATAATTTAAAATTCCAAGCAAATGCAAAAAAGAAAAACCTAGACATTTTAGTAAGCTGTCCAGTCTTAGTGTGTATGTATAAATTTTAAGTTTTTTTTCAATTTTTACTTTTATTACTATGTTTGCATTACCTAATGATCACATTCCTCATGGGAAGTAGGTACTTCTACATAACATATATCGATTCTTTTTTCATCCCATTCCCCTTCCGTCTCTCCCCACTCCCTCCATCTCTTGGTCCCCTTCCCATTTGCAAAAGATCTTTCTTGAAACACTAAATTTTAAAGTTGAAGAATACCATTACTACTTTAAAAGTCCTCCAAGAGGTCCTCAGTAACCAAACTAGAACAATTGGTATTCAGCTGTGACTTGAAGAAATCAGCAAGTATTCACTTGATAATATACAGCATCCTTCCTCTCAATGTGATGTAATCCACCTGAAGAAAAAGACATAAAAAAAAACTTGCAAAAAGGTAAGATATAATAATCAGCATAAGTAGAAATTTGTCAATCTCACTACTAGCCAAAAATTTTTAAGTCACAATATGTTTGGGGGTTTGTTTTTCGTTGTTGCTGCTGCTTTTGTGTCTTGTTTTGCTTCTTGGCTAATGAAGTGGCAGGGATGTTTACATAGTGTAACACTTAAGGCTGCATAGCTGCAGGAAGTGAAAATTCTCATGCATTCATTAAATGAGCTGAAAATGGCACACACAAGCTTCCTAGGTGGCAGTTTGGTAACGTCTTAGCAAAAAACCTCAATGCAAGCATAATTTTTTTATTTTCAGCATTTTGACATTTAACTATTTGTCTGAAGTAATTACTGAAGATAGCAATGTGCACAAAGATGTGTATGGGGATGGTCCCCGTAGAATTATTATAATGGTGAAGAACAGGAAGCAACCCAAATCTCCAATACCTGGAGAGTTGATGAAAGCAAATTCTGGTATATGACACATCATTGTTACTAAGTTAGAGCCACTTAAAATCACATTTCATCGTCCCAGCCCATCTTGCCACCATTGGTTTTGATGTCCCCATCCCATGATGGCAGTAGCAGACTATTATCAAGGAAGTCTAATGTATCTGAGGCAGGTTTAGGACGTTTAAAACTTTTGTTAATGACTGTTTTAGAGAAGTATTTTATGATGTCAGAAAATCCCCATGTTATTGTGAAAACTTTATATAATGATATCCATAATATGCTCCCAATCTATTAGAAGCAAACTATAGGCATGTAGGATTTTATGTGTGAATAAACACACATGTTCACAGAAAGACTGAATTACATTAGCACGTAGACAGCAAGTCTTCAAGTAATTGATTTTTCAAGTAGATGATTTTTTAGCTCCCTTTTGTATATTTTTTAAATTTTCTAAAATGAATATATTTGCTTTTTAATTAAAGAAAATAGAATATATTATTTATATACCAGTGAAATCTCTTCTTCACCTATAAAACATCACTCGATACTAATATAAATTTATTTTGGGGTGGTTTTTGTTTTGTTTTGTTTGCGACAGCATCTCACTATGCAGTTCAAGTTGGTTTTGAGTTCATTATGTAGCCCAGGCTTGCCTCAAATTTGCATTGTTCCTCCTGCCTCAGCCTCCTGAGTGCTGGCATTACTGGCATGTGCCACCACGCCTGGCAATGTTTAATTTTACCGATGAACTCTTACAGATGACTCATGGAAGGATACATTTCTACAAAACTTTGGAAAGCAATTTGGTAATAATGTGTTATGTGAATTAAAACTGTCCATACTTTCTTTTACTCATAACTCTACTTCTGGAATTTATCTTAAACTACTCATCCTAGATGCTTATGGTTAATAAAATATAGTTAATTATAATAGCAATAAAATAAAAATAAGCAAAAAGAGATTGATTAGGAAATGGTTATTGTCATGCATTGATTAGAAAAATTATGGCATCTAAATGAACTACTAAACCAGCATTAAAAGAGAAGTTTAAAATGATCTTGAAGATAACAAAAAAATCAGAATACAAAATGTATCTATAGAATAATCAATAGGTAGATTTAGACAAACTCAAAGGTAAAAGAACATTGTTTCTCTAACAATTTAACTTTTCTTTTGAGATATGTTCCTCAGAGTGCTGAAAACTTAATTTAAGAATCCAGAGGACTGCCCCAGCCTAGCTCCTCAGGATCAGCAGGAAATGTGGAAAGGTCCATCCTGGAATCCAGCCACAGCCCTCATTTCCAGCCATGGTCAACTTTGATCTTGGGTCATTCAACCCATGGTGGGGTATAGGACACTTGAGAGACTGATTTCGGCCTTGTTGAATGAAAACACCCATAGTCACTTCATTTCCATGATTTTACCACTTCCCCAGGTCCCACCTGGAAAATGGGAACCCACTCCTCTGCTCTCAAACCTAACAATCTGTCTTGAGTTGTTGCCATTTTCCTGGTGATTAATCTGAAGAGTAAAGCCTATGACCCTCTCTAGAGCCTTCATGGGAAGCATGTCAGTGTGTGTGTGTGTGTGTGTGTGTGTGTGTGTGTGTGTGTAGAGGTGGGAGTAAGAGAAAGTTCCTATACTCCTCAACTCCTGCTCTTGAAACTCTGGTCTATCACTTTACATTCCCAAACACATTGGCTTTGCAAACTCCAAAGCCAGGGAAAGCATCTCATTTTCTCTGCTCTCTGCTCAGTCACAAACTCCTCCAGAAGCAGTGAGTCCAGAACAGTCCTGCTGTTAGAGAAATATTAATAACCTAAAACACTATGCTTATGAAATCATTAATAAGTAAAAGGAAATTAATCATGAGAGAATCCAATTAAGTAAGCACAACAAATGTGGCTACTATTTCATGATAATGGTCTTACAGGTTATTTTGCTTTTTTATTCTTCCCTCTTTCAAGTTTCGCTGAAAATCTAAAACTATGAGCAGAGAGATATAAAGTAGCTTTAGGGAAATAAGGCAACAAAAAACAGAAAAGCTGTGGAAAAAATACAACTGGGATGTTATTGAAACATTCACAAGGTCAATTTTTAAAGTGTTTTTGAAGATAGATCGGATCAAGGGAAAGTGTGGTTTATTAAGAATGCCATTGAATCGATACAGTGAGAAAAAGCGTGTTAAGCTCTGGTGTTCTATATTAAAATGACTGAGGTAAAATACGCAATTTGCATCTCTTAGGGTTTCGTTTTACAGATAACACCCAGTCGTAAAATACTACTTATCTTACCTGGTGGAATTTGAGAATTTCTTTAATGTGAATGTGCACAACACTTCCTGGTGCTGTATTCAGATGAGTCTGGTCATTAAAAAAGAGTTTCGAGAAAATGAGAAGCATGAATAGTACTGAACAGAAAATGTCTCTAAACAAGCAGAATTTGAATGTTAAGTGTACAACCGCTAGTGCTGCTAGCTTATTAACTGCTCAGCCTTATGAAGTCACCAGGATCCACAGTTAACTTTTCTTTCCTTTGGCTTTGTTTATTATATTGTCAGTTTTATAGAATTTGTAATGTACTGTCTAATTACACGCTGGTCTAGCTGAGCTTCAAAGAAAGGACTTTTCTACTTTACTGAAGATTTGGCTCCCACACCATTAAAATTAGACCTCTGTTTCTGATTCCTAAATAGGCAAGTTCCTATGAGAAGCACTTCCTTTCAGTGTGCCATTGGCTAGCTATGTGACCTGGGTAAGTCCTTTCCTCCTCTGGGACTCACACTGTCCTTCTCTCAACATACAGACTGCTCCATTGTGGACGTTTGCTGTACCGTGGTTACCGTGGGCTCTGAGCGATACCAGCCACCCCTGCCTTTGGGTCTCTATTCTGGTTCCTCCTTTCCTCTGGACCTAGTAACAGGATCCTGGGTGCATTTAGGGCCACCCCCCCAAATCTCAACCTATATGCATTTTGAAGGTGACCTCCCCCAGATCCATGGCTTTCAACCTATACCATTTCTCACTGATGACTCCCCAAGACTTTTCCAGTCAGGAACAGCCCCCTGGATACCAGACCCACATATCCACCAAGGTCTCCGCTGCAGATGTGATTATCATCTCTGACTTAATATGTCAAAATCAAACACCACCTTCCCCCTGCAAAAGAAAGAGCAAGTCTGGTTCGCCTGTTGCTCTGCCCATTTTAGTTAACAGTAACTCAATTCTTCTGATTTCTCAGGACAAATTTCTTTCAGTCATCCTTTTTTTCTTTTCTTTCATCTACCATTTCCAATTCATTGGGAAATCCAATTAACTTTACCTTCCATTTTTACTGAGAATCTAGCCACTTCTCATGCTTCCATTGCTCCCACCTGGGTCCAAGTCACCGTAACTCTTTCATTGGGGCTGATGTAAGACTTTCTGCCAGTCTCCCAACCTCCTTTCTTGCCCCCTACCCTCCTTTCACAGCACAGCAGATGGAATGATCCCAATGAAACATCAGTCACTTAGTTAAAACACTGCTCCTCTCTGTTCAAAGTCCTTCCGTAGCTTAGCCCACCCAGGATAAAAGCCAAATCCTGACAGTAACTTCCTACACACCCCACAATCTGCTGCTTCTCTAACTTGACTTACTTGGCTCACTTCTCCCTCACTTCCTGTCCCTCAAATATGTCCACCCTATCCATGCCCTCTGCCTCAAATGCTCTTCCCCCATAACCATATGGCTCCGTACCTCACCATTTTCAAGTCTTCTCTCCCCATGGGCTAACCCCAGGGCCCTCATTTTAAACTGCCACATCAGATCCATCCTCTGTCACTTAGCTGCATTTTGTCTGCAGGGCATTCATTACCTTCTAACAAACCATGATCATTTACTGATTTCTTTATTTTGAATGAGGGTAAATTACATTACAATAAAATTGTACATTACAAATAACAATAAAATTTACCCTCTTAACCATTTGTATGTGTTTCATTCACTATTATCAAGTACATTTGCATTGTCGTGCAACCAATCTCCAGAACTCTTTCCATCCAGTAAGAGACTGAAATTTTTGTCCATTAAACAGCAATTTCCCATTCCCTCCTTCCTTCAGTCCCTGCCAACTATGATTTTATATTCAATCTTTATGATTCTGACTACTCAAGATACCCCATATAAGTAGAATTGTCTGCTTGCCACTGGCTTTTTTCACTTAGAATAATGTCCTCTAGGTTCACCATGTTGGAACAGGTGTCAGCATTCACTTTGTTTTTAAGACTGCACAATATTCTATTGTAGATACCTACATTTTGTCTGTCATTCGTCATGGATACCAGAGCGGCTTCCACATTTGGACTCCTATAAATGAGTCGTTATTGGCGCTTGTCGAGGACTGCTATGAACACAGATGTACAAATAACCCTTTGATACTCTGCTTTCAATTGTTTTGGGTATATACCCTGAATGGGAACTGCTGGGTTATATGGTAAGTAATTACTTTTTCTTTCTTTCTTTCTTTCTTTCATTCTTTCTTTCTTTCGCAGAATTGGGGATTGAACTAAGGGGCTCATGCATATTAGGCACTAATATGTACCACTAAGCTACATTCCCAGTCCCTTTTTAATTTTTATTAAAATTAAAAAGTTCAGGCTGGCCTTGAACTTGGCAATCCTCATACCTTAGCCTCCCGAACAGCTGGGATTAGAGGCATGTGCCACTGTGTCCGGCTTCATAATTCTATTTTTACTTTCTTAAGGAACTGTCACACTGTTTTCCATAGTGGCTACACCTTTTTACGTTTCTACCTCAATGAACAGGTTTCCAAATTCTCCACGTCCTTGCCAACATTTGTTATTTCCTGTTTGGTCTTTTTGCAGTAGCCATCTTGAGGAGTGTAAAGTGCTATCTCATTGTGGTTCTGATTCGCACTTCCCTACTGACCGGTACTCACCGGTACCGGCTCTCAACCGAAAAATATTCAGCATCTTTCCCTGTGTTGGCGGCCAGTTATATATCATCTTTGGAGAAACTTCTATTCTCTTCCTTTGACCACTTGAAAAATCAGGATTCTTTGCTGTTAGTTGTAGGAGTTCTTTCTGGATAGATTCTGGATGTCATCCTCATCAGATGTACTTTCCCCTCTCCATAGATTGATCCTGTCTTTTCATGCCTGGAAGTCAAGTCTTTATTTCTTATGTTGTTTTGTTCTCTGACTCTCCCTCTAGAATAAAAGCTCTACAGGGGCCCTTATTGCCACTCCTACTTTGGCCACTGCTGTGTCCTCCATGCTTAATGGGATCTCAATACATAGTTGCCATATGTGACATGTGATTGAAGAATATTGTGAATGTTTAAATTTTAAAATATTTATTACAGTAAAAGACACATTGCCATTAGTCCTCTTTGAGATGCTCCCCAGGCTTCAAACACACTTAGCCCATCCTTCTTGCCACTTGAAGCGGTGCTGGGCATCATCTTTCATGAGTCTCTTTCATTGCACTGTCCTGGCTGCCTCAGTGTCCTGACTCCATTCAAAACATTTACCTTTCATGGTCATTTTGACTTTGGGGATGAGTCAGAAGTCACATGGTGCCAGATCTGGTGAATAAAGGACACCATAATGTTTTTTCAAGACTGCCTTTCTGTTGGATGGCACTAGGCAGCAGCATTCACTCTATTTTTTATCACGCCTCATAAAGATACTCACGAAAGAAGACTTCCAGAACAGCTGCAGAAAGTGCCAAGAAGGATGGGATAAGTGGATCTGAAGTGAGGGAGAGTATTTTGGGTGGATTAATGTCAATGTGTCTTTTATTGTAATTTTTTTTAATTTAAACATTCACTTTATATTTCAATCACACCTCATAAATGAATCCATGAATGGTCCATATTAAAGATATGGTCCGTTTTGCAACTCCTACACCCCAGATACAGTGCAAAATAAATGAAACCTGAAACATAATCAATAGTTATTTTTTTAAAAGAAGTTTTCTTTTTCATGTGGGTACCGGGAGTTGAACTCAGGACCTCGCACTTGCCAAAAGAGGTTATTTTTAATAGTTACCAATGCTCTAAAATGGTAAGTTGTACATACAAGGGATGATCAAAAAATACCATGAGTGTTGAAAAAAAATTTTTTTTAATTTATGGTAAAAGACATTGCCAAGAGCAATAAAATAAATGTGTTTGAAGCAAGGTGGATTTTTGAGTATTTTGAGGAGAATTAATGGTAATGTGTCTTTTATTGTAATACATTTTTTAGTTTAAACATTCACTGTATTTTTTTTTATCATACCTTGTAGGTTTCCTGAATGAAGGGCTTTTCAAAAAGTTCTTCTTTTAAAAAGGGAAAAGGAAAAAAATATCTATCTATCTATCTATCTATCTATCTATCTATCTATCTATATATCTACACACACAAGATAGTTAAGATAGTTATACAGCTAGTTTCTCCTACTTCATTGAAAAGAAAGGTTTGAGCTAATATTGTTTGGACAATATTTCATGCCTAAATCTTGTACTCTGAGTAACTACTATGAAGATAACAATGTCCAATGTATTAATTATTGCAACTCTCCTACTAGCCTGTTTTGAAACTCTGTTTTATTGTTATTTTTATTTTTTTCTCTTTAAAATAAAAAATAAATGAAAAAATTTAAAAATTTTTTAAAAAGTTGTTCTATGCATCTGGCATCCTAGGCTACTAGGGGAGCATGTCTGCCTCTCTCTTTAGAATCCATTAGCGTGACAACCCTGGATATGTAGGAACACAAACCGGGCACTTTCACTGAATTACTGGCCCTCCTGGCCCCCATGGGCCATTCTCGGCCTCTCCCATCCCCTTCCTCCACTAAGCTGCTCCCTGGGCCCTCTCTCACATCGCCCCATATCTGCTTTATGTCCAAGGTCCCAGCCTGCTCTGTCAGGGATTACTTTGCTTCCATTGTTCCGCCAGGACCACACACCGGGGCAGGCTCAGGTACCTTCACTCTAAGGGGGCCTGTGGGAATCTCAGAGAAAGGAATGAAAAGGGACCGTGATTGAGCAGTACTTAGGAGGGGGCAGTTAAATGTCAACCCCGATTAATGATAATGGTAATTTAGAATATGCTTATGGTTTCCATTGCAAGGCTTTGCCAACAAGTTCCCTGCGTGGTATTTCAAAGGGTTCCCAGGCTGGCTGAGGCTTCAGGCTGACTTCCTGCTGCAGGGGGACCAGAGACTGGGCCTGGCTGGTGTAAGATGCAGTGGCACGCCTGACAAGGTGTGCCCTGTCATTAATGTCATTAACGTGGGTCCTGTCTGGTCAGGTGCCTCTTCGTTCATGCTCACCAGCAACCCACTCCAGGGCAGCGATACAAGAGACTAAGTACTCTCATTACAAAGACATTGTCGAGACTGGCCCTTCTCTACTCCCTGTTCCGAGTTTCTGTGTTCACCCAAGTCAGAGAGAGAGAGGAAGAGAGAGACAGAGATAGACAGAGACAGAGAGACGGAGACAGAGAGATTGAGAGAAAGGGGAAGGAGAAAGGGAAAAGGAAGAAGGGAGGAAGTGGGGAAGGAATGAAGGAACAAAGGAAGGACAGAAGAAAAGGCAGAAAGAGAGAATGGAAAGAGTACTTCCTGAGAACAATGGACTGCAGCAGACTTTGTTTTCCAGAGGCAGGATACGGAAGTTAAACATCCATTCGCTTGGCCTTGGGTTGTTGAGGTTCAGATGTTGACCCTGGTGCTTTCTAGGTGGAGACTTGTAGACAATGACTGAATCTCTCTGGACTCTCTCACCTCAACTCTAAAGTGGGGATGATTTAGAGCCTACCTTGTAATCTGTTAGAAGAAATACATGAGATGCTGCTTTAAAACCCTAAGATCAAGGTCTGACATAGTAAGTTTGTGACAAATGTTCCTTATGACTGTCACGGAACAATTAGGGGAGGTCAGAGGGCCTTTCCTTTAGAATAGGGTTTCTCAACCTCAGCACTGTTGACATTTTGAGCCCAATCATTCTTGGTTGTTCAAGGCTGTGTGCTAAGGGACACCATCCCCGATTTCTACCTACTAAAGGCCAGTGGCAATCGCCCTTCCCTAATCCCCACTCCCAGTTATGACAATCAAAAGTGCTTCCTGCCAGCTGAGAATAGTGGCACATGCCTGTAGCCAAAGCATTCTGGGAGGCTGAGGCAGGAGGATCACAAGTTCAAACCCAACCTAGGCAACTTAGTGACTTAGTTAGATCCTGTGCCACAATTAAAAATAAAAAAGGGGCTAAGGATGTAACCCAGTGTAAAGGCCCTGGCTCCGATCCCTAGCACTAAGAAGAAGAAAAAAAGCCTCTTGCCAAGTGTCTTTGAAAAGGAAGCAGATAAGGAGAAGGAAGGATAAATCTCCTTACTAACACACATCCCTCCTTTGAAAACCACTGCTTTACAATAAGCAGGAAAAATTACCTAAGTGTGTGAGCTTGTGGCTCTATCTCGCTGAGGGAAGACAGTTTTCCTTAGACTGGGAATCCCATACTCCCAGAGGGGCTTCAAAAAGTTACAAGATCACAAAAAGGATCGACACACACGTTTCCTCTTTTCAGTCTCAGGAGGCCACTTCTCGGTGCTGCATGCACCTAGATCACTGCCCTCTAAACCGTGCCACTGCTCCTGATCGCCCACGGGCCCAGCTCCCACCTGAGAAAGAAGTAGGGCTGATACTGCAGGCAGCATTGTGTGTGTGTGTGTGTGTGTGTGTGTGTGTGTGTGTGTGTGTGTCCCTCCCTGGCACATACTAGACACATAAAGAAAATTTATTGAGTGAAAGCAAAAGTTGACTCTGAGTGATTTAGCTCAATTTCTTTTTCTTCATCTGTTTTCTGTTTATTTATACAGTGACAGGAGTGGAATCCAGAGAGTGCTGAGCCATATCCCCAGTTTGTTTTTGATTTTTGTTTTGTTTTTCTTTTTGTTTTGTTTTGTTTTGTTTTTAATGAGGCTGGTCTTGAAATTGTAATCTTCCTGTCTCAGCCTCCCGAGTAGTTGGAATTACAGGTGAGTGCCAGCACATCCAGCTTTTGTTTATTTTTGCTTGGAGAATGCTACCTTTTCAAAAAGTGGCAAATTCCACACAAAACAGAAATCTGAGTGGTGAAACAGAAAAACAGCAGGCAGGAAAAAAGTCCCAGAATAGTAGGAAAAAGAGAAAAATTGAAAACGGGGTGCTGGTAGAGTGTTTTCCAACCCACCCACCACCAACTCAGGGGATATAATGAAGGAAGGAAGAAGAGGGAGATGCTGTTCAGATACTTAGAGGCCAGGGCAATTCTCTCCTTCCCCCCACGCCTGGCTGCCCCAAGAAAGGAGGTAAAGTACGGAGGTCAACTCTACAGAGTGGGATAGTCCCCTCCAAAGGAAAATGGGAGCTCGGAGAGGACTCAGAGCAGAACTGAACAATACCATCAACATCTCAGCTTAAAGCTGAGGTGGGTGGAGGGGCAGAAAGAGGACGCACGAAAACCCAGGAGACACCTAGAGGTCATCAATGAAGGAGAAAGTCAGGGCTGACCCATTGCTGTGTGCATGCTAAGAATCACACATCCTGGGCCTCTTTTTCTCTTGTCCATCACCTGAGCTCAGGCAAGTGGCCATTTAAGTTGTTAGCACTTCATGGAAGACACCTGGGTGGGAAAAAGTCCCAGTAATCCAGTTCCCCAGGGTGAAGAAAGAGAAAAATCCTCCTCTTCCCTCCCCAGTAAAGCACATAACCAAAGAGATAAAAATAGTAATTCTGGGGTTGCGTGAATGGGGCCATGTTGAAAGCAGGGTAAACATGAAAGACGAAGATTAGGTGCCAGTCCTCCCTCTGGCCTCCTTAGTTTCTTTGCTGAAATTCTTCCTCTTCTTTCTTGTTGCACCCTGACACTACTGATTTTCTGAGACAAAAGTGTTCTGGTTCTCTCAACTTTCAGGAAGTACAGTTCATCCATTCTTTCCCTGTGTTCTATCAGAGGAAGCTTTCAGTCCAGACATAGCACTGAGCTACCAAGACTAGGAGATGTTCCTGAAGAGCTCCTGGATGGTGGGTTTTACTAATGGCCCATGGGTTGGAATGCTGTCAGTTGATGTTGTTAGGGATCCATCCCTTATAACAGCTGCTGCTTTTATTCTTCACTTGAGCATTTGTTTATCTGCTTCCTTCATTCTTTTCATTGACATCAGCCCTCAGAAAATAATGGTGATGATAATACTAGCAGGCCACAGATTGCATGCCACCATCTTGCTTTGACACGGAGGGATTTCTTGGTGAAATTAGATGCCATCATCAGAGCTAAGACCTACCAGTTTCCTGGGCAGGTAAGTGAGACAAAACATGATATAAAGAAATGAAGTAAGGATTGGGAACCAAAACTAACCACCAGCTCATAGAAGTCAGTATTGAACTGGCCAGGGAAATGGAGCCAGGATGACCAACATGAGGTGGCTTGGGTCACTGTCTGTCAGAGTGGTCAGCTTGAAGTTACAGAAGAAAACTAGAGCACCTCATTCTTGTTTTGTTTTATTTTGTTTTAGTACATGTTTACTATATATAATGAATATGTTCATCCTCAGGAGTTGACACATACATCTATTGCATCTTAGTCCTTTTTACTTCCCTTTCCCATCTCTTCACTCCTCTCTCCCTCCATCCCTAGACCCCCTTTCCATTTGCAGAAGTTCTACCTCCCTGTTTATTATCATCTATATTTTATTTTGCTCTTTAAATTATTTATACTTTGGGTTAATCCATTCATTCTTAATGGTCTTCATGAACCAGTAGATAGAGAAGATGGTATTTGGCCAAGATGTCCAAGACTTTGAATGCGGACACCATTCTAAAGGTTGTCATGAGATAGTCAGGGTCCTTTTCAAAGATCCTGCAAATGAGAAAGGTTCCCATGTCAGAGCCCATGTCTCCACCCAGCCAATTAGTCCGTAGGAAGTCCTAAAGCCTGTAACAACTTTAGATACCTTACCATGATGCAGTCATGGTGGTTAACAAGATAACTTCAGATACCAAATTGTGGTAGAATCTATTGGCTCTGCTTCCTCCATTCTGTTGCCTTAGGCTGCTCTAGACTAACTAAATTTGCATTGTCTGGCTGAAGAGCTAACCAAAAGGACCTGAGCAAACACATTTCATGGTCCGTGGTTTATAAAGACCCCCAATGGCATAAAGAACAAATCAGTGATCTGTAACTTCCCCTCAACACCTGAAGATTTCATCCTCCACTGTATGTGCCTGTGGGCTCCATCGAGCTCATCACAGAGCACCAGCCAGAACTTTGCACCCGCTTGATTGCCACACAGGACAACATAGATATGCAAGATCTCTCTCAGGAGTAGCATTTATTTTTATATTCTACACACCTCAAAGTATGGGGATAACAAGAGAATGGCACATATTTTCTGCTTATCCCCCACTTTAAGAATGGCACATAGTTGTAACATATCTCTCTGATTTGTTACGTTCCATTTACTAGTATTGTATTGGGGATTTTTGCATCTATGCTTATCAAAGATATTGGCCTATAGTTTTTTATGTGTGCGTGTTTTGTGTGTGTGTGTGTATGTGTGTATGTGTAGTTGAGTCCTTATCTGATTTTGATATTATGATTATGCTGGCTTCATGGAATGAGTTTGGCAGTATTCCTTTCCTTTCAATTTCGTGATAGACTTTGAGGAGTATTGGTATTAGTTCTTCTCAGAAGCTCTGATAAAATGCAGTGGTGAATCCATCAGGTCATGGGCTTAAATAAATTATTTTTAAAAATGGGCCATGGGCCAGGAAGCTGCTATATTTGAGTTCAGATATTCTGAGGTTGCTACGGCTCTCATTCTTCAAATATTTTTCTTCCTAATTGTTTTTGCCCAATTTAGTTGGAAGTTTCAGAAGGGCAAAAAAAGAATGTCTTGTCCATACTATTAACTGTCACTAAATCTAGAAGAGTGTTCAAGACTGACCAACAATTCAATAATTATTGACTACACAAAAGAGAAGAACTTTGCAGACTGTCAACTTAACAGGTATCTCTCGTGCTCTTCATTTCTCAAACATGATGCATGGGTGGATTTGGCTTGAAAGAAAGAGAAATTTTAGTGGTATCAGGATAGCAATTCTTCAGGACTCCATTATTTTCTGTTGCTCACTTTTCTTCTTGTCAGACTTGAAGAAGCACCAGCTACACATACATCAAGATAAGAGCCATGCTTCCATTAATGAAAGGGGAGGGTCTGTTGGAAATCAAGGAGTTTTTTGCACTGCAAATGGTAAAAGGGGATTTGTTTCAGAATCCTATCTGGCTTTTGATCATCTGGACAGGCTTACAGAAGGAGAAAAGTTGGTATTTATTTTAAAGACAAAAAATTGCTATTTCATTGCATCAAATATACGTTGCAGCTGCTGAGATACATTGCTCTGAGAGGCAAGCAGGCTGAGCCTGTCTAGGTTAGGTATCTAAGACAGGTGCTGCACTGATAAACAAAACCATTCTGAACACAACCAGTTTGTAAAAGGCAAGAGAACTTTCAAAGTGTATGTCTGTCTAAATGAACAATAACCAGAGGGTAATACAGTTAATAAGCAAGTGTCCATTCACATTAAGAAAAATAGAGCAGGAAAACAGAGAGAAACATGTTCATCTGGTTCCTCTTTTCCAACATGGACTATAACTCCAAGAGAGAACAAAGCTCACATCCCTGCGGATGCAAACCCACAGCGTTTCAGGCTTCTGGGAGCTGCACAACGTTTACTAATTCTGGCCATGTAGTTACATGTCAGTGGCTCTCCCTGCACTCAAACATAGGAGCTCATCACCAGTCTGCAGACCACCCAACATGGAACTCCTCTGACTGCTCATCTGTCCCAATAAAGCACCTCTCAGGAGAACACGGTATCTTTTCCACTGATAAACATGTTGTTTTGCAGATGCTATAAAACTTTTAGTGAGCAAATGAATGAAAACATACAGGAATGAATGAATGAATGAATGAATGAATGGGCTTCCTTCAGTACCCAGAGTTTGATTATCATCATTACAAGTTGTTTTCTTTGTGTACATACAAAAAATAACTGAATCCCCAAAATGACTTTAATGTCTAGGCTGATTTCCAACAATGAAATATACTGCAGTCTAAATGTACTTAGTACGTTAGCATTCCATTACAGTAACAAATACCTGAGTTAAATCAACTTATAAGGAGAAAAAGTTAATTTTGGCTCAGTGTTTCAGAGGTTTCAGTCCATGGTCACTTGGCACCAGTGCCTTTGGTCCTATGATGAGGCAGCCCATCATGGTAGAGAGCACATGGTAAGCAAACTGCTCACTACATGGCTGACACGAAGCAAAGAGCAAGTGCAAGAGACCAGGGTCCTACAATCCCCTTCAAGGGCACACCCCCGATGACCCAACTTCCTTCCAGTAGGCCCCACCCCCTAAAGTTCCACCACATCCCAATTGTACCACAGGCTGGTGACCAAGCCTTTGAGGGACATTTAAGATCAAAACTATAGCAGCACCCCTTAACAGATGTTAAATGTCTAGCCAATGCTGGCAAGAGAAACTTTTCCTTTTAATCCCTCTCAAGTTTATCTTTATGGACTCCAAAAATCTCTTGACTTCTCCCTTTCTTTTGTTCCTATACCAAAATACCTCCATTCATCACATGCCGTTTTGTGCTTCCCTAACATTCCCCCTACATCTTTTTATCAGTTTTAACTCTACAGTGACTCAGAAAACCCAATCCAAATGCTTTAATCAAATGAAAATCAGTCTAGTGTTCATGCAACTAAAATCCAGGGCTAGGACTGGCTTCGGGCATGGGACTCAGCTGATGTCATGAACACCTAGTTTCTCTCTTTCTGTAGTTTAACTCTCTCTCTGTGTATTTGTCGTACATTGCACGTCTTGTCTACATTGTCTGATAGACTCTCCTCTTCAGGTTGTAAAATATCTGTTATAGCTCCGGTTTATATCTTTCCAAGTTCAAGTCCAGCATTAAAAAATGTCCTTTCCCTTAATAGGTTAATAAAAAATTTCACAGTTGATCCTCCTTAGCTCTGACTGGAGCTAGGTGCACACACATGTATCAATCATGATGTTCAGAAGGCAAAATACACTATTAGGACTAGACCGGGTTACCCAGTCCAATGCTGGAGGCCAGTACGATCAGCTAAACTCTAAGGCACTAGGGCTAAACGTTTAATAAGGGTGGTTTCTTTGAAACAAAATCAGGGCATCTTTGCCCTATGCATGCTGGGTGGTCCAAACAACTAATACTCATTACAATCCTAAACCTGCTTTCTGCATTTTTAATCTTTGCTTATGTTATCTGGCCCTCACCTGACTCCACACATTTCTTTCTTCTCTTTCATTCCCTCTTGATACCTCCATTGATACCTTGGTTCCAACCTCAAGTACACATTATTTCCACTGTTGTCTCTGGCTGGCTGCCCCTGCCTTCTCAGTAATTTCTCTTTTGATGCTTCCTCCCAAATTTTACCTGGATTTTAACTCACCCCATCACCTTCAAGAGTTGCAGTATCTGCTGCCTAGCAGCAGAACTATCACATCTGCTGGAACTGTTTGCTTTCTCTAGTGACCACCAAAATGCTTCATTTTTCATCAGCTTTTTCCTTCTGTTTCTATAATCCCATCAAAACCAAATATACCCAGGCTTCCCCATCCATCTTAGGGAACAAGACAAAACCACTTTCATTTAGCCTTGGCAGCACGCCCACCCCCACCTTTCTCCTTCCTTTTCCCTGTCCCCTCCTCACCATCAAACTCTCTCCACCTCAACCCTCTCCTCCAGGCTTAAGCGCTGAGCTGGTCTCTGCTTTCTTTCACCAACCTCATTTCTTACATCCCTGAAATTGGTTCTGGGGCTGTCTCCTTCACCGCCCTTCCAAGATTTCCTCACAGTCAAAGTATCTGAACCCTCTCTCTCCACCTTCCACATCCAAATTGTCCTTGAATGGACCCTGTAAGTGTCCCTTGATTCCATTCTCCTCCCCAGTCCTTCAGTTTCAGCCACGTCAGGAACCCCCTTGTAGCTCCTCTATCTGCAGCACTCCATCCAATCTCTCCACCCTGCAGTGTCCTCCCAGCCAAGGCTCACAGTGGTGAACCATGGGATAAAATTCCTAAACTTTAGCTTTACATGTGATACAGTTGAGCCTGTATCCTCACATGCCACCACCATCCTAGGGACTCTGACTCCGGCAGCATTTCCTGTCATCCTTCCACTGCAGGAATGCACTCACCCTGCTTCCCTCTCTGCAACTGGAAGTCCTTTTCTTTAGGACCTCACATCAACCATTTCTGACTTTCCGATACTAGCTATTTTTCACTTATTTATTGAAATAGGGTCTCACTCTGTTGCCCAGGCTGGGTTGAACTCCTGAGTTTAAGCACTCCTCCTGCCTCAGCCTCCTGAGTGCTGGGATACAAGTGTTCGTCACCACACCCAGCTTTGACACTAGTTTTGAAGACTTTGCAGCAGGATCCCTCTCCCTGCCTTGACGCAGAATCGACTCCTCCCTGACCGTGCCTTGCTACTATTTATCACTCTCTAGCTGTTTTATTTGTGGTTGTCTTAAAGCGCCAGACCACAGGCCTTCATGCATAATCATCCCTGTCTCCTCTGCACCCACAAGTGAGCCCCTCACCACCCTCTGCTCCTGATGCTCTTTCTGCTCTACATTCTTTCCACCCCCAAACCACGTCTCTCCCTGTCCCTCTGTGCCCTTTATCCAACCACTAGGAACAGGATCCACAGTTTCATCGAACAGGCACTGGTGGCTCATTCTCCATTTTGGTCACATTTTCACTATTCCCATCATCCTGCTCTTTGTTTGTCTTACAACCACCTCTTTTAAATCTACTCCTCCTCCCCACTATGCATTGCTAAGTTTGTGATTTATTCCTTGACCATCAGCCGCATATAAACTAACACTAGAGTAACTATGTAATTTATCAACCAAACTAGGACATTTAAATCAGTGAACAAGGGAGTTTGCAATAGCTTCCCCTGGACAGCAGATATAAACTGGGGCTTTTCTGGTCAATAAGTACATCTGTCCTCTCTAAGTAAGACCTTATTACAGTATTTGAATTTTCCCCCACCAAGATCCAGCACTTCAGTGTATCACCCATATCTGATGCTCTCAGCATCATCTCCTTCCACACACTTCATTCCAGACTCCATGCAGCAGCGTCTTCCCATAGCTCCTAGCAGTAAATTCATACTCTTCCTCCCAGAGTTTGCTCCATGTCTCTCTGGTCCAAATTCTTTGTCCCCATCTGCTCTCAGGTAGATGTTGTGCATTTTCAGTTTTATTTTTTTATTTTTGTTGTTGTGGTTGTTGTTGTTGTTGTTATTGTCACTGTTCTCTCTCTCCCCTCTTTTCTTTCTTTTCGCCCTTCCCCTCCTCCCCTCTTTCTCTCTCCTCTTTGGTCCACCTTCTCACCTGTAGGAATCACCTCCCACTCATAACTCAAACTTACTTTTCTCCTATCTGAAGTCCACCTCAAAGTCCGTCCTTACCAGGAATCCTGCCATAATTTTGAAGACTCAGGGGACAAAATATTCCTGTCCAAAGCCTAATATTACCCTCCCTGGTTTATTTTCATTCTGCATTAGTTACAAGAAAAAAATGCAGGAAATGAAGAATAAGGGGAGGAAATCATAGTGTTTATCCAGGTATGCTCACATTTTAACCTACGAGCATCTTGCAGATAGAATCCATGCTGTCTGTATCTGGGTTGATACCTGTGTAGCTTTTTTTTTTTTTTTTTTTAAGAAAAAAATATTTAATTTGTTTAGCTCACAGTTTTTGAAGTTCACCCAGCCCAGGTGATACCACCTGTCTGGGCCTCTGATGGCGGTGACACTGCATGGCAGCAGTGTGTGGCAAAGCAAACTGCTTACCTCTCAAACCAGGAAGAGAGAAGAGAGAGAGAAGACCTGGGTCCCACAATCCCTTTTGAGAGCATGCCCCCAATGACCTAAAGCCCTCCCACTAAGCTCCACCTCTTAAAGTCCCCATCACCTCCGAATAGGACCTCCTTTCCACGTGGACCCTTATAGAACACACATCCAAACCACAGCAGGAGCTGGGAGGGCCTCATAGAGCAGGTGTTTGCTCTCTGTGAGGATGAGGTAAGGCTCCGGTAAGGAAGTGCCTGTGTGCATCTTGAGAGTAACCGCGTCAAGGACATCGGGGGCTTTCAAGCGACTGATGCAGTTTGGGGACCGCTTCCGCGTGTTTCCAAGGGCTGAGCTGTCCCTCCAGCTTTTTGTTTTGGTTTTGGTGTTTTCTGGTTCTCCCAGCGCCGGCGCCGGATCTGCGCAGCGCGGACAGGTGCGCGCCCTGCGCTCCACGCGGCTCCCCCTTCTGGCCGAGCCGAGCGCGGGCGGGGAGGAGCAGCGTCGCGGGTCCCGGAGCCGTTGGGCCGGCAGGTGGGACAAAGCCAGCTGGCTTACTTTAGAAGAGGAACGCAGAGAAGAGAGACAGGCCCGTCTTCGACCCAAGTATCACATTTGGTTTGATCTGCTCTGTGTTTCATTCCCACCCGAGACTCTGAGATGCCCAGCGTCCTTCTCCGGGCTGCAGGGCGAGGACAGTCCCGCCTTTCCCGGGCAGGGACAAGGACACCGACACGGACACCACTGGGAGCCCCGCCAAGCCGAGGGGAAGGAGACACGGCTCGGGTCCACACAGAGCGCTGCCAAGAAAGGGCTCCGAAAGTGTACACTTCTTTGTGGCTGTCAAAATAGATACTAGAGGAGCCCAGCTAGGTTGCAAGGATTTTTTTCTCTACCAGCTAAGCCAAGGCTTTGTGGGTGATAAGGGCTGGGGCAGATTTTGGGGGTGTTTGTGAAGCTGCCCTCCATCGTGGCTCAGCCTGCCTGCCCTGGGCTTTAGAATCCAACTGTCTGGTGGAGTTTTCAGCTTTGACTCTTCCTAACTGGATCTGCGGGCCTCTGTTTAGCCTCTCTGGGCCTCAGTTTACCCATCTGTGAACTGGGGGTATTACAAGCGGAAAGGAGGGCCTGGAGCGAGGTCTGGAGCCCAGGAAAAGCGTTTAGTGCTGTAGGGAGTCAACACATGCTCGCTGTTTCTCACGACTGGTAACGGTGATACCATGCAGAACCCCCACCCCTCTCTAGGTTCGATTTGTTTGTCGATTCCCTCTAGTGCTTTGCCCAAATTTCAGAAAGTTTCCCTGAAGATCGGTTTCTTCGGGGAACACTCGCGGCTGAGCAGTAATTTATTGACTCAGTAAAAGCGGGCCACGTGAATGTAAAACTCAAAGGAAACACGATTCTCCTCTGTTGTTGTTCTCCCCCGGTGACGCTGGAGTGTAGATGACACATACATAAGTAAAATGGAATTCGTACAGCAAAAAGCAGAGTATTTTGAAAAATTAAAAGTTTCTTATAAATCTTTAAGAAAATGCATCTGTGTCAACACAATAAAAATAATATCCCAGCCTACTGGTTTTCATCTTCTAGCCCTGGGTAAGCACTAACGCCTTAACCCTTCCATTGCCGCTCGGTGGACTGGGATGGGCAGCTGCCACTGATCTCGGGGGACACAGGTGGACACTCTTCCCCCGCCATGGGACATGCTTTCTCCTCTCATAGATCACAGTTTTCCAAATAATTAAGAAAGCACAGTCTTAAAAACACATTGCAGCATTTCATTATCAAAGATTAACTATCCCTGTAATAGAGAAAAGTAGGTAGGTTTTGGGTTTTGTTTTTTTGTTTTTGTTTCAGTTTGCTTTTTAAAACATCACTTTACATTCCTGGCTCTTCTTCCTCCCTCTGTTCCCATTGGCATGGCCCCTACTACTACTAGGAAAAAATTGTGTCAACATTACTCTTAAAAACCGTGTAGTCTTGCCAGGCATGGTGGCACAAGGGATTACATGCCTGTAATCCCGCACTCGGGAGGCTGAGGCAGGAGGATTGCTGCAAGTTCAAGGCCAGCCTGGGCTACAAAATGAGTTCAAGACCAGCCTGGACTACACAGAGAGACCCTGTCTCAAAAAGACAAAAGAAAGAAAGGGGGTGGGGAGAAGAAGAACTGTGCAATCTGGTAATCTATAATCAAGCCTATTATCTCGAGGACTAACAGTATCTTCCTGATATCCATGTTTTCCCTTCTCCTAAGGTTACAGAGCCTCAGTCTTATTTTCAGCAATTATACATCCAAGTAAAAGATGATATTACCCACCTTATTTTGTAGCCAAGTGGAGCCCATGACTAAACTCTAGCCAGTGAGATATAAATGAAAGTGTTAGAAAAAGGCTCCTTGAAGATGGCTGACACTGCTGGGGTTAGGTTCAACTCTTTCTGTCTTTCCCTTTTTCTCCTTCTTGCTCACTGGAACATGGATGTGATGACCTGAGCTCCAGCAACTGTTTTGAACTACGTGGCAAACTTGAGAATGAAAACCATGCATTTAAATAATGAAAAAAAAAAACTATCTGATAACAAATCACCATAACAACACAGAAATGCTAAATTCCAGATTTTGCTTGTGTTTTGTTTTTTTTTTACAGGAGAGAAATAAGCAATTGTAAGCGACTGTTGTTTGGGGGCTTTTTGTTTTAAACAGATGAGCCTCATTCTAACTGATATACCTACTTTTTTCTCCTCTTTTAGCCCCAGAGTGAATTCTCTCCACTGGCTCCTCTGAGGATCTGTTCCTGGAGTTCATGCTACCAAAAGAAACATAGTAAGGCCGATTGCAATGTCCCAGAAGCTTTAAGATAAATTACTCATATAGAGAGTCCACAGGCGTTTGCTCAGCAAAGTAAGATATGTATAAACACTTTAATTCTGTAAAGGTAGAGTGAATTTGAGGTGGAGGAAAAATAAATTTCTGATCAGACACTGTACACTAAACTTGGCCACTCATCTCACCACTGTGAGAGGTTAATAACTGGGGTGAGTGGCTCCCCAGTGAGATCTGCTCCTTCCTCATTGGCATGACCCTGGGATTTCTAACACCACTCACAGCCTTGGCAAGGATTTCAGCAAGTCTTCTCTTTTTCAGAGATGTTCCTAGTTAAGTCTATATTCTTAGTGCTAAGTGGAGTACCTGCCAAATAGTAGATGCACCAAAAATACAACCGTTTAATGGATAAGTGACGTCCCTTGCTAGAGGATCGTTTGAACTGTCATTTCCATCACCAGTCAAAAATAAAGGCAGCTTTCAAAAATCTACCCAAAAGTAATATAACAATGATGATGATAATCGCTAATCATTGCTGAGTCCTTTCTATGTACTAGGTCATCTGTTAAACTTTTTAAAACTCTGTGAGAGAATTATACATGTGTTCGTGGGTGTCTTTCTATATCTTCTGTCAAAAGTCTGCTTCTATGCCTCAGGTCACACAGACTCTGACAAGAAGCCTTTAATTTAATACCAGGATCACTGAAAGCCCCTCCTCTCTTCTGCTCTCCTCTTTCCTCCTCTCCTTTTTCCTCCACTCCCCTCTCCTTCCCTCCCTGCCTCTCCACTTCCGTTCTCCCCCCCTCCCCTCTTTCCTCCTCTTCCTTCCTCTCCTCTCCCTTCCATTCCCCTCCTGGCTCCTCTCCACCCACCAGCTCCATGCCTTCACAGCCTGAACAGGCTTCTGGATGCCCTGATGAGCATGCATTGGGGAAAAAACGCTTCCACCTATAATCTACCTCTGGGGAGCAGAATAACATGTGTGGTTACTGGGCATCCAAAGCTTGGCCATGAAAGGAACTCAACTGTTTGCCGTATGAGTTTCTCATTCATACAACGTTGCCATTTTCCCCTCTGTGGAATAAAAATCCACGTGTTAAATAATGAACAATATAGAACATTTTAGGAATGGAGCAAAAAATATGTAGAAGCTAGAACTGCATCCCACTGCTAGACAAATACCCAAATTAGAACATTCGGGATAACCTGAAGAAAAGCCACGGTACTGGCCGTGCAGCACAGGCCTCTAACGGGCCTCTGCGCATTGGGCCAGCCCTCTGCTCCCTGCTCTGTCCAAGGCCCTCCCATGACTAATGCTAGTTAAGGAGTCATTTTCCAACTCATGCAAGTAAATTATAGAAAAGGAAAAAAACTTTTTTAATGCAACTGGTAACTGTTTATTTGGAAAAATCATTTGTTCGCTGCAGAGGCAGGGCTTCTTAGTCATTAGCAACTCAATCCAGACAAACCTCAGTGGCCAAATCTTAATCAAAGATGAAATCTGGAATAAACACATACAATTTTCTGTAAGCCTAATGTAAGCATTCTTACAAGAATAATGTTGTCCATTTGTTCTAGATAGAAAATTTAAAATCAGCAAAATTAAAAGTTCCCCCTGGTGTGAATAAACCATAACCTGGGCCTTCTAACCAAGCAAGGGCTTTAAATAACCCTAAACCTTCTGCCTTGATTTGAACACTATTGGTGTCCAATAAGCATTAATCACTAGAAACAGCAAAAATAATTAATGTATCTCAGAAACTAATACTGTCCATGGTTTTCTCAGCTTATCAGATAATTTAGGTATAAAACTGGAGATAAAGGAAGCTCCAAAGTTGAACCTGAACTGAACTTGTGAGAACTTTAAGGCTATCACAACATAGCCAGGTAAATATCTTCTTATCCAGGTAACTTGAAAGGTTTAAAGGAAAACAAAGTGAAGACATTTGGCAAGCCTTTTACTCCAACAGACTAGAGGCCTATCATTTTCCCAGAGCTTTTAAAAGAACTCTAACAAAGTAAGAAGTGGGTTGAGCTTTGACAGCATCTGTGAGTTGGAAAAGAAAGAACTATGCCACAAAAAGCAAAGTATAAGTAGAGGGAGCAACCCACCTGTGGGAGCCTGGAAGAGCTTGGATGTTCAGCTTCGGTTCTGAGCTTTTGTCATCTAGAGTTGTACGTGTGAAGTTTCCCAGAGTCTGGAATAGTATCTGCCAGACACTAGTACCTCATTGACGAGCTGCGGATTCTACCCACTGAAACCCCAGCTCCCCCTACAAAAGTTACTCTCTCTCCAAACCTCAGTTTTCTCATGTGTAAACCAAGGTAATGACGACTAGAGTTGCTGGGAATATTACCGAATAAAATAATATAGTAATGCTCCTGTGAATTCAAGTATAAGAACAGTGTTTTCATTACCACAACTTGTTGTAACCACAGAACTAGACAAGGAGAGAGACATGAAGTCCCCACTAGGTGCTATTTGAGTGTCTGTGAGAGTTGTAGTTCTTCTAGACAGGAAGAATACAGAAAAAGGAAAAAAAAATACAGAATTCTTATTTCCAGAGTTTGGTGATAAAAGTTGAAAAATGTTATGGGAGAATTATGTAAGGGCAGACTAATCCAATACAGTAGCAGTAAAGCAATTTTAAAGCCAAAGGCAAAAACAAAGAGATGTCCTAAGAGAGTTAAAGAAATGTAAAATTCAATTAACCAGTGAGGAAAATTAGCTACCATCTTAATGTGGAGTGTGGACTTCAGTCTCCTGAAATCAAGAGGAAAGATGAATTAAATGGTCTATCTAGAACCCAGAAGAGGCCAACTCATAAGAGACAATGGACTTGGGGATCCTTTTGTTAGAATGATTCTTAAAAGGGACTTGATACGGTGATGAATGTCCAAGGGGAAGACCCATCTCCTTTCTTAACCAAAGTGAGAGGTAAATGTGCAGCCCTGCCGAAATGCTCACTGTATCTTGCTTGTGACACTATAATTTTTCAGTAACAGGTATTTTTAACTCAAGAAATTTTAGAATGTAGTGCAGGATTAAATTATTAACATTTTCATATTAACTTCAAAATATTTTGAAATCACTGGGGCAATCTGTATAAACAGTATTTGGGATTTAAAATGTTGTAAGCTATAAGAAATTAGTTTATTAAAGTATTTAACAAGTTAGCCCCTGACATGAATTCAAATGAGTAATTCAGTAAGGTTCCTGATGTTAAATCAAAAGATAGGAAGGGTATTGGAACACTGAATAGAATTTAAGAGTCACAATCTTTAGAAATTTAATCTATTATATTTACTTAGAGTGGGTTTACCTATATGGGAAGTCTTTGCCTCCTACAAAAACAAGAAGGGTTTTAAAAGCAAGTTGGGGGCCAGTGAGATGGCTCAGCAGCGTAGGCGCCTGCCTTGCAAGCGCGAGAGCCCAAGTTCGACTCCCGGATCCCACATATGAAAAAGGGGCCGGTGATACCACTCAGCGGCACGGGCGCCTGCTGGCGCATGAGGTCCTGAGGTCGACCCCCCGGTACCCACAAAAAAAAAAAAAAGCAAGTTGGATATATTAAATTAATATAACCAATGGATGATGTTTGAAGGACACTTATTGACTAATTTTTTTCACTGAAATTGCTTGTTAAGGGAAGGTTGGTTGATTCGTTGAGTTAAAAGGACATGAATAAAAGGCTCCTTTGAAAGTCACATTAAAATTACTAGATCTGTAGGTAGAACACGATTTGTAGACTAATTCACTCAATATATTTATTAAGTGTCTGCTCTAGGTCAGGCACAACTCTGGGCACTAAGAAAACAGCAGTGAATACAAGGACAAAAGCTTATCTTAATTGCGCCAATGTGTATCAAAGAGCTTCAGGCAAAAAACCTAAGTTAGTGAATGTTTTGTTTTCATACTTTGGGCACCAATGTTAAAACAAAATGACCATAAGTAATCTCTTCACTGCACAACGTTTCTCCTAAGGGAACCAAAAACTCCGCACTGATCAGTATCCCCATTCATCCTTGAATCCCTAGGGTCTAGGTTACACACAGCTCTCAAAATGGTGTGTGGCTTGAGTGTTGAATCTTCTCCCACATTGAATGGATTCTTTTTCATTCAGAAGAAGTCCAAGTTAGCCACTATTTTCCTTTGAAAATATAAATGTCTCCAAGGTTGGGGCTAGGAGATATTTACATCTTCAAGTAATTCAGTCAGATTGTGTTTCTCTTGATACCTGACTGAGTTAAGGTATTAAGGTAAGCTTTCCGGTGAAGGGAAGAAAGGAAAACAACTTTGGATGGAGATGGAAACGTATGTGCAGGAAAGGGACATTCTGAGCTGGGAACATACAAATGTGCATGGCTGGGAGTGCTCAGGGCACTTGGAAGGTTGGGGCAGTTAGGTGCCGGGTACAGAAGGAGTGGTAGAAACTGGGTTTGATTTGAGCTACCACTGCATGGCTGAAGAACACCTGCAAATTACTTAAGCTTTTGAACCTCAATTTCCTTCTCTGTAAAATGGTCTTTATAATAATATCTTCTTTGTGGATTTCTGAGAGGTTTAAAGGAGATAATAAATGTCCGATAACACAGCACCGGACACAGATTGAGTTCTCAGACTTGCACATGTACAAGGGTCCCCCAATTTACAGCAAGTAAATCAAAACACTTTGTATCTTCTACTTTCAGTATTCCATAGATGTAAACAGCAGTTAGTAACTAAAGAGGCTCTGGGTATATAGATCAGTGGTAGAGTACATGCTTTGCATGCAGGAGGCCCTGGGTTCAAAAAGAAACCAAGAAATAATCCAATTCTCCTTTGGATTCTTAAGATGGTGGAATGAGGTCCAGGCTTGTGACTCTTGCCTTAACAGCTGACCAGGATTTGGCTTTAATCTGGTGAATACATATTTTATTTTAAAAAGTTATGAAGAAAAAGTACAATGCTCTAAATGATGGATTTTAAAACAATCAGTACCTTTTCAAATGTCCAGTAACATACTGGAACAAAATACCATGGAAAATAATTCCTCAAGAAAATTTCTCTAAATAGGTCCATATAAACCAGGCTGAGTTATTCAGAGGGAAATGAGTTTAATAATAAACTATTAATCAGAATGAGTACCATCCAGGAAAGGCATATTATAAAAAATATTTTGAATATTAATTGACCTCTGGTAACTTTAATTTTGTAAATACTTGTAGTGAGGTAGGCAGTTTTTTCAACAAAAAAAAACTCTCCATTAGACAGACTTAAAATTTTGTAATAATATTTAAGAAAATGATAACATTATGAAAGAATGAAATATCTGATTAATGCTTAACTTTGTACAACTCAAATATAAACTTTAAAAATATTAGAAATTATAACATTTGAGTGCATATGTTTTGTACATTAAGATGAATTGCATGCTGTCCGTTTCCTCTTTGCACTTCCAGTCACCTTAAATAAACAAATATATACAGCCTTAACAGAACAACAGTGCATCCAAAGCAAATGTGCATTTTAAATTATTTCTCCTGGCCAAGTCTCTTTTTCTTCTTACTTAGCATTTTTATATTAGCATTTATTATCATTCCCACTTTTTCTTCGACAGTTTGGACTTCTCCGAACCAAACAAGCAACAGGTTTAGATGGGACATTTAAGATAAAGCAACACTTTTTGTAATAGTTGGTATAGGTCCCCTGTTTAAACCATTTTATGGTCAAAGATTAGGAGGAGACTCATTCTTTCAAGGACCTCAGGGGCAATGTTGGAAAATAATAAGGCTGCAGACTGGGGGAAAGATCGTATTTTTGACTACCTGGGAATGGTCATTTCAATTTGGACATGTGCTCTCTCTCTCCTGTTTCCTTCCAGAAGATGAATTCCACCCCTGCCCCTTTCCTTGCTGCCCGTTCCCCATTCTCCACCCCAAGCTCAATGTAACACTTGGCTCTTTTCACAGTTTCTCATTATAAGTTTTAAAAACATGGCCTAACCGGTAATTACAATCTAAAACAATTCTTTTGGGGGAGCCCTGGGCTATTGCTGACTGGTAATCTTTCAGGAATGTCAGAGAGAGGGGAGGCAACAGAGATGTTCAGAAACTTCAGAGACAAGGGAAGGTGCCGCCCCTTCATCCTCTCCTTCCCGCTGGGGCCTGCCCCCCAGCCTCCCTCGCCCCCGTGGCCCTTCTACTTCTTGGATCCTTTTCCCCTCTTCTGTCTATACCTCTTACCTTAATTACATAGGTCCCACCCCTACCCATTTTCTTTTTAATTAGACAACCACCATTCCCTTAGAAGGAGATGTTTGAATTTTGACAAAATCTGTCGAAAGAAATCAATTAGAGACAGACAACTCCAAGAGCTTTGGGGTGGGCTCCCTCCAGCCTGGGCTACTGCACCTCGCCACCGGTCAGAAGCAACCTCGCGGTTTCTTACTATCCTTCAGGGGGCTCGTATGGACTAATTCTTGTCATTCCATCCATACCAACTCCCTTTCCCCCATCAGAAAAAGCCACAGTAAAGGCTGGAGAGAGGAGAGCCTCCGGAGTGTGCTGGAGCTCTCGGTTCCCAGTGCTGCGAGAAGCCAGGGCAGAGCTGGTAAATCCTGGGAACACACGCGTGAGGGACAGGTCCCCGGGCGCACCTCCCAAAACCCTCAAACGCGGGACCCTTGCGGGCTTCCTGTCCCATCCACCAACTCTCCTTGACACGTCATGAGATAGGGGCTGTGACATGGCTGGAAAGACCCCACCTTCTTACAGAAGTGGAAACAACCAAGCCCAGATGTGCTCATTGATTCTTTCTCCCACAGTTTCCCTTTTTAAACTTTTTTTTCCAGTTCATGGAGCAGTTGAGAAACAGGTATGCGTCTCCCTTCCCCCCACCTCCCATCAAAACCTGTGAGACACACAAAGAAATCCAAAGCCACAAGAATAAGGAGGGGAGGAGGGAGACGAAAGAAATGCTCCCCTTGTCGCTCCAGGGTGGCCAGGCAGAGTGTGAATCCGCATCTCCCTCCGGGCTGGCAGGTGGAAGGTGCGGGCCGGCTGCGCCCTCCTCTCCCGCCTGCTCTCCCGTCCAGGCTGCCCCCACCCACCCTCGGCCTCCCCAAGGCCAGCTTCCCTCCTCCGCCTCGCTGCAGTCAGGCCTCCCCGCGGTCCGGGGCCAAGGTGGCGGGGAAGGAGCCGCTACCTGCAGCCGCAGGACTCCACCACCATGTCCTCGTACTGCTTGTAGACCACGTTGTTGCCCGCGTCGATGTACAGGATGCTGATGGGAGTCAATTTGGTGGGCACGCAGCAGCTGGGCGGCGTGGAGCCGGGATCCATGGAGTTCATCAGCGTCTGGATGATGGCGTGGTTGGTGGGCTCCAGGTGCGAGCGCAGCGGGAAGTCGCACACGCCCTCGCAGTGATAGGCCTCGTACTCCAGGGGCGCGATGATCCAGTCGTCCCAGCCCAGCTCCTTGAAGTTCACGTGCAGGGGTTTCTTGCTACAGCGCAGCCTCGACTTCTTGCCGTGCCGCTTGCCGTGGCGGCTGGCGAAAGCCGTGCGCCGTCGTCGCCGGCCGGGCGAGGGCAACCACGGCCCGGCATCCGGGCCGCTCGACGGCGGCGGCCAAGACCCCTCGGCGCCCGCAGCCTCGGCCGAGCCCAGCTGCTCGCGCATCTCTGCGAACAGGTTCTTGCGCTGGGATCTGGAGAATACCACGAGCAGGGCGCGCTCCTGCGGGGCGCGCACCCTGCGGCCGAAGCCCAGACTCCGCAGGTCCGGGGGCGGCGGCTGCTGGGGTCCCCGCGCGCGCGCTTCGACCTCCCCGGCGTCCGGCTCGACCCCTGCGGCCCGCAGCTCCAAGCACAGCTGCTTCCCGGGATGGTGGCGCAGAACCTGCCACACGTCGAAGACTTCCCAGCCGGCGGGGGGCGCCCCCTGCGGGTCCAGGGTGCGCGCCTCCAGCAGCTCTGGCGACAGGCAGCGCGACAGCTGCACGCGCAGCAGCCCGGCCGGTGGCCTCCAGGGCGCAGCGGGCGCCTGGCGATAGAGCCGCAGCTCCGCGCCCACCAGCTCTTCTCTGCCTGAGAGCGTGGACACATCAAACAAATACTTCTGTCTCCGGAGAGGAGTGTGCGAGAGATTGTCTGCGAGATAAAAAATAATTACAGTCAGTTTCACTTAAGGGGGAGATCAGCCGGGTGCTGTCCGGCGCCCTGGGAGGAAGAAGGCCGGGAGGGGGCAGGGGGCCTGCCCACCCCAGGGCTCCCAGCCTGGCCAGTGCTCGGGCCCACACCGGGCAGGCCCCCTCCTCCAGGTCAGTCCCGGACCCCGGGGCGGAGGGCGGTGGCTGTGGCAGCGGCAGCGGCCTCCCGGGTCACCCCCACCAAGAGCTGTGTAACCACTAACGCGCCCTTTGTGGGCAGCAGTCTGGGCTGGGCTGCTTTCCCCAGACCCCATCTCTGGTGGCTCATTCCCTGGATTCACGTTTCAATGTCACCATCTCCAAGAGGCCGTCCCAGACCACCCTGCTCTATAAAGTATCCTCCCTTGGTCACTAGCACAGGACTCACCCCGAGTTACTTACTATCCACATTTAAGATTATCTGTAATTGCCCTGTTTGCATTTCCTTGCTTATTGGTCAGTCTTGCCCAGCAACTAGGAGCTAGGAGGAGGTGCCTAGAGCCGTGGCCCACCCAGAGTCCGCGCTGGTCTAAGTGGGACACTTCTACAGCAGCGATTCTCAATCTGGCTGCCTGTTAGAATCTGCTGGAGAATTTAAAAACTACCAGCTGGCTTCATAGAACTGACCCAATATCTAAGGCTCCAAAATGATTTAAGGGTGCAGGCCTACTGTAGAGTTCCTGGTCCATGATCATACTGCTCCCCGTGGGGAGTTTTGCTGAGGCATTTGGGCAGCATGAAGTAGAAAACATTAGCCACAGACATTCACACACACACACACACACACACACACACACACACACACACAGACATTCTCCTCTCTCTCTTCCCCCACCACCCAATTTGAAATTCTCTTGAGTTCTCAGGATTACAACTAATCCTGAAGTTACTTTTTGCTGTTGTTGTTGTTGTTGTTGTTGTTGTTATAAGTGAGGAAAAAAGAAATATGGGACCCATAGAGGGTAGCAGGCATTTAAAACCCAAGGCAAATTCTTCAGAACCAAGGCAAAACTAGACTTTTCTTAATTTTTTTTTTTTTTTTGACACATTGGTGCATGAAGCCAACCCCACTTCAATGTGCAAGGCGGAAAGCTAACCAGATTTTCCTGGGCTGCTTTCCCATAAAATATTTACAACCCAGCAAATACAAAAATCCCCAAAGCCCCCAGATTTCCCCAGAAGCTAGTAAAGCCCGGGTGGATTTTAATAATAAAAGTGTCACTGGGTCCCAGGTCTGACCCTCCCAGCCTGTCCAGATGTAGCCCCAGGGTAAGGGCTCTGGAGCCTCAGCCACACCGGTCAGTAGGTGCTTGGTGCTGACCGCAGGGCCAGCTGCCCCTCTAACACACATGCCCTGACCTGAGAGGTAGCTGTGAGAAGGGTTAGAGAGGTGAAAAGGGAAAAGCTGCTGCAGACAGTTGATTTATGGAAGCCAAGGTCTTCAAACCAGCCAGGGTCACGTTGAAATCGGGGAATTCAGTCCACTTTCTTCTCTTTCTTACAGGACACTAGTGTCTGACTCTGCTCCGCCACCACCCAGATCTCTGGACCTATTGCCTTGGGCTTCATTTTCCTGCCTCTCTCAGAACTAAGCATGTGATGAGAGGAACAAGCCTTGGGCATTTGCTGCACTAACGTGAGGGTGGACATAGTTGTAACCTTTACTTTAGCCACATGCTGGCAACAGTTTTGCAAGGTAGATAGGAACCCGTTGTTCCCATATCACAGATGGGAAAACCAAGGTTTGGAGAAATTAAGTTAATTCTTGGTCAGACAGTCAGTAAGTGGTGAGGCCAAGATCCAGAATGTGGTATATTTAGTTTCAGAACTGGAGCATTTAGCCCCTAATCCCAATTGTCTCACCACTGTAGTCCAAATACTGCCCTTTCTGCCTACATAACTTTTGAGATAGTGTGTCTCTGGCTGAAAAGCATTAGGCAGCTATAAAGAATATTTATTCATTTCTCTGTCATGCAACATAGAGAAATCAGCCTGCCTTTGCTTTCATGCTTCTTTTTTTTTTTTTTTTCTGAAGTATGGGCTAGTGAAACATTAGTCTCCACAGCTGAGTTAAAACCGAGGCAAGCACCTGCAGAGAAAGGCCCCAGCTGATTCTGTAACCTTAGGATTTCTAATGGTCTTTCCTGCATAACCAGGCAATTCTTACCCTTCCCAGAGCTCAGGGAAGAATACATTAAGGCCTTTAGTCCCCATCCTGCTCCCCTCTCCCCCCACAGCTGTTCCATCCCACTCTTCTGACGGGCCTCACCTGCATGCATGTGGACACTCTACTCCGCAGATCCCAGCACCCCGGACCTGCCAGTGCACACGTGTCTCAGTGGCGGGGTCCTCTCTTGGGAGGAGAGGCCTGATAAAGAAGCCCAGGCCTTGGAGGCAGACTCAGGGCTATTTGGGCAGGAATTCTGTGACCCAGGTACCTGAAGGTTGTTCTAGGACAGTGATTTTCAATATCACTAAACCTACAGTGGTCCCTAGATCTGCAGCATGACTGTCACATGGGAACTTGTTAGAAATGCAAATTCTCTCAGACCCTAGAGGTTTGAGGGGTGTTTGTAGTAAGTTCCCAGGGGATGCTGATTCTGCTAGTACAGGATTAACACTTTGAGAACCACTAGTGTAGGCAGACAAGTCTGCTAAACTCTGTATTTCCCAAGGAAGGGCAGCGCTGGAGGAAAGACAAAGTAAGTTCCTCAAAAGTACTGGGCCCAAGGCAGGGTCAAATGGGATGTCACCAAATCAAGTCACTATCTCTCCAGCTTTTTCCTGGACCCCAGAGCCATCCTCACATTTTTTTAATCCTTTCAACTTACACACTCTCTCGCTGGGTCTCCAGAACCTGTAGCCCCTAAACAGAGGGTCCAAGAAGGTAGCTACTCCATACAGCTCTCTACAGATCACATTCCCTGCCTGTCTGGACCTGCTTTGGAGCCATACATCTCAGAAACAGCCCAGAGGAGGCTTTGGCCTGGCAAACGTATACACCAACATGCACTGTGACCCAGCAGACAGACATTTCGCCCGCTGATCTGGCATCACAAAGCCTGGCCCAGCTGCCATGGGCCATTTGTGGGCAAGACGTGGGTCCTTCCCGCTGCCTTGCACAAGGCCTCTTCCCATTAAGTTCTCTATAAATGAGGGCTGGTGACATCAAATGATTCCCATTCCTTGACTAGAAATGCACCCCTTTCATTTCAAAATCCATGGCACTTTCCTATATCCTGAAAATGGATCCATGTGCTAGGCTTTTAAGTTGAAAATGATCAGTAACACATCATGGAGCTTTTTATTTTGCTTTTAAGTTGCACCAACCTAGTTTGCAATAGTGTATCTTACACCCCAGCTAATTCAGTGTTTGCTAGTAGTAGACACATAACTCTTTCAAGTTACAATTGCTAGATTCTTTGTCTTTATCTTCTTTCCCTGGGAGGTGAGTAGAGAAAGGAAGAGGAGGAGAGAAAGGTGAGAAGGAAGAAATCCCTGGCAAATCTAAGAAAATCTTTCATAAGTAGGTCAGCAAGTTGGCTAAAGGCAGAGAGCACTTTGCTCATACACTCCTGCACACACACACTTCTGTACACACACACTTCTGTACACACACACTTCTGTACACACACATTGCCATGCACTTATACTTCGGATATTGAATTTTTAAAAATAAATAGGTGGGAGAGGTTAGTCAAAAAGTGCAGCATTTTACTTCGTCATAATGAATAGAAGTTAAAAAGACAAAACTTTAATTAAAAATAAAAAAGAAAGCAAGGAAGGGAAGAAAAGAACTAATTACTTACAAGTAGACACTATTGTGCCCATTTTAAATGCAGACACTGGCTTAGAAAGGTAAAGGCCCCTGTCCACAATCACGGTAGGCACTGGAAGAACCCAGAGAAGCAAATATCAGAGCAAAAAGGAAGAGATGACAGATGCCAGAGACCCAGTGCCGGGAACCTGAGCCCTAGATGGGTGGCCAGGGGAGGAACACACCGAGACTGGCAGGCTGCTTTCCTGGAGCTCCCTGCAGAGGATTTCCCAAACCCCAAAACTGCCTTTGGCTGGGAACACGGGAAGGGCCCATCCCGGCATTTTTCTAAGACATCCCTGGGATACGCACACGGTTTGAGATCTCTCTTCAGGGTCCTATCACTCTCCAGTCCCAGGGTGCACCCCAAAGCTCCAGCTCTCCTGACCAACAGGACCCTCCCCCACCGATGCTGGGCTCCCATCCTCTGATTTCATGATGATCCTGGCTGGCTACTGGCCACACCCCTGTCCAGACCTGACCTAGCTACTTCAGGAGCCCGACCACTTGCCTTCTACCCAAGTCCTCCAGAGACAAGGCTGTGAATAAGGCAATGGCTCAGAAAGTCCAAGAGACTGGGGAGGACTGGGATGATCACTCATTTTTGCAAAGGAAAATCTCCAGATCTTTGCAGTTAAGCCTTGCCCCACCCCCACCCTGTGCCTTGCCAGGCACCTGCTCAGAGGCCCAATGGCCTCTCACTAAATCCTTACTGCAAGCGTCCAACTGAGATGGCCCTACTGCTAAACATATTGACAGAAGAGGAAACTGAGGTTCTAAGAAGAATCTTATCTGGTGTCTTGCAATTAGTAAGAGACAGACCCTTAAGTTTCTTACCCATGAAATGGATATAATAGTGCCAGCTCACAGGGCCACTGAAGGGGGCAAATGAAACAAAATGTGGGCAATTTCTGAAGATGTTATACAAGTGTAACTAATGAAAATGTGGACTAAGCATAGAAACATAGACTCCAACAGACATAAATTTCACCCTTGATCTGTGACTTAGTGGCTGGGTGACCTTGGATACACTGAGTCATATAATCTCTCCTAGCATCATATGCCCCATCTGTAAAGGAGGAGAACCACTTCTACCTTGCAAGGTAGAATCAAGGGACACAGGCAGTGCAAGGTGCATAGAAATCCCCCAATAAATGCAGCCAGTATTACTATAATCACCTGCATCCCAGTGGGGGCAGGTTGCCTGTCCTCCTCCTGGCCTCCTTGAAAAGATATGGTCCAGTCCTTGGCCTCTCTTGAGGAGAAAAGGCACTGCTGGGCAGTATGGGTAAAGAAAAAAAAGCAGCAGTGCCTCTGGCTCCTGCTCATGAGATTCCAGTGAGGGTCAAGGCTCATCAGCACAGTAGCTTTGCCCCTATTATCATGATCCTTCTCAGCCCTGTGACGTCACTGCTGGTGTGGCTGTCCCTTCCGCAATGCCAGGTGACCAATACTCCGACCCCAATCTCCTCAAGGGGTGGGCCCTTCTTAGAGTGTGGGAAGCAAGCAGTGCTAGCCTGTGTACTAATCCATAAAGTTGCCTGACTGGCTGGGTGCAACCTGAGGTTTCCTCTCTCTTGGATTTGGCACACTTTCGTTGGGCCTGGTCTGTCTGCAGAGCAGGTCCTGGGTGGGGAGTAGTAGTAGGATACCCGACATCTTCATCTGACAAAGAGGCACTGGTATGTTGGAGGGAACAGGGTGCAGGAATGAATGTCCTGGGCAGTTAGGAAGATCACCTTGGTAGGTCTGCAGCCTGTGCCTCCTCTCCACACACCCACTGGCCCAGTTTCACTTAGTTTCCCCAATGTTTGCCCCACCTTTCTCAGCTTCTTTGCTCCTTGCAAAGAAATGAAGGGCCCAAGGGGAGTTCAGCCTCTCTTTCTCCCTCTTTTTCTCTGACCTTGTGAATCTGTTTTCCTTGAGCTGAGCCTGGGCCTTGTGGACCCCATGGATTAAGTGAGTCTGGATCCCACATAGAAATCCAGTGTCAGCACAGCAAGCTCTGGCTCAGCATGGAGCGAAGGAGTGACGCTCTGGAAGGAAGGAAGAAAAAGAACCTCAGTTCTCACCAGACTGAAAACATAAGAACTAAGCGAGCTGGGCCCTGGAGCCTCAGCACAGCCTGTGGAAGGGTTACTCCAAGGGCCCTGATTTTTCTGGGCCTCCTTTTGTCTCCAGAGGATGAAACAGATTCCTTGACAAAGTAGTTTGTATGCACTTCGTGAAAATACTCATGACCAAGAGCGATAGCTTTTGCGGATGGAGGCTGAAGAGCCAGAAAACAGCCAAGACCAAGGACACAACTAAACTAAACCAAAGCTAGTGCGCCAAACCCTGGCTCCCACAATAAGCCTGCAGCCTGCACCGGGACACCCAGGTCACAGCCCTTTCCTGGAGCCGCCTGTGCCGGGCCTGCACCAGGCTGGCTTGCTGGGGTGGTCTCTGCACTGCTGACAAGAAGGGTCGCCAGGGAGCCCGGGAGGGCCACAGAGGGCCTCTGGGAAATGAGCTGGGGAAAGAGCCTGAGTCAGGTACCGGCGAGGGCTGGAACATGATCCTCACGCTGGGCTGGAGAGCTCAGATCAAACGTAGAAGAAAAGGTGCCCATTTTATGCGGTTTCTCCTCCCCAACCAGTACTGAGGCTGCAGGTGGAGGCGAGGGTTCAAATCTGCATGCAGTCGTGGGCAGAATATTGGGCTCTCACCGTCCAGGGGTCCTGCGCAGAAGCAACGGTAGTGACAGGGTCTTTAAATGCTGGACTGGGTCCGGACTCTGAAGAAGGGATCACTGCAAGCCCACTCTGAGAGACGGATCTCGGTCTGACTTCCCAAACCACATAGCAAAGTGAGATTCTCGGTGTTAGCTGTGGGCCTTAGTCTAGCATTTTTCAGTTTCCCTCCCCGGGAAAACCTCAAAGCTGCAGTCCGCTGGAAAGTGGAGTAGAGGCTGAGCCAACCTGCCTGGAAGTCACTTGTAAAGCAGAAGCAGGATTCCGCTTGGCTCCTACGGCATTTAGGGATGCCCTGGGCTGCCACCACCAATGCCTACCCTCACTGCCCCGTTGCCGCCTTCTGCGGGTCTCCACCAGCCCAGCCCGCCCCAACTTGCGCCAGAGCCCCGCCTCCTCCTCTCCTGCACGCCCACTATCAGGTCCCTAAACGGTGCTCCGCCCCCCCGCGCCCCGGCCACTCGCTGCGGAGCGCGCGCTTCTCCAGAAACGCGATCCCGCGCCCGCCGCCCGCTGCGGGTCACCTCCAAGCGCCTGCGTCTCCTTACCCCAAGCGGATCTAATGCTCAGCACCCCACAGTACGTTAGGACGGTCCTGGGAGGCAGACCACGGCAACCCCGGAACACACGAGGCCAATGAGGGCCAATTTAATTCCAGTAAACTGGAGACACTTTAACTTAAGAGCCCAAAACAGCTAGGGGTTGGGGTGAGGGTCGGGAACGTGGAGCCAGGCGAGCGGTGGAGCAGCGTTCGTACCCTCACCCTTCAGAGCTCAGCTTGGCCGACTGCCGGCCCCCAAAGCGTCGTTGGACCCGGGTTATTCAACACCCAAAGGGTTATCAAGCTAAGGCCTTCCACCTCAGGTGAAAGCTCCAGGAGTCCTTGTTGGTTTGCTCTGGGTCCTTGGATGCAAGCTGCAGTCCCTCTCCGTCCCATTCCTTCCACCCTTGCCCCAGGAAGATGTTACCATCAAGAATTGTGCCAGCATCCCCAAAACTCCAGCTGGAAAAACACAAAACAAAACAAAAAAAGGTTGTCCTAGGGCCTCCATCAATGCAGCGCCCCGCGTTCCCAGAGGGTCCAGGCGATATGCGTGCTCTCTGCTCTGTAGACAGAGCTTGCACGTCCTGATTCCGTTTGAAGGGTGGGACTGAAAGGCCTGTTAGGGTGAACTTTTTTTCTTCAAGTGCAGAGACAACGCGAATGTTTGAGCACGTTTTCGACCCCCTCCCCCACCAGCCACTCCAAGGCGCGCACTCCCATAGGCCTGAGAGCCTCGCCGCCTGCAGGACAACGCGCAGGGTCCCTCAGAGATCGGCCGGGACCCCTGGCGCAACCTGCACTCTCGAGGCGAAAGACGCTGGGTGTGTTGAACCTCTCGCCTTCTCCTGTAACACGGTCCTTCAGGCCTTAGGGATGGAGGTGACAATAACTGGTATTTAACAAGCCATGGGCAAGGAGGTGGTTTGTGGCCTTAGCTGTCTGAACCATTCCAACCAGAAGAGCAGAATGAACCTCCAGTTTAAGACTTCCTCTTCCTTCCCTCCGGCCTTTCCCGGGACCTTCGGGTTCCCGAGTTCAGGGGGATCCGGAACCTGGATCACCACCCAAACTCTGCACCCGCGCTCCGGCCCGCGCGCCCTCACGCGCGCACACTTGAACGCTTAACCGGCCTTTTCCAGGGCTGTTCCCTCTTTCCGGGGAAATAAAGCCTAGATTGGAACCTTCTGCCCGGCTTCCTCACTGGGTCGTCTGGTCTGAATTAGTGTTTTTATAAGGGACTCAAACAAATCGAATACAAGGTCACCAAATAATTAACAGTTGCGAATTCCCTTCGTCCCCATTAAAATACTTCCCTGCTTATATTTCATTTTCCGTTTGCCAACGACAACAGGGTCCGGGCAAAAGCGCCGCTCCGTTGATTACACTACTCCGTGGCCCAGTTCCACCCAGAGCCCCACCGTTTTACATAAACACGATGGACCAGACGAACTTCAATCGCAAGGGAACTCTGCAACTCCTCGAATGCCCGCCCAGCAGCTAGTCTGTACCCGGCACGGTCCAGCCCTGCCGCCAGATCTTGAAGACCCAGAAGGTAAGGGAGAAGCCAGAAAACAATCAGCAGCAAACTCCCCCAGAGCCATTTCTAGGGTGTCAAGTTCCTCAAGGATGTTTCGATCGCGCTTGGGTTTTTATCTCTTCCTTACTGGCTCCTTTCTGGGAATGCTATTGTAACAACAACACAGTTTAACGGGTATTCTTATTTCAAAGTCATCTGGAAACCTAGCTCACAGCTAATTCTTAGACTTTTTGTGCCTCCCTCATCCTTGGGAGCTTTTCCTTCTGTGGTGCTTCTCACAAATGACTAAAACTACAGGTCTGAGCGTTCCTTCCTCTTGCAGCCTGCCTCCTCGTGGCCTTCTTCCATCCTTCCTCCCCTTGATCTTTCAGCCCAGTTAAATTCACAGAGGTTCTGATTATCCCCCTTTCCCAGGTCCCAGAGCTGGGAGCCCAGGGCTCCAGTACCAGTGGCCTCTTAGTGAATGATTTCATGAGCTAACTGTATCTTCGCAATATCTAATCAGGTCCACTCAAATCTTATGATTTCACCAGCACACACTTCCTCCTCATTATGGATCTAGAATCATTTTTAAAGCATGATATGATGACATTTTAAAAGATCAGGGGTAAGGTAGTTGGTGCCTCTGCTAAAGTAAGTACAGGAAGAAGCCAGGCACAACACAAATTCTGACCCTTCAATCTAAAGTTCCGTGAAAATTCCTAAGTACATTTTAAGAGACTACAGAAGAATAAAAGAAAATCTCATTTTTTAACTTCTTGCCACCATCCGTAGAAACCTCCTTATCCTATGCGCATTGAGCACTTGGTTAGCTTCAGGGTCTAGAATGTTATGAGTTTTACCTCTCACTATAGCTGTGTAACCTTGACCAACTTGCTTAACCCCTCTGTCTTCCTAATTCACCTGCAAAATGGGCTGATTACAGCACTTTCTCTGGGAATGGCTGTAAGAATTAAATGAGATAGTCCATGTAATCGATTTTAGCACAGTACTTGGCCCACAGTAAAAGTTCAGTAAATCTTGGTTAGTATCATTAACCCTAAATGTTCAAAGAGTAAACCGAAACGGAAAGATTTTTTTTTTTAACTTGCCACGAGATCACCTGTGGAGGGTTGGGAAGGGGTGGGATAGCGCGGAACCGTGCTCTCTGCAGAGTGCTGGAACGCTCTGCCCTCGCTCTGGGCAGGGTATCTCTACCCTCCACTCCCAACCCCTGCTTCAGGTATAACTTCCTTCCAGGTGAAGAAGACTTTATAAATACTACAGGTGAGTCACTCCTAGTCTGATTTGGGGGCGCCTTCTCTTTTCTTTGCTCCTCCCCTTAGAGCAATCCTAGCTCCTCTGCGCCAAGCTCGCCACCTTCATCAGCGATTTAAATGTCCCCGGGGCAAGGCGCCAAGTTAGCACTACTGGCCCAGCTCTGGGCTGGCCCCTGCTCTGTCCTCCTTGCCCAGCCATCCCCGAGATGGGCTGGGGGAGGGGACGTTGAGGGTTTGGCTTGGTAAAGAACCCCCACGTGAGCCGGGCGGAAGTCCCTGCCCGGCGCTGGGGATGTGCGGCTAGCGGGTCCCTTCCGTCACGGGAGACTAGACAGCGTTTGATCCGTTACGACATGAACCCTCAATTAGATCGCTGAGTTGAAACACTCCAATCAGGGGCCCGATGCTAAGCAAGCCCCGGAAGGTCCAGCCCGAGGTCACCGCCGGTGACACATCAAATCAAAATCAGTGAGAGGGAAAGTGAGGCTTTCCCTTTATCAAGCTGCGACAGCAGCCAGCAACACACCCCCTCCTCTACTCGCCCCTCCCGCGGGCGGCTCCCCACTCTTTCGGCCCTCGCGCCAGGGTCAGCCGCACCGGCCACCTAGCTGCCTTTCTCCGCGTTTTCCGGGAACCTGGGGAGTGTGAAGGGGAACTAAGCTTTGAAGCTGCCCTCCGGGTGGTCAGGCAGCGCCTCCTCAGTGTGTGGACCGCCAGCAGTCCCAGCCCTCGATGGCGCTCTAGGGTTGAAGCCGGACGTTTGGCTCTCCGGCTGGCCTAGAGACCTTGGCTGGGGACAGAGCCCACCTCCCCCAGCCCGGGCGCGCAGCCAGTCCCTCCGCTACCTCTGGCGCCCTGGGACTGACTTGCAGCGCGGTGCCCGGGATGAGGAGGGGGGCGTGCGAGGCAGCCTAGGGTGATGCGAGCTCGCCTCTGCGGGCGACCTGGCTGGGGCCCTCAAAGACACTGCTCCCCCTTGCCTGAATTCCGAGGGCCTCCACAGACATCTTAGAGCAGCCCACAGCGTCCCTTGGTCCTGTGCCAAATTCAAGGGGCTCAGCGAACCAGTTAGGGGTGCCTGCTGGGGGGGGCAGGGATTCCTGCCACTTCCTAGGAAAAGAAAATGAGCGCCCACTGCCTGCCAGCCTAGGCCTCCGGAATTCGTCCCTTGGGAAAGGGCCCCTGAGCAGTTTCCTCTGCGCTTCCTGAGGCTCCCCTTTGGTGAAGGCAATAGAAAAGGCACAAGGCCAGCCTAGGACTTTGGAGGGAGGGGAGCCAGTCCTGGCAAGGTTGGTGCGAGGGTGCAGGCCCCAGGCGAGGGCGCGGTTGCAGCACTAAGAAGAAGCCACGTGCCTTTGCAAAGATGACTTTAGTGGTCCTAAAAACGTCATAAAATACTCGGCATTAATTTCCTGTCGGGACCTTTCAGCAGCTCATAACCCGCTGACCTCGGGCTGCTGCAGCGCCATGAGCTTGGGCAGGACCGTGGCCGGGGAAGGAGAAAGCCAGGGAGAGGGACTGGGGACTGAGGACCTGCTACCCTCTCTGAAACGCTAGGAGGAGGCAAGAGCACTCAAGGCAGCCTCCTCTGCACGAACCCCAGAGCTGTCGGGTTCCTGGGCAAATTTCCACTTTCACTGACCTGAACTGTGAGACCAAGAACCGTCGAAGACGAGGAGCTGACTCTGGGGAGGATGGGGAGCAGCCAGGTGCCGCTCTGATCTCCTTCCTTTCTTCTCAACACGGTCCTCCCTCCTTCCTCCTTCCTTCCCCTCCCATTCCTCTTTTTCTGCTTTCTTCGGCATCACTGCTTGTCTCTCCTCTTTAGAAACCCTCTCCCCAACTTTTGAGGCCGGAGGGAAGAGGAGGCGAGGTTTCTCAAGGTCACTGGCCACGCTGCAGACTAGCGGTGGTGGCAGGACCGGGAGAGAGGTATGAGCAGGCAGTCACACGTGCACCCGCTCAGGCAGAGGGGAGCGAGGGGTGGGGCCCAATGCAGAGAGGAGCGAGAAAGGTGGATGGATAGGCACACGTATGCACTCTTGTGCACTAAGTACCAGGCCTGGCTGTCCTTGCCCCCGGCCCACCCTACCAGTTGCCACCTGCCTGTGGAAAAACAACTCAGGTTTTGACCTCCGAGACACAGACTGTGTGGTGCTGGAAGAAAAAAACAAAAAACGGAGTGCGCCAGGCGCCCACTGGGCTGAAGATGCGCACAGCCCGCACAGGCACGCGCGGTGCTGCCTGACGCCGCTGGCGGCCTCGCCCCCTAGGCAGCCCGACTAACTTGCTCCGGCTTTTCCCGGAGAGACCCGAGCTCCGGGCTGCCCAGCGCTCATCCATGCCCGGCGGCCGGCCTGCTCGCCTAGCTGACTCAGGCCTTGGACCGCGCATCCCGCACAACCCGGAACCCCAGACACCAGCTGCATCAGTCCTCGCCCTGACCGTTCCTCTACCCCTGGTCGTCTGCCTGCCACTTCTCCACTAGCTACTAGACCCGCGGCCACCACTGCGAAAGACGAGGGAGGGAGGCAGGGAGGGAGGGGGGAAGGAAGGAGAAACGTGGACTTGCAGACTGGAACATCTGCAGCCGCATTCGGAAACTTACTAGGCCTTGAGAAAAACAGTTTAAGAAAAGAAAAAGGCGAGGTGTCCAGAGTGGGAAGGGAATTCACAACCGCAGCCTCCTGCCAGGAGCTGGAGCGGCGCTCCGGCCGCGGAGCCCCAGCCGAGGGGAGTCGGCTGCCCGCGCCACTCACCTAGTCCTCTGTCCACAAAGCTCGTGATCGTGTTCGCCGACCTGGAAGACTGGAAGAAGCTGGCGTTGATGCCCAGCCTCTCGGCGATGGAGTAAGTCCTGTAGATGGACAGCATGTACTCGTGCGGCACCACGCGCGGAGCCCGGCCAGGAGGCTCCTGAGCCCGGGGCTCGTCCTGCGGCCGCCCGGGCTGGGGCTCCCGGCGCTCCTGGGGTGCCCGGCCCGCCGCGCTCTCTCGCGGCGCCCGCGGCACCTTCCCTTCCTTGCGGCTCCTCACGCTCTTGGTGGAGCCCAGCTCGGCGGACGAGGAGGAGGACGAGGAGGAGATGGAAGCCTGCTGGAAACCGGGCAAATCCCACAGGAAACTGATGAGGAAGACGGCCGAGAGCAGGACCCGGGGCGTATCCATGGCGCGCGAGGCGGCCGCGCGGGGCGCGAGGGTCGCGGAGCGGCTGGACAGCGGCCGGGGCCCGGCTCCTCGCGCGGACTCCGAGTGCGAGGAGCCGGGTCCCAGCCACACAAACCCCGGGCCTGCCACGCCCCCTCCCGCCCCTCGCCGGGAGGGGAAAAAAGAGGAGGGAGGGAGGTGGGAGGAGAGGCCGGGCGGTGCGGGCCCGAGGTGTGGGGAGAGGGGCTGCGGGGTGACGGAGTGGCAGGAGGACGCAGCGCCCCCGCGGGACGCGTGCGGGGTTGCGCGGCGGGGAGCGCAGCGCGGAGCCGAGCGCCGGTCCGGGGCGGTCCCGCGGCCGCGGTGCAGGGCCTCGCCCGCAGCGCCGGGGTCCCCACCCGAACTCTGGAGGAGCGGACCCTGCCCCGCGCCCCCCGGGCTCCGGGGCTTCGCCGGTGCCGCACTTGGCTGGGAGCGAGCGGCCCGGGACGGGGGGAGCGGCGGCGCCCCCCAGAGACGGCTCGGAGTCGCCGCCTCTGCTGCAGGCTCCGGGGGGGTGGCACCTTCCTTCCTCGACCCCAACCGTCAGGTCGGCAGTTTGTGCCCCTCGGGGCCAACCCAGAGCCCGGGGAGCCTTGCCCAGGTCCAGCTCGGCACAGCCCCGTTCTCTCTGTGGGGTACCGCTCTCCACAAAGACAGGCACTCTTCCCGACCCTCGAGGTCAGGCAAAGGCCACGCGTCTTTGGAGTTCGGAGCGATGCTAAAAGCTGCCGCGCGCCCCTGCAGGCCCCAGCCTTTCGCCCCGCGGTCCCCAACCTCGTCTGACGCTGGCTCCGGCCACCGCTCTTCTTCGCCTGCTCGCGGGCTCCTCTCGCCTCTCGCGGCCTGTCCCCGCCTCCACTGCATTCCCATTTCCCTCTCCTTTCCCTCCCGTCTTCAGGACTTCCTCCTTACCCAAGTTCCTCCTGCATTCCGAAGACTCCTTCCCCAGCCTGCTCTTCTCCTCGCGCTGCCCTCTCATCTCCCTCTGCTCCCCACCCTCTTCTTCCCCTTCCAGAGGACCCCTCCCTCCCTTTGCAGCTTTACCCCAATCTGTTTCTCTTCAGCCCAGCCTCGCCCCATCACGAGTTTCCTTTATCTGTCCCCAGATTCACGGCGTCTGTCTTCTCCGCCCACTGCCTTGCTCGTTTTTGGGGCCTGAACGCAGGAAACCCCTGCGGCAGAGGCTGCTTCCTCGCACGGTGCTCTGTGCCCTGGACTGCTGTAGACTGCAGAGTTCCCCTGCGCGCTTTATGGGGACGCAAGCACCAGCCATACATGTCCTCCTTCAATCATCTCAATGCTGGGAGGTTGGCTTGACTATACTCACTTTCGTGGATGAAAAAAAAAATTAGAGCCAAAGAGATAACGTGACTTTTCCAAGGTCACTCAGCCAAGAAGCACGGAGCCAGGGACAGCACCCAGGCTGGGCCCCAAGCCCAGAGTTCTTCCCATCCCAGCAGTCATCGCTTACCCAACATCTCCATCTCATTTCTTGCCCCCCACACCTTGTCCTTAGGGTTTCGTTTGGTCTCAGGTGGTTTCCTCCATCCCAAGGAACTTTTTGTGTGTATTCTCTCTTCCTCTCCCTCCCTTCTCCCTTCTTCTATTTGCTTTTTCATCTTCTCTTCCCTCCCTGCAGAAACCCCTCGCTGACAGTCTGCAGAGCACTTTTGCTCTCTACTTCCTTGGCTTCTCCAGTTTCCCTAAGGTGTGGACCCTGGCCTCCCCCAGGTAATGACAAACACCCACAGAGGACATGCTTCTAAAACTCTTACAGCTCTTGTTTTGTTTGATCTTCATGACATCCTAAGTGCCATATCATCCCTGTGTTACAGGCAGAGAAACTGAGGCTGGAGGTCACACTGCTCCAGAGTCTGTGCTCTGAACCCCTGAGCTTTTGGCCTCTCTCCCCTTGACCTCCTCCAGGGCTGCTTCTGGCTCTCTTCCAATCCTTACTTGTGTCTCTAGTTTTAGTTTCATGAGTATTAAGTTCTGTCTGAGATTTGCAGGTGTTTTACCTTACATTTTCTTCCTCTCTGGTCTTTAGATTTTTTTTAATTATCATTTAACAGGTTAACAACATAAAAGAAAATAGAGCTGAAATGAAAATTATTTCACAAATTTTTACTACTGCAGCAAATCAAAATATTTTTGCCTTTATGGGTTCCCTTCTATTCCTTTATGTTTTGTGCACATGTCTTTCTCATATTATTGCCATCCAGAGCTAGATGGCACATTGGCTTCTTCCCTTGTCACTTAATATTTTAATACCAAGGCCATTGCTTTCAACATCTCTTCCTTGTCCCTCTAGCCACTCTCTGCTGCTCCGTACCCCTCCCCTCTTCCGTTGGGCCTATGGAGGCTTCCTCTGCAAAACCACCGCCTCAAAACCCCTGTTCTCATCTTCCCTTCTGCCCACCTGCCAGCCCTGGGATGCACATGGTCTTGTTTGGCCTGCTCTGCATCTTGCTGTTCACATTTGCCTCTCAAGTATCATCTAGGAGAGGCTTCCTCCTTGTGGTCTGTCTCCATCCTGCCCCTCGGGGAAATGATCACTATTTTAATATCTATTAGTATGATATCTGGTGAATGATGAGTCATGGTTTTGGACCCTCTGTCCAACAAGTATAGTTCCTGCCGGCAAGAGCAGCCCTGTCTGTTCTCTCTTCACTTTGCCCAGAGCAATTATTATCTGCTACAAGTTATCAGTAAACAGGAAACAAAGTAATGAGCCTTATGTGCTGTGGTTTAAGACCTCCAGAATTCTATGTAGAGTCATGTGGGACTGCAGACAGCACTGGGACAGGGACCAGGGAGAGTGTGGCTTGCTGTCCTTCAGGATTACCCTGGAGTAGGTATTGCTCTCGTTTATTGCCACCAGCCCCAGGTCTATACAAGGAAAGTTCTCTCCAGGAAAGGGCTGCTATGATCTTTTTACAGGTAAAAATCTACTGGGACCCCAAGATCGCAAGCTAATCAGAACTGTAACCACGACTGGGAGTCAAGACCTTCTGGCTCCTAATGCATTGCTACCCCTGTATTTAAAAAATCTATTTAAATATCATGACAGTGATCCACAGCAATGTATGAAGCCTGATTTCCTCCCTTGGCAGTGTGCTTCAAATAGAAATCCACTCCAGTGTTAACAAGTCACACTAAGGTCTCCCTCTGTCTGTCTCTGTCTCTGTCTGTGTGTGTGTATTTGTGTTTGTGTTGCTAAAAATAAAGACATAAAGAGCAAACTACAAGTCAAATTTGCTTTTAGATATTCATACTATATTCTGTGCCTTTGAATACTGCTATGATATTAAGCTTCTGGGCTAGTCATAAATTCTCCAGCTATTTATTCAGCGGTCTCTTCCGTGAAGAACATTTCAAAAGGGTGAAAGTTCCTTGAGATAAGCAGACAACATCTGGCGTGGACACCGTTAGCAGCTTGACTGTAGCATTCTTTTCAGGGTAGATTCTCCCCAAAACGATGGCAAGGCAGACAGCACGCACTGTGGTGTCTCCTGCCCCCCAGTGGAGGCTGAGGGAGTTACCGTGGAGAAGGAAAGCGGTACTGAGGCGTTTGCAGGAGGGATAGTGACCTCGATGAACATAATGTTAGGAAATTAGTGTGTGAGTAGCATTTGGCAACAAAACATCCACAAATGAGAGATCTGCCTGCCTAGAGACAGGACCAAAAGTGATAAAATTGCCTGCTGCTATCTTAAATCTGTCTTGATAATGTTTTTAAATTATCATTTCTATTAATCCAAGGAGAGAAGATTCTCTTAAATAACAGTTTTCACTTTTGTCATTTCATTTTTCATTAAGGTGTTACTTGAAAGGCAACTATTATAAAAGTGGCGGAGGATATGGGACTTCAGCGTGAGCCCCATCCACACATGAAGGAACCATTCCTAATAGGACTCTGAAAATACGTACTGTGCATCCTAGGAAGACGGCAGGAAGTGCTGGAGTTTTTCACAAGGGGAATCATTTCTTTAATTTAGGTGTTGTTTCTATAAAATCTCAGTTAAAATGCAAACATTGTCTAGTAAGGTTCTAATTCTTATTTTACTACTGATATTTTTACTATTATTATGCCATCCCGAATAGGTGGATAAACTGATAATCTGATAAGATTAACTAGGTGTCATGACAGTGATCCAAAAAAATGAAACTTAAGACAGATTTGGAGGCAAAGGTGCGGCTCTCAGATAGAGCACATGCTTAGAATGCACAGGTCCCTGGGTTCAATCCCTAGCACCAAAACAAAACAAGGAAAACGAACAGAAATTTTGGTAAATTTTGATTAAAAGAAAGCAATGACAAAAAGGAATAAAGGCTTTTTAAAATTGTGTGTGTGCGTGTGTGTGTATCCTTGAGTTTCCATCAAGAGGAATAAGGAGGAAATTAACAGGTGCTACTGCTTCACCCTGACAGTCCTGCTTATATCTGTTATTGACATTTTCATGACATTTCATCTGTAGAAAAGTTCTCCCAAAAAAGGAGAAAGTGAACCAGGCATGGTGGTGCATGATTGTAATCCCAGCACTCTGGAGGCTGAGGCAGGACAATCACCAGGAGTTAGAGACCAGCCTGGGCTGCATAGTAAGTTCAAAGTCTGCCTGAACTGTATAGCAAGACCTCGTCTCAAACACCCTGCCCCTCAAGGGGAAAAAATGAAAGGTATTAGCTTAGAGCAGAGTAGTGTCCCTCAAAGGTGGTAGAGGGTGCAAACTGAGTGGATTGAACTGAATAGTGGGAGGAAAGGTAAGGACTGTTTGCTCTAAGGAAGTAGGGAGAAGGGACTCTGAGCAGGGGACAGCTAAGATAAAATGTTTCCTTCACAACTTGGACTGGGAGGTGTCAGCTTCATTAAATCTCTGCCCCACCCAATTTGAGTCTGGTTTTTCCATTTCTTTTGTTTGTTTATTTCGTTGTGTCTTTGATAGAATGATTGATAGAGAAGTCAAATGAAATGGAATGAAATTTGGGTCCAATGGCACAATACCCATACCCCCTCTGAGCTTCAGTTTCCCCTGAATGGGATCACAGCTGAAGAGAGAATCAGAGATTCAGCTGGTCTCATGCATATCCCCAGAATAACAGCCCTACGAGTGACAAGGAATCAAGGGTTCTAGTCTGGATATTGCAACCACGAAGAGTCCTGGGGGTGTCAGGTCAACCTAATCACCGTTCTTATTCAGTTTCACAGCAGGGTGCATGGATGTCCAACCATGGCGTAGTTTGCCAATACCAGCACTTTTTAGCGTGTGCTGAGCATCATTAGACCAGCAGCATTACCATTACCTAGAAATTTGTTAGAAATACAAACTCTTAGGTCTCACCAGAGATCTACTGAACAGAAACTCTGGGGCTGGGGCTCAGCAATCTGTGCTTTAACAAGCTTTGGTGGGATTCCGATGCACCCTAAGGTTTAAGAACCATTGGCCTATACCACGAAATAGAGGTAAGCTACCTGCCAAGAACTTCAAGAAATGCTTTGATTTTTAAGGGAAAGCTATAAAGGAAAATGCATAGTATGCAATTTTATTTTCAAATTAATGATCTTCATTCCTAATGAGCAAATAATTTTCATTCCCCCATGTGAACCAGGTGTATTTAATTGCCAACAGCCATACCAAGCCAAATGTGGCTAATCTGACCTGATCTCTAAAAATAAATGGGGTCCAGCCTGCTTAAACCGGAAAGGCAGACAGAAACCACATCAGAATAAAGCGAACTACAGGCATCTTCTTATGTACTGTGATGATAAACAAGGGCTTAGGATCTCAGCTGTGTCCCTTCCTGGCTACTTAAACTCGAAATCTAACTTTAACATGACTCCGTAAATGTGAATAATTGTTATGTTTTTGTGTATCTGCTAAAAAATAAATAGAAAATAGTTTCCTAACTGTAATTTTGTCACCTCAGATGGAAGTAAAAATATATCCCTTAAAGTATTTGTGTGTGTGTGAGCAAATTACATGTAACAAACAACATTGTAAATTCTCACAGATATTAGTAAGTATGGTGATCATTAATTAGTCAATTTGGATTCTTTTAACATCAAAGCATTCTCTTAATTTTAGTCACTCTCAGTCTTCAGCTTTTGTAATGAAATTGCACTTAAAATTTTTGCTTTAGCTAAATTCCACATTCTCTTAAAATTTTCTTCTTGGTAAGTAATTTCTCTGAAGGGGCTAAGTTTGTTTGACATAGCAAGTATTTACTGTACTTCACTGTGAGTTTGTGGCAGTGCCTTTCTTCTGTAATGATTCGGCATGTTTTATGTCTGTCCAAATATTCTAGATTAAAAACACATTGCCGTTTGCTAATAGGTATCAGGATACTTAAATGGAGCAGACGAAGTGCCTTCTCAAATGAGCATATAGGGTGCTTATAAGAGTAAAAAATGATTAAATTCTAGGAATCACTTGATCCTTTCCAAATCTTGCATAGAAAATTACAATTATATAGGAAACTGTCTTTCCTGTTTAGGATCAGATTTGGTTTGAAAAATTACTACCAACTTTGTAAACATTAAAATAGAAGCAATAAAGATGTGAAATTTCACACAGGGGATCTACAATGTTTGGGTAATTATAAGCATATGGCTACTTTACATGAGATTTCTGTTAAAAGTGTATTTACTAGGGCTCTGGGAAAACAGAGGTTCTCAAATTCAGGGTTTATTTACATGCACTGAGAATGACGAATTTACTATCAATTTATCAAATCTATTTTTGCTTCAGAATTCTAAGTAATATTTGCTAAATGATTGTAATATCTGTTGTTATTTGCTGTCTTGTTTATTTGTTAATATATCAGATTTTATTCCTGAAAGAAATCACAAAGAACAGTTAACTACTTAGTCAAAAGTGTCAAATGCTTTCCAAATAATATTAAAGACAATTTTGTGTATTCTATGTTAATATTTAGGGCATAAGCCTGCACTGACTAGTTTTAATATATTCTGGTCAAATAGAAATGATGTAAGAATTTAGTTTCATGTGCTTTTAAAAACTACTTCAATGTACCATCCCAAAAATCACTAAAAATAAACTCAAAGTTGTTGTCTAGTCATTTAGAATTAATTAAGTGAACATTTTAAATATGAGAGATGGTTGGAATTTAATTTTGAAATGAATGAAAATGGAATTTAGAAGTTTAAAAGTCAGTCTAAACCCTACCTTTCCAAAAATGAAAAAAAAAAACAAAAAGGCTTCTCTCCATGCTTGGACTTTTTAAGTGCTAAGATTATGAAATATCACAGTTACAAGCTATAATAATTTGGTCTTTAAAACAAAGGACAGAGATGGGAAGTAGGAGAGGGGTTGCCAGAGGCTGGGGAGATGGGAGGATCAGAACTAGTGTTTAATGGGTACCAAGCGCCAATTTGGCAAAATGGAAAAAGTCCTGGAAGTGGATAGTGGTGGTTTCACAACAATGTGACTGTACCGAAAGCCACTGTGTTGTGCGCTTTAAAAAATAATCTAAATGAAATAAATCAGACACAGAAGGTTAAATATCACATACTTTCTCGTGCTTGATAAGCCCAGAGTACAAATAATTTAAAGAGCAAAATAACAGAAAGATGATAGGAAACAGACATAGACTTTGTGGAGATGGGGAGGGGATTCAGGGAAGGGGGAGACAGGAGGGAGGGGAGGGAAGGTAAGGTAAAAAGGATCAAGATGTGATATATATGTAACAGTTCCCCATGATGAACACATTCATTTTGTGTTGCAAGCATATACTAACAAAAAATTTTAAAAATAAAATAAAAATTTAAATGGTTAAGATGGCCCATTTCCTGTTGTGTGTGTCCTTTTACCACAATAAAAAGGGTATACAGATTTTATAAACAATCTAAGAAATGTTCGTTTGCAAAACAATATGCTGAAAGACAAAACTTTCGAATTGCCTTGTTGAAAATTGGGGCTTTATCCTCACTGCACAGATTCTGTTCATAAGCATGGGTATGGTTTTATAACTCCACAAAGGAAACTTTTACTTGTCCTATTGAGGCTAAATTCTAACTCTTCTTTGCCTTTCTAATCATGTCATGTGAACTGTCCTCAGTTCCTCATTTTACTTTTTCTCTTAGAAAAGGCCATTCCAGTAAAGATTAGAATTTGCTATATTAATTCCATGTTATTGATGGATTAATACAAGAAAGAGATTTCCAGTGTACAGAAAATCGATTCTGTTATTTCCTGGTGTGTCCGATCCACTGTTTCTTTCAAGGGAAGGAAAAATTCTACAATAGCAAAAATTTCTTTTTTCCTCCTTGTCTTTTCTTTCTAGAGTTATCATTTTCTCTGCCTCTTTCTTGCAGATGACAATTAGTACTTCAAATCTACTTCAGAGTAAATTAATTCCAGGCTTAAGGTCCCAAAGTACGTGTATTTTAATAAAAATATTCTCTCTTTTTTTTTTTTTTTTTGGTGGGTACCGGGGGTCGACCTCAGGACCTCGCGTGCCAACAGGCACCCGTGCCGCTGAGCGATATCACCGGCCCCTTTTTCGTATGTGGGTTCCGGGAGTCGAACTCGGGCCCTCGCGCTTGCCAGGCAGGCGCTTACGGCGCTGAGCCATCTCACCGGCCCTAATAAAAATATTCTTGAATAGCAAAAAAGTGTCTAGACCCAGAGTTGGGATTCTTGAATGGCATCAACCCAGACACAATGACGGTCACATGTCACACGGTTGTGGTCCTTCCTTGGGTTCCTGGCGTTTTCCCCATGTGTATGTTACAATCGTAGTTGTACAGTCAGGTCATTCATTGGCCAGCACAGTGCACATCAAATAGTCTGGTCCCTTCTTCTAGAGGTCAGGAACTATGGGCCAAGAGACTGGTCTGAGGCTACTCAAGCCCACAGCCCAGGCTGCTTGGTCATACAGCTCCCCAGGGCTCTCTCTGGAACAGCACTGATTTCCCTAGTGCCCTCCATTGAGTATACATTTGAATGTCTTCACTTTCCAACAAAATTATGGATCCCGATGGTAATTTACACACTTTGCATATTTTTATCTATTCCCCATATTGAGTAAATATGATATAGAAATTTAGGTGCTTCATTTATAGGTGTTAAGTATAGATACCTATATGCCTTATATAGTTGTAGATGGGTGAGGCACACATGATATAGTTATCAGTCTACATCATCTATTCCAATATCTATGTTGAAAAAGACTGATCTTTACTTTTTCATGTCATACTGCTCCTGCCTGGCAGAGTAGGTATACGGGGAACATGTTGCTTACCGGAAAACCATTGTGAATTCACCACCCATCGGCCCTTTGCTTTTCTGAATAATCCTTACTGCTTCGAGAGTCTCAACGGGACCTCATTTGCTGCCTTCTTCTGAAAGCAGGGATGAAAGCGAGTCTAGACAGAGGTCAAACGCAGCGTGTTTCCTTAATCCAGGCCTCCTTTCTAGCTCTGGTCCCGACTTCTCACTGTAGAAGACAATCACAGACGTGGAAAGAAAGCGGTGCATTTCCAGTTCTTAAGGAACACTAACATTTCCATAATTAAAGAACAATTAAGCAACACAAGCAGCAGTTAAGCCACCCACGAAATTTAAAGAGAGCGACAAGGGGCAAGAAGTCACCGAAGCCTACTAATGAAGCAGGGGTGACATTAGAACTTGTCCCCCAGTGATTTCCAGTCCCCTGACTTTCCTATCTCTCTTTCCTCTGCCCAAAGACTGGCCCTCACTGTTTGCCCTTCTAGTTCTCCTGCTTTCCCCTCTTTTCATTCCTACTTCCCCTCTTGCTCCTGGCCTTCTCCTTCTCTCTTCTGCATTCCATCTCTCTTCCTATCCCTTCTTCTTGAACCAAACAGAACTTGGGATGGAAGTACATTAGGACCTGTTCATCGGTCCTAATTTAAGCACAAAATGAACTGAATCTTATATCTTCCCCTAAAAAAAAAAAAAAAAAGAAAAAAACCCTACCACTTGAAACTAATCTACTTTTCCTTTTCTTTAAATGTTGCCCTTGATAGATTTATTTTCCCACAGTGGCTCTGAAAGGGGGTGGAGAAAACCTATCCCTCCCATAAGGATTTTATTATTTGGTATTTGCTCAAATAGGGCATCAAATATATACTGATTCTGTCCCTGAACTGGTACATATTTATGGTTGGGTTGAGCCAACACTACAATTCCTTGGTGCATTTGTTGAAGGTTCATATGCCTGCCATGGATTTAGCTTGACCCTCTTTTAGAAGTTAGCTCATATTTTAGCAATATTAGGCAGTCTCAATTTGCCAACAATATCACTTTAGGAGTGTTATGCAATAATATCTGAAAGTCTTTTCCAATGAGGGGAATCGAACCTAAAGTGTTAGGCAAGCACTGTACCACTGAGCTACACCCCTAGCCCTTGAAATTATAATTTCAAAGCTACAAGTTCCTTCAGTAAAGATTTTGGCTTTTCCTGGCATTTGAGGCCTGCCGCAGTCCAGTCCCAGCTTCATCGCCTATTACTTCTAAGCAGAGTCCGGCGACTGAGCCACACAGTGCAGCAGATCCTTCTGAATCTGCATGTGTTTTCTTGCCATCCACTGCCTGCATCTGGAAGGCTGGCCAGCCCCCAGCCCCCCCATCTGCTCTGACTGTAACAGACACATTTGATGGTGCTGTGGGGCACCTGTGAATCTCAGGACATTATGTGGCACCTCCAACCACCTTTGTGTGCGCACACACCTTTCCTGGAAAAGGGAATATTGGTTGGAGGTTGTTCTCTGCAAGTACTGTTTCTGTAGGGCCACGTAGCACTGAACACCCCCAAAGAACCACAGGGAGGGAAACTTAGAAAGATGCAATTTTGAGAAATTCCCAACCACCATAACAAGGAGAATCACAGAAAGTCAGATTCAAGGCAGGCCTGACAGATCACCTAATTTACTTGGCCCAAGATAGGCTGAGCAGGATAATAAATAGTACAGGCTGCCCAGGACGGGCTCAAAGCCTAGCTCTGCCATTGCAGCTGCACAGCCTTGGCCCTCACTGCTTAGCCATGATGTGAGGTCAACACAGTGTCTAACTCACAGGTTTGCAGTGCAGATTAAATGAGCAAATATGTATGAAACACTCAGAATGCAGACTGGCTCATAGAAACATCCTAATTATTCTTAGTACTATTATTTCAGAGATGAGAGAGGCTCTGAGTTGGGTCCTGGGCAGAGTCTCACGGTTGGTAGCAGGGCTGGGACAGGAGCTGGGAGGAACAATCAGATCTCCTGATTCCCACTCAGCCAGACGGGAGAAAGGTGGCTGTCTGGTTGAACCAGCAGCTGAAGTTCCTAGCAACCTTGTCAGGGTGACCAAACAGACCAAGAAAAGGACTAATCAAAGAGTGGACCTTTCAAGGATGCGTCCTTCATGTCACTATCCAGGCAGGGGGGATTAAATGTCAATTGTCAGTTTCAACATTGTGACCCGATGCCAAATGCTCGAGATCACACTGTTTTATACACTGTGGTTGTGACATAATAGCAGGTGGCTGCCATTAGAGTAACGAGTACAGGAAAGGCCAGCATTTTTTGAAGTGAAAGAAGAAAAGGGAGGGGAAGGGGAGGGGAGGGGAGAGAAAGGAAAGGGAAAAGGAAAATATTAGGATGCTTTGTGCATGGTACATATAATCCCTTGGAAAACTTTTGTTTGGCGTGTGTGTAAGAGTGTGTGTAAGTGTTGTGGGAAACACTGCTTTAGGACAATTCTCATGCACTTTTGAACTTGGCATACAAGGGTGACCAAAATCTACAGTTAATGTTTAAATTAAAAAAATGCATTGCAGCAACACTGCCATTAATTCTCTTCAAAATACTTCTCGCTTCGAACGTATTCATCTCATCGTTCTTGTTGCTTTATGAAGCAGTTTTGGAAGTTGTCTTTCATGAATGTCTTTACAAGGTGTGATCAAAAATACAGTGAATTGCTGCTGCCAAATGCCATCAACAGAAAGGCAGGCTCGAACAAACATGAATGCTGCTGTGTCCTCATCCACCTTGTTCACTGGATCTGGTGCCAGGCAACTTCTGGCTCTTCCCCAAAGTCAAAATGACCATGCAAAGTAAACATATTGAATTGACTTAGGACATCAAGGCAGCCAGGACAATGCAACTGAAGATACTCACAAAAAGACTTCCAGAACTGTTTCAGAAAATAGTGGGATAAGTGTGTTTGAAGCAAAGGGGAGTGATTTGAGGGGGATTTGTGGCAATGTGTCTCTTACTGTAATAAATTATTAACTTAAACACTCACCCAGTTTCCATCATAACATGTAGAACCAGAAAATAGGAAATTACAATAGAACCCTCTTGATTCCTACAGAATAAGTGGTTCCACCAGCAAGACTTTTCTCTTCTCTCCTCTTCTTGGACACTCACCTCATTGGTTTCAGGCAAAAGAACCAGGAGGAAAGAGGTGAAAAGGAGTCTCGGGGTAGCAGGAAGAAGCTGCTCGTTGCTACCAACCTCCGGAAATCAGCCTACCACAGCTCCCAAATTCCCATCAGGATGGCTTTCACCAGCCACATGATTGATGGCTGAAAAATATTAGTGGCATCAGCTTAAGTGAAAGAGGGATTAAAGGCTGGAGTCAATATCTCCGCGGATAGCTCACCCAAGGAAGCCCTTTAAACGAGCTGATGTTTCCTTAAAAGTTGTCTGCAAAATGTGCAAAGTGACAAAATGTTTACAGAACCCCTAGTGCTCCACCAGCGAGGTTTACCTTTCGCAAATCACTCTGATGACTATAATTACTACAGTCCTGTGGTTATCTTTCTTACATGGCTGGAGATGAAAAGAAACAATGACCGAGGCCAATTAATTCAAGCTGCCGCTCTCCCCTACAAAAAGCTGGAAGAGATCTTCATGGCAATTGTTCAGGGGCATTTTTTAAAAAATTCCAGACTCTCTTTCTCTCTCCTTATTTATTTTATTTTATTTTATTTTATTATTATTTTTTTGAGACAGCATCTCACTATGTAGCCCAGGCTGGTCTCGAACTTGTGGAAATTCTCCTGCCTCAGCCACCATGCCCAGCTCCTGCAGACTCTCTTTAATAAAACTCAAATACATAGATCACAAACTTAACCTCTTATTACTCTCTCTCATCAAATCACTGCCTTTGAAATTGATTAATTTATAAAAACTCAACCCAAAGCAGTTAGCCTCAGGGTACACTAACATGCTTTACAACCAGGTAGTTCAATATCCATAAGGAGAATAAAATTAAACCTATGGGAAACCCTAACCAAGTGCCAGAGATATTAGTGGGACTCAAGGGCTAACCATCTGTGTGTCCATAAATCTTGCCACTGTAATCATTTTTTAATATTTAGCTTCAACATGTCTTGAGCCTCCATCCCACATAAGTGGGAAAATTCGCATGCATCTTATCTAAGCAATTTCTGGGGGTTCTTAGGAGTATGTCTCCCCATCTCTTCTCATTCCAACACCCTGTTTTTACCTCCTCCTGTCTTCCCGTGAATGTCTCTTCTTACAGTGTTTCCTTGAGTGCAGTCATCATCCTGCCAGCCTCGGGGTGCCCATGGCACTCAGGCTGTCGTGCAGGTTGGGGGAAGTTAGTGGGCCGCGTGGGCCAGCAGATGACTTGGAGGAACATCAGTTATATTCACTGTTAAATGGGCCCCATGTGGGCCACCTCTGTGACCTCCTCACTGTCTAGCTCTACACCCACTCCCAGTCTCTGATTCATTCATTACTCCATCCCCTTTCCTTCCCCTGCTGCAAAACTCTCAAAATCTTGCTCCTTTATGATGTAAATCATTTTCTTAGATATAAGGCCCACAACAATGCCCGGCCAGCATCACCTTGTGGTATACAGGAGCCTGCAAAAGTAAAGGCTTATCTTCTTTGAATCAGGTTAAACTCCTGGGGAAGACACCCTTATCCTAATCAGAAATATACTGCCAATCTTTAAAAGAAAAAAAAAAGATTTTTCTAAAGATTAGTTTCTGAAAACATTTTCCTTCTCCCCATTATGGATATTTATTGAACTTTCTGAACTCAGAAACTGATTTTTAAGATGCGTGACATTTAGAGTTTGTACAAACTAGGCATATTGAAAGAATTTTCTAAGCAAGGAAACATGTGCTCGGACCTCCAGGACTCTTCCATGCGGGGCCTCTTGCTGTCGCTAATGATGCTCACTTGCCAGCCCAGCGCACCGCTGGCCAGCCACACCTCAGGGTGAAGTCAGACCCATCACACGGGCGGCTGCATCAAGGGGAATCCTTCAAGCCAGCTGCTTTGGCTGAGTCCACAAGCCTTTAGCTAAATCCACTGAAGGTGCATTTCAATATTGCCTGGCCCAATTCCTTCAAGGTAAAAACCAAGAGCCAGATAGGACAAAGTGCTCCAGTCCATGTAAGGAGAAGGCTGGGGGAGATTCCTTCTCTTCTCTGCATCTCATCTTGAATTGTCCTGGCTAGACATTCTCTACAGGGAGGTTTGGCAGAAGTGGTTCAATATTTATTCCCTCTTTAGTGGTATGTGGTCCACTAGGAGAGAATCTAACAAGTGACAGCGGGTTTTTCACAATCATTGGGTTGGTATAAAGCAGCATTGAAATTCCCCAGGGGCAATATCTTCCATTCCATGATGAGAATTTGAAAAGATAATAGTTTTCAAAGTCCACGCTCCAAATTTCAGGTAGGCTATTAGTCTCATTTTATTATGAGTTTCCAAATTATTACTTGTTCCAACGTTTCTGGAATGAATGGCCTCATCGGCCTGAAGTTTAAATAAAGTTGCGTCTCTTTTTAATAATCAAGTGATCGTCTGAGCTTCCGCCTCTCTGGCTATCACTTTCTCTTGTTCTCTGCTCTTAGCTCCCTCCCACTTCCAGGTCAGTGGCTCAAGAACCTTAGAGACGTATCGGATCCAAAGGAGCCAGTCTTTCCCTCTCTCTCCTGTGTTTCACTCTTGACCAAGGAAGCTCCATGTTTGATTTTTTGCTCAGACATTAATTTCAATTCTGCCCTTTCTAACAGGATGTCAGGATCAAGAGTGACTCCCAGACTTAAATACACACTAGACTGGAAAAAAATACCGCCCCCCCTTTCCTTCATCTGAGTTCTCTTCCAGGGCCCTTGGGATCCTTTCTGCCACTGGACCTTAGTTAAGATCATTTCTGTCTGTCAGAAAGGTTCTAATCCATAGGAAAGGCTGTGAGTCTCCATTTCTTCTCCTTTCTAGGAAATTTCTCTACCTCTGTGTGTATTTCTTATTTTTGTTCATGTTTCTAGATCTGCTTATTAAGAAGTATGGGAAAGAACATTTTTGCTTTGCCAAAGTTCTATTTTCCCCACACCCAAGGCCAATGGGTGCCTTATACTCATATATATGAGAAGTAACTATCCAAGTTACTCTTCCCTGCAAAAGAAGCTACGTTCCTTGATAACAGATCTCAAGAAGCAATAAGCAAGTTCTCTTGCTGAATAAAATATAGTCATCATAAAATGTAAAATTAAAATTCCTTATCAGGGCCAGTGAGATGGCTCAGTGGTGTAAGCACCTGCCTGGCAAGTGCAAGGTCCTGAGTTCGACTCCCAGTACCCACATAAAAAAAAATTCCTCATCACACCACATTGAAAAGAAGCTATGTATTTTTAAATGATTTCTGCATTAAGTTTTTATTATTGTTCTCTTTTTTCCTGTAGCATCAACTAAAGCCCACATGAGAGATTTGGGGGAGACAGTCTCTTTTATTTTCTTTTTGTTTTTTGATACAGGATCTTGCTGAACTCACTATGTAGCCTCAAACTAGGATCCTCCTGCCTCAGCCTCCTGGGTGCTGGGATTACAGGTGTACTCCCAGCTTGGGAGACAGTCTTAATAAAATAAATGTTGGTTTCAAATACAATTGTTAACATGTGTGACATATAATGCATGTGTTTGATCCTCAACATTTTGGAAATGTGGTCAATTTCTCTCAGTTTCCTCCCCAATCTCTTCCTCCAGTGGCGAACCTGTTATTTCATTGGCCCAGTTCCCTTTATTCCTTTCTCTAGGTGCAGAGCCTTCCTCCCCACCTCCTCCTGCAGAGGTTGAGGGGAATGTGGATGGGCATGTAAGGTCCATCTTCTCCCCACTCCAACTTCTCTCACTCCAGCCACAGAGAGGGACTGAGAACCCAGGCTGCTGGTAATAGTACTGCACCCACCCTCAGCCTCTGTGATTGGTCTAGGAGTGGAGAAAGACAGGTGCTGAGCCAATCAGAACACTTTGTCAAGGGTTTTTGTTAACAGAGTTGGGCAAGAGGATCCCTTTTCATTCTAATGGCTCAGTTGGTAAGACATCAGCAAAGAGCTGCCAGCAGCATTGGTTGCAGCCCCTCAGCGAAGGCTTATGCGCCCTAGGAAAGACTGGAGCCCACTTCCCCCAGTGCCTAAGATGAGAGAAGGTGAGCCTCAATGGCATGGAATCCAGCTTCCTTTCATCTGTGATTCAGCCCTGTCCTTTTTCTGGCTAAGCTGGTTTTACTTGGGTGTCTTACTTTCTCCTTGCTGAGACAAAATATCCAACACCCACAGTTAAAGAAGGAAAGGCTTATTTGGCTTACAGTTTGTAGAGGTTTCCATCCACAGTCAGCTGGCTACAAGCCGGCATGGCAGAGGGGCATCGTAGAGGAGGGTTGCTCATGGCATGGCAGTGGGAAGCAGAGAGGGATCGAGGGAGGAGGGAGGTATAGACATACTGTCCCAGGCCACAACCACAGTGGCCCACCTCTCCCCACCAGGCCTCACCTCCCAACATCATACCCAGGTAGGAATCCATCAGTGGACTAATAACACACACCCCTAATTCAGTCCCCTCCCACAAGGCCCACTTCAGAGCACATGAGGCTTCCAGGGATATCTATATATGAACCATAGCATTGGGTTTCTATCAGTTGCAACCCAGAGACTCTTAACTAAGACAAAAGTTGCCTCCAGCTTGGGAGGTCCTCAGGTCCCCTCCCCAGGCTGGGCTGATCAGGTGAGTTCCTTTATTTTGTAAGCCACACCAAGTGTCCTTCCAATAAAGGCTGGTCACTGTCAAAACTTTTCCTAAGATGGGTTTCTAAAAGCTGCTATCTGACCTCTTTGGATTCATTCCTTTTTCCTGCAATTCTCTATAGGTCAGTAGCCCTGGGAAGAAAAAAATGTTTCTGCTCCTTTTTCTTTTTAGACATAGGACCTATTTGCTACTTGGTTCCTTGAACGTGGTCGAGGAGAGTGAAAGAAATGCCTGTTCTCCAGGTCCACAGAAAGGAAGAGAATGTCAGCTCCACGTGGGCAGGAAGGACACCTGTCCCATGAGCTCAGAGCCTCAAGTGCCTCATACCTGGGCACCACAGAATAGATGTGTGCTGAATGACTGAGTGCATGTTTAAAGACAGAATTACTGAAGGACGTCAATGTCTTTAATCCTCCATACTGACTTGGTTCTCTTCTTGTGTTCCAGACACACTGTTTATGTTCCAGCCTTTATTCTCTGGTACAACTATTCCATCTATATCTATATCTATATCTATATCTATATCTATATCTATATCTATATCTATACCTTTCCCACAAGACCACAAACAGCCCCAGAACAAAGGACCTAATCTGATTCTTCTCCCAACAAGGTATATATGGGACACAGTGGGAATTAGTGTTTGATCAGTAATTAATTGAATGTTGGATGAATGAATAGAGTCTAAAGTATGAATTTTTAAATATGGTTTATTGTTTTCAAAACCATAATTGCTATCAGTGTTCCCAAATGAATATCCTGCTAAGAACCACTTTTATGGCCCTATGAGACTCATTTATGCTAAACTCAATCTATTTACACACACACACGCACACGCACACACACACACACAGAACAAAAGCTTTGATCATGCCCCTTGAGATCTTATTTGTGGTTTCCATTTGCTTAACAAGGGCTTTCTTCATTGCGTACCCTAGCCCTGGCCAGACTCAAAAAGAAGAGACCTTTCCCGTGGAAGGGACACAAGAAGCAGATCGGTATGAAGGGCTAAGGACGCCGCTGTTCTTCAGTAATGGCGGCGTGTGGGCCCCAGGATGGGCTGCGAGCAAAGGGAAGCTCCAGGGCAGTACCGGAAGGGGCGTGGCCTAAGGGTGGCACTCTGTGGCCCTACAGGGCGTGGGCATCTCCACACGGGCCTGGGACAGACTCGAGAATAGCGTCTCACTGAAACTACTGAAAGCGTTCTTCACCGTTCCCAGAAGGTTCACTGCTCCCTGGGCGTAGAGTCACTGCGTTTGCCCCAGTGCCTGGAAGAATCAGCCCCTGCGAAGGAGCTTACGCCAGGCTTGCACCGGAAGTGCCCTATATCCAGATTAAAACATTGGGGTTTGGAGGGGAAGGGGATTGAAAGCATCAAGATGCGCTGTTTCCATGCGCCAGCTCCCCCCGATGACTGTAATCATTACGTACTGCAAACGTGCTAATAACTTTTTAACCGTGGGCTTTAGTTCCCCGTGGCACACCTGCCAAGGGCCTAACGCAGGCCGGCGGCGCCCTCTGGCGTTCAGGCGGCGGCGTGACCGTGACCCGCGACACCCGCGCGTGCAGCCCGGGCTCCCGGCCGAGAGCGGCCGCGGGACCGCTCGCCCCCTGCCTGCCTCGGCTGAGGCGAGCCCGACGCCCCAGCGCCCGGGCCCCGAAACGGCCCGCGGGTCCCGGCCACGTCCGCGGAGGGGGCCGCTGCGAGGGCCTCGGTCACAGCGGACTTCTGCATCAAAGCGCAGCCCGCCGCCGGCCCACACGCGGGCAATGCGGGAGTGGATTCCGTGGGCTCCGATGGGGCGGAGCCCGGGCGCGCCGAGGACCCGATGGCGGCGCGGGGCCCCGCAGCACCCCGACTTCCCGCGCACCGTCCCATGGGAGCGCGGGAGGGGCCCTCCCTCGTGTTTTCTCTAAACCTGTGGCTTCCTGGCCCTGAGAGTCCGAGGAGTAAAAAGGGAGTCCCGAGAAGTGACTTTCGAGAACCTCTGCCAGCGTTGGAGGGTGGGACCTGGAGCAGGTTTTAGGAAAGTAAAGAAATGAAAGGCTTCTTTGGCTTTCGGCATGAAGCAGCTCCTGTGTGTTACACGGGTGTACGGATTTACTCCTATCCTGCTTCGTTCCACAAGGGCTTTGAGGTATACACAGAAATCCAGTCAGGTGAGGTGGCCTACACCTGTAATCCCAGCTACTGGGGAGGCTGAGGCAGGAGGATCATGAGTTTGAGACAGCCTGAGCTATTTAGCAAGACACTGTCTCAAAAACAAAACAAACAAACAAAACATTAAAAAGGGCTGGGATGTAGCTCAATAGCCCATGGTCCCTACTACTAGGAAGGAAGGAAGAAAAGGCAGGAGGGAGGCTATAAAATCAATTCTAATAAACATTACATGTGAACGCTAAGATCTGAACCCTGTTCCCGTGTTGGAGGGGTCTCTCGTAGCCCCCGCTGTCTGAGCTGACAGAAGGGCCTCTCTGGCAGGGACTCTGAGGGCTGGACCCCGGCCCCGTGCCGCCCCTGCCTGTGAGAGGCCAGGGGTCTGGGCACCTGCCTGGTCCAGTGGCAGAGGCCGTGTCCAGGGAGTGGCTGGGATGGGATCCGGCTGTGGTTCTGACCGCCTAACTTCTCCCGGTTCCTGTTGGTTCCCTGAGCCAAATGTTTTCCTTCCCAGCGATTAATTATGGTGAAGATGAATATAGAACAGGAAATAAAGACTGGGGCAAGGGAGACAAACATGGGAGACAACTATGTAGTAAACAGTTTCTGGCCCTGTGGTTCCTGGCAGCTGAAGCGAAAAGAGAAACACAACTTGTTGCCTGACTCTTAAAGGTAAAACACTCTCGCTCCCCAAAGGCAGTGAATGTTTTGCTAAAAAGTTGAACTTTGGAAGGGATTTCTCACCCTGGAGTTTATCAAAATGGCTCCTAAAGCCGTTGTATAGCAGCATCTCTCTAATATCATCCAATCAGCAAAGGGTTCCTAAAGGTGTTCTCACATCAGCCCTCAGGGAAAGCCTGGCCAAGGCAAAACATTACCTCCATTTAGGCCATGCTGAAAAGGGCAAGCTAACAGTTCTGATGCTGTAGCCCGGAATTTTTAGTAAAACTGGGGGAACTACATACACCATTGGTATCTTCCATGAAAGGATCTTATAGGAGTTGACTAGCACAGTTTAAAGTTATTGCCTATGACAAAACAAAAAAACCTAGAGAATTCTAAATTGTTAGAAGTAAAAAAAAATTTTTTTAGAAGTAAAACAAGAAAACGATAACACTTTCCTGGTAAGATAATAACAACAGCATACGCATCATTGAGGTTTAGGTGTTCAGTATACAGGCACTCGACACATCATTCACTGGCTGAACACACTCGGCACAGTGCCTGTGTGAGTGAATATGGGGATCCGAGCTACTCCAAGAGCCATGCTAGCAAGTTAATAAGCAAAGGTCACGTCAAACAGCAGTGACTGTTCCGTGAACAGTACAATGCAGTGATGTGATCCAAGTGTCAGGGAGTAGCTGTTTTTGAAGGGGTGATCAGAGAAGGCCTCTTTGGGGAGAGGACATTTGCTCTGAGCCCTGAATGGTAAAAAGAAACTAGCCCCACAGAGACCTGGGGGATAGCACTCTGGGCAGAGGAAACAGCAGGTGCAAAGGCCCTGAGGTAGGAACAAAGTCTGAGGAACAGAAGGAAGCCAAGCCCTTGGAAACAATCTTGGTATACTACTGGTGTGTTTGTGGTGGTGTTGGCATCAGTGATGGTGGCGGTTGTTCTCATTTTACAGATGTGGAAACAAAAGTCAGAAAAGTTCAGAAGTGTCCCCAGATCCCACAGCCCCAGAGGCAGTGCTGGGCTCCCAGTCTGGCTCCCCAGGAAGGAGGAAGCAGCTCCTCTTCCGGGCCGCCATGCTGCGTGGAACAGGCCAAAGTGCAAGGCTTTTTCACCTCAGGTATGATTGACTCCTCCAGCTTTCCGTTTGCCTGATTTCTTCTCTGCTCCTTCATGCAATGCTCACCTTCTCTTTTCTCCCGAAAGTTTGCCCCACAGGCCGCAAAGAGAATGTGCTGTGGCTACTGGCTCTCCAAGCCCTGGGGCAGCCTCAGGAAACTGAAAAGCAATCCTTTCCTTCCTCTTTTCTTCCTTCTTTCCTCTTCCTTCCTTCCTTCCTTCCTTCTCCTTCCTTCCTTCCTTCCTTCTTCACTCCCTCCCTTCCTAGCTCCCTCCCTCCCTTCCTTTTCTCTTCTTGGTCTTGCAAAATGATTGAGACAAATATGAGGGATGAAAAGTGTACAGACTCTGTTGGGACAGGGTCGGGAATCTGACTTTTGGATGCGTCCTGATGACATCATTTTTAGAAAAGGAATCTTTAGGGGAGGAGGATGTCATTTGGTCCATCTTTCTGCTTCGAAGCAGCAGTGGACTCCCACCGCTCCAGGAAGGCGGGGTGGGAGACAGTGATGGTAAACGTCTCTTTATCGATGGAAATTGCTGATGATGTAGGTGAGAATCTATAAACACAAAAAGTGACTAATAAACACGCTCAGTGTAAACTTGAAATGGAAATGCAACAAAGTTCTGTTCAAGTAGATTCATTAAAACAGGAAAAGTACCCTCAGCCACGCTTTTCCTTCCCCTCTCTGGGTTTTCCTTGGGTTCTAGGGCATCTGTTGGAATAGTATCAGTAGCAATTAACTTAACCAGGGGTTGTTTTATGCCAAACATCACCCTAAATATTTTAATACAATAAATTTTAAAGTAGCAACAATTAGTTTGCATATTTTCATTAAAAATCTCTTAACTAGTAGTTACTGTGTACTAAAGTACTGTGTACCGAGCACCATCCATTGCTTTCCACATAACTCACTTCATTCTCATAGCTACAGCATGTGGTGGGTATTATTATTATTAATAATACTGACCCATTTTATGGCTGTGGAAATTGAGGCTAAAGGAGACTGAGTTAAGTACTTGCCCGAGCCCCAGAGTTAGCAGTTAAGATTTAGATTTAGATCTGACTCCGTCCTTGGTCTTCACAGGGTTATTGCAGGAAGTTCCCATCCAAGAGACTTGGGGTGGTTGAGTCCTCTCCAGTGATTCTCGTCTGCCAGGCCCGTGGCTGCAGGGCAGGGCACTGGCCCAGCTCACCAGCACCTCTCCAAGGTCCCTTCCGTTTCTCCACTTCTTCTGCCTTCCTGGTGTCTCCACATCCTCTCTGGGCTCCACACCGTGGTCTGTCCCACAGCTTCAACTGCCCACTGCTCGAGGGCACCATTCTGAGTCTCCCCTTTCCACCTGGACCCCTCACATCCAAGACACTGCTCCTCCCAATACTCGGCCCTGAGCAGAAGGCCAAGTGATAACGGGTGTTAACCCTGATGTGGTCTCAACCACCCCTAAGCGGACGGCAGCTAGTTGCACAGCACGGTGCCCCCAATGTGGTCCCCAAATCCAGGTCCTCTCCCCGGACATCATTCAGCCATTTGTGGTTGAACAGGAGGGCATCTAGAAATTTACTGCAGGGAACCCATTTGCACACACACATAAACGCAGGTGTGCACACAGACATTTGGGGATCCCTAGGGCACTCTCCACCAGGACATGCCTGTAAATTTGGTTTTTAATTTTTTGTGTGTGTGTGGGTACCGGGGGGTCGACCTCAGGACCTCGCGCACCAGCAGGCACCCGTGCCACTGAGCGATATCACCGGCCCCTTTTTCGTATGTGGGTTCTGGGAGTCGAACTCAGGCCCTCGTGCTTGCCAGGCAGGCGCTTAAGCCGCTGAGCCATCTCACCGGCCCTTATGCCTGTAAATTTGGGATCCACACTAAGGAAAGCTGGAGTTCAGCTCATCACCACCATTACCAACCTCACCCCATCATTTAGCTAATTTCCTGACTCATCTGCTCCCAAAACTACATTTTAGACATAGTAGAAAAAAAATTATTTAGTTAAGAATAGGGTGGCAGTCCCCTTTTTTTAAAAAAATAAAGATCCTATTGTTAATTAGTTACCTGATGTAACTAATACTGGAAGTATTGATATTACTGATGCTGGTGATGATAATGATGATAACAACAGCTACATTTATTGCACTCTTATTATGTCCCAAAAACTGCTAAGCGCTTTACATATATTATTTCACTTACTCTTCACTCAGTAAATATTAGTTTACAGAAGAAAAAACTGAAGTTCAGAGAGTTAAGTCAATTGTCCAAGATCACAGAATAAATAACTAGACCCAAGATTTAAACATAAGCTTGTCAGATCTAGAAGCCCATGTTTTTTAACCTCTCTTCAATCCCACCTCCCTTAATAACTTGCCCCAAGTTACAGACTGGTAAAGAACATAAGATTCCCACCAGGTCTGCCCAACTTCAAAGCTCACACTTTAACATGCTAGATACCCTGTGTCATCAACAAGTCATCCCTCCTCCTTTCCCAAAAGAAATACAGATGATGAGGAAAAAGAGTTTCATGTCTAGAAGGATTTAAACTATCCAATCCAATGAAAAGCTCATCTATATCGAACTACAACTCAATGGAGAAGAAAGTGGGTCTCCCATTTAAATGTTCAGCGGTTTCCATGTGTAAGAAGAAAAACACGATTTGTAGGTAAGATTTAAGACCAGAACCTGCAGGTTTCCAGGCTGGTAAATTTTTCTCGCACTGTATTCCATATGGCAATAGCAAATGGAGTCTCTGATTTCTTTCATTTCTTTAGAGACCATAAAAAGTATACATTTTCAAGAATCAATATGTGTTTCCTTTTCTGCCATTTCACATGATAGATAAACACAGCCCCCAACCTTACAATAGAAATTACCTTGTACTTTTCCGTGGCCCTAGAAATATGTGCATAGCAATGTCTAAATTCATCAGACAGTTTAATTTCACAGTGTTCTGGTGTCCTGGGCTAGAATCTCATGGGAATATCTGTTCAGATTGGTTCCTGGGAAGCTTTGAAGACATCTCAGGCCAGGTCTGAAATTGATTAGAGCAATATATTCCAGGAGAAATGTTTTGCATGACCTTCTGGAGGAGGCTGTCACCACACTTGGATAAGACTAGCAAGCCCACTGTAACTCACACCTGACAGCAGCACCAGATAGACCGGCCAGGTGACAGGGTGGCCTCCAGTCATCCCAATGGCATGTGACCGAGTAATGGGTGTCTCTCCCTTTGCAACTGGAGGAAGAAAGCACCTTCAGAGTCTGTGTGTCTGGGAACTTGTCACGACAGACTTGTGCTCAGCGCGTCAGAGCAGGAGAAGGTGCCTGGACCACCTCAGCCATGTGTAAGTGCAAAGTGCAAAACACAGCCAGGGAGGGAAGGAGGAGGGCAAAGAAAGGGGAGGGCTCACAAGACAGAAAGAACCGGAGAGAGAAAGGGGGGTTTGCTCTCTTTAAGTGCTTTGCTTCCACTCTCAGGTAGAGAAGTTGCCTAAAGTAAGGAAAAAGATTTCAAGCTGTGCATCATGAGAGCCAAGGACCAGACGTGGGCTGTATTGTCACCCGTGTGTTCATTTACACATTCACGCAACGCTGGGCTCCTAGTTTGGAGGTATTGGAAGTGAACAGAAGACCTTGTCGTAGGAAGTTTACAGTCTAATGAGGGAAATCCAAAATAAACACAATAGCTAGAAAGCTATATAATGCAACGTCAAGTGGTAGTGATTGCCGTAAGTTAAAATAAACACACAAACAGTGAGGGGTCAAGAGTGCCGGGGCCAACAGGGCAGGCATTTGAGGACATGAAGTTTGAGCTGAGCACTGAGCCAAATGAAAGAGTGCGCCCCAATCTGGCAGAAAGAGCTTCCTAGGCAGAGGGAAACATGAGTGTAAAGGACTTGAAGTAGGCATGTGTGGGGCTTCTTGGGGAGTAGCCAGAAATATGAAAGGAAATCATTCCAATCAGAAACCTACGTCATCAGCTCACAAAAGCCATGGCACATAGATCTGGCACCCAGACCCCAGTCACAGCTTCTTATTACACCAGCAGTACCGTGGTGCTCTACTATCCAAAGATTAGGTGATGAGGACCGTGCTGCATGACTGCAAGCATCACATGAGTGACTTGCAGTTAGGTGATAATGGTCAACCTGTGGGTGCCTGCGATCAGGATGAAGTATTAATGAGATATTAATGCCACCAATATACTGTTTATCTATGTGCTGTCCATATATTTGTGTAACATATACAATACATAATGTCATATGTATGTCTAAAAAGTTAAGGTGACTGTCAAGATGATAACGTGAATGTATGCATTTAGCTAATGCAAAACTTTATTTCATTCTCAAAGACAAAGACACTGAAGATCAAGCACAAGAAATATTCACAATGTGACAGCCAATATAGGCACAACTGCTCACACAAGAACTTGAGAATCACAAAATCATTTGAAAGAAAGACTTCCAGCCACAACTATCTATTTACTATAGTTTTATAGCACTGATCTTGGGGGCATGATCTTGCATACATCTTGTAAATTTTCCACAAACTGCACGGCAATGCTACTGGTGTGATACTCAAAACAACCCAAGAAGAGAAATTAAACACAAAGGAATAAGAGTTTGAGTTTTGGAAGGCTTCAAACCATCATACTAATAAGTTTTGACTGCCAAGAACCAATTTTCACCCCCTTAGCCGGACATATTACCCTGCTAACACCATGCATCCTAGCCTGTGAGCACCTCACTCTTAGGGTCTGTACCTTTTCATCTCTGTATTGCATCCCTAGCACAGTGAATTGCTTCCAGCTGCCCACTTTAGGTGTGTGAAGAATGAAAAGATGAGAGAGGGAGGTAACAAGTGAGTAAATTAATGAAACCATGAACTTTAGTCTGAAAGACCATTGTACACTGAAGCGATCAGCCAGAGACTCTGGAGGAAGAGACAGGAGTAGGAGAGGACCTTCCAGAGAGGAAGGGCATGGAGAGGGTTTCAGACAGAACGGGAAGAGTCCTGGCTGGAAGACGATACAATCCTGTGTTGGAGAAGCAGCATGGCAGGGTAGGAAATGCAAGACATCACATATTGGAAGCTCTTTGTTTCATAAACCAGTAATTGGTTTATGATTTTTGACAATTCACATAGCCTCATTCTAATCTGTAAAAGAGGAATATGAATACCAATGTTACATGGATGTTATTAGAAATAAATATGTCAATAAGCTCTGTGAAGTGTAACTCACTGTAGCAATGTAATTATTGGGCCTGAAGTGTGGACAGATAAGGTGAAACTGGACCATGAAAAGCCTTGAGTGCCACCCGGAGGTGGACATTGATAGAACTGGCAGGAGGACTGTTTGTGGTTACCGGAAAGAGATAGTAAGCTAACATTCACTGCTTGGCTGTGTTCTCAGCAGATATCTCTCACCCCTGCTTCATTTCAATCAACCTCACAACCAATGTATAAAATAAATGCTAATATGGGTTAAGCCTCCTGTATCAGGGTTCTCTGGGGGAACAGATTTAGTGTAAAAAATACGTTTACAAAGTAGGCTTACGGTGGCCCCCTGCAGAGTCAGGGACAGAAGAATGGAAAGGGGTCTTCTGTGTGCTGGAGAGCTGCAGGGTCCAGTCCAAAGTGGAAGGGTTCACTGCAGTCTGGGGTGAGTCCGTATAGGAAAGCTGAAGGTCTGCATTGGAAGGCTGTAGAGTCTGTGCCGGAAGCCTGAAGGAACTGGAGACGAACACCCAAAGGCAATGGCGAAGATGGAGCGCCTCTGAAGATTCAGAAATGAGACTTCCTTCTTTCCCTTTTTATTCCATCCAGACCACACACACATTGGTTGGTTGGTGCCATGTACACCCAGGGTCTTCCATCTTCAGTTTGTGGCTTACAAGTCAATCAGACAGACAGACCCAGAGCTGCGCTCCACTAATCAACTAGGCATCTCTTAATCCATTCAAGTTGACACCACCACTAACTATCACAACCCCCTAATCCAATAATCCAAATACTACCAAATCTGAAATTTTTGGGGGTGTTGACCTGATGCCACAAGGAGAAACTTCTACCCCTGACCTCATGTGACATATAGCAGTCCAAATGCAGATGCAGTGTTGTACAGCTGCCTTCAGGTTATATGTCTAAGGTATATATGAAATACAAATGAATTGTGTGTTTGGACTTGGGCCCCAACTCCAAGACATCTTTATGTATACGACAGCATTCCATCCCCCCAAAAAAATCTCAAATCAGAAACACTTCCATTTCCAAGCATCTCAGATAATGGATATTCAACATGTATTTGCCTTTTACACATGAGAATATTGAAACCCAGGAAGGTCAGAGGAGCTGATAGAATTTGCTGGTGGATTGGATGTCAGGGAAAGGAAAGAATTGAGGACAATTCCTAGTTTTTTACTTAATCACCAGCTGCTACTTAATGAAATCAGAAACACATGGCGGGAATGGTGGGTGACAGGAATAAAAAGCTTTGGGGTGGACACTGGAGATGGCTTGGAGACATTCAAATGGAAAAGTTGAAGGAAGTTAACATTTTTAATGTAGACTCAGAAGAGAAGTTAGGGTTCCAGCTACAATTTGGGGACTTATCTGTATATAAATGTTATTTTTAATGTATTATTGAGACCTGCTAGGGAGTTAGGGTCTGAGAGGAGAGGATTGAAGGGGGGGGGTGCCACACTGAGAGGATGGTAAGAGAAGCCCATGGAAGGCAGCAGAGCCCTGCAGGCGAGTGGGCCAAGTGTTATATGGAAGAAAGGTCACTAAACAAGACAGTGCTTTTGAGAAGTAGAAGACGAAGCCTGAGAACCAGCCCCTGGGCCGTGTGAAGGTGACTGCAGCCTCACGGGGAGGGATTTCAGAGGCACCATGGTGACCGACCCAGGTTAGAGAAGATTGAGACAGGGCGGCGAGTGAGTAGACACAGTGTGTATAAAAGTTCCTTTCAAAAAAGTTGTTGTGGAGGAAAGAGAGATATGAGGCTGTATTTAGAAAGGGAGGTTAGATCTAGAGTGGGTTTCTTCAAAGCTGAGAGATTTTAAGGACACAGGCTTGCAGGACAGAATGAAGAATGAGGGACAGCAACAAATTTCTTAGGGAGAAGAAGCACATCCAGGGCTCAACAGGGGGAGTTTGCTTTAAACCGAACACCACAAAACAAAAAGTGGTGCCCCACGGCTAACAATGGGGCTGCCTGGAACAGATGGATAAGTGTAGACATCGCAGGAAAGAAATAAAACCCAAAGGAAGGAGGGACTCTCACCCCTTCTGCCATCATGATCTTATATGTAAAATCTTAGATTTTAAGATTTCATTCTTACAATGCTTGGTAAATAGTTAAACTATTTAGCGCTGAGAACTTCTATGGGGAAGGGGAAAAAGAAAACTAACCTCATTTCATGGGTGAGAACCTGGAACATGAAAATAAAAGTTTATATCCATAGTAATTAGAAAAGAGCTAACATTTGGTTGTGAGTTTCTTAAAGGTTCAAACTGGTCCTATTCCTCTTTGATAAGTAAGAAATAGCGTATGACTTGATACAAGGTACGTGTTGGGGGAACATGCACTGATATGTGACACGCTATGCCTGTGAGGCTCCAGCCACATAGAAGAGCTATGACCGCTGAAGTAGCTCTCTGGGGCAGACGTCATTACCCCATTTTACAGGCAGGAGAACCAACTCAGAGTGGATAACTCCTTGAACTCCAGAATGTAGCTGGGGACAGTCAAAGCATGGTCTGAAAAAGCAAGTCCTACCTCCCGGCCCATGGTGTCTCCAGGATGCCAGCTGGCTTCTTTTCGGTGGTACAGTAGTGGCCTTGTGACAGCCCTACTTGATGCGAGCTGTGATCTGGGCACTTAACCAGTGTTGCCTGACACGCTCCTCTGGGCCAGAGAGTCTGGTCCTTGCTTATCTTTACCTTTGTGCCCTGAGTATCTGACAAAGACTTGGCAGGTTGTAGGTAATAAAGTAAGCCATTGTGTTCGTCAGCTTTTCATCACTCTAATGAAATTCCTGACACAGACTAACCTTAAAAAGTAAAAAGTCTTGTTTTAGCTCAGAGCTGTGGAGGCTGGTGACCCAAGGGCTTCCCAAGAGATCCCTCTTCTTCTTCTTCTTCTTCTTCTTCTTCTTCTTCTTCTTCTTCTTCTTCTTCTTCTTCTTCTTCTTCTTCTTCTTCTTCTTCTTCTTCTTCTTCTTCTCCTCCTCCTTCTCCTCCTCCTTTTTCTTCTTTGGTTATTTAATAATTTTATTTATTTTTCCAATTTTTTATTAGTACATGTTTGCAGTATATAATGATTACATTCCTTGTGGGGAGTTAGTACATGTACTTTACTCTTTTTTTTTTTTTTTTTTTGTGGATACAGGGCGTCAACCTCAGGACCTCAAGCGCCAGCAGGCGCCCGTGCCACTGAGCGATATCACCGGCCCCTTTTTCATATATGGGTTCCGGGAGTCAAACTCAGGACCTCGTGCTTGTCGGGCAGGCGCTTATGCCGCTGAGCCATCTCACCAGCCCCAACTTTACTCATCTTAATTCTCTTTCATTTCCTTCCCCTCTCCTTCAATCACTTCATCCCTTTACCATTAGCAAAAGATCTATCTCCCTACTTCCTATTATCTGTCTTTTATTTTGCTCTTTATTTATATTTTGAGTTTCTCATGTAAGAGAAATCATGTGATATTTAAGCTTATGTGTCTAATTTATTTTATTTAACACTATGATCTCAAGGTGCATCCATTTTCCTACAAATGACTCGTTTATCCTTCTTTATGGCAGAATAGTACTCCACTGTGTGTAAGTATCACATTTTCTTTATCAGTTCATCTGTTGATGTACATATAGGCTGCTTCCAAGATTTAGCTATTGTGAATTGTGCTGCTATAAACATGGGTATGCATGCGTCACTGTAATATGATGTCTTTAACTGTTTTGGGAAAATACATAGAAGGGGAATAACTGGGTTGAATGGAGTTTCTAGTTTTAGTTTTTTGAGGAATCTCCATACTGATTTCCAGGGAGGTTGTGCTAGTTTACATTCCCACCTGCAATATTAGAAAGGTTCCTTTCTCCAGGGGAGGGGGGTACACGCCTGTAATACCAGCACTCTGAAGACTGAGGCAGAAGGATCACCATGAGTTCGAGGCCAGCCTGGGCTACAAAGTGAAACTCTGTCTCAAAAAACAAATAAACAAACAAACAAAGGTTCCTTTCTCCCCAAAGCCTCACCAGCATTTGTTATTATTTGATTTCTTGATGGTAACCTTTCTTTCCAGGATAAGATGGAATCTCAGTGTTGTTTTAATTTGCATCTCCCACTTCCTAAAATTCCACAACACCTCAACACTGCCACCCTTAGCTTCCAATGCAGGAACTTTTAGGGGGACATCTAACAATCAAACCACAACAGTAATAACAACTGCATAGAGCAAAATGAGCAATTTGATTGTGAGTCTAATCTACATGGAAACAAAACCCTTGCTGTGGTCTGTGTTCAGAAACTTCACAGATATTATTTGATTGCTCTGTGAGCCTGGGCACGAAAGCTACTTCTCAGTGATTCACTCTTCCACTCCTCCAACGGTGTATAGTTAAGTACCCACGACTGCAAAGAAGAAGGTTCTCTTTGGGGACCAGAACTCCCCAAGTTCTTCCTACAGAAGGATTCTGGGAGGAGAGTCTCTAAGCGTGACTGGGTCTCAGGACGTGGCCCCATCGTCCTCCATTCTAGAGTCTCAAAGGCCCTGCAGTGCCCCACTCCCGCCCCTCAGCACACACAGTCTGGTTCCTTACCTCGTTACCTTTGCATACGGTGTCTTCCTAACCCTGGATTTCTTCTCTGCCTCCCCTTCTGCTTACCCACCTCCAGCTCCTATCTCTACCTTATGGCTTCATTTAAACTCTATCTCTTTGGGAGGCCTTCCACTCTCTCTCCCAGGCTGGCGGATACAGCTCTACTTGATACTTCTTAACATCCTGATCACCACACTTCCACCTCCTACTTTCCCCAGGATAAATATTGTGACTTATTCACCTTTACATCACCATATCAGTGAGAATTTAGAAAAGAAAGGGAAGGAAGGGGAGAGAAGTCTGCCATAGATGATTGGGACACTTAAATGTAAAGAATAGAGTCACAGCTCCCCAGATTGGGGGACACCTTAAGTTTAGCTGGAGCACTTTAGAATATCAGAGGGTATAGTTGCAACATAGATAAGAGAGGGACAGAGGGGAGGAAACAGAGTGAATGTCCCTGGTATTTGCTGTCATGACAAGGAAAGAGGCAACCGCAGAAGCAATCTGATTCTCCAGGTATCTAGACATTGCTCGGTTTTTCTACTCATTATTTAAATGATCCTTGCAGCATGTCCCAGACTTCAGAAACTCATATGGCTGGGCCAACTTTGCATACTACACATATTCTGTAGAAATGAATATGTACACCTAGATAGTTGGACAAATACACAAGTCATTGGAGGTTTTTTCCCCACAGAAACTGTCAAACTGAAAGGAAAGTCTAATTTGTTTATGAATGGGATTTGTTGAATGTTCATCTCTACCTGGCCCATGGATATGCCAATATGGGACTAGAAGAGAAGTAATTCTATGTCTGTTAGGTGGTTAAAAAACAGTTGCATAAAGTCACCAAGTATCATTTTCATAGGGCCTCAATTCACTCTCACCAAGTAATTCTAGAGTTAGAAAACTTTCCAAAGAATTCCTGCAGAGCTATACTGGGATAAAATCTGGCCCATTGCGAATATAAAGTGGCAATTTTATTTAAACAGTTGTAGCTCCTTGGGTCTCTTCTGGCTGGCTCTAATATTTCCCTTGTCTATATACTTTGGACACATTTTTGCCTCCTTCTAAAAAGAGTTTTACTGCTTAATCATCTTCTTTTTGCCACCTCCTCCTTCTAATGAGTTCTATGTTGGGACAATGGAACAACTTTTGCTCAGTGGTCAGTGAATTTCACCAGGAAGTTATCACCAATTATCTCCAATACATGTCCCTAAAGATGGCACGCTGACCCAACCATTAGCCTTCCTATACCATCACTTGCTGTAAAATTCAGCTAAGAAGTCTTCATATTGTAAGTTTTTCAACTGCAAATGGTGCATTCTCACCATTTCTTTGCCTGAAATGAGTAACAATTTACAAAAACCAAGTTACAATCATTGTCCTACCTATGTCATTTCTCTGGCAAACATGACCCAACGAAAGTGCATATGAGCTGAAAAATCTTTAGCCGGTTTTTAGCAAAGTATTTCTAGTTTAAAGCCGTGAACTTGAATCACATGCCCATTGACCAGATAATCTTATCATCAGACCTGCCCGTCAGGATGTGTTTGCTTTTCATGAAATACTGTAATAGATAATTTAAAGTTTGATTACAGGAAAAAATAGGTTGATTCAAGCAGCCAAGAAACAATTTTTGGGGGTATTATGTGCCGGGCATGGTGAAGCATGGTGAGGGAGGCTGATTCTTTCCTCAGTGGTAGAAACGAGCTCGCCACGGGAATGCACTTTAGGAATACGGGCGAAGTGGTTCCCATGGCCATGTGTTGACAAAGGGGCTCATAGGTAGTGTGAGCAAAGCTCTATCCTCATTCCACTCTCTGGGAGCAGCTCAGCAAGGCCATGACTTTATCCTTTTCCTCTACCAACCCTGTGGCCAGAGAAAAGAGCCTTTGCCTCATTGGGAATCAACAGTATCCATGGCGGCACACATCGCTTTAGCCACATCAGCCTAGATTCACAACCTTCCTGAAAACTTATCCTAAAACTTCCCCTCAAGCTCTCTTCTGGTGGCCCTTTGCCACTTAACATCTTGAAATAGAAACTTATGTTTGCTGCCTACTTTTTTTTTTTTTTTCAGTACTGGAGATTGAACTCAGGACCTCAGAGTATATAGGTGAGCACTCTACCACCCTGCTACGTCTCTATAGCCCTCTAGCCCTTTGCATTTTATTTTGAGACAGGGTCTTGGTAAGTTGCCCAGACTGGCCTTGAACTTTCACCCCTGCTGCCTCAGCCTTCCCAGTAAGTAGGATTCTAGGATTACAGGAATGAACCACCATGCCTAGCTCATTTTTACCTCTTTAATGAGATATACTCTTTTTCTTTTTCTTTTTTTTTTTTTTTTTTTTTTTTTTTGAGACAAGGTCTTATAGTGTCACCCACACTAGCCTCAAACTTGATGATCCTCCTGCCTCAGCCTCCTGAGTTCTGGGATTATACTTATGCACCACTATGCCTGGCAATGAGATGTATTCTAATAAGAAAAGTAATTGGCCTTTATTGAAAACTTAATCTGTACCAGACATTGTGCTACCACTTTTCTAAGCATTAACTCAGTGGCCCCCCTTTTTGGCAGTAGAGCCTGGTTTTGTGGAAGATAATTTTCTACAGATGGTAGGGGAGAGGATGGTTTTGAGATGACTCAAGCACATTACATCTATTGTGCACTTTATTTCTATTATTATTACATTGTAGTATATAATGAAATAATTATACAACTCACCATAATGCAGAATCAGTGGGAGCCCTGAACTTTTTTTCTTGCAATTAGATGGTCCCCTCTGGGGACGATGGTGGACAGTGACACCAAAGTGTGTTGTTTATGTCCAGTCTGCTTTTGTAATCTCAGTTTGATTGCTATCACTGCAGAAAACCCATAGCATGTTGGAAATAGAGGCAGTCTTTTTAGTGCTTTTGTGGCAATCTCAGGATAGTCTACCTTGACTTTAATCCAGAATATGTGGAGATTTGGAGTTGTCTCAAGCATAATTTTAAGGCTACTCTTATTTGCAATCGCAAGCAGTTGATCCTCTCTTAGCATGGGCAAAGTCAATTCACCTGGCTTATTCACAAAAGGGTCATGAATCCAGTTCTTCCCAGTTTAAGGTACTTCCCAGTTTTTTGTTTTGTTTTGTTTTGTTTTTTTGTTTTTTGGGGGAAGCAATGCTCTAACCATTTTGAAAGCTGAGATAGGTGATCATGTAGCAGCTGAGAGAAAGAAGGCCCTAGCTTAATTTCTTTAAAATTCTCTGTTAATGTTTGAAACAAGTAAAAAATCCTGGTATTCACTCATCCCTCCCATAATTGCAGTTTGGCTTTGAATACACCCCCTTTATTTGCTGACTTGGACACAGTTGTCATTCTCCCCTGAAGTAACAGATCGATTTCATTTAGAAGGTTGATTATGTCATACAGTAAGCAAGTTTTGTGACCCATTCTGTGTCACTGAAATGTGGTGACTGTTTCTCTAAAAGAAATCTATGGAGGAATGCTGGTAACTCAAAAAGCCTATCCAGTGATCTCTTTTTGGAAAGCCCTCTCACTTCCGTGTATAAGAGAAGACAGGTGTGCTCTGCATCTCCCTCCACAAAAAGCTATATGAACAGACATGAGTTAAGGACATGTGTTTAAATGTGGTTGATAATTTTAATCACATCCTGCAAAACCACTTGAAGTTTGGGTGATGTTTTTCAGGTAGCCACCATTTCTTTATGGATGACAGTGTGTGTAGAATCACATTCATAAGTGATCTCTTTGAACTGAGTAGTGAAACCAGAAAAGCACCCAGTCATGGCAGCCACTCCGACACAAAGTGATCAATTCAGCTTTTCTGATATAAGATCATTCGAAGACTTGAACAAAAGTGCGACAAAAGTGCACATAACATAGCCTCATGCACATTCCCCTGAAAATATAAACCACAAAAATAAGTATTGTTGCCTTGTTGTCGACATTGGTAGACTCAACAACCTGGATTTTATACACTGCGACTCATTAACCCTCTCTAACAATTGTGCCTCAGTATCCTCTACTATTTCATCAATTTGTCTCATTAAGATGCTAGCTGAAGGAGAAACTGTGCCACCTTTTGAAATGCAGGCTTTCCTAAGAGTCTGTGACAAATGTTCTTAGAAGCAGGCAGGATCATCTCCTCACCAGTAGGAAAGGGCTTCTTAGCTCTAACAGTGCAGTTAGCCGTTAAGAATGATGCTCTCAGTGCACCACATTTGATGAAGTGGTGGCCTTCAATAATTGCTTCTGTTCTTCATGTTCACATTTTTTTCTTTTTAAAAACTCCAAAGTCTCATCTTTTAATACAAGGTGCTTGGTCTCCATGGCGCGAAGCAGTTTTGGAGGTTTCATGGCTTCATCAGATAGGCAGTCACCACGTATAATACAAAGTGGGTTTGGGGGATGTGAATTGCCTGCTGCAATGAACCCATAATTTAAGTAGGACTCTTGCTATTTTCTTTTAAATGTAACTTTCTGTTGCATTTGTTGGCAGTCTTAGAGTTTTCTGCTGTCTCATCATTGAGTCTCTCCCCTTTTTCAAAGAAGCTCCCTAGTGACTTTTTAAAAAAACTCATTTTGGATAGGGTTATCTCGTGGGCTCACAAAACTGTGACTGAGACAAGTGTGCAGTTTGGGAAAGAGGTGCGGACAGAATTGGTAAAAAAAAAAAAATAAATAGATAAATAACAGGCGGGCAACCTGCAGACAAAAATAAGTGTCAAATTCTGACTTGAGGCCTGCCACCAGACGCAGCTGTGCAACTGAAGTACATCTCACTTGCCACTATCAAGTCGGCCACGCGATTCAGATTGTCACTTTTCCACCCTGTTGCCGCTCCCCAGTGCCCAGCCACATTTAAACAATAGATAATCAAACTCTTATAAAGTCCTATAGTTAATGAAGAAAATCAAAGTAAAAAATGTAGAGATACTTCTTTTGTAAGGTATTTTACTTTCCCAGAGCTTTAAACCCACTTTCCCCTAGCTCGATGATATTTTCAGGCTCCCTTTCAAGAGGAAGTAGCATGGAGCGGTTATGATAATAAACATGACAGATAGGGAAGCCAATCGTGACTACGAAGGGCTGCGCAACTTGGCACAGCAACTGTGAGGTCAAAGTGATTGTCATTGCTTTCAACATAACCACATTTTCCTCAGAAACATTAACTTCCTCTTCCAACATAGTCATTTATAGAAGTATCTTTTTTAAAACTCAAGGGATTTGAAGTAGTCCCCATTGCCCGGGTCTCAGTGGGAGTCCTCCTTTCCTCGGGAGTGTGCTGACCCGGATGCACCCTTAGGGTGTGAACAGTGTAGCACCAGACAGAGTTCCTGCTTCAACTGCCCTCGTGGGGGCCTGTCGGGAGAAGAGGCAGTATTTTGGAAGAGGAGGGAAGCTTGAACTGATCTGACAAAATTGCTGATTCTCAAATCTTTCACATTCTTGTAAGTCTGCAGTCAATACCATTGCCAGATGACATCGTTATCTCAGTGGTTGTGCTCCGTGTGCGGAGAGCCAATTAAGGACACATGAGGGACAGCCATCGTGAGTGTGGACCTCTAGAGGCAGACCTTTGTGTTCCTTTGACTCAATAACTAGGGCCCTGGTGTTCCTGTCAGTTCTGCCATGTGGTGGTCCCATCAATTAAAACAAAGTAACCTAAAACAAAAACTTGCCTCCACTTGTTCCAGTCTAAGACTGGTCTTACACTCCAAAAATGGGCATCTGAGATGAATACACATTTCTCAGATGAAGAAATACTAATGGCAAATAAATGTACAAAAAAATGTGCAACATCACTAGTCATTCGAGAGATGCAAATTAAAACAACACTGAGATTCCATCTCACCCGAGAAAGAATGGCTACTATAAAGAAATCAACTAATAACAAATGCTGGAGGGGCTGTGGGGAAAAAGGAACACTCCTCCACTGTTGGTGGGAGTGTCGACTGGTGCAGCCACTGTGGAAGTCAGTGTGGAGATTCCTCAAAAAACTAGGGTTGGAGGTCCCATTTGACCTAGCTATTCCCCTTCTGGCATCTTCCCAGAAGAATTAAAAACATCGTACCACAGCGATATATGTGCACCCATGTTTATAGAAGCACAATTTGTAATAGCCAGATCTTGGAAACAACCCAAATGCCCATCAACTGAGGAATGGATAAGAAAGATGTGGTATTTTTATAAAATGGAGTACTACTCAGCCATAAAGAAGGATAAACTGGAGACTTTTATAGGTAAATGGATGCAACTAGAGAAAATACTCATAAGTGAAATAAACCAGAAGCACATGTGTAAGCATTGTATTGTCTCTCTAGTATGAGAAACTGAAAGAGTAAATAAGATCCAAAATGTACAATAGACATGATGAATCAAAAAGAAACTGGTCAAAAGGAAAGAGAGACTGGAATAGGGAAAAGAAAGAAGGTAAAGGGAAAAAAATTGTGTATATATATATATAAGATGGTTAAGATAGATACACTACCAATTTTACTTAGTTCATTGAAGAGTAAGGTTTGTGCCAATAATGTTTGGACAATTGAATGCTAATGTCTGGTATCCTGAATAACTAACTTAAAGATAATAATACGTAATGCGTTAACCATTATTACCCTCCTATTATGTTGTTTTGAAAATTTGTTCTTTTTTGATTTGTTTTGTTTTTCCTTCTCTTTAAAAAAAAAAAAAAAAGACTGGTCTTAGCTTTAAATTCAGCCTGCGTGCTGTTGACTTGCCACCTGCATCTCCAGCTTGAATCTCTTGCATGGACCCTGCACCTTTGTATCAGCTGCTACCCAGAAGCTCCATTTGGATGTCTAGCAGGCACCTTGCATGCAACACACCCCAAACTGAGCACGTAGCTGGCCCTACCTTGCCACCCCTGCCCATCCAAGCCAGCTCCTGCTGACCTCTGACCTCTCTCATCAGTGGCAGCTCTACTCTTCTACTGGTTCCAGATAGAGGTCTTGGAGTTATCCTTGATCCTCACTTCTCTTCCAGCACACATGAAGCCTCTCAGAGATTCTCCTAGCTTTACCTTCAAAACACAGCCAGAGCAAAGTACAGTGGCATGTGCTTGTAACCTCAGCAACACGGGAGGCTGTGGCAGGAGGACCACAGGTTCAAGGCCAGTCTGGGAACCTTAGTAAGACCTTGTCCCAGGGCCGGTGAGATAGCTCAGTGGCATAAGCGCCTGCCTGGCAAGCGCGAGGTCCTGAGTTCAAAAAGGACCAAAGATATCACTCAGTGGCACGGGCGCCTGCTGGCGCGGGAGGTCCTGAGGTCGAGCCCCGGTACCCACACACACACACACAAAAAAGACCTTGTCCCAAAATAAAAAATTTAAAAAGACCTGGGGATGTAGGTCAGGTGGTAAAGTACTTACCTATTATGTGTGAGCCCCTGGGTTCAGTGCCAAATACACACCTGTGTGTGTGTTATACATGATAAAAAAAAAAAAAAAAACCATGGTGAATGTTTAAAATTTTTAAATTTACTCTCTTTGAACAAACTTATCCCCATCATTCTTTCCACTTTCTGAAGCAGTTCAGGAGGTCCTCTTTCATGAGTGTCTTTAGTTGTGCTGTTACGGCTGCCTTAATGTCCTGGTCACTTCATAACTCTTACCTTTCATGGCCATTTTGACTTTGGAGAAGAGCCAGAGGTTGCCGGGGGCCCGAGCCATTGAATAAGGTGGATGAGGACACTCTAATCTTTTTACGAGGCTGCCTTTCTGTTGATGGCACTCACCACCAGCATTCACCATAGTTTTCTTTGAACCTTTCATAAAGACACGCATGAAAGAGGATTTTCAGAACTGCTTCAGAAAATGGCAAGAATGATGGAATAAGTGTTTTCAAAGTAAGAGGGAGTATTTTGAGAGGATTTCATGGCAATGTGTCTTTTATGTAATAAATTTAAACATTCACTGTGTATTTCAATCACCACCTTCACTCCTGCCATCCTACTCTCAGCCACTATCGCTGCTCACTTGAACTCTTTTTTTTTTTTTTTTTTGGTGGCACTGGAGATGGAACAGATGGCCATGTACCCACTAGGCAAGTCCTCTACCGCTAAGCTATTCCTCCAGCCCTCAATTAAACTCGAAATGGTCTCCTAACTGGTCCACTGTTTTTGCCCCTGATGCCACCACCTCAGCAAAGTTCTCAGAGAGAATTTTTAAAAATAAGATCACATTGTTCCATGGCTCAAAATCCTCCCGTGTCACCATGTCATTCAAAAGATGAGTCAAATCCCTTAGTATAACCTCTAAGGACTGTAATACTTTCCTAGGGTTTCCTAGTTTTGAGTTTAGTGGCTTAAAACAACACAAAGCTATTCTCTCACAGCTCTAGAGGTGACAAGTCTAGAATCAAGGGATCATGGGTTCATAACCCTCTGGAAGCCCAGGGGCAAGTGTGTTCCTTGCCTTCCCCAGCTTCCAGTGCCTGCTGGCATTCCTCAGCTTGTGGCCATGTCTCCTGCTGCATCTTCCCATCATCTTCTCTGTGTGTCTGTCTTATAAGGATATAGGTGGCTGGCTGCATTTACAGCCCATCTAGCTGATCTAAGGCAAGCTCTTCTTCTCAAGATTCTTAACTTATATTTCACCATGTAAGGGAATATTCACAGGTTTCAAGGATTAGGACACAGACCTATATTTTTGGGCAGCCACTACTCAACCCCATGTAGGGCCCTACATGACCTGTCTCCTTCACCTATCTGGCCTAATATCCTGTTCTTTTTATTCTTGTTCTCTCCTCTGTATATTCACTGGCCCCTTTGTTGTAATGTAAACCAAGTTCATTCCTGACACAGGATCTTTGTGCCTTTCATTTCATCTGCTAGATTGAGGCAGAGCAGAGAGGGGAGAAGAACTTGCAGTTAGGCCATTTGAGGCCTTCCTGATTTTATAAGATGTCAAGGTAGCACACAATACAGGGCCTTGATTTTAGATCACATGGTCCCCTAGGTTTAGGTCTTCCTTTAGTCCCATGTGCCCCAACTTCAGGAGGATTCATTCTCTTATGATAGAAAAGAAGCTGACCCGTACACTAGGACATTGTCGTATCAGTCACAAGAAAACATTTCAAACAAAGTATTGTTGGAGAGCTAGCACATCACCAAACTTACAAGAAAAGTTCAGATGCATGTGTTTTATTGAACCTGCTAAGAATATGTATATCAGTTCTTTTTTCCATTGCTGAGACACAATACCCAACGCCTACAATTTAAAGGAGGAGAGTTTTAATTTGGCTCATGGTTTCAGTGGATTCAGTCTATTGTCATCTGACTCCAAGGCAAAAACATCATGATGGAAGGGTGTGGCAAGCAAAGATATTTAGTTCTTAGTAGATGGGAAGCAGTGTCAGACAGGAAGTGCCCAGGGACTGGATGCAGTCCCCAAGATCATGATCCATGACCCACCCAGACACACACAAAGGTGTGCTTTGCTAATCTCTTCTGTCACTCACAGGCCAATCAAGTTGACACAATGAAGCTTAACCTCTACAGTGTGTGGCCTAATTAACTGGAGACTTGCTTTTTTCATTGTAACATGCCTTCTGATAGAGATATTTTGTAGGAGGGGTAATTTACTTCTCATTTATCTCTAATCCTCAACCTCCTGCTCAAATCAGACTACAACTGTGGCAAACTAGAAGGGGCCCTTGTGATCTGGAAGACTCGGGTATCCCCAGAAGTTGACACTAAAAACATAAGTAATCTGCCACATCTGTTTCCAGCGCCCTTCTCTCTTCCCACTCAACCACGTCTGTCTGTTTCCAGCACCCTTCTTTTTTCCCACTCAACACTCTCCCTCGAAAGCTTCTGCTACCAATTCTAATATGACCATTTGCCTGCTGATTTGCCCACACAAGGGATCCCAGTCTTTTCTGGAACACTATATTCACTTTCCCACTTGTGTGGTGGACGTTTCCAAATGGAGCCATTTTGTTTCATTAGTTCATCCACCTATTAGACATTTGTTGAATACTAAGTGTTCTAGATGCGAAAGAACATGAGAAATCTTGCCATCTTTCTGGAGTTTATGATTGGGTGAGGATATCATACAGACACATAAATTCACCACTTCCAATATGGAACCATTGTCTTCTACCTCCAGATTTATCCTGCCTTTTTCAATTAAAGATATCACCATCCCACCACCTGCTAAGATTTGCAGCTCTAAAGTCATACCTGTTTCTTCTTTCTCTCCCATTCATTTTTACCTTTCTGCCTTTCACCTGTTTCGGTTACTATTTGCTAGGCAAGAGATGACAATGCAATTGCAACAAAGCTTTGTTGGCTTGAACTAAACTTTATTACAATCCTTCATCCTCCATCCTTATTCGGTTATTATTTGTAAGATCCCCTTTACCATGGATGGTTGATGACCAGAGGTGTGATATGTGCTTTATTAACAGTTGCTTTATATCTTTAAAACCTATCTCTTAAAGTTCTCATCTTAAGGGATAATGTTTATAAGACTTCAAAGAGTCCGAAAACTTCACTGTGTGGAAGACCAAAGCAAGCCCACTGACATGGTCTGGGTTTTTAAGGCCAGATCAGAGGTAAGGAAAGAAACATCTTTGCTGCTTAGAAAGATGCTGATGGTGCTATTCAGAAAGGGACTCTAAGGATTCCAGTTTTAAACAAACTCTAATAACAAAACACTTCCAGCCAAAAGAGAAAGCTGATCTCCTGACATAAACGGTGCCAACAATACCACTGTCCCGCCTTCAGCAATGTGGCTGACGCTCAATGACGCATCTGCCACCCCACTTGCGGGAGAGCCCATCAGTCCCCTTTGAATGAAATCTCTATTCAAATGTTTAAACACTCGAGGGACAAGGGAGGGAGAGGACAAGAGATGTACTTCAGAAACAAATGGAGACCCAAGCGCCAAGTTTCTGTTCTTGTTACTGTTCAGGTTTTGGCCCTGTGAAGATGGTCTCAATTCCATGTTTTTCGTTAAGCTGGTTTGTTTGGCAAAATGGAATGATAAATAAAAATCTCTGAGGTCAGTCTCACCTTACTCTGAAAGCTACAGCTGGGACGCTCAGCTTTCTGTGGTCGAGAAACTTTGGAAGCCACTGATCCACCGTTGACAACAGGGGGCAAAGATATGGGCCAGATAAGTTTTTCTTTACCAATGCATGAATCTAAGACTTTTTCCCTTAAAAATCCAACACACAAGCAAACCTTTGTTGACCATTGGGTGTCCATGGTCAGGTGGGGGAGGAGGAGGCAGACAGGCTGTTAGGAGAGATTGAACACGTGCACTCCATACAGGCACCAAGTCTGCTCTGTAGATGTTAACAAGCAACAAAACAGACCCTTGACTCTGTCCCCTGTCCTCACCCTCAGGGTTTATAAGTAGTTGCACCCTAAAAGGGCAAGAAGTGAAGGGGAAATAGGCGAATCCTGGGACCAGCCCGTGGGGACTTCTGGGGACCCAGGCCCCCTTTGCCTTTCATGTCTTGCAGATGTGTGTCACCCACTCAGTGAAATAAGCCAACCACCGCAGAACCATCTTCTATCCCCAAATCTCTCCTTTCCTCTACCATTGTCCCCTTCATACAGAAGCAAAGGAATCAAAATGTGAAGAGGAGCCTTTTCCACTGCTGGAGATCTGAAGGTCCAGGTGAATGTGCAGTTCTGCGTCACAATCTATGTGAAATCATTTTGCAAATGGGAAGGGGCCCAAGAGATGGAAGGAGGAGGAGGGAGAGGAGGGGTAGGGGACATAAAAAGAATTAAGATTATGTACATGCACCAAGGATGAATGTAATCATGATATACTGCAAACATGTATTAATAAAAAAAATTTTAAAAACAATCTGTGAGATCATAATGGGCAACAGGTATTAAGGGCTTGCTATGAGCCAGGTGCTACTCTGTGTATCTGCCGGCTTAATCACAGCAGTCTTCAGACATGAGTAATATCGTGATCATTCCTGTTTTATAGATGAGGCAAGAGCCACAGAGAGGCTAAGTAACTGTTCTAAAGTCACATAGCTGGTCAACCGCAGAGCCGGGATTTGAATCTAGACAGTGTGACTTCAGAAGCCCCTGACCATCCCCACACAGGGACAGCCTGTCCCTGAGTAAAGGTATGCAAGTGGCCAAGTGACCTGGACAACACTTACCACCCTCGCCCCCACCATGCACACCCATTGCCATGGTTGAAGGCTGCCCGGAAGATAGAGAGGATGCACTGGTTCCCCAGGCCAGTCCTGCTGAGAATACGGGTCTCTATATGCCAGTGTGCCAACCACCCACCGGGGAGGACTTGAGGCCCCTCCACACTGCGCTGTCTTTGGGAGGCCCCACCCAGATCAGACAGAAGGAGGAGCGAGCAAGCTGCTCTCCACCGTGCCTGGGGCGAGGACGCCGAAGCTGCGTGGAACATGTGTGTGTCCACCAACTGACCCACCCAAGGGAGGCGAGGTTTGTTTTTGAACTAGAAAACAAAGAGCTTGATGAGCTTGACACAGATCCAGCAGATGCTGTATTAGTCAGTCTGGCTGCTATAACACAATCCCACGGCCTAAGGGGTTTAAACAGCAAGCGTGTATTCCTCTCTGTTCTGGGAGCAGCTAAATCCAAAATCAAGGTGCAAGCAGAACCGGTGTCAGGTGAGGGCCCGCTTCCTGGCGTGTAGCCAGCTGTCCTCCCATATCTTCACATAGCAGATCACAGGGGGAGAGGATGCGTGCTCTCTTGAGTCTCTTCTATATTGCAAAGCACTAACCTATATGAGGGCTCCAAAGGCCCCTCTCTAAATGGCATTACATTCAGGGTTAGAGTTTCAACACATAGCACCAGGCAAGGTGGCACTTGCCTGTAATCCCAGCACTTGGGACTGAGGCAGGAGAATCACTGTGAGTTTGAGACTGGGCTACATAGTGAGTTCAAGGCCAGCCTGAACTACATAGCAAGACCCTGTCTCCAAAAAAAAGTATTCAACAGGAAATCAAACATTGAGGTTATAAATTTTATCAAGCCCCAAGACTGAGTTCCAAGTTGAATAAGTCCTATAAGTCTTTGTCATCCTTAAAAAATTAAGCACCAAAAAATTATGCATGGTGGTGTATGCCTATAATCCCACCTGGCAGGCTGAGGCAAGACGACTGCAAGTTTGAGGTCAGCCGGGGCAACCCCTTCTCAGACAAAATAAAATAAAAAACAAGAGAGAGACAGAGAGAGACTAAGACTGCATGAATGCATGGGCCTGAACTAAGCCCAGAGAGTGCTCATTTTCACCTCTACCCAACCCTCAGACAACCCGAAAGCTTAATTAACCGCCCCATCTCGATCCGAAATGCCTAAGTGAATAATTCTGTGTCACTAGGATAGACAGTTATCCTTTGCTCATGACTGTATCTCTGGTGTCCCACTGCCTGAAGTATTGAAATACTGAGCTAGAACGGTGGAGTTGCAACCACCCCACCCCTCCGCATAACTAGATCTGGCCATAGCCTCTTCCTCCGAGCTCCAGGGTGTCCAAACCTCATGCAGTGAGGGTTCTGATGGGACTGCGCTACCTCTGTCGACCCACAGCAGAGGTGACTACAGTTTTTGGTCACTGTGAAGATAAATGTTCTGGGTTGAGATTAATTTGGAGATTTTCTAAGTGATCAAAGAGAAATCTTAAAAAATACTATATTTCTATTTTTGTTTAACTCATGTGTGATGCTTAAACTTTAAAAAATAAATTTGTTTGTCAAATGAAAGAATCTCTTTGTACTGAAACAATTGTTTCAAACAAACCCCTCTCTTAAGTCTCTGAACCAAAGTCCATAGACCTTTCCCTCCTAGAATAATTGAGCTGTGGAACTGAGATTATAAATTTCATCAAGCCCCAAGACTGAATTCCAAGTAGAAGTGTTAAGGCCTAATGTTGATATTTTGCTTTTTAAGTCAATCAAGTCATAATTTGAAACAGTTGTTCATTGGCAAATCCACTTCCTGACTTTTTTCCTGATCTTCAGATAACAGTCTCAACAGTTAAAGGATTAAAGTATGAGTCAGTCAGTTAAGCAGCCGTTGGGACTCAATATTGAAGGTAGTTAAGAACATTCTATATCAAAATTTCAATGTGGACGGCTGGGGATATAGCTCAGTGGCACAAGCGCCTGCCTAGCAAGCACAAGGTCTTGAGTTCGATTCCCAGTACCAAATTTTCAATGTGGAATGGAAAGAAAAGCAACTGGAGGGGTGAACAATCGCCCCCAGACAACTGTCCCTTATAGTGGCCACCCACTCATTATCACCTGGCACTGCAGACATTTGAATAAAGCAAAGACACGAGGTGTCTAACCCCAGCAACAAGCTCCAGCAAATGGTCCAGCTTATTCTTTGAATTCTCAATCAATTTACAAAAGGCATCTCATATGCTGCTTTCATACCAAGTTCTGATCACCCAGAGTTAAGTAACTGAGTCTAGTGATTTTCCACTTAAGGGCATTACGATTTATATTGCTTTGGAGAGCAATTTAAGACATATTCTTGCTGCTATTAACAAATTGCTCCCAGATCTTCAAAAGGGGACAACAAAAGCCATTTTTTGATAGTTGAATACTTATTATTTAAATGGTGGCAAAACAGCAATGGCTTGCAATGCCGGTAAATTTATTTGAAAGTGTTCTGTCAACAGTTTAATCCAAAATATTTTATAGACGACAATAATTACGTAAAGCTTACTGAAGGAGAAGAGGGTTCCAAGATAAAGAAAGACCAGTGCTTTCCAGTAAGATGTGTGCCGTTCAGAAGTTAAAAGGAGATGAAGAAATGAAGAGAACTGGAGAATGACCAAGAAATGAAGAGAAATAGGCACAAGAGTTGAGAGAGGCTTGGAGTTGGTTTGTGTGCTTGGTTGATGCTGTAGTTAGAACCCAGGGCCTCACACGTGCTAAGTATAAGCACTCTACCACTGAGCTACAGCCCAGACCTTGGAGCTTACTTTAAATATGGGAAACTGACATGTTTGGAGTTATGCTTTGTTGGTGATCCTTAACCAGGAGGATCCAGATGCTTCCGACGTGTTTGTTTGCTTGCATAATGGAATCAGAATCTCTAGGGTGGGGCCCGGTAGGTGCACTGTGGATAAATCACCCCAGGTGGTTCTAATGTACACCCTCTGTAGGAAAAGAACAGTACTATATACTGATTTTTCCTTCCTGATTCTTTCCTTATACCACAATTTAATTTTCCAATGCCATTAATTTTTTTTTTTTTTTTTTTTTGTGGGTACCGGGGGGTCGACCTCAGGACCTCGCACGCCAGCAGGCGCCCGTGCCGCTGAGCGATATCACCGGCCCCTTTTTTTGTATGTGGGTTCCGGGAGTCGAACTCGGGCCCTCGCGCTTGCCGGGCAGGCGCTTAAGCCACTGAGCCATCTCACCAGCCCAAATTAATTTTTAAACTATGTTTTGATTATGAAAACAATGCATTGAAAATTTGGAAAATAAGAAAAAGCACATACAAAAAGGTTAAAATCATCTCTAATTCCATTAACCTGAGATGTCTTTTTAGTACAGGGAAGCCAAATGTAATCCCTTGGGTAGACCAAAAGACTGATGGCCTAGCATTCTAAAAATTTATGGAAAATTACTGCTCAATCTCTTGCTTTTCCAAACTCATATGTGTTTTTTATATTAGTATTATATGCTTTGCTTTGAAACAATTTCTCCAGTTAATAATGCACACACATTGTTCCGTACCTTTCAGTACCTCTTGAGAATATCACTTTTAAAGGGTGAATAATATTCCATTAGCCATCCCCATTGTTGTATAGTAATATCATTCATGTTTGCAACTATTGATAATGTAATAAACATTCCTGTACGTAAATCTCTGCAATTTTACAAGTATACATTTTTCTTCCATTCCGAAATACAGAATTACGGGGTCAAATGGTGTGTCCTCTTGGAGACTCTTGGCAGCTATTCCCAAATTGGCTTTATGAAAGACCTTGTCAGTCTGCATAGCCACCAGGAGTATACTAAAGCATGAGTAGCTGGAGTTATTTGTATTTTTTAAAAAATGTATTGTGTGGCTTTATTTTCAGAACTCTTATATTAGTAAAATCTTTTAATGACAGCTTGATAAAGGCCCAACTGTCCTTCAATAATCTACCTGAAGAACAATGACCAAAACTTGCCTGAGTTACTCAATATCCTTCTCCAGGCCTCAGGCCAGGCATCGCCTCCCCTAGGAGGACTTCCCTGGTGACTCCCTCCTTCCTGCGGTGTGTACATGTTAGATGCGTTTGTATCACAGCCCCAGCATCTGAACAAGCTCCTGGCAGGGGTGGGGGGAATGCTCCTCCTTAACATAACCACTGGTGCTGGGCAAAACCCTTGCCCTGGTATCAGAGCCCCGAGAGCCATCCACCTTCCCCTGGCAGCTAACACTGAGCCTAGCTTGCCAAGTGGATGCACCAACTCAAGATTTCTGTCATTGCAGGAGCAGCACAAGCACGGGGATGGCTGAGAAATTACTCAAGGCAGCAGAGGCCCCGCAGCTGCAGTGGCCGATTCTGTGCTGCAGCCTGGTCCTGGGGCAGGACATGAGCCCTTGAGGCCATCCACTCCTTTCTCGAGACCACTTTCTTGTCCCCTGGGACAAGGGTCCTTATGAGAGGGAGACTGAGGATCAAAAATAGGAGAAGACCCTGTGTCAATGGAATTGCAGATTGGAATATGTGTCCACAAGACAAAAAATACAGGTGGCCTCTAGATGTTGAGCGTCAAGGAATAGACACCACCCCCTGCCCTGCTGCCACCACCCCAGAGCCTCCATAAGGAGCCAGTCCTGATGACAGCTTGGCTTATCTCCACAAGACACAGCTATACTATAATGAATCTGTATTGTTTTAAACTGGTAAGTCTGTATTAGTTTGTTATAACAGTGTTATGGTTTATATCTGCATGTCCCCCCAAAGCCTCATGCAGTCGTAGGTGGAGTTTTTGGGAGGTGACTGAATCATGGAGGCGTGGTACTTAATAGACCACGGAGGAGTTTATAGCTAAATGTGATGTTGGGAGGTGAAGCCTGGTCACAAGGGGTGGTCACTGGGGACATGTCCTGGAAGGACTGATCTCCCTCCTTCCTCCCTCCTCTTTCTCTCTCCTTCCCACTGCCATGCTGTGAGCTGTTCCTCCTCTGCCATGTCGCTCTACCATGCCACCCTAACTTGGAGCCAGCCAACCACGGACTAAAACATGAGCCAAATAAACATCTCCTTTAAGTTTTGGGGGTTGGGTATTATGTCTGAGCAACGAGAAAGTAAAATAAGCGGCCATAGGGAACTAATACAGCTTCCTGTTGATTCCATGATATTCTCCCAATATGAATTCCTACTTAATTAAGCCACATCTACTTCAACTGTGTATTACCCACTACATGTCACCTACCTGTAGCCCGTAGCTCATTGTTGGTTGGGTGACCATATCATCCGCTGCTCCTCTACAAAGAAGCCCTCTCACCCCGAATTGTGGTTTTTCTGCTTACTGGGTTATCCTTTCCTCCCCATCATGAATTCAGTAAGGACAAGGACTGAATGTGATTCATCTTTGGACACCAGCACCTATACCATGTATGAGTAAATACTAGTTGCATGAACAAATTAATACTTACTTGTGTACAAACATGTGCAAAAAAGGTGGAGATGACTTAAGGGAAAAACTTTGGAGAGAGAAACATTCACATTAATTTCCTTTTCTTTAGACAATGGAAAATGTTTTAAAGTATACTTACCTAAAAGGAAATTTCTGTTCTGATTTATGACAGGATTTTTAAAGGCTGACTAAACATACAATATTTTAGCTAAACCACTTGGATGGAACCAAAAGCAAAGTAATTGCTTTAAATTAAAACCTAAAGGGAAATGAAATGTTCATGTCCGTAACCCTGGGTGTGGCCCTGTTCTCACCCTGTGGTGTTATCGCAGGACACTGCAGTGGGTTGCAAAATCTTGATGGTCTGCTAAACCTGGCTTTATCTAGGCTGATGTGGAACAAAAATTTGAGATACTTGAGCTTATGAGATCTCTCTCCCTTGTGTGACAGAGAATCTTAAATGATTTTTGCCCCACCAACCCTGTTCCAGGTTTAAGTTTTTAAGCCTTTGGACTCTATCCTACAAAAATTCAAAAGCACAAGTGCACAAGGAGATCCACCGCAGCTCGATTTGTAATAGCATTGGGTTGGAAGCGACCCAGATGTCAATCAACAGGAAAGCAGCAGAATAAATTATGAGACATCCATAATGCAGAGGGTTATGCATTCCTTAAAAAGCATGAAGTAGTTTTACATGCACTATTTTCTTTCTCATCATTTTTCACTGCTCAAAATTCTCCAGGGCTTCTAGTTACATCTAAGTGGGATCCGAACTCCTTCTTCTGGTCTAAAATGCCTTCCCTGGGCTGGCTGTGCCTTTCTAAACCCAGGGCCTGCACTCTCCCCTCCTTCAGCCAGACCCAGCACGGTGGCTGTCTTTGTCAGCTCCTCTCAGCCACCCCAGCTCCTTCCTAGCACAGGTTCTTAGCACTTGTTTTCTCCACCACTTTCTCCTGGCCAGTGTTTCTCACCCTTAACTACACTTGAAAGCCATCTGTACCCCATGCTGCATCCCAAACCTATTCAGTCAGAATCTCCGGAGCGGTCTCTGGGGCATCAGCATTGGGTTATTTTGGTTTTGATTGCTTGTGTGTGTTTAAGATCCCCAACAATTCTCTGCACAGCGCAGCTTGAGAATCAGGGTGGCTTCACACGGTGGCTCTTCTTCAACATCCAAGGCCTATGTCCAATGTCCTCTCCTCAAAGAAAGCACTCCACTGATGCTACTTTGGAAACTAAAATTTTCATTTATGAGCTAGAGTTTAAAAAGTAAGTATAAGCAAAAGATGAATACAAACTGAAGATGAATTTATAAATAGATGTTAAATGCTAGTGGCTCACAATGAAATGACAGCATTAAAAAAATTTAAAATGAGCGAAGGACTTGAATATAGCTATCTTTCCAAAGAAGATATAAAAATGGCCAATAGGTACATGAAAATGTGTTCAACATCAATGATCTCAGGGAAATGCAAATCAAATGCACAATGAGATATCATCTCACACTTTTTAGGATGGCTACATGAAAATGAGAAGAGATATCAAGTGTTGAAGGTGTGGAGAAAAGGGAAACCTCATACACTATTGGTGGAAATGTAGATTGATGCAGCCATGATGGAAAACAGTATAGAGGTTCCTCAAAAAAATAAAATTAGAATTACAGTATAACCTAGAATGTTCCCTTCTACTTCTGGGAACATACCCAAAGGAAATAAAATCACTACCTTGTAAAGATATCTACGCCCCCCATGTTCATTGTGGCATTATTCATAATAGCCAAGATATAGAAACAACTGAAGTGTCAGCCAACAAATGAATGGGTAAATTGTGGCATATGTATCCAATGAAATATTATTCAGCTTTCAAAAAAGAACAAGATTGGGAAATAGGAGGAAAATGTTAAAAAAAAATAGAAGAAAAAAATGGAAGCAATGCTTTTGTAAATAAAGAGGGAAAGAGGGAATGAAAGGGGAGAATGGGAAAAAAGGCAAGATATACCACATACAGGTAAAAATTCCCTGTGATGAATGTGATCACTATGTGCTCTTTCTGTTCCCAGCACAGACATGGATCATGGTCCTAAGAAGTGTCTGAAGCAGGTAGCAGCTCCAAAACATTGGATGCTGGATAAATTGACCAGCGTGTTTGCTCCTTGTCCATCCACTGGTCCCCACAAGCTGAGAGAATGCCTGCCTCCCATCATCTTCCTAAGGAACAGACTCAAGTACGCCCTGACCGCGATGAAGAGAAGATTTGCATGCAGCGCTTCATTAAGATCGATGGCAAAGTCTGAACTGATATAAACTACCCTGCTGGCTTTATGGATGTTATCAGCACTGACAAGACCGGAGAGAATTTCCATCTGATCTATGACACCAAGGGTTACTTTGCTGTTCACCTCATTATGCCTGAGGAGGCCAAGTATGAGTTATGAAAAGTAAGACAGATCTTTGTGGGCACAAAAGGAATCCCACATCTGGTGACCCATGATGCTTGCACCATTCGCTGCCCTGATTCCCTCATCAAGGTGAATGACACCAACCAGATTGACCTGGATACTGGCAAGATTACTGATGTGTATGGTGACTGGAGGTGCCAACTTGGGAAGGAGTGCCGTGGTCACCAACAGGGAGAGGCATCGTAGCTCTTTTGATGTGTTTCATGTGAAAGATGCCAATGGAAACAGCTTTGCCAACCAGCTCTCCAACATTTTTGTTATTGGCAAAGGCAGCAAACCATGGATTTCTCTTCCCCCGGGAAAGGGAATCCATCTCACCATTGCCGAAGAGAGACAAGAGGCTGGCCGCCAAACAGCAGTTGGTGAAATGGTCTTTAGGTGACATGAGGAAGGAAGTCATCTGTACTCAAATAATACAGCATGACGACATGCAAAAAAAAAAAAAAAAAAGGATGTTATCACCATATATATCTAAAATGTACCAATAAAATAAAAAGAACAAGATGCGTACTGCCATTTGAGACAACATGGACAAAACTGGAGGAAATAAACTTAGGGAAATAAGCCAGATGCTACACAATCTCCATTGTATGTGGAATCTAACAAGTTAAATACACAGAAACAGAAAAGAATGGTGATTACCACAAGTGGGGAGGGAAGGAATAAAAGTATATCAAAGGGTAGTAACTTGCATTTATAGAGCACAGGTAAGTCTAGAGATCTGATGTACCTCCTGAGGACTATAGTTAATAATATTGTATTGCATACTGAAAATTAGCTAAGAGAGGAGATTCTAGGTGCTCTTACCACATGTACAAAAAAGTCACGCTGTGTGGTGATGGGTGTTTTAATTTGCTTGAGCATAGCAATAATGTCAGGATGTGTGTGTATATCAAAACATCATGTTGCTTATCTTAAAAAGAGGATAGCCTAGCAATATCAAGGTAGACAGAAGTTAAATTTCAGTTTGCTCCCATGGTAACCATGACCTTGTACTAGTTACCCAACATCTCTGAGACCTATGAAAATAGTGCTTATCTTAGAGGATGTTTTCAGGTATTAATGAGGCCATAAATGTCCCATAGTTAACGCTAAGTGACTAATGTTTATTCTTGTTAAGTAATAAATGATTGGTTGAAGCCAGAAGTGATTCAGAAATTCAAAGAAGTTAGAAATGGCAGGTGTCTGGGGATCAGAGAGAGCTTTTCCACCTAGGTAGAATTTAGAGTTTATCTTAAAGTAAAGCTGGAACTTGGACCATCGGAGAGAATGGTGAGTATCGAGAGCAGTCTTCTTTGGAATCAAGTTGCGTCCCAGGGGATTGGGAGTAGGAGGAACAAAGGATAGAAGCAGGATTTTGCAGTTTGTTCAAGCATGAAGGGTTAAACAAGAAAAAAGAGCTTGTCTAGAAAAGACCACACAGAGATATGTCAGGATAGGTGAACCTTCTGTTTTCTATCACATGGCATCTTTTTAGTACTGGCATTTACCTGTGTTAAATTGTGTAAAATGTCTCTGATTGGAAGCAGATCTGTCGTGGGTAGAGGCGGAGGTGGGAGTGGTAGGAGACAGGCTTTGGAAGGCCACTCCCTTTTATAGAATCGTGTCATCTCTTAGATATTGTCTTTGGGGCATTAAAGTAGCAAATTTAAAGGTTTTCCAGGGACAGATCCCAAACCAGTTCCAAGTGGTAACATTTGGTACTCCAGGGGACAACTCAGCTACTCTTGAGGGGAGCCTCGCTCTGTCTGCGTGAGTCAGGGTTCTGGCAGGAAAAGACGGAGCATTGATTCAGGTCAGTGAAGGAAAAGGACAGCCAAAGGTCAAGGAGAGCCAGCTTTGATAGAAATAGCAAAGTGAGGGGAAATTTGAGAGGGAGAAATCTGTTAAGATCCTGAGAGGAGCTGTTTGATAAGTGCTGTGGCTTTCTGCAGAGGGGTGTGACCAGTGCCGGCCATGGTCAAGCAGGGAGAGAGCTGGGGAATAAACACCTGGTCTCTCTTATCTGCCCTCTCCTGCAGGTGACTCCACTATTGGCCAAACCCAAGCAGAAGCCAGAAGAAAAGGTTGTCTGTTGACCCAGTCCAGTCCACACAGGCCAGCCTCCCAGGTGCAGAGCAGGACAGAGAAGGGCAGTGTGGGTCCAGAATACACAGCATGGTGAGCCATCTTGCAGAACAACGACTCGCACTAGGGGATGATTACCAGCCTGCATCCTCCCTAACAGCCCCTTGAGTAGATCCCTTCCATACCTCCCTCTCTAAACCCCAGTGCCCTGCCTGTCTAATTGATCATCAAGCCTTATCAATTGGGTCTTCTAGTGTCTCTCACTGTGCTCACAACATATGCCTAATCCCCCTGGGGATTAAAGATTTATGGTTTTGCTTCTTGTAGCTAAAAGTACTGGATGAAAACCTCATTGGATATTTATAGGACCTTGAAGCAAAGGGAAGACTTCTCAAAGCAAGACCTTAAGGCAAAACCACAGAAGAGAAACTTCCATTTGATAAAACCACCATGAACAAAGTTGAAAAGGCACTAAAATGTAAGCAAAATAAAATTCAAACAACAGAATAATATTACCTCAGCAAATTTAAGTAAAAGGAATACTGTCTAAATATATAAAGATCTTATACAAATAGATAAGAACTGGTCCGAATTTGGGAAGAAAGGAGGAGCTAAGAGGGAAACCAAACAAGGAAAAGGTGTGAAAATAAAAATAGATACATAAAGATATGAACAAGATTGATGAAAAAGGGAGAACAACTTGATAACAGCATATGAAAAAATGTCTACTCAATCCAAGAAATGCACATTTAAACAAGAAATTGTCTCCAACCAATACACAAAGATTATTTCCAATGAGATCACTCAATGTAGGCAGAGAGGCAATGAAAAGAACCCTTGTGGATTGCTTTGAGGAGTACAAATTTTTATGAACTTTTAAAAAGTAAACTGGCTATTAAGTATTGAGAAACTGTAAATATTTGTCCCCCTAGACCCAACATCTTCACTTCCTGACATCAAGTCAAACACTTTGCTGCTCAAGGGATGAATTCCAAGCAGCTTGATATGTCGTTCATCTTTCACATTTCATCTCTCATCTCCCCAGCTGACATTTGTCACTCCATCAATATAAGACCTAGATTTCATTGCTTCTGAGATTTTCCTACTCATTTTCTCCTGCTCAGAAAGCCCTTCGCCAACTTCTCAGCCTGGCTCACTTTGCTCCCCGTTCTGGAATCAGTTAAGTTGTCAGAGGGTTTTCCCTGATCCCAATCCAGGATGAATTTGCTTCCCTTCTCCCTGTTTCCACAGCACCTAGTGCCTATTTATACAGATAATTTACATATTTATTCACATATGCATGTATTATGTACCTGCCTCCACTTTCTTGGTTTCTCTCTCTGTATTCCTTACAATGGTGGGTTTCAACTGGGGGCAATTCTGCTCCCCAGGAATATTTGGCAATACCTAGAAACATTTTTGTTTTTACTACTAGGGGCAGACGGTGGTACCAGTATTTAGTTTGTAGAGTCCAATGCTGTTAAGTATCCTAGAATGTACCACAACAAAGAGTCATCTAGCCCAAAATGTCAACTGTGCTGGAGAAGCTCTGTTCTCTATCTAGCTTCCACCAGCCTGGAACATAAAAACGTAGAGCCTCCCCGCAAAGTCCCACAAAATTATATACTGAAATAAGTTAAAATGAACTTTTAAAGCCCAGGGTCCTCTTTCATACAATAAGCATAATAATATCACTGCCAGAAGGTGGCGGGAAAATGAAAAGAGACAATATAAAAACAGTGCCTGGACTAATATCTAGAAGATATAAAGAACTCAAAAAAAGTCAGACCCCTCAAATTTAAAGACCAATCCAAAAATGGCATCTGAAATGAATAGACACTTCTCAGATGAAGTAGAAACAACAAATATATGAAAAAATGTTTAATATCACTGGTCATTTGAGAGATGAAAATTAAAACAATGCTGAGATTCCATCTCACTCCAGAAAGAATGGCTATCATCAAGATATCAACCGATAACAAATGCTGGTGAGGCTGTGGGGAAAAAGGAATCCTCTAGACTAGTGCAACTACTATGGAAATCAGTGTGGAGATTCCTCAAAAAATTAAAACTAGAGTTTCCATTTGACCCAGCTATTCTCCTTCTTGGTATCTTCCCAAAAGAATTAAAAGCATCATACAACAGCGATACATGCACACCCATGTTTATAGTGGCACAGTTTGTAATAGCTAAATCTTGGGAACACCCCAAATGCCCATCAACCAATGAATGGATAAAGAAGATGTGGGATTTTTTATACAATGGAGCACCATAAAGGACAAGCTTGAGACATTTCTAGCTAAATGCACCTTGAGGCCATACTCTTAAGTGAAATAAATCAGAAACACGTTTAAATACCACATTGCTTCTCTGGTATGAGAAACCGAAAGTATAAATAAGGATCAAAATGTATAATAGATACTGGGAAATGGGAAGAAAATGTTCAAATGAGAAGGGGAACAATGGAGGGGGGAGGGGGAAGGAAAGAAGGGACAAGAAAAAAATAGAAGGAAAAAAATGGAAGCAAAGCTTTTGTAAATAAGGAGAGGGAGAGGAATGGGAAAGGAGGGGAGAGCAATGGGATAAAAAGCAGCAGCAAGATATATCATGTACAGGTTCAAATTCCCTATGATGAATGTTATCATTATATATCTAAAATCTACCAATAAAATTTGAGAGAAAAAACAGTGCCTGCTACAAAGCTTGTATCTCATCAGTATTAGTTCAGACTAACAACAAATTGTATAAACTAAATCCAGGCCCAGAAGAGTGTGGTACTGAAATGACTCTTAATAAGTCTTAAAGACTTTGTAGTCAAACTCCTTCATTTGATAGCTGAAGAACCCCTCTATGAAGGGTAATGACTTTGCCAAATCGTTGGCCTTAGATCCACGTTTTCAGTTTAATGGCAAACCACATTTTAAATGCACATGTAAGCCGACTCTCCTAAAACAAATAATTCTCTCTCTTGGTTTGGCTTGTAAATACAAGTTTCATAGATATGTATAATCTTTTCTTAAAAATAGTCAGAATATTAACAGAGCAATGATTCAGCTGAATAATATTACCGGAAGTTTCACAGGGGGTTATTTTAAAATTACATTTCTGGCATTTATGCAAAATAGGAAAATGTATTAAAATACAAAGTTAAACAAATAATACATTCCTTCTATTGTAGGAAATAGAGTCTGAATCCAGCATGACTGTTTAAATAGTTTGTCATAAACCAAATATTAACAGGATTCTTGGCATCTACGCTAAAAATTAACTACCTTGTAAGGATTCCATTCTTCCTCCTGCTGAATTGCTAATACATGCAACAAAATCTCTTAGCAAAATATAACTTAGAGGTACCATCTGATCTGAGGTCTTAGATTCTAACATGTTATAGTTTTTAATATAAACATACATATAACCAGAATTTAAACAAATTATGGCAAATAAATTAAAACATATATATTTTAACATACATAGATTTTATTAGGTGTTCCTTATACAGTCATCTGGTATTTTTAAAGAGTGAGCAATCATATAAAAGGAAATATGGTCATAACTGATTGAAGTAATAAAATCCCCAAACTAAATAACATCTCATAATTCATTGCCCAGCATATATTAGATTTCATTACATCAGTATATAGCTTAGTAGTAAATTCTCCTGGTAGCCATAAACCTCTGAGGTGTTGTCATCCTGAAAAATGAATGGGAGGGAGCTGGGGCTCAGAATGGATAGATCTCCCAATGGTATGGCACACCTTCAAGGGGAAAAGTTGTAGTGTGTCGCCATCTAATGGCAGGACTTCTGTCCGTGTTCTAATAAAGGGACTACCTGTTTTCTAAAGAGCTGTGTCACTGGCCCTGTAACTGTATTCATCTCCTAAACTGTGGGCTGCCCGTCGAGTGTTAACCCATCTACTCTTTATCTACCAGGCTGTAAGGATTTGGTTATGGTAGTTTTTATGTTCACCTAACTTTTTAATTCCAAGTGCTTCGGTAATTTTCAAAGCCACACACAAGATGTCTGTATTTTTAAAACACCATCCTGTTTGTGAATTTGGGACATCTATTATGGCTGTAGGAACTCTGGGCTCTGGCTCAGGTGTTATTCTATTTTCGGATCTTTTTAGCAAGTCAGAATTAACACACAGCTGATGAATTAAAAATGGGTCTTCAAATAGCTACATGAAATTATTATCAAAATCTACAGTTTGGATTTTACTGAGATTCTAGAATTTTAAAATGGGCAAAGGTGCAGCTAGTGAAGATTTCGTAATTAGCATTTTGGTACCATACATAAAAAAAAATCATAGTTAGACCATGAGAACTCAGTTCAGGAATGTTATTAAATATTTCTGTGATATAGAATTTGGAACAGCATCGGCACTGGGGAAGGGGGCTGAGGCCCCAGTGTGCTTTACTCTGCTTCCCATGCCTTGGCAACATATAGGCTAAATGATTCTATGAAGGGCACCACAACAATGAACATACGCCAGCTCTCTGCTTTGTGGATGGAAATGCAAAGTACAGTTAAAAAGAGAGAGAGAAGGGCCAGTGAGATGGCTCAGCAGTGTAAGTGCCTGCTTGGCAAGCGCAAGGTCCTGAGTTCAACTCCTGGTACCCACATAAAGGAACAAAAGGGCCGGTGATATCGCTCAGCGGCACAAGTGCCTGCTAGCAAGCGCGAGGTCCTGAGGTCGACTCCCAGTACCCACATTAAAAAGAAAAAAAGAGAGAGAGAGAGAGAAAAAAAATAGAGCATGAGATATTTCTCAATAAACCACTCTCTTCCTTCAAGGTCTATGAAAAGCCTAGACCAATCTCAAATTCTGAACAACAAAATTTTGAACACAACCACACATTTTAAACAGTACAACACAAATTTACAGGACGTGACAGGCTGGGAGTTGGAAAACACTGCCCATCTGAAAGGCAAAGCAAGCACACAGTAGTCTCAGGAAGGCTCCGCCCTAATGAAAGGAGTCCCACCGGTCCTAGCCCTCTTCTTCCTGTCTCAGGTTACTTCCCTTACAAAGGTCAGACATCCCAGGGGAGCAGATGGACCCAAAGTGAGTGCCTCATAGGAGACGGAGGATGAAGAGAGCGCCCTGGACCTTGGCTACTGGTCAGCTATTAGACTTGAGAGTACTCAGTATTTTCCCAAATTACTTATCTCCCCTCTAGTCACATGGACTAACCCTCACATAGCACTTATTGTGCGCCAGGGACTGTTCTAGATGCTTGACATACATTGTAGTGAGTTAATTACCACACCAAGCCTGTAGAGCAGGTTGTATCATTGGCCCCACTTTTGAGCTGAGGAAACTGAGGCACAGAAAGGTTACATTGTATTCCTAGAATTATACAGTAAGTGAACATATTGAGGCCAGTGTGGTCTAATCCAGATTCAGCTCTGAGTCATTCTCCTGTCTTCAGGATGACAGATGCCTGTGTTTCAGACACTCCCGTGGTGACCATTCAGACAGGCAGCTTTTGGTAACACAAAGCCTCCCTCTTTCAAACGAAAGAACTTCACTGTCTCCCAGTGAACCAAATACTAGTTCTACTTATTCTTTGTAAAAAGCACAATGATTAGCAGTAGAAACACTGATGTAGCATATTATGGTTTTAAAAGAAATTTTGCACACTTTTTATTTAGAAGGATGAAGTAATCAAGCCATATAAAAGAGGCAGTTTGGCATTAGGAGGCACTCAGCCTGCCCTGTCGTCTTGCCATGCTTTCTACCACAAGCAGGGGGATAGTCTTGAGGTCCCTCTTAGAACCTCGACCTTGGTCAATGATTTGACCTCATCTTTTAGCACTGGCTTTAGTCTTGCTATGTTAGCAGCACCTAAATATTAAAGAGCTGAGCTGGGCTGAGCATAACAGTGCACAGCTGTAACCACTGCTGTAAAGGCTGAGGCAGGACTGTAAGCTCAATGCCAGCCTGGGCAACCAAGAGAGCTCCTGTCTAAAAATAAAAGGGCTGGGAATATAGCTCAGCTGGGAACGTGGCTCCCTAGGCTGGAACCTAGCGCGTACCCGGTATCACACACAGATACACACGCAGTTTTGTTAAAGAACTGCTTTTTCTACGAGCAAAGTCATTATCAAATGAGCTAATGCATTTAAGAGTAATTTTCAGGATAGGTGTTTCAGAATAGTCTGGGTATGAGGCTCTTAGGGAATCCAATGAAGCTAATATTTTAGCAGAACTTTTAAAAGATGCTCTTTATGATCATGTTGCAAAAGTCAAACATAATTATCTTTCAAGTATCTTTTTGTGGAAAAAAAGATGCCAAATATTCTTGCACCTTTTGATTATGAATTTTAAACACAAATCTTGCTCCTCATAATCTGTCGCTGCGCTGTAAGATCCCAAGCAGACATTCCCAGCACGCACAGCAGTTGCTGTGAACACCGAGTCAGGCAGGTCCTCCAGGTCCCGGACTGCTCACTGCGGTTCACTCTCACCCCCAAGGAAAGAATCTCACACCTCAGGGGTGGGGATGACAGCACTAAGAGTTCTAATTTCTATTGTGAAAATTAGCCTATGATCTTGTAACTTTTGAATAATATCCAAACCCTGTAATACACTTTAAAACAATGGTTTAAGAGGAAGTATAATTTACCTTTGTATATCGTCTACCTTTCTAATGTCTACATTGCTTCCCAGCACAGGAACATAGACATATACCTATACAACTCATACACACCTATACTGGGGAGCATACATAGTTTTCTTTTTTTTTTTTTTTTTTTTTTTGTGGGTACCAGGGGGTCGACCTCAGGACCTCGTGCGCCAACAGGCACCCGTGCCGCTGAGCGATATCACCGGCCCCTTTTTCGTATGTGGGATCCGGGAGTCGAACTCGGGCCCTCGCGCTTGCAAGGCAGGCGCTTACACCGCTGAGCCATCTCACTGGCCCTACATACATAGTTTTTTTCTAAGTGGTAGGATGTAAAATAAATCCATATGGAGTGCAGGTGAATAGGCTGATTCTCAGTCCTGACAAATCAGGAAGTGAATTTTCCCTTCTTTCATTCATTTGCTTTTGATGCTGAGCCAGCTGCTTGAGTGCTCTATTTGCTTCAAGAAAAAGTCACTGACCTTCATTTCTTGCCACCACCCCCCTACCTGCAAGTATGGCCTGCTGTGGCTTCCAAGTATCTTGCTAAGCTACAAAGACAACCCACCACTGCTTCAGTACAAGGACAGGTTGCCCAGCCAGTGAGGAAAAGATTAAAGTGGTCTCTCTTATCTCTAAGAAGCAGTTAAACATTGACTAAAAATATATTAGAAGTTTGCAAAGAACTGTGACAGATGAAGTGAGTTCAACAGTTGTCTGGATAAGATTTAGAATTTTAAAAAACTACAGCAATGATTACAACAGCCATTTATTTAAGGTAGGGTGTCTGCAGACTAAATAATTCTTAAACTGCGTTTCCAGGTTAACCAAGTTCATCAAAATATTCTGAAGACAGCTGCATCCACAGACTTGAACTATGTGATTACTTCTTTGCCCATTCTTCTCTTTCTTTTCTTTCCCGAATAACCTCTTTGAGATATGGTTCAAGGTAGAATTTATCCTAAAGAATGAATAAAAGAATAGTATTACATCCTACCATCGTATTTTTTTTTTTTTTGTGGGTACCGGGGGGTCGACCTCAGGACCTCGCGCGCCAGCAGGCGCCCGTGCCACTGAGCGATATCACCGGCCCCTTTTTTGTATGTGGGTTCCAGGAGTCGAACTCGGGCCCTTGCGCTTGCCGGGCAGGCGCTTAAGCCACTGAGCCATCTCACCGGCCCTCGTATTCTGATATATCCCAAATACTCAATAGGTCTTAAACAACAAATGAAGCCCATTAAAATTAAATATTTTTATTCTCAACTTAAGAAAACATATTCTCAATCAGACTAAGAACTAGTTGCTGTTTAAAATGTAAAAACCGGGCCGGTGAGATAGCTCAGCAGCATAAGCGCCTGCCTGGCAAGCGCAAGGTCCTGAGTTCGACTCCCGGTACCCACATAAAAAGGAAAAAAGGGCCGGTGATACTGCTCAGCAGCACAAGCGCCTGCTGGCAAGCGCGAGGTCCTGAGTTCGACCCCAGTACCCACATTAAAAAAATAAAATAAAAAATAAAAACCCACAGATACTGTATTAAGTTTCTCTGACAGGTTATGAAGGGAAGTCCAGTAGAAAAGACAAAGACATGAGTGGCCACAGACTTCTGTCTGGTTGCAGTGCAGTTCAAGGGGTGACGGGCTTCACATGAACACTAAAATCTTTCCATCTGAGCAGGAAGCAGAATGTAGAGGGAGAACAGCAATGGCCTAGGAGGCAGAAGACCTGGATTCTAGTCCTGGTCTATTAGAGATTTGCTTAGTGATTCTAGAAGAGTTACTTTACCTCTAGGTTTCAGTGTGTTTCTAAGATAGAGCTAACACCCTTAACCTCACTGGGCTGTTGAAAAAATATTTACTTGACACAACTTTGAGAATTCTAAAGCACTGTGTGAATGAATGTGTTTCTTGTTTCTAAAACTCAATCTTCAATGCCCAGCATTGTCTGGTACATAAAAGCTGTTTTACCTCCTCATATTTTGTCCACTGCTCTTTAGGCAAGATCTGATGCTTCATGCTCAGGTCCAGTGCTCTCTTAATGCGAAACATCCTATCATTATAAAGGTTCTCAGGAAGCCTTCTTAGGGCTTCTTTTACATCTTCATCTTCGTATATTGTATCATCTCGCATTAAGCCTATTAACAGAAAATAAAAGTTATACTGAACATGTACCTCAAAAGTCAGGGATTAAAAAAAAAAAGAGTAAAATATCTGAGTTATAACTTAAGATTTGAGTGAAATACCCAGCATTTAAATCATTAGGTATGATGGAAATTCAAAGCACTTCATACACACAAGCAGTTATTTCTTGAAATATATAGGTCTCTTAAAATACACCACCACAGAAGACACATTTCATCTAAACCAATTTAGAAAATATTTAAAATGTTTACCTTGTCCTTAAATACATATCAATAAACCTCATCTCCACTTTCTTATACTTTAAACCTGAGAGCAAGATACTAAAGAATCTAAACATCACAGTGTACTAAGGAAACAGTAACATTTAATGAGGCTTCTGTAAAGCTTCAGTAACAAAAGATGAAGCTCAGAGCAAATTATGAAGTACTAAAAAAGCTCATAAATCATATCACTGTAAAGATGTGAGACAATTTCAATATTGAAAAATATCTCCAAATTCAAAGTTTGTATAACTTAAATTTTTAAATTTTAAGAACTGAGGGAAAATATAATGAGGAAATTATCTGGCTACCATAAACCATTTCCGCCTCAAACATTTTAAAGGACTTTATCCCTCTCCTCTCAAAAAAGGCAAAAACAAAACAAAACAAAATAACAACACCACCCTACACCAAAGGCAGAAGGAAGTACAGATACTTACCCAGCTTATTGAATCCTGCGGCATTGTAATACCACTTTCGAATACCATCCAGCCACCGGCCTGATGCTGTAACTGACAATTAACACACTGCTAGTTGTTACAGTTCACTTATTTGTATGAACAAGCAAACAACCAGTACTCTTAATTATCTTTTTACAAACAGAAAAAGGAATTTCCTTTTAAAAGCTTATATACTATATGCTGTAGATAAAGAGTTGCTTATTTTAGCTATGAGCAAAAGACACTGCAGGTAAAAAAAATTAGTGGCAAGTCACAAGAGGAAAAGGTAAACTCAAACACCTAATATATAAAAGATTCATAGGTACAATCACTGCCACTTCAGCTTCTCAGAGTCCAATATCCCAAGTCCATATGCCCCCTTATGTACATCAGAATGGAGGGCGTGGGGGACAGGAAGGGTACTTGGAACATTTTTACCATTTGCAGTTTCAAAAATAAAATATTTAGCTATTCAAGGATAACTGTAAATTTTTTCTTTTCAAAGGTGGTAGAAGTGTATGAAAATAGGACTGAGGTTTCAGGATACTCTGGCAGGTTTGCAGACTCATCACCTAAACCTTCAGGATACTCTGGCAGGTTTGCAGACTCATCACCTAAACCTTTTAGTCTACATTACCGTTATTTCTCTTGGCCAATCTCTTTTTTAAAAAATGCATTTCTGGAAGGCTTTTTAGATCATTAGTCATTTAAACATTAATATGGATTAGTAAAAGAGGCTCATTTTCCTCCTCCCAACTAAATAATTTTCCATCAAGGAAATGAATAGTCCAACATGGGTGAGGAGAAAAAAAAATGCTAAAACTCTTTGGAGAACAAGGCTGAGCCTGATTCAACCCACTAGGGCAGTGATGGTGAACTTTTTAGAGACTGAGTGCCCAAACTGCAACTCAAAACCCACTTATCTATCAAAGTGCCAACACTGCAATTAAACCTGAAGATCCATCTGATGCTAGGCCGCTTGGCTTGCATGCCAATGGAGAGGGCGCTCTGGGTGCCCACTGTGGCATGTGTGCCGTAGGTTCGACACCAGTGCACTAGGGTCTAAGAGAAACACGACAGTGCCTGATGCTTACAGGAAAGATGTGGTACAAATGGGAAGTCAGGGCAAGTTTAAATTTCCACCTAGGTCTAGCCCCTTACCAAGGAAGAAAAAAAAAACTGTCCTTTCACTTCAACTCCTGGCCCCCTACTCCTTAGCATATTACTGATTACATGGCTTTGGTAAATCTCCTTAGAAATTAAAAGCCATACATAAAATTGCTTCTAGAAAAAAAAAAAAGTATCGAGTAAACAATCTAAAAACGTATTTGTTCACCACGAGTTCAAGGCCAGCCTGGACTACATAGTGAGTCCAAGGCCAGCCTGAACTACGTGGTAAGGCACTATTTAAAAAAAAAAAAAAAAAAAAAAAACCCAGAACAAACAAATAAATAAACAAAAATAAAACATATTCACTGAACACTTATTATGTGCCAGGCACTCTTCTGTTTGTCTTACCCTTGTTTGCTTGTTAGCTTGTTTTATTTGTAATATGCCTGCTGCTGCAGAGAAGGAACAGGCCTTACAGAAGTGATATTAGCCAAGTCAGAGCTCTTTAGTAAAAGTAGTCTATGTGTTTCCTAAACAGCATCGAAACATAATGCCTTGAAATTAGTAAAGCTCCTTAAATATTTATCAAACTGGGCCGGTGATACAGCTCAGCGGCACGAGCGCCTGCCTGGCAAGCATGATATATATATATATATATATCTCTAATGAAATAATTCTTAAATATTTTCTCTACCCCCCAAAAGCTCGAGGTCATTTAGGTTAACAGATTTACCTGGCAATCTGTTTCCTAATGGTTTCACAACTGCTGGGGACTGGGGAGAAGGGCACCAGTACTTTTTAAAAAGCTATTTCAATTTACACCGCCAGAGAGCAGAGATTAGTTAAAAAGGGGAGCACTACAGTAATAGAGATGAACGTTATCTTAAAATCGCCCGTCAATTTCTGTATTCTGGTTCATAATAAAGGCGTTCGTTCTTGTGCCTATGACAGGGGCGAGTTTCTCCCAACATAGATCAAGCTCACGTTCCAGAAAAACCACAGCTGACCCGAAGCTTCACTATCAACCTTGCGCGGCTGCCTCTATTCCCAGTAAGAAGCGCGACGGCCGGGGTGAGGGTCTCGATCCTTTTCTTCCTACCCCTTTGCCTTTTTAAGGGCAAACAGGGCATCGCAGTAGTACAATTTATGGAGCCCATGCACATACCAGGGCACGGCTCACTGTAAGCACTCAGTTCGTTTTGGATAAACTTCAGTCATGCTCTAACTCTGTCCTTGTGGCCTTGAACTTTGCAAAGCTGAGGGCAAAGACTCAGGGCACCGGCAGAGGCGCTCAGGGCTGCGAGAGCCACTGCGGGGACCAACATTACTGACGTCCTCGTCCTCCCCTCCCTGGGAACGGCGGAACACGTGCTTTTAGCTGGCCTGGAGCCGCCACTTTCCCCTACGCCGTGCATGAGGGAGCAAAAGAAGTGCAAGGCACTGCGAAAAATAAAAGGCTGAGCGCTACGACCCCCACCCAGACAGGACCCCACTCACTCACCCGCAGGTCGGCCCGCCATTTTGACCCGAAAGCGACGCGATGTCTTCTGGGTAAGTCCTAGAGGACGCTCGGGGCCCAGTGGGCGGCAGCAAGCGAGGACGCCGCGCAGGCGCAGCTCTGACGGCTGTTGAGGTCGCTGCTGGGCTGCTCCACCAGAGGGAGGTCAGTGGAACAGGCTGTTCTTGCGCGCTTGTGTAGTTCCAGAAGCGTTCCTTGTGACATGACGGGAAAAACACCAAGAAAGGAGTTAGGAAACAGGAGCTTTAGCCCACGTTTCTGGAGTTTGAACTGTATTGAGTCCTTGGAGCCAGGCAACATGCTAAACGTTTTACAGGAGGCATTTCAGGAGGCGGGGATGAAGAGCTTTGGTTCCAGGACCCCGGGAATTTCCTTAGATGCTCACGTTCCTCGTTGTAAAATGTTGTAGTGTTTGCGTATTACCTACACCGCGTCCTCCTGTTTTTAAGTCATCTCTAGATTAGACCTAATACAGTGTAAATGTTATACAAATAGCTATACTATATTATTTAGGGCATAATGACGAGAGTGTATACCTGATCAATACAGAGGCGAATGCCCCAAATATTTTTCGTCCGTGGTGTTGAATCCATAGACGTGTAATTCTCAGCTATGGAGGGCCAAACGTGTTTTCATTTAACTCTAATCCCATGATGTAAATTCTGTGATTATCTCCATTACGGAGAGGCGAAAGCTGAGTCTTCGAAAGGTTAAATAACTATTCGGATGTAATGGCGCATACGTGTAACCCAACACTGTGGGAAACTAAGGCAGGATTGCTAGTTTCAGCCCAGGCTGGCCTGGAAAATTTAGCGAGACCCTGTCTCAAAATTTTTGAAAAGGGTGGGGATGTAGCTCAGTGGAAAAGGCCATGGGCTCAATCCCCAGTACCAGAAGAGAAAAAAAAAAAAAAAAAAAAAAAAAAAAAGTTGAATAACTTGTCCAAGGGCATACGGCTGGGAAGAATCCAGATTCCAGAATCTGAGATGTAAATTCAGACCCTTTTAATTCTACTTTACATTCTACACTGCTAATTCAGGAAAGATACTAAATCTCTGTTCTTCAGTTTCTCCAGCTGAAGATTACTTCAAGCCATTTTGGTGGAAAGTTAGGTCAAGAAAGTTTTTAAAATACTAAATCTAAGATGTGTTAAAGAATTTGCATATACAGTAATTTTAAGAGGAGAAAGTGCATAATTCGCCCACTTTATTTTATTTATTTATTAAGATAGGGTCTCACTATGTAGTTTAGGCTGGCCTCGAACTCCTGGTGATCCTCCTGCCTCAGCCTCCCAGAGTACTGGGATTACAGGTGTGTGCCACCACGCCCGGCAATTTGTCCACTTTCAAGGTCTCAGCTGCAATATATGAAGGCTAATGCACACAAATCTAGGGGCAGAAAATAATTCAGGAAATTAGCATGACTAATAGTTACTAGTGTACTTCTATTACCCAACAAGATCTACTTTTTTTGTTGGTTTCCAGTCTTAGATGAGATCTAGGACAGTATAGAACTCTTCCTCCTTATAAATGCAAAATAACAATGCTCTGTCACATACCAGTTCTAAAATTCTATTGCCTTCTTCTCCCCTTTCTGTCTCTGCTACCAGTTCCTCATGACTTGGTCCTGTATGCAGCCCTAAACACTAATAAATGGCTGCTTTCAGCCTCTACTACCAATGTGAACTCTGAAAGATATGAAGAAATGCAATACAATTATACATTGGCACTGCCTGGCAAGCAGAGGTATTCAGTACACTCCTTTTCCTTACCCTTCAGTGCTGGTTAAAGTGCAGGTGGCAAGAAAAGGAGAATCTTACGTCAAGGGATCAGATACCCAGGACTGTCACAAAATAACAGCTCCTACAGGCATTAAGCCTAGAGCCCAGATGTGTGCTGGTAGGTGGTGTTTTTTTGTTTGTTTTGTTTTGACCATCTCACCTGGCACAGGGTAGAGATTACACTTCTTTGCCCCTTTAAACGTTAGATGCAACCATGTGATACTTTGGGGAAAAGAAAAATCTTTATGAGCAGTTTTCCACATACCTTTCCCCTTCCACACACTGGCAACACTGCAGTCACAGCATGGAAATCCTGCACCTATCAACACATTATCACTGAAGATGATGTAGAACACAGCCTTTGTGGTCATGAGGGAAATGTGTTACGGTTTTAAAGCACCTGACGTTTTAGGATTGTTCACTACAGCAGCATGGCTAGCTTATTCCGATGACAGTTTTCTGTAAAGGCAAAATGAAGTTCTGAGGCACAGAAAGACTGGGCAGGATAGTTTCAGATGACTCCAAGCTGTGCCTTCTAGTTTCTTGTTTATTGATCTCATCCACTAAAGAATTCCATGAAAGCACACACCCGTGTCACATTCACCACTGTATTCTAGGACCTTTCAAATGTCTGTTGACTGGACAAGTGAAATGTCTAACAGGAGGGACACTATATACTTGGCTCTGACCAATTAGATATTTACTTTCACACAAGGCTTTTTTTAGGACACCCAGCACACCACAAAACCCTCGTACACAACAAATAGCTCCTAATGTTACTGGCTTGAAATACTTTTTTTTTAATAAAAAAAATTCCGAATCCAGCTGGCTAGTTTTGTTAAGGCTGGAAAACTAACATGCATTAGCTACCTCACTCGCACACCTCTTCACTTGGCATGACGGGACCAGCTGGGGTTTAGCCAGGCACTCTTTTCTTCACCTCATTTCTCCAATAACCAGACCTCTACACAGTGGCTCAGGGCTCCAAGAGCAGATGTTCTGAGAGGACAAGCCCCAGTATGCAAACGTTTATCAAGCCTCTGCTCGGTTATGTCCCATCAACCAAATCGTATTGGCCAAGAGTCAGTATGGGAAGAGACTTTTAAAGTGTGTAAATGCTACATGTGGTTCACTGACCACTACTAGTATTAACAGTCTGCCCAACAGGAAATCCAAAAGCAAGTATGTAGCCATAGAGCCTCGTTTTATAAAGAAAGAAGCAAATGCTGAGATTAAATCATTAGCCCAGGAGGGGTATCAACTCATATTACAAATCTTTGTGTGCTGGCAGTCAGTCAAAGGTTTACTGTGACTGCAAATATGTCTCATTGCATTCCTCTTATCTTCAACTTTCCTATTTCTTCCCCTTTCCTGATTTTTAGTAGCCAGCTGAGGGCAACCTTGAATACCTGTGCTCAGGAAGGTAACACTGTACATAATCCCAAGTGGAATGTGTTTTTAGCACTTTTGGAGTATTGGCTGTTAGACAATTCAAAGGAAATAAAGCTATCTTATGATAAAACCACTTTAAAAGGCCCGTGGATACAAGACCAGAAAAATCTCCATTACTCCCAGCTTTACCAGAGTGACAAAGTTCCAGTCCATAGTAAACTTCCCTTTCTCTAAGTTCGCTATATTTTAGTTTTCTCTTCTTAGAAGAAAGGATATGGTTGAGTCAACAAAAATTAAGTCACTAGGAACCTGTAAGAAGTATCTATCAGAGTATGTACACAAATACACAGAATGAAGAAATTCTTTCTTGTATCAATTGAGACCTAAGGCATTTATTTAAAAATATATTCATTTATTCATACATATACTCATTTTACAATATTAGTTTTAATATTCATCAAAAACTAAAGAGTTTTTAAGAATTTTTCAAAGTCCTGTACTGAAGCATTGGCAATCGCTTCGCAAAATACTGCATCAGGAACAGATACTAATTTGTCCAAAGAGATGTAGTTAGGTTTTGCTGGGTCATACTGTGCTCTTCCTAAATAGGCAAGAAACAGGTGTCTTTCTTTGACTTTAAGCAGCCTTGTATTAAATACCTGGGGAAAAAAAAAGTTTACAAAAGCACTACAATAAATGATGAAATACTTGACTATTTTAGTAAGTTAACACATACAAAATATTGACCACATCCTGTGAGTAATGCCCCAAGATTTAAATACTGTATTTCTGTTAAAAAATTATGATTGAAAGAAAAAATGAAAAAAATTATGATTAAAGGGTCTGGTAGTATAAATCTACAGTCAAGTACATGCCTAGCATGTAAAAATTATTACATAAGCAATTATGATTAAAAAGAGACTCAAAGGCAACAAACAGAACAATAATAAAATAGTTCAGGGCTACACAGTGGGCAAAGAACATGGACCCTACCCGAGACAGAGGGGAGAGTGTTAGAAGAACAAATCCTTGGGTCCCACCCCATACTACCTCATCAGAAACTCGGGGAGTGGGCCCAGAAATTTGTTTTACAACCCCATCTAGATGATTCTATTATCTGCTAACTGTAAGAACCAACGTCAGAAATCAAAATCTATGTCAGCAAAAAAGTTTAGACTTCATAATCTGCAAAGCTCCCAACTTTTACAATTTCTGCTGCTTCCCAACTGGAATCAAAAGGAAATGAACCTGATGTGTCTACGGAGCAGGTAGGTAAAGTGTGTCTTACCCGCCTTGGGTGAGGCAGGGAGAGGGCAGGAATCGAGGCAGGCCCTGTCCACACAGCCTGCTGCAAGGCAGGAAGGAGGCCCGGGAGGCCTAGCAGGCTCCTGGTGAAGCCTAGAAACCCCTCCAGCAGGAACACTCAGCCCAGCCCATGACTCCACCTGCTCCCCTTCTTTCCCAGTGTTCAAGTGGAAACAATAACAAGAGCTCTCTTGGAAAGGACACTCTGAAAAATTGCTGTAAACTGACTTGCTTTGAGAATGATGACCAAAAAGAGTACATGGTGTTAACTCAGCATGAGGTTGGTGTGCTTTCGGAACAAGATATCTTCTTCTATTCTGCAAAACAAATGCCATCCTATTCTGCTCTCATTTGGGTAACTAAATTCCGGTTACCACAGTATTACTGTAAGATACAAATGCTTCAGTTTTAGTTTTTTAAGTATGGCTCCAAGGTAGTGACTCTTGGCTTACAAAATTATCATCCAGGGCCGGTGAGATGGCTCAGCAGCGTAAGCGCCTGCCTGGCAAGCGCGAGGGCCCGAGTTTGACTCCCGGAACCCACATACGAAAAAGGGGCCGGTGATATCGCTCAGCGGCACGGGCGCCTGCTGGCGCGCGAGGTCCTGAGGTCGACCCCCGTACCCACAAAAAAAAAAAAAAAAAAATTATCATCGAACATACAGACAAAACCACAAGTGACTGTGGCTCCCAGACTAGGGCTGATTCCTAAGTGTAATAACATTGAAGCATTTCGTGGCTTGTCACTAGATATTAGTATACTTCTCCAAAGGTTCCAGTTATTTCATCATTAGGGAATTGTGTGCTCTTCCCAGTCCAAAGCTACAGCTCAGATTGAGGAGTTTTTTTCTCTTTTTAAAAAAGAAAATGGGGCAGCGGTACTGACCATCAAGGACCACCTCACCACTGTCACAAAAATTTCATCTTGTTAATGACGCGTTAGTCTCAGGGACGGAAAATAAACAAAAACCCTAACCTGTAAGTTACTGATCCTCTCTTACCCCGAGGTTGGACCCCCACTTTGCCTTCACAGAAATCCAGGGTGGGAGGGGAGAGACAAGATGACGGGGGTTCCTGAATACAATCTTCCTCCTCAGGCTAGTGATTCCCTCATGCGTAGTACCCTGAAACTTTAATTTTCCTTCACCTTCTACCATCCCTTCTTTAAAATAACTGTAACGAAGTTATTAATTATAGTTCTCTCCCTATTTTTAATTAGTCATAAGTTATATCTGCCAACCAGAACTGTTACTGCATGAGAATATTAATTTCATATCACCAAGTTTTAGAACACTTGCCAAAAATTTAGACGTCTGTACCACTTTTCTCACAGCCTTACTGTCAATTGTGTTTTCCTATAAATAAGCTTTTTATTTTTTCTGTTTGGTTTTTCAACAATATTGACCATACATCTAGGAGTCTATGAATCCCGATTTGGAAGCCACAGTTCTATGACTGGGCTGTAGGGAAGTTATTTGGATGCATCTGTGTGCTTATAGTAGTTGCATCTACTAGGAAGGTTTCTCCCCACTTTCCAAGCGCCACTCATTACTGATGAATATCACTTCTAGAGCGAAAGCATACCCTGATAGAGGGTGTGGGTTTTTATTTTTTAAAATTTCTATTATTATTATTACTTTTTTTTTTTTTTTGAGATAGGGTCTGGTTATGTAGTTCAGACTGGCCTCGAACTCACAATAATCCTCCTGCCTCAGCCTCCTGAGTGCTGGGATTACAGGTGTGTGCCATCACGCCCAGCAGGTGTGGGGTTTTATTTATTTATTTATTTATTTATTTATTTTATTTTTTTTTTTTTTTGTGGGTACCAGGGGGACGACCTCAGGACCTCGCGCGCCAACAGGCACCCGTGCCACTGAGCGATATCACCGGCCCCTTTTTCGTATGTGGGTTCCAGGAGTCAAACTCGGGCCCTCGTGCTTGCAAGGCAGGCGCTTACGCCGCTGAGCCATCTCACCGGCCCCAGGTGTGGGTTTTTAAACTCAAATGCCTGTGTTCTAATCCCAGCTCTGCCCCTTGTTACTCAGTAACCTTGGAAAGGTTACTTAATTCCTCTATGCTGGTTTTCTTCTTTTGGAAAACAGGGATAGTAATAGTACCTCATATGGTGGTTTTGAGAGTTGTTATAATGTGTTAATATAAGCAGAGTGGTAAAGACAGAACTGGCACACTGTAAGCAATCAACAACTGTTATTATTTCTCTGATTCCTATTTTTACCTCTTCCACATTGAATTAATTGCTCTGTAAGTCTTCTTGTTAAGATTCTACCATTACATAAAGCAATCATATTTTTAGAACCATGTCTATCACTCTAGATTACAAGTTCCACAAGATACAGGCCTTGTCTGATTTTTGTTTCCTTAGCATCCACATAGAGTTTACCCAGGGTGGATAATCCATTATAATTGAAAGAATAAGGCCACTAGGGTTTGGAAAGAACAAGATCAGATTCTCTTATCATGATCAACTGTCACTGAACTATCCACTAACCCAGGGAAAAACACACTGTCATTGCTTTTTAGTTGAAGATTACTTACTTCACAATTAATTGCTCTACAGCCAGATTCACACAACTGTAGGCTCCCAAGGGCCATTCATAGTATGATGGGCAAATAAACACTGCTGTATATGAAGGAACTGGATCAAATGCTGTCTAGTTCTAGAAGCTGTGTTAAGTCATATTTCTTTTATCTCTGTATCACAAACAGGAACATGCCTAGTGAACTGAATAGAGGGATCACATCAATGGAGTTTAATCTGTCATTTATCCAATATATACTCACTGAGTGCTTATTCACCTGACGAACAGGAAAGAAGGCTCACTCTGATGAAATTCAATTACTTATTTGTTCAACAAATATGTACTGCATGTCTACTAAGTGCCAGATGTGGTTTCAGGCACTGGGGATTTGGCCATGTGTGAATCAGACAAGGTTTCTGCCTTCAAACAATATTTCTGTGAACAGCAAATAATGCCACTTAAGAGGTAAAGAACAGCAAGGTCTGATTAGCTTAGAAAATGTAACTACACCTTTGGCGTTATGGTAAGCTGGAAATGTTTTTGTAGGAGATCATTATAACATGGTTGTTAGTGCCTGAATTTAGATGGACTGTGAATGAAAGTACATGTGGCACTAAAAGGACTTTTACAGAAAGTGATCTCTTTTTAATTTAGATTGAGGAAAATGAGAGAGACTACGTTACATTCTTCTGCCTGATTCCAACAGGCAGAGCTAGAAGTTTACAGAAACTACAGGAACACTGAGCAATCAATGGTTTTCCTCGGGAGCTGCAGCTGAGCACCCTCAGCCGGGAACGCCTCACAGTGCACAACCCCAACACAGGGCAAGGGCAGCGGTCACACAGAGCTGTCGCCGCGTTACCTGTGGGAATTTGACAATGACGTGGTGCGGAATGCTCATCACGTTGTGCACATAATCAAAAATCTCTGTGAGTTTCCTTTTATTTGCAGTTAGCATCTTTGGGATTCTGGTGATCATGTGTTGAATTTCATTACGTTTAAAGCCAAGTTCGAGATGATAAACCTAAAAGAAAGCAAATTTGCTATGAATCATGAGTAGAAATAGTATTTCGGTACTATACCAGAGGACACAATGATTCTTCTAAAATGACATTTTAAAACCTGGAAACAGCTATGTCAAAACCCTTGGGGATTATGGCTTCCTGTTTCTGGGGTGACCTGAATTTGAAAACCCTCTCCTGAGAATGAGGTTCTTACAGCAAGGCATCACCATAAAGGTCGCCAGAAGGAGCGTCCAACTATGAGATGAAATAATAGTGCATAAAAGCAGGGTGGGAAGACGCTGTGTAGGCTGGACATAAACAGAGCAACATTAAAATATTCCAAGTACTTCTTGAGCTTCTGCTCCCAAGCCCACCCACATATATATTATTGAAAACCACATGTCCAATTCAAGGAAGTTGATCAAACTAAACACAACAGGGAGGAGGTCCTTCATGTACTTTCCTAGTGTCCAGTGCTCCCCGCCAAACCACTGCTCTGATGGCTCTGAACTTCATCTTCTAGGCTCCATGAGAGCAGGAACTACGTTCCCAGGAAGTGACTGAGTATAAAACACTTGAGCACTTCAGAAAATAGGCCTGCTCCAACTCTGCTCCAACTCTGTATACTAACTAGTCAGTTGCTTTGGCTTCCTACCATTCTCTTAAAGGAAGGACAGTAAAGAATGTCTGGCATGGTCTGTGACAGAACTAGAGGTGGCAAATGGCACGGTGCCAAGGAGAGAGATGTGCTGTTCACTACCCTCTTCGCGCAAGTCTTGGATCCAGCCTCCAAACTCCTTGAGACTCAGACGGACTCTCATGATCGGCACACAAAGCAGTTTCAGAGACTGGTAAGAGACACTTGGACACAGCCAGCCTCTCGTGCTCGGCAACAGGAGCAGCTTCCAGGTCCACCTGGAAGAGGTCCACCATACCTCTCCATTACTGCAGGATTATGGGCACAAGTGTCTACAAGGCAATTTACTCAGGTATCACCTGTGGAACATACCGTTGACTAAGATAAATTGCTTGCTACATGTCTGCTATGTATGTTTCTATTACTGTCTTTTAGAAATAACGTCTTTTAAAATTTAGTTTTAAGATGACAATGGCAAAATCTACTCTCTTCATGAGAGAACCCTTAAAGAAACTGAATTCTCAAAAGCTGGAAACTGTCCTACCTTCATGTTTTCTTTCACAGGCTCTAGACTTCCAGTCAGCAGCCTTGGAAGACGAACAACCAGATCTCTCGTCTACAGGTGTGAACAAAACAATGGATTATTACTACATGTGCACATCTAACTAGTTTGAAAAACTAAGGCATTAGTAGGAACATAAAACTGAAATTTAAAATATGGCTCAATCAGAGCAATGATAAAAACCTTAAGTACATAAACTCGATGCTGTTTGAGGAAAAAAAACAAAAAAAAAAAACTACTGAAACCAAACTTAAGGAACCAACTTGAAGGAACATTATAAAGTGATGCAGCTTTATGTTTACCTAGCAGGGTAATCATTTATGTACAGTAGCAGGAATGAACAGAATCCATAAGGGTGGGCTGTTTGTCAGAAACAGGAGATTTAACAGTTATTAAGTATACCTGACATGGAAATGCACAAATTCTCTCCATCCTTTACCTTCTTCACACTGAGTTCAAGTTCCTTCTGAAAAAATCCCAATCTGTTATCCAGTCTTTCCACTGAAAAACTCAGCAAAAACGGTGCATTTCTGACCATCTGTGCAATATCTGCCTTACTGAAATTTTTTGACTGCAGATAAGCCACCCTAGAGAAACAATAAACATATATATGACAAACATTTACTACTAACTTTCCGAAGTACCAACTTTTTTTTACAAAAAGGCTCCCATACCAAAAAAAAAAAAAAAAAAAAAAGATAAAAGCATTTTGAAATAATGGTCCAAATATGGGTAAAACAGAACAAACACCCACCAAATTCTAGAATGGTTTCCACTTACACTCGAACACAGAAAATAATTCTGAAATCCACCAACAGGTAGATTCCTTCTGCAGCTAATAAGACTTATTATTACTGAGTAGTGGAAAATTAAATAGCTTCTGTTCAGACTTTTTTTTGCTATGAACAGAAAAAAAACCAACTAAAGAAGAAATAGAACACTCCATATACCAAAGAAGACCCTCAAACAAGGCTGTAACTGAAAATTTTTGTTACTATATTTATTATGCATTTTCATAAATAAGTTTTACTGTGGTCTTTCGGTATATATTTTGTTAACTGAAATTTTTTCCTAGATTTATGGGTACCAAAATGAAAGTAAATGTAGAAAGTTTAACTGTTAAATGATTGAATTTTAAAATCTAAAAATATAGCAATAGTTCTTTTAAGAGCATAAAAATGTCCTTTTTATATCCAGAAAACCATATACATTATATAACATCATCTGAGTAGACAAAACTCATAAATTTTTGATGCCAGTGTGTTGACCACAAGCAATCTCAAACCAGGTACATCCTGTTCAAAGCATTCCATACTTAATGACTCTCTCCCAGGGCCAATAGTTTTATTAAATGCTTAAAATATATCAAGACTTCTTGTTTACTTCTTATTAGAAAAAAAAATACTGTGATTCAGATAAATTGCCCAAATTATATTTGAAGAACTAAAGATTCACAGAAGTCAAATAACTTTGTCTTAGATCACCAAATAATCAGTGATAAAACAGAATTGAACTTAGGCATGCCTACATCTTAACCCTATGACGGTTCTATACCATGTAATAGAACTTAACTACTTTATAATTAACTGAATATTTGAATACAGTACTATACTTTTAAAGTAGGCCCTCAGAGGAAACAATTGATAAATTTAGTTACATAATAAAAAACAATAAAACAAAGTCAAAAGACAAGTTACTCTTAGCAAAATATTTGCAAAATGCCTTACAGAAGCAATTTTTCAAATATGTAAATGGATGTTTACAAGAAAGAGGAAAGAAAGAACAAAATAGAGAGAGAGAAAGAGAGGGAAGGAGGGAGGGAGGGAGGGGCAGGCCCAATTTAAAAATGGGAAGGGATATATTTACAATTTACAGAAAAGGAGAATAGAAACAGAAACAACCCATGAAAAGTTACCATACCACCTATGTTTAGAAAACACTCCTCAGTTTTTAGGAGCATGTGTGAACTTGATCTTGAACACGTCACTTAAGCTCCTTTAAAAGTGCAATTTCCTTCACTCAGAATTAAATGTAGGGAGACTGCAGCCAGTACTCTGGAGTTAGAGTAACGGGGTTTGAACCCCAGTTCTTCCTGTTACACTGTGTGTAATTTTCAGCAAGTTACTGAACCTCTCTGTGCCTCCCACGTACAACTGGGACAGTAGTAATTATGAGGCAGCTCTGAAATGATCGCCACTGTCTGGTATTTGCGCTTCCTTGGAATAATCCTGAGCACCAAGGCAAGCTGGATTCTGAATGGGCAGGGAAGCAAGCAGTGTTCCTGGCAGTCCAGAGGAGGGGCACTGGGTGTGAGCTTCCTAGGGTCATTCTCTCCCCCATGTTGTGACAGCCTGTCTCTATCACACCAGACTGTACGTCCCATGACAGGGGAACACGTCTTTTACGTCAGAAATCTAGCTCAGTGCCTTGAATAATATAAGGGCTCAAGTTGTCCAATGTAAGCCATGAAGTTTTTTCATTTTTTTCCTACTTCAGAGGACATGCATTAGGCTGAGGGGTTGAAAAACTGCAGAGCTCTCTGAATCGCAGGGAGGCTCAGCATCAACATGGAGGACAGTTTGACAGATGAAGGCGCAGACCAACGAGGCATCTCGGTGTGATGCAAGGGGAGATGAAGAGAAATGCACTGACTGATCTGGCCCCAGGTGATTTATGTGGATGCCGAAAGAGAAGCCAAAGTGTGCAGTATTTCTGATTTAGGCAGTAAGGTAAACAGTGTCCCGTTCAGCAAATCCAGGACTACAGACTGATACAGGTGAGCGCTGGAGGTGCCGACGAATTCAAAATGTTAACTCAAGGACAGAGACTTCGGTTTGTTCTGTGTGGTATTCCCAAGGCCTAGCAGGACCCTTATCACAGATCAACAGTTTCACTGTAAAGATTCATAGAGATTCAGTAATTATTTGATTTCTTACAAAAATGCTACTTAAAACAAGGAACAATGCAAATAGCCACCTTATATACAGGACTAAACAAATTAGACAATATTTCCCAAGAGAATGTCAAATGTCTACCATCAAAAACTGGACAGAGAAAAACCACAATCATGCTTTCATGACTTTAAATACACTTTTAGATAACAGCTATTTGTTGTTGCAGTGTTTTCAAAAAAACCTTACTCCAGTTTCTACAGAAAAAAGTTAAGTACCGACTCAGCAGTAAATTGAAAAAATAATAATGGGTGGGTGAATGAAAGAACTGTTTTAAACATTTAATTTAAATCAAAGGTCTGTAACAACAACAACAACAAAAGCATTCATGTTCATTGCCTCTGCAGGTCCTCATGCAGCAGAGATGTAAAGCATTTCGTCCACACACATCCCCCATCACCACTTGTGAGAATCATTCTGAAAGCCCTACCTGATCTTAAGATTTTCAAGGTCTTCAGAGAAAATAGCATAATTTTTAGTCAGGAAGGTTCCCAGCTGGTTATCCTCTAAACCCAAATCCTTGAGAAACAGGAGGATTTGCTTAATATCTTTTTCAAAATCCAGTCTTAGAAGGAGGTTGGCTGCATCTGGATGTTTTTCTATCTTGGACAAATCCACTCCTGTAATAAATTACAAATACTCTTTGAGTATATCTTGTTAGTCCAGCCATTCAAGCTCATATATATAAGCACAAAAAATTACTGACAAATAACCCACTCAAAGGCGAACTGAGACAGACAAATAGAAACTTCTAAATTTTGTTTTTGTTTTCTTTAGACAGGGTCTCACTATGTAGTTCAGGCTGGCCTTGAACTTGCAGCAATCCTCCTGCACCAGGCTCCCAAGAGCTGGGATTAGAGACATGCACCACCACACTTGGCTTACTTCTAAATATTTTTAAACTGAATTGGTTACAGAAATAAAAACAAATGGAGTTACAGTATTTATTTGGTAGATTAGTGTAGAAGAAAACAAGAGTATTCACGGCTAAATTTCCCCCAAAGACAAATTTAGTAGGCCATATCAACACTGGACCATCGTCTCTTGTCTATGGTTTCTTGCATACCGTCTGCAGGATGTTTGAGAGCCCCTAATGATCGCCATAGAAACTAGTAATTTCTGCAGGATACAAACTCTATGAATAAAATGTTACTTTCTTTGAAGTTTTTGTTTCCTTAGTTAACCATTATTTTAATTAATTAATTTTTATTACTACATGTTTGCAATACATAGTATTTACATTCCTTGCAGGGAGTTGGTACATGTACATAACACATCCCTTCTCCCTCCCCTTTCTCCTACTCCCTCATCCCCTTCCCATTTGTGAAAGATCTACAGTGGACTCTCGACATAAGCTCAATTTGTTCATGAGGGCTGGCTGTATGTAATTCAAGTAGGTTGTAAGTCAAGACCAATTTTCCCATAAGAAATAATGGAGGGGCCGGTGATATTGCTCAGTGGCTAAGTGCCTGCCTGGCAAGCGCGAGGTCCTGAGTTCAGCCCCCGGTACTCACAAAAAAAAAAAAAAAGAAATAATGGAAATACCCAAAATGTGTTCCAAACCTCCCAAAGCACCCCTTAACTAACCTTTTCATAATAAAGAGTTGCATAATTTACCAGAAACACCTATAATTTTCCTAACGTATTCACCAAAAAGTTATAAAATGTGTCTAGTTTACCAGAAATAACAATTCCATACTGTACTCACTATCCAATTTGACCTCTTTGGCTTGCAGGAAGAGAGGATGAAATGGAAGGCGGTTACTGTTTGGAAGGAGAGTCCCCTTCTGTAAGAACATCAGGAATCTGGCTCTCTGGTGTCCTTTCTCTCCTTGAGAGAGTCTGCAGCCCACTAGGACCTGCTTCTGGCTCACTAGAACTAAAAACCTTTTCAGAACTAAAAACCGGTCTAAAGTTGTCTATTTCTGTCTTTTAACACTGTTCTGTAGTATGACATGTCATTGACATTAATCAAGTGAATGCAATGATTGGCTTTTTCTGTCTGGATTGATCTTATCTACAAATGTTTGTAGCTCTGTCCATTTTTTCAGGATTTCCTTTATTTTAGAAGAACTTTGCTGCATGATTGCTGGTACTCCCCCTCCTCTTCAGAAAGCTCCTCAGCTGTCACTCTCTGTTGCTCAGCCATTGCTGAAGCTCCTCAGTAGACAGTGCCTCTGAGTGCTCCTCCACCAGTTCCTCAATATCACCACCATCTACCTGTAAGCCCATGGACTCTGCTGTAGTGATGGTATCATCAACCACAGGGTCAACTGAAGACTCAGATAGGCTATAATCTAATCTGCCACCTGCCTTTCATTTATCCACACTAATACTAGCCTTCCTACCTCATCTAACATTGTTGATCATGACTTACTAATTTGAGTAACACCTTTAGCAACACTAGCTTCCTTATACAAATCTTTTCTCTGTAAGATTATCGAGATGGTGGATTTCAACATGCTGTACATATTAGCAAGATCAGTCATACAAACGCCACTCTCATATTTCTCCACAATTTCCTCCTTCTTTTAGATTGTGATTGCTTTCTTTACCTTCCCTTCCTTCCTTAGCTTCTTTTCTAGCTTTTTGGGGCCATTCTGATAGCAGTAATTGTAGCAATTATATAAAGCACTGACCAAAATCATGTCTGCAAACATGCACGTCTAGGCTCAGACTGACACTTATGTACACTTACATATACTTTTCTGGAAATGTGAGCCTTTGTTTACAACTGCACAAGCAGCCGGCATTCAGGTGGTAACTCAAGACTTTGGTTGTTAAGTTAAACCTAAAATTCCAGTCGTAATCCAAGTGCTCGTATGTGAAGCCAGTCATAACTTGAGGTTCCACTGTATTTCTCTACTTTCTATTGTGTACCCTTTACTATATTTTGCTCTTTATTTATGCCATATGATATTTAAGCTGTGTGTCTGATTTATTTTACTTAACACTATGGTCGCAAGGTCTATCTGTTTTCCTACAGATGACTCTCAAGGTTATTCTCCTTTATGGCAGGGTAGTACACTATAGTGTATAAATACCGCATTTTCTTCATCCATTCATCTGTTGATAGACATATAGGCTGCTTCCAAGATTTAACTATTGTGAACTGTGCTACTATAAACATGGGTATGGATGTATCACTGTAATATGATGTCTTTAACTTATGGAAAGATACCTAGAAGGTGAATAGCTGGGTCAAAAAGAATTTCTAGTTTTAATTTTTTTGAGGACTCTCCATACTAATTTCCATAGTGGTTGTGCTAGTTCACACTCCCACCGACAATGGAGAAGGGTTCCTTTTCCCCACAGCCTTGACAGCATTTGTTATTATTTGATTTCTTGATGATGGCCATTCTTTCTGGGCTGAGATGGAACCTCAGTGTTGTTTTAATCTGCACTTCTATAATGGCTAGCAATATTGAGCATTTCTTCATGTATTTATTGGCCATTTGTACTACTTCTTTTGAGAAGTACCTATTTATTTCAGTTACCTATTTTTTGACTGGGTCTTTTATGGGGCGCTCTAATTTTTGTTAAGTTCTTTATAAAGTCTAGATCAACGGTGGCAAACCTCAGGCACGCACGCTGCAGCAAGCTGTTTGTAACACCAAAAGCTCTAAAAGGTTTGCCATCACTGATCTAGATATTAGTCCTCTGACTAATAGCCGGAAATTTTTTTTCCTATTCTGTAGTTTATCTTTTCACTCTGTTGTTTCTTTTGCCATGCAGATGTTTTTAATATGAGATGATCCCATTTCAGTACTATTTCCTGTGACTCAAATTTCATAATCTTTAAAGTACTTCTTCAAATTAAAAGTAACTCCTAACCTAACCAGGTATAGTGGCTACATCTATAATCCTAGATTCTGGGAGGCTGTTCCAGCCCAGCCTGGGCAACTTAGTGACTTACAGAAATGAAACATGGGATAGAGATGTAGCTCAGTGCAAAGGCCCAGGGTTTGATTCCCAGTACTGCCAAAAAAACCCCAAAACAAAACAAAACAAAACAAAAACAAAAAAACAAAACCTAAAACCCTAAACTAATTTCTAAAGGCAACTTTATAGTCTTAAATGTAAAAGCAATGAAATAACATTATTTTCCTTATTCTTTTCTTAGTGTCCACAATCAGCAAAATAAATTATGATATTCACTAGATCCAAACACAATTCTAAATCTGAATTTCTTGATATTTAAGATATTGATGCAAGATGACCACAAACAGCAAAACAAACTAAATGCACATACATGCACTTATGTACACAGAATGCAGACCAGAAAGAGACCCAGTATGAACTAAAAAAGTCTCCCATACAGTAATAATGGCATTTTAAACCAGTGAGGAAAAGATAAACTATTAATTAAAGTATAATGGGACTACTAGGAATTTCTTTTAAAAAGAAATTCTTTCTGCATTTTACACAAAAGTTCCAAATAGATTAAGGATCTAAATGTAAATTAACTCTAAAAACACAGACAGAACTTTAAAAATAATGCAAGTTAGAGAAGAATATAAATCCCATGTAGGGGGCTGGTGAGATGGCTGAGCAGCCTAAGCGCCTGCCTGGCAAGCGCAAGGGCCTGAGTTCGACTCCCGGATCCCACATACGAAAAAAGGGCCGGTGATATCGCTCAGCGGCACAGGCGCCTGCTGGCGCGCAAGGTCCTGAGGTCGACCCCCGGTACCCACAAATCAATCAATCAATCAATCAATCCCAAGTAGGCTGGGGATATCGCTCAGCAGCACAGCGCCTGCTTGGCAAGCACAAGGTCCTGAGTTCGATTTCCGGTACCAAAAAAAAAAAAAAAAAAAAAAACATGTATGGCTTTCTGCTTGACACATTATTTGTTTAGAAAAAGATCTGGAAAGCTACTCAACAAATCAGTGATAATGGTTACCTTTGGGAAATGGAGCTGGAGACAGGATAAGAGATCTTTCTCTAATAATAACAGTACTTTTAACAACTACGTTTTTTTTTTTTTTTTTTTTGCAATGTAAAAGTAGTAATATAAAAACATCCAATATTGGATGGATAAAGAAGCTGGAAACTACTTCCGAAGACCTGTGATAGCTGGGGGGGGGGATTTCAAATAATATAAAGGACGCGGACTTCACATTTAACTACATATTATAGCTCAAAAAATGTGCTGAAGGCCTTACTCAGCATGAGCTGTCACACCTCGACTGTGCGAATGCTGAAACCCCAAAGAGCTGCTTTGTAAGAGCAATGGAAGAGCACACTGCTCATATTACTTGAGCACACGTATGATTTCATTAACAGTCACCAAGTGCCTTCTGTGGACCAGGTACTTCTGCTAAGCACTGGGGAAAGAAATGATGAATAGTGCATGATCTAACCTTTCTGTGACCAGTCTCATTGGGCTTTATCTCATTAATTCAGTAACTACAAATACTACCATTGTAGCCAGTGCATTAGTCAGGGTCTGGCAGTGAACAGATACCAGCCCAGAAAGCACAAATGAATTAATGAAGGGACTCAATGCAGAGGTGAGCAGTGTTAAGGGAATACACATGGCACTCCGAGCTCCACAAATGAGGAGGCCCAAGTGTTTACCTGAGCCCAGAGGGAGCAGGAAGCTATTAAAGAAGGGCTGCTCAGGGCCTGTTGTCATGGAGTGAGCAGTTACAGGACCCAAAGAAGGAGAGAACAGGGGAAAAATACCCACACATGGGTCATCTAGCCTTTACCCTGTAGGTGCCTGGCACTGAGTGAAGTTGCCTGGCCAGAAGTCAGGGGTGGCCCTCTGGGATACAGAACAAGCCGAGAAAGGCAGGAAACAGATCTGGGAAGCAAACAAAGAACCAGGACTTGGCTCAAAAACATTATCTGACACTGCAATCAGGGTTCCTTTAAATTACTGCTAGGACATGTTGTTGAGGTGTTGGCATACAAAGGAAGGAAGGGCTGAAACATCTTCCAAAACTCTAAGTCACTGATGGCAACCTTTTAGAGCTTTCAATGATATAAACAGCCCGCTGCAGCACACATACCATAGGTTCACCACCACTGCTCTAAGTATACTGTAAATTATTTAAAAGTCATCGCCACATCTTAGTTTACCATGCATCAACCACAGCAACTGCCACAAGCTAGGAAAGCTGTTCTGAAGGAAAAGCTCTCCTGCTCACAGTGACACCATCTCTCACCTCTGAACTCACAGAACACCCTTTAAAAATTGTATATATTTTGGGAATACAAGATGTTTACACGCACACACACACACACACATACACACAAACAGCTGGATGATTAAATCAATCCAATTAACATACCACTGCTGCATAAACCATTTTTTGTTGTGAGAACATTTAAAATCTACTCTTTGGGGCCAGTGAGATGGCTCAGCAGCGTACACACCTGCCTGGCAAGCGCGAGGGCCCAAGTTCGACTCCTGGATCCCACATACGGAAAAAAGGGCCGGTGATATCGCTCAGCAGCACAGGCACCTGCTGGCGCGCAAGGTGCTGAGGTCGACCCCCAGTACCCACAAAAAAAAAAAAAAAAACTACTCTTAGCTGTTTCCAAGTACATAAACTATACATTAATATATTATAAACTATAGTTATAATGCTGCATCTTCAGAACTTCCTCCCCCAACTTAAACTTTGTGACTTTTGACCAACATCTCCCCACCACCACCAATTCTACTCTCTGCTTCTATGAGTTTGGCTTTTTAGCTTTCACATATGAGATCATAGTTTGTCTTTCTGTTCCTGTCTTATTTCACTTAGCATAATATCCACCAATGTTGCAAACAGCATTTCCTTCTTTGTTAAAGCTGAATAGTGTACCACTGTGTATTTACAGTACATTTTCTTTATCTATCCATCCATTTATCCATCCATCCGTTGATGGACACTTAGGATTGAGGTAGGATAGAAGAGATTAACTAAGTAGAAAGGAGACAAGGAAATTGAGATTTTAAAAATTGTACTTTAAAGAAAAACTGCAGGGCCGGTGAGATAGCTCAGCGGCGTAAGCACCTGCCAGGCAAGCGCGAGGTCCTGAGTTCGACTCCTAGAACCCACATAAAGGAAAAAAAGGGCCGGTGATATCGCTCAGCGGCAAAAGTGTCTGCTGGCAAGCGCAAGGTCCTGAGTTCGACTCCCAGTACCCACATTAAAAAAAAAAAAAAGAAAAGAAAGAAAGAAAAACTGCAGCCTCAGAACACATGCCAGGTTTATTTACTTTTTTCCCTTCTCCCGAAACAGCAAGCCTGGGCAGCTCCCTTCAGCTGCACATGGGTGTCTGCCCATTCCCTTTTACTTGCAAGTGGTCCTTTTCCACCCAGGAATGGACCAAACCTTTGGGATCTCCCACAGGAATAGACCATTATCTCATTAGGGATGGGCCATCCTCTTCCACCCACTCAGACTAAGCCTACAGATTGTCAAATTCCACAGATTTCCAGCTCCCAAAACATGCTAAAGCCCAAACTGCCACTGTGTGGTACCTCATTTCTCTTAAGCACCCACACTCTGCCCCTGAGCATCCTGTATTTCCCTCTAATAAATCCTTCTCATGCCTCTTTTACAGAAGCATCCTGAAAATTCTTTTTCCCTGAAGGGAGTCAGCAAATCTGTGCACTTATTTCAAAGGGGTGGGTTAAGTTCCTTATTTCAGCCTCGAGGACCCTCAGACCCAGTCCGGTTATTACGGACAGCTAAGTTAGGTAGAACTATTATAGGCAGTCAACAGGGCTACACCCTGGAGGGAGTCAGTGCAGAGAATGAGAACACATTACAACTGTGGCTAGAGACACATTTGTTGAAGGCCAGACCTCATGATAAAGAAGGAATGACCAGGCCTACATGTCTCCCCAAGGGATACACAATATACTATAACTGGTATCACATGGACTAATAAAGTCTAGATAAACATCAGTCACCCAAGTGGCTGACCAGGACCTCCTGACTCTTCTCTTCCAAAAAAGGTCCTTGTTCTTTCCATGCACACTTGCTACATGACTTGACATTGGATTAACATTACCTAAGCAGCTATACATGTCATCTTTTTTTTTTTTTAATGTGGGTACTGGGAGTCGACCTCAGGACCTCGTGCTTGCCAGCAAGTGCTTTTGCCGCTGAGCGATATCACCGGCCCCTTTTTTTCCTTTATGTGGATTCCAGGAGTCGAGCTCAGGACCTCGCACTTGCCAGGCAGGTGCTTATGCCGCTGAGCTATCTCACTGGCCCAATATACGTGTTATCTTATTGGTTGATCATAGTTCTGTCCCACATTGTACCCACCTCATGATTTTACTCTGTAAAACTTTCTTTGAGAAGTGGGCTCATTGGCAACCCACTTTTGGGTCCTCTCCTGCGTCTCAGTAGCTATCTCTCCAAGTTTTCCTACTCTTCACCTCTGTTGTTCCTTAGAATTCATTCTTCGATTTTGGGGAACACAAACTCAGCGTATCTGACATCTAGCAGGTTGGGAGTTAATTTCTCCTATATCATTTGGAGGTGCTATATCACGGCGACAAGATACACACATGAGAAAGAGCACTAACACTAGAGAGATTTTCAGGGCCAACAGTGTTGGTAAGAAAACTGTTAAGTTAGGAAGTACAAACTGTAGTTCACTGACAAGTAACGCCCTAAACAAAGGTGACTACAGCAGAAGAGAATCAGATGGCTGTGAAATATACAGAGGGGAGAATCCACAGGATAAAGTGCTAAATTAGAGATAACAAGTAAGGGGGAAAGCAAGAACTAAGGATGACCCCTAACAGTTTCTAGCAGAGCAAAGATTTCTTTTCCTCTCTTGACCAAAATCAGCTCTCCAAAATATGGGGGGAGGTAGGGAGAAAAGGGGGTGACAAAAAATAAGCTCCTTCTTTGATGAGGCAAGATTTATCTACATTCCCAAACCACAATATATGAAAAAAATGGAAGAGTGATAACAGACTTATCAGACAAGAGAAAGAACTAAAATGCCTGCAAATGAGAATTCTGACAAGTGGCAAACTGACTAGAACAGGTTAAGCTGAAATGCTCCAAGTTTCAGATTTTGAATTTTCATATTAAGTGATATTCAAACTGTAGTCTATGCAAATATTCTAAAATCTGAAAAACTCAACAATCTGCAACACTTCTGGACCCAAGCATTTTGGGTAATAGAGACTCAACCAGTAGCATAAAACTCAAAATGCTCAGAAATGGGAGTCCCTAGAGACTAAAAGGTTGAGATACAGGCTGAAAGCAGGTGCTGGGTTGTGACCTTTTTTTTTAGAAACTCGGGATCCCCCCGCCCTGTCCCACCCCAAGTCCCTTACCTATTCTGCTTCTCTCAATCCCCCAGGAGAAAGGAGGTTCATTATTGGGAAAACCATGTAAGAGAAGTACCAAACTCAGACGTAATGAGAAAAGCGGAAGTTTGCAAATGAGGTGCTTAATTATAAGTAAGACAACTAAACGAAAGTGTACAATGAGATCAATCCACTGGTTGCTTTTTAACTATCCAGCTCCAAGTACAACCTACTAGTCAATGAGCTAAGCTAGTTATGGAGCAGGTCTAGAGAGAAATTATCCAAACTAGGACAATGGGCTCCAGGAGACAGAGGTCATGGGTAGTGCAGCTAATGGGAACAGCACACTGTGGAGCAGCAGAGTAACACATTATCTGACTGGGCAGACTGGAGGACCATCCTGAGAGGCCACTGGAAGGTGTGGGAACATTTAACTCTTGACACAAGGAAAACTAATCAAATGAAAAAAAGGCAATTATTAACTCCAGGAAAACAAAAAGTTGTACAGGGAGAAAAGCAACAGTATACTTCTGGTTAAGAATACTAACAATATTATGCTCGGAATATAATCACTCATTAATGATTTCTCAGAGAGAAATTTCTCAGAGAGAACTGAAGAGAATCTGGGAAAGGTTTATGTGCAGCTATTAGAGATCAACTGATGTCTAACACTGATGAAGCAAGAGCACTACAAACAATTGCTTTAAAAACGTGGAGATTAAGTACAAACTGAAAGAGTGAGAAAAGTTAAGTTTTTTCTTCTGGGGAATGGGGTACACAGTCAAGAAGAATGAAACAGGGAATATGGCTTTTCGCTACAGGCCTTTTCACACTGTTAGATGTCTGCTCACGTGAACAGACTACTTTGATAAAGACTAAAATGTTAATTTTAAAAGTAGGGCAAAAAAAAAAAAAAAAAAGAGAGAGAGAGAAGAGTACATTCAAGAAATACTCATAGATCAGTCAAACTTACCCAGAAGCACCAACTTCTGCAGAGTCTCAGAATGGTCTACATAGTCTTGAAGTGTGAATGAAGCTGGGGGCAAAGGAGGGTCTGCAATAATCTGAATAGCTTCCTCCTCAGAAATTGGCTGCAATGGAGACAATGGAGGCAAACTGTCCAGTTCTTCTGAGGCCAGCCGTGTGGAAAGAGAGAAGCAACTTAGGTCTCTAATGTACACGCTTAAAACTGTTTCTACAAAGACCAACCTCCTTGTATCTTTCACTGGTTAAAGCTTGGGGTCATTTCAAAATTAAATGTTTAAGAAGTTCAAAAAAATTCCACCTTCTAAGAGGTAAAATTAAGACTACTCAGAAAGACCAACTACTGTTCCCCCAAGATAAGAAGTTCATTGGTTAAATTTCAAGGCACACACCTCTTTTCATTTTTCATCAGCAGATAAGAGCAACTGCTCTTCACGCACATTTTTCTTTTGGTATGGAGGAATGAATCTTGGATCTTTAACCTGAGCTACATCCCCAGCCCTTTTTAAATGTTTTTATTTTGAAACGAGGTCTTACTAAATTGCCCAGGCTGAGTTTAAACTTGCAATCCTCCTGGCTCACCTTCCTGGGATTACAGGTGTGCACCACTACACCCTGCTCCTTCAAGCACATTTTGAGAGACTGAATCTACCACAGCTTGTTATCTTGGCCAGAAGTACATATTTCAACAGCCTGAATTGCAAGGTTAAAGTCATGACATCCTGAAATGCTTTGTTTTGAACCAATATCCTCCTCCTCCTAAATTATTCTCAACTGCTTTTAAGAAAGTCTGTTTCTATCATCTGCAGTACTGTGCTAAGGGACTGCTCTCTCATACAGACCTGATTGTAAGGTTTTGATTTCTTATTAAAACACAGTATAGAAGATCCTTGGAATTGTAACTTAAAAAATCAGAACTGTGATCTTTTGCTGTTTTTTGCCTCAAATTGCTACCTACCCTTCCTCATTTTTTCATAGCCAGACTTTCGTCCTGCCTCTCCTTCCAGCTAGCTAGCTAGCTTTCTTTCCTCCTTTTCATTCATTCATTCATCTTCTACTCAGCCAAATATTATCCCATTTGTGGTACAATACTAAACTCCTAGACTAGGAAACATAGGAAAGAGAGGACTGACTAAAAACCAAGAAAAGGGAACTCTTGGGGGTGATGTAACTGTTCTATTTGTTGATTGCATTGGTTGTTACACAACTAAACATATAGGTAAAAATTCACAGAACTTAGACCCCAAAAGACAGATTTTACCTGACGTTCATTATATGCTAATAAATCTAATTAATAACAGAAGAAAAAACTTAATTAATCTAAATAATGATCTATTTAGGAAGCAAGTATTATATACAGCTATAAGACAATCATATGTATTAACCCACAAGTAAAGTAAAGTAAGTAAAATAAATGTGTAACAGAAGTAAATGAATAGAACCGGCACTGTTCCTTTTCTTGCCTGGTACAAAGCATGACCTGAAGTGGGCTAGCAGAATGCAAACAAGCAGTTTGTTTAAACTACCAAAGAGGAGAAAGAGGACTTTGCTGAAAACTCAGAATTACCTTCTAGAGACAGCTCAGAATCAAAGCTGGGTCTCTTCAGTGTCTTCTCTGACTGCTCAGTCACCAAAGGAAGCAGAGCACTTCGGGCAGAACTACTCTCCCGCCTACTTGAGTCAGCGGACTGGGAACTATTCCATAAGGAGGAAGTTCTGTAAGTCTTATATCCCCATTGGAGACAGTAATTATCAGAGGACAGCTGAGGCCAAGCAGAAAAGCTATTTAACAGTGTTTTTCCTGGTCTGGGAAAACGTTCTGTGAGTTGTGTAGCAGTAATGAAGTGCCTCAATTTAATTGAGCTGAACCATCTGGGTATCTGTTGCGCTGATACGGCCATTTTTGTTAAACTAGTCTACGAAGAAAAAGTACAACCGTCAAAAGGAGAGAAATTCAATTTACTTAAATGTTCAAAACAATGCTCACACAACAAAAAGAAAATGGAAATTATTTTTTCTAAATGAAAGTATTTAAGTAAATTTAGATAATAAAAGTAATGAAATGTTTCTTACACACAGGAAAACCCACAAACAAGGCGGCCAAAAAACAAGAACTTCTGAACTGGAAAAATAAGGCTATACTTTACAATTTGAAAATGAAAAGCAAAATCATTGGTGAAAGAAAGACATTTAAAACAAAAATCTATAAATGTTCAAATTACAATTGATCCAAATCATGCTAATTTAATTAATCATTTAAGGAAAACACAATGATGCAAAGATTAAGTGTTCTTGGAATTTGGTTTGAAGGACATTTAAGAAGTACTTTGCTGATCAAAAAAATACTGAGTTATTCAAATGAATTTTATGCATATAAATTAGTCACAAAATAGAGGAAATCCACTCTGTCTTAAATGAACTGTCACAATATTACAGTACAACAGTGAAGGCTGGTTCTTGTTTGGTCCTTAGAGTTGAACATTGTTGATTATTCCTCATATAAAGCTGTTTTTCAAAAGAAAATTGAACAAAACTAGTTTTGTCAAATTGTGTTTTACTGTAAGAAAGAAGAAAAAGAACAGCCTTAAAAGAAAAGGTCAAAATAGCAAACTAAGTGAGAGAAATGAATAAGCAACCAGCAATGCATAATTGTGTACGCTGACTGAAACAGTAGTTGTTTTTAACAAATTGGCTATAACTATTTCAAACTCCAGGAATATGAAAGAATTGTATATTTTGCTAGCTAATTAGAATAGTAAATTTGATGCATATAACCTATGTTAAGCTAACCCATATGAAACACAGCATGGAATCCAGCATAGGGTAAATGGTCAATAAATACTAGCCATTATTATTATTGACTAGCCAGCCAAATACAATTAATTATGTGAATTAACTGTTGCATACAACTTCCTGCTTTGTTTTACTACATAGTGGAACTCAACTTGTTTTATCCCCTGAATTAAGTTAAATACTTGAGGGTTTACTCTCTTAGAGATTTGTAGCTTTGGGAAGTTTGCTAAAAGAGTTTATTTATTTAAGGCACCGGAAATCAAACTCAGGACCTCATGCTTGCCAAGCACGTGCTGTGCCACTGAGCTATATCCCCCTCTGAAAGAGATTTATAAAAGTGAAAAATCTCGCCGGGTGTGGTGGCACACGCCTGTCATCCCAGCCCTCGGGAGGCTGAAGCAGTAGAATCACTGTGAGCTCAAGGCTAGCCTGGGCTACAAAGTGAGTTCAAAGCCAGCCTCAACTACATAGCAAGACCCTGTCTCAAAAAGACAAAAAATTAAATAAAACAAAAAAAGTGAAAATCTCATTCTGAATTGGTCTTAGAAAGGAAATAATTACAACAAACTTGTGGGATAGGTGACTTTTGTTAAATTTTGGTAGGGAAATGAGTCTCCCATCTGTCAGGTTTTTCCTCAAGCCTACTTGCACAGGCACCCAAGTGACAGCCAGAAGATGTTATCCTGCCAAGAGTAAGTCTCCTGTGTGGTCTACCACAACGTGTGGCTTAGAAGGAAGGCTCGATAATCATTCTTCAAATAATTTTTGCGGTGTTAGAGATAGAACTCAGGGCCACAAGCTGTACTACTGAGCTACACCCAGACCCAAAATATTTTTTGAAAAGGTTAAGGGTACAAAACATGATTTTCGGGACCCTATCAACATTTTTTGGACTTCCAAGTTTGTCTACACATTTAGTCCTACTTCAAAGGAAAACCCTGAAATTCCAAATTCACTCTGAAGACTCTCCAGAACCAGTATTCAAAAGTGGGTAAGGAGGTAAGACATTTGCAGATCAAGCCGGGCGTGGGTGGTGGAGCTCGCCTATTGAGCCCACCATTCTGGGAGGCTGAGGCAGGAGGATCGAATATTCCAGCCCAGCCTGGACAACTCAGCAACTTTGGGAGGCCTGGTCTCAAAAGGGGTTGGGGGTGTAACTCACTGCGAAGGCCGCGGTTTAATCCCGAGTACTTAAGAAAAGAAAGAAAAGAAAAAAGAAAAAGAAAGACAAAGGCAAACAACAAAACATGAAACTCTGAGGTCCATTAAAATATCGTACAGTATTCTCAAAGGTATGTCTAGTCCTCCTTTAGGAACGGAAGCAAGCATGGAAACACACTGTCTTTCAGGTTTCAAGATATCTACCTCGCCAACTGTGAGTCAGTTCAAAGCCAAGGGGGATGAAGGGGTGGCACCGTAATAAAGGGCTCACCTCTCCGCGGTCGCCCCCCGGGCCTTCTGAACCGGTCTTTCTAGTCTCCCTAGGCGAACTTCCGCAGGAAGCCAGCTGACACGCAGGGCTTCGTTCTGCGTCCTTCCAGAGCCGCTAACAAACAAGCATGGCCGCCTGCGTCCCCCTCGGGCAGCGCAACAAATGAGACCAACCCTAGCCCAGTCGACGGGGCCCGGGCCGCTCGAAACCTGAGCCCGGGCGGGATGCACCCTCGCTTTACCTGCCGCGAAGCCCGCGATCCCGGCTCCCCGCGGCCGCCCCGGCTCCCGGCCCCGCGCTCCCGTCCTCCCTCCCGCCGGCTCAGCGCCGCGCGCCCAGCCCACGTGGGCCGCGCTCCGAGTGGGCGAGACCACCCTGCGGCCGCGCGGGGGGGGACGGCGGGCTGCGCGCCAGGGACGGAGCCGGCCGGGGGTTACAGCGCCCTCGCTCCCTCCCGTGTTCCTCTTCGAGCCACGGGTCGCGCGAGTGTGGAGGATGGCGGAGTGCCCACAGATGACTGCGCTCACAGTCCCGCCCGGACACCGCCGGCGTCCCCCGCAGCCCGGGCCGCGGTGGTGGCGTCACGACCCCGCCCTCCCGCACTGCACTCCCGGCGCTCTCAGTCTCTGCCCGGCGCCTGACCCGGCCCCGCCGCCCGGTCTCGCGTCTGCTGCGGCTCGTCTCCCCAGCGGTCCCAGCCTCCTCGGGCCGGGACCGCAGCCTCCGCGGCAGCACGGGGAGGCGGGCCATGGCGGCCTGCGTGGGGACCCGGACCCTGAGCAAGGATGATGTGAACTACAAGATGCATTTCCGGATGATCAACGAGCAGCAAGTGGAGGACATCACCATCGACTTCTTCTACCGGCCGCACACCATCACCCTGCTCAGCTTCACCATCGTCAGCCTCATGTACTTCGCCTTCACCAGGTGAGGAGGTGGCGGGGAGCGGGCCGGCTGCACCTCACGCACACATACACCCGCAGACCCGCCGCCCACGCGGCTCTGCACCCGCCTGGGTCCCCCAGGACGCCCAGCCTCCGCCCCAGCCTCCCACACCCTACTTCTGATTACCACCTTTCTGTCCCGCGTCTTCGGCTACCCCAGGAGCACTCGCGGGTCACCTAGCACTACCTCTCCCCGCGCGCGCACACGCGCACCGCCTTCAGCATCGCTCCTTGCTCGTCACCACAGGGCACCCTCCTCTGCAGCCCCTCCAGCCCCCGTGCAATCCCAGCACACCGCATGAATCATCTCGTGTGCACCACTTGCAGCGCACGCCACTACACACAGACAGTACCCCAATTCACAGCGCTTACACGCACCATACACAGGCCCGGGACACAACCTAGCTCTCTTCCCGTGGAACTTCACACACACGCCCATGTGAGGTGTACCACCGGGTCTTTCCAGTGCAGCGCCTCCCATAGGCATTGCACACAAATCGTCCAGCTTAACCCTTCCCCCAGCCTCGAACACTAGAGTCTATACGACAGCACACACTGCCATCACGGCCGATCTCTCCTATCACCTCCTGTACACAGACACTAGCCCCACCACACATCACACAGTGCACCTCCAGGCCGTTCATCATCTAACATGCATGCCGAATGAGATCCTGCCAGGCAGTTATCATGGTGCCCGGTGCCTTGTAAATGCTGTATGTGTTAAAACACGCAAACCTCCCACTACATAACAATTCCCTTCCTCAAACATACACTCTCACGCTCTCAAAAGCACTTCAAATCCATACCTGTTCACAGGAGCTGCCCAACCCAACTCTGGCACACACGCACCATGGGACTGTACCCCTGAACCCGTGGCCCCTCAACCTAACCAGGGAATTAACTGACCCCTGATTCCTCACAACACATACACACACCCTGGTTCCGATTTAAAACAGTTTATATTTTCTGAATGAAGCTCTTCAAAGGAAGGAAAATCATACCTACCACACCATTATAGCTTGAAAGACCAACCTAGGTAGTATCATTTTGGTGCCAGACAGACTGTTGGTTTCAAAACTAGCAGGGTTTTTGGTTTCATTACTTAGCCTTGTTCTGAGTGTCAGAGTCCACGCCTGTAAAATGGGGATAAAGTATGTATTCATCCATATGAAGTTACGAAGACTAAACGAGTGTGTGTGCACAGAGTGAGTGGAGCGTCTGCTACAGGAAGCCCAATTAATGCCAGTTTTCTCCTGATACTTTTTTCAGTGCTCAGTGGTGCTCACTCAGAGTCAAGGGAAGATGTGTAGGGGTATATTGGGTGGTCACAAGTATTGAGGAAACTTGGGTGTTTAATGGAAGGGAGGATAAAGGATATTAAATGTATTGTAACATAAAGGACAGCATTGTATAACAAAGACTAAATTGTCCCCTCACACTTACATACAACACAAGTGCAGTGGTGCCTCCCTAGGGCATTACTGCAGTTTTTCAGATTTTTATAAAACCAATAACCTCCCACATCACACACTCCTTACCTTCATAATCCTTTTGATTCTTATTTCCTATTATGTGTTAATTTGTATGAGTCACCTAAAGATGCAAACAAGCATAAATAACAATTACTCTTTAATAACGGAAGGGTACTGCTTTGGTATTGTTTTTGTAAAGTCTGCCAATGCTGGGCAGAGCAGATCTTTCTATCGTATCTAACCATGTGTTTCTAGCTTTGGCGAGAAGGCAATCTTGACTCTAGTTATGGTTACATTCAGTACTTCATGATGTCACCTGATTGTAACATTAGTGGCCACTTAATTTTGCTAAGCCTCAGTTTCCTTATTTATATGTAAAATAAAAATACTGACATCTCAGGATTGTCTGTCATTAAGACAATTTATTAAGAGAATTAAGTTCATCTTTTTAGGTTATTTGTGTTTAGCTCAGAGCATGGCAAACACTAAGTATTTAATAAACATTAGTTATTACATGATTTCATCATACACTAATACCTTCCAAATTATATTTCTGACTGAATGAGGATATAGGTAGCTCTTTGAGAAAAAGGAGAAAGGCATTGGAAAAATGGAGATTATATATCATCCATACTTGTTTCGCATTAACCTCCATTTAATTTCATCCTATATGTGGGTTCACAACGATGGGGTACATGAGATTTCTTTGTAAATGAGAAAAGTCCAGTAATTAAATCTTGAGAACCATGAATGAGCAGTTCATTTCAACTTTTTATCTTTAATAATAATGTAGGCACTTTCTTAATAGAGCTTTCATTCTCTTTTAATATAGAAAGTCACATTTTTCTGAAATTTCTTTTTCATGCCATATTCTGCCAAGGTAGTTGATAAATTACAGCAATGAAAGTGTAAGAAATTAATCTGAATTTTAACAGCTTGTCAAAAGTAATAGAAAAACTGTAATCTGAACCTGAGGCTATGTTCTTTTCCAAAAATTAACAGTTTTATTTCTTATGCTGATTTCATAAAGAGATAAATCACATAATGAGAAATGAATTAATAACAAGTCTCACCTTATATAAAATCTTAAGCCCCATCAATAAAATTAGTAGTTACTGTATCTTCTTTTAATGATTGGTGACACTTTTAAGTGGGACATTATAACAATAGTGTTATCTTTCTCTGTAAAGATTGAAAGTAATACTTCTTAAATGAGAATGATTCCATCTACACTCTCTTGTAATGATTATCTGTAGCATCTTATTTTATGAAGATTTTTAGTTAGATAACTGTTCAGTGCAGTCCTTTAGTAAAACTTTAAAATTATGCTTTAAAGTTTATCTTGCAAAGAGGAGTTGTCTAAGACTGGGAGAACATTTTTTTTTTCTTTTTTTTTAAGAGTAGGAAATTTTATTAAGGAAGAGGCAGCTCCTGAGAGACAGGAGGGAGCCCAGAAAGTGGGTTCAGGAGAACACTTCTGAGGTGTCATATGACCAGTGTGTGAGAGATGCAACATACCTGGGTAAGGTCGCATGCTGCAGAGACCCAGCAAGAATTTAGGATTGCAGAGGATTGGCTCCTTGTCCCTGAGTCTGAGATGAGTTTGGAATCTGTAAGAAGAGGGGCTTAGTGGGAGATTCTTCAGTCATTGGCGGCGTGCTCTTAGAAGGTAGTTCTTACGTAATCCTCTGAAACGTCACCAGAGTGCTCTTATATATGGATCATGCCTGCTCCCTGCTGTTCTCTCTGGCCCTAGCCTGAGATGCAGTCACACAAACTCCCACCACTACTCTCCATGACGTGACAGAGCAGCCCTCCCCATAGAGCCAAGGTCATGCCATTTGATCTTTCAACTCCGGTATTATCAGCTTTCCTGTTTCTAGGACAAAATACCCAACACTCATAACATAAAGGAGGAGAAATTTAGTTTTAGTTCATGGTTGGCTGGCTCCAAGGTAGAAGCATCATGGCCGAGGGGCGTGCTGGGACAAAGTGACTGGAAAGCAGAGCAGAGAGGAAGACCACCAATAACAGATATATCCTCCAAAAACACACCACCAATGACTGGGGACGCACACCAGCTGGGCCCCACCTCCTATCAGCACAGTTGAGCTATGATTATCAGTGAATTTGCAGAAGAGTATAGCACCCCCATGACCCCATCACCTTTTCAAGAGTTTCTTGATCCAGCGAGGTTGACGCTGAAGAAAGTGTCACATCCCCTCAAACCATGAGCTGAATCAACCTCTTCTTCGTAAGTAGCCCGTGTTGAATATTTCATTATACTGACGTGAAGCTAACTGATATAGATAGCAACCAGGCCAGTCCCTGGTAAACCACTGTGCTTCCACCTCCCATCCCTGTCACCACCATTGAAAGTATCAGGTGCTACCTGATCATTTCCTAAGACTTGAAAAATCTTATTTTACCACATTCTAGAGTAAGTAATTTTTTTTTTTTTTTATAAATTACATGCTTAGGCATAGGCTTATAAATTTGTTCAGCCAAGGTAGGGCAGGGAAACGACTTTTGTCTCCACCTCGGAGTATAACAATCACTGAGTGCTCTCATATTTACTCTGCTTTTGGAGGTGGGTAAACTTAGAAATACTGAATGGGCTTAGTTGCAAAAAATTGAGCTTTGGGCCGGTGAGATAGCTCAGTGGCATAAGCGCCTGCCTGGCAAGCGCAAGGTCCTGAGTTCAACTCCTGGTACTCGCATTAAAAACAAACACTTGAGCTTTCCATTTGAAAACATCAAAATCTAATAACTCACATTGATGGAAGCCCACCCATCTCTAAGAGGCACTGCCACTAAATAGTGACGCCCACCTCTGTTACCTCTTGTCCAGCAGAAAGTGATCCCTGCTAGGGGAGAAAGCCTTCCTGCAGGTCTCTGTACCAAGTGGTTATCAATTTGTCTAGGCAGGTTTCTCCTGGATGTGGAATTCGGGAGACAGGCGGGGCAGAGAAAAGGATAGATGATTGATTTATTTTATTTTTATGTATTTGTTGCTATTGGTTTTTACTTCATTTCTGTTACTGACTTCGGATGTCTAGTTTATCCTTTTATCATTGGTCCGTGATTCTGACTTTCTGTGTGGTTCTCTTACGGGTCCTTGCCAGCCTTTGGCGTTCTTTCCCTTTCGACCGTATAAATACCCTTTAGAAATCATCTCCTGAGACTCCAATTCAGTTGTCTTGGTCCTGTTTCCTTATGTACATCGTGTTCTTTCTTCCAACAACAGAAGCCCTGGCTGTCCTTGTTCCCTGACACCAGCAATATTAATTGATCGTCTGTAGCTGCTGTGTGCTGGGATTAAACCAGCCTTGGAGTTGAGCATGGAACGCTGCGTTAGGTCGCACTTGGAGTCCACTTAACATTAATCTTTGCCATTTCTCTTTCCCATTTACTATTTGAAGCATATTTTTAAATTGAATTTTAAAAAGTAACTTTGTATTTTTTTCTCATACTTACTTCTGATGTTTTATGTCCCTAATAAGGTTATAAACTTCCTAAAGGAATAAATGTGCCATATATTCCTTTGGGGTCACGTGTAGTGAATAGGTGCTTGGGTGATCGGAGTATTTCTTCGGCAGATGGTGTCTTACCCCCAGCAATTAAATACCTAGGAGCTGCTTCCTCTCAAACTCCTTTTTAGTGAACAGCCTTAATTGAAGTTGGTCTGGTTTTGAATAATTGTGTTTAGCATTTCAGCTATAATTCTGTTACCAAACATAATACAGTTTATCTTGTGATATCCTATTGCTCCAGATTTCTGAAAGGAAGCTAGCAGCTTTCCAATCTCAGCTAAGCCAGAAACCAGAACTAGTCCATTCAGCCTGGTCAGTAGTCCCTGTCTAACCCAGCGCTCGGCCATCCTGGGGTTCACCATCTGGCTTATCTTCAGCAGATCCAATTGGGTCTTTACGGTTGGTAGAGCTGTTGTCTGTCAGTCCCTCCAGGCCTTTGGACTAGCGTGCTCCAGGCCTTGATGTCATCTCCCCACCTCCCTGCAATCCATTCTCTATGGCTGCCCTTAGGATCTGTTCAGACAAAATTATGATCCCATCTCTGGCTGCCCACCACCCTGTAGGAAAGTTCAGGCAACATTCTGAGGTCTTTCCTTACAGGTTATCTCTACATCTGCAGCTTCATCCCATCCTGACACCACACAGCACACCCCACAGGCAGTGAGCTCCCTGCTGCTGCTGTCTCTCTCCCTGGAAAGAACCCTGTGCCCACCGCAAGCCCACGGTGCCCTTCACGATCCATTTGTACAGCTCCCCTCCTATCTTTCTTGATGTCCCAAGAAGCACAGAGGAAGAAATATGTATTTCTTATATACTTCCCAATCCCTTTTATTATTGGATATCTTGCATTATTTATTTTTGTGTCAATTTCTTGAGACCAAATATCTCACTCATCCCAGGATAGGCTCGCAGTAAAATGATAAGTTAATGGAACACAAGAAATCATGTATCCAATAAGACCTTGATAAATGTACCATTCTTCATTTGCTTTCTCAGCAATAATTCTTGACAAAGATCACTTTCTTTAAAACAGATTGAATGTGATATTAAAAATAAACTCAGAGCTAGTCGACGTCGGTTTGCCTTGTAACTCAGGATTACATTTTCCACTGGGAGAGAGGAGTCTTAACAGTGACTGGTCTCCTAGATATGGTTGCATCTTTCTGTTTCAAGGGCTAATTAAAGGTAGTGAAGGAGAAGATGAGAGGGGGACAAGGACAACTCACAGAGAAGTCTTAGTCATGATGCAAGCTAGATGTTCTCTCAGCTGCCTGGCCTTAGGGAGAAAGCCTCCTCCCGAGCGAGATTGCATGCAGGTTAATTTTCCTGAAGTCTCCGCATCCTCTCCCTGTAGTCAGATGCCGGTTACCAGGCTTGCAGTCTGAATTGACAGAGAATCTTGAGTCTGAAAGTTCTTCTATGTGTTTTGTTTTGTTTGTTGATTGGTTTGTTTGTTTTACTTGGGGCTTTCCTTACATTTTTCTTGCTTTTAGGACTTTCCCTCTTTGGGTAGCTCCCCATACTAGTTGAAGCAGTACTCCACAGGAGTTAGGGTGTTTGAAAACTGATTTCGGCTTTTAAATATTTGCGGGTGGTCTCAGTAGGCCTCTGAAGCTAGCCCTCTGCGAGGGGACAGGAGAGCTGCTAGTGGACCCTGGGCCAGGCTGTGATTCTGTCTCGTTACTTGAGTCTATCTGCCAAGGCACCTGGCACATTCCTACCTCTCTCTGTGCTGAGGATGCCTGAATATGCCAAGCGTGGTGCTGGATGCTGATGTTACCTCAGTGGAGGAGGTGGGACCTGAGCTCTGTGGGGCTTAAGCTGGGGTCTCATTTTCACCTTCACCTTGGGTGTTTTCGTTGTGATCAGCACTGCTCTGGCACTTATCAAGAGCGCCCCCTAAGCTTAGCAGAGAAGGACTTTGCCTCCCTAAGCCTGTGTGTTTGTGTCATTGTTGGTGAATGTAGTGTAGTAACTTTGACCTAGAACCAGCATTCCGGAATCCCTGGCACTGACTTCCACTCACTGCTGCTTGTGTGTGAGCTTCCCGTTCCTCTCCTTCAGCAAAAGGAACACCTGCCCAGCCCCCTCTGGAGCTGTGGGGCAGGGGGAGAACATCCCCACTGTGCGGGTTCTTTAGAAAGCTGGGGGCTGCAGACCAAGGCGTTCGTTGGGTTGTTAGCTGCTGCAGACCCAGAAGGAGTCCAGGAGCTGGCACATGTCACAGGCGAGCTTAAAGTCACTTTCATTTTGTTGCCATAAAGTAAAATATCTGAGTGGAGTGAGACTCCTGACGAGGCCTGGGCAATCCGGACCACAGTTCACAATCTCCCCTGAGAAGTGGGAACCACCTTAGCCCCTGGAGGCTCCATGGAAGGAGCCAGTTACAGTCAACACCCCAACTAGGGCTTTTTCTGGGGGTTAGGTTACATTTCTTTCAATCAAAAACTTCCTTGGGCAAGGCTGTTCTAAAGTAATGACTATTTTGTGCCTCATTGTCTTCCTTCGTGGTCTTCCCCAAAATAGGGCATTGTCTGCTCATCTCAGTCAACATAGTCCCTACCCAGTGGGAGGCACTGACCAAAAGGAGTGAATGAGTGAGCAGGCATTGGGAACTAAAGTCATAAGACTTTTTCTCCAAGGCTCCAAGTACATGGGGTAAGTTACTTAATCCTCACAGTGACCCTGCGAGGTAGAATTACTCTTCACCTCTGTTCACTGAGGAAACACCTGGCATAGAGAAGTTTAGGGCTACACAGCTGGCATTTGGCCCAAGCCTGTACTCCTGGCCATTGTGGGACTTCCTGCATGGAAGAGAACTTGCACTTAGGAGCCAGACCTCATCAGTAAAATGCCCATTATGACCCTTTCCCACATTAGGGAGTCAGGAAGATTGTGTGAGCTCATGTCCAAAGGAGCCCGTGAGGAACAGGATGCAGAGGATGTCCACAGTTAACAGTCTTTGTCCCCCAAGTGTGAGCCCTCTAGAGTCACTAGTGCAGCTCTTGCAGCCAGATTCCTTTTTATGATCACAGAAAACGTCTGTTTACCTCATTGTGTGGTTAACTTCTGGATGACTGTATTCGGAGTGTAGGGAAGATGAGCTCATCCCAGACCTTACTATAGCTCTGCTTACCATGAGGCCAGTGTGGGTGCTGATGGCCTCATCATGCAACCACTGGTGAGGGCTGTGCTGGGTCCTGTAGGTGCACCCTCTTTGCACTCAGAAACTCAGACTAGAGTGTGAAGGTAGAGCCTCTCTCCTCTCTGGACAGGACTCAAACTTCTTCCTAAACTCATCTACCCACTCTCTAGTCTAACTGCAGAAGTTTGATCTTCCTGTACTATATATTTTCAGTTAATCGAAAGACCTGACTGTCCATTGCTGATACTTTTTTTTTGTTAGACTTTTTAGAGTTGCTTCATTACCCTTTTTCCATCCTGAAACTAGGCCATTCATTTGATTCTTTCTAATAAAATGGCTTAAAGTTTACAAAATTGTAGTTTCATTGGTTTTATATACTTATGCTTACTGATCTCCAGTTCTTGTAAATTTAGTATTGATGTATGTTTTCAAGCATTTTGACTAGTAGGTAATTTTAAGCAGAGGCTCATTAGCTGGTTTATTGTAGCTATTTATTTAATTCATTTTTAAAAAGAATCATGTATTTCCCGTGCTTGAAATCTCAGTGATTCCAAAGGGTATAATATCCCTCCCCACCTCCCACCCAGCCAGCCTTTCATTTCTCCTTTTTGTAGAAAATCAGTGTCACCATTCCTTGGGTAGATTGCCAGAGACATTCCGTGCACAAATTATAACATTTTCCCGTACCTGTATTTGCACAAATGGTTGCTTATTATAGCTACTGTTGTGTAGTTTTCTTTATTTCATACTATCTCTTAAATTATTCTGAAATGGTTAATTCATTAAAAAGAGCTTTCGCCGGGCATGGTAGTGCATACCTGTAATCCCAGCACTCGGGAGGCTGAGGCAGGAGGATCACTGCGAGTTCGAGGCCAGCCTGGGTTACAAAGTGAGTTCAAGGCCAGCCTGAACTGCATAGAGAAACCCTGTCTCAAAAAGACAAAAAAAAAAAAAAAAAGCTTTCATTCTTTTTATGGCAGCCTCGTTTTCCATTGTGAGATTGGACTGTAGTTTAATCAGTCTTCTTTTGGTGAGTGTTTAGCTTATTTCTAATCTTTCATGAATATGTGCAATTTCAGAATGAACAAGTTGGTACCTGTGTCATTTTTGTGTGACAGAGTAGCTGAAGCATAAATTCCCAGAGGTGGAATTGCTAAATCACAGGGTGTATGCATTTATAACTGTAATACTGTATTGCTAAATTGCCCTCCATAAAAAAGATTCGAATTTATAGTACCACCAGCAATGTATAAGAGGGTCCATTTTTCTTCATGTCCTCGCCAGCTTGGTCATTAAATTTGAGTCATTGGATAGGACTCAGAGTTCTTCCTAAACTCACCCACACACTCCCTGATCTTTAACTGGAGAAGCTTGATCTTCCTGTAGTATATATTTTTAGTTAATCGGTTCATCATTGTCCATAGTTGACACGCCCTTATCTTTAACGGCAAAAGTTTGATCTTCCTGTGCTGTATATTTTCAGTTCATCGAAGGACCTCATTGTCTATAGTTGACACTTTTTTTGTGTGAGACTCTTTAGAGTTCTTTCATCACCCTTCTTCCTTCCTGAAACTAGGCCACAGTGGACTTTGTAAATTTACTTATGAAAATTACCTTCTAGCCAAAACACTTGAAAACATATATCAATTTACAATTTACCTTTGTAAATAAGGGAGATAAAAAGAATGTTTCTTGCTGTTATTTTAATTTGTCCATTTCTTCCCTGAGTGAGGGTGACCATCTTCTCATTTGTCTGAGACCATTAGGTTTCCCACCCTGGGAGAAGTCACTTCATACCCTTTGATATGTTTGCAAATTGATTCTGATTTTCCTTCGGTTATGTTACTGTTCTCTTTGGTCATGGAGATGAATCTTTTTCTGTCCTTTTGGGCTTTGAGTTTTTCTCCACTCTGAGATTGTTGACTTTTATTTAATTCTCCCACTGATTCTTCCAGTTTTGTTGGTGTTTGATTCTTCCAATCATTCAAAATATATTTTGGTATAAAGTATGAATTATGGAATCCTCCTTTTCCCACACAATGGTTATTTATTTTAGCCTTGTTTTTAGTTTGCAGCTTACATATTGTGTCTTGTCAAAGTCTCTCCTACCAATCCTTTGACTTTGACATGACTCAGAGTTCAAATGACAGTCTTTTCACTTGGCAGCTTAGCGTAGAGGAGAGATTATCATCTTCAGGATCTAGCAGACCTGGTTTTGAAATGCCAGCTCTGCAGTTTTTTAACATGTACAGACTCGGGCATCTTAACCTTTCTAAGCTGTTGTTGCTTCATTTTCAGCAGTTGACTGTGACAAAGATAACATTGGCTGACTGCCTTTTGAGTGCCTGGTACGTAGGAGATATTAATGTATAGGAGCTGTTATTGTCACCATCACTACTGTACTAGTAAGGTGATGTTGGTCTGAGTGAAGATATTGTGTTCCTTCACTGTGTAGCCATTCTTCAAAGCTGGTATCCCCGGAAATTAGATACGGAACTTCCCTGCTTGGCCAAAGGGCGTCATAGGTGCCCCGGTAATGATCAGGCTGGCGTTTTCAGGGGCATGTCCGTGATCTCTGGCCTGGTGGGCAGTTTGTTAGGGTACACATTAAAATAAAATTGAAGACGAAGAAGTCTGATTCTGTAGTTTGGTTTTGAAATCTGACTTCTGAGGGTAACAGCGTTTGTTTGCTAGTGCTATTTTATGGGCAAATGATGATCTAAGAAACATATTATGGTCTCTTATTTTAGAATCCATGTTCAATCCTGTTATAACTCTGGAAGTTATTTAACTTGGATGCAGAAACTTAGCTGCCTAAATAGACTCTTATATCTAAATCCACTTCTGTTTATAAGCCAGTGTCCTTGGACTTAGTTCTTTATAAGGTAATCCTTATAGTTTTCACACCATTTTATTACATATTTTGATGATCTGGATTTGCTTGACCTAGATTCCTGCCCTCAGTACTGGGGATTGAATCCAGGGCCTTTGCACTGAGCTACACCTCCAGCTGTTTTTCCTCCCCTCCCTTCCCTTCGTTCTTTAGGTTTTTTGATGTTTTATCTTGAGACAGGATCTTGCTAAATCTAAATTGCTCGGGCTGGGCCCCAACTTGTTTTGGGTTTTGGTTGTGATTTTTCGACACAGGTCTTGCTGTGTAGCCAGGCCTTGAACTAACTGTGTAGTCCCTGCCAGCCTTGTGATCACACACTGTGATCCTCCTGCCTCAGCCTCCGGAGTACTGAGATTACAGACTTGTGCTACCTGTGGTGCCTGGTTTAGATTTGCCTTTTTTATAGAAACATGGATTGCTCTGTGGATTTTGTTTTGTTTTGTTTTGTTTTGTTTTTTGGTTGGTTGAGAGAGGGTCTTGGTATGGAGTCCAGACTGGCTGCTTGGCTCCTGCCGGAGCCTCAAACTTGGTTTTCTTCTAATGTGTTTTAAGCTCTCTTATTTTTCCATCAGTAATGTATAATTTTAATATTTATCCTTTTTTTTTTTTTTAATGTGGGTACTGGGAGTCGACCTCAGGGACCTCGCGCTTGCCAGCAGGCGCTTGTGCCGTTGAGCGATATCACCGGCCCTTTTTTTCCTTTATGTGGGTACCGGGAGTTGAACTCAGGACTTCATGCTTGCCAGGCAGGTGCTTGCACCGCTGAGCCATCTCACCGGCCCAATATTTATCTTCTGAAAACTCACTGGAGTCTCCTTTTGTCAATAAACTCAACTTCTTTTATCATTTTTAACTTATTACTGTTCACCTCATTATCTCTTTCCAGTCTGTTCCATATCATATTTTCTTCCTACTCATTCTGCATTTTAAAAGATGAAATACTGAACTTCCTTCTCCCAAGCTTCTCAAAAATTATTAATAATTCAGAGAATTTTCTTCTTAGTGTCTTATGTTTTCCCTGCTTCGCTTGCTTTTCTTGAACCCCAGATGCGCTCCTAGAGCTTTTTTTATGTACCTTGTCAAAACAGAGTTCTTCCTTACTGTCAGTGTTAAGAACACTTCCATTTGGGAAATTTTACTTGGTTTTACACAATAATTACTCTCTGCAATCAACAATCAGTCCACAAATATCTGTGGAGTGCTTACTATGTGCTGAGCTCTGAGGATGTAAGTGAATAATTCCTGCTTCAGAGGTTTGCTTCCTACAAGGAAGATTGATAACACATAAGCCAACAAATGGATTCATTCCAGTCCCTGGAGCCACAGGGGCAATATATACAGTAATACATACAGTAATATATTAGAAACGACTGGGCACAAGCCAGCTGCGGGGGTGTGTGCCTGTGATCTCAGCTACTTGGGAGGCTAAGGCAGGAGGATCGCAAGTATGATGAGCCCAGCCTGAGCAATTTGGGAGTCTATCTCAAAATAAAAATAAAAAGAGGTTTGGAGATGTATCGTATCTCTCTTGTGCCTCTGATAGTTTGAAATTATTCCAGTCATACAGGTTTTGCTCCTTGGGCCTACACATGCTTCAAGAGTAGTAGAGCACTTGCCCACCATGTGTGAGGCCCTGAGCTCAATCCCTAGTATGGAGGAGAGAGGGAGAGGAAGGGAGAGAGGAGAAGGGAGGGGAGGAGAGAGGGGAGGGGGGAGGAGGGAAAGGAAGGGAAAGGAAAAGGAAAGATAGATGACCAGACAGAGGAGTAAAGATGAACATCTTTACAATTCTTTTGCTTGTGGTTTGATTTTAAATCTCGTATTTTTCTTCTCGATTTTCTTTTAACTCTTTTTCTTATTTCCCAGCACTTTCCTGCCCGCTGTGCTTCCCTAATGTACCCATCTGCCCATTTTTAAGAATAGATTCTGTGATCTCATTGTATTACGTTCTTCTTTACAATTTTAAACTTCCTCTCTGATTTCTGAAAAATTTCTTTCACATCTTGTATTGTAAAGGTCGTCTTTAGTTATTCTTAAAACCAAAGCCATTTCTCCAAAATAAATCTTACTTAATAAATCTTGTTTTGACATCATAGGGTCTTGTTTTGGTTTTAAAGAGCAGTTATTCTCAAATGCTTGTCCGAGTAGAATAGTATTGGTGTGTAAGGTTGCCAATTGCCTTTCTTTTTTTGTGTGTGTGGGTACCGGGGGGTCGACCTCAGGACCTCGCACGCCAGCAGGCGCCTGTGCCGCTGAGCGATATCACCGGCCCCTTTTTCGTATGTGGGTTCCAGGAGTGGAACTCAGGACCTCGTGCTTGCCAGACAGGCGCTTATGCCGCTGAGCTATCTCACTGGCCCCCAATTGCCTTTCTTTCTTTCTTTCTTTCTTTTTTTCTTCCTTCCTTCCTTCCTTTTTTTTTTTTTTTTTTTTTTTCTGCTAAGGGTTGAACCCAGGTCCTCATGCATACATACACCATACTGGGAGCCACACCCACCCAATAATTTTTCTTATAAGAACTGAACTTTATGAGATTTATGATTATAGTTCATGAGTAGTAAATAATGTGTGTGATGACTTTTGCTCATCAAAATAAAATTAGCAGCCTCCCAGGTTTTACAACAGGGAAGCTGTACTCCTTTTAAGTTTACTGTTTAGATTTGAAAATGAATTGTCAATGTTATTTCTCTCTTTCCAGGGATGACTCTGTGCCAGAAGACAACATCTGGAGAGGCATCCTCTCTGTTATTTTCTTCTTTCTTATCATCAGTGTATTAGCTTTCCCCAATGGTAAGTGATATAATGCATTACTGTGTTTCTGCTGTCACGTATTTCTGCATCACATATTTCTGACTTTTTTGAGATGAAAGTTGTTGAAAAGCTGTAACTAGAAGATGGTATAAAAAATAACATTGGGTTTTGTGTAGTGGCCAGGGCACAGGCTCTGGAGGCTGGCTGCCTATTCTGCACTTCTTTTCTACCAAATGGAGATAACAGGGTACCCCCTGAGGACTAGCTAAACTACCACATGTTAAACACTGTGTATTAGTTTGTTTTCCATTGCTATCACAAAGGACTTGAGGATATATGCTTTATAACAAGAAGTTTGTGTCCCTCATAGTTTTGGAAGTTAACAGTCCAAACAGTGTGATGCTGTCTGGCAAGGGCATCTTTGGCTTCACATCATGGGTAGTGGCATCGTGGTGGGGGTGCATGCCCATGGGAGATCACACGGTGGGACAGAAAGCCAGAGACGGGCCGGGCCAGATTGGTTCTTCTATAATAATCCTGTGGTGAGAGCTATCCAGGGTCCCAAGAGAAGTACACTGATTGTTGTCAAGGGCAGCACACACAGTGACTTCCTCCGAGACCCCACTTCTCAATGGTTCTACCACCTCTTAACATCACCACACTGGGGACCAAGTGCATAAGCCCTTGGGGAACCAGCCATACCCAAGGCATCGCACACTTTGAATGGTGACAACCAAACAGCTGTAAGCTCTCAACAAAAGTCAGCTGTTCTCTTTGTTGCTGTTTTTATTACCACCAGTTGAGTCAGACGGTGCTGAATTAATGTTGAGTTGGTCTTTTCAGCTAAGGACAGGGTCACTGCTGTAACGAGTAATACTTAAATCATTTGTTGTGCCAAATGCTCTTTTACCAAAATTAACTTTGCTGATTATGCATTTAGGATATGAGTTTTTATCATCAGGAAAAAATAATTAGTACTGTGAATTTTAACCCCCACCTCCAGTCATGATTACAGAGAGAATGAAGCCAAGGCTTTGTTCAAAAACAAATTTGGTATTGTCCTGTTTCTGATTGATTTGTGCCTCTTCTCTGAATTGTCCCTTATAAATTTGCTTTATTTTTTCTTACTCCCTTTCTATGCCTGTTCCCTAGACTATTCTATACTTGCTGTCTGTAACAATTTCTAAATGGTTGCTCCTGTGTCTTATTTCTCTTACACCTGTAATAGTTTGAAATTATTCTACTTTTTCTTATGGATTATGCTTCATGGGCCTATTTATGCTTAAAGGTATATATATATATATATATATATTTTTTTTTTTTTCTATCATCCCATGCTTTCCAGTAGACTGTAATATGTAATAGAGAAAGCTCATTATGCCTATCACTGAATGCCACCTGGAAATGTCCCAGGGTACGTCTTTAAGGTTTCCCAAGATGGTGGCAGAGGAATTTTGTCCTGCAGCTTTGCTTTTTTTATGTAGCACTACATTTATAAGAACACATTGGTTTTTGCTGGTAGCATAGTAATTGAGCCAGCCTGAGTTTCTAGAAGAATGAATTGTTCTAGATGGCCAGGTTTTTGGGGAGTTGGGTTTACCTTTCCAACCACTCAAGCTTTTAAATTAAATTTACTCTTAATGAAAACCTTTCGCTATGCGAAAATCTACATCCCTGATGCAGATATGACAGACGTGGTTAGGCTTTTCCATGATGACTGATGGTTCTGGTAATGCACAGTTATTTGGATATGGATACGAGATGTACATTACTGACCTTGCTGTAGAATTTTGCTAAGGATATCCTCACTGTCAAAAGCTTCTCAGCAACTTGCCAGCTTTCTTTTCCTTCCCATCACCAAGATACAAGATCTTAGAATTTTGGATTTCCAAGGAGAGCTTGGACATCATGTAGCCCCTCCTCCCCTTCAGAGTCACCATGTTGCAGCATAGCATCCGTGGCCACCTGTGAGTGGTTCCCCTGAACCCTAAATCAGCCCTTTTCACACAAAGGTGGTATAAGAATACAACTCAAGGTGAGGAGATGGTGAATGCCATCTCAGCTCAGATACCAGGTAAAGGCTAATGCCTTCCAAAGCCTCGGTCCATTTTATTGATTTTTTATGTTTTCTTTTGTATGTTATTTATTTTTTATTAGTAAATGTTTGCAGTACATACAGATTACATTTCTCCTGGGGAGTTTGTACACATACATAACACATCTTAATTCTTTTATGTGCCCTTCCCCTCCCATCCCTCTTTGCTCCTTCCAACATTTATGCCCCTTCCCATTTAAAAAGCTATTTCCACTTTTTTCTTCGATTCTTTTTTTTTATTCCCTATCCCTCCCTTCACACTCCCCACCATCTCTTATTCCCCTTCCCATTTGCAAAAAGATCTCCCCACTTCCTATTATCTGCCCTTTATTTTCCTCTTCATTAATATTTTGGGCTTCTCATGTGAGAGAAACCATGCAATATTTAAACTTTTGTGTCTGATTTATTTCACTTAACACTGTGGTCTCACATCCATTTACCTACAAATGCCTCAAGTTTATCATTCTTTATAGCAAAGTAGTACTCCATTGTTTATAAATCTACATTTTCTTTATCCTTTCATCTGTTGATGGCCACGTATGCTGTTTTCAAGATTTAGCTACTATATTATGCTGCTATAAAAAAATGAGTATGCATTAACTCTTTTGGGAAGATTCCTAGAAGGCGAATAGCTAGCTTTAGTGGAATTTCTGTTTTTAGTTTCCTGCGGAATCTCCACATTGATCTTCATAGTGGTTGTACTAGTTTACATTCCCACCAACAATGCAGAAGTACTCCTTTTTTGGGCTGGTGAGATGGCTCAGCGGTGTAAGTGCCTGCCTGGCAAGCACGAGGGCCCAAGTTCGACTCCCGGAACCCACATACGAAAAAAGGGTCGGTGATATCGCTCAGCGGCACGGGTGCCTGCTGGTGCGCGAGGTCCTGAGGTCGACCCCTGGTACCCACGAAAAAAAAAAAAAAAAAAAAAAAAGAAGTATTCCTTTTTTCCCTTGCAGACTCACCAGCACTTGTTATTATTTGATTTCTTGATGATAGCCATTCTTTCCGGAGTAAGATGCTATCTTAGTGTTGTTTTAGTTTAGTTTCTCTAATGGCTGGTGATGTTGAACATTTTTTCGTGTATTTATTGACTATCTCTGATTCTTCTGGGAAGTGTCTATTTGTTTAAGTTGCCTATTTTTTTATTGACCTTTTATTTTGGGGAGTCTAATTTTTTTGACTTCTTTGCATCTTCTTGATGTTAGTCCTCTGTCCAAGAAATAATGGCAAAAATTTTTTTCCCATTCTGTAGTTTGTCTCTTCAATCTGTTGGTTATTTCCTTTGATATTTAGAAGCTTTTTAATTTGATATCCCATTTGTTGATTCTCTATATTATTTCTTGTATCATTGGGGTTCTGCTCAGAAAGTTATTGCCTATGCCTATGTCTTCAAGAGTTTTACTTATTTTGTCTTCCAGCAGATTGTTTCTGAAGATCTTTGATCCATTTTGATCTTAGTTTAGTACATGGTGAGATACATGAGTCTAAACTCAGTCTTCATGTGTATATCCAATTTCTCCAGCACTGTTTATTATAGAAGCTATCTTTCCTCCAGTGTATGTTTTTGGCCCTTTTGTTTGAAGATCAAATAGCTGGATGTGTCTGGGGTTGTTTCCACTTCTTCTGTTCTGTTCCATTGATCCATGTTTCTGGTTTTGTGCCAGTGCCATGCTGTTTTTATCTCTGTAGCTTTGTAATATAACTTCAAATCTGAAATTGTGATGCTTCCCACTTTGCTATTGTTATCCAGAATTATTTTTGCTATTGTGGATCTCTTCCAGTTCCATATGAATTTTTGGATTGTTTTCTCCAGATATGTGAGGAATACCTTTGGTATTTTGATTGGGATTGCACCACATCTTATCAGTTTTGGCAGTATAGCCATTTTGATTATGTTGGTTCTGCCTATCTAGGAACATGGGATATCTTTCCATTTTCTTATGTCTTCTACAATCTCCTTTGTCAGAGTGATATAATTTTTACTGTAGAAGTCTTTCACTTCTCAAGGGAAGTTTTAAACTCAAAAACATGAGCAGGTTACTATTCAGGTGTTGGTGAGTTCCCTCAGCCATTCTGCCCTCTGTATTCTGGGAAGATCTGCTGCTTATTTCTGTCTCAGCCTGTGCCACATCATTACTGGTCTGTGCCAGTATTCGTACTGTTTTCGTATTTCTTCTGTCCCCCAGCCTGTGAGTCTCTTTTGTCCCCATCAAACCATCAGAGCACAGAGCATTCAAAAATGTTCAGGAAACGGGTCAATCCTAATCCAGAGGTACCAAGTCTGTTCTTTCCGTCTTTGATTGCCTTGGCTGTGTTATCTGTTGCTTACTTCTCAATGGTTACTTTTTCTGATGGTTTCTTTTCTCCTTTGCAAATTTGCTATTTCTGGGTCTGGATCCAGTTTGGAAGTTTAAGGATTCTACATGAAGACTCCCTCAGTAGCCCTGATTTTCCAGCTGTCCCTTCGATGAAGCTTCAGCAGAGGCTGAGGGGCTTCCCTTGCACATGTTTTCCTCAAGCTGTGAAAGGCACTGAAGGTTAGAAGATTAAATCTGTCTAAAGTAACAGTTTGTGTGATTTCTGCTGGAGGTCCTCTAATCTTCAAAGCTTTCTTACCATGTTTAATCTCTCATTGTGCTTTGATTTTGCTCTTAGACTGAGAAAACTGTGTGCTTGCCTTATGCTTTTTGTATTGTGCTTGTCCTAGCCGTGTGGACTCTGTGACACATACAAAGAGGGTCAGGGGAAGGACTCACAGAGCTCATCTTGTTCAGCCTGGTCAGTTTACAGATGAGAAAGCCGAAACCCCTGGCTGCCAGTCATCCATGAGATCACCTGGCCGCTTGATGTCAGCCTGGTGCTAGGCCCCTGCTCTGCATTTTCCTCCCTCAGGGTTGCTCTGGTCCAGTCTCATTTTATGTGCACTATGAGGTGTTTTACCTCTGTCTTCCTATATAATATATTTCTCTCTCTGTTTCCCTTCCTTTTGGTTGCTGTTGGCTCTGCTTTTTCCCCAGAGTGAGGTCATACTGACCTGCACCTAGGGTGTTTTGAATGCTGCAGAAGATGGTGACAGCTGGGTCCATGTTCCTCTGTTACCCAAATGTGGTCTGTGATGGCAGAAACTAGCAATTGATCTGTGCTTTCTGACTTTCTCTTTTTTCTCCTGTATTCCTGCCTTATCCTTTCCCCTCCACCCACTCATCAGTGGGCAAAACATGTCAAAAATAAAGTTTAGATAGGTATAGAAAAAGGATAATGGCAATGCACCATCCTATATGGTAGGAATTGGGACATTATTCAGCTGTCTTAGTCCATTCTGTGTTGCTGTGACCAAACTCCTGAGATCAAATAATTTATAAAGAAAAGAGATTTGGAGTGGTTACAGTTCTGGAGGCTGGAAGTCCAAGACTGAGTGGGCACATCTGTGAGGGCCTGGTGCTGCTTTATAATGTAAAAGTCAGAAGAGCCGGCAGGCACGTGGGGAGAGCACAAAATTGGAGAGGTGGCCCTACTTTATGACCGTCCACTCTCATGGTAACCAGTCCAGTCCTGTGAGAGTAAGCAGTCTCTCAAGAGCTGCATTAATGACCCAAACACTTCTTTTTTAATCATTATTTTTATTAGTATACGTTCGCAGTACATAATGATTACATTGATCATGTAGAATTGGTACACGTACATAACACATCTTAATTCTTTTTACATTCTCTTCTCCTCCCTTTCCTTCCCCTCCCCCTTAGATGAATTTTTTTATTAGTACATGTTTGCAGTACCTAATGATTACATTTGTTGTGGGGGGTTGTTATATATACATAATACATCTTAATTCTTTTTCTGTCCCTTTCCCTGTACTTCCCCTCCATCCCCACATCCCCATCTCTTGGTCCCCTTCCCTTTTGCAGAAGTTCTTTCTCCCTATTTCCTATTATCTATCTTTATTTTTCTTATTAATTTATTTGTACTCTAGGTTTCTCATATAAGAGAGTGTGTGTCTGATTCATTTCACTTAACATTATGGTCTCAAGGTGCGTCCCCAAACACTTCTTATAGGTCCCATCACCAGCACAGTGGCAATCAAATTTCAACATCATTTTCAAGGGGACAAACTGTATTCAAACCTTAGCATCAAGGCAGGGGTACTGAAAGGGATTTTCTTGAAGCCAAACAGACCTAGCACCTGGTATGGTGGCGCATGCCTGTAATCCCAGCATTTGGGAGGCTGAAACAGGTGGATCACTTCGAGTTCGAGGCCCTCCTGGGCTACATAGTGAATTGAGGGCCAGCTGGAGCTACACAGGGAGACCCTCTCAACCCCCACTCCACAGAAAAGGAATGTACATAGCACACAAATTGTGTTTACTTTGTTTTCTAAAGATCTATTTATTCAAGTATTATATAAGATTAGTGTTATGGTTTAGATCTAAAATGGCCCCCAAAAGTCTCATGTTTGGAAGGTAATTGGATTACGGGGTGCCATACTCACCTGGGGATTCGTCCGTTGATGGTTCAATAGCTGAATGTGCTGCAGAGCTGAGGCCTGGTTGGAGGTGGGTCACTGGGGTGTGACCTGGAAGGGTGCATTCTTGTTCCCAACTCTTCCACTCTCTGCTTCCTGGCTGCCATGAGTTGAACAGCTTTCTTCCACCATGCCCTTCCACCATTCTGTTTCTGCTTTGGAGCCAGCAAGCCATGGACTGAACCCACTGCTCCTTTGAGTTGTGGATGTCCCATATTTTGTCTCAGAGATGGGAAAGTGACTAATGCAGGTAGTCAAACCATGAGTTCCTACGTAAATGTTATTGACTGTTTTTATATTGGGAATAGTTTTGGGAGGTGCTGGGTTGCTAGCAGGGCCACCAGGAACAGTGCTCCTGGGCTCTGTGGCTGTGTGGCCAGACTTCTGGCCATTCCAAGAGCCGTGATGCTAAATGGCCACTTCTCTAAGGGGAATACGCATGCTGCTTCTTGCTCCAGGCTTGCTACTTTATTTCCCCTTCCCTCCACCCTTGGCAAATGTGCTCAAGTTAAGTAATGAAAATGAATGGGGGAAACGGGCCCAAAACCTGCCTTTTCCTTCAGAGGCAGTTTTGGGGAAGTGCCTGCAGTGGATGGCATGCCCAGAATGATTCTGTCTTGGCAACCTCAAAGGCATTTGTCCTTGACCTAGTAAAGACTGCCCTGTGTGTTTGTGTAAAGACCTAAATTTAATTTTGACCACATGTCTCAGCTCGTATCTGTGAGTCCACATATGCCATCTGTGTGGTAGTGTTGATCAGTTCCCACAGGAGGGGACCCTGTGGTTCTTTTGTGGAGTCTGAATAATAAAGAAGGTCCTTGCCTGTCTCCATTGAGTGATAGAGCACTCAGGATGCTTTTGGCTCCAAATAATGGAAAAGCCATGGGGAAATTGTCTCCAGTAAAAGGAGACCCGGTGACTGCAGGCCTAGCCATTTCAACAGCTCAGTGGCATTTAGAGACCCTGCCTGTCCCTCTTTTTCTTCAGCCATCCTCAGCAGGTGGTCCTGGCCTGAGCTTCTCTGCCCTACTGGTCTTGGCCTAGACATATAGTGTGGGCACTGGGCATGGCTGAGGTTACAGGCATGCGCCACCACACCCAGCTTCAGTACTTCTTTAAGATGCCTTGAGCAGAATGAAATACCAGTATTTCCTGATTTTCCTGTGTTCATCCATGTATCCTCCACCTCTTTTGACTCCTTTGAGCTAAGATCATGTTAATCATGTTTTCTTGATGGTTGCAAATGATCAGGACGATTCACCATCTTCTAAAGTAAAAAAGTCCCTCTCCCCCTTCCCATTCTCTGTCTTCTGCTTCCATACATTGTTCTTTTAAAAGTAATTCTGAGCCAGGTTTGGTGGCACATGCCTATGATCTCAGCACCCTGGGAGCCTGAGGCAGGAGGATGGCAAGTTTGAGTCTAACCTGGGCCACTTAGCAAGACCTTGTCTCAAAAGGGGGTGGGGAGCGGCTGGGGATGTAGCTGAGGGCAAAGGTCCGGGGTTCAATCCTCAGGAGGGGTGGGGATGGGGATAATTATGCCGTAGGTTTGAAATTTGCTTAGCGATCATCTCATTCTGGGTTTCCCTAGGAGAATTTAAACTTTAAAATAATCATCATCAAGAGAAGAAGCAGGTGTAGAGGGCTTCTCAGGGGGCCTCTGGCCTGAGGAGATATAAATGTGTTGCTGTTAGGCAACTTCTGGGTTTTGTTCAAAGAATTGTGCTTCCCTAATGTTCAAGCCTTTGCACTAATTACTCAGGACTGTTTCTGGTGAGTCAGTGATCTTATTTTATAGTTTCTGAGGTAGTATTTTAAATGCCAGCTCTCCTCCTGACAAAGACCTTCTGTCTCTATTTCTTTGAAATCAAGCTTGCTCTTAATGTCTGACTCGAAATTACGGCTCCTTAGATGAAAGGATTGATAAAGAAAATAAAACATGTAGTTTTTAGATATATCTCATAAAACTGCAACCCAGAAGAGAAACAGCATGGGTTTCTGCACTCTAGCCTGCCTCCTTCCTCATTTCTCCTGCATAACCAGGAAAAGGAGCGATCTAACAGGAGTCCACTTTTTCAGGCGGCTCTGATCAAATCAGAAAGCCCAAGGTCCCCATTGGCACCCCACCAGGAGGGGGCGCCCTCCTGTAACTCTCGAAACCTGAAGGGCAGTTGGGGTGGGGGGAAGCTGCCCTATAGGCCCCCCCTGCAGCCTGTTGGGGGCTCGGGTGTGTGGGAGAGGCTTTGGGGGTGAAGCAGTGTTCTCAGATTGTGATAGTGGTAACCAGGTGCTGCCCAGGCAAATTCCATGGTGTATGGCTCCTCCACTGTGTGCCCCTGGCACTTTTGGGATCTTCAGCGGGGACTTGATGGAAATAGCTGAGGGTGGATTGACCCAAGTGAGCAAAGTTATCAGGGTTCACAGTACAGAAAAATGGGCAGCCTCATCCATCATTTTGATGGCAAAGATGGTATTTTTAGTATTTCTACTAGGATGTACTTAAAATATTACATTTAAAAATTTCAAAGTTAGAGCCAAGTGTGGCGGCACACACCTGTAATCGCAGCTACTCAGGAGGCTGAGGCAGGAAGATTGCTGCAAGTTTGAGGCGAGTTCTGGACTACATAATGAGTTCAAGGCCATCCTGAACTACAAAGTGAGACCCTGTCTCATAAAAAATAGAATAAAATAAAATAAGAGCTTCTTCCCAGAAGACAGTGGACATTTGTCACGAGCGTTATAGCTTTGAGGGTGGTAGATTTGCTGACAGATAAACTCTGGACTGCGTGTTGTCATTACCTCCTGAAAGGGCCACCATGTTCCTTCTCTCACCTTTTCCAGGCAAAGACCCCAGGGCAGTGGTGGGCTTACATCTCTGGAGGCCCTTCTGTCCTTTCCCTGCTCCTCCCTGCCTTGCTCCCCAGTCGATCCCAATCCCCATTAGAGCAAGACCATGTGAAGCCCTCCACCACCCTGGCCCTGCAGTGGCACCAGCCTTAGCAGCCCCTGCTCCTCTCTGTCCCTTTGCACTCATGGTCTGGGAGCCAGTCCAGCTCCAACTTCGGGACTGCCTGTCTGCTGTCCCTCCTGAATGACCCAGTTCCGTGGAGGCCGCAGGAGAGGCACAGGTGCTCCTAACCACTCAGCACGCTGACAGAGTGGACTCTGAGTGCCGTGGGGAGACCTTGGGAGCTGCGTGACCCTGGGCAAGTTCCTCTGGCCACAGTGTCCTTATCTGTACAGTGGGCGCAGCGGCACCCTCACCCCCGAGGGGCCAGGAGAGCTCGGGGGTCAGTGAGGGATGTGTCAGTCCACACCTGGTGTGCACACAGGTGTGCTCCAGAAAGCACTGGTGACTTCACTGCCATTGCTCTTGACAGTGACACCATTCGAGCGATTGTATGTTGTTTGGGCCAGGAATTCTGATGCGAGCTAAATAAAATTGGGGGTCATGAAATTTTAGAGTTGGACCTAAGTGGAAACCATAGAGAAAGCTGTGGTGCCATGTTATGTCCAGAAGGTAAATTTTGTGGTATTGTTGAAGTAGTCGTTGCAAGTCAGGCAGTCACCATCGCACAGAAGCCATTGGTGACAACAAGTCAATGGCCATCGGCTAATATCGGCAAAGAAGAGCATTTGCAAGAGAAAATTGCATAAAAGATGGCAGTTTTAGTCAGCAATTTCCCAATGACTTCAGATGAACCTGTTCCATTACCTGGAAATGGATTGTGATTTATATGCTTCCCTGTAACTTTCCGAGAAAGCGGCAGCTGATTAAAAAGAACTGTAACTGTCCTCCTCAGAGCCTTCGATGTCAGAGCTTAGAAATGGAACAGATTCGGATATGCTTTTGGATAAGTCCCTCCCCAACCACACTCTCCCGTCCTGACCGAAAATAACAGGTGCCAGATGCATTTGGAGAAAGCAGGGACCCCACTCACCCTCTGAGCTCTCCCTGGCTAGACTAGGGAACCAAATGGGTATGAGTAGCAGGCAGCCCTCAGAACTGATTTTCATAAGATGAACTTGATTCATCAAAGTAGTGAAAATACTATGTATTTGTCTTGTTTACACTGAATTCCAGGACAGAATAAAAATTGCAATGTAATGTTTCTCCTCCAGCAAGATTCCAGGTTGGCTGGGCATGGTGGCACATACCTGTAAAATCCCAGAATTTGGGAAGCTGAGGCAGGAGGATCACCATGAGTTGAAGGCCAGCCTGGATTACATAGTGAAGCTATCTCAAAAGAGACAGAGAGAAAGACAGAGAAAGACAGACAGACAGAAAGAAAGGAAGGTAGGAAAGACAGAACATGGACAGGCTTACAGAAGTAGGAGGGCTTGGTGACCAGGCCACGCTTCTAGGGAGAGGCAGTACACCCAGAGCTGGTCTAAGGAGAAAACTCCAGCCAGCATTGGCTACACTCTGCCTGCTTTACTTCTGCAGTGGACTCTAATGGAAATGTCACTGCCATGGTCCCCAGGGGATCCCAGGAGGAGCACACTGCCCCACTACCGCCCCTAATGGCCAGGGTTGGGGAAGCAAAGAGAGGCAACCTCGGCATTCTTGCCTGGCCTGTCGCCAGCTGCTGAGTTCACCTCCACACCGACGCAACTTTCAACCCAGCCCTTGCTATACAATGCAGGAAGATGCTCTGGTGTCTCCCCTGGGCATATGGGATTCAGGTGCAGGAAGGCTGTTCAGAGTGTGGGAACCCCAGACAGAATCAGTGCCCACCCACGCAGTGCTTTTCTCTGTTTGAGTTGTGACCTGCCGCACATGGTAAATTGATTTAGTAGGTCAAGCCCCAGGAAACCAGCTAGCTAGCTTGCTTGTTCCCCCTTCCTCTTCCACTCCCCCGTATTCCTCCATAGAAGAGGAAGTACGTGTGTGTCATTTGTATCCGGCTAAGTTTTCTCCCCATGAACCTGCTTCAGTTGTGTGGAATCTGTCTGAGCTGGGCTGCTGTGTCTGTCATGTTCCAGGTGTTTTGTTACGCATCAGAATCGGGAGCCACTGTGTTGTGGTGCTGACCGGTTTGTTTTCAGTGCACTCTGCATCTCATTTGTTTGTTTGGTTGGGGTTTTTTGGGGTTTTTTTTTTTGTTTTGTTTTTTGTTTTTTTTGAGACAGTGTCTTGCTATGTAGCCCAGGCTGGCCTCGAACTCATGTCGGTCCTCCTGCCTCAGCCTCCCAAGTGCTGGGGTTACAGGTTGCACCACTACTCCCAGCTCTCACTTGTTTTCAAGGCACAGTGTTTGCTCTCTTTCACCCACCCACACTACCCCCTGGCTTTCCCACTCACTGGGCCCACTCTTCCCAGAGCCTCTGCATTGTGCTGCATCCCTACCCTCTTTTATTTTGTTTCAAGACAGGGTCTTACTAAGTTGTCAAGGCTGAACTCAAACTTGTTGTCTTGGTTCTTTTTTCTCATTGCCGTGACAAAGTACCCAATGCCCAAAATTAAGGAAGGAAAGGTTTATTTAGGTCGCAGTTAGTGGAGGTTTCAGTCCATAATCAGCTGGCTTCAAGGCAGAGTGGCACATGGCAGAGGGCAACAGTTCATGGGGGTGGAAGACAGCAGAAGCAACGAGCAGAAAGGGAGAGGCGAGAAGACACTCTGTCTCTTACATTGTATGCAGGCTCCCCGCCCTAGGATGGGTGTAGCACTTACACCTATAATCCCAGCATTGGACCGTGAATCAGTCACACACTCTAGAAGCCGCCCCCATGACCGCATGAGGCTTTGGGGGACATCCAGACACAAACCATAGCACTTGTGATCTCCCTGCCTCTGCCTCCTAGGGTGCTGGGATTACAGGTATGTGCTTCCACATCCAACTTCCCCACTCTTATTATACACAGACGCACAAGCACGTACACCCACACTTGAGGTGTCCTGATCTCTTTCCCTGGCTCTGGGACAGCCGGGGGATTTCATTTGTGAAGTTACAATGTGTATTTTACATGCACACCCCCCACCAAAGAAACAAACAAACAAATGAAACAAAGGTCAGCCTGGTGAGCTGCTCACCACTACAACATTGTTTCCATGGAAGTGATTTTCCCATTTCTACAGACAAAGTTTAAAACTCTGCGTTATGGAGATTAATGCCTGTGATGACTTTAGTGGCAATTGTTACAGTGTGCGTAAAAGAGTTCAGTCTCCACTGTGACTTCAAAGTGTTTTGTAGTGGAGACCAAGCAATGGAGAGCTGTTTCTTATTATCTATATGTAGATGTTGTGCGCTGCCTAGTTTCTGTCTCCCTTTCGAAACCAGTTCATTCTAACTTTGATTTCTGTCCACAGGTCCATTTACTCGGCCTCATCCAGCCATATGGCGAATGGTTTTTGGTGAGTTCCATTAGTAGATATAAAAATATCTTCTACTTTTTAAAAATTGTTTTAAAAATTGTAGCAGTTTGACTTACCATGCCACAGTGAACATTTTTAGTTTTTTACTTTTTGGTGTTCCAAACATCTTTTCTTCTACTAAAGTCCTCCAACATGAAGTCCTAAAGATGACTTAAATTCTCCAACGCATGAGCTGTCCCCGCTCCACCTGACGCCCTCTGATGTCGTGTAACGTGCTCAGGATTGGACTTAAGCACGTATTGCTGATGTGGCGCCATGCAGCTTTGGGTACATCCTGCGAACACATTTGTCCTCTCGGCATCCAGGAGGGAACAAAAACCCAGCAGTTCCGTGTCTTCAACATTAGGAAAGGGAAAGAACTTGGAAACAGGGGGTCTTGTGACAATGAGCCCTCATTTGAACTAAAGTTTGTTGATAAGCATATAAATGCTTATCTTATTTTTACTTGATTCGTGGCGCAAAAAGTCCGAATCACCTAAGTAGACTTAATGTCTTGCCTAAATAAGATATCAAATAAATTATTTTAGGTTTGGAAAATGTAATCTTGTATACAAATGTAACAATGGATGCATATTTTGTTTGCCTGTTTTTCTTTCAGCCTTCAGAGACCACAGGTAACTCTGAGGCCATCGGGGAGAACCAGACAGACAGGGCCCTGTCCCTTCAGTAAGGGAAGGGGGGCCGGCTGTTGAGAACAAACTTACCAGTCAGTAATCAAAAAATTATCAGTTTTCACTAAGTGCCAGGAAGTTGCTTAAAACTGGGTGAGGTGACCTCGGCTTGGGTGATGAGAGGAGGCCCAAGGGAGTGATGCTTAGTCCAAAACCTGCGTGCAGAGAAGGATCTCCGTATGCAGGGATTTGGGGGAGGGGACATTCCAGGGGAAGAGAAAGGCTGCTAAAACAGCTACACAGCCAGAAAGAACGTGGGGGCTCCAGCCAGCGTGGCCTGCATATAGCAAGTTCGGGGGAAGAGGCAGGGGCAGCCACAGAGTGGGTCAGAGACGGGAGCATTAAGGGTTGGTGGGCCAGGGCTTACCCTGAGTGTGGGCACAAAGGATATCCAGAAAGGCGTGACGTGGTTCCATGTACAGATTTTAAAACGTAGCCCTCACTGCCTCCTGCTTACATCCCATGGATTTAATAGTGCTGCTTGAAGTTGAAAGTTACTTTCAGCTCATTGCACACATCTGAGTTTTTTCCTATTCAGTGATCCATTGTATGTAAGGAGCATTTTTATTTCTTATCTGAGAGCTTCTCATGGTACTCGTTGATAAACTGATGAGACTGGTGGGTGTAGTCGCTAAGGCTTTGCACACCTCACAGCCCAACCCAGAACTCTAGTTTAAAAACCTCTGCATCGGGCCAGTGAGATAGCTCAGCGGCATAAGCGCCTGCCTGGCAAGCGCGAGGTCCTGAGTTCGACTCCCGGAACCCACATAAAGGAAAAAAAAGGGGCTAGTGATATCGCTCAGCAGCACAAGCGCTTGCTGGCAAGCGCGAGGCCCTAAGGTTGACCCCCGGTACCCATATTAAAAACCTCTGCATCACGCATGCCTGTAATCCCTGCATTCTGGGAGGCTGAGGCAGGAGGATCACAAGTTTAAGTCAAGCCTGTGTAAATTAGCAAGACCCTGTCTCAAAATAAAGGGCTGGGGATGTAGGCTGGGGGTGAAGGCTCTGGGTTCAATCCCCAGTACCACAGACAAGCAAAAAACACCACCTGCCTCATAGGCAATTTCTTTCTGTCTTACAAGAATGATTTCAACAGGATCCTAATTTGAAAAAGTGGTAGCAGGGGATCATTTAAGCTGAAAATGTGTAAAGACGGCTGATGCAAAAGTGCAAAACTAAGGCAGTTCTCACACCAGTGTGCCAAGAGATGTACCTTCCTGGGCCCATGGTGTGCAGGGCTGTGGGTGGACCGTCCCCTCCTTCCCATCCCCCCACAAGCTGCCCGAGCACTGGCCAGTCCTGTTGGAAGGCCCAGGAAGCAGGCCGAGCCGTAGCGTGAGCATACGCTGCATTTCGTTCCCACCACGGAAACTGGACGTTCCCTCCCCCGCAGCAGCTCGGGGGAGCTTAGTGCTGAGCCAAGTTTGGATGGGGAGCTGTGGTGATCCAAGGTCGTTGGTATCAGGGTCAAGATGCCCCACATCAACATTTTAATTGTAAGAATTCAGCAGAAAGAAATGACAGTGCTCCAGTGTTTTCAAATGTTTCTGAAATACAATACATAGGCTTCTGCCTTCTTAAAATGTGTTACTAGCTTTTCTTTTTTAAATGGCATGGTGTGGTTATTAGGGTAGCAATTATGATATGATGTGACAATAAAACAAGGCCTACAAGGGCTAATCTGGAGGCTGTCTCAGATGAGTGACCCTGGGCCTCCTCCTACCTCAAACCTGGAATACAGAAGTGGCCTCCAGACTAGGGTGGCCCCACCCAGCCTAGCCCGCCTCTCATCTCCCTCAGCTTCCTGAAATATCACTAGGTCATCTTATTTGCTTCCCATTTATTTACCTGGAGAGGAAGTTGGAAATCTTTGCTATGGCCCCCAAGTGCCTCCCGTCACTTCAGTAGTGCTCCTGTCCCTCTCCGCTAGCACTGCAGCCCCTCGTCAGGTCCTGGACGTTTCTCTCTTTCGGCACCTGCCCCCAGGTCCTTCAGGCCTCAGCTTCAGCTTCATTTTCTGAGAGACAGCTGTGCTGACCCCTCAGGATGAAATGGGACCGTGCCTCAGACTCCCTCATTTGAGAAAATACCCAGTCGTGATAGGGGCCTCGACAGGCTGTGTGGCAATGTTTGTGCAAGTTGTATCAGTAACCGCTGGTGTCTGATGTGTGTTGTGTGTCTCTGTAAACTTGAGCCTGTTTGTGTTTCTCTCAGGACTCAGCGTGCTCTACTTCCTGTTCCTGGTCTTCCTTCTCTTCCTGAATTTCGAGCAGGTTAAATCCCTAATGTATTGGCTAGACCCAAATCTTCGATACGCCACAAGGGAAGCGGATGTCATGGTAGGTACTGGTCAGTGGCCTTGTAGAGAAACGGGTGGACTCTCGGGTGTAGGACGTAGTAGACTTCACATTGCAGGTTGTTCCTTCTCCATATTTCCTGTGTAGGTCACTAAAAGTCAAATCTCTGGGTGGACTGTTGAATTACATGGTTTTGCAGAGGTGAGGCAGTCCTGGGAAATGAAATCTCATGAAGCAAAGGTGTACCCTGGGAGGGTATGAACATTGTCACCAGAGAGCTTGGGCCTGAATTCTTTTAAGCCTCTGTCACTTGTCCACTGTTGGACTTCGGGTGAAATATTCACTAGCCTGTCCCCTTTATGAGGTGAAAATAGTAATGTATATTTCCAGGTGTTGTTACAAACGAAACAAAGTGAGTGTATCCATGTGGCCCAGCAGGAAGCCTACACAGGCCTCACCAACACAGGCCCACAGTCAGCTACTGCTGTCCCAGCAGCATTACCCTCTGCACCTCTGCTCCTGCCCTTTTGGCCCCGATGCCACAAGGGCCTACTGCAATGACTCATTTTTAATTAAACCACACAAAGCAGTTTTTATTCTTGGCTAAGACTGTATTTGACTTGCTGAAGAGACTACTCATATGTGAAAAATCAACTTTTTCTCCCTACACTCTTATTAGTGCCTTTCTTGCCACTGAAACACAATACCTGACATCTACAAGTTGAAGGAGGAAAGGTTTTTTTTTTTTTTGTGGGTACCGGGGGGTCGACCTCAGGACCTCGTGCGCCAACAGGCACCCGTGCCACTGAGCAATATCACCGGCCCCTTTTGCGTATATGGGATCCGGGAGTCGAACTCGGGCCCTCGCGCTTGCAAGGCAGGCGCTTATACCACTGAGCCATCTCACCGGCCCCGTTAGAAGGAGGAAAGGTTTTTTGGCTCACAATTTGTAAAGGTTTCAATCCATAGTTGGCTGGCTCCAAGGCAGGGTGGCATGGCAGAGGGGCCTGGCAGAGGAGAAGCTGCTCACATCTTGGTAGGGAAGCAGAGAAAGGAGCCGGGGAGAGAGATAAACCCTTCTAGGCCACGCCCCCAGTGACTGCCTCTTCTGACCAGATCCCTTCTCCTAAGAGCAAGTCAGCTAAAGGCCCTGCCTGTGAGCACATACGGTTCTTGCAAGGCATCTAGACATTAACACTCACCGTGAACACTTCTGTGACCAGATAGGTGGGAGTATCCTGTGCCAGTTATTTCTCCAGCTCTGCCCACACCAGCTGGGGGATGGAGAGTTTAATTTCATTCTGATACTGCCTGGAGTCTGTGTCAAATCCTGCAAATTAAGGACTCAGTCCCACGGGACTGCGACCTTTTATATCCAAATCACAAGTTCAAGTTGTCACCTGTGTTCCTGACCAGCCAGCACCAAACAGGAGGTTCTCAGAATACTCATTTGTTAAGGTGGCTCACAGAACTCAGGGAAACTCCTAGGTTTACCAGGTTATTATAAAGGATACAGCAGACGAGCAGCCAGATGATGAGACACATAGGAAGAGGCCTGGAAGGGTCCCAAACTCCCCATGGAGTTGGGGTGTACCGTGTGGACATGTCACCTTCCTCAGAGCTCTCCAGATCCCGTAGTTCAGGGAAATCCTTTCCCCCTCCCTGCAGTATGAGGGGTAGCTCTGAAGGTTTTAAGCCTGTGATTAGGGATTGGTCTTTCTGGTGACAGCCCCCGTTCATGAGCCTGCCAAGAGTCACCACACTAGAACAAAGGATGCTCTTGTCACCTGGAAATTCCAGGGGTTAGGAGTTAGGGTTAAAGACCAAATATTAGAAAAAAAGATGCCCCTCGCACGCTCACACTCAGGAAATTACAAGGGCTTTTAAAAGAGCTCCATGCCAGGAACCAGACAAAGACCAAAATCAATATCACCCTATTTTATACTGTAATGTTTCTTTCTGGTTTTTTATTTGGTTTGTTTTTTGTTTTTCCTAATATTCGGTACAGGTTGAGGAAAAACCTGGTGGTACTCAGGGGGATTAGAATGGCATTTGGGTTGCAGACATACAATACTTGCTTTGACAAACAAGAAATACCATGAGGGGGCTTAATAAAAGGTCCAAGAAGTGATCATTCCACCCCAGTTGACCCTGGTCAAGTCTTCTTGGAAGGGTGCTTCTAAATTTTTAACTTTTTTTTTTTTTTTTTTTTTGGAAGGGGGGTACCAGGAATCAAACTCAGGACCTTCTGCTTACCAGTCAGGCACTTGTGCCACTGAGCTATATCCCCGGCCCTAACTTTCTTAAGAGATACAATTAAAGCAAAAATAACTCTAGAATTTATAAGTCACAGGAAGAAAAATCTGTTTTGGGATTTCTCAGTCTAAGGACAAGAATGGCAAAGTGTGACTAACAGCTCGTAATGATGATGGTATTTGTATTAGTCAGCCTTCCATTGCTGTAACAAAATACCTGAAAGAACAATTTATAAAGAGAAAAGATTTGGTTTGTAGTTGTGGAGGTGTCAGTTGATGATTGGTTGGGCCTGTGGCAAGGCAGCACATGCTGGTGAGAGCCTGTGACAGAGGAAGCTGCTCACCTTTTATCATCCGGGAAGCAGAGAGGAGAAGCGACTGACATCCCACAGTGCTCAGAGGTCACAGCCCCAACCCTGGAACCTCCACCACGCCCACCACACACAGATTTTACCTTCTTCTGAGAGCAGCAAGCCTTTAACACAGGCCCTTTGGGGAATATTCCAGATCCAAACTATAGCGATAATGAAAGTGATGGTAATAGTAGGGGTAAGAGCAGTTACTGAGATTGGTGGGTACTTTATATGCGTTCTGTTTTATTAGCTTGTGCATGCCTACTAGGTATTCATACCACATTTTACAGAGGAGGAAAGAGCAGCTTCAAATGCTGCATAGCCCTCACTGGCCTCTAAACCGGTTCTTTTCATTTCAGCTGAGCTTCCAAGTATATAGTTTATATACTAAGTATTTCCATGCTCACAGGCATCATCTGAGATAGAAACTGAGAGAATGATTTTCCAGATGCAGTGTTTTCTGAAACAACTTTTTAGGCTTTTTGAGCAAAGTAAACCGATGTGCAGGGAGTTGTGCTGGAGACCCTTGATCCAGTTTGATGGGAAGAAACCTAATCGAATAATGTTCTTGCCACCTAGCATTCTTAGGAATTTACCAATGCGGGGACATCTGAATGTCACAATTATAGCTCGAAGATAGCTGCAACTGGCCTTTAAAATCTTGTCTTCCTGTATTGGCTGATTTTTTTTCTTGCCAAGCCAAGCAAAGCATGAGGCTACTTGCAGCCTCCAGAGCTCTGGCAACTGAAATGCCCCCCTCTTCACCATCCCTCGTCACTTTCCACTTCTTTAAAGTCGTCTTGCACAATTCTGAGGACCTGTTTATTGATGGCTATGGAGAAATGCCTCTGCTTTATAGGATTTGTGGAAAGAAGTTCCTTTATATGAGACAGAAAGTCTGTGATTCACTGGTATCTGAGTTCATCTAGTTTCCCCACTCCTTCACGCATTCCTAATCCTAATAGATTATGGCCCATGGAAACTCAGACTCCCTTTTTCCCTTAGAATTTCTATTTTAAATTGGGTTGGGGTGGAGGGCATTACTGAAATCCTGTTAGAAGCAAATTTTTAGCCAAGCGTGATGGTTCATGCCACCTGTAATCCCAGGATCCTGGGAGGCTGAGGCAGGAGGATTCCAAGCTTGAGATCAGCTTGGGCAATTTAGCAACTGAGACCCTGTCTCAGAATTTTAAAATGGGCTGGGGATGTAGCTCAGTGCAAATGAACTGGGTTCAATTCCCCAGTACTGCAAAAAAAAATTTTTTTTTCTTGTCTTATAGTCTAGATGGTTTGTTGCTTTTTAAAATGTTGATTCTGGGCTGAGGGTATATATCTCAATTGTGGGATATGTGCTTAGTGTTCACAAGGCCCTGGGTTCAGTCCTCAGCACCAAAATAAAATGATTGATTCTGTGTAAAAATATATGTCCTAAGTTTCAGCCATGCTTTGAGAGCACACCTCATTTGTAATTCAGTTGGTCTGCACAAGCGGCCTTTCGTGTAGTAGATACCAACTGAGCTTTTCCTATGCACCAACTTCCACACTTAGCGAGGGGGGCAGGCAGCCACGTGCCCTGGACTCTTGGGGTGTAGGCTCTACACAAAGGCAGACTGCTGACCATTGAACCCTAAGACAGTTTCAATGTTTTAAAAATTTTTAAGCATATGCAAGAGTAGACAGAATCCTTACTCCCCATGTACCCAACACCCAGCTTTGACAACTATCGCCACATACCCAATGCTTTTTCATCTCCTCTTCCCCATCTTATTTTTAAATAGTTCTCAGAAATTAAGCCTCAAATATATGGACTCTCTCACTCTCTTAAAAAACGTAAACACTTTACCTTTCAGCATTCGGTCAGTGTTCACATTTCCCCAGTTGGCTGATAAATGGTTTTTCCAACTGACTTGCTCAAAGTAGGATCCCGACAAGCCTCACAGGTTGCATTTGAGGCATCTGTTGCATCTCTTTCGATCACTAGTTTCCCTCTGCACGTTTTCTTTTGCTGTAAAGTTTATTTGTTGAAGAAACCATATTGTTTAGTGGGTAGCTTCTCACGTCTGGATTTTGCAGCTTGCATTTGTGGGGTGTTGCCGAGTGTGTTCCCCTTTGCCATGCATTTCCTCTGCACTGGCAGTTGTAGGTAGAGACTAGGTGAGGCTCCAGACTCCAGTCCCATTCGTACGGTACGGCAGCATCATAAGATGGTGCTCTGTGTCACACTACAGGGCACAAGGTGTCCGCTGGTCTCTCTTTATCCTGTTAAGATTGATTGATAGTGGGTTCAGGAAGTCAGTGTCAACTTTAAGGTGTGACATGCCGTCAGTTACAGGTGTGGCTTTGGAAGGGGGAAAAAAGAAACTAAAAAGAATCATCCATTGCAATACATTGAAATATGCATCCTTTTCTCAAAGTAATACAGTGTGAAAAGGGCATGTCATAGAATCAAGAAAGCACAGTTATCTCACGAGGTCGCAGTGCTGGAAAGGAAAAGGAGTGAGTGCTGTTGGAGTTTAGGAGCAGAATCCAGCCCGAGACCTTGGTGAAGGCATGTAGAAGAGCTGAGTGCAGGCTGGCAACTAAAGGGTGGGTGGAGCTAGCCAGGCAAGGCAGGGAGTGTTCGAGACTCCAGGCCAGGGATAGCCAAGATGGGGTAGAGCTGGCTTAGTGGGGGGCTGAGGAGTGCAGGGAGCAAGGCTGAGGCTGGGGAGGCTGCCAGGGCCAAGCCAGTTACACTCAAGAGCGGGTATTCTAAATGTAATAGAAGGCCGTAGAAGGTTTATCACCAAGAAGTCAGTCAGTACCCTTATCTGCAGTTCAGTTTAGGAACAGGAAGCTCTCAGAATATCAGCCTATTTCTCCCTGTAAAAGCTGAGTGGAGCAGATGGCTTGAGACCCAGCCACCTGAGCTTCATGGTAGCCCCCACTCCAGATGAGACTCAACGCCCCTGGCCCATCAGATGATCACTAACTTCTGCCACAAGGCAGGCCCGTCTGTGTCAGGGAGCAAATAAGAAGCTGTGCTGTCTGAAGGCAAATAATTTCCAGATAGAAGACTCAAAAGACATTGAAGCCCTTTCTTTTCCCAAGATCACCAGTTACCCCACAGGGCTGAGAGAACCAGGGCTGCGGGCCTGCAGTGTGCAGTGTTTGAGGTCCTCCTGTGCCGAGAAGGATGAGTTACTAACCCCTCCCCTTCCCCAGCACGCACGTTTGTACATGTGCACATGCACACTAACACACGCACACATGATCTGACTGATGACTTTCAAGACAATTTTGTTTGTCATGAAGACATTACAGGAAGCAAAGGCAGATACGGTCTTAAGCTGGAGGTGAGTGCCTGGGTACTTACTGTAGCGTCATCTGATACGTTCTTGTACACCTGAAGTGTTTCACAATTTTAGAAAGCTGTTCCAAGAGTCTCAGCAAAAAATAATAGTGGCAGTGAGATAGAGAAAAGGAAAGGCTGGAGAGGTGAAATGAACAGGACTTGATACTTGTTTACACATTGGGTGAGCAAAACCAAAGTGGGGACACAAGATGAACCTTGGCGCGGGTGCAGGTCTGTCTGTACTTCTTGATCTGCCACGCACCCACCCGCCCCCTGGCCGCTTCTCAGTCTCCAGGGCTGGCCTGGCTCTGTCCTCAGAGTCTGTTCCTCTTGGTCTCCATGCCTGTGCCTGCATGTGGCTTCCCAGCTGCGTGCAGAGCAGCTGGCCCTCTGTCTCCATGGGTTTGGATTCCCTGGATTCAACCAACCACAGATTGAAAATACTTGGGGAAAAGAAAATTTTGTCTGTACTGAACATGGCAGACTTTTTTCTTGTCAATTATTCCCTAAACAATTATTCCCTGAAGTTATTTACATAGCAGTTGTGTGTTATCAGGTATCATCAGTAGTCTAGAAATGATTTAAAGTCTATGGGAGACTATGTTATATGAAGATTTGACATTATTTTGTATAAGGACTGGAACATCCTAGGATTTTAGCATCCTCAGGGTATCCTGGAACCAGTCTCCCCGGAGACCAAGGGACAGCTGTAGACTGCAGTGCCCCTGGCCTTCCCAGGACCAGGACCTCTGGGGGCTCTGGAGGTGATTAATTAGCAAGCCTGCTCCCTAATACTTCTAAAGCTAATGTATGCACTTGGCTCTTTGTGGTTTGTTTGTTTTTCTGTTTTTTTGGGTTTTTTTTTTTTTTTTTTCTTGATACCGGGAATGGAACTCAGGACCTCGCACTTGCCAGGCAGGTGCTGCGCCTCTGAGCTAAATCTCTGGCCCCATCTTTGTGCTTTTTTTTTTTAAGTGCCCTCCTATAATTGAAGCTTAGAAGTACAAAGGCCTCCACCTGTGATTAAACTTAGCCTTCTGCAAACAGCCTTGCCTCTTTCCTTTTCTAGCCCTCAGCAGCAGCATGTTCCAGAGTAAAGGAAGGGTAGAGAGGTTAAGGAATTTGGGGCTGATGGGATCTTGTCACTCTTCTCTTGGCAACCTAATCCATCACCCCGTCAGCCTCAGGGTGTTTCCCTGTCAGCCTGGGAGCCCCTGGGAAAGTTCTTGATGTTCCAGAAGCTGGGAGTAGATTTTTCCTGTCCTCACAGGGCCTAATCTTGACTGATCCCTTTTGAATTTTGTCTTTCTTTCTCCACATTTGCCACTTACACTTTATAATGTGTTTGACAGGCATTTTTCCATGTAGTTGATCATCGATAGATACATTCCAACTCTTGCTACTTCCTCAGATTAGTTTGGGGAGAAAAAGGATATGAAATACAGAGATTGCTGAGAAATGTTACACTGTCGTACAGCTATAACTACTTGGCTTAAATAATATATTCAAAACAAAAGATACTAAAAATGGAGCTCAAATTCTTAAACACTTTAGAATTTTTTGGCGTTTAAATGATGTAGCATCCGATATACTTTTGGGTGGGAGATTCTATTTTTTTCTTTTCTTTTCTGAAGTCGAGTGATTCATCTCTTTTCTAGGATAAGCATGTAAGGCTTTATGTTTTCCTTAAACTTCCACTTAACTGAACCACAGCAGTTTTGATATGTGGTATTTTTACCATGCCCCGTACTCAATTTTTTAAACTTTAAAAAAAATTTTATGATTTCCTGTTTAACGCATGATTTTTAGATTTCCAAATGTATTTGGATTCTGTAATTTACATTTCTGTAACTGACTTTAATTTACGTTTCTGTGCCTGCTCTCTGGTCAGGTGACTTGGTCTGTGAGGTGCCACTTCTTTAAGATGTATTGAACCTTTGTAAAATCAGTTTGCTTTTCATTTTCACCTCGTGTTTACAATTCGGAGCAGGGCAGTTCTCTTCTATAAACACTAATACTTGTTCATTTACTCCAAAAATCTTGTTTTAAAACTTTTTGAAATTGAACACGGTGTATCTTCTGTCAAGGTCACATTTGTTCATTTGCTGTCCGAATCCTGGGAGCAGGTTGGTTTCTAGGGTTTGATTAGTAAGCCCCCTTTTCCTGTGACATAGGAGTACGCCGTGAACTGCCACGTGATCACCTGGGAGAGGATCGTCAGCCACTTCGACATATTTGCCTTTGGGCACTTCTGGGGCTGGGCCATGAAAGCCTTGTTGATCCGGAGCTATGGTCTCTGCTGGACAATCAGTATTACTTGGGAGTTAACCGAGGTAAGACGAGGCCGGGGGCCACCAGTAATGTGCAGTGTGCGCATCTTACGTGTCAGAAGAATAGAGTGGTTGGGTTAGTCTGTTTGCCAGCCTCAGGTTCAAAACTGACCCATGAGAATATTCTATACCCTTGTTTATTTTATTTTTTTTATTTTTTTTTTTTTTTTATGTGGGTACTGGGAGTCGACCTCAGGACCTCGCACTTGCCAGCAAGCGCTTGTGCCACTGGGCAATATCACCGGCCCTTTTTTTCCTTTATGTGGGTACTGGGAGTCGAACTCAGGACCTTGTGCTTGCCAGGCAGGCACTTACGCCGCTGAGCTGTCTCACCAGCCCTACCCTTGTTTAAAAAACAAAACTCTTCTCATTTGTTTAATAAAGTATGCTCTATTCCATAAGTTTTAAAGTGGTACAGATAAAATCAAACTAAAGAAGGAAGTTAAAATCACAAATGAGACAAATAAATGATCATGAGGAGATCCACTTAGAAATAAGTAGGTCGGATTCCCCACACAGAAGTTTCCAGTCTGAGAGGTGTAGAATTAGAGGTATCCAGGCATTCCAAAGGTATCAAAGGATGAAGCTAAAAAATGGATTTGCAATAGAGCTCTATATCTCAGTAATCAAAAGTTTGTGTCAATGGAAGACAGTATACTCTTAAAAACTATTAGAAAAATGAAATTTGGAGAATTAATTCATGACTGTTCAGGCTTATATTGTTCCTAATCATTCCTCAAGAACAGAATTTGGCCACATTCAGCCTATTTCCCGAAGCCAGCTGGTCCTTCACACAGTAGAGCTTGCTACTCGACATGGTGGCAACTCCAGTTGTTTTGAACAAAACAGTTTCCATTCCACCCTTGATCTTTCTGTAACATCCTCATCTCCATCTCTGCCTCGTGAAATCAGCCATTCCTGTCCTTCCTGACCCCATTCCAGCATGCCTGCCTTCTAGAATCCTACTCCAGTTATCCACATAACAGATCTGTTTTGTCCCCACAGTACTCTGGTTGTGTCACCATGGTAATATTTGGCTCTGTCTCCCTTACTTTTTGGTTCCGGTTGTGTGGCTACACATCCGACTCTTCCCCTTGAGGTCCTCAGCCTTGGTTTCGTTTGGTCTTCCCACTGTGCACATCATGGGTACCTAATAAGAAGTGTCATCATTGTGACTCCGGTAGGGTGAGATGGCCTTTGCGTATGTCATTTTCCTCAGTCATATCACACAGAGCTAACCCTTGTCTTTCACAGCTTATTCATTGATTTACCTACATATCTATGGAATACATCTGAGTGGGCAGATTAAATTCTTAAGCTGATGATTTTGAGGATTAATAGCAATACTTTGTTGTCAGATATGAAAACTTTTCTCCTTTTCCCTCCTAGATCTTTGTGTCTCATTAGCCAAGGTAATTCCTTAGTAATGTATTTTAAAAGAGGTGCTGTCATGGGGGCCAATGAGATAGCTCAGCGGCATAAGCGCCTGCCTGGTAGGCACGAGGTCCTGAGTTCAACTCCCGGAACCCACATACAAAAAAAGGACCGGTGATATCATTCAGCGGCACGGGCACCTGCTGGCACGCGAGGTCCTGAGGTCGACCCCCGGTACCCACAAAAAAAAATTAAATATAAAAAATAAAAAAGAGGTGCTGTCATGTTGGTAAAGCCCAGTGTTTAAAAAGAAGCGCTATTTGGATAAAGTTGTTTGCAAACCTTCTGCAGTATAAACACAAGAATCAGATTACAGGCTGTGGTATTGTTTTTTCATACATTAGGAAAAAATAAAACATTTTCTGGAACAGTGTGCTATAAAATATAAAAGAAAGTGTATCTTTCTACGTTGTACCCCAGTTTTGTCATTGTCCCAGTCATGATCTGTGATCTGCAGCTTTTCTTCATGCATCTCCTGCCCAACTTTGCTGAGTGCTGGTGGGACCAAGTCATCCTGGACATCCTGCTCTGCAATGGCGGCGGCATCTGGCTGGGCATGGTCGTCTGCCGGTTTTTAGAGATGAGGACCTACCACTGGGCAAGCTTCAAGTAAGCCCTCTTCTCGGACACTAGTCACAGTGTTGCCTAATGTATGCTTCAGTGCTTTACTAGCGATCATCTTGAGCACAGTCCTTTTGTTTTTTGTTTGAGGGTCTCACTATGTGGTCTAGGCTGGCCTTGAACTCACTATATAGCCCCAGGTAGCCTCAAACTCAGGGCGATCCTCCTCCCTCAGCCTCCGGAGTGCTACTATCACAGGCATGAGCCACCACACCCAGCCTTGAGTGTAGTCTTTGGTGAGAAGGAATAAATTCCACATTAGCAGTTGAAACTCAAATGATTATAAACCTAATTTTAATCATTCATCCAGAGAATGCTGAATCATTTATGATTTTCTCTTTTTCACTTTGTATATGTAGAGTTCTAATACCCCACCCACCACCCTCTTTTTCTTTCTTTTTTTTTTTTGGTGGTACTGGGGAGTGAATTCAGGGCCTTCACACTGACTATATCCCTACCCCCTCCCTTTTTTTCTTTTGAGATAGAATCTTGCTAAGTTATATGGGTTCAAACTTGTGATCCTCCTGCCTCAGCCTCCCAGAGTCCAGTTCCCAGTAGAGTCTTTGTTTCCAAACAGGACCTCCTGAGCCTAGCATTTAAGGTCCACCTTCTTAACAGCATTCTGGTGTTTTGCTCCAACAAGAATCATTCATTGATCTTTACTTAAGCTTTCTAAGGCTTTTCTAGCTGATATCTCCAAACCCTTCCAAACTCCTCCTGAAAGACCAGTCCAAAGACTTTCAAACCACAAGGTCAGGTACAGACACAGCAATGACTCCACTTCTCTGGTACCAAAATCTGTATTAGTCAGTCTGTATTAGTCATTTACCATCCCTGGGATGAAATACCCAACACCCACAACTTATAGGAGAGGTTTATTTTGATTCAGTTTCAGTGGGTTCAGTCCATGGTCAGCTGGCTCCAATGTAGAAACTGTGTGGCAGAATGGCATGGCAGAGGAAAGCTGTCCACCAGTTGGTGGCCAGGAAATAGAGAAAGAAGGAGAAGGGAGCAAGAATACAGCCTTTCGGGTCACATCCTCAGTGACCTGCCTCTTCCAACCCACCTCCAAATGTGAGATACTGGGGGACATTTTAGATCTAAACCCTAACAGCCCCCTTGGGAGACAGACACAGTGGGAAGAGTGTACTTGCTGACATCCATGTCCTTCCTGGGCTGACTCCAGATTGTTGTTTTTAATGCCTCTCTAGTTTTTTGTCACCAACTCCCAAGTTAAATCACCGCGTGGCTCAGCAACCCCAGGATGGCAGTGCTGTGCAGTGCCCTCATTGCGCGACTCCCCATCCAGTGTTCCTCTGTTACCTGCCTTTTCAGATACCTAGACCTTTGTTTGAGACTAATTGGATGGAAAGGAATCTGAGCATTTGCTATAAAATCAATGGACTTTTGTTTTTCCCATGGGTTGTTTTGTTTTGTTTTGTTTTAAGACATGGTCTCTCTTTGTAGTGCAGGCTGGCCTTGAATTTATTATGTAACCCAGGCTGGCCTTGAGCTCACAGTGATCCTCCTCAGCCTCCCGTGTGCTGCAGTTGCAGGCATGCGCCACCACACCCGGCTTTCTTTGTGTTTTTTGTTCATTTGTCCCCTCCTTTCTTATCCTTTTGGGTTTTCACCAGAGCCACTCTCTTCTTACAGGGACATTCATACCACCACCGGGAAGATCAAACGGGCTGTGCTGCAGTTCACTCCTGCAAGCTGGACCTACGTCAGATGGTTTGACCCCAAATCTTCTTTTCAGAGAGTGGCTGGGATATACCTTTTCATGATCATCTGGCAGGTATTTGCACATGCCCATAACTAGGGAAAAAACAAAAGCAGAAGCCTTCCAGGAATTTAGAATTTGTGTTAGCTTACGTGGCATAGCAGTTTAGAAGATACGATATTCTTTTGCTGACACAGAATGATTAAGCAGGGTGCTCCTGTACACCTGAGATCTTGTTTCATCACGAGGACATTTTTAAAAAGGGATCTTTCAGTTACAAATTAGAAGCAGATTAGATTGCCTGAATAAGGTCATGTGTAGCATCCATCACTCAGTGGATTAGGCATTGGATTGCTTTTAGGATTGATCAGGGCCGGTGAGATGGCTCAGCGGCGTAAGCGCCTGCCTTGCAAGCGCGAGGGCCCGAGTTCGACTCCCGGATCCCACATACGAAAAAGGGGCCGGTGATATCGCTCAGCGGCACGGGCGCCTGTTGGTGCACGAGGTCCTGAGGTCGACCCCCCGGTACCCACAAAAAAAAAAAAAAAAAAGGATTGATCATTCATTCTCAAGACTAAAGGAACAAATGAGAAGGCTTTGCTTCCTAATTCAGTGCTTGGTGGTCAGAACTGCACCAGCTCAGCTGTCACGACTCTGGGTAACGCATGGAGAGCTAGATCAGCTCTGCGCTCCCTTTGGGAGTGGAGCGCTTTGGTGGCGTGGGTCCTGCAGTGTTGTCGGAGGGAGAGAAGCTATAGTTCCAAGTGGACCATTACCTAATGGAAGGAATGGCAGGGGCTTCTAAGACATCTCTGTTTCTAGAGGCAGCCTTTTTATCGAACCTTCTGTCCCCAGGTGGTTTTATAACTTTCGGAGACTCACCAGGGGAAACCAGCTTTTGCCTGAAGGATCATTCAGAATCACAAGAAATTATGTTTGGACACAAGCACAAAATACTCTGAACAAAAGGGAAAAATAGCACATACCTATTTTTGATGACAATCTTCCTTGTACATATATGGAAAATAATACTGTGTGTCTCGGTAAATGAGTTCATATATAGAGAAGTGTATGTGAATAGGTAAGAAATCACCATGGGCTCAGAAGTCAGAGTGATCGTCCCTGCGTACCTGTGCTTTCTGCATCTGTGGATTCGCCCAGATGCAGACTGAACGTATTTGAAAAAAATACTGCGTCTGTATTGAACATGTACAGACTTTTTCTTGTTATTCTCTAAACGCTGTGGTATAACAATTATTTACATCATACTAATTATTTGTAATTTAGAGATGATTTTACATATATGGGAGGGTGAACATAGGTGATATGCACATACTATGCAATTTTATATGAAGGACTTGAGCTTCAGTAGATTTTGGAACCAGTCCCCGATGGGTAACAAAGACAACTCTGTTTATAAAAATGGGGCTGTAAAGAGATTGGGATGGTTGAATTTGAGGAGGAGATATAGTGTGGTTCTTCTGGAAGCCCTCGGCCACATTCTGTGGGGCACACCTTTCCTGTGGCTGCGAGCACTGTCCTTGAAGTTAGTGCTACGGAAAACGATACACCCTTTGTCTAATTGAAATACAGCGTGTAATGTGTTCTCCAAGCATTGTGACCTTTCTGTAGCCCCTGCCTCTTGGTAGAGATGTGGAACTGGGCTCTGAGCAGAAAGCAGCTACATCCTGGCTGCAGTCTTGTGCTGCTGCCAGGCGCTCCTTGTGGTGCCAACCTCAGGTTAGCACGCCACTGCCTCCGGGTGGACTTTAGATCAACCCCTCGTACTTGACTCGAAGAGCTGCCTTTGGCTGCACGAGTGTCCATAGCACCTGCTTCACGCTTCCTGCTCCAAGTGTTCCTCTCCCAGTGTCCCAGTGGATCACACACGAGCCACATGACAATCTCATGAAGCAGGAAACATGACAAACAGCTGATGCCTTGAGCCCCTGTGTGTCCCTCTCACCCCTAGCTCCTATCCCGGACCCTTGCTTGGTCAGCACTTATGTGGTTCTGGGTGTTAGTAGTTTGAATAGCAGCCCCAGGGAGACCCTCTGTATTTTCTGAAAATGCTGAGAACATAACTGGTGATTCCTGACTGTAGACTGTGAGGGATGCTGGCCTGTGATGTGCAGGAGACTAATCTCTTCTCTTCTCTTTTCAGTTGACTGAATTGAACACCTTCTTCCTGAAGCATATCTTTGTGTTCCAAGCCAGTCATCCATTAAGCTGGTGTAGAATTCTTTTCATTGGGTGCATCACGGCTCCCACAGTGAGGTAATTCTGGCTGTTGTTTGAAGATGCTAACCTGCTCTGTCTCCGGCCTAGCATAGGGAAGTCACATCAACTAGGTTTTCCGTGAAAATGCCTTTCCAAAGAGTTAAACACCCAGAGTATGAAGTAAATGTTTTGCCCTCAGACCTCAGTACATTTTCTGGGGTCTTAAAAAAAAAGAAAATATTGAATAATCAATACCACACCAATAATGCTGTTCATTATTTCAGATCCTTTCACAGTCTTTCACCAGTGATCTTTTTTTCTCCTTTTGTGGCCTGTTAAAAAAAATTAGTAGCGGTGACACTGAGGTTTCTTAAAATGAGATTATTGGAAAGTACACAAGTTCTTATAGTAGAATTGAAGTTGTAAATGACATTATTTTCAGAACGAGACTGTTAGCTTTTTTAGATCCTATTAAACTGTTGTCCTTCTTGTCCTCCAGGACAACTGTGGTACATGGGGAGGGTGTCCTGTATTCACAGAGGGCCTGGAGGGAGGTGTCACTCACTGACTGTCCCTCGCGGACACTGAGTAACCCAATGCAGTTCAAAGCCAAACATTTTCATGTGTTTCATTTTTCCTATTTAGAAGTGGCATTTGGATTTTATAACTTACGGAGAGTAGTGGCCTTGATCAGTAGCCACACCAAAGATCTTTCAGAGATATAAATGTAAACTAAGCATTTAAAAGAGTTGGCTTTTCAGAAACAGTAGGGTTACTGGGGTCATTTTTAATATGCGCACAAGCTATCCAAGTAGAGGGGTTCACTTCCCAGCCAGGATCTCTTCTTAACCACCCCCCCAAAAAATTGTATGTCCACATCTGGCATTGAACAAACCAGGTAAGACATGTCTGAGTCCTGTGGAATTAAAGCCACAGTGTCCATTTCTCCTTTTTATTATGAACCAAACAGGACAGTGACAGTGTCCCTGTATAACTTGGTAGGCTAGTGGCCTGCTGAAGTCCTTAATCTCATAAATGCGGTTTCTCCTTGGTGGTTTGGAGCCCTGTACTCCCCTACTTAAAACAATTTAATTGGAGACTTCACAGTTGTTTTCAGGAAGATTAGGAGCTATTCTTATATAAAATTAGGAACAATCAACAAAGCCAGTGAGAGGAGAAAGAAATCTCTGCTTATAAAGCAAAATAGCACTGCACACCTGATTTGCTGTGAAATTCCACTAGTGTTAACATTCCAAAACTAGAGACTTAAAAATTCAAAGTTTTGTACTTTTGAGAGCACCTCAAAATTTTTGCCAAACCACAATTTCCGTTTATTTCTTTAAAAATAAACAGACAAACCCCTTTCTCTGCTCTGTCACTGCCTGATGTAGTCCTCATCCAAGTGGGCGCGTCTGTAGTGCGTTGTGACACAGTGCTCTAGAGGATTGTGGAGCCACTGTCCACTTAGCAGAGGCCAAGACCTCCTAGGAGAGGCACCTCTGTCGGCTTCCAGACAAATTGTATGCACCACGTCGCCCTTTCCTTCCCGTTTCATTAGACTGTGTGACTCTTCTTTGAGAGGACTTTGAGCAAACATTCTTTAATTTGATAATATAAAATCCAATAGAGGGGGCATGTTGCAAGTAGAAGAATGCTGCTGAACTGCTAAAAGCAGATTGGGTCACAGATGTTGAGTGAAAGGAAAATCTACATTCTTCACAACTAGAATTCACTGGGGTCTTCGGAGTAGAGAGGTGGCATTTCATGTATAAGCTTTAGGTATCTGAAGTTCAATGCACAAGTGTTTTTTTTCCACTCACACTTTTAGTTTAGTTTATTACGCATGTGTGTTGTACATGTTTACATTCCTTGTGAGGAGTTGGTATGTGTACATAACACATCTTAATTCCTTTTTCATCCCCTTTCCTTCCCTACTTCCCCACATAATGCAAAATTCTGTGTGCATGTCTTGTGTGCCTTTACTGTAACTTTCATCAAATCCTTCAGGGCATCTGTCACCCCAAAACAATGACAAGCTGATTTAGATGCTGCCTCTAAAGGGGTGGATTGCGTTTCAGGGCTGCTTATGGGAATCCAAGCCATATAGTCCTAGTCAGCAGCCACTTAGTACGTGTAGCTGCTAAGCGCTAGAAATGTGGCCATTTCCCATGGAAATGTGCCATGGGGCCAAGAACTACCACATGTCACAGAGTTAGTACAAGCGATGTCGCTCCACTGTAACATTTTAATGTCAGTTTAAATATTGGTTTAAATAACATAGCTTTCTACAATGAATTTTATGTGTCCTCTTGAATGTGGAGAACTGGAAAATTTAAAGGGCATCTGTGGCTCATAGTTTGATTGCTCTGAGCATTTCAGCATTCAGAGTCCCCGGCATTCAGTGATAGCGAGGTGCAGCTAGGGTTCCAGTCCAGTTTCCGAGGGCCAGACATATTTCCAGTTCTTGGCCAGTCGCGATCAGAAACCTTTGTCCTAAGAGTGCCAGAGAGGGCAGCAAGTGAGCCGCAGAGCTGACTCTGGAATCGCCTCCTCAGAGAGAGGCTGCCTCGGCCCCCTGCACTGCTTCGGCTCTGGCTGTAGGAGTCTCGCTGCACCAGGACCACCTTCGCTAACAGCATGGTTGTTGAAACGATGCTCCCCTCCCTCCAGCCTAACCCGCGTTCTGAGTCTGTCCCAGGAATGTTTGACTAGCCCTTTATTTCATTTTCTTGAGTAGAGCATGTGAAGAAAGGCAGGACACTTTTTTCATTCTGTCAAAGTGACTTCATGATGTGTTGACTTATTAGTTTCTCAGAAGCTCTCTGTGAATTCTAACTTTGTCAACTTTGTTTTTTCAGGCAGTACTATGCTTACCTCACCGACACACAGTGCAAACGTGTGGGGACACAGTGCTGGGTGTTTGGGTGAGTATCTTACCACGGAGGTTTCAAAGCCATTCGAGCTCCTGAGTGTCTTCGGGTGTTTCTTGACCCTGTGTTAGGTGCCTTTCAGAGTAATCCCCCATGAAAGCAGGTGAACAGGGTCTGCTCTTATTTTTATTGATATCCAGTAAGTCCCTGGCTTACGAACATTCAGGTTATAAACTTTCATAGATGTACTGTGTAAGACTCACTTTGTCAGCTTGCAGACTAATCCAACTTACAATTCTCCCAGAGTGGAACTCATTTGTAAGTCAGGAACTTACTGGATATCACTCATTTTTAACATTTACTTCCCTGATTTAACTTAAATTGGAGAAACTGACAAATTATAGAGGGTGCAGAAACTGTTCTCTTTAAGAGAAAGTATTAGGAAGTCAACGAGAAGATATTTCCCGCCTAGAACTCAGAGATCTGGTCATATGTAATAAATCAGAGAATGGCTCAGCTGCACTTCCTCTGTTGAGCTTGGGACGCGACTGTGTTGTGGGCTGACCCACACGTGATTTCACTGTGGCATCAGAAAGGCCCCTTAGAACAGCTGTGTACAATTTTTTTCAAAGAATTAGCACAACCACATGGTTACAATTTATTGTTTTGTTGCAGATACAAATGCTCTATCTTAGCTTAATATTATTTAACTGATGTGGGATCATAGACTATCTAGTTTAACACCCCTCCAGCACCCCCGTTAAATGTATGCCCCCCCCTTTGGTATTTCAGGTAAGTCATTCTTCCCACTTCAACACCAACAGTTTACCATCTCATTTAGTAAAGGAAGTTCCAGAGGTGTCTAGCAAATCTGTACCAGAAGTTTGGTTCCTGAAGTAGTGTAGATTCAAGACCTCATCTAGGTTCTAAATTGAGTGTGACAGCATAAAGACAATTTCAGGAAAACCTATAACAGAAAAGAAATGACTACTTACACAGGGTTTTAAACAGAACAGCCTTTTTCCAATTAAAAAGTGATGCAAAGTAGGCATGGTCATGCCCACCTGGAATCCCAGCACTCGAGAGGCTGAGGTAGGAAGATGTCCCTGAATTCAAGGCCAGTTTGGGATACATAGTGAGTTCAAGGGCAGCCTAAACTACATAGTATGACTGTCTCAAAAAACAAACAAAAAAAGATGCACACACATGGATAAAACTTCAGGAAAGAATGTAGAAGAAACTAAAGATCACCCAAAGAAGTCAGCTCCTCAGAGATAATGGCCAGAAGTTTTATTTTTTCAAAACATTTTTCTTTGTGTGTGTATGTGTGTGCATGTGTGAGTTCTTGTTCCAAATTCTGAGGAGTTATTGTGTTAGCTTTTTTCCCCTGGGACACAATACCCAACACCCACAATTTAAAGGAGAAGATGTTTAATCTGGCTCACAGTTTTCAAAGGATTCAGTCCACAGTCACCTGGTTCCAAGGCAGTAACATCCATGATGGAAGGGCATGGTGGAGCAAAGCTGCCTAGTTCATGGTGGTCAGGAAACAGAGGAGGAAATATCATCAGAGAGGAGGAGGCCAACACCATATGTAGTACCCAAAAGTGACACCTCCAAGACCCACCCAGACACCCCCAGGAGTGTGCTTCACCAGTCTCCTGGGTGGCTCCCAAACCAAACAATTTGACAGAGTCAGGCTTAACTGTCAGTCACATTACCTAAAATTTTAAAGGATAAAAAATGTTGATACTCAAGTTAGATTTAGGCAAGTCCCTCCCACGCACAGGAGACAAGGGGCCATTGTCATTTGTTTCTCCTAAAATCTGTGGTATAAGCCTATTTCCTACCCTAGTGGCTGCAGCTTTAAGAGTGATAAGGTGGATTAGGTGTCCTTTGTTTATTGATGTGTGGCAAGAGGGAGAATTCACATATCTTTGAGATTTCTGATGGGCTGGGCAGAGGAGGCCCCCACTTCATAGGTGAGGTGTCCTAGAAGGATGGCCGGTTGGGGGCCCTTCCTCTTCATGTGTTGTGTAAGGCAGAAGTAATCTCTGGCAGCTGAGTTCTTCTCTCTCAGTTACATGATCCTTCCACATGCATTTTCCCCTTCATGTTTAAAAGTCCCTGGCAAGGACTCAGCCTACAGAGCTTTATTGATTGACCTGTGGAGGACTAGGAGACAAGGGTCAGTGAGAGGGGTAGTGGTGGGACACAGCGGCTTCTAACTGGGCAGCCACTGTCGCCATAGTGGGAGGAACAGCACAGGTGAAGGGCCTAGAGTGGCACACAGCTCTGTGAAGGAAAGTCATGCCTTGTTGGGCAGTGATTAAAAGAAACACAGAAGGTAGATACTGGTTCTTTGGTTTGTCTTCTGAGAATCTGGACCTCCTAGAACAGTGATGCCAAGATTAATGAATCTTGGGAGAACCAGCGGGCCATGCTGACAGAGAACAAATCCCTCTTCATAAATCACACGGGGACCAGCTTGTGTGCTTGATCTCGGGCAGGGCCACCCTCTGAGAGGCTGAACATGTCAGCCACGCTGGGAGCATGCAACAGCAGCTGGACCTTCAGGCACGTCCCTTTGCGGCTCCCCCACTTCTTATCTGCCCCATCCCTCCCTGTTGCTCTCATTGTCTTTCCTCTCCCATCAAAACAAAACACTTACATGTCTGATTTCCTTTAATAAATGGCAGCTGCTTTAGGGTTTCTTTTACTATGTTAGGAGTGGTCCCAAGCTTTAGCCAAGGGTGGCCATAGGAGAGCAGTAGAAGGGCCCTATATATAGTGACAGTTTGTCTTCTGAGTGGTGGGAGGGAGTAGGACAAAGACCAGACAGCCACCCAGCTGAGGATTCATTCCCACCACTCCACATCTTTTTCTCCTGATGGGGCACTTTCACTTCTAAAAATATTACACCCCACAAACGTTTGTATGAATTACTTAACTAAATATGGACTTAACCATGTCCATAGTTGAAATGTAGGTCTGAGCTGTTAAACCTTTTATACTAAGTTGCCCAGGCTGGGCTAGAACTTGCAGTCCTGCCTCAGCCTCCCAGATTATAGGCATGCACCACTAGCTCGTCCTTTCCTGTTTTTAACACACTACATCCAGCTGGGAAATAGAAACCCTACCAGAGAGAAAGCAGTGGTGTGGACAAGTTAGCCTCTCTATCAGAAAGTCATATGTCCCTTCAGCTGTGTGAGAGTTGGGGGGCCAGGCTGATGTGAACAGGTACCCTAGACACATAGTGTATTTGTCTTTTTCCCCTTGATTATAATTGTCTATGCCTTAAAAAGAGGGTATTAGTCTTGTTAAGAGAGAAATGTTTTGTCACCTGATCCTGGAAAGTGGCTAGGATAGAGGGAGAAGATATGGCCTTCGGGGAGAGAATGCAGCCTTCCAGGAGGACGGGAGGACCGGTCCCACTGGCTGTCAGAGCTGCCTGCCCCAGCACCTCCCAGCACCATCCCACCCACTACTGCCTCTGCCCTGCTGTTGCCTCCGCCCTGCCGCTCCATGCAGTGGCGCATCCTTTCCTTCCAAGTCCGCCATGCACTGTGCCTCTACGGCAGCCCTGAGCGCTTGCACCTCTGCAGCTTCCGGCCAGGTTCCCTCATGTAGCACCTTCCTCATCGCCATCCTCTTCAGACCGTTCATCCTATCTTTCTTTCTGCTGCTCTCTACTCCTTGGCTCCACAACACCCCCAGTGACATCTCAAGGCCTCTGCCAGTGTCACACAGACTGTTTTAGCAGCAGATTCCCTTCCCTCCAGCGACATCCTGTCCCAACCCCCAGTAGATAGGTAAACAGTGGGGCAACAGCAGGCTGCTCTGTTGCCTCCCTCTGGCCCCAGGGTTCTCTGACAGTCAGAAGTACGGAAGCGCAGCTCTCACTGCCTCCAAAAGGTGCCTCGGCTCACCCTGTGAGGACCAGCAGCACACTCCTGAGCTTCAGGGACACTGCCTGGCTTCCCGTGCAGCGGTGTGGAGGCTGGACTTCATGGAGGCACACCCTGTTTCCACTTTTGGAGGCTGCTCCTGCCTGGCCAGAGCGTGGCTCACCCACCCTCCGCACAGACTTTGAGGGTTCACTGAGACTCAGGCAGGCAGCACTGTGGCCATGGCGTTGCTGTGGCATCCTCAGAGCCCAAAGGCAGGCTTTGCTCGCAAACCGAACGCCATTCCTTTGCGGTACAGGGTTGGCTGTGCACCCCGCTCTCACACAGACCTTTCGGGGTGCAGTTCCTGTCGTGACCCTGCCTGCAGTCTTGATCCACTTGCTGAAGAGCCCCCCACCCTTGGCTCTGTTCACAGCATCTTTTTTCCGTGCTGTGGAGTTGGCTGCAGAAAGGCGGAGTGAGGGTGCAGGTCGGCAGACCGTCCGGGGGGGGTCTCCAGTGCCGGCTGAACAGCCCTCGGACAGCCCGGTGTTTCTTTGCCTTTCACCCCTGCTCACTGAGATAAGGATAGGGTGGCATCAAAGCGAGAGGGGTGCCAGCTGCCCTCCACCGAGTGAGTTTGGTCACTTCAGCAGCCTGGGAAAGACCACGGAATTTTCAGTTTGAGCTGAGTAGAGGGCCGTGGTGCAGAGCTGTGCACAGGGTGGTGGGAGGTGGGCAGACTCTCAGCTGGCAGGTCCAGTGCAGCCTCCCATGCGCCAGGCCTTGGGCCCCAGCTGGGACAAGCTGCCCTCTTGAGTTGTGTTGTTGGCCAGCACCCCCTCTAGTGGCTGGCGGAGCTGGCCGGTGGCTAATGGACTCTCTGTGGTTGTTGGGTTTCAGTGCACCCCATTCCCACTGCTTCTCTCCACTGCAATGGCTCCTGCCCAGTAGCTCCTGTCCTGTCTCGCCTTCTCATAGCAGTTTTGTTTGTCCAGAATGATCCTGTTAACATGTAAATCCTGTTGTGCTGAAACCAGAGCACCAAACCCTCTACAGGTCTCCCTCAGTACAAGCCAAGCCCTGGGGTGGCCCTCCTGACCCAGATCCCTCGCCTCCAGCTCAGCGCCTCCCACTCATTCCTGGCCCCAGCCTGAGACCCTTCACACCCAGTCACCCGCAGCTGGCTCCCTTATGTGCTGGTCTTGCTCAGCTGTCACCACCCACCCCTCCCTGGGCAGTGTCCACATGTGCGGGTGACAGCCTAGCTGAGGCTCCTCGTCACCGAGCAGCAGGTCAGAGCCTAAGGTTGCTGCCTCAGAAATTCAGATTTTAGAGGAAACTTCAGGTGGTTGTGAGGTCGGTTGAGTGAGTCTTGATCAGTTTCAAATGAAATAGAATAGAAACATACCAGAGTAAGGTTTCAAAGAACAAAATTACAGTCTAGTTAAAGGTCTTAGTTGGCTTTATTTTCAATTCTGGAATCAGACACCACTTCGTTCTGTAGAATAGAATAAGCGTTCCACTGAGCTAAGCAGAGGAGGTTGGTTTTACAGACAGAAAGGGGCAGAAGAAATCTAAGAAAAGAAAGTGGCTTGGTCATTTTAAAGTTACTTTCCTTGTCAGGCTGAGATAGAGTAATAGAAAAATAACTAATTGGTTAACTTCAGGTTACTTCAGGTTACCTTTTTTGTGTAAGGTGAAGGCAGAGGAAGCTCTGTCGTCATGCCACCTGAACCTGTCCTGTTGGGGAAATTTTGCTGTTATCGCTCTAATCCTGATTTCTCAAGTCACAAGAACAGCCTGGTGGTTGATGTGGAGCTTTAGTGTGAGTGACTCCATTTTGATTTTTAGCCAGGTCTCTTGGGGCCTGAGACAGAAGCTTAGTAAAAACAATGGCTTCCCATAGTTTATATATTTAATAAAGGATATCAATTGTTTTGCGAAGGTTTTGTTTCGGGGGGGTTATGTGTGTATACTGGGTCACAGTGGAAATTATAGTTCTTGCCAGTTCTAGTCTGATGGTCACCAAGCTCTTTTTTTGAAGATAGGGTCTCACTATGTAGTTCAGGCTGGCCTTGAACTAGCTTATGTAGCCCAGGCTGGCCTCAAACTCATGGCGATCCTTCTGCCTCAGCCTCCCGAGTGCTGGGATTACAAGCTTGTGCCACCACACCGGCATGGTCACCACGCTTTCTGAAAAGGGACCCAAATCTAGTTGAATGTCCAGAAATCTTTCCTAAGAAGCTCAGGACAGTCTGCCCAGCGTGAGAGTAGATAGCCATGCTGTGTCCTACACCCAGTACCTCATCGTGGGAACTCGACAGGACGCCCAGCCACAGAGTGACTTTCCCACCACTGCCTGCTTCAGTCGGAGTCTAGTCAGGCTCCTGTATGTACCCTTCAGCTAAAGCAGTGCTTTCCCACACGTCACGGGCTTTGTTGGAGAACAAAGGGACAGTGGTCTTTAAAGATTCGGGGCCAGTGAGATGGCTCAGCGGCGTAAGCGCCTGCCCGGCAAGCACAAGGGCCCGAGTTCGACTCCCGGATCCCACATACGGAAAAGGGGCCGGTGATATCGCTCAGCGGCACGGGTGCCTGTTGGCGCGCGAGGTCCTGAGGTCGACCCCTGGTACCCACAAAAAGAAAAAAAGATTCAAGCCACCTATTTTTAAACCTTGTTTAGTTGGGTCTGAGGGAAAAGATAGTCCCAAGTCTCAAAAATAACATCGAGCGGACTTCTGGTGATTTTCCCACTTTGCCAGAGCGGTTCCAGTTCCAGGCATGCAGTTGCTCAGAACCAGCCGTACTTCTAGTGATAGCAGTGGCTCTTGTGTCTGCCAGTGGGCAGGGCACCCACGTGGGCCCACTCACCTTTTAGAGAATTCCTGTGTGAGCCTGACAGCCCCTGTCTGTCCAGGTTCCATCTCAAGCAAGGACACTAAAAGTGGAGTTGTCTGAAATCTATTCTTTGGTCATTGCTGGGAGCTCATGGCCAAACGATAACACTCACTCGGCCATTCTTACCTTCAGCCTCTGAACCTTAACAAAGACCTAATGCCATTCATGTTTTAATTAAAGGCAAAAACATGAAGGTAGGGATATTAAGGTTTTTGCATTTAGCAAAACTGCTTACAGATGAAGAAGGATAAAAAGTTATTATTGTCAGTAAAAAAACAAGGATGTTTAGCCAGACATAGTGGCGCATGCCTGTGATCCCAGCACGCCGGAAGGTAGAGGCAGGAAGATCCCAAGTTCAAGCCCAGTGCAAGGGCCTATCTCAAAATAAGAAAAAGAGCTGGGGGTATAGACCAGAAGCCCCAGTAGCTAGAGTGTGTTGTGACCCAAGCAGCGAGCCACCACGTGAAGTCAGTGGCTCCCTGTGCCTGAGAGTGCCTTGTGGTGGCATCTGAGGGTCCACCCTTGTGGTAAGAGAGGTTTTGAGTTACTTGATTCCAGGAGCTTCCAGCCTTTCACATCTGTGGGTCAAAATTTTGAGAGGAAGGAAGAAGAAAAAAAACACTGTTTCTAAAGAAAATGCAGGCGTCTAGAACAGCATTATTTTGTAGGGTACCTGCTACCAGTGTCTGGGGCAGGAACCTTGTGACTGTTTAACTTTTTGATTCAGACATGCATATTTCTGATAATGCATATGCTCTAATAAGACGGAGTAATTAATAGTTAACCTCTTGTTCTCTCTTAGGGCCATCGGTTTCCTGGAAGCCATTGTTTGCATAAAATTTGGACAAGATCTCTTCTCTAAGACCCAGATACTCTACGTTGTGCTTTGGCTTCTTTGCGTGGTAAGTCATAATTTTTACTCAAAAATGTTAGCTGAACTCCTGTGATGTCTCCTAAAAGAGCAGAAAGCAAAATAATTCACGCTTGTGCACCGAGTTTCCTTAGATGTGCACAGAAAGATGTTCCTGCCACCACCCAAGATCGCTGTCAGTCTGCAGTTCAAGAACAACACGCAGATGGCCACGCAGCATCTGACCCGGGTCACCTTGACAGGTGGCAGAGGCAGGTGCGCACCACGCACTTATGTCACCTACAGAATTTGTCTACACATGCTGAGCCTTTAAGGACAGCCGTAAAGGGATAAGGACAAGTACAGTGTCCCTTCCTTCATCTCATTGTCATACCTTTTTTTTTTTTTTTTTTTTTTTGCAGTGTGGAGATTGAACCCAGGGCCTCACACTGAGCTACATCCTCAGCCCTTCTTTTATTTTGAGCCCAATCTCACTAAATTACTGAGTTGCCTAGTCTCGGCTTGAACTTGCAGTCCTCTTGCCTCAGCCTCCCAGAGTGCTGGGATTACAGGCGAGCAACACCATGCCTGGCACCTTTTACATTTTAACACACATGTTACCGTACATGGGTTTATATACAAAATGATGTTGATACGCAGTGTGAGGTGTTTTTGAAGGTAGATTATGGGATTTTGGTCCTGTGGGCTTATTTGCTGACCTCAGCCTGGGTGAGCCAAGTTTCTGCAGCAGGGACTGGGCTCAAGGCTCCAGCCTCATCGTCCCCACCCTTTTCCTTCACCCTTACAATGACGCCAGGTCTTCCTGGCATGGGCATTATGTGACCGTTCTTAATTGATTTGTAGTTACTGTTTGAGACAAAATTCTTATCTCATATTTAAGCTTAAGATTCTTTATTTTAGTTGGTCTATAAAATTAGTGTTTTTTTTATGATCAAGGAATATTTCAAATATATTGGCAAGTAGGGAGATCAGGTGACCCCTCTGTACCTGTGATCCAGTTTTAACAATGATCAGGCCACAGCCAGTCTTATTTCCTTTATCCTTACTCACTATCCCCATCCCAAAATATATATTTTTTTTTTTTTATGTGGGTACCGGGCACCGAACTCAGGACCTCGTGCTTGCCAGGCAGGCACTTGTGCCGCTGAGCTATCTCACCAGCCCCAAAAATATTTCAAAGCAGATCTACCTTTAATATTTTAGAATGTATCTGCAAGAAGACAAGAATGCTTTTTCTTTTTCTCTTTTTTTTTTTGCTTAATGCACCTACCATTCCATTATCACATCTCAAAAAGAATTAATACTAATTAATATTATCAAATATTTAATCAATTTTGAAATTACTGATTTTCCCTTAGAGTTCATAAGTTTATGAATTCATAGTTTATGAATTTATTAGAGTCACCAGGCCACACATCCTGAGTAGTTGGCGCTTTTTGTGTTTCCTTTGTCTTATAGGTTTTCCCTCCGTCTCTTAGCTCTCTGTCTTCCCTTGTAGCCTCTGTGTGAAGAAACCAGTTCTTTGTCCTGTGGATTTTTTCACAATCTGGGTTTTATTGATTTCAGTGTGTCCTGGAATTGAGCATATTTGTCTGCCCCTGTATTTCCTATAAATAGTCGTTGGATCTAGATGCATAATCAGATTCAGGTCCTTTGTGGCCAGACTAGAATTTGTATTTTTAAAGTTGTTTTCTGTGCTGTTCCTGGTGTCTATTTTTAGGGTTGTTAGAAATCCTCCCTATTCCAGGGCACCGTGAGCCCTGGTTTCTTCTAGGGCGGGGAACAGTGATCTCGTTTGTAATTAAAGCATGGATTTACAGCTCACATGCATGTCCTGTCCTCGTAAGACAGATGTGAGGAGTCCCTTGGAGCGTGGAGATTTTCCCTGCTCTCTTTGGATTTCTCCCTGGCATGGTGGCTCGGTCTGGACTGGACTGTGGCCTGACTGCATGGGCAGAGGTGGCTGCTGTCCTCGCCTGGCACCAGAGAGCCATGAGGCCCACAGAGGGCGAGGCTGGCGGGACCCTGGGACGTGACAGAGGACCTTCCTCACCTCAGGGCGTTGCGGGCCTCCTGGCTGCATGCGGTGCATAATTCTACGCCCGACCCCAGGGCCAGGGAGTTTATTTTGTTTATGTCTGCCTCCTCAGTGTGGCGCTTCTTGTTCTGGAGGAGAAGGTTTCAGTCATCCTTTCCCCCACTTTGAGCGCAGGGCTGTGTGCATAGGAGACACTCGGCAGATGTGGCGAGTGAGTAGCGGGCTGAGTTAGAGAGGCAGGACTAGGAGCCGTCCAGGCGGCTGAGAGGCCCCTTGTAGGAAGCCATGAGGTGGTGACAGGGCCCTGCAGCTCAGGAGCATGATGGCCTGTGTAGCGAGCAAGAGTGAAGGGCGCAAGTTCAAGGACAGGAAGAGCTGCTCGCATGGCTGCCGTTGAAGCCCAAAGGTTTGCAAGGAAAAAAACGTGAGGTCTGATCTGTGTCCCAGAGAAACACATGCAGGGTGGGGGGGCTGGGAGAAAGAGGGGTGGGGCCAGGGTGGAGTCACAGGGTGTTGTGGGGTTCTAGGGATGAGTGGCTGAGGTGGGACCAAGGCAGACATTGAAGAGCAGAGCAAGGACGGGGTTTGAGTTACTTAAAATACCTGAGGTCATCAGTTTATAAAGAGAACGGGTTATTCTGGCTCACAGTGGGATGTTGCAGTCCGTGGTCATTTGTCCCTGTGGCTTTTGGGCCTGGGGTGAATCAGCATGTCATGGCCGGAGCCTGTGGTAGGTCAAAGTCTGATCACCAGGAAAAAAAGGGACTAATCCAGGAAGACCTCCCACTAGGTCCCCCATCTTTTTTTGTGTGTGTGTGTGAATAATACTAGAAATTATGGCCAGAGCCTTCACACTGAGCTACATCCTAAGCACACTTTTTTTTTTTATGTGGGTACCGGGAGTTGAACTCAGGACCTCGCACTTGCTAGCAGGCACTTGTGCTGCTGAGCGATACCACCGGCCCTTTTTCCTTTATGTGGGTACCGGGAGTCAAACTCAGGACCTCGTGCTTGCCAGGCAGGCGCTTGCACTGCTGAGCCATATCATCGGCCCACATATTTATTTTTAAGACAGGATCTCCTTAAGTTTCCCAGGCTTCACTCAAACTTGAGATCCTCCTGCCTCAGCCTCCCAGAGGACTGGGATTACGGGCGTACACTGTGCCCTATTCTAGGCCCTGCTCTTAAGGGTTCTGCCACCTCCCAGCAGTTGCCAAGCTGGGACCTAAGCTTGTAACACACAGGCCTGGGGGTGGAGGGTCTTCAAGATCCAAACTATAGTGGTCCCTCTTGCGCATTCAGCAGTGAAGAATGGAAACAAGATCCTGGCCTCCCACCGGCTCAGTCCGAGATGAATGTGGAAGAGAGGTCCTCTGGCACGTTAACAGGGTCATCTGCTCAAGCACCACAAATTTCAGTGCTCACTGCTGCCCCAAGGAAGCCAAGCCGGGTTTTGCAGGGTAGTGGCCCCAACACGTGGGGTCTCGGACTACCCAGCTGTTCTCCTCCCACCACCTCTCTTAAACAGTCAGTAGGATAGCTGTCACAAGCCTGCGTGCGCCTTGGTGTGATTACAAACCCATAAATTATAAGCTTTTGTCTCCAGGGACTACGATAAAGGTGGGCCTCTTATACCCAGGTGGAGTGGTAGACGTGGCAGCCACAGCGGGCCCTTTGTGCGGCAGGCACAATGATAAGCACCTGTCCCTAACTACACACCGTGCTGGTGTTTGCCTGGCCCCTCTGCGAAGCCAGCTGTTTGGTGCTAGAGGGAGTCCCACTGCTGCTAGCCTGCTGTCTTCCCATGCCTGGAGCTGGCAAGGGACGAGCCCTTCGCGCCTGCCCTCTGGTGGCCAGAAGTTGTGATGAGAGGCTAGTGGGGCGATCTGCTGCCCACAGCCAGGCCTGGTTTAGGCAGGGAACATCTGTCTGTCTGTCTGTCTGTCTGTCACACACGCACACACACGTGAAGCCCAGGACAACCTGTTACTCTCTTTTTAAAGCACCTAACATACCTAGGCTTACAGACTGCATATCTTCTCTGTTTTTTGCCACTAATAATAATGCTGGGGTCTATACGAAATCTGGACAAGTATTCAAATATGCTAAAGGTTAGAAGTCATTTTCACTTTATAATTTTTATATATAATTTTAATATATGTAATTTTTGGTGTTATATATGTGTGTGTGTGTGTGTGTGTGTGTGTTTTGGATGGGTGAACACGAGCCTCTTTTTAAAAAAAAAAAGAAAAGAAAATCCTAATCTGTAATGTGTGTTAGTTTGCCTGTAGATTTAATATAAAATAAACTAGTGGTTATGTTTCTCCTGTGTCAGGAAGGCCAGCTGGAACACTGGGACTCCTTTCTCTTTTGGAACTTAAAGGAGACTGTATTAACCAAGCCGGGTGGCAGCACACACCTGTAATCCCAGAACTCTGGAAGGCTGAGGCAGGAGGATTGAGCCCAGATGAGCAACTTAGGGATTTAGTGAGACCCTGTTTTAAAATGGAGTGCTAGGGCCAGTGAGATGGCTCAGCGGCATAAGCGCCTGCCTGGCAAGCGCAAGGGCCCGAGTTCGACTCCCTGAACCCACATATGAAAAAAGGGCCGGTGATATCACTCCACGGCACGGGCACACGCTGGCGCACAATGTCCTGCGGTCGACCCCCGGTACCCACAAAAAAATAAATAAATAAAATAAAATGAAGTGCTGAGGATGCAGCTCAATATGAAGGCTGAGGGTTCAATCTCCAGTACTGAGGGGGAGGGGGAGAGAGATGGGGGGTTGGAGAGACTGCACCCAGCAGACACTTAGCAGACGTTACGGACTTAAAGGAGCTGGCCCAGAGCTGGACCTGCGCTGCAGCGCTGAGAATTCCCAGCCCTACCTCCCCTTCCTGTCTCCGCCCCGTGTACCTGGCTCTGCAGTGTGAACACGACTAGCATTGGCTGTTCCCATGATGCTTTTCTTTCTCTGGGATGGACGAGTTGGATGGGTAGATAGAGGTCTAAAGATGCGTAAACTTAAAATCAGTATTTGTTTATAACAGTAGCCATCCCCAAAACTAAGATCCAGGATGTTGAGAGACCTTTGTTCTGGGTCCAGTTTTGCCACACACCCACTGTGCATCCCTAGAAGCCCCCTTAGCTCTCTGAGGCTTCAGCCTCTGCCTTAACAGGCAGGTGGAACCTTTTACATGATGTTAGGATTCTTGGGAAGAGCTAAAAGTATTCCCTCAAGAAGAGAAGTTCCCTCATAGGGGAAGGAGATCAAGAAATGGAGGGAAAGGGGAGGGAGGGAAGGGGCAAGGGGTGAACAGAAGGAACTGGGATGTGTTATGTACATGTACCAACTCTACACAGGGATTGTAAACATTATGTGCTATGCATATGTGCTAATAAACTAAAGTTTTAAAAAATAAGAAATAAAGAAAAGAGAAGGTCCCATTGTGATTTCACTGCTGTTCCCATGGTTGGGGTTAGGTGGCAGATGATGACAAGTGCAGAGGTGGCCACAGGGGACACAGCACTCGGAGTGCCAGGACAGCCTGGCATGAAGGTTCCCAAGGCCCTGGATGCTGCAGGGCAGAGTGTCGTTTGTCCTGTTTTAGTTTGGTCGATTTATGTGCAGCTTAGAAGGAGGGACCTGCTGATGCGCCATCCTCTCTCTCCTCTCTTCCTCCGTCCTTTGCTACTGTCTAGGCAGCCATACTTTCTCAAACTATGAATGTCTTGAGACCTTTGGAGGTTCTGAATTCTCACACAGTTGTCCTGGGCACCGGGGGTGGGATTGCTTGCAGGACTGCCCGGGATGCCCTGATCCACCGATGTTCCAGGCCCTCCCATAAAATAGCGCAGTGTTTGCCCGTAACCTACACATTCTCCTGGGTCCTGCAGATCACCTCTAGGTTGCTTATAATGCCCGATGCAATGTAAATGCTGTGCAAATCATTGCCAGACTGAATTTTCAGGGAATGACAGTGAGGGGGATGGTCTGTACATGTTTGACACAGACATAAGTTTTTAAAAAGAGGTTTTGATCCATGGTTGGTTGGATCGCAGACATGGAACCCATGGGTGCAGCAGGTTGGCAGCACATCCTATGCTGGATGTGAAACTTATTGTTTAGGGTGCAGTGCAGGCTAGGCGGACAGGGCAAGATGGAGACAGGTGTCACCTCTGCCTGTGCTCTGGGGACCAGGGCGTGCCTTCCTCCCTCCGTCCACTCAGGGCTTTACAAAGCTTTTGTTTCCTCTTTATTTTCCTACCTGCTTAAACAAGAAAAACAAAAGAAACAAGAACTGGGGTCAGAGTGGGGCTGCTGACACTAAAAAGCCATGACAAGCAAGGGTAGCACTGTCTTGCGGAGCTCTGCCAGGACATGGGGTATCTGTCCCCTGTGCCCTCAGGGACCACTGTGCCCCAGGTCGGGTGAAGCTTTCTTTCCCTTCAGAAATCCTCCCCTGCCAGTCCTCCTGACAGCCTCCACGATGGGGCAGAGATGGGGGCAGAGTGGGGAGGGTGGGCTGGGACAGGGAGCAACATAAAGACCCCCTGTGTCCTCTTCCACAGAACCTGCAGAGCTGCTAAGGAACCTCATTGCACAGTTCCCTCGTCAGAGGACGCTCTTGCATCCTGACAGTAGGGTCACAAGCAGTCACTGTGGTGTGCCCATAACCTCTCCAGTCACACGCTTTGGGTTTGCATCTCTAGGATACGTGGCAGAGAGGCACTGAGCCATCACCCGTGAATTCCATGGGAACCCGGAAGCTCTGAGAACTGGGGTGTTTCTGGGCATCATCATTTATCAAGTGGCTTTATGCATGTTTCTGTCTTCCAGGCCTTCACCACGTTCCTGTGCCTATACGGCATGGTTTGGTACGCAGAGCACTATGGTCACCGGGAAAAGGTACGAGACAGGCAGAGATGGCACCGTGTAAAATGCCTGCCTGGTGCAGGGAGGGCTCTTAGCCTGTAGGAGTCATTCTCAGTCACCTGCCTGCCATGCTTGTGGTCGGCCTGGTCAGCGGATCAGTACTCTTATCCCCCTTTTGGAAGGGTTTTAAATCTTAATTATGTTCTTTTAAAAAAAAGCAGGAAACCCCTGGACCCATCCTTGGAAGGCTGTCTTTATCCCTGGCTCTTCCTCTTTGCTCAGGCCTCTCCGTGTGTCCCAGCCCACTTGCCCGTCGGCAGACCTGCTCCCCTGCCCTCCTCTTAGAAGATGCCAGGCTCAGGGTAGAGAGTAGGTGTGAACAAGGCAGCGGTCCATCCACTGCAATGTTTTGACTAGAAATAGTGCTTTCATCTTTTATCCATACCTTTAGTTTCAGGAACTAAAGGTGCTTTCTGAAAGGTGGTTTCTATGTGGCCTAGGAACCCTGATTTTCTAGCTGAGGAACACAGGCACAAGGAGGGTTTGTCACTAAGGATGGTCTCAGCCTAAGGTCACTTTTTCTCCCTGCCACTCTTGCCAAGCTAGTCCCCCATGTCCCCTCCTGAGCCTGTCTCTCTCCTTAGACCTACTCAGAGTGTGAAGATGGCACCTACAGTCCAGACATCTCCTGGCATCACGGGAAAGGTACAAAAGGTATTGTCTTGTTCACTGTGCAAAACTGTACCCCCTGCCCCCTGTGCTCCCTGAGGAGATTTGGGATCAGTGTTTATCCTCTTGAGTGTTGAGGGTGAAGGCCTTGAAGGATCTCAGCCCTACTTGCCAAGCGTCTCCTGTCGCTTCCTGAGAGTTGCTCACAGAATCCACTTAGTCAAAGAGGCTCTATCTTTCCCAAGCAGGAAATATCAGGAGGCCTGCTCCTGTCATGCACCCTGACTGGAATTCACCCTCTTGGCTTTCACCATGAATGGAAAGGGTTAGAAAGAGTTGTGTACGAGGAGGAAAAGTCTTTCAGAAGAGGTGGATCTGTTTAATCACATTTATTCAGGAAGCAGAGCTCTGGAAGAGGAATTTCAATAGTGTAGTTAGGGGCCCCCTGTTGGCCTGTCTCCAGGGAACATTTTGGAAAGATCTAGGGCCACTTGACCATTTGAAAGAATTATAGACTTGTGGAATAATGACACCGAGGAGGTTCTACTGACCAGTAATTCCTCGCCAATTCTTATGTGCTGATGGGAGGTGTGGCTGAAGGTGGAAATTGTGGATATGGAACACTGGGCCCCCAGAGTTGCTTGGAGAAACCAGGGCCTATGGAGAAAGCAGCTATCCTGAGTTTTCTGGAGCCAGGCCTACTAGAGATCCCCTTTGGGAGACACTCGAGGGCATTCTGCTGAGTTGCTGGCCACTTGGTTGGGGGGAAGGCAGTTTCTCTGGGATCAAGGAGTCATTCAGCACCCCAGTGTGGAATACTGGCATAGGCATGCTGCCCCAGCTGCCATATTGAGAGCCATCCATCTCCTCACAGATCGATCCTGGCACTTCCATGTTTTCTGTTGAAAAGAATTAAGCAGTAGTAGAGAGATATTTATTATGTGGGGTAGTAAAAAAAGAAATAGTGAGGAAACAGAAGTCTTCAGGGTGCTGAAAGAATGTAAGACAGGCCAGTGAGATAGCTCAGCGGCATAAGCACCTGCCTGGCAAGCACGAGGTCCTGAGTTCGACTCCCGGAACCCACATAAAGGAAAAAAAGGGCCAGTGATATCACTCAGCGGCACAAGCGCTTGCTGGCAAGCACAAGGTCCTGAGGTCGACTCCCGGTACCCACATAAAAAAAAAAAAAAATTTAACAACAACAAAAAAAAAGAATGTAAGGGCCGGTGAGATGGCTCAGCGGCGTACGCGCCTGCCTTGCAAGCGCAAGGGCCTGAGTTCGACTCCCGGATCCCACATACGAAAAAGGGGCCGGTGATATCGCTCAGTGGCACGGGTGCCTGTTGGCGCACGAGGTCCTGAGGTCGACCCCCCGGTACCCACAAAAAAAAAAAAAAAAGAAAAAAAAAAGAATGTAAGACAAATAGTGCTTACGGTGGACACACAAATCTAGGGACTCTGATGGCTGTCTTAGGTGGTGATTTTGGGGGCTGGACCTGAACCCTGGAGCCTTGGGCTTAGCTGATAGGCCAGGAATCGGCCATGGGTGCCACTGAAGGGCAGAGGCAAGTCAATGTGACCTTAGCCGGGACTGGCCATCATGGGCAGCAGGGGCCTGACTTATAAAGTTGTCAGTCTCTTGACCTGAATTGGCTTGAATTTTACAGAGTTAAGAATCCTTTCCAACTGAAGGTTTAAGACCCTGGTGTGTAGCAGCTCAGGGAAGTCAGCTGATCTGTCCCTTGACAGGTTGCAAGGGTAAGGTAGTTAATAGTTTTAACTGTCCCTCATCTGCACTTTGATTTCATTTGTACTGTCACTTAGGGTCCTCATCACCATAACAACATGTACCTTACCCAGTACGGGTGTAAGAGCTCTTGGCCACCCCCGAGATTTTGTGGGGCTGTGGCCTTGCAAACCCAAGCACCAGGTTTGTGCCCTGGCCTTAATTTATTAATGAGGCCACTAGAGGGAGAGCAAGTCTCAGGGAAAAGCCTGCTCCTGGCAGGGAAAGGGACCGCTACAGAGGACAGGAGTGAGTCCTGGAGCCCCAGCAGCACCAGGTGACAGTGTGTGTGCTCGATTCCTTTGGTCAGGTTCAGAAGACAGCCCACCCAAGCATCCGGGCAACAATGAAAGCCATTCTTCCAGAAGAAGAAACCGACATTCCAAGTCGAAAGTCACCAATGGAGTTGGAAAGAAATGAAAGACCCTGGTTGATCAAAGATGTTCCAGAGAGTGCCTAGGACTGAGAGGGAAGCGGAACTCGTTTGGACCTCCCTGTTAGGAGAAACAAAATGTGCGGAGCAAATGGGAAGAGGAGGGGGGACGTCGGGGGGTGATTATTTGAGAGTGTAAGTCTTGTTTCCCGTAGACCTGGCCACATCAGGCAGACCATGGACTGGGGTACTTTGCCAGTTTGGGGTCTCACCTCACTTCAGCACTTGGCATGCAGTCACCGGTAGTGTGTTGGGAGGAAAACAGTTCTTTGCTCACAGTGGCCAAGAGCAGCTCTGTGCTGGGTGTCTTGCAGACACAGTGTGAACATCTTCGTTCGGACATGGCCTTAACCAGGTAGTTAGTGGACTGGTCACCAGATTTTATTTTTATGAATCAGCCTTTTCATTTGATTGATTTAAGTTCAGGCCACTTTCTGTCTTATTTTGTTGTTGTTGTTGTTGCTATTGTTGTTGTGTTCCAATTAGGGTGCTTAAAAGCTTTTAGAATTCACTGCTGAGAATGAAATTGGGGGAGGGTTCCCCTCCCTTCTAGAGGAAAACCGGGGAGCTTTTGTGTTGCTGTTCAGCACCCTTGACCCACCCTTTCGGACCATCAGCCACATGGCAGGCACACAGCAGCCGGAGGAAGGCTTCGCTGCCTGTGCAGGACTCTGGGTTTTGATGGGAACCTTTTAGTTCCATTCCAAATATCACTGGTCCAGACTCACCCTGGCCTGCTAGCGGGGTGAATGCATAGCTCCTCCCTGCCAGGTGCCTTTTACTCGTGCTTGGTCTCCTTCCACCGTGCATCGCCCATGTTGTCCTTCAGTCCCACGTGAGGTGCTGGTGAGTATTACCTTTCAGCTGTGCCATGCTCTAGAACATCCTCCTGATGGATCCCTGTTTGAAATAAAACAATTCACATTAAAGTCCTCCAACGGTCTGTCCGTAAAATGCTCATTTCTTTGCATTATACTAGTATTTCCATTGTTTGGAAGTAGTGTCTGTGTTTTTCAAGGGACTTTAGGATCGTGTGTGTGTGTGTGTGTGTGTGTGTGTGTGTGTGTGTGTGTGTGTTGTGCATGATGACAAAATTATGCATTTTAAAGGGCTTGCAGATGTCTCTGTCCTGATTCTTGGCTCACATGACCCACGGGAGGTGACACATAGCCATTGTTGCTCGCTGGTGCCCGGTTGCATCTTTTATCTCTAGCAAGTGGCTGCTACCCAGCTGATTAGCTTTCAGTTATAAACTCGCCAAAAGCAATCGTTTCCCTCATTTCACAAAGCACACAGGTTTCAATGTCTTTTCTCTGTTCAAGGAAATCGTTTAACTGTAGAAATGTCTTGTTTTTCTTTCTCTGCAAAACAATTCCAAGGCGAAGGGCCTGAGTCATGCCAAGCCAGGGTCACATCCTGTGCTCTGGTGACCACTTGGTTCGGAGCCACCCGCACAGACTTGCCCCGGAGAGGAGCATCAGCGGCTGCCGGCCCACAGTGAGGAGGGGACCTGGCGTGGGTCACTGCACTGGGCTTCCTCGAGCTGTCCCAGCAGCAGCCACAGCCTTCCCAGGAAGAGGTGTGTGATGCGAGTGCAGAGCAGGGGCTGGCGGTGGAACCCAGGCCTGGCACACACTGGGCAGGTGCTCTGCCTCTGAGCTGTGTCTCCCACCCCAGCCCAGTACTGGGGATCGTGTCCAGGGCCTTTGCACTGAACTGGGTCCCTAGGCCTTTTTTAATTTTGAGTTAGGGTCCTGCTAAGTTGCCCAGACTGGGCTCAATTTTGTGATCTTCCTGCCTCAGTGCTGGGATTACATGTGTGCTCCACCATGCCAGGCTGCCTGCACTTTTATAATCCATCCAAGATGCCTTTTTTAAAAGACCAGTACATTTTCTAAACATGTCTGTACTCAGCATGTAGGTGAGTTTATTTTGTTTTCTCTGCATTTTGCTTTTCTGAACCCCAAGGGCTCGTGTGCATCTCTTCTGTGCCTGTGACACATCACCGAGGATCTCCAGGTTCACTGTGCATGAGAGCCAGGCCTGGTGCTATAGCCCTCCAGCGCCTGGGCCCACTGAGGGCGCGTGTGTGCTTTCTCCACACTGCCATAGAGTGGGTGTCCAGAGCATGGTGTGGAGCCAGGTGTGAGCTTGGCGTGGCGTGGCGTGGCGTGGTGTGGCATAGCCCGGCGTAGCCCGTGCCAGGAGTGAAATGCGCATGAGACAGTTGGCCCCCCATGGCTTTGTAGGAAACAGGCAAGAAAGTCCTCAGCTACCTTCAGTGCACTTTCTTTGAGTTCAGACCTTTCCCCTTTCAGTAAGAGCTCCTGCCCAGAGCTGTTACTTTCATGCCTGGCCAGGACTGTACCTGCCAGTCCTCCAGGCCGGGCCACTGCACTGGGCCTGCTTCCCACTGTCTACGGAAATGGACCTTTCACTGATGGAAACAGAACACATGTCTCGGAGTCATCCTTTGGAACCTGAAATGATTTGATTATAAATTACCTCAAGTTCCCCATCTGCACGTTGCTGCCTTTAAAGACAGCATAAAGCACGAGGGACGTCTTAGGTATTTTTCTCCTTTCAGTTGCACTGCATTAGACACTCTTCCCCTTCTCTTTTGTCATTCTTGGCCTTTCTAAGGCCTCTTCCCCCTTTCCTTGTGTCTCTTTTTACCATTCGTAGAAGACTGGGTCAAATAGTCATGCTAGGATGTTTCATTGACCCAGTAAACATTTTGCTGATATTCTACAAATGGTAACCCAATTTTTACTAGGATGACTTTGTTTTGTTTTGTTTTTTGTTTTTTGAGATAGGGTCTTGCTAAGTTGCCCCAGACCAAACTTGGAATCCACCTGCCTCAGCTTCCTGAGTTGCTGGGATTACTATGGGCCACACACCCAACATAGGACTAATTCTATGGTAAGCTCATCAGTCAGGTTCTCACCCTAGAGATAGAAAATTCATTGCTAAATTCGGTTCAGCTTTACTGGCCTTCCCTCAGAAGCCGCTCACTGCATATCCTCGTGAAGCAATGTCTGTGTTGGTGGAAGCCTGTTCTTTGGAATTGAGTTTCTAGAGTGCTTTGGTAGAGGGGTGCATTTAGAGAGGCCCACATGGTGCTGCAGGAAGGGAGGAAGTTTGGACACAGAAGGGAAGGCTTAACACAAGATAGGAAAGGAAAATATGTAACCACCAGAAGTGAGCCCTTTAAACACAGTTAACCATGCATTTTAGGTCCTGCTCAGTGATTGCTATGGATTTCCTGGGCCCACCATGAAGTTGGTGTATTGAAGTATTGTATCATTCTTATTGTTACAACAACTAGAAATCCCACAGAGGAACAATATAGTTCCCATTTATGTGCAGGACATCCAGATGTATGGAGAGCCAAGCCCTCTGTCAGCATTATATCACCCAACAGAACCCTCTGTCCTGGAAATGTGTGTTCATGTTTCCAGGATTATATTTGAGCTTCAGTTCTTTGCAAGGGTTAGTACTACAGTGGCTGAGACCGACGGGCTGCAGTCTTACTGCTAACCCATAATTATTAGATTTCTCCTTATCATGTTTGTTCTAAGCCTGACGATAGGACTGTCACAGGTGAAGGTTGCAATATTTTTCAATCAGACTTTGGAACTTGATGCAATAAATAAATAACAGCTTTTAAACTTTGCTATCTTCTGTGAATTTGAAACAATTATTGATCTCTACAAAAGTAAATAGAGGTGAATTTTTTTTTTAGTTCGTAAGCATGCTGAATTGCAAAATTCTTATCTGATGTTCATTAAAAGTGCATTTAGACCATTTCAGAAATTTCATCTGTGGCTTTTTCTTCTCTGGTATTCCCTTTCTTGCAACTTACTGGGTGGAATTTTTAAGCTGCCTGTCCTATGAGATATTTGTTGCCATGGTCTAACACCATTCAAAGGTTTGCCACAGGCGCAGCTTCCTCCAGAATCTCGCCTGGCTGAGCTTAGTTGATACATGGTGGTACTCTGATTGTCTAAAAACCAGTGTCAACGTTCACACACCTGAAGAGGTGTATGACAGGTACGCATGCTGCCTGCAGTCCTGGCAAAAGAGACTTCTAAGCCCCCCAGCACACTTGTCCTCTTGGAGCAGAAGGGGTGTTGGCAAATCCATTCCCTTCTCGCAATGCCCAGTGTGAGTGGTAACGTTCAGACAACAGAATTTGCCCAGGAACTTAGCTTTCACGGAGACCCAACCATCCCCCTTCAGCCTCTTCAACTGAGCTGGGCTCATACTTGCACTTTTTGTGCCAGGGTGCTAATGACTGTTTTTTTCTTGTTATGGGAATGTTCTAAAGATATCAGGCTGCCAAGGGTCTGCAAATTGTGGGCACTGAAGATGGCGTGAGATGGCAGGAAGGTTGCTCAGGGCTGCCTGACCTGCTCCTAGCAGTTGTGTTCCTGGGTAGAGCACGTTCTTCTTTTCTGGATGCTGAATAAAAGGGACTCTTGGCTTTGCAAATCTCAGGAAATGAGACTTTACTGGCTTTAAAAGAAAACAATTTTTAAAAAATTAAAACCAAAGAACCAAAATACTGCATTTTTGCATTTGAAGTATACAACAGTAGCCTTAACCATGGAGTCAGTTTGAAGGCAGCGTCAGGGAACATTTCACACCGGAAATGGGCTGGTCCTGCTGCCCACCTGCTCTTCTGACTACACACATCCTGGGCCAATCAGGCACATTACACATGCAACCCTGGAAAGGCTTAAGGAAGAGCCCCAGCTCCTCTTCAGAGTAGATGAACCCCAGACCAGGAGCAGGAAATGAACTCACGAGGGCCTCTACTCTCAAGACTTCCAGGCAAAAGGCAGTTTGGAGGAGTACAGCCTCTAAGAGTAGAGGGGCTCTCAGAACCCCTTGCTTACCCTTCAGTCTTCCTAGCAGCCACCACAGCACAAAGCTTTGCTAGTGAACCAGGTCCCAGAGTGGCATCTCAGTCTCGGGAACGGGTGTCCCAGATCCCTGCATGCATGTTCTTTTTGAATCCTGTGAAATGGGCAGTGGTCTGCCCACTTGCCAGGAGCACAAGGCGGAGGGAGGTTGCATTCTTGCCTCAGGAGCATCCACCCAGGAGGGTGCTGTCAGATCAACTGAGAGCCCAAGGCTTTTTCTCCCCCTCCAGATTCCTTGACTGGATGCTGTGCACAGTCTTAGTACCCAGTTCTCCCCACCAAACTCCCTCCTCCAGGCCAGCTCAGCAGCTGCAAATGGGTGGTGAGCAGCCAGCTCCTCGAGGGTGTGGCACACCTTTGTCTTCCTTCTCACTTGCAAGGGGACTCAGATCTCAGGCTCTCTTCATTAGAGATGACCAAACTGCCAAGCCACTTTCTGGATGTCAACTGCAGGAGTGATGGGCTGGTTGCGTGCTTGGGGGCAGGAACGACTGGCACCAGCTTCCGTGTCTCATGTTGTGAGAGTGGGTGGGCTCCAGCCTTGCCCTCCATTGTGTCCGTGGCCTAAGATGAGCCAAGATGCCATCCCATCCCTGGAAGCAGTGCCCACCTCTCCATGTGGGTTCTTCCCCTAGTGTTGCAATGAATGCTGCAGACTGTTGGAAGGCCGTTCCTCTCTCCTGTAGCAGCTCCCTCTGACCCCAGGAATGTGATTTACAGTCTGGTGAGGCCATAAAGCTCTGCTCTTCACTTCTGAAAAACAGCAAGTATGGGAAAGAATGTAAATTACAAATACTGAATTCCTATGGTCAGCACTAATGTAATGGCGTGGGTAGGTTATTTTTTTTTAAATATGGAATGCATATGGCTTTAATTTCTAAGGGGCTGCCTGCCCCCCCGCACTACCATTTTTGTAGGGAAAACAGATAACCAGATAACAGCAAAATGTCCTGCTGAGATAGTGTTTTTCCAAAATGAAAAACAGCAGTTCTCTGATGACTCATTGGCCAAATACTTGGAAATGCCGCTCTTGGAGAGAGAGCAGTAGGTGACAGTGACATTCCCATACTCGTCACCCTGGTGATCTGGTGTCCCTCCAACCTCAAACCAACCCCGAGTGATCTCACTTAGCCACCCCCAATTTTTAAAAACTTTGGAGGAGTCTTTTCTGTAAGACTTTAGACATTTCCGTCCTGTCTCCCTTCTCAGTCAAGGCTCTGCTCTCGCCCTGGGAGCAGACTTACGCTGCCGCCAGCAGTAAGGACAGCCACAGAGTTGTCCGGAGTTTTCATTCCAGCTGGGGGTCAGCTCCTGGCTTAGACCCCACAGCTGGGCAGCAGTGACCCCTGACCATGCCAAGGGGGAGGGAGCCACCGCTCGCCACGTGAATTCCTGCTGCCGGAGGCCTCAGACCACAGAAGCCAATGCTTGGTGTCCCTGTGCTGGAGTTCAGCATTTTCTCTATTAAACCCAGCCTCATCCTGCTTTAAAATGATGAACGAAAGCTGGAAAAACAGGCAGGGCTCAGCGTTCCCAAGCTAGTGTTCTAACAGCCTGAGTCTGCCAGGCTCCCATTAAAGTGACAGGCAGGCTCGTGTTCTCGGTGTGGTCTGGAAGTGGCATGCTGACAAGGTAGCAGTGTGTGGAGTGTGCGTGAGAACCCGATGCTCACAGTCGCAAGCACCCTCCTACAGAACCTCTGCATGCACCGGCTCGCTCTGTCTTGCTGTCGTTTTCTTTGGACCACATTTGATTCACAAAATGCCAGTCTCAGCTTGTGTGTGGGGTAGCAAGACCCACACAGAGCATGAAGGAGAGGACCAGCCGTGATAGCCACAGAAATGTCTATAGGGCCCTCGTATTTGCTCATAGGTTAAGCCAGTAGAGGGACGGGAGAGAAGCAGAGGTCAGGAGTAATGGCCACTCCCAAATGTGTTGGCGTGCAGATGAACTTGTATTCTCACCACAGTGCTGTGAACAGCGGAGCTGCCTTTTAACTTTAGAACAACCATGTAAACATAGCTGTTGGTGTCTGCTTCAGAGCTGGCCGGCATCATGAAATCTCACCCAAAATGGGTATCACAGACTTGGCCCAAAAACAAAAACAGAAATCTGTGTCATATGTGAGGTTCACTCCCTCACAGCTTTTCCTGTTCCAGCCCTGGGTTTTTCAAATAAATGTTGCAGACAGCTGTACCTTGTTTAGGAAAATTCTTTCATCTCCAGCTGCTTGAGTTGGGGAAGAGAAGGAATATTTAAGTTTCTCAAATAAATTGCTTCACATTTCATGTTTGCGTCACACTTTTGTTACTGAGTTGCTAATGTGGCTGGCAAGGGATGCTCTTGGCCCTTCTCCGCATCAGTTAATATTAAAACGTAACAGAATAACTCTGTGCCAGGTACCAGGCTTGGTGATTTCCATGGATTGCCTGCAAATTCCTCCCTAGAGCCCCATTGGTGCTGCCCCATTTTACAGATGGAGAAATGAGAGGTTTGAAAACATTGACTCGGGTAATTTAACTCCAGAATGCGAGACTTGATCCATCTACTTGAGAAGCGGTAGTGTAAGAATTCTGGGTCTTGTACCAGATTTTCCTAGTTCAAATCCTGCTCCCAGCTATTCACAAGCCGTAGGCCTTTGGGCAAGTTATTTCATTTCTGAGCCTCAGTTTCCACCTCTATACACGGGCAGTGGTAACACCTACCTGATGGGGCTAAGAAGAAATAATAAACAGGTTCTCCTAAGAGCACATAGAACAGTGCCTAGTCTGTTGTAAGTGCTCAATAAATATGCGTAATTATCATTGAGCAGACACCTGTTTTGGGGCAGAGGACCACAAAGGAGGCAATTACAACGAACGATGCAGGAGGAAGTGAGGAGCTGAACACAGGCAGGACCAGGATGGAGTGCAGGGCACAGACGAGAGATCTTACAGAGAAGCAGTGGGGTTCGATACCCCTTGGCTTCTCAGGGGTCACCATGGTCCCACCTAGCGAGCTCCTCCCACCCTTCCAGCCTCAGCTCGGGGGCAGTGAGACTCCCCTTGTCCCCACAGGGACACTCTGCATCCATTCTGTTGTTCTCATCCTTTCTGGCAGTGGGTACATTGCAGATTCTCCCTAACTAGACCGTGGACTCCGTACAGCGTTTGTCCCCAGAACCTGGCTTACGGCAGCAGTTCAGTGCACGCTCTTTGAGTGGCGGAAGGACATAAGCCATGAGCTTTCCATGATGTGGCAGTTCCCATAACCCAATGTGTTTTGCTTCTCTTGTTCCGAGAAGATCCTCCTCTGCACTCGTCCAGCTGCCTCTCCTTCCTCTGCGGACACAGTCGCCTGTGTCTGTGACCACATTCCCACAGTCACTCTGTGTCCTCCGTTTCCACAGACTTCCTCCAACCATGGAAACTCCCAGCCCCACTTTGGAGGGTAAATCAGAAAATACCTTCTATCCTTGTCTCCTAAATGACCTGTTTTTGAAGGTAATGACTTTGGACTACTTTTTGATCCTCAGCACTTGGGCTGGGCAGGTACCAAAAGCATCCACTGCCCTTTTCCGATACCTGTTTTGATACTGCCCATTCTCAAAGAAGGCTCCGATTTTCTCTCTAGGATGCTGGTTCTTGGCCATAACTCAAAACTGTGGGCCTTGTGGGGCCCTCCACTGGGGATCACAATCCCAGAGATCCTTTTTTTTTAAAAAAAAAAAAAAGAAAGAAAGAAAGAAAGAAAGAAAGAAAGAAAACATAATATAAAAAGGTCTTACTCTTGAAATTTCACAAAAGCAAATGCCAGGGGGCCTCTTTACCAGGCTACCTCTGGAGTCTTGGAAGAAGTCCATGAAAAGGAAGGGGACTTAAAAGTGTTAGATTCATTAACTTCATATTAAACCTCCTCTAATATAACCAGTATAACTCACTTCACCTGCTTGGAGTTAAGTAAGCCACATCTCGTATTTTCCTAATTAATTGCTCAAATCCCAAGATGCCATTATTGGCAGGAAGTATAGCCTCACCCCCGGCCTTCCATCCCACCCAGACGCTCTGAAGAACTCCAGGGCTTTATCCACCCACAGGGCCAGCAGACTGGTGAGTCTCCCGACCCATGACATGGATTCAGGAGCTCACCCCACCTGCTCAGCTCAGGCCAGTGAATGACAGTCTGCTCTGCCATGCCGCTACACCACTTTTTGCCAGTCCTGTCCCATGGTGGCAATGTCCCAGCTTTGCTGCCTAGGTGACACCATGCATGAAAGTCATTTCCAAAGCAGGGAGGTTAGAAGTTCAAGCCTGAAACATGGCCTACTACAAACCTAACCCTTGCCTCTCAAGCTGCTCGGGTTACCGGCCAGGCACGCTATTTCCTTACCACAAGCCTTCCTTTGGGGCCTCAGTACCCATCTCTTCCAGGACCAACGAATCCAGCCAAGATTCCCATACGGGCTTCCTCAAGAGGAAAGCAGTAGAGTTCTTGGTCTTTTTCCTCCACCTTGGGCTTTCTGCAGACTTGTTAGGTCTTGAGGCCGCCTGCTGCTGCAGCCACAGCCACCACCACCACCACCATCCCACCAATTTTATGGTTCTTTCCCCTCACGAGCTTGCAGGACCTGCTTCACCAGATCTGAGAAGTTCCCACTCCCATATAAGCTTGTCCTTCCTGAAGAAGCCCCTCTGGTTTTCAGATGGTGTCTTAGTTACTTTTCTCGTTGCTGAGACAAAATACCCAACACATACAAGCTAAGGGAAGAAAGGGTCATTTAGCTCACAGTTTGTAGAGGCTTCAGTCCATCATTGGCTGGCTCCAAGGCAGGGTGAGTTGGCAGAGGGGCATTGCAGAGAAGAAACAGTTCATGGTGGGCAGAAAGTAGCAAAACAAGCAAGGGTGACTGCTGCTCTTTCTACCCCTTATATCTTATCCAGGCTACTTAGGGCAGGCAGCACTCACACCCTTAATCCTAGTGCCCTTGATCCTAGCATTGCACCGTGAATCGATCCCAGCATCACACACTCTAGATCCAGCCACCTCTGAAAAAGCCCTACCTATGACTGCATGGGGCTTTGGGGGGACATCTAGACACAGCGATAACAGATGGGGACAGTGTGGGGCTTTCCCAGAGCTTTGCTAAGCCACAGGTCTGGGCATCTGCTGTGTGTCTAGGAAGATGTTCTGCATCTTGTAAAGCCCACTCTTTGCTTTAATGAGGAAAGAGCCCAAAAGAAAGGCGCTTCCACTGGCGGCTGTCCCCAAACTGAACTAATAATCTTTCAGCCTGCTAACTCTATGCTGCTGTGACCAGTCAAGTTCGGAAAATTATTTTTGCTTTTTGAACACAAATGCTCTTCCTCTTGCATCTGCTCACCATGAGCTTTCCAGACAGGCGATGATGACCACTGAGTAAGATGTTTCCCCACGAATAGAAACGCTTGTCGGGTTTTGGGGGGAAATGCATTTTCTCGAGAAAGCCCCTCCCACACGCAAATCCTCTTTTTCTGAGCAAGTGTCTGTGTTATTCTGACTTCCTTCTGGGGTAACTGAATCAAGCGTGCACTGTTCATCTGGCTGCAAGGAGGGGCCGGCCCTCCGTTCTGCTAGATCACAATCCTGTAGCCGCCTGCCAGTCCTGCCATTGATGGAAGCCAGAAGGCTGGGCTGTAGTAAAAGATGGCTGAGGAAATGAAACAGGATCACGTGTTGTCACCCCCTTTTCCACCCAAAGAAAGTGGCTCCCAGATGATGTGTCTGCCATCCAGCTTCTACTTGCAAATGGTTCAGGGGAGAGGTAATGGCAAAAGCCTTGCATGACATAGCTGTCACAGCGCAACACCTGCACATGCAGACGGGAGAAACGAGGGGCAGAGGAGAAGCTTCTGTGTGGGGGTCAGGATCAGTCTATGTGAAACCCCAAGTTAGGGGTGCACTTCAAGTTTGAGCTCATTATGCTAGCATAGCTCCTCTTGGAGTCATAGGGCATATCAGACCATTAAAGGCTCTGAGAAGTCTTGCAGTTAAGAAATACACTTAATGTTATCCTACTGAAAAACGATTCCACAGAACACACGTGAAGAAAGGATGTTTGGGGTAATTTTCAGCAAGGTGTTTCGCAAAAACTTTTATTATGTAAAGTGTGAAGGAGGCAGAGGAACAGAGGGTTAATGATAGCTCTTTGGAATCACAGCTGGGTAAACAACTGTATCCAAAGGGCAGGAATTATTCGATTAATAGTGACCCTGTGGAATGACTCTAATGTGATATCACAAGGTTGATCCTAGCAGGTTCAACATGCTGATCAGTGACTCGTATCACAACACTGGAGACCTACTTTCTACATTTTCAGGTAATCTCAGACCACGGAGGCAGCTAATATACCACATAACAAATTGAAATACTCTGTCAAAATCAGGAGGTGAATCTGAGATGACTTAGAATGAATGCTGTAAGAAAAGGACAGGTGGAATCTGACTTGAAACCAGTTCATATGAAAAGGACCTCAGGCCGCAGCTACCCTAAGGTCAGCCCAAGTCAAACATGAATGGGCCACTATGTTCTAACACCAGAGAAGCCATGCTGGGCAGCCCAGGTGACTGGCAGGTCAGGCAGGACAGTCTGGGCTCATCGGGTTGCAATGGCAGAAACACCAAAACGACACCCAGGATTTGGAGGCAGATTTATTTATGTCGATGGGCACTGATCAGGATCACTCCCAAAATATCAGGTCCTGATCTCTGGTGGTCTAGGGCTTATCTGAGATAAGCAAGCAGGAAGTACAGAGGCAGAATGGCTTGTCAGTTGGGGATTGGTTTATACAATGTGCATCACAGTGCAGCTATGTATCACAGTGACCAGCCGTTTCTAAGAGACAGGAGTGACTGGATCTAGAACAGAAACTATTACCTGGGCAACTAACAAACTGAAGTATACTGGCTGTGGTGGGGGGGGGTTCTGCTGCAGGGTCTCGTCTTCAGGTCCCATGTTGCACTTGGAGAGGGACATTGGTAAACTGGAGCGTGTTCAAAGAATGACCAACATCTGGAGTGTACTGGAGAGCACGCCCTTGAGGAGGGAAGCTGGAAGAAATGAGAGATATCTATATAATCTGTAAAAGAGAAGATAAGGAGCCTGTTGATGAGAGTAGCTGGGAGGCAGTGTGGGATGGCAGAGAAGTGGATTCGTGCTTAGATTTCCGTTTAGTATTCTAGACTAGATCTTGAGCAAATTTCTTAACATCTCCTAGCTTCAGAGTCTTCTTAGACGAGCTGTTACCATCCTATTTAGGGGGCTCGCAGGGAAGGGTCCAGAGCAGTCGGTGGTCTCTTCCCTTCCTCTCCCTGTAAAGAAAGGCGACCCCAGCAATGGGAAGGATGATCCATTTGGGGGAGCGTGGGAGGGGAAACTGGGACCTGTGTGAAAATTCCCGAAGACCTCTTTGGCTGATGAAAAGTAGAAACTTTATGGTAATCAAAAGCTGCAAAACAAAGGAACTAACTCACCTGCCTTTAGGGTGACAATGGAACTTCCACAATTCTATAGGAGAGATCTCTGCTTTGAGTGGGAGACAGAATTAAACTTCTTCTACCGCCAAGATTCCACGATTCGGAGTCGACTGGACTCTATTGTGCTTTTCTTTATGCAACCAACTTATATATTCAACCTCCATTCATATATCGTGAAGCAATACCAGGTGCACTTATTTTAGATTATTATTGGCCATTCCCTACGTGTGGGTTCTTTCTCTCCTATTTTGGGATTCCCTTTACAGCCCGGTTCAGGAACATGTCCGGAGCAGTCACCTGATAAATGCTGGTGGGCTGATAGGAAAGGTCCGTGTAGACCTCTCTGTGTAGAAGTCTAAAGGCTACACACTTGCACTGTGAACTCGTCTGCCATGTGTTTGCATCTTGCTCTACTTCTGGTCTTGTTTCTCTGGAATTCCATTTCCTTATCTGTAAATCGGAGATAGTAATTACAGCTTTATGAGATAAAGCTGAGTAGGGTATTTTAAGTCTTTGAGAAAATAGTAAATATGTGATCAAGTACAGGTACCATTGTTTTTGTAGTTGCTATCAGAGTTAACAGAAATCTGCCTAGTACTTACATAGGGGTTTTCTAACTACAAACTAAGAGGCTTGGGGGCCAGTTGGTTTTTCTTTGTGGTGTTGTTGTTTGTTTGTTTATTTAACAGACTCTCACAGGCTGGTTTTGAATTTGCTTTTTTTTTTTTTTTTAGTACACGTTTGCAGTACATAATGTTTACATTCCTTGTGTGCAGTTGGTAGCTGATGTAGGTAACACATTTTAATTCCCTTTTCTCATCCCCGTTCCTTCCCCTTCCTCCCCACTCCCTCCATCTCTTTTTTTTTTTTTTTGTGGGTACTGGGGGGTCGACCTCAGGACCTCACGCGCCAGCAGGCACCCGTGCACCTGAGCGATATCACCAGCCCCTTTTTCGTATGTGGGTTCCGGGAGTTGAACTCGGGCCCTCGCGCTTGCCGGGCAGGCGCTTAAGCCGCTGAGCCATCTCACCGGCCCCCTCCCTCCATCTCTTAATCCCTTTCCCACTTGAGAAAGATCTATCTCCCTACTTCCTATTATCTTCTTTTTCTTTTTATTTATATTTTAGGTTTCTCGTATAAGAGAAATCATGCAATATTTAAGCTTGTGTGTCTGATTCATTTCACTTAACATTACTGTCTCAAGGTGCCTTTTGAGTAGCTGGGATAACAGGCCTGCGACTCCTGACTTTTTTTGTTTTTTGTTTTCAGTGTCGTGATTCTACTCACATGAAGTTCTATTATAGGCAAAGCTAATCCACAGTCATTGAAACATTGGTAGGCACTTGGTTCTTCCTACACCTCCTTATTTCAAACTATTTTCTCCTAAACAGCATTCTTGGTCATCATCCTTTAGTTACTTAAATCTCTCTCAGCATTGTTCTAGCATTTGTAATTGAAGCAAAGCAGAATTAATTGAAATGAGCAAAAATGGACAGGTTGACATAGCCCAGCCAGAAAGTCTCTGACCAGGCCAGAGCAGGTCCAAGGCCACCACGGGGGAGCACCTGGCATGCAGTCACCTGGGCAGGTTGGCAAGGGAGCCTCCAGCTGTGAAATGTGGGGACTGGCCCTGCCCTGGCCCTTCAGTGCCTGCAGGACAGGGAGCATGTCCAGTGGGCCTGCCCGGGGGGGTATGGGCCCTGCTCCTTCCCTAGTGCCTGACCCAGCAGGGGCACAGCCTGGATTCTCGGGTACTTGACCAGGAAAGGAAGAACAAAACAGAAATGCTTTTCAACATTTTTAATTGTGGTAAAAATAGTAGTAACAGGGGCCGGTGAGATGGCTCAGAGACGTAAGCGCCTGCCTGGCAAGCACAAGGGCCTGAGTTCGACTCCTGGAACCCACATACGAAAAAAGGGCCGGTGATATCGCTCAGCAGCATGGGCACCTGCTGGCATGCGAGGTCCTGAGGTCGACCCCTGGTACCCACACACACACAAAAAAAATAATAGTAACATAAAATTTACCACCTTAGCAATTTTAATTCTATAATCCCATAAAGTTAATCCCATATTGTTGTACAACTAATCTCCAGAACACCTTTCATCTTGCAAAAAAAAAATCCTATATTCATTAAACAATAATTCCCTATTCTCTCTCCCCCTGGCCCCTGGCACCCATCATTCTGCTTTCTGTTTCTATGAATTCAACTATTTTATAGACTTCATATCAATGGGGCCATACAGTTTTTGTCTTCTTGTGACTTATTTCACTCAGTAGTGTCCTCAAGGTTCACTATTATAAACCTCGAGCAGAATTATTCACAATAGCCAAAAGATAGCAGCAGCCCAGTTGTCCATCAACAGATGAACAGAGAAGCAAAGTTGTGATTTATCTATGCAATATATTCATTCATATATTCATATGTATATATATACACACATTCAATATATTTATTTATATTTATCCATAAAAAAATGAAATACTAATGCATGCTACAGTTCAGATGAATCTTAAAACCTTATGTTAAGTGCCAGTTACTTAACATTATATGATTCCATGCATAAGGAAATGTCCCCAGTAGGAAAAATCTGTGGGAACAGAAAGATGAGTGATTGCTGAGACTACAAGGAGGAGATAAAAGAGGGGGGAAATAATTAAAAAGGACAAGGGTCTATTTCAGCAGATTTTTAAGTATACAAATCAGTAATATTAACTATGGATTCTGTGCTATACACATCTCCATAATTTACCCATGCCCTTTGATCAGTGCCCCTCCATTTTCCTCTCCCTTGAGCACTGAAAGCCACCTTTCCACTCTCTGGTCCATGAACCTGACTATATTAAATTCCTCATAAAAGTGGGATCATACAGTATTTATCCTTCTGGGACCTACTTATTTCGCTTAGCATAATATCTTCTAGGTCCAATCATATTGCAAATGGCAGAATTTCTTTTTGTAAAGGTCAAATCACATTCTATTGTACGTATACACCGCAGTTATCCACTCCTCGGTGGACACGTAGTGTGTTCCTTCCTGTATCTCAGCTACCATGAGGAAACTTCAGTGAGCCCATGAGACTCGGATTTTTAGAAAGGACCGACATTTAATGAGTACCTTCCGGGTGCCACGTTCTGTGCTCTCGCAAGCCTAATCCTATTTAATCTCCTCTCTCCTCTATTTGAAAGCATGTGCTGACTCAAAGAAAACATTCTCAATAGGGTTCATCTTGTGGTGTGTGCACGATATCATATCCAGGCCACAACGGGTAAAATCATCTCCCCGAGAGTAGGGAGAGGCCTCCTGAAATGGGATTACCAGCCACAAAATCTGGTATTTTTAACTGACCCATACACAGGGCTCAGGGTTACTCATGGTTAGCGAGCTGCACTTAGCTAGCCAAAGAGAGATGTTTCTAAACAATGCTTCAAACCCAGTCTGCTGGGAAGAGGGCCTGGCTACAAAAACCATTTTGGTTCCTAAACATTGGTAATCTCTACATTCCCTACTTAAAAATCCTCCTGGCCCCTGATTATCTGACATTACTTTTAGAGAGACTGACTGTGAGTTCCGGAGGTTGAAGATGGGGCACAAGACACAAGGAAAATCCATATTCTTTAACTTAATCAACATTTGTAGAGTAGGCAGAATCCAAATCCAAACCACATTTTCCAAAAAGATTTTTTTCTCCTCTTAATTCTGAAATCCATGTGTATTATATGAGAAATCTAATCCGTATGTTTCTTACTCATTTACACTTAACTCATCAAAGCATTTCCTCTAAAGAACTATTTGATGTCCAAAGAGACTTTAAAGACTTTTTTCTTTTAACGAGCCTTTGTTCTTAGAAGTAAAGAAGCTGCTGAAGTTGTATAGGCAAAGAATAAATGAACTTGAACCCCAGAAAGATTAAACTTTGTTTCAAGTAGGTTCTATATTCGGAAGAAACAACTTTGAGAATGAGCTCCTTTTCTTTTAAAGATTTTTTTTTAGGAGGAGCCTCCTAATGGATGTTTGGATTTTCATGCCAAAACAAGTTCCTGTCGAGCTGTTGATAGGTAGCACTAGGTGGATAAAGTCCTTTTACTTAAAGCACTTGGAGGTGGTCTTCAGTGTTTAGTTAGCTGAGACTATACCTAATTTTGATCTCCATCTGATAACTTGTGGCACAAAATCTGCCCACCAGGGCCGGTGAGATGGCTCAGCGGCGTAAGCGCCTGCCTTGCAAGCGCGAGGGCCCGAGTTCGACTCCCGGATCCCACATATAGAAAAGGGGCCGGTGATATCGCTCAGCGGCACGGGTGCCTGTTGGCACGCGAGGTCCTGAGGTCGACCCCCCGGTACCCACAAAAAAAAAAAAAAAAAAAAATCTGCCCACCAGAGGAGGATGCATCCTTTTATTTTTTGCAGTACTGGGGATTGAACCCAGGGCTTTCACACTGAGCTATATCCCCAGCCCTTTTAAAAATTATTTTAACTTGAAACAGGGTCTAGCTTGAATTTGCGATCCTCCTGCCTCAGCCTCTCAGACTGCTGCGATTATAGGCCTGTTCTACCATGGCCTGCTAAAGATGCAGTCTTCTAAGACTGCCTTGACATGTGCATTGGAAAGAATAAATGTCCCTAGTAAAAGAAATGCGATGTATCCTTAGGTCTGGACCACCTCACCCATCTCTCCAAACAGAACTCTCCAAAGAGGCATCTCAGAGAAAGTGAGCTTGTCACCTCTCCCATCCCCACACACTGAATTTCTTCCTCCATTTGTTAACATTTATCTTTATCCTTCATTCTTTTCCCATTTCCTTGGGTATCTCCTCCAATAGTTGTGCCTTTGGAGTGTAAGGTACGGGAAGAAGTGGAAGACGCCGTTCCTATCTCTGAGAGATTCATAATTTCACTGGAAGACGAAGCAACCCAAGTGAGAAGCGAATCAGGTGGGACCCTTGTGGGTACTCAGAACTTCCAGGAAGGGGAAGGATGGTCAAGGACTGTCCCAGAGCAGGCGTGCCATGCATCTGGGAGCCTGAGCACTGATGTGACCCAGGTGAAGACACAGAGCTCCCTGGGCTGGCATCAGCTAGACACTCCTTTGAACAGGCGTGTTAAAGAGCTTTTCTTGATGTTTAGCTGCAAGACTGATGGACGGCTGAGAATAGAGGGTGTGCAGGAGAAAAGCAGGGCTGTGGTGCCCATGGGCTCCAGGGTTTGGTTCTGTCCAAACACTCGCACCACACTGCAAAGCCTGAGCTCTGCAGTCACTCACCCGGTCCATGCAGCGCACACCCATGCTCCTTCTCATGCCCCTTGGGAATCTTTCAGCCTCTGAAAGTGTGATCCTTGTAGTAAGTATGAATTTCTTCATTTCAACCCATTTCTAACCTTATCTCAGTTCCACCTGTGATCTGCCCTGGGACATTTGCCCAGCTGAGATGATGTGAAATGCACGCTGTCTTACTTATTTTCTCTCATTGCTGAGACAAAATACCCGACATTCAAAGTTAAGGAAGGAAAGGTTTATTTAGCTCACAGTTTGTGGAGGTTTCAGTCCATAATCAGCTGGCTCCAAAGCAAGGTTGGCACATGGCAGAAGGCAACAGTTCATGGTGGAAGAAGACAACAAAAGCAGCAAGAGCAAAGTGCAAAAAAAGGGGCAAAAGAGGGAAGGGAGCCTCTTTTGCTCCCTTATATTGTATGCAGGCTACGTGCCCCAGGACGGGTGTAGCACTCACACCCATAATCCCAGCATTGGACCATGAATCAATACAAACTCTAGAAGCCTGCCCCCATGACTGCATGAGGCTTTGGGGGGACATCCAGACACAGACCATAACACATGTTAATATTGGGCTCAATATGGAGAAACAAGGAACAAGGCTAAAGAAGAGAAACCATGATCTAGGGAACCAGCATTTGCTTAGTTTCTCCTCGGTGTGGGATCTGACAAACACACTTTTATGTATTCTCTCTTATAGCACTGCAAAGCAGACTCTGCAATGCCCACTTTACAGGTGCAGAAGGAGATACACAAAAGCTGACTCACTTGCCCATGGGCAGTTAATGAGAGATGGAGCTTGCATAGAAACCCAGTACAGGGTTCGGTCAAGATAGAATCAGGTCTCACTGATCCCAGCTCTATTAGGCTACATTGCCTCCTCACAGGAAGCAGGAAGTCTTGGAGGAGACTTGTAGAGCTTGGCAGGGGAAGATTAGGCCCAACTCCGGATAACAGAATCTGACATCATGGAGGATGTGTTCCTGCTCTCACCAACCATGATCATCAGAATGGGCTGGGGATGGGGAAGATCAGAGGCAGAAGCAGGGGCCACTGAGAAGACTACAGATGGAAGGGGCAGGACGCTGCGAGCAGGGGGCATGAGGGACCACAGCAGTGAGAGAACTGGTTCTGGTGATGCTACTGTGCGGAAGGGTCAGGGATATGGAAGGAGGGAGAGGCAAAGAAATTTCTGGCCTTGAGAAACCTTCGGTGACATTGAGACCTGGATGTCACAGAAGGGCATGGGTGTGAAGGTAAGGAAAGATGCTGAGTGTGTTGTGTCAGAGGTTCTCGGGGAAACTGCAGAGTCCAGGCTGGACCAGAGAACTAGCCTCATGTGGAGTCACTGAAGGCCAAGGGGGGGTTTATGGACGGGTAGGAGCGCTCAGCAAGAAATCTGAACAGCTCACCAAGCAGAGCAGGTCTGGTGAGCCTGTGGTTTCGCCAGACCGTGTTTCGCACAATACAGTTTTGCTGCTTCTCAGGGAGGCTCTGCTACCTCAGGGATGAGGGAGGGGTGCTCTAGATTGTCCCAGTGGCTGGGGATGCCGCTGGCCTTCCACGGGACTGCAGAGTACCAGGCACGCGGGATGTTCCGCGATGCACAGGGAGCTCCTGCACAATGAAAAACTACTCTGGGGTCCTCTTATTTCTAAATATCCCGTTGGGCATTCATTTAGGTAAAGAAATCTATTTAGACGCCTCTGAGCCTAGAATCTAATGACAATTTCTTTATATAGCTATATATTTTGCTCCATTTAAATTTATACTCCTTTTCACAGGAATATACCCATATAAATAGAGAAAAAATGTACTTCGTTTTTTTGGAACTTGCTTTAGTTGTTCCGTTTTAGGAAATCACATCTCTGGTGTGATACTTCTCAGATTTGGGTTCTTGTTCTGCTATCCCATTAATGGTGACTCTTCACATGCATTGAGCTCTCCTGTCTGACCATAAGCTGAAATATATTTTTCCCTGTTGATTCCTTTATCCTTTATATGATAGTTAGGTCATTATACCACTGTTTAGAAAATGTATGTGTGTGAGTTATATTATGCATGAAATTCATTTCGGGAGAGTGAAGCAGTTGTCAGAAATTAATTGTTGTAAGAGGGGTTGGGATTCACGGGTTCTGGGCAATCACCATCAATAGAAATATGAGACACAAATAAAAATTTAAGTTTTTCTACCATAGCTACCATAAAAATGAAAGAATGGAATATTATTCATCCTTAAAAAGGAAGAAAGAACCAGATGTTGTGGCACACACCTATAATCTCAGCACTCTGGAGGGGCTAAGGCAGGAGGATCCCAAATTCAAATCCCACCCAGGGACCTTAGTGAGACCCTGTCTCAGAATTAAAAAATAAAAATAAAAAAGGCCAGGGAATGTAGCTCAGTGCAAGTGGGTTAAATCCCCGCTACTGCCAAAAAAAAAAGAAGTCGGGGAGGGGGAGTTCCGTCACATGCTACAACACAGAGATGGATGATATTATATTAAGTCAGCTAAGCAAAAGAAGCCAGTCACACTGTGACTTCCCCTAGATGAGGTATCTAAAGTAGTCAAATTCACAGAAACAGAAAGTAAAATTGTTGTGGCCAGGACAAGGTGGAGGGTGGCAAATGAGGGATCATTGTTTAATTAATCAACAGCTTCAGATTTATAAGACAGACATTCTGGAAATCCTTTCCACAACAATGTGAATACTCAACACTGCTGACCTGTACTCTTAAAAATGGTTAAGATCGTAAATTTTATGTTATGCACTTTTTAACCACAATAAAGAAGAATTAAAAAGAACAGGTGAAATTAATTTTGGTAATACATTTAACTCAAAATATCCAAAATGCTATCATTTCAGTGTGTAATCAGTCAATGTAAAATTATCAATGAGACATTTCCTATTGTTTTTGCTCGTACAAAGTCTGAACTCTGTGTGAATTTTATACCCACACCAAGTATCGACCAGGAACAGCCACATTGCTGACACTCATTCTAGCACTCCTGTAGCCACCTGTGGCTTAAAGTAGCTCCAGTGCTGAACAGCAAAGCTCTAATTAGCGGCTGACCCTTGGTGAGGACACTAAGTGCCAGGCCCTGCCACGGGTCCTGGGCGTAGAATAACTCTACATCCCCGTAAGGGCTCTCCTACGAGACAGGCACCAGGAACTGAAGCTCGGCGACTGCGAGCACTGGGGCCTGTGGTCAAGCCACCCTGTGTGGCCAAGTGTAGAGCTAAGTCTGGACTCCGTCTCCAGAGCCCCAGCTCTATCTCAAGGCTGGGGTGCCTTGGGGGGCTCCACAGTAGCAGGCGGGCTTCAGGGCATTGAGAATCTAACAGGGCCTCCAGTTGGCTCATCTTTTCTTGCTTTCCTGGGGAACACGGTAAAGGCACAGCCAGGTCTTCCAGCAGCAGAAGAATCCAGTGTTTGCATCACTGCCCTACAATGTTGTCTCTTCTCTGTATTTCCGTAGGAGAGGAGCGGGCCTAGCAAATCAGGACAAAACGCAGATGTGCCAGGAAGATTCTGTCCCAGCACACACCTCTAATAAAGACTCACTACCGGGACCTTGCTGGTGAATTGCCTGCATCCCAATAACTTTTCCTCCCGAGTTTTCCTTAACGAAGACAGATTTCTTCATTTCCTGGGGCTCTCTCAAGATTAGACTGACAACTTCCCCATTAATTATCAAAATATGCCCCATCACAAAATGATTACATTTGCTTCCTACCTGAACACCTCCCCTCATTTATGGAAAGTCTCATTTAAACTAATATGCTTTTAACTTGCTTAATTTCAACACCTCCGTAGAGGCTACTAATGAGTTGACTCCCTGCCTGGCTGGTCCCTTGGTCTTTCCTTGTATTCTCTGTTCCAAGACCAATTTTGATCTTGCAGCACAGGAAAGGGGAGGACTCATCCCTTGAGTCCTACGCTCGGCTCTCGCCTTTCTGGAGTGATGGACGACCTTGAATCTCACTCCCCTACAAAAATGAGGCCCCACTTGCTGCTTCCAGAAACGTGAAAACTGCCTAAGAGTGGGACCACAGGAGAAAAACGGCCTCCCAGTTTTGACTGGGCAGCTTAATGAGTCAGATAATTATACCCAGTCTCCCTTTACAGGAGCCTCTTAATTATTATTTAATAAAGAGATGATTCCAGTCTGTGACCTGCAAGCCTGGCTGCGTTCTAACCACAGAGCTACGGAAATGCTGCCTCCCAGATGTCGTCCCCCCTCTGGCAGGCAGACAAAGCTGCTTTGAGGGCCCTCTCGGCCTTGCCTTATGGAGAAGAGTATGTGCCAAGAGCTCTTCTCCCTGGCCCTGCATTCTGCAAGGTGTCAGATGGGTCACTTCACTGGGGCTCTGTGAATCAGGTCAGTCTGTTCCTCCGATTAACCCTGATCTCATTCTTTTGGCAGCAGGCAGTAGTCAGAGGCCCTGCTGCCTCATGAGGGCTCTGCCCACTCATGCCAGGGCTCCTGGGACCAGGAAGAGCTGAGGAGCACACACTGGAGCTGAGCCATGTCCTAAGAGCTCTCAGTAACTTATCTTACATTTTCACGTAAACATTGTTGTACTTCCATTCCCATTTTACAGATGGGGACACAGAGGTTCATGGGGGTTATGCACATTTCCAAGATCACACAACTAAGAATTGGGAGAGCTGGGGTTTGAACGCACATATCTCTAACATTGCCAAGGGTTACTGGCAGGAATATTATTGATCTGTATTTTCATAGCCAGAACTCTGAGGGGTTATCAGTATTGATGTTGTATCACTCTGTGGCCCTTGCCCAGGAGCGCACACAGTCAATCCTGGTGATTCTATCCCAGCCACACTCTTTAGAGTAGTGATGGGCAATTTTCCCAGCCAAACCAATAGGAAGCCTTCCCTGAGTTTTTCAAATTGGACCTGGAAAGAAAAAGATGGGTACAACTGGATAGAGGGGAGCCCCAGGCAGCCACAGGGCATAATGGAGGCTAATGGGAAGACAATATTGAAAACACAGAGAGAAAGAGAAAATTACAATGGCATTTGAGTAGCTGATTCCAATCCCCAAGGTGTAACCCTTTGTCTCCTACAATTCAGTTGTATAAACCAACAATTTCCCTCTTTTACCCAAGCTAGCTCGTTTTCCATTGCTTGAGATTAAAGCAGTTCTATTACAGCATTCTCTGGAATTTGGTTCAGCAGGGAGTCCCTACAGAGCTTTGATCTGTACTTTGGGAAGTCGGGTGTGCCATGGCATAGAGACAGGAGTGAAGGAGACAATGCTTGAGTTGGAGAGACCAGCAGGGAGCCCCCACAGCGTGGACTATGCCATGGGTCCAGAGGGGAGATGGTGAGGGCCAGAACAGGGCAGATGGTTGTGGACCAAGAGATGTTTCACTGGTAGAAGTGCTTAGACTTGGAAATTGATTAAAACTGGGGATCTGATGGCTATGGCACTTGCTCAACAGGAAACAAAGGAAGCAGAGCAGACTCCAGGGAGGGGAGAAGAGGAGCAATGGATAATAAGCTCGACCATGGATTGCTGAGTGGTCCGGCTGGGGGTGGCTGCTTTCAGCCAACACAATATGTTCTGGCACTGTGAGGCAGGTGTGCTGCGCAGTCACCTGCTGTTCACAGCCTCAGCCTGACCTGCTCATCCTAACCTGTGCCTCACATCCCGTTTTTTCTTCTCTCAGTCACCGCATCTTATTTTTGTCCTTGAATTACCCTGAAGATTCGTTAGCGCTGTTATCTTCCTGGTAGAACTTGGGCACCTGTCCATAGGATCCTGCTCCTTCCTGCTGCTCAGTGGAATTGAGCCTCCTTAGATAACTCCCTCCCTGGAGTGGAGGGAAAGGACGGCTAGCACTGTTAAAAACAAACCCAGGAGCCATGCTGCGGGAAACTGACTCCAGCCAATTTGGCTGCCTCTAATTGTTACGTTCCTTTTGCAAGCTATCTGTACCTATCATAGTTAAAGGAGATGAGGATCATATGTCCCTGCTGCCACAACTGCCCAACTAAAGTACATGAGTAGGCTGCATTGAAAACCCACACGGAATCCTGCTGTACATACAGTTGCTAATAATCAGGCACAATAACAATGTACAAGGGTTTTTTTCTGAGCCCGAGGAAATCTTTGCTCTCTGTCTGACACATGCCTTGCATGAGAATAAAACGCTCTAGTGGCAGAATTCAGCAGAGCTACCAATCAGAATCGGGAAACAAAATCATCTGTGAAGTGTGAGACACGCGTCGTAGCCATGGCATGCCATTAGGAAGGGGGCAAGCTGTTGAACTTCTGACACTCTCTTCACGCAAGCAGAGGGGGTCCAGATAATATTCTTAGCCCATCCTGGGCACCACTCACATCGCCAATAAGAAAATCATTTCTGGACTCATTATACAAATAAACAAACCCTCTAGTACTGAAGAAAGAAGAGAAAGATCGCCGGGCTCTTGCAGAAACTGCCTCTGGAGCGTGGTTGTCCAATTAGAGTCTTTCGAAGCCAATGGAACACTCTAGAGTACATATTCTTCGTTACTTCACATGTTAACAAACTATTCCTAAGGTGTTGATTAAAACTAACACACATCCCTTGGTCCATGCTGAAGTATTTAAAAATGAATTAGATGCAATATCAGGCCTGCTGTGCACTTGCCTCAGCTCTTTTGCACTAGCTGTTCTCTGCATACAGTGTCTCCATCCCCTTGTCACCCATTTGCCTGAATAACTCCTATGCAATCCAGGACTGAGCATGGCTGTCACTTCTTCCAGAAAGCCTTTCGTGACACCCCCCACCACAACCCAAGGTTGAGCGCCTTTCCCATGCACTCTTTCTCGTAACATCTCCTTGTGTTGTTAATTCCTTATTTCTGAGAGTCAACTGGATTTCTCCCCTCACTTGATTATTATTTTTTTTTTTTTTGTGGGTACCGGGGGGACGACCTCAGGACCTCGCGCGCCAGCAGGCGCCCGTGCCACTGAGCGATATCACCGGCCCCTTTTTCGTATGTGGGTTCCGGGAGTCGAACTCGGGCCTTCGCGCTTGCAAGGCAGGCGCTTAAGCCGCTGAGCCGTCTCACCGGCCCCTCACTTGATTATTATTTCCAGATTCTGCACCCCTACTGCCAAACAGAAGAGGTGCTCAATTTGTTTGTAAAACTGAATTAAATTCAAAAGACACTGATTTTGCTTGCTTCATCCCTGCTCCCCACTAATGTATTGGGAGAGGGACTGCCAATCTGTGCAATCCCTCTTTGGATGGCCGAGGATAAAAAATTGAGGAGGGAAGAGTGGATGAGAAAACACAGCCCCAGAGAGACTATGAATGTGAGAATAACTTGGAAGTGATCAAATATAGAAACACTTTCTTTGTTTTCACTTCCACGGCTCCAAGTCTTTGCTGTCTTTGCCTTTACAGTAACCTTCAGAGCTGGGGTTGTGGCAAAAATCTTCTGCATCGACAGATCTCTGATTTCATCCTGAAGAGAAGAAAGCAAGCAGATACCTCATTCAGCCCATGCTCCCCTATAAGTCGTGGGATCCTGGGTGGACAGAGGTGCACGGGGTGTTGTCAGTGGGACAGAAACCCCACCAGGAGGCTGTTGGTCACATTCTGTCCACTGCAGTCCAAATATACAGACTTGGGCTTGACATTTGCTGAGGCGCAGCTAAACAAATGGCAGTCAAATGGCGCCCCACCTATTCAGCAGGGTGTCAGAGTGGCTCAGTGGGGTTCCAGTGGTAGAAAACAGACTCGGCAGAAATACTGAGATGCAAGTCATTTATTTGCCGGTACTCTCCTTCCTTTGCAACTCTGGATCTGTCATTTAAAATAAAACCAAGCCTATATCTCATTGAACACTTATTTCTTTCAAACAAGTAGTGAAGAAGGAAGAGATATGGAGCTTATGTCAAAATACATAAAATGTATACACTTGGATAATGTGGGAAATACTGTGAGCAAATGATTGCCATCTCCTAGAGTTGTAGGAAGGCAACTGAGGTTGGAGAAGGGTGTAATTCCTGTTTCTCTTCTGTTCCTTTATCTTCACTCCCAACCTCCTCCTCCTCCCACTCCCAGTCCCCAGACTTATATGTCACAGAATCACCAGGACTGATGTTCTGGGGCATGGACACAAAGCAGGAAAATTTCTGCAACACAGAGTCAAAAACCATAGTTCTAGGAAGTAGATGGCTGTAGCCACTAAGAACCCCTGGGCCTGCCTTCAGCCAGAGCTGGGTGCTTCCTACAGCCTGGGCTTTGTTTTTCCTGATCAGGAACAAGCCACCCTTTGAAAAGCCCTTGGAGAGAGGTTCTTTAAATGAGGGTCACTCAACGAATGAAATGTGGTAGATTTGTGATCTTTGCTCTGGCAAATATCACTTAGTCTGAGGGAAACCTAAAGGGTCCCCAAGCTGGAATCCAAAATATAGAAGGCCAGAAGTTTACCAGAACTCAGTTTTTGAGACTTTTAGAAAGGTAACATAGTACCTGACATCCCTGTGGAGTCTGAGTGAGCGCTCCATAAATCATCTACGAGCATTTCTACCCCAAATAGAATGATTCACTCCGAATGAGGCCACAAGACCACACTGCATGAGTACAGGTCCAGTCTGATTTGGTCACCAAACAAATTATGAAAAAAGGCTTTTGGTTTCTTGGAGCTGTCTGAATTTCAAGAGTTTTTGGATCAGGGATCATGGAACTGTGATCTCATTTTCCTGAGGAGCTATCGCCCAGTTCAGTTTCAAGTGTGTGTGTGTGTGTGTGTGTGTGTGTGTGTACACGTACCTCGGGCCTTCACATTGAGCTACATCCCCAGCCCTTTTACAAATTTTATTTTGAGGCAGTATCTCACTAGTTTGCCCAGGCTGACCTCAAATTTGTGAACCTTCTGTCCCAGCCTCCTGAATAGCTGGGATTATAGGGATGCACTACTTAGATTTTTTGAGAAGAAAGAGTCGGACTCCAGTACTGCACTTAGAAAGCCTCAAAGCCTGAGGGCCCCACATGAAACCTATCTCCAGCACCTCCTTCCCTGAGAAGCCCCGCCTCTGTGGCTGTTTTATCTTCCTTTCTGTCTGCCTTCTGCTCTAGGCAGCGTTGGCTCCAGCAATGGTGAAGGGCTGACGCTTTGTGCTGATAAGAAACTTGGTGGAAATCTTACCTCTGGCACTCATCAGCTGTTTCTTGGGTTCTGGTGACTGTTTAGCCTCTCTGAACCTCAGCCTATTCAGCTACAGCCCTCCTGTGGGTTTGTATAAGAATTAAAAGAGACTAAAATTGCTGACATTTATGGAATGCTCGTTCTGTACTGAGCATTGTGTTAAAGAGTTTGACACAGAGAGTTGTTGATCAGATACCACCCCTATTTTACAGATGAGGAAGCCACAGCTAGAGGAAGTTGACATAACTGGAGGCCATATTGCTATCCAGTGGAGACGCTGTTGTTCAACACTAAGTAGTCTCACTTCTATTACTCTTAACTGCTCATCAGTCATGACTCATGCGATGGTAGCTGACATGTTTTGCAGTTTCTGGAACAGAGTGGTGAAGATCAAATGCCCCCTCACCAGAGCACGAGGCCCCCCTGCCTTGTGGTCCCCCACACTTGTGCCAGCGCGTTCCCACTCAAAGCCCTTCCCACCAAGAGCGCCAATGGATGTTATCAGTCTGCCTTCCTCGAACTGTATCTGTGTCATTCATTCTCACAGCCAAGATCACAGCTCAGCGAACGCCACAGGACAGAGGATCCGTAACTGCTGAATGAATGAATGAATGAGCTTTGTTTAAGGCTTAGGTACAGTAAAAGAGAGAGCAGACCTAGGGAGTTAATATGAAGTAAGGAATCTGGTTACGAAGTATAACTTACTCATCTCGAGCTGGTGTTCCACACCAGAGCCTCCCTGCCAAGGCCCTGGCACATCTCCACTCTGTCCCTTCCCAGCTGGAGGCAGTCCAGCATAGTTAGGCATCTCAGTGCCCGCTGCTGGAGCAAGAGAGAGACAGGAGATTCCTTGAAGTGTGGGCTAAGATCCACTCGCTATGGTTCCAAATTCCTTTATGTAGGGCTCCATCTCCCTTCCGTGAAAGATTCTGGGAAATGCGCACCTCAGTTAGGGTATAGGCTTACTCTAGGTCAGAAGGGAGTTTTCATCTCTCTTGCCAACTTTCATCAGTTTCTCCCGGAAGTAGTCTATGGAGAATTAGCCAGAAAGAGCCAGTGATTAGTTAACAGTCTGCCACGGGAGTGGAGGGAGGGGAGACTGCACTGCTGGGGAATGCTGCTGCCCGTGGCTTTATATAGCAACAGCAGTCTCAGTCCACTCTTCGCCCTACCCTTTAAGGATGTAAGGTGTCCCTTCACAGCCGTTATGCCATCTACTTTGAAACAGACTCGAGGAGTGGGGGATGTTAGGAACTTTGTACCAGTTTCTGATGGGATTTCCTTTCTTCTGTGATACAACAGAAGCTGACGGGAGCAACTGCAACAGGATGGCTTTTGAAAACCCGATTTAGTCGTTATTAATTTTTTACTTTTAGAATTTTATTAGGAGGCTCCAATGGGATGCTGTGCTTTTTGCGAAGCATCATTCCCAAGCCTGGGCAAAGGTGCGTAGCCAAACAGGTGCAGCCCAGAAGTTGCCTCCCTGCCCTGCTCCATCTGATCCTGAGATGCATCTTCCGCCCTGCCCCAGAGCGGGTTAGGCTCTGTGTCTACCCCAGGGTTCAGTCTGTTGGAGCTCTTAATGGGAAACCACGGAGGTGAGGTCCACTTCTGGGCTCCCTTTTTTTCAACAAACGTCTTCACTGTCTTCCAAGTGCCCACAGTGGGTAATGGTGGCTGAAAGGGTCTGGCTGGTTTGCGTTTGAATCAACACGGCACGTGTGGCTAGAGGAGGTAGATGGTAAACTGATGTGCTTCGCGTCTCCCGGCCCTGATGCCAGGCTGTGGATCCTCAGGGGGCAAAAAAATGCCACGAAGAACTAAAACGAAAGGTGAAGGGGGCACGCAGAGCAAGGGGAAGTATCCTTGGCAGGAATGAGAGGTGAGGGGCGGCAGAGACAGAGCAGATGCGCCCAGCCAACTAAAATACTGTCTTTGGGCCTTCAGATCACCCCATGAAGCCTTTCCTGTGTTTTCCCATAACTCTGAGGTTAAACACGTGCCTATAACATGTCGAAAACTGTGATGCTTTAAAGCAGTTGTTTGAAAACGGTCTCTGACTGACTCTGGCAGGCAGGAGGGTCGCACATTCTAACCTAGCATGGGCAATTTAGTGAAACCCTGTTGAGAGAGAGAGACAGACAGACAGACAGACAGAGAGACAGACAGAGACAAAAAAAGAAGAAAGAAAGAAGGGCGGGAGGGAAGGAGGAGATGGAGGAAGAAAAATGGGGAAAGGAAAAGCTAAAAGGAAAGTCTCAGGAGTAGAAGCACACAGAGACAAGTTTCTGACTTCCAAATATCAAAAGGGAGGGTTCCTGATTCAAGAATGTGACCAGTTCATAAAGAAAGCAACCACCAGTGTGTCACCTTGCACGGAATGCCTCAGTTCATCTTCCTACACTGTCTTTAGCTATTTCTCAGATAGAAAAGTATTTAGACTTTCACTTTCTCAAAGGACAGCACATCTGATTTGAAGGTAAAGAACAGCATCCTGTTTAATGGGGAAAAAGTGAATCTCTAGTACATGTTTATTTTTCTACTGTTTAAAAGTTGTTTTACTGAAAGTTATACAGATGCAAATCTCCGTGGATGATTTAAGAAATGCATAACTTGGGAAGAGAAAACTCATTCTGCATCTTCAGGCATCCCACAAGTGTCTAAAACAGAAGAATATTGCTTTTCACTTTTTCTCTTGACCTTCCCAAAGAGATAATGGCGAAGATAGCAGCATATAATAATTAGGGTGGCCATATAATTTATTATCCAAACTGGGGCCCTCAGAAAGTGAAAGGAAGAGCTAATAATCACTACCCCAGGACAACAGACTTAAACGGAGACATATGTCCCTCCAATACTAGTGGAAATACCACAGATTCCAGAGTCAAGCCCTGATTTTAACTCCAGCTCCCCGCTTACTCACCACGTAAGAGCAGACACACTACTTCACCTGCAAAGCCCACTTTGCTCGTTTCATAGATTTTCATACCTACCTTGCAAGATTTTTTATGAGAATCAAATGACAGCGTACATCTAAGATCATGTAGCATAGCACAAGATTGACATTCCAAATATATTCATATTCCCTGCTTTATAGCAATATGCCAGGATTAGTAAATTAGCTTATTTATCCATTCTTTCATGCACCCATCTGTGAATTGGACAAGCATTTATTAAATAAAGTCAGTGGTTCTCAGCAGAAACAGTACTACTCCACAGGGGATGCTTTGAGAATCTGCGGAGGTGTGTTTGGTCGTCCTGATGATTTGTGTGTGGCGGAGGGTGACAGGGCCCTTAGGCAGCCTGTAACGTACGGAGGAGACCTGCGTGGTGAAGGATTGCCCCTCTTCTCTCATGGGCTCCTCATGGCTCACTGGGCATTTGTGTAGTTTTAAAAACCTTCATAATTATCTGAACTAGGAGCCATTTATTTTACATATAAATGCAAAGGATTTTTTTGTTTGTTTTTGGAGAATTGCGATATGAGCTGGATTTTCTGGGAATGTATCACTTGTGTAAATTAGAGAAGACCGTACTTCATTCAGATGTTAACCAAGGGTTGTTCAACATCTTCGGAACTCTCATTGCTGGTAGCAATGCCACCGTTGCATAGTAATAGCAAAATGGGGAAGGACGTGGTATTCTATTCACTAGTATACCCTGAAACAACACCGAAGGCCGTTCCAGTCACGTGAGTCTTCACACGGAATAATCACTTTACTCTTATGTCTCGTAGTGTGACCATCCAAAGGATTTACCTAATGAATATCATATTGTTTTATTGTAAATTTTAAAAAATTCTCCTTTATAACAGGATGCTATATTTGTGGCAGAAACTGGGACGTGCCCACCACAATCCACGTTCTCTTCTCTCTCCTGGGACCCAACTAGACTCCATTTTCCGGCCAGAATTGCAGGTAGTTGTGGGCATGTGACTGATTTCTAGCCAATGGCCCCTGCAGAAGTGGCCTCTTCCAAGTTTGGCCCATGAACCCCCTCCCCCACACACACACTGCTTATCCTCCTACTCCAACCACAGCAGAAAGGAATAAACTTCTATTGACTATGTTAGAGTCTGCTAAAAAAACAAGAGTATGGTTCCAAGGTGCATCCATTTACCTAGAAATGCCTCAAGCTTATCCTTCTTTATGGCTGAGTAGTACTCCATTGCATAGAGTGTATTTATGTTAGCAGTTAGGGTACTTTATCTAATACGGTCTTCTTCATTAAAACCTTATTTGTGAATTTCACATTATAATAGTTAAAAAGACATTATAAAATATTAGGTATAAAAGGGGCCTTAGTTTTGATGCAGTTCAGAATTATCAGTCTAGGCTGTTGAAGATGCTGTAGGGAATCTAAGGAAGAGTAACACATGTTCTGCGCGTCATCGGGTGTATAACGAGCACATCCGCACAAATGCACACAGTGCAGTTAATCATTCTTTCAAGGCTGTGTATGATAAGAGACAATTGAATTTGTAGATTGAATGACCTCCAAGCATATGCAGCTTCATTAGTTAAAAACTTTTTGAGCAAGCACTGTAGATAGATAGATAGATGATAGTAGGGTAGCCAGGCGAGGCAGCCACTCTCTGGGGAAAGATAAATGATGTGAACAGGGGCCATCCCAGGGAGCTAAGCCCCGGAGGGCAAGCAAGTGATGGCTGGGCTCTGTGTTTAATGCTGCAAGAAGAAAGAGCAACATGGGATCATGGTGGGTGCCACTTAAAACCCATCTCAGGGCAGGGTGGGGTGTGGTCCTAAGAGAACAAGTCGGGATTCCTGCCTGAAGCTATCGCTGATGCTGTCACAGTCCCCGAAGTTTCTCCTTTGCAAATTCATGCCTTGCAGGTGAAGGACTGCAGACTCCAATTAAATACAATTACCCCCAAAGAAGTAACGAATACCTTTGTTGCTTGCGAGGGGCCAGGTTGCTGAGAGGAAAGCTCCTTAGAAAGAGGAGAGATAAGACAGTAGGGACCCCAAGAGGAGCTGCAGCAGCAGGAGGAGGAGGGTGTCGGGCCTGCAGGAATGACACTGACTCGTAGTGATAACGAGCAGTGATAACCTGCAGACAGTCGCAAGCTTCGTCCTCTGCTGCCTTCTCGTTCTCTCTCCTCTCCCCACCCCTCTTATAAGGTGGGTTCTAGTAAGAGAAATATTATGACAACTCAGAAACAACCATTTTAGCATATTTTAAACTTAAAAAACAAGAGAAGAAATCGTAAGCGGAAAAGATCAGATTTGAATATAATAGTCCCCAGTTGTCCATGGGAGGTATATTCCAAGACGCCCAGCAGATGTTTGAAACTGAGGACAGTAGTGAACCTTATATTACGTACTGTTTTTTCCTATACATACATACCTATGATAAAGTTTAATTTATGAATTGGGCACAAAAAGAGATGAACAACAAAAACATAATAAACTACACCAAGTATAATAATACACAGTATAATAATAAAAGTTATTTTAAACATATGAATTGTTGATTTCTGGAATTTTCCATTTAATGTTTTTAGATCACAGTTGACTGCATGTAACTAAAACCATAGAAAGCAAAGCCATGGATAAACGAGGACTACTACAGATAATTTAAAACTTCTATTAAAAAAAGGGAATGCACCACCAAAATAAGGATTAAAAGGAAATTGAAGAAAATATTTGCAGCAAATTCAACAAAGATTTGCTATCTTTGCTGTATAGAGAGTTCACACAGGGCCTGGGGGTACAGCTCAGTGGTAGAGAGCTTGTTCAGCATATGATAAGGCCCTGGGTTCTATATCCTCAGCATTGCAGAGAGAAAGAGAGAGGGGGAGAGAGAAAGAGAGAGAGAGAAGGAGAGAAAAGAAAAAGAATTTAAGCAATTCCACAGAGAAATGCAAAGAACCCTAAATATAAACAAGCAGTGTATGTACAGACAGATCACAGAAGAGGCACCGTAACTCCTCAATAAGGCCCATGGGACCAGGGCTGTGTGTTCACCATTGTAGCCCTAACGACTGAGTCAGTGCCTGGTTCACCTATTCTATAAATACTTGCTGCATGAATGATTAAATAAAATAGTTGACTAATACAAGGAAAGACAATCTTTTTAAAGCTGTTTTTATTAGTACATGTTTGCAGTACATAATGATTACATTCCTCATGAGGAGTTGATACATGTAAATAACACATCTTAATTCTTCTCTCATCCCTTCCCTTCCCCTTCCTCCCCCTCTCTACATCTCTTGGTCCCCTTTCCTTTTGCAAAAGATCTATCTCCTTGTTTCCTATAGTCTATCTTTTATTTTTCTCTTTATTTATATTTTGGGTTTCTCCTACAAGAGAAATTATGCAATATTTAAGCTTGTGTGTTTGATTTATTTCACTTAATGTTATGGTCTCAAGGTGCCGCTATGACAATTTTGAGGTAGTCAGAGGAAAGTTAAATATTTTTGTCCAACACTATAGCAAAGATTTCTAAAGTCCCATGAGTCTCCTGAGTGTAGTGAAAAGGTTGTGCTCATGCGAGCTGACGGCTGTGTGAATGGGTGTGACTCCATGGGCCAGCACTTAGTCAAGACCATTCACGGGGAGGCTGAGACTTTGGGGCTCAGCTCTTTCTGGGACACGGGAAGAGCCACTTTCCCCCTTGGAGGCAGACAGGGCCCTGGATGTCAAGCAAGCCCTTTGGCACCTTCCTCTGAAGGTGTGGCCACAGGGGAGGCCCCAGCTGAGACAGTGGAGCTGAAAGACTGCACAGCCAGGCTGCTGCACACCCGCATGGAGGACAGCAGCTTCAGAGAGGAACCTGAACCCAACACAACTTCGCTTGGGGAAGAACATTTTTATATTGTTAGGTCCTGGAGATTAGAGTTTCTTGTTACCACAGTACCCCTAGCCTATTCTGATTAATATAGTTATTTAATTATTTTCACCTATATTGATTGAGCTAAGCACCTACAATAAAATATACCCAGGAATTCCACTTACAAGGAATAAGAAAATAATCCCAATATGGAAAAAAGATATCTATACATAAAGCTTACCATTGTAAGGTTGTTTTAAAGCCAGCATTCCTATAATAGATTAGTTTGTTGCTAAAGAAAAGCATACCATATATGCTTAGTAGATATTTATAGAGAAAATGTAACAACATGGGAAAACGTGTACAATTGTCATCCTCACACACTTCCTGTACATATAAAATAAGATTGAATGGAAAAACACCAAAACTGTTAAAAAGTGGTTCTGTAGGATAGGACAAATATAATTAAATTCTCCCCTTTATTCTTTCTACCACTTAGTTTTCTAAATATTTAAACATAATTGGTATTAACATTCATAATAAAAAATGCTTCCCTCTCACTCAGTTTTAATAATGTATAACAAGTAGGTGATTTTATTATTTCATTGGTAAAATTTTTCTTGATCCTGGAACCAAGATCTTTCTGAAGTTGCTTCAAAATCCAGGTGGCATATAATGTTTATGCTTTATAGTTTCTGGCTATTTTTTGGTTTGTATACATGAAGCTGATGCAAATTGTAAAGAAAACTGCATCTCTTTTAAAGGCCTTGCGGTCAACAACAGAGACTCTGACCTTGAGCAAGGTCCTTCTCTCCGGAACCCACTGTCCGTACCTGATCAGTGAGAGGTTGGTTCTCCTAGTCTAAGTGGAAAGAGAATAAGATGTGTCATTCAACACCGTGGAAAACAATTGTCTTATTAGTCTTCGTGAGCAGGTATCTATGGAAACAACTTACATATGTACTCCTGGGAAACAGTCATTTATGAACTTCTCTCTGCACAATGTTCACAAAAGTAAGTCATACTCAGGAGATATTCCTGCACTGTGTACAAGAAGACACAGTTTTACTTCCTTTCTAGTAGCCAAATAAAAACCATCCAGTTTCACACCTGGAAGGTCTAGCTTGAAAATAGACATCATGAGAATCTCAGTGTTGGGCCGGTGAGACGGCTCAGCGGCTTAAGCGCCTGCCTTGCAAGCGCGAGGGCCCGAGTCCGACTCCCGGATCCCACATACGAAAAAGGGGCCGGTGATATCGCTCAGCGGCACGGGTGCCTGTTGGCGCGCGAGGTCCTGAGGTCGTCCCCCCGGTACCCACAAAAAAAAAAAAAAAGAGAATCTCAGTGTTGAGTGGACACTATTTTAGAAAAGTTGAGAAAGGTACTGTAGTGATAGAAGGATGTCTGAGCACTCATGGAACACAAGGGAGAAAAAGTTTGATGAGACGCAAGCAGCAGCATCTTCACTCAGCCTGGGTCCACTGTCCCAGTGATTCTGGACTGTCCAGCTGTGACCTAACTGGCTGCTCCTCCTCTCTGGACCTGGGCATCTGCACAGAGGAAAGTAGGGCCTTGGCCAGAGGATGTTTAAAATCCCTCAAAGCTCCAATAACATGTTTGAGCCAGTGTCTACTTTTCCTATTATATGACGCCCTTCAGCACTGACTTCTACAAGGATGCCTTCCCTGTCCTTCCATTGTCTGAGTAGCAGAACTGGGACTTCCGGCTCACTCCTCGCCAGCTGTGTTCCTCGGATTCTTTGGTTGCCAATCACAGAGGCTTGGCTGGATCCAGCTTACATCAGCAAGGAGACGCAGCTCACACAGCCAAAGCGCTGGAAGGGTATGTGTTCAAGTGGCCGAAGGACAGTGGATCGAGGTCTCATGCCCTGTTAGGACTCTCCGCCCTCTTCGGGTGTCAGAGCCCAGACCAGTGTCACCCGTTAGTATGTGTGGGGTGGTGTGTTTATGGTTCTAGGTGGCTTTTTATTGACAGGACCATGAAGCAAGGATAAAGGACAAAAGAATGATATCTGTCCAGGAATTCATGTGGGAGACAGAGGAAGGACAGGGGAAGGTCAGGGTGGTCTGTGACATGACTGACCTTAGGGCCAATTTAAGTGATAAATTGGAGTATGTGGGGGAGAGGACCAGAGCATTCATTCCTTAAGACAATGTGTTTGATCCTAATTGGATTTTGGCCCAGTAAGCTATCTTTTAATCTCTAACCATGCATTCCAGGATTTTTGGGGTGTGTGGCTCCGAAGTCCCTTATCGCTGCATATCCATCTCAGACTTACCTCTGGCCAAGGCCCCCACACCTTTTTATTCCATCCAGGCTGCAAGCCTATTGGTTGGTGCCACCCACACCACAGTTTGTGGGCCACGTGTCGATCGTCCACAGGCACACCCAGAACTTTACTCATCTGCTAGGTGGTTCTTACTCAAGTCCAGTTGACACATCAATGAATGATCACACAGCTCTTCCAACCTCATGTGACTGTAAAAGTATTCAGTTCCTTGTGGATGGAGGACTGAAGTCCCTGTTTCCTTGCTGTCAGTGGGGGCTGCTCTCAGCTCCTAAAAGCACCTCACCTTCCTTGCCCTGTTGCCCTCTTCATTTTCAAAGCCAACTGTGGAGAATCCCATCCCCTTCCCGTGACTGGGTCTCATTCTGAATCTCTTGCACCAGCAAGAACCCAGTCCCTTCTAAGAACTTCCCTAATCAGATCAGCACTGACCCCACCCCAGCCCCCAGGATCACCTCCCAATTTTAGGGTCAATTGATTTGGCACTTTAATTGCATCTGCAAGATCTCTTCAAAGAAGCACCTAGCTTAGTATTTGAATAAAGAGGGGAAGTTGCCACTGGGAAAAAGAGGGATGGCAATTTTGGAGACCATCTCAGAATTCTGCCTCCACAGTGGTCATATGAGCTTTAGAAATTTAAGTCAGTCTTGAGAATTAATTCAAAATGTCAACCATCTGAAGACAAAACGTACCTGAATCTTAAGCAACTAATTAATTTATCAAGCTGTCTGCTTGATTGAATAGATTTCTTAAAATTACTAATCTGATTGTCTTAATTTTAGGAAGTAAGAATGTAAACTAAAAACAGATATCGTTTCATTAAAAGCATGTCTTAAGCAATTTCTCATGCTCCTCCCCTGGCGAGAAACTGATCCCTTAAGCTCAGTTGAGCCCCCCTGCTATGCACACTCATGGGACTCTATTTGCTTCACCTGTGACCTTTGAAACATCCCCTAATTACTTTCTCAGTGTCATTCCTGCTGCTGACAATGCAGAAGCTCTGTCTCTTGTGCAGTGCAAGGTCTGCAATTCCCAGCACAGGGCCTGGCATGAACAACGAATACTCACGCAATGAACATAACAGGTACCATTTCATGCCTTCGTCATTGAGGTGCTCCCTGTGCTTAGGGCATCTGAGATGTAGCAGGTGCTCAATCAACGTGCAAGGAAGGCAGGGAAGGAGGAAGAAGAGAGAAGTCAGGACCCAGCCCTGTCTTTAAGAAGCAGCTGACTGCGTCCTCTGACTTGATCGAACTATGCAAACACTTCTCAGCGCCTTACTTCCACGAGCAGATGACTCAGTGATTTCCAGGTGGTTATTGAGACTCTGAGGCCCACAGAGCACACTGGGCAGAGGGTCCTCACACGAAGGCTGGCATGGGGCACAGGTGGAGGTGTTTTTCTGGCCAGGCTCCCTGCTGAACAACTGGATGCCTGGGGCTCTTCTCTACCTTGGTTTTAGAGCAGCGACTTACCCACCTCAGACCTCTGCACGGGTCACTAAGTCCCCGAGCACCTCCCCAGGCCAGGCTGGGGCCAGACTGTAAGGACAGACAGGCAACCGGAACTTGCAGACCTGGGGACTGACTTTAGAGAGACTTCCTGCTACGTCTGGGAAATGGAAGTCCATCAAGGAGACAGTAGCTATCTCAGTGACCTGGGGGTCTGGCTTTAGAAAAGGGCTCAAGAGGTCAGGCATCTCAGGAGAAAAATATATAATCTGGGTTCGAAATGTCAGTAAAAATTTACAAACAGATCATCTGCTCCAAACGGAGAGGGAACTTGAGATCCTTCATTGTGGGAAAAATCTGCCATCGTGTCTTTCAGCTTTACTTCTAGGCAGTAAATGAAGATTCTTTTCTAAATATCTATAACAAAACAGCAGCCTGGGCGGGTGAGATGGCTCAGCAGCGTAAGCGCCTGCCTGGCAAGCGCGAGGGCCCGAGTTCGACTCCCGGAACCCACATACGAAAAGGGGGCCGGTGATATCGCTCAGCGGCAGGGGTGCCTACTGGTGCGCGAGGTCCTGAGGTCGACCCCTGATACCCACACACACAAAAAAAAAAACCCAGCAGCCTGAGCAGACTAAGACACTTACATTGTTGCATGTTAATTATTTGTAGAATGACAGATTCCCTCACTTAGGTTACAGCTCTCCAGGAGCATGTCTCATTCAGCCTTGCCCTTCACGGTGCCTAAGGCCAGGTACCAAATGCCTGAATGGTTGTTTGTTTGTCAACCCTTGGATTCTGTTTTGAGGAGTTTGGACTTGATCGCTGAGGCATTGGGAGCCACTGAGTGTTTTTGCCTGGGACATGGTCCTTGCTGTATACTCCCAAGCAAGCAGTTACACTCAGAACCTCAGATTTCTAGTAAAAATGAATTAAGTTGCACAAAGACAAAAGACAGGAGAGCCCTTTGAATAGCATAAATCACTGCAGAAGTGGAAGATGCCTAGAGGATTTCTCTGTTGCTGCCCTACATCCTTCCCAAGGGCAGAGCATCTACTGAAAGGCCAGCCTGTAAGTGCTAACTTTATTTCTGTTTATTTAAGCTGCACTAGGCTTGCGACTGAGTTATTCTTTCTAACTCTGCGCTGCGGCTGCCTCAGCAGGAAAAGTGTGTAAATGTGGAGGGGATTTGAGATCCTTCCTTATGGGAAAAATCTTCCAGCATGCCTTTCAACTTTACTTCCAGGCAACAAGTGAAGATTCTTTTTAAAATAGCTAAAGTTCACTTTGCTATCCAAGAACTACTGAGGGGATAAAACCTTGACTTTATACTTGTCAAATAATGTTCTAGCCCCTCTAAAGGTTACTTAGAGAGAGAGAGAGAGAGTTTTGCTGGTGCTACCATTTTAGCCTTAGGACGGCTTAGTCTATAAAGTCCACAACACTCTAGATGCTCAATTTCCATAGATGGGAGTGTGATTAGTGGCTGAGAGAAAATGTGGCAAAGAATGCTGGCTGCAAATCTTGGATAATTCCCTGAAAAGAAGAAGGAAAGGAAGAAGAAGAAGGCTAACAAACTTGCGGCGCACAGGAAATGCCTGGCTCGCATAATGGCCGAGCACATTTGTGTGGGAAAACGTACAGGCATGTAAGCCCCGGTTTCCAGGGGAAAAATGCCTTTAAAATGCTCTGCCCTTTCAGATGCCTGAGAGCTTCTGCAGGGACTTTTGAAAAAGACCTTGGCATGTAAGGCCAGGACATTTTGAACCGCTGTTCTCGAAAGCTTAATAACTCTATGCTCTTTGCAAACTGCTAAATCTCTCAACCTCTAAATTTTGTTTTGAAGTCATAAATTTCTCTCCAGGCTCCTTGTGTTTCAGAAACCAGCACAGCATGTTTCATTTGTGAACAAATAGAAAAAGCAACTTTAATGCCAAACTAAAAAAAATTTTTTTAAATTTTTATTGGCTTTTAATTTTATATAAACTTATGCCCTGTCTGCCAGATGTGCATACATGTGTCATTGAATCAAAGTTGTTTAATCCTCAGCACTGCACTGATTTTCTACTCTAAAAATATCTCAGTGGGCTAAATGTTAGGCTGAACAAACAAAATATAAATTAGAAGTGATGAATGCAGTTTCCCTTACTTGGCTTCAGAAGTCCCATGGTGCACTGCATCTTGAGGGTTATTGCTAATTTCCACTGTGCCATCTTCAGCCCTTTCCCCCATAGTAGGGCCATTTGCATGGTGGCATCAGACAGACCCCTAGATTACAGCCCAACCCTGCTCTTACAGAATGTGTTTGGGGCAAGTCACTGGCCTTCCCCCAGCTCATCCTCACCGGAAGGGAGGAAAGCTTTCTCAGAGACAGGTGAGAATCAAAAGAGATGACGGCAGATGTTCACTAGAGTGGCTGGGACCACTCCAGAGGACAAATGGATCACTAGGCTCATAAAAATCTATTCTGAAAGTGACCCTACAAAGCCATTTTCTCATTCAACCTACTAAATGACAATTCCTGTGCTAGATGTTAGGAACTGGAGTGAGCAAACTCTCAAGGCACTTAGAGTTTAGTGCCAAAGTGTAGTGAAAGAATCACAAAAATACATAACCGTGTATGGAGGTGATGCCAAGGAGGGAGGCAAATGGGCTAGAGGATTCCTAGGGTGGAGGTGGGCAACCTGCTGTCCTATGGGAGCAGAAGGCCCGGGAGGGAAGAGGAGCCGGAAGACATCCAGAGTGGCCAGACATGAAGGAGAGGAGGTTGCTGGGAGCCCAGGCAGGAGGCTGGTACACTTGCCAGACTGTCGTGATACTGTGGGCCTCGTTAAAAGTTTTGGCCTTTATCTTATAATTATTGGACACCACTAAAATGTTTTAAGCCCAGAGTAAATTAAATGATCACTGGAAATTATCAAAATATCTTGTATGCATGTATGAATACAGCTAAGAAAATGCACTCTTCTATATAACTAAAAAATTCACTTCCTGGTCCCCTGTTTGTTCTAGTTTGCCCAGAGTTATAAGTAAAAATCACTTGGTACAGCAGATAGGATGGTTGTTTCTTAAAAGAACAGCCTGGGCTGACATGAACTTCTCCCTTTGCCTTTTCTTCTTCTTTCCCTCTGGAACATAGATGTAATCCCTGGAGGGCCAGCAGTCATCTCATAATCATGAGGTGGCAAACGTGAAGATGAAGGTCTACACAGGAAGGATGGCAGAGCGGAAAGATAGAGAAGGCCTTGTATTCTATGGTACCAGGAGCTACTGGAAAGCCCCAGGCTGACTTATTTTGCTAGACAAATAGACCTCTATCTTCTAAGGGTTTGTTAGTCTGCCTATTATTTGCAACCAAATTTGTTCAGGACAAACACACATGGCAACTAAAATGATACCTCCCAGCATCCTCAAGGTAAGGTGTATCAAACATTTAGCATGATTCCCAGCACACAGCTGACTTCCAGCAGATGTATGTTCCATTTCCCCCTTCCTATCTTCATGTAGTGAGTTCTCCTTGCTATAGGCAAATACCAGGGGTACTGGGTCAACACAGATATTCCCTTTCAATGTGTGTCACTCCCAAAGCAGGGCATTGCCTAACTCCATGGGATGCCATAGTTTGATATGATTTCCCAAAGCAATTATGTTTCGTGCTGCCGACTCAGAGCAGAAGTGCAGGAGAGAGAGAGGTATGGCCACAGTATTTCCTGCACCAGTCTGGGGCACTGCAGGCTTTATGATAAAATTTGTAGCCCTACATTTAGGGGGGATGACATCTGTACTTAGAGACGGGTCTGAAAACCACCATCAAACTGGCTACCTGTGTATGAATATCCTAGAAAAAAAAAAGATTTACAGGAACATGGTAGCTACCTTTAATGTTTATTTTAAAATTATAATTATTAAGATAGATTAACTGTACAGATTAATGAGTTTCACTATGACATTTCCATAGATGCAAATATTGTGCTTCGATCATGTCCACCCTTCCTTCTACCTTTTCTTTCTCTCCTATTTCAACTTTGTTTTCTGTCTGGTTTTTTCCACATAGAAGAGAAAACCTGCAATTCCTGTCTTTCTGAGTCTGGCTTATTTCACTTAACATGATGATCACTGGTTCCATCTATTTTCATTTTCCTGCAAATGACATGACTTCATTCTTTTCTGTGGCTGAATAATACTGCATTGCATATATATACCACATTTTCTTTATCCATTCATCTGATGATAGGCACCTCAGCTGATTCTATATGTTGGCTACTGTGAATAGCGCGACAAAAACGTGGGTATGCAGGTATCTCTTTTGTATCCTGACTTCATTTCCTTCAGATATACACCAAGGATTAGTTTAGCTGGATCATATGGTAGTTCTAATTTCAGCTTTTTGAGGAAACTCCATACTGATTTCCATGATGGCTGTACTAATGTACATCCGACCAGCAGTGTAGATGGCAAGGTTCTTTTTCCTCTCACCAGCATTTATTATTTTTTGTTTCTTTGTTTTGCTCTTGCTTTTTTTTTTTTTTTTTTTTTGAGAGTAGCCCTTCTGACTGAGGCGAGATGGAATCTCAGTGTAGTTTTGTAGTTTTCCATATCCCTGGTGGGCAGTTTCTTTAAACCTGATGTGGACCCCTGGGGAAGCCTAGCTCACTACTAGCTGTGTGGACATGGACACAGCAGCTTCTGCTGTCCTTCCAAGTCTAGTTGAGATGAACTGTGGATCACAGACTTTGGAAGGGCGACCATGATATATTCTCAGCAGATATTAATGGATTGATTAATTAATTAAAGATCTACATATTCAGCCCTGTTGTTTCTATGGCAAAATACAGCCCAAGCCCCCAGTGCCCAGCTGATTGGTGAAGGCAAGCCCTTGTGTGAAGTGGGTCCCCTGCTTTGAGGTCAGGTGAACTCCAGCTTTACCATTCCCCCCTGATGAGCCCCTTTTTGGAAATGTCCAGGGAAGACCACCTTGAAGGGACAAAACCCACAGTCTGCTCCGGCCCAGACCCAGAGGCAGGGGCTCCTTCAACTGGAACTGCTAAGGCCAGAGGGAACAGTTCATGTAAAATTACTCTTATGAGCATCTTGTTTTGTTTCAGCTGAGTTAGCATCATGTGTATTTGGCATCTCCTCCAAGAAGCACGGGAAATGGAGTGCGAGCTCTTGGCAATGGTGGTTGACTGTGCTTCAAGTCATTAAATCTTGAAAGCATGGAAAAGAAAATGTCATAATGCTACCAGCAGAGAAGAGAAAGTGCACACCGAATCTCCGAATGTGAAGACAGCATGTTGAGAAATGAAGCAAAAGGGAATTTTTCATTACTTATATTTGGGTTTTATGTTACAGTGAAAAGTATCTGGCTACTCCAGTTGGTTTTATGTACGCCTAGTCTATAACTACCTAAGCACTCCATTGGGCTAGAATTTAATCAAATATCTCATTTTCTAGTTAGTGGATTTGTGGTAAATATCAGTGATAAGAAAAAGAAAAAAAAAAACCTGCCTGAAGTAGTCCCACCTTATACTTAATAAATGTTCCCCTTCTCAAATTCAAGTCGAAGAGAAGGAATTCTCTGATGGAGACAAGGGAATGAGTTCTCTCACTTTTTATATTTTGACTTTCTTAGACAACACATTCATTTTATTGAGGGCTTGTGGCATTCAATTTCAAGTTTCAAAGTGTTGGAACTCATTTTTGGAGTAATATTGTGGAAAAAGCATCACGTTTTTTAATGAATTTTTTCCACTATCGATAAAAGTCAAATGAAACTTTTCCTATCATTTTTCACTCCTACACCCTGCCCCAACTTTACCTTTCAGTTCAAACCTGTCAAATTTCAAGTAAAATATGAGAAACTTTGAAAAATGCAATTAATCCACACAACTCCGGCAATGAGAGAAAAGACAAGATATATACATGCATATATATGTATATATGTACACATATATGTATATATGTGTACATATATATGTACTTGGATTACTACAAAACCCTGTATTTATATATGTATTTTTCTTTAATACTGTAAGAATGGGAGACACCTGAGAGCTTTGGGGGAAGGCAGGAGGAGGTCACGTGAAAATGAATTTGTTCCTCAAACCCACAGTTGAGCCCTCTGCCCGCCTAGAAGGGTCTGCAAACTGATCCAGGCCACAAGACAAGCAGGAAAGAGTTCGGATTAGGGAGGAACTAGGTCCACTTTCTTCAGTGCTTGGAGTTTTGTGTTAGGCTCTGAGCGCCACATTGGCATCCAGCTGCAGTCAATCCAGAGACCCTCTGGAGAGGTGGGCGGTCCAATATATAAAAAATAAAACTGCATCTCTTTGCACTACTAATAGTTTGAAATATAACTTTAAAAATATTTCACTTATAGTAGCAAGGTGAAAATGTAAGGTATCTGACTAAACTATGTAAGAACTCCGTGGAGAAAATGACAAAACTATCAAAAGAACCAAAGAAGACATCAATAATTAAAGAAATGGACTATATTCATGAATAGGAATACTCTGGGTTTTTTCTAAATTAATCTATAAACTCAATACAACTCCAATCAAATTCCCGACAGAGATTTTCCTGGATTTTGACAAGTTGGTACTGGAATTAGATTAAAAGGTTAGTGGGCCAAGAATAACGAAGCATTTCTCTTTTTTTAATTTTGACTTTGCTATGTTGTCCAGGCTGGACTCAAACTGCAATCCTCCTGTCTCAGCCTCTCAGACTGCAGAAATTACAGGCATTTGCCAGCAAGTTTGCTACCAAGAAAATTTTGATAAAGGATCAGATAATGAGAGTATAAGGAAAATAAAGTGCCCTTATTTGCTTAAAGCAATTAAGACAATATGGTTTGGCACCAAGAGAAAAAAACAGACCAATACCAAAACTTAGAGTTCAGAAATTTACCTTTTCATATATACAAGTAATATTTAACCAAATCGAAAGCAAAGGTCAGAGAAAAATGACAGTTTAATCAATAAAATTATGCTATGACAATTGATTATGATCTGTATGGAAAAAACTGAAAATAGATCTTCACTCAATTTCCTAAAATTATTTCCAGATTGACCAAGACATGAAAAGGAAAAGCAAGTATTTAAAACAGGAAAAAGATGAAGAATATGATTTATGAAGAATTTCTAACACATGACACAGAGTTCAACTCTAAAAAGAAAAGATAGATAAGTTTGAATGCATTAAAATCTCAAGCACTTTTAACACTAAACATTGGCCAGAACATGAAAAAAGTAAACTCTCCTCCCTTTTGGTGGGAATGCACATTGGTATCAAATACTTTGGCTGTCACCCTGGCATCTTATTGCACAGGCTGAATGTTTGTGTCCCTCCAAAATTCATATCTCACATCTTGAAATCCTAACCCCCCAAGGAGATGGTATTAGGAAAATGAATAGGTCATGAGGACTGAGTCCTCAAGGATGGAATCAGTGCCCTTATGAAAGAAATCTCACAGAGCTTGGTTAGCCCCTCTGGCATGGGAAGACACAGAGAGAGGTCATCTTCTGTGAATCAGAAAACAGGCCCTCCCCGGACTCTGGATTTGGCATCTTGACCTTGGATGTCCCAGCCCCCAGAACTGTAAGAAATGAACTGCTGTGTACAAGCCACGCAGCCTATGGTATTGTGTCAAAGTAGCTTAATGGACTAAGACATTAAGAAAGACAGGATGGGCAAAGCCCATAACTCAGACATTCTATTCCTCCACAAGCATCATAGAAAAATTCTTACGCCTCTGCCCAGCATAAAGCAATGACTACAGAGCAAACAGCCCCAAAGAGAAGAGACTCATTGTCCATCCACAAACACATAAATAAATAAACTGCAGCATGGTTGCACAATGGAATATACTACAGAGATAAAAGAAAGAAAGAAAGAAACCAGAGCTTCATGTGATAGCATAATATGTCTTTTTACAAAGTTTTAGAATAAAGAAAAATCTCAGAAGGATATATATTACAATGTCCCATTTAAATAAAATTTTAAAACAAGAAAAACAACAAAATATGTTGCGTGGGAATCTTACAGAAGGGATAAAAGCATAAAGATGGCGGAGAGAATGGTGAACACCAAAGCCAGTTCACGGGCTGAATCCAGAGCCTGGGAGATGAGTGTGGTCTGAGACCAGCCCATAGGAGGCTTCAACCACTCAAGTAACATCTTGTTTCTTAAAGTAGACATTTGGTAAATTCATCAGAGTAATCTGCCTGCCTTGTTGTATATCTGAACTGTTTCCTATAAAGAATTTAAAAAATACATCTACAGTGGTTGATGCAACTTAAAACAACAGCTATGCAGGGTTTTGTGGGGTTAAAATTGAATTTCTGGTCCCCTTTCTGGGCTCAGAGGTGCCATGTGAATTGCTAGCATCCTTGCCAAGCCTCCAGTTGCCCTGAGTCCCTGGATGTATTCGTAATGGACTCTGATCTGCACTCAAGCCAAAAACTTTGAAAGATGTTTCGCCTTTAGTCCTGAGTACCATGGACAAGAACCGTTTATCCTCCCACAGTGGGCCTGCAAAAGAGGCTGAGAAGGGCAGAACAGGACAAATAGATTCCATTGTTAGCCCTAAGGTAGGCATCGTCATAGACTACCGTTCATGATCCTGGCCAGGAATGCCAGGGGCTTTGGGTCTTTACGTTCGGGTAACAAAGAAAGCTGAGTTACCCGCTCAGCCCTCTTTATTTCTCCACCCCCACCCACCTCTTTCAGCAACTGCCAAAGGGGGGCGGTGCGTCACAGACCAGCAGGACAGACTGTCACCTCTTGACGTGGGCTGTGTAGTGAGATGTCAACACAGGGGCCACTCCTGAGGTCTGCCACCCCCTCAGCTCTGCTCTCTCCAAGGACAAGTGCAGAGAGGCGACAGTCGTGGGAAACAGGAAGAGCTGTCTCCAGCGCGTATCTAGAAGAGAAAAGAATCCAGACCAGGGAGAAGAGTAGAGCCACCCTGCAGCTGCCCACCCAGCCCAGGATGCTGCTGCTAGCAGATATTTGTCCAGCTCTGGCCAGACATCACTCTCTGGCTTCCTTACCATCCTGACCACGACACCTAATGAGGTCAAATTTACCCCATTTTGGCAAAAGAGACTGGATAACAAACTCAAACCCAGGGCTTGGGAGAGACCCAGGTAGCATGGCTGGCTATTGTCTGATGCTAAGAATGCAGGAGTTCTTTGTAGGGTGGTGAAGAGGGGCTGCTGTCTGGTCTTAAACGAGCTGCAGCAGTTGTGGGGACCCTCTTCAAAACACCCTGACCCAAAGAGGAGGGAGGGAGAATGGAGGAGCTTGATCATCAAAGCAAGAGAGAAAGGGTAGGGGGTGCAGGGAGCCGGGCGGGAGCCCAGACAGTGCCTCAGCTGTGCTGCAGAGGTGTGGGGATGTCAGTCTCCCCTTTGGCACAGGGACACACACTTGCCAGCCTGGCGGTGGGAACACAGGCCCTTGCACCGCACCACCTGCATTGGGATCCTGACTTCGCCATTTACCAGCTTGATGGTATTTTAAGCCTCTCAGTGCCTCAGTTTCCTCTTTCCCCAAAAACATTCATAATAGAAACTATGGTATGAAATGAGTGGCTGTGACTCAGGTGTCCCAGGCTGGCACAGAGGAAGCCCAGTGTGACACTGGTCTTTGGCCAGTTGGGCTGTGAGGTGTCCCAGTCCTTCCTTCCTCCCCTCTTGTCTTGACACTACTCGGACCCAGTAAAACTGAACAGCCAGCACCTCTGTCTGCCTGTTGCCTGGACAGGAGAAAGGTAACTGGGCTGGGACCTCATCCCCATCTGTACCCCCTTCCCGAGGCTGGGAACCAGTGTCACTCTGCCAGAGGCTGTGTTCAGGCCCCATTGGCTTCTTAACCAAGTTTTTCTGTCTCCTGCCAGGGCTCACTGTGTACACATAAGGGGATGCCCGGTGGTGAACAGGGCTGGATAGAACCTATCCTGCCCTCTCTCAATGGAAGTAGGTGGGGATTGTAGAAATGGCACATATTTCTGACACTCTTTCCATCTCTGCCCACGTCCCAAATCAGGGCCCTTGTCCCACTTCCCCACGTATTGCTGATCAATATGTGCCTGGCTCTCTGCTTAACACTTTTGCCTATATTATGTTTTACTCCTTTCCGCATCCCTATGAAGTGGGTACTAATACTATTGCCCATTTTGTAAATGAGATTCAATACGTCAGGGAGCTTAAGTGACACAGCCCCATCATATCTCCCCTCAGATCTTTCGTATTTAGCCCAGGACTTCCTTCGATCTGTCAATCCGCCACCCTTGCTTGTTCCGCTGGTCTCTCAGCAGGGGCAGGAGGGCATGGAGGAAGGGGACAGCTCTTTATGTTTCCCCCTTCTTTTCATGTTGGCTTTCTACAAGCACATAAAATGCTTCCCGCAGAGCCAAGTATATAGAAAGTTCCTAACATTTGTTAGCTGTTGTTATTATATTATGTTTACAGACCCCAGTCTATTAGGTCCTAGTAGTGAGCAAAGAATGTGTGACACAGTTCCTGTCCTCCAGGTGCTTGCATTCTGGTTCTCGGGGTACATGTGATGGAAAAGATCCACGCCCCACACCAGGCTGCAAATGCATCCAGTGACCGCTGCAATAGAAGAGAAGGAGAGAGAACGCTGGACTGAGGTCCCTCAGGGGACCTCCTGAAGGAGGTGAGAAAGACGGCGGCGAGTCCCGAGGGAACAGAGTGGGGCTCTCATGGACGGGTTATGAGAGAGAGGACGGTGTTGCTGAGAATGGAGGGCCGTGTTCTCGGCGCCTCATCATGGCAAGGGTCTGAGTGGGGAGGGCCTCGGGGACAGGACTTCCCCCTGTGATCAGTGGTCGCTGTGAGTCCAGGCCTCGTGAGGACAGGAGCCCCGTGCACAGTATTGCAGGGCCGTGGAGCGGGAAAGTGGAGTCCGTCTGCACAGCACATAGCTCCGACACTGACGGGCTGCATTTCATCGCGGATGTGCACCACAGTTTACCCAACCATTCAGCTTTGTTGGGCTTTTAGTTTCTCAGTGTTTCACTATTATAAATCACGTGGCAACACACATGGACTGGACTACAGAGAGGCCTAGATCGGACTTACCTCTGTGCTACCTTTTAGTGGTATCACCACGGGCAAGTTCCCTAACCTTTCCAAGTCTAGGTTTTGTTATCTATAAAACAAAGACGGTAATGCTGCCTGCTTTGTGGAGTGGTTATAAAAGTTCAGGAAAACCACTGTTAAATTTTAGAATTATACTTATGTATAAATTAATGATTTTCTATAGTTTGTATCTGGAATGTCCCCCAAAGGCTCCTGCGTTAAAAGGTTTGGTGTCCTGCTTGGCGATGCAGGGAAGTCAGGGCACCTTGAGGAGGTGAGGGCTGAGGGGAGGACGGAGGTCGTAGGGGAGCATGCCCTCGAGGGGAACACTGGCAGCTTGGTCTCTTCCTCTTTTCTCATCCCCGCTGTGAGGTGAGTGACTCTGCTCTACCATGTACTCCCACCGCGACAAACCACTTCAGGCCCAAAAGTGACAGGGTCTCTCCAAGAGCAAAGGAGGCTCTCCGCCACTTCTGTCTTTTAAACCTCCTGCTGGAAATGAGGAAGTGCTGAAATAGGGCTTTTTTTTTTAATGTAGTGCATTTTAAATGTTTGTACTAAAGAAGTTCACACTAGTAAGTGTGTATTAAAAACACAAAAATGTAATGCCTTCAGGAACAACAGCTGCAAGAGAGAGGTCCCAGGCTGTTTGCCTCACAGCCAGCTTTGTGACCCTCACCGCCCCTGCACCACCCAGGGCCTCGGTGTCAGCAGCTGGATGAGGACTGGGAAGATCCACCAAGCACGCTGGCCCTGGCCTTGTCAGTCTTCTGCAAAGCTAGTTTTTGGGAAAGAGCATGAAAATGACCAGCGGGGACTTGGCATGCAAAGTAAATGCTAATTGCCGCTGTGTAAATATTAACATTCTACGATCCTTCCGTCCTTTACAAATGCACATTCATGTAGCTCATTGTTATTTTAGATTCCAAGCAGAGCTTTCACATTTTTCAAACAGGTGCCATCCATTTGTTCTTGGGTACAAATGCTAAAATCACTACCCCACCCCCTCCCTCTTTCCAAATGACAATGTAGAATAGAATTCAGTAATTAGCTGTTAGACAAATCCTATATGCAAACCCCCGTGCTTGAGGCTATAACATCGGTATCATTAGCAGTGGCAGTGACATTTACAACAGTCGCTCACTGAGCATGCACTGCCCCGGTACAGGCTGACTGATTCCTTGCAGTATCTCTGTTTAACCCCCATGACGTCCTTATGAGACCAGTTCATTATTATATCACCATTTTATAGATGAGCCAATTGGGGCTCTGAGAGCAGGCCTATCAGATGCCAGGTCTGGTGCCTTTTTATTGGGAATCTACTCCTATTGAAAGGCCCTGATTGAAGCACCAGGTCAAAATATCCTTTTATGATTAAGTTTTGTCACTTGTAAAATGGGAAAACTGCACTAGATTATTTCCAAATTTCCTTCAAATTTATAACTTTCTCTCTACCGAAGTCATTTCATATACACAAAGTGGACATTTGTCTATGGGCCTCTATTTTTCCAACTTCTCATTGAAGTTTATATGCACACATATTGATAAATGAATCAAACCAACGCCCATATGTAATCAGCCACTAGAATGCAATCATAGGCTTTTATTTTAATTTTAGAAATATTCCTCATCAATTAATTCACTCATTCAATTAATATTTGTTACAGCTTGTGTCTAGATGCCCCCCCCCTCCAAAGCCTCATGCAGTCACAGATGGGGCTTTTTCAGAGGGGCTGGATCTAGAGTGTGTGATTAACTCACAGTACAATGCTGGGATTAAGGGTGTATGATTACAAAATCAGTCCCCTGCTTGGTTTGGCCCCACTCTAATCCCAGTAGCCTCAATAGAGTATAAAAGGGGGAAAAAAAAGGCTGCTAAGGTCCCTTGCTTGCTTGCTTTGCTACCTTCTGTCCACCATGTCACCCAGGATTTGGAGGCATTTACATTGACTGGCACTGACAAGGAATCAATCTTTATAAAAATGTCAGGCCTCGAAGGCTCAGGGAGGGAGCAAGCAAGAAGCAGAGTGCTTGGCTGCCTTCGATTGGTTCTTACAATAGGCATCAGAGTGACCAGCCATGCATCACAGTGACCAGCCATGCATCACAGTGACCAGCCATGCATCACAGTGACCAGCCGTTTCTAAGAAACAGAAGTAACAGGAACTATAACAGGAACTGAAGTAAACTGGAGGTTACCTGGGCAACTAACAGAAACTGAAGTATACTGGCTGAGGGGGCATTTTCTGCTACATATCCCACCGACAGTGTGTAAACTGGAGACTTTGGGCAACAAGGAAGTGTTCATATAGGTTCACTGACTATAACAAATGTACCACTCTGCAGTAGATGTTGACAATGAGGCGGGGGGTATATGGGACCTCTGTACCTTCCGCTTAATTTTCCTGTGAACTGCTCTAAAAGATAAAATCTATTTTTAAAAAATGACGCAGATTGGATTTTGACATCAGGAGACACTCACTCTGGTCATACCACTGTAACACCTGAGACAAATTACTTAATCCTTTCTGAACAATGAAGAACTAAGACATGATAAAAATTGTGTGCCAATTTCAGCTCCGGATTCTGTGTAATAAAAATTAAATTCTGCAACCTAAATCATTTCACACAACATTTTGTCTTGGCCAAACTGAATCCTCTTTATATTTAATTTTCACCTGTGACTATGGGAAGAAAAGTTAATCAGATTATAATCATGTCTTACAACCCTCTGTTGACTGTCAATAGTACACGAAGTGTAGACTTCAAAAAAAAAAAAGAATTGTGAAGGAAGCAAATATTCCCTGGTTGCCCCAAGCTGCCCTCTGCCCACAGCATTTGTGTCTCCTGGGAGCCTAGGATGCTCCTATCTTCCCTCTCTTTTAAACACCTGCTGTCAGGAACAGGCCCCTCTAGTTCTTTCTCCCCGGCACATCTCTTCCTGTTGGCAAGGAATCACGGCAGCCCCTTCTGGTATGAGCGAGGCTTTCAGACCCAGCTCTAGTGGCTCCGTGCAGCGCTTCAGCTCTGAACAGCCAGAACCGTGTGTCTCACCCTGAGCACAGGCTCAGCTTAGCATTTCCAATAAATGTCAGTTGCCAGTGAAGCCACTTCGTTAGCTTTCTATGAAGTACAACTGATCCTTGGTGTTTAGGGATTCTACATTTTCAAATGGACTTACTAAGATTTATTTGTCACTCTCAAATCAACACTCAGAGGGCTTCATGAACAAAAAACGTGAGGTATCCAACGCTCACATTCCCTGCTGAGGTCAAACGAGACAACTCTGCCTTCTTGTCTCAGGCGCCGGATCATAAGCAAGGATCCTTTCTGAGGCAGTAAGTGCCAGACCTTGAGCTTTTCGTTGGTGACTTTGCTGTTTAACTGGCTCTCAGGCTGTGTGCTGAAGAGCTGTCCCGTGTTAGACGCAATGTGCACGTTAGAGAAGCTCCAGGCAGGAGTTCTAGTGTGGGTGGCTGTGAGTGCAACTGTTAATGAATCAACTATGCATGCAAATAAGCTATCTTTAAACAGAAACACACACAAAACAAGATTATTTGTTGGTCAGAATTTTGGAACTGAGGCTTGAAAAAAAAATCTAACCCTTACTTTCCCTAGGATCAGTAGCTCATGGTAAATTTAGAGGACATTACTACCACAATTATGAGAAGCAAGTGTATTTGCATTTTTACTGGGAAAAAAGGCCTGAATCTACAGGGATCCTCTGACCATCATGAACGTACGGATTTATTCAGTCAACACACAAAGTAGAAGGATGGCCTAGTCTCAGTGTCCCTGATCCTGCCCCACCCCGAGTCCACGCAGTTTAAAGCATCCCACACGATTGTTCCCCCAAAATAAAAATGGCATCCAGGTGTCTCCCCACTCTCCAGCCTATTGTTTGTGGGAAATTGAAAGTAAAAGCCAATTCTTTTCAGCACTTAAACTCTATTAGAAACATCATTAATGAATAATTGGTTTCTAAAACAACTTAATATGAGAAAAACAAAATAACTTCTTACCTAACCCTCAGGTCTACAATATTCTAAATTCAGATTTTTTATTAAAGATTAAAATATAGATTGAGTATTAAACTGTAAATTGTACTAAAGCTTCACAGAGCTCATTAGAAGATTAATATTGACCAAAATAGCACTTTACTACAGAAAATGCAAATAAAAAGGCTTCAAAACTTGCTGCTTATAACTTGAATCTGAAGTCTGTTAATTTTGCATGCTTCTTTATTTTTCCAAAGGAACCAGAAAGATGAGAGAAATAACCTTAAAAGCAAAAAGCAAAAAAAAAAAAAAAAAAAATTATATATGTGGCTATTGAAATCATTTCACCAAATAGTTAAGTGGTACACAGTACTAGCTTCCTGTGGCTGCCATAACAAATTATCACATTATGGTCTTTTTGTTAGACAACAGAAATGTGCTCTCTTGATTTCAGAGGCTGGAAATTCAGAATTACCTTCGTTGGGCAAAAATCAAAGTAGGGCTACACTCCCTCCAGAGGCTTTTGCAAGGAAACCAGTCCTTGTCACTTCCAACTGCTAGTGGCTGATGGCATTCTTCGCTGTGGCCACATCCCTTTCTCCTCTTCTATGTGTCAGGTATCCCTCTTCCTCCCTCTAAGGAGGATGCCTGTGATGGTATTTAACACTCATCTGAATTCCCGATGATCTCTCCACCCCAAGAGCTTTAGCTTGATCACATTTACAATTCCATAGAAAGTAATATGCACACGTTTCAGTGATGAGGGCGCGGGTATCTTTGCAGAGGGGGACATTATTTAGCCTAAAATAGGTAGTAAAACCAATATTTATGACATCTATGTGTCAGTGACCCAGCTTGATGAAAAAGGAGGGAGATGCCTATAAGAACACCTGAGCCCCCATACTCTATGGACAATTAAAATTCTTTTGTCACAACAGTGAAGGTCAGAGCTCGCATTCATAAGCACCTGCCCAGTGCCTGCTGCTGTATTAAGATCCCATGTATCGCCCCACAGGATTCTCACAACTACCCTACAAGACGAGACCACCCTATGTCCTTATTTTGCAGATGCGGCAAGGGAAGAATTAAATTCATGTTAAGAGAATGGCAAGCCAGGTGTAGTGGTGCACTCCTGTAACCCCAGCACTGTGAGAAGCTGAGGCAGGAGGATTGCAAGTTCAAGCCCAGTCTGGGCAACTGAGAGACCCTGTCTCAAAATAAAAAATAAAAAAGTGCTGGGGTATTGAGCTCAGTGGAAAGGCACTGGGTTCAATTCCCAGTACTAGAAAGCAAAAAAGAAAAAAGAAGAAGAAGAGGGGCAAAACTGGGGGTGTCTGCCCCACCCCCACCCTGCTTGGGTTCCCTGGGGTGCATCCGGCTCTCTGGAGAAGCCAGTCTCACAAGGCAATGGACACCACTGCTGCAGGGGGGCAAGAAGCCTCCAGCTGCACAGCTGGTGCGGGACTCCATGTTACCTATGCTCCTAAGTGACTCACAGCGGCACGGCCACGTTAGGCCTCTAAGACAATTCGGGCAAACCTCGCTCTTGCGAAGGTGAACGGGAGTGGATACAGCACCTACCTCCACTGCACATTCCATTCCCGGAGTTTCCCTGCCCAGCTGCGGGGGGTTGGTGATGTGCGCACAGCTGGCGCGCAGGAGCGGCAGGTGCTTTCACACTGGGCTCGGCAGCGCGGGAGCAGGAGGACCCCAGTAAACGCCCGGTATCCCCGACCATCTCATGGCCAGAAGGAGTAAATGGGCTGTAATACGGTTTCCTTTCCAGCCATCCACCGTCACGCATCAAGCACCTAATACACTACGCCAGGTACGGAAAGGCAGCTGAACAGGCTCCTTCCCAGCGGCGCCATGTAGAGTCAGGGCACGGAAAAAGAGGAGTGGATGGTTTATCCCAGTACGCTAGAGAGAGTTATTCATTCATTTATTCCTTCATTCAGCAAATATTGGGGTGGAGGATCCACGTGGATCAGGCAACTAAGGAAATTAAAAAGAAAAAGAAAAAGGCATCTACACTAAGATCTGAGAGAGAGAGGGAGGGAAGCTTATCCTTCTAGGGGAAGCTGTCGACTTTGCTTAATTTGAAAGACAGACAGGAATTTTCTAGGTCCAGGTAGAGGAGGGTTTCCAGGCAGTAGAGTAGCGTCTGGGGGACCTGGTAAGAGTTGTGATAGACAAGCCTGAGAGTTAGGACCAGAACCTGCAGAGCTCTGAAGGCCAGGAAAAGAATTCCAGACTTTATCCCCTTGAAAGTTTTTATTTTTTAATAAAGTGAAAGTTCCTTTTCATCACAAGAAGCACCTAGACATATCACACAATACATACCAACAGAAGTTTAAAAATGTATTATGCATCTTCTATTGCAATTTCCCAGTAGAGGTATTATTACCTTTTAAATGTATAATCTATATAAAAAGAAGGAAAGCAATAAAAATTTAAAAAATTGATATGTTTGTATGTATCACTGTAAATCTCTTGGTTGTGATATTGTACTATGTTTACAAAACGTGTTATGATAGAGTGTAACTAGGTGGAGGGTTAGGGTTAGGGTTATTATTTCTTATAACCTTATATAAATCCACAATCATCTCAAAACAAAAGCCTTGTTTTTGTTAAATGTACACACAAAGAACGAAGTCAGGGAGCTCTTTATCAAAGGGCAGGCTGACTTGTGGGGCACTGGATGTGGCTGGGGGTTGTAGTTGGCTACAGTCCGCATCTCACGCGGAAGAGCCAAGCGTGCTGGGGTGGCGGGGGCTCCATCAGAGCCAGGCGACCATGGGACTCCATCAAAAGAAAGTGGTGGCTGCTGGACTATGGTAGGGGTGGGGGGTCTGCACTCGCCCACCTCTCAGCTCACTGATGAATACAATTCTCTTCTCTCCCTTGCTATCGTGGGATGCTATGCCAGCCAGGGGCTTCCTGGTCAGTAGAACGGTCAGTGCAGTTTCTAGAAAATGCTCCCTGGCTGCCAAAGAACACACAGTGAAAACTGCACAGTAAACACAAATATGAAGTAAGACATATCCTGCTATTCAATTCATAAGACAAAGTATTCACTCACAAACAATTTAGAGCTTAAGAGTTTTTTCAAAGGTGTTTAACAGTGGGGGTGAGGTGTTCAAAAATGAGACCCACTCTCTCAAAATAAAAAATAAAAAAGGATGGCTCAGTGGTGAAGCACTTACCTAGCATGTCCGAGTATCCAGGTTCAATCTCCAGCACCACAAAAAACAAAAACAAAACAAAACAAACAAACAAACAAAAAAAAAACATGAGAGGAAGCCCCCAGCAGCACCCTCAGCAATTTATTGAAGAAAGGAGGGAGAAATGATAAGAACATCCAGTAAGACAGCAGTGGCAATGGAAAGAAGATGAATTTCAAAATTGTTAAGGAAGAAAAAAAGTTGCCTTTTAATTGACCATAAAGTCCCAGTGGAGCTTGGCCTCTGAACCTGCTAAGGTCAAATTCTGCTGCAAATGGAAACCTAAAAAGAATGGGTTAAGCAGGATAGACATTTATTTCTCCCTTACAAAAAGAAGCTCAGGGCCGGTGAGATATCTCAGTGGCACAAGCGCCTGCCCAGCAAGCACAAGGTCCTGAGGTCGACTTCCAGTACCCACATAAAAAAAAATAAATAAATAGAAAATAAAAAGAAGCTCAGAAATAGATCCATAGCAGCTCCAAAATCATCAGGGACTCAGGCTCTGCCTGTCTTCCTGATCTCCCCTGAGAGCACATAGCTTGCATCTTCTAAGTTACCTCATGACCCAAGATGGCAGCCAGGGCTCTGCTATCACGTTCACACTCCAGGTGCAAGAAAGGGTGAAGACAGTAAGAGAAGGAGAAAGCTAACTCGGTAACTTCACAAAAGCCTTCCCAGAATTCTTATATAATATTGTTTGTGTCTCATTGGCCACACCCATTCACCAACTAAAAGGGGAGGAAAGTCAATGAAATATTCTAGCCACAATTCTGGGAAGAGTCACTTTGGTCCTCGTTATGGGTTATATCTAAATGTGTGCCAAGAGCCTCACACACTCATAGGTAGGGCTTTTGGAAGAGTGTTGGATCATGGGGTGCTATGACTACATGTGATGCTAGGAGGCAGGCTCTGATCAGAAAAGGTGGGTCACTGGGGCTGCCCTGTGGGGTTTATCTCCATCCCGGCTCCTCATTTTTCTCTCTACTTCCTGACCTCCATGATGTGAGCAGCTTTCCTCCAGGCCCTCCTGCCATACCTCTTCTGTGGTTAAGCCTACCAAATGTGGACTAAACTCTACAAACTGTGAGCCAAAAGAAACCTCTCCTCCTTAATGCTGTGGGTGTTGGGTATTATGTCCCAGGGACGAGAAAGTGACCAAGATAGTCCCCTTTGCATAGAGCTTCCTCTATTCCTCAGGGCCTGCCTCACCAGTACACAACCTCCCCCTAAGCAGCCTACTGCAGTGACCATCGATGTGAGAATACTCCCCAAGATCAAAGTGGGCTTCCCCCGGTCCACCTGAGGTTCCTGTGAGGGGCTACCCTGGCTGCAGAGCCAGGGCTACTGTCAGGCTGCATCATGGCATGACCTCTCCTTCTGGCCGCTCCTGGCCATAGTGCTGGCCCCCAGGCTCTTGGTACCACATGCATGCTCCCCTGCTCCCTAATCTGCTTCCAGGACAACTCCACCTAGGGCAAGGAGGAAGGTGTGTCTACTGGGAGCCAAGGATCCAAGTTTCCAAAAAAGAATGAAACATTAATGTTTATTGAAAATGTAACAGGCTGAAAAGACAGAGCAATGCTATGTGCACATTGCCAGTGCTATCTCTGTTTGCCTCTCATGGTGTCAGCACGCATGGTTACAGCATGCTCTAGTGCCTCCTTATTACTACCCATCTGTTGGCGGCTTGGAAACCAGATAATACTCATAATCAAACCGGTGCATAAAGAGAAGGGAATTGTTGTTGGATGAGGGCTGGGTCTTCCAACATGTGAAGTGCCTGAGTGTCCAGGCGCAGACTTTCTACCACTCCAGCTGTGCCTCAAGCCCTTGTTGGTTTCTTTCCTGGTTCTTGGCCGGGCTCCAGACAGGCGAGGCATAGCTCTAAATGCAGCCATCCAACAGTGGGGAGAAACTGCTCTTTTTGGTGTTCTACCTCAGAAGTCAATGTTCCTTGCTCTTCCTGGTACTTACAGAACACAGCCTGAAGACAACCTCTCCACAGACAGCCTTCCCTGGCACTCCATTCACACTTCTTCTTTTTTTTTTTTTTTTGTGGATACCGGGGGTCGAACTCAGGACCTCGTGCACCAGCAGGTGCCCATGCCGCTGAGCGATATCACTGGCCCTTTATTCGTATGTGGGTACTGGGAGTCGAACTCAGGACCTCACGCTTGCCAGGCAGGCGCTTATGCCGCTGAGCCATCTCACCCGCCCTCACACTTCTTGAAAAGGTCGTCCACATAGATGTTCACTTAGGATGGAAGAGGTCATCTTGCCGGGCACTGAGGCACAAGCCTATAATCCCATCATTCTCGGAGGCTGAGGCAGAAGGACCACAAGTTTGAGCCCAGCTTGGGCAACTTAGTGACTTAGCAAGATCCTATCTCAAAATTGAAAAAATGAAAAGGGCTGGGGGTGTAGCTGGGTGCGAAGCCCTAGATTCAACCCCCAGTACCAAAAAAAGAAAAAGAAGTTGCCTGGGCTCCCAGGCATGTGTGAGCGAGGGGCACACCTGACCTGTGCATGTAGATGGCAGAGGGGTGGAAGAGGGTGGGCTCCCCTCATGGCCTTCCGACCAGTGCACATCAGTGGTCTGCAAACATCAGGCTGTGCTGGAGGTCTGCTAACCATGGTTTTCTATTTTCATGACTCAGAACACACCTCATGCATGGAATACAAATGAATACATCTGGTCTGGAAAAAAAAGAAATTTGTGGCAAGAACAGGGAATTCTGATGTCCACTTCTTTGGGGAATTTACATTTTAAGGGAGCAAGTGGCAGATGTCAGCGACGCATGTCTGCATGTGATGTGATTTTTTGGCTCTCTGTTCGTAGATCTCTGTGGCTCTTCCCATATGTCTCTGCCAAGGATTGATACTGCAGTCTTTATTCACTGGATTTTAAGAACTGAGTTTGTGTTAACGCTCGTCTGTGCATGAGTGCTCTTCAGGGCGGTGTAGTGAGCAGTCCATAGCAGTTTTCTTCTGGTTTATTTTAGGAAATACTGAAAATAGATAGATAGATAGATAGATAGATAGATAGATAGATAGATAGATAATAGATAGATAAATAGACAGACAGACAGACAGACAAATAGATACTGAGGATGGAACCCAGGGCCTCACACATGCTAAGCAGGCACTGTACTACTGAGCTACACCCCCAGGCCCTGTAAATACATTTACACTGAGACTTTCATTCAGTTTTGAATCTTCTAAGGTCTGCTGCAGAAGGGCCACAAATTGATTTAGCAAGACCCTATCACAAAATTTTCAAAAAAAATTTTTAAAGGGCTATAGATATGCCTCGGTATGAAGGTCCTGGATTCAATCTGTAGTACTACCAGAAAAAAAAAAAAAAAAAAAAGAATAAAGATTCAAAAAAAATAAAGCTAGAAAACTAGAGCTACTGGAGGAGACAGTCAACACATAGACAAAAAATAAGTTGAGATTTAGGTGAAGTCCTTGAAAGAGGAGTTGTAATTCAAGCAATGAACTATGATTTTCAAGTTAACACCCACTGAATGTGATGAAGGGTAGAAGGTTCAGTGTTGAGACTCACACAGGGCCCGGAAGGGCAAGTGGAAGAAACAGCTGAAACCACAGAGCCAATGCAAAGAGTTGATCATCACCAGGATGGGTGGAGATGAGCAGCGAGTAAACAACAAGGCCGGAAATTCCCTGCGGATAAAGAAAGATCAGGAAGTACTTTGGGAGGTTTCACCAAAGCCCAGAATGCACTGGAGAGGAAAGAGACACATCCAAGCATATCTTGGTAGAATTTCTAGATTCCAAAGGAAAGCTATCAATCTTTCAGGTTCACAGATAAGAAGAACCTGAAAGGATTAATCTCTACCCTGCTGTATTGGAAGCTAGGAAGTTGACCCTTATGAGTTTTGGACAAAAAGGGACAAGGCTAGCCGAGATTCCTATGCTAGCCGAGGTCTCAACCATCCCCAGGAAGGGGAGATATTTGGGGTATTTAACAACTCAGGGACTATATTCTGCCCACACCCTATCTGGAGAAAATACTAAAGATGGACTTTAATGAGACAACAAATAAATCAGGACAGAAAACACAAGGTCCAGGTAGAAGTTGGGGCGGGGCATTTAAATTAGAGTCAAGAACCAGACAAGAATGCCCAATATTGGCATTTTAACCCAGCATTTTCTTAGGGATGTAAAGGAGGAGAAGGGGAAGAGGAAGAAGAAGGTAGGAAATAGTAACGAGCTTAGATGCTTGCCACTTATATAAATATGCCTAATATCTAAATCCATAACAATAGACTATCTGAGGATGTGTAAAGTTAGGTCTGAATAAAGATTCTTGAGACAGGCAAAGAATGCTCTAAGGAAATCCTAGTAATAATCTAGAAATTAAAGTTCTTCTGTATTTTGGCAAAACCTAGAAATAGAAGGATAATGCAATAAAACAAGAGCGTTTATTACCTTTGCTCTGGAAAGGGAGAGGAAGGCAAGCAAGAAGTATTGGAAGAAGTAATAAACATGAAACCTGAATCAAATGAACTGAAGACAAAAATATTGGAGACACGGTAAACAAATTCAAAGGCTTTTTCTTAAAAAGTTTAACTAAACTAATAAACCCCTCTGAAATCTAATTAAAGACAGCAAAAAATAAGATTGGAAATCTTTAAAAAGACATAGTCACAGATATAGAAGAGATTTAAATAATTATAAGAATTTATTATGTGTTAACTCCATGAAAACAAAATAGCCAAAGGAAATTGCTAAATTTAATCCAAGAAATGAAAACCTGAATAACTAATTATAACAGAGGAGAAGAAAAAGATTATTAAAGATCTACCATTGAAAAGGGTACCGGGGCAGATAGTTCCATAGCTCAGTTTTCTAATCTTCAAATAATAGATAATATCAACATTAATTAATTTATTCTAGGCCAAGAAAAAAAAAGCTTCTCAATTTATTTTGTAAAGCAGGCATAATTTTAGTACTAAAAACGTGATAGGGATAGGGCAAAAAAGGAAACTATAGACCAATCTTATAGCTATAGATGCAAAAATTCTAAAGAAAACATTCAGTAGGCTCTAACAATGTGGCAAAAGGGTATTACACTGTAACTAAGCTGACTTTATTCTAAAGTTGAGGAGCTCCACACCAAGAAATTTGACAGTGATTGAAATCTGAAAGAGATTAATATCATAAAAAATTAGTTCTTACAAAAGAAATATAATCTTACAAAAGTTCTTACAAAAGGTAATATAATCACAATTTAAATTCTAGTGTGCTTTTTGATTATAAGTAAATTTTATATTGGAATATATAACAAATATACAGAAAAGGGCACAAATCATAGTGTATCCTTGCAACTAATGCCCCCATAAAGAAATAGAACATAAAGAGACCTGAAAGTCCCCTTCGTCCCCCTCCCTGTCTCTGCCCACAGCAGAGGGGGCCTTCTCTCTCCACTTCTAATACAGTAGACTTACTTCACTTCTGACATCTTTCTTTTTAATCAGATAAAATGTCCTTGAAGCTTATAAGAAAGAATGGACGTCCTGGAAAGAGAAAGAGAGAGAGAAAGAAAAGAGAAGAAGAATAACTGTAAGCGGGTCTACCTTTACTGGATATACCTCTCCAAAAACCCACTGCAGCCAAGTCGCTACACATTAGTACAGAAAGACAGCGACCAAGGAGAGGAGCAGAATAGGGGATGAAAACAGTGATCCTGCGTAAGGAAGTGAGAATTTCTTGCAAGACAGCATTCAGATTTAGCTGGGAAAGAATGGTCTATTTTAACAAGTGATACTTGCTCAAATTATGATTATCTAAGAATAAGTTGAATTGAATCTCATTTTATGCCATATACAAAAAGAAATTCTGGACATACTCAGGACTTTTAATATTTATATAATAAAACAATAAACAGCTTAGCAGAAAATCAAGGTAGCTACATGAGTTGTGAAGACGTCCTTATCAGTACAGAAAACCTAGAACCTCTGGAAAGGAAAGATAATATTTGATTTTATTTAAACAAAAATCCTTGCAAAAGATAATGGACAAATGGTAGATTGGTGGGGGGGGAGTGGTATAGGTGTCCAGATGTCTGTCTACAAATTTGCAATAAAAACTCAAATAGAAAAATGGCCAAAAACCACAAAGAGGTAATTCACAGAAAAGCAAATCCCAATATCCCTCCAAATAGTTTAAAAAGTACAAATTCACCAGTCGTCAGCAAGCAGCAAGTTAAGTTTCCAATGTGCTATGGCTTTATGGCTATCAGAATGGAGAAAGTTAAAAAAAGAGGAAGCACAACGGTTGCTACGAGGGTTGTGGGGGAAGAGTACTCTCCATATTTTGCTGCTGAAAATATGTTTTAGACTTTTTGAAAGCAGTTTGGAAACATAATACATTTTAAAATGCACATGCCTTTCAACCCTGAATTCTTTTTGGTAGAAGTAAAAGAATTCATACATAAGATGAATGTGTAAGAATATTTACTGTGTCATTGTTTGTAGGGGCAGAAACTTAAAGAAAATGCATCAGTACTGAGAGTTGGATACCACAAGAAAGAGCCTCATCATGGATTATTATGAAACCAACACAAATAATGAATTAGAGCCACAAAAGGGGACTTAAGGGATTTCTATACGGTATTTTTGAGTGAAAAACTGGGCAATTTATCAGCTTATGACACAGTTTCAAAATAAAAAAAATAGAAAAGGACTGGGGATGAGGCTCACTGTGAAGGTCCTGGGTACAACACCTGACATGCACCACCCTTACCCCCCCAAAAAAGAATATACTCCACTCTTCAAGTATAGCTTTTAAAGAATATTAAGGGACCAATTCACCATCCACATCAGAACACCTGAACATGCTCTTTCCCAGGATTTCACTTCTCAGCAATGGAACTGTTGTAGAATGGGACAGAGGTGGCTGGTTGTGCGACATTGTGAATGCACTACTTTCCCTCAATGAGTCACTTTAAAATGGTTAATTTTATGTTACGTGAATTCCATCTTAATAAATTAATTAAGAGAAAACCTCCTTTCTCTCCCAGGGTAAAACTGCTTTTGCATCTCCCTCTAGGTCTTCCCAAAATGTTCCCCCGGCCCAGGCCCCAAGCCCAGGTGCTCTGCTTAGCCCCCCTTCCCTGCCATGTCCGGTCCCGTCGCTGGTACCTGTCACTTTATCTCCCATCTCAAAACCCAGGGTGCAGGCTGCAAAGGAGCCCTTCTCCACATGGGCCCGGCAAGAGGGGAGTGGAGGGAGAGAGGCAGGTGGCAGCAAAGGAAGAGGTGAAGGCTGGGAGCCTTCATGAGTAAGTTTGTCCCTTTCGCATACGTGAGCCTAGCTCATATTTGGAGTGGCCACTTTCTGCAGCCTGTCTTCCCTGCGCCCTGTGTCATCGTCTTCACCTGTCACAGTGGCTGTTCTTGCCCGCGCCCACAAGCCAAGGTGAGGTACTCCCCACCAGCTGGAGTCTCCCTAGCCTTGGCCGCCAGCTCTGGGGGAGGCGGGAGGGACAGGAGGGGAGGACACCATGCTCGGCTGCACATGGTTCCACAGAACAGGTGGTTTTGTTTATTTTTCTCCTTTTGATTTACAAAATTGTACCCTTTACTGAAACAGCCTTGGGGCGCAAGCACAACAAGAACAGGCATAATGAGATGACATTTAATTAAAATACAGAAATATAAGCAGTACACATGGTGACGGAGCGACAGAAATTGCCGCCAAATAAACATTCTTGCAGCCACTGCCATTTGGCTGCTCAGCAACTGAGAGAACAACGAGACAGAAGTGTCTCCTGCTCAGCTGTCACCTGTCACCTACAGAGGGCAACAGGGCAGGCAGAGTCTGAAATGTACAACCTCAGCCCCAGCCTTTCTGCACTGTGTGTGTGTGGCTTTGCACGCGTGTGTGTCTGGGGATCAAATCCAGGGACATTCTACCACTAAGCTGCATCCCCAGCCCATTTTATTTTTTATTTTGAGACAAGGTTTCACTAAATTGCCCAGGTGGGACTTAAACTTGAGATCTTTCTGCCTCAGCCCCTTCTAAGGACTGGGATTTCAGGCACGCACCATTGTGCCCAGCTCACTGCCATTTAATGATGTTATCCATTCAGATATTTTCCTTTCCCTCTTGGGATTGCCAGATAAAATACAGAATTACCAGACAACTTTTGATTTTAGATGAACAAATAATTTTTTTATCATGAGCATGTCTCATATAACATTTACATATTTTTATTTGCTAAATCTGGTGACCTTATACCTTCCTCTCAACCACAGGCTACTACTGTGGCTTTAGAAAAGTAGCTTAGTTTAGAAACAAATTCAATTCTCTCTACAATTCTGGTTGCAAACCAAACTGGACAAGAAGCGAGTCAAACTTCCCCATGAGGTCAATATCGAACCTAACTGTTGAATTTGATTCGGTTCTTACCCAACTCGGTTTGCAAACAGAATCGAGTTTGTGAACCGAGGCACCACTGTGTTTGGACAGATTATCGCAGGGAATTAATCTACTAGCACTACTGGTATCAAAGAAAAGCTCTGGAAGTCAGTATGGAAGGACTTTGTACCATTTTTTTTTAGGTCACACTGACAGGTTCAAATCCTGGTTCGGTCTGTCTTCTGCTATCTTAAACTTGCACGGATCACATAAATTCTCTAGACCTCCACTTGCTCACCTTTCCGGGAACGCTACTGGTTGTGATATGACTGGTTTACTGCACATCTCAGCTCATGGGGGACATAAACATGAAATGGTTTTATGTTTCCTAAAACTGCCCCTAACTGGGCTATGTCAAATCCCTGAATTTCTCACTGAGTTTAGTAGCTCTTTTGGCGACACACTGGCTCAACTCCACCACATTTCCATTACCTCCGGTCATGAAATAGTTACTTTTGACCTTAAAGATTCTGATGTCTTCATTTTCAAATATTGATGTTCTACTCATTTCAAATATTTTTGTCTCCCTGCCCAGGATTGCCAAATAAAACACGAATACTGCACATGGTAATCCCAGTGCTGTGGCAAGCTGAGGCAGGAGGATCACAAGTTTGAGCCCGGCCCAGGCAACTTACGGGCTTAGTGAGACCCTGTCTCAAAATAAAAAAATGTAAAAAGGGCTGAGGTTGTAAATTAGTGCAAATGCCCTGGATTCAATCCCCACTAGGAGAAAAAAAATCACAAACAAAGAAAGCCTAGCAAATTTAGGATTTTAATAATTTGTTACTCTAAGTATGTCATATATGAAACCTTGCTTTCTATTTGCTGAATCTCACCATCCTATACCTACCACCAATCACAGGGGACTTTAAAGAAATGGTTCTCAGTCCTGGCTGCTCATGAAACAGTTCAGTGCCTAGGTTCTACTCTAAGTCGGTTAAATCAGAATGTCTGGGCACATCAGACATTTTTAAAACTTCCTCAGGTGACTCCCTGTGCAGCCCAGGCCGAGATTCGGGTTGATCTGCAGGGCAGTCTGGCTTCCTCTGGTTCTGGAAACACGCCTTCCCAGCATGCTTTGCTTCAGTGTTGGGGCTGGCAGAGAAGGGGAGGCAGGATTCATTTACTTGCCTGCCTGCTCTTACCCTGTAATCCTCCATTTGACACCGACTGGCCACCTGTTTCCAGTGTGTGGCCTGCATCCAAATAAGGCTCTCCTGGGCAGCCCATTTGTTGAGTCACTGCAGGGCCCTGAGAGGGTCTTCCTCCTGCCTCCTGCCATCTGGGGTGGCAGATCATGCTTCTGCTTGCCCTCCCAGATCAGCTCTCCATGCCCACCCCAGCTCTTGTGGGCTGAGGGCTTCCTTTCCCACTAGGCAGCCTTGGCAGCGAGGGCTGGATACTGGCAAAAGAGTGCACACCACGCCACCTTCTGCAGGGCCCAGGAGTCTCAGGCTCTCCTGACTCACCAGGGGCTTCTCCCAGGTCCTTCCTTGGTCTCCTTCTGCACACTATGAGCTCTAGACTCTGCATAGATGGTCCAAGGAATTGTCAACTTTCCCATGACAGACTAAGGCAGGCCCCAGGGGCCCAGGTCAGTTCCCCCACATTAGGAGTAAATTTCATACCCTCCATAGAGACGTGGACTTCACAAAGATACCTCCTTGTTCTCACTCCCAGGTCTCCCTGGAGGAGACAGGTAGGAATTGGGGGTATGTATTTGTGAGTTTCTCACCAAGCCCTATGGGGTCTCTGCTAGCTCCAAACTTCTCCGACCTATCTGTATAGGGGTGCTTAACACCTGTCATTCTCAGGTGAGGGCCCAAGTTCCCACTCCCAACACCTCCTCTGCACCCCCTACCATGCTTAGCTCATAATAATTCCTATTGGTTGCAGTGTACTATGTCCACCACTATGCCCGGGTACTTCACATGTTATCCCCTTCAATCGTCAAAAGAGGGCAGAGAGCTAGGAATACTTTCCTACTTCCCACAAAGTAAATTTTGGCTAAGACAATTTAAATAATTTGCTGAAAGTCATAGAGCTAATAAGAATTGGAGCTCAAATGTGACTCCAAAAACCTTGCTTTTGCCATTATAATTTACAGTACTTGTAATTCTCCTACTGTGATGTAATTTATGAATGAAATTTATTTTGCTCTCTGATACACAGTAGGCACTCAACAAATATCAGTTCTCTTCCTAGATCATCCTCACCCTGGAAATCTATAATCAAGCACAATTTTATACCATTCAATGCAAGTTACTTGGAAACAATTTAAAGCTTTATTATGCCCATGTGTTAATCTTTTAGCTGATTCACTTTTCTTTCTTTTGTTCTTTCTTTTTGTTTGTTTGTTTGCTTTGTTTTGTTTTTTGAGACAGGGTCTCTCCATGTAGCCCAGGCTGATCTCAAACTCACGGCAATCCTCCTGCCTCATCTTCCAAAGTGCTGGGGCTGCAGGTATGCACCACACAGCCCAGCCTGTTAATTCGCTTTTAAAACACTTAGTATGTTCCAGGCACAGTGCTAGTACTAAAGATAGAGAATTTTTTAAAGTGTGTTATATGTCTGTGGCTGCCATAAATTATCACCAACTGGGTGGTTTAAAACAACAGAAATTAATTCTCTTACAGATCTGGAACTCAGAAGTACAAAATCAAGTTGCTGTCAGCAGGGTCGACCTCACTTTGATGGTCTAGGGGAATGTCCTTCCTTGTCTCTCCATCTTCTCATAGCTCCAGGTGTTTCTTGCCTGTGGTTGTGTCACTCTAATCTTTGGCTCCATCTTCACATGACATTCTCCCTGTATCTACACCTTCTCCCTTTCTGTCTCTTCTAAGGATTTGTCTTAGTTACTTTTCTTGTCATTGAGACAAAATACATGATACTCAAAGTTAAAGGTCTATTTTAGCTCACACTTTGTAGAGGTTTCAGACTGTAGTCCCTAGTTGCGAGGCAGTGATGGCATGGCAGAGGAGAAACAGTCCATGGCAGGGCAGGCAGGAAGTAGCAAGCCTGCCTTCCATCTTTCTCTTCATATTCTAAGCAGGCTACAAGCCTATTGTTGGTGCCACCCACACCCTGGGTGGGGTTTCCCATTACCCACATCCAGAACAATGCTAACCAATTGGTGGACTAATCCAATTATCACACAACCTTAATCCATATTCACACACCCCAGATCCAGCCACCTCTGAAGAGCACCTATGAGTGTATGAGTCTTTGTAGGGGTGGGGGGAGGATCCAGATACAAACAATAATAGGATTCTTGAGATAATATCTAGGACCCACCCAATAATTCAAGATTCTTAATTATATCTGCAAAGATCGTGTGTTAGTCCGTCTTGTGTTATTATAATGAAATACCCGATGCTGAGTAACCGCATAGAGAAAAGTGTTATATTTAACTCACAGTTCTGGCTGTAGGACTTGCATGTGTTGTGACCTTCTTGCTGGCAGGGTCCTGAGGTGGTGCAAAGCATCATGTGGCAAGGGACAGGGAGCATGCATCTGAGTCTATTCTGGTGTCTTTCCTTCTTCTTAGAAATCCACAGGATTCAACCAGGCCAGCTCCATCCCAATGATGTTATTTATTTAGTCCAGGTCATCTCCCAAAGGCTCCACCTCTAAACACCAGGCAGACTAAATTCCCACCCTCCTACTATTTCATAATGGGAATGAAATGTCAACACATGAACTCTTGGGGGACACATTCTACATCTTTTGCCAAATAAGGTCACATTCACAAGTTGCAAGCAATAAGGCATGACAATATCTTTGGGAGATTATCATTGCCTCAATTACAGCATGGGTGTTCAAATGTCACCCATGCCACTAACTCACTTGTGAAAATTACTTAATTTTTTTGGCAGTTCAGATTTTCTCAGAAACAGACACCACACAGAATTAGATGTACAAGAGAGTACTGGAGGAAGTTCCCATGAAGGGTAGGGGGGAAAGGGTATAGACAGGGAGAGGCTTCGGACTGCAAGGAAGGTAGGTCTGGCATCTGGAAAGGAGAGCAGTAAGGAAGGGGGACAGTGCAGGAAGAGCACTGGACCTTCCTGAAAAAACTTCAACCAGGCCAGGGTGGCATCTCCAGGTGGGCACTGCCTGTTCAATAAGCCCTGCATCCTACAGCAGAGGGCCACCGCTGGTACCCAGCTGTGCCCAGACATTGACAGATAACTGCCCAGAGAAAGCAGCCCCAGTGCAAATTCAGAGATGATGCCCAGACACGGCAGGGGGGCCACCAACCAACTGTGCTTCCCACAAAAGAGTCTCTTGAAAGAGACACGAGCGGAGCGTTGGCATGGCTTCTACATGTTGTTTTGTTTTGTTTCTTTGCCAGTTCAGGGAATTGAACTTAGGGCCATCACACTGAGTTATCGCCCCAGCTCTTTTTATTTATAGTAAGTCTCTGACTTAAAAAGAGTTCTGCTTAGGGAGAACATTGATGAGTCTGACACAGTAAGTCTTACACACCTTTGACAGAAATATACAATGTAAACCATGAAAACACACACACACACACAAATACCGTAAATAAGCTATTTTTATTTTTACAGTTACCTTAAAACGGTCTGGTTTGTTCGCATCTATGAATGTTTGTAAAGCGAGACCCGTTCATAATGTGAGGTCTGTTCGCATCTGTGAAAGTTTGCAACTTGAATGTTCATAAGTTAGGAAGCTACTGGGGTTGTTTGTCTGTTCGTTTGTTTTTTAGACAGGGACATGCTAAGTCACCAGGGCTGGGTTCGAACTTATGATCTTCCTCTCTCAGCCTCCCAGAGTGCTGGGATCATAGGCATGTGCCACCATGCCTGGCTTGTTTTTTGTTTTTTTTAATGTCTAAAATAGTAACAATAATACCCAGTGGGTAACAACGCTGTGAGTGCTATATAAATATAAATTGCTTAAAATGGTGTTGGCACACAGTAAGTGCCCAATGATTCCTGCTTTCTGAGATCTCTCTGGCATAATCTCCTCCTTTGGAATGTGAGCTGGATTCAGTAACTAACAAAGAATATGACAGAAGTGACATTGTGTGACTTGTGCAAAGCACAAAGGTTTCTGTTTCTCCATATCATCACTGACGCTTGTTACTTTCTGATGTTTGTCTTTTATAATTGTCACCTGAATGGATTTGAAGTGGTGCTTCATTGTGGTTTGATTTGTATCTCTCTAATGATTGCTGATGTTCGATGTCTTCTTATGTGCCTGTTAACCACTTGCATATCTTTGGAGAAATGTCTACTCGAGTCTTTTGCCCATTTTTTATACAAGTTGTTTGTTTTCTTGTTGTAAGTTGTAGAGGTTCTTTATATACTTTGTCTCTCATCTGACATATGATTAGCAAAATTTTTTCCTTCCATTTTCTGGGTTAACTTTTCATTCTGTTGATAGTGTCCTTTGATGTATAAATGTTTTTAATTTTGATGAAGTACAATTTATCTATTTTTTTTCTTTGTTGCCTATGCTTTTAGTGTCATATACAAGAACTCATTCCCAAATCTAATATCTTGAAACATTTCCCAGTGTTTTCTTCTAAGAGTTTCATAGTTTGGGCTCTCATAGTTAAGCCTTTCAGCCATTTTGAATTAATTTGGGGTATGGTGTGAAGGTAAGGGTCAAACTTCTTCTTTTTCTTTCTGTTCTTCTATGTTTTGTTGTTATTTTGTTTTGTTTTGTTTTTGTGTTTTTGTTTTTGTTTTGTTTTTTGGTATGTGGTTCTCCAGTTTTAAATTCTTTATTTTAAATACACTAAGACTTATAGAGAAACTCATTGCATTGTCTTTCTTTTTTATTTTTCTCTGAAGACTAGTACGAACTTCATCAGAGTCCATGGAATGATTGGATACCCTGGTCTAGAGAAGAGACAATGGGGGCCTCAACTGGAGCTGCAGATGGGAATGGGGTGGGTGAAAAGGGGCTCAGATTGAGAGATTTCTTGGGTGTAGAATCAGTAGGATGTCATAGCTGACAGGATACAGATGCGGAGGCAGGACAAAAGTCTGAGTGATAGGACAAATCATAGATTTTTTAGTAGTAAAACATAGACAAAAAAAATTCTAAAAGCTGGTAGTCACAATATAACTCTTCGTAAGTATCAAATAATTTTTTTTTTTTGTGGGTACCGGGGGTCGACCTCAGGACCTCGCGCGCCAGCAGGCACCCATGCCGCTGAGCGATATCACTGGCCCTTTTTTCGTATGTGGGTTCCGGGAGTCGAACTCAGGCCCTCGTGCTTGCCAGGCAGGCGCTTAAGCCGCTGAGCCATCTCACCGGCCCTCAAATAAAATTTTTTAAGAAAGCATCCTGATTATTCATTCAGGGTAGGAAGAAAAACATAGGCTTGTTATAAAGAAGAGGACAAGACAAAGGGAGGCTGAGTTTGCAAAGGAAATGGGAATGCTTTGGTTTGGACAGAGTGGTTAGAAAGGGTGAGGGTGAGGGGCCCAAGAAAATGGGAGGAAATAAAGAAGATGTATGAATTGGGGCCAAGCAATGAGATATGAGCAAGATGGTGGAAACTGGTGACGAAGGGGAAAGGAAAGCCAGATGGCAGGGATGGAATGGAAGAACAAGCTTATACTTTATGTTTCATGTTTGTAGTTCTGTGTGGTGTGTAACTGTATGTGTCAGCTTTCCTGTTGCTGGACACAATACTGGACGCCTGCGACTTAAAGGAGGAAGGGGTTAATGGGTTCACTTTTTCAGTCTATGATCAGCAGGCTCCAGGGCAAAAACATCCTGGCGGAAGGATGTGGAGGAGCAAAGCTGCTCAGTGCATGATGGCCACGAAGCAGAGCAGGGGAACAGTGCCAGAGAGGACCTGGTGAGGATCCATGTATAATATCCAAGGTCACGCCTCTGCGACCCACCGAGTCACACACAGGGAGTGTGTTTACTACTCTGCCAGTTGTTGCTTGATCCAGTGAAGTCAGCATATCGGGATTAATGGTCGCAGTGACCATCCATTATCCTCAACTTCCAGCAAACATCTGCTACATGTTCTACCATGCTGTGAGGATTAAGTCAACAAGGGGGGTGGCTCGCGACCTTCACAAATCCGAGGTGGAGAGGTAGTAGTAGGTGACATGAAAAAGAGAACTCTTTTCTGCCTCAGTTATTAACAAAACCGTGCACTTGACAAGGCTGAGCCTATATGAAACAATCCCTGTGACCCAAGGGATGTTGTGACAATTAATTTTGATTGTCAACTTGATTATCTTGAGGGACACCTAGGGGATTAGCAAAACATACTTCTCTGTATAGCTGCGGGGGCCATGGGGACACAACACTGGGGACTGTATCTGGTCCCTGATCCTTCCTCTCTGGTGCTCTTGTCCTGTGCTCCACTTCCCAGTCACCATGAACTGAGCAGTTTTGCTCCACCACATCCTCCCACCATGATATTTTGTCCTTGGAGCCAGCCAACCATGGATTGAAACCTCTAAAACTGTGAGCCAACGTAAACCTCTTCTCTTTTAACTTATGGGCATCAGGTATTTTGTCCCAGCAATGGGAAAGTTGATTAATATGATGTGTGATCAAAATATACAGTGAATGCTTACATTTTTAAAAAAATTTAATTACACTGAAAGATATATTGACATTAATCCCCCACAATATCCTCCCCCTCACTTTGAACACTTGTCTCATCATTGTTACCACTTTCTGAAGCAACTCTGGCATTTGTCTTTACGAGGTATGATAAAAAATTATGGTGAATGCTGCTGCTGACTACAATCCAGTGAAAAGTCAGGCTTGTAAAAACATTATGGTGGTTTGTATCCACCTTTTTCACTAGATCAGGCACTGTGCAACTTCTGTCTCTAGTCAAAATGACCATGAAAGGTAAATGTTTTGAATTGATTCAAGACATCGAGGCAGCCAGGACATTATAACTAATGACACTCATGAAAAAGTGAGTGCTTCAAAAAGTGGCAAGAATGATGGGATAAGTGTGTCTGAAGTTAGGAGGAGTATTTTGGAGGTATTAACAGCAATATTGTTTTACTGTAATAAGTGCTTAAAATTTAAATATTCACTGTATTTTTCAATCATACCATATACAAATGCAAAGTGCTGATGGGCTCAGAACTTGGTTTCTTCCCACCTCTGAAGCAATCACTGAGACAAAGAAGTTAGGTTAGGCTCCTATGGGTACTGACACCCTTAGGAGCAGCATCTGCCCCATGCAAATCAATGGCTTCTACACATGGAGGAAGCACCAGAAGGTGCCCATGGACGCTAGAGAGGCAAGCACACTGTTCATGACCAGGGCTGTGGCCAGGTTTTCCAAGACAACAGTCAAAGCCAGAAAACCTGAAACCCAGGTTCCTGATGCTTGGATTACATAGGATAAGAAATACTAAAATTCAGTAAAGGAAGAGAAACAGATATTGAATAGTGGCTTGACACTCTTTAATGATAGTGTTTGAGCATTTGTAAAACACTATTGTTTCCAAATATAAACTTTGGTATATTCATGGAAACAGGTGGAATTGTCTAGAGTTGGTCTTGCTGGATTCAAGTCCCAGCTGCAACCCCCTGCCCTGACTCAGTCCCTCATGTGTAAAATGAAGGCATAATAATCCCTGCCTTGTGGCATTGGTGGGGGAATTAAGTGACTGAATATTTGTACAACTCTTAGAAAAGAATCTGGCAAGTGGCAAGTGTTTGCTAAATAAAAATTTGACTACTAGAAGCTTCTGGCGTTCCTGATGGCCTCCTTGGTTTTATCCCCCTTCCCAGCACATATCTAAATATTTTTTTCTCCTGTCCTGGGGGAAAATATACACAAAAATCAAAAGGTTGACTCTCTAACCTCCACAAAATAGATTCATCTCCAGGGACTAGAAATAAATAATTGACCTGATATTGATTAGGTTTTAGGTCATTCTTTCTTTTCAGTGACAAAGTTGTTTTATTTAGAGCACTGATTTACAAAATGGTTCCTTGCTCATGGACTCAGAGCAAATGGCACCCACAACAGCCAAGGTACCGGAGCAGCATCCTGCCTTGGCAGCCTCTTTCAGGTTAGCCCAGGCATTAAAAACCACAGGTGAGGGGCCAGGGATATAGCTCAGTGGCACAGCACCTACCTGGCAAGCGTGAGGTCCTGAGTTTAATTCCCGGTGCCAAAAAACAAAACAAAAAAAACCCCACAGGTGATGATCCCATCTTAAATCACAGGTATAAGCCTTTTTCCCCACACAGAAATTCAGACAATGATTCAGACAATGGACTGGCATGTTTACTACAGCATAGTTTGTAATAATGAAAAACTAAAAATGATCTAAACGACCAACCACAGAGTCATTTAAATAAGGTCATAGAGTAAGTAAATGATGGCGAAGCCAAATGATGAAACTATTCAGCCACTAAAATTCATATTTTCCAAGAATTTTCAATGACAAGTCACTGTTTTCAGTATAATGTTAAATGAGAAGAGCAAGAGGCAAAATAGCACAAGACATGAGATCCCGACATTGTGAAAAACACAAGCCCTTACATACATACTCAAAGACTGGAAGAACACGCATCAGAGGCATACCAGTGGTTGTCTTGGAGTGTGAGGTATTGGGTAGTTTAATCCTCTTCTTTATATTTTCAAGTATTTCCCAATTTTCTATAATCCAGCTGCCATCCCTTCCCACCCCATTTACCCAGTCACAAATTCCTAGAGGGGAGGAGAAGGGAGGGGACAAGCAGAGAGGAGAGGAGGGGAGATGAGAGGAGAAATACTCACACATTCCTGCTATAAGATCCTGAACTTTCCTGGGTTCTTCACTTTCTACAATCCTGGTTCAGTAACACTTTTATTTTGTGTGATTCCCTTGTCTCCATCCAATAATTTTCCCTCTTGCTTAAGAGGGGAGAGCTGGGTTGTACATAAAAGAAAATTAATTAATACTATACCCTAATTGTTTCAGATATGTGCATTTTATGTCCTCAACTAAATTGTAAGGGCTTTGCTGCTAATGATTGTATCTTTCTCTTTATCTGTTAGAGCACAACTGAGTCTGTTCTTGTAGACAGGAACTCGAACCCTGTGGATTTCTCTCCAATAGGCTGGGATTCCAAAGAGACACAGAATAAACACTTTCTGAGAGAATACAGGTCACTGAGTGGCCCAGGGGTGCAGAAGGGGTACACAATGAGCGGCGAGTCCTCTGTCGTCAGGCTCAGAGGGACATAACCAGGGCTTTTCAAGAGCAGAGCTGGCTTTGCGGAGGCAGAGGAGTCGGTGAGCACCGATCCTGTTATAAAGGCACGCTTTCCACGGCTGGTCACTAACGCAAGACAGGACACGGGTAACCAGGGCCTGGGCAGAACCCTCCCCGCCTCGGAAGAAACATAACGGAGGCCAGGCTCCGCATAAACAAAGGTGCGGGAGGGTTTAAGAGGCTTTCTCATATCGGAAATCACAGGCTCACACCTGCTTACATACTGAAACCCTCCAACCAGGCTTTTTCTCTTTTTTTTGTTTTTTGTAATGAAACGATGTCATAAATAATGTCTATTTTGTGCAATGAGTTATGTGTAAGCATTATGGAATATCTGCAACTTCCCCTCCAGAACAATAAAAGAAAATTTAAGCGAGGCAAGGCTTGGTGCTTCTATACTGCTCTTGGTGGTCTGTCTGTCCCTCTATCTCATCGAGTTTCTGCTCCTCTTTCTCAAACTTTTCTTGGGTTTGGGTGCTGCACCCTTGGCCAGGAATGATCCTGCCCATATTTCTTCCCCCAGTGCCTGTTCTGCGTAAATGCCACCTCCTCCTGAGAGCCTTCTCTGGCCCCCAATCTCCACCCCTAGGCTGGGTAAAATGCTCCTCCTGTGTCTCCTTAGCAACCTGCCTGGGTCTTCACAACACTTCGCGTGCGGGATAGTCATGGTCTGCTTGTCCTCTGCCCACTGAACTGCAAACTGCATGAGGCCAGGGGCTGGGCCTTGGGCACCACTGCCATCACCGGATTGGCACTTGGTAGAGAGGTCAGCAATGCACTCAACAAACATCTGCAGGATGCGCCCTCTACACCAGGACCATACGAGGTGCTGGGAACAGAAAGTCATTCTCAGTGCTTACAGAACTTACCTTCACGCCTGGAAGACAAACACACATGGGAATATTATTAAACATCTATTATTATGCCAAGCTCTACTGTAGATGTTGAGGGCATCTACATATAAATAACTTACCTTTGTGGAATTTATATTTCTGATTACACCGTGCTTAGCATACAATAAAGAAGAAAGTGCTAACATAGGGCTTATCATGGGGGCTTGACCTGGTAGGGTGGTGGTCAGAGAAGGCTTTCCAGGGGAAGAGGCCATTCTAAGCTGCAAGGTCTGTGCCTGGGACGGGTTAGATGTAGCTATAAAGCTAGCTCTAGCTACGGGACACGGGCGGAGGCATAGACATGGGCTTATCCTGAGCTCTGCAGGATAAGCAGGATCACCTGGGCAAAGAGGAAGGGGAGGAGCCTTGCCGGCGGCAGGAAGGGCATACATGAGGCTGTCCTGTGGCCAGCATTGTCGCATAGTGTGCTCAAGGAGCTGTTTGAAGGGTAGAGAGCAGTAGGGATGTGGAGAGAGCAAGGACTAGAGAAAAAGGGAGTCAGCGACCGCACCCATTGTGCAAAGTGTGGCCTGTGTCACCAACCGCGTCGGTTGATGATGGCCCCTTCGTGCAGGTGTACATCTTCTGGCTCTCAATGTCTGCTTCCTCTACCAGGTGCTGTGTGCTGGTTTCCTCGGGTCTTGGTGTCCCAGGGTCTGGCTCCATCTCTGCCATCTCTTTGGTCACTTTTTTGCGCCACTCTCATCTTACGTCCCTGGTGTCCTGCCGCCTCCCGAATCCCTTTGCCACACACTCTGTAATGCAGAGTGACATCAGGGAGCCCAGATCTGTTATAAAAATATGATAAAAACGCATGTAGATAGCTTAATCCACATTCCTTTTGCAGTAAAAAAAAAAAAAATTGGACCGAGTTCCTCTCTAATTTTGTTATTAAAAATTTCTCTCTTCCTTAGACAAAACTGGAAAACTCTTTAGGATGATGACATGAATTTTCCTTGGAGGATTTCATGTAATCCTTCTAAAATCTACCTTGTGCTTGTTAGAACAAACCAGGGAGCTACACTGTAGCTTGTTTCCCTCTTTTTAAAGGTCTGTTTTACAGATCAAATAATGTGTAGATGCTGAAATAAGCTCTAATTATTTCTCTGTGTTTCCTTTGATGATGATTCACACAGGGCCAAAGGCAGGATCCCTTCTCCTCACAGCTATGACGCTCAGAAAGAGATAGAGGAGGAGAGGCCACCACAGCATCACAAAAACAAAAGACCAAGAGATCGGGGCGATGGGACCAAGCAGCTATACGCCAAGGCGCACAGCAAACAGAAGGAACCAGGCAGTGAGGCGCACACTTGCCTCCGGGCATCAGAAGGCTCAGTTCTACTGCAGATGGCTGGGGGGAGGGGGGACTGATCACGTGAAGGTGGACAAAGGTGCAACAACTCCAACTGACCCTGCTTTTCTAAGCCGAGTCAGGAGAATAAGGGATATTGGAAATCAAGGACTGAGAACACTGACTGATGATGGGGAGAGAGCGTGACTTCCCCAGGCTAAAGACATTTCTAGGCAGCTGGCCGCCTATGGATTTCCTGTGAAGCATCCTGGATCTTCGAGGAGATATTTGGTAACCAGATGCCAGGCTAAAATGGAACCACTGAACATACTGCAATATTTCTTCTGAAAATGTGTTTTTCTGGTCATAAAAATGGAACATACAGTAGGGCGTGGTGGCGCACACCTGTAATCCCAGCACTCGGGAAGCTGAGGCAGGAGGAACTGCGAGTTCGAGGCCAGCCTGGGCTACAAAGTGAGTTCAAGGCTACATATGAGATCCTGTCTCAAAAAGACAAAAAAAAAAAAAAAAGTACAGATGAAAAACACAAAGACAAAAAAACTCTCCTCACCTAGGAAGCACATTAAAAGCCCCTGTATTTTTTCTTTTTCTTTGTTTGTTTGTTTGTTTGAAACAGGATATCACTATGTAGCTCAGGCTGCCCTTGAACTTACTATGTAGCCCAGAATGGTCTCAAACTCACAGTGATCCTCCTGCCTCAGCCTTCAAAGTGCTGGATTTACAGGCATGTGCCACCATGCCCAGTGCCCCTGCATTTTCTTGAGTTTTTGGTTCATCTGTGCATTTACTGCACCCTCCAGCTTTTCTTACCAAAGTAGGCAATCATATGGAAGATTCCATGTCGTATCCTGCTTTTCTCACTTAAAAACATGTAATGACACTGTTCTGTATCAATGCATAGAATTTTGTATCACTCTTAACGACTGAATAGTATTCAATCATATGGATTTGGAATAATCTACTTACTCCCCTATGACCCAAAATTTGTCTCTTCGCATTTTTAAAATCATTGTAAACAATGTTACAGTGAGGTTTGTGCCAATAGGACTCAGTACATAGCCACGATGATTATCTTAGAATAAATGCCAGCAAGTAGGATTGCTGGAACAAAGGGCATGTGCATCTTTAAAGAATTTGAATAGTATCTGAAATTCCCTGTATAAAGGTCATGCCAATTCATATGTTCAGGTCCTGACTGGAAGCACAGAGACATTCCCATTTTCTCAATAAAAGTGTACCTTTCAAGATATTAACTCAGGGGACACTGCCATGCTCATTAGGCAGACTTGAAAGGAAGCACACATCAAAATATGATCATTTCTATTTTTTCCCAAATTTGGCCAGTCTCACCTCCCCCATTCTCCCCTTATTTTCTCCTTTGCATTATTTTTGTACCCATCTGTCTCTTGCGTAAAAGGCTTAGCTAGTCTAAGGGTAAGAAACATGTCCTATCTCAATTCATAGCCTTCTATACCCTTTTTGGACAAGCATAGAGATTATTTTTTTTTTTTAAATGTGCGTGGCAGATTTGTTAAATTAAATGAATTCAAATGTTTAGATCCAAAGTCACTCAAGAGATAGACAAGGAATCAGTTTAGAAAACTAACATTTTGGGGGCTGGTGAGACGGCTCAGCGGCGTAAGCGCCTGCCTTGCAAGCGCGAGGGCCCGAGTTCGACTCTCGGAACCCACATACGAAAAAGGGGCCGGTGATATCGCTCAGTGGCACGGGCGCCTGCTGGCGCGTGAGGTCCTGAGGTCGACCCCCGGTATCCACAAAAAAAAAAAAAGGAAACTAACATTTTGTCAATTAGGAAGCGAGTGGAAATGAGTGTCTTGTTTTGAAGTCTGAGTCCTTTAGCAAGAAGCCCTACCTTGGGTTCCTAAGAAAGTTCTTGTCAATGTTGCCTACAGTCAACATATTAATCTGGTTAATCCATCCTTTTTCCCTTTCTTCCTTCTTTTATTAATCCAGGGTCTTTATTAGGGTTCTACTGAGCACCAAGCACATCAGTGAAATAAAACGCAGTTGCCACACTCAAGCATTGTGCAGAGTTGTAGAGAAAAATGCACGCATTTCAACAAAGTTATCAAGCACACATGATGTCCAGGCCTCAGGGCTACAGAAATCACATCTAGTCTGTGACCTCTGGGACCCTTCACTGTTATGGAGAAGAGGCAAATAATGGCACCATCGCATGGTTATTGCTATGTATTGTATAATTATTCTGTGCAAGCAGGAGGCCACCAAGGTATGAGAGGAGGTGAGTGGGCTTCAGAATCAAGCAGACCCACATCTGAATTTATGATTTTCTGCCTTCTAGTTTTGTGACCCTAGGCCGGCCCCTTGAAGCTTCTGTTCCCATATGCCAAGTTTGATGTGTAGATTGAATGAAGTATGGTGTGTAAAGGGCGCTCCATATATCACCTAGAGAACACTAGTAAAGGTAAATGGTTGTTAGAAGGGCATGGTGAGAAACAGATTCACAGAGGAGGGGCTGGAGCTGGACCAGCAAAAAAGATTTGGTGTTCCTGGAGACACAAACATGAAGAAAAGAATCCAAGCCTGGGGAACTGCACGTCCAAAATGGGGGCGTGACAAGCACTTGGTCTGTTTGGAAAATTACAGATGTTTAATGATGTACCATACATCAGGAAGCAGGAAGGGCAGGAAATACAGAGCAAGAAGTAGGTAAAGTTCATTAGAGAGCTTTGTAGGTCATAACGAGGACTGTGGTTGTCATCATCTACAGCTGTGCTGTCCAAACGTACCCAGTAGCCTGTGTGGCTACTTATTTAAATTTAAATCAAAATCAAATAAAATGTGCAATTCAGCAAGGCTTGGCCACAAACACTATTAATCCCAGCATTCTGAGAGGTTGAGGCAGGAAGATGAAAAATTTGAGCAGCCTGGGCAACTTAGTGACTATGACCCATAACCACGATACATCAACTCGAATGGATTAAGAACTACCCCTAGATTAGTCAAGCACAGTTGTGGGTGTGGCTGTGGATGATTGACATGTCGGCCAGCAAACTGGAAAGACTCCCAACTCACCAGATATACGGATGGCACCAACCAATAGGCTTGTATCTTGAATGCACTAAAAAAAGAGAAAGAAGAAGGAAGTGTAGCCATTTTGACCAACTCCAGTCTTCTTAAATGGGTGTGTCCTTTGCTGCTCTCACCTTGGGACACTGTGCTCCAGGTCTCCAGTTTCTTGAGATTTCCAACACAGATTCGCAAGGCGACTTTCCAGAGAGTTTCCAGGCCTTGACCTCCAACTGGTGCTGCATCATGGTCCCTCTTTTTATGAGGCTTCCATCTTCTTGGCTGAGCACCTGCTGGATTCTCCTGCCTCTGCTCCTTGAGACGGCCATTGTGGACTCTCCCGCCTCTGACCCTGTATGCTACCTAATAAATCCTTCACATAATTACATGTATGTTTTCTATTGATTTTATTCCTCTAAAGAACACTAATACAGTGACTTAGGTAGACCCTGTCTCAAACAAAAATTTTAAAAGGCTGGGGATATGGCGCAAAGGCTCTGAGTTCCATCTCCCAGTACCACAAAAGAGAGTAAAATTTAGTTCCCGAGTCACATTAGTTAATATTTCAAGGGCTCAATATCATGGGACAGTGCACACATACAGCATTCCCACCATCATGGGGCGGTCTGTTAGCCTTGCTACTAAGTATTCAGCAGGTCGACACGGTCTCACCTGGGCGCTTGTGAGACATGCAGAGTTCAGACCCCACGCAAAGTCCTGAATTCATGCCTGCATTCCAGTGAGCCTCACTCCACTCCACCCCAGGTAATCTGAAAGTCTCCTCTCTAGAATGGGGAATCAGTGAGTGAGTTAAGCAGGAATGATATAGTCCAACACAATTTTAGAAACTTGTTCTAGTAGGAGGATGAATAAAAGGAGGGCAAGACCAGTCAACAGGTGGTGGCCACAGGGCTGCTGTTGCCACATGTGAGCTACTCTTCTAAGTAGAAGCAGCCCAGGCAGGTGTGGTGAGCAGGGCAAAGCCCAATTTAAACTCACCACTGTCCTAGGCACCCTTGCACAGTGAACACTGCTTGAGCACAAGAGGCGGTAGGGTGGCAATTGTCAGGGTGAGGGAAGAGAAAGGTCTGGACCACACAGCTTGAGGCTACTGATTAGCAGCAACAAGCTGCCACTATGGGAGGTGTTTAGAAAAATGCCATGTGCTGTAGGAGGAAAGCGCGGTGGCAGGCAGGAGCCAGGAAGGACTGGTCCTAGAGGGGACTGGCCAGGAGCCCTGGCCTCTTCGCATCATGTGTTAATGGGCAGCCCTGCTCTGCGAGTCCCTCCTTCATTTCCCATCAGGGAAGTGATTAAACTAATTGCCTTAAACCAGGGCTGTATTTCATCTGTATAATACCCATAATTTGGGGTTCGAATACAATTGCAGTAAATTATACTAATCACAGGAAAACTTCATTAAACTAATATAGGTTTATTCAAGAGTGTAGTTTCAAGCAATCAGCATTCCCTATATGAAATGGTGCCTTCTCGTTTTATAATAAAAGATCCTGAATACTTCAAAACTCTGTTAATTGGTACTCTATTTTTTCTCAAATAATGGGAGTTTTTAGCAAATGTTAATCCATTTAGAGACACAATCACCTTTTAAACCAAGAACCATAAATGCTAAAAAAGAAAACATAGATGCAACCTTAAATAGAAAGTGTAAATGTACTTCTCTCCATTTTGGATATTGTTGGCCAAGGCAAAGTTTAATTTATGTACTTCTAATTACCCCAGATAACACACATTGGGACAGAGAAAATATCTACCATTTGCTACAGGATGTTGTACATACAAACACATGCACACATTTATATACATATCCTGTATTGGTCAGAGTTCCTACAGGAATTAGGTGGCACACTCACTAGGGTATTGGAAGACTGTTTAATGAAGGATCATGAGAGCTGAGTAGGGGAGACTAAAGGCAAATTATCGATAAGGACTATTGTCTTAGTCACTTTTCTGATTGCCTGGACACAATACCCAACATCTGCAATTTAAAGGAGGGGCTTATTTTGGCTCATGTTTCAGTTCATCATTGGCTGGCTCCAAGGCAGGACAGCATGGCAAAAGGGCAGAGTGGAGGAAAAGCTGCTCGCATCATGGCAGCCAAGAAGCAGAAAGTCAAGGAAGGAGTTCAGAAGGGAGATAAACCCTTCCAGGACACACCCGCAGTCCCAGCTCTTCTGAGCAGACCCCACCTCCTAACAGCATGTCAGCTATAATGCCCCATAATCCAATCGCCTTCTGAATACATGAGGCTTTGGGGGCCATGTGAGATGTAACCCATAGCAACTGTGGACACACTCTGAAACTAGGAACAGCTGGGAGCCATTACCGCCCTAGGCTGGAAAGGAAGGCGGAAGAGGGCACTTCCTGGGGCCGGTGTCTCCTGACACCTCTCGCTGGCCAAAAGGAACAGGAAACCAGCTGGTAAAGGCGCCTGTTGCTGCCATCCATTGAGACATCTCCCAAAACACAAAGCAAGGTAGAGAAGGGTAAAGACTGAATTTGTAGGACTGAATAGAAACTATCTGGCACCTGCACACATGCACAGTGATACGCAAACATGTGTGTGACAGTTTCATGACACTTCGAAGTAAGGAAGTACTTTCAAATAGTTTCGAATATGTATCTGACTCATAGCAGGTACTCCATACTATTTATTGAATAAATCAATAAAATATATTATTTGCCACTGTTGTAGTCAGGGTTTGCAAGGGAGTAGATTCAATACAGGACGTAATTTATAGGATTATTTTATAACATTCACCCAAAAAGTCAAAAGCAGAAGAGTCAAGAGATCTGTCCGCAGGCTAGAGACCCGAAGAATCCAGAGGAGGGCCTGGATCTCAGCGCAATGTCCCACGGAAGTCTCGCTGGAGGCCTAGAGCCCACGGCAATGTCTCATCCACGTCCGTATAAAGGATCTGCACCAGAAATGCACAACGACCAGTGGTGGAAGCTAGAAAGTCTGCTCCAGCGGGGTGAAGGATCTGTGTCAGCAGGCTGAGGGATCTGCACTGGAGCCAGGAAGTGATGCTCAAGGTGTGGACCAGAGCTCCCCCGAAGAGAACAGCAGCCATCCCTGGGGACAGCAAAGACCTGAGCTCCTCCTCCAACGAGAACGGCCAAGTTCATAGCAGGAAAACCAGCTGCGGTACACTTCTCCAGGAAAATCAGCAGCATACGACCTTCCCCTCCTGCTCTCTTTATGGCGTTCCAGCAACAATCCTCAGGTGGATCTTCCATGCCTACACCCACACTGACTCAGTTCCACCGGGCGTTCCCACTCACGCTATTAATTAGTCCATCACAGCCACAAACCTGATTTTTTTCCTATTTTCAATAACTAGCTTTCATTATTTATATTATGAAAATATTACCATTTTAGCCATTTTAAAGTGTGCAATTCAGGATCATTGGATACATTCATGATACTGTACAACCACCATTACTGTCTGGTTACAGAACTTTCAAATGGAAACTCATGCAACATTGCTTTTAAGATGATAGACTGGTTCTCTGTGCAAAGATTTAAGAAAGATGAATGTTATATTAAGGGTGTGACAACTTTCCTAATAGTCAAGGTTTTAAAAAGATCAATATGATTTTGTCAATACGAACATAAGAAGATCCATCGAGGAGTCACATAGAGTTACATAGAGTTAACATACACTGAGTAGTTAATTAAAATACAGGACCTAGATCTCTGACAAAATAACTTCCTGTTGACTACCTAAATCGATCAAATTGGTCGGGTTTATCAAATTTCACTTCAATTTGGCTATAGAAACTCTGAAGCCCTGAAAGAACAACCTTCTTCCCTCTTAAATGATGAAATATGGCATTTTCAATTCCCAACCTTTGTCAACGAAACCAAAATAAATTTCCAAAGAGTTTTGGGCAATTGTAATTTTATAGTCTGTGGGTCTGTTAGTGGCAGATGGGTGGTCCGGTCCTGGTCTTGCTGTCACTACTGGTGTGTATGCAGGCTTCCAACGTGGCCCCTCTGATCCACGTTGATTTCGGTCCCTGAAGCCCCTGGCTGCTGTAACATTCCCCATGACTCAGGTCTGCCTGCAAACCTCCCAGACTTTCCATGAAAAATGCTCTCAGCCTAAGCACATCAAGTATCTAAACATATAGTATTTACTCTTTTGATGAAATTGCCAGAGTGGAATTTGACCCTTTAAAAAAATCATGGATGTGGGAGCCAACATTCTGTTCAGATAAAGCCAGTTGGGGACAGGTTTAGCATTTGGGGATGTAAGGAAGCCGGATCCATTGAATAACATTTCAGTAGTTATTTTAATGATAGGGAGAAGCCAGTTCTGACCTATTGCTGCCAGCCCAGTTCTCCCCGCAGAGCTAGCTGCCTGGCACTGATCCATCACTACTCTTTCACCTGGTCTCCTGGGTAACCATCAGGCCTAGATCTGTAGGATGTTTGTAGGACATCTGGCCAGGATTAAGGTTCAGACCACTGCTATAGAGATCAAGCCCGTAGCCTTGGCCTTTGAAGACACCATGGTAATTAAAGAATTAGCAGCCACAGGCAGGGATGCGGAGTGACCCAACACTGCTGATGAGTCAGTTTACTACAGCAGGCGACAACGTAGGCACTGGAACTACACCCCTTGGGACTACATGCTCACCTGTCCCTCACTGATGTTGGAAGCTGAGCACGTTAATGAGCTTCTCTGGGCCTCGATTTCCCCATTTGTAAAATGAGTTTAACAAAAGTACCTTCCCCATGCAGACAGAAAGCACCTAAAGCCATACACAGCAAGGACCATTACAAATAAGCCAGTGGTGCTAACAGTATGATGACGACGTTAACACCAATGAGAAAAACAGAGCCTTTCAAGACAACCATATGCAGCATCATTTCAGGAGGACTTTATTAAAATGCACATTCCGAAGCCTTTGATATGTTCCCATGACAAGCATGCAAGGTGATACTATCCAGGACGGGATTTAGACACAACCAAAACTGTGAAGATTAAAATCATGGATTTTGGCATCAGAGAGATTGGAGTTGGAATCCTAAGTGTACAGATTACTAGTCCTACAAACTAGCTCTGCAGATTACTAGTCCTGGAGTAAGTCAGTCTGTCTAAGCTCTTCTGCGCTCAAATGTCCAGTAGGGATAAAATCAGAACCTACCTCTGAAGGCTGTGTTCCTGACTATGTGGTATGATCAAAAACTATGGTGAATGTTTAATCTTAAAAACGTTTTTACAGTAAAAGACATATTACCATTAGCCATCCGCCATCCCCCCTTGCTTTGAACACACCCTATCATTCTTGCCACTTTCTGAAGCAGTTCTAGAAGTCCTTTTTCATGAGTATGTTTAGTTGCACTGTTGTGGCTGCCTCCATGTCCTGAATCGATCCAAAACGTTTACCTTTCATGGTCATTTTGTCTTTAGGGAAGAGATCTCATGGGACCAGGTCTGATGACTAAGGCAGATGAGGACACATAAAATTTCAATTGGATGGCACTCAGCAACAGCATTTGCCATATTTTTTATCACACCTTGTAAAGACAGAAAAGAGGACTTCCCGAACCAGTGCTGAGGTGGTGGTAAAAGTTATTGATATGGCTTGGGTTAAAAAAAAAAAAAAAAAAAAAAAAGAACAGAAAAGAAAGAATGTCCAGACAACGAAGTTCTCTGGAGCTTTTTATTTTTATTGTTTTTAAAAAAGCTAGATATGTCCATGTAATCCTGCCACTGTGGCCCTGGAAATTTGGAAAGATGCATAGATCTTATTAGTTTAGCCCCAAGAATACAGTCTTACTCATGGCTTATCAGAAACACGTGGCCTCCAGAGGCCGGTGTCAATATTCCTTTATCTTCCCCTTGGGAGATTTTTCAGTAAGTGTCGACTCAGTATTCCATGAGCACACAGAAATCCCATCTGCTTAGCCTTCAAGCCTCCCACCTTGTCCACACTCATCTCCCCAGCCTCAGTCTGTCACTGCCCTGCAGTAGAGCTGGTAAAAGCCAGCTCTTGGAGCTCCCCACAGTTCCTTAATGGGGTGGTCCTGTTTGCCTGTTTTCACTTGCTTAAGGTAGCTCTGTCACACAAGCCAGCCTCTTTCATGCTAAAACCAAGTACCTCCCACCAAATGACTTCTACACACAAAAGACCCCCTTCCTACTAAGGCGAGGCAGGCAAAGATGACAGGGTTGATACTACATTGAACCTACTGATGTTTCTCTTTATTTACCGGGGATTAAACGCAGAGCCTTCACACTAAGCTACATCTTCAGCCCTTTTAAAAAATGCTTTACTTAGAGACAGGATTTTACTAATTTGCTCCATTGCCTGGGCTGGGCTCAAGCTTTCAATCCTTCTGCTTCAGCTTCCCAGAATGCTGAGATTACAGGTATGCACCACCAAGCCCTGTTTAACCTACAGAAAATACATTAAAGGATTTCCTATTTAATTCCCCACATCGAGGTCTGACCTAGAGAATAGCGTGTGGCTTTCTTTATAACTTCACCCAATACCAAGCATAAGCCCCTGAGGTCTAATTTAGGAGGGTTAAGGATTTAACCAAGGATTCACATGGCCTGGGAGCAGCCGGCCAGAAGCATCACCCCCTAAACCCATGAGGCTTCTCATTCCCGCAGCAGTGGAAGCCTTATCATCTCTCCACCGCCATGACTCGGGGAGCAGCCTGGCTCAGCATGCCACCACGATGCTCATCACTGGATACATTTGGTTCCACAAGCCATATGGTGATTCAGGGGAGCTCTTTTGTAGTTTGATGGCCTGGAAATGTTGGAGGCTCTCCTCACATTCATATGGTGGCACCTTTCTCCTTGGGAAGAGTGGATGCTGCTAGGGCTGACTTTGCCCTTGACACTATTGAAGGAAGCCACAGGAACTGATGTTTTTTGCCACTCAAGCCAGAATATCTTAACATTTTCAGGCAGATGGGTACAGACCAGAAGTTTGGAATCGCTTATCAGCCAGCAGCATTCTGGAACAATTAAATACTGCCAGACACAGTGTAGCTGCTGGAGATACAAAGATTAACAAGACAAATAGCTGAGTCCAGTAGGGAGAGAGGTGGGGAAAGTGGCAATCATAGCCCAGCTGGGAAAAAGGATAGGAGAAGACAGTCTGGGTGAGGCCATGTGAACTAAGAGAACCAGAAAGAGTTTCCAAAAATAAGCTGAAGTTGTGAAAGAAGAGCATTGTCAGTTGAGCACCTACTAAGCTCAAGTCCTGTACTTAACGTATTTCAACTCATTCTATCACCAAAATCACGCAGTGAATGAGTGGTAGAGCGAGGGTTTGAATCCAGCTATGTTTGAACCCGAGTCCATTCTACTCCATCCCACCAACAAGGAATTAGGCAGACGTGTAGACGGCTTGGGGATGGGACCTAAAACCCAGGAACCAGCCTGTCCTAGGGGTAGGAAATAATGTATTCTGTGCCTACTAAAGGAACAAGCATGGAAATGCTTTCCTCAGTGTGTGGCAGGCACATGGCACTGTTTGCTGCTGAGCCCCGAAGTGGCCTTGCAATCCTTCTCAGTCAGAACTGCAGGATCACCATGGATCCAATTTGAAACCTATTTGCCAAATGGAGTGACTAGAAAAGATCTGGGAGATCTGGAACCCACCAGGTTTATAAAAGGAAGCTCGGGGGCCGGTGAGATGGCTCAGCGGCGTAAGCGCCTGCCTGGCAAGCGCAAGGGCCCGAGTTCGACTCCCGGAACCCACATACGAAAAAAGGGCCGGTGATATCGCTCAGTGGCACAGGCGCCTGCTGGTGCGCGAGGTCCTGAGGTTGACCCCTGGTACTCACAAAAAAATAAATAAAAAATAAAAGGAAGCTCACAGAAGAAGTTCAAAAGGGATGCTTTCTCCTAGGTTCTCAGCTGCTTTAGGAGAAAAATAGTTACTAAGTGGAAAGGTTACCACTAAAATGTTGAGACTAATGCTTACCCCAAGGACCAGGATCTGAGTTCAAAGGCAGGCTGGCTTTTCTTTCTCTGGTGCAGGAGTCTCACCATTAGCTACCAGTAAACACCTGAATACTCTGAACGTAGAACAGCACTGAAAGCCCTAAGAAATGCTCCACATTGGGTGGGTTTTGCAGTGAAAATGTACCAGCTGAACAGATTCATGCCAGTGTTGGCTTTGCTCCCCTCTTTAATTAAAGCACACTGAGGGCCGGTGAGACAGCTCAGCGGCATAAGCACCTGCCTGGCAAGCATGAGGTCCTGAGTTCAACTCCTAGTACCCACATACGAAAAAAGGGCCGGTGATATAGCTCAGCGGCACGGGTGCCTGCAGGCGTGCGAGGTCCTGAGGTCGACCCCCAGTACCCACACACAAAAAAATAAATAAATAAAAAATAAAGCACACTGACTGTAGGAGAAATGTTAAAGGCTACCCCACCCCTATGCAGCTGAACTAACTGGTTCACTCAGAACTTAGATTGAAAACCTGCAGTACTGACAGCCTCAGCAGTTTCTAAGCACTTGGCTGATATCTGATGCCCAACTGCATTAATCTTCATATCCCATTAAAAGAAACAATTATTTCTCAGGTAGGTTTTTTTTTGTTTGTTTGTTTTTTTGTTTTGTTTTGTTTTCCGGATGCATTCTCTTTATAACATCCTTCCAGGCTGTATCTGTGGACTTAAATATGTGACATTCAAAAATACTATGTAAATGAATTTCTATGCATTTTATTGAGGGAGTTTTTTTCTCCACTGGTAATTTTAAAAATGATTATATTCTTCTTGCTGGAAACAGAAGAGGTTAATGTCATGTTTATAACTTTGGAGTTAACTCTCCGTAGTAGAAGTCAAAGCAAATCCCAGACAAGAGCTCGACTGTTCCAGAAGAACATTTCAAAGCCCAGTTTTCCTGCCCAAATTGTCACATGCAGAGTGAAACCTTTAGGGAGAGCCATACATCTGTTGCCTGGGTAACCATCAATCCACCACACCAGTCCTGAGTCATAATCGGTGTGAGTCAAAGGCCTGCTGGGGTAAGGGGCAGTGCACACACTCCTCATCCTTCCTGCCTCCAGATGTAGCCCAAGGCTGCCACACAAGGTTCAAGGCAGCCTGCTGTCAGATGTCCACTGACCTACCACACCTTTCTCCCTTAAACCCTCATTTGAGGATTCTTGGGCCTCCACTGGTCTACTACGAACCCTCTGATTCTTACCAGTTCTTAGCACATCACCAGTGCTGAGCAGCAGTCCTCAGATTTCCAGTGTACTGGCTGGAGCCACCGTTCTCAAGATGCTTCCTGCATTGCATTTTGCACATCACTGGGCCACAGTACCGGCTCCTTAGGACCAATGGAGAACTCATCAGAGCCCACACAGTCACCCTGACTTTCATTCAGGACTGTGGTGATGGGGAAATCTACTCTATGGTTCTCTTTTTACACATTCCATCACATCCAGATGCTCCACACAAATTTTGGCAAAAAATTAATAGATATAACCCTGTGAGTAACTAATTCGAGTTCTCTAAAAACACTCCCAGGTATATTCCCAAAAGAATTGAAAGTAGGCACACAACAAATCTTGAATACAACACTACTTACCATAGTCAACAAGTTGGAAACAATCTAAATGTCCATGGATGGAAGAGTTGATAAATAAAATATGGTGTGCAGCCATACAATGGAATAGTACCCAGCCATAAGAAATGAAGTGCTAATACATGGTACACCATGGATGGACCTTGAATACACTGTGCTAAGTGAAACAAGGTGTACACAAAATTTCATGTTTTATTATTGTATTTATATCAAATATCCAGGCTAGACAAGTACACAGAGACAGAAAGCAGATTAGTGGTTGCCAGGAACTGGAGAGGAGGTGGAAGTGTAGACAGACTCCTGAATGAGCACAGGGTTTTCTTTGGGGTGACTGAATGTTCTGGAATGATGTAGAGGTGATGGCCGCACAGCATCATGAATGTCCTCAATGCCACTGAACTGCACATTTTAAAAATGCTTAATTCTATGCTATGTGAATTCAAGAAAAAAGAGTAGTATAAGAAAAATTGTAGGGCTGGTGAGATAGCTCAGCGGCATAAGCACCTGCCTGGCAAGCGCAAGGTCCTGAGTTCGACTCCCGGTACACACATAAAAAAAAAAAAAGAAAAAGAAAATTTATAGAGGCTGAGGCAGGATGGCCTGTGAGTTCAAGGCCAGCCTGGGCTATATAGTGAGATCAAGACCAGCCTGAACTACATAGTGAGACCCTGACTCAAAAGAAAAAGTTGTAAAAAAAAGAAAGCAGAAAAAAAAGCACACGACCCCATAGGTCCACCATCCTAAGCCATATACCATTCATTTTTAGCTCAGTATGTACTCCATGATAAATAAATTATACTTCATATATAATTTATATTTTTCAAGTTTATTATTATTTATGTGAATTTAAACTGCTAAGTTAAATATATATGTTACATATATATACTTCACATTATTGCACTAATTTATATGACATGTGCAATATATGAATATATATATATTTCACATATATCCTTGCTGGCATTGACTAGCAGTGACTAGTTGCCTATAACAGAGAGGCAAAGCATTACATACACTGTCCTTTTAATGTTATTTCATTTGATTGTTAGTAAGGTTACTATCCTGAAAGTTTATTTGTTTTGCAATAATGAATGTTTAGTACAGATTTCTCTTCCCTTTGTTTTTGTTGAATTGATATTAATCAGTCATTACCCAACAGTAAATGCTTTAAAGACCAGCTTCGAGTGGACACAGTTGTCCCTGAAGAAGGAATTAGAGAAATTGGAACACTGACGTGATCCAATTACCTAGAATGCAATACTGAGCCATGATCAAAAATTTGAAAAATAGAACATAGAAGATAAAACCTTAAAATCCTGACAAAATCAAACAAGTTAGAGCTGGGCATGGTGGCACATTTCAGTGACCCCAGCACTCTGGGAGGCTGAGGCAGGAAGATCAAGAGTAGAAGCCCAGGGGCCGGCAGGATGGCTCAGCGGCGTAAGTGCCTGCTTGGCAAGCGCGAGGTTCTGAGTTCGACTCCCAGATCCCACATATGAAAAAAGGGCTGGTGATATTGCTCAGCGGCAAGGTCGCCTGCTGGCGCATGAGGTCCTGAGGTCGACCCCAGGTACCCACAAAAAAAAAAAAAAAAAAAAAAAGTAGAAGCCCAGCCTGGACAATTTAGCAAATTGATGAGACCTTGTCTCAAAGCAAAAAAACAAAAGAAGTGCTCAGAATGTAGCTCAGTGCAAAGGCCCTGTGTTCCAATTCCTAGTACCTAAAAAAAAAAGTCTAGCAGGTTGTACTGATGAAGGATTTGACCTTGCACACTTGTGGGAGTGGTTGAACATTCTATAAGGTATTCTATAATGTCTCCCGTCTGGTACCGGAGTGGCTGTTGTCTGACCCTACAGCTACCAGTTGAGTGTCACAGAAAAAAGACAGACCAGCACTGGTACATTTCCTGAGAGCAGCTGTTAAGTTTCATACCTGGCCGTTTCATTACACACCGAGATGTCATGGGTGGGGGTCAGGGGGTGGACAATGGGAGAGGAACTGGGGCTTTGCAGAACACTTGATCTTCTTCTCCAGGAATTAATAGAAATTAAATTCCCACCCTGAAACTTAAAAGTAGGTTATAAAAATATAATTTTTTAAAAGTCTAACATTATCATGTAAAGATACCGTCAAATATTAATGTGGCAGGAAGCCACCAAGGTCACACTCGCTCCATCCCTTGGCTGGTTAATGAATTACCGGAGGCAAGCACGGGACCATGTCACTGACTGGCTTGAGACCCCACCCAAGGCCCTTCTGCTGCTTGCCTCTGCTTCCTCGCTGACACATCCCTTCGCAGGAACGCAGATTGGCTAAATCAAAGGTGTGATTTAAGACACTGATGAACATTGCCCGAGCTTTTCTCTGTGGCTTAGTAAACTCAGGTTAGAATCTCGCAAACTAGTAAAGACTGTCTGGAGGTTTGTCAGGTGGCAGCCCATCAAGAGCCCATGTTCCCCTCTCTTGTTTTAGAGTAAAAATAACAGGAAGAATAGGTTAACGTTCAGTGTCCAAAAGGCTGTGGTTGGACTGTGACAAAATTTGTCACAATAGTGAATGCAGGACAGATCACCTCCACTTCTGATGAGAGGAAGCGCTGTTCTCTGCGGTCATTTCTCAGTCCTTCGGTGCCTAATCATGGACGGCACTGGTTGTCACACTTTATCACACAGAATGTCTTCGAGGCCAATTCTGCCCTCCCACCAGAGCAACTCTGTGCATATCTATTTTATAAACTGGAGTTGCAGAAGTTTGGAAAGAGTCTTAATTTTAAATTTAGCTTGTAAATTCACTCTTATAATAAAAAACTTGATCATAATCTACAATTAATTGGTTTCAGTCCCAATTTTAATTTCTTCACGTTACACTATGTTAGGCTTGTCACTTAGTATTTTGCTTCTCAAATTCTTCCCCTGAAAAATTGAAGTTCTATTTGATTCTTCACTGAAGGGTCTGAGGATCAATCACATGTGTGGCAAACAAGTAGTAGACAGAAAGGGGCCAGAAGGACACTTGCAATAAGCCACACAGTAGAGGATAGTGGCTTTAGTATGGCAAAGATGGTGAGAAGTGTTTGCACTCTGGAAATATGTTGAAGATAGCTGCTAGGATTTGTTGATTGATTGATATGGAGGGTGAGAGAGGGGAAGAATTAAGGAGGCTGTCGAGATTTTCAGGGGAAGCCACTGGAAGACAGAGCTGTAATGGGAGAGACTGTGAAAGCAGAGTAAAAGAAGAAGAAGTTCATATATGGAAAGAAGTAAAGACAAGAGACGGGCCCAGAGTCCTACTGAGCTTTCAACCCCTCAACAGGCTCTAAGAGCTGTCTTGCCCTCTCCTCTAATCATGGCCGACAGCATGGTATCCTTAGGCCCCCATCAGCAAGCATGGATTCTTAGCCTCATAAGATGGAAATCAGACACGGGCTGGATCTTGAGCCTGCTGGTGACCGTCGCATGTCGCCTGTTTCTTCAGGGTCCTCTAAAAGGGAGGGTCCCTATACATGCTTCTGGGATGTTTCAATATGAATTCATGATTCTTGCTCAATTCACGCAGAAATCTCTTCTAGTGTAACAGCTCTGAGCTTTGGATGCCAGTAGCTAGCAGCCCTTTTAGTGTCAGAGGCCCTCTTGCTGCTTAGAGTTAGCAACTACAGCCTTGGGGACTCTTCTGGCCACCAGAGAAAGTGGCTGCTGGCTACTCTTTGCCGCTGTCCTTCGCTCTCTATCTGCTATGCTGTCCACCTTCAGGGTTACCAGCTCCAGCCACTGGCTGCTCTCAGCACCGGTGGTCCTTGGTGTTACCAGCTCAGCACATGCTCGAACTTATGTTTCAGTGCCACAGCATAAGGAGGAACCACAAAAGGACTGATAGGGCCTGACCCACAGGAGTTTGCTTATATTGGGGGGTCATAGGTAGGGGAGGGTTATGGACGTGACGAGGAAGGCTGCCAAGGAGTGGATCATCCAGAGGGTCTACAGGGTGAGGTCATCGGTGAATGAAGCCTCCTACAGCTGCAGTATCACCTGGATCAGCCATGGGGCACCTGATGTAGCTGTGGCCAGGCCATAAGGTGTTTGGGGGCAGACATGGAATAGAAATACCGTGTGCACAGTGTCGGTCCCCTCTCCCTGTCTCATCAGTTGACATGGTTTCCATTGCATTCAACCAGACAGACTTTGCTAATAGAAGTGCTGGGCCGGTGAAATGGCTCAGCGGCATAAGCGCCTGCCTGGCAAGCACGAGGTCCTGAGTTTGACTCCCGGAACCCACATACAAAAAAAAGGCCGGTGATATTGCTCAGTGGCACAAGTGCCTGCTGGCGTGCGAGGTCCTGAGTTCAACCCCCGGTACCCACAAAAAAAAAAAAAAAAAAAAAGAAAAAAAGAAGAAGAAGTGCTGTAGCAGCCAGCATGGTGGTGCATGAATCTAATCCCAGCACTATGGGAGCTGAAGCAGGAGGATTGCAAGTTGCCTGGGCTGAGAGACTTAGCAAGACCCTGTCTCAAAATAAATTTTAAAAGCGGCTGGGGATGCATCTCAGAATGCAGACCTGGGTTCAGTCCTCAATACCACACACACACACACACACACACACACACACACACACACACACATTGTACTGTCTAAATGCCTAAACACTGTGATAAGCCCTGGGGAAGTAGAAAGGAGTCAGCCACACTTCTCTCCTGGAGCAGCTCACAGTTTGTAATATCAGCATTTTCCAGGGAAACAGAACCAACAGGGTCATTGCACGAGAGCATATACAGACATATATACCCATGTATATGTAGACTGAAAGAGTCAGACTGAGAGACTGATTTATTTTAAGGACTTGGCCCACACTACTGTGGAGGTCAGCAAGTCCACAAGCTGCAAAGTAGGACTGAAGGCTGGAAACCTAAGCAAGCAAGAGTTGATTTTGCAGCTTGAGTCTGAAGATCGCCTGGAAGCCGAATTCCCTCTTCTCCGGGGAGGTCAGTCTCCTTCTGTTAAGGCCTTTGACTGACTGGATGAGGCCCACCCAGGTTATGGAGAGTGATCTGCTCTAAACATTAATCCCAGATAAAAATTACCTTCATAGCAACACCTAAACTTTATTTGACCAAATATCTGGGTACCACGACCTGGCCAAGCTGACACATAAAACTAACCATCGGAAAGTCTAACAGGAGAGGAAAACAGGATAAGTAGTGATTCTGAGTCTTGATTCCACTAGAATCATCTGGAGAGCTTTTAAAACCACTGATTCCTGCTTCCCATCCCAGACACCAATGACACCAAAACTGAGTGGTGAAGCCAAAGAACAAAGGTATTTATTTTAACAAAGCAACCCAAAGATTTTAAAACACAGCCATGATTGAGAAGGGCTATCTTGGGGCTCACAATGGAAAGAAAATGGTCTGGGTGGACAGAGGTATTTGTCATTCTGAATGGCTTCAATGAGGGTGCTGGATTTGAAAGATACACAAGAACTTAGGTGGGGAAAGCGGGGAAGGAAAGGCACGGGGAACAGAGCCATGAAAAGGCACTTAGGAAATGGCATTCAGTGGATAGAGAGTCTACTGCGCCACATACAGGGTACACACATGCGTGCGTACGTGCATATGCAAACACAAACATCATAGTTCCAAAATAAGCAATGGATCTCCTCCTATTAGAGTGAGACGTGCTAATAATTTAGACTTACCTAGAATTCTTGGTCAGTGGATACCATGTTATAGTCAGACAGGAGAAATAAATTCTGATGTTCTATTGCACGGTAGGGTAAATGTAGTTAACAGTAATGCATTGTGTATTTGCAAACAACTGTAAGAGAATTTTGAATGTTCACAGCATAAAGAAATGATAAATGTTTGAAATGATGGATATGCTAATTATCCTGATTTGATGATTACCCAATGAATACATGTATCACATTACCACAGTGTGCACAAATATGTATGATTCTTATGTGTCAAATAAATATTGTGTTAAAAGTAAAATTAAAAATTTAGAAAGGGATGGGGACTATTTGGAGATAGGTTCTTATTGGCAAGGAAAAACGAAACGAGGGAAGCTTCAGGAGTGAAAATTGCTAAAAAATGAAACCCATTTATTTGTATCAGTTTATATGTTGGAATTTTAATATTGTACAAAATTGTGGCAACCACAAACATCACTCATGCGTGAATCCCACCAGACTGTGGTATTTTACACGCAGCCTGGACTGGCTGGGGCTTTTCCCTCCCTGCTTTCCAGCCACTCTCTGGGGGTCCCACTGCTTGAACCTGATTCTTTAGTAGCAGAAAGCTGAGCAGATTACCCTCCTGCATCGGAGCCTTTCTCTCATACTCTGCCAGCCCCCACCCTCCCTTAACTCCACTCACTCTTCTCCCCTGGGCTCAGAGTCCCTTCTAGGAAGCCATCTCTGGTCTTGGGTTGGGCCTCAAAGATCCCTTACCCTGTTTGTAAATTCAGAATCCTTTGCATTTTACTTCATTGTCTTTGGATGTGCAGCCAGGATTGATGGCTTCATCTTTTTTTAATTCTGGAGTGTAGGTCTAAATGGGATTTATGTCATTTCAGAGACTTTGCAGAGCAGCTGGAATCCTCAACTGTCTATTTTGTACCAAGCAGATATGAAAGACTGTAGCAAATGAGAGTTTGTTTTTCTTGGGGCCTCCAGGAAGCACCAAAGAGGGCTTCGGAAAACACCCGGCTACACTGCCGCAGGTGGCGTTATTATAACCGAGAAGAAATTAGGCGTTAATAGGGATGGTAACACTAGAATCAGATGTGTATCTGCTCTCCGTGAGGGGAAGTCGCTGGAAAGACGCCAGGCTATTGCATGGGCACATCTTGGGCTCTCTGAGAAACACACAATTGGATCCCGAGGGGCCCTTCAAGGGAGAGAGAGGTTTGTTAGCCCTCTAGCTCTTTACCAGAAGTGAAAACCCTCATAAACATCGATTCTTGTGCCCTGAGCTCTCTGGGGCAGAGCACAGAGAGAGTGCACCAAAGTTTACAGAGTAAGGAATTTAATCTGGCAGCAGGGCAGCCACAGTGGTATGAATTGTTTATGATGGGGCATTAAAACTACTATCATTTCGGACAAGAATTGTTACAGCGAGTCTTGGCCTCCTTAAATGAGGTGACTGAACAGGTACAAAAAATGCCACAGCCTTGCTTGGTAAGATGCTAAGTGAAAATAAAACACCATATGTAATATCATCCTATTTCAAAACAAGAACCAGTGGTGTTTACAAAAAGCATCATGAGGCGCATCATCCACACCTCGGAGCCTTGAGACCGTAGGTAATAGGCTTGCACTTGGGGGATCTTTTCCGTATGGATCACACACTGGCTTTTATTGTAGGAAAGCAGAACTTTATTAAATAATAGTAAATAAATAGTAGTAAATCATGAGGCTGTGTATGGAGAGAATGCACATAGGTAGGCTGATCCTGGGCCCTGGGTCCAGGTAAGCTGTGAATATGGAGCGTGAGGGGCCTTAGAGAATCATCATCAAGTGGGACATTGGCAATGTTCTCTACACACCCCAAAGTCCATCCTAGTGAGCTTTCCTTAAAAAAATGAAAAAACTCAAAATGAATATGTTTTGTGGATGTTGCATTCCATCAGAGAACCATCTGCCTTGTGTAGGAACCCTGAGTTCGGAGTGATCTATAGGGGCTGATAGTTCTAGGCGAGGCAGAGGTTTCAGGCGAGGTACGTGGGCTTTGGAGAAAAGCTGTGACAACCCAAAGGAAGGAAGATAATCACTCGGCTCCACTGCCACATTCGACTGATATCGGCCCCAGGCACCTCCACACCAGCCCTTTTTGTGTGTGTGTGTGTGTGGGTACCGGGGGTCAACCTCAGGACCTCGAGCACCAGCAGGCGCCCGTGCCGCTGAGCGATATTACCGGCCCCTTTTTCGTATGTGGGTTCCGGGAGTCGAACTCGGGCCCTTGCGCTTGCCGGGCAGGCGCTTACGCCGCTGAGCCATCTCACCCGCCCAATACCAGCCCTTTTGTTCTACCACTCAACCAGGGAAAGGCATCTACCATCCAGCAAGGACCTGGCGGGTAGGATCATCCCATTTTCAGAAGCAGAAGGGTCAGGGCTTGATTAGACAGTGACAAGGGAAAAGGAGATGAGTCAAGGCTCTCAGCCGTTTCTACGGTTCCACTCTACCATGCCGAGCCACAGAGAATCTTCCCAGGGGGCGCAAAGCATCCTTGTCACACCGATGCCTCACTCTGGGCATCTCTCAGGAAGTCCGCACCACATTCTAAACCATGACTTGCTGACTTCCATGCTAACGAGAGGATTACTGTTAGTATCTGTGAGGCTCATTCCACACAGATGAGCCACTGAGAAAATGCTTCAGAGATTCAGAATGCTGTTATCATAACCGGCATCACTGTCATCATCATCATTACTAACTTCAAGTAAATTGACTGCAATCTTCATAGCACTTTATAGCTCTCCTTTGCTGAACCAATTTTCTGAACAAAATCTTGCTAGACTGACTACAGTGTTGAATGAGACTCGGGCATGCCAACGGCAAGGAAGGGTCAGTGTGAGCCTTGCAGGAGGCTTAGCAGGGTGGGCAAAGTGAAAACTGGGAATGTAGCAGTCAGCTAGGCAATAATCAGTGATGACAATTATTTGCATAACAACAATTGCTAGCAATATTTATATCAAGGGCTTATTCTTTAAAAATGATCATACAGTAGAACTAGCCTTCTTTCATGCACAGTACTTAGACTTTAACATACGTACACACAACCATCACAATCAAGATGCAGAATGACTTTCTCATCCCAGAAAATTCCTTCATGCTGCCCGTTTGTAGCCACACCCTCTCCTTTCTTCTTCTTTTCTTCCTTCCTCCCTTCCTTTTTTTTCTTTCTTCTTTTTTGTGGTGCAGAAGATGGAACCCAGGGCCTTGTGCATACCAGGCAAGTGCTCTACCTCTGAATTACACTCCAGCCCTTTAAAAAAATTTTGTTCTGAGACAGGGTCTTGCTGTGTTGCTCAAGCTGACCTCAAACTTGCAATCCTCTGGCCTCAGCCTCCTAGGTTTATAGGCATGTGCCCACACACCTGGCTCCTCCTTCATCTTTTTTTTTTTATGTGGGTACCGGGAGTTGAACTCAGGATCTCATGCTTGCCAGCAGGCACTTATGCCACTGAGCCATATCACTGGCCCTCTTCCCTCATCTTTATCCTCCAGCTGCTGATCAGTTCCATCAATGTGGTTTTGTAGTTAAGAGAATATACAAATGGATTGTATAATATATAACCTTTTGAGGCTGTGGTCTTTCACTCAGCATGCCTTCAAGATTCATCCAAGTTGTTTCAAGTAATAATTTCTTCTTCCTTTTTGTTGCTGAGTAGTATTCCATTATCCACACATAACACATTTTATACATTCACTTGATAAAGGATACTTGAGTTGTTTCCAGTCTTTAGCAATTGAGAGTAGAGCTGCTATAATACTTATGCAGAGATTTTTGCATAAACACAAGTTTCTCCAGGAGTAGGATTGCTAGGTCATATGGTAAGTCTCTACTGAATTTTATATGAAAGTACCAAGATGCTGTATTTTGTATTCCCATCATGTCTGAGAGTTACAGTTGCTCCGCCTCCTTGCCAGCACTCGATATTGTCTTATTTTTCACTTTGACCATTCTGTTAGGTAACAGTTGCATGTCATTATGATTTCAATCTGCATTTCCCTACTGGTTAATGATAATGAACATGTTCTCATGTGCTTATTTGCCATCTTTATAAGCTCTTTAGTGAAATATCTGTTTGAGTCTTTTGTCCATTTTTCAGGGGTTTATTTTACTGTTAAGTTTTGAGGATTCTTTTATATTTTAGCTATAAGTCACTTGTGGAATATTTAATTTGCCAATATTTTCTTCCAGTCTATAAAGTGCCTTTTCATTCTTTTAACAGTTTTTTTAGGCAAAAACTTTTGATGAACCCTAATTTATGATTCTTTTATGAATCATGCTTTTGGGTCATGCCTAAGAACTAACCCCAGGTTACAAATATTTTTTCTTGTGTTTCTTTTTGAAAATTTTATAGTTTTAGATATATGATTTATATTAGGTTTTGTATAAGGTATAAAGTTAGGTCATGTTTCATTTTTTAAAAAATATGGCTATCCAATTTTTTCAATATGACTTGTTTAAATGACCAACCTTTCTCTACTGAACTGCTTTTATACCCATGTCAAACATCAGCTGGCTATATTTGTGTGGGCTTCTTTCTGGACTCTATTTTACTGCACTGATCTATATGTCTATATCTCTTCACTAATACCCACACCATCTTGATGATTCTAACTTTATAGCAAGTCTTAATATCAAGTGGTGTGATTCCGCCAATGATACTTTTCTTTTTCAGAATTTCTTTTTTTTTTTTTTTTTTTGTTTTTTGTGGGTACCGGGGGAACGACCTCAGGACCTCGCACGCCAGCAGGCGCCTGTGCCGCTGAGCGATATCACCGGCCCCTTTTTCGTATGTGGGATCCGGGAGTCGAACTCGGGCCCTCACGCTTGCCAGGCAGGCGCTTACGCCGCTGAGCCATCTCACCGGCCCTCTTTTTCAGAATTTCTACAGTGAGTTTTCAATGGTCTTTAGCTATGAATCCAGCACCAGGCCAACCCCTTTACTTGACTGATTTCACTTAATTTTCCTGGTAAGTCTTGGAGGAGGTGAGTCTGTTCAGGTCCACCAGGAGGCAGGTGTCTGGGTGGTTTTAGGAGTGCAACGGATGTACTGGGGGAGATGATGGTGGAAGATAGGGGAGAGGGAGTCCACCTAAGCAGGGAAGCCTTCAGATTCTGAGGCTGATCTGACCTCAGTGAATGGACGGTAAAAGGAGAGAGGCTTGAAGAGGACCAAGAGCATAGTAGAGTTCTGAGAACGTCTCAGCAAAGCCATGGGAACTCCAGGGCAAAAGTTCCCCAGTGCAGAGTCCCATGCTGGGCTGGACTCACCAGGCTCTTGCACCCAGCCGTGCTTATCCATTGGCTGGGAGCAGGCTGAAGTCTGGTCTCAGTGCAACTACTGCAGTTAAATTAAAATCCAGAGCCATGTGATTCCAACTCTCCCTGCCTCTGCAAGTACAAATCTCATGAAACCAAGCACTGGGGATGTTTTCCCATGCTGCTGGAGTCTGTAGGATGTAGCTGAGGATGTTCTACCTTTATTGCAAGAGTTTGTACTGTGTAACTAATCAAGAAAGGATGTTCTTGTACCTTACTAGGAGTTTGACAATCAGTGGGCCGCTACCTTTACCACTGTTCTGGCCTTTGTATAATATGTATCTAATTGGTGCTTTGAATAAATAGCCTGAAGAAAAAAATTGATCTTTGTTTCTGAGACTGGCAGAAACTCAAAACACGGGGTGCCTAAGTAACGATGATGGGATGTGCAACATTCCACCCTCCCCAGGCTGGGAACACCCAGGAACCCTATCTAACCGCCCAGACCAGCTTCCCAGCAAGAGGGGCTCTCTGACAATATTCCCCTTTCTTCTCACTGAGCCGGATTAAAAAAAAAAATCACCTTCCTTGTCTCAACACCTTGTCTCTTGATTTAATAAGCCTGTCATGGGGTGAGCAGCCAGACCTTAATTCCAGGAACATAATCTCATGATTAGATTTTATTATAATATTAGAAACATAAAAAATGGGAACCCTCCCATGCTCAGAAAATGAATATAGAAGATCAACAGTTTTCTGCCCTGGTAAAATCCAAATGTTAATATGGCTCAATATAGGGCTTTTTGATAGCATTTGGATACATTTCCCTGGACAGAAGTAGGAAGCTGGACTTGGAATCTACTTCTTTCCCTGGCTCCTTGTTAATCGATGTCTCTCTCCTTAATATTGTTGCTCCTTCCACTTCCTTTCTTATCCTTCTATAAATTTCTTCAAAGATCAAAGTCACCACCCACTCGTGTCTTCCTGTCTGCACAACAGAGGCCAGCTGTCTTCTGCTTGAAGAAAACACCACACTCAACCTCTGTAATGGATGTTTCCATTTAGTGTTTGTAATACAGTGCTACATCATTTAACAATGAAACCTCTTTTCAATGCCTGTCACTGGCTAGCAAATATTTCAGCCTATTGGGGACTCTAGGTGCATCCCCATGGAACATTTTAGGGGATCTTAATCTGTGCAAGATGTTTTCAGTGTGATGTAAAGATGCACACTGACACGCTGTTGGCAAATCAAGGACCTCTACTCCATTGATTTATTTTCACTGATCTTTCTATTCTTTAAGAAACAGTGACAAATTTAAAAGGTATTCTTTCTCGTACTATCAATAACATCAACATAAATGTATATGGTTCCCTTTATTTTGGAATGTCCTTCCTGGAGTGGATCTGGGAGGGAGGAAGGGTCATTGTCATCACCTCCATTTTATTGATGAGAGAAGTGTGACCCCAGAATTTATAGGAACATCCAGGGCAGAACTGTTATAAAAGTCTTAAGTTTTATGACTCCAATCATGTACTCTCTTCCCTGCACATGAAAGCCTGTGTATAGAATCAAAATGTGTAAACACAGAAGATATGGGAAGCTTGTGTATAAAAGAAGAAATAGTTGACAGAAGGTTTCGAGTGTTTGTGAACATGGAGCACACTAGGCATACACGTTTATATAGGAGCCCAGCTACCCTTGCTAACAACAGAGGGACCTAGTGATGGATCACTTCCTGAATGAATGAGTGGAATGAATGAATGAATGAATGAGGGCCTGTCCCAGACACAGGCGAAGCAGCCATGGCCAGCACAGGGGCTCACAGGGTAGCCGCAGGATTCTGCCTGTTCCAAAACACTGGGTGCTGTGTTGTGATGTTACCTCACCACCTCCTTGCTCTAAAAACCCTACCAAGAGGCCTCTGCTAACAGATAGCAAAGGTAGAGTATTTTCCCCAGCCCTGGGCAATGCATGTCTGTAAAGAAATGGAAATGGTGGGTCAGTCTTTCCAGTGAGCATATTCGCACCCATTCAATTCATCCAGAAAATTTACTGGTTTTCTTCTCTCTCCTCCCTGCACCACCACGTCCACGATTTAACGTACCACACTGTCTGCATGTCTGTCTCCATCATTTGTTGAGCGACGAGACTGGGAGCACGCTTATCCATTTTTACTTTCTAAAGTGTCTGTCACAGTCCCTGCTGCAGTTGGCACTTATTATGCAGCAGCCCAAAGGGAGGAATGAGACCCATATGCTTAGCATTAGGTCCAGATTTTCCAGCATTTCGATGAGGAGGAAGAGGATGATGATGATGATATCATCGATCAGCACATGCCCTCCCTTATTTTATACCAGGCACTCTGCAACACTTATTCGTACATCCAAATCATTTTTAATGGTGATATCAACCCTTATGCATTAGGATTTTTACTAGTCATATACACACATGGGGAAATCCAGCCTTACGGGGTTAGTCAGTCTGCCTAAGATCACACAATGAGCGTGTGGCGTGCTTTTAATCTTAGTTCCTGCACTGTTTTGCTGGCCACACTGTCCGTCCAGAAGGATGGCATACGATCCAGACATGGTCCTTCAAAAAGGATGGGAAAGGGTCCCTGGGAAATCTTGGAACCGTGTCACCTTAACTATGGCAAAGGGGGAATTTTAAGTAGAAGGCAGAGTGCCATGCTCAGGAATTCACAGCTGTAACAAGGACAGGAGATCGGCACACCCATTAATGGTGAATGCAAACGTTGGTGTCCCGATGACCCATCACTCATCTACACACTCATGCCTCTACCACCAGGTGGTGAATGTGCCCTCTGTGCCCACACCATGCTAAGTGTTTTATAGCCAGTATTTTAATAATGTTTCCAGTGCCCTTTTTAAATGACAGTATGCATTATTCTCAATTTAAAAGGAAACTGAAATTGGAAAAAGTTAATCATTTGCCTTAGATCACAGAGCTAGGAACAAGTGATGGAGTTTGGCTTCCAAAGTCATGCTGCAACGATTGGGGAACCCGGATCTTACAGCCTGGCCTCCCTGCATTCTCAACCAGAAAGTGTAGTAGCAACCTGGCAGTGCTGCTATAGAAAGAGAGGATCTCCAGAACATCTCTATGAAAAATGAGCTCCATGGCAAAGACTGGTAGACCTGGTACAGACTAGCTTTTTCAGATCATCTGGTAATTCAGTTAGAATCTTATGGGACAGGACAGAGGACAGATAACTATTTTATCTTCTGCCCAGAGATGATACGAGAGCCACAGGAGACATCCTGAGCAGATGAAGCAATGGGACATGAACCTAGAACTCTGGAAGTCTGAAAAGAAGCAGGTCTGCAGTGTGGGTAATGGAATGATGAAGACCGAGTCCACAATTTCTCCAGGCAGGCCCTGCTTACAGGGTGGAAGAGTCGTGTCTTGGACATTTATTCTTGAAGGTTATTTTGCTTGTTTTATTATTTTGTAAGCAGAAGATTACTTATTAAAATAGCTTGCATTTTGGAGCACTTAATATATATGTTAGGATGTTTTCTAAGTAAGTGTTATATGAATAATACCTCTTTCAGTCCTCTCCACTACCTTGTAGATAGTTGGGTCTTAGTAAATCTGGGTTTAATAAATGAATGCTGTATGTATTAATCTGTGACTTACTTTTAATTTTTTTGGCTTACTTTTAATTTAACATAACAATATGGAGCAATTTCCAGGTGTGCACATAGAGATATGCTTCATTCCTAAAAGGTTACACATTATTCCATAGTATTGATGTACTATGATTTATATAACAATTTTCCTGTTGTTGAGCTTTTAGCACATTTCTATTTTCATGATGCAAACAATAATCCAATGGATATCTTGTTCATATAATCCTGCGTACATTTACCATGTTTTTATAGGGTGGATACCAAAGCGAAGTGTCATAGTTCTTTGTAAAAACCTCAAAATCCAAGCTTTCTTAATTGTTAAGTTGATGCAACAACTCTTTGGCCTAAATTGGTTTTTGAAACATTCATTTTCTGTCTTAAAATAAAGCTGAAAACATCTTGTTTAAAGATAGGAGGTATAAATTATAGGGCTTCTCCTTGAGATAATAGACAAAGAGGCTATGTGTAATCATAATAGTTGTAAAATTCTATTCTATTCTTCAGCATGAGGCAAATAAAAATTTTAGAATAATGAATGTGATTTGGGGTGTTTTGATGTCAACTTCATGCCTTATATCTCATAGTACTGCCCTTCATTATTCATGTTTTTTGAATCGATTTTTTTTAAATCTATAGTTAGTTTTTTTTACATGGCACACCAAAACATGGAAGAAATGTATTTCTCAACTGCTTTTTTTTTGGTACCGGGAATCGAACTCAGAACCTCTTGCTTGCCAGGCAGGCACTTATGCTGCTGAGCTATATCCCTTCAACTGCTTTTTTTATACCCTGATTTTGTATCTGTCCATGCACTGACTCAGCTATTCTCCAAGTGCCTGAATGTGTCACTGCAGACTTCCAGTGTAATTGATGGAGAAGAAGGAGAGAACTAAAGGGCTGAACTGGAAGATTACCTTTGGGCACTCCTCTTGGGCTCTGAAAGAAACACAGATGAGCGGAAAGGTCTGCCCATGATGAATGCATAAACAAATATGGTGCATACATACAATGTAATTTATTCCACCTTTCAGAAAAAGGAGATTCTAACCATGCTACAACATGGATGAACACTGAGGATATTACATTAAGCAAAATAAGCCAGTAACAAGAAGACAAATACCACATGATTTCAAGTTTACAAGATACCTAGAGCAATCAAATTAAAGATGGTTGCCAGGGGCTAAAGAGAAGGGGAAGTTGTTTCATGGCTCTACAGTTTCCAGTTTGTAAGATGAAAAAGCTCTGGAGTTTGGTTGCATACCAACATGAATATACTTAACACCACTGAGCTGCACAGTTAAAAATGGTTAAAATAGTAAATTTCACGTTATGTGTATTTTGTTACAATTTAGAAACTTTTATTTAGGTAATTTAACCTAAATAACTAGGACTCTCCTGCATGGTGGCATACACCTGTAATCCCACCACTCCGGGAGGCTGAGGCAGGAGGGTCACAAGTTCATTTCCAGCCTATCTCAACAACAACAACAGTCTGAGGATGTAGCTCGGGAAGAAGGCCCTAGGTTCAACCCCCAGTACAACAAACAAACAAATAAACAAACAAGAAAACCAAGTAATCTCCTGGACAAGAAACACCTTGCCATTGAGAGACGGACCTCTGCATAGCTCATGTTGAAAACTGCATTCTCACAACCAGCCATCTTGGTTGGGTGGGCTTTGCCTCACTAGCAAGCTGAGTTTGAGTAAAAAATGGCTCAAAGACAATAGAAGATGCTTTCTCTCTCCTTTACAGCCCATGGCATATGGTAAATAAACGTTTGGTTTTTCAGTGAATAAATAGATTAACAACAAAATAAACGTGGCTCCTAAGACATGTATACAAGCCATTGTATCAGATATGAGTCCCAGGTTACCAAAGAAATGTGAAAGAAATGTGACTTTCTTCTGCCATCATTGAATTTAGCTTATATTTGGAACCCACCTTCTACTGGGTTACGTGGTCAAAATTAAATCCAAGATAATTCTTTGCCACACTATGGTGGGCATGATAATGGCTCCCCAAAGATGTCCCCATCCTAATTCCCACAGCCTTTGAACATGTTACCTTACATGGCAAAAGGGACTTTGAACATGTGACTAAATTAAAGATTTTGAGGTAGGGAGATTTTCCTGTATTATCCAGGTGGCCCTGATATAATCCCAAGTGTCCTTAAGTGAAATATGGGGACAAAAGAGGAAAAGGAGGGCTGAGACAGAAGTAAGGGGCAGGTTCAGAGGGATATTCAAAGATGCTACGCTGCTGGCCTTAAAAAAGGAGGAAAAGACATGGGTCAAGGAATGCAGGAAACTTCTAGAAGCTGGAGAAAACAAGGAACTAGAGCTTCTAGAAACAAAACTGCTGTGCTTTCCCTTGAGATTAGCCCAGTGGAGCCCATTAAAGCCTTCTGACCTCCTGAGCTGTACAACAGTAAGTTGGTGTTGTTGAAGTCACTCAGCTGTATTTACAGCAGTGCTAGGAAACAGTTACACCCTCCTTCCTGGCAGAGATAGCTAAGTTCTGGACCAGGGACACGAGGGGGCCCCATGAGGCCATGCTTTTGGGGACTCAGAGCAGAGAACGCCTGGATTCAGAACTCCACTCAGTCATCCGCTCCAGGTGCAACCACAGCGAAGTGAGGTCACCTTTCTGTGTGGTAATTTCCTCACCTGCTAACTGGGAATAAGAACGTTATGGGCCCCACTGGGTGATGATGAGGATTAAATTAATTCATTTAAGTCAAGGGCTTGGACCAACACCTGGCATGCTGTAAGCTCCGTGTAACATTTGTTATCATTATGGTTACTCTTAGGATTCTCGTATCCTACACCTTAATTAACCCATGCTAGCAGACTCTGTCCCTGCGTTTAATCCACGGCAGGTTTCTGCCAGGTGGGCCATCACCCTACAGCACAGGCTGTCCCAGGTCTGCTTGGCTGTCAGTTAATTCAGCTCCAGAATGGGGGGGGGTGGATCTGGAAACAGGACGCTGATTCCCACTCCGATCTGAGGCAGAGGACGGTGCCCCACCCAAAGCGCTCCCTATCCCGTCGTCCACCTTCTGCAGGTGCTGTGGCTGGAGTCTCTCTCTCCTCTGCAGCTGTGTCCATGCGGCTGCTTTGCGCAGCAGTGAAAGCCACCTTGCCCAGCACCGAGGTGCCTTACCCATGGTCAGGAGTCTCTGGAGGAGGTGGCAAAGCCCTGCTTCCTGTCCCGGGGCAGGACAGGCGGTGCTGTATCAAGTGTGCTCCGGAGCCTGAGGGCACCGGGTGGAAGCCTGTTCCATCCCCTTCCCCCTCTGCTGCCCTCTCTACCCGCAGCTGTCTCCCAAGAACTCCGTTCACTGTCAGGCGCTGTGAAGTTCTGCCCTAGGCTCTGTTCCTAGGGAACAGGATCTAAGCAAGCTCTAAGACCTCAAGATGTTCCATGTGTGGTGTTTAGGGCATATGACAGGTGGCCAGGGAGCCACGAAGGAGCAGGGGACCACAGAGGAGGCAGAAACCGGGGCTGCAGGCAGAGGAAGCTTCACAGAATTGGCCCAGCCCACGTTCAGCCGGTCTGCACCCTGCTGGAAAGCAGGCTTCTCTGTGAGACTTCGTTCCTTGGCTACCTTCAGATGTCATCGTGTTCTGTGCGCGCAGAATGTGTCGTGCTATTTTCAGCCCAACCTTAGTTGTCACAAAGTCCATTTTTTCTTAAGGAAAAAAAAAAAAAAAAAAAAAAAAAAAAGGAAAGCAATAACCCTTCTACCCCCTTAAGGCCTCCTTATGTCCTAGCTCTTAAAAGTAAAACTTAAAAGTCCACATTTTTGGTGCACATAGAAAATGAATAAAAAGTTTTTAAGACAAGTGAAATTATATTTGTAGTGTTTTTTTTTGAAAGAGATAAAAAGAGAGAGAAAGACCAAATAAACCATTAAATTTAGAGACTTCGCAGCAATTTATACTATGACCTTTTTATTTTCTTTTCCCTTCAGGTGACATACTACTTAAGATGTAAGCATTTATTACCGTAGTATCTCAGTACTTCAGGATTTTCTTTCATTATCTTTTCTGTAGTGCATGTTCATGTTCCCGCCTGACTTCCCCTACTGTCCGGAACCACGCCTACCCGCATTTAAACTCCTGGCTGACACTATCCATGCAAATGGGGCCCCTTCCCGCCTCATATACCTTCAGCAAACAAAACCCCAAAAGAACCAAGGCCACTGGAAAGAAACTCTGGAGGCTGTAAGAACATCACTTCTTAATTCCCTGAAAAATTGGACAGATTCCCTGAAAAAGACACTGACTGTATGTTCCGCTGAAGTCCAAATAATAAATCTAAAGGACAATGCTCTCCCAGGACACAAAAGTGTTCAATGAAAGGAGCAGTCAACAATGACCCATCACTTGCCACTGAAGAGGACAAGAAAAACGGTCATTAGCAACTCTCCACCAGCCATTTGCTTCTTTATCCCCTTCTTTTGTACCCACTGCCTTCCTAAGTTTTCTGAACAGTTGCCAGGAACCTACTGTCCGGAAACCAAGCCAAACTGAGCTGTGGGAGCTGCCCTGGGTTGACTCAGAGGGACCCGGGCCACGGTCCTGTGGGACGGGCCACCTTAGCCACGGGCAGGGGAAAGGCAGCGGGTCAACCAGACCAGGTGCTTATGCACCTTGGTGGGGCAGAGGGGCTGGGGAGCAGCTCAGGGGTTCGGCACTTGGTTAGCACACGTGGAACCCTGGGTTCATTCCCTGTACTGCAGAAGGAGAAAAGAAAGAAAGAAAGAAAACAGAAAAGATGGGCCAGAGAAGGGACGAGAGAAAAGCTGCTCCTTACCTGCCCTCTGTCACTTTTCCACTTATAACGTACTGGCATAAGTGTTTTTGACACTTTCACACTGAGACTCTCCAATGTATTTCTTTCATTTTTGCTTTTTTTGGGAGAGTAAAATTGAAACTTGGAAATAAAGACAGAAAAGATATTTTTATTCCTTCCTTTCATTCTCTCTTAAAAATATAGTGACATATGCTTTGGGATTTTCATTGGCTGAATGTTTTCTGTAACTTTTTGCTTTACCCTTTTAAATCTAAACCAAGAATGATGATAGATCAGAATCCAGACGCCTTATAAATTACTTCAAGGGGAAATGAGGAATTGTGCTAGTGAGCACAGCACCAGGTACTTAATCATATGGAACAATCTTCATTTCTAGCAAAGTTTTGTAAAATGTGTTGGTAATCCCCACTTAATACATTAACAAAAACAAATGAAAAATAGAACAATTTGTTTGAAACTCATCACATTCATGGCATCAGCAAACCAAGAATTTTTTGATCTGAACCCCAAAAAGCTTGACTAACTTCCAATTTCATAAAGAAAAAAAATTGCGAGTCCACGCCTTTAAACATAGAAAGAAAACAGAAACATGTCTTCTAGTCCATTGATGAATTCTCAGAGAATGCAAGCTCCGGCTTCAGAAGTTAAAGCTCAATTTCAACATTTGAATGCCTCCGTTAAGCATTCATTTATATTGCTATTAGCAACATCATTATATAACAAATCTTCTGACAAAAAATAAATTAAATCTTATTGATCTTCTCCTAGTTCCCACCTCTAAATAAATATGCATCACTGTTTCCTGTTGTACAGAAAAGCAATAAGGCCGTCATCAACAGCTTCTGTCCACACTGCATCTTCATGACTTACTGCTTAGATAGACACCTTGAGACCAGTAAAGAGGTACGGAAGAACAATACTCAAATCTCACCCTTAGAAAAGAATCACTTAGGTAAGAATATTAAAGATAAGCGCACTGAGAGTTATTAAGAAAAAGTTTTACCAGGGGAGAACACTGGGATGCAGCATGTAGCGATGAAAGACATTTCTGGCCTTTCTTAGCTGGGTGAAGTGGTGCGTGCCTGTAATTCCAACGCTCTGAAAGGCTGCGGCAAGTTCGAGCCCAGCCAGGGTAACTTCCAGACTCGAAGAGGAGGGACGCCCTGTCTCAAAAAGGGCTGGGAATGTGAAGGGCTCAGTACCACAAAAAAAAAAAAAAAAAAAAAAAAGAAAGAAAAGAAAAGAAATTATGGTCTTTCTTAAAATTATCAGTTTTGAGTAGATTTGCTGGCTTATTTTGTTCTTAGTATTTTTAAATAAGAAGATATCACTCTTATTACCAGATAAAATATCTATTCGAGAGTGTGATCTCATATTTGAATTGTAAGAAAGGCTTTCTTCTTACTTTATTTTCAGCATGCAGTTGGCTAAAATGGAACCAATGCCTATTTAATTATTTTCCTCTCGTTCTCTTGTTTTCTAAAAACCTGAGAATATGATTTAAATTCATAGTTTGTAATTCAATTTCTGATTGTCCTTGGTGCCATTATTGTTTAAAACAATTGCTGTTTCTACTCCATCAACATATTTATTCCCTCTTGTAGGTTCATTAGGGCTGAAAATAAATTGTGTTAGCTTAAATAAAGTTAAAATGAATGCAATATTTTACAATTTAAAAAAAAAGAACACGAGTATTCTGTATGCTATTACTGACCCCTACCATCTGCACATTAATGCTATGACATGGTCCAAAAGAGAGGCAAATGTGTTGTAGGTTAATAAAACTTTTTATGGAGACAAGTTCAAAACCTTTATCTGCAGTGCTAATTTAAATTAATTTGGGCTTATGATCTTTGGAGAGATTTGTGATATATATGCAAATTATTATTACAGTGCAATACATTATTTTCCTATATGGGTCAAGGTAAAGGGAATGCCTATGATTCTATGAGTAGGCAGATGGGAAACTTTCTAAAAAAAATAATCAAGAGTTGCAATGAGAAATCTTTTTCCCAGTGATATTTTAAAACAAGTCAGTACTTATTTGTCCTGGGTGATTTAGCTGAAGCTTCCCTAGAGGCTGAGGGATGAATTCTATAACTCTGAAGGCTCTTCTCATTCCTACAGACTAATGAGAAATCTCTGGGCAGTGCTTTAGATTTGTGCTCTCACAAATGGGGGATGTGGCTTTCTCTCCTTCGACTGAAATGAGGAAAATATACATGGAGAAGTTTTTTCCCTGGGATATCCCTTTTCCTACCTGAAGACACTACTTTGTTTGTTGTTGTTGTTGTTTTATTTTGGTGGTGCTGGGGATTAAACCTAGGCTTTGTGCATGCTAGACAATCCATCACTGAGCTACAACCTCAGTCCTGCACATTATTTTTTCAGTATTGGGGAATTGAACCCAGGGCTTTTACACTGAACTATATCCTCAGCCATTTTTATTTTTATTTTCAGACAGAGTCTCCCTAAGTTACCTAGGCTGGCCTGGAACTTTCCATCTCCTGCCTCAGCCTCTCAGATACTTGGGATTACAGGTGTGCCCTCCCATGCCTGGCCCAAGACACAGTTATTCTATTTTTGTGGGGGCAGTGGTTGAGGCAGAGTTTTGCTATGTATTTCAGGTTGGTCCTGAACTCACTATGTAGTCCAGGCTGGCCTCTAACTGTTGGTGATTTTCCTGCCTCAGCCACCCAAGTGCTGGGACTACAGGTGTGCACCATCCTGCCCGGCTAAGACACAGTTATTTTATTTTATTTTATTTATTATTTATTTTTATTTTTTTGGTACTGGGAATCAAACTCACGACCTTGCACTTGCCAGGCAGGCACTGTGCCACTGAGCTATATCCCCAGCCTGGCACTTATTTTAAAACAACAAGAAAATGAAGTCAGCTTTCTATCTCACAGAAAACTTGAAAATCATTTTTACATGGATTAAGGATTTATGCATCAAATAAGAACCTTTAAAAGTTTTAGAGTGGTGCAGGTGAATATCACTCTGATCATGTATTTTTTAAACAATACATCAAATGTGCTGGTCATAAAATAAAATCTAGATAAATTCAACTACATTAAAGTGAAGAACTTCATTGTGCTCACCGAAAGAGATCTTTCAAAGGTGAAGAAGAGTCAGCCATACACCAACAGAAAATATTTGTAGTACATATAATAGACAATATTACTAGGATGTATAAAGAAATCCTTCATGTTAAGAAAAAAAGACAAACAAACTAACAAAAAGTAGGCAAAAGAAATGAACAGGCATTTCACAGAACAAGTAATATACATGGCCAATAAAAAGTTTGTAGAGATGCCCAAGTTTTAGCAAAAAAGGAAACGCAAATCAGTTAGATAACTTCTTACAGTCTTTCAATCAGCAAAAAATAAGAAATTTGACAAGATCTAATATTGGAAAGGATTTGAATCAATAGGATTACTTGTACATTGCAAATAGGAATGTACAATGCTACATCCATTTTGGAAAAACAATTTGGTGTTATTTTGTAAAGTTGAGTATTTCCATCTCTCATAACCCAGGAATTCTACTTCTAGGCATATGCTGGTACCCTGCCTGACTATTTATTCTGCCAGATCCTCACAGTCACAGAAGAAATAAATCATTTGGTGGCATATTCACCCCCAAAAATGTATGACCTAGAACTACCTACCACAGCATGAGTGAATTTCAGAACACAATAGGGAGTGGGAACAACAAGTTTGAGACACAATATAGGCAAAACTGAACAACATATTATTATTATTATTATTATTTTTTTTTTTGTGGGTACCGGGGGGTCGACCTCAGGACCTCGCGCGCCAACAGGCGCCCGTGCCGCTGAGCAATATCACCGGCCCCTTTTTCGTATGTGGGATCCGGGAGTCGAACTCGGGCCCTCGCGCTTGCTGGGCAGGCGCTTATGCCACTGAGCCATCTCACCGGCCCAACATATTATTTAAATATACATACAAAATGATTAAGACAAAGCTCAGGGATAAGCATTGGTAGAGCTGAGAAAGCACACAGTTAAGTTTACTTTTGGTCTAGTTGTAGCTCTTAGATTTTAAGACAGGTTCATAGGGTTTCATTTAATAATTAAACAAAAACAAATGAAAAAGAAAGAAATGAAAAAGAAAAGTAGCTTGCCTGGATCAAAGAAGTGTTTGTGAGCCAAAGATTGATTACAATTAACCATATTTTGTATATGTCAGGTATCCTCAAACATCCTTATAAGTAAAAGTAGACCTGGTGATTTTTTTTTTTTGTGGGTACCAGTGATTGAACTCAGGGCCTCGTGCTTGCCAGGCAGGCGCTGTGCCACTGAGCTATATCCCCAGCCCCAGCCTGGTGAATTTGTAATGGACTTATTTGTGCTTTTATGATACTTCAAGGATTATAAATTATTTTGTAAGTTTCAATTCACAGAGTCTATACTACTTAAAGTCTTCTCCCAACACATATTTTGACTGTTCTTGGTTCTTCTTTTTTGGCTTACAGCTGGACGAAGAGGCAAAAAAGAAAATTCTTAAGTATTTTTCTTAAAAACCAGGGGTGAGCCTGGAAAACTTACTTCCTAGGCTTTTATCTCTACACCCCCAAATTCACCAGTGCATACTTCATCCTGCTAGCAGCAAAAGTAGCATATAGTTTTCTGAGGGGTTTTTTGTGGGTAGAGGAGCTATGGGACTATTTTAGCTTATTTCCTCTAAGCTCTAACGTTTACATTATCAGTGGAAATCCAAAAGGTCTTTGGATGCTCTTGGTAACCAAGGATTTGAACATGTCATTACTAAAATGTGGAGAGACTAGAAAAAGCAAAATGTTATCTTTCAAGCCCTAGGGGCTGATCCACCTTTTCCCAGTCTTCTTTCTACCCACAGGATAACTGAGTTGAAACCCAGTGTGGCACCAGACTCAGATGACAAGGCAGGTGGGTATTTTTTTTTTATATGGGTACCAGGAGTCGACCTCAGGACCTTGCGCTTGCCAGGAAGGGGCTTATTCTGCTGAGCTATCTCACCAGCCCGGCAGGTGGGTATTTCACCAGAAGCTGGAACACTAGGTGAGTAACAGCCAAGTTTTTGGAATATCCCAGTTAGATAAAATTGCCAAACCTTAGTTCAGCCATCAAATCCAAAGGGTGAATGGAGAAAATAATAATAATAATAAGAAGAAGAAGAAGAAGAAGAGGAGGAGGAGGAAGAGGAGGAGGAAGAAGAAAAGACAGGAACTAAGTAGAAGTGAAGCACAGTGTAACTCAGGTTGGAGATAAAGTTAGAACGCTGGACAATCAAGGAAAAGAGCAAAAGTATCCTAAATGTGCTAACGAGTAAGTTTAAAGGCACAGAATTGAGGCTGATATTCACGAAATCCCTACAGTTTTAAGTTTAAGTAAATTCTTCTGGTTCCTTTTCACTAATGCATGCCCTCGTAGTTCAGGCCTCGTAGCTGTTAGTGTTGCATCTTCTTTAACTACTTCCGAGCAGAGGCCACTGTATATTAAAAGGTGAGGGAAGATTCTGTGATGGAAGCAGGTTAATTAGAGAATAACAGAAAGTCATAAAATGCCAGAAAGTCCTGCCACTGGTTGATCCAAATATGCTGTCAAGGGCCACTTTGTGATATATGCTTTAATTTTTCCTTGGAAAATAGATTTTTAGTATCTAAAGAGCACTAAAGGTAATTTGCTATACGTATTTCCCAGTAATAACATAAGAGACTTCCAAGTCTTTATATCCTCACTAACTCTTGTTATCTGCCTTTTTCTTATAGCCTTTTTGGTGGTTTTAAGGATTATCTTATTTTGGTGTTGATTTGCGTTTCCCTCATAATTAATCCAGTTGACTGTTGATCATCGTTGACATATTCCAATTTGATCATTGTTGCCATATTCCTGGTTGTCTGAATGACTTTGGGCTGCTATAACAAAATACCATAGTCTGGGTGGCTTATAAACTACAGAAATTTATTTCTTACAGTTCTGGAGGCTGAGAAATCCAGGATTAAAGCGCCAGCAGATCTGGTGTCTGATAAGATTTGGTGTCCACTTTCTGGTTCACAGACAGCTGTTTTTGCTTTGTGCTCATATGGCAGAAGGGGTGGGAGTTCCTTTAGTAAGGGGACTAGTCCCACTCATGAGGGCTCTGCCCTCACACCTTAATCCTTTCCCGAAGGTTCTACCACCAAATATCATTACAAAGGGGAGGTTTCAATGTATGAGTTTGGGAGGCATAAACATTCATTATGGCACCGTTCCCACAACTGGGGTAAAATATCTGCTGACAACTTATCTAACAGAGGGCTATTATCCAAAATATACCATAGAACTCTTAAAACTCAACAATAAGAAAACAAACAAATGGATTTTAAAATGGGCCAAAGACCTTAACAGACATCTGATATGGTTTAGATCCAAAATGGCCCCAAAAGCCTCATGTGATTGGAGAGTGAAGGATCAGAGGATCTTATAGCTGACTTGCTATTAGGAGGTGGGCTCTGGTGGGAAGTGGTGGGTCACTGGGGTGTGGCCTGGGGGGTTCTGTCCCTCCCTGGCTCCTCCCTTAATCTCTCTCTGCTTCCTGACCACCATTCTGTGAGCAAGTTCTGCATCATGGACCTCTTCCGTGCCATGCTGCTCTGGATTCAGCTGACCTTGGACTAAAACCTTTACCAACTGTGAGCCAAAATAAATCTTTCCTCCTTGAAGTTGTGGATATTGAGTATTTTGTCTCAGTATTGAGGAAAGTAACTAAGACAACAGCTCACCAAAGAAGATACAGTGATGACAATAAATAAATAAATAAAGAAGATCCATGGCACAAGTCATCAGGGAAATGCAAATGAAAACCGCAGTGAGATGCCACTATGCGCCTATTAGAATGACCAAAATGTAAAACGCAGACATCAAGTATTGGCAAGTGTATGAAGCTACAGAAGCTCTCAAGCACAGACGGAAGGCATGACGTGGTACAGTCACAGTGGGCTGCTTCTTACAAAGTTCAGGGTTCTCTTACCATGTGATCCAGCAATCACCCTTCCTACCCTTTACCACGGAGTTGAAAACCTACGTGTACCAAAGAACCTGGACATGGATGCTTCAAGCAGCTTTCTTTATTCGGAATTGCCCAAATTTGGAAGCAATCAAGATGTCCTTGTGAAGATGAATGGATAAATAAACTGTGGTACATCCAGACAATGGAATATTATTCCATTCAGCCAACAATAACACCCCGTATGATGGCGCTCAGCAGGCAGAGAGAGGAAAACAAGAACAGTCCCAACACTCACTCAAGGAAATAAAACTGCCAGAGGACACAGAAGAAAACATAAGCTTTAAAATATACAAGCACTTAATGACCCCAAGTGCATCTACCAAATATTAATAATTAGTAATAAAAAGGCAAATAACAAAAACACATTTCCCAATTAAAACTTTGGAAGATGAATTTAAAAAGAGAATGGTCATTCCTGTTAAGATTGAAATGAGTGGCCTGGAAATTCATGAACATAATTGAACAAAAATAGGGGAAGTTGGAAATTATGATAGAAAAAAGATAAAAGAGAATAAAGCAAACACAATAAAAGTAAGGATACGTAAAAGGAAAAACTTCTTAAACAAAGATTAATAAAAGAAGGGGGAAAAGTCCCTCGGGAGCCTGAGGAGAGAGAGCCAACAGGACAAGGTAAGGAATGAGAAAATGCAGGAGAAAATTTTAAAATCATAAGAGAAGCTTATTTTTCTAAAAACAAATCTATAGCAACAAAATTTAAAACCTAGAAGACAGCAATGATTTTCTGACAAATGCCAATGACTAAAATTGACCCAAAAAATAGGAAACTTGAACAGACAGAAGAAAGAGGAGTGGAGGAACCATTTAATAGGCACCGAGACAGACGAGGCTTCTAGACTGAGAGCTAATTTCTAAAGAATGGATCATTTCAATGCTACTCAAATTAGTCCAGGACAGAGAGGAAACACAGAAAGCGCCACAGATCATTTTATATAATCAGCACAACTTTAAAGCCACAACTTGAGCTAGTCACTGAAATGAAAAAGACAAAGATGTGTATCACTTTCAAAAGAGGTGCAAAAACTCTAAACAATGGTTAGTACATGGATATTAGCAAGTTCTTAGAACCTGGTGCACTAGGGTTAAGGAGGTTTTACTCAGAAATGTGGAAGAAAATCCCCAGGAAACTTCAACGTCATCCATTGTATCAACAAACTAAAGGATTAAATCCATAGGATTATATTAGTAGGTCATGAAAGGACTTCGATAAAACTCAGTAACATTTCTAATAACAACTCAAAATAAATAATGAAACTTTTTGATCTACTAAAGAGTATCCGAAAACTAACCATAACTGTCATTTTAAATTAGAAAACACAACATACTAACCATTTCTTTTCAAAGCAGGAACTAGTTATTAAACTTCTATTATTAAGTAACTGTCATAGACATTAAAAATATTAAAACTGTATTTTTTGCTGATGATATAATTGTATCCCTGGAAACCCATGAGACTCTAGTAGAAAAGTGTACTGGCTTCATTAATGAATTTGGTAAGATAGGATGCAAACTTAATATTAAAAGATAGTTTTTATCTTTTCTAGCAGTGTTACTAAATGAAAATGAGGGAAATTCTATTCATATTAATGATACAGTATATATAACTAATGGGAATATATTTAATAAGAAGTTATTAGGATCTACGAAAAAGCTATAAAATCTATGAACAGACTTTTTTCTTTCTTTTCTTTATTTTTCCAGTGGTGAGGATAAAACTCGGGGTCTTGTCCATGCAAGGCAAGTATTTGACCACGGAGCTACCTCCGCAGCCAGTGAATAGACATTTAAACAGGATTTGAACTGAATATAACATTTGCTGGTTTGAAATGACTTAATATCATAAAAAATGTTAATTGTCCCAAAACCAATACATAAATTTAGTTCAATTCCAAGTGGAATCCAAATATGGTTTATTTTAATTGTGTGAGACAGCCTTAGCATTTATGAGAATGAAAAAATGTCCCAAAATATCCAAGAAAGGCATGGAAAAAATGAACCAAGAGCATGTGGTTAGGGTAAGCCAGGAGATTGGCTTTGGTACTATGTAGTTGTGGTAATCAACTGAATATGTTATGACATTGGAATAAACAAGTAGATCAGTGGATAGAATAGAGAACTGGAAATGATTGCAGTATATATGGAATATACGTAAGATGGATTAATAGCAATCGTCTAATAGCTCTTCCAATAAAAAGCATATTACCGTGTAGAAAGACAGAAAAAGGATTTGAAGAGACAAATCACAGAAGACCACTCCAAATATAACAGTCTCATGAAAAGACACTCCGAAGCAGTAGCAGCGAGGAAGCTGCACATAACTTGGGCAAGGAGCTGTCACTTTGTACTTATTAAACTGGCCAGAATGGAAGCTAGAACCTGTTGCTGGCTGGGATGTGGAGAAAGGAAACGGATGCTCTCGACATCACCGGTAGGAGGCTAAGAATTTTTGTTGTTGGAAAACTTTGAGCAACATCACATAAAATTAAAATTACGTATCTCTTTCAACCCAGCAATCCCACTGTTGGAAATCTACCCCATAAAAGAAAATCACTGTACTTACAGAAATATGTAAAAGGTATTTCCTGTAATATGGTTTGTTATGGGAGGAGAAAAGACTGCATTGGAAATAGAAAGAGTGTGCATTATAGAGAAATGGCTGGGTCAAATACAGATACCCATGCCAAGGAGCCAACAGAACACGAGCAAAAGTGCTGCTGAGTAACCGAGAGGCATTTCTACAAGATGAAGAAAGTGTGTTTATTGGGACCCCATTTTTGTGAAACAAAAACAGAACAAACAAGCAAAACAACCTCGTGTGTGTGTGTGTGTGTGCACGCACGCACGTGCGTGCGTGTCCGTGTACTGTGTAGGACTACATGAGTAGAAGGAAAGGAAGATGACTATACCAGGACATTTATATTGGGGCGCACTTCATAGGGTGGAGTTGGTGTTGAAAGTTGACTTTATAATGCAAGAGGGGAATGAAATCTGCAGAGAACCGCCCATCCTTTGTCACCGCATTGCTAATAGCTATGAAAAAAAGAAGAAAAAGTAGACATTTGAGCTCCATAAACCATTGCTCTTTATCTTTTTTCAGAGATATTTTTCCTTATTTCTAGCTAAAGTCAAAGAGTTTTTTTTAAGCGATTCAATTCTCTATATTTCTATTTCAGAACCTGCAATTTGGATTTTTCTACTATTTCTCTGGATTTTTCTTTACATTTACATACTGTAAACTTGGTATGGTGCTTTTGTTAAAAAAGAATAGTTTGTGTTCTTGTTTTCTATGTCCTTCCAGTTGTTTTTACTTTTAGACTACGGGTGTGTTTCTAAGAGCAGATTTCACAATGACTCAAATACTGTACTGTAAGTTATAACTGATAGTGACAATCAATGATCTGAAAGTCTGTTATCCAATCTAGGGGAATCAGGAAAGTTTTCCTGGAGAAGGCATTCAGATATTTGCTTATGAGGTTATCTCTAAACTGACACTTAAGAGGAATTAGGCGGGGCAAGAGAGTCCAGAGAACAGGTAGATTTTTTCCTGCCAGAAAAAACACTAACAGTGCTGGCATTTATAGCAACTGGCATTTATTAAATGGAAATACTAATACCCACAACTGGCATTTATCGAAAGTTCACTACGTGCAAAGTAACCTGCTAAATACTTTGGATTGTTCGTGCATAGACTCCACACATTAAACCTGATATATCTAGTCTACCGTGTGGAAATGACGCTTAGGTTTAGTGTCCTGCTCAGGTGTAAAGGGCCCTAGGCACACAGTAATAGGTGGAACTGGGATTCCAACCCCAACCTTCTGTTACTAAAGCCTGAGGCTTTAACCGCTTTAGGGCCCAGCCTACCCTAACAGGTATTGAGGGCCTGCATTCCCGTGTTGGGTAACCCAACCACTGTCTCAGCAGGGGAAAGAAATAATTTCCAACATTGACTTGTAGGTATATTAACGCAATTGCATTCAGAGAAGTAACTGTGCATTCTACTCTGGTTTTAGAGTTTTCAAGGTACCCAACTACATGAAAAACATTTCTACAGAGGTAATTTAATAATTAAATTACCTTTTTCCTTAAATGAAATTTATGCTTGAATACCATAGAGATACAAATGAGAAAATAAATGTTTACCCTTTTTTGAGCATTACACAATACATACGTGTATCAAAATGTCTAATTTTACCCCATTAACATGTACAGTGTGCATGCTTTCATGTATCAGTTAAAATTAAATTTAACTTAAAAACAAATTAAAATTTAACATTAAAATCAAGTAAAAGCCATTTTACTAGTTAGAAAAAAAATCTATAAAAATAATTGCATCTAAACTGGTATGTGGTACTGTTATGGGCAGCTAAGTTAGATAAAATATAGGCAGTCCAAGGAGCCAGTGCAGAAGACGGGATACCTTGCAAATGTGGGAGACAGGCACCTCCGCTGTGGGCCAGACCTCCAGACAAAAGATGAAACAAATGTTCCCACATTTTTCCTAAGGATAAACATCAGGAATTGATATTCTAAATAGGTATCCGTCGCCTTGAGAAAGCCAGGAAAAGCCACTAACCCAACCCCCTACGGAAAAAGCCCCTGTTCTGTATTCATGCCCACTTGCTATGTGACTTGCTTCCCCATTTGATCCCGATTTAATCAATTTTACCTGAGCAATTATACTCATCTTATTGGTTGACCATAGTGTTTTCCCACCTCATGCCCACCTTGTGATTTCCCATTTTTCCTGTCTCACCTCATGGATTTGCTCTATAAAAATCCCTAGAAAAGACAGGGTCCTTGGCAGCCCTCTCGGGACCCCTTCTGTCTGTCTGTCTGTCTGTCTGTCTGTCTGTCTGTCTGTCTGTCTGTCTGTCTCTCTCTCTCGGACAGAAGCTTTCTTTCCCACAATAAATATATTCTGCTCTTAACCTCCGTTGTTCCTAAAATTCATCCTTTAATTTTAGAGAACACGAACTCATACCGGACGTCTAGCAGGTTGGCGGTTTCTTTTCCCTATATCAGTACCAAGTAGGCACCCTGTGAATAAATGACTATATTCGTGACTGGTGTGATTTACCACAGCATTCAGGAAAAGCACTCAAGGAGCTGTCCCGTGCTCAGGTTTCCACACGTACTGTATTTTGTAATCCCTGATAATAAAAACTGCTCATAGCAAAAGCCAAAAAGGGAAGAAAAACTCGATTTCTTTTTGTGTCTGTGTTATCCCAAATATGAAAGTTTTTTAAAATTATTTTATTTTAAAATGTATTTTTATGAGTGCCTATTAATTTTGCAAAACATTGAGTTTCAATGTGGTATTCGCATACAGCTATACAATGTATTTTTATTATATTGTCTCCCATACCCCCCCTTAACTCTTACTCTCTTTATTTTGTCTAATAATTTCCCCTGCATTTTCATGTCATCTTATTGTTTTATTTGTTTTTTTTCATTAGAGTCCATGTATTAGAGAAAACATGAAATACTTGTCTTTCTGAGTCTGGCTTATTTTGCACAATAGAGTGATCTCCATTTCCACACATTTCCCTGCAAATGAAATAATATTGTTCTTTATGTCTGAATAACACTCCACTGCATACATGCATATTTTCTTCATCCATCTGTTGACGGGCACCTAGGCTGGTTCCATATCTTGGCGACTGTGTGTTGTGCTGTGATAAGCATGCGTATGCAGATGTCTCTACAGTATGCTGACTTTAATTCCTTTGGTTACATACCAAGGCGTGGGAGAGCTGGGTCATATGGTAGTTTTATTTTTGTTTTTCGAGGCACCTCCATAACGTTTTCCACAGTGGCTGTACTAATTTACGTTCCACCAGCATGTAGAAATGTTCCTTTCCCCCCACAACCTGGCCAGTATTTATCAGTTTTTATATCATTGACGATAGCCATCTGCCTAGACTAAGATGGAATCTCAACGTAGTTTTGATTTGCATTCCCCTATTGGCTAAAGATGTTGAACATTTTTTCAGATCCTTATTGGCCATTTGCAAGGAGGTCTCAAAAGACCTCCGAGGTCTTTTGAGAACTGTCTGTTCAATTCGTTTGCCTATTTATTGTTGGGCTATTATTATTATTATTATTTTTTTTGGTGTTAAATTTTTTGAGTTCTTCATATATTCTAGATATTAATTCTCTTTTGAAAGAGACAGGTAAAATTTGTCTCCCATTTTGTAGCCTGCCTCTTCACTGTGTTGGTTGTTTCCTTTGTGTGGAGAAACTCTTAAAATTTGGTACAGTCCCATTTGTTGATTCTTGCTGTTATTTCCTGTGCTGTTGGAATCTTATTCAGGAAGTCATTGCCTGTGTCTGTGTGTTGAATTGTTTCCCCTTTGTCTTCTTGTAGCAGTTTCAAAGTTTTGGGTTTTCGACAAATTTTAAATAGGATTTCGTACAGGGTGAGAGATAGGGACCCATTTTCAAATTTCTACATAAGGATATCCAGTTTTCCCAGCACCGGTTGTTAGTCTGGCTGTCTTTTCTCCACTGTTTTTTTTTTTTTTTTTTTTTTTTTTTTTTTTTTTTTTTTTGTTCTAGGATCAGATTGCTGTCCTTGCATGGGTTTGTTGCTGTGTCCTTTATTCCATCTATCTATGTGTCTATTTATGTGACAGAACCACGCCATTTTGTTACTAGTGCTTTGTAATATAATTTGAAGTGGGGTATGGTGATGTCTCCAGCCTTGCTTTTTTGTTTGGTACTGCTTTGGCTATTCTGGGTCTTTTGTGTTTCCATATGAATTTTAGGATTTTTTTCTAGGGCCATTTTAACAATATTAATTCTGCCAGTCTATGAACATGGGAAGTCTTTTCATCTTCTGATGTTTTCTTCAATTTATTTCTTTAGTGTTCTGAAAATTTCACTGTAGAAGTCTTTCTCTTCATGGGTTAGGTTGATTCCTGGAATTTAATTTTTTTTAAAGCTATTGTGAATAGAATTATTTTCCTGGTTTCTTTCTCAGTTTGTTACTGGTATATAGAAAACCTATTGATTTTGTGTGCTATAAATCACCTTTTCCTTTAAAAGTGTTTTCTAGGCAGGCACTCGGGAGCCTGAGGCAGGAGGATTGCCATGAGTTCAAAGCCAGTCTGAATTACACAGCAAGACTCTGTCTCAAAAAACAAAACAAAACAAAAGTTTTTTTCTGCAAATCTAAATAATTTAATACTTCATTTTCATGAAGATTGTTCTTCACCTATATGTGCCTCATTAAGCACTAGATGGCAAGAATTCCACTCTATATCGAGTGGAGATAAGGTAGTTACAACTCTGCCTCATTTTCATGTCTGTCTCTGTCTGAGATCATTTGTTTCCTAGGAACAGAAACTCACTCAAATTAGCTAAAGAAAAGGGAAGAATCTACCTTCAGGATACAGGAGTATCCTGCAGACCCTAAAGGAACAAAGCCAATCTGGGTCTCAAGAGGCTGGAAAAGCAACTGAAAAAAAAAAAAAAAAAATCAGGAATTTACATTATTTTGGAGCCACACACCTTCTGTTTCTGTTCCCTCTGCTCACTGTTTTATTCCTTCTGTTACAGATCAACTCTTTCTGTTTTAGTGCACCAGGACGCCTTACGGGTTTTGGATGACTTCCAGGTCAATGGCACCAAGTCAGCTCCTGAGTTCCTTGGTTCAAATAATCTGAAGGATGACTCTGATTAGCTGCTGGCCCACTAATCACTTGCCTCCTTCTACTCCCAGGCCTGGTCTTCAGATGTGAATAAGGAGGGTTGGGACCATTTAGTACGTAGATAGAGGACTTCCTCTGGAGAGGGGGGAACGGCGCCACCGTCTTTAAGAACAGTGAATGGGTTTAGAGCTAACTGCTATTAGTGTAATAGTCCACAGAGAGCAATACTATTAGTACTATCCAAGAGTAGGTGAAAGGATAAAGAAAATATGTTCTGTATACACCATGGAATATTATTTAGCCTTAAAAAGAAGGAAATTCTGCTATTTATGATGACATCTGGAGGATCTTCTGTTAAGTGAAATAAACCAGGCACAGAAAGACAAATACCATGTGATCTCATTTATATGTGGAATCTAAGAACGTTGAACTCACAGAGGCAGAGTGGAATAGCGGTTACCAGAGGCTGGGGGTGAGAAGGATTAAGGGGAGATGTTGCCAAAAGATACCAATGTTCACTTAGCTAAGAGGAGTAAGTGTAAGAGATCTATTCACATCATGGTGACTAGAGTTAACAATACATTGTATCTTTGAAAATTTGAGATATAGATGTTGTCAACACACGCGCAGTGACTGTGAGCCAATGCATATGTTTCTTAGCTTCATTTAGACATTCTATATATATTTCGAGACAGCATTCTCTACAACGTAAGTATAAACAATTTTTGTCTGCTTTTTAAAAGTACCATTTTACATAAAATCATCCACGATGAGATTTTCCTGTATGGCTGGAGATATACAAATGCATCCCAAACAACTTGCGGACAACTTTGCGGTACCTTCTTAAATTCATATATCCATGTATGGGTCTTAGGAAAATGTTTGATACCCAAAAATTATGTATTGTACAAAATTTGTTTTTCTTAAATATCATATTTGATTTTAGGATGAAATTTGTTGTGTACTTTAACCACAGACTTACGATTTAAGAATAACCATTAGTTTAAAAAGGCATTAACTCTAACATGGATCAAGAAATTTCATGTGCCTAACCAATGAGTACCTGGCAAATGAGTCAGATACTGTACGTTTATCGACCAAATGAAGGCCAAGTTTTGCCAGCCTTTTATGAACCATACCACACTGTTATAAACCACACCACCTGAGTGTTTTGTCTCCTGTCTTACTCAGGGGATAATTTATGTATTATACAGTTCCTTGACTTTCTGGTCTATGTCCTGCTGTCTAAAATATGGTAGTTGTTTTCAATATTAGCACCGTAGCAATTTATAAAACTCAAATCAGCTAACTTCCCTTGCAAATGGTTGATGGAGGTGGAAGAAGAGACTAGTGGAAAACTTGAGGCTAAAATTAGATTTTTTTTCTTGGATTGTCTGTAGATTTTTATCATGGCCTCAGCTCGCTTGCCATTATTAGCAATGGGTAATTAATGGTTGGCTTGACTGGGTTTCCTCTTGCCCTCAGGTTCTATCGTCTTTCAAGTTAACTTTGTCAGGGCTGATCCTACCCCATGGATTGTTCACCTAGACCTGATACCATTCCAGGCGGTGGTAAGTAAAATAGCAACCGAGAACAATGGAGGTGGCATCTTTTTCCTTTTGTAGCTTTTCCTACTCTGACAGCTCACTTTGGGACAAGGCATCTGCTTGTTCATGGTTATAATGTGATATTGTTAGATATCAGAGTCCATTATATCCGCTTAGGTTAAAAACTGTCTTCAGTAGCTTTCATTTCTATTTTTCCATTTATGTGGTTCTCTATAATTCCTATTTTTCAAATTCCTGTGTCTTAAGTCTCTCTATTGTGCTCATTTTATATATTTTCTTCTGAGATTTTTAAAGCAGATGTTCATTTGACCAGCAATCAGAGTCTCTCTCTGGGAAGTGATTGAGTAAGCTATCTGACTTGCCACAGTCCTCAAAGCACAGTCCTACGCTGGAGGACCGGACACCAGATCAGCAAATAAAACTTTGGTTTGCCAGAAGCTACACTTAGTGTACTAGATAAAATACAAACAATTCTATCAAAATTTAGTCCCCACCAGCTTTTTACCCAATTAGCAAAACATACAAACATGTCTCATTATTTTCAAATTTAGACATGTTCCTAACACTAGAGGACATCCTCCGTCCCCTACCCCATCCTCACTTAGCACAGGTGACCTATTTGTACCCAACTTGTGTGTGTTTTTCATACTGTCACATTACCCTCCTAAACCCAAGATCTCGAATATTTGATTTCTTATACTTTATAGTATATGACACCCAAAATGCTACCAATTCTCTGAGCACATAGTTTCAATATTGTACCATCATTTTTAAGGAGTAAGTCACTGAAAGTCTCACGAATACCAAGAGTTTTGGAGCATGTTTTCAGGGAAGCTGTTAGATACATCCTTTTGGCTCATTCTTTTGCTTTCCCCTGTCCCAGGGATTGAATCCAAGGCTTTCACACTGAGCTGTATCCCCAGGCTTTTTGAGACAAGGTTTCTCAAAGTCGCCAAATTACCCAGGCTGAACTTGAATTTAGGATCCTCCTTCCTCAGCTTCGGAGAGTGCTGGGATTGCAAGTGTGCGTCATCAGCCTCTTCATTCATTTTTACCACTGCCTGCCCACGCTGAATCCGAGTCACTGTGTGCCTTCTGAGGAGCATGTCCTGACAAACAGCCATCACTGGGAACAACTCAGTGAATACATTATCTCATTTTCCTGCAAGTCTAATTTATTTCATGGATTCTTAATTGTTGGGTATGACAGAAGTGTGATTTTGCTTGAAGACTGGAAAGTGGACTGGGTCCCCTTTTTGGAGATACAGGTGAAAATTTATGGCATTTTGCATTTTTTCCACACTGGTCATTTTCTTTTGGAACGTCATTTCAGAAGTTTTCCCATCTCGTCCAATTCCTCAACCCACAAAGAAGCCATCTTACAAATAGTCCAGTCTACATCTGTTTATCTTAAGAGCTCGCAACTCTTTATATGGCGTGGTCTGTGCTTCAGAACAAAAATTATTCAAGATACATTTATTGTGTTTTTATGTATCAGAAATGAGGAAACAGTGGTGAACAAGACAAAGAGGCCCCTGGTTTTCTTGCAGTGGGCGTTGTGGGCGCAGAATGGCTTCATAATTCATTTACTCCCTAAATCACAGAGAAAAAATGGTGGTAGAAACTGGAAAGGAATACGCATTTGCCACGTTCTGTAGCACGCCATAGGCATTGAGTTGAAAGGAAACGTAACTTCGTAACAGAATATTTCAGATCAGTTACCTCCACTCAGGAAATAATTTTCATTATTGTCTTCAAGGTAGAAATTACTTTATCCTTTTCTTTGAAATTCCCTTAAATCTGTTATTATTCAGGATCTCCATCCAATTCCTCATCACATTGGCCTATTTGTGGCTTCCAAACGTTAACACCACTGTCGGAAATGAAGCCTGTAACAATGCCTTAGGGGCATAAACCATGTGTGAGGCAGAAATGGTATTTAAGCCCTCGGTGAAATTATGAGCTTTGGAACTGTTGCGCATTGGGTTTATAGGATTCTTCCTCCACTTCCAGTTTTTGGGAGAGGTGGAGGATGACAAACAGTCTTAATACACATTTGTCACATTTATTGTCTTCTTTTTTAAAATGCAATTTTCAAGACCCAAAGATTTGTGAGTATTTCACATTGCTTGACGGTTCCTATAAACTTTCTTTTTTTCAACTCTCAAGCGGTGTCTCCCTACTGGTCTAATTCTTGCAAACAGCTAAATGTCTGTCTTTTCTGCACAGATCTTTCTTCAGAAAAGTCCAAGGGAGAAAAAGAGAAAAGTGGGGAACAGGGAGGAGTATAAAGGAGAGGGGAAAGGGCAGAGAAGGGAAAACGGGGAGCCCTGGCTTGGAGAGGAGCATTCCGGGAGCAGCCACAGCGCGGAGCCGCTGACGCCCACTGGTCCTCGGAGCTGCCAATCGGGGTGTAATCCTGTAGGAATTTCTCCCGGGTTTATCTGGGAGCCACACTGCCGCCTCTTCTCCCCCAGTCGCCCTAGGAGCTCGGAGAAGCAGGCTCGGGAGGGAGGGAGGGAAGGAGCGGGAGGAAAAGAGGCGGAGGCGGAGGCGGAGGCGGAGGCGGAGGCGGAGGCCCCGGAGAAGGGGGGGAGGAGGAGGAGGAAGAGAAGGAGGAGGAGGAGGAGGGGGAAGGGCAGGGGCGCAGCCTCTGAGCCACCAGCCCGCCCCGGCGCGCACCTCTCCAGACGCCGTGGTAGCTCCGGCCGCGCGGTTCGCGCGCTCCCGCCATTTGGCCCCCAAACTTCAGCTCCATTACGAGCCGTCGAGTTTATTCCTTTAAATCAGAAACCAAGCCGTGACACTGGGAAGGAGTCCGCGGGGGAAGGAATAAAACCACAGCAGACTCAGAAGAGCTCCAGAGAGCAGCCTCCCTGGAGCACCAACTCTGCCCGGAGCGCAGAAACCAACAAGTGAGAAGGCGCCGCGTTCCCGGGGCGCAGCGCGGGCGGCGGGAGCAGGCGCAGGAGAGAGCGGGCGCCCCCGAGCCCCGAGCCCCGAGCCCGAGCCCGGATCGCGGCGGCTGCTCGGCTCCGGATCATTCTGCGCGGGCTGAGCGCTGGGCAGGAGGAGGCTTCGTCTCGCTCTCATTGCAAGCGGCGGCTGGGAGAAGCCGGTCCCCGAGGAATATGCGGCGCGCGTGGATCCTGCTCACCTTGGGCTTGGTGGCCTGCGTGTCGGCGGAGTCGGTGAGTGGGCCAGGCAGGGGACGTACGATAGTTATGGTGCCCCGGACCACGAGAGCAGCACTCGGGGTAGCGGGGAATGCCACGCGGGGGATCCCCCTGCCAGGACGCTGCGCTCGGCCCTGGGGATCTGCTGGGACAAATGCAGTCGCTTCTCCATCCCTCCTCCCCGTCCTGTTACCTTCCTTTCCCCCAGAAAAACGCTAATTGCAGGGATGGAGGCACAGCATCGCAATTTTATCTGACCGCAGAGGCCCCGAAGTCACCCCCAACTTCGTCGCCCTCGGGGGATCTTGCTGCGAGGTGCGGGAAGGATGGAGGGGAAAGGGTGCCGGGTGACGGGAGCCCGGCTGCGGGCCGCGAGGCATCGAGCGCCCTCCGCAAGCCCCAGGGGTGATCTGGAAACTTTGGACCGTCCCCCCACTCCAGCTTCTCAGTTGGACTGAATGCAAGTTCTGGGGAGACGGGGCTCAGATTTAAGAAGCCCGAGAGCGTTTGCAGAGGAAAGTTTGCAAAAGTTCTTTTGTTCGATGAGCCCTATGTCAGGGGCGAGGTGCCGACGCTATGTGGAGAAGAGGCCCGCGGTCCGGCAGGGCACTCAGGGACCCGCAGGTCGCGTCCGAGAGTGCGGGGGCGCCGGCCGCTGGAGCCAGGTCCTCCGGGACCTCTTAGCGGGTTGCGGAGCTGCCGGAGGCTCCGAGGAGGGAGGACATTTTAATCCGGGTTGCTCTGGAGTGCGGCGAGCAGAGCCGGCTGGGCGCTTCGGCCATAGCGCGCGGCCTCGGGTCGCCGGATGCTTGGGGACCCGGCTTCGCTCTGCCGCGCGCGCGCTCTCGGGCTCGGCCGGCGGAGTCTCCGCGGGCGCGGCCGGCTGCGAGCACCCGGCGTCCGTCCCCCGCCCTGGCAGTGAGAACTGATTGCTCCTGTGGGTTGCGTTTCAGGGGTTGGAGCTTGTTTCCTACGTGGCCCAATGAGCGCCCTCTAATGGGAACTGCCTCCTCGGCTCCCGCGTCCGCGGGCGTCCCTGGCTGGGAGCTGCGTCCCGCCAGGTGAAAGCCCGAGCACCTCGGGTTCGGTTCGGTCTGCAGTACCCGCGCCGCCCGCAGCGTTAGTTTTTGCCCTTTCTGGTTCCCCGCGGTTACTCTTTTTGCCACCTAATAATGTATCCATTTTTAACTAACTGAACTATTTTTCCAAGACAGATTACTATGTACCATCTGTAGTAGGTTTTGTTAACCGCCCCCCCCATGGGGCTGAGGCAATTTCGGATTGGGAAACTTCTTTGGTTTCCAGCATTTGCCGTGGGCATTTGTCATCGGTGGTAGCAGATCCCCAAACGTTCTCCTGGGTTGGAACACGTAGGATTGGTAACTATGCAGAAAAGATGAGTATTGAGTTCTTAGGTTGTAAAGTACAACTCCGAGCCTTATCTGTATTTCTCCCCGCAAATGATGGCTTAGTCCTTTGGGATTAGCAGTCTCCCAGCCAGTTATGAACTTTGGCTTGTTGTACACAAAAAGAGAGAGATTATGTGTTTACTGCGGAAAAACATTATTGCTCATCTTATTGCAAAACAGGGCAAAGGGACAACTTCATCTAATGATTTTTTAAGAGAAGCTGTGCCCAAAATGCTAGTTTTAGTAGGATTTTTTCTCTTTTAAGGATTAAATGCTGCCCGGGGGTTTGCTAAGCAATGTTACTGTTTTGGGATTCCAGGGAAAGAAAAATCCCCTGGTTTGTTTTTTGCATAAACCTGAGAGTGCTCTTTAAGGAGTTAAGTTTTTGGCTGAACTATACCTGTTCTCCCCAGTGACAGCTTTGCCCTGAAGTCTGCATCTTCGGGGGCTAATATTTCTCAATTCGAACCAGAATTGGATGTTTTCTGAGTGAACAGCTTTATTGCAGTAGGCGCTGTTTCCAGCCATTGGAACATCCTCCAAAAAATTAGGTATTTTTAAAGTGTCAGCTCGGAGATTCGCTAGAGGCTTTGTTAGGCAGTGAGTCAGTCTTTCTCCGTGGAAGATATTTCAAGGCCCGGAATGGCTAATAGTTCGTTTAAATTACTTTCCAGTCTCTATTTGTTTCATGTGGAGCAGCATAAATATACACGGACGCCTAAGGCTTAATTTTTAGAAGCTTAGCTGTTAAGAGAACATTATTCCCTGTGCTTTGCATTTCAATATGAAAACTGCCACTGTGTCCTGGGATTTAGAAGTGATCCTTTGAGCTGAGAGGCTGTCTTTAAAAAGGAAGCAAGGAGAAATGTCTGTAGTTATGAGTTAAGTTTTAGACCTAGCTGGGGGTGGGGAGGTTCGCAGGCGCTAAGGCTCCAAAGCTGTTTGTGAAAAGGACCCAGCGGCCCCTCCGGGGTGGATGCAGAGAAAGCCATTGATGCCTTCCACTGGCAGGTTAGGACTTTCACTGTGGGGACAGCCGGCAACGGGGAAGACTGAGTGTGGCAGGGGTGCTGCTGTTTTTCTGTCCGTTTTTCACATGACCATTTATCTTTAGAAATAATATATTGCAGGCTGCTGTAAGCACCTAATGTGAACTGGGAAGATGTGGAGGAAAAGGAAGCATTTTGAACCAGTGGGATTTTATAAACACGCTTAGATGTCTGTAAATTAAAAGAAACTGTCAAGTCCTTTGGAGCCGTGCATTACCTCGCAGTACATCATGAAAGGCAGGCTCTGGAAAGTTTGCATTAGAAGGGAAAATGAAATTGAAATTGTAGAACTTTTTGCAGTTGGGTGTTTTGGTGATGAGACAAATTACTTCCGCTAGAGAGTTTGATAGAAATAGGGCTCTTTATCCTTAGTTGGATATTAGCAGCAGATAGATGTCATTTAAAAAGGAAAGCTCTTATGAAAAAAGATGAGGCTTGCAAGATGATGTGTGTCTGAGGAATTTGCCTTTCAACTCCTGCTTTTGAGATGTCATATATCTAGTTGTTGTTATTTTTTAATATTAACTAATAAATAATAACTGTATCTATTGTGAGGGTATCCTGTGATGTTTTGATACACGCATGCATTGTGTAATGTTCCAGTCAGGGCAGCATATCTGGTGTGGATGGTGCCCACCATTCAAAGGGCAGCTTACCAGAGACTGTATGACATGATCACTCAGATGGCACCGTGGAGGGTGATTAGTTTGGGAAGAATTTCCAAAGGTCAGCTAGGGTTTTCCAGGGCAAAACCAGAGTTCAATTCTTTCGGAGCCCTAGAGACCTGAGGTATCCTGGAGTCTGCTCGGGGTGGGCAGGTCTGTCAGCCACACAGAGCTTGGCCAGCTCTGTCATTATAGTTTATAGGGAGTCCAGTTAAGCCGCTGTGCTCTTGGCATGGCTGCTCCTGTGACCCAGGATGTCCCAGGAGGAATGAGTCTAGATTCTCACTAGATGTCCTTCCTCCACTGCCAAAAACCAAACTAAAAGATCTTGCCCATCATTTTCTTCTTCCCAAGGCAGAAAGAAGATCTACCATTCCTGCCACAGACAACACATTCCAGTATCTCAAAATCACTTAATTCTTTCGTGGACTAGAAGCCAAAACAAAGTCTTAGCGAAAAGTCAGAAGCAATGAAGAAGAGCCTTTGCTGAAAACAAGCTGCTGTTCTTCAGCTGTTCTAGTCAACAGGACCAGAACTGTCATTTAAAGTCTAGGCCTTTGTATTTGAATCCTAGGTGAAATCGTTGACTCATTCATTCATCTTGGTTCACGTCCATATCTGTCTGCCTCTAAAGCCACCTGTATTTATTCATTCCACAGCTACGTACTCAGCAGATGACTACCCCTACTAGGTGGTGGGGATAAAACAGTGAACAAACCACGCACATTCATCCTGCCTTCTTCCATCCCACTGATCCAAATCTCTTCCTTCAGTTTTTTTCTCTGTGGGGCCCTTGCCAGCTTGTGCATCTTTGTCAGTAGCTGTATAGTTGCCATTCCTGGCCCAGATGCTTGGCTGCTCTTTGATTTGTCCTCTGCCACTGTGATCCTGTTGCCCCTGGTCTAGAAACTTCCTCAAGTCCTCATTACCATGGTGTGGAGTCTGTGTGCCTTGACCAGATTCGTAAACTCTTCCATAGTAGTGCTCCATTTACTCCCTTGGTCTCCGTCCACCGTGTCTCCTGGCCCTGGCCGACTGGTGTCACTGTTGTGAACATTTCTTAGACATAGTCACCTGTTCCCCATTTCTCCTTTTGAACTCTGTCAGTTAGATCCAAGCTCCAAATAGTTCATCATGACAGATTCAGGGCCCCCCTATTATGCTTCTGAAAATAGTAAGGCAGAATGGTAATCAGAATCCCTGGAACTATGTAAAATCTTATTTATAAAGCATCTCAAGTGATTCTAGCATATGATCTCCGCTTCTTGGGAGGCTAAGGCAGGAGGATCATTAAGTTTGAGCCCAGCCTGGGCAACTTAGGGAGACCCTTAAAATTTTAAAAATGAAGCGCTGGACATAAAGTTCAGTGTGAAGGCCCTGAGTTCAATCCCCAGTACCAAGAAAAAAAGGAGCAGTGTGAGAATTGGAGCTAAGAATGCCTTTATGACGTGACTGTCCTGAGCAGTGAATGAGGAGGCATATGCTTGGTGCTTGAGACGCAGAAGGTACTTAAGTGTCTGATTTTCCTTCCTTCCCTCCCTCTCTCCCTTCTCTCCACCCTTCCCCTGGCTTGTTTTCATAGCTTGAAGGTGGGAGCCACGTAAGATGCTTTAGATGAGGTCTGTTACCCTCAGCGCCCCTGAGGGGAGGGGCCGAGTCTCCACCGTTGTGAGCTCTGCAGGTGCTGGGCTGGGTCAGGAGCTGGGCAACTCCTGCTGGTGCTGAGATGCAGGCCCTTGGGGGCCTGGTGGTCTGGGTGTAGGTGTACTGCCTGACTTCTCTGAAGGCAGTATGTAGTGGGGGCTGAATCCACCAGCCACTAGTGGACCCCAGCCAGTTTTCCAGTTTGGCTCTCTCCAGAGTGCAGCTTCATCATCGCTGTGGGGTTGGTGCGAGGCCTCACGAGGCACGGATGAGCAGTCTGGACACCTCAGCGGTGCGCTTTCAGCTGCCTCCGGCTCCCTCCAGGTGGACCCAGCAGTTGGAAGGAGAGAGCTGGGTCTGTCTTACACAGGTGCTGCTAGGCATCCAGTGTGAGGGGTGGGGGCGGGGAGTGAATGTGGGGGCCTGGGGCCGAGAAAGGGAGCATTCTTAATCTTTCAGGGTGCAAATATTATTTTTTCAGCGTGAAAAGGCATGAAATTTCTCCTTGGAGCTATTGGAGCTTCAGGTGCTAGCATTAAAAATCTGATTCGCATTCTGACATGTCTGTTTCTAGGGCAGCGTTAGCTCTGGCAACAAGGCTGGAGGGAGGACTGCTTCCGAGTTGGGAAGGACACTGTTGAAGTAGAACTGTGCAGGTCTTTTTTTGGGAATCTGGGCGAACCAGTGGGACTGGGAGAGGGGTGTGTGTAGTCTTGATGTCTTTGGAGTCTTCACATTTGAATTTCTCGTTAGCAGAGTGATGATTGCAGTTGGTGCCGTGGTAGCTTGTACATGGCTTAGACTCCAAGCTATAGAAAAGTGCTATTAAAAACAGACACGTTGTCACACTTCTTCCCTATACCATTGAATGCATTTCATGAGAAATGTCACAGAAATGCAGTAGATGTACCCTTCATGAAGAGTCTTAATGTTTATTTTTCTTATGACTATACAGGTATATCAAATATAAATAGAACTGACATAGGATATGTGCAGTTAATTAGAATTTAGTCTTACAAAATGGCACATGGAACAAGATACATAATTATTAAAGAAAATTTATTTTTTCAAGCTTGTTACAAAAGGAAAAGTTAAGTGTGTTTTTGTATAATTTATTATTAAATATAAAGGAAATAAAATAAAGGCATAGGATTTGAAGGCTGGGCAAAAGTGAGGTTTTGCACAAATGTAATTAACTATCTTATCATACCCTGTGGGATCAAGTATAATAATGGAATTAACCTAGAGAAACTTTCTGCCTTTACTATTTATTTTTTCTGTTCTTGAAGGTGTGATTGGAGAAATATTAACGTAATCAGTAATTATTAAGCCCCTGTTGAATACTTTTTAAATTTATTTTTGTTTTTAATTGACAAATAAAAATTATATGTATTTGTTGTGTATAACATGTTGTTTTAGAGTGAAATACTTCAGATCTCTTGTCGAAGTAAGGAATTCACTCACAGTGCAGAAAGGTAAGTCATTTCTAAAGGTTGACGACGGTCCCTCGGTTTCAGCTGCATATTCATTGTGTACTTGGATTGTGTACATTGCTCTCCATTCTCGGGACTTAATGTCTGCTATTTTCCCATGTATTTTCTAATATAAGCCAGTGTGGTGTCACCACCGATTGATGGTGGGAGCCCGTGTGACTTGATGTCATTTGGGGAGCTTTTAAGGCATAGGTTTTAGGCTGTGTTGCAGGCTCCTTGCGTGGTTTCTGCCTTGGACTTCTACTTGGAGAGGGAGCCCTTTGCCTGGAGCCTGGTCTGAGTGCTACGGAGAGCACAAGCAGGAATCTAAATAAGATCTGGAAGTGTGTAGGTCAGTGACAGACTGCTTGCCCCACAGGCATGAGGCCCTGAGTTAAATCTCCAGGACCACCAAAAATGAAAAACAAAAAACAAAAAAAAAAAAAATGAGCAGTCTGTGCTGGAATAGCTCAGAACCTGGGCACTGGAGTTAAGACTGGCTTGGGTTAGAATATACTTACTGTGCAACCTTGGGGAAATTTCTTAACCTCTCTGTGCTCAGTTTTCTCACCTATAAAATGCAGTATCTTACAATAAGTTCATGAGATAACATGAAGTAAAAAAAGGTGTTTTTTTTTTTTTAGTAAATGGCATATTCATCCAGTGTATCACGTTAATTATGATTTGTTGGCATGCACTTTACGTGGGCTCACCTGCTAGGCGCCAGCCCACAGGGCAGCTCAAGCTTTGTATGGTAGCGCCCGCTTTCACAGCTGGAGCCTCTTGCCTATCTTGGGGTAGACTCCTCTATGTTGAGATGTTAGGTGTATATTTGCACTCAGCTTTTTTTCTAAAAATGGGTGATGTAGGAAAATACGCTATTTATTGTTTCTGGCTGATGAAAGTTTTTTCTTACAGGTATTGGCCAGATCCATGTTACACTTGGAAAACCCACTTTTCTGGTAGTTTCTCCTCTGCAAATCTGTCCAAAGGAAATAAACAGAACTGGGCAGACAGTGTTTATAAATGTGCTTATTAAAGCTTCACTTACAATAGTTTACGACATGGAAACACCCCAAGTGTACAGTAATACAGTGATAGTTAAATAAGATACGGGGGCCGGTGAGATAGCTCAGTGGCATAAGCGCCTGCCTGGCAAGCACAAGGTCCTGAGTTCGACCTCTGGTACCCACACACACACACACACACAAAAGATAAATATTCCCATTAAATGTCATATAGCTATTGAAAGTATACATGTATACCTTAGAGACTATTATAGACAAAAAGGATATAAGACCATATATAGTAAGACTTAGGTTATAGTAAGTAAGTTTATAATATACATAAAGACAGTAGATGTATATAGATACGTATATGTCTGCCTGTATGTATGTGCACACCAACAGGTACATGTGGTAGAGTTGTATAGAAGTAAACAAACACGCCCCCTCACCCATACACACATGAATACAAATAAAACGGGAAATTGGAATAAGACTGATGGGTTATATTGATGTAAGGATCCTTGTGATAATCATTATAGTTTTATAAAGTGTTACCATTGGAGGAAACTAGCTAAAATGGTGTAAGAGATCCCTCTGCATTATTTTTTACAACTGGGTGTGAATCTGCAATTATCTGAGAAATTTCATCTTTATTTTTATTTTTATTTTTATTTTTTTGTGGGTACCGGGGGTCGACCTCAGGACCTCACGCTCCAGCAGGTGCCCGTGCCGCTGAGCGATATCACCGGCCCTTTTTTCATATGTGGGTACTGGGAGTCGAACGCGGGCCCTCGCGCTTGCCAGGCAGGTGCTTATGCCACTGAGTTATCTCACTGGCCCCAGAAATTTCATCTTTAACAAACGGCACCAGACCTAGATGGTTTTACTAATAAAGTTCTGCTGATCCTTCAAGGACAGACAATTGTTCCAGGATTTAGAGTATGATAGAAGGCTGCTCCGTTTTATTTTTTGAGGTTAGAATTATTCTGTGTCAGAACCAGACAAGACAAGCACAGGAAAACAAATCGGTAGGCCAATTTCACTTATCACAGATGCCAACATTTTAGATAGCATATTATCAAATTAAATACAGCCACGAATGAAGGAATATGATGAGCTCAAATAAGACATCCCACGAATGTTTTGACATCAGAAAAGCAATGCAGTTATTAACAGTTCAAGGGAGATAAGTGATACAGTTATCTCATCAGATGCAGTAAAAGTACAGTATATACAAATATTAACGTAAAGTTCCCTACATTCTGATTAACTGAAGAGTTACTATATTAGGGTTAGTACAACTGTGCTGGTGACTTAATTCGCTTGACATGTTTAGAACCAAAAGGCCAGTGTTTACTGAGTTGTTAGGCAACAGTCTCTAGTTGCACGGGTGACAGGTGCACGACAGCCCAATAAAGTCTGGGTCATGACACGTACAGATTTTAATTCATGTGGAGTTAAAATTCTAACATTGCCAGGGTTCCATTGGGTGCCATGCTGAGTTAAGATTAATGCAGATGATGTCTCTTAAAGTCTTAAGTCTCAGGAATCCTGTATATTAAGGATCCGTTTTTGGTATTACCACTTAAAAGCTGTGTGACCTGGGTGTCTTACCATCTTGCAGCTTGTTTCTTTCATGTAAAACTGGGCCTTACAATATTTTGTTTTTTGGTTACTTTGAAGTTTAGCCTCAATAATGACTGAAGATTTCGAACACAAAACCTGATCTGTGGTAGGTGTATTAAGTATGTTTGTTTCTCTTTCCTTCTACCTTTTTTTTTTTATATGCGGGTACCGGGAGTCGAACTCAGGACCTCACGCTTGCCAGGCAGGGGCTTATGCCGCTGAGCTATCTCACCGGCCCTCCTTCTAGCTTTTTAAGTTTTTTGATTCTGGAATATATTATATATATGTGCATTTATGCCCATAGGTTTTGTTTCTCAATTGCATTCTGACCTTTTTCACCAAAGGACACATATTTACACCAATTTAGAATCAGTTTATTTTTTACTGGGCAGGATACAACACTGAATTACACTTTCTCTTTCCCCTATCACTCATATTTCATGAATTACAGTTAGCTAAAGCACATAATAAACTTGCATACAAGTTGGAAATTCAGTGAAGACTGGAATAATTAGGGTAGTACTTGGGATTATAATTGTAATATGCTTAAGGAAGGCCAACATTGGACCCTTAAATTGTAAACTGATTGTTTACTAGCGAATTAAAATAAAATCTTCATTTATGTCCCATTTCTGAACTTAGATTGAGCGATGTTTTGATTTGATTATATTAATTTCATAAGGTTTCATAGTTATCCCAGTTACTGAATCAAGTTTTATGTTTGTAAGTCAGCCAGTTAACAGTTTGTTCACATTACTGTACCCCTACCAAGGCCAGCCTTGCAAGTGAAAAAGACCTCATGACGTAGTGCTTACTGTCAAGCAACTATTATCTACCTTTTGATTATTTAGGGTAATTGAAGATAAGTTGGACTCATGTATAATACACCATATGCATTATATGTAAAAGATGAATGTTTTGTCTGAATTAAGTTGACATATCTAGCAATCAAAACTGGCAAAAGGCAACAATCTAGAAGGATAAGAAGACTCCCTTGTAGAAAAGAAGTCACTACTTTTGCCCAAAACCCAAAAACAAAACCTTCCCTGAAGTAGCACAGTGTATTGGAGAAAAATGGGTCTTCTATTGATGACTCGAAGGCCCTGATTTCATATTTTTTCTCTCCTTCCCCATCTGCTTTCTAAGAAAAGACTTCCAAATAGTAAAATGTACAGAAGACACGAAGAGCAGGAAGTGTTTAGAACCTGGATAATCTATTGATATGTGTGTTATCCAGTCAGATCTCCTTACACAGTTAATTTTCGGGGTCCTAAAGGTGAGAGCTGTACTTTATATCATCATCTGTCCACTTAAGTTCAAATGGTGTTAGCAGAGTTAATTCCTATTATACTCTTTTGGATTCTGCTTTTTGAATCTTTACAACAATGGAAGTTAGAACTGGAATTGACTTTTTTTTTTAATGGTACTTGGGGATTGAACCCAGGACCTTTGCACTGAGCCATATCCCCAGCCTTTTTTATTTTAAGACAGTCTTGCTAATAGTTGCCCAGGCTGGACTCTAACTTGCAATCCTCCTGCCTCAGCCTCTGAGTGCCAAAATGGTAGGCCTATGTGAATTTTGAAAGTAAACACATCCTGAGAGGTTAAGCCATTTGTCCAAGATGACTAGATGACGTAGCTGGCCAGTGGCAGTTTATGTTAAGCCCCTAGGCTATTTGACTTACTGTTTATTTTAATTTTTATGTATTATTTATATTTTCTTACCATAAAACATTTCTTTTCTGGCTCCTCCTCTCTGATTCCTCACATTAATACTTAGCACCTCATATACTTGTTTCTGGCACATGTATGATGAAATGAAACATCAAAGGAAGCATGTTATATGTAATGCCCTCAGAATCAGTGTGGGTAATGGGTTTTGTCCAAAATGAATAATTTAGGGTGATGTTTAGATATTTTCTCAATTTCCAGCCAAAGTTGTACCTCTGCTAATTCCTTTACTTGTACATGAACCCTTTGGCAAATTATGGGAGAGAGATCTGAGAGGCTGGGATTTGGAAGACCCAGAGAGATCAGGGACTGCAGTAAAGTTGATTTGTAAAGCATAGGAAGATTGCGGAGACTTGTAGCAGAAGAGAAGATGAAAGCTTCCTGGGGATAAGAATCAAGACTCCAAACAAAATCCTCATGAATTAATACCGCATTTTTTTCTGGGGGACAAAAGGCTGCTATTGTAGTTGAGAGATAAAGAGCATTCTTTGGATTTTTATACTAAAAGTATGTCATTGCTGCCAGGAGGAAAGTCTGGGGCCAGTATGTGCCGGGGAGAAGCCTCTTCCCTCCCCCGGTTTCCTTTGCCAGGATTGGGTGTAGATTCATCTTCCTTTCAGCAGTTTCCCTTGAATCCTGCTTTCATAAATCCTAGCATAACATAAACATATTTACATTGACCATTTTCAGAAAACAAGTCTGTGGGATGATATTTAATTTTAAAGAAGGGATCTTATGGAAAGGCAGTAACATTAAGAAGTACAACTCTGGTCTCCTCTGTAGTTAGAACTGTGTGAGGCGCTTTCCATTTGTTACCTGGGATTGTCTCACCACTGCCAGGCGGGGTCATTGGCAAGACTGCGTTTCATGTGGCCCAGCAGCAGTTACATCTGCAGTGCTGCCTTGCTTCTGTAATCACTGAAGAGGGCAGGGGAAGTGTGGAAGTGTCTCACCACTTTTGATACAGTCTGATGGGGACAGCCTGGAATAATGCAGTATCTGTCCTTCATTTGCATTGGTTGATCTAATGCTCTAGGCCACTGACACTGATTTCTTTACCAACATTATTAGCATATCGCTCTGATGGCTTCTGTTTACAGCCTTCAGTTCGGTGATGGGAGAGCTAAGGGGTAGGATTAATGGGACTCTCTTCACGTTATTTTTCCAGTGCTGGGATGGAACCCATGGCTTCAGGGGTGCTAGGTGAGTGCCGTATCCCTGAGCCACTTGCCCAGCTGCAGTGGGAATCTCTTTAAATTCCAGCTCTACCAATTTCTGACAGTGTGACTTGAGCAGGTGATACATCTGTGACAAGGAGATTAGTCACAGTAGTTACTGCACAGAGATGCTGGGGGGCCAGTGAATTAATGCCGAGAGTGTCAGGTGCTTCCAAGAGTGGCTGGCGTGGAGCCTGCAGGGTCAGCGTTGATGATAACTGAAATAGGGGCTCACTCGATGTGCTGGTCAGAGACAAGAGGCTCTTGTGAGGTTTTGAACCTGAGACGAGAAGGATGGTGCCACTGATCAGACAGAAGAGTCAAGGGGAAAGGACGAACTTTTCCTCTTCTTCTTTCTCCTCTTTGGGGCTATTGTGTTTTGGTGGTGGGAGAAGCTTCAGTCTCTCTGACCTTCTCATCTGCCTGATAAAGGACGTTTGGAGATCATTGTTCTCAACCCACGCTGCACATTAAATGAACTGGGGAGCCCGTGAAAGCTCTGTCCTACACCCATTACATCAGAATCTACGGGGTTGGGGTGCTGCTCTTGGTTTTGAGAAGCTCCCCGGGTAAGCATTAACTTCCAGAAGGTTTGAGAACCACTGCCTGGGACAGCCTCTTGGTGTCCTCTAGCTTAGAAGGCTGTCCAGCAGGTAAAATTTTGTGTTTTTAAAGCATGCTTCCTGCTGTCTGTGACCAAGCCGGTGGAAGTGGCTACCGCAGGATCCCTGTGCTGCAGTGTTGCGAAGTCCTTGCTGCCTCCTACTTTCTTTCTTCACTACTTTTCTCCCAGCATCTTTATGTGCAGGCTTGTACATTTTTTGGTAATTATTGAGTGGATGATGATACATTTGAGAGCTCTTGTGACACAAGATTGTATACTTAGATCTTAAGTATACCTGAGGATATCTTTAAAAATGGAAACATTTGTCTTTCTGAAAGTAAGTTTTCCTTGGTGAAACAAAGGCTACTTGTCCTTTGGGTCTGGTTGCAGAAAAGTATGTTTGGTCAGCTTATTAGATTTGACTGAGCTCACCTCTGAACAGAGAAATTGTGTGTTTTACTGAGGGGAATGCATTCTAGGACTTGTCTGAAATCGCTGGTCATGGGTAAGCCCTACACGTGTGTCTTAATGATGGCCCTGGCGTGGCCACTGCACTTCGGTTGCACAACTTGGATCCGGTTCAAGTCACATTTGTTTGCTGCTGCTTTGTTGTTTGGGTTGAAGTAGGAAGCAAGTCCTTTAGGCTGTCATGTGAACGAGACCCTGAGTTGTCTTTACTTCTTGGTTAAGCAAAAAAGCAGTAAGCAGTCCATTAGCTAAATCGAGTCCTAGTTGACTTTGTTCGCGTATCTAATTCGGGAGCATGTTTGCTTTCACTCAGTGCTGAAAAACAGTTTTTCATCCATTGAATGGAAGAGGGGAATCTTTAATGACTTGGGGGAAAAAAACCTTACTTAGGAATTCTGGATTTCTCAGAGCTTTAAAAAATTGCTTTGCCAGATAACGACAAAACGCTGAGCCTTTTGAAATGGGCATTCCCTGCGCCTCTGTCCTGCAGTAGAGTTGGCATAGGAGCTGTTCTCAGAAAGCTGGTAAAATGAGCCGTTCACTATGGTCGTAGGCTTTTAAACCCAGTAAGTGTGTAATGTCCAGAATGAAATTCAGCATTACTGGTGATTATTTTGGTGACGATAGGGTTAAGTTTGTCTTCAGAAAGCATTAAGCATGCACAGACTGACCTTACAAATTCAGGGAACGGAAATAGGAATTTCCCCCCTCTCTAAGGTAGGGGTGTACCTCTGATAGATAAATTGTCTGAGATCACTCATCTACTACAATTAGTAGATACAAGTCTTTTTCTCCCTGGATGTTGAGGTCCATAACAAGGAATCAGTAACTGGCATTAGACTGGTTCTCAAAGTGTGGATGGATTGGCAGCATCTGCATCACCCAAGAACTTGTACGAAATGCAGACTTTGGGCCTCGCTCCAGACCATCTGATGGGAAGTCTTTCAGGTGGGACCCCAAAAAGCTGAGATTTAAAAAGCCCCCCAGAAGATTCTGTGGCAACTTGGAGTTTGAGAACAGCTGAGCCATACCTGTCAGCCCAAAAGTACTGCATTAAATGAGAGTCCCTGCGTAGGTTGTGGCGTGGTGGCACACGCCTGTTATCTTAGCACTCTGGGAGGCTGAGCCAGGAGGATCGCAAATTTGAGTCTTGCCTGGGCAACTTGGTGAGATCCTGTCTCAAAATGTAAAAAAAGGGCTGAGGAATGTAGCTCAGTTCAATGGCCTTGGGTTCAATCCCCAATACCATGAAAAATAAAGCGAGAGTCCTTGGTTGTAGGGTTCAATTTCAGATATTAGTGTTAGGTTTTGAAGCTGCCTTAGTAAGCCTCATGTGCTGTAAGACTTGCAGCCATTGGCTTTGTACCTAGGTTTGCAGAATGCGGCCCAGGCCAGTAGGCAGAAGTCATCAGGGAGCTTATTAGAAATCCAGAATCTGGACGCCAGTGAATCGTGGTTTGCACGTTAATGAGATTCCTAGTGACTCATTAGAGTTTTGAAACAGTGCTTTATAAAAATTATGAGTTTCCTTTATAGAAATCAGTCCCTATAATGTTCTCAATTTGCAAGTCTGGTGAAAAGACAGAACAGCTGCTTTGGCTTCTGCCAGGTAGTGACTCAGGGAGGCAACCGCTGGGGGAAAGGATGGCATCAACAGGTGCTGCTTAGAACGATTTGGGACCATTAGGCCAACACAGCCCACCCTTAAGCATCATCAAGCGAAACATGGCAGTTAAGACCCTTCCAGGCACAACTACCAAAAGTCCCAACTCAGCGGGGCTAAAGTAATGACCTTCACGGCCCAGATACTGCTGTCTTCAGTTGTGGCTGCATCCAGAGACTTATGTTCTCTCTTCAAGCTTCCGGTTTTCTCTCTTAGCTCAACTTGGCTTTGTTGGAGTCACGCTCTGGCCTTACAGACTTACGGTAACAGCTAAGCTGTTGTTAAGAAGAGAGTCTCAAATAAAGTGTCCTAAATAGATTTCTTTTTGTCATTCCTACTGTATTTCCCTGGAAATAAGACCAGGTCTTATATTAATTTTTGCTCCAAAAGACAAAGTAGAGCTTATTTTCAGGGGATGACCTACTTTTTCATGTACAACAATCTACTTTTATTCATATCCAACTATCTACATTTATTCATTTATTCATGTACAGAAATCTACATTTATTCATGTGGAGTCATATCTTCTTCTGGAAAATCATCATAACTCCAAACCCTGAATTCCGGCTGAATTTCTTGTGACTCCATTTCCTGCAGAACCATTGGCCTCAATTTCTCACGTCCAGTCCGAGCTCTCCTTCCATGAGCACTTCTTGTCCTACACGTAGCCTGCTCGTAGCGCATTGGCAGCACAGCTGTCAGTGATTTCATCCCAGGAATTCTTCACCCAAGTTATGACCTCTTGCAGGCCAGGCTTCGCAAAGTTTCCGTTAAACCAAGTGTTAACTGAAGACTTAGGAGATAGGAATGGGAACAAAATGATGACAATTAAGAATGATGGTCCACACAAAAGTGACAAAAAACTGCAGGCACCAAAATCCAGAAAATGTTCCTTTGTTTCATACAAGTGCATTAGGTGCATCTGTTACAACATATGATGTATGGAATTATGAAGATTCATGTGAGACACAGCTATGTCTCTCTGTTATCCAGTGTCCATGTTATTCATGCGTTGCATCTGTACTCAAATTGGTCATTCTGCAATAAATGTCAAGTTCATCTGTTTACATAGATGTTTATCTCTCGCTCAAAGGTGCCCACTTGGGTATTTATAAATACTTATAATTTATATTACCACTTATTATTTATTTATATTTAATTATGTATGAATATTATTATTTTACAATTCAGTATGTCCAGTGTGTGTTGCAGTGGACATACTAAATGCTTCTGTCTGGCTGATGATCTTAACTGGAGCTTATTTTTGGGGTAGGGCTTATATTATGAGCATCCTGAAAAATCACGGTAGGGCTTGTTTTCCAGTTAGGTGTTATTTTCAGGGAGATAGGGTAGTCCAGTCCAGGACTGGTGGGAGAACTCTTCCATGCTTGCTTGCAGCTCTTACCTTTGGGTCAAGGTGGCCCACTGTCTTCTGGCCAGGAGAAGGAGTCAAGGGAAGAACCCGTTAGGAGCACAGCCTGGAATCTAACACACCATTCTGTCCCCAGGCAGAGTCTGAGGAGGTTCCCCCAAAGAAGAGATGGGGACCTCAATTTACTCCATTCCATGGGGGTATCAGAACCCAGTGCAGGTGCTCAGAGTGAGGTGCATTATGGTCTGAGGCTTGGGGGTTTTATGTGATTTTGGGGGTGTCTTCAAGATGGCGGATCTAGGCTGTGTGTGCCTACTACCCATTTGATGGGCTAGGTTAGAATGCACACCATCTGCGTGTGTTTGAGCTGTAGAGATATGTTGTCCACTTAACGGTGCTGCTTCCTTGGTGTTGGAAGTCTGGGGTTTGTGAATCTGTATTATCAGAGGAAAAGTACAAGCTCTGTTTACAGGTGAAAAGTACAGGCCCAAGTTATAGACTTACTGTATCTTTAAGACCCTTAGTAATTATTTTTGGAGTTTGCTGGAAGGGAGAAAGGCGTTGTAACTTGGGGTAACTTTGTTTGTGTTCTGAAGCTGCAGTATTCTTTTTTTTTTTTTTTTTTTGTGGGTACCGGGGGTCAAACTCAGGACCTCGCACTTGCCAGCAGGCACTTATGCCGCTGAGCTATCTCACCGGCCCCAAGCTGCAGTATTCTTAAAAGTACAATTTTAAAATTAATGATTTTCCTTGTTTCTTTTCTACCTGTCTTTACTTTTGCTATCTCAATTCCACTTACATCCCATTAGTTGGTTATAGTCACATGGCCCCACCAGGTCCTATGCATGCTGGGAAATGTCTTCACAAGGTGGCCCTACGCCCAGCTAAAACCTGGGGAGGTGATTTACTACAGAGGGGAAGATAGATGGCAAGATGGCGCCTTGCTGGTCCAAAGTTAACAGCTTATTATCTCAGCAGCTTCTGTGTAAACACCTGCTCTTTTGCAGCCATTCCAGTAACAACCCCAGGATAGGTTGTTGATTGTTAGCTGACCGAGGTCACATGTGTCATTTGTGGAACTACATGTGGAAGGAGAGCACCTGAATCCCATGGGCCATGTTGGGAAAGGAGCAGTTCCCCAAAAAGAAGTAGGAGGGTTGTTACCTGAGGGAAGGGGAATGGATGGCATGGGGGTGAGATACCATTTCCTCCTGCTCCCTCTCGTCCACCTGTGCTCAGGCTGCCGCATTGTAACTTCCCTTTCAAGTCCCATTTTAACTGTTCCTGATTTTGTCAGGATAAAATGTACCCACACCCATTTGCCTTGGGCTCACACTTCTGAGTAGCATCCTGGATATGGCCCCAAGCATTGTCTTTTGCCTATGTATGTTTATTTGGTGATGTATTAAGTAGCAGGCATAGGAGAGAGGAAACTGGACCTCACACTTCACTTGCAAGAAAGGGGGAAGTAGAGGACTTGGAGGGACCAATGTGGAAGTGAGGGTGTTTACATTCTGTCCGCTTAGCCAAATACAGACGGTTTGAAGATTGACCCATTAGATAAAAGGTACAAGTTTATTTGAGTTTAATAAACATAACAGATGTAGCAATGTACCTATGATCTCGTATTTAAATTGGTAAATTTGAATAAAGGGATAGATAATTTTTTTTGTTTTCTGGCTTGGCAAATGCTTCTCTAAAATTTTCTAAATTAAATGATTTGAATATTTAATTGTTAAAGATTGTGTAGAGGCCTATAGTACATCAAACAATGAGTGTTAGAAAAATGATGACTTGAACTTGTATTTACCATCTTCTTCTCAAGGTTTTGTTTCCTTTAATGTTTTTATACCTTACTCATCGCACAGAGGATTTGAAATGTTTTCCAAGACTGAAGGCCTTTTCCACAAGATAAGATGTAAATAGTTGAGTTACACTTATATACAATTGGAGCATTTTTAAAAGCGTACTATGTAATGTTCTCCAAAAAAAGTTTTGACATCTCAAATAATGGAAAAATAACACATAATATTCAAATAACATGCCATTGCCAAGCCTTTCAATTGAATGCTTATTGTCCTTTTAATAAAAATGTGGATTGTAGGCACATCTGATATAAATGAACTAAAATTTCATTTGCCAGAACTTTATGTATTCCGTTATAAGATTTACCCAAAACACTATTGTTGGCTTAATAAATATTAAAAGAGCATTTGTGATATGCCTCCTGGCGTTTTCTGCTTTTCTTCTGTGAGCATTAACCACTCTTGTGAGTCTTTACCAAGCTGTTTGTGTTGTTTGTGCCTGGAGGTATAAATACAGACAGAAAGCCAGGAGGATTCAAATAAATTCCATACTATCAACTATTTACAGATGTGTTTAGTATTCATTCAATAAAACCTTTTAGTTTATTGAATATTAAACTTCGAGCGTTCTGTAAGTGCAAAGGGTTTGGTTTTTACTTTGCTGGGAATTTAGAAAACAATAATAAAAACATCTTCCTGAAGCAACATCCTCTCACAACGACTAGGAAGATAGAATGCAAGGACTTGTCTTTACATAGTCTTCCCCGATCTTACACTTTTTTGGCCAATCAAGAGTAAAAGGGGTGGAGACTTCCAAGGAAATTGATTTTGATTAGATAAAGAGAAGAACTCCTGAGAAGCAGTTAGACAGAACTATGCCTGGGGGAAGCTACCCTGTATGAATGTCCATTTATTTGGAATCTTAAGAGGAGATTCAGACCATCCTCTGGCTGGGGAGATAGCTGACCTTCCCAGCTTCCTTCTAACCTTGGCGAATGTCATTGTTCTTAAAATATTTTGACGTTGTATGCTGAGCAACTTAAAATATATTTCCTTTCCTTTCCTGATGACTTGGTCTGACTCAGGCTAGAAATCTTTTGTTGTTCTTAATTGAAGGATTGTAACAGACGAGAACCAACTTTCTGTTAAACTGATGACCAAATCTCTATTTGCCAAATATAGGGGACTATGAAACCTTGAAACTTGACATTGCCACAGACTTCCGGTACTTAATCAGTTAGAATAGTCAGCTTGAGCCTATAGTGTGAGCAAGACGTATGTCCTTGAAGCAAACTTAGGCCACAGTGAGTGGCCTTTAGGTGGAAGGAAGAGTCCTTCAAAGGGGACGGGCGGAGGTCTGCAAGCCACAAGAGAAGTACGGGGGAAGGTACTGTTGCAGCCTGTCAGGACTTCGGGAGATGCCCTTAGTTTCCCAACTACTCACTCCACTGCCCCCAGCTAACCCTTCTGAGACTGGGGGGTGGTCACAAAGTGCTGTCCTCAGCTACGTTCTGCAGGTCACAGTGCAAGGCTTTTCTTACAGGCTTACATGACCAGTGTGACAAGCCCCACTGAAACAAACGAGGACTCTAGTTAGAAACCATTTCTCTGCCCTTTTCCCCAAAGAGCGAGCACTTCCTTCTGTGTCTCCTTCCTTATTCTTGTGAAGTAAGCAGATGCCAGACAGGTAGCCAGAAGACCTGGATTTGTGTAAGCTGGCATTTCTGTGCCAGTAACCAACAGTGAACAGTGGCAAATCATTCCATCTCTTTTGCCTCAGTTTCCTTGTTTGTAAAATCTTCTGGTTTCCACAGCCAGACATTTGATGGTTCTATAATAGCTGCGCTTTTCTCTTTTTTTTCTCTCTTCTTTTTCTTTTCTTTTTTCTTTTTTCTCTTTTTCTCTTTTTCTTTCTTTCTTTTTTTTTTTTTTTTTGTGGGTACCAGGGCTCGACCTCAGGACCTTGTGCGCCAGCAGGCGCCCGTGCCAATGAGTGATATCACTGGTCCCTTTTTCGTATGTGGGTTCTGGGAGTCGAACTCGGGCCCTCGCGCTTGCCAGGCAGGCGCTTACACCACTGAGCCATCTCACCGGCCCCTCTTTCTCTTTCTTTTGCCCTTCCTTCCTTCCTTCCTTCCTTCCTTCCTTTTTAAAATTTTCCTCCTTTTTATCTTCTGTAAAGTTTTAAAATTCCAGTTTAGAGTTTAACATTGTGTTCTTCTACTCTCCTTTCTTCTCCTTTGCCAGCCAAGTAAATTGGTTACAGGTGTCATTTAGAATGCAGTAATCTTTCATGCCCAACCATTTCTCCTCTCAGAGATGCCATTTCACTCATAGTTTGGATTTCCTCCTCCCAGATAGGAGGGTGGAGGTTGCTTTTGATACGGGAAATAGAAGATGGAGTAGGAGGTAAAGTTCTTTGGAGTAGGAAGTAAATTTCTCTCTAGAGGGGAAAAATGTCAATCTGTTAGAGCAGGAGACAACCGGGATGTGAAAGCCAGCTGTGCATGTCCCATAAATGAAAACGTCCAGCTGAGGTGTTTTTTGTTTGTTTGTTTGTTTGTTTGTTTTTGGTACCGGGAATCAAACTCAGGACCTTGCACTTGCCAGGCAGGTGCTGTGCGGCTGAGCTGTATCCCCGGTCCCCTTTTTTTTCATTTTGGCTGTATCACCCACTGGATATTTGTTATTATTCTCCTGGAATCTAATAGTTGTCTTAAAAGTGGACAAGTGAATACTGTACATTCCAAAAATGATCATGAGGCTGTATTTATTTTATTCTGAGGGTCTCAAGGAGTTGATGAATCTACTCTTCTAAAGGCTAATATTTCACCCAACATGATTTTTCAGAATGTTTAAATTTGAAAAGCTCCCAAATGTCTATGAAATTGATGGCAAGAGTTACTGGGGGTGGGGGTTCATTGACTGTGATGGCGACACACCCACCAGCCCATGGTCCACCGGCCCGGAACTTCTGCCCTGGAGGAGTAGGGATCCTTGCCCAATGGCCTGACTTCATGGGGCCAATTAGAATCATAGGGGAAGGTATGAGTTGCTAATAATGCAGTTGTTAAAAATGCTCATTCTTGGGGGTCTCACTCACAACCCCGCACACTGAATTTATTGAATCACCACTTTAGGTTGGGAATCTGAAACACTTGATACGATTTGCTGTAGATCTCACCTTTATGCTAACATTTTTGACATTTTGATTCTAAGTCTAAGGTCCTCTACAAAATACAAAATTCAACCCTGAGCTAAGGACAGAAACATACCTGTCATTATCTGGACATTATTCCTTAAAAAATGGATTATTTAGTTGTGCAATAGGATTTAACTATCATTTTACCCGGCAGTTGATTTCTCTCTCACACTGTATATATAATATTGAACAACTTTGTTGAGACAGTTTATCTACCACAAAAATTCACTCTTTGAAAGTGTAAAGTTCAGTGTAAGGTTTTGGTGTATTCAGAGTTGTCCAACAGTCACCACAATCAAATTTTAGAAAATTTTTATCAACTATCCCTGTCACTTCTCATTCCACTTCTTACCAGGTTTAGGCAATCACTAGTCTACCCTCTGTCTTTATAGATTTCTTTATTCTGGACATTTCATGTACGTGAACTCATATAACATATAGCCTTTTGTGATTGATTTCTTTCACTTAGTATGTTTTCAAGGCTCATCCCTCTTGTAGTATGTATCAGTACTTCATCGCTCTTTACTGCTGAACGGTACTTCAGTACATGAATACACCACCCTTTAAAAATCCATTTGTTAGTGGGTAAGCATTCGGGTTTTTTTAAACTTCCTGGCTAGTATGAACAATGCTTCTATAGGCATTCATTTACAGGTTTTTGTAGGGACATGTATTCTTACATTTTCATTTCTCTTGGGTTTACTCCTTCAGGTGCAATTTCTAGGTCGACTGGTAGTTGTATGTTTAATGTTCTGAGAACTGCTATGCTTTATTCCGGAGTGCCAGCACCATTTTACATTCTCACCAGCAGTGCACACGGGTTCCAATTTCTTCACATCCGCACCATTTGTTATTGTCTGTCCTTTTGATTATGGCCATTCTAGTGGGTGTGAAGTGATTATCTCATTGTGGTTTTGATTCTCATTTGCCTACTGACTGAGCAAGACATCTTTTGTGTTCCTCTTAGCCATTTGTATTTCTTCTTTTGAAGAAATGCCTATTCAAATCCGCTGTCCATTTTTAAATTGCATTGTATGAATACTGAGATTTAAGAGTGCTTTCTATATTCTGAATACAAGTCCCTTATCAGATGCACAGCTTACAAATATTTTCTTTCATTTTATGGATTATCTTTTCATTTTCTTGATAGTGTCCTTTGGAGCATAAAAGTTTTTAATGTTTATGAAGTTCAGTTTATTTTTTTTTCTTGTGCTTTTGGTGTCATATGTAAGAAACACTCACTTAACTGAACATTGCAAAGGTTTATTACATTATTTGAAGATTTTTATGGTTTTAGTTCTTATATTTAGGTCTATAATCCACTCCGAATTAAGTTTTTTTTTTTTTTTTTTTTTTTGTGGGTACCGGGGGGACGACCTCAGGACCTCACGTGCCAACAGGCACCCGTGCCGCTGAGCGATATCACCGGCCCCTTTTTCGTATGTGGGTTCCGGGAGTCGAACTCGGGCCTTCGCGCTTGCAAGGCAGGCGCTTAAGCCGCTGAGCCGTCTCACCGGCCCCCGAATTAAGTTTTGCATATGTTGCAGGGTAGGAGTGCGACTTCATTTCTTTTTCCCCGTGTGAAATCTACTTGTCCTGGTAACTTCTGTTCAATACTATTCTTTCCTCCAATCAATATCATAAACCTAAGGTTTATATCTGGACTCCCAGTTCTATTCTGTTTATCTGAATGATCTATGTACAGTGCTATATATACATGTGCGTGTGTCTTAAAAACGAATGAGTTGTGCTCAATTATTTCGCTTTTGGCCCTGTTTTAGGTAGGTAGGCAGAGGGAGGGGGTAAGTGAAAAGGCAGGAACATAAGGCATTAACATCAGGAGACTTGGCCCTGCAGCCTGGCGTGCCTCAGTGGAGCCACTTGTCAGGGACACAAAGAGTGAGTAGCAGTGGGTGGTTTGCTGTTAGTTCTTATTCTTTTTCTCTTCCTGACACGGAAGGCATTGTGGGATCTCTGGTTAAACGAGTGAGTCCTGAATATCCTCCACTCACAGCAGCTGATTCACTAAGTGATTTAGTTGCACGGTATAAATAAAGCCTCATTGTGTGATATTTCTAATGTTTCTTAGTTATTTTAATATTTAATGCTAAATTCCTTGGCACTGGAAGCAAGCCAACCTGAAACTTTGCTGTGACACTGTGCCTCTGCCTGTGGACGTAGTTGGAGACTGATTGTCTTACTTGGAGAGCCACTAACTACGGACAGATCCTGAAAGTTCTTGCAAAAATGTCTGCATGTTTTTCTTAGGTCCGTGGGAATTTGGAAATACAGTATCGGCTTTTAATTGTTCACAGCTGCTGCATATTTTAGTAGTAATATGGTTCACCTCCTAAGCTGTTGGTTTTAATCCGCTAATGTTTTTGATCTGCAGTCTGGCAAAGTCTTCAAGTGGAAGGAAACATTTGGGGAAGGTCCATCCTGCTTTTCAGTCAGGAAGTATATGGCCTGTCTTGTCCAGCTGATTTGTTGCAATGATTTTGATGGTTTGCGTTTAATGTTTCCCACTTAAGAACCCCAAACCAGCCCACACTCAACATAACCCATCCAAGCATCCTCTCTACAGAGCCCAGAGTGGAAGCAACAAGGTACCATGGCTGTGTGTCCAGCCTGTTTGGCGTGTCTGGGAATCCGCAGCCCCTGGTTTGGTGGCCACAGCGGCAGAGTTGTCTGGAGGGAGAGTGAATTTGCTCTCACCCTGCTGTGGGTGGATGGGGGGGAACCAGCATGACACCCACTACTTCTTGGGGGTAAAAAGCACTTTCCAATTCCCAGAGGGAATTGAAAACCATATAAGATTTACAAAGTTACTTATCCCCTTCTGTATCTTTTCCAAAGTCCTCAAATTCCAAAGAATTAGTGTAATTCATTGGTGTTTACTTCATAGGGCTTCTTAATGCTCTAATAAATTTTTTCAAAATGTTTTAAAATTACAAATATTTATTTGTGACTAAGCACAGAAAAGAATGTGTTCTTGAAGAGAGATTTGGATGGAGATTGTATTCTGACAAACTTAAAACCAAAACAGCAACAAAATAGATGTTGCATGAGAACATGTATCAAGTTATTAAAAGATATATCTTGGATGACTTAAGGGGAGAAATCCTGAATTGATGCCTAGGAAGTGAAAAACGTTTATAAATCTCAATGAACTTTACATTTTTTTAGAAGTAGTAGTAGGAAATTAATTATATGAACAAGTCATAGCCTCACATAACTTACACTGACCATGAATTTGACTGCTTTAGTAAGTAATTGTTACCTGAAACTAAGCAGTTCCTGGCGCAACAATTTTTTTTGCTAGCTATAGTTGGTAGAATCAAGCCAAGAAAACTTTGTAACGACAACTTTGTTTTTTACTTTTAAAAGTACACATCGTAAAATGCTCTCTTTAATCTGCACATAGAAGCCATTTTACTAAAGTTAAGCTGCTAGTCACATTAGATTTCTAAGAAAACAAAGCATAATCATTTTCATTTTAGAGGGTCACCGAGTTGAAGTAGAGAGGTGCTGTGACTACTGAGAGGTCATATCAGATTGAGAGTACACCTTAGTGTGAGATCTATAAATTTGGCAGTTTCTAAGTTGGTGATTCTTGCTGTTGTATTGAGCCTTTACTGTTTTATGAAATACCGTCTGTCCATATGTGGACACAAGAGCAGTCCAGCTCCATTAATAGTCTTACACCCTTGCCCCTTAAAGCGCCCTTTCCCACCCCATGTCCTTTATATATGGTGTTCAGCATGTGGACACTCCATGTGCTTCTGTTTGAAGTACTTGTATCTGAAGAGCCAGCTTGAAAAAGCAAAACGGAAAAATGCATTGGCATTTTGAGAGTTGAATCCACAGAAGATGTTGTTTGCAGTGTGCTGAAAACATAAGGTCCCAACAGCCGGAACAGGCCTGGTGCCAGGCAGTTTCACTTGCAGAGAATGAGGAGGGCTGAGCAGTCCTCTAAGGATTAGCCCAACTCAGCAGCTGCTGTCTGAGTTTGATTATGCACATCCTGCTATTGGGGACCTGCACTAACCCTCGGCCCCTGGGAGACTTTAGGGCTGCCTTTTAAACAAAAGACTCTTTCCCCAACATCCAAGGGCAAAAGCCAAAACAATATGGAGTTAAAAGAAGGAGGAGCCCTAGAAAACTGGATTCAGAGGACAGTGTAGGAAGCACGCTGATGCAGGATTTTGGAAGTGCAGGTGCCTTTTCAGACCCTCCGATGTTTTACAGATGAAGCAGTGGCCCAGAGAAGTTAAGTGACTTGCCCCAAGAGAATCAGTCAGAGCTGAGATCGAGGTCTCCTCACTCCCATGAGACCTGATGGGCCACGTCCCTGGTGTGCCACGTCTGGTACCATAGCCCTGACGACGGGACCCTCACTCATGTCACAATGGATAATCAGCTGTGCAGTTTTGAAAATGGAGGCTGAGCGAAGAAACTTTCAAAAGAAGCATTTTGGAATTATGTGTTAGTTGTTTTACAGATGTCTGGGTTTTTCTTTTAGGCAGCCTCTTATCAGTGTATAAATCCTGGTATGCGGTCAGTCAGTGGACCATTCCAGTGAAGTCTGTGTCTGACTCTTAAAGGCGGAGTGGGCATCCTGGGAAGCTGTGGGGTGGAAAGCTTGAGTCCAGGAAGCGTGCTCTGAGAACTGGGAATGGCGGTCAATGATGCGAAGGCTTTTGTTTCCCTGTGTCATTATGAGGAGCAGGGCTGCAGCCTGGAGAATGTATGGCTTCCAGTTTGAAGAAGGCAGGTGGGTTCGCTCGATCATCAATCATCGGTGCTGGGGAAAGCACGTGGGGTTTCAGAGCCTGATGCTGCCCAGGTAACGAAAGGCTTTGTCGAAGAACACGGCGATCTCAAGTTCTTTGAGAGTAGTATGTTGCTGTTTATTTCACAGCTGTGTTGAGTATTGAGAATTTTTCCTGCTTTGTGGTTGTAACAAGATCCCCAGCTTTCTTCCTTTTAAAGGTTGGGGAGCTAATTTCTTGTAGGAAATAACCCATTAAATTCAGGGATGTCACTAAACATATGTGCTTTCTCTTTTTGCCCAATTAAGTGATTGAGCCATTAGGGTGTTGTTCGATATGTAGATTTAAAGAGTCCAACTAAGCAAGACAGGAAAAAATCAGGACAGTCTTATTCACTAAAATTTCAAGTGGTTTTACAATCTATTTTTACACTGTTTAATAGTGGGATCTCAAATTGCCTTATTCTTAAAGGCTGAGTGTAGGCTGAATGTGTATCTTTTCCTGTGGTTTTACCATCCTTTCTGCAAAACTCAAAAGAAAATGCTTCCTTTGGGATGCTCTATCGAGACACAGAGGAATATCTTTCCGCGTACTGTTCTGAGATATTAGTGATTTCTGTGGCTGTAAATGAAGAGGAAAGTGGGAGACTTGGAGCACATGGTAGGGAAAGTAGAGACTTTTCCCAGTTAGGGAAAGTAGGGCCTTGGCTTGGGAAGTGTTTTTGTTGAGTAGCCTCATCAGAATGTACCGGTGTCTGCTGAGTGAACAGTGAGCTTGTGAAAGTACCTGTTGCCTGAAAGCAATTGTTTTTAATTGATTGCCTGTTTTTCTCCCTCTGGCTAGTGAAAAGTTAGGGCAGAAGAGAAAGCTTTGTATCATTTAAGGTGTTCTCTAAAGACTGTTTGGGGTACTTTGGAAAGATTCAGTATGTCCTTAACCCTTTCTCCTTTGCTTTCTTAATTGGTAGCAGTGTCTCTTCACCCCTTCGAGAAGTGCTTTTTTTTGGTACCAGGAATCGAACTCAGGACCTCACACTTGCCAGGCAGGCGCTGTGCAAGAAGCGCTTTCTTAATGCTATTATGCTCTTAATAACATCCGAGCAGCCAACTAAAGTGATCTTCTCTGTCGGAAATTATTGTAGTTCATATGATGGATTATACAGCTTTAGGGTATGTCATTGTTTGGATTTACTAAGGTAAAGGAAATGGTTTGAGGATCTGGGGTCTGTACTTGCAATAGTTATTAAGCCATCTAATTGAATTTTTAGAGCGCAAAATGAGCAGCTTCAGGATGGTAAGTTATGTGGTCTTGAACAAAAACTGCTTTCAAATTGTCCCCTAGGCCAGAAGTCACATTCTTCAGGTGGTGGTTTTATCTAGAAGGGTATTTTTCTGTTTCTGGATTAGCTTTACACAAATGAAGCGTGTTTCTCGCCTGTTGTTTCTGTCTGGGGCTAGGATTTTTCCTATTCGCTGCTTGTCAGTTGGTGAGGGTTTGGATACGTGTCTGTCTTTCCTTTTATTTATTTATTTATTTATTTATTTATTTATTTGTGGGTACTGGGGGTCGACCTCAGGACCTCGCATGCCAGCAGGTGCCCGTGCCGCTGAGAGATATCACCGGCCCTTTTTTCATATGTGGGTACTGGGAGTCGAACTCAGGACCTTGCGCTTGCCAGGCAGGCACTTATGCCGCTGAGCCATCTCACTGGCCTGTCTTTCCTTTCAGAGCCAGCAATTCTGTGTGATTCCTCAGGTAAGATTCCCCCAAGCAGTTATCAATTCTATGGCTCCCTTGTGAATGGCTCGTACCACAGTGATAAATCACAGAACTGGAAATCTTGTTTAAAAAAATCTTTTTCTGGGCCGGTGAGATGGCTCAGCGGCATACGCGCCTGCCTTGCAAGCGCGACGGCCCGAGTTCGACTCCCGGATCCCACATACGAAAAAGGGGCCGGTGATATCGCTCAGCGGCACGGGTGCCTGCTCGCGCGCGAGGTCCTGAGGTCGACCCCCCGGTACCCACAAAAAAAAAAAAAAAATCTTTTTCCTTTTCCAAAAATGCACACAATGGATCGCTGAGCCACTAAAATTTCACACTGCCTGGCACTGTCATTCTTTGAATCACTTTTTAGATGATTTGTTTAAGCTAAATTACATTACTATGAAGTTGAGACTTATGAAGTATAGAAATAGTTCGGGAATAATACCAGGGCCCTTTAGATTTCTTTGAAAAGGAGAGATGAATGTATGGTGACTGTACATACACACCGCATAGGTGAAGTGTTACGCATTAATTGTGGCTGGGCTGAGCTTGCCCCTGATAGGCTGGGCTCTTCCAGGGAAATCCATGGTGCTGTTGGACAGGAGCTTTGGTTTTCAGCATTCCAGGGAAGATTTACATCCTGTAAGCCGGATAAAAATACGTGGAAGGTGATTAGTTTAATTGGCTCTCTGTTATAATTATTCAGTAGGAGGTGACTGTAGGATTGCTATTATAGCCCCAAATGCCTGGTGGGAAGAGGAGGAGAGACTCATTGAAAACAACAGCAACATGATAAAATTTGGTTTAAGTATGTAGCAGATTAACCCTGGCACTTCAAGGACAGAGAAGTTCTTAACAATTTGATAAAAGAATCCATCCAAAGAAGTGGGCTTATTTTTTCTTTGAATCGATTTGTGAGATATTCTGCTAATGATTCCTTTTCCTTTAAAATACTAAACAGTGGAACAGGGTTTAGGGAGAGGTAAACTCCCTCGGCGTTTGTAATTTGAACAGGGTCTCTTCCAAAGTTGTCACTACACCCAGGGTGGCCGAAAATGGTGGGTTTGTTATGGCTTCTTTCCAAAAAAAAAGAAACCTCGTCCTGGTTACACTGAAATGGAGTATTTTTCTTTCACATCAAAGAGCAAGGAATGTCCACAGACAGTGAGCTAAGAAAGAAGCAGGGAGCGGGCATTTCAGCCCTTGCTTTGGCGAGCTATGTGTGGAATGTCACAGTTCATGGGCCAGGGACCCCAAAGTGAATCCAGGTGCCTGCGTGGTGCTAAGGTTTCCTGTGGTGAAATGACTGCAGGCAGAAACTGTAGCCAGATGAACCAAAAATAAAATTGATGGCTTTATTGGACATTCTTCTCATGAGATTTAACTTTCTAGTGTGCACATATATCACTCCAGGGATGTCATTCTAAACGGCTGCCCTTTTGTTTGGGGGAGCTGCTGCATGCTGTCCCTGCAGCTTTCAGTTCAGCTCTGCTCTGATTCCCACCCACATCTGTTGAGCATCTGATACGTGTATAGGTCCCCCACCCCCACCCCCAAGCACACTGACAACTGGCTAAAAAAGATTTAATGAAAACCAGTCAGAACTAATTTCAGTTAAGAGATTCCAGTTTAGCAGACCAGCTCTTTTGGTTTTGGATGTAGAAGTTACAGCTTCCTAAGAGGCCTTGTTGAAGGCAGCATGAGGAAATCTCCTTGGGCAGGGCCTTGGGTTTCTTTGTCTTACGCCCCCTCTACTCCTGCTCTGGGTTAATGATTGCAGGGTGGCAGGGAATAATGAGCCAGAATTGCAAAGCTTGTTATCAATAAGCTGGAGTAATATTTAAAAACTGTTCCTTCCTCCCTCTCTCCCATTTCCACTGGGACCTAGAGCTCTGCTGTGGCTGCACCTAATCAATCCCACAGGCTTCGTTGGGCTGTTTAATGGGACCTAATGTTATGTCATTTGTGCATATGAGTGAATGATTCTTATTTTTGTGTGGATTCTTGTTCGCTCTTGTGAAGATGAGAGTGAAATTTAAGGACTTCCCTATCACAGAATTTGAGTAAGGCAAGACTTTTGGTCCTTGTTTAGCAGGTAACCTAGATTTCCATATGAGCTTTGAGGCACAAAGTAGTGAAGCTTCAGGTCAGCGTGTGATGCCACTGTCTTGATCCTGGGCATCCTGGAGAAGTGTCTGCCCCTCACCTTGGAAACACCTCCTGGAAGTTACCATGTCTCTTCCATCCTTCCTCCGATAGCCCGCCTCTCTTCTGTGTTCAGTGCCTTGTATCCTCTCGTGCTGGAGTTGAATGCGGAGGTCCCTGGACGGGCTGCTGTGGGAGTGAGGTGGGACCCCATCTGGCCTTCATCCATCCTGCTTTGGCAGCAGAAAAGTCCTCGGTCTTCTTTCACATCTTCACAAGAGTGAACAAGAATCCACACAGAAACAGTAATCACCCATTGAGATGTGCAAGTGACACATAAGGTCTCATGAAAGAGCCCAGCGAAGCCTGCCATAGGGACTAGGTTCTTGCCTCGTGGGCCAGGAGTCAGGCCCAGTTTCTTCAGTCTTTGCTTTCTCCTATAAAACTGTCTGGTGCCAAAACCTTCTGCGAACTGGGCACCCTCTAGGCAGGTTGATGGAATTGAGACGCGAGAAAACTAGTGCTCGAAGGGCTTTAGGGCTTGTCTAAGCCCATACATACCTGACTGGCACACTGGATTCCCAACTGTACTCCGTTGTTGTTGTTGTTGTTTGTTTTTTGTTTTTTGAGACAGGGTCTTGCTGTGTTATGTAGTTCAGGCTGGTCTTGAACTCCTCATGTAGCCCAGGCTGGCCTCAAACTCATGACAATCCTCTGGCCTCAGCCTCTGGAGTGCTGGGATTGCAGGTGGGCGCCACCACACCTGGCTCCAGCTCTTGTTTCTGTGGACTTTCTCTGGCTTTGTCAGGTTTTTTTTCCTCCTGGAAAAAAAGCATTGTTTGGGCATGTAGAATGTAAAATAAGAAGCAAGAGCACTAGCTCATGTAGTCAGAGGGTATGATGTCAGAAAGAAAGCAAGAAACTGAGTGCCTCCAGAACAAAGCGTCTGAGCTGACCTTGCCCACGATGTAAGAGCTGCTCCACTGCAACTCTGTGGGTTCGACATCCTTGACTTCATTTCACAGGTGAGGATGAGGACAGTAAGTCCCAGGGAGGTCGAAGGGAGGCTTAGCAAAAGTGAGCATCTGGTCTGAAGGATCAAATGAAGTAGGTACTCATGGCTTTTTGGCATGACTGCCAGGCAGTGGCAGGCACGTTTCTGCCTTGCAGTTCTTCCCCGATGTTTTGCTTCCGTAGGCCCCTCAGAGTGGACTTTGTACTATTTTTGTTAAGAATTGACAGAGGCTAAAATTCTGTAAATATGTACTGATTTGTGACTTTGTCTTCCAAACTTCTTAAGTTTTGTAGACAATGAAGCATCAAAAGTCATTTGGTGGCCGGTGAGATGGCTCAGCGGCTTAAGCGCCTGCCGGGCAAGCGTGAGGGCCCGAGTTCGACTCCCGGATCCCACATACGAAAAAGGGGCCGGTGATATCGCTCAGTGGCATGGGCGCCTGCTGGGGCGCGAGGTCCTGAGGTCGACCCCCCGGTACCCACAAAAAAAAAAAAAATAGTCATTTGGTTACTGCTAGGTATGTGTGAGGAATTGGTTCGAGGATCCCTGTGGACACCCAAATCCACGACACTCTGGCCCCTTAAGTAAAATGGAATAGGATTTGCATATAAACTATGTGTATCCTCTTATATACTTTAAATCATCTCTAGATTACTTAGAGTACCTAGGACTATGCACATGCTATGTAAAGAGTTATACTGTGTTGTTTAAGGAATGATAACAAAAAAGTATGTGCATGTTCAATTAGAATGCTGTTTTTTGGAATATTTTCAATTTAGTGGAGGGCCGATTGTATATGTAGGGCAAAGAAACAAATTAGAAGTATACATACTTGATATACAGAACTGTGAAGCAGTTACACTCAGTTACTACAGAACAGTATTTTTTATTGTGCACCACATTAGCAACAAATGACAGGACTAAATATTTTAGAGTTAGAGGCATTTCTTCTTTTCCTTCCTTGAAGTTTAAAAAAGTAGACCAGATGTCTCTGGGCTGTAGTCAGCAAGATGGGAGAGAAAAGGCCTTTCTAGATCCCAGGCATGCCAGTGTAGAGCGTGCACAGAGGCCTGGGTTTCCTCTGTCGAGGGGGAAGAAATTAAGCAGTGAGTGAAAAGTGGAGAAAAGCTTTTCCTTTTTCATTGTGACAGTTTTTAAGGGACCTCATACATACTCGATTTACCTAAGCACTGAAGGGTCAAGGTAGGGAATCAAAAATGGGGTTCTGCATTGTGCACCTGTGTAGCTGTGGCCAGGGCTCCTGATTTTGCTGTGTTCACGATTGTCAGACAAGGACAGTGGTGCTGCTCTCGTGCGTGGAGGCTCAGCCTGCTGGAGGTACAGGGCCTGGCCTTTGGCCAGGAGGGCAGAGGCAAGTGCCCTCTGGGGAGGTGGTGTTCCATAGTCTTTTCCTCATGTCTGAGTGGCTCCTGATTTCAATTCTTGGTTCCATGTTTTTGGATGTCACTCACATTCTTTGTTCTCTGTCTCCTGATTTGGGGGGAGGGGGGCACTGACCTATTCGTGGTTTATTTCAGCGGTTACTAAAGTGCCTGGCCCATCCAAGGTGCTCAGGAGATACTGGTTGAGTGAATGCACCCTACAGGGGGAAAAGGACAGGCGCTATTAGCTGAGACGTGGTGGGCAGAGGGACCTTACTCAGAGACAGGTTTGTGAGCTTCCTTATTTTTTCCTCTAGGGTGTGTAGCAATAGAGAGAGGCAGGCAATACAGGGTTGTAAAGGTGGAAATTCTGCTCTAATCGCTGTGTTCCATTGCCTGGGGCCTCGTTAGGACCCTTGTAGAACAGATCCTGCAGGAGCCTCCTGAGGGCTCTCCCTGCCTGGTGGAGCCTGAATTCTGAGGTAGCACAGTTTCCCTGTGGGGATGCGATGGCTTGGCTCATGGCCCGGGGCCCCAGACACAGGTAGACAGAGCCCAGGTGGAGGGAAGACACTAACACAGATCACACTCAGCACAAAACATACATTCTGCAAGCTATTTCAAATTCAGGAGGTGAAAGGTAGGTGGGGGAGGAGATAATTTCAAATATAATGAACCATGCATCCTTCCCACTCAGTGATCAGTAGCTTGTTAAAAAAATGAATGGAAGAAAATGCACCAAAATGTGGTCCATAATTATGTCTGGTGATTGGCTTTATGGGTTATTTTATTTTCTTATTTATAATACTCTATCTTTATAGTATTCTGTGTTAAGATTGCATTAAATTTAAAATAAAAATTATTTAAAAACAAATACATCTCACTTGTATCTATTTTCTTTTCCATAGTATGGATGGGACCCAGGGGTGCTCTTTCTCCAGCCCTTTTTAGTTTTTATTCTGAGACAGGGTCTCACTAAATTTCCCAGGCTAAGCTTGAACTTTTGATTGTCCTGCCTCAGCTTCCCTGTGCTGGAATTACAGGCAGAACCATCCTTACATTCTAAAAGTCCATGAGTTCAAGTGACCCTTGTGGTTGTGAGGGTTTAGAATCTAACAGAAATAAAACACCAGATGCAAATCCATTTCTCATTATTAAATACTCTGGGGTATTTCCTCTGCTTGGATTCTTTGCTCAGTGCTTATTTTCAAGGCTAGTTTAAGGTGTGAGAAATAACCAGGAGGTTTCCCAGTAGAGCAAGGTAGAAGCCTTCTCCTGACTTGGGCCAGCATATCTGAGAAGTTGTCCTCCTCCTTAAATGCTTCTTTCCTTCCCTTTTCCCTTGCTTCTGATCCCTGGAATTGCTGAATTACTCTTCTCTTTGTTCTCTTCAGTCCCCTGTGTGTATATAGTTAGATGTCCCTTGTGCCCGCTTAGCCGATGATGGAGATTCTATTCTTACCTTGTCCCTTACATGCTGGCCTGTCTACTTTTTAGTCATTACAGTTTTCCCTGTCCTAATTCCCTCTGCCCTGCTTATTTACATCTTTCTGGTAAGAGATGTTTAGAACTTTCCAACCTATTAGTTTAAACTAGATAAACTAGATTTGTTTACCAAAAAAGGGACTTCTTTTCTGCCCTTGTTGGTTTTGAGAGGAACATTATATACGTTAAAGTCGTTCACACACTATTTTCTCTGACTTCTGAAGTGTTACTTTTCATTGACTCCTAACATTTTAATTCTGTGAAGAGTGATTATTCGTTTAAACGGTGAATGTAGAGGACATGTGAGGGAATAAAGTGCTTTTATACTTATTCAACACAATTTTAGAATGATTAATAGCTAGATTTCCAGATATAATAGTAATATGATATGCTTCAGCATGCTACAATATTTTAGTATTAAAACTGCTGAATATAGTTTACTTTCTTTCATGTACATCTCTTTCGGATCTTATAGTATGCCTTGACATTCTGGGCATAGGTAATAAGTAAGAAATTTACAGTTGGCAGAAAATGAGTAAACATTGGAAATGTATGTTTAATTTTTAACATTGATTTCTTATAGGACGCCATTGCAGTTTTAGCTATTGTAACAAATTTTTGAGTTCTCACTACTTACAAAGCTCGGTGTTCTGCATTGCCGATGATAGAACCTCGTGGTATTCAGCTGTGGGTGTTGTCTCAGGAAGAACTGCAATCAGAAAGTAACAAAAAGTCAGAGCTAGGAGGGACTTCAAGGTCACTTACTCCATTGCCTCCCACCCGTTTTCGCATCATGGCACACATTGAAAGGGGCTGCTCAGTGCACCGCGGGGAGCAAATGGCTGCTCTTAGCTGGATGTGAGAGATCTGGGGCCTCCATCTCAGACTCTGTCCAGCTGCCCCAAGGCCTGAGAGGCATTGGAATCTCCACGCAGCTGGGCCAGGGGCATTCCAGTTGGGAGACGGAGATGTAATTTGGTTACAAATGAAAGACATCTGTATTTATGCATCCGGCCCCAGAGAGGTAAAGTAGCTTGTTCAAGGTCACGCAGTGAATTAGTGATGTTATGATTCGTAGAATTTGACCTTTTCAGAAAGTGTAGCCTAACTAACTTCTCTTTTACGTAAGATGTCTCATTATGTTATTCTTTCAAGACATTAAGGATCATAAAACCCTTTTAACAGGGTACGTTTTCCCAAAAGGTTTATCTTTACCAATATTATATGGAGAAGTATAGTAAGTTACAGGTATATTTCTTTTGGATAACCCAGAGATTAAAAAGTTGTTTTAAAGAGAGAAAAAAAGTTAAAAATAAAGGTTATAAAACCAAAAATAGTTCATTATGTGTAAAAACAGCCAAACCACTTAAAATACTGTATTCACACAAACCAAGAATGTACTCAATGTACAAAACCCATATGTGGGCAGTTGCTTCATTTTTTAAAATTCAAGAAATACAAAAGTAAGATTGGAGAAGATTGATTTTAACTATAATAGATTATACCACCCTCATCCCTAGATTGATTAGCCATCAACTATGTAAAATTATTCATAAATACTAGGAAACTGACTAGCTGGTGTGGTTTTAAAATTCAGTTCTGGTAACCTTTAAATTCTCCTCTAGCTCCATGAGATGATTCAAGGATCCTAGTGTAATTGCGGCTTGGTTCAGTGCTGTACATACTCGTGTGTGCCCGCCGACATGCACACGGTAACGTGGCATCTCATCTTAGGCACTCGGTTGAAACCCAAACTCTGTGTGCCAATTCTGGGCAATTCAGAGTGTGTTAGGGTTGTGACATCAGATTGCCTTGTTTTACAGTTAGCTTAAGATGCCAGATCTAGACTAGCGTTACCTGCCATTGGCAGCAGTGTGTCCTTGGAGTTCCTTAATCTCTCTCTGCCTCTGTTTTTCTCATCTGGAAAGTGAGGGATAGCAGTACCTACCTGTTAGGAGTGTAGGAGTGATGTATGTATTAAATAAATAAACTTAAAACAATAAATACAATAAATATGGGCTGTTATCGTCATCACTGTTTCAACAGCCCCTATGGATTGTCATTAGTAGAGGGCAGTAAGGGGTTCTTGGATATGACCAAGACCTATTCTACTTTGCCAAATCTTGGGTTTGTACCTCTTCTTCTTCCTCCTCCTCTTCTCCTTTTTCCTCTTCCTCTTCTCTTTCTTCCTTCTCCTTCTTCCTTTTTCTTCTTCTTCCTCTTCCTTTTTCTTTTTGCAGTCCTGGTATTGAATTTAGAGGCTCTACCTCAGAGCGTCCTTTATATTTTTTCTTTTGAGACAAGAGTCTCACTAAGTTGTGCAGGCTGGCCACAAACTTGGGATTCTCTTACCTCAGCCTCTTACATAGCTGGGATCCCAGGCATGCGTGACCAGACTCACGCCCAGCAGACTTACACCTTTTGTAAAACAGTAGTCACCTGAGTTCTTGGGGGGCCACGATGGATTACTACATGTCCCTGCATCTCTGCCTATGGAGGGATTTTTTTTTTTTTTTTTTTTTTTTGGTTGGAGAGGGGCAAAAAAAGGGAAATCTACCTCCAGGAACATAATAAAATGTTATTTTTGTCTTAGTTAACATTACATTCCAGTCATTCTTTGAAGAAATGTTGGGTAGCAGAAAGGAGGGATAGAGATCTCAACTTTTGGCTTTCCTGAAATCTCATGTAAAGGAAACCCAGGGGGCCAGTGAGATGGCTCAGCGGCTTAAGCACCTGCCCTGCAAGCGTGAGGGCCCAAGTTCGACTCCCGGAACCCACATACGAAAAAGGGGCCGGTGATATCGCTCAGCGGCATGGGCGCCTCCTGGTGCGCGAGGTCCTGAGGTTGACCCCCCGGTACCCACAAAAAAAAAAAAAAAAAAGGAAACCCAGACAGCATGGTGCTTTTTCAGTGTGTGCCCCCCCTTCCTCTCCCTTCCCCCAGTATGAGAGAGAGGTCAGGAGCCTGAACTGAGAAAGGCTGGCTTTGGTTCATGTGCACGATTATTGGCCTGGCGTGCCTTGGCTGTGCCTTGGCTGTGACTTTACCCTCTCTGACAGTCTTAGGTCGGAAGCATCTCCTCGAGGTGTCACGAGTTGCCAAGGATGTGGTGTAAGACTTGCAAGCTTGAGCCTGATCCGTAGTAATCTGTGTGCCATAAATGTGCCTCCCTTTGCTGAGTGCATCTTAAGCACTGCTCCAAGCGGTCTCTTACAGTGACCCAATGAGGGGGCTTCACACCAGCGGCCTTTTCACTTTAGATTAATGCTTCCTGGGCTCCTCCACCTCCACCCTCCTCCCTCAGTCTCATTCTGAGTTATTTCGGCTCCTTTAGTTTTGTCACCCAGTTCTTGCTTCGCCCTGGCCCCACCATACCCAAAGCCTCACTGTGCTCCGTGTCCTCTCTCTCGTGGTGTAACCCTTTCTCCTACCACAAACAGGATTGCCAGATAAAGGGTAGGAGGCCAATTACGGTGGCGTCTCCAATCAACACTAAACAACTTTTTCCAATGTAAGTGTATCCTATGCACTATTTGGGACATATTTAAACTAAACATTGTTGTTGGCTGAAGTTCAAATTTAACTAGGTATCCTATATTTTATAAGTTTGGCAACCCTACAAATAAATATCCATCCTAGTTACACGATTAAAACTTTTCTTCCCATAGCAGCAGATTTTGGCCTTCGGAATACCAAAAGGAATGAAAGAGTCTTCCCAGGTACTTGCTAAGGCCCTGTTTTGACTAACTGGAAAAGAAAATGCCTGCAGGTTAATAGCAGATTCTGACAACCGAAAGGGATTTCTGTGATTTCAGGGTGTGAGGTGTGTATTGACTTGGGTTTGGGGAAATCAGATGGTAAATGTAAGGTGTCTGTGTTTTCGGCTGAATGTCAGCCCTGGGAGCAGGTGAAAGTTAACAGTTATATAGTCACGTGCCATTCCATAGCAATTTTTTTTTTGTGGGTACTGGGGGGGTCGACCTCAGGACCTCGCGCGCCAACAGGCACCCGTGCCACTGAGCAATATCACCGGCCCCTTTTTCGTATGTGGGTTCCGGGAGTCGAACTCGGGCCCTCACGCTTGCAAGGCAGGCGCTTACGCCGCTGAGCCATCTCACCGGCCCCCATAGCAATTTAAATTGTAGAAAAATCTTATCTTCCTTACATAACTTGCAGTCTTGATGTTCAGGCTTTAACTGTGCAGAGCAGAAAGTCTGCCTTAGAGGGTATGGGGAATGAGTGCTTTGGCTCGGGTCCTGAGATACAAAATGAAAAGATGGTCATATCAGTTAAAGATTCCATTAGGCAGTTTTATGAATTGTAGAAATGGCTTTTTCATGCAGCTCCAAAGGCATGACGTTGAAGGGAAAAAAACCAAAGAGGAGTGATTTGTGTTTGTCAGTCCGCTAACATTTATGGAAATGTCCATGGGGAACAGCGAAGTAATCAGATGACATGGACTTGGCCCTCAAGGAGTTTAATTTATGGATGAGAAACTTGAAAATAGAATCATTTATCCCATTTCTTCTTTCCCTTCCTTTTGTTTCTTCCTTTAATGTTCCCCACTGAGATAGAGATAGGTCTGCGGCTAGGGGAAGGAATAATTAAGGAGAGGTTGTTAACGACTTGGCTACTCCCAGTAGAAGTTGCGAGGATGGTTCAGTAACATTTCTTGAGAACTTTCTAGATGTGATCAACCTCATATTTGAGTGCCTGGAAGTTCCTTTAAGGGTTTTAGGTGCTGGCATTTTTTTTTTTTTTTAAGAGAAGGGGGAAAAATAACCTCTCTTATTCTAAAAGCACCTTGGAATTTGCATTTTTGCCTGTGTTCTAAGAGCTTCTGGAGTTGCTTTGGGATCCCCAGCCTGAAGTTTACAAGATCTGAGTGTCCAGGTATCTGAGAACTGTCACAAAGTTCTCAGAAAATTTGGAAACAGTAGACTGAAGGAACAAATACTTGCCGTGGAATATTCTTCGGCGTGGCATCATTCCCTGTTGGGGTAAATGGCAGATCCAGCAGTAATGAGATGTTACATCAAAAGACTGCATAGAAAATAAATAGCTTTAGGTGTTTAGAGAAATTGAAAGAAATTAATAACTTTTCTTCTGAAGGATTTTTGCTCTGGGATATTTTGGTTATATTTTATTGGTTTAAAGTGCTATTTCATAAGCTCTATATTGTGGTGGTGCTATTGATTTTAAGGGTAATGGGGAAAAAAGATAATTTTATTCCCATTCCTTAAGGGCTAATGCACTTAGAAATATCTTTCAGCTTTATCTTTAAAATCTTTTTATTTACAAGTTACCCCTGACTTCAGGCTTCACTGGCTCCGGAACATTGAGTTTTGAGGCGTGGCTGTGACACGGACCCTGCATGCTGCGTTACGTTAATGCCTCTGTTACATATCTGTTACATATTGGGCTTCCCTTACTGGAAGTCCGGTTTAGAATATGCATAATATACAGTAACAAAGTGGATATGAAAATGTATCAGAAATACAAATGCACGTTTACAAAACAAATACTTATTAAATATCTCAAACCAAGGATACTAAAGTTTTTTTTTTATAGTTTTGCTATAAATGTTAATTTGGGAGAATGTCTTCTTAGGGTGAATTGATGAAGCTTGTGAGTCCAGTGTTAGTCTCCTGATAGCAAATAAAGGCATTTTTTTCCCCAGTGTTTTAAGGACCTTCAGATAGCTACCTGCCTCAAATTCTGTGGTGTATGAAATGGTAGAAGATGAGTTTCTTAATTGCTAAACGTTGAAGGAGGGGCAGTTTCCATGGCAGCTTCTTCAGTCACCCGTGTTCTTACATTTCAGAAGGATCTTCATGTTGGGCTGTGAATGCAATATTAAGAATTCAATCAAATATTTGGAATGTGAAGAGCAGTTGCGAAAGAAATTCATTTGCCTTAAGCACAGGTAGAGCAGACAACTAGCTGGGTCTGTGCTGTGCCCAACGGAGCCCTGCCAGTCCAGTAACCAAGACGTTACCTTCGGACATTGGCATGAGTGGGTCCAGTCAACGTCTAGTTCTGATCTTAACAGAGAGAGTCACAGGCGAGCTGTCTTTGATTGGGTTTGGTGCCTGTGCGTCATTAGGATATATTTGTTTAATGTGTATATGTTTGGAAATGATCGACTTATGTGTCTCAAGAAAAGAAGCAAAATAGAAATTTTGTCTAAAAGACCAAATTCATGCTGTAATCATTTTCTGGTTTTTCTTTTAAATGAAAAGGGACAAAATGGGGCCTGGAATTATCTTGCCATAACCAGTGCTGAGCGTAGAATTTTATGTGTCTATGCCACATGAATGGTTAGAGTTCCTGCAGAAATGACATTAAAGGAAGACCTTTTATCTCCCAGGTTTCCAAAGATGAAACACATCTAAATGTGGATGCAATGATATAAAAGTATTTTCTTCAAACATTTTTGAGTACTTAAATTTTTCTTACTGATCTTTTCCATAAGATTTTTCGCTTTGTAGAGTTGCTACCTCCCTGCCCCATGCACACTTCTTTTTTAAACTTGGGGTCTATGAAGTCAGGACTTGAAAATTTTAACCATGTTTATTCTTTCTGTGGAGACTTTCTCTCCACAGATGTCAAGGCTGTCCTTTTGGTCCTCATGAGATAGATTTTACTTACACACTGAAATATAAGCTGATTGAGCTGGGCGTTGTGGCCCACGCCTGTAATCCCAGCACTTGAGAGGCTGAGACAGGAGGACTGCCATGAGTCTAAAGCCAGTCTGGATTACATATAGCAAGGCCCTGTCTCAAAAAACAGATGAAGGAGCTCCCAGATGAGGGAGCTCTCAGGTCAATGACAGGTGAGGATGTGATGCTGCTGGTATGAGGGACATGGGTTGGGTCATGACTAAGGATGCTTTGGTCCTCAGTGCAGCTCTTCTTGAACTTTGCTGTGAAAAGGACCAGAAACGGTTCTCTTTGCAGTTCTTGCTTCTGTTCAGTGTCCTCTTGCAGCATGCAGTCCTGCCTCATTACTGTGCCCCAGAGCCATTGCCTCGGCATCATTTGAACCAGCTTCTCCTTTGGCTGGTTTGCCTTCTGCTCTTTCCCTAGGTCTGGCTCTGCGCATCCTCCTTGGGCAGATCCCTTATTTGGTGTGTGTGTAGCTCTCATTGTACAGCCCACATCATTTTCCATCTTGGACTATAAATTGGGGCCTGGAATTATCTTGCCATAACGAGGACGTGGGCTCTGCACCTAGACCTTTGCAGGACCCAGCACAGTAAACCACATGTACTGAGTGCTTTGGACGGGGATGAGGCTCTGCAGTTAGAAGCTGACATGGCAAATGCTTATTTAATTGAAGGTCGTTAATGCCTCTTTAGCAGTGAACTATAGTCTGCTGTTTGCAGCAGAGCATGAATGAGCCCTCAAGCTTTTTCCAGCGGTCCTGAAGAATTCTGTCAGGTACATACTGCCCCGGACTTGGCATCCCAGGATTGATTGATGCCATGGGCCTGTTTCCACACAGAGGACAAAGGTCTTCTCTTCCCGTATGTGGTTCCAAGATGGGCACGTGGGGCTGGGGCAAATCAGTGGGTTAAATATGAGTTTTTCTTTTTCTTCAGTCAATATGTAGTTTTCTTCCTTTTGCCCCAGAGTAATAGTTACAAGTAGGATGACCATATGTTTCAGTTTTTAATTCATATTTGCCTGGCTTAATTGTTATTATTATTATTATTTTCAGTCCTGGGGATGGAATCCAGGTCCTATACTCTGAGCTACACCCCTGGCTCTTTAAAAAAATTTTTTTTAAATTTTGAGCTATGGGCCTTCTTGAGTTGCTAAATTGCCCAGACTGAGCTTGGATTTGGGATCCTCCTGCCTGGCTTTTGCCTGGCTTAATTGCTGATAGTGCCCTCTTTCATTCCAAGGAGTAAGTCGGTAACAGTTTTACTGTTATGCTAGTTATGAGGAGAAACATGTAGAATCAGTTTTTAGGGGAGATGGGAAGGAGAAGGGAAATGGAGGCTGCTAGATTTAGGAGGTGAGGAATTTGGGAAATAGTGTGTAGTCTAAAATGGTAGATATTCTTTGGGTGTAAAAATTAGTTGGCTTTTAAATTATAATCATGCTAGTTTAATATGTTAAGAGTTTGGAAGTCTTGGGCCAGTGAGATGGCTCAGCAGCATAAGCGCCTGCCTGACAAGCGTGAGGTCCTGAGTTCAACCTCTGGTACCCACAAAAAAAAAAAAAAAAAAAAGACTTTGGAAGTCTTAAGGGTTGCGTGGGATCAAAGAAAGATTTATTTTAGCTCGTCACGGTGTAGGATCTTTTAGTGCAGGTTAACAGGTTACTGTGTTTACACAGAGCATCAAACATTTTTATGACCAGTGGCAAAAGTGCACTGGAAGGTACAGATGTGTGTATGTATCTTGCACTGGTTTCTTTGTGAAAAGGAATTTAATCTGTTGAAACTCTGCTTTGTATATGTGCGCACTTAGCTTATTGTGTAATAAGTATTCAGTACTGATTAAACTTAGCTATTATGAGAAGCTAAGCTGGTCATGATAGAAAATGAGGTAGGACCATATTAATTTATATTTAAGAAAATCTTGTAATCTGAACAAAATAAATACTTCAAAAATCCAATATCATTTAGGAATTTTTATGTTCAAGTTTAAGTTGTTTTTTTTTTTTTGTTTGTTTTTTGTGGGTACTGGGGGTTGAACTCAGGACCTCACGTGCCTACCAGCAGGTGCCCATGCCCACTGAGCGATATCACCGGCCCTTTTTTTGTATGTGGGTACCGGGAGTCCAACTCAGGACCTCGCTCTTGCCAGGCAGGCGCTTATGCCGCTGAGCTATCTCACCGGCCCTCAAGTTTAAGTTTTAAAATAGTTTGCGTTTCTCTGATGGGGGCTGTCAGCTTAGGTTAATGGGAAGACGGGGGGTTCTTTCAGGGTTGATGCGTTCACAGCTCGCCAGTCCCACCAAAGTTCTGTATCGTTTCCTTTCTCTGCTTTGGCAACATCCTGGGTCTGCTTCGGCCTGAGCACGGCACTCCCTGGGTGTGGAGAGCCCTCATATTAACTTGAGTATTTTTATCTTGACAGTATGTGTGTGTGTAATCTATGTGTGTAACTTGTGTACTTAAAAGTAAGTTAAAAATACTTCCAAAAGTTATCCAGTAATCTTGCTTTACATTTTGAAAGAGCTTTATAGTTTTAGAAAGGACCGTCCGTCTCGTTGGATCAACAAATAGTTTTAAAGGGTGAGAAAATCATTTTTCGTATTTTACACTTGAAGAATCAGAAGTGTGACTGACTTACTCAGGGTGTGACAGATGGCAGGATGAACTTTGATTCAAACCCAGATCCTTGGATTTTATGTCCATTGCTCTAGGCTCAAGATTGCCTCTTAAAACTTCTTGCCCCATATATTTCAGAATCTCTTTTCCATTTGGGTTTAATTTGACGTTGTGCCATACTGTTCTTTTAGGAAAGAAAGAACCTGGGTGCCTTTGGCTGAGTGAACATGGCTTACCCAATCTGAAAAGGACACTTTCTGATGCAAAACTCTTAACTGTCATCCAGGTATAAACCAAGAGTGGGTGAGGACTCACGGTTCATGCATCTGCTGCCAGTTCTGCTGCAGTTGCTGCCTGTCTTCTCTAGTCTGTCCTCCACTTAAAAGACTTATGCTCGCCCCTCAAGAACAAGCTGAAATGCTGCCATGGCAGTGATGTTTTCTCCATTTGTTCTGGTAATTGCTCTTTCTCTCTTGAGTTCCCGGAGTACCTCAGATTTCTCTTATGGCCCTTATCACACACTGCTGTACACTGTAGCTATTTGTCTTTATTATATTTCTTCTTGCAAGAGTGTGGTGAGCTCCTCAAGGGGAATGGCCATGGCTCATTCATCTTGGTGAACCTGTAGCAGTTAGCACAGTGCCACATCCCTAGGAAATTTTGTGGGATTGTTTGGTGTGTGTGTGTGTGTGTGTGTGTCTGTGTGTGTGTGAAATGAATGAGTTTAGACATTGTTATGCTTGCTCCTAGAGACAAAGTGATTGTAGATTTTTTAAGGCATGTGGATGTTACAGGGAGTCCTTCTATTGGTATAATTATCACCTGGTTTGTGCAAAATTTTTGTGTTTGTGCATAATTAAGATACATAATTCTGTATTTTTTATGGCTCTACCATTTAATGACGTTGCATAGGCGCTTGGACAGCGCTACCAGGAAGAAGTGCAGAGGTGAGTTCCTTCCAGAGGCCTGACAAGCGGGCCCCTTGTGTTGTCAGTGTACCCTGTTAGGCTAGGCTGGGCTGTGGCACGGCTGTCTTCACCCATCGAGCTTTGCTCCTGTGGCTCTTGGATTGCAGTAATGGAAAGAACAGTTTTTAAGATTTTATCTTTTTCCTAATTTTGGAAATATTGTAGAGGATTTTTGGATAGTAGAAATCCAATCGATAAGACTTGGTGATTTTTGAATGTTCAATTTTATGTGAAGTTTGTTTTTTAGACATTGACATGTTTACATTTCACTCCATGTTCTTCCAGTTCTGCAGATCTTGGGCCGGCCTAGGAACCGACATACTGTAAATAAACTCTCCCCTTCTATCTGCCCTGCAAAGTAATTCTGATGTTAGGAGTCAGAGAAAAATTAACCACAAAAGACACTAGAATAGATTAGTATTAGAGATTAATTGGTTGATTTTGATGTCAACCTTTCAGAATATGTAAGATGTAAGCAGATGGCAAGGAGACTTGATTTGTTGTAGAGGTAAGAAATAGGACAGAGGCTAAGGTGGGAGTGAGCATGTAATAAATATTGAGAGGGTACGGTGACAAGACTAACCAGGTTTCAGCAGAAGACTCATGAGAGCAGGGTTCTCAAACTGCAGGTGCATCAGATGTGTTCATCATCCACATCTGTCAGTTTGAGAGGTTCTATAGGGTTGGTGTGGCTTGGGCATCTGCATTTCTAGCAGACATCCAGCAGGACCTGGGGTGATGGTGCCCTGGATTAATAAGAGTAAATGAGGATATGCTGTGAGACAGAAGGGCCTACCTTTTGGCATTTCTTACAGTTTTGGATGAGGTCTTTGGACGTAAGGTCGGGAGACTAGAGTCTAGCTAGAGGATCTGTTCCAGGGCTGTGGAGGAAGCATGAGAAGTGACATAATGAGGGGACGCAATCAGGAATATGAGGTAGAACTTTTCCTCAGAAGGTATGGGTGGACACAAAGAGAGTTTAACCTTCTTTAAACTGCTAAGACATTGCAGAGAATTTTTTCCTGTATACACTGAAGTGTTTTAGAAAGGTAAGCTTTCCCATCTACCCTCTAATGGCCTAACAGTTGCACCTCATAGATATCCAAAGTAGTCTGAGATCAGAGATTGGTCTAGTCAAGGGATTTAACTTGGGACCCTGAACCCTGAATGGAAGTGGGAGCCAGTGAACCAACTTTCTAAAGCTGTAGAATTTTGTGTGGACGCATTGTGATATGTCAACTTCATTGGGTTAAGAAATGCCTAGCAGGGTAGCAGAGCATGGTCCTGGCTGTGTCTCGGTTGGTCACGGAGACATGGCTGTGGGTACTATATCCATTCTTTTCTGGTACTGTTCTCTTGCTGTGCTTCCTGACCACTGTGAACTGAGCAGCTCTGTTCTACCCTGCCCTTCTGCCATGGTGTTCCTGCCTTGGATCCAGCTGACTATGGACTGAGTTCCCTCAAACCATTAGCTAAATTAAACCTTTCCTTTTTAAGTTGTGATGTTGGGTATTGTGTTCCAGTGACAGGATATCTGACTGATACACACATATTTTATGGGGGATAGAGTCCATAGTCATTAGTACATTTTCAGAGTTGCCATTAACTGGGTCTTAGGATAAGATGATTTAGTACTTGGCTGATAGCTGGCTTGCTTTCTCTCTCTTCTCCCTTTTTAAAAATCCTGAAAAAGTTGCCTTTTGTGACAAAAAAAAGTGGCCAAAAGAACAAAGAAGACACAGTCCATAGATGGAATCATGGAGAAGCCCCTCCATTTGTTTGTGTGTGGGTGGGCGCACCATCATTAATAACCAGGGAAGAGGGAGCGGCAAGCTGTCTGAAGAATGTGATGAATTTTTCTGTTCCTTGTGGAACCGTTTCAGTGGTCTCAGCTGAAGTAGAAAGAGAGGGCTATTTTAACAGCAAGGAGGTGAATTACTATCAAGTTTGGAGCCGAAGAAAAAAGCTGATGTGTGAAACATGACCATGTGTGAGTGGGTTTCTGAAGTGTTTCATTAAAGACTGATCAGAATGGTTAGCCCTTTAACTATGCTGTAGTTTCTGGCTTCTGTTTCCTTTGTGGAATTAAAAATGCTCTTAGGAAGGGGAGCTAAACAGGTCTTTTGTTTGAATTTCCATATATCGATTAATAGACCCAGCAGAGCATCCTGCTGTGAATCTGGTCTGCTGATGGTAACCATCACAATGAGCAAAGCTTTTCCGAACTGGCACTTTCCACGTGGGTGTGACAATTTTTAAAGAGCCACAGAACTAGAATGAAAATGGCCATTTCTAAATGGCCTATTGATTTGCAGAAGCCTTTTTGTGTCGTATTGAATCGTCTCATATCTGAGTTGAGGGTAAAGATGCAGGGCATTTTCAACTTATTATTGTGTCTTCAAGGCTCAGGTTGAGAACGCTTCAGTGGTTATGCTCACCTCTTGTAGAACGGTCTGCTTGTATTTCACGCCTTGCTCGTACGTAAAGACCTGGTTCTTCTGCTCACATTGTGGGAGATGTCTACAGCTTCTCTTCCAGTGTGAGTCTTAGTCAGGGACAGTGGTCTACAAGGCCTAAGTATGACTCAAGCTGACCCATAAACTTGGGGACCACCTCCCCACCAACGCTCTCTACTGGGCTATTTACAGAAGAGGTCACCAGGAATTGCTAGGTGGCTGAGTGCGTGTGCAAGGCTGGTAGGGCCTGTATTCATTCACTTCATCTCTGTCTTCGATCTTGAGCCCTTTAGGAGAGTTGCAGAAGGTAATAAACCACGTCTGGCTGTTCCCGGGCAGCACACGTTTTTGTCTACTGATGCGCACTATCAGGGTGACTTGCAAGCACGTGAGCTCTGCGCTGCATGATGCTTTGTCTCCATATCGGAGCTGACTTGATAGGTATGGGTCCTCATTTGATTTCTTAGCAAGTTGAAGCAGCTTTTGACTGTTTCTTGCTTCCGAAAAGAATAATCATGGCAAATACTGAGGGCAGTTGAAATACGTACTCTTTGCCAGGTATCTTCCCAAACAGGAAGTGTCAAGGAGAAAGTAAGTTCTAAGAGTCACAAATGCTTTTTGCTGCAGATACACAAAATATGATTCATTCTGACAGAGGGGTTCTTCTTTTCAGGCAGTCTACGGACTAGAGTGGGCAGGTGCCACTTTTCAAACTTGTTTTTAACCTGTGTTTTACTTCATCATGGTAGTGCCTGTTTTCTCTTCTTGAAATGGCAGAAAGCTTAGTGAAACGTGAGGAGAAGGTATTGGAAATAGCTACCATCAGAAGTGGGCCAGAGAACCTTCTGGTCCGAGCCTTCTCTTTAACCTCTCAGTTTTAACACTTTGCAGTGGTCAGGAAACCAAGGATATTACAGAGTCGAAGGTGGTGTACTTCACTGACTTGATGATAAGCAGGATGACGGCAGTAAGAAACACTTGGACCCCCAGTTCTGTGTGTGAAACAGGACTTCCTGGTGCTTCCAGGCTAACAGTACACACACGGGGTAGATGCCATTTTTAATGGGTTTTCACGGTATAATATTATGCTGTGTAAAATTCCCTCTTACCATTGTGTTCAGCAAATTGAACTCAAATGTGCCCATGCACCTTTCATCTCTTGTATAGCAAATTGTATTTGTCAGAAATATTTCTTGAGTAGTCTGAGTATAGGAGTCTAAAAAACAGTATTCAGTAGAACTCTTTTGTACTAAAATTGAGACACCTTGTACCTTAGGAAAACATGTTATTTAAAAACAATTTTGAGTATTTTCAAACTTTCTTCTGTTTTTTCTCCTTCCCATTTTTTTCCCCCACCCATAGGCCTTGGCATAGAGAAAACAAACAAAATAAATCTTTTTCTCCGGTGTTTCCTACTGTTGAATTATAACTTCCCTGAGCAGCCTGGTGCCTTTCAGGTTTTCCTACAAAGGTATAGGATAAGCTTAAAGGTGAACATAGAAAACCTTATCATGTAGATAACCCTTAAAATAGGATAAAAGTCTTTATTTTTGATAACTGCAGGGATTGCTGGAAATGGAGTGGCTTTTCTTAAAAAATAAGTGGCCTCTGAGCTGTTGGGAAAGGGGAAACTTTGTTTCAAAGAAAAATAGCACTGAAGCACTAGGCTGCTTGTAGATAGAACCCACTGGCTTTCACTTAGCAAATGGCAGCCTTGGTTTGAGGGAATGTTTGTCAGTTGGCACTTCTTGTCTCTTTCTTTAGCAACTTCATCAGGCCGTTATCATGGCGCCTCCATCAAGGGAAGTGTGGTTTCCGGAGTCTTCCCATCAGTTTGTCTTCAGAGGGCAGGAGTGCTGACTCTCACGTTTGCGTCCCTCCAAGTGCCTTTGTTGAGGGATTCAATGAGTATTTTTGGATCTGCTTCTTTTTTAATTTAATGAACATATTTAAAACAAAATTACTTATTTATTTCAAACCAGAACCTAGAGACTTTCAGTGTAGGGACTTGGGTACTCCCTGAGCTGAGAGAACAGAGTCAGAATTACCTTATTCTCTGGTACTGAGTCCTGAACCTGAAATCAGCTCACCTTTGTGACTGCTCTGTTTTCTGGGTTTGAACTTTTAAACTTGGAATTTGTGAGTCTCCCTAGAAGTACTTCCCGGATCCATGGAAGTCCACTACCCAATCCATATAGTGTAAATCCATAGACAACATAGGCAGACTGGAGTGTCTCTGCTTAGCTGAAAATGGGAATTCAAAAGGTTTGTTGAAGATCTCATATTTACAAGTAATATAATGTAAAACATTAAAAAAAAAATAGGAAACCAGGTGGTTCTCCCAGTGTCTCTGTAGGATTTTGAGAAAAGGGTTTAATCCAAGGATGTGACTGAGAATGCCCAGTTGTTCACAGATGAAGACAAATTCCACTGGCAGGTTTAATGAGCAGTTTTACTTTTTCTCATGTTGACTCAACACTTGGCAGAGGTGCCTGTGAAACAAGGGTTCCAGTACTCCACAGGTATATATGTGTCACATGTCCAGTGACAGGCGGGTTCCCACCCTATGCATAGATCCCCAGAACCCTAACTTAGCAAGACAGCCCAGAACAAGACCCAACCTCTGTTCTCCAGGCACATTGTATTAGAAAATTAAAAAGCATTCTATACCGAGTGACTCTCAGAAAAGCAGCACGGTGCTTCTGTGATCCTCGTCGGCGTTAGGAGACTCGAGGAGCATCCTGGACAGGTGCTGCCTGTAAGGCGATGAATCACATTGCTTCTTGCTGATCTTTTTTCTTGGCTTAGTATTGTTGTCTCCTGTTTCTTCCTGTGGTTGCTGTGACCATCTAACTGACTTCAGTGGGGTGGCCTGTGTCCACAGCTCAGAGTTACTGCAGAGGAGGACTTGGAACTTGCCTCCTGCTCAGCCAGTGATGAGCACGTTCACGCAAGTCCCTGCTGATGAGCAGGGTGACAGAGTAGTAGGCGGCTGTCCCTGGGTTGCTCCACCTGGTTCAGGCACCGTGGCCACAGGGAGGATTTCTCTGGCCCCCACCTAGCCCAGGTAGGTGGCTTAGATGCAGAGATACTGTCACAGCCTTGCCAGGGATTGCATCACACTCCTCCTACAGCCCCGGGAAGCTCACTTCTTACCCACTTACGGGACTGAGAGACAGTCTGCCATGGTTACAATTGCTTGGGTCAAAACCCTCCTCTTCTTCAGTAGTATAGCACAAAAGGCCTCATCCTCAGGAGAAAAGGTTAGTAACTAACACTTTTTGTACTGCGTGTTAACTATGTGCCAAGCACCTCTTTTCTGCTCTCTGTGTATCTTAAGTCAATGATTTCTCAGGGGAGTCCCATGAACCAGGTATACTATTATTAGCTGCAGTTTACAGGTGGGGAAGACAGGGACACCCAGTTCAGTAACTGGTGCAGTTACCATCGCCAGGCTGGTGGAAGCAGGAATAACACATGGCTGCATGCAAGGCCCTGCTCTTAAGCAGCACAGTTCTCATCACCAAGTGCAAGGGAGGTTGGGGGTGGTCAGTTTGGATTCTGATGGATGTTTCAGGTGGTTGCCTTTAATCCTTTGTGAGTTTTCTGAATCTGTAGAGAAGATACTCAAAGAAGGAAACTTCCCTAGATCAGTGTGTTGTGCAGATCTCAGTATTCTGAGACTTCTCCACTTTCCCTCTGCTTCCAGCCCCTCTGAACTTGGGTGCCAAGTTCTTTTGAGTCCATTTCCTTTTTCTTGGAACAGGTTTTCTCTGATATCTCCAGCTACCCATCTTCTCTTCCTTCTTCCTTTTTCTTAAATAAGATTAGCCTCCTTCCTCTTAGGGGCAGGCTACATGTTCCCAGAAACCCCAGGGACTTGATCGGCAAGGGGTGGTGGCAGTTCATGCTGCCTCCCGGAGGCTGGAGTGTCTCCCTATTTCTGCAAAATCACAGATCGTATTTTTCCGCAGCAGAAGTTAGGGGCACGTGGATGTGTGTTTGGTGTACCTTGGATTTGATACTGCTTTTTTTTACTGCTTTACCCAGTTCTTGTTTGAGTCAGTGTCTCAGCCACCAGGTGAAATAAGGAATGAAATACAGATTCTAGTGTGTACTCTAAAATCATAACTTGTTTTTACTGTAAGCCCATCCTGGGACTATTTCGTTTGGGGGCCCTGAGGAACTTCTTTCCCTCCTTTGTTTTGATATATTAAAGTTCTCCAATTATATCCCGCTTATTGATGTTGGCAAATGTGCATTTTAAAATTGAGACAATAGGGCCGGTGAGATGGCTCAGCGGCGTAAGCGCCTGCCTGGCAAGCGCGAGGGCCCGAGTTTGACTCCCGGATCCCACATACGAAAAAGGGGCCGGTGATATTGCTCAGCGGCACGGGTGCCTGTTGGTGCGCGAGGTCCTGAGGTCGACCCCCCTGTACCCACAAAAAAAATAAAATAAAATAAAATTGAGACAATAGTGCTGTGTTGTTACCGACACTTGGCTGAATTCTGTCCAACTGCTAAAGAAAAGGAATTACATCAGGTTGCAGTCTTTTCACATAAAATCAGTTTTCTCTTTGCCTTTAAAAAAAAAAAATTGGTCAGTTCGATACATTTGGTGTGTACTATATGTAAGACTTCATTTTGATTGGGTAGCGAGGGAAAGTTATAGGCTGTGTTCCCCTGCATTCAAGACTAAAGGGGACAAAGCAGGTGGTAGGTACAATTTTATGCTATTTTGAAGACTCTTTTGCTTCTTGGTCACATCTTTCTTTAGAAGAGATCCAACTGTTTAGTGCATTAGATGACTTTTCACATAGAGTGGTATCACCCAACCCCTTGCCCAGGTTAGGATAGTCTGAACCATGAAGTTCCTTTGGTGTCTTGAAGCATCTTCTTAAGAGAGTAATGTTTCTCCAATTCATTAAGAGTTTTCTGATTGAATGAAAAAGACTCGTAGGTATCTCAGGAATTTCTGAATAGCTATTTGATAATCAGACAGATGAAAAGGTATTTTATAATCAGATGCCAATGTTTTAGGCATGAAGCTATATGTAATATAAGTTTAAAAATTTTTAAATAATATAAAATTCTGACACCTTTATTTTATAGAATGGCCTTTTACATTGAGGAAGAAGTTGCTGAAATACATAAAATGTTTCACTTAATAAATATTTGAAAGAGACGTGTATTTGTGAGGAATAACTTTAACCACAGACTCAACCCCTATAAACTAATATTTCTGTTGGTACTAATTTTGGAAATTTTTAGTTACAGGCATTCAGTTTTGATAGCTTACCTATAAATATATATTCTATCCATGCATGTTGTATATGAGAGTACATTGTTGTAGGGTTTTAATGTTTTATTTTCATTTTTAAAATAATTTGAGGGTACCTGCAGTATATGTAGTATAACAATAAGTGACCTGGGGACGATGAGATAGCTCAGTGGCATAAGCATCTGCCTGACAAGTGCGAGGTCCTGAGTTCAACTCCCAGTACCCACATACGAAAAAAGGGCCGGTGATAACACTCAGCGGCACGGGGGCCTGCTAGTGCACGAGGTCCTGAGTTCGACCCCGGTACCCACACACACAAATAAATAAATAAATAAATAAACAATAAGTGACCTGTAAGTTATACTTCAAATTTTTTCTTTTTTTATGTGGGTACCAGGAGTTGAACTCAGGACCTCGCGCGCCAGCAGGCGCCTGTGCCACTGAGCGATATCATCTGCCCTTTTTTTCCTTTATGTGGGTACCGGGGGTCGAACTCAGGACCTCGTGCTTGCGAGCAGGTGCTTGTGCCGCTGAGCGATATCACCAGCCCTTTTTTCCTTTGTATGTGGGTACCGGGAGTTGAACTCAGGACCTCGCACTTGCCAGGCAGGCACTTAAGCTGCTGAGCTATCTCACCGGCCCCAAATTGTTTAAAATAATTTTTGTTTTGGTTTAATGACTTACCACTCTTACTGTTTTGGATGCACTTATACTAACATGAGTTTATAGTGCCTTGTCCTTCTTTTCCCTTTCTTATATATTTACGCAGTAAGAACACACAGTAGGGTAGAAAATACAGCCATTTATCTACATTTTAAAAACACAAACATTATTCTTTTGTTTAAGCTTTATTACTCAACTTCAGAATATTGCCTCAGATCTTGAGAGGGACTTCCATTTCAACTTACTTTGTATTCATTTTTTTTTTTTTTTTTTTTTTTTTTTGGTCTTTTTGAGACGGTTTCACTGTGCAGTTCAGGCTGGCCTTGAACTCACTTTGTAGCCCAGGCTGGCCTTGAATTCGCAGCAATCCTCTTGCCTCAGCCTCCCGGGTGCTGGGGTTACAGGCGTGCGTCACAATGCCCAGCTTAATGTATTCACTTTTATACAAAGATTCTTAATGTGTCTATGTGGTTTGACTCTAAGTTCTCTCTGTAAGTAAGTTATTGATTGATAATGTAAAACTCTGGATTTATGCCAGGGATTTTTTTTTGTATAAATGTATATGTAAACAACTTTACATCTTGCCCCCTGTAAAGTTATAATGCAGGTTAATTTCTCAATTTTAATATAATCTTGAGTTTTGTGATGATCCTTCCATTTGAGAGGACCCTTCGCTGTCTGTGAAGTTCAGATATTACAGCATTGGGATACAATTGAAAACTATTATGCCTTTGGACACGTTTCTTAATTTGTCTTTAATTTTAAAAGGAAAGAGGAGGTTTTAAGCAAGTCATGACTTCTAGCGTTTAGTTTAAAAAATCTGCGGTGCTGAACACTTCCTCTTTACAGAGGGATTCCGCATCCTTTATCGAGGGCACTGTGCGCACACATGCTTTGTGAAATAAGTGCATCACTGTGTGTTGTCGTGCTGATAGGACAGCGATTGGGCCCATGAATGCCTGGCACCTGCCACTGGTCCAGCTGGCACTTGGGACTCAGGTTCGCGTTGTCTGATCTGGAATCCACAGTCTCCTTTGTTCTATGCCACAGGAAGCTGTTTGGTTTTCTTCTTGTTTTTTATGTTGAGATAAAGACAAGTCTTTAACCAAGGCTGCAGGTTGTCTGCTGCCTACTTTCTGTCCTCTGACGCCATGTCCCTAACCTCCTGTCATTAGCAGCACAGGCTGGTTTGTAGTTTTTGGGGTGGGCCCTGGTTCTTCCCCCCAGAGGCTTTTGCATGAGCTAGTCTTTCTGCATAGAACTCTCTTCTCTCCTCTTGCTGCCCTACCTTCTTCCCCTAGTTCAGGCCTAATTACCCTTCAGGTCAATGGGAAGGGCTTCTTGACTCATCTTCCTGCTTTCCTACTGTCTCTTCTCATAATTTCACTCTCCTCTTCTTGCAGGCAGTTTTTCTCAGCAGTTTATTTTTGTGTCAATTGTGATTGTCTTCCTCGTTAAACCAAGCTCTGCTTTAATGGGCCTTTGTCCATTTTTTCCACCTATTGTATTCTCAGCCCCTGGCATGGTGCCTGACACATAAGAGATACCCACATATTTAGATCGATGATGGATGAATGAATGATGCAAAGACTCATCAGTAATACAGACTTTGTTTTGTCTTCTTTCTTAGACCATTAGAATCGTGGGAGCCCATGCCATTAAAAGTAGCTGGTATGGCACTTGGATAGATTTGGACACATTAGGAACTCTTGGTTTTGTTTAGTTCTGATTCCAATAATTAACCAATACTTACAGACAGTAAGGCAAAAGTGTGAAGTGTGTCGCTCTGCTGCTGTCTTTATTTCCCTGGCTTAGCGTTTGACCATGTTTACGGATCACTGAGAGTGACTCCAGTAGCTGCTGGAAGCCACCAGGTAGAAGTGCACAGATAATAAATACCAGCATGAAGGGATATACACAAGCATTAAACGCAAACTGATTGTCATTGGTAGAATAATAAACAAGGCCAGATTTAAAGTTTTTCCCTTTGGTATGGAATACTTCGTGATTGTGACCTATTCTCAGTTATTCCAGCTACAGCTTGTTTTTCAAATGTAATAGCATTGAAGCTGAGCTCGTGTTTTTCTTTTGTTCATCCTTCAGACTCTCTTTGTAGATCCTGCAGGTTGAGGCATGCACACAAATCCACATATTTAAGAAAGTCTTTGCCTGCTGCGGGGAAGATTTGAGGTAATATTTAATTTTTTTCTTACTCTAAGAATAGTCTTTTTTTTAGTTTGCATTATAACAATTTGTTAAGCTTACTGAAATTACACCTTTCAACTTAAACTTGATGCTAAAATCTACTTTGGAATGAATTCTCAGAATATTGTGCAAACACATTCAAATGTGATCAAGTGACATCTTGAACGTCAGGCTTGATTAGAAGTGTATGATTTGACTTCTTTTTTTGTGTGTGTGTGTGGGTACCGGGGGTCAAACTCAGGACCTCACACACCAGCAGGCGCCTGTGCCGCTGAGCGATATCACCGGCCCCTTTTTCGTATGTGGGTTCCGGGAGTCGAACTAGGGCCCTCGCGCTTGCCGGGCAGGCGCTTATGCCACTGAGCCATCTCACCGGCCCACTGACTTGTTTTTTGTAATGTTGATTTCCCACCTTTATGTTCTTGTTGGGGCTGATAATTTGAGAAGTTATCTACATATTAGGTTTAATAAGAGATTTTATTATGTTCAAAAGAAAGCTAAGCAGTAAATTATTTCTCTTCTTTGGCTGCTTTGGTCTGTCATCACAGTTTTTAGAACAACTTTATGATTTTACTGATTTTGCCACATGTCCAGGCAGTTGGTATTAGTATATAAGAATGGTGCCATTTCTTATTTGAAGAATGTTTTTATCTCTTCAATGGCTTTTACTGAACCCAAGAGCACCTAAGCTCATTGTGTAGTAGGAAGGGCCTAGGAGGGCTCTTCTTTTTTTGCAGTGCTGGGGATTGAACCCCGGGTGTCTCACACATGCTGGGCAAAGGCTGTATCATTGAGCTACATCCCTAGCCCAAGCCGAGGATTTTTTTTTTTTTTACAAGATGTGGTTAAGTACAGGAGGAGCACAAGTACACTGAACTGATCCTGAGATAGATGTGAGGGTGTGCCCAAACCATGTCTCCATTCAGTACATTTTGTAAAGAAAGCCTATAATTGGTACGCATGAGTAGTCAGAGTAGTTCTAATTGCATGAACCTGTTTGAGAGAAGGATCCAGTCTGTTCTTGGTGGTTGAGAAGATTCTAAGTATAGGATAGAGCTGTGTGTCATTTACCAAGGTCTGGTAGGGCTTGGGCATGCTTCTTTTCCCATGGGTTCAGATCGGCAGAGGTAGAAGTAGGGGATTTGTGGTTCTGGCTGGAGACTTGGGCACCCAGGGTCAATGCTTACGCCCAGGGGGTGGCTCTTTGTGGTGTTGAGGTAACCAATCAACAGATCTTTATTGATAGGTGTGTTGCCTGTTTATAGGGGTTTTTTTTGTCTCCAGTTACACTTCAGACATATGTAGAGGACATTCTTGCAAGGTTAAGGCAACAATGAAGAATTTCTGAATTTTATCTCCTGAGATTGGCTTGGAGTTCTGTGACTAAGTTTCTGACATCTAGTAGGTGCTCAGAAATAGTTTATTAAATAAATAAATGAGATTTTTAAACAGCATGAGTCCACATAAGTCAATATACACTTTTGAAGCATTTTAATAAATCAAGGTTTTGGAGACCAGTTTTTTTTTTTTATTGTGACTGTGAAATAGGAAACCACGTGGTATACATTAGCAAAGCACTTCACTGTAAGTCTCTTATACCCAACATTATCTTAAAAGTCACATATAATTTCCAAATTATTTCACGGATTGCTCGTGGAGGAACTAACTTAGTTTTGAACTATTTTGCGTGACTTAATTGAATTATGGGGTAAATTTAGTCACAGTAATTTAACGACTAAGTCATCTGCTTATGCTTGGTTCTGAGAGCTTACACAGAGTGTCGTGGTGGAAGCTATATTTGTGCCATATTTGACACCAGGATTAGGTGGAATATGATGACAGGAGTGGGGAGAGTCAAGGAGGGGGTGAAATGAGGTGGAGTTGAAAGATTTAGCTAGAGACAAAGGGAGAACTGATGGGCGGTATCCACTCACCTGGAGATGGAGCTAAGTGTGGGACTGAGAGGAGGGTGATCACCCGTCTGTTACTAAAAGGTAGGAAGCATGGTGGGGTCATCGGGCCAGGCAGAGGAGTTGAGATTATAAGATAAGTCACAGAAAGCCACTGATTCTCAAAGAGACAAGTAGAAGAATGAAGCTGGTTTAAAGAAACTTGATTCACTGCGTTCACAAGCACCTCTCATGCTGTTAGTCTGGCTGGCTGTTCATGGAGCCCCATGCCAGACATGGCCTCCCATGGGTTTTGCCTACCTAACTTATTAGCATAAAGAGGATGATGAGGGATGATTCAGTGATGAAGCCTAAGTTTTAAGTTTTTGTCTTATTTTTTATACCTCTTTGAGTTACAGAGTATAAGTAAGTATTGTAATTCCTGGTCTACAGAAACGGAGAAAGAGGACTTAAGAGTTCTTGAACAGTTATCAGCCAAGTAGGAATCAGTCCAAGAATAGCAAACCAACTCTTCACTTCCAGGTACTACTGGACATCCTAACAGGAAATGAATAGTAAATACTTGGAAAAATAAAACACAGGCCAAATGTTGATTTTCAAATTGATATTCATTCTTAAAAGTGACATAATATAAAAAATTATTCCCTCCAGTTTCAACTGATTTTTAACAACTTTATGGAATGTTATTTAATTCACATACTCTGTAATTAATCCATTTAAAAAGTGTCTTAATTCAGTGGTTTTTAGGATTTCTGGAGTTGTACAACCATCACCACAATCTAATTTTTAAACTTTTTTTAATCAAACCTTTATCTGTGACCATGCACCCTCTCCTCTGTGATTCCCACCTCCTCCCACCTGCCTCCTCTTCCTATATAATCTAATATCTGACTCCATAATCCAATTGCTATCATTCAAAACTAGTATTTTATAGGATGTTGCTATGGATTTTGACATCAGCAGATCAGCTTAGTAACACCATGACCTTGAGAGAATTTCTTTGTAAAGTTTGTCTCTGTATTTGTAAAATGTAGGTGATCATATGTACTTCTTAGCTGGTGAAGATTAAAGGACATTTATGTAAAAGTGTTTTGCTAAGTGCTATATGAGTTAATGTTCCACAGGTAGGTAACTGAATTATTTTTATTAATGGTCTCATATTAATCCTTTCTAATAGTTGGTAGAGCATAATAGAATACATAAAAATGTCTGGTTGGGAGAAGACAGATTTTGTTTTGAAGTCCATGGTTTTATTACTCAATGATTTTAGGTTTTGACTTTTAAGATGGAAAACATTTCTCTGGATGCACATACACTTGATTTTACAAAAAAACGAAAAATCAGGAGACTCATAAATCCCTTAAAACTATCCATTACCTCCTCTTTGTGTCAGGTGAGGAACCTCTTGGTCTAAAGAAAGAGAAAACAGTTCTTCAAAGCCGGGCCGAGCAGCCCCATGCATTGGCAGAGATGTGTCTTTTACCCTCTGGTTTTCACTGTGTCGTGCTACCCATCTAAAAGTGTGCCCAGTATGTGCTTGTTCAAGTATGGCGAGTTTTCTTCCAGGTATGAAACTATACGTGCATCTTAATTATGAAGAAAAGACATGAACACTAGTAATCCTGTAAGATAGAGCTGGTGAGAGGGATACTAAGCAACCAGAGTACTGTCATGGTGTAGTATTCCCTTTTGGGCCTGCACACTGTAGAACCCTTGTATAAACAAGCATCGGATTCCCAGAGGACCCGGGGGAAGTGGGAGCTCACGGCAGCCTTACTGGTTAGGGTGTGTGGTATGCCCTTGACTTTGTTCTCATGGTAGCTGCTACAGGCCACTTGATACTACTCTTGTTTATTTCACAGTTGTCAGGTAGCCCAACAGTGTAACATCCCTCCATAGATTTAACAAAGATGTCCTTACCTATCTATTAAGGAGGTTTCTTCCATACCAAACCTGTTTTCCCAGTTACTTCCTTTAATCTGAGATGCACTGTTGTGGGAAATACCCAGATACCAGAGGTGGAAGCATGGAGCTAAGGAGAAGGAAAGCTAATGCTGCCCACACAGCGGCCATTGACCCCATCAAGTGGGAGGACACCTGCCACACAGCCTTTGAATAACAGCCTTTTATCAGAGAGGGCTTTTGCAAATATTTTTTGCAAAAAAATATTTCCCAGTCTGGTTTGTCTTATTCTTTTTCACAGAGCAGGTGGTTTCAGTTTTAATGAGGTCTAGCTTATCAATTATTTCTTCCATTTCTTGCTTTTGGGTGCTATATCTCAAAAGTTAATGTCATACCCAGGTAATTTAGATTTTCTCCTATGTTAATCTTTTGGAGGTTTTATAGTTTGACCTTTTACATGTAAGTCTATGATCTACTGTATTTTGAATTAAATTTTGTAAAGGATATAAGGCCTGTGTCTAGATTATTTTGTTTGGGTTTTTTTTTTTTTTTTTTTTTTGTAGATGTCCAGTTGTTCCAGCACCATTTGTTGAAAAGACTGTTTCTTTCCCATTGTATTATTTTTGCTTTTTTGTGAAAAATCAGTTGAAGATATTTATGTAAGCCTATTTCTGGATGCTGCCTTTTAGTGATTTAAATATGAAAAGAAACAGCATATTTCATTCCTTCCTTGCTCGCCCTTGGCAGCGTTTCTGAAGGTTCTTGTGAACTTGGGAGTCAGGGTAGCAGGGAGCTGGCATGGTGGGCACCCTGTGAGGGTCCTGGTCCCTATGGGAGTAGCAAAGTCAAATGAGAGGCTCTTGGTAGCGGAGGAACTGAGTTCTCTCCTCATTTTCTCCTCTTCTGTAGGCCCCTTGTTCCTAATACTCATTCTCTAAATCACTACCAGAACCAGTGGTTCTATTGAAACAAAACTGCTAATCGTCATCTTCAATTCTTCCAGTGAAACCTAAGGTAAAATTAAAGTTGTTCTCTCACGGAGTTTTTAATGCCTAAATTACTACATCTCTCTTTGTATCCACAGGATAACTTGAATTCTACACTTCCCATTTGGAGACTGAGCTACTTCAGCTGTGGAAGCCAAACTTAATTCAGGGACAGGTTGGGGACTGTGGGGGGGCGGGACGTGTTCCCAGTGGAGCTCTAGTCTTTCGTTTTTCCCTGCTATTTCCCTTCTGGCAGCATCGCCTAACTCACTTCTTGGCTTCTGACTTTGCACACCCACCACCCTAATATTTTTTCTGGCTCTGTGCCTCCCGTTTTTTTCTCTGTAGTTACTGTCCAGTTGATGCAACCACCTGAGGGACATTTCCCCTTGACACCCTGTTGTTACTAAGACACCAATAACTGTCTGTCAGTCTCCCTCCAAATTTAGCTTCTCCGTTGCTATTTCTATAAATTGTGTCCATGAGATGTCTTTGTCGCCAAGTCTTGTTGAAAGTTATAGTTCTAAAATTTCATGAATCTCTCTCTTGTCCGTAGTCCATGATCTTACTGCAGTTCAACCTTCCTGAGTATCTTCCATCTAGTTTTTCCTAGCTCTTCTTAACCAGTTGTCTAATAATCTCCTCCAAATTTTTCAAAAATTTTCAGTTTCCAATTTGATAGAGTTTGGGCCTTACAGGCTGGAAGGAAGTGTTGTGAATTTCTCGGCATCTGCCCAGCTTTCACCTTTATTTCTTGCACACCCCCTTACTCCCTTTGTTACCTGAGTGCCTCCTCCTTCCATTTCCTGTAACTCTCTTGGACTCTCCTGCTTCTACTTCTTTCTCAGCCTTCTGAGGCAGTGGTCCTGAAGCCTTCAGCGTGCATCAGGCTCACCTGGAGGACTAGGTCACATTTTGATGGACTAGATTGGAGGTGGGGCTGAGAATTAATATTCCTAACAAGTTACTCAGGGGATGCTGATGCTTCCGACCCCAGAACCCACCTTGAGAGCGACCTTGGTTAAGACTCAAAGCTGGGACGGAAATACTGTAGACCATATTTCATATATATTGGTTAAAAGATACATCCGATTCATACGGAAGCTGCTATAGTTTGGATCTGAAATGTCCCCCATAGCCCCACGTGTTAAAAGGCTTGGTCTCCAGCTTGGGGCCATTGCAGGGAGGTGGTGGAGGTGGGGCCTTGTGGAAGGAAGTTAGATCACTGAGGAGGTTCTCTTGAAGGGGAAATTGGTACCCTGGCTCTTCCTCCTCTTCTCTGTTTTCTTCCCATGAGATGAGCAGCTTGCCCTACCACGTATTCCCCGACACAACGTGCTGCATAGCCACAGCCCTGACATAACGGGGTCAACTGGCATGGACTGATACCTCCAAAAAACTTGGAGCTGCAATTAATCTCTCCTCTTTTTAAGTTGATTTATCTCAGATATTTCTTACAGTAACAGAAAGCTGACTAGCAGAGGCCACAGTCATTCAAATCTGTGCCTTGGATATTATGTGCATCAGTGCTAAAATCGTTATGAACTTAAAATACACATTGGCTCCCATTCTGTGGCAGCTGATGAGCCCTCTGTCCATAGAAGCATGGTTGACTGAGAGTTATACTTCCGTGTGCTTCCTACATGGGTGAGGACGCTTGCCATATTTAGCTTGAGCCGCCCATGGCTTCGCTCTGTCATTACAGACCAGCAGACCCTGCAGCCAGTCACCTGCCAATTACAAGCGACAGGCCCATGTTCTGGGGGCGGTTTTGTCCAGCTGTACCAGCATCTTGGTTGCACCTTCTGTTTCCAGGCCCAGACATAACCTTGTAGCTTGGTGGCTTGGTAATTACACAGCTTTGAAAGAAGCAGATGTCCCTAATTGTGGGAGGTTTTACATTTAAGCCTTACTGTTAAATGGTAGAGATCGTTTCTTTTTGCCATTCAAAATGGACGTGTCAGCCACCTGTACCATCGATGGGAGAGAAGAGGAGGGATACGAGGGTGTCATGCCCGTGGGTACACAAGTGGTAGCCCTGGGCAGAAGCCATTAGGGGCCTTTTAGTCTGTTTAACTTTGCAAGGGGTTGTCTGAAGGTGAGTGCAATTTCAGTAGGGAATGTGGAACTCTTTTTTTATACGGGACTCAGTACCTAAAAGATTTTCCACTTTTCATTATGGCTGCATTCTGCTGGTCTGGACTGAAAACCCCTGACTTTCGATTTCTGACCTAAAATAATACTTCCCAAAGAAATGCCTCAAGATTTCAGGTATTTTTCTGAGTTTAATCCTCCAACTTTTAATACTTCTCGTTGGGAAGGGATGGAGTGTACCCTGCAGGTGTCTTGGCAGAGCATCTCACCCACTTTTCGGGGAGTTGAACTTTGATTTCATTTAGAAAACTAACATCATTACCTGCAGTGGCACTTGAGTAATCTCTGCAATTTCTTCATTTTGCTTCATGAACTTGGAACAGTTTACTTCTTTATTCTTTTCTGCTAAAAGTATTTTTCTTTAAAAATTGTAACTTAAAAAAATTGTACATCGAGGAAAGGAAAATAATTTTGGGGAAAGATACAGTATGTTAAGCAGTAAAAGCATGGAATGTATCAAGTATTTTATTTACAGCTTATTCTCAAATGGGAGTAAGTTTGAATACACTAAATTCTTACTTCTGAAGCTTGTCTCAGAAGTGGAACGTCTGTTTAGTTTTGATCGGATTGAGAGGCCCTGTTTACCATGTGTAAGTTCATCAATTTTTAAAAATGAAAATGTTTCATAGTTGTTTCTAGAGGTGGAAGATTTATTAGAGATGGTCAGGTCCCACCTCTCCTCTTCTAAGCGAATATGAAGAGGCCTTGACAGATCGCACTCATCCCTGAAACCATGCTGGGTCTGACTTCTGTGATTCTTAAGGAATCCAGGGTCTCAGAGCATCTCTGCAGAAGAATCTTCATTGTTTCTCTGTGTGGTAGAAAGGAATTTAGGTCAAGTCTTACCTTAATAGGGCTTTGGGTAAGTAGCGTTCGACAACTCTAAATCCTAATACCACATGCATATGTGGTCTTGTAGTAGGGTAGAGACGAGGCAGAAAGTGTGATGTAGGGGACAGAGGATTGGGAATCTGGGACCTGGCAGCAGTGGATTCAGTAAGCACTGTGCTGAGCGTGCTGCCTTTATGATTATGTCCAAGTTTCCCTGACACCAGCCAGGTGTGCATCACACGCACATTGAGAAACACCGCATTCCCTCCTCAGGCTCTGGAAGCGTCTGATTAGAAAGGCTGCACAGGTGACTGCAATGAAGAAATCAAATGGAAATTTGAATGTAATGGCATTTTCATACTCAGGGGTAGGCAGTGATCAATATCCAGGAAGTTGCAGGGTTAGGATTCAGTTAGAATGGCAGAACTCAGTAGTTATCCCATAGGATGGGCACACTGTCTCTATGAAAAATGTTGCGGGCGTGCCACCCACAAGACCAGGGCCGCACCCTGCCTCCTCCCCTGCCATGCGATCGTGGGCACAACTTGAAACTTGGAGTCCTTTTCCTATCTGTGAAATGTTGATGCTGACCACCACCTGGTTTATCTCACCTGAGCTCGGTGAGCTTTGACCGGGATGATGGGAACGCGCATTAGAGGTGTAAAGCTGCAAACTGAGTTTCTGTTGGTTTCTCTTGATGCTTGTTGGCAGACTTTATTCTGGGCTTCTTAGGTGTTTCTCCTGTTAAAATTGGAACTTGTAGTTAAAAAGCGCCTATATGGATCTGGATGTGGTGGCACCATGCCTGTTCATCCCAGCACTCCAGAGGCTGAGGCAGACAGATCACTAGTTCCAGGCCAATCGGGGCTGCACAGTGAGATCCTGTCTCCAAAAAAACAAGTGCATTGGACTTGACTTCGGTACCTTTCCCTGATTATTTTATACTGTTCTAATGCTATGGAATTATAAAACCATTAATTGTATAGTTCTGGAAGCAAACACCATAGCTAACTCATCAAAATGATAAGAAATAACATGCAAGGGTTTTCAAACATTCTACTCAACATATCTGGAAAAATGATGAAATGGAAACCATAACAGTTTTTAAGTGGGCATACTTTATATATGTAAAGAAGCTCTAATGACTATTATACTTACTAGTCTTATGTCAAATATAACTAGTAAGCATATATATATGTATATATATATATACTAAAATAGTTTTGCTGAAATTGGTAGTCTTTTTAAAAAAAATTATTCCGGCCAAGTACTATGGCACATGCTTATAATCATAGTACTCGGGAGGCTGAGGCAGGTGAATCACTGTGAGTTCAAGACCAGCCTAGGCTACAAAGTGAGTTCAAGGCCACTGTGAAGTATACAGTGAGACTCTGTCTCAAGAAACGACTACATGGGGCCAGGGATATAGCTCAGCGGCACAGCGCCTGCCTGGCAAGAGCAAGGTCCTGAGTTTGATTCCTGGTACCAAAAAGAAAAGAAAAAAAAAAAAAAAAACCTACAAAAAAAATTTATTCTGACTTTGGAACTTGAGAAGCATGGGCCCTATTTCCATACTAGAATCTCATTTTAAGCATTCGTATTAGACAAGGGCACATTTATGTGTATGTGTTTTTGTATGTGTGGTAACTTATTAATATGCTTTCATGACTATGCAAATATAATCAAAGCCCAGTTTCAAGAATTCTGGTAGCAAAACGATAGATAAGAGTTCTAATTTCTCAATGCAGTTTGAAAAGGAAAATGGCATCTTATTTTAGAAGGCTTAAATAGCTGTGTATTCTACCAACTTTAAGAATTCATAAGAAGGCCAGTGAGATGGCTCAGCGGCGTAAGCGCCTGCCTGGCAAGCGCGAGGTCCTGAGTTCGACTCCCAGTACCCACATATGAAAAAAGGGCCAGTGATATCGCTCAGCGGCACAAGTGCCTGCTGGTGCGCGAGGTCCTGAGTTCGACCCCCGCTACCCACAAAAAAAACAAAAAACAAAAAACAAAAAAACATAAGAATGTTCAGATTCTTTTCTTGAACTAAATCTAGCCTTGTTACCATATTTTTTTACCATATTTTGAGGAGTGGAATAGATGTCATATTTTTTTTGAGCACCTACTGTGCGCCAGGTAGTTAGCTTCCTTATGTGCAGGCGGATTTTATACCACCAGAGACAGTGGTTCTGTTATCCATGTGTTGTATGAGAGAAAGCTCCTGTCCTATGAACCCAGGTCTGCTGTGCTCTGAGGTCCACATTTTCTCCTCACAGCTTCTGTAAGAAGTACAGTACTGGCTCTTTTTTTTTTTTGTGGGTACCAGGGGTCGACCTCAGGACCTCGCGCGCCAGCAGGTGCCCGTGCTGCTGAGCGATATCACCGGCCCCTTTTTCGTATGTGGGTTCTGGGAGTCGAACTCGGGCCCTCGCGCTTGCCAAGCAGGCGCTTACGCCGCTGAGCCATCTCACCAGCCCCAAGTAGTGGCTCTTTACCTAGCATATGGCAGGTGTTATGGTTCATATCTAGTTGTCCCCCAAGAGCCTCATGCACTCATAGGCAGGGCTGTTTTGGAAGTTGGTTGGATTATGAGGGCTTGTAGCTGATTTGCTGCGAGGAGGTAAAGTCTGGTAGGAAGAGGCAGGTCACGGGGGGGGGGGCGGTGACATAGGAGGGTGTATCTCCCTTTCTGGTTCTTCCTTTCTCTCTTTGTTTCCCGTGCACCATGCCATGAACAACTCTCCCCAATTATGCCCCTGTGCCATGCCGCCCTGCCTTGGAGCCGGCAGACGGTGGACTGAAATGTAAGCCAGAATCAGCCTCTCCCCCTTGTAGTTGCAGATATTGGGTATTTTGTCCCAGCAACAAGAAACGCAACTAAGAAAGCAGGAAAGCTTATGCTTGTGTTTTAGTGTCAGTAAACTTAAAAAATTGCCTCAGTTTTCATTGCTTTACTTAAAAAAATCACTTCTGTTTTCATTGCTTTGTTGTGAAGCTATATAAGATCTGAGCCAGGTAAACCCCGGCTCCAGGAAAGCCTGTGGTCGCCGCCTCTCCCTCAGAAGATTTTAATTACCTTTGGCACATCTGGTGGTGAAAGAATACATATTGCGAGGGTGGAAAATGAAATGTAAATTATAAAGAATAAATTGTTGCCCAACCCAAAGAGTTGGTTTAAACAGAAGGGAGAACAGCTTGAATAAATTTGTTTTTCATTATGTACCTTTAAGGCATAGCCTGTCAGAGACACTGAATAATTGTCCAGTTGCTAAAACAGTCGTAGAAGGGCTCAGAGCGCTCTCTGTTAGCCAGACAGGCAGGGTACTGGATGGAACAGAGGCACAAAGCTCCGCCTGAGGGGGACCTGGAGGCAGAACTCTCTTGTGGAACGCGTGGCTCCGAGGCCGAAGCAGATGCCACAGAGACGGAGTCCTTCCTTGCATCTCTGAGTCTGAAGAACGTGAAGTGAGAGACGCTGCAAAGGGAGTGAGGGTCTGCCGAAGCTGGGAGCTGGTTAGTGTGGTCCACCTTGGGCCGATAGCTCAGGCTGCCATTTCGGAAATATTGTAATGGGATTTTACTCCTAAGAGAAATGGGCGGAAAAGTGCATTCAGTCCGCGAGGCTTTGTTTGCTTTGGAGTAGGGCAGGTAAAAGGGGGAACTCTCCATGTTCTGGGGTTAGGCAGACCTGAGTCAGAGGAATGCAAGCAGAGGTACGAAGAGTAGTGAGAGGTCATCGGATGTCATAGAAGGGTGAGAAGTTTCCACGGCTGCTGCTTGAATAATGACAGAATGTTCTTCCATGCTCACTTACCCTCCTCCTCTTCCTTCTTCTTCCTCTTCTTCCTCTTCTCCTTCCCCTCCTGCTCCCCTTCCTGCTCCCCTTCCTCTTCCTCCCTCTTCTCCTCCTTTTCCTTCTCCTTATTTTCCTCCTCCTCCCAGTCTCTAGATAATCCTTTCCTCCATGAAAAGCTTTCTCTTCAGCTGGGGTCGGTTTCCTTTTGGTAGGGTTCCCGAGTATAGCATTGTCCACACCTAGATTGTAACTGGTTCCTGTGACAGCAAGCACCAGGCAGACACAGTGCTTTCCCATAGTTGGTGCATACATATTTGGTAGAGGAATTAAAGAGAAGCTCTAAAAGTTGGCGTCCAGTTGTGGAGGGCCCTGTAATAATACTGAATGACAGTTATTGGGTGCTTACTATGTGTTAGGTGCTATAAAAGTACCTGGCATATAGTAATTCATTTTTTTTTTTCTCAACAGCCCCTAGCGCAGCCATGTGTCACTGCTCAATTTTATAGACAAGGACTGAGGCATGGAAGCCGAGTGTCTTCTTAGAGGTCACGCTCTCTGCTCCCTGCCTCCCACTCACCCTGCTGGGGAGTTTAGATTCACTCTTGGAGGCCCTGGGCTGAGTGTGTGAGCAGGGGTGAACATGTGCGCCCTCTTTATTTTTAAAATTATTATTTCTTAAAGAAACATGAGAAGGATTTATTAGAGGTAGATATAAGAGTGCGGGTGCTCCGAGAAATGAGGCACAATAAAGTTGGGAACTGGGGGTCTTTTCTGTGCTGTGGGTGGTGGGAGTGATAATCTACAGTCTTAGCCTTATTTAGTGGGTGGGTGTGGATGGCCCACCCTTAGTGAGATAATGTCCATTCTTACTGGAAATCCCAAAGAGTGTCCATTCGGGTGAAAGAGGACCATTCACAAGTAAAAAGGGAATGGGCAAACACATTTGTAGGTGAAAGGGAGTTACCTGGGTCTGCTGGTTTGAGAGAAGAACAGGAAAGAAACAAACAAGGCTTGGGTCTTGAAGGTGAAGTTTATCTTAAAAGTACCATTTTTTAAATCTCGATTTCCTTGTCTCCTTTCTATCTAGTTTTATTTCTTCTATCTCACCCTCTCCTCTTCGGTCCCTTATTCTTAAGGGGGTGCAGAAGCCCAACAGGCTGTCTTTAATAACTGCTTCAGGCTGAGAAGGGGTGCTGATCCCACCTAGCTGGGAACCAGAGGTCTCATCCTGACAGATACAACGGAAACATAGGAATATCAGGTTTCGTGTGTGGGAGAACCTTCATCTTTTGATAATCTGAAAAAGAGTGCAAGGACATACAAGACATTGGCCCACAGCAGCAGCAAATCGTGCAACAGAAAAGAATTAAAAAAAAAAAACCAAATTCCAATGCACAGTATCATAGCCAGAAAAAATGAGAACTTTTTTTCTACCAGATTGTTCTAGAGAACCAGCATGCTAGCCAGCCGTAGGAGCTTCTGGCAGAGCTGGACAGGATCATGTGATGCAGAGGACACTTTCGCAGAGTTGTCAGGAATGGACACGCGACGTTCCGCTTTGGTAAGGGCACAGGTTTCCCCTTGTGCTGCTGTTAGAATCTAGGGGCATTCCTTTTGTAGGAGGGCTTTTCTCATCATTTTTACTTATGAATTTAATAATGAAATGCCCTCTTTGTGTATAGTTATTAAGAGCTTCACCCTAACTCAGGATTGAACCCAGGGTCTGAGCCTAATGGCCTGTGCCCTCTGCAGATGACTGGGCAAAGGGACGAGTCACCTGGAGTGATACAAATGCCCCTGCGATGGCAGTGGTAAAGCATATCAGTGTGGTTTATGAATCCAGCAGATGCACAGGCAGCGCACTTGCTAAATGCCAGGCACTGTTCAAAGCACTTTACAAATATCAATTGATTTAATGCTTTTGACCGCTCTGTGAGAGGCACTGCTACTGTCATCTCTGTTTTTTAGATGAGGACCCTGACTGAGGTTCAGAGAGGCCCCACAGCTAGGAGGCACCGAAGCCAGGGCAGCCTGGCGTCAGGTTTTCCCCAGTGCCCCCAGCTTCCGCTCTGCTCTCCTGTACAGAGGGAATGATCACTGGCATCTCCAGTCAGGTTTCTGTCCAGATAGTACAGGGTCACTTGATATTTTGGAGAGCGATCCTTCCAATTCCAAAAACATTTAAAGTATTTGTCTAAAGATATTTATATTATTATGTTTAATATGTGCTAAGCTTAGAGCAGGGAAATAAAAAACCAACACAGACCTTGCCCTGGGGAACTTGAATTCTACTGAGGGGAGATAGAAGAGCATGTAAACTCACAAGAAAAAAATAATTTCAGATGGAGAAAGGCAAATGAGGAAAAGAAAACACAGCATAACAGAACTATGCTGTCCGCTGTGATAGCCACTGGCCGTATGGTCCACTGAGCATGCGAAATGCGGACAGCCCACACTGTGGAAGGCTGTGAGCGTAGAATACATGCTGGAATTTGAAGACTTAGGATAAACAAGTGTATAAGACACCAATAATTTTTGCATTGCTAGTATTTAAAAAAATTTTTAAAAATATATTAGGTTAAATAGAAGTATTGCAGAGTGAGTATTCCTAATCTGAAAAGCTCCATAATCCAAAACTTTTTGAGCACCAGTATAATGCCACAAGTGGGAAATTCCACACCAGGACACAGTTCCATGCGTAAAATTAGTACAAATGTACAAAATTACCTTTTGGCTGTGTGTACAAAGTATACGTAAGACATACATGATTCTTTGTTTAGGCTTGTGTTCTGTCCCCAAGACATCTCATGATCCAGAACCAGAAAACAATCCAAAATCTGAAACATGCCTGATCTCAAACATTTTGGAAAAGGAATATTCAATCTGCATTAAAATGGAGACTAAGTGAAGTTATCCAGTCACGAAAGGACAAATATTCTGTTACTGTATAAGGTACTGGGAATGGTGAAATGCATAGCTGCAGAAAGTAGGGGCTGGGGGAGGGCGAATGGGGGCCATTGTTTAATGGGTACAGAGTTTCTGTCTATGATGATGAAGAAGGCCTGGGAGGGGAGGGTTGATGGTGGTGCTGATCGCATAACACTGTGAATGTTCTTACGGCCACGGAAGTGTACGCTTAAAACTGGTTAAAATGGTAAGTTTTGTTAGGTGTGTTTTACTTTATAAAGCCAAGAAATGAATTTCACTTTTATTTTTAAATGAGGCCACTAGATAATTTAAAATTACACACGTAGCTTGAGTTGTGTGTCTGCTGGATTGTGCTGGAATAGAAAGCCCTGGGTAAAAGGTGATTGTGAGATGCTTCATTCAAGGGGCTCCCCTTTGCATCCCGGGCAGTAGGAAGATGTGAGGGAAGCCGTTCAGACAGAAGAGGAGCTGGGGCTAAGTCCTGGGGTGGGAACGAGTTTGTATGGGGCGGTGGGATGAAAGAAGGAGGGAAGTGGCAGGCCTGTGGCGCCAAGTGTGTGTACTCCTGCCCTGCATTACACTTGAGAATACAAACGAAGCAATAAGAAGTGAACATTTCCATATACACTAAACCATATGAAATTCTGACCTTTTCCAATTGTTTGTTCTTTGGCGGGTGCCTCAGAGGGCAACACCCGTCCTATTGGCTTGCAGAGTACCATGCCAGACGAAAATCTGTGTTGAGATGGAAGAAAACTTCACTGTCACAAACGAGAAATTCTGATAGCAGACCTTGAACATTTCCAGTTTCATAAAGCTCCATCTTTGTCAGCTGCATGGCTTATGGAACCCAGAGGGAGAGATAATAGTGTCATTAGCACCTTTGGATTGTGACTCTGCCATGTCACAGGGCGATGGTTATTATTGCACAGGTAGACTTTTCCTTCTGGAAAGGTCTTGGCTTGGGACAAATAAATTGAGGGGTTGGCTTTCTCAGTAGGGGAGGGTTATTAGGAAGGTAAATTGGGGTTTGTTTATCTTTCTATTAAAGGCCATCCGTGCTGGCTCAGGCAGTATCCTAGTGGTGGCTGCCACCTTGTTCTGTTTCCAAATCCACCTCAGTGGCCTCGTTGTATGTTATTACTGTTCTTCCAGGACAGTTGAGAGCTGACCCCATGGGGGTGCTGCAGAAAGAACCCTTTTCTTAATAGCTTTTGACTTCAGAGCCCCTGGTGGAAAATGTTAATTCATATTAAAGGGGGAGATGGTTAATACCTAAAATCTTCCATTTCACGAAAACATTTTCTGGGCTTTTTAAACATCTCTGGCTACCTGCTGGGGACCACTGAGTCCAGCCAGCAGTAACGTTTCCTGCCTTCTGGTCTGGTCTTTATGTCCTTTTTGCACCCCCTGGTCGTAAGGTTCTGGTAGCATCTCGACTGCTGGGAGGTTGAGAGGTGTCTGCAGGTTCCTCAGGCTGTGTCGAGGTTTCAGGTTGATTGCACACTTTGTGCTCCCCTGGGGTGCCTGTGCATTTCCTCATAGTCTAGGTGCTGTGTAAGCTAATTTGCTAAAAACAACAAATGTTTGTCCCACCCTGTATTATGTAATTATTGATATCTGAGCCACATTTGAGAAACTGATGGCTGGAAACCGTGTTACAGTTTCTAGCAGATTTTTCAGCCGTGCACACATCGTGGTCCATTTCTGTAGGATAGTTGTTGTGTCATCTGCTTACTGCCAAATGGTCAACTTGTGTGAGCCATTAGCAACATTAATTTTACACTTTCTAACCTCAAGGAACTTATATCTCAGTAGGTTTATTTGAAGGCGGAGTTAGATTTGGGCTTAGTTTCCAGATTTTTTTCTTTATTTCCCTTCAGTATCCTTTTGTTTGGTTCATGATAGGATTGGTGGATCATTGTGACCACCTGGCTTAGTTATGACAGAAAAAGCTGTGTGACTTCCCTGAAGTGGCTTGAGTTGAAGAACAGGTGCTTTTTTAATACGGTACCTTACCTACCTCAGACAGCAAATGCATCTATGCAAATAGTACTGACTATATATATTTGCAGTTACATTAACTGGTTCACACATTTCATTTCTTTAACCTTCACATGAAATCTGGGAGATTGACGTTATTTTATAGGTAGAATAACTCAGAGTTGCAGTCCAGATGAATTGACTTTAGGTTGGATTCTCTTCTCCACACCTCCCAACTACCACATTCCCTTACCTTAGCAAGTGGCCAAAAGGATTATAAGAGTCTAATCATTCAGCCTAGGTGGCAAAAATGATTCTCTTATCAAGTATCATTTCTGATTCTTACTTTAGTAACTCCTGGCATTTTTTGCATCTTCATTCTTCCAACTGCATGTAGTAGGTGGTCACCGAATAAACTCTTGACTTAAGTGGATCCCACATGGCCAAGTTCTACAGATAACTTACAGGGTCTTTTCAGATCTGTAATGGGGGTGGAGGTGGTGGTGGTAGGAAAGTAGGCAGGTAGGCTTGACATGGCTGGATACAGCCTATCAGTGGTGGCAAACCTATGGCATGTGTGCCGCAGCAGGCTGTTTGTATCATTGAAAGCTCTAAAAGGTTCTCCATTACTGGCCTGGATCTTCAGGGGAGGACCCTGAGTTAATAGCAGGGTCACCAGGACACCTTGGAGGAGAAATGGTGATCACTCTTACCACAAGTCGTCAGCAAAAATGCTTTATCAGCAGCAAAAATGCTGTGCTGTGTGGTTCCTCTGAATTCAGGTGTATGCAGCAGCAGCAGCAGCAACAGCTGGCTGCATGAATCCTTGGGACAATCCACACCAAACCATAGCACCCTCCCCTTTCTGTTTAAAGGAGCCCTTTCTCTTTAGGATTCTTTATCACTCAAGGTCATAGCCACCTTTACTGGTAGACAATCATGCCCCCCTCAACCATGCAGTCTTTTGTAGCCCAATCTGTTTGAACCAATGTAACTACACGCTGACATGATTCTTAGTAACGCTCAGTTTACTGCTCTGCCTCATATGAAAATAGTGCGTTCTGGTCCTGTTATTGATGAGCTCATTGCCATATGATCAGCTTTGGTGTTACCTGAAAATTTTTTTCACCTGAGCCCCCCCAACCCCACCACTTTTTAAAGTAGGAACCATATGGTATGGAGCATTTGCAGATTGGCTTCTTTAATTTAGCAAGATACATACCACACTTCTTCCATAGTTCTTGGTGGCTTCATAGCTTGTTTCTTTTTTATCACTGAATAATAATCCTTCATCTGGATGTAAGGTAGTTGGTCTATCCATTCACAAAACCTGCTGTTTTCTTTTTAAATAAATAAATAATAGAACATTGGTTGAATAGTCATTAAATCACCTATACACTATGGAATCCTTAATTTTTCTGCTGGATGTGTAGTGCCAAGGGAGAATTGTGATAGAAAAGGCAAATAGGTTGTTAGGCACTGACTTTCGCTGAGGTGCGGTTATTGTTTAAGCAGAGAGGACTGAACCAGCAAAGGCTAAGTCCAGCATGTGCGGATGGCTTTGAGGTGTCCAACCTTTTAACAGCAGTTTAAGAACTTTCTCTAGAATCACATTGCCCACTAACATTATCCACACGTGACTGTTCGAACAGAAATTGATTAAAATTAAATAAAATTTAAAAATTCACTGCTCAGTTTGACTAGCTATGTTTGCTCCATAACCACAGGTAGCTGGTAGCTGCCGTTGTGGACAACACAGATATAGCCTATTTCCTTCATTGCAGAAGATTTTACTGGACAGCCCTGATTCAAATGAAAGCATTCCAGTAAGAGGATGGAATTGAAATTAGTTGACCAGGCTGATTTCTGGTTTCTCTTTAATGCTTTAGCTCTTTTGTGCCACAATGATTTTTACAATGGAAGTGATGAAGCCCAGAGATTTGTTTGCTGGTGAAAAGAAAAGTTGCTTAAAATGACTTGCTGGGGATGAAAAGGCTGCCTGGGCTAGTGAAGCTGTGAAATGCACCGTGTGACAGCCCCAGGAGGTATGGCTTGAGATCAGCTAGTGTTAAGGAGTTTTACAGAACTCTTAGTTCTTACTAATTTAGTTTGGTTTAAAAGCAAAGGTTTTCTCTAATTTGAGGGGATGGGGTAGGTGTGGAGAGAGAATTAAACTCCTTATTGAAAAAATCTGCAAATTGTACACTTGTCCCTTCAGTAAACTCCTGTGGTCCCTGCATACCAGGAATGTGAAACCTGAATGAATATCAGATATTTGCTGCAGAAATTGCAGCTCACTCTCTTGAAATTACTGTTATTTGGGAGCAAAGCAAATAGCAGTTAAGGTTTTCTTCTTTCTTCTTCCTTTGCCAGTTCCTTGGATTTGGCCAGATCTAATTTCATTCACATGGCAGGGGCTACACTGAATGGATGCTCACAAAGTATTACGGGTTGTCAGTCTACTTAAATTTCAGATCTGTGCTCACTTTTTTGTATGGCATTTTTGTGTGGCATTTGTCTTCATTTTTGTCCTTTTAAACAGAAGTACCGATAACAAACATTACATGAAATTGTACTTTTCCTTAGTATCTAGTCTGGAAATTGGCTATTGACATTGGTGAAGGTTTTTAATACGATTTTTAAATGAAAATGCCGAATTGCCTTATCTGTACATTGTAGCTTTAAATATTGACTTTTCGCCTTTTGAAGCGCTTGTGCTTCTAAGAGGCCTAGTGCGAAAGGGTGAACTTGACAGAATAATATATCTACCATAATTTCTGTGAAAAAACTTAGCGTATTCTGTTATTCGGAAGTTCAGTCAGGATGTGACTACTTGGAGTCATAAATGTCTGTAAACACAGGCTGAAAATTGATAGTTTTCTCTAAGAATAGGCACAGAGAAAAAAAGTTTATTATCTTGCAAATTAAGAATTGGAAATGCCAGATCTCAAATGAAGACAGATTTCTCCTCAATCTGTAAAGCCAGCGTCACCTGCTAAACAACTCTTACAAGAGTTGCTGAGGTTTAATCAGTATTTAATAATTATTGAATTTGTTCAACTGACTTTAAAAAATTTGGTCCCTTGAATGAAAGGCAGGGTAAACAGATGGGTTTCTCATGTCTGCTATGATTTTAACACAATTCTAAAAATATCTGTATTTTAACTTGGATACTCTTTCATGTTAGCAAAATCTAGAGACATCGATTATGGTTCCTTAACATGGGATTGTTTCCTTAAAAGCTGTGAAAGGGAAAAGAATCAATATTAAGGCTTTCCGAATGGCAGCTTTACAGAGTCCCCCAGCACGATTGATTACAGCTGCTGTTTTAAAGGATTTAAAAAGAACAATCTGTATTAAAAACATCATTCTTTGGTATGAGCTTGAGCAGTTCCAAATGAGTTTCCATGGGGGCTGCCCTGCAATGTGACATGGGAAGGGCCTGTGGCCATCACTGGTGGACCAGGGCAGTGAGTCAGGGGAAAGGCGCTTAGGTGAGGAGTTGCTGGCGTGCATGCCAGAGGGGTTGCCCTGGCAGCTGCAGCCATTCAGCTGCATTCTTCAGCAGGAGGGATGAGAAGCAAGTCATTTTTCTACATGCAGCACATGAGGTTAAGTTGCAGGAAGGGAGAAGCAGAAGAATGTCTTTGTTCTGGAGCATTGACCAAAGCCAGGTATGTCCAGTCAGAGTTAGGACTAGTAGTGACAATGCTTTTCCAGCCTCCACACCTCAACTGTTGCCTTGAGGTGGGTGGGGAGTGGACACGTCTTCATTTGGCATCTTACGCATGAGCACTGTGACCTTGCTAGTCTCCAGCTGCACGCTGATCTGTACCGATAAAATAATAAATTCCACTCTGTGGGCAGAGGCTCTGTCTGTGGGCAGGTGTACCTGCAGCAGTTAAATCTATTAGACAGTGGGACCGTCCTCACAGGCATGTGACGAGAGATCATTAATGTGGACGGGGATCCTGCAGTTTAGTTCTCAGTGAGTCTCTGCGCTGTCTGGGAAATTGTAATGGGTAGACCAGGGGCTCTCATCCCACAAAAGTTGTTTGTGTGTGTGAGGTGGGAGTTACAGACCCGTCCACTTGTCACTTCATGAAAGACATCTGTAGGAATGGGGCGGCCCATTACTTTAGGAAGGATGAAGATCCTAGGGGCAGTGGGAATTTTTTGAGCATGGTGTTGAGTTTTGTGTATAAATTTTATTCAACACCCTTGGGTGCTGAGTCAGTACAGAAGCCTTTGATATGGCTTGCTACAAAACTGGTGGAATCAGCTTGTAAATTGCTCTCGTTCCTGGACTTTCTTGGAGAAAGAAAAAAAAAATGCTGGAGCTAATCTGATATGTTTTACATTCCTAATGATTTTCTTTTAAAAACGATCTCTCATGTTTTTAGAAAACTCTGAATGCTGTATCTGTTGTGAAATGATGTTTATGAATGTGCGTTCCAACCAAATCTTGTCATTTTCACTAGTGAATTAGCATACATCAGCCTCTGGGGGCAAGTAATTAAATATGCTTTTTAAAAAAAAAATTTTCTCTTGGGCCGGTGAGATGGCTCAGCGGCGTAAGCGCCTGCCTTGCAAGCGCGAGGGCCCGAGTTCGACTCCCGGATCCCACATATGAAAAAGGGGCCGGTGATATCACTCAGCGGCACGGGCACCTGTTGGTGTGCGAGGTCCTGAGGTCGACACCCTGGTACCCACAAAAAAATAAAAAATAAAAAATAAAAAATAAATTTTCTCAAAAGTGCTTTTAAAATACTATTTTTAGGGCCGGTGATTTGGTTCAGTGGCATAAGCGCCTGCCTGGCAAGAGCGAGGTCCTGAGTTCGACTCCTGGTACCCACATTAAAAAAAAAGTTAATAAAAAAATACTATTTTTAAAATTGAGCAAGTAATTTTATTTTCTTGCAATTTTCTCCTTCATCTTGCAAAACCCTCATATCATAAGGTAGTAAATAAATGATTCTGTTATTAGTAGATGTCAGAATGTCTTCACACACAGAATCTGATGGAGTAGTTTATCTTTGGGATTTCTGAAGGCTCTGGCCACATGTCACTTTGCACGCCAATAACGTGTACCTTGTTGGTGGGAAAACTATTACTGTGCACAGTTTTCCTGTCCTCTTTATTTGACAAGACCACAAATTTACTGTCTTCAGATAAAATGCTCGTAGATACTACTTGAACATAGCAACAAGAGTGCTTCCTAAAACGAGTTAGCTTTGCAAGGCCCAGCTCATGTGCTGTGAGTGAACTGCGTGAAGCAGGTCCATTTGGCGAGGAGCTCGAGCTCTGGCTCCAAGCCCCGTGGTGCGTCTCGGGGAGGCTCCATTTCCTGGGGATTTCATGCGGGGTCTCTGATGGATTTCATAATAGACTCTAATAGCTTTAAATTTCTTCCAGTTCCTCTATCAAGGAAACCATTTCTTTAAAAGCTGCTGGGCCCTCTTTGTTTATTTTACTGGTTAAAAAGTTTGGTCAAGAACAATTTGTTTATATAATGAAAAAAAAATACAGGCCCTGGGGCTATGAGTCTTGGGCAGAAACAGGGTGTTTTTCCAGTAGATTATCAGGAATGTGAATAATCCTTTGGGCACACAATGCAGCCACACCACAGTGAGTTGGCACTAGGTATTAACGGCCAGCCATTCAGAGCAGTGTTTTTTTTTTTAACACCAGCTTTGAAATCAGTGGTCTCTGTTGTGGCTTTGCTGCCTTTGTTTAAGGTTTTAAATTTGTTTAGATTTTTTGGGGGACAGTGTTAGCGTATTCTTCTACAAAAGGAGCCAGCTGCAAATGTCATCTTCACCCTGTTCGTGGACACAGTCCTCCTCGATCAGAGTCCCTGAGTCAGTGCAGAGCCTTTCTTGGGAGCAGCAGGAGTGGCTTCCCCTGTGAGCATATGAGGTCTGTGTAATACAACAGATGCTGAAGCCATTGGCAGTGTGAGACATCTGCCGTCTAGCTGGCATTTCAGCCATGCAGTTGTGTCGGGGACAGTGGTCAGGTGTGGGCATCCGCCTCTGCTGGCTGGGGCTAACCCTCACCTTGACTTGGATTGACTTTCTCTGCTTGGAGTAACTAGATAGAAGGAGATGGGTAGTTAGATCCAGGAAACTTTACAACCTGGAATCTTGTGATCAAATATTCATTTTATCAGACCTTCATGCCTTTGTAAGCTTTGTGGCTAGGAGTGATGCAAGCTCTATTCCTGTGCTTCTGTGGTAGTTTTCTTTTTTTTATTTTATTTATTTATTTTAAAAAATTTTTTTTTTATTTTAAAGAGAAGGAAAAACAAAACAAAACAAATCAAAAAAGAACAAAATTTCAAAACAACATAATAGGAGGGTAACAATGGTTAATACATTACGTATTGTTATCTTTAGGTTAGTTATTCAGGGTACCAGATATTAGCATTCAGTTGTCCAAACATTACTGGCACAAACCTTACTCTTCAATGAACTAAGTAAAATTAGTAGTGTATCTATCTTAACCATCTTATATATAAACACAATTTTTTTTCTTTTCCCCATTCCCCCATCCCAGTCTCTCTTTCCTTTTGACCAGTTTCTTTTTGATTCACCATGTCTATTGTACATTTTGGATCTTACTTACTCTTTCACTTTCTCATACTAGGGAGACAATATGATGCTTATGCATGTGCGTCCAGTTTATTTCACTTATGAGTATTTTCTTGAGTTGCATCCATTTACCTATAAATGTCTCCTGTTTATCCTTCTTTATGGCTGAATAGTACTTCATTGTATAAAAATACCACATCTTTTTTATCCATTCCTCAGTTGATGGGCATTTGGGTTGTTTCCAAGATCTGGCTATTACAAATTGTGCTGCTATAAACATGGGTGCACATATATCGCTGTGGTACGATGTTTTTAATTCTTCTGGGAAGATACCCAGAAGGGGAATAGCTGGGTCAAATGGGACCTCCAACCCTAGTTTTTTGAGGAATCTCCACACTGATTTCCACAGTGGCTGCACCAGTCGACACTCCCACCAACAGTGGAGAAGGGTTCCTTTTTCCCCATAGCCCTTCCAGCATTTGTTATTAGTTGACTTCTTGATGATAGCCATTCTTTCTGGGGTGAGATGGTATCTCAGTGTTGTTTTAATTTGCATCTCTCAAATGACTAGTGATGTTGCACATTTTTATGTATATTTATTTGCCATTTGTATTTCTTCATCTGAGAAATGTGTATTCATCTCAGATGCCCATTTTTGGAGTGGGTCTTTAAATTTGGGAGGTCTGATTTTTTTGAGTTCTTTATATGTTTTTGATAGTAATCCTTTGTCTGAGTAACAGCTGGCAAACATTTTTCCCCACGTTGTGGGTTGTCTCTTCACTCTGTTGGTGGTTTCTCTTGCTGTGCAAAAGCTTTTTAATAAGATGAGATCCCAGTTGTTGATTCTTTGTGATAGTTCCTGTACGGTTGAGGTTTTATTCATAAAGTCTTTGCCTACACCAATGTCTTCAAGGGTTTTACCTATCCTACCTTCCAGCAGATTTAATGTTTCTATTTTAATATTTAGATCTCTGATCCATTTTGAATTTAGTTTAGTGCATGGTGAAAGATATGGGTCTAGTTTTAATCTTCGGCATGTGCAGAGCCAGTTTTTCTAGCACCATTTATTAAAGAGACTATCTTCCAGTGAATGTGTTTGGCACCTTTGTCAAAGATAAGGTAGCTTAATATGTCTGGGGTTGTTTCAGCATCTTCTAATCTGTTCCATTGATCTTTAGGTCTGTTTTTTTGCCAGTACCACACTATTTTTATCACAGTAGCTTTATAGTATAATTTCAAGTCGGGGATTGTGATGCCCCCTGCCTTGCCTTTGTTACCCAGAATTGCCTTTGCTGTTCTAGGTCTCTTCTGATTCCAAATGAATTTTAGGATTGTTTTCTCTAATTCTGTGAGATATGCTGTTGGAATTTTGATTGGAATTGCATTAAATCTGTATAACAATTTTGGAAGTATGGCCATTTTCACTATATTGGTTCTTTCTATCCAGGAGCAAGGGATATCTTTCCATTTTCTGATATCCTCTTCAATCTCCTTTTTGAGTACTGTAGTTTTCAGTGCAGAGGTCTTTTACGTCCTTTGTGAGGTTGATTCCTAGGTATTTCATTTTTTTGGATGTTATTGTGAAAGGTATTGTTTCCCTAATTTCTCTTTCAGTAAGTTGTTATTTGTGTACAGAAAGGCTATTGATTTTTGAGTATTGACTTTGTATCCAGCTACACTACTGAATTTGCTTATTAAATCTAGCAATTTTTTAGTGGAGTTTTTGGGGTCTTCTGTGTAGAGTATCATGTCATCTGCAAATAATGATAATTTAACTTCTTCCTTTCCAATGTGGTAGTTTTCTGAAGCGCAGTTTTTTTCTTTTAATACTTACCACTTATGTACACATGTACTTCCCTGGTGCGTCCTGTAGAGTCTTTAAATATAAAAGCACATGTCCATGGGCCGGTGAGATGGCTCAGTGGCATAAGCGCCTGCCTGGCAAGCATGAGGTCCTGAGTTCGAGTCCTGGTACCCACATACAAAAAAAGGGCCAGTGATATCGCTCAGCGGCACGGGTGCCTGCTGGCACAAGAGGTCCTGAGGTCGACCTCCGGTACCCACAAAAAAAAAAAAAAAAAGAGCACATGCCCAATGTATGAATGTATTAATTGCTAAATAAGTAGTAGATTTGCTTTCAGAAGTTTGTTTGTACATTGATATGTGGAAACTGGGCCCTGGTCTTATGTGACTGACTCATTGGTCTTGTTTCCTTTATGTGCATGCGTGTATGAAATATGTATGGCAAAAAATAACAGTGATACCAATTAGGAAAGAAACCACCACAAACCTATTACTTAACCTGTTAACCTTTCTTCTAAATTTGTCCTTCAATTCTTGGTCAGATGTATATGAAATTTTAATATAGTTGTAATATCAGAAAATATTTTATAAAATGTTTTTAAATTAAAGTGTTATACATATTTTTCCTTATTGTTCTATGGTATATGATATTTTAGTGGCTACTTTGAGAAAATTAATGTGTCATGCATAATAATACATCCTATATGACCACCCCCTATACTTGGTGATTTTGCTTTGACACAGTAGTAAACACCCCAGCTTTTCTTTTTAAAATATTTCCTTAAGATAATTCCTGAGAGAGAAAAAGTCTATTCCAATGATGTAAAAGCTTTTGTAGATGCTAAAATGTATTGCCAATGTGATTTCCAAAGGACCTGTGGCCTTTTCTGTAAGTTTGGCATCTTTTAAGTTGTCAGGGCTTTTCTTTGCAGAACAGCAGTAGAGTCTCATGTTGTATTAGTCAGCTTCCCCAGCACTGGGACAAAATATCTGACACTTGCAGCTTAAAGGAGGAGAGGTTTATTTTGGCTCATGGTTTTAGTGGGTTCAGTCCATGGTCAGGTGGCTCCAGGGCAGAAACAACATGGTAGAAAGGCCTGGTGGAAGAAATCTGCTCACACTGTGGTGGCCAGGAAGCAGAGAGAGAAGGGAGGAGCTTGGGCAAGAATACACCCTTACAGGTCACACCCCCATGACCTGCCCCTTCTGATGAGGCCCCACCTGTAAATGTGGGACTTTTGGGGCACATTTTAGATCTAAACTCTAATACATGTGTACCTGTTGACATTCAAATATAGTTAGTTCTAGCTTAGTTCTCTGAAATCTGGCTCCGTTGGCAGTTCATCTGTCACTACTGGGAGCCTCAGAGCCTGGTTCTTTCCCTAGCATCAGCTGCAGCCTGGAAAGGTGTGGCCTGCCCCTTAGAACCAAGGCCATTCACATTTCCCTGTCCCATGGGCTTCAAACGCAATGTCGTGTCAGCCTCCATATGGAGGAAGAATGTATGGGGGTGCCTAGAATTGGAGCAGTTGAAACCCTTAGAGTGAATTATTAAAATCTAAACCAGAGCCTGTTAGCTTCCTGTGCTTGCCTTGCAATCTGTTCCATGATGGTAGTTTTTAACAAAACACTTCTGAATAAGAAATAAATTCCAAATATCTTTTTCCCCCTGCTCTTGCCAAACTCCAACCAGGAAACAGCACCTCAATTACTTCAGTTAGAATTTATTAATACTGACCCTCTCTAGCACTTAGGCCTTTTCAGATTCAGCTCACACAGCTTCTATTTTTACTCTAGTCTAAACTGTGGTCATATGGATAGCAAAATAAATACCGGAATATTGTAGCTTGGGAGGGGGAGAGGCAGCAATGCTTATAATAACATAGCTCCAACCTCTTGATTCCATGTTTGATATTCCAAAAAAGGAAAAAAAAGGCACAACATGGACTACATCTGTAAGTAATGAACATTTTCCTTTTGTGTGTCATGCATATTCAACATAACCTCACTCAGTCTCCAGCATTGTTTCAATATACATTGCCTCGTAGGTCCCTATTTTTGTTGCCAACAAATTTAATTCAACACAAAGGTTGCTTCCCTTCTCTCTCTAGATCAGGAATCTGAACCCATTGCTACAAATAGAAGTACAGATTGTCAGTGTATTCTGCTTATGTTTTTGTTTTTTCCTGTGGTTGTCATTTTCCTTGTTGCTGAGAAAGACTTGTTTGTTTAGTATGAGCAAGAAATCAGTTCATTTACGAAGGTATTTTAATTTTGACTGCTTAATTTTTGCACTGCTAAAGATCAAACCTAGGGCCTCACGCCTGTTAGGGAAAATCCTCTACCACTGAGCTACAACCTTGGCCCTGGAAGGGTATTTAAAGAAAACAATTTAGTTTTATTAATTTAATTTTGTAATGTTACACTTTTTAAAATACAGAACTTACAAAAAGATATTAAGTAAAATTTCTCTCCAGATGGGCTATTTTGCTTTTAAGTAGTTATCTTTGTACTTATTCTAGATTACAAAGCATGAGATGTGTCAAGAATTTGGGTACACAGTTTAGATTCTTTCCATGTGGTTTATTCAGTTAAGGGTTCTCCTCCACAAGACAGTGGCTTGTGAAGTTCAAGGAGCTCGGATCACAGGGTTTGTAGAGTGATGCACCAGTAACGTGGCTACCAGCAGCTGAGTTTATTCCCCGTGGCTGCCTGTCACTGGGTCGGCTTATTGTTATCAAGTCTTAGGTTGAGAAATGAGACTGGCAAGACATCTTGTCTTGTGTGTGGAAATGCTTGGGGGTGGGGGAAAGTTCGTCATGCAGTTAAATAGCATGTAAGATCTTTCTGGATCATTGGATCTGAGATGCTATTATAAATTTACCCAACAACCTACTTACTGAGCCAGGTACTGTTCTGTGTAGAATCAATAAACAAACACTGTAGGAAGAAAAAAGAGTTTTGTGTTGTAGCCCGAGATAATCAGCGAGGTATCTTCTCTGCAAATGATATCAATTAAATGAAATCATACGTACGAGTTTAGATGAGCAGCCAGATAATCCTCTGGCTGGATGGTTTTTTGAGGGGAAAGGAGGGAGCTAATAGGATTATTGCACTGAACATTTTTTGAAAGAGACTTTATTTGAGCTTTGTTGGCTTTGGAAAATAACTGCTTTGAACCAAACAGTTCTTTTTTAAACAATGAAGGAAAGGGCCACAGTTGACTACTGTATACTAATTCATTGTTACTTTTGGGAACAGTCTGCCTGGCACATTGGGAGCATTTTTCATGACTTGGAGTTTCTTCCAAAGGTGCACTTACCTTTAGGGCAGGCCTCTCACTGTATAGGGTTGAATTCCAGTTTTCCCTTTTGCAAAAAGACCACATAGGAAAATGTTGTTCTATTTTCTCATGGATGTGGGGCAACCAGGTAACTTCCTTAAAGGCTTGGTTACTTTTTACGCTAAATGGCCTAAAGCTTGGATGCAGCCCATCAGAAACATCAGAATTCGGCTGTTTGTTGAGCCTTTCCTGCACGTTGGTCACTACAACATACTGACAGTCATGAAGTGTGGGTGCAGAGGACAGCAGAGCTGCTCTTGCATCTTGGGCCTCTTCTGGGAGCACTCAATGTTTGTGGGTTGGTGGTAAACTCCAAATGAATAGCTCAGATTTGAAGTGCTAGAAATAATTACACCAGGAATTCTGTCATCTCCCAGGCCTTGGTTTGCTTCAAAAGCTGCGTGGAACTCGTGTGATTTCTCCAGAATTGCCTATAATGGGACATTTGGGACTACCTATAGAATTGCCTATGATGGGACATTTGTACGACTACCCCAGTCGTCCTTAGGCCTCGCACTTCACATCCAAATAGGACCCTACTTTCCTGTAACCTCCTGCCCCTCCCCCCAGCATTGGGTTTCTTTTTCATTATAATAGGCATGCATAAATACATAGTCATTTCTTACTTTGTGGAAGGTATGTTCAAGTGTTTCTTAAAGGGACTTTATTTAGCTTTCTGTGTAGTTCATGATTATAAAAGATACTTGAGACACTTCTGAACTAAAGGTCTTTCTTAAGGGGTTTTATTTTTTCCCCCCAGCACTATTGACTAAATCCAGGGCCTTCCCACCCAGCAGAGTTCAGCAGGGCTCCTTACTGTAGTTCTTCCCAGGGCCTTTGATGTTATGATATGTGAATCAAAATAGAGGGAGAAAGTCACTGTGGGTGACAGGTGTGGCACACTAAGGTGGACTTCCCAGCCCTGAGCTGTGTGACCTCAGGCCGGATCATCTTCTTGGTTTGCAATGGGGATTGGTGATGATTAGATGAGGCAGTGCTTATAAAACACTTAGTGTGAAATGCCCAGCACATCGTAAACACCTCAGCCTTGGCTGTAGCTAATCCCTTTGAGCCTGAGGTTGAATGGTCTGATCTCATTCTTGTTGTGCAACTTTCCAATACAGCAGAAAGAGCCCAGAATTAGGTGTCAAGAGCTTTGGGTTCCAGTTTGGCCACCAACAAGACCAGATGACTTTGAGTTACTTTGCCACTGTGATGGTCTCTTTCTTCATTTTGAAGCAGAGAGATAATCTTGGTACCTAGCATCAAACCCTAAAATGACAGGTTTTGGGGGGCTGCAGCTAAGTCCAAAGGATTGGCAAGGTTAGCCTCAGGACAGATGTCATCTCTGAGTGACTATGTGGGAGAGAAAAATGTTTATTATTTCCTTTATGATGGGTCCTAGCTAGTAATAAAATAGTCTGCTACGTCACCTGTGGAAAGATAAGCCAAAGTTACAGTCTGCTTGGTACTTCGTAATCACCATAAAACTTTATATACATTTGAGTCTAAATCGAGGCTGTATATTCCTTCATCCTGAAAGTCAGTGGCATTATTTGGTTTTTGTTTTCTCTGATGTGATATAGAAAGGGACTGTATTAATAGGCCACATGGGCATTTTATTTTTATGTTAAAAGACTAATTTTCTGCCAATTTCGGTGTAGGCATCTATAAATAGATAAGCTTTCAATCCTCTGGTTATATTGTGAACCCAAGTTTAAACCATAAAATAAACTTAATGCCTGCTGCTTTGAGCTTTTATTATTTTGAACCATTATATGGGTTGCATTAGTTTAAAGCATTTGATTTACTTAATAGGTAAGCAGGGTATCTTTCAAGGAAGACCACAGATTTCTGTGTAACAGATTTTTACACTGGTGGTTTGAACATGGTATTGTTTAGTGTAGATTTTACCTACATGAGAAAAATGGAACAAGTACACTTGTTTAGTCGCCTTCCCACAAATTATCTTTACTGAGAAACTAGATAGGTTTGTGAGGTTTCTCACAGAAACCAAAACTTGTGCACTTGTTCTTTTATGTACGGAATCAATAGTTTCTCTTATTTTTATTATAAACACATAACATACTGGGCTTAGTCCTTATATTAAGCTCTAGTTTTTAATCATCACATACTGAAGGCCTAGCTCACTATGGCTTTGGGTAATTTTTAAAGGGGTTGATGTTCTCTTAGGTATTTATAGGATGGAAATTGATGTCACCAGGTTTTCTTGTGGTGTCTTGTCTTGGAGCTGGGGTTTGGGTGGAGGAGGTAGCAGCAGCTGACCTAGGAACACAGGCGAGGCCATGTAGTAAAAGAGCATCTTCCCTTACCGAGGAGTTTCCATGTCATCCTAGAGGTGTCAGAACCAGTGAAGGGTGTTTTGGGAGGGGAACAACGTGGTTATGTTTAAGGACAGTTCTTCTGCAGAGAAGGACTTTAAAGGTAAGGGATTGGGCATTGCTACATCAGGAGGTCTTTGTATGGTCCAGGCCCTGCATGAGGAGGGTGCTGAAGTTGTTGGGCCAGAGCAGGAGGGGTGGAGTTAGACAAATATGCGTCTTGCCTTTCTTGTAGGCAGTGTGGGGCTCCTCCTGGGAATTCGGTCTATGAAGGCCCTGTGGCACTTGCTTTCCTGGCTGAACATGACAGGAGTGGAACCTCCATTTCTCTCTGCAGTGGATTCTCCCTCTGTGGAACCTCGTTGCTTTCCAGGGCTTCCCCCTGCTCACCTGTATTCACGTCTTGCATCAGCCAAGGCAGAAAGGCCTGAAAGACCAGCTTGTTTTCCTTCCAGCTTGTACTCTGAACCCTGTTAGCCAACAGCTCTGGCACCACCTCACCGCCATGGTCGGTCCCAAATTAAACAACCCTGTTATGAAAGCCTAGCCTCAGACCACAGGTCTGTGCCTCTGCGCATTTTCTTCTAGTTGCTTTTGTCCCCTTGCTCTGTCCTGTTGAGCAAGTGAGTATGTGCACAGCATATATCATCCCTGGGTTTTCTGCACAGGAATACCAGCACATTTGGCTGGTGTAAAAAAGTAGTTTTGAGCCACCTCTTTCATGGCCCTGAAGAGATGCACATGAATTTGTTCAAAGGGAACGTTGGTGCAAATTAAATTTCTTTCTTTAAGCAAAGTCCTTCTCAGCCCAGAGTATAGTCTTCATAGAAGGAGTTTGTCCTTCGGGGAAAAGTTTTGTGTTGTGCTTTGTTTTGGTTTTTGGAAGACAGTGGAGGTATTCTTTGAGTATTATCTGCTAGAAAATGCAAAGAGCCCTCACTATCAAATGGGACTCTGTGGAAGACACCACTAATTCTTCCTGGGTTCTCGGTGCCCCTGGAATCACAGCAGGAGATAACTTCTTTTTAGTTTGATGTCACGATTATTTATACCACACTAAATGATGGAAAAACAGTATTATTGCTGCTGTCACAGACATGAAACATCCCATCGGCCCTGGGATCACCCTGGTGCCCTGCTGCATGGAGCATGTGGTGGAGGACGTCCTGCTTCTCTGAGCCCTCTCTGATGTCACCCCCAAGCCCAACAGTAACACAGGCCTCACAGTTACCTCCTCCAGAGCCAGTTCGCCTGTCAGGCTGCCCGGAAGTGTGGTTGAGGCGTGAGGTGGCTTAGATTTTCTGGGAGACATTTTTGGCTTACCTGCTTGGTAGCATGACAGATGTGTTAATCCAGACAAATAGATCATTTAATGAATAGAAATTTAATTTACACATAAGGATTAAGTTTCTCAATGTTAACCTTTGCCACATCAGATTTCTCTGACAGAGCCAAGGGGAAAATGAGAATCATCCAACATTAAGGAAAGGGAAACCAGTTTCTGAAATGTAGACGGAATCTCTTCTCTTCCTTTCGAGAGTCTGAGCTACTTAAGTAGATACTGTGCAAGGTTTGAGGGGTTGGGGGAGTAATCTCCTAGGCTTAAAATTGATAGATTTTAACTGTAGGAATCCTGGGGGTCTTGGGACATGTATCAGCTTTGAAACCTAAGTCAAATGTTGGTTAAGCCAATTTGGTTTAAGTAGTCTCAATTGACAAATATTTATTGTGTACCCATGCTCTTTGAGAGGGACAGAGAGCAAGTCTGCACAGGTTATTCAAGACTGGCATCGACAAATTGTTCTCAGCAAGGGGCAAGGCAAATACATAGGAAGCAATTAGAAATAATGGTGAGAATGTGTGTCTTAAATTGTTCATGTGCTACAAAATCTGAAATAGCAGAGTTTATGATTAGGGGACATAAGTGCTAGAAAAGTCAAGTCATATTTGACAGCATCAAAAAGGTCTTCTGGTGCAGTTAACAGGACCAGGTTTGATATAAGCAAGACCGACAGTGGATTTTATGCAGGAGCAGGGTGGTTCAGCGCAATCATTGTTCACTAATCTGCTACTATATGCCAGGCCCAGTGGTTTGACTGGGGGTGGGTTGAGTTAAAGGTGAATGAGTTACCATCATACCTTGTTTCCCACAGAAGGTTGGTTCCCACACCTTGCTTGGACACCCAAATCTGGGTGCTCAAGCCCCTTATATAACATGTCATAGTATTTTCATGTAACCTACCCACGTCGTCTTAAAGCATCTTTGGATTACTGACACTAACTAAGACAATGGAAATGCTGTATGAGTAGATGTTACACTGTATTGTTTAGGGAGCGGTGACAAGAAAGAAATCTGCACATGCTTGGTAGTGGCTTAATTTTAAAAAATATTGTCAGTCCACAGTTAGAATGCATGGATGTGGAGCCCACAGACATAGATAAGGAGGTCTGGCTGTTTAGTCTTCTCTCTCCAGGGAGCTGACAGTCGAACAGGGGCTGAGTTATTTATAAGAGCCCCGGAACCTCAGGGCTCCAGATACGGTTTGCAAGCTTTGGGAATACGGTCTGGAATGGTGTAGCCTTGGAAACCGGCTTCATGCAGGATAGCCTGAGTGTCTGGCAGAAAGCTTCCAGAATGGTCTTGGCTCAGGGTGGCCTGGCCACTCAATGCCTGTAGGTCGGGCTGCTGGAACAGGGGTCCCTAAGAGTTGGGTCCCCAGAATAGGCTGGTGTGATCATTGAAACAAAGTGATCCCCATACTTCCTTGTCCGTTAGCACCATGGCCTGTGGAGAAGGTGGGCTCAGATTTACAAGTCTCCGGCCTCTGGAGCCTGCTGCTTAAAACTGAGAGAAGGGGGCTGGTGAGATAGCTCAGCAGCATAAGCACCTGCCTGGCAAGCGTGAGGTCCTGAGTTCGATTCCCAGTACCCACATATGAAAAAACGGCCGGTGATATCGCTCAGTGGCATGGGCACCTGCTGGCATGCGAGGTCCTGAGTTTGACCCCTGGTACCCACCAAAAAAGAAAAAAAAGAGAGAAAGAAGCATTGCTGTTCCTTCCCAAGGCTGGACCTGGAAAGGCTCAGCCACAGTGTCCGCTGAAACCAAGTTTTATTTTAAGTGGAAATCTCATGAAAAACCACCATAAGCAAGGGAAACATTTTGTATAATTCTTGTTAGGAACAAACATCCAATTTGATCTTTAAAAATAGGACAATAATGACTGCTGCCTGATTCCAAACACCAACTATGCTTAGAAGCTGCCAATCTGAGATACTGCTGGTAAAATATCAATTTACTTAAACCATTGAAAAAAATTCTACCTCTGCTCAAATTCCTGCATGTTACCCTTTGCAGGATTAGGTTGATTTTGATACTACACTCCTAGTAAAGAGCTAAGAAGCTGTGGAACTGGTATGCTTAGTTGACTGATCCTTCTCATATTAAGCCTGTGATTTGCTATTACCAAGTGCCAGTAATTTAAAAAAAAAGCGCTCTCTTGGGTTTTTCTATATTTGTCTTTAAGACTCTGCTAAGCCTAGAACTGAGCTGGCAGCCAGCTCTCGGCCTTGGCAGGCGAGCCCCACAGACCCTGCTCTGTGTGGGGCTCGCCACGGATCTGCATCATGGCAGAAAGCTCTGGGTGACCAGTGCGCTCTCATCTGTTGTGATAAAGCTGAGCACAGCCAGGCCTTTGAGCATTTGTTGCTCTTTAGCCTAAGCGCCATAATACCTTTATATACATCCCCAAGAAAGTCTGAAGCAATTTGGGTGTTTTTGTAGCTTTGCAGTAAAGGAACCTCACTGGTAACAACAGTACTGCCTGAGATGTCTGATAACTAGCACTGGGACAACTGAAACTCAGTTAAGTTTAGTGGAGTGGAACAGAATAAGTCCAAGGCACTTAGGTCTCTGTGCTGTCTTCATTCTGCTGCGTTAGGCAGCACAGGCCTCCCTCCAGGGCATTAGTCTGTGGTGGGCCCTTGATTTAATCCAGGTTGTCTGAGCGTACTGAGGAAGAGGGTGGCTAGACATGCGGATCCAGAGGAGCAGAGGAGGGAGGTCTGCTCACGGCAGTGTAGACCTGAGCAGGAAACAAACAAGCGTGTTTCTTAATGTCTCACCACCCTGCATCCCATGTCCTTCCCTCCTTAGAGAGCAGAGCTGACATCTGATAAAGACATGTACCTTGACAATAGTTCCATTGAGGATGCGTCGGGCGTGTACCCTATTGATGACGACGACTACGCTTCTGCCTCTGGCTCAGGTAAGTCCGGCTCAGGTAAGTCTGAACACGGGATGCCATGATCTGTGTTCGGACATACAAGCATTGTGCCATATTCTAGGAGACACGCAGGATGTGTTACACTCGAGAGCCTGGTCTTTGGTGTCACAGTGCCCGGGTATGAATTGTAGCTCTCTGCCACTTCTACTGTGAGACCTTTGAGGAGTTCTTTAACTTTGCTGAGCCTCAGTTTCCTCATTTATAAAATAGAAAGTAATAATCTTGCAGCAGAGCTGTTGTGAGGATTAAAGGAGTGGGCACATGAGCTTTAACTTTCATGAAGACTTTCAGAGTAATGCCGTGGAAACCACTCTTAAAGAAATCTCTCAAACATTAGTTTCCTAAAACTGCCCGCCCTGTCTTACGGATTATAGAAGCTGTATCCTGTTTTTTTTCCTAGGGTATTGTTCAAAAGAGAAGGGAAAATGTAGCAGCCAAGTAAAAGCAGGGCAGGGTGATAGCTCAGCTTCCTTGGGCTGTTAGTTATCTATTATTTCTGTAGTGCTGCATAACAAACCACCCCAAATTTTAGTGGCTTAGAACAACAGGCATTCATTCACCCCACTACTGTGCAGGTGGGCAGTTGAGACCCGATCCTCATATGACCACGTCCTCGTATGCCGTGATCAGCAGAAGGCCAGGTGTGCAGCGTGGCTGGTCTTGGCTGGGCTCTGTCCTGTCTCTGTGGCACCTGCGCAGACTCGGCTGTGGTCTGCACTGCCTGTCACCCTGTGGCTAGCCAGCCATTTGCTCAGTGATCCCAAGGCAGCTGGTAGATGGGTGCAAATCCTCCTGCGGCCTGGGCTTAGAACTTGCCGCATCATACCTTCTACTGGCTTTTATTGGTCAAAGCAAGAGAGAAAGCCAGTCCCAACCCCGCCTCTTAGTGGAAGGAGCTGTGGTCAGTCAGAGGATGTGAGACGAAGGAGGGAAAAAGGATCCTGGCCAATTTCCAGTCAACTTTACCTGGTGAATGTTTCACCTGTGCCAAAAATGGTCCCCAAGAATAAAAGAGCCTGTGTATGTGTATAATTAATGGATCTTTCAGGAATTTGTGGTCAACAGCATATAAGAAAAGTCTTAACCATATCATTCTTGTTCAGGGTTTTCACCGTAGGTTTAAAAGATGGTAGAAGTTTTGCTGAATGTAGATGTGTGACAGGCAGATTGGTCCAGAACAAATTAAAATCCATCGCGTCTTTGGTAGAGATCCAGTCATAGATGATATGAGAATATTTTAAGTTGGAAAATGGCAAGTCTGAGAAAGATAAGAGAGGTGGTGGCTGACCTAATAATAATGAGCTTACAGTGCAACCCTAATGTAAAAATAGCCTGAGTTATTCTTGTGAGTGTGATATATATCACACACCGCAGAATGAGTGTGAAAAGAGTTGTTCTCCATAGCCCACAACTCTATTAATATCTTCCACTTATGGCACTTTTTTTTAGTGCCTCAAAAGTGCTTTGTAACTGTCATTTTCAAAATGTCCCAGGAGATAGACAGGGATACTCTTTTGCCCCCATTTCACAGATCTTAGGATCAGAGTTGTTACAGGCCTGTAGAGGTAGTGCAAGTCATTTTATTGCCAACCATTTTACCGGTTTTCTTTATGTGTAAAGAAAGCAGGTATGCCACCTTGCTCCGTTGCCCTCTGGACTCATCCAGATGAAAGGCCGGGGTCGGAGCCGGTCGTTGGAAATCCTGAACCCATCACGTAGATCAAGATGAGGCTTAAATATGGTCTAGATTGCTTCATCCAGAGCTCTAGCTTTTGACAAATGGTTGCTATGAAAAAGTTGGAAGACCCTTGCTCTTTTTTGGAAACCACTCTGTGTTCTTCTGCCTGGGTATTGCTTTTCAGCCTCAAGGTAGTAGTGGTTGTGACTAAGCTTTGTGACACACTTACTTTGTGTCTCCAATCCATGCAACATCCCTGTAAGGTTAGAGCCTATTATTACTTCCATTTTCCATATAAGGAACGCTAAGGTATGGACAGTGAAGGAACTTGCCTCAGGCCACACTGTCAGAAAGTAGTGGAGCTGGGACAGGGACCATGGAGTGGGGCTTTAGAGTATGGTCTCTTTCAGGCCTTTGCTGTTTTGCCTCCCTGTGTCCTCACACCTCATTCGAGAAGTAAGTAGTCTTTCCCCAGTGGTGTGTAGTCCCATCAAGAAACATCAAGACTCTCCAGGGTTTTGGCCCGTGTGCCATCGAGCCTAACTCCTGTCAGGCTATTCGGTAGAAAAGCAAGTGGCCAGGACGAGAAGGTCTGCAAGCCCAGAGGATGTTTCCCAGACAGAGAGGGGCCCGTGTTACATATGTGGACTCAGAATGGGCCTTAGCCAACACGAGAACATTCATAGGCGTTTACTGTGTGCTGCAGACAATGCCATGTTCCTAGAACACAGACAAAAAAGACTTGGTTCCCATCCCTAAGAGACCAAGAGTCTAACATGAGAAATGTAGGTGTGAGAAATAATGATCGTAACACCATGTGACGGGTGACCTGAGATAGCAAAGCTCTGTCTGACAAAAATTCAGGAGTTAAATATCAGGTTTTTGGTTACAGATAGCAGACTGAGCAGAATGGCATCTGGGGCCCAACTAAACTGACACTAAAGGAATTGGGCATAAACTCACAAGGACAAACAGAGACGATAAAGGACACAAAAGCCATCAAGTTTCGAAAGTTGGGAAGCAGATGGGCTGATAGTAACAGCCTTGGCAGACCAGACATGCATGAGTTGGCCAGTAGTGGGGAGAACCAAGATGTACCCCAGTCAACGCAGCAGAAATCCTGGGGGTGTTAGTGCCTCTGGTGGCACTGAGAGGAAGGTGAGAGTAGTAATGGACTCTGGATGAGTTCATCAAAAGTCTGCACCGGAAGAGAGTAGATCTCCAGAGCACAAAGAGAGTCGCTCCCTTAGAGGAAAACTGGAGGCTTATTATCTGGAGTAAAGCATAGGAGCTTTGGGCTTACGTGAAGCAGGGGAATAAATTCTTAGATGAAGTTGTTTAATGTTGTGATATCCCCAGTTGACTTCTTCCAGTCAGTTCCCAGAACACTGGCTGGCTGTCCTTCACCCCCCCTTATCCCCCCCACGCCCCTGGTAGAGGACACTCCATTCTAACTGATGATGCCCACACTGGACAGATGTTTCCCGTGTGTTCAAAGATTCTAGTTAGCTTTTCCCTGTTTAAATACGGAAAGACCACCAAAGCTCTCCAGGCATTTATAAGAAGCTTGTAACATGAAAGATTAGAAACTTCCCCTGACCTCCACATTGGGAGAAGAGAGGAACTCACTGGAAGAAGAGAACTTTTTTTTTTGTGGGTACCGGGGGTCAAACTCAGGACCTCGTGCGCCAGCAGGCGCCCGTGCCGCTGAGCGATATCGCCGGCCCTTTTTTCGTATGTGGGTTCCGGGAGTCGAACTCAGGACCTCACGCTTGCCAGGCAGGCACTTATGCTGCTGAGCCTTCTCACCTACCCGAAGAGAACTTTTTTAAAAGATTCAAAGAGGAGAATATAAAATCCAAGTAGATTTATAATAACTGAAGATTGTAGTAGTAATCACAAATATTTCATCAAAAAAGGCCCAATACAAAATGATGTCAGTGATGAATTCTACCAGATGTTTAAAGAATTAACATTAATTCTGCGGAAATTCTTCTAAATAATAAGAGGAAGACGATTGATTGATTGATTGATTGATTGATTGATTGGTGGTGTTGGGCATTGAATCCAGGGCCTTCACACCAAGCTATATGCCCAGCCTGTTTAAAATTTTGAGACAGGGTTCACTAAGTAGTATCTTAGTCACTTTTCTTGTCTCTGGGACAAAATACCTTGCACACCCGCAATTTAAAGGAGAGAGGTTCATTTTGGCTCATAGTTTTGAGGTCTCAAGTCCATAGTTGGCTGCCTCTAAGCAGGAAGGATATAGTAGTGGAAGGATCTGGTGCAGGAAAGCTGCTCATGTCAGGGTGGCCAGGAAGCAGAGAGAGAAAGGAGAAGCCAGGGAGAGAGATGCACCCCTGCAGGTCACACCTGCAGTGACGAGGCTCCAACCGGGCCCAACCTCCTAACAGCGAGTCAGCTGCGAACACATCAGTGGACTAACGCACTGAAGGATATAGCACCCCGTAATCCAACTGCCTTCCAAATTCCCGCATCTGAGCACATGAAGCTTTGGGGGAACATTCTAGATCTGAACCATTTACAGTCTATAAGTTGCTCAAGCTGGGCTGGAATTTTGACATCCACCTGCCTTAGCCTCCCAGAGTGCTGGGATTACAGGCGTTTGTTGCCACACCCAGCTGAGAGGAGAGATATTTTTTTAAAAAAGTAGTCTATGAAACCACTACTAGTCTGATACTGTTACCCTGTCCTAACTTTGTTTGAGGACAGAATGCCTGTAGGTCAGAGGTTTCTTTTCATGGGTGTTGGCCAAATTGGTTGGATCTAATACAGATACCAGAGTGGCAGCCACACATCCTCCAATGTCATATAATCTACTTGTATGATAAATGACAAACTCCCCAGCACTATGACAGTTGACAGCAATTGGAAAGAAACTAAAAGGAACAGAAAGGGGTGGCAACCAAATTCCCTAAGAGACATGAATACTCCTCCCTTTTATTAGCCCATCCATCCCCTCATTTCTTTTATACTTTATAACCTCCTCATCACCAGTAGTTTGAGAATTTGGTATGTGAGTTTTATCTTCCATTTCTCTCATTCTTGGCCAAGAATAAAAATCTTGGGCCGGTGAGATGGCTCAGTGGCATAAGCACCTGCCTGGCAAGCCTGAGGTCCTGAGTTTGACTCCCGGTACCCACATATGAAAAAGGGGCCGGTGATATCGCTCAGCGGCACGGGCGCCTGCTGGCGCGCGAGGTCCTGAGTTTGACCCCCGGTACCCACAAAAAAAAAAAAAAAAGAATAAAAATATCTGTCACTGCTCCAAAAAAATTTTTTTTTCAAAGAGATAAAGATGTTTTAACAGTGAAACAAGCACAGGATATTATAAAAGAGGAACATTCAAAAAGCACGAATGAATTCGTAGAGAGTGTTACAATCCTGTCAAAAATGAAAAACTTATTAGAAGATGAAAAGATAAAGAGTAGGATACCTTTTCAGTCATGCAACAAGCATTTATTAAACACCTACTGTACGGGGGTCCAGGGACTAGTCTAGAAACACTTTGGTAAGTAAAATATAATAATGCTTTCTCCAGGGGTGAGATAATTCTACTTACCATATTCCTTTATGTATTTCTGTGTCCCTAAATTTCATTCCTGGAAATATATTTAAAAAGAAATGAGAGCCCTCATAATCTAGTCACCTCCAAATGGCCCACTTCATAATACCTGTTACGTCAGAGTGGAATGCAGTGGACATTGCAAGCACAGAGTGGAAACGGCTCCCACAGTGGAGAGCTCATGAAAGACTTCAGAGAGAGGTCTGGATGTGACAGTAGAGGTGGGATATTTCATAGTGAGTGAACAGCAGGAGCTGAGAGCTAGGGAGAGGCCATCAAGGGGTCTCCCTGGTTTCTGGTTTGGGCAAGGGAGTTAGTCTTTTCATTAAAGATAATAAAAACAGTAGCTGAGGCGTGTTCCACATCTGTGTCCAACTTTAGAAGCACCCGTTGGGGGGAATTGTCTGTTGTTCAGATCCCTTCTGTCACACAGCTTCTCCCGCTCCTACTTTGGTGACTCACATTGGGAACTCTTGTGAAACAGGGAGTATTGAAAGCCCTTAATTGCAAATTTTCATTTCTCATCAAAATTCTTCTCTTCGTAAGAAAATGATTCATGGTAGTAACAAATCAAGCATATCGTGTAAAAGTGATGGGATAGTCAAGCCGATGCAAAAGAGTAGTGTATTTCTGGAACTATCATTATTAAAGACTTATTTTTATGTAACATATATACAGAATGCTCCCAGGTAATGTATTACATCTGCGATTGATGCACAGTCATGCAACCTTAGCGACATTTTGGTTCACAATGGACTGAATACATGATAGCGGTCCCATGAGATTACAGGGAGCTGAAAAATTCCTGTTGCCTAGTATAATGATGTCAGTATGTGATACTTGACAGTGATAATGAAAACTATGTTACTGGTTCATGTATTTGTTGTACTATGTTTTATCATCATTTTAGAGTGTACTCCTTCTGGTTCTTGAAAAATGTTTACTATAAATAATCTGCTATAATGCTGATAGCAGCCTCACACAGCCCATGTTACTAAGTCTCTTAATTGCCTCGTTTTCTCTTGTTCTTGATTTAGTTTTATATTGTGTTGTTCATTATGGCCTGGGGACCAATAGTCTATACCATATATGTTCCATATGTAGACACCGTATAGTCTAGGTGTGTCCAAGGCTATGCCATCTAGGTTTGTGTAAGTCCATGTTGTTCACATGACAAGGAGATCAGTTAACGATATTTTTGCATAACCCTGTTGTTAGTGACACATGGCTGTGTGTGCAATTTTAAGAGTAAGTTATTATTTTCCCCATTTTACAAGTGAAGAAAATAAGACACAACAGTGTTTGCCCCAAATTGCAGAGCTAACAAATTCTAGAATGAGAAGTAGATTGATTTGGTGGTTTGTTTTTTAAATGTCAAACCTTGTATTTATCCCAATATTTCCTGCCAATTCTTATAAAAATGAGTATATGTGTCCTGAAGTTAAAGGAAACAGTTGATACATTAAGAAATGAACTATAGCCATTACGCCCTTTCCAGTGTGTTACCTCTTGTTTCCAGAACTGCTTATATATGCTTATGATTCTGTGGGAAATACTTACTTTCTTTGGTTTAAGGAATTTAGAGGTATTCATCATTCATTCTTGTCTAAGGAAACAGGTTAGCTTGAGTTACAGGGTTTGAGCTTACTCGAAGTTATTACAGATTTGAGAAATGATTAACTTGAAAGCAATATTATGTTTGAATGTCAGAAATTCTCAAATGCTCTTTTGGTAGAAAGCCTCTCCTCCCAAAATGCCAAGCTAGGAATGCCAGATCAGAGCCTTTAATGCCCCAGACGCTGTATTAGACTCTTCATAACAAAACAGATCCAAGTATAGAAGTCAGTAGTTACATGAATAAATGCATAATTACAAATTTGCAATAAATGCAATTAGGGTAAGAAAGATGGTGCTAAAAAACTGCTTCATGAAGAGCTCTGAGATAACAGGGAAGGTGTGTCCTCCCTAAGGTCTCATCTTAGTTACTTGTTGCTGGGACAAAATAATGCGATACCCACAAGTTAAAGGAGGAGAGGTTTATTTTAGCTCACAGTTGTAGAAATTTCAGTCTCTAGTTGGCTGGCTCTAAGGCAGGGTGGTGCAGCAAAGAGAAACAGTACATGCCATGGCAGGCAGAAGAAGTGACACCCCCTTCTTTCTCTTTTTATTCTATCCAGGCCACATACCTCTTGGTTGGTGCCACCCACACCCAAGGTGTGGTCTTCCCTCTTCAGTAAATCCATCATCCACACCAAGAACAGTGCTGAACCACTCAGTGGACTAATCCAGTACTGTGTACCCATGATCCAGTGTCACACACCCATGATCTAGTCACTCCCAAAGCCTCACCTCTGAGTGCATAAGGCTTAAGGGGGGGGATCCAGATACAAACCATAGCAGGTCTGGAGCTGAATTAGAAATTATTGACTAGGCGAGGGCTTTTTATAGAAGAGTCAGGACACCATAGCTAGCACACAGGGACAATAGTGACGGTGATGCTTGAGGAAGCTGGAAAAGGTAGGCCAAAGCTAGACCAAACATGGCTAGGTAGAGGCATCTAATATTCATCCCAGGAGCCATGGTGCCTGCATATGAAGAAGGGAGGTACAGGGGTTCATGGCAAGGTCATAGTGGCTTGGATTATGGTGGTGTCCTGAAAGTATAGAAAGGTGTTAGAGTTGAGAGACATTGAGAAGATAAAAGCAGTGGGATGGGGTGAAGCATTCCATATGGAGGTAAGGAGGAGGAAGTCAGACATCTGGAATGAAGAGACAGGATTACAGCCACTGCAGGGTAATATGGGAGGTGGCTACTGGGTTCATGCAGGGAAGTTCTATTCTGGACATGTTAGAGGTATATGATATCCCGAGTCATTCAAGTGAAGATGTCAAGCAGTCCATTGGATATATGGCTCTGAATTTGAGAGGGGTGGCAAATGCTAGCAATGTAAATTGAGGTATCATCTGTGTTTATATGGTTGATTGAAGCCATGGGTATGAGTGAGGGAGAAGGTATAGAATAAAAAAAAATAACAAAATCGTATTAGTTGGCATTCTAGTAGAAGATGATAAACCTGCAGAGGAGACTTAGAATAGCTGAGAAGTAAGGAAAAGCCAGGAAGTTGTAGAAGCCCAAAGAAACAAGGTGTATAAAAGACATGGCAGTTGGCAGTATCCAATGGAGGCACTAGAAGTATATTAGTCAGCTTTCTCTTACTATAATAAAATACCTGAGGTAATCATCTTACAAAGAGGAAGTGTTTATTTTGAATCATTGTTTCGAAGGGTTCAGTCCATGGTCAGTTTGCTGCTTGCTTTTGGGCTTGTGGTAAACCAGCACATTATGGTGGGAGCCTGTGACAGAGATGGCCAGGAAATGGAAAGGAGAAAGAAAGGGGCCAGAGTCTCATTACCCCTTCAAGTACATGCCTGCAATGACTGGAATTCCACTAGGCTCTACCTCTCAACTGCACCATGAGCTAGGGACCAAACCTTTAACACATGGGCCTTTGGAGGACACTCACGCAAACCATTATGAGGAGATTTGATTAGTTGAGTACCCTTGGAACAATGCCATTGGATATGGCAACTTGGAGGACACTGGTGACCTTAACAGAAAATATCGCTAGTGTGATGACAGGGAAGGTCTACCTTGGAGGAATGGAGCACAGAGGTGAAAGGATGACGATGACAGGAGCCAGAGCATCCACACCACCCTTGGGAAAGTTGGCTATAACAAGGGCAGAGAAGCCAGGAGCTCAATATGAGATAAGGAGCTAACTGTGAGAGAGATTTTGTTCTTTGTATTTTGTTTTATGTTTTTACAACACAAAAAGAATATTTTAGCATAGACAGGAAAAAATTTCAGGCTGAAGAAATTGAACATGCAAGGTAAAGATATTATAGAAAACATTGCCAAGCTACTTGTAGAGCGCCTTTAAAATCGCATTATCACAGTGAAGACTGCAGGACGGTTTATGCTGTAAATTCTTAATGACTGGTATTTTGAAGGACCCTGGATTGGCAGTATCAGTCTTAGACAATATTGCCTGATAGTGTAAAACTCTGTGTCCTGATTCACATGCTCAGCTCATCTTTGCTTATTTTCTAGGAGCTGATGAGGACATAGAGAGTCCAGAGCTGACAACGTCTCGACCACTGCTTCCAAAGATACCGTTCACTAGTGTTGCTCCCAAAGTGGAAACCACGACGCTGAAGACGCACGACAGGGTGCCTGCTCAGACGAAGGTGCGTTGGGTTTTGCTTGCGTTACCACACTATTGTAAATGCTCCTCTTTTTTTCCACTGTACAGAACAGACCTTTCCAGAAGCCCTACATTAAACTATGTAAGGACAAATGGTCTCTTGTTATATTGTAAATGGCTCTTTCTCACTCTTTAGGGTCATTTATCTCAATTCCTACTTTTATCTCCCAGGCCTAATTTATGTGTGAATGTTTTTTACATGGCACTTTTTCTTAAGGAACTTCTTAAGTTCAGTTAAGAAGCAAAACCTTATTTATTTGGCTTAAATCAAGAAAAAAATTTCAGGGCCGGTGAGATGGCTCAGCAGCTTAAGCGCCTGCCCGGCAAGCGCGAGGGCCCGAGTTCGACTCCCGGAACCCACATACGAAAAAGGGGCCGGTGATATCGCTCAGCGGCACGGGCACCTGCTGGTGTGCAAGGTCCTGAGGTCGACCCCCCGGTACCCACAAAAAAAAAAAAAAGAAAGAAAAAAATTTCATTGCATAGAGAATGTTCTGAGTTGAAACCATTGCGAACTTTACACATGCTGCAACAGGTTATGGGGGGAGACTCCAGATCGTGTCTTGAAATGGTCCGTGTCTCCTTGCCCTTGCAGGTCTCCCCTCGGTGATATGTAAACTTGGACCTCTTTCTGTGATGATGATGAAGCTGGGTACATCTGTATTTATTCTTTTTGAGAGCTGGCATCTTAAGAATGAGACTGTTGGCTTTAGAACAGAACAAAGTTACTAGCTAATGAAAACTATGAGCTCATGATTTTGGCCTAAGCATTATATTTCTATTAGTTGACTATCCACTAGTAGGAAAACTATTTAAGTTGGAAAAGTCATATTAAAAGCTTAGAGAAGGCCTCAGGTTTCAAACCCTAGATCCAGTCAAATTTCTTGGGTCATTAAGAGGATTAAATGTGAGTGTGTAGTGTGGCACCTAGACTGAGTAAGCATTTTGGAAATACTGATTCAATTTGGTGGAGCAGAAGGGACCAAGCCAGTCTTCCAAATGAGCATGTGTAGTAATAGCTGCAGTGGTAGACTTTGCAGGTACTTCAGGGGTAGCATGGTGCTTATGAAAACTTAAAAACACAAGAACTCGTCTTGGAGCTTACTCATCTGTTGATTAGGAATAAGATTCTTCTAAGCCTTCGCAATAGACAGGCTATGAAAGGCTGTCTCATGAAAGTAATGACATGTCTGCTCTGGAGTAAGAAGTACCCTCTTGCAGGTGGGAGCAGAAGTGGGCTTTCCTGCCCTTAGCAGAGTACTCGTCCTTTTCCTCTGTTGTCCCAGTGCATGTCCCAGGGTGGGGAATAGCATAGCTATATGGATTTCTGCAAATGTGGAGCAACAGAGGTCTCTGGGTTAATATGTTCCCTGTAGGGTTAGAAAGGGTCAGTTGGTAGTACTGGCTAACTGACTTCATCAGCCAGCCATTGGGAAGGCAGGGCGACACTCCATGAGGACTGAGGCAGATGTACCTAGAGTGTTCTGGCTCATGCATGGTAGCTGCTCTGTCATTCTCTAAGTTGAATGAACACAAGAAAGGAGAAGAGAAGAAAGGAAAAGTAGGTACGATTGATGGTAGGAACGCTGAATACTGCAGAGTAGGCGTTCGTTATCCACTATGGCCTTTACCATGTTTGTGCTTGACTCCTTCCCAATACTGAATTTCTTGAAGTCAGCGACCATTAAGCCTTACTAACTTGAGACAAGAAACCCTTCTGAGGGGGCTGGTGAGATAGCTCAGCGGCATAAGCGCCTGCCTGGCAAGCATGAGGTCCTGAGTTCGACTCCTGGTACCCACATACAAAAAAAGGGCCAGTGATATCGTTTGGTGGCACGGGCGCCTGCTGGCGCATGAGGTCCTGAGGTCAACCCCCGGTACCCACAAAAAAAGAAAGAAACCCTGCTGGGTCAGTTTTGGCTTTCAGTGGTAGAGTTGTATCCTGACCAAAACCTAATTTGACATAGACTTCTGGTCTATTGGCAAAAAACAGATTGAAAATTGATGTAAGTTTGACTTGAATAAGTAATTGCATCAAATTGAAATGGAACAATGTAATTATTTGGCAGATGAGTCTAGGGACTAAAGTTCCTGGAATATTTTTAATATATTTATATTCTTACTATTATTTATATTTAGTGTAACAATAAAAATTCATCCAGTCATGGGAGATGTATTCATTATGTGTCAAATGCTCCTCTAGCCACTGATAATGGCAATATTGATTATGAATAACAGTAATAATAATGATTTAGTCTTCTATTTTGTTGTTACGCGGTGCAGCTGTATTGAACATTGTCTCTAGGATGCCATTAGTGCAGATTTTGCTTTTGAATGGGTGTCACAGTGGCATTAATGTCATTGTTATAGATTTTATATCTAGTTTGTTATAAATATATGTGGCTAACAAGTAAAAGGAGCCTTTATTTGTTTATGCAGAGAATCTCTTGTAAACTTCTGCTCCGTTCCATTTCCATGGCATCCAAATAGCCAAACATGGTGTGACAGAACTTTAATTGGATTCATTTAATTATCTCTGCTGCCTTTCTCATAATTTCATTTTGCATTTATATGCAAGAGTTACAGCAATTAGATTGGTTCTATACTGTGAAATTTCTTCTTCAAGCCTGCATTTCTATACAATAAAACTTTAAAATTTAAAAAAAAGAATGTTTCGTCCAGAGCACCTTGAGGCTGATAGACCATGCCTCTAAGTGCACATGGCTCCAATTCTGTGGACACCTTCCATCCCCACACACTCAGATCCTGGAATGCATACTTTATTTTTTTTTTTTTTGCTTCCTACTGGACCCAAAGTTGGTTCAGAGAGAACTGAACAATTCAACTCTGTTAGATGACTTTAGGAAATCAAAAAACCCATGTGATTTATCATTATAATGGGATAAAGATGATGTGGATTAAACTTGGTGTCCAGTATTGTAGTTGCTACTGTATCCCATCTGATTTCCCACCAGAGCTTATTTAATTCTCTCTGAGACACAAATCTGACTAGCTTCTTGAGTTTTCTCCTCTCCTTCCTAACTTCTAGTAGAAAAACAGGGTTGATGAGCAGTGAAAGGTTCCTAGATTAGGACTCAGGTAATCCTTTCTCTGATGGGTTGAGGTATTTGTCCTTTGTACCAGGTAACCAGTTATTATGATAGGTTTTCCATCAGAAGAAAATGGAGAAAACTCAGGCAAAAGATGGTCAGTGAGCTTTTTTTTTTTTTTTTTTTTTAATATGTGGGTACCAGGACTCAAACTCAGGACCTCGCACTTGCCAGGCAGGCACTTATGCCACTGAGCTATATCACCAGCCTGGTCAATGAGCTTCTTTCTTCTGCTTTACTTTGGTACAGGAAGGTCTGGGCAAACCATTCTTATTGTCTTCTGTCATAGCAATATGGAAAACAGTGAAATTTGGGTTCGTGTTGAGCGACAGTGAAATGATAATTTCTTTGTGGTACTGTGTTTTGTAAGTCCTGGCAGGTTGAAGTTTAGGCATAGAGATTTTCCTTGTGGTTTGGAAAGGAAAGAGGGTCACTCTATCACACTTCATCGCCTACCATCTTCAGGGGAAGCCTGACGTGTTCTGATCCTGAGACAGAGATCCACTGATCTTGCATCCCATGAAGTTCAAATGGACCCTTGTCTAGCTTTGGTCCTTCCTAAAAATGAGAGTAACTGAGGCAGCCCAAGAAGGTGAGGTCTTTTTTTAGGTACTTTAACCCTGTAGACTTAAGTGGCAGGCTACCATTTTGGATGAATCCCAATCTTCAGAAAGCAATCGTTTGACCCTCCCATGCATGTTAGACTCTATGAAGTCCTGATGAAGATGATTGTTGCTTGTAGAAAGAATAGTAGAGTTAAAAAAGATTTATTGTCTTTGTAGCCCCATGGAATTGACAGTGTTTTTAATTAGAAATGCTGACCAATGGGAACTTCATCGTGATAGCAAATAGACAACTCATTTGAACTAAATTTCTCTAAACTAGTGGTTCTGGGACCATAGAATCATCCAGGAAACTTTAAACAATACTAGAAGTCGGGGCCAGTTTCCACCCCAGACTAATTGAAACAGAATCTGTAGTCATAGGGCCTGTTTTTATAATGCTTTTCAGATAATTCAAATTTCATTGTATGCTTGAGTGATTCACACAAGCTGGCCTGTGATGGGGCTGAATTTTAGAAAGGCAACAGGTTTTCTGTGTGGAGTGGCAGAATGTCAAGTGTTTTGGAGTTTCAGAGGGGCAGATGATCAGAGAGTGTTCATTAAAGACAAGTGGGCAATGAAAGAAGCGAGAAAAATCTATATTTGGGATAGGACAACTGCTGTGACCGAAGAATGGATGTTAACTGTCAATTTTAGCTAGCAAGAGGCTGTGGAGATGGCCTGTCTTGGTTTACTGGGATGTTAAGAGACAGGCTGGGGAAGACTGGGAACTACCTCAGACGTGAAGTTCTGAGGATGTTGAGGAACTTGGACAGAATGTGCTACCTGCACAGAGGTGTGGAAATGGGAATCCAAGGAAGGAACTTAATTCAAGAGATTGAGAGGCAAATTGATGACACTGTGAATAGGAAAATACAAGATGAAATGTGCTAAAATACAGGAATGCCTCAGTTCATGAATACTTCTGTTTGCAAACCATTTAGTTCACAAACAAAAGCATTAGGCAAAAATTTCCTTCTGTTCACAAACTGCATTGAGTGACAAACACAACCATGGCCATCGACCCCACACAAACACAGCCATTATCCCCCAAATCGTAAAACAAATTAATTTTGTAAACTGAGAGCACTGTAGTAAGTTTTGGACTCCCCAAGATATGGTACCATTAGTGAAAATAGAAGAGAGGGCTGATCTGGTTTGGCAGTAAATTACTTCTTTAGAATTGATGAGTAGACTTCAAGGAGATGCAGGTTAGATATTAGTGTCCTGTAGGCTGACTGAAAATGAGGCAGTGAGAATCAGTGCTGTATGCTTATTTTCAGGAATGTGCAGTATCCAAGAACCTGGGGATGTCCTTCATTAGATGAGGAAACTGAGGTCTGAGAACTGGAGTGACTTGATTAGAGTCCCACGGGGACTACTTTGAAAAGTAGTCTGAAGTCCTATTTCAGGGTTCACTGAAGGGACAAGATTAAGTTAAGGGAAAAATATTACAGAGCAAGGCTGTGGGCGACTCCTCATGGCGCGAGAGCAGGGAGAGCCCCATCAGACATGAGAGGATCCTGAAAGGGAGTTGTTATTAGAGGGCCCTTGGTAGCAAAGAGATAAAGGAATAAGGAGAATTTGGGTTGACGATGCTATTGGATTAGAGCAGCTGAAGTCACAGAGTGGTAAGATAGTAGAGATCTTAGGAAATGTCAATGAAAACACTTAACCATGTCATTAAAATTATGAATTCGCTGGTTGTCTATCCTGGCTCTTTACATGATGTGTATTACGCAGAACCATGAAGGACATGAGTCCACCATGGTCGTTACTCACTGAGATAAACATGATGCAAAATATTATTCTAATTATTTCCTCATTATTAAAAAAAGAGATAATTTTGGATTATACTCATTTATTGTTTCTATCATCTGCACATTTCCAAAAAACTGATACAGTGCTTTTGTTTTTTCCCATACCAGTCACCTGAAGAAATTGATAAAGGGGAAGTTCACCTCTCTGACACAGAAAACAAGATGAACCCAGCTGAAGAGAATAAAAACGTGTATACTGAGAAACACTCAGACAACCTGTTTAAACGCACAGAAGTCCTAGCAGGTGAATAGCTGGCTAGTGATCAGGTGGGAGGGTGCCTAAGCAGGCCTGGTTTGCCTGAGGGGTATTACCAGGCATAGCAAAGCTTGCTGATAGCACCTTCCTAATGGAAGCAGTCTTGAGAGCCCTTCATGCTGGCGTGAGAAGCTAAAGGGTAGCTTTATCTTTATTTTCTGCTAGCTCCTTCAGCCTAGCCCTTAGCCAGCTATCGAGTAGAGGCCAAATATATAGAGTAGCCTCGAAGAATAATCTGAATTGGTCCAGAACAGCTGGGCTTGCAGGACTGGCAGAGTGTAAAGATCACCCTTGCTCCAAGTCATCCTTGATTTCAAGACAAACTTAAGAGGAGGTGGTCTTTGTGGGAAGGGCAGTTGACACAAATACTACTCAAAATGTTAAGAATGTTGTCTCTAATTGCAACTTTTTCAGTGAAGCACAGGGTACAGTTTGAGCTTCCCTAATCTGAGAATCTAAAATGCTCCAAAATCCAAGACACTTTTTTGGGGGGTTCAGTCCTGGGAATTGAACCCAGGGACTCGTGCATGCTATGCAACTCATCAATGAGCAACAGCCCCAACTTTTATTTTTTATTTTGAGATAAGATCTCCCTAAATTGTCCACCATGCCCTGAACCTTTTAATCCTCCTGCACCAGCCTGCTGAGCAGCAGAGATTACAGGCATGTGCCACTATTATCTAGCTCAAAATCCAAAACTTTTTGAATGCCAACATGATACCACAGTGGAAAATTCCACAACTGGCCTTGCATTGTGGGTTGCAGTCAAAATGCAGGCACACAGCAAACTTTGATTAAAAATATTATATATAAGATTTCCTGGGCCGGTGAGATGGCTCAGCGGCATAAGCGCCTGCCTGGCAAGCGCGAGGTCCTGAGTTCGACTGCCGGAACCCACATACAAGAAAAGGGCCGGTGATATCGCTCAGCGGCACGGGCGCCTGCTGGTGCGCGAGGTCCTGAGGTCGACCCCCGGTACCCACAAAAAAAAAAAAAAAAAAAAGATTTTCTTCAGGTTGTATGTATAAGGTGTTAAAAAACATAAATAAACTTCATTTTTAGACTTAGGTCCCATCCCCAAAATATATCTCATTATGTATCTGCAGCATTTCGGATAAGGGGTGCTCAACTTGTACTAACATTTGATTCATAGAGGAAGCTGTGCAAGATTTAATCAGTGGCTTAAGCGCCTGCCCAGCAAGCGCGAGGGCCCGAGTTCGACTCCCGGATCCCACATACGAAAAAGGGGCCGGTGATATCGCTCAGTGACACGGGCGCCTGCTGGCGTGCGAGGTCCTGAGGTCGTCCCCCCGGTACCCACAAAAAAAAAAAAAAAAAAAAAAAAAAAAAAAAAGATTTAAGAACAACTAATCCTTGAAAATGATAGTCTCAAATTCAAGACTAGAAAGAAATTTGCATACATTTCTTCATATTTATTGTAAAGAAATTTAGCCAATTATATCATGTTTTGTGTTTTCATTGAAAAGCAATTAGAAGATTAGAATATGAAATTTGAGTACCGAAAAGACAAAAGCATTTAAAGTATGGAATAAGCTGGATTTTTCCTATTGAGGCTTTTGGGTGATATTAATACGAATCAAAGGAAGTATTATCATACCTTCCAGAGGAGTATCAGATTTGCATAATTACCTCTATTGAATCCAGTTTTTTTTTTTTTATTGGGTTTTCAAATTAAGCCTTCTATGAAAGTGTAAATAGGATTGGGTTTGACAAAGCTAATTTCTGCAACCCTTGAATCTTAGTCTTAGGTAATCTTCTTGTTGTTGTATTTCAGCTGTCATCGCTGGCGGAGTTATCGGCTTCCTCTTTGCGATTTTCCTCATCCTGCTGTTGGTGTACCGCATGAGGAAGAAGGATGAAGGGAGCTATGACCTCGGAGAGCGCAAACCATCCAGTGCTGCTTACCAGAAGGCACCTACTAAGGAGTTTTATGCATAAAACTCCCACTTAGTGTCTCTATTTATGAGATCACTGAACTTTTCAAAATAAAGCTTTTGCATAGAATAATGAAGATCTTTGTTTTTTGTTTTTTTCATTAAAGAGCCATCCTGGCACTTTAATGATAAAATCCCATTGTATTTAAAACTTTCCATGTATTTCTTTAGAAAGACATAAAATTAAAATTTAACATCTACAGTGTTCTGTGAATAGCAGTGGCAAAATATTATGTTATAAAAACCCTTGATGTTCATGGAATTGGTTTAAACTTTTTATGAGAAAATATGGTTGTTTTTGTCCTATGGTTCAAAGATGAAAGCTATGTCATTCGTGTTAGCATGTCTCACATGGACCTTACCAAGTTGGTCTTACTTTGTTAATTTATCTGTTTGTCCCCTCTTCTCCGCCCTCCCTTCTTGTCCCCTTAAAAACCAAACTGAACCCCATGCCTTTCTGTAGCTGTCATGGTACAATTTGTCTTTGGATGATTCAGATAATGGTAATTTAGTGTACATGTGATTTTCAAATATGTAAACTTTAACTTCCACTTTGTGTAAATTTTTAAATGTCAGACTATCCATTTTACACTTGCTTTATTTTTCATTACCTGTAGCTTCAGGCAGATTTATAACAGCAAATCTATGTGTAAAAGTGGATTATTACTACAAAATGTTTAGTCCAATCCATCTAATCAGATCTTCTTTTCAGAGGATTTGATGTAAGTTACTGACAAGCCTCAGCAAACCCAAAGATGCTAACAGTATTTTAAAAAGTTGCTGCAGATTCCTTTGGCCACTGTATCTGTTAATGTCTTGCAATTTGAAGGTATAAGGAGGGGTTTAAAGAAAAAAATTGGTTTTCATTTTTAAAAATGCATTTAAGTTGTAAACATCTTTTAAGCCTTTGAAGTGCCTATGATTCTATGTAACTTGTCGCAGACTGGTGTTACTGAATATATAACAGTTTTAAAAAAGTTGGTATTTTATAAGCACAGACAATTCTAATGGTAACTTTTGTAGTCTTATGAATAGACATAAATTGTAATTTGGGAACATAAAAACTACTGAATAAATCATGTGGCCTAATTGAAAATGTCACTGTTATAAATTTTGTACATTTTCGATCAAATGTACATCTCCCCTTTACTAATGACCATCTGCTCTCAAGAATGTTGCGGGTTTGATTCTGAGTGTTCCACACTGTCTGTAAATCAAGACCAAAGAGCCTGTCAGTGGGACTGTTTATTACCAGACTCACTTCTGAATTGGCCAGAGGAAACCTGAGTGCATTGTCTTGTGTGTGTCTTGGTACAGATATTGGAAGGTTGCCAGGGAATTTTGATGTTTGCAACCTTTGTAGGATAGCTGATGGCAGTATTGAGACAGATGCCTGCTTTTGCAAATGACTTCTTAGACTATAAATTCCAAAGAACTGAAGGGGGGCTTTCCGGAAGTAGCTATCTCAGGCTTAGTCCTGTAAATTGATTTACTTTTCAAAGTGTGCTGTGTGTGTTAAAAATGAGGGCCTTGCTGCTTTGGATCGAAATAGCTGGAAAGAGTGATGCCTCAGGAGGAGATGCGGGTACCCTGGCTGGGTACGTTCTGAACATTTCCTTTTTACATTTTATTAATTTTGTTTTAAACTGTGAGCTGCGGAAGTAGGGAAAAGATAGCAAAAACAGCAACTTTTTCAACATGTATGCTTTTTAAAAGAAAGTTAGAATGCTTCATTTAGAAAACATTCCCTGGAATTGCCAACGAACTCATTTTTAAAGAAAAGTTTTAAAGCAACACTGAAGCAGTGTTTACTTAAATCCTTAATGGCCTTAATTGTCAAATTTCCTACCCCACCACTTACAGACTCCATTCACTTTATTTAGAATAATTGAACGATAGGCCCTTCTAACGCCGTCGCACAATAGCCCTCATTACAGAGGTTAAGAATGTAGTGGGTTTACCTCTAACTGTGCAAAGCAGAATGAAATTCTATTCCTAGAACAACTTGCTTGGAATATCCGTGCCAGGAAAAGAAATTTTCTGGCAAATATTTTGTCACTGCTGTAAAGCAAAATATTTGTTAAAGTGCCAAAATAAAGTCTGTCATGCCGAAAGAAAATCATTGTATAGACTGACATCCAGTTTTCTTCAACTGTACGTTTTCTGCTTAGTTTATTTCTTTTTGAATTTTTAAGATGCACTAGATAATACTAAAAAAAAGTGTTAGTAATCATTACTGAGTTCAGGAAAATTTTGGTAAAATGTAAATATTAAAACAAATATGAAAATTTCCTGTTTCCTTAACCACATGTAAATGATTTCCCTTGTGTGAAGATAGCTTTGTTTCGAGACTTGGAGTATTCGAGCTGACCTATTTTTAGCACATGGGGGAAATGGCATAAGTACATATTTAAAAAAATTTTTTTTCTCACGAGTTTTAGCTGCAGGTGTGCAGTGCCTGAATGTCAGCATTAGGACCTGGTTAGTATGATTGAATTTAGATGGAACAAAGTTTATAGAAACTGATTTCAACTACGTTAGTAGTTGGTCATTTCACGTCAAGTTTTCAGTGATTTGGCATTTTGTTAGGGTACTTTTTTACATTAGATGAGATGCTCTCGATTGTTGAGGATGGAAACTAAATAAGTAGGACATAATAACCTTAACTCAGATGGCCTCAAGAAACCAGTATGTCCTACAAAGGGTGCTGGTTCCTACAAGAATAGGCACAAACAAACTTAGTTTTTAGGAGCTTTTTTTGTTCAATACTTTAAACATTTTGAAACTCCAAGGAAAATTTTTAAGTCAGGAGCAAAAATATAAAACCTAAAACTATCACACAGTTAACTTGATTAAGCAGACTCTTTATAGCCTTATTGCCATTATATAATGAGGTAGTAGAAGTATATTTTTAAATGCACTAAAACTTAAAAGGACAATGACTTAAAACAGCACAGTCTCTAACATGAGGTTCTGAGTTTCCCCAAGTGGGCAGCAGTGAGACCCTGAGAGATTTCTAATAAAAAGGAATCAAGCCAGACATGAGTGGAGTGGTGTGCATTCAGCGATTAGGAAGGCTCTTTCCAGTGGTAATATTCTATGACAGTTGTGCAATTTGAGACTCAGACCATGTCTAGAATTAGATTTAGGCAGAATAGAAAACTTTTGAAAGGGGAGGATAATATCTGTCTACCTCTTAGTGGTGAAATCAATATCAAAATGAATTTTGTCCTCCTGTCTCCTAATTCTGTATAACTTCTTAGGATTCTAAAGTTTCATTTGTTTTAGTTCTGCTGCTATATACAGTCTTCAGCCAGGTGTTTTTCTGACCAAAAAATCCTGGCAGCTTTGAGAGCAGCTTGGTTACTTGTGAATTAGCTGGAAGGGTGTAACCCAAGGCATTGATCCATCCCACAAATAGCAGAGTGAGACTTTTGACTTCATTGCTTGCATGTGCTGAGCATAAGATAGGTTCATTCCAGTTTCATTGTCAAAATAGTGTTCAGGTAACAAATGCTCATATATTCAAGCCACCAGAAGTTTAACCAACAAATAATTTGCCTGCCGACTGCACAGGACATTGGAAGAAGCTGGAGGTGTGTGAATAACTTAGGTGGACACACCCAGCCCACATGGACCTGCCCTAGGAGAGGGGGTGCACAGTGGAAACAAAATCAGTAAATGAAACTTCTACATAGAGATCATCAGTTGGTGGGAATTTCCACATGGGCAGGACTGGAGGACTAACAGTAGGGTTAGGTATGCTGCCATAACGCTCTCAGCAACTTCAAGCGGAGACTTCTTTGCTCAAGCTATGGTCTGGCAGGGAGTTGTGCTCTGAATAATTTCATCCTCACTGTGGGGCTCAGCCCTTTGGAGTAGCTATTATCCGGACACTGCCAGTAGCTAAGGTAGAAGGGAAAGGGCTGAAGCACTAAAGGGCTCTTAAAGCTGCTTCTCAATAGTGACAAGTCACTGCCACCTCCATCTCATTTGCCAGAGCAAGTTATGTGGCCACACCTAAGGTCTAGGGCTCAGGGAAGGACAATCCTACCTTGTGTCCACAGGAGAGAGATGTGAGCAGCCATCTTGAAAACTTGGGCTGCTTAGGCAAGCTCTCAGGGTAAGGCTTGGGTGATTAGCCAGTTGGGCCAAAGTCAGGGCAAACCAGGCTGTGGGAAGGCCCTAAAGAGGGAATGAGGGTGGCATGGGGAAACGGAAAAGACCAGTAGCTGGGAGGGAAGGGACAGTGATAGAAGAAGTGGGCTGAACGCAAGCATAAGGGCCTCCTGACTGGCCTTCCCTCTTCCACTTTTGTTACCTTATGTTTTATTCCCCACAGGAAGCAAGGCTGATCCCATTAAGATCTAAAGTAGTTTTGTCACTCTCTTCAATGGTTCCTACAGACAGAATAAAGCCTCTGCTGGTTACCCTTACTCTCAAGGTCTGTGGGAATTGCCCTTTGGATCTGCATTATAAGGAGACACCGTCATTATAGTCATCTAGGGGAAACATTGGTAGCTTGGCCTAAGTGATCTCATGGAGATGGGGAGGACTACAGAGGAGCTGTTCAGAGAGGCATAGCCTACCAGGCTTGCTAGAAGTTTGGAAGGAATAAGGGAGTAAAGAAAAGAATCAAAGGTGATGAACACTGGCTGAGCAGTGAACAAACCATCTGAAAGGAATTGGCTAGGAGTGAACCAACAGTTCTTTTTGGGCCATGTTAAGTTAGGACTATTAGTCAAGTGGAGGTGTCAGATAAATGAATAAAATGGAAGGACCTGGAGGTGAAGTCTAAATTGGAAATATTAATTTAAGAGGAGTGCCCATCATTTGGCTGTTAGACTCTCATTATCTCCAACCTTCCCTACTTTCCTCTGTATGGACTGGTGGGAGGGCAGGAAGTAGGGGGAGTGGAGTGCCTAAGGTTGACACGTGGAAACTACATTCCCAAGCTTCCTTGCCAAGTGGAAGGCACTGGTAGACAGCAGTTGAGAAGAGGGGAAAAGCCAGTACTTTCCATTCTTTCCGCAGTGGCAGCATCTCTAGCTTTCTCTTTCTTTTTTGGGGGGGAGGGTGAGTAGAAGTGAAGAATGAACCCATTGAAGCCATGGGCTTTGCACTGAGCTATATCCCCCGTCCAATTTTTTAATTTTTTTTTTTTTTAAGACAAGATCTTGCTAAGTTGCCCAGGCTGGGCTCAATCTTGTGTCCCTTCTGCCTCAGCATCCCAGCATCTTTTGTGTGATTTGAATTCCCATTAGGCAGGCCTTCCTCCATGGTCCCAGCTCCCATTACTCCTAAGCTTATAACCCTGGTCCCTCCCCCAGCAAACACACTGTCTCTCTAGCCCCTGGGATAGTTGCGACTTGATGTTGCTGTTCTCCGGATAAATCTGACCCTCTGCAGTTTGCCCTCACAGCTTTTCCAACATCTTTGAAACTGACTGCAATGTTAAATTCTCTATTGCCTTACCCAGCATGGGTTCTGTTTTCCTTCCTGGACCCCCGACTGATGACACAGGAGTGAGCTGCATGTAGATGGTACTATGAGCCATGAGGATGAGATTATTTGGAGAGGTAAGTAGATAGTGAAGAAGGAGGGCCCTGGATCTGCAGTCCAGCAAAGTCTATCTTCTTAGAAGAACCAGTATTAGACTCATTCATTAGCCCTGCACTGCCATTTTGGCTTATGCTTAGCAGAGAACACAATCTATAATTGCAAGGTGGGGGAATCCTCCTAACATACAATAAAAAGCACATTTTTGAGCACATTAATAAATATGTTACAGTATCTATTTCTACCTGATCATTAATAAAAAAAATATGAACTGTTTTAAAAATAGAACAAAGTAATTGGCAGAGAAGTAGTCAGGATATATCTCTATTATCTGTGTAGAATATACAAACAGTATCAGCAAACAAAACAATAAGCAATTCCCCCAGTTGTAGTGTGGTCCTGGGGTCACTGAAAGCAAAATTTCTGCCTCCTTAATTACATTCTGGTTAGGTAAATACCAGAATACGCTTATAATTCTTTTGTGAGACCAATTGCAGGGAAAAGCAGTGAAGATGATAAAAATATAGATGCTTTGGCTCTGTATCTGACCCAGAACTTGGAGACTGTGAGATTTCTAGAACCTCACATCTTAGTTCTTTCACTTTTTTAGTTATCTGTTACTCTTTCTCACTTAACTCACTTTCTCATGTGTCAAATAAAAATGTTGCCGACCACACTGGCTGGTGGAAACTCAATGAGGCAATGAGGTGATACACTGAAACCCGCATCTGGCAATGAAAGATGATTTATTAATTCCTCTGCCAATGCTTCCTGGGTACTATTTGCTAGGGGTGGTTCTAGGCTCCAGGAAGAGACAGACAACAAATAAACACATAATGAAATTCAATGAGAAGGTGACAATGGAAGAGAGTAGAACATGGTGAGGGAGTGTATCATGATGGGTAGGGGAGAGGAGCCTGAGGATTTTGGGGATCTGCAGAGCATTCCATGCAGAAGGAAAAGTGAGATTCATGGCCTCGAGTATGGCTGTGACCAGGAACAAGTGCGCTAGAAATTAAGGTGGTGAGTCACTTGCAAAGTATCCACAGTCAGAGGATGTGTGTAGCCCTGTACCATGACAATGGCTTTGGAGAGTCACTGCAGGATTTTGAATGAGGGAGGACAGATCAGCTGAAGGTTCTCAGACCTCAGCAGGTAGGAGAATCACCAAGAGGACTTGTGACAGCATAGATATCTGGGCTCTACCCCTGGAGGTTCTGATTCAGCAGGTGGGTGGAACCTGAGGATTTGCACTTTCAGTTAAGTTCTTCAAGTGCAGTTTCTGCTACTAGTCCAGAGACCCCATGCTGTGAACCCCCACTTCACAGGGTTTACTTTGGTTCTGGTGTTGAGAATGACTGATCCGGGGTAGTGGATGTGCACAAAAACAAACCGTGGGGACTAGTGACGCTACTGCAGTCTATAAGGAGAGAAGCAATGATGGTGGGTAGAAGTGGACGGATTCTTCAGAGCCAGAGTACCTTTGTTGCAGAACGGGTATCAAACAGAAAGGAAGACACTCAGCACTGAGTAGTAGGAAAGCAATTGTTTATTATGACAGCGGGCTGACGGGGATCGTTCCCTGAAGCATCAGCCTCAAATAGCAGTCAGGCTACGGTATATATAGGGCTGGTAAGCAGGAAGTACAGAAGCTTCCTGGGAGTTTAGGTCAAATGCCTTAGTCGTCAGTTACTAACATGTAACTCTTGGGACAGGTTGGCGGGAACAGGTTGTGTTTTCAGGCTTGGGAAGTACAGACAGTGCAGCTGGACACAGCCAGCCTTACCTGGCTTTATAGTTTTTGTACAGAATGAGGATGTCTTGTGGCCTTGTTGTATCAGCCAGAATGAGCACATCTTGTGATCTTATTACGTTAGTGAGGCAGGGGGAGCTTAAAGTTTTAAATTTCTCTTATACCTTCCAAGTCTGGAGACCCAGGGAGTGGTTTGTTGACATTACACTGTAATACCTAATAACACATTTCCACTCTCTGTGGCTAGTCCATTTTTTTTAAAGTATAGCCAACTGGAAGTATAGTCATCTCTTCTTCCAGATGGCCACAAGCTCCAGAATCTTCCCTTCTCAGGGTATCAGGAAATGTTATCATCCGTTCCAACTAACTCACTCCTTGTCATTCCTGTAACCTTCAACACATACCTTGCTCCTGCCTTGTGTTATATAGAGCACCCATGTTCCCTTCAGTTCTAAGGGTGCAGTTCTAAGAGTACAGTTCTAAGGGTACAATTCTAAGGGTACTCACTTTCCACTTTCAATTACCCATGGGCAATTGAGGTCTGAAAATATGAAATGAAAAATTCCAGAAATTAATAATTTATGGTCTTAAATAACTTTTTAAAAAGTTTGTTATAACTATCCTACTTTATTACTTGTTATTGTGTATCCCTAGTGTGCTTGATTTATAAATCAAACTATATAATAGGTAATTATGTATAGGGAAAAAACCAGTATGTATAGGGTTTGATACTATCCATGGCTTCAAGCATCTGCTGGTAGTCTGAGAATGTATCCCCTATGGAGAAAAAGGGACGATCGTATTGAGGACCTAGATTAGGGTTAATACATTTTGCTACCACCCTCAGCCCCCACTGCCACCCTCTTCCTAGGACCTGACACTGTTCCTAGCATTGTGAACATCATCGAGTCTCAGTTACTAGCCTCTTAATCAGTTCCTCCATGAAGTTTTGTAGGAGCTCGTATGTCTGGGACCTGTAGTCAGGCAAAACAAAACAATCTATATCACATCAAATCTAAACAAAATTCTTGTAAGTAGGTGTCCAGAGATATTCGTTAAAAACTTGGGTTTCAATATCACCTACTTAAAACACAGAAAGTGCTCTGATGGGTTGATGATTTCCCTCCAGATACACTTTAGCATTTTGCAGATAAATATTTAGCATTTATACAGGGAGTTGATTAGTGTTTTCCTCCTTTGTTCTTCCAATATTTCCATTATTGTGCTGCATAATCACCATGCGGGATCCAGGCTCTCCCCAAGATCAAAAACTACCCTTTTTATGACCTCCTCTCCCATTTATGTGAAGGAGGCTGGGCTGTAAATACATGAAAAAAAATCTTATATGCCATCTTGATTGCTAACATCTGTTCACATTTCCATTCATAAATTTAAAATTCAGGCTTCTGCAGCCATCTGCTTTCTTCCAACAATCTGAAAAGAAGGAAAGCTCAAGGCAGATGTGCAGGTGGGAGAACTCCTGCCTGGCTTGGTAGACTGTGCTGAGTTTATACTGTGCTTTTTTTCCCCCTCCCTAGCAGGGTAGGCAGGACTTTCTTATTTCATGCTAGGATTTCAACCCCTCGTCTCAGTGATAATAGGAGAAGATTAAGAATGGCTATTTCCTCCCAACCCCTCCCGGTTTCTTCTCTCTCCCCTCCCCTCCCCTTCTCCCTCTCTCCCTCTCCCTCTCTCTCTCTCACACACACACACACACATACACACACACACACACACACACACACGAGTGCCCATTTTATGAACTCTGAAATCTTTCTGCTGTCTTGCGTAAAGGGCCTGTTAATCTCAGCAGACACTGGTGAACTAGAACCCACTTCTTGCCTACATCCTGGGCGATTTTCCAGCTCGCTGAGTGGCTGGGCCTCTCATTGGGAATTTCTCCACTGATAACTTTGGCATGGTTAGTGGATATGATTGGGCAGCTGCTGGACTCAGATGCCAAGCTAGGCAGTGGCCCTTTTTTATTCTCTCTTGGCAATGTCGTCTATGTCTAAGGGACCAGGCTTCTTCTAAAGCTGCTTGGCTTTGTTCCAACAGTGCTGTTGCAGCAACCGTGAATGCCTTCAAAAGCTGACAGGACATTTTAAGGGCCTGCTGGGCACTTTCTGTGTTTTAAGTAGGTGAAACTGAAACCCAAGTTTTTAACAAATATCTCTGGACATCTACTTAGTAGAATTTTGTTTAGATTTGATGTGATATAGATTATTTTGTTTTGCCTGACTGCAGGTCCCAGACATACGAGTCTCTCAAAGGCAACTTCACTTGGACTCCCTTTGAGCTTCAAATAATGTAGTTTTTTTTTTTTTTTTTCTTCTTCTTCTACTATACATGGAGAAACAAGTCCTCGGGAAACCACAGGCAAAGTGTGTTTGTCATCCTGATATGCTTTCTGAAAACCTCAGCAGTATGAGGGGGGATCCACCCATCCTAAACCTTAGTTTAACAGTCCAGCACATAAGCCAGTGGTTTGTGGAACTGTCTTGCTGCTCATTTTCATTCTGCTCTGACATCGCTTTTATATACAACTCATGACTGATGCTCTGGGCCTCACTGTATGATTTAGAATGAGTCATTTAACCATTCCAAGCCCAACTTCTTGAAATTCCTATGGAATAGATGATGTCAATACCTCCCGCTTGCTTGTTTGCCATGGTTTGAATGGGTTCCCCCAAAAGTTCACTGTCCAGAAGTCGAACCTCTAAATCATATGTTAATGGTATTTGAAGGAAGAGCTTTTGGGAGGTAATTAGGATTAAATGAGGTCATGAGAGTGGGGCCCCTGTGATGGCATTAGTGGCTTTATAAGAAGAGAGACCCAAGCCAGCATGTGCTTGCTCTGTCTTGCCATCTTATGGAGCAAGAAGATTCTCTTCCCACTTGGACTTCCCACCTCTGTAACTATGAGATAAATAAACTTTATAATTTATAAAGCCTGTGATATTCAGTTACAACAACAGCAAATGGACTAGGCCATTGCCAGTGAGTGGATCACTGGGGTGATGTTTAGGTGTGAGAGGAAAAACATGGCAGGCATTGCCGACAGAGCAACACTTGACTTCTAAATTACCTATATATATATATTTTTTTTATTTTAAAGAGAAGAAAAAACAAAACAAATCAAAAGAAGAACAAATTTTCAAACCAACATAATAGGAGGGTAACAATGGTTAATACATTACGTATTACTATCTTTAAGTTAGTTATTCAGGACACCAGACATTAGCATTCAATTGTCCAAACATTATTGGCACAAACCTTACTCTTCAATGAACTAAGTAAAAATGGTAGTGTATCTATCTTAACCATCATATATATATATATATATACAATTTTTTTTTTCCCTTTCCCTTCTTTCTTTTCCCTATTCCAGTCTCTCTTTCCTTTTGACCAGTTTCTTTTTGATTCACCATGTCTATTGTACATTTTGGATCTTATTTACTCTTTCAGTTTCTCATACTAGAGAGATAATACGATGCTTACACATGTGCGTCCGGTTTATTTCACTTATGAGTATTTTCTCGAGTTGCATCCATTTACCTATAAAAGTCTCCAGTTTATCCTTCTTTATGGCTGAATAGTACTCCATTGTATAAAAATACCACATCTTTCTTATCCATTCCTCAGTTGATGGGCATTTGGGTTGTTTCCAAGATCTGGCTATTACAAATTGTGCTGCTATAAACATGGGTGCACATATATCGCTGTGGTACGATGTTTTTAATTCTTCTGGGAAGATGCCCAGAAGGGGAATAGCTGGGTCAAATGGGACCTCCAACCCTAGTTTTCTGAGGAATCTCCACACTGACTTCCACAGTGGCTGTACCAGTCGACACTCCCACCAACAGTGAAGAAGGGTTCCTTTTTCCCCACAGCCCCTCCAGCATTTGTTATTAGTTGATTTCTTAATAGTAGCCATTCTTTCTGGGGTGAGATGGTATCTCAGTGTTGTTTTAATTTGCATCTCTCGAATGACTAGTGATGTTGCACATTTTTTTGTATATTTGTTTGCCATTAGTATTTCTTCATCTGAGAAATGTGTATTCATCTCAGATGCCCATTTTTGGAGTGGGTCTTTAAATTTGGGAGGTCTGATTTTTTTGAGTTCTTTATATGTTCTCGATAGTAATCCTTTGTCTGAGGAACAGCTGGCAAACATTTTTTCCCACATTGTGGGTTGTCTCTTCACTCTGTTGGTGGTTTCTCTTGCTGTGCAAAAGCTTTTTAATAAGATGAGATCCCAGTTATTGATTCTTTGGGATAGTTCCCGTGCGGTTGAGTTTTTATTCATAAAGTCTTTGCCTACACCAATGTCTCCAAGGGTTTTACCTATCCTACCTTCCAGCAGATTTAATGTTTCTGTTTTAATATTTAGATCTCTGATCCATTTTGAATTTAGTTTAGTGCATGGTGAAAGATATGGATCTAGTTTTAATCTTCGGCATGTGTAGAGCCAGTTTTTCCAGCACCATTTATTAAAGAGGCTATCTTTCTTCCAGCGAATGTGTTTGGCACCTTTGTCAAAGATAAGGTGGCTTAGTATGTCTGGGGTTGTTTCAGCATCTTCTAATCTGTTCCATTGATCTTCAGGTCTGTTTTTTTGCCAGTACCACACTATTTTTATCACAGTAGCTTTATAGTATAATTTCAAGTCGGGGATTGTGATGCCCCCTGCCTTGCCTTTGTTGCCCAGAATTGCCTTTGCTATTCTAGGTCTCTTCTGATTCCAAATGAATTTTAGGATTGTTTTCTCTAATTCTGTGAGATATGCTGTTGGAATTTTGATTGGAATTGCATTAAATCTGTATAACAATTTTGGAAGTATGGCCATTTTCACTATATTGGTTCTTCCTATCCAGGAGCAAGGGATATCTTTCCATTTTCTGATATCCTCTTCAATCTCCTTTTTCAGAGTACTGTAGTTTTCAGTATAGAGGTCTTTTACATCCTTCGTGAGGTTGATTCCTAGGTATTTCATTTTTTTGGATGTTATTGTGAAAGGTATTGTTTCCCTAATTTCTCTTTCAGTAAGTTTGTTATTTGTGTACAGGAAGGCTATTGACTTTTGAGTATTGACTTTGTATCCAGCTACACTACTGAATTTGCTTATTAAATCTAGCAGTTTTTTAGTGGAGTTTTTGGGGTCTTCTGTGTAGAGTATCATGTCATCTGCAAATAATGATAATTTAACTTCTTCCTTTCCAATCATTATTCCTTTTATTTCTTTCTCTTGTCTAATCGCTCTGGCTAAAGTTTCCAGAACTATGTTGAATAAGAGTGGGGACAGTGGACATCCTTGTCTTGTTCCTGATTTTAGAGGGAAGGCTTTCAGTTTTTGGCCATTTAGTATAATATTGGCTGTTGGTTTGTCATAGATAGCTTTTACCAGATTGAGATAAAGACCCTCTATTCCAATTTTCTGTAGGGTTTTTATCATGAAAAGGTGCTGGACTTTGTCAAAAGCTTTTTCTGCATCTATTGAGATGATCATGTGATTTTTGTCTTTGGTTCTGTTAATATGCTGTATTACATTTATTGATTTATGTATGTTGAACCATCCCTGCATCCCTGGGATGAATCCAACTTGGTCATGGTGTATAATCTTCTTGATGATTTGTTGGATTCTGTTTGCCATTATCTTATTAAGGATTTTTGCATCTATGTTCATTAGGGAGATTGGCCTGTAGTTCTCTTTCTTAGTTGGGTCCTTCTCTGGTTTTGGTATCAGGGTAATGCTTGCTTCCAGGAATGAATTTGGGAGTATTGCTTCCCTTTCAATTTCATTGAAAAGTTTGAGAAGTAGAGGCGTTAGGTCTTCTCTAAATTTCTTGTAGAATTCGGCAGTGAATCCATCAGGGCCTGGGCTTTTCTTTGTTGGGAGGTTTTTAATTACATCTTCAATTTCATTGGTTGATATTGGTTTATTTAGGATTTTTAAATCTTCTTGATTCAGCTTTTAAATTACCTATATTTCTGAACAGCTGCTGTCACTCATCAGAGTTGTCTCAGCCATTAATTACATCAGGCCCTCCCACCCTGTCACTGAAGCCCCACCCTAATTCTTGGAATCCCTGTCCCCTTCCTGTACTCTCTGGACTCCTTAGTGCTCAAAATGGAGAAGTACACAGAGACGAGGTGACAAGCCTTAACTTACAGCTCCTGGCCAGGGTTTAAATGTTTCTGGAGCAGAAATGGAAGATAGCTGGTTTTCAGGCATCTCTTTCACTTCTGTTATGGTAGATTTTGTTAATTGATTCTCATATATTGTCCTGTTAAGGCCAGTCTCAGAATTATGTCAGCCTGAGGAATTGATTGGAGTTGGGTTGTGTTATGGTTTGTGTCTAGATGTCCCCCCAAGGCCTCATGCAGTCATGGGAGCAGGCTTCTAGAGTTTGTGATTGATTCATGGTCCAATGCTGGGATTGTGGGTGTGAGTGCTACACCCATCCTGGGGCGGGTAGCCCGCATACAGTGTAAGGGAGAGAAAGAGGCTTGCTCTCTTGTGCTCCACCTTTTCTGGTGTTTGTTGCTTTTGCTGTTTTCCACTGCCATGAACAGTTGCCTCTCTGCCACGCCACCCTGCCTTGGAGCCAGCTGATTATGGACTGAAACCTCCACAAACTGTGAGCTAAATAAACCTTTCCTTCCCTAATTTTGGGTGTCGGGTATTTTGTACCAGCAATGAGAGAAAAGTAACTAAGACAGGTTGGAAGTTGAAACTTACAATGTCAGCCTAGAGGGCCCCAATTTTGAAGTCATAGTTGTTCTGAATCAGCCATGCTGTGAGTTAAATAGGTTTGCCGTTTAAATAGGTTAGCCTAAAGAACCAAACCTGATTTGCAATACTGTTCTTGGGTGAGATGCATGTGGAACTTGAAATATTAACTTACAAGTGGGTTTGAAAACAATTGGTACATACATTAGAATTCACCCGTGCTTGGTTATGTGCCAGTAAGAGAGGCAACATAGTTTGATGTTGAGAATGTGGGCTGCCTGGTTCTAAACTTAGTGCTGATTTATTGGCTATATTTATTTATTAGCTATAGAAAAGTTAATTAACCTCTTTGTGGCTCACTTCTTTCATCTATAAAATGGACAGGGTCGGGCCGGTGAGATGGCTCAGTGGCTTAAGCGCCTGCCCGACGAGCGCGAGGGCCCGAGTTCGACTTCCGGAACCCACATACGAAAAAGGGGCCGGTGATATCGCTCAGCGGCACGAGTGCCTGTTGGTGCGCGAGGTCCTGAGGTCGACCCCCCGGTACCCACACACACAAAAAAAATGGACAGGGTCATAGTATTACCCTCCTCATAGGATTACTATGATGACTAAAAATTTATTATTTGTAAGGCACTTAGAAGAATGCCTGGCATAAAAAAAGCACGTATAAGAATTCATGGATTAAAAGAAACACCAGGGGATGGTGAGATGGCTCAGTGGTGTAAGCGCCTGCCTGGCAAGCACGAGGGCCCGAGTTCGACTCCCGGAACCCACATACGAAAAAAGGGCCGGTGATATCGCTCAGCGGCACAGGCGCCTGCTGGCGCGCGAGGTCCTGAGGTCGACCCCCGATATCCACAAAAAAATAAATAAATAAATAAAAGAAACACCAGCCAGTTGTGGTGGCGCAAGCCTGTAATCCCATACTTTTGAGGCTGAGGCAGGAGGATCGCTCTGAGTTCAAAGCCAGCCTGGGCTATATAGTGAAACCCTGCCCCCCCCAAAGAAATATCAAGTTCTAAACTGGTACTTGGTGGCTGTATCTTTTTCCTTCACCCTCTTCATGAAACCATAAACAGAGATGACCACTGATCATAAATCTCATATTTGTATAAGGGATATCCGGGTGCTACCTATTAATCATTTATTTCACACTTTATAGTTATATTAACTCATTTCATCCTCCCAATAACTTTTGAGGCAGACTATTAGTCCTTGTTTCACAGATGACATAACAAAGGCATTTCTGCATGGAACTAGAATTTACTAATGCAGTTATCCTAACCCCTTAGGCACCTCTCAGACACCACCCTACGCCAGGCCGGGGTCAGGAGATGCTTTGGTCTTTGCCAGGCATCTTCAGTGACACTGACTTGCCCCTGTTGCTAAAAATGTGTGTTACTAAAGGTAGTGAATGCTGACCTCAGGGACCCTCTTTCCTTAATTCTGTTACTTCAATTTTACACTAAAAATAATGTTCTACTAATACTAAAACAAGGCTTGGTAAAGTGCTTGCCTAGTGTGTGTGAGGCCCTGGGTTCAATGCCCAGCACGGAGGCAGGGCGTAATATAAAAATATCTCTACCAGTCAGTGAGTGCCAGTGCCATGGTTACTGTTTATCATTCCAGAACATTGTTTATATTTCTTTTTCTCCTATAAAACAAGATCACATGATGCATACTTCTATTACCTGCCTTTTTAAAAAGTCAATGATCTCTACTTTCCCATTTCAACATATTTTCATCTTATGTAATAATAAACTGCAAATATATTATCCAATTGTCTCCAAAATGTGCTCTATCACTGGTTTATGCAAATTTAATTCCCTCCCAGGGCTACTTGTATGTCCCATAAGCCTCTTTTAATCCATCCCTGTTTTCATGACAGATTTGTTGAAGAGAATGGATGGGTTGTCCTGCATCCTTCCCTCCCTTCCCTCCTTCCTTCTGTTCCTCCTTCCTTCCTTCCTTCCTTCTTCTTTCCTTTTTTCCTTCCTTTCTCCCTCCCTCCCTCCCTCCTTCTTTCCCTTCCTCCCTTCCTCACTCCTTCTTTTCTTTCTTTCCTTCCTTTCTGAAACAATCCCATCAAATTTATAGGAAAGTCAAACACAACTTGTGTTTTTGAAGCCTGTGAGTGAAAGTCGCTGATGTGATGCCCCATCATTCCCAGATATTTAAGTATATTTCTTACAAAAAGGACATTCTTCTGTATAACCACAATACAAGCACCAAATCAGGAAATTAGTGTGACTGCACTGCTAGCCTCTAACCCTGTTTCTCCAAATGCCCTATTAATGTGCTTTAGATGGATGCAGTCTAGAATAGTGTGTTGAGTTTTGCTATCATGTTTCTTTAATCTCCTTCAATTTGGAACATTCTTAAATCATTCCTTCACTTTCACGATCTTGACATTTGTGGAGATTAAAGTCTAGTTATTTTATAGACTATCCTTCAATTTATATGTATCTGATACGTCTTATTGATTAGATTTAGGCTACGCATCTTAGAAATATCAGAACTGATGCTGCAATATGTTGTCACTGCATCCCATTAAGTGGCATAGGATTTAGATTTCTCTCATTGCTGATGATATTGACATTGATTTTTGATTAAGATGGCATTTGCCAGCCATCTTGCCCTTTATCATTAGTAAGTATCTTGTGGAGATATACTTCGAGTCTTTATCAATAATTTGTTTCTTATCATACTTTCAATTTGCTGTTTCTATCAGTATGGACCCACGGATTCCTATTTCACTGAAGGGTCATCATCTGTTACTATATTTATTTATTTTCATATTTATTTTAGTCTATATTTAGCCAATGGGAGTTCTTTCAAGCTGGCTTCTATGTCTTTTTGATGTGATACGTCTCTAAAATGTTTTAGCATTTTCTTACTTTCTGGTGCAAAAGAGCTTTCAGGCTTATTTTGTGCTTTGCTTAGCCCAGCTCTGGAATCAGCCATTGATGTGAGGATCCTTGTTGCCTTTTAGCAGCGAATGGTGTTTAAAAACCAAAATCTAGTTTCAAAACTCTGTTGGCTCATTGTTATTGGGGTGGCACTGTGTCATCAGTGCATGGAGCACATGTCTTGTCAGTGCATATGTTTCTGTGTGTATACCTTTACACACACACATATAGATAGATAGATAGATAGATAGATAGATAGATAGATAGATAGATAGATACAGATATATTTGCAGTACTGGGGATTGACCTCAGAGCTTTCACACTGAGCTATGTGCTCACCCCATTTTTTACTCTGAGACAAGATCTTGGTAAATTGTTAAGTTGTCCAGTCTGGGCTCAAACTTGTGATCCTCCTGCCTTAGCCTTGCAGAGTGCTGGATGACAGACAAGCATTATCATGCCCAGCTCATTTATTTTTTATCTGTTTATCTATCTATCTATCTATCTAATCTATCTATCATCTATTTATCATCTGTCTGTACCTTGAAAACTATGCATTTACTTCATTATCTTCAATTATAATCTAACACTTCAGGGTTCATTCTAGTTTTCACCGTTCCACATTTGTAACTGCCTCCGCAAAAATGAGATTCTTAGCTCTTACTGTACTTAATACATTTTCTCATTTGATCAATCCTCCTGTTGTAACCAATCTCCCATCTGCCCTCCTTATAGTACTTGTACTCCAATAGTTCACACTAGGCAAACCTACCGTGTTGGATGACCCATTCATCCCACTCAAGCCTCACCATCTTACACCAGGCAGCTCTGTTTGGATGACCAACCTTGTCAACCAACACCTCATGCCAGACCTTTACCCCCACCCCAACATGACTTCTTTCCTTACCCCTCTTCACCTCTGACACCTTGCTGACCTGCTCTGCTATGCAGGTATCTCCTCCTTTTGCTTAGGATTCAACATCCCACACTGGGCTGCACCCCTATAGGAAACTATGCCCTCTTTACCCTGCTCTGGCTTTGACAACTTCCACAGGGCCTCTTTCCTTCATGGAGACTCACCACACCCCATTCAGCCTTCAACACCTCACTTGAAGTGGCCCACCCACATAAATGCCCGGTGCATCCTTTTTGGACCAGGTTGCCTCACAGAATCCACCTGTTATGGACACATACTTTGTCTCACTCAAGTTCCAGAACTCTCTCTGGGCCACCATGGCTTATCACTACCATTACCACCCCCAGTACACACACACACACACACACACACACACACACACTTCTTGCTTGCTCAGTTCCATCTAATGAGTGTTGCAGAAATTGTTAAGAAAGGAAAGAAGAAGGGAAAGAATAGGAGGGTGAGGAGCCATTATTGATTCTTTTTTTTTTTTTTTGGTACTGGGGATCGAACTCATGATCTCACCCTTGCCAGGCAGGTGCTGTGCTGCTGAGCTATATCCCCGGCCCCGTTATTGATTCTTGAGAGAAAGAATACTGGCAGTTTTTCATTGGCTTTATCTCCCACCAGTGACTGAGACTCCAGATCCTTAGTGACTGGCTGAATGAGGAAGTGTGTGGTGGAAACTGCACACATACTGTAGGTTTGTTTTCCTGTGGCTCTATATTGGGGGTGGGGAGGGAGAAATTCCTATTGTTCCTTCCCAAAGGACTTGGTGAGGAGAGATGCTAGTTTTCTAATAATTAGTAGACAATAGTGTTAGTTTGCTAGAGATATCATAACAAAATCCCCTAAAACAGATGATTTAAAGACAGAAATTTATTTTCTCACAGTTCTGGAGGGTTGAAGTCTAAGATCAAGGTGTTGGCAAGGTTGGTTTCTCTGGAGGCTTCTCTTATTGGCCTATATTTGCTTTCTTCTCCCTTTGTCTTCATAGGGTCTTTCATCACCTTGTGTGTGTGTGTGTGTGTGTGTGCACGCACACTTGTGTTTTTGTGCCCTAAGCTCCTCTTCTAATAAGGTCACCAGTCTCTTTGGGTTAGGGCCAATCGTAATGACATTATTTCAATTTAATTATTTCTTAAAGAGTATTTGTAAATACAGACCTATTCTGAGGTAATGGGGATTGAGACTCTAACATGAAAAAAGTTGGGGGAGGGGCATAAAAGGGACATTCCCTAGAAGGCAAAAAGTTTTCTTTGTGTGATGAGAGTACCTTATGCAATTGCAAATTTTTAGGACTTTCTTATTTAAATGACTAACTTCCATATACTGTCTTATTCTTTTTTATCCTTTCCTAGCAACAATTTCTGTTACTAAACCTAGGAAGGATATTGAATTGTTTGGTGGTCTATGCGAGTTTTGACCTTTGAGGTTTCCTAAATTACAAAGCCAAGGGAATTACATCAAAGGAGAATGAGCATCTGTTAAGGAGACCTGCGGAGTTCATAGAGAACTCACTTGAGGAGACAAACATGCTTCTTGCTATGGAAAGATGTCTGACTCAGGGGTTCTGGGGTGGACACAGGGGCTGGAGACCCTGCCCATGGAAAGAAAAGGATATAGCCTAGGCTTTTTGGAGGGCTACATTTAGGGTGAAACTGAAATGGAAGGCCAGGCTCAATGCACCATGAAGTGTCAATCAAAAGAGATCCAGGTATCAGGCCACAGGGTAGAAGTAGAGATAAGGAAACGGAACAAGAGGATTTAGTGTGGGTAGTACAAAGTGGAACCTGGAGCAATTTTCTGAACCACTGGGACACAACTGCTGACACAGACCCTCAGCAGTGTTAGCCCTGGGTGATGAGGGAGTTGTTACAATAACCAATTCTGGCACCCTGTAAATCAAGACTTTTTGGAAGCACATGACAGAAATTCTAACGCAAATAAGCCTAAGTAAAAAAAAAAAAAAAAGAGAGAGAGAGAGAGAATTTACTTGTGCATGTAGCTACAGAGGAACAAATCTAGCTTCAGGTACAGCTGGATCTTGGGGCTCAGGTGGGATCAGCACTTTCCATTTGCGATCTACTAAACTCTTCTGTCTTTGGATTGGGTACTATTTTTTACTGTGGCTGACTTTTCTGGGGCTTGGAAAAATGTTTAAAAATGGAACAAACTTTCACTTTCCTTTACCTGTAGAGAAGACTTCACTCTTGATTTTCCAGTGTCTGTGTTAAATTTTAAGGAGGAATCTGGTCCAGTTTGAGTCATCTACCCATTTGTAAACCAATCGCACAGTCAGGGAGAAGGCATACTCTGAGTGGTCGTTCTGGGTCTGGTGTGCTATATGGGGTGGAAATTCTGTATCAGAATCATGTGGAAAGAACGAGCCGAGGATTACTGAAGGGCGGTGGGTTATCAGAAAGTGGGCGAATGAGTTTGTGGTGGGTAGAAACATCTATCCGTTATAGGTACTTACACTCAGATCAGGGAGTAGGTACATTTCCCATGCCCAAGATATCTTCTATTCTGAATTATTCTTCTGTTAGCTCATCCCTAACGTGCAGAAGAATGCCTCCAAAAGATTAGCTCTGAGGTAGGATGTCCTGGAGTTTCTTACTATGGCATTAGCCCCCTTCTAAGTCATGCCGTCTGTACCTGCTTGTCATTTTAGTGTTCCGTAAGAGGCCAGTGAGCAGGTAGTTTGACTGCCGCATATGTAGTAGGCAAAGTGCACCCAGGCTCAGCCAAGCAAAGAAATGAATCTTCAGGTCTCTGGTGAGATGGCTGCTGGGTCCTACCACATAGGCCCACAGACTATATCCGCCTTTGGTTGAAAATCTTATGATTTACTCATGAATGGGTGTGTGTGTGTGGTCAGCTTGTTTTATTACATTCCCTCCCTCCTTTCCTTTCTTCCTCCCTTCATCTTATCTATTCATCCATATCTATCATCTATGACACTTAATAACTTAATATTTAATTTATAAATATCAACTTTATTCTACATAAATAAACTGTTCCCAGTTGAACAGTTGAGGAGAAGGGTTTTCAGGTGAATGTTTGTCCACAAATTGATTCCAAAGATTTGAAGAGCTGTGTAGTTCATAGTTAAAACCAACAAACAACAACTTGGCTCAGGATAAATCCTGGTTATCCTGGAAGAAGCAGGAGAAGCAGAAGTTACATGTGTACTTAGCGAACTGTTTGTCCCTTGGTCTTTGAAAATTGTAATTCAAGAGACTCTTTTGGATTATCTTAATGATATAAATAAATTGAATTTAATCAAAGTTATTAAGGACCTTTTATGTGATAAATACTGTGATAAGCTTATTTACGCTTAGGAATTAAGCATAGTTCCTATTATCATAAAACTTACTGTCTAGTGAATAACAGTCAAAAGTGACAGACTGATAATTACATTTGTTTATTCTACCCTTTTTCCTATTAGGGATAGCACACCTAAAAGTTTTATTTGTGCATTTGGCTGCCAGGGCAGAAGCTACTCTTTGCAGTATCCTTAGTGACTAGGTTTAATTGCAAAATTGTTTTGGCCAACCAGAGGTAATGCACGCAATTTCCAGTTCATGCTGATTAAAGGAGTGCCTTGTTCCCCTTCTCCTATCCCCATCTCACGTACTAAAATGTGAGGCTATGGTACTGAAACCCAGCTTCAACCGTGGGTTGAAGGTCTAGATCCCAGCAGCCTTTCTCAACTAGGGCTTCTAAAAGAGAATCAAGCCCTACAGAAAATTGTGTAAGTGGCCACTACTGCTATTATAACCACCCACTATTCCAAGGATGCTATAAAGCTACACTATTCTAGATGCACAGTAGAAAAGTTAATCCATTTCCGTGACGGATTTTTTAAATCGCTAAAGCCTAATTCCCTCAGGAAAATTCCATTGGGAAGGGCTACTTGAGGATATTTGAGCAAGAGTATAGAAGGAGCCTGGCAGAAATGTGGGTCTCAAGAGGCTTGAGGATGTTGAGCAAGTTAGTTTCAATCCAAGATGATAAATAAGAACAAGAACACTTTGGGATTGGCACCATCTTTCCCCTGAGGGAGGCCACCTAGACAGACCAGCAGGTAACAAACTATGGCATGCCCAGAGGTGCTATTCCCTTGTGCCTCTGCCTAGCTTTGCCCCTGACCCTTCTGAGACAAATACCCCTCTTATCGATGAACCAAACAGTCAAGCTGCCAAGGAATGAAGAACATGTAGAAAAGAATGGTCAGACTAAACACATATTAGCAAATGGCCTCTCTTTCTTCTGGGAGACACATCTTTCCTCAAAGACAAGTAGCTGTAGTTGCTGGCAGATGGGTTGTTCATAGACATTTTGAGGGAATGTTGTTTTCTGGGTCTTACTGAATTTTAGTTTCTCTCCAACATGGTAACTTTGCCACAATCTATTGCTACAATTTCATAGTTAAACCATTGATTTCCTTCCTCTAGTTTTTACTAATCAAGTCATGGAATATTAAATGTAACCTACCATTCAGAGGGCTCCTAACTAGTATTGGTGCCCAAAGTTCAAAGCCCCAATGAGGCATGCAATTCCTCTAATCACTTATGAGGATTTATCTATCTAGACTTTATAGATGAGAAAACCTATGTCTGGAGAATTCTAAATGACTTATGGAAGGGCCCAGAGCTACTAAGTGATAGTCTGGCTCTGCAGGTGATAGTCTTTCCATTGCTTCATGCAAGGCTTTAAGTAGTAAGTAAAAATAGCCTGAATGGTAGATTGAATTGTTGGACCCAATTTGTCATCACTGTTTGTATCCACACTATAAATGAGTTTACAGTTTTTCTCATCAAAGGTAGTATGTATTTATCTGGCCTCAGCTACATGACTTTCTTTGATCAATAGAAAGTGAGACCAAAGAGGCCTAATAAGCATTGTGTGTTCTTTGTGGTAGGAGGTGCAAGAAGCAATAATTTTCCTTTTACTTGGAAGGGATGGCCTAGCTTGCCCCAGACAACCAAACCCTAAACATTTTGCTGGGGTAGGAGCCCTTTCTTCTCAGCTGGGTTATATCCCACTCTCTGGAGCTTGTGTGTCTTGCATCATTGTTATCTCTATGAGCCATTTTTGCTTATCCATTCCATTTACCAACGTAATGTTCTGTGGGACATTCAGTTGGCCAGGTCTTATTAGTACAGATGCTATGGTTTGTATCTAGATGTCCCCCAAAAGCCTCATGCAGTCATAGGGGTGGGCTTCTAGAGTTTGTGAATGATTCATGGTCCAATGCTGGGATTATGGGTGTGAGTGCTACGCCCACCATGGGGCAGGTAGCCTGCATACAATATAAGGGTGGGGGGGAAGAGGATTGCTTTCTCTCTCCTCCCCTTTTGGCTCTTGTTGCTTTTGCTGTCTTCCCCTGCCATGAACTGTTGCCCTCTGCCAAGCCACCCTACCTTGGACCCAGCAGATTATGGACTGAACCTTCCACAAACTGTGAGCCAAATAAACCTCTCTCTCTTTAACCTTGGGTGTTGGGTATTTTGTCTCAGCAACGAGAGAAAAGTGACTAAGACAACAGAGGATGATAGGGTCAAAATAATTCTAGGGTAAGACTGTCCATTCCCTAATGAATGTGACTTTTTTAATGAGAATGGAAGAAAATATAATTACATGTTAATAGCAACATACCCTGGGCCTAAGGCCCTGATGATCTGTGCTATTGAAGGTATATGTATTAGTTAGCTTTCTTGTTGTTGTGACCAAATATTTGACACCCCCAATTTAAAGGAGAAAATGGTTTATTTAAGTCATGGTTTCAGAGGTTTTAGTTCATGGTCAGCTGGTTCCAAGGCAGGAACATCATGGTGGAAGGGTGCAGTGCAGCAAAGCTGCTCACTTCAGGGTGGCTGGGAAGCAGAGGAGGGAAGAATGTCAGAGAGGAAGGGGTCAGGGACCAATATAGAACCCAAAGTCAAGCCTCCTCAGCCTCCCCAGACACACCTGGAAGTGTGCTTTACTAATCCCCTAGGTGGCTCCCCAGCCAATCAAGTTGACAATTAAGCTTAATGGTGACAGTGTCATACAGAACAGCATCTTCAATTGATGCTACTACTTGGTTGAATTTACAATGGAGCATTGTCATCTTTTAACTATATTTAATTTTTGAGAGGACAAGGCTAGTAAGTTGAATGGAGGTATAATGGGGATCAGTATCCTTGTATCCTAAACATTTTAAAGTGTCATGCTGACCTTATTTTTATGATTCTTACATTGTGATAATTTTTTTTTTTGTGGGTACTGGGGATTGAACTCAGGACCTCGCGTGCCAGCAGGCGCCCATGCCGCTGAGCAATATCACTGGCCCTTTCTTCGTATGTGGGTACCGGGAGTCAAACTCAGGACCTCGCGCTTGCCGGGCAGGTGCTCATGCTGCTGAGCCATCTCACTGGCCTACATTGTGATAATTGTACCCACCTTTTTCTGACATTTAATCACTGTTATCTGGTCTCCATTATCAATTTGGAATTCTATCATTTTTCTTTGGGAGCTCAGTTCTGTAAGACCACCTCCTACCATCAGCCCTGGTCCACAGAAGATAGCGACTTCTGAGTTTTTCATGAGTATTCCTCTCACATCAGTGCATACTTACTGCTTTGTTATACAGAGGGCTTTGTTATACAGAGGGCTTCTGAACTTTTCCGTGGTTGGTTGGTCAGCTTTCTAGACATAGGCAATCTATTTGTATATTTACCTCTTTGAACCCTTAAGGCCGTCTTATACCATGTACTTGGCAATTGTAGGATTTATACTTATTTTAGTATAGGACACCACTTTTTTCAAGTTTCTTGTAGTGCCAATTTAGCAGTATAGTAGCATCATTTCCTGAGTTTCTTGCCAGGTATGAAATTGTGCATGAGGGAAAAATCTCCCTTATTAAACTTTATGTTCTACCCTCCTTGATTCTGATCATTAAGGACAGTCTTCTCATAATATTTCTGAACTTCTGCTATACATGTTACCTAGATCTTGTAGCAACTTTAGGTTATAATCTTTTCTTTCCTTATCAGACCCAACATAGCCCAAAGGAGAGTGTTGTCCTGTACATTGCAGACCTGCTTAGACTGGACATTTTAGCTTCTTTGAAACTCTAATTATTAAGGAGTGTCATCAGCTTTGTCTGTTCTCCTGTTCAGGAGATAAAAAGCTCTTTACATGCTACCAAGAAGTACTGTAGCTTTCTACATGTGATCTTAGCCAAAAGGCTGAGAAGTGGTAAGTGCTATAGCTTTCACACTTAGCTTTTGACCATGCATTAACCACTCTCAATGACTCTTGACTGCATCAGCACACTCAATTCCAGTGTCCATCTGATTTTGATTTCCTCCATATTTTTCTAATGCACTACACCCTCTTTTTGTTCTAAAAAGCAAGGAAGTGTTCAGTGAATGAGACAACCCTGCAACAAAGGAAATTTTGGAAGCGGGCCAGCAGCTGAGGGCTGTCAGCAGCAGTAATCTTGTCTGCCAGCAGTGGTACCAGCAGTTGGGGTTGATGCACTGTAGTATGGTAGAGGATCGTGAACAGATTAGAATTGGAACTAGAACTGCAGCCACATGGTAGCGGAGTCAGCCCATGTCTCTCTTTTTTTTTTTTTATGTGGGTACCGGGAGTCGACCTCAGGACCTCGTGCTTGCCAGCAAACGCTTGTGCTGCTGAGTGATATCACCGGCCCTTTTTTCCTTTACGTGGGTTCTGGGAGTTGAACTCAGGACCTTGCACTTGCCAGGCAGGCGCTTATGCCGCTGAGCTATCTCACCGGCCTTAGCCCATGTCTTTTAAGTGTTACTCTAGTTACTATTCTAGTGTAACAAGCCAAGTTAATGAAGCCAAAGAAGGCAGCTAGACTCCTTGCTGACCTTGAGGAAGAGCCATGCACTGTGTATTCTGCATCCCAATACCACCAACCCCTTGTCATGAGACAAGAAGTACAGAATAGGAGCCCTGGCAGGATGCCCAGAACCCTGGCATTATTCCAGTAATTTGAGTGCCTTTCGGTATCAGTCAATGACATTCCTTGTCCTTCCCCATACTCTAAGGTCAAGGGTTTCTACACTGTACTAGCTTTTCAAGGAGACAAGAATGGTCCAATATGTAATGACCACTTTTTCATCACTTTTCTTCTGAGAAGCAGAGGACATAAGGAACTTCTACTTCCCGTTTCCAGGATTCCCTCTCATCTTCAAGCACAGTGTCAACTTTACCTAAGGATGTCTTTTGACTCATTGGTCTGTTTAAGGAAGTTAATTTTTCTCAATGTAAAAGTCATAAAAACTGTTTCTAGAAAAATTGGCAATATCATACAAGGAAAAAGAAGAAACAAACACATTTATCCTATTATACAACTTACCATTTTGGTACATTTCATTCTTGTGTTTTTCACAATTTTGCCTTATATAGTTATGATCATTTAAAGCATTTTTTTCCTACCAGAGACTTCAATATTACAATAGAAGTTTTGTTCCACTGTTTCAATCTGTGTGAACCTATCCTGTGGGATCCTACACACGAACGAGGGTATCACTTACTTAATCATGTGTTTGGGGTACAGCAGCTTCTTGACTTACATTGGATTTGCATCTTAATATATTCATCATAAGTTGAAAATATTGTGAGTGAATAATGTACCTACCTAACCTATAGAACATTACAGCTTAGCCTAGTCTACCTTAAACATGCTTAGAATACTTCCATTAGCCTACATTTGGGCAAAATCATCTAACACAAGACCATTTTATAATAAAATCTTGAGTATCACATGAGGTTTACAGACTTCTTGTGTCTGAAAACTGCTGTCAACACAGTACACTGTGAGGTATCAGTTGTTTACCTTCACAATGGCATGGCTGCTGTGGTCCAGTATCAGGCCACTTACTGCTAGCCTGGAAGAAAGTCAACATCGGAAATTCAAAGTACAATTTTTACTGAATTAGTATTGCTTTCACACCACTGTGAAGTTGAAAACTCTTGATTAAGTCAAACCATCATAAGTCAGGGACCATCTGTACATGATAGCTATGATAAATAAATATATATATATATATATATATATATATATATATATATATATATAAAATTAAAACACTAAAATATGGTTGTGTATTAGGAGTTTTAAAACTATATGCTGATGTTTTCCATGTCATGAAAATTATTTGTAAATCTATTATTTGCTGCATATTTCACTATGTGAATGGACTAAAATTGTTATGAACTATTCTTGTATTACTAATCACCTAACATATTATCAATGTTTTGCTATACTAAATTAACCTGATCATTTCCTTAGAATAGATTTTTAGAAATTCATTATTGGGTCAAGACGTGTGACAAAGACTGCTAGCTGTTCAGTAAACCCATTGCCCCTTCCTCCTGGCACACAAGGAGATTATATTTGCAGGGAAGTGTGCTCACACGACTGAGTTCTAGCTAGAGGAATGTGAGCTATACCATGAATAAACATTACATGAAAATTTCTCTGACTTGGCTTACATACGCTACCATCTTGGGCTTCTTTATATAAGCTAAATAGTTCATTCCAAACATAATCTCTCCCACTGCTGTTCCCTTCTGGGAGTGGGGAATGCATGGGATGACCGGGATTCTGGAGTATAACCCATTCCCCTATACTTACCTCTACCTCTCTATTCCCACGTGTCTCTACAAGTCACCTTTACCTTACCCTAATGGCTATTCTGGTCATCCCAGTCTCAAATATTATTAGGATTTAGGATACAGCTGTGTATCGAGTGCCTACTTACTGTGCTAGAAACTCTTCTAGGCACTGGGAGTACAGTAGATAACATAGGGAGAAGATCAAAATCATGATTTTGAGGAACTTACAAAGAGTACATAATACATGTAAGTATTATCACATTGTAAGTTGGGAAATGATGAGTGCCATAGAAAAAACAAGAGTGGGGATAGGGTCATTGGCAGTGCTGGGGCTAGAGGGAAGGGGCTGGTCTCAGGATTAAAAGGTGGTCAGGGTTGGCCTCAGGGAGACGATGAGACTTGAGCAAAAACAGAGAGCAAATGAACAAGGAAGGTTTATCAAGCAGATGCCTAGGGAATAGAAATAGCCAGCACAAAGTCGCTAAGGCAGCAGTGTATAAGGAATAGCAAGCAAGCAAATAATATGGCTGGAGAAGGGTAACAATGGAGATTGGAGGCACTGGTGGGCGTTAGATCATGCAGTGTCTTGCAGGTCCCATTGGCTCTTACTTTGGATAAAACAGGAAGTCACTGGAGGGTTTTGAACAGAGGAATGACATGACCTGATTTTGACTATAAAAGGGTCTATTCCCTTTCTCTATCATCTAAGCTAAGGGTTGTTTATGAAGTTATAAAGCTCTTAGAACAGTATGTGGTGCATCCTAAATGCTATTGAATATTGTTCAGTTAATTAAATAAAATTTTTTGGTGATATAACTCTGAATATAGTGATTTGCCTGTAGTCTCGGGCATGCAGATCTAAATAGTAATTATAACATAACATGAAATAAGTACGGAAGACAGTGGAAACACAAAGAATGACCTCCACCTCCAGTTTTTAGTAAGAAGAAAGTACAGATGCTCCAGTAGGAGAGGGCAGTGCTAAGATATTGTTATTATCGCATTATGAGCCCAATCTTGAATGAGTAGAACTTTGATGAGCACTAAAGCAATAATGTGAAAAAAGACCCAGAAGTCAAAAAACATCTCAAATAAAGAACAGTCAGTCAGTGCCATCCGTATGGTCACCAGAGCTAGTCTATGAACTATTTTTTATTTGGTCCTTGATGAGGTAAGTATGGAAATCGAGAGTAAGCCTTTAAAAAAAAAAAAAGGAAAGAAAGCAAAAATAATTTTATACTTGCTGCAAAATTGAATACTTTTAAAACAAAAACTAGGGTCTGTAGTTTTTATGTCTTTTGCTTTTCACTTTTGCAAACAGGTTTTAAATTGTATTTTACAAAAATAACAGTCATGAAGAGCTTGTTCTTTAACCCAGATCCTTCGAGAAAAAGGTAATTCAATGTCACTGGATATGGTGCCTCAGCTATCCTCCTGGAAAGGTTGACCAGGGCCAGGCCGCGAGGACCCTGGAGTCCCTGGCGGAGCTGACACTGTATGCGGGTGTAGGTGAATGGACTTCGTACTCGTTAAACAAACTGAGCATGTAATTTTTCTTTTTCTTTAAATGAAAAGCGTATGTGTGTGTGTGGTCAGGAGAGACGGTATTTTACAAAAATAACTTTGTGTTTGCTAAGAGTTTGGTTAAGCAGAGGAGTTTAGACTATCAAAACATAAAACGTGGACAATACGTGAGCACACGCTTGGCGACACAGTGCGTGCGGCTGGCTCAGCCGCCCCAGGTTTCCACTGCGCGTCCTCCTGCAGTTAACGCCGACCGGGGAAACGGACTGTGGGCTCCGGTCCGGGTCGGCTCCTCTGCCCGACACCGCCGCCCCACAACCCTGCCGCGGAAGGCCGGGCAGCGATTTAAGGAACGGTTCCCGCGGGCGGGAGGCGGCCTGCAGGACGCCGAGGGTCCAGGCTCCGCAGCCCACGCCCCTTCGCGTTTCCTCTCAGCCACACCTGTGCCCGCCCCGCGGCCGGCCTCGTCCGTCTCTGTCTCCCCGTCCGGAGGGGGCCGGCCGGGGCGACGCGCGGGTTCAGCCCGCGGCCGGAACCCGGAAGGTGAGGCCGCTTCGGGGTCGCCGCCTCGCGCCTCCGGGTCCCGCCTGCCGCCCGCGGCCTCGAGGTCCAGGCCTCGCCCCGGGGGCGTCACCTCGTCCCGCCGCGCCGCAACCTCCGCCCCGCGAGCCCGGACCGGGTGAGCCCCACGGCGACGGTCCCCTCCCCCGGCGGGCGGCGGGAGCGCGCTCCTTCACGGGCGCCGGGCGGGGCGCAGGGGAGCCAGCCCCTGCCGTGTCCCGCAGACTGCACGGGGCGGCAGCCGACAGCCGGCGCGGCCTTCCCACCCCTCAGCCCGGCGTCTTCAGCCCTCTCCGGAGTATCCCTGCCTCCCCCCCATTAGCGGCTTTATTGGGGTGCTTCAGAGGCTCTTTTCACTTTTCACCTTGTGGTTTGGCTTCTGTGGTGCTTGGCGCAGGAGGCCAAGACCACGTGCCACTTAGCGTGTACTTAGGTGTGAAGTGAATGAGGATCTGTGAACTAGAGCCGAATGAATGAATGCGCCAGTGGACGGCACGTGTGAAATAGAGCAATAGAGCAGAATGCATATAAATGTGAAAGAATATACATGGGATGCATGTAAATTGGATGCATTGGATGTATGAAATGGAAGCGGAGGACAGATTTACAACTTTTATTTTCGAATGGTTTTCCAAAGAGTTGTGTAAGTGTTGTACTTTGGCAAATGGAGTCATTCTAATGGTGATTGCTTAAGAGGATTTTTAGTCTATGCTTCAGTTAAATGATCAGAAACAGACCCTGCTATATCCACTTGAGGTGGATTTGGGTGTATGCGTTTGCTTAAAGCAAGTGTGTCTGGGCTTTTTCTTGCTTGTGCTTTGTTCTCTTCTACTTTGGACTTTTGAAGAATCGTTGTCCCTGTAATATTGTTTCATGTATTTCTGAAAGATGAGGGTGAATCTTGACATAGAACCACATGACTAACTTGTTTGTAGAGCCAGCCATTTCTCTTGAATTCAGGATTGAGAAGAATCTTGTCTGTTTTTCTGAGACAGGTGCTGGTTGATTTGTGGGTGACTGAGGAGGGCTAAATAGCCCAGAAAGGAAAAAAGAGATATTTATTACTGTGAGCACATAGCACACACTTGGTCACGGCAGCAGTTCGGGGTTTCTAGGTCCATACTGCAGAAAAGCTGGATGACCTTGGACTTGTCGCTTGGTCTCTTAGGCTTTAATTTCTTAATTCTCCATCGTGAGGGAGCATAGCTGGGGCTCCTTCCTGAGTCAGACTTCTGTGATTCTTTAATGTAAGGGTTAGATGGCAAAATTGCTGATGTTTTCATGGAGTTCTACTTATCTCACCTGCTCACTTGGGATTCTGTAGAGTCTTGTCCCTTTCTTCTCTGCAAATTACAGCTCATTTGCCTTCCACTCCACATTTTCAACAAGAGGATTTGGGCTGGTAGGGTGAAAGGAAGGCAAGATTTTCTTCTGCATTGCTGCAGACTTCTGGCCCTGGGTCTAATTGTTTCCAGTGCAACCTGAGCAGATAATGCCGTGTATTTCCGGGATGTTGAGGGAATTGCGTCACGATTAATTTGCATGCATTTGAGATCAGTTATCATAGATCACAACATTTTGGAGCTGAAAGAACCTTGGAGATTTTTAAAGGCACTTAAAAAGTCATTTTACATACGTATTAAAATATTTTGTGCATGCTACATTTAACAAACACAAAGTCCAAAAATAAAATTAATGTTACCTACCTCAGTTATTTCAGGTCTGTTGGGAGAAATGGAACAAATGTTTTGCTTGGTTTTCAAAAAGGCTGACTGTCTGAGATTCTTTTCCCAAAGAGCCAGTTATAGGGTCATGCGTTAGTCATGGAATGTTAACCAAGTTGATATTTATGAAGCTGTGACCATGCACTGGGCACTGTTACACTTAGTCCCATTTAATTGTCAGTATAACTCTAAGATGTAGGTCTACTGTGATCCCTGTTTGACTTTCTTAAATAGAAACAGTGCTTGGAAAATGAAGGAGTCAGAACTCAAAACACAGGTAGATGGAGGCAGGGATTCTCCCAGAAACACAATCTCTGCTACCAAAGCTTGTGTGTTTTTAAAGAATTGCCATCTCTGTGTGTTCCAGGATATATATACAAATTCTAGGACATTGAGGGTAAGTGCATTTGGAATGAGAACCCAGGAGTGCAAAGATTAAGACAGAATTATTGAGGAGCTGACTGTTTTGTCATTTTAAATATTTTTGAATTCCACTTGGATTCTAGTAGACTGATCCTTTGACATAGGTGTTCATACATCCTAATTTTAAATGTGTTAGATCTTACCAGTTTAGAAAGTATGAAATGGGTGACGTTGAGAGCTGTCGTCAGTGAATGGCACTATAAAAGGGATTTGAGCCGTGAGTACTAAGCGCTGTTGTTTCTTGCACTGGCCTTGTATCCTTGGTAAGGTGCTGCCTGCCAGCCTGTTTCTTTATAAGGACAGCTCGTGGTGCCGACAAAGTACAATGTCTACATCCCTGTAATCCAGGGATAAGAATGCACGATGGGTTTCCAGGGCCCTTATAACTAATTGACAAGAGCAAAAGAGGATAATAGAAGCCTATAAAATAAGTGAAAAATTGTTTTGTTTCTTTTTTGTCAGCCAGGTTTAGCCTCGTGGAAGGCTGAGACCAATTGTGGCTCCCTGAAAAACTGAATTGATGCCAGTTTGATTTAGCTCAGGACGCTGAAACTTTTTGCCCTGAAGGCTGCTGTGGTGGAATAGACTTTCCCATTGCTCACAATATTGTGGGGAAAAAAGGCCAAAAAGGGAAAAAAAAAAAAACCCTCAAACATTAACACAATAATTTTTATTACTTGCCCCGGAGCTAGAGCTTTAAAATGTACTTTCTTCTCCCCCTACCCTCCCTAAACCACTTAGCTTTAAAAAACAACCCATTCATGTGTTTGCTACAGTCAGATTGTTAAGTTCTTCCTCTTTATTCGCCGGCTCCTTTCTTTAATGCAGCCAAGTATTGGGAGTCAGTTTGTTTCTAGGCCTCTGGAATTTTTCTTTAGTTGTTATTTTATTCATCAAATATTATTTTCAATAACCATTTCTTAAGTTAAATAATGAAGACTGGCATACTGAGTTTAAGAAGGAGAGCGACCCTTCACAAATAATTACACCATAGGGTGCAATGGGGGAGTAGTAGCCACTTACTCTCCCAGGAAAGAGGTGTGGCTGGAGTTTAGGAAGACTCGACAGAAAAGGTGAATTTTCAGCTGTGCTTTGAGTTCTAAAGGTCAAGAGGGGAGAGAAGCGCATTCCAAGCTGAGGAAACTACAGAAGGTACTAGGCAAAGTAGGTGAGTGTGGACATGGTACTCTTAGGGACAGATGGAGATCCTATGTAGCTATAGAAGACAGGTCTTTTAAGATGGGGCCAGGCAGTAGAGGTCCTCAAATGCCAGTTATTATACTCTATCACCGCCTGGTTAGTTTTTTTTTTTTTTTTTTTTAGCATTTTAAAGCTGAATATTATATGGCTTTATGTCCTGTTTTAAAGCAGATGTATAGTATATTCAAGTTATTAAATTGTAAATTTTTAACAACAACAAAAAAGGTGAATTATAAGCAAAGGAACATGTAATTGGATTTTCTTTGGAAAATAGCTCCAGCAATGTTTTGGAGGAACTGGAGAGGAGAGGCCCAGGAGACCAGAGGAAAATGAGAACGCTGTTACTATAGTCCAAATGAAACAGGATAAGAGTAAGTTTGAGATAGTTTTTTTAAAAAAAAAAAGGGCAGGATTTAATGAGAAACTGGATATGGGAGATGAAGTTGAAAATACTTCTGAGGTTTTGGGATTGCCTAACAGGGAAAATGGAGATGCCATTAATGAGATAATAAATATAAGACAAAGAAGAAGTTTTGGGAGAAAGGCAGTGAGTAGAGGCAACTGGGGAACCTTCAGGTGGAGATGCCCAGGACACAGCTTTGCCTGTAGCTGGGCACTCCTGCCAAACATTACCACACGTCCTCAGGCCATTTCCTATGTCACTTCAAAAGAAGAAAAAGCACATTAGACTTGGCTAATTAATGACCATTAGGTCATATTTCATGGGAGTTCTTAGAACTGTGATCCTTATGTAAATTTCAGGGAAGGAAGAAAATTTGGAGACTCACACAGTGAGGGGTTATTAAAAACCATCAAGAGAAACTTAAAGGAACACAGATGGGAGTGGATCAGAGGAACAAAGTTAAGGAAATGACAAGAGTGTAGCAGAGAGCGGTGATCACTGAAGTATAGGCAGAGGTGGAATACAGGGAAGAACACTGAGCTGACTCTTCTAAATAACTGTACTTTGCCAATGGTAACACTATCATGAGCTTTGATTTCTCATCTTACTCAGTTTGTCAGGAAGAGACAAATGGGACTGTTCAGAGGTGTGGGTGCTGGAGAGAGAGCTTGATCTTATTTTGCAGAAAATGTATTGGGAAACTTTGACCTAAATAAAGACTAACAGAAGGGGAATAAGATAAAAATGAAAAGGATAATGATTAGGATGAATTTTCCAGAACATTTAGCAAATTCTATGGCAGTTGTTAACAAAGAAAAAGGTAGATCGAGATGGCATATACTGGTATAGTGGTATTAAATTTCTTTGCAAAAAAGGGTACATTAGCATAAGTCCTTATATTTAAAAAGCAACTTTACATTGGATTGTTATAAGTATGCTTAGGAGTACCACCGGGCACTATCAGCTTTCTTTTATATACTAAAATCTGGTATTAAGGTGGCTGTGGTTTGCCTCAGATCTTGTGGCTGGCGATAACTCTCAGCCTTCTGCCTTTTAGTCCCCTGCTCTGTCCATTGTAACAAAGATTTGCTTTGTCTTGGAACTTTTGCCCTTTGCAGTATGTCCTCTCTACCTTCACCAAATCACATCAAATAAAAGTAAGAGTAAAGCAGACAATAGAAAAGGCCAGTAGAGTCAAGATTTTCAGGGAGAGAGGCAGCAATGGGAAGGATTCTTAGCCCTGATTCTGCCATGTTCATGAAGGGTTCTACTTAGACAATATCTGTGGGAATCAAGTGACACTTTGAATGCAGTAAGGGAGTCCACAATACTATAAAACAATCTTATGAATCAATCTTTTTTTTTTTTTATGTGGGTACTGGGGGTCAAACTCAGGACCTTGTGCTTGCCAGCAGGTGCTTGTGCCGCTGAGCGATATCACCAGCCCCTTTTTCCTTTTTGTGTGGGTACCGGCAGTCGAACTCAGGACCTTGTGCTTGCCAAGCAGGTGCTTATGCTGCTGAGCCATCTCACTGGCCCTTATGAATCAATCTTCTATGAGGAAAATAACTCTTTATAAAATGAACAGTCATTCCTTGATATATTGCCTGAATAAATCAAACATTTCAAATAGAGTTTGCTTAAAGTAAGATATTGTTATAACATCTACATGTGTTTGATGTGAAGGCTTTCCTGACTTGGATATCAGATGTTGAGATGGTGATCTGTTATTGGAGACTATTTATTTATTTACTTTTATGTGGGTACCAGGAGTCAACCTCAGGACCTCGCACTTGCCAGCAAGCACTAGTGCTGCTGAGCAATATCACCAGCCCATTTTTTCCTTTATGTGGGTTCTGGGAGTCGAACTCAGGACCTCACACTTGCCGGGCAGGCACTTGTGCCACTGAGCCATCTCACCGGCCCTGGAGACTGTTTAAACCATAGTGAAGATAATGATTTGCAGTTAAATGCATCTAGCTTCTTATATTGCTTACCAAGCACCTACAAGCAGTATATTGGATGGGATGAAGGTTAGCTGGGAAATGGAAAGACAAGTCCAGCATTGGTGCTGCCCTCTGACTGTATGATTCACAAGAGATAGTCATAAATTAGTAAGCCAAAGCAAGGAAACCAGAAACTTTTGTGGTCCTTGAGCTCCATGTCAGTATTAAAATGAAGACAGGTATACTTCAAAGTGAAGGGCGCTACACTAAACCCAGAGTTATTTTGTATTGACAAAAGATAAAAGCTGTAAGGAAGAGGTATTTGTGACTTTTTATGGATCAAACCCTTAAAAATGCAATCTTCAAAATACATATAAAACAAATACAAGTATGAAAGCTAGCAAAACAATTTGTAGGGGACAATAGATTTGTTGTTTTATATGATAAATCAAGTAAACAATGACAAGTGGAAAATTTAAATGATGAAAATAATGAAATTGGAGACTAATTCGTATGAGTAAATTGGGATATTGAATGTTTCAGTAATATATTTCACCTTAAAGGACTCCAATATTGAATGTTTCAATAATATGATATTTCACCTTAAAGAACTCCCTCTACAATTTCTGTAAAGTAGGTCCAGTGGTCATTAACTCCTTTAGCTTTTGTTTTTCTGGGAAAATTGTATTTATTTCCCATTTCTGGTGAGATTAGGTACATTTGGGGTGGTATGGCTGTAGACTATTTCCCATTTCTGAAAGATAGTTTTACCAGGTAAAAAATTCTTGGCTGGCAGATCTTTTCCTTCAGCACTTTGAATGTGCTATCCAGTCTGTCTTGGTCTGCAGGGTTTCTGCCTCCATTGGTAGCTGTATTGAGATTCCCTTTTCGTGATACGTTTCTTACCCTTTGGTGCTCTTAGACCCTTTTTCTTTGCCTTTAATTCTTAGTTGTTTGATATTATATATATGGTGAACTGGCCTTGGATTGATTGAATTGGAAACCTCTGCACTTCTTTTTCATGGATGTTGGGATCTTTTGCCAGATTCGGGAAGTTGTTAGTTATTATTTTTTAAAATATGGCCCTGGCCATTTTTCCTCTATCTTTTCTACCCAAAATATCTATTATGTGAAGATTAGTTCAGAGGCAGTCCCATAATTCCCATAGACTTCCGTCAGTTTTTTCATTTTTTCCACTCTTCTGACTGGATAATTTCAAGTGTTCTCTCTTTGGGCTCACTGATTCTGTCTTGCTTGACTGAAGCTGTAATTTTTACACATGGTTGTGTATTATATAGTGGTACCTTGGTTCATGAATGTTTTTGTTTGCAAACTCTGCATTGGGTGACAAACACAAACATGGCCATCTTTTCCAAAATCATAGAGCAAATTAAGTTTGTGAACTGAGGTACAACTGTAGATCTATCATTAATGCATTTGTATTATATCCTAAAATTTACTGTTTGCTTTTGAAAATTTCTATTGAATTTTTTAGTTCAGTCAATGTATTCTTCATCTCTAGGACTTCTGTCTTTACTGTTTCATTTCATTTTCTACCTTCTTGTTGTATATTATTTTCCAAATTTAATTTAGTTTTCCTAATTTTCTAATTTAATTTAGTTTTATATTTTATACTTTAGTAAGTTTCTTTATGAGAATCATTCTGAATTTGTTGTCTGTCATTTCATAAATCTCCATTTAATATTATCATCATTTTTTTTTTTTTTGTGGGTACCAGAGGTCGAACTCAGGACCTCACGTGCCAGCAGGTGCCCATGCCGCTGAGCAATATCACCAGCCCTTTTTTCGTATGTGGGTACCAGGAGTCGAACTCAGGACCTCGTGCTTGCCAGGCAGGCACTTATGCCACTGAGCTATCTCCCTGGCCCTCATTTTGGTTTTTTGAGACAAGATAGCGCTCTGTAGCTCATATTGGCTTTAAACTTGCCATCATCTTTTCTCAGCCTCCAGAATGCTGGGATTGCAGATGTGTGCCACCACACCTGGCTTTAGAACTCCATTTTAAAAAGGACCTATTATTGGAGCTTTTTTAGTTTCTTTTGGAGTTGTCGTGACTCCCTGCTTCTTCATAATCCTTATGGTCTTGCATTGGTGTTTGTGGATTTGAGGGGACAAACACCTCTTCTGACCTTTGCAGGTATTGTTTGGGAGGGATAGACCTGCAGGACCAAGCCTAGCCTGTGGTTCTGGTTGGGTCAGCTGGTAATGACTCCAGGTAGGTAGGGCTTATTGTTGGGCTCTTTAATTGTCTGGGCTGCTACCTCTATCAAAGGTTGAGTGGGGCTGCTGTCTGGGCTCCACTGCCTGGTGAGACCACTGGCTGGGCTCTGTAGTCGGATAGAATTGCAGGTTAGTCACTGCAGTCAGCTCTGAGTGGGCAGGGCTGCTGAGTGCATTCCCCAGCATGGCAGTACCACTATGCGGAAAGAATGGACTTTCTGGTATATCCTATTCTGCCACCTTGCTGACATCATTTATATATTTGCAAAAAGTTCTTTTGTTCCTTGGAACATTCATGAGATAATGCAAACAAACAAATGAACACTAAAAGTACTAACTGAAGGCCAGTATATTCCAGAGTCCTTGTACTTACTGGCCTATGCCTTAGTTTTTGTGTTAGCCCATTTTTAAAGCCAGCTTTATAATAGGTTGAAGTGATAAAACAAAAGGGAAATGTCTCTCGTTTTATGGTACTGTCAAGCTGCTCATATAATTCACTTTCTACTTTCACGTACCTATGTCCCTTTTGTGCCTAGATCCTCATTTTGTGATTTTTTATCACAAAATACATTAGATGTATTATAAGCTGTGTTTGTTACATGTGCTTGACTATTACAGATTTATTCTTGATCATTAATACATATATATTGTATCCTAAAATTTGCTGTCTAAATATCTGGCTCTTCTTTCATAGGCATTTTCTTTTCATTAGCTTTTCTAAGCTAAGGCTTAAAGAAAACCAAGAGACAATAAGAATGCTAAAAAATAAATGCAGGTATCACAAGCACCAATTGAGTTCTTTGAGACACAGATGGTAAATCATGGAAGTCAGCACTGCTCTGACTCCTGATGCAATTTCACTGCCTACTCAGCCCAGATTTTAGCATTTGCCACATTACTCACCAGCGTCCTGTGTTTCCTGAAGCTTAGTGGTTAAGAATGTGGACTTTGAAACTAGTGTCCTGGGTTCAGATCTGAGCTCTGCCACTGCCACCTACGTGACCTTAGGCCAATTACATATCCTGTCTATACTTCAGTTTCTTCATGTGTAAGATTGGAATAATACCTGTAACTGTCTGTGGTAGGCAGAATAACATCTCCTCCTCACCAACAGTGTTCATGTTCTAGTCCCTGGAACCTATGAATGTGTTAAGTTACATGGCAAAAGAGAATTGCAGTTGCAAATGGAATTAACGTTGCTAATCATCTGACCTTAAAATAGGGAGATCATCCTGGATTATCTGGGAGTGCCGGTGCAATCACAAGTCCCTAAAAGTGGAAGCAGAAGAAGAGATATGACTCTGGAAGAATGGTCAGAGAAAAGCAGTGTTCCTGCCTTTGAAGGCAGAGTAAGGGGATGGTGAGACAAGGAGTGTGAGTGACTATTAGAAATGGGGAGAAAGAAGCAAACAGATTCTCTTCTAAGGCCTCCAGAAAAGGATGCAACTCTGCCAGTACCTTGCTTTTACCTGCTACATTTAGCGTTCAGTATCTTCTTTATTTTTTCAATACAGAAGAATGAACTCAGTATTTTCACACTGAGCTGCATCCCAGAACACTTCTCATTTTTATTTTGAGAAAGGGTGTCATGAAGTCACTAAGTTGACCAGGCTGGGTTTGAACCTACCATCCTCCTGCCTCAGCCTCCCAGCATGTTGGAATTATAGGCATTATGCCACCACACCTGGCAGTGTTAGACATCTTACCTATAGAACTTCAAGATAATAAGTTTATACTTCTTAGGATAACAGGTTGGTATTAATTTGTTATTGTAGCAATAGAAAACCAATGTACTATCCTATAAGGTTGTTGTGGAAGTTAAACAATGTAAATATTTAGGTCAGGCCTGATGTAGGGTAAGTGCTGAATCAGTATTAGCTACTATTTTTTTTTTTTTTTTTGTGGGTACCGGTGGGTCGACCTCAGGACCTCGCGTGCCAGCAGGCGCCCGTGCCGCTGAGCAATATCACCGGCCCCTTTTTCGTATGTGGGTTCCGGGAGTCGAACTCGGGCCCTTGCGCTTGCCGGGCAGGCGCTTAAGCCGCTGAGCCATCTCACCGGCCCTAGCTACTATTAGTGTTTGCTGGTACTTTGTTCTCCCTTCTGTCCTTGCCCCTTTGTCATAGTTGTCTTTCACCCAATACTGTGAGTGCCTCCCCTACCAAGACTGTGGCCCTCGGAGCTTCTTACTCTCCACTAGTCTAGATTCAGCCTCCAGAAATTTGTCAAATGTCCATTTTGGTATTCTCACCAGCTTATGGCTCCAGTGGCATCTGATCCAGGTAAGTATATCTTGGATTTGCCTGCTTCTCCAACTATAGGAGGAGAAGCAACCTCTGTTTTCTGATGAGTTCGAGGAAAGTTGTTGGTTTTTTAGTTTCTTCAGTTTCATTTATTTTTGTAAAGACTGGAGTGACAACTTGCAAGTTCTTGATACTTTAGAGTTGAAATTGTGCAAGTGTGGGCAATGCTGTCTTTACCTCATGGCTTTAAGGACCTCTTCTAGAAAATGTGTGGTTATAGTAGGACGCAGTGAAGGTATTGTAACAATGTGTAATAATTGCATCTTTTTCTACATTTCATTTTTTAAGTCAGAGTATTAATGGTCCAGTGCTTAAAGATGAATGGATTCTTCTGTGTCCATTTGTAGTATATCCTTATTTGTTCTACTAAACATGAACTTCTTTTTAGCTTGCATGTTAAGATTGTCTTGTCTGTTAGTTAGCTCAGCTACTAAGCTGTATTTTCCTTGGTCAATGAATAACAGAAACAATTTTTAGAATAATGAAATCAGCTAAGACCCAGTTTCTGGTAAGGAGCTGGCGCCTGGTATTTCCTTTTGGGTGGGTTTCCAAAAACTATTGAAACTTCAACCCCAAACGTTTTAGAGATGGAGTAATCTCTCAAACTTTCTCCAGAGCCTTTTCTGAATCAGGACAGGAGATAGCAAAGACTGGCAGGGGAAGGACTGATGCCTCCTCAGGAGGAAAAAAGGACTCTGCTTTGAAAACACAGATGAGCCTTTGGAAATTTACAAGGCTCGGAGAGCCCTGAAACATCTTTAGAAGCTGAGTCCAGCAGAATAATGGGAGGCTGTGTGCGGGCTTGGCACCGGAGCCTGTCTGGCACAAACCACCCTATAAACAACTCTTCAAACATTTGCATCTGCATACATGACATTAGATTCTCAAAATGGCTTATTAAACACTTGTCAATGGAAGAAATGTTTGCTTCATCAGGGGACGTGGTGTCAGCCTTGGCCTTTCTGATGGGGAAGCAGTTTCAGCTGACACCATTGTATGCTCTTCCTTTTTGGGCTTGATCCTGTCCTTGTTCAGACAAAATTCCCTCTTGAAAGCTGTTAGGCTGTGCCAAGCTGTGGACCATGTGATTAGGTTACATAGCTAAAGAAAAATATCCAGGGTTTGAGCACTTTTCAAACCCAAGAAAATCTCAGTGCTTTAGTTTCTTTTGCACATTTCTAAACTACCTTTGCTTGAAAATTTTTAGGAAGTGATTGTATCTGAGAAAAAAGGAGTCAGGTAGTGCTGATAGTCTTTAAAATGTTTTTTTTCCCCCCTAAGGAGTGAATACATTTTTTTCAACATTTCAATGAACATTTTTAGAACAAGTATTACTAGTGGTGTCATATATGTGTGATGATGTGTGTCTCTGTCTTTGTTGACAGAAATGCTTAATTATAAATCTCTGTGAGTGGAACAGCAATGAAGGATTTGGACATATGCTATCAAAGCACAGAGGAAGAGGGGAAAATAAGGGAGAGGAATAAAAGATGTTTCAGTTACTCTTTGCAAAAGCTTGTAGTATAAAAGGAGAACGCTCTGTGCCTTGAGCAAATTTCCCAATTCTACTGGCCTCAGTTTCCTAATCTTTTAGATAGGTTACATAATATCAAGAATATAAAAAATTATTGTAGGTGTAAATAGTTTTATGAAATTGCTTATAACAGTATTTGCCACATTGTACATATTCAACAAATATTATCCAGTAATGAAATATTAATAACTTTTTGGACTGAAGAGGCTTAAACATTCCTCGATGGTGAAGGGAAGGAGCAAAGGACAGGGAGAAGAATTAGATAATTGTTGCAGTATGGATAGAGAATTTCGCTTTGGAATGGATAATGGGCTGTTCTTTTACTGGAATAGAGGCTAAGAAGTACTGTATAGATAAGAGGATAGAAAATTTTTGAGGTGAGGATGAAGAACATGAAATTGTTCCCTCACTTATACAGAAGAGATCTTTTGCTGAGCATGAGGAGAAATAGGGGTAGAATGTGGGGCTTTAGGAGAGTGGAAAAATTTTTATAGCTGCTAAGGGGAATTTGATAGGGATCAACTGAAGAGAAATACAAGGGTTGCTCAGTGATGCCAAGGACTCAGCTGAGGTCAGACAGCCTTAGTTTGTAGAGGAGATATTTGCTATGGTTAAGTCGAATGTTGATGGTAGTATTGTGCACCCTGGAGCAAGCACAGAGAAAATTCAAAATTGATTTTGAGGAACAGAAAGGGAGGTGAGGAAGAAAGGCAAAGATGCTAGTGAAAACATGGTTGGAAACATTAACCACCAAGTAAGGTTGTGAACTGAGATTAATCTGAAGTGATGATGTGGGTGCATGGATGTGCAGAGAGACTGGAAATGGAGGACTTTTTACTCAGCCGACACTCATCTTGCTGCTATTCTGTGCCGCACATATGTTGAATAGTGGTGGTGGTGGGGGGAAGATGAAGGAAACATAATTCACTTCGAAAGCTTAAAAATGGCAGATTACCTATATATAGGGAACCCAGGGTTTAGCCTAGTGATATAACCTGGGTAATTTAAATCCTGATTGTGGGGTACTTTCAAGGAGGTATGGAGAGAATGCTAGGCAATCGTGGAAGAGGACATTCAACACAGCATGTGAGAAGAGAGGAAGAGTGTCCCGGAGAAGAGCTTGCCTCAGCCAGACTACGATGACTGTAGGCGAGTAGGAGTGAGAATGGAAGGAAGGGAGAGGATAAATCAGGGGAGCAGAGTGAGAGCAAGGGATTGATTTGGCCAGGGCAGATAAAGGATTTTGTAGAGAAGGTGATAATTGAGATGAGTCATATGTGATATTATTGCTACACAAAAGAAATCAAGAAGACGTGAATTGAAGTGGTAAAATTTTTATAGGTGGGGACAGAAGAAAAGAGACTTCAGGAGAATAGAATGATGAGATGTAGTGGTTGATTGAATGTAAAATTTATTGAAAATGAATGGTCGATTTTGCACTTTTGAGCCTGATAGGGATAATTATAGTTTCAATAACAGAAAGAGGAGGAATCCTGAGTTACAGGAGATTTGAGAGAAGATGATGAGTTTGGAGGTCAAGCATTTGGGTGAACAAATTGAGTGCAAGTTAAAGTAATCCAAACGAACAGGATTAAACCAATAGAGAAAATATGTAATGTTCACAATGGAAAAGTTGATAGTACATTTGGCTTTCAGCATGGCTAGACCCAGGGTTCAAATAACAGGATAAGGACCTATCTCTGTCCCTATCATAACTTCTATTTCTTGGCCCAGCTTATCCTGCTTATTCTCCTTCTGAAAACAGGCTCTGAGCATGTGGTAGGCCATATGTTTTAAAATGTAGGATTTATTATTATTTAGGTATGGCGAGGCCAGCAAATTAGGAGATAATTGTTACTGAATAAATAGTTTGTTGTGGTTCCTAAGAGAAGGGACACACTCCACAGGGCCATATAGGGAAGGTTCAGGGTCAGTGAAGGGGCTGAAGGAGTGAGGTGAAAGCACTGGCAAAAGTCTTTAGTGTAATTTTGCAGGAAGGAATGGAGAAGACAAAGAGGTATACGACTGGCTAGTTTGAATAATTTAGTGGACTCTGATGTGTAGAGGATTTCCCAAGTTACCTGGTACCTGGCCATGGGGTGACGAGGGCAGAAGAATATTGGCTTGGCCCATGGAAACTTGATAAAGGAGGTAGTTAGGAGGTATGGCTGGTTGGCATAGGAAGGACACACTCACAGAACAGAGGTGTCATTGACAGCCTGGGGATACTAGCTAATCCTGGGATGGACAGTCTCTCTTGGTCCAGTGAGGCCCCAGATGCCAGAACATTAAAAATATTGTGGTGGTTAATTGATTAATTGTCAACTTGAGTGGGGAACTCCCAGCTGAATTGGGTCAGCATGGTTCTGGGCGTGGAAGACCCACTTTAGGAGGATTGTTGTTGGAACGGGATGGTATAAAAGGAGAACGGGAGGGAAGGATTTCAGCTGATTTTCCTTGGAAGATCTTCGGCTGTTCACTTAGCAGGAGCTATGGTCTTCTCCTTTGCCTTGGGCGCTGTCTCCCGGCTTCTGGCACAGATTCTTCAGCTTCTGGCACCAGCCTTTCGGCCTGCAGCTGCAGACTCTTTAGCTTTTTAGTGAGGACCCTTCGACCTCCCAGCACAGACTCCTCGGTCTTTGCGGATCCTTCCCTTCCTGATGTGAGCTCATACGGGACATTGCTGTGGGCTCCAGGCCTTTGGCTGGATCCTTGGGATCTCTAGCACATGGACAGATCTTTTGCACTCTTCTACGTTTGACTCTGTGGATGGCCATTGTAGGTCAATCTTGTAAATTTCTGTGTCCTGCATTAAATCTGATTCAGAGCATGTGCAATCTTTTGAGGAGCCTTGCCCCAGCCCTGCAAGCTCTTGTAAGCATTGACTAATACAAATATAGAATATAGAAAAGTATAGGTAATGCACCTATATCAGTGCTAGGAAAGATTCTGATTGTCCTTGCTTGGGTCATCCCTTTCTGTAGTTTAGTGTGTGGCATGGGTGAGGAATAGTACTGTGATTGACAGCCTAGCCCCGACTGTAGGAATCAGTGAGAATTACCCTACAGAGAAGAAACAAAACAAACACAGAACGGAAAATGGGAAAATACGCCGGTAAGCCAAAAATTCTACTAGTTTTCTACAAGGTGCCTGGAGCCATCTTGGTTGGGATGACCAGGTTGCAGTTCAAAGTGGCTCTTGGAGCCTAGGCTTTAGAGTAGTTAAGGGTTTTTTTTGTTTGTTTTTAAGAGCTCTCATTGCATAATATTTGTTGCTTCCTGGCTTGATTCTTTTTTTTTTTATCCTGCATTTCTACAAGCCTATATACTTCCTGAAACTTAGGGTCCAAAGCAAATTTGAGCTTTAGGCATCCATTTAGGTTGTCAAGTTCCAGACACCACAGCTTTCTCTTTGACTGTACTCCCTCCCTCCATCAAGTCATCTGTATTTTTCTTCAATGCTACCTAGATTTACTGCATCCTTGCAGTAGTGGCTGTCTTCCCAGTCTCTTCTTTTTAAATTATCTTTCTTAATATTGTTAGATTTGTATTACTGAGGATAAGGCCCCCCAAAGTCCACCCCAGTTATTTGAATATTACACAGAGAGAGTAGTATGTACGTGGCACAAGGGTATCTGAAGACCTACACTTCACATTCCTCCTCTGTAGTTTACTAGCAGTATTAAATGGCTTAAACAAGAAAATGCTTGTTTAAAAACTCTTTATGAAATGTAATGTAGTTCAGATTACTGTAAGATGATTTCTTGACTTCTCACTCTATGTTGTATAAATTCTAAATCTTTTTAAAGCCTTTTTAAAAATATCCTTTAAGGATATTTAAGGGCTGGTGAGATGGCTCAGTGGTGTAAGCGCCTGCCTGACAAGCACAAGGGCCCGGGTTCAACTCCCAGAACCCACATACGAGGAAAGGGCCAGTGATGTCGCTCAGCGGCACAGGTGCCTGCTGGTGCGCGAGGTCCTGAGGTTGACCCCCGATACCCACAAAAAAAGAAAGAAAAAAAAAAATCTCCTTTAAGTAAATTCTTCTCTGTCCCTACAGTTAAGCCAAACTTGTTTTTGTCTTTGTATATTTTTCCTGAAATTTTCTTCTATTTTTACCTTCCTCTCTGCCAACTAAATTGTAACTATTCTTCAAAGTGTTCCTGAAGTCCTGTGTCTTATGAAATTTTTTCTAATTATCTAGATTACACATGCTCTCTTTTTTGCCTTGCATATTGATTTCATTTTTGATTATTTAGTCTTTAATTACTTCATGTCTTTTAGTCTCTGCAATGTTTTATACTTCTGAGAGCAGGGATCCTTACTATCACTTCTTTTGTATTATGGTTGGTGCAGGAGATACAGCTTTAAATAAATAGTTGCTAACTGATTAATTATTAATTTGAAAAAGTACTAATCTGAAATAATTGCACTTAGGGTATACTTTGTAAGCATCTCTTTTCCCCAGGGGAAGAATTAAATTTGGATTGATAAGACTGACAGATGCTGAAACAATTTAGCTCAATTAAGCAAATCCTTATTAAGTTCTAGAACATATGGGTAAGTGCTGAATAAGTATCCATGTGTTCACTTATTCATTCTACAAATATTCATTGAGTATCCACTATTTGCCCTGTACTGTGTTCGGTACTGTAGTAAATGTTTACTACTGCTAGACATTTAAATATTGAAAATCTAAGCAGGAATCTGACGTGGTCCTCATCTTCAGTTGGATTTACTTACATAATCAATAGTCGTATCATTGGATGATTATAAAGCATCACAGGAAATTAAGAGATATTCTTTTGGACATATGAAGAAAGGAACAATTCATTCTGACTCAGTTCATAAAAGGACTCATATCAGGGGTAACACAGAAAACAATAAAACATCCTGGAAGGAAGCATTGATATGCGTGTCTGCTTTATGTTGTTAAAAACTAGCATGCTGGAATGTTTTCATTTCCGGAAAGATGACAATATATGTAGTTTTTCCTATTTAGTTGTACTTACTAAGTACAACTAAAAATTATATACATTAAATACATAAAAAATATAAAAAACTCTGAAAAGTACAAAGAAGACAGACAAGCTAGGGACTTTGGGACCTGAAAAATGACATGTTAATGAGTTCTTTGGATTTTCTTTTTACCTTATATATCTCAGACTTAGAGCTGAAGAAGCTGGCAACTCATAAATGCCAGTGGATTCAGAGAGGCCTCAAGAAAAGCCTGCTCTCTCTGACCATAAGACAGGAAAGAGAGAGTATAGCAAGAAAGAAAACTGTTAGAGGGTAACCACTCTATTCCAGCCAAACATCACAGAAAAAACAATGGTCAAATCTTCGCCTATGCCTATAAAGACAGATGCCTTCCCTAATGAGGCCGTGTAAGATATCCCAATACTCTTGATAGGGTGGTGTCAGAGAAGACCAGGTAGGACTTTTATTACCATCAGCCAGTAATGAGGTTTGCCTCATCCTCATCGTACCCCCATCTCTGATGTTAGTAGGGACCATGTGGGGAGCTTGGACCTGTGTACTAAGTGACAATAATTCTCCTCTTCCCTTACCTGCTTGTATGGTGTGTAAAATGAGAGGTGGTGGAGAGTCAGGACTTTTGCCATTGCCCTGCAGAAATGAGGCCATCTCACCAGAGTGTTACTGAAGACCACATGGGAATCTTGAACTGCTTCACTCAAAATTTTTGAGTAAAATGCTTCCTCCTCTAGTGTCATTGGAAGCCAAGTGCAGCATATGAACCCTGCCTCCTTGTGGCACTGATGAGGCAGTGTCCCCTCTTCCCCTACAACAGTGGTATCAGAGAAGACCAACTACAATAGAAGGTTTAAATAGGTCCAGACTCTCATAACATAGTACAAACATTTCTAGTTTTCAGTTGAAAATTACTTGTCATAGCAAGAACCAGAAAATCTCAAACAATGAGAAAGACACTCAATAGATGCCAATACCAAGATGACAGAGATTTCAGATTTACCTAGCAAAGGATTTTTGAGTATCCACAATTACAAACAAGCATAAAACAAACAAAAAAAATAGAAGGCCTCAGAAAAGTAACGAAAGTCTCATAAAAGAAATAGAAGATACAAGGAAGAAACTGAAAAATACTATAAACAAAATAGGATTAACAACAGAATGAAGGGGACAGAAGAATCGGTGAACTAGATAATAGAGCAAAATAAATTACCCAATCTGAACAATGCAAAAAATAGATGGAAATAAATGAATAGAACTTCAGGGGGCGTGGTACTGTCTAAGCCAGGTGTAGTGATGCGCAACCATAATCCCTGTACTCTGGAAGGCTGAGGGAGGAGGATTGCAAATTCAAGCCCAGCTTGGTTAACTTAGTGACTCAGTGAGATGCTGTTTCAAAATAAAAAATAAAAAGTGATAGGGATGCAACTTAGTGAGAAGGTGGCCCTGGGTTCAATCCTCAGTATTCCCCCCCCACAAAAAAAAAAAGTCTAACAATCATGTCATCCATGTTTCAGAAGGAGAGGAGAGGAGAAAGAATGATGACTGATAAAAGCACTCAAAGAAATATTGCCTGAAAATTCCCCAAATTTAATAAAAGATTCAGATTTAGTTCAAGAAACTGAACAAAGTTCCACAAAGACAAACTGAAAGAGTTCATTGCCAACGCATGTCCTAATTAAACTTTTAAAACTAAAGACAAATAAAAAAATCTTCAAAGCAGCCAGAGAAAAATGACACTTTTCATATAGGGTAAAAAAAATTAGAATGAGAGTGGATTTCTCATCAGAAACCATGGAAGCCAGAAATCAAAATGGCACCCTATCTTTTAGGTGCTGAAAGAAAGTAACAATCAACTCAGAATTTTATACACAAAAAACAGGCCCTGCAGGAATGAAGGAGAAATCAAGACAGTTTCAGATAAAAGGAAATAATCTTAAGCATACTGACCTTAAAAGAATGGCTGAATTAAATTTTCTGGACAGAAATTAAAATGATAAAAGAAGGAACTTTGGGGACATTAGGAATGAAAAAAAGAACATGGTGAGCAAATATTTTGGTAAATACAACTGGCTTTTTTTCTGTGGTGTTGAGGATTGAACCTAGGGCCTTCATGCTGGGTGTTTGAGACAGGGTCTCTCTAAATTGCCTGAGCTGGGCTCAAATTTGTGATCCTCCTGGGTCAGTTTCTCAGAGTGCTGGGATTATAGATGTATACAAACAGCTCTTCTTGAGTTTCTTACTTGTGTTTAACAGGTGACATGAAAATCATAACAATGTCGAATGTAATTTTAAATATGTGTGCAGAAAACAGTTAAGATCATATTGTAAACATGGAACGGTGACGGAACACAATAGCAGGTATGATGTTATGAATACATAATAAAATAGAGCAACTATTAAAACAGCTATGGAAAGAGACATTCTCAAGAACACTACAGAAAACAAAATGAAATGCTCAAAATTATTCAGGTAATCCATAAGAAGGTAGAAAAAATCCAGAGAAACAAATATATAGAAGAAATAGAAAATAAAACTAAACAGACAGGCTTAAATTCCAAAGTTTCAATAATTACACTAAATATTAGTGGTGTATATATAACAATCAAAATCCGAGGTTGGCAGAGTAGATTATCAAAACATGTTCCGACTATATGCTGTCTATGAGAAACACATTTCATCTATAACAATAAAGGGATGTTGAAAATAAAGTGAAAAATAGCAATTTCTTGTTATTTGAGGTAGCTGAATTAGCAAATACTGAACTGCTGCTCCTAGTGCAGACACAAGATTAGGTTCTTGGATATTCCAGAATTAGGAGCCTCTGGTCACATTTTGTCAGCTGGCCAACATATAACTTGTTTTATATATGTTTCTGTTTAAAAACGTCTTGTTGAATATGTATTATAGATTCATTAACGGTAAACTTATGACTGTAATATGAGTCTTCTTGTGCTTAGGAATGATAACACTTCAGCATTATCTTAAACAGTGAAATCACCAATGTAAAAAAAATTATTAAAAATGTGACACAAAACAGACTGAGAATGACACTTATTTACTGCATGAAAGTTAAAATAAGAAGGCAGTGTATCACCTTGTTTAACATTGGCGTGGAATGTATGTGTTCCTATTTTTTTTTTCCTGCTCTTCATGTCCACAAATGACTGCAAAAGCATTGTGAGGTTTGATTTGGATAATACAAATAAATTTTAAAAGTATGTAGTTTAGCAAATGTAGAATGCACAAATAATAATAATTTATATTAATCAAACATTAATTAAGGAAAGCAGGAGTGGCTATATTACTATCAGATAAAATAGACTTCAGATTAAGGAAAATTACCAGAGACAGAGGAAGACATTATATAATGATAAAAAGTTAATCCACCAAAAAGACATAGCAACCCTAAGTGTGCAGTCATCAAAAACTGTAAAACACAGGAAGAAAAATATAAAAATGAAGGAGAAAAAGTTAAATCTGAAAGTTAGAGACATCAATTTCCCTCAGCTATTGCTTGAACAACTGGCTAGAAAGCAATCAAGGATATAATAGAATTTAACATCACCAATAACCAAAAAGATTTGTAAAAGACATTTATAGAAAACTCTACTCAACAACAGCAGCATACACATTCATTTCAAATGCCCATAAAATATTATACAAGATAGACAATATTCTAGGCCTTAAAACAAACCACATCATATCTAAAAGAATGGAACTAATACAGAGTATGTTTTCTGACTACAATGGAGTTAGATAAAAGTCACTAACAGGAATATAATAGAAAAAAATCTACAAACACTTGGGAACTAAACAACATACTTCTAAGTAATCTGTGAGTCAATGGAAATCTCAAGGGTTTTTAAAATACATTGAAGTGAATAAAAATGAAAATACAACATGTGAAATTTTGTGGGACAAGTCAAAGTAGTGCTAAGAGGGACATTTATAGCACCACGTGCATACCTAAAAAAGAGGAAAAGTTAAATATCAGTCTAACCACCACCTTGAGATGTTAGGAAAAGAAAATTGGAATTAACCAAAACAAGTAGAAGGAAGGAAATAACAAAGATGAGGAGCAATGGAACTGAAAGAAGAAAATCAATAGAGGAAAATCAATGAAACAGAGGCAATTCTTTGCAAGGATCAGTAAAATCAACATTGATCTACCAGGACTGACCAACCAACAAACAACTCCCCAACACACATACAGATGCACACACACACACACACACACACACACACACACACACACACACAATCAATTTCAGGAACGAAACGGGCTGCCACTGATCCTATAGACCTCAAAAGACGAAGGCTGGATATTACAAACAGCTTAAAATACATAAATTTGACAACATAAGTGAAGTGGAGCAATTCCTTGAAACAGACAAACTACCAGAACTCATTCAATAGGAAAGAAATAATTTGTATATTTATATAGCTATTAAAGAAATTTAAATTATATTTTAAAAATTCCTAAGAAAGAAATCTCCAGCCTCAAATGGTTTCATTAGAGAATTTTACCAGATATTTAAAGAAGAATTAACACCACTTCTATATATTTTAATCCAGAAAACAGAAGGGGGAACATTTCCTAATTTCTTTTATGAAAGTATTATTACCAGGTACCAAATGACAAAAACAATACAGAAAAAGAAAACTACATACCAATGTCCTTTATGAATATAGGCAACCAAAAATTTTAACAAGATATTAGCAAATAGAATTCAGCAATGTAGAAAACACTGTATAGCATGATTAAGAAAATTTATTCTTGGGATGCTGGGCTGTTTGATATTTGAAAATCAGTTTGATCTATCATATTAAGAAAAACAAGAAAAATCATGTGATCCTATTAACTGATGCATAAAAGTATTTGACAAACCCAGCATTCATTTGTGGTTAAAATTCTCAGAAAGATAGGAATAAAGAAAACTTCTACAATGTGATAAATAGCATCTACAAGAAACCCGTGGTTAACATTTTACTTTGTGGTGAAAAACTTAATATTTCCCCTCTGACATGAGAATAAAATGGGAGGAATTAGTCTATTTAATTTCAGGCCTTATTGTGGTATTGATGGAGGGATAGAAATCTCCACATAAATGTGCCCTGACAATTTTTCATGAAGGTAAAAAACAATGCAATAAAGGAAAGATAGCCTTTTCAACAAAAGGTGGTGGAGCAATGTGCACTCTCAGGAATCTGTAATCCTGGACCTAAGCCTCATATCTTCTATGAAGATTAACTCATAATGGGTCATGGATCTAAATGTAAAATGTAAAAACCACAAAACTTGCAGGGAAAAATGGAGAAATATTTATGATAGGGCTAGGCGGACAGTTCTTAGATTAGACCCCAGAGTATGATCTATAAAAGAAAAAATGATAAACTGGAGTAAAATTTAAAAAGTTTGCTCTGTGGAAGATCTTGTCATGAAGATGAAAAGACAAGATACAGATTAAGAGGAAATATTTGACAATCCCTTATCTGACAATGGACTAGGTATCTAGAATATATAAACTCTCAAAACTGGACAGTTAGAAAGCACATAATCAAATCAGGACTTGGACAAAAGAAGCATTTTACTGAAAATACACAAATGGGAAATAAACACCTGGAAAGATGAGATATCACCACACATCCATCCCAATAGCTAAGATTAAAAATGGTGACCATACTAACTATGTTTCAGGATATAAAAGTTCTGCATCTCTCATACATTGTCGTTAGGAATGTGAAATCATGGAGCCACTATTGAAAAAGCATTTGGCAGTTTCTTTAAGAAAGAAAATGTGTGACTGCCATGTGACCCACCCAACACTTGTATTCCTGGGCAGTTATCCCTGAGAAATGAAGACTTAGGTTCATACAAAAGCCTATACACTAAGGTGCATAGCAGCTTTATTTGTTGAAGCCTCAAGCTGGAAACAACAAAGATGTCCTTCAATGGTTGAATGGTTAAAAAATAAAGGCTGTGGCATATCACTCCTGTGGAACACTACTTAGCAATAAAAAAAGCACAGATTGTTAATATAGGCAATGACCTGGATGAATTTCCAGGGAATTCTACTGAGTTAAAAACTCCCATCTTAAAAGGTTATATATTGTACAATAGTTCTATTTATATAAACTCTTGAAATGACAATTATAGATGTGGGCAACAGAATAGTGTTTGCCAGGATTTAAGGAATAGGTGGGTGTGTGGTATGGAACAAGGGTGAGCATAGCTGTAAAAGACCAAAATGAGGACTCCTTGTGATGATGGAATGTTCTATATTCCAAATGGCAATATTCTGGTTCTGATATTGTACTATAGTTTTGTAAGTTGTGTTGGTGGGATACCTGCACTCAGAATTATGACAGCTGGAACTATTAGTAATACGATTAGAGAAGCAAAAGATTCGGAATGCATACAAACAAATGTGAGACTGTGTGCTTGTGTGTGTGTGTGTATGTATGTGTAAAGCATGTGCAAGCATGTGTGAGAGAGTAGACCTAACTCTCCTCTTGCAGTGGCTTGCTCTAATGTTCTAATGTAAATCATGAGAGCTGTAGTGTAAAGTGGCATTTGTAATCTTATTCAGCTCCTAACTTGCCCAATAGAATATCCTCTCTCAGAATATGTGGATTCAGTATAGTACCAACCATTGTTTTGTCAAATCCACGTGAATTATGCAAAACAAAAGAAAAACAAATGGCCTAGCTAAGGTTTGACAGCTGCAACAAGGAACCTATCAATTTGAGGTTTGCTATACTGCATTACATTTAAAAGAATATTCTTCCAAGTAATTCTAGTCCTTGGAATGAATGAAGAATCGTATGAAGAATCTGCAGCTCATTTCCAAAAGATTGAGGGAACAAAAGAAAAGAAAAAGAAATTGCCAACTTTCCCTTGGTTTGTACTTATGGAATACAGAAAGGTTTAGCATTTCAGCTTCTTTCTTAGTTATCAGTTGATTTGCCTGTAGAATTTCTTTGAAGAACTATTTTCACATTTATTTGAATTTGAGAAAAATACAGAAAACTCAGGACAACTATGGAAAGTGTTTACATTGAATGATAGCTCACTAATATGGTTTTAGGGGGCTGGCAGAAAAACAGATTCTATTAAATCTCATGGTTTAGAAGATGTTTCAGACTTAGGTGAAATAGATGAGAATTTCTGCTTTTATGGAATCAGATAATTGTCTTTCTGTGCAATATCCAATACCAGCTTACTGTGTAATAAAAATGAAGCCATAAAAGCAAAAAAAGGAGGCCAAAACAAATCTTCGTGGACTTGGATCATTTATAAATGCTCCTGTATTACAAATCACAAAGTAGGTCATTAACAGATGCTCTGTGCCTTGCCAGGGCTGCACCACTGTGCCACTCTAAGCCTCGTGAATGGTTCTCTGGGGTTTTGTGGTGCAGCCTGCCTAGCTCTGGGCAGCCACCCTCACATCTACCAGGTGCCTGACCCAGTGCTATCTACTGAAGAAAAAATGAGAAAAATACATTAAAAAATCACTGCCTTCATGGAGTTTCCATTCTGGATTGAAAATAGGGACAGTGAGCTAAATGAATAAGTCTGTAAGTTAAGTTTATACACGGTGAGTATCCCTTATCTGGCATGCTTGGGACCAGAAATGTTGCCAATTTCAGATTGGTTTTGGAATATTTGTATGTGCACACACACACATGCACACACTGAGGTATCTTGGGAATAGGACCCAAGTCTAAACGCAGAATTCTTTTGTGTTTCATACATACTTTATGCACGTATCCTGAAAGTAATTTTATATAATATTGCCTATAATTTTGTGCATAAAACAAGGTGTCATGTACGGAATTTTCTACTTAAGGCATCAGTCATGTTGGTGTTCAAAATGTTTTTTATTTTGGAGCATTTTTAATTTTGAATTTTCAGACTCTGGCTGCTCAATCTACAGTAAATTGAAAGTGGCACATTCTGCAGAAAAATAAAAAGAGGAGGAAATGGATTTCTAGAGTTTGAGGAATCATTGCAATTTTAAATAAGCTGCTGGAGGAAGAATTCAGTAGGAAGTGAGTTTGGAGCAAAGGCTGGAAGTACTGTGTTCCCTCTGGGTAAGAGTTTTCTGAGCAGAGGGCCTAAGGTGGGAATATCGCATGCCGCAGCGATGTCAGCAAGGAGGCCAGAGAGCCTGGGGCAGAGGGAGCAGTGCTAGATGAGGGTGTCGCGGGGTGAGGCGGTCCCAATAAAATGCTGGAGTTAGGGCTACAACTGGGGAAGAAGCTGATTAGGAAGAAATAATAAAAACAAACAAAAACCATGGAAAATGTTTTTCGATTGCTTTTAAGATAGTGGAGGTGGAAGAGTGAGGGATTTTACCTTATAATAAAAACTTAGTTTTATCTCTAAAAATTAATTATTCTACTCGAAACAATGAAACCTATTATAGAGGGCCCATTTTAGTAGGTAGTGCAATATTTCAATCAATCATTGTTGTGGTATATTCAGGTTTTCAACATTGGAACAATACCTAAAGCTGATATTCTTCTTACTGGAAAAACCAGTTGCAAACTGAAAGGACAAAGAAAGGAGTCAGAACTAGAAAAGACTGAAATGTATGCATTTCCAGAACTTTTTTGTCTTTCCCTTAACGTCGTTGTGCTTAAAAACTTTTGTGGATTTATAGACACTAGTAAATATATTTATTTATATCTCATTAATGTCAGGTTCCCATAGTGGAATAGTACAGTTTGGTAGTCTCCAATGTGTAAGACTGGATGGCTTCAGTAAACTCACGTTACCCTTATTGAAACACTATGGAGACTTTAAAATAATACAAACTATCCAGCACACCTGGCTAACACCATCCCACGACATTCCCGTTCCTGTAGATAAAGGTCTGTCAGCACCTTCGTTCCAGGGCATATTTGCAGGTTGCAACTTGGTATAGTGGTTCAAAAGAGGAGACTCAAACTAAACTTGAACAAAATCTTTCTTCTGTTTGAAGGAGACATGCCCTTTGGACCTGCTGTAGTTACGTCCCACGAAACTTTAGGAATCTTATTTTCGTTTTTGTTTTTGGTAAAAGAAGAAGTGCCTTTGAAAAACAGTTTATCTTTGGATGCAAATGAAGAAAAACAAACTCTTTTGATGTTTGGCAACAGATTTGCTTAAGAACAAAAATGATTTAGAGGGATTTAAAAAAAAACTCAGTGTTGTCTATTTTTTTCTTCTCCAGATCATAATCACACTGAAAATTGAAACACTGATACCCTTAAAGGCAAAATTTAACCTGCCTGTCCCTGGAACAAAACAAGAATGTCCACAAATGGGATATTCTCTGTGGAAGAATAGACATTAAGTGCGTATTTGTTGAGAAACTGAGAAGATGTATGAGTCAGATAAAATAAACTATACAAAACGGTTTTACAAAATTCTATTTTTTTCCATGTATGGTGGTGCACATCTGTAATCCCAGCTACTCAGGAGGCTGAGGCAGGAGGATCATAAGTTTGAGGCCAACCTGAGCAACACAGAGAGACTTGTCTTAAAACAGAACAGAACAGAACTGAACAGAACAAAAACAACAACAACAACAACGAAGTTCCATTTTTCCACTTTGCCATCCTCAGGGTTGTCTCTTATTGGTTGCATTTATTTAAGGCATGTACTTAACCATATAGCTGTGGCAAGGAACAGAGGAAAGTGTGGTTTCTCTCTCACGTTTCTTTCTAAGAGCAGAGAAATGTGTCTGCTTGTATCTCACTGGCCAGATGGCCAGAACTGAATCATATGTTCATGATAAAACTAGTCAATATTGAGGGACATAGATTTACCAAGACTTGCGGTGTCACAGATCATTCCTGGAGCTGGAGAGAATCTCTTCCTAGCTCTGCCAGTGAGGATGAGGGAAGCGTGGATTTGTGCAGGTTCCCAGTGGAGCCTGGTACTTCTGCTTCCATAGTGTGAGGCACTTTCTTGCCTCCTTGGTCTCACTTTTGTCAATTGACATTAGTGCATGTGAGGGCTTCTACTCCATGGCATAGTCACTGTATTTGTTCGATCTTAGTTATAATGAATGTGGTACAGTTAAGGTCAGTGATGGACGGCAGATATGAAAGTAGTCCCATATGATTATAATGAAGTTTAAACATTTCTATTAACCTACTGTGTCATAGCCATCATATGTCATAGCACAATGCATTACTCATGTGTTTGTGGTGATGCTGGAATAAATAAACCCATTGTGCTGCCAGTCATATAAAATATAGCATGTACAATTGTGGAAGGACACAATACTTGACAATAATTAACAACTATGTTACTGGTATATGTATTTACTGTCCTATACTCTTTATCATTCTTTTAGAGCATATTCCTACTTATAAAAGGCTCATTGTAAATTAGTATATTTTATTTTGCTGGCAGAAGCTTCCTGTATTTCATGTTTATTTCATCTGATTGCATCATTTTCTCTTGTACTTGATTTAATCTTGTATTGTTTTATTCATCATGGTCTGAGGAGCAATAGGTTACAGCACATATGTGCCATTTGGCATAGGTGCGCAGTAGGCCATATGATCTAGTTTTGTGTAACTACACTCTATGATGGTCACACAGTGACAAAATTGCCTAACAACACATCTCCCAGGACGCGTTCATGTTTAAGGGTTGCATGACTTTATTTCCAGAGAATTCTTTTTATGCACCTCCTTTAAAAATGTTATTATTTTTATTTAAAAATTATTTTATTAGTCCACATTTCCAGTACATAATGATTACATTCATCATGGGGTGCTGGTACAATTACATAACACATCTTCTTTTTATATCTCCCTCCCCTCTCTGCTCTCCCCCTTCATCCATCTCTTGATCCCATGTTGGGTAAAGCTCATGTTGCAGTTTCTTCCAGAGATGGCAAAGGGGAAGAGGGAACAAAATTCTCTGAGTTCTTGCAGCTCAAAAAATGTTTGTTAGTCTTTCCTCATTTCTGCAGTTCAGGAGCACCTATGAGAGTCTGGTCAGGTCAACAGCTATAGCATTAGAAGAGCCAGGTATGGATCACTCTCCCTGCTTGGGCTATTTATACCACGCCATAGCTCAGACAAGGTTATAAGATGTCAGAAGAGAACAACCTTGCTCCACATCTGTGGCAAAACCAGCAGAAGACTGGGCCATTCGCTGTCATGGATGGATCTAGAGTGAAGCTAGAGGAAAGCAGAACATCTCTCCAAGTCAACTGCATACGCCTTTTGAGTAGAAACCATCAAATTAGTGAAGGCCACCAGCATCAGGGTAAACCAGCTAGAGTAGGAACCCCAACAGCTGCTCACCTCTCCAAGCAGCTGGTCACATACAGTAGCCCCTGCCACCTCTTCCTGCTCACATCACCACCTCCCTGCTCTAATGCCCAGGTGCACTGAAGGCTGGGAGGACAGAGAAGGGAGGAGGTAACCTGGGCTCAGAGTACATGGGGAAAGGAGATCAGAACTCACCCCCTGCTCTCTCCAGGCCACGACCCGCAGCCTGGCCGGTCCTGGGAGAGGGAGGGAGGAGAGCTTTAACTAGATATGAAACTGAAATTTCAAATAGTTTTAACTCAAATACTGGAACGGGTGACCTAACAACTGAAGGTAATTGAATAGTTGTAGAATCTACCCAGATACTATTAAGGAAGAGTAAAATACGATTCAGTGTAGCACAGTTGGCAGCAGGGGTTGGAGAACTCAAGCCATTTTGTGTTTGTATTCCATTGAGTGCAAGCTGTACAATAATCCGGTTACATGGAAGAGAGTGGAAAGGATACAGATATTAAAGTCAGATTGACTTGGTTTGAATTCTTGCTCAGCCCCTTACTTTCCACATGATTTTTGGCAAGTTATTTTCTACCGTTTTCTAAACTGTAGAATGGGGATGGGTGGTAACATGAACCTCCCAGGATTTGGGGAAGATTAAGTGAAATAGACCCTAGGAAGTATCTAGTGTGATGCTTGCAGCATAGATCCTTGAAAGGGGCAGTGATTATTATTACATCTGGAGACAGATGTGGAGTATCAAGGACTAATGGTCAATGTAGCTATCAAATATAGTTTGCAGTGGTTAGATGTGTCAGATCTGAGAAGTATTTGATGTTTTCTCTGTCCCAAACTATCTTTTTCAATGAAGTCAGTACATCGTCAAGGCGTTTTTCTGCTTCGTTGGAAGTAACTGGAAACAAGTACTATACAAACTGTGAAAAAGGGCTTCTTGTCTTGATCAGAAAGATGAGGAAGCTCCAAAGAGATCTGAGGCAGGGCTTCTGCCAGCCCCTGAATGCGCCACCCACATTTCCCTGGGAAGATGCATCAAATAACATGCCCTGGACCGTGTGAGTGCATTTCTTGGCAACCCTGGCCCTGTGGAGTTTGGCAGGAAGGGATTTTCATCTTGCCAGCTAAATCTTTGCCACTCGGAGCTGGCTTTATGTCTTTGTTCCCATCCCCTTCCCCATTCCCAGCGGAAGGAACTTTGGCAATTGTGTTGCATCCCTTCTACTCCCTAGTTCTAACCTTAACTTCCTCTCCAGAGTCTCCTGCTTGTATGTGTACTTGGGAGGCTTTCTTTGAGAAGGTTCCAGCTATGACATTGCCTGTTGCTCTTCTGCCTCCCAATCTCTTCCTTTGTTTTAAGCCTCCCTTCTTTGGTGACCCACTGAAAACTGAAGTTGTGTAGCAAGACAGAGGCTGCATATTCCCTTGCTGGCCTGGAAGGAGTTGATTGTGTGGAGCTGTGTGGTTAATAAGAAGGGTTGTTCTGCCCAGAGGTGGTTAGTGGAGGTACGGGAGGGAAGAGGGGCTGTTCCAGAAGTTGTTCAGTCTGTTCTTGAAGTAGATGCCATCTGAAAGCAGATTGCCTCTAGAACAAACTGCACCTTTACATCAGCGTACCCTTCGAAAGAGGGGACCTTCCAACATTCTGGGTAGGCCCCTGGGGGTCTGAGGCAAGAAGGAAACAATAAAGATGATGAAGAAAAGGGTTGGGGAGGGAAAGGGAGAAGAGTAGGAAAGGTGAATGAAAGCTACAGTTACCGAATATCCATACTCTACCTCTTACATATTTTTACTGAAGGTTTAAGATAATGTCCCATAATATTATTTTTCTAGCCAACACCTAGTGTTTATTGTACCAGGTACTGTATCAAACACTTTTTATGTATTGCCTTTTAATATTCACTACAAATACATGAAATACAGAGTCTGCCAAAAAATGTATACACACTTCAGGAAAAGAAAAATAGTATGATGTTTTTTCAGCATATAGTGTTACCCTTGCACGGGGACCCTAGAGGATGTCGTATATCGCAGAAAGCCCACCACACTTCCGGCCTTTAGGGAAGAAATTGAAAATGCATGTGCAGCAATCTGAGTGACTAAGGTACTCAAGCAGCAGTTTGCTGTACTAATAAATGTCCGGAAGCTAATAGCCACCATTCTGAGGACCTCTTGTAATTGTAGAGGACAAAGGTAACTTGTTTTAATCTCATGGTGTCTCAACAAATTTAGTGTAAAAATATTTATACAAGTTTTTCTTTTCCTGAAGTGTGTATATACACTTTTTTGATGTACTTTGTAGGTAACAGTATTATCTTCATTTTGGAGATAGGTAAATTGAGGCATGGAGTCATTAAGTAACTTTCCTCATTAAGTCATTAAGTAACTTTCCTAAGCCCACACAGTGAATAAATGGGAGAATCAGGTCTCAAATCCAGGAATTATATTTTCTTCTGCCTTCCTTGTCCTTTCCCATCACCTCCCGTCCCTCTTGGAAGCTGTAGAGAAGTGTCCTTTTTGTGGTCTATTTAGCATTGTATACTTTTCAATTTTTTTTTTGCTTATTTTGGGTGATTTCACTGTTGAAAATGGCCCTCAAGTGTGTACTGAAGTGCTCTCTGGTGTTCCTAAGTGCAGAAAGGTTACAATGTACCTTAGCACAGAAAGTACGTGTGTTAGAGAGCTTTCTTCAGCTTTGGGTTATAGTGGTGTCAGCTATGAATACAATGTTAAGGAATCAGTAGATATTAAATATGATGTCTTTAAAAGAAGCACACATAAATCAAAGTTGTATCTTGATAAGTTAATGAAAATATTGTGACCACTTTTTCACATGAACCCAACCCTGTATTTTTCTAGGAGCCATGACTCAGTATTCTCAATTCAGCGTTTGTGGCAACTTTATAGGATATAACTACCATGAGACTTGATAATATGTCCTTTTCTGGCAAAGATGATAATAATTCTCTCTTGCTGTCTAAGTTTGGCTAGATACATGGTGTCCATTGCCAATCACTGCCACTACATAAGTTTTGTTTCTTCAGTTCATAAAATCGTATACCGAATATCTTTCATGGTGCCTGGAAAATAGTTGGTACTCAGTAAATGCATATTGAGTGAATGAATGAATAATTGAATGAGAAAATGAATACTCAAAGCCTACAAGACCACATAGTGTAGTAGTCTCATTTTTTTTATGAAAGCGAACATTACTGTATCTTTACCTAGTTGCAAGAGCAATATATGCTCAGTGCTTTCACCTTTTTTATTATTAATAGACTTTGTTTTGTGTGGCATTTTGATACATACATGTAACATATTTTGATCCTGTCCTGACCCCATTACCCCCTCATCCCATTCCTTTTCTCTTGTCTAATAGTAGACAAGATTGTTTATTGTTTCTTTTTTGTTCAAGATTCCATACATTGGGAAAACGTGATGTTTGTCTTTTCTGAATTTTACTTAACATTATGATCTCTGTTTCATCCATTTCTGCAAATGACATAGTCTTATTCTTCATTATGGCTGAATTTAGGAGATATATATATATACATATATATGTATATATATATCACATATTTTTTAACCATTTATCTGTTAATGGGCACCTAGGCTGATACCATATCTTGGTTATTTATTGTCACAATAAACGTGGAAATGCAGGCATCCCTACAGTATCCTGACTTTAATTCCTCTGGGTCTATACCACAGAGTAGTATTGCTAGGACATGTGGTAGTTCTACTTTTTAAAATGTACTAGTTTTTGGAGGAACCTCCATACTGATTTGCATAGGGGCTGTACTAATTTACATTCCCACTAGCAGTGTAGAAGGATTCATTCTTGTGTTCTTGATGGTAGCCATTCTGACTGGGGTGAGGCGGAATCTCTGTAGTCTTGATTTGTCTTTCTGTAATGGCTAAAAGTGCTGCTTTGCTCTTTTTGCTCAGGTTGCTTTGGCTATTCTGGGTCTTTGTGTTTTCATATGAATTTTAGGATTGCCTTTTCTAGATCTGTGAGGAATCCCATTGGAATTTTGACAAGGATTGCACTAGATCTGTAGATTATTTTTGGCAATATGGCTATTTAACAACATTAATCTTGCCAATCCAAATCCATGAACATGGGAGGTCTTTCTATTTCTAGTGTCTCCTTCACTTCTTTCTTCATTATTGTGTAATTTTCACTGTAGAGGTCTTTCATATCCTTGGTTAGGTTGATTCCTAAGTACTTTATTTTTTTGAACATATTGTGACTAGAATTGTTTTCCTGGTTTCTTTCTTAGCTGGGTCATTATTGGTGTATAGAAAAGCTACTGATTTTTTAATGTTGATTTTTTAACTTTCTACTCTGCTGGATTTATCAGCTCTAGTAGTCTTTTGCTGATGTCTTTAGAGTCTTCTAAGTATAGGGTCATATCCTCTGCAAATAAGAATAATTTGACTTCTTTTCCTAATTGTATCCCTGTTGTTTCTTTCTCTTGTCTAATTGCTCTGGCTAAAATTTCAATAGTATTGAATAAGAGTAGTGAAGGTGGATATACTTGTCTCATTCCTGATTTTTAGAGGACATGCTTTCAGTTTTTTCTCATTCAGTATAAGTATTTCTCATTTTAAGAGCTATATGAATGGACCTGGGTATCAGTGTTTTCTCTCTTTTTTAAACCCATAAAACCATTGAAACAAGCAAATTGTTCCAAGTTGCCTTCTAGTTGATTATACACTATTTATTGAGCATGAGCTGTCAGGATTTTTGAAATGGAATTTTTCATTGTTTGATCTAAGTTGTTTATTTTCTTTAATTCTTAATAACATTAAGGCTCATTTGTCTTATATAAGAGTACACTGTTTGCCTACCAACAGCATGTTGATAAACAAAGTGGTTATCAGATACCTGCATGGGTACCATATAGTCACAGTAGAATTAAAAGGTCAAGACTAAAGGACTTAGAGAGGTAGACTACATAAGGGAATAGAATTTTTTATATGCCTAGGGACCTATGGATGTGGATTTTTGTTTCATTTATTCATCTATATTTTGAAGACATAATGGTGGTATAATTTAAAATATTAAAATGTGATTTATTGGAGATTCTTCTTAGGCACACTGAAAAATAGCCCTATTTCAAAAGCAACATCTTTCATATCTTTATTCCTTAAATATTCACTTAGCATTTATGCCCCCACTTACTTGGAATACAGCAATAAGACAAAGCTCCTGTCATTTGATGCTTACATTCCTTCAGGAAAAGCAGATACCAAACAGCCCATCCACAGTTTACTCTGTCTTGGCCCTGTTACTGTCTCGGCCACTTTCTATCATATCATCTGCTTTATTGTACTATTACCTATTTGTCTTAGTTAATTTTTTGTTGCTGGGACAAAATACTGACACCCACAAGTTAAAGGAAGAAAGATTTATTTTAGCTCACAGATTGTAGAAGTTTCAGTCCATAGTTAACTGAATGGGCCAAGGCAGGGTGGCATGGCAGAGGGACATGGCAGAAGAGAAACACTCCCTGGCAGGGCAGGCAGAAAAAAGTAGCAACCTTCCTTTCCTTCTTTCTATTTATATTCTATCCAGGGTACAAGGCTATTGGTTGGTGCCACCCAGGGTGGGGTTTCTGTCTTCAGTAAATCCATTCAGCCACATTCCAAACCATGCTAAAACAATCAGTGCATTAATCCAGTTATCACACCCTTAATCCAGTATTGCACACCCACGATCCAGCCACCTCCAAAAGCCACACCTGTGAGAGCATGAGGCTTTGGAGGGACATCTAGCTATAAGCCATAACACTATTATTATCTGAAATTATCTTCTTTGTATTTATTTACTTATTCTCCCCTTATGACAGGTGTGTAGCTCCCAAAGAACAGAGATCCAGAGTTTGTCTTCCTATTGCTTAATCTCCATCATCTAGAATGGTGTTTGGTCCCATTGTCGTTGCTTAATAAATGTTCTCATTTAATTATAATTATAGTTGTGCTATGAAATATATTCATGAAAACATTGACTTAGCATGGGGAATCAGAAGTACTTTGTTAAAGAAATACGGATTGATTAAACTCTGAAGGAAATGTGAGAGTTATTGAAAGGGGCAGAGGATATATTCCAAGCAGCAGGATGAGGACAAAACATGGCACAGTGGCAGTTGTGACATAAAATTAGTATAGTGGAGTTTAAGAGTAGAAAAGCTTATGTGATAAGCCTGGAGAAGTGAGAGAGGGCAGGATATTCAGGGAACAGGAAGCTGTGTAGATTTTAGAGCTCTGAACTAAGAGTAGTGGAAGTCTACTGAAGGAGTATAAACAGGAAATCAATCTGTTGCTCTGTGGATTGGCAGGGACAACTGAGTGGATGTATTATCACTCATAGTCTTGAAGATTAATCTTTCTGCTTTGGAAATCTTGAAGTCAAAGTACCTGTGAAGCAAGAAGTAGATAATTGGATATATATATATATATATATATATATATATATATATATATATCCAAATATATATATATTTGGATGGGGGCAGTCAAAGAAGAGGTCTGAAATGAATAGACTCATTTGAGTGGCAGCATTGAGGATGGTGTTGGAAGTCAAGGACATTGACAATAGTATCTAGGGAGAGAATATGGAGCAGGAGAAACACAGGGCTTCGTTCAAACTGAGTCTTGAGGAATTTCACTTTTTAAAGACTTGACAAAGAAGAATGAATAGAGAAATAATCTTAAAAACAAAAGAGGCTGAACCAGTTATGCAATTTCTACAGCCTCTCTAAATGATTTTGTTGTCAATTACCCAAGCATATCAATAAAGGGATTTAATTTCCCATATAGTAATAATTTATTTTCTTGTCTTGTTCTTTCTATTGTCCTTGAGATCAGGGGCTTTGTTTTATAAAAGTGTGCTTGAAATCCTAACACCTAGCATGCTGCCTGCTTAGAAGGCACAGAACATGTCTATGATTGAGTGGGAATAAAGATCCTAAAGGCAAGATGAACAAGAGTAGAAAGTGGATGTTTCCTTACGCTGCTTCTTCTTTGTGGGAGACCATCAGCATTTTAAGCCTGTTGTCTATAACTGTGAAAAGGTGAATTTCAGGTGTCAGCAAGCAGATGGGAATCTTTCTGAGGGGCAGAAGAGTAAATTCTGTATCTGTGGTTTCTTGTGACTGCTCGGAAGTTACTTCTAGAAGTTGTTGCAGCTGAGAACTTGGTGTCCCCCTTACCAGCTTAGAGCTTGGCCTGCCCAGATCAACCAGTTGGCCTTTTACCTCTATTTCCTCTCCCTTTACACTGTCTGGAACTCACCTCTCCTAACTTTATCCCTATTCCTTTTCTCTTTTGTCCAAAGAATACCAGAGGCATATTTCATAATTATAGCCACTATTTTACAAGGACATAATAATATTTTTGTTTAGTTAGCACCTTTCTTTGCCCTTTCTATTCTGAAATACATTTTTTCCATTCATATAATTTTACCTTTGATAATAGGGTTTCTGTATTCTTTTTGATAAAAGATTTAACAACAAAGTGACCAGTGTGTGACACTCAGTGGATGTTTTCCTGTCCTTCTTCATGCTGGCTGGCTGCCTCTGCTAGCTTAGCCTTGCTATCCCCATGTTTGGGGATGAGCTTGTTTTCTGAACTGAGGCACACCGTTGTTAATATTAAAGCTTTTCGATAACCACTGATCCAGTCCTTTTTGAGTGGACTCTGCTTTAATTCATGATCTTTGTTCCCTGAATTTTATTTTTTCTAGACTTACTCTTTGCTCTTGATCTGTGGAATTTTATGCTTGCTTGAACTGTGGGATTTTTCTTAAGTCTCTGGTTTTGAACCAATGATTCTGTTATTTGAAGGAAGGTATTGGTTTTTCACCTGTATCTGTCACCTTTTGTGCTGCCTGTTACATTTCTCATCGCTGAGTGACTTGGCTGACTGGGCATTTTGTTAGCTTTGGGGAGGAACAGCATCAACACTACTCGCCTGTGGGTAGAGAAGAGGGCTTAGCTCTTGAGGGTTGGGCATGAGACCATAGGGGTTATCAGTGGAGAGTCTGGGAAACAGGGCTAAATTGTAGGGAAACTTTGAATAGAATTCCACTGATTTCAAATCGAATTGAATTTGAAGTTCTATATGCATGAGTGAAGACTAATTTTTGAAACATTTGAAGGCATACATTTAAAAATGACAGCTTAATGTTAAAATGGGAAGTTATGATTCATGAGCAGTAGTATAAATTTGAATAGCATGACCTTATTCATTGACACAAACTGCCTTACACCTTTAGGTTTCATTATATTAGTTCTGTGAATAAAACTCAGAAAAGTTGTAGCAGAAGAAATGATTTTGAATTTTTCGTTCAGTAGTCATTATTTATACTTTTTCACAAGTTTGAAGATTTTAAATTGCAGTAATGATCTTGCTATTCAATTTTCCTGTTCTTTTTTTTTTTTGTGGGTACTGGGAGTCGAATTCAGGACCTCGCACGCCAGCAGGCACCCATGCCGCTGAGCGATATCACCAGTCCTTTTTTCGTATGTGGGTACTGGGAGTTGAACTCAGAACCTCGCGCTTGCCAGGCAGGCGCTTATGCCACTGAGCCATCTCACCGGCCCCTCGATTTTCCTATTCTTATAACCACAACCTTATGGAATAGCCACAAAGATGAGAGTAAGCTGAAGTAAAAAACCCTTGAGTTAAGTGTAAATGCCTTCCTCAAAGCTTGATGGTAAACTCAGAATGGTGTCTCCTTTTCTATGGGGAAACTTCAATTTAATTATATCTCCAAACTTATTCAATTTCATTATATCCATGGCATTTCACTTATTTTCTCCTGACAACATGTTGTTTTTACTTTTGCTCTAAGAAAGAAAAGGAGGCAGCCTTATAGTTGTGGAAATAGCCCTGCACAAATTAATAGGCCCTAAAGCATAATGAGGAGAGGCCCTAAAAGATCACTGCTATTCAATAGAAATTTCTATGATCATGAAAGTGTTTGTCTGCATTGTCCAGTGCAGGGGCCACTAGCCTCAGGTAGCTAGTGAACCCTCAAAATAGAGCTATTGAATGCAGAAACTGAATTTTATTTTCAATCTAACAGTCACCTGTGGATAGTGGCTGCTGTACTGAAGAGGGCAGTTCTAGATCATTGTATTAGCTTTTTACTGCTCTTATAAAAAAGTCACGACAAACTTAGTGGCTTAAGCAACACAGTTTTATCATCTTACAGTTCTAGAGAAGTCTGGCACAAAAAAATCAAGGTACTAACAAAGCTGCTTTCTTTATTGGAGGCTTGAGGGGAAAGTCCATTTCTGTGCTCTTCTAGCTTTTAATAGCTGCCCACATTCCTTAGGCCATAGCCCCTTCCTCTGTCTTCAAAGCCTTCAGTGTTGCATTTATATATCCCTTTCTTCCGCAGCTTCTCTGACTCTCCTTTGTTTTGCCTCTCTTCCATGTTTAAAGGTGCTGTGATTACACTGGATCTATGTAGCTAATACAGGAAAATCTCTCTACCTTAAAGTCAGCGGGCTAGTGACCTTATTTCCCCTTTGTTATGTAACCTAACACATTCACAGGTTTCTGGAATTAAGATTTGCCTCTTCTAAATCTGGGCCATTTTAGTGAAAGGTCTGGCAAGGCTCTCTTTATCTTTTTTACATTATTTGTTGTACCTACACTGGTGTTGCCTCTATACTGTATTCCTCACATGAGGGTCTCATGGTTCAAGAACAACAGAAACTTAACTGTAAGAGATAATTTATGATACCTAGTCCAATCATATACCTATATAGTATTATTCTCTTCCACAGCATCAGTACTTGGTTTAGTTTCTGTCATTAGTTTCTTAAAAAGGTTATGCCCTACTTAGCTTCAAAATCAGTAGTACTGTTACATAGTTCTATTTGTTCCACATCGTACTATCATTTGACTCTAATCTCCACATAGTGATCCTCCAATTTTGACTGCTTTAGAAGCACGTCAACCTGTTTTTCCTGCAATTACTTGTCTCAGTAAATGACATTACTGACCACAGTTTCCTGAGCAAAACTTTTGAGAGTCCGCTTTATTTCATCCCCTATCCATTCACTATTGTTGAATATCCTTCATATATAATTCCTAAAATATCTGAGATCTATCCAGAGATCTATTCAGTTTTAGCTTTTATGCTCAGAATTTTAGATTTAGTTCCTTCTTATAATTCCCATTTCTCTGCTGAGACTTCCACTTATTTCTTTAAGTCTTTAAATATATTTTCTATTAACTTATTGAACATATTTATGGTAACTATCTTAAAATCTTTGATAAATTGAACACATGGGTCATCTTGAAAGCTGTTTCTGTTGATTACTTTTTGTAAAATTATGGATCATATCCTCATTATCCAGAAGCAGCTGGATTGATAGAAAACTGGAATGGCCTTTTGAAGATGCAGTTACAGTCCCAGCTAGGTGGCAATAGCTTTCAGGGCTGGGGCAAGGTTCTTCAAAAAGCTGTATGTGCTTTGAATCAGCATCCACTATATGGTACTGTGCCTACCATAACCAGGATTCAATCAAGAGGTGGAAGTGGGAATGGTACTACTCACCATTACCCCTACTGATCCACTAACAAAATTTTCGCTTCCACTTCCCATTACTTTATCTTCTGCTCACCTAGAAGTCTTAGTTCCAGAGGAAGGAAGGCTTGTACCAGAAAGCACAACAATGATTCCATTGAACTGGATGGAAGCTAAGACTTCCTTCTGGTCATTTTGGTCTCCTCATACCTCTGAGTAAACAAGCTAAAAAGGGAGTTATGGTGTTGGCAGGGGTGATTATCCCAGGCTATCAAGGGGGAAATTAGTCTATTACTCCACAATTATAGGAAAGGAGAGCTCCGAGGGCACTTCCTAGTATTATCATGCCTTGTTATTAAGGTCAGTGGGAAACTACACCAGTCCAATCCAGGCAGGGTGCCAAATGGCCCAGGACCTACAAGAATGAAGGTATAGTCATCCCACCAGGGAAAGAACCAAGACCTGCTGAAGTGATTACTGAAACCAGGGAATACAGAAGAAAAAGATAGTTATAAATACCATCTATGACCCCCTGATCAATTACAGAAAAGAGGATTGTAATTATAATAGTTCCTTCCTAATATACTTCCTATGTAATATAATGTTAATAGACTTAATATTGGTTCCTAAATATGGTTAAACCTGTGTCATAATGTTCAAGTTATGAAATGTTAGGAGTAAGCGTCAACCAAAGAAAATGTACCTTCTATTCTGGGGAGGGAATTAGCATTTCCATTGGTATGCAGAATAGTTATAGTATGTTAGCTGTAACTATAAACTTATCTTTGTATCTAGAAAATAAGTATGGTTTAAGGAAATGTGTCTGGTTGTCAATTTAACAAGGGGTGGACTGTGAGAGCTAACTGTTGTGTCAACTTGAGTAAGAAATACCCAACTAAATTGGATCGACATAGTTTTGAGTGTGGCTGAATGTATTTACTGAAGACAGAAGATCCACCTGTGTGTAAGCAACACCAACCAGTAGACTTGTAGCCTGAAAGGAATAAAAAGAAAAAGAAGTCTCTTTGCTTCCTGCCTACCATGCCATGAGCTGTTTCTCCTCTGCCATGCTCTTCTGCCGTGCTATCCTGCCTTGGAGCAAGCCAACTATGAAGTGAACCCTCTACAAACTGAGAGCTAAAATAAACCTTTCCTCCTTTAACTTATGGGTGTCAAATATTTTGTCCCAGCATCAAAATAGTAACTAAGGCACTCATCCATTCACTACTCTTGAATATCTTTCATGTATAATTCCTAAAATATCTGTGAGATCTGTCCAGTTGCTTTTCAAAATCAATTCAGTTTTTATGCTTAAATTTAGATTTAGTTCTTATAATTTCCATTTCTCTGCTGAGATTTCTATTTATTTATGAATTAAGAGCATAGTTTCTTTTAACTGTTTGAATATATTTTCTATTGATTGCTAAAACATATTTATAACAGGTATCTTAAAATCTTTGATAAATCCAACACACAGGTCATCTTGATAGCCATTTGCATTGATTGCTTTTTTGGTAAAATTATGAATTATATTTTTCCTTTCTATAGCTCTAGTAGTTTTTATTTTATACTAGAAATCATAGATAACACATTATAGATATTTAGCAATTACCTAGATTTGAAGTTTGTGTGTGTGCATGCCTGTGTATGTGTATGTGTCTAGAGGCAATTGAATTACTGGCTGATCATCTTTTTTTTCTTTTTTTTTTGTGGGTACCGGGGGGTCGACCTCAGGACCTCGAGCGCCAGCAGGCGCCCATGCCGCTGAGCGATATCACCGGCCCATTTTTCGTATGTGGGTTCCGGGACTCGAACTCGGGCCCTCGCACTTGCTGGGCAGGCGCTTAAGCCGCTGAGCCATCTCACCGGCCCCTGGCTGATCATCTTAAACTTAATTTTATCCTTTCCTAGAATGGTTCTATGAAAACTCTATTGCCTAAGCCCTCTAATTTACTGGTACTTAATTTTCAAAGTGTTTCATCTGAGAATCTTATCTGAAAATCTTATTAAGACTTAGTTTTACACTTCTTTTCTGATGGGCCCAGAATAGTAAGTGCTTTAGGACAGAATTTCTCAGTCTTTTAAAAAAATTGTTATTATTGCCATCCAAGAAGACTTTTTAGACATTTTTCTCCCAATTAGGGTCCCCTTGCCAAATTTTCTTTTTTCCTTTTTTGGAACTGGGAATCAAACTCAGGACCTTTTGCTTGCCAGGCAGGCACCGTGCCACTGAGCTATGCCCCCAGCCCCCCTTGCCAAATTTTCATACCCAAAATATAACTACATATCTGACTATGTGCTATGATCCGTCAGAGGGCTACTCTTTGAAGTAGCTCACGGGCCTTTCTCTGTGCTCTGTCTCTTACTTCCTTCTCCAGCCTTGGCTTTTGTAGGTCTCTCTTGAACCCATGTACATGTTATACTGATCTTGTCAAATGTGTGGTGATGTTACTTGCCTTTGCATATTTATCCTTTTATGTCTGAAACTCCCACTTTCTGTCTTCTCACTTTGCTTGGATAACCCTTGTTCAACCTTTAGGTAGCAGCACAGCCTTACCTTTTTCTAGGAGGCCCGTATCAGTATAGAACCCCTGCTTTATGCTCCATATAATACCCTAGCATAGTTATTTAACAGTTCTTCTTTTTCTTCTCCTTACCCCCACTAGAAATAAGCTCTATATAGGTATTATTTTATCTATCTTATCTAGTACTTATTCACAGTCCTTAGTACAATGCCTAGTGCATAACCAGGTATTCCATTAATATTTATTTACTGAATGAATGAATACATAGAGAGTATGTTTATTCCCTTTTTCATAAAACTGTTCTTCAAATGATGGGGTAACAGTTATAGATGCCTTAGTCTTCACTTTTCCTGGCTATCCAGAGATCATCATGGAAAAGATCAAATATTTGTAGCAGGAGTTGGCAGACTGTGACTCTTCGGTCAGATCTGGCTTGCTGTCTGCTTTTGTAAATAAAATTTTATTGGAACACAGTCACACCAGTTTCCATACAAACTGACTACCTGTGACTGCTTTCTTTCCACCACGGCAGTGTTGAGTTTCTGTGACAGAGACATATGATCCGTGCAGGCTATAAAATGTTCACTTTCTGGCCCTTTACAGAAAAAGTTTATTAGCCCTGGTTTCTAGCCTCCTCTTATTTACTAAAATGGAAGAAGCCTGGGATACCATGTTAGAGTTGATATTGTAGGTTATATACTAGACTTATTTGAGGTCAGAAGTGAATTTTGAATTCTCTATAGTGTAATATTTATTTATAATTCATGCATATTCCTGCGTTTGTTGGGCAATTTTCCAGAGCTCTGCTCTCCGTACAGTGGTTCAGGGATCCAGACAGCCCCCCTCTTGTGTTCCACCCTGTCCGGCAGAGGAAGAGGAAGCTGGAGGCCTGCAGTTAATGGGGCTCAAAGTGACACCTATCCCCTCTGCTCACAGCCCATTGGCCAGAAGGAGTCAGATGTCCCCACCTAGGGAAAGGGTGTTGCAAAGTGAGGAAGGACACCTAGGCATTTGATGAACAGCAAGTATCTCTGTCACAGAAAGATTGCCTGAAAATGATTAAAAATACTTGGGGGGAATTTTAACTTAACATTTTCATTGTTGGTAATTTTGCAAGTGTACTCTCTCACACACTGCATTATAAGTATGCTTTTTATTTTACAGGTACCATCTCCAAAGTATTAAAATATCATTAAGAGTAAATATAAGGAATTTTTAAAACAAGAAAATTCAAAACCACTTTCTTTTAAAGTTAGGGTCTACTGTTTCTTAAATGTTTGATTTCATTTAAAAATATTCAAATGACACAATTCTTCAAGAATATATCATGAAAATTAACTGAAATACAGTAACATTTTAAATGGCCTGAAAGACCTCTCAGACACATGAGGATCCATTGTGAACACTCTTTCTGTGTACATTGAAAATCACCCATTAAAGCAGTATTATTTATTTACTAATTTATTTTTAAATTTTTATTTATTTATTTATTTTTATGTGGGTACTGGGAGTTGAACTCAGGACGTCGTGCTTGCCAGGCAGGCGCTGACACTGCTGAGCCATCTCACCGGCTCTTAAATTTTTATTGTAAAGAGAAAAAATAGAAAAAAATTTCGAAACAACATAATAGGAGGATAACAATGGTTAATACATTGTGTATTGTTATCTATAAATTAGTTACTCAAAGTACAAGATATCGGCATTCAATTGTCCAAACAATATTAGCACAAACCTTTCTTTTCAACAAACTCAGAAAAATTAGTAGTATATCTATCTTAACTGTCATATATATATATATATATTTTTTTTTTTTTTTTTTGGCTTTTCCCTTCCTTTTTTTCTCTATTCCCCATCCCAGTTTCTCTTTCCTTTTGAACAGTTTCTTCCTATTTTACAATATCTATTGTACATTTTCAATCTTATTTACTCTTCCAGCTTCTCACACTAGAGAGACAATACAATGTTTACACATGTACATCTGGTTTATTTCACTTATGAGTATGGTCTCAAGTTGCATCCATTTACCTATAAAAGTCTCCAGTTTATCCTGGAGTAATAGCTGAGTAATATTCCATTGCATAAAAATATCACATCTTTTTTATCCATTCCTCGGTTTATGGGCATTTGGGTTGTTTCCGAGATCTAGCTATTACAAATTGCGCTGCTATAAACATGGGTACACATATATCCCTGTGGTAGGATGTTTTTAATTCTGGGAAGATACCCAGAAGGGGAATAGCTGGGTCAAATGGGACCTCCAATCCTACTTTTTTGAGGAATCTCCACACGGATTTCCACAGTGGTTGTACCAGTCTACACTCCCACCAATAGTGAAGAAGGTTTCCTTTTTCCCCACAGCCCCTCCAGCATTTGTTATTGATTTCTTGATAACAGCCATTCTTTCTGGGATAAGATGGAATCTCAGTGTTCTTTTAATTTGCATCACTCGAATGACCAGTGATGTTGAACATTTTTTCATATATTTATTTGCTACCTGTATTTCTTCATCTGAGAAGTGTGTATTCATCTCAGATGCCCATTTTTGGACTGGGTATTTAAATTTGGGAGGTCTGATTTTTTTTTTTTTTTGAGTTCTTTATGTGTTTTCGATAGTAATCCCTTGTCCGAGGAACAGCTGGCAAACATTTTTTCCCACGTTATGGGTTGTCTCTTCACTCTGTTGGTGGTTTCTCTTGCTGTGCAAAAGCTTTTTAACAAGATGGGATCCCAGTTGTTGGTTCTTTGTGATAGTTCCTATGCAGTTGGGGTTTTATTCATAAAGTCTTTGCCTATACCAATGTCTTCAAGAGTTTTACCTAATCTATCTTCCAGCAGATTTAATATTTCTGTTTTAATATTTAGATCTTTGATCCATTTCGAATTTAGTTTAGTGCATGGTGAAAGATATGGGTCTAATTTTAATTTTTAGCAAGTGCAGAGCCAGTTTTTCCACTTATCAAAGAGGCTATCTTTCTTCCAGTGAATGTGTTTGGCACCTTTGTCAAAGATAAGGTGGCTTAGTATGTCTGGAGTTATTTCTGCATCTTCTAATTGGTTCCATTGATCTTCAGGTCTATTTTTTTTTGCCAGTACCATGCTGTTTTTATCACAGTAGCTTTATAGTATAATTTCAAGTCAGGGATTGTGATGCCTCCTGCCTTGCCTTTGTTGCCCAGAATTGCCTTTGCTATTCTAGGTCTCTTTAGGTTCCAAATGAATTTTAGGAATGTTTTCTCTAATTCTGTGAGATATGTTGTTGGAATTTTGATTGGAATTGCATTAAATCTGTATAACAATTTTGGAAGTATGGCCATTTTCACTATATTGGTTCTTCCTATCCAGGAACAAGGGATATCTTTCCATTTTCTGATATCCTCTTCAATCTCCTTTTTCAGAGTACTGTAGTTTTCAGTATAGAGGTCTTTTACATCCTTTGTTAGACTGATTCCTAGGTATTTCATTTTTTTGGATGCTATTGTGAAAGGTGTTGTTTCCCTAATTTCTCTTTCAGTGAGTTTGTTATTTGTGTACAGGAAGGCTATTGATTTTTGAGTGTTGACTTTGTATCCAGCTACACTACTGAATTTGCTTATTAAATCTAGCAATTTTTTAGTGGAGTTTTTGGGGTCTTCTACGTAGAGTATCATGTCATCTGCAAATAATGATAATTTAACTTCTTCCTTTCCTATTGTTATTCCTTTTATTTCTTTCTCTTGTCCAATTGCTCTGGTTAAAGTTTCCAGGACTGTGTTGAATAAGAGTGGAGACAGTGGACATCCCTTGTCTTATTCCTGATTTTAGAGAGAAAGCTTTCAGGTTTTGTCCATTTAGTATGATATTGGCTGTGGGTTTGTCATAGATGGCTTTTATCAGATTGAGATAAAGACCATTTATTCCAATTTTCTGTAGGGTTTTTATCATGAATGGGTGTTGGACTTTGTCAAAAGCTTTTTCTGCATCTATTGATTTTTCTGCATCTATTGATCATATGATTTTTGTCCTTGACTCTGTTAATATGGTGTATTACATTTACTGATTTGTATATGTTGAACCATCCTTGCATCCCTGGGATGAATCTAACTTGGTCATGGTGTATCTTGATGATTTGCTGCATTCTGTTTGCTAGTATCTTATTGAGGATTTTTGCATCTATGTTCATTAGAGAGATTGGCCTGTAGTTCTCTTTCTTGGTTGGGTCCTTCTCTGGTTTTGGTATCAGGGTAATGCTTCCTTCTAGGAAAAGCAGTATTATTTAGAGTGATGATTTTTAAGTCTTCTTCCCCCAGCTTTTGTCTGTTTTTTTTTTTTTTTTTATAATGTGGGTACCGGGAGTCGAACTCAGGACCTCGCATTTGCCAGCAAGCGCTTGTGCTGCTGCGCAATATCACCGGCCCTTTCTTTTTCCTTTATATGGGTACCCGGAGTTGAACTCAGGACCTCACACTTGCCAGGCAGGTGCTTATGCTGCTGGGCTATCTCACTGGCCCTTTTGTCTGTTTTAAGCAATGGAACATTTTCAACAAATGAAATCTTGGGAGGAAACCTAATTATAAAATACAGGGGGGAAAGCTGCTGGGGCCCAAGAGAAGTGGCTTTGGACTCCTGTCTACTCAGTCCCTTTTTAGTGAAAAATCACTGCTTTGAGTCATCTACAGGTCAGAATTTTAAATTGTAGAACTATGGATTTTAGGACTCAAAGGAAATTTAGGGATCATCTATTCTGATTCCACTTTTAGTAGTTGTTGCTTAACAGCATTGGAAGTATAGGACAACAACCTGTGTGTCAGATCTAAAAAAGTAGGGAATATCAACCAAAAATAAATGAAAAATGTTAAAGATGTTATTTATTCTTATATTGGAGAAAGACTACTAATTTATATCAAGATATATTATGAAGGGCATTTTCCAATTCATGCTATTTAATTTCCATTTTTAATAGCATATTAAATTACCCAGGAACTAGACACCAAAACAAAGTCTGAGACCTTGACAATAATCTACTTTATACCCTTGCTAACCCATTTTCTTGCCTATTCCTTTCTGAATTAGTCACCATTCTAAACCCGATGTTCATATTTCCTTTTTATATAGTTTCATTACTCCCTTCCTTCCTTTCTGCCTCCCTCCCCTCCTCCCTTCCTCACTGCTTCCCACTCTTCTTTCCTTCCTTTTTTTTTTTTTTTTTTTCTGGTGCTGGGGATTGAACCTGGCCTTGGGCGCGCTAGGCCAATGCTCCACCACTGAGATATATCTCTCTCTGTCTTTGTGTCTATCTCTCTTTCTCTTATTCTCTTTCTTTCTGTGTTTTTTTAAAGTAAAAAATAGGACATCAAATTGTTTATAATGTTTTGGGATTTGTTATAATTCTGTGTTACATTACTAAGAATCATTCACATTATTTCATGTTACAGTAATTAATTTAGTTTGACTTCTCTGTAATAATCCATTGTATCAATACAACAGTTTATCCATCTACTCTCCAGTTAAGGGAAATAGGTTGCACCTATGTTCTTGATGTAGAGTATAGTGATGGCTGTGGATACTCTTTTATATGCCTCTCTCTGTACAAGTGCAAGTGTTTGTTTTGGGGAGTTACCTAGGAGCTGAATTATTGGGTCATAGAATAGGTGAGTTTCTCAGTTTAGGAAGCAATGTTAAACTGTTTTCTGTCTCTTTAGCCAATGTTTTTCCACCTTTTCTTTTGAAACAGTATCTACTTAGCTCTGTCGCTGCCATCTCCATTCCCTCTCCTGTGCTGAGACCTGCACTAAATCTCTTTTGAAGTTGGCTAACTTTGGAAATAGGTTGGATCAGTCACCTACTTTCATCTTAGGTCTTCACTGGTCTGGTTAGCAGTTGCTGCTCCTGACATAGGCATAGAAACATTGTCAGGGCCACTGCAGGTTTAGTCTCTCACTGCTGAGTTCTGTGGTGCTGCCATATTGATTTTCCTAGCTGCTCGAATCCTGACAGTTCTTTGGCATATCTCCTTGCTTTTTGGTTTCACAGTCTCTAGCTTGACACTAAATGTTAAGGAAAGGTAACCCTTGGAGCTTCAAATGGTACACAATACAGACCAGGATGGGCACACTAAGGAGTGATCTAGGACCCAGGAGTAGTGTAGCACTGCCTGGGCTGTGGAGGGCTGACGATGGAGAGCCTCTGCTCACAGGGCTGCTCCCAGATCTTTTGATTTTCTAGAAGAAAATAGAGATCTAGATTTTCTACTTAAAATCTGTTGACCTTGGAGTGTCAACAGTTTATTTGGTATTTGCAAAAAAACATTGCGTAGGCCAAACAAAATATATGAGACCTGGATTCAGCCCAGAGAAGATTGATTTGTGAACTTTGGTCTGTCTGCATTTTGCTTTGCTGTTGACTTATCTGGCTGTTCTGGCCCTAGAGTCACCCTCTTTGGAGAGATGCTTCATTATCACATCTATCAGGTTAACTTTGATTTGCAAGTGGTCTGATACTGAGAGCAGCCAGTACAATATCTGATTACTTAGTCTTTTTTTTTTTTTTTTTTTTTTGTGGGTACCGGGGGTCGACCTCAGGACCTCGTGCGCCAGCAGGCACCCGTGCTGCTGAGCGATATCACCGGCCCTTTTTTCCTATGTGGGTACCGGGAGTCGAACTCGGGCCCTCGCACTTGCCAGGCAGGCGCTTATGCCACTGAGCCATCTCACTGGCCCGATTACTTAGTCTTTTTACTTCTCTGTTTACCTTAAGTGCTTCTATCTGATGCTGGTGCTTGGTAAGCCAACTTGTTTTGATAATTTTAGTTAAACAGAAATGCTATGAGGAAGTACTTTCTTTTTAACTATTGAAAAAGTATGTATGACAAGAGAACGTGTATTTTATTATTCAATGCTTCTTCCATCTGTTTGCACTTGAGAGTTTCTCTATGAGCTCTTGCTCTGATATTAATCAGGTGGCTCTGACATTAGCTGATGCTGGATTCCCTCCACCCATGTCTTATCATAACATGCTGATGGGCTAAAAAGCAGTTTTTTGACTTAGAAAAAGAAGATCTTTGACCGTCTACCACCTTAGAAATGTTCACCACCTTGTGATTTGTGGATTCTAGGTTATGGACCATTTAAAGCAGAGCTTTCTTGAAACAGAAAACCTTTGCTTTCCTTGGAATTATTTGGCATGTTCTAAGGGTGGATGTGATCAGTATCAACTCAAGGAATCAAGAATGCACCTCATAAATCACAGTTCTTTTCTTGGTTCTTGAGTCAGTAGTAGACTCAGTATTTTCAGAGCTGGGTCTGCTTGTCTGGCAAGTATAGGATTGTAGAAGAGATCTCTAAGATCTAGTGGAGTCTGTTAGAACAAGGTGCACAGGATCATAGGTTTCATCCCCATACCAGTCTTGCAAATGTGTGGTCTCAGACTCAAGAAGGATTAGATTCCTGAGCAAATACTTCATCACCAGAGAAAAAAGGAACTCATTCACGTGTCCTGTTGGATGTGGTAAGTGATATCATCTGTGGTTGGAGTCAGCATCTATACCACCTACAAGTGGGGAGACCACTTACATCCCATGAAATTTCACAACACATGTAACATAGGGCACATTAGGTTAAATAACCAATGCAAATTTCAGTGGCTTCCAAGACATAGAGCAAAGAAGGAGTCTTATAGCTAATGGGTTTGGGTGGAGTTCTCATGGCCAAGTTGGAACTCTTATTAGACTAAGCAAAGTGTTTTCATGTGCTTCTGTGTTTGCACGAAGTCATGCACATGCATTGTACAACAATGCTGTCTTCTCATGGAGCATAGGTAGAAGGGCAGAGAGGATTGTCTGTGGGCCTAGGATTGTAGACACTTGCCTATGGCTGTCTTGGCACCCTGTATATCTACATGCCCTAGTTGCCTATTTCCGAAGTGTTTTCCTGTGGAAATCTTTATAAGGACAATGTTTTTATTTTTTTACCTGTACTTATTGTTTTAAGATTATTTAAAAATCATTTTTTACTATGAAAATTTGCAAAGAAAGTAATGAGAATCAAATGAATGAGCATCCATAGACACATCATGTGGGTTTAGCAATTGTCAACATTTTGCTATATTTGTTCCATCATTTTTTTCTTTTTTTTTTTTTTTTGCTGTTATTTTACCCTTACAAATTTTTCTAAGTCAATGACAATTTCCTGCATGGACACAACACTATTATCACTCCTATTAAAATGAACTATAATTCCTTAATATCATCTAATACTTGGTCCAAGTTCGTATTTGCCAGTCGTCCCCATAATGTCTTTTGCAGCCACTTTATTTAGCTCAGGATCCATTGGTGCACAATGCATTTCATTTGGTTATGTTTCTTAAGCCTTTTAGAATTACCATTTCTCACCCACACAGTGTGTGTGTGTGTGTGTGTGTGTGTCCACATGTGATTTGTTGATGAGATAAGCCAGTTGGTCTGTACCATATCTCATCTTCTGTATTTGTCTGATTTTTCAGGATGAGTTTTGATGCTTCGCATTTGGTGTTGAAAATGGAGTAGGGTCTGGAGGTTGGCAGTGAGCAGGAGCCCCTGCACACAGAGGGCCCCTGATGATGAATGCACACAGAGGTAGTGGGAATCTTCCATATTCCATTTCCTGCTCCAAAGGCTAACAGGACAGACAGAAAATCATGTTAATGTACAGGTCCATAGTCATTTCCAAAATAACAAAGAGGTATTCTTTCTCTGTCTTAGGCCACAGCATAGAGCTTGAGTATGTAACAATCTTATTGGGTATGTCTTTTGAATAGTGTACCCTGAATAAAATAAGATGAAGCCAGCAAAGAGGCAGAAAAATGAAAGGGATCTGAAGCTATGAGGAGGTCACAGAGAATTCCCAGTGGCCTGACATCTTCACCTTGTTTTTACTTTCCTAAATTTACTCATTTCTCTTGGCAACAGAGAGCCCAGATTTGAAATAAAGAATTACAGAGGACTGAATATTTTGAGAGAAGCCGATAGCAGAACTTAAGACTGGGGAAGATGGCAGCCAGAGCAGGGAGGTTAGTGTGGGGAGGCACATCATGCCATATGTTGTGGTTTGAATCTGGAATGTCCTCCCTCTCGTACACTCAGAGGTGAGGCTTTTCAAGGGTGGTTGGGTCATGGGGGTGCCGTGCTAATTGGATTCATGCACTGGTGAGTTCAGCAGCTGAGTGAGTTGTTAGGAGCTGGGACCTGGTTAGAGGTGGGTCACTGGGCTGTGACCCAGAAGGATGTATCTCCTTGCCAGGCTCCTGCTTTCTCTCTGTGCTTCCTGGCCACCATAACGTGAGCAGCTTTCCTCCATGGCAGGCTCTTCCACCATGCTGTTTCTACATTAGAGCCTGCCAAGCATGGACTTAAAATTCTGAAACTGTGAGCCGAAATAAACCTCCCCTCCTTTAAATTGTGGGTGTCAGCTATTGTGTCTCAGCACAGAGGAAAGGGACTATGACAATGAATTTTAAGTAGGCATGAGCCTGAACATTGTGTCGCATTTTGGTGTTCCAACATGGTTATACCAAATTCCAGGACAATGTCTTTTTTCCCTTTATGCGTGTTTGCTAATAAGTGAAGTTACTAAGAGATGATGTTGATTGATATGAATTTAGCTTTCTCCTCTTCCCGCCCATGTTTTAGTAAATAGTGAAATGGCTAGAAGTGTTCAGGAAGATGACAGAAATCAGAGGCTTGGGGAATTACAAAGTAAGATGATGTATAATTGAACAATATTGAGTAGAATACACAAATCATAAGTGGTCTCAGGTCTGTTAGAGGAGAAACTCATTTGAGTCTGGCTCTATCTTAATGACATTGAACTAGTGTTTAAGTCTAACCATGGCTAGAGGTGGTATTTCCTGTTTATCTTTCACAATTGCTGGCAGCGATTTTCTCTGCAACATCCCTGACCTCTACAGAATGAAAGGTTATTTTTAGATTTTTTTTAGCCTTCACAATGACAAATCTTCCAGAGAAGGTTCCTTTTCTTCCTACCATCTGGATAAATGGAAGAATAGTACCAAAAGGTAGGTGTTTGGACCACTTAGGATGTTTGATGGGCTCAGTGGGGATGGGTCTTAGTGTTAAAATTTTATTTTGGGGACTTATGCTATTCATATATTATTATCCAAACATGATAGTGGGTTTGGATGCTACCTGCCTTAATGTTGTAGCTATATTTTAAATTTTCATCTTAAAAAAAAATCTTTCCTACTTACTAGAGAAATGAAGAAAGGAAAAGAAAAGCAGAAAACTCTCAAGAAATAAAAAGTTAGAAATGCTTATTTGGAACAATAAAATCTGTTTGCCACTGAGAATAACACAATTTTGGGTGACACTGGGATGCTGTTTGCACTACTACCTCCTTTTTGTATCACCTTCCCACTATCTGGCACCCCTCCACATGCATCTGGATATCCAGGTGTTTAATAGGGCCCCCATGTGTGTTCTGGAATCCTCAGTGTTCACTTGTCTGTGGCATCCCATTGAGAACACTTCTGGAAGGCTATTCCCTTTCTCATTCTGAAGATCTTTTTTCTTTTCTTTAGCATCTAAAGAAAGAATTTGATAAAAATACAGTAGTTCAGGGCTGGTGAGATGGCTCAGCGGCGTAAGCGCCTGCCTTGCAAGCGCAAGGGCCCGAGTTCGACTCCCGGAACCCACATACGAAAAAGGGGCCGGTGATATCGCTCAGCGGCACGGGCGCCTGTTGGCACGCGAGGTCCTGAGGTCGTCCCCCCGGTACCCACAAAAAAAAAAAAAAAAAAAAAAAAAAAAAAAATACAGTAGTTCAGATCAATGTATATGCAAGAGACTAACCAATGGTAGTACTCAATATTTTATCTTTAGCTGGGTATGTCCATGTCAAAAAAAGTGTCTTGTAAACCCCAGCTAATGCATACACAAAGGCATCATCAGGATTTCAGGCATGGATTTGATGGCTGGGGCAGCACAGTGTACAGTCTTTCATTTACACTCTCTCAAATCTCAGCATATGACTTCTATTTCAAAACTAGTTTAAAGACAGGAACTATTTGAATTTTACAAATTCAAATTAACACCACCAAACTCTGTTTTTCTTATGTCTTCACATTGCCAGGACATTTAAAAGTCCTCTCCATTCCTACCAAAGAAAAGGAATCTTCTGCCTACCTTGTGACTGACTGTTCTCAGTATTGAAGAAGAGATAGACTGTGTACACTAGGAATTAAAATTCCTCACTTTGTGTTCAACTAACAGATGACTTCATTAACTATGATCCTGACTTTTCAGTTTGAGACATGTTACTCAGATTTCTATTCCTGAGACACAACACCTGACACCCACAATTTAATGGAGGAGAGGTTTAATTAGGCTCACAGTTTCAGGGGATTCAGTGCATGGTTGGCTGGCTCCAAAGCAGAAACCTCATGGAAAAAGGGTGTGATAAAGCTAAGCTGCTTAAATTCATGGTGGCCAGGAAGCAAAGCAGGAAACCAGTGATGAAGGGGTAACCAGATATAGCCCAAGGTCATACCTCTGTGACCCACCCAGACACACCCTGAAGTGTGATTTACAAATCCCATAGGTGGTTCCCAAGCCAATCAGATTGAAAATTAAGCTTAATGATCACAAGGCACATCTTTATTTTCCCTTCTGCAGCATTAACAACATTTTCATTCCTTTGTTATTTAATGAAGATGTTATTAATAGTGAATACATGGTTCAGTTATTTCTTAGAACAGTTCATAGAAATACGATGTGAGCCTCATATATAATTTAAATTTTCTAGTAGTCATATTAAAAAAGAAACAAGTAAAATAAATTTTTAATAATTATTTTATTTAATCTAATATGTCAAACAGAATTATCATTTTAACATGTAATTAATATAAATAATGAGATATCTCATATCCTTTTTTTTTGTACTTAGTCTTTGGAATCTAGGACCTATTTCACAATTATAGCACATCTCAATTTGGAGTAGCTGCATTTCAGATACTCAGTAGCTAAATGTGGCTGGTGATTATCATATTCCCAAACCTTAGCAAATTTCTGAGTAAGAAAAGAATAAAACCATGAATTTGTACTTAGTTCCAATTAGACTGTCTTCTTCATAAAAAATGTTTAAATCTAAACTAATAATTTTCTTCCCCAAATACACTTTTCTGCTATCATTCTCCAATTCAGTAATTGTCTCTCACAGGCCTGCCATACAAAGGCTGATCAAAATATATGATGTGTGTTTAAATAAAAAATCATTACAATAAAAGACATATTGCTGCTAATCCCCCTCCAAATACTTCCCCTCACTTCAGACACACTTATTGCATCATTTTTGCCACTCTTCCTGAAGCAGTTCTGGCAGTCCTCTTTTGTAAGTGTCTTTATGAATTGTGATAAAAAATATGGTGAATTCTGCTGCCAAGTGCCATCCAGAAGAAAAGTAGGCTCATAAAAACTATGATGTGTCCTCGCCCACTTTATTAACTAGCTGTGGCACAGTGACACTTCTGGCTCTTCTTCAGAGTCAAAATGACCATGAAAGATAAACATAGTGAATCAGTTCAGGACACTGAGGCAACCATGACAGTGCAACTAAAGACATGAAAGAGGACTTCCAGAACTGCTTCAGAAATTGGCAAGAATTATGGCATAAGTGTGTTTGAAGTGAGGGGAAATAATTGGAGGGGAGTTAACGGTAAAATATTTTTTACTGTAAAAATTTTAAAAAAGTAATTATTTACTGTACTTTCCTTGTGTATGGTTTTACAGGTAGGACACTTTCATCCATAAGAGGTGCTATTTACAATGCACCCAGCTGTATACCACACTGTTGTTTCAACAACACTACCTGGTTGTCCATGCTAGATAGGAACTCACTCCAACACTTCCTGTCCCTCACTTCCGCAGCCATCCTCTAAACATCCAAGTTCTGTTTAGTTCTATTTCCAAAGTGCATCTAGAATCACACATGTCTCCATCTCCCCTACCATTCCTTTAGATGGAACGCTCCTCAGGACTGCTTCCAGAGCCTCTAATTGGCTTCCCACACCCACTTGAGATGTTCCCCAGTCTATCACACAGCCTGTGTTATCAAAGGCAAAGCCGAGCATGCTACTCTCCCATTTAAGTCCTCTGACAACTTGCCAGGCTTTTAGGTGAGGTTCCAAAATCCTATGGTTCCTACAAGCCCTTTTTGATCTGGCTTCTATCTATCTACCAGTCCTTCCTTTGTTTTGCTATGCTCTTCTCCCTTCTGTGTTAAGATGTAACACACTCTCTTACTTTCACCTCATATGCTTGGTGCCCTCTCTCTTTCTCTAGCTATCCTGTTTCTCCCATTCCTTTTAAATGTCATTCTCTAAGGAACACTCTAACTTCTTGAGTCCCATTCTATATATTTTTATAGTATCTAATGTTTCCTTCGTACCACTTATAACAATTTAATTTTCATGATTATTTATGTAATTTTAATATACTGTTTGTATATACCAATTTAACTTTCATGAGAAAAGAGAACCATATCTCCCTTGTTTGTCCCCTTTATATCTGTGGTAGTAGCCCGGGGCCTGGCATATGGTAAGTATTCAGTATTTTCCAGCTAAATCTGCATCTACATGTACCCAGCCTATTCTTTGGTAGCTTTAAGAGGCTTCTCCAGATTGTTGAAACTCTTGTTTGTGTGACTAAGTGTACCAGCTTCTTTTTCACCGTGAAGATTTTAGGATGCATTCTCTAAGTCATTCCATTATACTTACAAAACAAAAAAGCCCGATAGTAACTAAAGGAGAGGACATGGAACAAAAGAATTTTCACACTATTGCCAAAAGAATATATTGACATAACCACTTTGAAAAACAGCTTGGAATGGTAAGTTTGAATATGTACATATATAGGACCTAGTAATTCAACAAACATAAACCAGAATGAGTGGCACGAGAGATCAGTGGTAAAAGTATGCTTGTTTCACAGGGCTAACTGGTGTTATGATAATCATTTGAAGGCCTTGCAGAAGTTTCCTGAGTTGACTGGTTGACATCTCCTGCTAGGAAGATTGGGCACTCAGCAGTGGTAATATCTAGGAGGGCGAGAGCTCCTGTCTTTGACTCCATCCCTGGCCTCCATCCCTGCCACAATAGTTATTCCAGTCAAATGCCTATTTTGCTGGCACTATTGTGCTTTGTAGTGGTTAAGCTTAATTGTGTCAACTTGATTGGCTTGGGAACCACCCAAGAGATTACAGCAACATCTGGGTGTGCCTGCATGGGTCACAGAGGCATAACCATGGGGCCTAGACCTTCACCTATTTATCTCTAGTACTGTTCTGCTTCCGTACTGGCTGCCATGAACTAGGCATCTTTGCTCTGCCATATCTTTCTGCCATGATGTTTTTGCCTTGGAGCCAGCTGACTATGGATTGAACCTCTTGAAACCATGAGCCAAATTAAACCTCTCCTCTTTTAAATTGTGAGCGTCATTGTGTATTGTGCCCCGGCAACAAGATACGTATGCTAGAACTGAAGCTAGGCTATTCTGTCTCTTTGGTGAGTGCTTTCTCTGTGAGGTATTCATTCTCTCTGGAGAGTCCTAATGTGCTATAAACATCTGCATAGTGATGGACTTCCATAGGTCCATCTGCAGGTAAGCCTCTACTCTAAACCTTCTTATCCCCGATTATTCAGTCTTTCTTCTTCCAGGCAACTCTTTTTTTTTTTTTTGGTGGGTACCGGGGGTCGACCTCAGGACCTTTCATGCCAGCAGGCGCCTGTGCCGCTGAGCGATATCACCGGTCCTTTTTTTTTTTCATATGTGGGTTCCAGGAGTCGAACTCGGGCCCTTGTGCTTGCCAGGCAGGCGTTTACGCCGCTGAGCCATCTCACCGGCCCCCAGGCAACTCTTAATGATGTTTTAATCCTCATATCTATTAATAGCTGGCCACTTCCTTTCCATATGAAGGATGACTGGGTAGAATGCCTGGAGGTTGTTTCATTGGGAAGATTCCCCCGCTTTGTTTTCATTTGGGGCCATCTCTGAGTGGAGTTGGTCATGTTTGAGTCACTCTAATATACTGAGCTGACTCATTTTTGAACTATTTTTCCCTTCTCTCACCTGGTCATTAAGGCCTCTCTGTGTGGCCACAGATATAATTTGATGAGATGTAGATGACATGGCTTCAGGGTCATGCAATTTGCTTGCACTCCCTGGCCTTATTTAGATCTTATGGAATATTACCAGGCCTGCCTGACTTTATGACTTGGTGGGTAGAACTCAGCTCATGCTGGCCATCTCTTATTGTGGGGTAATTGATGTCCTGTGGTAGTTACTTAGTCTTTTCCAGGGCTTAGTAGTATCCCAGGAGATAGTTTTTGAGTAGCATGTAGTTATTTGCTGAAGATAACATGGCCATTTCCAGACCCTATGGGACTGATTATGTTGTATTCTCCTATTGTTTACTTTTGTAAAATGCATATGGTGTCTTTTCATACTGCGGAAACCTCAAAAAACAGTGTACCAGATCATGCTTGTGCTTTCACATCCTGGACCTGCTGCAGAGCTGTCTGCTCCACTCAGGGCTGGCACATGGGTACTGTGCCTAATCCGTGTAAGTGAACATTGCTGCTGTTCCTCTTTATTGATAGGATGGAAAAATGCATTTGCCAGCTCAATGGCTGCTTATCACAGACCATGTGTGTTAATCTATTCTAGCAAGGGTACGGTATCTGGCCCAGCAACCACAATTGTGGCACTTGGCTATAAAATGTTATAGATTTAGTTTCTTTAATAATTAATAGACTTGCAAGATATTTCTAAATCTCTTTTGAGTCTGTTTTGATAGTTTATTCTTTTTTTATTTTGAAGAGAAAAAACAAAAACAATGATAGAGTTTTAAAACAAGCTAATAGGGGATTAACAATGGTTAATATATTGTCTATTGTTGATAGTTTATTCCTTTCTAGGATAATGTCCATTTCATCTAAAGGAGTTCATAAATTTTTTATTAGTTTTATAATACCTAAGTTGTGTTCTTTTTTTATTCCAAGTAATATTTGTGTCCTCTTTCTATTTTTCTCAATCACTTTTGTCAGAAATATGCCAATTTTATTAGTTTTTTACAAAGAGCTAATATTTGGATTTGTTGTGCCCTTCTATTGTATTTTTGCTTTGTGTTTTATTAATTTTTTAATTACCTGTATTTTCCTTTTCAAAGTTTATTTTCTTCTGCTTGTCTTTTTTTCCTAGTTTCTTAAATTGGATACTTGGCTCATTAATTTTTCATAATTTCCTTTTGTTACAAATATTTAACTATATATATATATATATATATATGTCTTTTACATTGGATTTTCATCATATATATTTAAGTTGTAAAAAGCTAAAAATCTTTGTCTACCTTTATATATATATATATATATATATATATATATATATTTTTTTTTTTTTTTTTTTTTTTTTTTTTGGTACTGGGAGTTGAACTCAGGACCTCGTGCTTGCCAGGCAGGTGCTGTGCCGCTGAGCTATATCCCTGGCCCTGTCTACCTGTATTTCATGAATTTTGACTAGTGTATTTTTTTTTTTTTTTTTTGTGGGTACGGGGGACGACCTCAGGACCTCACGCGCCAACAGGCACCCGTGCCGCTGAGCGATATCACCGGCCCCTTTTTCGTATGTGGGTTCCGGGAGTCGAACTCGGGCCTTCGCGCTTGCAAGGCAGGCGCTTAAGCCGCTGAGCCGTCTCACCGGCCCTGACTAGTGTATTTTTGTTATCTTTCAGTTCTTTGTATTTTCTAATTTTGTTCTTCTATAAGCCATGTGTAATTTAGAAATGTTTTTGAATTTTAAGTATATAAATTTTTTGACAATTCTTTTTGCTGTCTATTAATTTAACTAATGTTTTGTCATGTAATGCAATTCATCAGATAGTGACTCTGAAATTTGTTGGGATCTATTTTATGGTCCAAATATAGTTAATTTTTAAATGTACTTTCTCAAGTTGTTAGATGCATTGCTGCATAGGTTCACATTAGATCATGCTTGTCCCAATTTTAATTAAATTTTTTTTATTTTAAAGAGAAAAAAAATAAAAACAATGATACAGAATTTCAAAACAAAGATAATAGGAAATTAAGAATGGTTAATATATTGTGTATTGTTATCTTCACAGTACTTGCTCAGATTACAAGATATATGCATGCAAAATTGATCAAACTATATAAGCACAAACCGTTCTTTTCAATGAACTAAAAGAAATTAGTAGTATAATTATCTTAGCTATCTTGTGTATATATGTACATGTATGTATTTTCTTTTTCCTTTCTTCTTTTCTCCTTTCCCCAATCTCAGTTGTTCTTTCCTTTTGACCAGTTTCGTTCCCTTTCACAGTATATATTGTAGATTTTTGGATCTTATTTACTTTTTCAGTTTCTTACACTAGGGAAAAAATACAATGTTTACACATGCGAGTTTGATTTATTTCACTTATGAGTATGGTCTCTAGTTGCATCCATTTACCCGTAAAAGCCTTGAGTTTATCCTTCTTTATAGCTGAGTAGTACTCCATTGTATAAAAATACCACATCTTTTTATTCCATACCTCAGTTAATGGGCATTTGGGTTGTTGCCAAGATTTATCTATTACAAATTGTGCTGCTACAAACTTGAGTGCACATGTATCATTGTGGTGTGATGTTTTTAATCCTTCTGGGAAAACATCTAGAAGGGCAATAGCTGGGTCAAGTGGGACCTCTAATTCTAGTTTTTTGAGGAATCTCCACACTGATCTCCACAATGGTCATACCAGTCTACACTCCCACCAATAGTGGAGAAGGGTTCCTTTTTCTCCCACAGCCCCACCAGCATTTGTTATTGGTTGATTTCTTGATGATAGCCATTCTTTCTGGGGTGAGATGGAATCTCAGTGTTGTTTTAATTTGCATTTCTCGAATGACTAATGATGTTGAACATTTTTTCATATATTTATTTGCTGTTTGTATTTCTTCATCTGAGAAGTGCATATTCATGTCAGATGCCCATTTTTGGACTGGGTCTTTGGGGGGCCTGATTTTTTTTTTTAATTCTTTATATGTTCTAGATAGAAGTCTTTTGTCTTAGGGACAGTTGGCTAAAATTTTTTCCCACTCTGTGGGTTTTCTTTTCACTCTGTTGGTGATTTCTTTTGATGTGCAAAACTTTTTCATAAGATGAGATCCCAGTTGTTAATTCTTTTTTTTTTTTTTTTTTTTTTGTGGGTACCGGGGGGTCAACCTCAGGACCTCGTGCACCAGCAGGCGCCCGTGCCGCTGAGCGATATCACCGGCCCCTTTTTCGTATGTGGGTTCCGGGAGTCGAACTCGGGCCCTCACGCTTGCCGGGCAGGCGCTTAAGCCACTGAGCCATCTCACCGGCCCTCAGTTGTTAATTCTTTAAAGTACTTCCTGTGCTGTTTGGTTTTTGTTCATGAACTCTCTGCCTACCCCTATGTCTTCAAAAAATTTTCCTACTTTTTCTTCCAGTAGATTTAGTGTTTCTGTTTTAATATTTAGATCTTTGACCCATTTTGACTTTAGTTTAGTGCAAGGTGATAGACATGGGTCTAGTTTTAGACTTCGGCATGTGGAAAGCCAGTTTTCCCAGCACCATTTATTAAAGGGGCTATCTTTCTTGCAGTGACCATATTTGGCCTCTTTGTCAAAGATAAGATGGCTGAGTGTGTTTGTGGTTGTGTCTATAGCTTCTAATCTGTTCCACTGATCCTCAGGTTTGTTTTTTTTTGCCACTACCATGCTGATTTTATCACAGTAGCTTTGTAGTATAATTTCAAATCAGGGATGCCTCTTGCCTTGCCTTTGTTGCCCAGGATTGCCTGTGTGATTCTAGGTCTCTTCTGTTTCCAAATGTATTTTAGGAATGTTTTCTCTAGATCTGTGAGATATGATAATGATAATTTGATTGGGATTACATTAAATCTGCATAACAGTTTTGGGATTATGGCCATTTTCACATGTTGGTTCTTCCTATCCATGAGCAAGGGATATCTTTCCATTTTCTGATATCCTCTTTGATCTCTTTTTTTTCAGAGTGCTGTAATTTTCAATGTATCTTTTATTTCCTTTGTTAGATTGATTCCTAAAGTATTTCATTTTTTTGGATGCTATTGTGAAGGGTGTGGTTTCCCTAATGTCTCTCTGAGTGAGTTTGTTGTTTGAGTGTTGACTTTGTATTCAGCTATATTACTGAATTTGGTTATTGATTCTAGGAGTCTTTTGGTGGAGTTTTTGGGGTCTTCTATGTAGAGTATCATGTCGTCTGTGAATAATGATAATTTTACTTCTTCCTCTCCTATCCTTATTCCTTTTATTTTTCTCTCTTGTCTAATTGCTCTGGCTAATGTTTCCAGAACTATATTGAACAGGAGTGGTGATAATGGACATCCTTGTCTTGTTCCTGATTTTAGATCAAGAGCTTTCAGTTTTTGTCCATTTAGTATTATGTTGGCTGTTGGTTTGTCATAGATGGCTTTCGTCAGATTGAGGTACAGACCATGTATTCCGATTTTCTGTAGGGTTTTTATCATGAATGAGTGTCAGACTTTATCAAAAGCTTTTTCTGCATCTATTGAGATGATCGTGTGATTTTTGTTTTTGGTTCTGTCGATATGGTGTATTACATTTATTGAGTTACATATGTTGAACCATCTCTGCATCCCTGGGATGAATCCAACTTGGTCATAATGTATAATCTTCTTGATGATTTGCTGCATTCTATGCTAGTATTTTATTGAGGATTTTTGCATCTATGTTCATTAGGAAGATTGACCTGTAATTTTCTTTTTTGGTTGGGTCTTTCTCTGGTTTTGGTATCAGAGTAATACTTGCCTCCAGGAATGAGTTAGGGAGAATTGCTTCCCTTTCAATTTCATTAAAGAGTTTGAGGAGTATTGGCATTAAATCTTCTCTAAATTTCTTGTAGAATTCACCCGTGAATCTCAGGACCTGGGCTTTTCTTTGTTGGTAGGTTTTTAATTACGTTTTCAATTTCATTAACTGATATTGGGTTATTCAGAATTTTTATATCTTCTTGATTCAGCTTTGGTAATTCATACATTTCTAGGCATCTGTCCATTTCCTCTGTGTTCTCCGTCCTATGTGAGTAAAGATTTTTGAAGTAGGTATTGATGATCTTCTGAATCTCCACAGGATCTGTAGTGATTTCACCCTTTTCATTCCTTTTTGCATGGATTTTAGTTTTTTCTTCCCTCTTCTTGATAAGGTTGGCTAGGGGTTTATCAATTTCATTTATTCTTTCAAAGAACCAACTCTTCAATTCATTAATTCTTTGTATTGTTTTCTTTGTCTCAATTGCATTCATTTCTGCTCTGACCTTCATAATTTCCTCCCTTGTATGGGCTTTGGGCTTGACTTTTTCTTCTTTTTCTATAAGCTTAAGGTGCAGCATTAGGTTGTTTATTTGTGCTTGCTCTGTTTCCCTGATGTGAGAATTCACCACTATAAATTTCCCTCTTAGGACTGCTTTTATTGCATCCCACAGGTTCCAGTAAGTTGTATTTGCGTTTTTGTTTGATTGTAGATATTGTTTAATTTCTTCTTTAATTTCATCTGTGACCCATTGGTTGTTCAGGAGGGTGTTATTTAATTTCCATGTGTTTATGGAGTTTTTGTGGTTTCTTTTGTCATTAATTTCCAATTTTATTACACTATGGTCAGATAATATGCATGGGATAATTTCAGTTCCTTTGCATTTACTTAAGCATGTTTTATGGGCTAGTATATCATCTTTTTTAGAGAATGTCCCATGTGCATCTGAGAAGAATGTGTATTCTGATGTTGGGTGGCACACTCTGTAAACATCTAGTAAGTCCATTTGTTCACAGGTTTTGTTCAGTTCTGTTATTTCTTTGCTGATTTTTTTTGTCTAGTTGATCTATCTCTTTGTGACAATGGGGTATTAAGGTCTCCTGTTATAATTGTATTTTTGCTTATTTGATTTTTCAGGTCTATTAATATTTATCTTATATAGTTGGGTGCTCCTGTATTTGGTGCATGCATATTTATGATTGTTATCTCTTCCTCTTGAAATTTTCCCCTAACAAGTATGTAGTGCCCTTCTTTATCTTTTTTTTTTTTTAATGTGGGTACTGGGAGTCAAACTCAGGATCTTGCACTTGCCAGCAGGTGCTTGTGCCACTGAACAATATCACCAGCCCTTTTTTCCTTTATGTGGGTACCGGGAGTTGAACTCAGGACCTTGCACTTGCCAGGCAGGCACTTATGCCACTGAGCCATATCACCGGCCCTTTATCTCTTTTGATCATTCTTGGTTTGAAGTTCACATTGTCTGCAAACAGAATAGCTACCCCTGATTTTTTCTGGGTTCCTATTGCATGGAGTATTGTTTTCCATCCTTTGACTTTTAGTCTATGAATTTCTTTTTTAGTTAAATGTGTTTCTTGTCATGATCCTTGTGAGTTTTTGTAGTAGGTAGCTATATCACTAGTATCAAGGCCTCTCTAGGAAAAGTCTATTCTTCAGGGATGTCTTCTATGTGTAGGAGATTCTTGTTTTGTGTCTGTCACAAGATCCTACCTTCCCAATTAATTAAGAGTAGGATGTTGGTATGTGTTTGGCTCAGTCCCCAGACCTTCAGTGTACAGCTATGGTGAGGTTATTACCCCAGAGCTTCCCAGAACTGTTACCGAAGGGAGAACAACTGATTACAACAGATATGATATCCTAGCTAAAGTAGTAAAATTAGCAATAACAATAGCATCAAGCACAATTTAGAAACTGACAAACTGTGGTAACTTGATTTTGTACTTTAGACCATAGGAGCAGAATCTATAGTTATATAACAGAACCGATCATAAATTAGGAGTTTGTATGCAAAGTGTTTCCCCTTGGTAGACTAGTTTTACCCTGTGGTGGGGAAACTTAGGGAGAATAGTGTATAAAACAAAGATAACTGGAAAGGAAGTAGAAGCAAGACTGGAGGACAAAGGATGATCGCGCAAGGTTTGGGAAACTAGAGAAGGGGGTAGAAAAGAAAGAATGAAGGAGTATTCAAGTGATTATCTGAACTTGGTCTCTGGGTTTGGGGGATGGGATTAGTTTTCTGTTGCTGGAGATCTCTCCAGCTGTTTAGAAAAGAGAGAAAAAAAGAACAAAAGAAAGGAAGAAAGAAAGAAAAAAAAATTGAGAGAAAAGGGCCAGTTACCGAGTCCTGGATTCTTCCTGAGCTGGTTGCCAGTCCCTTGGAATCCTCAGTCACCTGTTGGCTGGTATTGTTATTGTTACTTTGGACTTTTCATGCCACTAGTCTCGCCTGTCCATCCTGTGCACTTTAGTTGGGATCCTACTGTGTCGCTGGTGTTCCCTCTGGTCTCTGAGCCTTCCAGAGCAGTTCACCTTGGTCGTGGCAGTAGCGAGGGGTGGGGCCATTCTTTGGGCCTTCTGATGTGGTTCACCTGGAGTCCCGTGGAGGTGGAGATGGCAATGGGAGGGGCCACCCTCCTCCTTGTAGTTCACCTGGGTTCCCTTGGTGGGGAGAGGTGATGGGAGGGGTCGCTCTTTGTTCCAATTTTTATATCTTTATTGATTTGTTGTTGTTTGGGATATTAATTACTGAAGGGTTGTGTTAAATCTTCCATTATCATGTGGATTTGCTCCATTTTTGTATTTCCAATATTTTTGAATATGCTTTTCTTTAGGTGCATATATATATATGTAAAATCGTACTTGGTGGACTGAGTGTTATGTAGTGATCCTCTATACATCTATAACCTCTGCCTTTAAGTGTATTTTTGTCTTGTACTGTTAGCACTTCACCAGTTTTTAAATTAGTATTTTATTGATATAGCTTTTCCTAAATTTTATATTAAATTTTTGTCTGTTAAGATTTGAATGTATTCTTTGCAAATGAATTGAAGTTATATCTTATTTTTAATCCAGTATGATGATATATGTCTTTTAACCAAAGGAATGCCAGTTAATCAAGTCCATTTATGTTGATTGTGATTAATGTTATATTAGAATTCACTCTGTTATCTTGGTTTGGACTGAAGCGTTGCCCTGCATTTTTCCACATTTCTTGGTTGAAAGATGTTCCTTTTTACTACAACCTAACTCATGCAACAAAGCATGAGGGGAAGGATTTATTATCCTTATTTTGTAGGTAAGGAAATAGGCTCAGAGATTAAAGAAGACAACAACTAAACAACTACTAAATGGCAGAAGTGGTAATCAGACTCAGTCCTCTTTAGCTCTAATACCTTGCTGGGTTCACAGGGAGGTGAACTAATTAATACTCAGTAATGAGTGAACTCTCTTAAAATTGACCCCAAATGTAATGAATTATCCTTTGAGGTCATGGGTATCCCATCACTGGACGTTTCTAGGCAGAGATGATGTGGTCATATGGCATGATTATTATCATCGGAACATCCTTGGAGCAGGAAGTTGTACTTTATGATAGAGCCTTGGATTACGTGATCATTCAGGTCTATTTCAGTTTCCATCAGCCCTTTGAAACTGCCAGAGCTTAGCAAATACATGCTTTTCCAAACTCTCCATTTCTGAAAGTAGCTGCAACGTGAACTTGTCATGTCTTTACTCAGCCTCCTTAATTCGCTGCAGTGTTGGGTGATGTGTCCAGGTGGAGACTTAATACAGTGCTATTTGATGATTCCTTGTGTAAAGTCTGTTTAGCTTGTTTAGAGAGGAGGAAAACAAATCATGTGTGTTTCCTAGAGTAAAACCATGAGTACAACATAAGGCTTGTTTATCTATATGCTGGAGCCAAGAAATGCAAAAGCTGACAGACTCTTAATTGCATATTCGTATCACATTAACAACTTTAATAAGTTCATAACACATTTTAAATACAAATAATATTTCTTGAATGTAATAATATTTTATACACAACTTTTAGTAAATATCCAGAATTCATGGGGAGGATAAAGCCTTTCCTTTGTGCCTTGCTTACTTTGTTGACACACTCTATCTTGTAAAGGCCAAGAGCCCATAAGAATAAAAAAAATTAATGTCTGTCAGCAGCAGTCTTATCAAGCTGGCCCCTCTGTAGACCCTGCTTCTGTCCACTTACTTTTTTTTTTTAAAAAAACTGCTACTCCTTCAGTAACTATCCCCTTTCTTGGAAAGCCCAGTCAAAAGTATGGCACTTTCAGAAGGTTCCATTGACTCACACATATCTCCCTGTACTGTATCTCTCCAGGTACCTTGTAGTGGCATCTGAACTATATGAAAAAAGGTTTTAGACATTCTTTACTTCTATTTTGAGTAGTCCTTTTAAATACCGTAAAAACAATTTGTCAAGTGCTTCCTTTAACGTCTCTCTGCGGTGTGTAAGAGCGAGATCAGCACAGCAGTCCCCCTGTGTCTGTGGGGGACATGTTCCAGCATTACTGACAGAGTGACGACAAGTGCTAGAGAAATGTTTGTATATGAATAACTTAAAATTAAGAAAATTCTAAATATTACATTAAACAAACAGATCTGCAACAGATTGTAACAGCTGTCCATTACATGATTTAAACAGCAGAATGCCTTGGCTCAGTTGGTGGGGCACCAGTGTTTTCTGAGCACACCACTGGGGTAGTGGGGCCTGAGCCCCTGTGGGTCCCTGTCCGAGCTGCCTTCTTTAAGCTTTTCCTATTGAAAAAGCAACTACTCACTTCAAAACCCAGCATATTTGTCACCTTCACTGGGAAGCCTCCCTTGGCCAAAAATAAACAATATCCCTCTTCTGTGGTTTCTACGGTACTTGGAATATTTGCCTGTAATTTATTTTATAATTCATATTGACCATAATGGTCATAGTGATTCTTCTGTTTCTACCCCTTTTTCTAGGCTTTGTCTCGTTCAGCTTTATACCTAGATGCCTCTGTGGGGCCCGCACAAAGTTGGTGTTCAGTAATTGACATTTCTTGGAAGTCTTGTCTTGACTAATATATTTATCCCTGGAGAAACTTGTCCCTTTACTTTCTTCTGCAGTACCTAGAACATGGGGTCTCATATGCAACCATTTAGCTATGACAGCCTGGCTGCACGATCTGGCTTTTCTCCTTGCTCTCTGGGAAATAGTTCAGCTCTGTCAAAGAGCTGTCAGGAGGAGTTCTAATATTGAGAATGATGTGGTGGCTACTTGAGAAGCTTGGAGATCCCTTTATAGATTAATAGATTCATGTCTGTCTCAAATCTGGATTAGGGCCATTGCTTTGATAGCCCAGTCAGCAAGGATCAGAAGTCAGGCATTCACAATCTTTCATTCTGTTCTGAAAATTACTGAAATGCTTTGTCAGTAAACAAGAACCTTCCAGTGCTGAATGTGAGAGATTGAAGAAGCCTAGAGCTGGAAGGCATACACTTCTATTAGCTACCGTGGTAAAGTGGCTCACGCAGGCTCCTAACTTCAGGTCTGGTAAGACCTTAAGAGTGAAAGCAATGCAAGGCACAGCGTTTGAGGAAGGATTACAGTACAGTACTGGGTGTTGGCTCAGGTGTGAGGGAAAGGCACTTCACACTGTGGGTGAGGAGGACAGAAGTATACATTGGTGCAGTGTTTCTGGAGTGTAGTTTTGTGACACATATTAAGAATCTTTTTTTTTTTTGTGGGTACTGGGGGTCAAACTGAGGACCTCGCACTTGCCAGGCAGGCGCTTATGCCGCTGAGCTATCTCACTGGCCCTGGCCCATTTTTATGTAATTCTAAAATTTATTTGAAATCCATTTTTGTACAGTGTGAGACCATAGATTGACTTTCCCCCACAAAATATTGAACTAATTTTATGCAAAGCATTTATGGAGTAACCCACTTGTTTACGTATGGGCTTGTGATATGGACTTGGTCACATATTAAGCTCTAATGTATACAAGGGTTTATTTCAGGCCTGTTTCTTTTGTTGAATTGATCTGTCTATTGTTTCTTATGCCAACATTATGCCCTTTTAATTATTTAAGGATTAAAGTGCAGTTTAATATTAATCAGAGTATATTTCTACAATTTTACTTTTAATAAATTTAGTTGTCTTTACACAAAATATTTGCCAAATACAATGCTCACCATTATGTCAAAAATACCAATTAATTTGGAAATAATTGACACTTCTCATTATTTAATCTACCGCTCCAGGAGCATGTTTTATCTTTCTATTTGCTTAAGTTTTCTTATGAAATTATGTTTCATCTCTCAGGGTTTCGCTTAAGTAATTTATAATTTGTAAACATTGTGAATTGAAGCTTCCCCTCATTACATTTTCTCACTGATTATTGCTAGTATATAGGAAACTGAATATTTTATAATTAGCTATTTTGTTGAGTATTATTACTGGCTGTAATAGTTCTTTGATACTTTTATATTTTTTAGAAAAAACAATCATATTATCCTGGGCAAAAAATTGTAAGTTCTATCCTCTTTCCAACCGGTTTTATCTTGTTTCTTTTCTTGCCTGTTAGTAGTGGTCAGGAATCCTTGCCTCCCTCTGATTTAATGAGAGCAGCCTTAGTAATTTGCTGCTAAGAGCCGTTGACAATTGGCCTAAAAATTTAGGAAGTATATTTTGCTTCCTAGTTCATTAAGAGGCTTAAAAACCAGAAAAAAGTACTCAGTATTTCAAATGATCTTTTGTACTTTTATAATTATGTGCTCTTATTTGATCTAGTGGTGTCATATGTTATGTTAGTTATATTAATATATTTCCTAATACTAAACAATTCTTGTAATTTTAAGGCAACTTCCCTACTTAATTTGTTGGCTTATTATTTTAATATATTTTGATTTAATTTTACTGTTGTATTATTTTGAAGTTTCACATAAAGTTCAATAAGCTGCATTCATAAGTAAAACTTGTTCCAGAGGAGCATTTCTTGAAGTGCATTGTAAGAAGGAAAATAATGAAGAAGAATAATGGCTCTGTGGTCACATGCATTTGAGAAAGGCAGATTAAAACATTTTAACAAATGTCTTTGCTTCAGGCTTCTGGGAGACCTTAGGATGCTAACACATGCCATAGTCGCTGGGCGAGTGCTTTCTCAGTGAATCCATAATGAGCTGCTCCTCCCTCAGAGCAGGACGCTGGTTTTCATAGAACTCTCATTGGAAAATGCCAGTCATTGTCATACTTTGGCATCAGGGATAGCTTTTCATAATTTATATACTTTGGAATGGATTATATAGTATGAATTTTGTAAGTTTCCCACAAACTTGCAAGGTCTTGCCCCTAGCATTGTCCAGGCCTAAGCTCAGTTTTGCACATTATCCCTTAATAACATTTGCGTGTCTTCCATGGATAGTTGGCTTTCCCAGTCCATGGAATCAATGTAGCTCATAATTCTAGAAAATTGTTCACTTTATTGAGATTTCTAAATCTATAACATATAACTATAGATGGAATTCTCTTTAATTCTTAAAACATATTTTACTTATTCGTTGATAAATAAAGTGAGATGAGATTATTTGTACCAGATGGATGAAACAAGTATATGACACTTAATAAATGGTGAACTCTTTTATTTCCTACGTTGCTTCTAATCTTTCTAAAATTTAGATTTGTTACGATTTTGTCAGTGTGAAAACTTTTCCCCCAGAAAACCATTTCTTTTTTTCTATATATGCATCCATTTATTTCATTGTTTAAGAATTTGTGTTTTCTCCTGGAAGTTTAATTTTTATTTCTTCCTGTTTTCCTTGTAGTTGCTTTTTTTTTTTTTCTAGCTTCTTGAATTGATCAAATAGTTCATCTAAAACACAATTCTTGGATAATAATGAAAATATTTTTGGATAATTCTTGGATATTTTTGGATAATTTTTGGATAATTCTTGGATATTTTTGGATAATTTTTGGATATTCTTGGATAATAATGAAAATAATAATGAAAATATTATCGATTTGATTTCAAACTCTATTTTTCTGATTTTTTAGGCACATGGTACACAAGTCGAAGCCTACTAGATGAGAAACTAGAGTTTCCTTCCTTCCCCTGTCCAGCCATCTTGTTCCTTCCCGGAGGTAACCACTTTTACCAAGTTCATGTGTTTCCTTCCAGAGCTACTCCAAGTGGACTTGTCTTTTTGGTACAGCCTAACCAGGAATGCATACATTTTCACTTAGTTATTATTTTTATTATTTTAAAATAGAATTTACTTTCAATTTAAATTTTTCACTTGATACAATAATTAGGAGAGTAGCTTTAAAACACATATTCATAGGATAGTATTTTGTCATTAATTTCCAGTTTTATGGTGTTTAGAGAACATGGAACATAATTTTTACTATTTGGATAGTCCTGGTGTTTATCATGTGATTGACTAAATGGCCAATTCTTGTAAATATTTTCTATATATTTAAAATGCATTTTCTAAAGGATACAAAATATGTAGTCATTAATTCAGAATAATTATTTATTGTGGCTTACTTGATCTATTATAGAAAGTGGTAAATGTTCCCTTCTCAAATTGAAATTCTGTCAATTTTTATTTATATTCCTGATACTTTTTGTGTTTTGGTCTTTCTTTTTGAGACAGGATCTTGCTATGTAGTCCAAGCCATCCTTGAGCTTGCTGTGTGGGGTGACCTCAAACTCATAATCCTCTTGCCTCAGTTTCCTGGAATTAAAGCGTATGCAACCATATCTAGCAAATTTTTATTTTTTACACTTTGTACCATAATATTTGGCATGATTGTATGATTCTTATGTGTTAACTGTGGATTGTAACTTTTTTACTTGAAAAGTAAACCCTAATAGTAATACCTATACCTGCTTATAAGAAATAGTACAAAAGAACATTAAATGAGAAGTAAAATCTTTCTTCAGACTTCCCACTTTCAGTGTTGCACTTCAATGGCAATTATTTTCAAATAGTTTGTATCATTAATAACTCTAAATAATATGTTTATGTCTTTGCTTCTTAATTTAGTAACTATGGACATACATTATCTATTGATTCTTCAATAGGAAAGATTGAGCCAGGTTAAACTATTTACTTATACTACCCTTACTTCTCCTTTTCAAATCCTTTCCAAGTTGTACTTTTTTCTTAGGTGAATAAACTTTTAATTTTTAAAAATAATTCAACTTCTTAATTCACCAACGCTAAATGTTTTTTTGACTCTTTATTATTTAGGATGGTGTTTTAATCAGCTTTCCATCACTATAACGGAATACCTGAGGCAATTATAAGAGAACAGTTCATTTGGGCTCAGAGTTTGGAGGTTCAGTTCATGACTGATTGGCCCCATTGACTTGAGCTTAGGTGAGGCAGCACATCATTATGGGATCCTGTTGTGGGCAGAACTGCTTGCTTTGTGCACAGTGGAAGGGGAGGGCAGGAGCTCTACCATCTCCTCGGAGCACTGCCCTCAGTGACCTAAGCATTTCCTTGTAGGCCCCACCTCCTGAAGCTTCCATTGCCGCCTAAAGGTGCCACCCTGGGACTAAGCCTTTCACACACGGGCCTTAGGGGGGCATTTACTATTTGAACTATGCAGATGGGAAATGAATTTCCTAACTGAACATTCTTTCTGTCTCCCTTTCTCTGTTGTATGACTTGCATTAGCTACTTTACCACTTTTATGTGGGAAATGTTTAGAGCATTCTGTTTTCTAAAATCTATGCTGTTTAAATAGGTTAATCTTGCAACTCAAAATCTAATAGCATTTTAATATCATAGTCATGTAATTACTCACTATATATATGGTAAGAAAATTGGCTATGTAGAGAAATCAGTGCAATTCAATAGACATATGCCCCTTTAAGGAAAATGTTCCCAAGGTCATGACTCGATTTTTTTTTTTTTTTACATTTTTCATTTTTTTTTTTTTTTTTTTTTGTGGGTACCGGGGGGACAACCTCAGGACCTCACGCGCCAACAGGCACCCATGCCGCTGAGCGATATCACCGGCCCCTTTTTCCTATGTGGGTTCCAGGAGTCGAACTCGGGCCTTCGCGCTTGCAAGGCAGGCGCTTAAACCGCTGAGCCATCTCACCGGCCCCTATTTTTCATTTTTTAATGTTCATTTTACCTGTTATTTGGATTCATGCTGTAAATATAACTGAGTTCTTATTTGGACCATTCTTGGAGAACTTTTGTTTTATTTTGCTTCAGTTTCTAACTGTTTTCTTTTTTCTATGTGTTAGAAACATGTACATTTGTAACATATTACCAGTATCTTGCGTTTGTTTGTTGAATGCTGTAGCAAGAGTTGCCTTATTTCTAGATCCGTCTCATATCTGTCATCCTGGTAGTTCTCTTTATTTCTTCTACATTAGTAAGCAAAATTTCTTACATCCTGTTAATTATTTTTTAGAAATTCCTTTCTCCCACCTGCAGATATTTTTTCCCAGAAAGGGTGTGTGGAAGGTAAACTTTTTGAACCCTTGTCTTAATGTCTTTATTTTGTCCTAATAGTTCATTGATAATTTTGCCATGTGTAGAATTCTAGATCTGAAATAATTTCCTCTTAGCAATTTGAAATCATTGCTCCTTTGTCTTTTAGCAGCTTCCATTATTGATAAAGTCTGATGCTGTTATGGTTTATATCTAGATGTCCCCCCAAAGCCTCATGGGCTCATATGTGGGGCTTTTGGGAGGTGACTGGATTGTGGGGGTGTGCTACTGGATTAGTCCATTGATGGGTTTAGAGCTGGGTGTGATGTTGGGAGGTAAGGCCTGGTGGGAAGAGGTTGGTCGCTGTGGATGTGACATGGAATGGTATATAGCCCTCCTCCTCCCTTGATCTCTGCCCTGCTTCCTGCCTGCCATGCCCTGAGCAAGCTTTCTCTGTCATGCCCATCTGTGATGTGCCCCTGCCTTAGAGCCAGCCAATTACAGACTGATACAGTTACAAACTGTGAGCCAAAATAAACCTTTCCTTAAAGGTTCTTAAACTGTGGGTGTCAGATATTGTGTCCCAGCAACAGAAGTAACTAAGACAGATAACAAGTTGATTCTCTCTCTCTCTTTTTGAAACAGGATCTCGATCTGTAGTTCAGGCTGGCCTTGAACTCACTATGTAGTCCAAGCTGGCCTTGAACTTGCAGCAATCCTCCTGCCTCATCCTCCCAAGTGCTGAGATTACAGGCAGGTATCACCATACCTGGGTTCTTTTGTATTTTTAAAAATTGTTATTTCAGTGGACTTTCAAGGGAGAGAAGAGTTATATATGAAAAGTCAGTCAACTTCCTGAATTGGAAAACTACATTTTATATATATATATATATATATATATATATATATATATATATATATATATATATATTTTATATTTGGTTAACATTTCATTCTATGGAGTATTGTGGGGGAAGTCTGAAGCCAGCCTTTTGTTCCAGTCCTCCCTTCTCCTTCCCTGGGTCTGTGTGTGTGTGTGTGTGTATGTGTGTGTTTTCAAAATAAAATTCAGAAATCTATCTAGATGTGATCTTTCAATGAGTTTGGTTCAAGCTGGGATATTGTCTCATTTTGGTACCTTTTCTCCAGTTCCATTTTCTCTGAGTATTACTGTCAATCCTGCTCTTTTCCCTCTAGCGTAGCTACACCAGTTTAATTGGATATCTTTTCTGTGTTCATCCAACTTATCATCTTCCTTCTCACAGCTTTTGTTTCTCTGTATTCTGGGAGAGTTTTTCAAGCTTGTTCTCTCTATTCTCTCTACACAGCCCCTAGACCAGCAGTCTCAGCATCACTAACAGCTTGTTAGAAGTGCAGAATTTGGGTCCCATTCCAGACTGTGAATCAAAATGTTTAAGAAGATCCCTAAGTGTCTTATCTGCATATGGAAGTTTGAGAAGCACTGCTCTATCATAAATTCCATCTTCTCTAATTTTATCCCTGCCTTTATTGTTTTAAATATGCTTTTAAACGTCTGATTGCACTTTGAGTTTTCTCATTTTTCCAAAGTTTAGCCAATTCTTTTGTTGGCTTATTTTCTATTTATTGTATCTTGATTTGTTTCATAGAGATGGTGACCTGTGACACCTTTATAAGAACAAAAAGTGCATTTTAAATTTTAACCTATTGTAGAAAACTTTTTTTTAGAAGTTTTTATTCCTTAGATGTTTTATAGTGTTACTCATTTTCTCTTTTGCTGGAATATCAGTTTTCCATAATCTCACCATTGGTTCTTTTTCTGTTTCCTCATCCTTGAATTGTGATATATCCAGACTTTGTAACCCCAAAAAATTATATGGGTTAGTTTTTGCTCTACTTACTGTTTGCATGTTCTATTCAGATTTAAACTAAAAATTTAATTTGCTATTTCCTTTTTCAGTGTCTAAGAGACATCCATCTACCGTAGATTTAGGTGGGTTGTGATCACCTCTTAAAACAGTGCTTGTATTTTTAAACTATAAAGTTGCATGCAATTTGAAACTATTTAAATAGAGTAAAATGTTAAATACTCTTTCACCTGCTCTTCCAGAAAGCGATCTCTTTGTTCTTATCTATAAAGCTTTTTCCAAAACTGTGTTTCCACTTGTACTTATTATCTTGCGATTAAGAGAGTAAGATGAGGGCCGGTGAGATATCTCAGCGGCATAAGTGCCTGCCTGGCAAGCGCGAAGTCCTGAGTTTGACTGCCAGTACCCACATACGAAAAAAGGGCCAGTGATATCGCTCAGTGGCACGGGCGCCTGCTGGTGCATGACGTCCTGAGGTCCACCCCTGGTAACCACCAAAAAAAAAAAAAAAAAAGAGAGTAAGATAAATAGAGCTCATGGGCTAGGAAGACTGGTTTGTGTAGAAGTCCATGATGGCAGGAGTACCCATAAAACCAGACGCTGCTTACCGTATTTCTGACACTGCAGCCCCTACATTAGGAAACTTGGTGTAACTCGAGTAGTGTAGGGGTCATCCATATCTTTTCCTGTATTCTTTGGGACCACCCATTCCATCTGCTTATGAGGATAAATTATGAGATTTATGGTTTAAGTGAACTTCCCAACCAGCTGGAATTTTTTGTAGCCATGATTAGTGGATCTTTTCTGATGTTTGACTTTCTGAAGTTATGTGTGTGTGTGTGTGTGTGTGTGTGCGCGTATGCATATGTGCACACATATGTGGGTATGTGTGTACCTGTTTTTTAAATAAGGGGAATGGGTGAGTCCCCATCGTGTACATCTAATTTGCTACCTGCTGCCATGTTTAGAAGTCTGACCATTAGCCTTTTAGTGAATTTTGATGACCTGGGCATCACAGGTGGTGCTTTTGATTTTCTCTTTAGTTATTATTTTCTTATTTCGCTTTCTGTGTTTTGTGTTTATTTTTGTGATTTTAATCCATCCTAGAGCTGAATTTGCTCTCACTTAACTCATCTTGGGTTCTTTCTGAATGTTTTTATCCCACAAGTCCTTTATGAGTCTTCCTACTGTCTTCACATCCCAGCTTACTGTTTATATTGGGAATTACTCATAACAATCTCAGTATGGCCAATTAGATTGTGAGCCACTTCCTTAGTGGTAGAGGCGAGTCTGACTCTATATTCCCCATGTAACAGGTGTTCAATTCACATCTAGTAATAAGCTGGTCAGCTTCATGAAGAGGATAGATGTGAACACCTACCAAAGGCAAGGCCTGGAAAAGGACATGATGAACTTGGAATCCAGATGACTATTATGGAGGCCCCATCCCCTTGCTCCTGGTCTCTTGGTGGGGAATTAGTGCCCTGTCTAGTCCTGTCTCCTGGGGCTACGAATGTGCAGCTTAAGGACTCTGCAGGACAGACTCACTCACCTGCTCACTCGGCTCCATCCCTGCCCTACCTTTCATCTACTTTCAGGAGGCTCAGCTTATCCTTTTGTCTCCTTTCATTCCTTTCTCCCAAATCTCCAGTGAGAGAAGAGATTTTAGTATTAGGAAAATGGGCTGTTGAATTTCCAAATCAAAAATAGACTACATAAATATGTATGAAGCATTAAAACCATTCTTTGAAGTGTGATTTCCTGGCTAATGGATGCTTCTGGGCTGACTTTTTTCACTCAGTTAAGCGTTATTCAGACCAACTTGGTTTCTGGATGAACTGAAGGACCTTATGATTAGCAACCATTAACATTTCTACAACACTGGATATTGTAATAATAATGTCTTCTAAATTTTCTACACCACATCTTTCACAGAGTGCTTTTACACCCGATTATTTTATTTGGTGCTCCCAATGGTCCTGTGGGAGTCTATCATTGTTCCCATTCTATAGATGAGGAGACTGAGATACCGGACATTTGAGTGACTTGCCCAAAGTCATACAGTAAGGTAGAAAAGGCTGAGTAGGATCCATGTCTTCAGCTCATATGATATACGTCACTGTTAGAGCGAATGGTCGCTGACATTGGGTATCTGCAGCATGTTAGCTGTTGTATTAGGCCTTTTGTATACATTTTCTCATTTAATACTCTTCATAGCCCTGCTAAGCAAGTATTATTATTATTCTCCCCAATCACACACGAGGAAACCACACTTCAGTGAGATTAAGGAATTTAATCGAGATCACATAGCCTGTTCTGGTATAGCTGCAGTTGGAACCAGACTTCCCTAAGTTTAGAATCCCTGCTTCTAACTATGTGGAACCCTCTTAGCTTTACTGGATCAAACCAATGAAGATGTCAACACAAAACAGCTTTTAAAAAGCTGTGCCATTTCTCATGATTTCTTGCACTGTGGTTCCAAACTGTTCTCCCTGTGACTCCTATAGGTCTGGGGCCTATTGCCGGGGCAGAATTGGAAACCATGTGAATAAGAGGGGCAGAGAAAATGGAGGGACTAACATGTAAGGAGCACTTGCTTTATGTCCTGTTGGCTATTGGAAGCCCATATGGCAAGAATCATGTAAGTCTGGTTACATCATTCTCACATTAGGAGGAGGAAACACAAGTTCCAAGGGATGAAGAAATTTGTGTAAGCTTGACAGTGGGGGAACATGGATTTTTATCCATATTTGTCTGACCTGACAGTCCATATTTGCTCCTATGTGCCTTCTCAGGGCTGGGCTTAGTTTTCTGAGGACCTAGGGAGGACTTACCTAAGGGACATGAATTTAGCCCTGCTGGTTATGAGGCATCAGTGTTGGCATTCTGGAGTCCCATAAAGTATGCTCTGAAGAACTCATGAGAGATGCAAAGAGAAGAAGAACCGTGGCAAGTTATAGGCTCCAATGGTTAGCTTATAGCATGATGCCAGCAGGCCTCTGACTGAAATACATAGGAACTGGGACTTAACCAGCAAAAACACCCTGGTAAACATCATAATGATACACACATTTAGGAAAATGATGTTTTTAATTTTAAATGCTGTGCAGCCTTGCCTTTTATAGTCAGTGCTGGGAAGTTGTGGTATACCAAGGAATGATTTACATTTTAGCCTTAGGACAAAAATATGGAACTTGTAATTATGTCGGAGAGAGGCAAAATCTTCTAACTAGAAAAATGAAAGCTGTAAAAAAGTCTCAGTCAGGATGTGTGCTGATTAAACTGTTGGGTGGCTGAGCATCTTGTCGGACATTTCCTAGGGAATAAGCTGCTGTTAATGACTTTCAGGTGAAAACTTCCCTTCTAAATCTGTAGTGCTGCACCCTTGCCAAAATGGTGGGTGACAAGCATGTTCCCATTCCTTCTGAGGCCTTCCTGGTCCAAGGTGGTTTTGAGCCTGGAAGGCTGTGCTGGCTGGGCTTTTGGCGTGTGGGAAGAAAGGCACACATTAGCTCCAGATTGGTGCTGCCCAGCCAGAGCTCCTCAGATGCAGATACCCTGCCAGCCAGGGCTGCTGCCTTACAGATGTGACTTTGCTGCCTTGGGGCAGATATGCATCTGTGATCTAAACCCCTCTTCGTTTTCTTCTTTTCCAAAAGGGATGCCCCCTCAGGGGATGGGTGGAGTGACTGCCTCCCCGCTGGGGACAGGGACCTTGAGGGAGGAACTTACAAGGGGGAGGTTCCAGAGTTTTCCTGTTTCATTGGTTCTTCCTCTGCTGGAGAGAGGTGGGCTATTTTAGTAGTTCAAAGCACTGGCTCTGCAGTCACAAATGTGGGTGCAAATTGTGGCTTTGTCCCTTATTTACTGTGTGACCTCAACTACATCATTTATTTTCTCTAAGCCCCTTTTCCATCTTATCACATTTGGTTAATGATACCTGGCTCACAGGATTGTTGTGGGAATTAAATGAGGTAATACATACGTCCTTAGGACTTGATGAAATTTAGATATTATCATATCTCCACTAAGAGCATCAAAAATTGAATCTAATCAAAGCTGTCTCTTTTCCATTTGCGTGACCTTAATATATTTCTAACAAGTTTGTTCTTCTGCCCCTCTTCTAATGCAGCTTAGGCCCTAACGAAATGGGTTTCATTATCCACAAATGCCTGTGTGCCACTTGCTTGGTAGCAGGGAAGAATGTGCATCTGGGAGGGGGCTTGCCAGAAATATGTGTTCTATAGCTATAACACTACCATGTACTACTGTCATATCCTGGACATTCATTACAAATTAGCTGGAGTTTATTTTTCCAGGGAAATACAATTTTTCTTTTTTTAAGAATGGACAATAACTTTATATACATGGTTTATATCTGCATAAAGTTTATAGTCTTATCTTTTACGTTTGATTTCAAATTGCTATGTGTCAGGTGTCTTGGATCATTGGAACTCTAAAGAGCATGGGCTCAGAGGTCAAAGGTAGGTCCAGATTCCCAGTGTGTTAGGACCAGCGGTGAGAGCCTTCATTTCCACACATGTGAAGGTAAATAATACCTACCTCATGGAATTAGAAGAGAAAATAATGTAACAATGTATTATACACATTATGTAGCACGTAATAGCCTCTCAATAAAAGTTAGTGGTTATTTTGAGTAGATTCCAACATTATGTTGGTAAAATTCCATGGTTTGCACAGTTTATTCTTTGGGATTCCACATTCTGTTGTCATCTTAGAGAACTACAAAGGAGGTGATAGGAGGACTAAGCAAACAGTACCCAGATCTCTTCTCCTCTTCAAAAGAAATTCTACTATATGTTTTACAGATGGATGGTTTGTGTAAGATTTTTTTTTTTTTTAATGTGGGTACCCGGAGTCAAACTCAGGACCTCGTGCTTGCCGGGCAGGCGCTTATGCCGCTGAGGTATCTCACCAGCCCCAGATTTTTTAAAGAGGAAAAATGCTTAAAAAGTATTAATTTATCATTTAAAAATTTTTTGAATAACTTTTAGTGTTGTAATCTAAGAAAAAGTTTTATAATTCTAAGTCATAAGAATTTTCTTCAAGAAGTTCCTGAAGTTTTAGGTTTTAAATTTAAATCTAGGATCCATATTGAGTCAATTTTTTTTTTTTTTTGTGGGTACCGGGGGGTCGACCTCAGGACCTCGCGTGCCAACAGGCACCCATGCCGCTGAGCGATATCACCCGCCCCTTTTTCCTATGTGGGATCCGGGAGTCGAACTCGGGCCCTCGCGCTTGCAAGGCAGGCGCTTACGCCGCTGAGCCATCTCACTGGCCCCAAGTCAATTTTTTTAATATGGTGACAGGTATGGTGTGTGAGTTTGCTAAGATTATCATAGTAAGCTCTACAGACCAAGTGGCTTTAACAATAGAAATTTATGTTTTCACAATTCTGGAATCTAAAAGCTTGAGGTCAAGGTGTCAGTGGGGTTTGTGTCTTCTGAGGCCTCTGTTCTCGGCCTATGGATGGTTATCTTTTTGTCTTCACATGGCTTCTTCCCTCTGAACCTGTCTGTGTCTTAATTTCTTCTTCTTATGAGGATATTAGTCATATTAAATTAGGGCTCTCCCTAATTGATCTCATTTCAACTTAATTACCTCTTTAAAGACTATCTCCCAATATAGTACATTCTGAGGTACTGGGTGTTAAGGCTTTGACAAACACATTTTGGAATATAACAGCCCTTGAAGCTTTTTAAAAATATGGGTTATCAATTATTCTAATACTGTTAGCTGAAAAGAATTTCCTCTGTACTCAGTTGCCTTTGTGTCTGTCAAAAAAGCCAGCTGTCCTTATAAATGTGGCAACCCACATTTCTGGATTCTAATCTTTTATACTATTTGTTTATATTTGCTCCAATGCCATATAATTTTGATTACTTCAGCTTTATAATGTTTTAGAGATAATTGATAATATCAACTTCTTATAATAAAAGACTTTAAAAGACACTGCTAAGAGAATTAGAAGATATATACAAATGTAACTTGAAAATCGTGGGCTAGGGATATAGCTCAGCAGCACAGTGCCTGCCTGGAAAGCATGAGATTGTGAGTTCGATTCTTGGTACCAAAACCAAACAAATAAAAATTCGTAGATCTGATATAAGGTTTACATTCAAAATATAAAGAACTCTAAGACCTAAATCGTAAGAGAATAACCTAATAAAAATAAGCAAAAGGTTTGAGCAGATACTTCTGTTTAGGAGAGATATGTGAGTAGAAAGTAAGCATCTGAAAATATACTCGATATTATCATTATTAGGGAAATGTTAAATAAAACCACAATGAGACACTACTACACACTTATTATTAGGTCAATAAAATGACTATTTCAAATATTGGTGAAAATATAGAGGAACTAGAACGCTCATGTACCGTTGGTGAAAATGTAAGAAGGTACAAATAGTTTGAAAAACAATTTGGCAATTTTTTGAAGAAGTAAAATTTACACTTATCATTCTGGTACTGGAAGAGAAAGCATGGTTGATACAAAAACTTATACATAAATGTTTATAGGAGTTTTATTTGTTATAGTCCCAAACCAGGAATAACCCAAATATCCATCAACGGGTGAATGGATAAACCGTGGTATATCCACACCAAAGAATAGTACTCAATAAAAGGAAACAAATTATTGACACATGTTACCTCATATATGAATCTCGAAATAACTATACTGGGTCATGGCAGCCAGATATAAGCAAAGTATAACTATACGTTTTCTTTTATATAAAATTTTAGTAAATGCAAACTAGTACACAGTAGCAGAGAACAGATCAGTGTTTCCCTTGGGGCAGGTACAGAAAGCTGCAAGGAAAGGTAGGAGGAAGCATTGCCAGGGAGTGTGACGAGCTTCTGGGGAGTCTTTGTTATCATACGTTCGTTAACTTTACTTAATGAGCCTATATTCATTAGTCAACAAAGATATATTCATTGAATATATATTCAAATATATATTCTTTCAACAAATATATATAACTGTGGTAGTGATCTCATGGATGTAAAATTATGTCAAAATTTATCAAATTCTATACTTTAAGTATGTGTAATTTATTATGTGTTAATTACACTTCAGTAAAAGTGCTAAAAAGATGATTGGACCAATGATACAAAGAATCAAAAATAAAGTGAAAAAGTACAAGAATATTAGCAATCAGCTTTCAGAGCTATTAAAATTTTCACTAGTATTTCAATGTCATTCGGGCAACTGTTCTTTTTGTTTTTGTTTGTTTGTTTGTTTGTTTTTGCCTACTTTAGGAAATATATAATCCAGGCAGTCAAGAGATTAAGAAGAGACTCCTGAAAGCTTTGGTAGCCCTAGAATATACAGCACCAGCCACACAAATAAATGCCAAGACAAAATGAGACACATTAACCTTTCTGCATAGCCTTTAGTCCCTTTGAATTAAATGCATGTTCAGCTTTGGTTCTAGTTGCCAGTGGCTACTTTTTTCAAGTCCATGATTGGCTACCCACGTTGGGTGTGGAATTCAATAAAATCAGCCTTTGCACCTGTGTTTGTTAAAAATCTGTACCCAAATGAGTTTGGAACAAGAAAGAAAAGTAACTAGAAGCAGATTTATGGCAGTCTGGACTTAGCTATTTGGCTGACCTCTTTTTGCTGGATTTCTGGCTTGATTAGACTTCACTAATTGATGGGGTGGCAGGAGTGATAGCCCAGGCAGAGCCCCCCTGCTCTGGACTTGGACTTAGTACAAACATTCCTGGTGGTCAAGTCATGTGCTTTCTAGTTTGGAAACAGACATTGGAACAAGATTGCTGGCATAGGATTGTGGGGTTCTATGATGCAGAAACCATAATGATTTCCAAAAAGATGGCTCAGGTAATTTGGCACTTGTTTCATTCCCATATCTAGAAGAAAAAATCTTAGAGCATCTAAAACATTTTTGATGTGGTGACACTGAATGTGAATAATTGGTGTCTGCGGGACTCTGACGGTGAGAGCCAGGCTTACCGCGCTTCTCATTACTGAACAGAAAAGAACCCAGGGAAAACCCATAGACAGACATAAACATTTTCAGACCAACATTAATTTCCAACCAGGGAATAGAGAGCGCTACAGTGCTGCATAGTCACTTGCATTTAAATGTTCTATTTTACAAGTCCATAACCACATTCCACATAGTAGTATTACTACCATGGAGACATTACAGTAGGATACTGAAAGTAGGCCATGGATAGTCTTTTTAACCACTCTTTCATTTTGTTAAGCACTTGTTTCCATTAAAATGATATGGAGTGTGGAGAAACTGTGCAGAGCAGAGCAGTACTGGGACTTACGGGGGACCACCAACTCCAACTATGAGGTCAGCAAGGCTTCCCAAAACACGAGTCAGAGTCGCCTCCTCACACCAAGGGTTTCTGTCTCTTGCTGCCTCAATGACAATGAGTGGTGCATTTAAGTTCTCTGAGTCTGTTTTGGATGTAATAATCTCCCTCGTTGAGTGCTTATGAGGATGGAAGCAAGTGAGGTACATGAAAGCATCTAGTCTATCACCTGCCAGGGGACTGGTCACTGTGGTTTTCTTTCTTCCATTTTTCCTCTCTCCAGCCTCCATCAAGTGAGGAATGTGACTTGCAAAGCAGACTGCACAGAGGCAACTTTCAGAGGGTCTTCTCCTCACCATCTCTGTCACTTGGTGTTTATCTTCCTGCTCCCAATTCATTAGAGTCTTTTCCCTGCAGTGCTGGTCTCGCTGTGCTCCTGTCTCTCATGTGCTGCCGGTGACGCTTCATTATGCTTGGCCCTCTGAGCAAGAGCTGGAGGCAGAGGGGCATCGAAACAAGTGCAGTATCTACAGGGCTGGATTGAGCAGAACAGGGATGTGGCTGTCATCTCCATCATGCCCTGGGGGTGAGGAGCCGGCACAAAAGCATGCCTTAGTTCCTGAATGGGGAGAAGAGGGCTGAATGCATGTCCTCATGGGAGGACAGATAAAGAATAAAATCATCTTCAAGAATAACTTCAATTTGCTCTGTGTGTACGTATCCCAAAAACAGTACATTATTCCTACTCTTGGCCAGGTCTAAACTGCTGTAGAATCAAACGGTGCAACTGCTCTTAGGGGACATTCTGATCAGCCAGCAGGCATTTCCCATGCAGGGAAGCAATAGCAGAAAACTGCAACAAGCTGGGCACACTTTGCTTTTGGCCACTCTGTTTTCCCTTTTATTCATTTTTTCTGTGTTCTCTCCTTTCCTAAGAAGACTTTGCTTTTTCCAACCCAAATCGCCTCCTCATGTTGCAAATCCACCTAACCTCCAGACTTTTTTTTTTTTCCTGCACAGCTGTCACAACAAACTTCCCCTCATCTGCTACTAAATGTATCAGACACCATTGTGCAGGCTTGGAGTTGCCGACTCATTACCCCAGGGCCTTCCAATAGAATCTGATGTTATCCAAAACTTCTCATCTGTTTCAAAGGGTACAATTTCCTGTATTCTCTGGAGGGAAATGAAATGCACTACATTAAGGAAATAAGACGATCCTTCACAGATTTAGTAGACCTCTAGGCAATTATGGGGTGATTATTCTGAACTTAGTGTTTCCTCAGCTCATTTCCCATAACAACGACGAGAGTGACCTGACTATGGGCTTTTCATCTTTCAAGGGAGACACCATCGGGAAATAAATCACAGAAATCAGGATGACCTGTGGTACCTTTGATTTCTCTGTCGTCCCAAGCCATTGTTCAACTTTAACCCCAGGCAGCCAGTTTTCTCCTTTTCCTTCTGCAGTCCCTACCTGAGATCCAAGAATCTTTAGGAGTATCTCTGGAATCCTTTAAATTATACTTACCTATGCACCAGATAAAGGTGCCTATCTTTTTAAAAATTACTTTTTGGACTTAGAAATTGCCAGTGAAGAAAAATCACTTTCAGCTGGCTTCCCAGGCCTCTTTACAGTTCTTTTCTCCTTCCTTCTCACCTCTGAACTGGATATATTTTCTTTCCACCGCTGTCTTTGTTCCACACTCAGAACTTGTCTCTCTCCAAGTGTCTCCCTAATTCCTTTTTTATTTTTTCACGTTACCTTTTTAATTTCCTGCTGTCAAACATCTGCTGTATCACTTTGTGTCCTCCAATTCCTAGAAAACTTGTTTTATGAATGTTCTTTTTCCTCGGTATGATTTTGCTGGCTGGGCATTGATGTAGTGCTACAGTGGTTTTATTTTACAGTGACTGATTAAGCATTTTGAATAATTGCTTTAGCTCCATTACTGTGAATCTATTTGGCTTAACGCTTTTCTTTTGCAACCTTTGATTAATGCCTGACCATTGGGAAAGAGGAATCTGCGCATTAATTTCCCCTCGACACCACTGAGAAGGGCTCTTTCTCCCACATGAGAGCCGGAAGTGACAGATGCTCTGTGCTCGGTTGCAGGAGGGGGAAGGCGCTGTTGGAATAGTCTGTGCGTTCTCAGCCAGTGTTTGCTAATGGTGCCGTGTGGCAGCCATTTCCAAGCAGAGAGCAAATGTTAGGATTTAGGGAAAAGTGTAACGGCAGATCAGATTTTAACACCGAATGGTAAATTTCTGTTGAGTTAACCGCGTAGAGCTAGATGGTATTTTCTTTTTAAGCTCATGAAACTTAACAGCTGTTTAGTGAAGCGGTATTTTCATATATGTCGGTTTGACAGGTTTAATGGCAAATCTTGCAGTAAGTGCCTTGCTGAACAGGCTTCCCTGGCTTGGGCAGGAACAAGAACTGGGTTTGCAGCAAGATTCTTTCTGCGTTTGTGCTTATGGGATGGGGAGGCCTGTCTAAAGCAAGGGAAACTGAAAGGCATGTTCTGAAAGAAATTACTAATATCTCTACCATAGCATTCCTTGGAACTTGTTTTTACCAGCCAGTTCAAGGGAAGATAACACTGGAGAAGCATGCTGTTTAGCAGTAAAAACGTGCGAGTACCTGAGTTTTCTGCAACCCTATACTGGTAAATGGTAATTAAATCTATATATCCCCAGCTTTATGGTTTTCTACAGCTGAATCTCTGGAAGACTGTACTTCGTCTGATTCAAGGAAGCCCATATTCTCTCCTCTGCCGCTGGAAGCGGCTGCTGTGCCTTGTAATAGCTTTTTAATATTGCCAGATTGAAGACAAATGCTCTGCTGGTTTTATTGGCAGAAGTAAAGCATTTCCTATTACTCTTATGTTGAGGGTCCAAGTGTTGGGAAACTAACACTTCATGAAACTAGAATCCCATTTCCCTTCTTTCAGTTTTTCAGTTCTTTCAGACTGTGACACCTCAGAAATGTTATGCCTAGGGTTGTCTATTTTACTCTTGGTCTCCAAGGTTATAGATTGCACTTTTCATGATTTATCTGTGCTTTTATTGACTGTGTGTGCCTGGATTGGCTGCTGATTGTGGGTGTGTGCACGTGGAACAGAATCACGGATCACAGACTGCTGTTCTCCAGGGAAGCCGTGCTCATGGTCAGCCGGGCATCTTCTGCTAACAGAGGAACCATGAGCTGTTGCCTGTCCTTTCTGAAGTGCAGAACAGGTTTTGCAAGCCAAGAATACAAAATGTGTCCTACAGTTTATAGCTTTTTCATTTATTGGAATTTTAGTCATATTTTCTCACTTAAGCAGCAGCACGTACGGGTGCTTCCTATTTATGTATCTTAGACCCGTTGTGATGTAGGTCAATAGCCAGTTACCTTAGCCAGCTGCATGACGAACACACCTCCTTGTGAACACTAGGAAATAAGGCTTTGTTGTTTCAAGAAACTTGAAGGGGATAAAAAAAATCCAGAAAAAAAGACTAGTAAAAGGAGCCCAACTAGTTATGTAAGGCGAAAAACTAAAAAATGGTCATTGCTAAACAGTAAAATGTCAGGAACACAAAATTAGTCATCCTACTGGCTCATGCTGAATGGGATGAGGACGGAGGGCAGAGAGAAGGTCACTGGACATCTCAGAGAATGGGGCCGCAGCCCACTCAGTGTGGCCAGGAGGAGGGCGCGGGTCTGCTGCAGGGCGCTCCCAGCACTTCATCGCAGCCACACCTCCTGAGCCGGTGTGCCTGAGTCTCTGGGAAGGGGTCAGTAAACCTTCACCTCAGCAGCCTGCTGTCACTGCCCTGGCTCCCCGGATGGCTGGGAGCAGTAAAGCGAATGTCGGGTGATGCCCCTGCGCCCAGCTGTTAGGATTTCCCTGTCTTCCTTCTGTCGCACTGCTGCCTTGTTTCCACAGCGCCTGTCCTTCGTTGCAGCTGTTGCGTCCAGTTCCAGAGACATTCGAAACTCAGAGCCTTATCTTGCAATAAGGAAAAGCACTAGCGAGCTATTGGACCTGGGTGAGTCCTAGTCCGAGGTGGCGGGAGAGGGCCTGGAGCGGTCCGCGCCCTGTCCTGGAGCCTGAGTCCCACAAGCAGGCTCAATTTTGGCTCAGTCCTACATGTTTTACTTTTTTTTTCCCAGAAGTATAAATAATAGTTCATGATATTTGAAAAAGAGTTTGAACTTTTAAAAAATCAGATAACTTTTAAAACTCAGATAACTTTTAAACTCAGATAAATCAGATAACTTTTCAAAAATCAGGACTTAGTTTTTCTTTTGGAACACTTACAAAATTATAAGAAGTTTCTAAACGAGAGTACAGAGAGCTTCTGTTGTGCCTTTTGCCCACTTCCCCCGGTGGTACATCTTGGCAACTATGCTGTGATGTCAAAACCAGGACGTCGTCACTGGTACAACCTGTAGACCTTATTCAGGTTTTCTAGGGAGTCCATACTCCATGGCTTTTTTTCCCTAGTAGAACTGAGTATGCCCTGTGAGCAAAAGGCTCATGTCTGTTCTTTTCCTTTCTTTTTGTATTGCCCGCCTGTCCCCCATCCTATAAAAAACAGGTATGAGAAAAGTTATGTCAACAAGTAGTCCGAATACTTACTGTGCAAGGCAGTATGACAGGTGTCAAGGGGGACAGGAATAACTGTAAGAAAAGTTGTTCTCTATCTGGGAATCGTTTGCTTACACAGAAATGTGCAGCTCAAGACAGTACGTATCTACTAAGTGCATTAAATCCATTTAGCACGTTCTTTGACTTTTAAATAGAGAAGAACTATCTTCATTCTAGAATGTACATCCACGCTTCCTTCCTTCTCCGTGTATCTGATAGCTCGGTTAGGGCCTTCCAAAAGTAATTTTTTATTATTTCCTATGCTGCCTGCTTGTGTTCCACTAGGACTACAATTAGTAGACATGAGTGCCTACTAAATGCCAGATTAATGCTAGAGACTAGGGGTTCAAATTTGGACTTTACACAGTGCTTGCCCACAGTGAATCCACAGTTTAGTGGGAGAGGTAAGGATATAAGGAAGAAAATGTGATATAGTGGCATAAGAGGTACAAGTAGAGGTATGAGTAGGGTACATGTGGAGTACAACTAACTCAGAGTAGAAAAGTCCAGCAGAGGATCCCAGAGGAGGTGCAGGTTCAGCTGAGTGTGTCTAAGGCTTCAAAGAGTGAATAGGAATTCTAGGACAAATGTTGAGCAAAAGGAGGGTCTTGAAGTAATGGGAAGAACACATGTTAAGCTCCAAGGTCTAAGAAATAGTGGCTCATTTAGGGAGCTCTGAGTAATTAGCTTTGCTGGACCATAGGATATGGGACAAAGAAAGACAAGTGGTGAGTCTGATAAAGGAACCTGGATCTTGCATGCCAGGCTAGGCACTTTATCATGATGGCAGTGGATTTGAACAGAGGAGGAGATGCTTGAGTTGTTTTGAAGAAAGATAAGTGCTATGGAAAGTGCATGGGAGAAGAGGAAGATGGAGATGGCTGTGGTAGTTCCAGATGAGGTAAGATATTGAGAAATTGAGGTGATGGGGATGGCCTTGAGGGGAAGGGGTGGGGTGAGGCTATTTAGGTGTCAAATTTGATAGCATTTGGTGATTAACTGGCCATGGGGTTTAAAGAGTGAGCTGCCCAGAGGAGTACGAGAGATTGGGGTGGTAGAAATGCCATGCACCAAGAGTGGGGGTTCAAGATCACGCATCTGGAGAGGGACAAAGACCAAGCCCCTGGTCTCTTGACTCCCGTTATAAAAGAAACTTGTGAATATGCTGCAGTTTAAAGGAACAAAGTAATGCTTGATGCAAGAAAAGTACATAATCATTAAAGTGATGAATCAGAGCCATACTCTTCTGTTATGCAACACAACCACTTGGTTGATGAATTTATTCACATATCCTATAAATATTTATTGGCAGCTATCATGCTACTTGATTTGTATAGAAAGACAAAACACCTTCCTTGAGGAGAACATGCTTAGTGAATTTTATAAAAGTAAAATGTTATTGCAATTAAGTAACATATAGTCTAGCAGGGCGACAGACACAAGAAACAGTGGCATACACTATGCTCTTGAAAAGGCAGCAAGTAATTCTGCCTAGGAGTTAGAGACCGATAAGCTGCACCTTAAATCATGGTTTTGGTTTCTTCAAATGGAGATAGGATGAAAGGGAATTTTTGGCAGAGGGGACAATATGAGCAAAATCAGAATAGGACAAAGAATGTCAACAACTTCAAGGACTGGTGGGGCTGCGGTGTAAGGGGAAGGGAACAAACGGGAAAGATGAGGGCTCACAGGCTGTGTTAGTTGGTTTGTACTGCTCTAACAAACCTCTAGAGACTGGCTAATTTAGACAGAACAGAGATTGATTTTCTCACAGTTCTGGAGGCCCAAGATCAAGGTGCCAGCATCGGATGTTGGATGTGGGCTTCTCTGTGTTTCCAAGGTGGCCCCTTGTTGCTGCATCCTGCAGACTGGATGGACGTGTGTCCTTGAGGTGTGGTGGAAATGACGGGCAAGCAAGAGACCACTCTTGTCAACCTGGAGGCTTTTGATAAGGGTGCCAGTCTCATTCATGATGAGAGAACCATCATGACTTAATCATCTCCCAGAGGCCACACCTCTTAATATTGTTGCATTGGGGATTAAGTTTCAACAAGAATTTTGGAAGGGAAACCGTCATTCAAATGATAGCAAAAAGCCATAGCTACAGCACTGACAGTAAGTAGTGGAGGAAACAGATGTTTTAAGCCCAGGAGTAATTTAATTTCAGTTTAAGATGAATCTGTGGCAGTATAGGAGATAGATGGGAAAGAACACTGGGTTTAAGGCAAGCTGTGAGAGGAGGTGTTTCCGGTGAGGGTTAACAAGGCTGTTGTTTAGGGCAGTGCCGGTGAGGGTGGGCAGGAGGGGAGTCAGGAAAGAATTTGAAGGGGGAATTGCAGGCAGGTTTCGCCAACCGTTCACCTGCTTTCCCTGAGGAAGAGAGAAGAATCCAATAAAATCCTGCCATTTTTGACTTAATGATTAGCATGGGAAATAAAGGAAGAACATAATTGGAATGGAAGATTCTGAGTTTGGTGTTGGCTATGTAGCATTTTAGGAGCATTGGGATATCTAGATAGGGCCTAGGCCCTGTTTATGATATTAATTAGCATAAATAATACATTAATTATGGATCCCCAAGAAGCGCCTAAAAGTAGTATATCAGTTGGAGATGTATTTACAGATGAATGGAGCAGAGAACTCCAACAGTGGCTGAAACAACAGTTTCACTTAACAGGAACAGTGGTGGTGTGGTTTTAGGTCAGCTGCTCAGAGATGGACTTGAACTTGCCCATATGATTACAAATAGCAAAGACAGGTCCAGCATCAGGACCACTTTCAAGTGCTCTGTTTGGGTATCTTTGGGTAGAATTGGCCACAGGGCTTCCTCTGGCTGGAAGGTCGGCTGGAAGAGTGACAAAGAGAATGCTGAACTCACTTAAGTCATCAGTTCTCTGTGCTATGTGACAAGATGCTTCTTTTAAAGAAACAAATAATTTGCTTTGTTATCCTGAAACAAACATTGTAGATAATCTGCGTCTGGATATTTTCAAATAATAAGTGTGTTATCCTAACAGCAATATAAAGGAGAAATGGAAGGAAAATAGTTTATATTAAAATATTTCAAATATGGCCGGTGAGATGGCTCAGCGGCGTAAGTGCCTGCCTTGCAAGCGCGAGGGCCCGAGTTCGACTCCCAGATCCCACATACGAAAAAGGGGCCGGTGATATCACTCAGCGGCACGGGTGCCTGTTGGCGCGCGAGGTCCTGAGGTCGTTCCCCCGGTACCCACAAAAAAAAAAAATTTCAAATATAATTTCTGAGGCATGATGTACCAGGAGACATAATGAAGTGGTCAGCTTTTTTTTTTTTTTTAATGTGGGTACCGGGAGTCGACCTCAGGACCTTGTGCTTGCCAGCAAGCACTTGTGCTGCTGAGTGATATCACCAGCCCTTTTTTTCCTTTATGTGGGTTCCGGGAGTCGATCTCAGGCCCTCGCGCTTGCCAGGCAGGCGCTTATGCCGCTGAGCTATATCACTGGCCCCAGTGGTCAGATTCTTGCATGATGAATGTGATAGTGGCAAATGCAGACTGTACTGGGTATGGTAGTGGTGTTCCCCAAACCACGAACAGCATAGGCATTGGTGTTTTACCAGCTATTGGTAAAATTCTGGACAAAACAAAATAGTCTCCTCTTGATATACATGGTAGTTGCTTCCTGAAAATGTCAACTTGTATTAAAACTGTACAAAAATTATTTTGTATTTGTATATACAATAGACTTAATTCAAGGCTCAGGTAACAGGTCTTCCTATTTTAGAACCCTGTGTAGAATGCAGGAGAGTTTTTAGTACATAGACTGTCACCCATGCAGCAGTAGGTCTGGTGTTCCTGAACCCTGTACTAACCAACTAATTACCAATCAGATCCCCACCCCTTTGTGGCAACTCAGAATGCCTGCCCCCATATTTAAAATTCTTCTCAGGTACATTGAGACCAAGTAGCGTAGCTTAATAAAATTGGACACTTAGCTTAAGTTCCCAATTTGCGTTCCTGAGTGACTGAATGAATAATTGGAGAGTTAAGCTGGGAGATGGAAGCCCACTCTTATTTGAGCTTTGAATTTAATACAGGCAAAACTCTTCCTTAAGATAGTTAAAGGGACAACTACTAAATCCAGGAATGGTACTGGGAGCTGGGAAGTAAGCTTGGATGTGCCAGGGTCAGTGCTAGGACAGCATTTCTGGTCTTTGTATCTGCCCCTCACCCTGGACTGCTGATGCAGAGTTACATTTATATCAGCGAATCCTGCTCAGCAATGAAAGATTTAGGGGAAATATTTAAGTTTTCATGTAAGTAGTATATTCTGTCTTTAGAAGAAAAAAGCAGCTGACACAATAAAAAAATCAATAAAAATCTCAGGCTCTAAATCTTATCCTTCTGTCTTTCAGCAGCTTCTTTTCTCTGTGTCCTTTTCCTCTTCTGTGAGTCTATTCAGTCAGGCATCTTTAGCATAGCCTGAGACATTTCAAAAGTATTTTTTTTTTCAGAAACTGTATTTAGAAATAGAAGCAAAGGGTTTTATTTCCTCAAAATATAAACCTATTATTAGAATACAATTCACAGTATGATAAACGTTGGGTTTGCTTCGGTTTGCTTCCATATTTAAGTAGAAAAGAAAGAGAATGACATTCTAAAGAATTTTCTTTCTTTCTCTGAAAAATAATCTGTAACTATGGATTGTGAAGACAATATATGAAAAGCAAGTCTTTTTCAAACAATGATCTAAAGTTGCCTTTGAATATATGTACAGTCAAACTTTATGAATTCCAAGGCATGATACATACAGCATGGGTTTTAAAAACAGTTGTTTAACATTTTGAAGGGTATATCATTTAATATTCCAATAGTATGAATTCAAGTAAAGAAACAGTGAATTCAACTTTTTGTGTACAAGAATAAAGAACATTTAAAAAGTTTGTGCAGTTTAAATTTAGACATTTCAAATAGTTTTATGATTGTGTGAAGAGAATGCTAGACCCTTCTTTGTCAATTAGGTTATTAATATTTTAGGAAGTTTTCAGTGGAAGAAATCTTGAGTGTCTTTGTAAATGAATTGCTTGATTCATGCATCTTTTGTGTGTTTGGATTAATTTCACAGTGTTATTTTCATCTCTCTGAAAAATATAAGGAACAACCAGAGATGTAATAAGTAATGCTTATTTTGAGATTTGAGGAACTTCATATGCTGTTCTTGTCCTGATGTGGTATTGGGTGAATTCTCTGCGCTAAGGAGAGAGGAGGTAGTGAAGGTCAGAGAGGAAATTTTCCCCCTCCCCCTTCTTTCTTCTTTCCTTCCTTCCTTCTCCTGGCTGCATGATGGGAGTTGGGTGCATTCACTGTGTCCCCTGTCACAGCATGCTGGGAACTTTCCTCCATATCTGCTAGCTTTACAAGTAGACTTTTTGAGTTAAGCCTTGGGGAATAGCTCCTTCTTATTGCTGTTGTATCTTCTCCCATTTTTCCCCTCTCCTCATCCATTTATTTGTTTCCCCCTGATTTTGTAGGCTGATGTTTTAAAAAGCCTTGCTCTCTTTGCATGAGTTGTTTTCATCTGAGTTCACTCCACTGCCAGTCCCATCTTCTCCAGGTGCCCATCAGTAAACTCTGGGTTACCCTTTAAATGGTAGCTTGAACATTGTACCCTCCCAGTTCTCCACCCCCCCTTCCCCTCTCTCCTCCCCTCCCCTCCTCTCTCCTCTCCTCTCCTCTTACAGATCCTTCTAACTAACCAGTCAAAAGATTTTTCACCTGTTTCCTTAAACTTGGCATTTCTTTGAGGCTGAGTATATTATACTATATATTTATGTCTTTGGTGCTTAGTAGATTTGGTGTTTAGTAAATTTTTGTTGAACAAATGGAGAGATGAAGTTATGACCTAAAACAAAACAAAACACCTTTTACAATTGAATAAACAGAAAATGTTTGAGATGAGTAATACTGTCTTTGTTGATCATCATAGAATGACTTTCTCTCTTCCCAGGTTCTATAGAAATACAGTACCATGTAGGTGGCTTAATTTTGTTCAACTCACATGACTGTATAGGAACTTTGTATTTTGAAATAACAGTTTTTCAGATTAGCAAACTCTCCTGTTCATCCCACAGAGAACTTTAGTTGGGTTACTGTGGTGTCAATGCTTTGTGGTAGGATTTGGCCTTCTAGTAACTGTGCCATTTGTGATTTTATCCAATTTTCTCCTTTTTTTTTTTTTTTGTGGGTACCGGGGGGTCGACCTCAGGACCTCGCGCGCCAGCAGGCGCCCGTGCCGCTGAGCGATATCACCGGCCCCTTTTTCGTATGTGGGTTCCGGGAGTCGAACTCAGGCCCTCGCGCTTGCCGGGCAGGCGCTTATGCCGCTGAGCCATCTCACTGGCCCCTCTCCTTTTTTTTGAAAAACAAATTATATATGTTTATAATAACTGTGTAAGGGTTAACATTTTGATTTCCCTAAAATTAGTCCAGGTCTGTCTTCTGGCACAATATTAACAGTTTTGCTGACTGAATCTGTTTTCATTTTTTTCCAAACACTTCTTTTTTTGCTACACTATATGTTTCTACTTATGGCCCAGTCTTTTCACATTAAAGAGGGCTAGTATTTTAGTTCTTTCATGTAAGCAAACTGATGCCTCTGACCATTCTTCTCCTTTGCATTGACTCTAGGTCTACAATAATTTTTTTTTGATGCATGATGACCCTAAATTTATGTCTTAGTAGAGAATTTCTTCAAGTAGTCTTTGATTATTGGCCTTTGTTGAATTTTATCCTGTCTATATATTTCAATATTTTAATTTATATGATAGCTCTGTATTTCTTGCTTAGAATATACAAATGATATATTGGGTTATAGTTTTAGTGTTTTAAAATTACAGTTATATTGTATATTGTTTTGCTTAAGTGCATGTGATATATCAATATCTTGTTCCAATTTTGTTACCTCTCCAAGTACAGGCTATTAGTAATAATTATTATTTTCTACTGTTTATCAACAAAAAGTATCTTAGTTGGGCCAATATAACTTTCTAAAAACAGTAATGATAAAGGACTCTGTAAGACTATTCAGATTATGTTCTAGAGAAAAGTAGGTTTTAAATCAACTAACAGGTATTTACCATTACTTACGTCAGGTGTACTGGGCAACTTGTCATGTACCTCATTGTTTTATGCCTTAATCTTAGCAAATCTTCTAATTGCTGATGTCAGGAAAACTGATCCTTTAAAACATAACAAACCTTCATTTTTCAATTAACCTACTTTTAAAAATGAACATCTTTCCGTGTGTAGGACTGGAAGATGCAGATTAGTTAAGGTATTTAGAGCGACACTCACAGGTACCTGTGATTTGTTTCTGTTTTAGAGTACTTGCATCTATCTTAGTGTCAAATTTAATTTAACTCACCATGTTAGGAGGCATTAAATATTGTTATCAAAAGGGCATGTTATATGTTAACACAAATAGCATAGGTGGGAAAAGATATGGAAATGATAGACTTAGGCACTATTGTGTTCTGGATATGTTTTTAAATCAGATTGTAAAGTGAAGCTGATATTCCCGGGTCCCTTTGGGAGAGGCCCCATCTTTCTTTTCTGCCCAGTGATGCACCATTGCTCAAGGCTGTCTTCAGGTGTCTTATCGTCCGTATGGCTTTTCAGGATCCACTTTGTTCTTCTCCACCTTCTCTGGGTATTCTCTGGATGAGTCTGTTTTAGCACACGTATTTCATTACAGTTACTCATTTTTCAGACTGCATTTGGACGTCCCTCATTGAGTTTCTATTCTATGTAAATGCATACAGTTTTCTATAATAATTTATAATCCTCCAGGAAGTCTGTGTCTGTCAGTCCGGTTACCTGGTTGATGGTAGTTGCTGGTTTATCTGCGGCCTGGGAATTGCAATACAGGCTTCCTTTGACTGTCTGCAAAACAAGGGTATGGACTTGGGATCCCTGAAGCTCTCCTTTATCTCCATAATGTTGCCATGGTATGATTCTAGTTCACCACTAGAAATGTATGCAAAACACTTCATTAATGTTTTCAGACTGCTTAGAGAATTTTTAATGAGAAATAGATACTTGTGGTTAGTGTTAATGATTACATGGCTATGAACTTTTCTTCCTTCTTCTTTCCTTCCTTCCTTCTGAACTAACAGAACATTGGAAAAGAATATTTTCAAAAATAAATTGTGGCCTGGTGAAATATTTTGATTGCTTAACAAAATTTAGCCTTTAAAAACCAAGCATCGGTGTGGTAATCATAGAAACCAAGAACCTATACATGTACATACTTGTAATAAAACCAAGAACCTCTACATGTAAATAGTTGTAATAAAAGAAAAGCAGTGTCAATATATAGTGTTTGTAATTATTCAAAATATTCAAAATACGATGGGAAGTTTTTATTCCTGCAGCTTCTTTGTGAAGGAGGCACCAGTGCTGTAATACCCTAAGGAAGCTAAGACCTAGAAAAATTAAAGGCTCTGAAATTTCTTAAATAAAAATGTATTGGGTGCCTATGTTTGGGTCTAGCAATTGAAACTGGAGTGGTGAATAACTTACCTTACCTGACGTCCAAGGTGGGGGAGACAGATTTATACACAAACACAAAGCTGATGACAGCAGTTATTGTAGGAGCACAGGGCATGGTGCCGGTAAGTCTGGGGTGCTGTTCGGCGAGGCTCCATAACAGAAGAGGGGGTTTTGGAAGTATTCTCATTAAAGAATGTGTGGTGACATTTGCCAGGAGGACGGGAATAGTCTGAGGAGACCTTGTTGTAAAAGAGAATGAACATAGGTAGAGACCCGAAGTTATGAAAAGGCCTGGAAATGTGAAGAACAGTGTGAAGTTCAATGTAACTATAGCATTAATGTCCAATTAAATATAAATATGTAATTTAAAATTTTATGGTAGCCATATTAAAAAGAAATAGGTGAAATTAATAATATGTTTTACTTAACCCAATGTATCTGAAATATTTATCTTTTTTCATACTGAAGTCTTTAAAATCAAATTAGGTGTATATGTTACACTTATAGAATTAAAATATCTCGATTTGGACTAGCCTCATTTTAAGTGGTCAGTATCTAGAAGCTTGAGAGAGAGGGAGAGAGAATGAAGACAAAACCTGAATGTGCTCTCCAAGGGAGGAGGAGAGATGAAGCAGTTGGTGTCACTTTTTGAAAGGCCTTGCATACCAGCCAAGTATGAAAATTCTCCTTATCATGTAGTAATGTAGTAGTTTATGACTGTGTTTCTGAAGTTATCTGTGGTGCATGACTCACTTATGAACTTTGAATTTGTTACAGACTAATACTTTTCTAAAATACAGTAACAGTGAATTAGAAAAATGAAATTAAAAAGACATACAACTGAAAGCACCATTTTTTAATCATTGGACTTGACAGATGCTGTCTTTGTGTATTTTGTGCTCCAGTTAAAGAATAGCACAGTCTGTGTAATTAATAATAAACAGAAATTTAGCCGCTCACTGTTTTAGAGGTTGGAAGTCCAAGATGGAGAGGCCACAACCAGTGAGGACCTTCTTGTGTAATAATACGACAGGAGGCCTTCCACAGCAGAAGAACAAGACAAGGCAGGAGAAGGAGAGAGCGAGAGGGAGCAAGCTCTTGCGCACGGTACTGAGCCCACTCCTGTGATAGCAGTGTGAGTTCTTTCCTGAGGGTAAAGCCTTCAGGACCTACACACCTCTTAAGGTCTCACCCCCACCCTCAGTACTGTCACAATGGCAATTAAATTTCAATACGTGTTTTGGAAGAGACAAACATTCAAACCAAAGCCGCAATTCACAAAAGTGTCTAAGCCAGTATTATCCAATGGAATGTTCTATAACAATAGGAATGTTCTCTCTACACAGCACAATATGGCAACCACTCATCACACAGGCCTATTGAGTACTTGAAATGTGACTAGTGTTACTGAGGAATTGAAATTTTACTATTATTTAATTTTAATAAATTTAAGTTGAAATAATCACATGAGACTGTTGACTACAGTATTGGACAGCACTGAATACTCTTAATCTTTGTTTTTACCAACAGTGGGCCAGTAAAACCAGTGTGTAGACAGCCATTGGTTTGCGAAGCATACTTCGAGTAGCACTTTTTAGAGCATGGATCCTAGTTATTTAATCTCTCAGGGCTGGTGCCCCAGCCCCCAGTTTGTAAAACAAAAGCAATAACAAGAAACTACCTGGATTTCTATCAGGATTAAATGTGTTAAAGAATGCAATGAACTTAGAACGATGTCTGATACATGGCATTGTATAAATGTATTATTATCATTATTGTTTTCATTATTACTATGAAGGTGATGGATATCACAGTTAAAACTGCGGTATCAAAATTTTGGTAACAAAATCTAGTCTTTTTATTAATTCTCTGCTCTTTGTAATAGCTTAGACTTTTTCCTTCTAAAAGTATATTACAATCCCTTGGGTATAGTTGGCATTCAATAAATATCTTTTGAACAAAAGCATAAAATACTCTTGGAGCACAGATGAAGAGGTAGTTATTTTTGATGGTAAGGGGATTAGAAAAAGTATCAAGAAATGATGACATCTGAAGGGGGCTCAGTGGACAAGTTCAACAGGCAGAGAGGAGAGAGCACAGCAGGTAGAGACTTCTCTTCTTATTTTCAGCTTTTAGTAGACAGGCTTACTGGGTGACGGATGCACCTGTGGTTTTAATAAATGCTTCCTTATTCATGAGGCCAATCTCTCCCTCTTTACTTGTCCATATCTGGGAGTTACAGTATCTGAATATGATGGGGGAGTTTGAGCAATGGCGGGAAGAGAAGAATGCTTTTTGAAGAGCAGTCCCTCGGCTATGGGCAGATAAACTGTGAGATTCTTTCCCCTAAAACATGTTTTTTATTTACATAGATTATTTTAGGAAGAAAACCATTTGGAAAAAAAATGAAGTTCCTTATCTTCACGTGTGTTGGTGTTGTTCACCTTTTGTCCCTGGGCTCTGGGAAAACTCTATACAAGAGTGGCGTCTCTCAGAGAGCTTTTCAAGAAATAAAAGAAGAAATAGCCAGCTATAAGGATGTTGCTAAAGCAATTATAGACCTTGCTGTTTACGGGAAATCCCAGAACCGGTCCTATGAGCGATTGGCACTTTTGGTTGACACTGTTGGACCCAGACTGAGTGGCTCTGAGAACCTAGAAAAGGCCATCCAAATCATGTACAGAAACCTGCAGGAAGACGGGCTGGAGAGTGTCCACCTGGAGCCGGTCAGAATACCCCGCTGGGAAAGGGGAGAAGAGTCTGCCGTAATGCTGGCACCGAGAATTCACAGGATGGCCATTTTGGGCCTTGGCGGCAGCATTGGAACACCCCCAGAAGGTATTGTTTGTCTTTTCAATTTGCTGTGTACTTTATACAACTAATGTCACTTGGGTAATTGATTGCAATATGCATGATTCATATTATAATTTGAGTGATAAAAAGGAAAATATACCTACTGGTTTAATGAGTTCTCTAAACTTATATTCTTTTTCTTTTTTCTTCCTTTATTCTATTCTTTACCAAAAAAATTCATTTTAAAGGGTCACATATTAAATGGAGGATCTATAGCTACTGGCCCATGATATTTATCAGTCCCATGACTTAATTGCAATCTAGCATAAAGTGGTATAATTCTGTAAAGAATTAAAATATTAGTAAACAGGGTTCAAAAATTATGACTTCTCCTGAGTGTTCTCAATGTGCAAACTTTCTTAGAATTAATGAAATAAGGAACAGGAGCTGCACACTGAATTCATCTGAGTTTATTATTTTTATGGAAACTGCTAATGCAAGGATTTGTCAAGGGTCAAGTTCTACCTTTACTTACCAGCACCCTGGCTCAGCTTTATCAGCTAACATAAATGTCTGGATCAGGGGTAAGTAAGCAGTCAGCAGTGAGCTATCAATCTTGAATGTATTCATGGAGTAATTTCTTGTGATAGAGAATTAGTTTCTATTCTTTTCATTTTCTCTTATGCCAAGAGAAAGACCCCGTAAGAAACAGATTGTCACTAAAAAAATCTTTATTGAGATATAACTTAGGTGTTACTATTTTCACTCATTTAAAATGTATAATTAATTGGGTTTTAGTGTATTTAAAGAATTGTTCAACCTAATTATAGAATATTTAGATTGCAGGACACAATTTAATTTTTTAATATTTTATTTTTGAAATTAATTTTATTGGTACACATTAGCTATACATAACAATTACATTCATCATAAGGAATTTGTATCCGTACATATTATATCTTGATTCTTCTTTCTTCCCCGATTCCCTCCTCCCTTCAATCCCTGTTCCTCTTCCTATTTATAAAAGCTTTGTTTCCATTTTTTCCTTCTATTCTCTTTTTTTCCTTTTCCTTTCCTTCCTTTCCCCCCCACCCTCCTGTGTTCCCCTTCCCATTTGAATATTTTCTTCCTATTTCCCAAGACACAGTTTAATTGTAGAATACTTTCATCACCACAGAAAGAAACTTCATACCCATTAACAGCCACTCTTTATTCCTTCCCAAATACCCTCCTAAGATCTCAGCAACCATTAACCTGCTTTCTGTCTTTATGGGTTTACCTATTCTGGGTATTTCACATAATTGGAATAACATACTTTGTGGTCTTTCGTGACTGATTTCTTTCATGTTGCATAATGTTTTCTAGGTTTATCTATGTTGCATGTTTCAGCATTTCATTCTTTTTTATTGCTGAATATTTCATTTTATGGACTTACAGTGGCACCTTGGCTCACAAATGCTTTTATTTGCAAATAGTTTGGTTTGCAAACACATTTGACAAAGTTTTGGTTTTGTTTGGTTTTGCAAACTCTGCATCTGGTGACAAACATGACTGGCCATCTTTTCCACACAAACATGAGCATGACCATTTTTTCTAAATCGTAGAACAAATTAAGTTCATGAACTGAGGCACCACTGTACCATATTTTGTTTGTATTTTCATTAGCTGGTGGACATTTAGATTGTTTCTAGTTTTTGAGTCTAATACCGGTATAAACAATTCATACATGAGGTTTTTGGTGGACATGTTTTCATTTCTCTTGGGTATATGTCAAGGGGTAGAATTGCTGTGTTATTTGGTAACTCTAATTTATTGAGGTTCTGACAAGCTTTTCTGAAGTGGCTGTACCATTTCATGTTCTCAGTAACAATGCATTAAAATTTTCCCATACACTGGCTAACTCTCCCTCATTCCTTCCTTTTCCCCCTCCTCTCTCCTCCCCTTCCCTCCCCGTCCCCTGCCTCCCTCCCTTCCTTACTTCTTTCCATTCTGGGACTTGAACCTAGGACTTGTGCACTAAGCTACACCCTCAGCCCTTTTTTATTTTTCATTTGTTTTTATTATGAGACAGGGTCTCACTAAGTTGCCCAGGCTGGTCATTGGCTTCTGCACTCCATAGTTTCTGATGAGAAGTCAGCTGTTAATGTTTTTTTTTTTTTTTTTTTTTTTTGTGGGTACCGGGGGGTCGACCTCAGGACCTCGCATGCTAGCAGGCGCCCGTGTCGCTGAGCGATATCACCGGCCCCTTTTATTGTATGTGGGTTCCGGGAGTCGAACTCGGGCCCTCGCGCTTGCCGGGCAGGCGCTTAAGCCGCTGAGCCATCTCACCGGCCCAAGCTGTTAATGTTTTTAAGGTTCCTTTGTAGCTGGTAAGTTGTTATGCCCTGTTTTAAAGATTTTCTTTTTATTTTTTACTTTCAACATTTTGACTCTTTCATATCTAATTGTGGATCTCTTTGCTTTTATCTTACTTGGTGAATTTTTAAAATCTTCTGGGGTGTATAGATTAACGTTTGTCATCAAATTTGGGAAATTTGCAGCTATATTTTTACAAGTATTTTGCTTTTCTTTTCTCTTTTACCTGTTATTCTGGTACCATATTTATGAGCATGTTGGTGTGTTTAATAATGTCCCACATTTCTCTGAGGCTCTGTTCATTTTCTCCATTCTTTTCTCTCTCTGTTCTTCAGATTGCACAGCTCTGTCAATCTATTCAAGTTCATTTATTCTTTGTTCCATTACCTCCCACGTATTTTTGTGCATCTATACAACATTTTTCTTTTCAGCTGTTATATATTCCAACTCTAGATTTCCATTTAATATTTTTAAAAATAATTTTTCTTTCTTTATTGATATTCTCCATTTGATGAGACATTGTCATTATGCCTTTAATTCTTTAAGGATTACTTTTAATATTACCTTTACTTTCTTGAACATACTTATAATAGATGCTTTGAAATCTTTTTTGCTATGTCCTATATCTGGGCCCCCTCTGTGTGGCTTGTATCTAAACGTCCTCCCAAAACCTCATGCATTCATCTATGAGGCTTTTGGGAGTGACTGGCTCATGGATGTATGATACTGGATTAGTCCACTGATTGGTTTAGTGTAGCTCCAGATGTTGATGGTGGACTTACTGAAGAGGGAAGACCCACCTTGGGTGTGGGTGGTACCAACCAATAGACTTGTAGTGAGGATGGAATAAAAAGGGAAAGGAGAAAGAAGTCTGCTGCTTTTCTCCTGTCATATCATGAACTGTTTTTCCTCTGCCATGCACCCCTGCCTTGGAGCCAGCCAACTATGGACTGAAACCTCTATAAACTGTGAGCAAAAATAAACCTCTCCTCCTTTATTGTGGGTATTGGGTATTTTGTCACAGGAACGAGATAGTATCTAAGATGGTCCTATATCTGGAGCATCTCAAAGGCAGCTTCCAGTGCCTCCCTTTTACTGCTATGTATAGGTCATAATTTCTTGCATCTTTTCATGCTTTATAATTTTAAATGAAAAAATGATTATTTTAAATAATATATTATTAAAGTTCTGTGTACTGATTATTCTCCCTCCTTTCTCCTCACCCACACTGTCTATTCATTGGAGTTTGATGTCATCGTTTGTTAGCTCATTTGTTTAATGACCTGCTGTACTAACGCTATGAAATTAATTTCTCCCACACTGTATAGTGTCTGATGTCCCTGTTCAGACTGCTTTTATTTTCCATTATTTTTTAATTTTAGCCTATTTCCCTAAGAGTCACTTTGGGTCTGCATAAGCCATTTATTGATCAAAGGTTACGCTTAGGTCTCATTAGTTAGTTATATTTTTACTTTTTACTATTAGATGTTTGTGTAACTTGGAATCTGTCATTGCAACTGAATGAGTTTATGTTTTTACCTCAGCTTTAGTTGGTGCCTTTAAAGTTTCCTTTCTAATCACTACTGAGAGGGTGCAGCCTTGAGCAAGCACAGAATCTTCCAGACAGCTAAAGTGTGTGTGATTTTATTTTTATGCTTGGCTTCATAATGTTTTCCCCTTGTGTCAGAATAGTTTATTTTTAGGCAGTTTTTGGTCAGAGGTTGTACTCCAGCCCCTGGAGACTGTGAGGTTTCTACCCTTTGTTGATAGATCTCTGTGCAGCTAGAGAAATGTTTTCAGGTTTGACCTGTGTCTTGTTCTTATATCTACAGTCTAGGGTATGTCTGTATCATTCCCAACTCTAGAGTTTAGTGGTTTCCCAGGAGGGCACATCTTCTTAGTTGTTTCTTTCCCTGCTTCTTTGTGTTAAAGTTCTGATTGCTTTGCCACTTTGCTTGTTGCTAACAGTATCACAAAGATACCAGGACCCTAATTGTTCTCCATTGTTTTCAACAACACCCTTAGCCGTGAAAGTCTCCATGATCTTCTACAAATAAAATCATTAATCTCAATAAGAACCTCAGAGTTCTTCATCCTTATGATTTGTCTCTTCCCCTGGGAAAATATCTGTGCTACTGCACAGCAGCTAGGTGCAGTGACCACAGCCTGTTTCTCCCAGAGTACATCCTAGCTGGTGCTAGAAGAAGAGGGGAGTGGCTCCTGGTCTTCCCAGCTTGAGGCTTCTAGTATGTGTCATCACCAATGAGTAAACTGAGATGGGGCAATCAGGGTCCCAGTATTTTTGTTGGCTACCCTTGATGTAGAGCTTCCGCCAATGAGGAGCTGGACAGGGGAATGATGTCTCAGTCCTTTTGTCCATGCCTGCGTAGACTAGGACTTCTAAAACATGGGAAGGGGTTTGAGGAAATGGGAAATATTGGTAGCCTTCCCTTTCAAGGTTAAATATTGGTAGGCTGCCCTAGACTGAGAACTGGGGCAGAAGGTGGGCCATAGGAGAGAGGACATTCCCAACTTCTTGGCTATATACTTCCTGGTAATAGAGTGCCCCATAATAGAGTTCTATAACATGAAATTAGGAGTGGAAGAGGAGCAATTCATGGCCCAAATGCCACAGGCTGTCATTGTTTTTTACCAAGACTTAGTAGACTTTTTTTTTTTTTTTTGGTGGGTACCAGGGGTTGACCTCAGGACCTCACGTGCCAGCAGGCGCCCGTGCCGCTGAGCGATATCACCGGCCCTTTTTTCGTATGTGGGTTCCAGGAGTTGAACTCGGGCCCTCGCGCTTGCCAGGTAGGCGCTTACGCCGCTGAGCCATCTCACCGGCCCAACTTAGTAGACTTTTAAAAATCAATGTTGTTCTATTTTTTGTATGCCCCTAGGATGATTTCAAGAGATTTAAATGACCTTTTAAACAATAATTTTCCCACTAAATAATTTGTTAGGGAGAAGATCAGCCAAGTTTCCCACTTCACCTCTGTGGAAATATCACTGGGATGACCAGTTTTGATCTTTCTAGAGCTACAGGAATTGGTGGTAAAGGCCCCTAGGAGTTCCTCAGCCTGGCAATCAGTGTCTGTCTGGATTTTGTTCAGTTGCCTTGTTAATCACTAATTTGTGATTAACTTAAGCCCTGCTTTTTAAGCCCTCCCAAGTGCCCCAAATAACTGGGCTAGACTTTTTTTTTTTTCAAACGAGAAAACCAGATTGTAAGAGATAATGTAGTTTACTTGGGATTGCACAACTGGTAAGAGGCCATGTTCAGGCAAGAATAACTATCAAAGTCTAGTTTGTGTTTTTAGTCATTAAACTACATTGCCTCACAAACCACATACAAATATTTTAATTTTATTTTTATTTATAACATTCCTATTTTTAGGTATATACCGAAACAGATCTGTTTCAGAAATTGCTGATTCTGAACTATGAGGGTGGAATATACTGGTTCCTGCATCTTTTTTTGGACATGTTTTTCTATTCCTGTTTCGTTTTCATCATTTCTCATTCTGTAGTAGGGACTGCTCTTTCCTGGGTATCTGCCTGGCATTGAAAACTAAGCCAAGTTACTGATTGCTCATGGGGCCTCCAAAACCCTGGGGAAGTGAGTTTTACTCACTGGAATCTATTCTGGTGTTCCAAGACTTGTTTTCACTTGACTCTTTTTTCCATGGTGTTCAAAGCACATAAACAGTTGTCTGGCAACTGAACTATTTTAGGCTCTGAGGAGACTGGAGAATTAGGCTGGTCCAAGCGTGGAAGATCCCTACAGGAGTTAAGAGTAGAGTCTGCATAAATGGATCTCTAGTTGCAGGTAGAGTGATGCAGAGCCATCTCCTAGCCTCTCTCCCAGGAAACACATGTTCTAAGTTTGGCCTTAGCTAGTGACCTTGGTCAAGTCATTTAATTACCACAGGCCTTAACAGTGTAAAATGAGCCACAGTCGCAACAAGAATGTGTAAGGTCTTTTTCAGGTTGGGAAGTGTGATTTTTTTTATGAGTCCACAAAAGATTAGCAAAGCTAGAATTCATAAGGGCTGGGTTCTCCCAGGCATATGTGATGGAACAAATTCCTTGTCCATATGATTTTTTAACCTTCTAATTCTAGACTTGAGTATGACAGTAGGTATTCATTTCTCCATGTGGGAAGGTGAGGGCTCCGTGAGATATCTGTGCGTTTGCAGAAGGCACGTGTATGAGCAGACCAAGAGATACAGAACAAAACCTAGTCTTGGAAGTGAGGTGGGAGAAAGAACAATCTCCAGTCAATCCCGAGAGAACATAGCCTGCATCAGATGGGAGTTAGAAAATCCCCGGTCAAATCCGGGAGAGGCTGAGGTGTGGGCAAGAAGTAGGGACTTGGGTAGAATCTGCGGCTCTTCCCCAGCAGATGTAGCTCTCGGTCTTCGTGGTGTGTGGTCTCCAAGCCCACTCCGCAGGTTGTTGAGTACGTATTAATCTTCTAGGGAGGTTGATCTCGACAGAGGTACAGAACTTTCCCCAAATACTGTGTGTTAGAAGTTGCATGTTTTATATTATCTTGAGAGCCCCCAAAAGCCTGGACTGAATCTTATCCATTCTGTATCCTCACTACCTGGAACCATACTCAGTAAGCAGTAGTTTTTCATTTGATGTTTGAGCAACAGTACATTTTTTAGGTAGTTCTTTCTTTGGGGGTATTTCCTTGTAGTTTAAACAAAGTGCCTTGCTCTACATACTGAATGATGATGCAGCTGAACCATCAGCATTTACTTAGAATTTTTTAAGATTATAGAATTAATACCTGCTCAATATAGGAAACATATATATAAATCTAAAAATAAAAAAATCCATGTGATCTTTTCTTCTAGAGAGCTCATTGCTATCACTTTTATTTTTCAATATTTTCGTGTGTAGATGTATGTTTATTTTACAACTTTGAGTTCATATTACATATATTTCATGTTCTTTTTTCTCACATACCATGAATATTTACCATATACCAATTAATGTTATTTGAAATAAGTTTTAATCATTACAAACTTAAAGTGTATAATAATTAACATAATAAATTAAATTATTGGAACCTGGATTATTTCCCTCTTTTTCTCTCTTCTTTTAAATAACACAGATACATCCTTTATTTATAGAAATATGAATAAATTTTAAAAGGGATGTTTTCACAGTTTTAATAAATAACATAACAAAGGAGGAATGGTCAAAATATTCTAAGCAGTTGTAAGATAATAGCAATAAATAATTTTGGAACTGTTCCTATGGATGTAAAGAATGCCAATATACTGTAATTATTATAGTTTATTTTTTGTCTTAGTATTTTTAATTGTTTAAAGATGTTAATGCAATACATATACAACACCATATATTTCTTACAATACAGTGTAAATATATTTTAATTATTTAAAATATTAATTATTAATGAAATTTTAATTATTTAAAATTTAAATTATAATTAAATATAAATATTAATACATTTTGGTTCTTGATATGTTTCTTCAAATTGTTTTCCAGAAAGATCGCACACATCTGCTCTCTCAATGTGTCTTCTAATTCCTTCATCTTTACCTGCATGGATATTTTTTTCTAATCTTTTTCAATTTGATGGATTAAATGTGATGGTTCACTGTTATTTTATTTTGCATTCCTTTGCTCATTAGTGAGATTAATATCTTCACAGGTCTATTTACTATTCCTTAAATTATTTGTGCATATCTTTTGCCTATTTTTCTAGTGGTTCTTTAATGATTTTCTAATAGATATATAAGAACTCACTAGATAGTAAGGACTTTAAATGTTTGATTTTCATGTTTGATTCAAAGTGAATATTTTTTAAAGCCATTGAGATGGTTTACACTGGCCCATCACCTCTTTATACATTTTTTCTTAAAAACACTTCTTTTTCTTGAGGAGTATAGTTAAGAGACTGTAAAATAGTAAGTTTAACTGATTTACTCTCCCTCTACGCTGTCAAACCTCTAAGAAACTGAGATCTTTAGCTTAGTCAACATAGATTTTGGAAATTCAGCCTTGTCATTTACAGAATGGTGAACAAAAAGCCCTTAACTGTTTTTGTAAACTTAAGATCCCATTCTAGCTAGACTTGGATTTTGAGCTGTGTGTGGTGATTTGTACTTCTGCTGGTTTATGTCGAAGTATGTGTGTACCTCATTACTTTCCTTTGTGGGACTTATTTGGAAATGGGAGGAAGAATAGGTAGAGATAGCACTAGATTTGGATTCCAGTATAGAGTTGATCACATGGTAATGCTCAGCTGTGGAGAATAGAATCTAATTGGTTTATGTAGGCATACACATCTTATAAGATTTTAAATCGTTTACAGAATCTTTGAGAAGGTAAAAGATGCAGAATTTAAATTGAGCTTTTCAGGAATGAATTTAAGAACTCTTCTGTAGAATCAGGCTACCAAGATTGCTTTTTGCCTTTCCTAGATTAAGCAGTGACTTTCCTGAAAGAGTGGAAATAGCGGAAAGAAGCCTCTACCTAATTGCTGCCTTCCAGATGTTATTCAAGTGCATAAAATTGGTGATGTTTAAAGTGCATATAGAACCCTAGTGTATGAAATCCCAGAAAAGTGTTTAGAGTTTTAATCCTTGAAGAATTGAGAGGCGCATTTGAAGGAGGTTGGAATGGCTATGCCAAGTGCCCATATCTAACACAAAATTTATTTCATTATGTCTTTTAACAATATGATATAAATGTTTTTTTGTGTAAATAAACAAGAAAGAATTATTGTTGGAATCCAGTATGTCTCTCAGAAGGGTTCTTTATGTTGAAGGCTTGGTTGCTGATGAGCTTTTGGGAAGTTACTGGGTTATGAGGGCTCTAACTTTATCAATGAGTTAATTCACTGATAAGGTCACTATTTGACAGCATTATTGAGAAGTGATGTAAGCAGGAGGTGGGGTCTACTTGGAAGGATGCATCATAGAGACTTGACTTTGAGGACTACGTCTGGTCCCCAGGCCTCTTCCTCTCTAGCTCTTTTCCTCTCTCCCTGCTTCTTGGTTTCCATGGGGTGAGCAGCTTTCCTCCATCACACCCTTCTGCTATGATATTTCTGCCTTACCACAGGCCTAAAATCAATGTTTCCAGCTTACCATAGATGGAAGCCTCTGAAACCCTAAGCCAAACTAAACCTGACCTCCTTTAAATTGATTTTCTCACATATTTAGTTATAATAATGAAAAAGCTGATCAACACAGATAGCCATTGGTCATATAGGATAACTAATAACACCAGTGGTGTTCTGCTCCTCTGCAGCTAATAGAATTGAGTGGATTTGATAGGATAAAAATGAATATAGAGAAGAATAATTGTGAAAGGGAGGGAGGCTCATCTCCAAGGATATACTGATGGATTGAAGGGAAATTGTAGCTGTTTTTTAAGCTTGCTATATAAATTAGAGTGGGTTCTCCTTCATTCTTGGCTTCTATTTCCCCCTGATCTGTTTTCCATGCTTCTCTTTATTAAACCTCATCTTAAAGACCTCATCCTGGCATTTTAAAAGTTTTATAGCTTCCATTAATAAACATTCTCCTTAAGTGATGTCCATGGCTATATGTACCCTTGACTTCTATCTGCAGTTCCAAGAATTTCCAGATTTCTTGTCAGCCCTATAAACTCAGCATTCTGCTTATTGTTTTTCATCCTAATTAATTGCTTTCTACCCAGGCACCCCACCTAGGAGCATCAAAATTCTCCTAATATCTGATATGGCATCTTGATTTCATGGTTTTGTCCTGCTTGGAATGCCCTGTGATTAAAAATTCAGCTCCCACATCTTTTCTGTGGAGACTTTTCTGTGCTTCTCATTCTCAGAGAAGTGTGGGCAGCTTCTTCCTTTCTGTTTTTCTTGTATCCTGAAGATGCTTAACGAAACCATTTCTCTACTACATTATAAGCCTCTTAAAGTCAGACCCCCTAGTTTCAGTGATCCTCAACCAGGGGCAATTTTGCTCCCCTAGAGAAATTTGGTGGTGTCTGGAGATATTTCTAATGGCCATGACTGGAGATGATGTTATTGTCTGTAGTGAGTAGGGGCCAGGGATGTTGCTTAGTATCCCACAATGTACCCAACTGTCCTCCTCGTCTCTCCTAACAAATAATCATCTACTCCAAAATGTCATAATGCCAAAGTTGAGAAACCCTGTACTAGTCTTCATTGTATTTTCTTATACACAGAAAAGTATGAAGAAATACTTGTTGAATAAGTCTTTGCATTTATCTCATTCTGACACCCAGGGGGTCACCAAATCTTAAATGTCACACATGGCTCCCTTTTTTCCATTTTCACTCTCACCTCTGAGCTCATGATTCAACATTGGTTATAAGTTTCTCTTAACCAAAATTTCTGACTCCAGTTTCCTTTTAATCTATTCCCATACTACTGCTTTAATTATGCTTGTAAAATATGATTTCATGCCACTCCCTTGCTTAAAACTGTTTCATTGTTCAGAGTATAGTTTAAATTCTTTCTTTCTTTTTTTTTTTTTTGTGGGTACCAGGGGTTGAATTCAGGACCTCACACGCCAGTAGGCGCCCGTGCCGCTGAGCGATATCACCGGCCCTTTCTTTGTATGTGGGTTCCGGGAGTTGAACTCGGGCCCTTGCGCTTGCCAGGCAGGAGCTTAAGCCGCTGAGTCATCTCACCGGCCCTAGTTTAAATTCTTATGACCTGTGCTTGGTATGTAATAGATGCATATTAAATATCTACTTGTTAAGTAATGAGTGGATTTTGGGAAAGATCACAAATTTTAAAAGCATGTTTGAAAGCCTATTTATACTTAAACTTTCCTTAAGAAAATATGATTTTTCATAGTTCTTTTATGTCTGTCACAGTTAAATAATAAGAAGTTTTAATTTGTATTTGAGAGAAAGCAGACAGGATAGAGGAAGATAAATGAACATCAATCAAATTATGATTAGGGTGGTCAGCACATTCTGTTCTTTCTAGAAATTGAAGCAGCATGGATCAGAAACTCTGGAAAGCTACAGCTTAGGCTTATTCCATGCTCTGTATGTATTCGTCTGTTAGGAACCTAAAATAGCCTTCCTGTCTACTCCTAATGCATGTACCACAGAGGACATCTACACCCAGAACTTTTAAGTCATGTGTTAGTGAGGTGATAACTAATTTACTCACCAGATCCCACCCGCAGATAATTAGTTATTTGCACCTATCCTCTTCTCTTTCTTTGGTCTCATCAGAGAATAGCATTCCCATATTTTTTTTCAGGGCTTAATCTTGTCTGATATCTAGTCATAGTGTGAGCTGTGGTGCTCTAGAGAGCCTGCACTCACAGATATTTTAATTTGAATTTGGAGACATGGGAGAAGTTGATGGATATGATCACAAAGCATCAGAGCTTGCACTTTTCCTCTCTGTGCATCAACAGGTGTGGGAAAAAGAAAGATAGGGGGATGGAATTCATATTTATTGAGTACCTGTCTATTATACTCTAGTCATTGTGCATATTCTTTCACTTACTTTTTTGTGGGGTATGTATTGTTCTACTTCATAAATGGCAGCATCTTATCCAAGGTCATGTAGCTTAATGTGGCTGTCCTGCTCCAAGGTCATGCTTTCTTCCTAAGAGCTTTTCCTTCCCCTTGCTTCAGTGGTGGATCGTTCTTCCCGCATCCTTCTCTCTTCCTCCTCAGTGTTTCTGTAAGAATGATGTCAACACATCTGTCTCCTGTGTACCTTCACTCTTTCACACAAATACCCCTTCATGAAACCATAAGACAAAAGCACTACTGGATTTGGTTGTGTCAAATTTCTGCTCAGTGAAAGATACCATGAAGAAAGCTGTTAGACAGCAAAATAGGAGAAGATATTAACACTGTGTAAAATAGTTAATGTGTTAATATTTGGGTGCAAGTCAAGAAAAAGTTGGTAACCTTAATAGAAAAGTGGGTAAAGGCTATGAACTAGCATTTTAAAGAAGCTTAAAAGCTAACAAGAGATGTTAGCATGAAAAGATGTTCAAACTCATTAATAATAAAAACAATGCAAGTTATTAAATTATGTGATCATTTTTTTTTTTTCTGTGGGTACCGGGGGGTCAACCTCAGGACCTCGCACGCCAGCAGGCGCCCGTGCCGCTGAGCGATATCACCGGCGCCTTTTTTCGTATGTGGGATCCGGGAGTCGAACTCGGGCCCTCGCGCTTGCCGGGCAGGCGCTTAAGCCACTGAGCCATCTCACCAGCCCAATGTGATCGTTTTATAGCAGGGATGTAAACTAGGTTGGCAGGGCTGTGAAAACATAAGCATCCTCATACACTGCTGGGTGGGCATGAAGCATGGTGTCACCGTTCTGGAGAGCAATCTTAAATAGATTTAGAGCAAACTTAAATATATTTTCATACTCTCTGATTCTTTAATGCATCTCTCTGGTAAAAGAATGTTCATGAAGGTCCTTCAGGGTACATGTACGGTATGAATATTGTAGCTTTGTTTGTGGGGCAGGAGCCATCTGGGAGTCCATCACTGGGAGAGTGGATGTGGAAGTGTGGTGTATGTCCCCCGGGAATATTTATAGCAGTTGAAAACATATAAACAAGATTAATATATGTATAATGTATAATGACATGGATGGACCATATAAAGTTGGGCAAATTAAATAAAAAATAGAATAATGCATAATGAAATTGCATAGATAGATATAAAATTTTCAATACACACAGAAGAATATTTAATGTTTTAAAGAAAAAAAATAGAAACAAAAAGTATCTTAGTATTGTTGCATCTTGGTATGGTAGGATATGGAAAGGAGGAGTGACGAATGGGAAAAAAAGAGAACAAATAAATTTTCAAAGCAAGCAAATTTAGTGTTTCTGTTTTAATATTGAGATATTTGATCCATTTCAATTTTAGTTTAGTGCATGGTGAGAGATACGGGTCTAGTTTTAATCTTCGCCATGTGGAAAGCCAGTTTTTCCAGAACCATTTATTAAAGAGGCTATCTTTCTTCCAGTAAACGTGTTTGGCCCCTTTGTCAAAGATAAGGTGGCTGAGTGTGTTTGGAGTTGTTTCTGCATCTTCTAGTCTGTTCCATTGACCCTTGGGTCTGGGTTTTTTTTTTTTTTCCAGTACCATGCTGTTTCTGTCACAGTAGCTCTGTAGTATAATTTTAAGTCAGGAATTGTGATGCCCCTGTCTTACCTTTGTTGCCCAGAATTGCTTTTGCTCTTCTAGATCTCTTCTGGTTCTAAATGAGTTTTCAAATTGTTTTCTCTAATTCTGTGAGGTATACTATTGGTATTTTGATTGGGATTGCATTAAATCTGTATAGCAACTTTGGAAGTATGGCCATTTTCACTACATGGGTTCTTCTTACCCAGGAACAAAGGATATCTTTGCATTGGAAGAGAGAATAGGTAGAGCTCTTGAAGACATAGGTGTAGTCAGACTTTATGAACAAAACCCCAGTTGCACAGGAAATTTCACAAAGAATCAACAACTCGGATCTCATTTTATTAAAAGCTTTTGTTCAGCAAGAGAAACCATCAACAGAGTGAAGAGACAACCCATAGACTGGGAAAAAAATTTTTGCCAGCTGTTGCTCAAAGGACTAATGTCTAGAATATATAAAGATCTAAAAAAAAAAAATCAGACCCCCCCCCCAAGTTTAAAGAACTAATCCAAAAATGGGCATCTGAAGTGAATAGACACTTCTCAGATGAAGAAGTAGAGATGACAAATACATGAAAAAATGTTCAACATCCCTGGTCACTTGAGAGCTGCAAATTAAAACAACCCTGGAGCCATCTCCAGGAAGAATGGCTGTCATCAAGAAATCAACCAATAACAAATGTGTGCAGTACTGTGGGGGAAAAGGAACCCTTCTCCATTATTGGTAAGAGAGTAGACTGCTGCAACCAGTGTGGAAATCAGTGTGGAAATTCCTCAAAAAACTAAAACTAGAGGTTCCATTTGCCCCAGCTATTCCCCTTCTTGGTATCTTCCCAAAAGAATTAAAAGCATCATACCACAGTGATATATGTACACCCATGTACACAGTTTGTAATAGCTAAATCTGGGAAACAGCCCAGATGCCCATCAACCGATGAATGGATAAAAAAAGATGTGGTTTTTTTTTATACAATGGAGTACTACTCAGCCATAAAGAAGCATAAACTTGAGACATTTCTAGGTAAATGGATACACCTTGAAATCATGCTCTTAAGTGAAATAAGTCCGACACACATGTTTAAATATCCCATTGCTGCTCTGGTGTGAGAAACCAAAAGTGTAAATAAAGACCAAAATGTATAATGGATATTGTGAAATAGGAAGAAAATGTTCAAATGGGAAGAGGAACTAGGGAAGGGGGGGGAGGGAAAGGAAGGAAGAGAAAAGAAAAAAGAGAATAGAAGGAAAAAGTGGAAACAAAGCTTTTGTAAGTAGGAGGGGAGAGGAGTGGGAAAAAAAGAATTAAGATATATCAGGTACAGGTACAAATTCCCTATAATGAGTGTTAGTTATCATTATGTATATCTACAATGTATCAATAAAATAAATTTTAAGAAAGCAAGCAAATAAGACCAAGAGACTTGCTTTGAGTAGGCCACTGATGATTTTGTACTATACTACAAATCAAGGAGTATAGTTAACTTAATACTCTGCATCTGATACTAAAACCAAAATCCACATGTCTGTCAGTGAAACAGGTTAAGGCAGAATTTGTCATTTTATGCGAGAGAAAAGCAGGCCACTTCTCCTTTATTGTTTATACATTTTCCAGTTTCCTCTGTGTCTACCATCTTAAGACTTTCACTTAGATTTTTGTCTATACAATGTAGTTATAATGAACATTTTTGACTTATTGTTTATATGCTTTTAGTTTTCAGGTCACGTATATCATTTTATTGTGTCGTCTTAGTTTCCAAGCTTTGGGGGCAAGAATAATGTCTCTTTTTCATTTGCTTTTTTTAGCGTAATCAAACTTTTATATAATGTTAGTGATAATCCCAGTGTTTCGTTTTATGAAAATATAAGAAGATAGATCATGTTCCCTGGGGATTTGATGATGACGTAATGTAGGTTGATAGTCTTAGAATTATAGCCACTTGAAGTAAGCTGGTGGATCCATAGTTTTTTCTCTCAGACAGTAAGAAAAATTTTGTGATGCATTTTGCATTGAAAGTTTTGATAGTACCTGGGCAATGATTAGCTAGCTGAAGGCACTTTGATTTCTTCAGGGAAACAGAATAGGTCAAGGCCTTACAGTGGGGTTCCTTATATTCTCGATTTTCTTTCTGTTGAAAAATTGCATGTGAAATTTCCAGGAACTTTATATCATTAAATTGAAATGTTTGTTTATGAGAAAAACATTAAGCAGATGGGACTTCTTCAGTCGTAGATTTGAGTAGGTTTGAGATCAACTACTTTAACAACTGGATATTAAAGTCCTGATTGATGAAGTGGATAAATAAATCACTGGAACCAGATGATATCACCCCCAGTATTTTTGAAGAAACCAGAGGGTGTAATTATCAAAACTAGATTAAATTATATATTACCTTTGTTATTAGCACTGACCCCAAGAACTATAAGATTTTCCTTCAAATCACTTGTTACAGAAATTATTTCAAGAAGCTTGTACATTTTATTGGTGTTCATCACTTCTTTTATTTCATCTTTGTGTTAAAGCTCTTCATAGAAATGGAAGGAGGGATGGACGGATGGATGGAGAGAAAGAGAGAGAGAGGAAGAGAGAGAGAATAATTATTGGCTCATATAGTTATGGAAACTGTAGTTCCATGATCTGCCACCTGTGAGCTAGAGACTGGAAAGCCAGTGAATTCTGTTAAGGCCTGAGAGCTGGAGAGCTGATGGTACAGATTCCAGTTCAGGTCTGAAGGCCTGAGACCAGGAGCTGTAAGGGCAGGAAGTTTGCTGTTTCGGCTCAGTCAGGCAGAGCTAACTCAACACTCCTCTGCCTTTTCATTCTGTTCAGGCCCTCAATAGTTGGATACCAGTCCACATTGGGAAGGGCCATCTGGTCTACTCAGTCACCAATTCAGTGCTAACCCTCACTACCGCACAGAGGTAATATTTAATCAGCTCTCTGGGCATCCTGTGACTTAGTGAAGTTGAAACGTAGAATCAACCATCATAAATTCCATATAGGTGACAAGGTAATGTATCGGGCATTTCTGAAGGGTGAATAGAGATGACATAGATGACAAGTGGAGGGAAGATGATGTCTGGATAGTGATTAAAACCCAAGGTGAGGGAAGACTGGGTTTATAGTTGGGGAAACTGTTGCACACTTATAAATAGTGAAAAGTTTTAGATAAATATTTTTCAGAAAGCATTCTTTTGGCTCTATGAAAACTGGATGCAAAAAGAGGAAGGCTATAGAGAGTTTGGATCTGAGGGCTAGTAGTTTGGATTAATGGCCTTAGGAATGGAGAAGCAAATAATATTAAAGAACAATTGATACCTTTTGGATATGAAAGATGAAGAAATGAGAGGAATCAAAGATTATAAAGCTTTCAAGTTTGTGTTAGCAGGAAAACCATAACAATATTCCAGAGAGGCTAGTAGAAAATCCATAGTGATACTACAGAGAGAAAGAGCAGAGTTGAGGGAGAAGCTGGCTGAAGACAGGGGATGATGCGTTTAGTTTTAAATACACTGACCTTTTGAGGCTGATTCCATAGAAAGCATTCATGTTCTCTCAGACAGTGTCTGCCAGTGTTACAAATTGATGACAGCACGACCAAGGTAGTCTCTTATCCTGTCCATGTAGCATTTCTTATTTCCATCAGTTAAATCCTACAAACTCCTCAGAATCTTCTATTGATAGTGCTACAGCAATCATTCTTATTTATTTACCCACCAGGTCAGTGTACTCGGAGCTTGATTATGACAATGGCTGTTTGTAAATCCTTTCCCTTCATTCCCTGAGACAGCACTTGTCTCATAGTAGGTGTTCAGTAATTGGTTATTTTGCTGGCTTCACTATATGCCTAGTTACAGGGTCACGTGGTGATGAACGTAGCTGAATCTGACAAGAAAAAAGCAGTGGTGTAAGTAAGTTGGGAACAAGGAGAACAGGGAGAATCATTCTGCCTGAGGTCTGAACAAGTCTTCAAAACCATGACATTGAAGGATGAAGTATGTACTGGAATTAAGAAGAGAGAAAGGATATTGTCAAGACAAGAAACAAGAAGAACAAAGGCATGTGGGTTTGAGAGTGTAGGAATGTTTGCCCAGTGACTGGAGGGTCAGGTTGCTGCTGAGGGAGGTGAGAGGATGGTGGTAGGACTGGAAAGATACATGGGTTGGCTATGGAAACCCTGGGGCTAACTCATATTTCTAAGGATAGAAATTATTTCTAGGATGAGGAAAGAAGCAAAATGACATTAGGTCAAAACTTAACCTGGTGTTTTTAGTAAAAGCATAGAGAAATAGTGAAGAGTTTTGAGTTTTAATTTTTGCTGCTAAGTATGTGTCCAAGACAACAAAGTTATAAAGATTCTCTGAACTATCTGGGATCAGTTCTATGCTATATATTATTAGCATAGTTTTCATTTCATGCTAGAATTCATGAGAGTTTTGTGCGCCAACAAGATACCCAGTTTTTTGATTTGTAAAAAGTGAATAAACCAAACATTTCATACTCCATTGATCGTATGTGCATAAATGAAATAATTTCTAGTCTTAGTGGCACAGGGAACTGTTAACTTCATTGCCTACTAATGTTCCTCTCCTCTTTTACTCTGCTTTTTGTAAACTGCCTATGTCAGCCTGACAATGAACCAAGTGACTTTAAAGCCAGTTGGGCTTTTAATGACAGAACTATTATTGGGGAAGAAATGGGGGCTACCATGTTGTGCTGCTTATGAGCCTCACTTTGCATGTGCATTTTCTGCACTTAATTTGGGGGAAATGACCACAAAACTTTGTTTTCTGAGAAGGCTCTTGGCTGTCTTCCCCAGTTCATGGAGCAGGACATTTATCCTTAGACAGCATTTATGTCTAATTTTCATCCTGGAAAGCATTTAGTAAACACTTTGTGCATATACCTTGTCTGAACAAAAAGTAGCTAAGGATGCACAAGCAGGAAGGGTAAATTCCATACAGTCTTTAAAAATATTTCCCTAATTACAAAAATAATGCATTTCAAGTGTAGAAATTTGAAAAATAAAGAAAAACACAAATATTCGAATAAAATCACCCATAATTCTATTCCCCAAAGGAACATTTTGTTCGGCGTGCATACTCTTATTTTTCTATGCATTTGAATGTTTATATTCATTTGTAATATACTGTGAATACTTCTCTTTTTAGTAAGAGTACACTATAACTGTTCACAACTTGGACTTCAGGTTGAATCCTGATCCAATAATTGATGGACACCGTGGCTTTTATCAACTTATTTAACTTTCCAAAAGCTCTGTTTTGTTTTCTGTTAATGGAAATAACCATGTCTACTTTGTAGGGTTGGAATCAGGCCAAAATAAGGTAATGTGTTTAAAGCACATCATGATGGCTCAGAGCAGTTTTTTATGTGAGTCCTTCGTTATCAGATATTGAAATTATTTCTGGCTTTTCCCCGCATATGTGGTGTTTGCTAAGCTATACACAGTCACAACCATCAGATTCATTACCGTTTAGTTATGAATCGGTGCATTTAGATTACGGTAAGAACTGCTGAGCCAGACTCTTCCTCAATTGTCGTTGTCCCAAGTGGAAGTTTCTCCACTGGTCTCTGAAACGTGGCGTCTTTTCTCTTTGTTCCCCATTATGCCTTTGGCCACTCATTTGATTGGTGTTGGGTTTATTCAGTGGTGATGACACTCTCTCACATGCCTTGCACAATAGGACTTGGTAAGAAGGAAAACTGGTGGACGGGGCAAATAACAGAGATGCATATGACCTTCTAGGTGGGTCTAGGGTCTACATCTGTGTCACTTCTGGCAATAGAGTTTCAGCCACAGAGTTTCTGGCAGTAGAGCTCAGCCATGGAGTTTCATATGAGTGATCAGCAGAGCCTTTCATGGAGGGTGCTGAAGTCTGGGGGTGGAACTGAGTGACTCTCCATTTAACATGGAAAGTCAGCTGTCAGCGCAAAGTGGAATGGATGAAGCAAAGAGGCTAGCATAAATTAAATCTGATGCTGCTTAAGCTGGTTATATTGGTTCAGTAGTATATTTGTCTTCTTGGTGATGTCATAGAGACTCACACTACTCCCCTCCCCAACTTACTTATTTATAGAAAATATAATGAAATGAGATAACATAAAATTTAAAGTTTGACTCTGAAAAAAGTTTCTGGAAGAGCAGAAGCTCTTAAGTGCTACTGGGAGTATGGGTTGCTACTACAGCTGATACAGAAAGCGACTCAGGGCAAGCGAGTGTATCCTGATTCTAGGCCCACGTCCTAGAAAACCTCGCACGCAGAATTTAGAAGACTCATACGAGGATGTTCATTGCAGTGTTGTTTGCAACAATAAGAAATCATTATTGCAGAAGAATGGTAAATAAATTAGGCCAGATTTACATGATGAAATAGTAGAAAGCAGTTAAAGTAGATGATCTAGACTTACATATATCAGCCTGAATTAAAAAATGTGAACTGAATAATTATAGGGATAGTATTATACAACTTATATTAAACAATATGCAAAGAATACTTCATATATTCTACGTAGTGAAAGTGTACACATACACATAAGCATATATATATATATATATATATATTTTTTTTTTTTTTTTTTTTTTTTTTTTTTAACGTGGGTACCAGGAGTTGACCTCAGGACCTCACGCTTGCCTGCAAGCACTTGTGCCGCTGAGCGATATCACCAGCCCTTTTTTTCCTTTACATGAGTACCGGGAGTCGAACTCAGGACCTTGTGCGTGCCAGCAAATGCTTGTGCCACTGAGCTATCTCACTGGCCCCCACATAAGCATATTTTGAACACATTTAGGTAACAGCCTGGTATCTGAAGAGAGAAGAGGATGAGAATGTGATAAAGCATCACAAACTTGTGCTTTTTGGGTATTTTTTTTTTTTAAAGCACTGAAACAAACATGGTAAAATTAAAATTTAAGAGAGCTGAAGTATGTTCTCATTATTTTTATTTCTTATATGATAAATGTATTTCATGATTTTATAAAATGGAGAAATGGGGACAGAGAAAATTAATGTATGATCATAATAAAGAGAAGTTCTGGCAGTGCAAGGGGATGTAAGTCTTTATCTTCCCCACTCCACCCCAGTCCCTGGTCCCTTGTTCCTGTGGCCAGAATTTTTTCTGTGACGGCCTATGATGTAGAAACATATCACACATTTCTTTTTTACTTGCATAGTTAATGCTCTTTGCTGTTTTCACTGAACTATATAGATCTCAGAGGTCATTCATCCTGTAATTTCTGACACTGTCTTCTCAAGAAATTCTTGCTTCATAAAGGGAAGTTACAATTATATTTTCTCTAATGTTCAATTTTAAAATCGCTGCTCTAGAATATATAGGACCGATTTTAGAGAGCAAGTTGTCAAGACTGATTGTGCTCAGACCTAGAGTCACCTAGAAAACAAAATTCGAAAGGCACTTTCCCATGTTAGCCTGTCAAACTATTGACTATATCAAGCCTGGGACCAGGGAGAATGTTAGGGTGCACATATCGGAGGGACTCACACCCTTCAAAGAAAAGCACATTTGGCCTTGAGCAGATTGGCAATAAGGTCAGCTCTGGTTTCATATGGACAAACTGCTTGCTGCTGTTGCTACTTTTACAAGTCACTCTACAAGACCGTAACTACACCTTTGGGTTGCCGTTGAGTCCGGATAATGTTAATTTGGTCCTCATTTGTATTCTATTCGTATTGCCAAACTAAATGTTTGTTAGTTGGTGGTTTTAGGAAAGTGGGTAAGAGTGAAATGATAGAGCTATATTTTAGGGAAAAAATCGAGGAAAAACTCCCTTTAAAACACCTAAATTCTTTTTTGAGATGAAAAGAGAAAAATAAAATTTACAAAATAGTGAAGTGGAGCTTGGTAGTTGAGCTGTCGCTGCCAGGTGTCTGGCCTGCCTCTCAGGGGAGTTTGTTATGGGATCACAGCAAGCCTGGATACACACAGCGTGGAAAGTCCCTGATCCTTGTCATCACAGAGTTTGGCTTGCAGCCCTCTCTTCTCAAAGATGGAGGCTTTTGGCATTTATTATATTGTTTTCCTGTCCCTCCTTAAAGAGAAAAATCCAATTCGTTTTTCCTCTAAAATTCTCCACAGTTGAATTTGGGAGTATCAGAGGACAGAACTCTTCATGTAAGTCCCATAGGAAGAAGGTGGCCACTTCACCCATCTGTTTATAATGCAAATATGCCCTGCATCCACCTATTTACTCCCCATGGCATCTATAAGAATTGCAAAGGGCAGAGTACCAGAAGTTCTAGGCAGGAGTCCTTTGTCTTGATGTTTTACACAGAGTTTCCTCAACCTAAATGAAGTTAATAGTATCTACTTTCAGAAATGATATTCAAAATATCTGGAGGGAGTGTAGCTTGGCTGTCATCAGACAGATGACAAATGCATATCATAAGGTTGTGCCTGGTGCTTGCCAGCTGCATGTCAATCAGGACTACTTTGTGAAGTTGATGTAAGGGTGAAATAAAAATAGTGTGCTTTGCCAACTTCAAGGGGGTGCACACATTTGTATTATTAATGCAAAGATCTAGGAAGGACATTTGAAAAGTACTTTGAGCTGTTTGGCTAAAAGATTCTTGAATGAGAATAAGGAATTGTTTCCTCAACATATTTAACTTACTGTCAGCTTATTTAAACATATGCTTATTATACAACTCAGAAATTCACACTGTAGGTATTTACCTATGAGAAATGAAAATAAAAGTTCACACAAAGGATTGAATGTGAATATTCACTATACTTTTATTCATAGTATCTATAAACTGGCAATGGTTTTCCATGTCCATTCACCACTTGGTGGTGCATCCATATGACACAATGCTATTTGGCAATAAAAAAGGGACAAATGACTGACAGATTCAACAACAGGGAGGGATATCAAAAGCATGATACTAAGTGAAACAAGTCACTCAAAAATGTTACATATGATTCCATTTCTATGAAATTCTATAAAAGGCAAGACTTTAGTGACAGAAAGCACTGTAAATACAGTTAGCTCTTTGTGGGGTTGTCTTCCCTAAACCACTGTAGTCTTCTAAAGCCTAGGACCATATCTTACACATTTTTAAAAGCACATTGCTGATAGTCAAAAAATGTTCATAGAATGAATGAATGGAGTGTCAAAGGGAGTGGTGAGGTTGTGTGCAATGGAAAATGTGAAAGGAAAGGAAGATGTAGCTGAATCCCAGTCTCTCACTCAGTGGTTAGAACAATTTTGGGCAAGTTGGTTGATGTGTGAGTCTCAGTTTTCCCAGATAGAAATTGAATCCTAACTACTGGTTAGAGGTGCTCTATTACATAAATAAGAGAATATATGTGAAAAGTACTCCGGACATAGTAACACAGTTTGCATACACAAATTATTATCATATCATTGGAAGACTGTAATTTTCAGCACTAAGATCCAGTGATGCAAAGCCAGACCAAATAAAATATGATCACTTTCAACTGTTTAAGCAGAGCATCTATACTATGTTGACATATTCACTTGACTCCTTATAGCATCTCATTAGAACTTCTTGTGAGAGACATTTACAGTCTTGTGAAATACATTCACCCTACATTATTTATCACTGAAGCAGTTGTCAACTAATCTGTAAAACACCTGAAAGCATGGATCTGGTCTTATTTACCTTGGGGTCCTATACAATACTTAATAGAGTATATTGAACCCAAATGTGTTAAAACAGCAACCAAGCACAGGTTAACATACAAGTCTCGAGAAATGCTATCCAGTTTCTTTATGAAAGCTAAATATCAAAATAGTGTTGTAATTACATCTCATTTTTAGATGCTGTTAAGGTAATTTTGGGTTTCCACAGAAACCTTTCAAGTTTATGCTAATAAAAATGCCCTGGATCTTTGGAAGTCTACTGATGTCTTCACTTGGAACTTTGTAATACTGAAGAGTTTCACTGCATGTAAAGTCCATTTTCTGTAAGTCTTAAAATCTGAACTATAGTGTATTGTATGTGTGGTATTCTTTCCAGCATTTCATAAGCATTTTCTTCTTTGAAAAGAATCTTTTGCCTTGACTATAGGAAGAATGGTGATGCTGCCTTACTTTTAGGTCACAGAAAAAGCACTAGGCCTTAACGCACCCTCTGTTCCTCATTGCCTCTGTTCATCATGATTTTCAGTTTCTACTGAACTTACTGATACTAAATAGAACAAAATGGAAGAAAATCTAATTAGGTATGTACATTTTAAAGTACATTAAGAATGTGTCAGGCCAGTGAGATAGCTCAGCAGCATAAGCGCCTGCCTGGCAAGCACGAGGTCCTAAGTTCTACTCCTGGTACCCACAAAAAAAAAAAAAAAAAAGAATGTGTCAAAATGATATTGGGGATAATGTGACTTTTCAGGCACAGGATAAAAAGAATTGACAAGAAAAGTTGAAAGATACATATTTTACCAGTAGTATAATATATACCAGTAGTATATATTATGCAAGTATTTATGAGGTAGAGTTATAATAGAGAGCAAAAGTGTCTCTACATTATAGTCATTTTTAATAAGTGAGTTTATATTTTTGGTAATTTAAACCTATGTTCTAATTTTGGGAAGCTATTTAAAATAATTGGCTGACTTGTTGATTTAACCTTTCAAATAATATGCCAAGGGCCACCAACTTTTTGCAGTCTGCATAGATATTTATCTGAATATGTTTTTGGTTAGGATATGAAAATATTTGGAGAATAAATCCAATGCTTATGCTTATTTACTTTGCATAAATCGGAGTTTCCCATGAGTGACTGTAAAAATTGGAGGAAGTGAAAAGAAAGTGGAACTTGAATATAAAACAAATGTTTGTTTATGGGTTTTATTTAGAAATCCACATTAGTGACTCTGATAGTTGGGATATTAACCCAATAACTCCTCTTCTTTGTGGATTATTATTTTCATATACAATTATATATTCTTATGAGGCAATTCTCTTTGGAGTACCCAAAGAGAAAGATTACATTTTTGCCAAATGAGTTCTTTTCAATATCCTAATCTAGCAAATTTGCATGTAAGAAAACTACTTTATTTCCAGTGTAGACATTTCCATATATTCTTCTGTTCACTCCCCACTCCCATCACCCAAATAAAAGCAGTATTGCTACTTCTCAGAACTTTCAAGGTTGACAGCATGGCAGCACACTGGGTTGCGTACCACACCAAAGAGGTTTCATAGCCATTCATCTTTAATTACATTTAAATTTACAGTGATATTTAAAAGGATTAACAGCACTTTCAAAAATTAAGCATGAAACAGCATGTATTAATTTTTAGGGCTCTTTATCGAAAAACATTGTTATTCTTGTTTCTTGCCTCAATTCATATTTTCTCTTTTTGATTGTAATTGCTGTAAACTGCTTCAGAGATTGAAATGTTAGTATGATTGGGAGATAGGACCCTGGCTCTTCAGTTGCTTGGAGTAGCTTAGATACAAACATAAAGGTGGATGTAGGTGGTTGAGATAGGAGAATATTAGAGTGGCAAGAAGAGATCGTTAGGTAAGAAGGCCTTGAAAACAGGGTTGAGGTCTTTGCCATCCTTTGTAAAGTCCCTCCAGTGCCTGGTAGAGCACCATTGTCTAGGAGGAGAGGACAGTATTGCTACCTGGACCACTGAGGGACAAACAAACAGTCGTAGAAAACATTGAGTTCCTTTGAAGATTTCTTCCCTCAAGCCGAGCTACTCTATGGTTTCCTGGCCATATGTTACTTCTTCCCTTTAAAAGAAATAATGTTTCTGTTTAAAGAAAGCTCGAATGTTTGTTGTCAAGTCTGACAGTGATGTGGGCCCTTTCTCAGAGAGTTTGCCCTGTGATTTTGTTCCTGTGGGGTTAAGTCAGAAGAATGCGGTTGTAAAGTAAATTGATTTCATTTTGTTTACCTTTTACTTGGAAACCTCCAGCTCTCCCCTTTCCCTAGAGTGACGATAGGAAAAGGTCCAAACATTTCAGTGCAGCAGGTGGAGATCTTCTAGAATTTGGCTTCCATCAAAGCATGGCTTTTGCTGTGTTTCTAACTTGGGCCCCAACGTGAGCTCAACCATTCTTTTATGTAGTCAAGAGCCATTCTAGGCTTTTTTGATAGGAAGCAGAGAATAAAGGAAGGCTAGAAGGGTGAGCTCTGGGAAGCTCCGACACAGATTAGCACCCACATCAGTGACTTCAGGGGCCAACAAATTGGTACTGTCCACACTGATTGTCTTTGTTGGGTATCTTTCCAGGTTGAGAGTGTGGTGCTTGTCCAGGTGACTGTGTTCAGATGATGGGACATTTCTTGATGCTAAGCTTTTACTTACGGATCGGGACATACTTGATGAGTGAATTTCTTAGATTCTAGAAGGAAAAGCCAATCCCAAAAGACAGGTTGGAATTAAGTAAAGAACTCAGGAATGGTCTACAATCAGTCTGGCACTTGACTGAACTTGAGCCCTTGAAAAAAATTGCTATAGGAACGAGGGCTGGAGGGATATGTAGTTAGTCTGGCTCCAGAAAAGGGGACAGAGGATGGGAATGGGAAGGAAGAGGGCAGCTCATGCTGTTGCAGAGGCCTCTTCTAACATCTAGCATATCAAACGTGTGTCACACTATTCCCCTGGTTTCTCTGGCCTCCTGCAAGGGTGGCAGAGCCTATAGGTGACTGGCTTTTAATTTTAACAGCCAGGCAGGGCAAGTTCTTTTGATCACTGACATCTACATTCTCTGGCAAGTGCATGAGATTAATTATTTCATTTCTTCTAATTAACTTATATTACTTCAGGCCAAGAAATGACATTTTAAAAAAATTCTCTTTAGTGCATACCAATATATTAAGAACGTCTTGACTAAATAAAATATTTTTGGATATTATTTTATTGCACCTACCTAAAGCAAGGGTAATATCAAGAAACCTAATTTCAGATAAATTAGGCCTTAATTATTTTAATGGACAGAAAAATCAATTCATTGGTTTCCTTAAGCTCTATTTTTCTTCCTGTCAGTGGAATGCAAGAGTACAGGAACTTTTTCTCACTTAGATTGGGGTTTGTGAATGTTGTAAAGGAAACTAAGAGCAATTCTTTTTCTGATTATTTTGGAAATAGCACTTTTTTTGCTGGAAGGATCAGAAGCTAGAAACCCAAAGGCTTTTGGCACAAAACTGTGAGGAGTCTGGATGGATGGATGGATGCTCCAGGAGAGACTTTTGTTACAAGTTAAGGAAGTCAGGCTACACTGACAGAAGCAATCTGTTTGCCTTAGAAACATTAATTAGTGGCAAAGCCATTAAGACCTTCTATTTTAAATTCCTTGAGGACAAGCAAAGCCTGTATCATTTGGATTTTTCCCAGTATATTTGGGGACTTGACTACCTATTTACCTGTGTTGCACAATTGTATTCTGAGGAAAATCTGAGTTCATTGGCAACCAACCAGTAGAAGTACACAACCACAGATTCAAACACATGTCCTTGCCAGTTGTCTTAATTTATAAGAGGTTATCCACTGCTGTGTAAGTATGTACTTCCCTGTCTTGAATGATCAACATGGGACACATCATCGGTCACTCCAAGTTTTGGGGAAAGAGTCCATCCTTTAATTCTTTCTCATTTAATTCTCATCAAATTCTTCCTGCCTTTTCCTCATCATATACCACTTACTAGTCCCGTATCAAATCATTCAGTGAAAACCGTTGATCCTATTTGTAAGATTTACTGCAAATTTAGTCACTTCTTTTACTAAACAGGCTAGGTCACCAGACACCATCATTTTTATTTAGACCTTTCTTTCCCAATGGTTTTACCATTTTCGAGTCTGTTTCTCCTCTACTCCATAATAGTGAAAATGACATGTTTTTCTGTGAAAATTCAATTACATGGATCCTTGCAGATCCTTATGCTTAGAAAAATTATTACAGGATTATGTTTGAAAATACATCTCAAAAACTCATTCAGCAAATGTTTGAGGGCCTATTCTTTGCCCCATACTATTTTTCCTTTGACTTTATAACAAGTCTTATCCCTCTTTTTAATTCTTGAGTTTTCCATTTTTTTTTTTTTTTTTTTTTTTTTTTTTTTTTTTGTGGGTACCAGGGGGACGACCTCAGGACCTCGCGCGCCAACAGGCACCCGTGCCACTGAGCGATATCACCGGCCCCTTTTTCGTATGTGGGATCCGGGAGTCGAACTCGGGCCCTCGCGCTTGCAAGGCAGGCGCTTACGCCGCTGAGCCATCTCACCGGCCCGAGTTTTCCATTTTTTAAGGAATTAACCAATTTGTACAATTAATAAGTAAAAATTGTAGGTACTTATGGTGTATGACATGATGTTTAGGTATATGTATACATTGTGGAATAGCTAAATCAAACTATTTAATGTATGCCTTATTTCACATTATTTTTTTGTAGTAAGAAGAACCTTTAAACTCTTAGTAGTTTTAAAGTATCCATTTTACTGTTATTAACTATAGTCATCATGATGTACAATAGATCTCTTGAATTTACTTCTCCTAACTAAATTTTTTTTTTGTCTTATGACCAGTATTTTCCCATTCCTTTCACATTCCAGTCCCTGGTAACCATCATTTTATTTTGTTTCTATGAGTTTAAGTTTTTTAAGATTTCACATATAAATGATATCATGTGATCTTTGTTTTTCTCTGTTTGCCTTATTTCATTTAACAGGGTATCCTCCCAGGATTATCACAAATGACAACATTACCTTCTTTCTAAAGGCTGAATAATATTCCATTTTGTGTATATACCACATTTTCTTTACCCATTCATCTGCTGATAGGCACTCAGGTTGATTCCATATATTTTGGCTCTTGTAAATAGTGCTACAATAAATGTGGGAGTTCAGATGTCTCTTTGACATACTGTACTGATTTCATATCTTTTGGCTATAAACTCAAAAGTAGGATTACTGGGTCACATATAGTATTTCTATATTTAATTTTTGAAGAATCTCCATAGGGTTTTCCATAATGGCTGTACTAATTTACATTCTCCTTAACAGTGTCCGAAGATTTATTTTTCTCTATATCCTCATCAATACAAATTCTAACTCATTACTATGCTCTTCAAAGCCCTACATGATACAGTCTCTGCCTTCCCCTTAAACTTTATCTTCTATTCCTCTTTCTCCTTCCTTGTTACAGTTCAGCTGTAATGTTCTTCAGTCAGTTCCCCAGAGAAGCTTTCCTGCTTCAGGGCCTTTTACATGCAGCGACTTCTGCAGGGAGTATGCTGGTCTCCAATTTTCTTGTCCATAGCTACTTAGCCTAAAATCCTTTAGTTCTCATCTTAAATGTCTCTTTAGAGAGGTCTTATCTCATCATTACTCCTAAGGAGGTCTGTTTCCCTCATTCTTCAGTCACCTAGAAAACACAAAATAACAGTCTTATGCAAGGTAGAAGTTTCTTTTTTGTCATGTAAAATTATGAGTAACTCTGCTCCAGGTTGTTAGGAACCCAGGCTCTGGTTAGGAGCCCAGACACTGTCTGTGCGGTCCTTTCCAAGTCCGTCTCATAGTCCAAGATGGCTCTTCCATTTTCATTTGAGTGACCAGGAAAGTCTAAACGCACACCTCCCCCATGAAGTAATTTTGTGACATCTAGCTATGGAGAAATTGGAAAATGAGATCTTTTTTCTATGTGGTCATATTATTGCAAAATTAAATTTTTATTACTGAAGTAGAAGGAGAAAATGGTTATGGAGGCTAGAAGAACAATGTCCCCACATCTTAAACTCATAGTAAAAATGTCCATTATTATATCATATGTTGTTTTATTATGACCCACAAAATTATTTTATTTTATTTTTATTTATTTAAAAATTTTTGGTAGAGCTGCAAAATAGCTTTCTTATAGGAACTCTGCGCTTCTCCTGGGAAACTGGCTTTCCTATTATGGACCATGTGATTTTTGTGTCTTGCTCTTTGCTTTGTTTGCCAAGCACTGTAAAGTCCTCTCCAGCAAATGCATAAACCTTACAACATGTATTTTTCCCACAATATTAACCATGGAGTTATTTTACTATACATGTTTTTTACTTTTTTCTCATTTACTTTTATTTTTTAATGTATTTTTGCAAGTCTTCAACTTTTTTTTTTGGTAATAAGCCTGGAAATAAGTAAACACAAGTACAAATAAAGTGTCCTATATTTAATGAATACAATAAAAGTGCATATATCATGGATTTGTTCAGAGAATCAAATGAGTTAATATAAGTAAAGCATTTAGAACAGCGTCTGGCATGCTGTAAGCCCTATATAAATGTCAGTTGTTTATTATTGTGATTTTAATTAAATAAACCTGCTTGAAGACAGTATTATTAACACTTTGAAACTATGTTAAATGAAGAAAAAATGATGTAAATATGTATTTAAGGGCCACTCAGGAAAAATTATTTTTATGCCTCATAATGTCGTAATCTATGTAGCAGCTAGTAAATACACTGTGCTGTATAACTAATATGCTAAAAATCTTAGTCAGATAGCCTCTAAGATGTTTGAAATGTCTTGTATTTAGGCATCTTGTAGATAAAATATATAGATGATTAATTGGATGAGAATTCAATTACCAAAAGAAATGGAGGATTCAATTACCAAGAGAAGTGTTGTTCTCTCTCTATTTCTACTTTTCTCTGGTGGAGATAGAAGGTCTCCATCAGATAAGTCTGGGTTTTTATGGTAAAATCTATAAGTAACCAAACTGTGGTCTAAGTCAAGTCTGAATTTTCATATGCATTATGAGACATAAACATTACATGAAATAGAGTAGATAAACAGCTTTGTGTGGTGCCTGGTCTGTTCATGTATATAACACTTATTTCCATTATCATTAGTTTCGTGCACATCTTTTAAGTTGAAAAATTATTACCTTTACCTCCTGGATTTACATTAAGTAGAAGCAGATCTAATGTTTTTCTCCATTAGATATTTGCAAACCCTGTCCTGCAACATAATAGAAATTCTACAATTGCTTACATTTTTGATTGTCCATCACGAGGTTGTATCGTAAAGTGGTTTTCAAATGTGGTTCAAGGATTCCTGGGAGCTATGCCAACTTTTTAGCCCATATAGAATTAGTATTTATATTATCATAGCATTTGTGCTTAAGTTTCTACTGTGGATTAATAAATTATTAATGATGCCAAGTAGATGCCTGGTTTTCATTAATTGGTAGCTCATCAAACGCTCATCAAAAACTTCCCATTTTGTTGGAAATAAATGGCCTGAAAATCTTTTAGCCCTGCCAAAGTGGATCTTGAACACTGTGGTCAATTTAATTCAATTCAGCAACCATACAATGAATTCAGAATATGGGAAAAGCATTGTGCTACATATTGTGGCAATATCAAGGGACAGCTCCTGTGGTGGCCATCTGTTGTTTGCTACCCAGGATTCATTTTCCTTAATCTGGGAACTATAGCCTTTGCCTTTTCCCAAACATTTGGTTTGGGTAGGATTGGTCTCTTACCCAGGTCTAGGGATGAATGGGCCTTGTGTGGCTTACAACAGTCGGCACAGCCTATTGCCGTGGCTAGAGCATCAGATTCAGGAGCGCCTGTACCTCAGGAGTCTCAAACAAAAATGTATGCTTGGGCTCCTGAAAAACTGCAGTTCTCTTTTTTGCTGCAGGAGCTACTTGGAAGACACACTCTCTTTTCCTGGGCAGCGTGGGAAGGGCATGCGGCCTGGGACAATCTGCAGCCTTTGGGTGCAGAACGCTACACAACACTGCAGCTGAAGTGACACCTTGGGAGATGGCACTAGGAGCTGGGACCTGCCGGAAGCCAGCCCTACTGCTGGTCACATGAGCCAAAACCTTCCAAGCCAAGCAAAGAGGGGCTTTCTATCATTTTCAACTATGAGAATCGACATGTTTTCTCATCCCAGGCATCAGAAAAAATCCATTTATGGTAGTTGTTACTCAAGCAGTACTACTATTCTAGAATGCTTATTCATATGTGTAATAAAACTTGACCCAAGGACTAAAAGTATTGCAGAAACCAAATCGACCAAAGACACACATTTATTGAAATGGATTTGGACTCAGTTTGACCTGGATTTAAGTCCAGACATTGCCACTTTCTAGTTTGGAAAGACACTTCAAGTTCCTTGCACCTCAGTTTTCTTACCTATTAAATGGGTTTAATGCCTGTATTACCATTAGTTGCTGTACTCCTTTTAATGTTTTTCTTCACTTATAAAATGTGGCTAATGCTCTTACATTATGCCTTTAAATTATAGCAGGATTAACATCAGTAGTTGGATTTGTGCCCTTCTAGTCAAAGGGCTTTCATAAAATGGCTTCCAGGAAATTTTCATGTATGTCATGTTGTTTGGATATTAGTATCATGTCTAATTCTTCTTGAGGTACGAAATTATATCAGTTTCAATCATAAAACTCAGCCTGGTTTCCTATTATTTGAAGCAGAAGCTCTGTTTTGTTACAGTATTTTTTGACCAGGCATTACTTCTCTAAGAAGAGCATAAAGCACTCAACATTTCAAAACATCATTTAAAAAAACCTGCACAAACATTTTGGAATACTAAGCTGTCATAGTGTTATTTTATCTCTCTGATATAACACTGTAATAACATTATTTTTTACCTAATACAGACACAGGCACACTAGTTTCTGTCATTTTGTCCTTGGTTGGTGAAGATGGAATTCACAGAGAAAATGCATTTAGAGTGAAATAGTGAAATCTGCTGAAAGTATATAGAATAATTTAACAGTGTGACATGGCTGCTTATTTCTTTTAGAAATAACACTGGGTGGTTAGCTAACTGAAGCTGCCAAGATTGTATTTTAATGATCTCTAGAGTTAATCTGCTATTTAAAATTCTTTGTCATGTGAGCCTACGTGTGTTAGAACACCGGCACTTGGTAAATTCTTCAGATGTGTTTGTTTTCTGCTGTTTGGTGGTGATCATTTGATCACTTGGATGTGTCATAGGAGGAGGAAAGTAATTATCTAATTTTCACTGAACAATTTTCTCTAAGATATCAGATATATTCATTCTATATTTTATCAAAAACTCTGAGAGAAACTTGAAATTCAGGACCCCATATCATCATTCTCACTCAGGAATGCTGGAGTAAGGACTGTGTTACAAAATCTCAGTGGCTTAGCTCTAGCCAGATTTATTTCCTGGTCACTTTATATATTTAAATTGCCAGTTGGTAGTATCTTTGCCTCTGCCTCAGGTATGTTTTTTATTCCAGGACATATACTTAGTGAGCAGCTCCCATCTAGCATGTGCCATTCTTGTGGCCAAGGGCAATGAACTCTTAAGACACAAGCCAGATCTTTCAATGGTCCTGCCCAGCTGTGTGTCATGTCCATTCACATTCCATTGGCCAGAGTAAGTTGTTGGACAAATCCCAGGGTCAGTATCTTCAACAGAGATACCCTACTTTACAAGCTGATTGGCAGAAATATGTTATCCTCTCATAAGAAAGGGAAAAAGAAATAGTGGAGTGTTTCTGGCATCTGCTTTGGGAAGTGCCACTATATCTTTTGTTACTGTAGACTGATCTTTTTCTGCTGCTTCTCTAAAAAATCATTTTCCTGCTTCTCTTGCCCATTTCTCTATCATTTCCTCCATGCCCCAGAATGCCAAGTAGACCTATACACCCTTTTCAGCTTTTGATAGGTGATTATAGGTTTTGTGGGGTCTTTGTGATATACTGCCCAAATTACTGCTTTGGTGAAAACTAGAGCCATCTGATATGATGGGGAATGGTACTGTTCTGAGCTACATAGGCTTGATAGATGCTCTTTTTAAAATTTTATTTGTTGGTTTGACCCCAAATAAAAGACTCAGTTAAAAAAAAGGGGGGGGGGGCAACTGAAATGAACAGACACTTCTCAAAAGAAGAAATACAAATGGCCAATAAATAGATGAAAAAATGTTCAGTGTCTCTGGCCATTAGAAAAATAAAAATTAAAACAACACTGATCCCAGTACAAACAAAAACAAAAACAAAAACAAATCCCACTGAGATCTAACATTATTCCAGAAAGAATGGCTATCATCAAGAAATCACATAATAACAAATGCTGGAGAGGTTATGTGGGAAAAGGAACCCTTCTACATTGTTGGTGTGTTGTAAACTAGTACAGCCATTATATATTGTGATTCCTTGAAAAACTAAAACTAGAAATTATACTTCATCCTGGTATTCCCCTTCTAGGTATCTTCCTAGAATTAAAGACATAATATTACAGTGATACATGCATATCCATGTTTATAGCAGCACAATTCATAATAGTTTATTCTTGGAATCAGTCTATATGTCCATCAGCAGTTAAATGGACAAAGAAAACATGTATTTTTACATAAAGGAGTACTACTCTGCCATAAAGAAGGATAAGGAGCCAATTGTAGGAAAATGGATGTACTTTGAGATTATAATCTTAAGTGAAATAAATCAGACATATGAGCTCAGATATCTCATGGTTTCTCTTATATGAGAAACCCAAAATATAAATCAAGAGCAAAATAAAAGATAGATAATAAGAAGTAGGGAGCTAGATCTTTTTCAAATTGGAGGGAGGCCAAGAGATGGAGGGAGGGGTGGGAGAGGGGATGAAAAAAGTACTGAAATGTGTTATGTATGTGTACCAACTCCCCACAAGGAGTGTGATCATTATGTGCTGCAAAGATGTACTAGTAAAAAATAAAAATTAAATAAAAATTATTTTACTGGTTTGAAGTGAAATTTTAAATAAATCATATAATTATTGCTTATACTTAGTAAATACATTTCCACAGCCCCTACATGCATGCCATTATTGTCTTAAAGTGCTTTGTTGCTCTGAGTACTTTTATAACCCTCATCTCATATTATGCTCACAAGAAGCCTAGGGATGCCAATATTATTATGAGTTTCATTTTGCAGGCTAGGAAAAGTTAAGAGAATTATTTAGTATCAAAAGGCTAGTGAGGGGCCGGTGAGATGGCTCAGCGGCTTAAGTGTCTGCCCGGCAAGCGCGAGGGCCCGAGTTCGACTCCCGGATCCCACATACGAAAAAGGGGCTGGTGATATCGCTCAGCGGCACGGGCGCCTGCTGGCATGCGAGGTCCTGAGGTTGACCCCCCGGTACCCACCAAAAAAAAAAAAAAAAAGGCTAGTGAGGAGTCTAGCCAGTATTAAAGCCAGGCTATGTGATTATGGCCACTCCTTGTTACTGGGAAGAAACACCCTAATTTAACCACATCTTGAAGAATGAATAATATAATATAATATAAATAATAAGTACTTTATTTTAAAAATATTGTAGAGTAAAATGGTTATATGTTTTCCTAAAAAGATTCCTTTTAAAATATTTAAGTGTTTCTGGTTCTAACTCTCTGATTACTAACTTTTAGTTACATACAGCTTTCCCCAGGAAATGATTGTTGCATGGAATCCCCTGGCAGTGAAGTGCAAACCTCCAGGAAGGCAGTGTCCCCATCGCAGTACAGGGTGCGCCACTGTGGTCTGGTCCTCTGGGCTGTATCTCCACTGCCACCCCTTGAGGGTGAGTCACTCCCATGTCTCACCCAGAAGGTGGTAGTAGGACCGTCACTGACCCTCCGTACCGTTCCTTCCTTCCTTCAAGCGTATAATCACATTCAGCCTAGTGATATTTGCAAAATATACCTTGAATTTGCCTGACTTCTCTATCTTCACCCGAACTGTTTACTATAGCTGCAAGGCTCTCACGTGATGTCATCCCAACTCTGCCATCTTCCTCTCACGTCCTTCTTTCCCCACAGTCCCTGCCAATGCTAGGAGTAGTCAATTAACACTCATTCGTCAGATTCTATCTTTTCAGGAAAGCCAGCTATGCCCTGACAACCAGCTCTGTATCCATCCACCTACTCAGATACTCACCTCTGCCATACAAAGCCTATGGAGTGGGTGTCCTCCCTAAACACCGCTCTGCGCTGACTGAGGGCCAAGGTGTCTTCCTGCTGCTTATTTTAGCAGGTGTTAGGTGGCAGTGGTTTTTTTGCGAAAGCCTTCACTCAGCCACACAATCACCCTTACAAGGAGACACCCATTGCTTGGGGAGGAAACAACCATGCCAACCAGGCTTCAAACCAACTGAGCTCTTTTGGAACAGAGTACACCTCATGCTCTGGAGTATGAAAGTTCTGTGTGATAAGTGCTAGAAGTAATCAAGGTCCTGCAAAGTCTGATTGCCTCTTCATGCTGTTGCACTGACCGTAGAGGCAATTTGGATTGCAGGGTCATCAGATTTCTGAAGACTGGTCTGTGCTAGGGTTATAGATGCTACCTGTTGCTGAGATGGGTACCTGTAGGACTTGAGTTCCACATTAATGCCAAGTTAAACATAATGTATGTCTTATGGCAGGTACTTCCCATTAAACAACAAAAGTCTCTCTGTAAATTCTACATCGTAGGGGTCAGTGTAGCCGAGCTGCTTTGCTTGCAGCTTGTCCTCAGGTGTCAGTGCCCATGGATTGTGGTGCACGTGGTCCAGGCTCTCTTGTAAGGCTGACAGACCAGGTTTACTTCAAGTCAGACCTCAGGAGACACAGGTTGGGGAGGATGGGTCACCTGCTTCCAGGTAGCATTTGGGAATTGTGCTTTGCTGCTTTGCCCCTTGCTCTTCTAAATTTCATTCAAACTAATAGGTGAGGTTTTTTTTTTTTTCCTTGAAAATTTCTGCAAGAAGATTGTCTTCTTTCCCTTCCTAGAGTTTACAGAATGAGGATGGGGTCAATAAATACCTTGATTAAAAACTGGAAGATTGTAGAGTGTCCCACTATTTGCAGGAGCCTGGCAGGAAGCCTTCTGTTCAAAGTGCATCTGTTTAATGGGTTTTTGTCTTCCCTTTTTTGTTCTTTATTACATATGCCCTTTCTCCTATTTCCAGGCAACTGAAATCTTCCAAAACCCACTTAAAGTTTCTTCCTATAGAAAACTTCCTAGATTCTCCCCCTCTTTAGAATTTACAATAATTTATGTTATTTCATTAGATTTTACTTTACACTTTCACTTAGCACTTGAGAGATTCTATGATCTTGTAAGTTATTGTTTACCTATTTTATCCTCTTAATTACATAAAGTCCTTAAAGATAGAATTAGAATTTACCCATCTTCCTATTGTCTCCAAAGGCTAGCATGAAATCTGAGCTTATTAGAAAAGCTGTAAACTTACTGAATTAATTTAAATGTTTGAGGTTTGTTCTTCCCTGGGAAGTGTATGACACAATCACAGAATTCTCCTTAAGCAAATGGACCCTCAAGAAAGCAGTGTTCTGATGTTCTTTGATCTGCCTTGCTATGAATTTGCAATTTCCTTGCTGCTTCAGGCCAAAATGCTGAGTTTCCAAGAGCAGCTTTTCTTCCTTGTGCATAACTCTGAGCTCTGGAGGGGCCGGCCATCCCAAGGACCTAGTTGCCTTGCACAGTACAGCTGGTAGAGATGATGTGAGAAGAGCAAGAAGCTAGGCTTCCCTTGGGTAGGGCTAGAGTATTCCCTATGTGGGGTTAAATCTTCTTCTGAAAGCAGAATCAGGTTCTTAAAACGTACTACACTGAATTGAGCCCCAGAGACACATTTTTCTGCTTGTCTTTTGCTGTTAATGGTAGAAAACATAAAATTCTCCCTTCACGATCCTCTTATGGGTCCTTGGGAGGAATCAAGTCAGGAGAGATGGAGAGCATCTTTGTCAAATCCCCACTGAAGGGATGACATGAGCCAGTACCACAGTGGTCAGCACTTGCTGTCTGCAGGGAGAATTCAGCAGCTGTCACCATCAGCCTGAGTGCCTTAAAAATGAACTAATCGGTTTTGAAAATTAGGTGTGGAGAATTAAGAGGAACCTGAGGATTCCTACACGTTTTGTGACACAACAGGTTGCAGCCAAGACAATCACTTTATGAGTATTTTTAGCTTCAGCCCCATATTCTACCCTGAAATTAACCACTGTAATCCTTTTCCGCACTTTAACAAAGTCTGCAGATTCTTGTCCTAGAGCAAGGCTCAGCCCTCCCCAAGGTTCTCTGTTAATAGGCTGGGATCTCGAGTGATAACAACATCCTGCTTTATGAGCAGAATCCTGGAAATAACTGATAACTGACAATTTAGGCAGGCACTTACGTAGCTGTTTCTTTTTCCTTTTTTATTCCTCTTAAAAAGAAAATACTGAGCTTTTTTTGGAAATATTTTACATTTGTGAGAGAACAGTAATACAGCAGTAATCTGCTGATGTGATGTTTCTCATAGCTTACAAGTTTAAAGACCAGAGATATAGAATTTTGTGTAAAGTAAGGGTAATTAGGCTCTAAGAGATAGATGGCCAAAGAGATTTCTTATGTTCAAGCACCTGAGTTTTCATACTTGGAATTTATATCTGGAGTCTGACTGCCCAATGCCTTATTGTTTTGCAGCTGTTCCCTTGGTGGTAAGAGAATCAGACTGCTGAGTTACTGTGGGATAAGGGCTATGAAACTTTAATGGAAAAATTGCACATTCATGGAAATGCTTTAGACCCAGTCAATGATCCCTTATTTGGAGCAGTGCTATTCAAGGAATATTTAAGGACTGGCTGCCTACACATAGACCAAGTACTGTGTCAGTCCCTAGAGATACAAACAAAAATGAGCACAGCCCCACTCCCTGAGGGGAGTCATAATTTGGCAGAGAGAGAGAGAGAGAGAGAGAGAGAGAGAGAGAGAGAGAGAGAGGCTATAAGTAACGCTTCATTATTTTAGTGCTCAGTTATGTCCAGGATATCTGAAAGTCTGGATGAGGGCAGTATATGACCCAGCCATATAGGATCCAGCCTTCTCACTGCTGGTTGTGAGGGCCGGGAAGGAGGAGGCCAGGCAGTGCTCCTTAAAGCAGCAATTCTTGAATGGAATCCTGAGGGATAAATAGTTGTTAGTAACATAACTAAGTTGGCACAATGGGACAGTAAGAGGTGATGTACCATTGCTTGTACAAAGACAACGTGGAGTGAATAGCCTAGAATGAGAATGGAAACTTTTAAGTTTAGTATTGATGAAATTTAAAAATAAAAGAGAGCTAGTGTCTGTAAAGGTGGACAGGCGTTGAATAGTAGGTTGAAAGATGGATTTTTGGTAGGGGTGAGAAAGAGGCAGGGTGACAGCACGGTTAGCAGAGATGACTTTTCAGTAATTGAAGTAGTCCACTCAGGTGGCTATGTGGAGGTAATCAGAGGGAGCTGGGCTGGAGGCCGGGACTCCAGTGGTGGTGACAGGGTTGGGGAGAAGAGACTTGCAAGACTCCAAAAGGGAAGTCTCGAGGACCTGATGTGAGGGAGTGCAATGGGATGGAACACAGGACGTGAGTCCAATCAATATTGATGTCTAAGGGGTGAAATTGTTAATGTTTGAGGACTGTTTAGATGTGGGGGATGAAAGAGACAGAGGAGTCAGAGGTAATTTTTACCTTTTGGGAAAACAGACTAATTCAAAGTCTTCTTCCAAGTTCATGGTGGTAAATTTGACCTGTGGTTGCGACTAGTGATCTGCACTGGCAACTCCGCTGGCTATGTTGGTTTTAGTTCTTCAGGGAGCCACTCTCTCATGTGCTAAAAAACCTGAATATAGACTATAGTGAGGTACCACCCTTCTATGACTTTATGACTTTAATTTTGAAAATTACAGAAATTTGGCTTCATTTCTAGTGGCTCTGTTCCAGACACCAAAATTCCCCCACTGCTGGGACATCTCTTGGGTGGACTGTTGACCCTGTTATTCACTAGGAACAGCTGAAAGCCATCAGCAAAATTCCTCTACTGTGCCAACAATAACGCCAGTCAAATTTCAAGGTCACTCCAGGTTTCAGAGAGTTATGAATCCTTATATTTTATGCATATTTATCATGTAGAAATATTGTAATTTCCTTACTTTCCATAATTATACAATGCTTTTTTTGAGGGGGTGTATAAATTAAGCCCCAAATCCTGAATGGTAGTGGAAACATGCTTATAGATTTGTAGCTGATCTTTGTAAAGTAAAAGTACAAAGCCAGGCTGGATGGTGGAGCAGAAGCAGGAGAGGAGCCAGTTCCAAGGGTCCATGTTGATGCGGCCGATGTTGAAAACAAGAACTCTCTAGTACCTGAAACACAGTTTTAAAAGAATTTTTTATGCAACAGTTTACAATTTAATGACATCTATTAAGCTTTAAAATAAAAAAATCTAGGGCTGGTGAGATGGCTCAGCGGCGTAAGCGCCTGCCTGGCAAGTGCAAGGGCCCGAGTTCGACTCCCGGAACCCACATACGAAAAAAGGGCCGGTGATATCGCTCAGCGGCACGGGTGCCTGCTGGCGTGCGAGGTCCTGAGGTCGACCCCCCGGTACCCACAAAAAAAAAAAAAAAAAAAAATCTAGTTCTCTAGTTTATAATCCTAACAAAGCATGAGAAATACTGAGCTTTTTTGGGATATATTTTACATTTATGAGAGAACAGTAATACAGTTAATAGGAAAAGCATGACTGTTGGATGCAAACAGCCAATAATTCAAATCTCAGCTTCAACACCTAGTACTTGTGTAAGCTTCATTCTTGGCACCTCGGAATCCTAAGAACTACTTTGCAGAGTTGCTGTGAACATCAGAATAAATGACAGATGCTGAAATATAGCTAGTTCTCTAGTTTATAATCCTAAAGAAGCATGAGAAATATATGTTGATACTTTAGTTTTTACTAATATATTTCATGAGTGCACAGCTAAAGCCACAAAACAGTAGGCACTTACTGCTTTCCTCTAGATAGATTTAGTCACAGCATCTGGCCTTTGTTGCTAAATATTTTTTCTTTGCCACCCTACTCTATTGAATTGGATGTTTGGTGGTCCAGGAAGTTTTGAATGAGTTCTCGGAAGATGTGAAATGGTCTCCCCTAATCAGGAGACTTTGGGCAAGTCTTGAGGCATGGAGGAAGCAGGCGCATCTAAGGAAGATGACAGGATTTTAAGACAATTGTACATGTTCAGAAATTTTATTTGAAAAATCATGTAAATTGAGATGCATGGGAAGTTTTCACATCCTTGAAGAATATTTTTTATATAGAAAAAAAAAAAAAAAAAAAAAACCTCCAGGCTGATTCTTTGTGGTTCTTGGGAGAATTTACATGAACTGTTTGTTAAAAGTTGGATTTATGAAGAACATTGGCTTCTAAGAGTATTCTTCACAAGCTGCCATACTTTGTATCACATCACTGAAGGTTGTTTAGCAACATATTGAAATATTATTATGAAAAGATAAGTGTGTATTTTGTTAATAGAAGAGGATCTTTCTGACATGCATTTTTAAGAAATAAATGATTAGTGTCATTCTGTGAAATCTGTAACTTCTTAGGGTGAGAAATCAGAAGAAGAAGAAAGAAGCCATCTTTTCAGCCAATTTGTGATTTAATACCAGCTGGTCAAGTGAGTTAAAAAACTTTGAGTTGTATGTCGTATTATTTTGAACGCCTTTTCTTCCTGTTGGGGAAGTGGTTAACCCCACAGTCTTTCTCCCATGGTAAATGGCTCTGAGACTTTGATCTTCTCAAGCCAGTTTGCCAGATGTAGCAGAGAGAGCATGTGTGAACTTTTGTGTGACAATTCCACCTGGCTGATGGGAAACCATACGTTAATTCTTGTTTGACTTTTATTTCTAGGCATTACAGCAGAAGTTCTGGTGGTGACCTCTTTCGATGAACTTCAGAGAAAGGCCTCAGAAGCGAGAGGGAAGATTGTTGTTTATAACCAACCTTACATCAGCTACGCGATGACAGTGCAATACCGAGTCCGGGGGGCAGTGGAGGCTGCCAAGGTGGGGGCTTTGGCATCCCTCATCCGATCAGTGGCTCCCTTCTCCATCTACAGGTTGGTTATCATGTTTGTTTGAAATCTTTTCAAAAACCAGGGTTTTCCGTAAAAGAGAAGTCTTTATGAAATAAAAACAAACCATTCAAATGAAAATACTGACTTTTATGGAATTTCCCTCCATTCTGTATATGGTCATTTGTTTGTAATATCTTCTTTGGCCCTTTAAGCATCCCAGGCATCATTTATGCATTCCTTTAAAAGTTTTCCACATCCACAATGATCCCATAACATTCCTTATATAACTAATGTATTGTGTATTTTCATTGGAGGGAGAGCTGAGTTCACGTCTGTGTTTCATCAAAGATTCTTAATGACTTCAGAGGAAACCAGCCTGTTTTCCATGTTGCTAGAGAAGTAAAATAAAAATAGCGTTGTTAACATGATGGGGACCATCTATGGTGTAGTGGAAAGAGCCGAGGAGCTAGAAGACCTTGGATACAGACTTGGCTCTGCTCCCGAACAACTGTGTGAACAACTTTAGTGTTTCTTAAACTTCTCTGGGCCTCATAATTCTCTTCTATTGATGAGTGATGCTAAAGAATAATAAATGTATAGCATTAAGATTAAACAAAGTAAACATAAAAGATACTTGATTATCTGTAAAGGTCTGTATAAATATTTGGTGGTGTTGTTTTAGGACAACATAAGACATGCCTTCTTTGTAATCCTGTTCTAGGTAATGCCATTAGTGCTTTCTTTATTTCATTGTTAATTAAATTTTCCTTTTTATTTATTTCATTTTTTATTAGTGCATATTTGTAATACAGAATTGTGGTGTTTATTTTATATGTGTATATAACACATCTTGATCATTTTCAATCCCTTCATTCCCCTCTTTTTTCTTTCCCTTCCTCTTAATCCTCTTCTCTATTTCCAAGAGTCTACCTTCTAGTTTTCTGCCATCTCTCATTAATTAATTAATTAATTAATATTTATGCTTCTCATATAAGCAAAAACAGATGATATTTAACTTTCTGAGTTTGGCTTTTCTTTTTAGCTTAGTATGATGGTCTCAAGTTCTGTCCCTTTTCCTCCAGACATATATTTTCCTCCTATACAGATATGTATATTCATATTTTCTTTATCAATTCATCTGTTAACATCCATCTAGGGTGTTTCCAGAGCTTAGCTGTTGTGAATTGTGTCACTATAAACATGGATATGCACGTAACACTATAGTATGATATCTTTAATGCTTTCAGAAAGATATGCAGGAGAAGTATAGCTTGGTCAAATGGTATTCCCGTTTTTATTTTTAGCTTTTTGAGGAATATCCATACAGACTGCCAGAGTGCTTGTACTAGTTTATATTCCCATCAACAATTTGGGAGGTTTCCTCCCCCAATCCAGCATCCTCACAGCATTCGTTGTTTTTGTGTTCTTGATGACTACAATAAGACTACAATAAGATGGAATCACAAAGTTGTTTTGATTTGAATTTTCCTATCAATTTGAATTGCTAAAGATGTTGAACATTTTTTTATATACTTATTGGCCACTTGTACTTCTTCTTTTGAGAAGTGTCTATTCAGTTTGTTTGCCCATTTTTTTCCCTGGGTCATTTGTTTTTTAGAGGTTAATTTTTTTAGTTCTTTCCATATATTAGATATTAGCCCTTTATTGAAAGAGTAGCTAGCAAATTTTTCCTCTTACTCTATAGGTTGTTCTTCACTCTGTTGATTTTATTTTTACTGTGCAGAAGATTTTTATTGATACAATCCCATTTGTTGATTCTTGATATTATTTCCTATGCTGTTGGATTTCTATTCAGGAAGTCTTTGCCTATGCCTATGGCTTCAAGTATTTCCCCGATGCTATCTTCCAGCAGTTTCAAAGTTTCTAATTTTATATCTAGGGCTTTGATTCATTTTGAATTGATTTTAGTACAGGGTGAGAGGGATCTAGCTTTACTGTTCTGCCAATGAATATCCAGTGTTTGTTAGATAGCACTGTTTGTTAAAGATGTCTTTTCTCCAAAATATGTTTTTGGTCCCTTTTTCAAAATCAGATGGCTATAGGAACATGGGATTGTTTCTGTGTCTTCTGATTATTCTATTCTGTTTTTGTGTCAGTACTATACCATTTTTGTTACTGTAGTTTTGTAGTGTAACTTGAAATTGGGCATTATGATGCTTCTAGCATTGTTCTTTTTACTCAGGGTTACTTTGGCCATTCTGGGTCTTTCCTAATTCCATATGTAATTCAGGATTGTTTTTCTAGTTTTGTGAAGAATGTTGTGGTATTTCAATAGGGATTGCATTGAATCTGTGCATTGCTTTTGCTAATACCATTCTCATAATATTAGTTCTTCCTATCCATGAATGAGGGATGTCTTTCCATTTTTTTAATGTCTTCTGCAATTTCTTTCTTTAGTGTTTTGTAATTTTTATTGTAAAAATTACATTGTAAAAGATGTAATTTCATTTTTTCACTGTAAAAGACTTCTTTTATCTCCTTGCTTATGTTGATCCCTAAGTATTTTTCTTTTTCTTTTGAAGCTATTGTGAATGGAATTGTTTTTCTGATTTCTTTCTTGGTAGGTTCATTATTGATGTACAGGAATAGTATTGATTTTTCTTTATTTGTGTCATGTATTTGTTTATTTTTATAAGAGGCAAGCACTTTTTTTGAGGCAAGGTTTTGTTGTGTTTACTAGGCTGGCCTTGAACTCTTGGACTCAAGTGATTCTCTTGTCTTAGCCTCTCAAGTAGGTGGTAGACCAAAGAACTTTGTTGACTTTCAGTCCTAGGATGAAATTCAGTATTGCAATGGATAAAATGTCAAAAACAGGGCCGGTGAGATGGCTCAGCGGCTTAAGCGCCTGCCCAGCAAGCACGAGGGCCCGAGTTCGACTCCCGGATCCCACATACGAAAAAGGGGCCGGTGATATCGCTCAGCGGCACGGGCGCCTGTTGGCGCGCGAGGTCCTGAGGTCGACCCCCCGGTACCCACAAAAAAAAAAAAAAAAAAAAAAAAAAAATGTCAAAAACATTACTTGTAGACTTTTGACCTAGTTTAATAGCTGTATGTGGTAGTGTTGTACATTAAGGATAAAATATTTTAAAAACATAGATAAAAGACGCGCCATCTTAGTGTTATAGCTTGGTCTAAGATTAAAATTTTAAAAAGCCAAAATAACTGCAGATAGGGTTTATTTTTGACTTAAGGCTGAATTTTATTACCTATTATAAAGAAAAGTTTTCTGAAGACACAAGTGCTTGACCTTAATTAACACCCTACACGCTAGAAAATAAAATAAGTGAGGAAGACATCAGCATCTAAGAAACTCACTCAGGGAGGAGTTGTACAAATTTCAGAGAAAGAGAAAGAGACAGTTTTCTTTTACATGGATAAGATGTCTTCCCAAGGGAGGAAGATGAGGCATGTTAAAAACCACTCATCAGGGGTTTTATGAGAGAAAACCTAATCACTCTAGTGTCACAGTGCTAAAAATTCTTTGTAAACTCCTCAATGGTTTTGTGACTAGTGAAATAGTGGTAGGTCCATATTCTTTTGGATGGTTCCTCTTCCCAGGAGAGAAGCCCTAAAGTGGCTAGCTAACTTCCCAGACTACCTCCATTTCTCCTTGGAATAACACATGCAGCAAGCCATGGCCGTTCACCATGATTTCCCTGGTCTTGAGACTTAAATTATGGAGCAAGTCTGTTGCTTTGTGAAACTGGGAGGTTGCCAGAAATCTTTAAGAACTACTACTCATAAGACTAATAAATTCCCAGATGACTTAATGCCCAGCGATCTGCCAGGGTTCATTGGCACTTTTTTTTTTTTCTGGCATAATGAAGACATCTGGAAACCCATGCATAAGAATCGTCCAACATGAAACTTCAAAATGTTAGCCTCTAAGGTTTGGGGTCAGCAACTTGTAGTGTGTATTAAAAGGAACTTGGAAATCATTATTTCTGGATCTTGACTGATCATAATTTGTCACCTGTTTTATAGCTAACAATATTTCACTGGATTCTTAACTTTGTACCTCCATTCTTTCAACATTTATAAATGCATAATAACACTGGGCTTGACCTTAGAATCTTAGAATCTTTCATGTACGTCATCTTATTTGTTATGACAACCTGAAGGGCCATGCAGACAGGACATGGTAGGAAAATAGAAGTTCAGAGAATTAGACACATTAACACGTTTAAGTCTTGCATTCCAAAAAATAAAAAGTAAAATGAAAGGACTGTGTCTCTTTGTCCACTTCTGCTATATTGTTTTTAGAACCAAGTTTTGTTACAGAGTATTCTGTATTCCCGTCTCTCATTACTCACCTGTCATTTACTTTGCAGAGTAAATGTTTTCAGGTGACTTTTTCCAGTACTGAAATGAAACTTACTAAGGTCACAAATAGGTGCCTAGTTTTCAAATAAAGTGGACTTTTCAGGCCGTCATGTCATGTTACTTAACCTCTTGGTTAAGCACTTGTTGCTTTTGATTGCTTTCTAAATGTTGCTTCTCTTTGGGTTCTATGACTTTTTTTGTGTGTGTGGGTACCAGGGGTCAAACTCAGGACCTCGTGCGCCAGCAGGCTCCTGTGCCACTGAGTGATATTACCAGCCCTTTTTTTGTATGTGGGTACCGGGAGTCAAACTCAGGACCTTGTCCTTGCCAGGCAGGAGCTTATGCCGCTGAGCTATCTCACTGGCCCATTCTTTTATTTTTTATTATTAACATATGTTTATGATACATAATAATTACATTTGTCTTGGGGAATTAGTATATATACATGTTACATCTTGATCATTTTTACTCCCCCTCCCCCTTTGTTTTCCCCTCTGCCCCCTCCCCAGATCCTATCTATACCACTGCCTGTTTTTCATATCCCCTCACTCCCCAGTCTCACCTCTCTCTCCTTTCCCTATGTTTCCCTGTGTATTGTGGCAATTTCCAAACCCACCTCTCCTTTCCGTCCCACTGCCTTCAGCTCTGGGCTCATATATCCAAATGCCTGTTGATTCTTCTTTTAGATGTTCCATAGCTATTTCAGTTTTAGTTTTTCCAAAATTGAACTCATCCTTTCACCTTTTTTTCCTGCGTTTTCTAGCTCAGTAAAAATAACATCCATCTTCTAAGTCAGGTAGTCCTTGGTTACACTTTCTCTTCCCTTGTCCTTCATCTTGGGTTCTGCTCTGTACCAATCCTTTCAACAAATACATATTGAGCAGCTCCATTTCCCAACATCACTCCACATTCCAGTTATCAGGATTCATTAAGGCTATGCCAATGTACCATATTTTCCTAGACTTTCTTCATTCTGCAAATACTCTCTCCTCAACATCCCACAGTCCCTTCCTCACTGTCATGCACACTCCTTCAAGATCCACGTTAGGAGTTCCTTCTGGGGAGTGCTCCCTGAGATCAGGTGAGCCACCTCTTTCTTGGTACTCCTAGGTCATCCTATGTGAGCTCTGTATCACGACGTTTTGGGGGCAGTTTTGGCTCACGCTTTGGTAGGGTCGACTAACTGATATAACAAACAATTTCACATCTCAGTCAACACAAAGAGGTCTCCTTTTTGCTCACACAACAGTCTGGGGGAGTGCTCAGCAGGTAGCGTTCCTTGTGCTCCTTTCCTTCTTGTGGTTTTATACTTTCAAAATCTCGGAGTCCTTTGTATCCAGATAGGAAAGAGGAGCCAGAAAGAGAGAGTTGAAAACTGAGAGAGGTTTTTCACTTCTCAGATTCTGCTGGCCAGAATGCTGTTACATGGAAGCTGGGAGATTTTATCTTTATTCTCAAGATGAAAAGAAAATGAGTTTGGTTAAAAAAAAAATGTCCAGTCTCCCTCAACTGTTTGACTTTACTCTAGACTATATGTTCCAGAAAGATATATATATATCTATAGATATCTATCTATATCTATCTATATCTATATCTGTACTAGAGATGTCTTTTGAAGGACTAAACTTATCAGAATTTGTATAGTGAATCATGGCAGGAGGATGATGATTAACCAAGTGATCCAATTCCTAGTGATCTCTGACCAAACTGTGTAACTTCTATATAGTAAGCTTGATCTTTTAAGGTTCTTTGTTCTGTATTTGAAAAAACAAATCCAGATGCCCAATATGTATTTCTTGCACAACACTCAAATGCAATGGTTGAATTGCTGATTAAAGGAAGTAGCTCCTTCTCTCTGGCAAGCTTTTTACCTTTAGCTCTATGGGAATAGGTGCTATTGGATTCTGTCTAGGAATATTGTAAGAGTCAGCAACACTAGAGAAAAGAATATATTTTTGTAATTTGTTGCTGTTTGCCTTCAAAACTAGAAATTCTAGAGGCCAGTTTGATATGACATTCTTTGGTGAGTCACCAATATTGTCCGCTGCTTTGCAAGTACAGTAGCTGCCCGGTTACAAGTTAGAGGTCCTCGAGGGAAAGCCCATTACTTGTCGCCAGCAGCCTCTCCAGGCTATGATTGTTATTTCTCAGAACTGCCATTAATAGTGTTTCTGCACTGAAATTTACTTCAAAGAGAAAACTTTTCCTTTATTGATGCTTTAATAATGACCTGACCTTTTATTTACCATTGAGCCTCAACTCATTGGAGCTTTTTCAGAATGTAAAATGCCACTTGCTTTTGTAATGGGAGAATATTTTAAGAGTAAATGTAATTAATTACAGACTTAAGTCCTACAAAGGGAAGCTTCTTTACGGAAACATTTGTCTTGCATTATTTCTCGTATTTTCTAGTAAATATTTACTGAGCACTTACTAGTTGTTCAGAGTTTCCAGCCACTGGGGTTACTAAGATGAATTAGGCATGTAGATTTTTTTCTTCAGGAATATTCTATCTTGGTAAAAAGAAGGATGCAAGCTTAAAACATAAGTTATTAGTGTTTATATTTTATATATAGTGCTAAATGCAGATTAGAGGAAAGGGATGAAGGAAGGAAATGACCATGTACAAAGCACCTACTTTATACTATGCTTCTTTAAAGGCCTAAATCATTTGTTTTATTTAATTCATTATGCACCTCAGTAAAAGTAGTCATTGGTAACTCCCTCTTATAGGTTCAAAATGGTTAAATGGCTTATCAAAATTGCACGGCCAATGAAAGAACTAGGATTCAAACTCAGAGTATCTTGCTGTAAATTCCATGTTTTTTAGATTGCACAAAGTGACCTGGTGAGCTAATGCTGTAGGGATCTGGAGGAGATGACAGAAGTGTGAGTGGGCCTTGTTTCTGGGAGGATGTGTTTTTTTTGGGATAATCAGTGAGAAGGTAGAACTTGAACAAGGGAAAGGGGATAGAAAGGCATTCTAGCAAAGATCAGGGCAAGAAGGTCGGAGGGCATGATGCATTGGGGTAATGAGAGGCCCAGTTTGTCTGGAGCCAGGTCCCATAGGGAATCAGAGAAATGTAACCTTGAGGAAAGAGGAAGTGACTACATTTGAAGAATCTAGAATACTAGATTGGTGAGTTTTAAGTTTCATGTGGAAGAAGTGGAGAACCACTTGAATGTGGTAGCACAGTTTTGGAGCAGTGGTTCTCTAAGTGTGGTTACTGGAATAGGATCAGCAACTTGGCTTGGGGAGCTGTTGAAAGATGCAGCCTTCAGGCCCCACTTGAGGTGCACCAAGTCAGAAAGGCTGGGGGTGGCCCAGCAACCTGTAGCTTAGGGAGGCCTCCAGGTGATTCTGGCGCACATTAGTTTAAGACTACCAGTTTAAAGAGTCAGTCTGTATATTTGCATAGCATCATATATTTGCATAGCATGCATGGGAGAAGGAAAGCTAGGACACTCCTCTGACAGTGCAGAGGTGCAATGATGAGGACACAGATGATGGCACTGAGAATGGAGAAAGAGAGCAGGAGGGAGGGATAGTATGAAAAAAATCAGAACTTGAGGACTGGTTGGGTTTGAAGGGGACAGAGGATGAATCAAAGTTGACAGGCAAGGATCAAAAATCCATAGGATGAATCTGTATTCATTTCAGGTCAATATTTTAAAAACTCATATTTTGTATAACAATAGTGGCTTGCTAGTTTTAGAGAAAAATCATTTTCAGTGACATATCTGGCCACCAGGTCCTTTTTGTTGATGAGATGTGCCCTCTCTAATCTGCCCCAGGTTCCCCCACCCTCTTTTTTCTTATTTTCCTCATTTGCCTTACCTGGATAAGTGCTGTAGGCATTTGAATTCTGTTCCAAGGATTCCATCTGGGGACTGAAGAATGATGAGAGATATGGCGGTTGGGAGAGGGTGGTGGTATAGAGGGAACTATAACCTGCTTGCTTGTTAGACATTTTGAGTTTGAGGTTCCTATAAGATAGTCTTATTAATCTGGTCTTTATATTTTGTAAGAAAAACAGTTCAGCATTTCCATTTCTCTGTTATCTATGTTTTAGTTCACCCATGGCAATTTAAAATTCTAGTCTGGCTTCCTTGCAATACAGTATGGTTTGGGACTTCTTCCTCCTGCTTTCATAGCAGGAGAGCTCAAGAATGCAAAATAATTTTTACATTAGCTCAAGTAAAATATAATTCAGAAATAACTCCACTGAGGCCAAATTGTCTGTTGTACTCCCATTGCCAAATATATGTTTTTTCTAGTTATTTTCTCCACTGCCCCAGATAATTAAACTGACTAAGTTTTAATAAGCGCAGGAAGCAAAGGGTCTCCCTATACTGTGAAATTTGTAGCCCTGCACTGGGTAAGAATTCACTGAGGTACAAATGAATTGTTGAGAGAACTTGGCTGTGTAAATACTCCTGGCTTATGTTTTGCATCACTGGGCCTTTTGTGGTAGAGAACAGTGGAGAGAAGAAGGAAGGGGGCTATCAGTTTGGCGATGACTAAGAGCTGATGAAACATTCAGCTGGGGAGAGAGACGAGTGAACCCAGGTGATGTTTACGGAGCGGCAGAGTGGCAGAAAGCTCTACCATCTGGTGAGCGAAGTGGGAAAAGTATAAAAATCAATCTCTATAATGATACTTAATTAATACAGAGTCGATAAATGACATAACTGTAGCACTGGTTGGGCTACATCGTGGAGTTAAATAGCTTCAAAGAGGGCGCTGATTAAAGCCATTACAATTTATAAAACATTCTTCATTTTGAGAAAGCATCTTGATGAGATTTCACATGAACATTTTGTAATCAGAGGGCCAGCTTAATACATTCAGAGCAGCGGTGAAATATCTTAAGAGGTCTATTTTGGATGAGTTTTGAAAAGCCAATTTTTCTCGGGGAGCAAAAACTCTTGCCCCATCCCTTTGTTTTTTAATGGGAAAGAATAATGCTGCATACTTCATACTTAGGTAGTCTTGGATTTTTGATGTCCTGGTGGTTTGGTGCTTCAGTGTGACCTTAAGATAATTAGCTATCAAACTTGATTTAAATTGTTTTGAAATATTGTTGCAGAGTGTGTGTGTGTGTGTGTGTGTGTGTGTGTGTGTGTGTGTGTGTATAGTGGAGGGAATATGTGCCTACTGGTGAAAACAAGGAAAATACCACTTTGAGCTAAAAGAGGATACAACTGGGCCAACCTCGATGAGTAGGCTCCTTCCCTTCCGTATTTTGTTTTTGCTTCATTCACTCCAAGGCTCCTAACAGATGCACAGTAACCGAACAGGATGCCAGTTCTCATCGTTTATGCAGGGAGAGGGCCACTGCACTCCCTTAGGGAGAAACCAGAGAAGACCCACGTTGAGTTCTGCATTTTTCTTTTCGTTATCCTTTTCTTTCCTCCCTGCTCTGGTTTTTGAAAGGCAGATTTTTTTTTTTTAATTTGGAAGGCCTTTGTTAGAAATTCCAAAATGTTCTTTAATCAGTGCACTCTCGTTGTTGCTTCAGTTAGGGTGACAGGCTGACTGCTTCCTAGTGGAGAGAACCAGGTCTATGTTCAGCCCCTTGCCAGATGTGTGACAGTGGCAAAGTGTATAACCTTTCTGGGCTTCGGTTCTATCTATAAAATGGGAGAAATCACCGCACCCTTTTCCTTAAGTTTTCTGGGTATTAAATGAGATAATGTTTATTTTTTATTTTTATTTTTATTTATTTTTTTTTTTTGTGGGTACCGGGGGGGGTCGACCTCAGGACCTCGCGCGCCAGCAGGAGCCCATGCCGCTGAGCGATATCACTGGCCCCTTTTTTCGTATGTGGGTTCCGGGAGTCGAACTCGGGCCCTCGCGCTTGCCGGGCAGGCGCTTAAGCCACTGAGCCATCTCACCGGCCCTAAATGAGATAATGTTATACCTGGTGCATAGTAAGTTTTAAATACATGTTAAAGGGCCGGTGAGATGGCTCAGCGGCATAAGCGCCTGCCTTGCAAGCGCGAGGGCCCGAGTTCGACTCCCGGATCCCACATACGAAAAAGGGGCCGGTGATATCGCTCAGAGGCACGGGCGCCTGCTGGTGTGCGAGGTCCTGAGGTCGACCCCCCGGTACCCACAAAAAAAAAAAATAATAATAAATAAATAAATAAATACATGTTAAAGTCCTATTATTATATAGTTTTGTTAATGGAAGGCTGGATATCATTATTCAATGAAAGAAGGAGAAAGGAAGGGAGGAAAACAAAAGAGGGAGGGAAGGGGGGAAGAAAAAGAGCTTAGTTTATTTCATGTCACTATTATAACTGGTAGATTATAGTTGCAGCTATGTGGTTCAGAAGCAAACCCCTAACATCGTTCTGCCGTACGGACCTCGGTCTCTGTGGTTTATCCAAACTCTGCTGGAGCTCTGCGTTTGCTTGTCCACCTCCCTTTCTAGGCTGGCAGCTCTGTGTGCTGTGCTCCTCCAGGTATTCGCAGGCTGCGCTCAATGCTTGGCACACAGTAGTGCTGAATGATGGGATCGAATCAGAAGCAGCCTATCCAGTTTGCTGCTGTGTAAATTCAAGGTGCCACCATTCCACATTCACAGACATTGTATGATAATACAGACGAGGGACTAACCTTTCAAATTGCTACTTATCAAAAGTAGAATCTTTAGAATCTGAGAGCAGACTATATAGTTATGTAAATTTTGGTGAAGTATTATAAACTGCATATTACTATGGTGCTTTGTGAGGCTGCTATAATTAATGGTCTGTTTGCATTTCTAGTATTGACTGTCATTTTTCATCTGCTTATAACCTTGATATAAAAATTTATTCTTGGTAGTTGCTATATTTTGCATTCGTAATTTTAAGACATATATAAGTGTTCATCTTCTGTTTTCCAGCTTTCTGATTATTGAAAGCACCAGCTTAAGAATCACATCACTATGGCATATTTTTCTGAGTCTCTAGTGGTAAGAAGAAATTAATGCATTTGAATTCGGGTTCCAGGATTATGAGAGTGTTGTTGGCACAGGATTATGCAGTGCCCTTTGAAAAATGTGTAGTGTAGCATATGAAATGAAAATATCCTCAGTAATTTCAAGCCAATCTTTACTATTACATATGCTTTTGCTTTTGCTCTCTTCCCTTCATCATGTTAAAGATGACTGTTGAAGTTTTTTTGAATCCATATATCCACTTAACCGTTTTGGCTTCTTTAGTTCACTGGAGAAGGCATCAGCCACGAGGCACCATCAAGGAGGTTTGGACACCAACAAAGGTAACAAAACGAAGAGTGGTATTTGGAACCAGGCAGACTGGATTCTAGCACTGTTGCTACCACTTAACTCCTGTGTTACCTAAGGCACGTTACCCAATCACTCTGAGCCTGTTTTCTCCTCAGTGGTGTGGGGAGAATACTGTTTACCTCATAGAATTGTTGAGAGAATTAATTGAGATCAAACACCTGACACGGAAGCTGACACACTGAAACAGTCAGTGAGTTGCAACCAACACTTTGTCCTGATCATGGTGACTACCATTACCATTATCATTAGAGAATGAAAGGACTAAGCGGGTAGGTTGACATGAATTGACTTAAAAAAGCAGCTTGAGAACTACTCTCAGTGTGAGCTCTAGAGATCTGGGTTCTGTTTATGTCCCAACTTCAGGAACCCATTCTCCTTGGTCTCCCTTTGTCTTTGGCCTAAAATGATGACAGCCTTTTGTCTTCTCCACCCTCTCTGACCTCATACTGAACACTTGATGCCATTCTTACATGCTCCACTGAAGATGTGGCCACTGAAATCAATGACCAGTGGCCAGCTGACCAAGATGCAGCAAGTGGTCTACTGTAAACAATAGTCCAACTATTTTCTCCCGCAGGGCCTTTGTGCTCACTGTGCACTCTGTCTAGAATGCTCTTTCCCCAGCTTTTTATATGGCTGACTTCCTCAGATCTCAGCTGCAAAGTTCTTCTCTACCAGGCCTTTCCTGACTCCATCCTGAGTAGCGCTGTCCCTCACATTCTCTTACATAGTACCCCTCTGTATGCTTGGTGTTCCGGTAGCATTTGAGAATTCTATCTACCTCCCTCCCTTCCCACTTATCTACCTACCTGCCCCATTAGAATATAAACCACAGGAGGACAGGAACTGCATCTTTCTTGTAGAATACCATATTCTCAGTATGTAGGGGATTGGCTGGCACAGGGCAGGTACTCAAGAGATATTTGTTAAATGAACAAATATTTTAAAATCCTCTAGCATGAAAGAATAGAGAATCAACTATAAAGTGATACATATTGTATCATACCTATTTTCTGAGATTACATTCTAAATCACCATAGATTTTTTTTTTCTCAACTTGTTTTTGGTGGAAAAATATCAATTTGTAATAAAATTGAAAAATGTAAAAATGATCTATATATTTTTTATAAAAAAAATTGCCTAACATTTTTTGGGAGAGATGTACCATTTTTCACTGCCATCAGCCATATGCGACAATTCAGGCTGTTCCACGTTCTTACCAAAGTTTGGTGTTGTCCATCTGTTTAATTTTAGCCTTCCTGGTAAGCGTGATTGATAGCTAACTAAAGTTTTGACTTGCATTTCCCTGATTTCTGAATCTTCCTTTGTGAGGGGTCTATATATAGTCACTTTATTTTAATCAGGTAGTAGAAGTTCTTTATATATGTTAGATACAGATCCATAGTCAGATACAGGTTTTGAAAACGTGTTCTCTTAGCTAGCATCTTGCCTATTCTTTTGTGTAAAAGAGTTTTTGCTTAATAATGTCTTTTAATGAGTAGAAATTTTAAATTTTGAAGAAGTCTAATATATCAACTTTTAAATTGCTTTCTGTACCTACCGACACATACTTAATCTATATTCCTTACCTTTTTGATCTCTGTCTTTCATTTTGCCAAGTTTGCTTTCTCTCTGTCTCTCTTACTTCTCCCATTTTCTGAAACATTCAAAAATAAGGTACAACCATAAAGAGACTTCACCCATAAACACATTAGTGTGTATTTTATACAAACAAAGATTTCTCTAACAAGAAATGTAGCATTGTTACACAAGTATTATATAATACAAAGTCTAGAATTCTGTGATTGTTACTCTCCCCCAAGAAAACCTCTACTTTTGTCTTTTTCAGTTCCAGAATCTAATCAAGGATATTACATTTAGTGTCTTTTATTTTACTTAATTATTTTGCTTTAAAAATTCAGGTTTAAGGCATAATTATCATAAGGAAATACATTCTTTTTCTTAGGTTAATAGATCTGAATTTTGACAAATAAGAAAGTTGTGTAGTGGCAGTGTTGAGTTTTGCCTATGCCCTGTGCTCTTATGTAACAGTGGTGATTAAGGAATCTACCCTTTTGTGTTCTAAAAAACAACTTATTGCAAAAAATGACCCTTCCTCCTAAGACTTAGATAAAACTGGGGTTTTTCTCCCTTATTTACCAATCACAAGGCCAGGACTTTAGTCTTGTGTAATTTGGGATTATTCCCTAATTTTTTTTTTTTTTTGGTACCAGAAATCGAACTCAGGACCTCATGCTTGCCAGGCAGGCACTTGTGCTGCTGAGCTATATCCCCGGCCCCTCCCTAATCTTTTTAGTGTTTTATTACACTGACATTTTTGAAGAACACAGCACCATTGTTTTGTACAATGTCTCTCAGTTTGGAATTGATCATTCTGTCATTATTAAATTTAGGTTAAATATTTTTTTAAAATTTAAAGTTACCCAAGGAGGGCGGTGAGATGGCTCAGTGGCATAAGCGCCTGCCTGGCAAGCACAAGGTCCTGAGTTTGACTGCTGGAAGCCACATACGAAAAAAGGGCCGGTGATATCGCTCAGCGGCACGGGCGCCTGCTGGCGCGTGAGGTCCTGAGTTCAACCCCCGGTACCCACAAAAAAAAAAAAAAAAAAAAAGTTACCCAAGGAAACAAATGATATCACTTTTCCTTATTGGTGGGACTAAATTGGTCACTTGTTTAAAGCACTGTCCCTAAATTTCTTCATTGAAAAGTAGCTTTCCCCTTTGCATGGGAAATGCAGTGTAACATCTCTATGGTGAGATGTTTTAAGACTTTGTGACTCTTAAATTCCCCAGCAAAATTTCACCTAATGAGATTTTAGCATTCACTGAGGGTCACCTTTGGCTGAATCAGTCACTATATTGGTGGTTGCAAATGTTTTTCTACTTCAGTTATTTGTTACATTTAGTAGCTGGTGTGCTTTTATAAGAAATTTCTTTCTCTTCCTTTGGTTTCTGAGTGTCACTTCACAGATTTTTAAAGTGTGTGTGATAAAATTCATTACTGTCATCATACTTTTTGATAAAGTATCAAAAATTTCAAAGTGCTTGACAAATGTCAAAGTTGGTATTATATGATAAGATTGAATATTTGAAGCATTGAAAAGAACTCACTTTTTTAAAATTCAAAGTTACCCAAACCTTCCCGGATAAGTCAGCTAATTAGCAAGATGTAATCAATACTATTTCCTCTGAACTTTTTCATTAGCAGCATGAGCTTTGGGATAATAACTCCTGAAGTTATTTTTAGTTTACTATTACCAGTGTACACCATATGCAAATGAATATTTTTCACCTCATACATAATTGCTGGCAATTTTTTAAAATAAGTGAGCAAAGATCTCAAATCTGGCAATAGCGAGTTTCTCTAGACTTTTTTTTTTTCATTTGACTGCGCAGTGATGTTGAGGAGTGTTTTCAAGGACTTCTTTCTTTCCAAGAGAAGGAAGGGCCTCGGTGTGGTTTGCCAGGTTACCAGGATGTTTCTTTGCATGGATTTACCTCAAATCTGTGGCACAGTCCAGAATCCTGTAAATGATCCCCTGCTCCAGCTGTCGCACGTCATCCGCAGTGGGGAAGGGGTAACAGCCGGGCAGTCCACAGTCGGCTTCACAGCTCCATGAATGTCTCTTGTTGCACTGGCTGCTGCTCAATAAAGTAAATATTTGGCCTAGGAGAAGAATTTAATTTTTAACTTTTTCCGATTTCATTCATTCATTGATTTGATAAATATTTATTAAACATTTTCTACAATTCCCACCAGGACAGAACCCAAGTTTTATAAGGGTAGGTATTTACATACTTTGGGGCCTCTTTAAGAAAAATAATACAAAGTTACAAATACAAATTTGGATACAAAATCAACATTTACTTAGACTAGGAAAGGAATTGTAACAAATTCAAGAAAACTGCTAAATGCTATAAACATTACAAAATTCAGAAAAAAAATCTTGTTTTTGTTAAAGAACTACTTGTCAAGCTGAAATTTTTAAAATACTTTTTGCTTACATATTCTTAGTTCTTTGTATGGCAATACTTCCATGTTGTATTTTCTATAGAGAGAATAAAAAGAAATTTAATCTTTCTTCTAGTACGGTGGATCAAAATTTAGTTTTTATTATTGACAGTTTTGAAAAGTTTATTTCAGATTCATAGCTTTTAATTAACAGTAGCATATACAGTTTTGAGATTGTCGTCAGCTTTTGGAAAGATGTTGTCATGTCTTTCATGTATGTCAGATTTCAGAATGCTATACAAGTTCTTGTACAGTGACAGTAAATTGACAACATCCAAATTAGCTTGTTGTCTGTATCCTCTTTTCAATGGTGTATTATAACTTTCTGTTACCTTTTAATTTATTATGATTTTGTCTCAAATTGATGAGAACCTTTAATCTTTTCCAAGGCAATTTTCTTTTCATTATTTGCATTATTAATTAATCTAGGGGATAATTCATCATGAAAAGTCAAAGAACATCTCTTTTTTCAATAAATTGAAGTTTGTAAGGCATTAGTATTGAGTTGCTAGACTTGGTCATGAGAAGATATGTTCTATGTGCTAACCTGACTTCATATAGGAATGCACTTACTCTTTATGGCATAACTTCAGGTTTGTGTCCTGACAAAACAGAAATTCTGACTTCCTCAAAGAAGAAAAATAGAATATAACATTGGAGGGGGTGTTTGTAATGTCATAATCTGAATATTTGGGTCTCTTCTTGATCAGATGAGATGACTTCCCTTGTAAGTAGGTATGGATGAGAATTGAATGCTTGGACTGCTGTTCTGCATGTCTGATATTGGAGGGGATTTTCCAGTGACCAGCTTTAGTACCTCCACTGCCACCTCCATTCTTCACTGGCAGGTATTGTGAGATGTATTGTGTCACAGTGTGACCTCTGACACCACCCCTTTGTATGAAGACACCAGGATGGAAATGATTGTGAACCACATAAATACATCCCTGAAAACTCAAACTAACATATCCACAAATCAGATTTCTCTTAGCTCGACCTCAATGCCTATGACCAATCAAGTGCTGTCCAAGATGATGGAGAGTATGACAAAAAGGATTAAAATATTAAAAGAACCCATAATGTTCATGAATGGGTGCCACCCTCCTAGCAAGGCACCCACAGATTTTAACTGATAATGTCTTTGCCTTCATCCTTATCATCATCATTTCTATTATGTTTTAGAGGCCTTCTCCAATTTTTGATGGTTTTGTACTTTATAAGAAGCTTCTTCCCATTTCTTTCACTTTTAGAATCCGGATTTCCAAAAATTTTGAACTGAGAACATCTGCTCCACCCCTTCATTCTGCAGATGAAGAACTTGGGTCAGAAGGTTACTTAGCTAGTTAATGGTTAAACAAGGACCCATGCCTTTTAGCTCCTGATACTGTTTTCCTTTTTCTCAAGTCTTATGGGTAAATCTTTGTTAGCCTACACCCATTCCCCCAAAACTTAATGTGAATTGATTTAAGTATACACTGCTTTAATCTCTGTGGTTCTCCCTTCCCACAAGTGAAATGTTTAAGTGAGAATATTCAATGTGCTTCTAAAAATGCTGCATAATGGTATTATTTTGCTCATTTTCATAGCACTTTCAGTAAAGTGAACTGTGTACTGGACACTGTCACAGGAAACAGAAACTTGCCTTGTAAAAACACGAGCTTTCCAGCGGCTTTGTGTTTTCCTGTCCCTCAGCAGGGAAAAAGCCTGTATGTCAGCTGCCTGGCTTTCCTCTGGGGCTTCATTTTTAGTCTCCAAGGAGGTGAGCCTGACAAAATGTCGTCTCTGCCTGCTAAGGAAAGAAGCTGTGAAACAGATATCCATTGCTTACACTCCTCAAGTTGCTTAGCAAGGCTGTGTCCATAACACTATGGTATATTTAAAATTCTGGTCATTTGAATACTCTTTTTTTTTTTTTTTTTCTTTTGGTACCAGGAATCAAACTCATGACCTCATGCTTTGCCAGGCAGGCACTGTGCTGCTGAGCTATATCCTCAGCCCTTGAATACTTTTTAGAAGGGACTCTGATACTCATATATACCCCCAAAGAAGCATCATTATGCTATACTAATTTTTATCTTTAATTAGATTTATTCCCTCTAGAAAACTTAAGTTTATGGGTACATTACTAAATATTGCCCATTACTGATTTGCACACTTCTATAAGTTCTAGAAATCTTTTAATTCAGAATGGGGAAGAGAAAAAGAGCTAATATTACTTTAAGCTTTCAAGTATTGGGTATTTTATAAATATCACCTCAGTTGAACCTTACAAGAGCTTTGAGAGGAAGAAACTTTAGACACATTTTGGATTTGACCAACTGGATCAAAACTGTAGCATAAGCCATTTTGGAAAAAAGTTTTTTGATGATATATTTTGATGATATTTTGGTGATACAACATGAAAAAATATTGATGTAAGTACAACAGCAATGGAAAAAAAGAAAAAAGAAAAGAACTCACTGACATTACTTATGACATTTCTCCTTCCAGTGATAAGGATCTTTGTGAGACCATTTTAGTAAAGTTTGCAAAAGAGACCACAGAAGGTGTTCCAAATGAAAGGATGAGTAGAGTATCTTAGTCATCTGTGTGACAGTAACAGAATAATACAGAACATATAATGTATATAGAACAGAAATTTATTTCTCATAATTCTAGAGACTGGGATATGCAAGATCAAGGTGCCAGCATGCTTGATTGTCTGGTGAGAGCTTCTCTCTACTTCCAGGATGGAGCCTTGTTGCCCCATCCACCAGAGGGGCGGTGTGCTGTGTTTTTACATGGTGGGAGATGGGAGGGCAAAGTAGCTGAATGGTGCCTGCGCCTCTTTGTGAGGGCCTTACTTCCACTTATGGTGGAGGAGCCCTCCTAACCTAATGACTTCTTAAAGGCCCCACCTCTTCCTAACATCACCTTGGTCATTATGTTTCAATACCAGAACACAGAGAAAATAAAAGGAAGAAAACTGTAGTGGCATTGGATGAATGTGAAAGAGGCATCTACAATCTTGGGCCCTTTGATCTGGATTTTGAAAGACACCTTTGCTGCATTTCTTTGAGGCCCATTTATTGCCTACCCTTCCCTCTTGTCTTGTTTCTCCTTTTCTTTATTCAGTACTCTCCTGTGGCAAATGACAGTTACTAAATTAGGAGCTCTGTTACTTTCCAACTTGAAAAGCAAAGGCACAGGCAGTACGTTCCTGGTAATTATTTATGATGTTTCTCTTTCCAGAGATTTGCCCTATGGCAGCTTCAATCCCTTATCATCACTTCTTTTGCCCACATTTGCAGCTTCAATCCCTTATCATCACTTCTTTTGCCCATATTGGCAGCCCCCCTGAGAATTAGGGAGGAAAAAGCAGATCTGCAGATATGCAAACCTCAGAATCAAGACTTGGTTGATGAAATCACTCCTCCACTTGCCCTTGCCTGTTACTGAATCCTGTTCCAGCTTGGATGGAAAAAGTGCATTGGTCATGCTGTCAAAAGAAGATTGGATTTCTCCACTGTCATTTCCTCCCTTCTTAGCTAAAAATAAAACAAAACACCACATACAACATATAGGCAAAAGATATTAGACACTAGGTAAGGGTAAAGTTTGTACTGTATTTCATGTGTTCATTCATGCTTCTCATGTAAATATGATTAAAAGTCATGCTTTGCCCTTCTCCCCACACCTTCTGGCATTAGCTTTATAGGTGGAGATGATAACACACTGACTTTCCAAGAAAAAGCTCTTTCTGCTCTGTGCACATCCTATCTTCTTGCCTTCTTCCTTGCTCCTGCTAACGTTTCTCTGTGTCTGTCTCCTTTCCTTCAACTCAGAGCTTGCAGAGATCTTTCACTCTTCTTTTGACAGGTGTCAGATAGACAGTATGAGCTCATTTAAGCTGAACTGTCTGGGGGAAACTGAATTTGTTCTAGAGAAGAGCAATTTGGATGACAAGTGACAGGACATACCAGAAGGCATGGTTGAAGAAACTCTTTTCAGGCTCCCAGCTCACGTTCCAAGTGGCCTCTTTGTCTCTCTCTCTCTCTCTCTGTCCCCTATTCTTATTTGTTCATGGTTGACCCAAATGGGAACCTTAAAATACAAATAAAGTTCTTAGAAGTTGTCAAGAAAAAGAGTTGACAGTGACTCAACACAAGATCCCCACATTCCCTTAAACAAGTAGTCAGTACCTACTATTGTTTATGCTTATTATTGTGGATGCTCCCCAGCCCCACTTGGGGATATATTTGAGGGAGCCTCAATTATTGAGCCCTATCGATTGCTTAATAAACAGATATTTTACGTAAGCTACAAAAAACTTGGTATTTGGGGCAGTTTAACCTCAGCTCAGTTCTTGCTCAGTTCTATATGAATAGAAGTATTCTTAAACGTTTCCCCATTTACTGCCCAGTCTGAGTAATTTTATTGGCTTTCATTTACCAGAAAGGGAACCTATGGCCATAAATGTTATGGAAAGATATTTAGGAGAAGGTGAGATTTTTCTGGCCCATGTAAAACATTCTAAAATTCAAGGCCAGGGCACTATGGCAGGGTCTAATCTATGAATCATTATATTCTTAGCATACTCTGAGAATAGGAAGAGAGATCAGCCTTCACAGACACAGATGGAATTTCTCCTCTGGACACTGGTAATTCATGTGACATTTGTTGTTTGCTTATGTTTGCAGGGAAATTCTTTGCCTCAACCTTGCACTAGGCTGTTACTGATCACTAAACAGACCTTCTGAAAGAGCAGTGCAAGTTGATGTTTTAGGTACACAAACACAGCAGATGTTTACAATACTGGGCATAGAGGATTTTGTTTTTTAATCAGTATTTGGTTCACATGAGAAGTTTTTTTTTTTTTTTTAGCCTGTATACTTTGACTGTGAGTATACATGTTTTGGAAGGTTTGATGTTGAAAAGTGAGTGATTAAATTTAGTCATGGAAATGACTTATTGTGAGTGAGGATATAAAGTATCAAATAGCTTAGGCTACAAATGCTTTTATTTCTCATTTATTTTTCTATCAAATTATACATGTGCTTGCTATTAGAAATCCCATTGTTAGGGCAAAACCATTTACGGCAATGCCACAGCTGTGTGGAGGTTGAAATTTCATTAACAACTTAAAGTAGAAGTCAAAGAAAAGGCCTCTGAGCTGCCCTTAACAGCATTCAGAATTCCACGTAGCGAGGTGGTGTATTGCACTTCTGTTCTCACCAAGAGGTTTGGGGCTTCAGCACATTATTTTTAACATGTATAGATTTCTGGAGTTTGAAGTGATACCATATTAGCAGATGTGGGGATGGTAGAGGACATTTTGACATTCAGGAAGGAGAAGGAGACCTACAGTGTAGCCACGGAGCTGTGCTACCCTACGGGGGGGGGGGGGGACATCATAAGGATAACAGGGACTCACCCAGAAAAGTTGTATTGTGTCTTCCTTTTAAGAGGCTGAGAAGTCCCAGGATCTTCAGGATGAGTCAGCAAGCTGGCAACGCACTGGTTTAGATCCTGGCTGTCTGAAGCCCTGGGAACCAGGAGAGCAGTGGGGGTAGTTACAGTCTGAAAGCTAGCAGGCTAGAGACCCAGGAAGAATAGTGTTTCAGTTCAAGTACAAAGGCAGGAAAAAGTTGATGTCTACATTTGAAGGCGGTCAGGCTGGAGGGATTCTTTCATACTTGGAATCAGGCTTTCGGCTATTTGGATGAAGCCTGTTCACATAGGAATGTGCTCTGCTCAGTCTATCAATTTAAATGTTAATTTTGCCCAAAGGCATCTTCCCAGAAAAACCCAGAATTATGTTTCACCAAATATATTTGGGCATCCCATGGCCCAGTCAAGTTGGCATATAAAATTAACCATCACAGCCATTTTTCCAGTTGGTCACAGAAAGATGTTTTCCTACCTGCATACAACAGGCAGCTGCCAAGAAAGGCTGAGAGCAGCAGACTGATGGTGTCATGTAATGGAGTCAAGAGTCTGGGGCAAAGACAGTCAATCTAGTCTGATGGGAATGCCTGGTATTTTGGAAATAGTTGGATTAGGTTCTAAACTATGGGAAGAATTAATTTATTAATTCAATTATTGTTTTTGCTGAGATCTCAATCCAAATATCACTTTGTCAGGGGGCCTTCCTGAGACACTGTCCAAAGTTGTCCTTTCATCTGCTCTCATTTATCTATTGCACAAATTTATCAAGGCATTGTGGAAGGCATTGGGAATTCAACAGTGAGTATGAATGGCAAACAAGATCCTTCCTTCATGCATCTTACATACTAATGGGGACAGACAGAAACTGAATAAGCAAATAAAGAGGGTAATGTCAGATAGTGAAAAGTGCTATAAAAAGTAAAATAGGGTAATGGAGTAGGATGTAGACTTGGTGATAGGGTGTGGTTACACTAGTCGTACTAGTCAGGGATGATGTCGCTAGAAGACCACATTCAAGTGATGAGAAGGACTCGTCCATCCAGAAATCTGTAGGAAAGAACTTCTCAGGCAAAGAATAGCTGGTGTGAAAGCTCAGCAGGAAGAACCACTATACTTTCCTAGGGACTGACAGAAAGCCGGTCTGGAATAGAGTGAGCAAGAGGGAGAGAGGTAGAAGTGGGCAGAGAGTTTGGTGTGGCCAGATCATCACAAAAGGTCATAGAAGCCCTGATTCAGAGCTTGCATTTTCCCCCAATAAAAATGGGTTCTAAGCAGAGGAATCACAGGATCTGATTTGTCCCTTGGTAATGTCACTGGCCACTGAGTGAGACATAGACTGTGGGGGGAAGAAACAGAAGTAAGAATAGACATTAGGGGGCTGTCCCAAGAGTCCAGATGAGACATTATGGTAGCTGGGTTAGGGGAAGTAGCAATGGAGACAACGGGCAGTGGTCAGATTTGCCTGTTTTGTGCCAGAGCTTTCAGGACTTCGAGTGGATTAGATTTATAGGGAGTGAGAGAAACAAAGGATTCAAGAGTGACTGCTAGGTTTTATTTTTAATGGCACTTATTTTTACTTGAAGTAGTTTTATTTGTGTAGTTATTTGCTATCTTTCTTCTCCCAGCAGGCTGTAAGTATAGTAAGAGAAGGACCCTTACTTACCTTGCTCTCTTAGATTCAGTATCTAGACTCAGTATCTGGAACAGTGCCTGGTGCCTTGAATACAGGGATATATAAATATTGATTGAGGACTTAGTGGGGACAAGGCCCTTGCTAAGCCTGAGAAATGATCTCTATAGTCACAGAGCTTGTGTTCTGGTGGAAGAGATAGACAGTAAATGTAAAACCCAGTTGTTTCAGATTTTGATAAATGCTATGTAGAAAAAAGATAAAGAGAGTGGTCAAGGAAAAAGCTCTCCTCCATTTGTTTGTTAACTGTGTTTACTACATATGTTTACCAGATCCTAACTTCTGGAAAAGCAAGGATGAGGTGTCATATTCTTTGTACAGTGCTAGGAAGCCAATGCATACCTAGGAAATGTGAGTGGGCTAGGCATGACCAGAAGTTGTGCTTGGTTCTTAGTATGACTTTAGTGCCTATTTTATCTGTATGATATGACCTGTTAAGGAAATTGGTCAAGTTTCTCAGCTCTTGTGTGGACTGGCAGTAACTAGACCCACGGTCCTCTACCTGGACGGGCCTGCAGTTTACCTGCTTTCCCAGCTCCGGTTGTTAATAGGCATGGACAGCCCACGTATGCATTTGCACAGCCACACACAGCCTTGCTGCAAATTTAGCAGCAGATAGTGCCTCAGGTCACTAGGGAAGAATTAAATCTGTAAGAGGAATAAACTAAGGCCAATAAGCATGGTCTGCCAGAAAGCAGTGCCCAGAGGGATCCGAGAGCATCTGCATGTTTATTAAAAAACAAAAAAGCCCACACCTCCTCCTTTTCTACTGAAGGAACACATTTAGACCTCCTCTTATGAAGTCATTTCTTCCATGGCATCTGCTTTGAACTGAAGATTTTCAAAAGAGCTTTGTTTGCCCTTAAGCGATCTTATTCTCCGATGAGGATGTACAATCAGGGAGAAATTTCACTGTTTTGTTGGTCAGCCATCAAAATGAAAAATGAAAACTCTTCCCTAACTGAAGTAGGTGCGGATGTTTGACAGCACAGTAGTGTTCAGTCACCCTTTTACAACTCCTGTACATGTTTTAGCCAGAAAAGAATTTTTCGATTGTCAGGTAGTCAATAAATATTTAGTACATACTTCCTGTATTCTGGTCTGCCACTGGGAACTGCTCCTAAAGGTTTGATTTCTTGTTACTTTTCTTGTCCCTGTGTTCCTCATAACTCAAAACTGCAGACCCATTTTGGAGGTTCAGGAAAGCGAGGTTGACCAGAAAGCAGACTGGAAAGAGAGGAGTTGCAATAATTCTGAGTTTAGTTTAATACTGAACATGTGGTAGATACTCAGTTCATAACTTGAAGTCTATTTATTTCCATAAATGATGTCCTGCAATGTGAATGGCTTGTTTTCCTGCTGATAAATATCATATTCAGAGATCTCTTCATTTTGGCTCAGAGCATAAACATGTGTAAAGCCTATACTACACCTGGAAAATGTGCTAGGAATGAGGTGGGGTATTGAGATACCCCACACAGTGTGCTGCGTCTGTCCTCTGGGCACTTAGTGCTAAGTGAGGGCAGGGAACATGTGTACCTGATATCCTAAGGAAGAATTGCTAACATGAATAAAAGAAATAAGTTTTCTGGGGACAAAGGGGACAGATATTAACACTTCTTGGGGCATCCAAATCTTACTAGGAGTTGTTCTATACATTTTCTCCCAGTTCTTATTATTATTACTTTTTTTTGGTGGGTACTGGGGGTCGACTTCAGGACCTCACGCGCCAGCAGGCACCCGTGCCGCTGAGCGATATCACCGGCCCCTTTTTCGTATGTGGGTTCCGGGAGTTGAACTCGGGCCCTCGCGCTTGTGAGGCAGGTGCTTATGCCGCTGAGCCATCTCACCGGCCCTCCCAGTTCTTATTTTGAGTGTTCATAGATAATTAGTTTTTCTACCTTGTGCCAGGCTTCATCAAGACTGGTCTGTGTGTCTGTCTGTTTTTACCAGGTAATCTTCTACCTACTTTGAGTTTACCCTTTGCTTCTAATTTCTTGCTTAACTTCTGAATTCTTTGCACAACATTGTCAGATGTCCTAATGTTATCCCCCAATCCAACTACAAAATTATATTAATGAAATGGATATGACTAAAATCATCACTGCTGGGGTAGTTAATAAGCAGAGGTTTCCCACTCACCCTGCACCCCCAGCCTCTCTCCTTCTGTCCTATCAAGGCAAGTGGGTTGCTGGCTCACTAATTTCCCAGCTATTGCAACCGCTTCTTCCTTCCTGTGATGCTGAAGCTATGTGTGTCTCCTACTTTCAAGGTGACTGAGCCGCTTACCTGGTCTTGAGAGTGGGCTACATAAAAAAAAAAAAAAAAAAAAATTTTGAGAATGCAGATAAATAGTTCCGTTGATTATTCCTGACCACCTTATTCCAGTCAGTACCCTTAGGTATAACCAATGGCTTGAATTTGATGTATATTTATCCAGATTTTTCCTACATGCAATGATATATATGTATATGTAGTTTGTGTTTTCTCTAATAACTCGGAAATCTTAGAAATCTTTTTACATCAACAAACATAACACTATGTTGTTTCTATCTCCCGCTTTTTCTCTTGATTGTCATTTATATATTTCTGACTCATTCTATGCCTAAGAAGTTTTTGTTCATTTGTTTTTGTGGTGCTGAGGATTGAACACAGGGTCTTGCATGCTAAGCTAGTGTTCTACCATGCTCCTAGGCCCTAACTATGCCCAAGAACTTTTGTTTGAATTCCAAACATCGTTATAAAAAGCAATAGTGGCTCCATACCTAGGTTTAGCTTTCTTCTGCTAGGCAGATCCAGTTGAGGGACTGATCGCCCTAATCCAACACGTCTAAGTTGCGTCAGGATAGCTTGTGATTTCTTTAAGAGTCAGACTACATCTTATTATGTTTCTGGAGCACGGGCCTCCGGGGATTTTGATTGAGAGCCCTGTCAGTCTTTGTCTCCTCAGCACTGAGAGACTGTACACTTACTGGTCTGCTTTTGAGAGATTTTAGCTTAGCTCTTCAGTATTCTAAAGACTTTAACTTGAAAATTTGACAAATTATTTGATAAGGAGATCAATTCTGTGTTCATTTCCCTCAAATCTCCATTTTTGTCACTGATGTCATGTCCTACGTGGCTGCCAGAGAATTTGCTATTTTCTGTATCCCAGAGGCTTCTGTTACGCCTGAGCCTATCTGGACTGAGCCAGCTCAGGAGAGGCCAGCGTCCCCATGGGTAACTGCCTGTCCTCAGCGCACCTCAGAAACCTTCTTTATCTGGAATTCTACTTTTTATTTTAGTCTTCTTTGCCTCGATAATTCTCTAATATCTGTGATTTTTGTAATTTGTTTGACTTTTCAAGTTTTTTTTTACTGGGAATATTGTCCTGCCACAGACAACCCCATTGTACTCAGAAGTAGCACCTCTCTTCTTTGCTTTTACTTCTGCAGGTCATTTCATTGCATGACATGTTATCTCCTGTAGTAGGGCCATTTCCTTGTTTTATGGACATGCTGGAAATTTCCAATTTTTCACACCTGCGCTCTTGCAATTAAAATCCAAACGTATGCATCTTGTTCATTTACTTGTGGCAATTACTAATATCTGGAATTTCTGGATTAAAATATATGAATTTTTAATTAATAAAGCTTGCTAAGTTGTTTTCTAAAAAGACTTGAATTTAAATTGCAGAGGGGTTGAGGCTTCCCTTCCAGTAAACCGACACTTCTTAGGTCTGTGTCTAATCCAGTAGCTTGGACCTTGCACCAAGATGTTCTGGGAACACAGGAGGCTCGAACTCTTAGGGGCTTTGATCACCTTAGCGATCACTGCTGTGCTGCCGCTGCTACTCTCACTGGATGCCCTCCTGAGGCACATTTAATACTGTTACTGTGTGTTGAATAATCATACAGTAGATTACAACAGTTCAACACATTCTCTAAGACATCAGGGGAGTGATGTACCCACTGAGGAGGTTTTTAGTAGGAAAAAAAAAAAAAAAAAAAAAAAAAACAAATCACCAAGAATAGCGTATTTTCAAAGCAGGCAATTTCCCAGTTGAAAAGCTTAGCTATTATTGCACTGAAAGAATACTGGCCACAGCTTCAAAGCTGTGGGGGCTGCTTTTTATTCATATCAGTGATTTTCCCACGTGCTCACTATAAAATCAATCCTTTAGCTGGTTTGCTTAGTGTATTTGAATACCTTTTTCATTTCCCTGAGCTCCTTGGCCCAGTAGCAGTTCTTTCCTTGGCAGGGCTTGGGAGTGAGAAGGTGCTTCCTCTAGACAGTCATTTATTGTCGCTGAGGGACGGCAAGGGTTGGAACTAGTGAACGTGGGTATGGGGTGTGCAAATGCATTCAGCCTGTAGAACAGCGTCCAGTCATAGGGTGGATCTGTTGAGAAAGTTGCGTTGGGTCTCCTTTCACTCCACGGGAGAATTAAGCTCTTGGCCAAATAAGTAGGATGTCGGATAAGTCTTAGGCCTCTGGACACTTAACCTAAGATTCTAAAGTAAAGTTTCTTATTCCCTTCCTCCTTTCCAGTAGCTTAGCTTTTGGCAACATTAATATACTCTGTATTGTATTGAAATAGGAAGCTGCAGTGCTTTTCTCAAATCTAGTAGATGAATTTTCAATATGACAATCTTGGTAATAAATGCTGGTTTATTTTGAATTAAAAATTTGAATTTTGATTTTCATGCCACCAGAAAAGTAAAAAACAAAGCAGTCTTTCTTCTGGAATCATTTATTCAGTTGTTGTTAAATCCCTACCGTGTATTTGACATGGGCCTTTGTATTGGTGATAGAAAAAATGAATAAAGCTTCTTTGTTGATGGTGCATCATCTATATTGTTTTACATTGAACTTCTAAGCAGCATGAGTATTTTAGAATAGAAGAACTAGAAAGCAAACAAAATTACTCTAGTTAGGAGAAAAATTGTTTGCTTTTCATAGTAATTTTTTTTTTTTGTGGGTACCAGGGGTCGGCCTCAGGACCTCGTGTGCCAGGAGGCACCCATGCCGCTGAGCGATATCACCGGCCCTTTTTTTGTATGTGCATTGCAGGAGTCGAACTCAGGCCCTCGCGCTTGCCAGGCAGGCACTTACGCCGCTGAGCCATCTCACCAGCCCTATAGTAATTTAGAATCTTTTGTCTAAAACTAAGAAGAAAATGTGAAGTAACAGTGCAAGGGGAAAAACGTTAATGGAATGAGGTCAGAACTGAAAAGACAAAATTAGTGGAAAGGGGAAGAAGAACCAGAATTGAGGAAGGTTGTTTAGATCACTAAACTTTCAAGATCTTCTGTTCCTCAGTTAGTACATTGTGACCCTAAAGATGTGAACACATGACGTGGATATCACTGGGTTGTGATAAATTCTTCATATGCTCACTTCCCTTGCTAATTCTGGCATCAGAAGTTGTTTGCAGAGAACATGCTCAACGGTATACGGAGATACATCTAAAACAGATGTTCCTATTCTTAAGCAAATGTGATATGTTTAAATTCAGATTTGTTCATTAAACAAAAGTTAGAGATTCCTTAGAATATCTGGCAGCCAGCGCTCCTCACAGTGGGCGTGCATATGACCAACACGCAGGTTTAGCACTCTGGTAATGAGAAGCCCACAGGGAAGGGAGGCTGGGCTAGGGCATACCATGATAGGAGGTGGAATATGATTAAGACTCTATAAGAAAATCAAATGAAATATTGTGGGCACTCCAGGAGGAAAGTGCTTTTGATTGTTGGGAGTGGGGGTACAGGGAGAGAAGGCAGACAAATCAGACAAGTGTTTGTGAAGGAGATAGTAAGATAGTTCGGACATCAGCAAGTGATGGGAGCTCAACAGAAAAGAGGATACGGCCATCACGGGTGAGGTGACAGCACGAGCAGTGTCATGAAGGCCAGCTTGTTTGATGCAGAGAAGCAATGTATTTGAGGTCTCACATTATGTCTTCAAATCCTAGCCCTTCTACTTATAAATACTGGCCTAGATGCAGCTTAGTTAACCTTTTGGATCTCTTATGTATTTAAAAGGAGGGCAATAATGTTGAGTTGTTTTTTTTTTTTTTTAATGCAGATGCCGTGAGTCGAACTCAGGACCTCGTGCTTGCCAGGCAGGCACTTATGCCGCTGAGCTAGATCACTGGCCCAATAATGTTGAGTTTTGCATTACTATATATGTGCATATAAAGAATGGTCATAATCTATGTAAATTTCTGGCACTCAATACATGGTAGCAATTATTATGGTAGATAGGCTGTCTCAAACTTGGACAATATGTTAGAAAAGATCAGAAAAGTAGTTTGTGGTCATATTTTGGTAGCTCCTAGGGAGCTAGTTAAGGAAATTTCCTAGGCATTGGAAGGCCAAAAATTTTGACTAGTAATTGATGTGCTTAAAGGTTAGAATTGGAAATTTTATTCTGTTAACGGTGTTGACACCCATTTCACTGATGAGATAAAACAAAGACTCAGCACCATTAGATATAGAATGTGGTGTCAGACACTTGAATATCTATCTGTTTTTCCCCTTTCACAGTAATAAAAACTCTGATTTTTAACAAGAAGCAAAGCCGTGTTTTCCCGTATTTCTTACAGCCGTGTGTACCTATGTGACTAAGTTCTGTTCAGAAGTACCATGCAGTGTTTTGTGTTTTCTAACATCTTAGCCTAGAAGATGATTGGCACAACATGTTACTTCTGTCTCCTGTATCATTTCTATCCTGCTGCTTAGGTCACATGCCATCTTGATCTACATCTAGTTTCTACTTGGTCCTTCAGCACGTTGGAGAGATGAGGTAGAGGTAGCCTGACAACTTCAGGTAGTAGAATTTTCATACCGTCCCTTGACTTGATTCCATTAGATTTCTACATGACAGAGGAATAAATTACTTTTTTGAAGCCACTGGAGTTTTGAGATTCTGATAGAATTTAATCCTAAACAATTCAGGAATAAAGGAAATAAGTGAATTGGAACTTAGTTTGTAGGATTTCAGACTGATAGCAGATATAAAAATACAAAGGAAGTACGCTTGGAATAAGCGGGGGAGGATGGTCTGGGTTTGGGATCCAATCCAGCTAGAGATGGTAAATGGAAATCAGTGTTAGGAACTCGGAAGAGAGTTCCAAGTTGGAGGTTTAGACTTGGGGCAGGAAGCAGGTCTTCAAATATCTATGATAGTCAAACACATGGTAGGAGAAGAAATTTTCAAAAGATTAAAAAGGTGTCTGTTTATACAGGCAGAGGAGGCAACCAAGATAGTAAAGTTGGGCATGAAGAGATGTATGACAAAGGTGAGGGATAATAGGAAGAAGAGTTGAAGCTGAATTAGTGAGGCTCATTTCTTTTGCACATGATAGGAAATGTGGGGAAGGAAAAGGAATGCCATGGTGTCTTACAGTGAAGAACGGAGTAATCGTGTGCTTGTTTCATTAATGACAATCATGCTCTTTTTCTAGGGTTTGAGAGAAAGCTTTGGTTCTAGTGTGCAGGGTTGTCTTCCACTTTTGGTGCTTGGTTAGGCTTCGTTGGGTTCTTCTCGGGTGAGCAGCTATATACCATAGTGGACCAGTGATGGAATTCCCAAGGAAAGACATGGAGGAAAGACAGACAGCTTTGGTTGGAAAGTTGCTTCATGGTTTTCAGAGTTGTAAGCAGATGATCATGCTGCTTAAACGACAAATGGTAAAGACTGAGAACTCATAGATGATTTAGGTGTTGGCTTCAAACAAAGTTACTAACAAGTCAGACTTGACATATCTTAATACTATGCATAATTCTTACTGGACTTCATGATTTTAGGCTATATAGTAAGTGATTATAACTGGCAATGGCCAGTAATACTTTTGTCTGGACACACACCAGATGTTTATGGGGATAATTATAAGAAGAATGACATTGAGAAATGTAAAGAAAAGGGTGGCTTGTGCAAGGGGTAGAGTTGGGAGATGGAGGACACCGTTCCCGTCCCACTTACTAGAAAGCTTATTCTGTAACCAGAGGCCTAAAGTGACCTAGGCCTCTGGTTATATAGGTGGACCTAGTGTGTCTACCCTGTTCCAGTTCCCTCTCTTCAGGGCTGGGGGTTTGCCAGCCATATCCTCTCAGTTGAGGAGGACAAAAAATATTGCCATCTGGGGTTCTGTAATTTCTTGAAATTCTTGGAAACTTTATGCGTGACCCCCACAAAGGCTGCAGGCCACAGAAACTTCAGAGCTATAAGCTGGGCTCATTGGAAGTCTACTGAGGAAGGCGTTCTTAAGGGTTGTAGAAACCTCCCACAGGTGTTGTGCAGAGTGGCAGTATGTAAAACAGCTCTGTGTTCTATATTTTCAAAGTGTAACGATGTAGTATAGGATTGTAAGAGACCCAAAAGGGTCACAAACCATCATAACAAACTAATGTGCCATATCTTCCAAACCTAGAACAGTGCCTCAATAAATGCTTGTTAGATGAACTTCAAGTAAATATCCTTATTGCAAGAATATCTAAAAGTGCATCCTAAATCTGCCTGGCTTCTGTATTTTCAAATGTAATGAAATAAGCACCAAAGCTAAATGGAGGAAGACGATGGGGAATGAGGCATAGCATGGGAAGAAGACTGAGACACTGCATGTCTCCCCATAAAACATTTATTCCAAGTACTCAAATCCAGTTCCTTTCACTGTTAGTTACGTGATATTGGGCAAATTCAGTGTCCATTGTTTTTTCGGGTTAGCAGTACTTACTTTATGGGATTGTTGCGATAAGTAAATAAAACTTATGAGAACATGCTTAGTGAATTCTAAGTGACAATTAAAATGTTAGTTATTGATATTCATAAAGTAAGAAAATTGCAAAAATTGGAGCATGGCTGGGAGTGGGGGTCTGTGGAGGAAGGCATGAAAGGAATGTTTGGGCTCTGAGCCTCTGAATGTGTAGGAAAGCAGGTGACCCCACAGCATAGAGTAATTGTTATGGTTTATGTCTAGATGTCCCCCGAAAGCCTCATGCAGTCATGGGGGCAGGCTTCTAGAGTTTGTGATTGATTCATTGTCTAGTGCTGGGATTATGGGTGTGAGTGCTACACCCACCCTGGGGCGGGTAGCCTACATACAATATAAGGCACAGAAAGAGTCTTTTCTTGCTCCTCCCTTTTTGCTCTTGCTACTTTTGCTGTTTTCTGCTGCCATGAACTGTTACCCCTCTGCCATGTGCCACTCTGCCTTGGAGCCTGCCGAATATGGACTGAAACCTCCACAAACTGTGAGCTAAATAAACCTTTCCTTCCTTAATTTTGGGCGTTGGGTATTTTGTCCCAGCAATGAGAGAAAAGTAACCAACACAGTAATGATGATGGCTGCCATTCGTAACTACAGTGTGCTGGGCATTTTGTATGTAAGGTATGCAAAGTATCATCTCCATTTGATAAATGAGAAATCTGAGGCTCCGCCTGGTTGTAAAGGTTACTGTGGGTGATACTGTGAGCGTCAAAGCTGGATTTGAACATCGGTCTCTCAGGTTCACATGGCAACTCTCCTTCTTCAGGATTCAAAATGAAATCAGTGTTCCCTGGATGTTAGCAGAGCTCTGTTCAGTTTGAGCCCTTGAGAAGACTGGGCCTCTCGCTCAGCGAGACCCTATGAATCTGTCTGGAGTAGAAAGGTAGAAGCTGAGATTAAACCACCACAGTTGTCTCTGTCTTGAGGAGAAAGAGCGGAGAAGGGAGCTCCGCACACATCGGACTTAGCGTTGAGCAGCACGCAGGTACGTACCCAGGTGTGTCCTGCCTTGCTCAAGTGAGCGCCACAGGACCTGTTTTGGTGTCTGCAGTCAGTAGGCTGCGCTGGGGGAGGGCAGTCATTCATTGAATTTCTGTTTCACTCAGCTTCCATTCATTTGACTTTGGAGGGTTTGCAACACTTGCTTGCTTCTTAAACTGAACTTTTCCTAGAGTTACTGTGTGACTGATTCTCTGTCCTACTTTGTTAGAAACTCAGATGATACTGATTTTAAATAGGCCCTTGAGGTTAGAGAAATGTTAGAGAAAGCACAGATATGAAGGAGAGGTTAAATTTTTCCTAACTTTGAGTTGTGAGTATTAAATTTATCATCTTTTAGTAGTGGACATAATAATGGAAATATTGTTTATCTTTTCAAGTTATTCAACAAATATTTAAGAGCCTACTGTGTGTGTTTTAGGGTGAATACTAAGTGCTAAATGTACAGAGGTTTATAAATCATGCCTGTCCTAGGGAGTGGGGTGCAGGCCCTGAGTGTGACATATTATTTTGGATACAAATCTGAAGCTTTTGCAAAAAAATGTGAATTTTTTCCCTTAGAAGACAGGAATTGCATTTGTTTTGTTCATGGATATAGCATCCACTGTCTCACACAGAACCTAGCTCAGTTAAGCCCTCAATAGGTGTTTTGTTTGTTTGTTTGTTTGTTTGTTTTTTAACTGACCTAACATTTCTAATTGCATGATCAAATGGCGAGAATGAGTTAATGTACTTCATGGGTTCCTTTTCTCTCTTTTAGTGAGCTAGAAGTTTTTGGTTTCCAAAATCTATGGTGTTCCCAAATGTTTAAATTCTGGTAATTGGTAGATGTACTTAGTCACGGATTTGATGAATGATTTATTTTTAATAAAAGCAGAAAGCTCATAACAAGCTCAGCAAATTGTTGGCAATTTTAAGCCATTATACTAGGTAGCTCAGGAAAATATCTCAGCAAATGAGACTTATTAGAGTATATAGTATTCTTGGAAAATGACTAGGAAAAACTTTTAAAATTACATATGTCTTGCTATTTAAAAGCAGAAATTACCTGTACAGTGAGCAAATTATGGAGACTTGATTAAATATTTAATGGTATTTTTTATATAATTTTGATATATAAACTTCCAACCTGCTAGGTGTCAGATATGCTGAGTTTGTGTTCCCCAAAATTGAAGAATGCATTCTAAAGAACAACGGAGGTTATGAATAGGAAAAATGTGTTAAGAGAAATAGCTCCTGGGCCGGTGAGATGGCTCAGCGGCTTAAGCGCCTGCCTGGCAAGCGCGAGGGCCCGAGTTCAACTCCCGGATCCCACATACAAAAATGGGGCCGGTGATATCGCTCAGCGGCACGGGCGCCCGCTGGCGCACGAGGTCCTGAGGTCGACCCCCTGGTACCCACAAAAAAAAAAAAAAAAAAAAAAGAGAAATAGCTCCTGAGAGACAGGAGGGGACCCAAAAGTGAGTTGCCAGTGAGCCCACTTCTCAAAGGAAGTTCTTTAGAGCAAAATCATGAGGTGAGTACAAAATCACGAGGTGGGTACAATGTGGCTCAAAACTATGATCAATCAATACGAGTACAAATACAGTTATTGAGGTAATATTGATCCAGTGGGGAAGCAGGTCATGTAGCAAGTGTACATGGAAAGAACAAAGACCATTTTAGGAAGGGATGGATCAGGATGTCCTGGTCACCCACTTGGGTGACTGATGTTTATCTAGACTTTATTAGTCCATGTGATACCAATTAGAGCATATTGCTTATCCCTTGGGGAGACATGTAGGCCTGGTCATTCGTCTTTATCTTGAGGCCCGACCTTCAATAGATGTGCCTCCAGCCACAGTTGTAATGTGTTCTCATCCTCTGTACTGACTACTTCTAGGGCCTAGCCCTGTCTGACTGCCTAGAATATTTTACCTATCTTAGCTGTCTATAATAATTTGACAAGATTTGTAGGTGTTAATTTCTCACAAAAGTTAAATTATAGCACAAAATGTAGAAATAATGGTCTCCATTCGATTAACTTCCATCTGTTTTGGATGATTTTCCTTGCCCTTCCCTTTTTAAGATTCACAGTCTAAATTTAAAGCTATACCTCACCATAGTGTTTATGAAATAGATTAAATGTTACAGAATGTTCTGGTGTAATTAGAAACCACAGCAAATACTACAGGTTTTATGCTTGAAAAGTGTTTTAATCAGTGATGGATTTAGAATTATTGCCAGCTGATTCTTGAATCTTTAGGCTTAGGCCTTAAGAACACACTATCCAGATGTTTATAAAATGCCTTTTTTACTAATGTCCTATTTATACTTTGACTTTGCAGTTAAAAAATGCATTTGCTTACCTCAAAATACCAGATGAAAGTATTTTACCTCAACTCAATAGTATATTTGAGCTGCCCAACAGTCCGTCACTCCCATCCCTTCTGGCTTACAGGGATTTATTCCCAATCATCACCTATTTTCTCCATGACACAAGACAAGAATTCAGTCTGTTTTGTGGAATTTCACATGAATGTTAAATTCTTGGTGATGCTTCTTATACCTCCCTTTGCTTTTCTGTTTTATTTAAAATGCAGTTTCTCTTTGAAAGAAAAGTTTAATTCATCAATTTATGTAACATGAATGCAGGACACCCATTAATTCCTCAAAATTCAGCAGCAAATCTAATCCTTTAAAAATCTGTCTGCTTAACTCATCACTATTAATCAGTATAATGCTACTTAACAAAGGGTGTTTGCAGAAAGGAATATAACAAAAGGGAAATAAGACAATATTAGAGCTGACATTTCACATTCAAGTTGGGAGATTAAAAAAGCAGCTGAACTTACAGCTTTTTAAAGAAATTTAAAGCATCATATAGGTTGATGTTATTTTAGCTGAAAATGCTTCATACATTTTTTCTGATTATAAATGTAATATTGGTCTTCTTACAAATCTATAAAATGTAGAAAAGTTTAAAAAATCATGATCTTACTACCCAGATAAAACCACTTTTATTTTTTCATCTATTTTTTATCATGTCATGTTTTGCTATATAAATTTACATGTTTTCAAAATTGGGGTACAAATGTATGCAAAATTTTGAAACATGTATTAAACACTTTTCTTATAGCATTAAATATTCTCCAAAATATGGCTTTTGGGGGCTAAAAATTTATCTGTTATGAATTTAACCATCCTATGTATTTTCTTTCCTGTCAAGTCCAAAAGAAAAAGCATTCTGTGATTTCCTCTGTTGCCTAAATGTTATTTCTATTATCCTCTATCCCTTCTATTCCCTGTGCACAAAATTTCATATGACTTATCATAGTTTCTATCCAATTTGGCATGTTCTTTATATTATATAAAAATTTTTTGCGTTATTTTCCAGGCTTCATAATTAACATTTTAATGACTGTAAAATATTCTATTGAAATTGAACTCCATAATTTATACCACAATTTCCTCATTATTGAGTTTTTAGTTTGTTGTAATTTTTTGGAATACTGTTGGAATAAATAATTTTTAAAGTATTTTTAAACAAATGTACATCTAATCAGTATTGCTGCGTAAATAACTCCTAGGTCTAAATGCGTACCCTAACAGGTGCCAGTAATATAAATAAACATTTCTAATGTTTGTCATTTGAAATTGTCCTTAGAACCTATTGATGAGTCACAAATTAAAAAACAGTCTCATTATTTTGTAACATATCTTGGCTTAGTCCCAAATCATTCATTCATCATATTTGGCTGTGTCCAAAAATCAATTCTAGTTTGAAAGCACCAAATTTTGCCTTCATTTAGACCATTTGGAAGGCTGCTGGATGGTTTGAAGGCAATTTCAAAGGAAACATTCCCAAAATGTCTAGAGTGATGGACCATTACCAGGGTAACAGTGGAGCATACTGTGGCGCTGGCTCCGGAGGGATCACACTCCTTCCTGTACATGAGTGCGAGTAGCTTTGTGGCTACAACCACTAAGTCTCTAACCCAAGGGTCATGCTTGGCATTAAATACATGTCAGTTTCTTGAGAATGGGGACTGACTCTTTCATGACACTTCCATTAGTGTTGTACACGTAAGATATACCTATGTGTGTTTGCAAATACACTTCACTCTGTAAAAGTGAATGTCCGACTGAGAGTACTTTTTTCTCCCATAGATAGGGACCTATCTTTGAATAAACCCTTTCTTCTGGCACAGGTTTAAACTCTCCAATACTCTAGACCAAGAGCCTTAACAGCACCTTGGAATTGGTTTGAAATGAAAGTTTCCTGGCTTATACTGAATCAAAAATTCTAGAGTTTGGATCCAGCAGTCTGTTTTAGCAAACCCTCCATGTTATTCTGACATTAATGCATGATCAATGAATGGTAAAATTTGCCTGGAGAAAAGCTGAAAGTGAAGTTCAAAGAGATGATGTTATGATGAAAGAAAGTTGCTGTTAATAGGCCACAGGTTGGCAAACGGAATACATGTTTTTGGAGTGCCTAATATGGACCAGAAATTGTGCTAGAGACAGTGGAGACACAAAAACAAAAAAAGTGGAGCTGATGGTTTGGAAGAATAAAGATACGTATATGGGTGTAAAACTTGTAAATAAATACAATGCTGTGTGGTATTTCAGTATAAAACTGTGTGCGTTACATGAGCAATGATGATGATAGCCACTGTTTATGGACCATATGTCATGTCAGGTACAGTGCAAGTGCTATAAATTACAATATATTGTTTCTTTCAATCTGCCTATCAGAAATAAAAGATTTACAAATATTGTGGGGTCTGAATAGGTTCTCCTATCTCTGGAAAGAGTAAAAGTCTGGTATTAAATTTCACCATTTCTTGTTCAGAACACTTGATCTAGTAATGGACCTAGTAATGGATTCCGTATTTGTCAGTTCACTTCAGAAATGAATATTTTGGCATCTATCTCAGAAGTAATGTGAACATTAAACAAGGTAGTGTATGAAATTGTTCAGCTCAGTCTATGTCACAGACATACAGTAGATAGTAATTATTTTTATTGCCATTAGCAATTGTCATCATCGTCATTATTATTCTCATCATCAGAATGGTGAGCGGCACTATGGCAAGATTCGATAGAGTTAAGAGCATGACTTGAACCAGATGGCAAGGGTTCAGTTCTGGCTTCGTCAAATTCTAGCTGTGTGAGTATGGCTTAGCCTCCTTGTATTTCAATTTTCTAAAATAGGGGCAATTCAAGTCCTTGTTCTGTAGGATTGCAGTACTTGTGAGAGAATTAAAGCATGTAAAACACAGATCAGGGGCAGGCACATAGCACGGGCTCAGTAAGTGCCAGCTATTATTGTCATTGATTGATTTAGCCTGCTCCATAGACTCTTAAAAAGCCTAACATCTCTTTATGGTGTTTTGAGGTTTTGATGGAATGCCATATGCTTTGGGGTTCGATGGAACAACTCCTTCCTTGTCACCTGTCCTTAAATCTGTACAGTCAAAACTTACTACAAACTTCTCCATGATGGCTAAAACTAATAAGAAGAAAAAAGCTTGTACTGAACTAAAATGTAAAAAATGCCCACGGAGCTGGGCGTATTGGCACACACCTGCAGTTCTAGCTACTTGAGAGGCTGAGGCAGGAGGATTGCTTGAGCCCTGCAGTTGGAAGTCAGCCTGGACAACATAGCAAGACACTGTGTATAAAAAAAAAAAAGCCAGAGGGAGGAAAATTTTAAATCAAATCAAAGTTCATTCATTTTCACTTCATGGAAATATATCATCTAAGCAAATAATGATGCGCAGATGCTGCTCATATATATTGTTTCCTCCTTTGAAGTTACTAAGTGCTTCACAGAGGTTTTACTTGTGCCAGCCATCTCTTCAGGATTAATTATTGCCTTTCTGTATCATTGTGTGGGACAGAGATCTCATATGTGACTTTTGTAGGGATTAGAATACTGAAATATGTATCCGTTACCTCCGAGGGTAGTAAGATGTACACAAACGTGAATAAACACTTAAAACACTGCCAGATGTGTAGGAAGATTCCTTGAACACAAATGTGATTGGCAGCAGGGAACTATTAGCATTCCAATTCTGCCTGGATCGTACGTTGCCCGGCTGGCACTGCAGAAGGATTCAGCTGCAGGTATATCCTGTAACTGACAATGGAAGAAAAAACCTTGATATTTTTCTATTAATTTGGCACGGGTGCTCAAATGTCTCTGAGTTTGAAATGCAAGTATTCCAATTGGTACCCTGGTAGCTTCAGGCTTTGCTTCCAGGTTTTTTGCCCCTGTGGCTCATAGTTTTGAGAATTTAATTCTGTTTACTGGTAATGCTGTGGTTTGCTTGATTGCAGTTTAACAGGATAACTGAAAATTTTCAAAGAACCAGGTGAACATCAGCTTAGTTGACATCACTATAAATTCATGTTCAACCTTTATCATGTGTGTACTGTGTTCAGTTCTTTTCTTTTTACCTAGTGTTATTTCATCTCCATGGTTCCATGTATTGCTTTTGGACATTTACATGCCAAATTCTTCCATTTTGCTGCTACGTCTTCTGACGTTCCTCTCATTTCCTCTAGAAATGTTGTGGAAACATTTATACACAGAGGCACAGCAAACATCTCAGTACATACATTTCTTTTTTATATTACCAAGGAATTTCTTCTCCAGAGCAAAACAACCAGAACAAAGTAAGATTTTTAAAAATAGATTTTGCTACATATTGGGAGATTTCACTCTAGAAAGATCAAACTAATTTGCAGTGGCAGTAGCATGGGATATAATACAATTTTCCCACAGTTCACACAATATTGGCTTTTATTTTAATTTAGGTATGTAATGGCTTCTTACAGTAATTATAAATTGAATTTATTTACTTGACATGATACATTTATAAGAGAAAAGGTTTAATATTTATAACTTAAAAATATATAAGGCATTGATATATCTACTTTGGCCGTTGCAAACATCGGGAATGTATTTGGCTGCAGGTAAAAGATAATTTGACTAATGATAGCTGTATTAGAGTTCTCCAGAGAAACAGAACCAATATGGGGTGTGTGTATGTGTGTGTGTGTGTGTAGAGAGAGAGAGAGAGAGAAAGATATTGAGAGAGAGACAGGCAGAATGACCAACAATCAGATAGACAGAGAAAGGGAGAGACTATATCATTTTAAGGAATTGCCTCACTTAATTATGTGGGTTGATAAGTCCCAAGATGTGCAGTGTCTAGCTGGAGATCCAGGAGAGCTGATATTGTAGTTCTAATCTGAGTGCGTAGGGCTGAGAACCAGTAGAAATAATATCATGAGTTCCAGTCTGAAAGCAGGAGAAGACTGGAGTCCCAGCTCAATCAGTCAGGCAGGAGTTGCCCCTTCCTCAGCCTTTTTGTTCTACCCATACCTTCAGTTGATTGATGAGACCGACCCACACTGGGGAGGGCAAACTGCTTTCCTCGGTCTACTGATTCAAATGGGAATCAGTAGAATGGGAGAATGGGCATCTAGCTATTTAGCCTTTTTGTGGAAGAAGGAGAAGGAGAAAGAGTTCGGGAATGGTGTTGGATGAGCCACACTGCAGTTACTTGTCACAGCCTCTGATCAAGAAGAATCTGGGTATAGTTTTAGTCAATTCTTCAAAATATTTTGTACAATAAGTTTTAATTAGCTATATATGTCACATTCTTTCAATATGTGCTATTGTGTTAATATATTATTTTTAAATCTTTTTAATATAATATTTTATTTTGGAAAAAGGTTAATTTGAAGTCTTCTTGTATATGTCATCCTTGCTTATATTTTACATTTTTTTAAGATTTGAAATTGTATTAATATATTTATAGTTTTTTCTTTTTTGTACATTTTATAGCTTTTCTTACAATAAATTAAATGTCATAGAATCCATATTTTATTTATTAATTACATATTTTGGTGATTGGTCTTTGTATTTTAAAGTCCCATAGGGCAGTGCTATTTTATATAAACATTCTGTATTGCTTACTCTTTGAATACATTTTATTATCAAATACATTTAGCATGTGTATATTCATTGAACACAAAGATATAGTAGAAACTATAAATGTTTAAAATATGGTAAAACCTATAAGTTCTTCCCGTGCAAAGAAGAATTACACATGGCCTTGACTTTTTTCTTTTTTCTGTTAGTACATGTTTGCAGTACATGCAGTTTAGCTTTGGCTTTTGAGAAGCTCATATTCAGTATGTCCCGTTTGAACACATCCTCACAATATAATGTGGTGAGGTCTATAGATAGAGGTGTAGAGAGGCATGTGGGGGTGTGCAGGGGAATAACTCTCCGACTCTACTCAGATTGTTTGCAGAAGGCTTTATAGAGGAGGGGCCACTTAGTTGAATCTTGAAGGAAACTGTCCAGGAGTTGCATGGGGAGGAACAGTTCAAACAGAGGCAGAGGGGTGTGCTGAGATGCTACACTGGTAAAGGGCAAGGCATCCTCTGAGAGTGGTAGGGAGTCAGTGTCGGGGAGTGGCAGGAACTGGGGGGAGAAATGGATCAGGGCCAGATTACAATAGACTGTATATACCACATGGGTTTGCAACTTATTTTCTGGCAATGGGAGCCAGTAGAGCCATCTCTACATTGTGTGCTTGGGAAACACTGTTGCTATATTTTAACAAGCTGTATTGGGATGTCACCAAGTGTTTTCTTGTCTTCCTCCTCCTTGAAGGACAGCAAATCAATGTTTCACAAAATGTATTTCTCAGATAAGTCTATGGAATGATGGAAGTCCTATGTGGAAAAGGGGTCTGTGGTCAGCCAAGTTTGAGAAATGCTTAGTCAAATATGCTTCTCAATTACGTTCTTTCTCCAGGCCTGTGATAGACTCGTGTGTATCATGATTTCCCCAAAGTGTGAAATAATACCCAATATTTAGGGTTTGATTTAACCATGAATCTTCTCTGCCTTATGAGATTCCTTATGTCTAGTATTCTGTGATACAAACATTGAAAACATAGCTCTAGTTTTTCTTCACACATAATATACAGCAAAACAAAATCAGACCGATAATAGGGAAACTAAGGTATTTTGTGATGTTTAGTTTGGGTTACAAGCTAAATAATAACAAAAACTAATATTTATGTAATACCTTCTAGTTGGAAAAATATTAAGCATGAAATTTTAGCCCTTTAAAAATTTCTTTTAGATTTGTTTTGTAGGCAGTTACCTCTTTATGTCTTTGCGTCTTCTGTGTTTTAGAGAAAAAAACCGAAAGTTTTTCTTATTTGCTATGGATGTTGGAAAAAATCAGTTCTATTCCCCTTCGCATTCTGACCATCTTCCTTCTTTCTCATACTCTGAGGTGTTGGCTGCCTTCCTTTATTTTGGAAGAAGCTACATCTCTCTGACACTGTGTTTGTCACAGTCTTCTACTGAGATCTGTAAAAGAGCCTGAGATATTAAACGTGTCAGTTGCGTTTTGTTCAGCGGAGCCCGTCAGCCATGTGCAGTAGAATCCACCACGGCTTTTCCTGCCTCTCTTCTGCCATTTCACCTGAACTGTAGAAATTAGGGATGAGATAAGTCTCACCTCCTCTCTCCTGAGTAGGTTTTTGTTCTTCCTTTTTTCTTATTTGTGGGAGTCGAGAATATTTTATTGTTTCCCCTTTGTGAAATTATGTTATAAATGAGACTTTTTTTTGCTTTTGTGTTGCTAATGACAGTATAAAAGTCTGAGATGAATTTACTCTTATTGTTGTTAATGACAGTTGAAAAGATTGAGATAGATTTACTTTGAAGGTGTTAGATCTACAAGAATTTAATTAAGTCAATTGTAATTTTCCGAAAGAGTTACTTTCTAAACGATTTTTAAGTCAAACAAGGTTCTTTAATAAGTGGAGTAAGTGCTCCTTCAGTGTTTCAAAAAAAGAAGTTAAAAAGAAAAGGAAAGGGGTCGGTGAGATGGCTCAGCGGCTTAAGCGCCTGCCCGGCAAGCGCGAGGGCCCGAGTTCGACTCCCGGAACCCACAGACGAAAAAGGGGCCGGTGATATCGCTCAGCGGTGCGGGCGCCTGCTGGCGTGCGAGGTCCTGAGGTCGACCCCCTGGTATCCACAAAAAAAAAAAAAAAGAAAAGAAAAGGAAAGAGGGCCAGTGAGATGGCTCAGTGGCATAAGGACCTGCCTGGCAAGTGCGAGGTCCTGAGTTCGATTCCCGGTACCCACATACAAAAACAGGGCCGGTGATATGGCTCAGCAGCATGGGTGCCTGCTGGTGCATGAGGTCCTGAGGTCGACCCCCAGTACTCACAGAAAAAAAAAAAAAACCCTCATAAAAACAAAAGACTTCCGCCTCAAAAGCTCACAGTTCTCACAGCCATTCCCACTTACTGATTCTGTTTACAGAAAACATTCGAAGGCTTTGTAGTGTTGTGAATAATTTCTGTTTTATGTATCCCTGAAAAAACCTGTGCATTTCTCATAGAGATATACAATTGTCCTCTTGTTGGCTATTTAACATATAAGCTGACATCCACTTTCAAGGATTGAGTTAAGCTTTTCAAATTTAAAAATACTTAGGAACATAAAGTGCCTTGTATCTTTTATAAAGTGCTAGTCAGAAGTGACTAGCAATAAAGGAGTTTGATTGATGCATGGTAATCAAGTGGGAAATTTCAATTTTATTTAACTATCATTGTGTTTTTTTGTAGATAAAAGAAAAATATTCTGCTGGCTTCAAATTATGTTACCTTTTATCAGATATGTGAGAAATTCAATGAAATTTGAGAAACTGATTTAAGACTTTCAAATTTCATCTCCCTCCACACATTCATTTTGGGTTTGGGGTACACCATCTTGCACAATAGACAGAACCAGGCTCTGTCTTCATACATCTCATTAACCAGAGCCACAGAAATGTGACTTTTGAGGAGAAAGATACCAGAATTCTCTCCTTGAAAATCTGGAACCTTAAGACTCTTATTTTGATTTTTATAATGGAAGTTTCATTCAAGATATAATGCATTTTGTTTATCTGTTTATCAGTTGATGGATATTAGAGTTGTTTCCACCTTAGACTATTAAGAATAATATTGCTATGAATATTTATGTCTAAATTTTTGTACTGCCATGTGTTTTCATTTCTTTTGAATATATACTAAGTTATGGAATTTCTGGGTCATATGGTGAGTGTATGTTCAACTTTTTAAAGAACCGTCAAATTGTTTGCCAAAGTAATTGTTATGATTTGTGTCTAGATGTCCCTCCAAAGCTTCATGCAGTCAAGGGGGCGGGCTTCTAGAGTTTGTGATTGATTCATTGCTAGTGCTGGGATTATGAGCATGAGTGCTACACCCACCCTGGGGTGGGTAGCCTGCATATAATATAAGGGAGGGAAAGAGGCTTGCTCTCTCACGCTCTCTCTCCTCCCATTTTGCTCTTGTTGCTTTTGCTGTCTTCCTCCGCTGTGAACGGTTGCCCCTGTGCCATGCCACCCTGCCTTGGAGGCAGCTTATTATGGACTGAAACCTCCACAAACTGTGAACTAAGTAAACCTTTCCTTCCTTAACTTTAGGTGTTGGGTATTTTGTCTCAGCAATGAGAGAAAAGTAACCAAGACAGTAATTACACCATTTTACATTCTCACCAGCAATTACACAGGTTGAAACCACTCCACATCCTAATACTTTCTTTTTATCTGTCTTTTTCATCATAGCCATTCCTGTGAGTGTGAAGTAGCATCTCATTGTGGTTTTGATTTCCTTTTCCCTTATGGCTAATGATGTGTAGCATCTTTTCATGTGCTTTTACCTCATCTGTTTATCTCCTTTGGAGAAATGTCTACTTATATTCTTTACTCATTTTTATTTTTTATTTTTTATTTTTTATTTTTTGTGGGTACCGGGGGGTCGACCTCAGGACCTCGCGCGCCAACAGGCACCCGTGCCGCTGAGCGATATCACCGGCCCCTTTTTCGTATGTGGGTTGCGGGAGTCGAACTCGGGCCCTCACGCTTGCAAGGCAGGCGCTTATGCCGCTGAGCCATCTCACCGGCCCTCTTTACTCATTTTTAAATTTGATTTTATTTTTATTATTGAGTTGTTAAAAGCTCTTTATCTATTTTAGATACTGTCCAACTGATTTTTGTATATTGATCTTATATCCTACAATCTTGCTGAGCTTCTTAGTCAATTTGCTTTATCAGATATATGATTTTCAAAGATTTCTACAATTTTGTGTATAGTTTTTTCACTTTTTGACGGTATCCTCTGAAACACAAAAGTTTAACAATTTTTTTTCAGTATGTATACCTTTTCTTCTGTTGCTTGTGATTTGATACTTTATCTAAGAAATAATTCCATACCCAAAGTCATGAATTTTTATAGTCTTGGCTAGTATACATAGGTCTGTTTAATTCTGAATTAAATTTTGCACATGGTGTGATGTAGGGGTGCAACTTTATTCTTTTGCACAGGGATATCTGGGTGGCGCACCACCATTTGTTCTATCCTTATTGGGTTATTTGGGCATTTTTATTGAAAATTAATTGATTATCCTTAAAAGGCTTTATTTTTGGACACTTAATTCTATTCTGTTGATTTATATATCTATTCTTATAACAATAGCACACTTTCTTGATTACTCTATATTTGTAATAAGTTCTGAAATTCAGAAATGGGAGTTCTCCAACTTTGTTCTACTTTTTCCAACTTCTATTGGTTATTCTGAGTTCTTTGCTTTTCCATATGAATTTGATAGTCAGCTTGTCAATTTCTTTAAAAAAAAATAGAGATTGCATTGAATCAACAGATCAAATTAGGGAATATTGCCATTTTAACAATATGTCTTCCAATCCATAAACATCAGACATCTTTCCATTTACTTAGATCTTTAACTTCAACAATATTTTTTAGTTCCCAATGTATAGGTCTGGAACTTCTGTTGTTAAATTTATCTGTAGCATTTTATTGTTTTTTTGCTAATACACATGGAGTTGTTTGCTAAATTTTCAGATTGCTCTTTTGTACTGTAAAGCTGTTGTATTATATCAGTCACTGCTACTTGCCTTGGTCTGCACATGGTTTGTGGCCCCACAAAGGTTCACAGGTAAGAACTTTGTTCCTAGGGTGGGTGCCTGGCAGGTGGTGGAACTTCAAAGGTGTGGGTGCTAGTGCAGAGCCTTGGATCATTTGAGGCATGAAGTATTTTTATGTGACCCTTTGGTAGTTCTTTGGAGAGGGTTGATATAAAAGGAACAAGCCTGGACCCTCCCATCCTCTCTGGTCCTGGTTCAAGATGTAATCATTTATTGTTCCGATACTTACTCCACCATCTGCCATTTAGCATGAAGTCCTCATCAGAACTGAGCTAATTTAGGTACTATGTGCTTGAACCTCCCACACTGTGGCCTAAATAACTGTTTTCTCTTTATAAAGTTATTCCTTAAAGTAAAGTAAATCTGATTAATGTATCATGTACAATTGATTTCCATATATCGATCTTGTATCTTTAAACTGTGCTGAACTTGTTAATTTGATCAATTTTTTTGTAGATTCCTAAGGATTTTCTAAATACAAGATCATGTCATCTGTGAATACAGATAGTTTTCTTTCTTTCTTTTCAGCTGGAGTTTTTTCTTTCTTTTCCTTGTTTAATCCCGAGTACAATGTGGAACAGGAATGAGGACAGCAGAATCCTTGTCTTATTTCTAATATCAGTAAAAGCTCTCAGTCTTTTAGCATGTAGATTGTTGTTAGCTGTGAGTTTTTGTAGAAACCTTTTATCAGTTTGAGGAAGTGCCCTTCATTAGTCTGTTTGTTTTTACATTTATAACTTTTTTATTTATATACAATTGTCAAAAATCCTGCAGAGACAGCTAATGTAATGTATTATAACAAAATATTATAGCTATGTGGTATTACAACATAAATATTACAATTTTACAATAAAATACATAATATACTATGATAAAGTGTCAAAAATTAAAAATAACTTTGTAAACCATTTACACATATATCTCATATTTGTTACTTCTATAATTAAATCTTTATTTATTTATTTTGAATGAAATCGTTTTATTACTTTGTAAATTAACATCAAAAAATGAAAATATTAAAGTTAATCCATTAATTAAAAAATTAAAATGTAGATAAACACTATACCTTCATTAGTTTTATTAGTGTTTTCATCATAAAAGGATGTTAGGTTTTTGTCAAATGCTGTTTCAACATCTATTGAGATGATCATGTGTTTTTTACTCAGTATTATTTTGGTAATGGTGATTAATTTTTGGACATTAAGCTAACCTTGCATTCCTGGGATAAGTCCCATTTGGTTATAGTGTATAATCCTGTTTATATATTGTTGGATTTAGTTTGCTAAAATTTTTTGGAGGGTTTTCTGCATTTATAGTCAAGAGAGATATTGATTTCTAGCTTTACTTTCTACCGATGTCTTGTTTTCTGGAGAGTTTATGAAAAATTGGTATTAACCTTTAAATGTTCTTACTTTGATTTTTATGGTTTTCTTTGTAGTTTACCCTTGCTACTGTCAAATTGCAGATGGAGCTAGTAAATGAAGGGCAGGGAGGTGGTGCTTATGCTGATTTGTCCCTCTAGGACAGTTTTGCTACAGGATTCTAAATAAATTTATTGAGTCTTCATTTTGCTTTCTTTTACTAAACAATGATGGATACTCTACTACTGAAAGACATATTTAATTGCTGAAACAAATGCAAAGGCTTTTATATTTTGAATTCAGAGCCACAGTTAAAAGATGCCTTTCAGTATCATTTCCCCAGGGGAGCATAGGTTCACACCTAGTTTACTGTCCTCACTTTACAAACTTTTACCTGTAACTTATTTGTACAAACTTGTCTAGAAACAATATTTAAAAGGGCCTATTAAGAAGTGTTACACTGACCTTCTCTTGAGTAAGAGAGTCTGAGAACAAGGAGATTTTGTTGAATCCCAGACATCACGTAACATAATATGAATAACAAATATTTAGATTGTCTTCCTACATATTGCAAGGTAAATTTCAAATTCATTAATCACTTTACCAACTCAGTGGGAAAAATTAGAACTAAAGAAAAATAACAACTAATATTTACTAAGTAGTTATGTGCCAAGTACTGTCTTAAATCCTTTGCATATACTATCTCTATTATTCCTTGGAGCAATATTATGAGGCTAATACTAATATTATTCTTCTTTTTATTAATGAGTACACTGAGAAGCACAGAGGTGATCTAAGGTTGCTTGGATGCTATGCAGCGGGAGAATGCTGAGACTAGGATTTGACCTAGGTTATGTGTCTCCAGAGCCTCAGCCAGAAGTTAGAGTGCACTTACCCATCCCAGAGCAGAGACGCAGATTCAGATCTCGGTGCTCTGACTTCTGGATTTATAAGTCATTTGCCTCTCTTTTGATGAGTAGTGAGCTATGCTCTGAAATGTCCACAGAGGGTGTACTCAAATGGTAGTAATGACTTGAGATTAGACAGTCTCTGCAGGGATAGTGTAATAAGGAAGTTAATAAGATGTTTAGCATTTATAGAATTATTACTATTTTCCAGTGTAAGTTATTTACTCACATAAATTAATCAAATCTGAAAAATAATTCCAAGAATTAGGTGTTATTATTATTACCTTCTTTTATAGAAGAAATTCCTAAAAAAAGTGGGTAACTTGCCATAGTCCAAGTGTTAATAAGTGGCATAATCCAGATTTGAATTTAGGTACTGTTGTTTCAGAAGCAATGTTCTTATACATGTTGCTTTGCCATTTCTCTAATGAAATGGTTTCCTGAAATGTGATCAGCACAATGCAGTCACACCAAAAATGTAGTTATGGATAAAACTGGACCATTGCGTTTATGCATGTGGAGCCTGGGGTCACTTCTATGGGACAGAAGCCCATGCTACGATCTGTAGGAGAGAAATGTGTTGTGCCTGGAGAGAAGAAAAGGACTGTCCTGAAAATGTGAGACAACCTGAAACAAATATGGAAATAGGAAAAGAAAAATAAATTTTAAAAGGGAGGCTTTTATCTTCTGTTTTGACACAATATGGGAGGAGACCGACGGGTTGTATTATGTACTTAGAAGCTGGGACTGTTCCCGGGGGAAGGACTAGTTGGTCACTGCAGAGCTGAGAGGATCTGGGATGGTTTCCTTTCAGGCACGTGGATCTTCTGGTCTGCACCAGTGATGATCTTCAGAGCTCCCTCATCTCTCATTTGAACAAGCAGTTTTAGAGAACCATTTCTATAAACTTCATTAGCACATACAGAGGTTGAGTCAACAGTAGATTAACATGAACTTCAATTTTTGGATTTCTAGCAGTTTAAAAAATTAGTAGGTAAGGTTTGACCAGTTGGGATAGTTTTCCTCCTTGAGTGCCATAATTATAGTAGTTTTCTTTTTCTTGTGGCAATAAAATCAGAAACCTGAGTTTATTCAACACTTTCTTTATAGTAGCACAAATATTTCCCCAGACATCGTTGTGCAGTTTTCCTGTGCAGTGCTCTGCCACCAACACAGAATTATATATTCGGACCTCTGTGTTTGGGTGGGAAGAGGGAAGGCCTGCTGCCAGCAGTTACTACAGGGCAGAGAGTACCTGGGCTGGTTTTCCTTCAAGCAAGTGGATCTTGGTGGTCGCATATGAACTCCTTGTCTCCTTGTACACATGTTCATCTCTTGGACATGAAAGCACTGTTAATATCCTCCAGAGTTTGTGATAATTCCCAGCCCTGAAAGATCATCCAAATTATAAAAAAAAAGTTCATGTTACATTTTCAATTAGATTATTATTAAGTAAAACTTTCTAAATTGCTTTTATCAAAAATAAAAATTATGTTTACATCAAAAGCAAACAAATACTGCCCCCTGTTCCTACTGCCCTTATGAAAAGGTCAGTGAATTGTCAACGTACGAGGGCTTCTGGTCCATTTTCACCTTCAAGGTAACCTGGTGGCTTCTTTTTTCAAGTCCTCACACAGGCATGCAGGAGTACCAGGACAGTGTGCCCAAGATCCCAACAGCCTGTATTACAGTGGAAGACGCAGAAATGCTCTCAAGAATGGCTTTTCGTGGGAACAAAATTGTCATTCAGCTGAAAATGGGAGCAAAGAGCTACCCAGATACGGATTCCTATAACACTGTAGCAGAGATCACTGGGAGCAAGTACCCAGAGCAGGTGAGTGGAGGCAGAGCAGGTGAGTGGAGGAGGGGGACGGGCTGTTTTTGTCGTGTTTGACATTTAGAGATAGTTCAGGAAAGAGACGTTCCTCATAGCCTCATTAAAGCCTAAAGATTTATACATATTTTCCCCATTAACAGCTGTACTACACTGAAAAGGGACAGAACTAATTGAAGGCCAAGGTGGGATGCATGGTGTGGAAATTCAACCTTTGGCCTGCTGACAGTGATATTTACACAAATGTGTTTCTTCTAATTAGAGCCAGCTTAGGATTTGAGATCATACAGGTAGCTAATACTTGCTGTGCTGATTGTGTGAATTATCTTGTTTAATCCTTTTGAAGCTCAGTGAAGTAGGGTCTATTTTATTCTAGGAAGGGAGCTAAACTAGATAGCAAACTAGATAGATGGACCTTTGCCTCTACACTGCTAGTAAATGGGCCGTCTGAATACTAAACCAAGCTTTAACCTGCACTTAATACACAGTTTCCACATTTTGTTTTTAAAATAGACAGATTCAATCTCCATTCTAGCTGAACATAAACAAGTTTCTTAATTTCTGAATCTCAGAGAACTTATTCACAAAGAAAGCGATGGTGATGTAACTAACAGAATTATTGTGAAGATGCAATCTGTGTACATCAAATAGCCTAATACAGATGTTCACGGACTAGGTTTACTTCACTTGACATCAAGGGTACAACAAACAACTTTTTATTAGTAATCTTCTTTATTAGTAATAATTGAAATTCTGAAAATAGAACTTAAAAATGAAGTTATTCAAAAAGTCCACACTTGCATTTTGTTTGATGGGGTCAGTGGGATGGAATAGAAAAGTGAACAACGATGTTTGGTGACAGAGAAATAAGTCTCCTGCACCACTCTTGCCACAGTCCTCCAGTGCTGCAGTGAAGATTCACCGTTAAGTTCAAGACCCTTTTCTCTCTTCCTAAGTCGCCAGGCATTATCAACCACACTGTGGGCTGTGGCCACAGGGATAATGGAAAAGCAAAATTTCAATAGGCCGTAGGGAGTCAGATAGTGGTAGAGGAATTATGGTTTCAAATGTTGAACAAAAAAATAAGCATGACCTCTTGACCCTTTGAGAAACTGATTATTTCAAAAGAGCCAAGTGTCTATATTGGCATTGTATCATCAGACTCTTTTTTTTTTTTTTTTTTTTTATTTTATTTTAAAGAGAAGAAAAAACAAAACAAATCAAAAGAAGAACAAATTTTCAAAACAACATAATAGGAGGGTAAGAATGGTTAATACATTGCGTATTACTATCTTTAAGTTAGTTATTCAGGACACCAGACATTAGCATTTAATTATCCAAACATTATTGGCACAAACCTTACTCTTCAATGAACTAAGTAAAAATCGTAGTGTATCTATCTTAACCATCTTATATATATATATATATATACAATTTTTTTTCCCTTTCCCTTCTTTCTTTTCCTTATTCCAGTCTCTCTTTCCTTTTGACCAGTTTCTTTTTGATTCACCATGTCTATTGTACATTTTGGATCTTATTTACTCTTTCAGTTTCTCATACTAGAGAGACAATACGATGCTTACACATGTGCTTCTGGTTTATTTCACTTATGAGTATTTTCTCGAGTTGCATCCATTTACCTATAAAAGTCTCCGGTTTATCCTTCTTAATGGCTGAATAGTACTCCATTGTATAAAAATACCACATCTTTCTTATCCATTCCTCAGTTGATGGGCATTTGGGTTGTTTCCAAGATCTGGCTATTACAAATTGTGCTGCTATAAACATGGGTGCACATATATCGCTGTGGTATGATGTTTTTAATTCTTCTGGGAAGATGCCCAGAAGGGGAATAGCTGGGTCAAATGGGACCTCCAACCCTAGCTTTTTGAGGAATCTCCACACTGACTTCCACAGTGGCTGTACCAGTCGACACTCCCACCAACAGTGGAGAAGGGTTCCTTTTCCCCACAGCCCCTCCAGCATTTGTTATTAGTTGATTTCTTTATAGTAGCCATTCTTTCTGGGGTGAGATGGTATCTCAGTGTTGTTTTAATTTGCATCTCTCGAATGACTAGTGATGTTGCACATTTTTTTGTATATTTATTTGCCATTAGTATTTCTTCATCTGAGAAATGTGTATTCATCTCAGATGCCCATTTTTGGAGTGGGTCTTTAAATTTGGGAGGTCTGATTTTTTTGAGTTCTTTATATGTTCTCGATAGTAATCCTTTGTCTGAGGAACAGCTGGCAAACATTTTTTCCCACATTGTGGGTTGTCTCTTCACTCTGTTGGTGGTTTCTCTTGCTGTGCAAAAGCTTTTTAATAAGATGAGATCCCAGTTATTGATTCTTTGGGATAGTTCCCGTGCGGTTGAGTTTTTATTCATAAAGTCTTTGCCTACACCAATGTCTCCAAGGGTTTTACCTATCCTACCTTCCAGCAGATTTAATGTTTCTGTTTTAATATTTAGATCTCTGATCCATTTTGAATTTAGTTTAGTGCATGGTGAAAGATATGGGTCTAGTTTTAATCTTCGGCATGTGTAGAGCCAGTTTTTCCAGCACCATTTATTAAAGAGGCTATCTTTTTTCCAGCGAATGTGTTTGGCACCTTTGTCAAAGATAAGGTGGCTTAGTATGTCTGGGGTTGTTTCAGCATCTTCTAATCTGTTCCATTGATCTTCAGGTCTGTTTTTTTGCCAGTACCACACTGTTTTTATCACAGTAGCTTTATAGTATAATTTCAAGTCGGGGATTGTGATGCCCCCTGCCTTGCCTTTGTTGCCCAGAATTGCCTTTGCTATTCTAGGTCTCTTCTGATTCCAAATGAATTTTAGGATTGTTTTCTCTAATTCTGTGAGATATGCTGTTGGAATTTTGATTGGAATTGCATTAAATCTGTATAACAATTTTGGAAGTATGGCCATTTTCACTATATTGGTTCTTCCTATCCAGGAGCAAGGGATATCTTTCCATTTTCTGATATCCTCTTCAATCTCCTTTTTCAGAGTACTGTAGTTTTCAGTATAGAGGTCTTTTACATCCTTCGTGAGGTTGATTCCTAGGTATTTCATTTTTTTGGATGTTATTGTGAAAGGTATTGTTTCCCTAATTTCTCTTTCAGTAAGTTTGTTATTTGTGTACAGGAAGGCTATTGACTTTTGAGTATTGACTTTGTATCCAGCTACACTACTGAATTTGCTTATCAAATCTAGCAGTTTTTTAGTGGAGTTTTTGGGGTCTTCTGTGTAGAGTATCATGTCATCTGCAAATAATGATAATTTAACTTCTTCCTTTCCGATCATTATTCCTTTTATTTCTTTCTCTTGTCTAATCGCTCTGGCTAAAGTTTCCAGAACTATGTTGAATAAGAGTGGGGACAGTGGACATCCTTGTCTTATTCCTGATTTTAGAGGGAAGGCTTTCAGTTTTTGGCCATTTAGTATGATATTGGCTGTTGGTTTGTCATAGATAGCTTTTACCAGATTGAGATAAAGACCCTCTATTCCAATTTTCTGTAGGGTTTTTATCATGAAAAGGTGCTGGACTTTGTCAAAAGCTTTTTCTGCATCTATTGAGATGATCATGTGATTTTTGTCTTTGGTTCTGTTAATATGCTGTATTACATTTATTGATTTACGTATGTTGAACCATCCCTGCATCCCTGGGATGAATCCAACTTGGTCATGGTGTATAATCTTCTTGATGATTTGTTGGATTCTGTTTGCCAGTATCTTATTAAGGATTTTTGCATCTATGTTCATTAGGGAGATTGGCCTGTAGTTCTCTTTCTTAGTTGGGTCCTTCTCTGGTTTTGGTATCAGGGTAATGCTTGCTTCCAGGAATGAATTTGGGAGTATTGCTTCCCTTTCAATTTCATTGAAAAGTTTGAGAAGTAGGGGCGTTAGGTCTTCTCTAAATTTCTTGTAGAATTCGGCAGTGAATCCATCAGGGCCTGGGCTTTTCTTTGTTGGGAGGTTTTTAATTACATCTTCAATTTCACTGGCTGATATTGGTTTATTTAGGATTTTTAAATCTTCTTGATTCAGCTTTGGTAATTCATACGAATCTAGGAATCTGTCCATTTCTTCTGCATTTTCCATCTTAGTAGAATATAAATTTTCAAAATAGGTATAGATGATCTTCTGGATTTCTGCAGGGTCCGTCGTGATATCACCCTTTTCATTTTCAATTGCATGGATTTGAGTCTTTTCTTTTCTTTTTTTAATAAGGTTGGATAAGGGTTTGTCAATCTTATTTATTCTTTCAAAGAACCAACTTTTTGCTTCATTGATTCTTTGTATTGTTTTTTTATTCTCCAATACGTTAATTTCTGCTCTGATCTTTATAATTTCCTCCCTTGTACGGGCTTTTGGCTTAACCTGCTCTTCTTTTTCTAGAAGCTCGAGGTTCACCCTTAAGTTGTTTATTTGCGCTTGCTCTATTTTCCTGATATAAGTGTTTAATGCTATAAATTTCCCTCTTAGGACTGCTTTCATTGTATCCCATAAGTTCCGGTATGTTGTACTGTCATTATCATTCAGTTGTAGAAAGTGACTAATTTCTTCTTTAATTTCATCTGTGACCCATTGGTTGTTCAGGAGGATGCTGTTTAATTTCCATGTGTTTAGGGAGTTTTTGTGGGATCTTTTGCCATTGATTTCCAATTTCATTGCACTATGGTCTGATAATATGCATGGGATAATTTCAATTCCTTTGCATTTACTTAAGCAGGTTTTATGAGCTAGTATGTGGTCTATTTTGGAGAACGTCCCATGTGCAGCTGAGAAAAATGTGTATTCTGATGTTGTGGGATGGAACACTCTGTAGACATCTACTAAGTCCATTTGTTCAAAAGTTTGGTTCAGTTCTACTATTTCATTATTGATTTTCTGTCCAGTTGATCTATCTTTTTGTGACAGTGGAGTATTGAGATCTCCCAATATAATTGTATTAGTGCTTATTTGATTTTTCATGTCCTTTAGTACTTGTTTTATATAGCTGGGTGCATTGGTATTTGACGCATATATATTTATGATCGTTATCTCTTCCTCTTGGATTGTTCCCTTTACAAGGATGTAATGACCGTCTTTATCTCTCTGAATCCTTCTTGGCTTGAAGTTCACTTTGTCTGCAAAAAGAATAGCTACCCCTGCTTTTTTCTGGGTTCCTGTGGCATGGAGTATTGTTTTCCATCCTTTGACTTTCAGTCTATGAATTTCTTTCTGAATTAAATGTGTTTCTTGTATACAGCATATTGTTGGATCTTGCTTCTTGATCCATTTCGCCAGTCTGTGCCTTTTGATTGGTGAATTGAGACCGTTAACATTGATGGTTAAAACTGATATGTATTGACTTGTCATGATATTTTCCTGTTGTTGGTTCCCACTCTTTGTTTTTCTGCTTTCCGGCTATTTAATTATTTGCCCTGCCTGGTGGATTCCTTCTGTTGGGGTTCCTATCTCTTTCTAGAATGTCCTTCAGAACGTTTTGGAGTGCTGGTTTGGTGGTCATAAATTTTCTCAGATGTTCTTTGTCATGAAAGTATTTTATTTCTCCATCAATTTTGAAAGATAGTTTTGCAGGGTACATCAATCTGGGCTGAAAATTATTTTCCTTTAGAGCTTGCAATACATCATTCCAAGCTCTTCTTGAATTGAGGGTTTGTGCTGAAAAGTCAGCTGTGATTCTGATGGGTTTTCCTTCATAGGTGATTTGTCTCTTCTCCCTAACAGCTTTTAAGATTCTGCCCTTCTGTTGAATTTCTGGGATCTTGACTATAATATGTCTGGCTGAAGTTTTTTTTTGATCATGTCTAGTTGGTGTTCTGAAAGCTTCACTTATAGAGGTGTCAAATTCCTTTTCTCTTCCAGGAAAGTTCTCCCTGATTATGTCTTTGAACAAGGTTTTAATGTCGTTGATGTTATCTCCTGCTTTTTCATTTATTCCAATTATTCTTAAGTTGTTTATCTTTGAGTCATCTAGCAGCTGCTGAATTGATTTTTCATGGTCCCTTGCTATTTTTAAGAATTTTTCCATTTCATGATCACTAATTGCAAGCCTATCTTCTATATCTGAGATCCTGTCCTCGCATTGGCTTATTCTGCTACAAATACTTTCAATGGAATTTTTTATCTCTTGGATATCTGTTTGAATCTGCCTTATGGATTTCATTTCTTTCCTATGCTGAGCATTCATGGTTTCTATAGTTTTCTTAAGTTCATCTATTTTTTTGTCTGTATCAGCTATAGTGTCCTTAAGCATGGTCTTCGTTGTAGACATTATCTCTGCAGTTATCTGTGAGATTATTTCTGTTTTAATTTTTTCCAGAACCTCATTCAGTTGCTTTGTTGTTACCACTTCAGATAGGCCAGGTGGGTGGCTTTCGGGTTGTCCCACCTCGTTGCTCCCTAGGTTTGCCTTTGGTGAATTGGATGTGTGGGGTTGCATCTTGTTTAAGTGACGTCTCATTTTTTCTTTCTTTAATTCCTGGGGTGATGTTTGCAAATTACCTATAGTAGGTTACTTTATTGCTAGTGTTTAAGATCTTTAGAAGATGACTACTTCTCTGCAGTATCTTCCAAGTGGAGCTTGCTTTTGTGTTTTGAGCTTTCTGCCAGATCCTACCTCTTCAATTCGTTGGGTATGCGAAGTTGCTACCTGTTTGGCCCAGTCCTTGATTCTTTGGTACTGTGCCACTGTATTTTCTGTGTCCCTTAGTCAATCTCAATCATGAAATATCAGGAAGGAAAGATGTTTAGAACAATTATTTCACATTTGGCTATAATGTTAACTAAAGCATCAAACACAGCCTAGAAAATGACAGACTGAGCTAACCAGTTATTTACCACTTTTAGCTGTATAGAGTTGCGGTTATATAACAAAATCTAAAACACACCAGAAAAATTATATGCAGTATACAAGTCCTATGTATGTCAATTTTTCCCTAAGGAGTTTAAATTTAAAATGAGTTAAGGAGGAAATAGAGTATTGGGAGAAGAGGAAGGAATTAGATATAAGGTTAGAGGACCAAGAGGGATCCCACTAAAATTGGGACACTAGTGCAGAGAACAGGTGGTAAAAAGAGAAGGAAGTGATAAAAGGAAGAACAGATCACGACCACAATCACAAAGAAGTTAGAGGCGCTGTTTACACTCATATAAAAAACCAGAGAGAATAATGAAGGAAAGAGCAAATACACATACAGAAACAATAACGAAGATAAAAGCAATAAAACAGACAGATCAAAAATAAAACCCCACCAAAAAACAAAACTAAACAAAACAAAAACAAAAAAAAACCCTTCGCCAGAACAAAAAACAAATCAGTGAGAAGAAAAAAAAAAAATAATAATAATAAAAAAAAAATAAAAATAAGAAAAAAAAAAAAAAATTAAAAAGAATCAGTTCCAGGTGTTGACTTTGTTGTAGGCAGCTACCTGTTCTGTGCAGGTCCGTCCCAGTAAGCCAGGAGCGCCCTCTGGCGGGCAGTGAGCAGAGGCGCGTACTTTCAGGCAGAGACCAGTCTAGCTCGCCTCCGCTCTCAGCGCCCTTTCACGATCCCTGGGCCTGAGAGGCTCAGCGCGCTGTCCGAGCGCGGATTCCCTGCACTGGTTCCCGCCGCTCTGGTTTTTCGCTACGCCCCCCACAATGGCGCCGGGCCAGTCGCTCTCTGGCGCGGGACAGGTGTGGCTGTGAGTCCAGTCTCGTTCGCCTGCTGACCTCAGCACACTTTCGTGGGCTCAATTGAGAGGCCCTGTGCTGCCCTGTCCAGAGCACAAGTTCCCAGAGCAGTTTCCGAGCCGCTCTGAGTTTCGCCACGCCCCCCACAATGGCGCCCGGCCAGTCGCTCTCTGGCGCGGGACAGGTGTGGCTGAGAGTCCAGTCTCGTTCACCTGCTGACCTCAGCACACTTTCGTGGGCTCAATTGAGAGGCCCTGTGCTGCCCTGTCCAGAGCACAAGTTCCCAGAGCAGTTTCCGAGCCGCTCTGAGTTTCGCCACACCCCCCACAATGGCGCCCGGCCGGTCGCTCTCTGGCGCGGGACAGGTGTGGCTGAGAGTCCAGTCTCGTTCGCCTGCTGACCTCAGCACACTTTCGTGGGCTCAATTGAGAGGCCCTGTGCTGCCCTGTCCGGAGCACAAGTTCCCAGAGCAGTTTCCGAGCCGCTCTGAGTTTCGCCACACCCCCCACAATGGCGCCCGGCCGGTCACTCTCTGGCGCGGGGCAGCTGTGGCTGAGAGACACTCACCGCCGGTCAGCGCCGTTCTCCGCCGCTCCCCTGCCCCGCCGCTGTCTCAGGATCCTCCGTGGGGGCTCCCTGGGCGCCAGCTGCCACCATGTGTCCGTAGAATTGAGCCTCCGCCGGCGCTCCAACTCCCGGGATATTAGAAGGTGCGCGCGCGCGGTCTGCTCCTTCTTTCCTTCTTCTTTGTTGGAAGTCACCCGTCACTGGTGCCGGGGGTCCCAGATTGCGCTTCAGAACTTCTCTGGGTTTCGGGGAGGCATCCCCCCCCCTCCTGCGCTTTCTGGGTCGCTATATTCTCGTGTTCCAATGGTAACTTTTAGAGAGAGTTTCACTGCCTGCTTCTTACTCATCCGCCATCTTGAGGCTCCCTCTCTCATCAGACTCTTTAAAGTGTAATCCCTACTGAGTTTCTTCTCCAGTCAGTAGATCCAGGATAGTTTTGTCATCTGCAGGTTACTAGTCTTGGATATTAATGGTTTAGGTTTATTTATCATCAGTTGTTTGGGGGAAACAGGCTGATTCTGGCCCTGCAGGTGGGTGTCAGGTGCATATCAGGTTGAATGCGAGTTATTAGGATCCTTAGTCTGGAACAGCCAAGGAGTATAAGAGTCTGAGGCCAAAGCATTTATGCAGAGGTGCTCTTGAGAGCCAGAAAGCTGAGGCAGAGCTGGGTTTGAGAGCTTCCTGAGGGCCACTAACATCTTCCAGCTGGCAGAGCTTGAGCCTGTTCCTTAACAAATCTTCATTTATTTTTCAATAAAAATCAGTTTTAATGAGGAATAATTTATATAATGTAAAACTACCAGTTTTAGTGGGTAATTCAATGAAATTTGAAAATGTATACACTAGTATAACCACTATTACAACCAACCACTATTTACAATCACTATTACAATGTTTTAGAGAATGTTTCCATCACCCCAAAGCTTACACTGGATCCCATTTCAGCTCATCACTGGGCTGGCAGCCACTGATCTCCTCTGAAGAACTTCAATTTCATCTTTTCTAGAATTTTGTATATCAGTAGAATGTATTGGCTTTCTCATCACTGAGACACAATACCTAACACACAACTTAAAGGAGAAGAAGTTTAATTTGGCTCATGGTGTCAGGGGATTCAGTCCATGTTTGGCTGGTTCTTAGGCAGGAACATTATGGTGGAAGGGTGTGGTGGAGCAAAGCTGCTCAGTTTTTGGCAGCAGGGAAACAGAGCAAGAAAACAGTGCCAGAGAGGAACAGGTGAGGGACCTGACATAGATCTGAAAGCCACACACTCAGGAGTGTGCTTTACTAATCTGCTAGGTGTTTCTTAATCTGGTGAAGCCAACATATCAGGATTAATGGTCACAGAATCATATATCTGTGGTGTTTCATGTCTGCCTCCATTTACTCAGCATAATGCTTTTGAGATTTATTCATGTTGTTGAATCAATTATTTCTTCCTTTATATCATTAAGTAATATTTAATTGTATTGACATACTATAATCTGTTTTTCTGTTCAACAGTTGATGGACATGTGGTGGTCTCTAGTTTTTGACTATTATAAGTAAAGTTTTGTGAATATTCTTGTCCTAATCTTTTTGTAGCCATGTTTTCTTTTCTCTTTGGTAAATACCTAGGAGTAGAATTGCTGCATTAGTCTGAATTTTAAATACTCCAGACTCTGTCAAAATGCTTCACTTTCTGTATTCCCTGGAATTTGCACTTTCCCTGGTAGGTAAATGGATAATTCCAGAGAGATCTCAGGACTCAGGATTAACATTTCACCTCTGCCATAGTATTATGTACTATCCCAAGAGTTGCTCATAAATATCTTGTTACAAAGATGTAAAAGGTAGAAGATTATAATAATTTCTCCCACAAAGAAGTCACATTACTTCCACAGAAGATGTATAAATGAGAAGAGTGAAGTTATGTGTGTGTGATTATATTTTGGGAGAAATGTGCCCTACAGCTGGCCTGGAACCACAGGGGATTGCATGACTGCGAAGATGGGTGACAAGTGTATTGTCCCCCTTCAGGTGTTAAGTTGGTTAATGAGCCTGAGTAAGTACCACACAGCTTATCCTCAATAAATACCACCTCTTCCAGGAAGCCTTCTCTGGTAACTCTCCCCTCTCCTCAGCACCCACTACACCTTACAAATGCCCTGAGAGTCGACACAATGTTTACTTTATTTCTTTTCTCTACTGCCTGTCCATAAGCTTGGCATATAGTGGGTTCTCAAAACATATTTTGTTTTATTAAAATGAAGAGAATAAGTAAGAAGGAAGTGATTGGAGGATATTCTTATTGCTGATCTTTTCTACATACAATGAATTTTCTGTTGTTTTAGAACACTGACTGCTCATTGGCGTATTGACCACACCTCTGAATGTAGCTCAGCATGTCCAAACCTGAACACAGTGACTCCTTCATATCTCATTCCTTGCTGTAGTTTCTCTTAAATGAATCACTTCTACCTATCAATAGATATAGACACTTACAAAGCTTCAAGCTGTTTTTTAATCCCTACTCTTTATCACTTACTACAGTCAACAGCACATATTCTTCAGTCTGCTTTTAGAATATTTTAAAAAAATCTGTCCTGGCATTGCCTGCAAATTCTGTTAGTGCCTTAATTCAGGGCCTCACTATTTCCCTTTTGATTTTTTCTTCTTCTGGTCTCACTTATACTCTTTTTTTTTTTTTTTTTTTTTTGTGGGTACCGGGGGGACGACCTCAGGACCTCGCGCGCCAACAGGCACCCGTGCCGCTGAGCGATATCACCGGCCCCTTTTTCGTATGTGGGATCCGCGAGTCGAACTCGGGCCTTCGTGCTTGCAAGGCAGGCGCTTAAGCCGCTGAGCCGTCTCACCGGCCCTTCACTTATACTCTTGTTCTTTGTAGTAAAGCTCAAACTTATCTTTTAAAACAGATGGTGACATAGTGTTTTCTTGATTTTAGATCTCACTCTCCTGTTGCCTAACAGATAAAGACTGTGATGAAGATAACAGCTGAGGTGTGTGAACAGAGCTGAGTAGAAGACACGGGAAAAGAGACATAAAGGCAGGAGAGTTCGGGAGGGTTAGAGGAGAGCAGTTCTAGTACAAGGAAGTTCTGTGTTATCATAAATGAATGGAAAATAGGAATGAAGAAAGAGGGAAAGGAAATGTATACAGGAGACTTCAGGCCAACAAAGAACTATTCTTTCATAAGCTCAGGAAAGAGTTGAGTTCCTCTAATCTCTAGCTAACTTTTCTAAAATCATTCACTTTTATTTTTATTTCTCAGTAATGTTGACTAAGTACTGGTTTTGATAGTTTAGGTTGACCAACTTGTCCTAACATATCTGTGCTACTGTGCTTCACAGCATATTGAAGAATGATGGTGATACCTGTCTGAGGAAATTAGTTGCATTGGAAACCATCTTAAAAAACAGAAGAGGTTTGTTGAAATGCCCATTACTCTGCCTGCAGGTTGGATATGTGGGGTGACTTGAGGGTGCAGAGGGAGGTGGTAGCTGACAGAGGTTTTTCAGTGATAACATCTAGCCCAGTCCCTCATTGAGGATGTGGAAACCTTAATAAAAGTAAGCAGTTTTATTTATGTAAAGAAGCCTTCTATCTCAGCCCAAAAACCATGGATAAAATGTGAATTTCAGCTCTGGAAAAGTATATATATGATCGATGAAGTACTAGTTTCAGAACCCTATTGCATAATCCAACCATAAGCCCAAGATGAATTACCATAGAATTTTTTAAAATGGCAATATAATAAATAATTTTTATTGGGTTTGATGTGTGAAAGTAGCAGAATAGGGGTGTCATACCCATAAATCCTACTCTTTCCAAAGGACTCACTATGGCATGATTTGGCCGCTTTAAGCCCAAATTTTATCTCCATCCTGACTTCGTCAGAAACTGGCTTCTCTGTGACTGGTTACAGGATTTAGCAGCTCTTAGACACTTTGAGGGAGTACATTTCATTAGCAAAAATAGTTCTCTAAAACCTCTGATATTAGTCTCTGAACTGCTTTCTCAGATATCTTTATCCTTGGGAAACCATGTGTTAGTCAGCTTTCCATCATTGTAATGAAATACCTGAGATAATGAACTTATATAGAGAAAAGATTTATTTTGGAGGTTGCAGACCAAGATTGGGAAGACTCATTGCTTTGGGCCTGTGATGGGTCTGTTGGATGGCGGTGGTGGGGAGCCCACTGCAGAGCAAACTGCTTACCTCATGGTCGGGAAGCAAAAGAGAAAGAAGAAAGAGGCAAGCATCCCACAACACTCTTCAAAGGCTCACCCCTGATGACTTAAAACCCTCCTACTGAGCTCCACCTCCTAAAGGTGCCACCCCCCCAACAGTGCCACCTGGGGACCAAGCCCCTAATAAATGGGCCTTTGGGGGGCATTCAAGGCCCCCACTGTAGAGCCATCATGTCTAAGGACCATCATGTCTAAGGACCACTTGTTGCTGAATCAGAGAGTGAGAATGTGAGCTTTTAACTTCTGAGCTGATATTCCATGGCACTAAACTAGCACTATAATTTCCACCTCCATTTCATAGGAAATTTGTCACCATCTATGAATAGGTTTTATTTTTTATTAAATTTATAGAGGTTGTCCTAACACTTAAAATATTCTTGGAGGCAGAAACAGAGAGTAAGAATCCAGGTAGCAACTCCATGGCTTTCAGGTGTGGAAACTGAGCCCAGCAGTTATTTGTCCAAGGGGACACACCAGTGCATGATAGGGGCATATATGGAGCAGGACTCCAGGTCTCCTGAAACTCTTTTCTTCCTAACCCTAAATGAGTCCATTATTCCTGGGCCACCTTAGCCAAATTGTGTCTGAATCTGAGGACTAGAGGTTGACTCAGAATGCAGCCAGTGCCCTCTTTACCAAGTCATTATACGGGAGGAATTGTGCCTTTCTTCTATGCCTTTCTCCTGACATCTCTTTTTTAGGCACAAAGCATTCTCTTCTGCACTGGTCCTTAGAGCCTTTACACTGAAGTTTTACTTGGGAAACTTCCCTGTGCTGGGCTTTTTCTTCTACTCATCTGCCCTCCAGCAAGTCCTCCTTTGACTCTTCCCTTTTGACTACTTGTCACATTGGAAGAGGCTCCTGAATGCGTCCCTTCTGTAGTGCTAATGACTCTGATATCCTCTTCCCCCTGCTCCTGTTCCTACCCTTCACCCTCACTGATCAGGTAATCAGGCGCATCTGCTTAACAGGGGGCTAAGGAAAAGCCAGAATAGATCTACCAGTCACATAGTTTGCATTTAAAAAAAAAATTAAAATAATGTTAGATTCACAAGAAGTCACAAAAATTGTGCAGAGAGTTAAAGTGTACTGTTTGACCAGGTTAATATGGTCGGTGATAACATCTCACATAACCACATACATCAACCGAGTGAGGAAACAGGTGAAAAGATGCTCCTGAGAGCATCTTTTGTGTAAAGTAGGGGCTGCTTCATGGTCATCGTCTGTGTAGTGCTAAGTGCAGGAGGGACTCTCTTTTGACATTAGTCCTCAGTCCTACTCCAGGCTTAGTTTATGATGTTTTCGTGATTTTCCACTTTAGCAAATAAACAAATGAATGAATAACACAAGAAAGAGAATTGTGCTTAAACTGACCTTACTAGAGGGCAAACTAATCTTCAGTTAGGGTCTCGTTGCACCTGGTTGGAGAGACTGTCTCACTAATAGAAGATTCTCCAAGGTTGACTCTTGGGGCCGGCTCATTTCTTTTGATCCCCAGTGATTTCCTTAGTCTTATTCTGAGATTTGCTTAGGAAAAGCAATATTTTAAAAATGTTAATATATTCAGGAATTCTTCTGAGAGGATTTTATAGAAAAGTGTTTTGAATTTTCTTCCAAGGGGGAGTTGACAGTATCTAAATCGATTTTGATAAAGTCTTGATGAGGGAAATTGTTTTTTATATATATCTTTTTCCTCTAACAGTTATTTTCCTGGATTTGAAGAAAAATTTCAGTTTCCTATGTCAGGATTATTTCAAATATAATGCAGTACTATGAAGGCAAGTGGGAAACATCAAAATGAAAGTTCCAGTTTCATAACTTTTCCTCTTTTTTAGTGCGGGGCAGGGCTTCTCCACATCATCACTGTTGACTCCTTGGATCAGATCATTGTTTGTTGTGAGGCTGTCTTGGCATTTTTGTATGTCTAACAGCATCCCTGGCCCATGCCCACAAGTATCACCCCCTGTCCCAGCCCCACTCTCTGACTTCTGAGGTGTTGACCGTCAGCTATGCCTCTAGACATTGTCAAATGTCCCCCAGGGACAAAAGCCACCCCATGCTGAGAATCAGTGATATACAGTGATGGAAGGAAGACTGGGTAAGTGTAATGAGGCATTGTTTCTGGTTTTATTTCTGCCACTAACAAGCTGAGTAACCTTGGGATGCTTGCTCCTTCATTTACAGAATGAGGGATGTTGTCTCAGAAGCTCAAAGCTTATTGCCAGCCCAACAATTCCATTATTTAAAACATTCTTGGACATAAATTTTATCATCAATGGATGGTACACTATGTTTACTGTTAAATGGTAACAAGGCAAGGTGTTAGTTAGAACAGACCATTATTTCAGGGAATAGAGGTGTTGCTGGGTTTTTATTTTTTGTTTTTATTATTGTATTCAAATAAAGTTAGCAACTTTCCTATTCATTGAAGCTAAATTGACTCCTTTTATGTCAATACTTAAGCCTTTAATGTTCTAATATGCTGATGTGCATTACAAATCTTCAAGAGGTACCTTTGCAGTATTTCCCCAACATTTGATCATGGAGCATTTTTTCATAGAGTAGGCATGAAACATATCTTGAGACACAGTAGCAAAGAGGCATGAGATCCTCTGGGTAGGTTGTGTTTTGAGTTTTACGATATTATTTTTTCCCAATTATTCATTAATTCGGTGTACATTTATTGTGTATCTGTTTTGTATCAGGCATTAGAGTTACAGCAAAAGCACTGGGTGGGAAGTGCAGCTCGGTGTTTAGAAAGCATAGTCTGTAGAATTCAGATCCTACCTCTTATATTGGTAGGTTACTTTACCTTTCTGGAGGTTTAGCTTTTCCTAGTGTGGAGAGGTCTTATACAAAAACAAGGAGTTGAGAAGTAGCAGAGGCATCTCAGAAGGAACAGATCACAGTGGGCTACGTGACCTTTGAAGACCTGTGTTTTGTCCTATAGATCCTAGAGAGTCGCAGAAGGGTTTTAGCAGTGGATTTGCATTTTACTTCATTCTGGATGCCACACAAAAGGTGATCGACATATATGGTGAATGTTTAAATAAAAAATTATTACAGCAAAAGATACCGCCATGAATCCCTCTCAAAATACTCTTCTTTGCTCTAAACACACTTATCCTATTGTTCTTGCCACTTTCTCAAGCAGTTGTGGAAGTCCTCTTTTGTGAGTGTCATTATGAGGTGTGATCAAAAGTATGATGTGTGTTGCTGCTGAGTGCGAGGAGAGGCAGACTCCTTAATAAGGACATTACGGTGAGTCCTCATCCACCTTATTCACCAGATCCAGCACTATGAAATTTCTGGCTCGACTCCAATGTTAAAACGACCACAAAAGGTAAATGTTTTGAACCAATTCAAGACATTGAGGAAGCTATCGCAGTGCAACTAAAGGCAGTGAAGAGAGATTTCCCGAACTGCTTCAGAAAGTGGCAGGAATGATGGGATAAGTTTGTTCAAAGTGAGGGGAAATATTTTGAGGGGAATTATGACAATGTATCTTTTACTGTAATAAATTTAAAAAATTTTAAACAGTGCTTATACTTTTCAGTCATACCTCGTACATTTGAGTAGAAAAGACTAAAATTTATCTGGAAGAAAATAGGCCTTGAACTGAAATGTAGTTGAAGTAGTGTTGGAAAAGAGAAGAAGGATTCAGAAAATGTTTAGGAAATAAAATTGTCAGGAGTTGTTAAAATTTGGATATAGGAGAGAAAGCGGGGAGAAGCACAGGTTAGAGGATTTGTTCTTTAATTCCACAGGAACTTACTCAGATCCAGCTATACATCGTGTGTATCTGACTGTGCTCAAAGCACTTGGGGTTGCGTGGTAGAGACCTGCGATTAAACAAGCAGCTGCAGTACAAGGTGCCACGACACGACACGTGGTTGTGTGGGGATCGTTTCAGTGGCAGCTGTCATGGTCGAGGAGGGCTAGTATGGCTTTCTGAGAAGACTCATTTTATTCCTACAGCACGAATAAAAGTTAGCCGTATTAATGGGTATAGACTGGGATTGGGATAGAATATATTCCAAGCAGAGGAAACCGTACATATAAAAGCCAGACGAACAATGTTGTTATTCTTTTCTCAGGACTGCGATGTGACTTCTTATAATTTCTAAATCTATTTGATAATGAACCTCATTTTCATGGAGTTGTACTGCAAAATAACATAGAGAAAAATGCATGGCCTACTTCATGTATATGTGTTTTTAAAAATGTATTATTGAAAAGCTCTGCAATCCCTTTGGAAACTGCTTTAACGATGATGCTGTCAAGACCTTTGTCAAAGGAATAAACAAAACCTGACTGACCTTGTGGACAAACTCATTACGCACATACTTGAATAGCTAGAAGCTTCGCAGCAAATGCAGCTTTGCCTTTCATCTGAGTATGTAGTCTGATGAGTTGTAAAACTTTCCTAGTGAGTATAACAGGTTATTCTGCCTGAGTGGGAGCCATTTTACTAACTCAAGCAGCTGTTTAAACTTTCATAAGCAAAGTAGTTATTGAATCTTTCATGAACGTATTGGTTGGAACATTTGTTCACGCCTTAACCTTGAATTGGAAAGTTTTGAGGGGTGGGGTTGCAGTTTTAAACTGGTGAATTCATTCTTTTTTTTTTCTTTCTTATTATAAACTTTTAATGGCTTAGAACCAGCCAACTTAAATCATGGGAGGAAAAATACCTGTGTGGTAAGCATGAGACGTTTCATTGTTTATTTTTCACATTTTTGAAATGTGTTCATAACTATGCATGCCCTTGGGCTCATAAAGACAGCAAATGGAAATAGCTCCAGCCAGACAGGCTGTGTTAGACACATAGCCACCCAGGTAGGCAAGACAAACCTGGGAGATGCCTCTTTCCTGGACTCAAGTCATCTTAGTGTGCTAGAATGGGACTTGCAAACAGGAGGGTGTAATCTTTCATAGTTAGAGCACCTCTTCCTTGTCAAAGATGGAACCACTGAAAATAATCATGGTCAAAAAGTGAAGGATAATATACATTTATTGAGCACTTACTATACAACAAGCATATTCTAAATCTTCTCATATATTATTTCCTTCGATGAATCACTGCAACCTTGTCAAATAAGTAATGCTCTTATCCCCATATAACAGAGAAGAAATCAATGCTTAGAGGGATCACAAAGTTTTCAAAACATCACAGTGGCAGAACCGGGATTTAAATTTAAGTCTGTCCTATCCTGGAACCTGTATTCTTAACAATTCATCATCCTATACGTCTTAATACCTTTTCTAGTTTGTATAATACTGCTACCTAAAGAATTTCCTCTTTTATTCAAAATGAAAAGAAAACCAGGACAACCATCAATGTCAATAGCAAGTTTGTTGACCATCTACTGTGCGCAGGACACTATTGTAAGTTTGGCAAATATTCTGGGGTAGAAAATAGAGAAGACAGAGGAGTCAGTGCCTGGTGGCTGGGAGTAGAGTAGTTAGTAAGTTCTGGAACTCAGACTCTACATCCTGGCTGACCCAGCACTAATTGATGCATATGGTACTTTTTATATTGCAAATACTCTAATCTATATTATTGCCCCTTAATCCTGACAACAGGTCTGACTATTACAAATACTACTTTAAAGATGAGGAAGCTGAGATTCAGAGGTGTTAAATAACTTGCAACAAGTATGTGATTTCTCTATAATTTGCTGTAGTCACTGCCTAGAGCCTTGCAACTATATTGCATAAAATAAATGCTTTAAGGATGCCCAGAAACACAACTGGAAAGCAAAAATATTAAGTAGATAATTATGATATAATGATGCAGTAAGAGCAATGTTGGTAATTTAAAAATATGTCCACAAATTTTTTTTATCTCTTTTTAAAAGACAGAGCTGAATTCCCTTCCCATACCTATAGGCTCTACTTAGTGACTTGTGGTGAATAAAGTGGCAGGAGTGATGGTGTGGGACAGCCCAGATTAGAATATTCAAGCAATGTGGCTTCCTCTTGATCTTTCTCTTGGGTCACTTGCTCTGGGAGCAGCCAGCTGCCATATTGTGAGGATAGTCAATCAGTCCTGTGAGAGGTCCGTGTGATGAAGAAACAGGGCCTTTTGTCCTTACTCAACGCAAACCAGCCAACAGGTAAAACCAGCAGGTCCAGTGTAGCCTTCAGAGGACTGCAACCCTGGTCAATACCTCATCCTCAACCTTGTCAGAGGCTCTAAGCCAGACCCACGCAGCAAAACCACTCCCAGATTCTTGATCCACAAAAACTGCATGAGATAACAAATACTAGTTGTTGTAAGTCCCTAAATTTTGGGGAGGAAAATAGTGCGACAATCAAGAAGTACAAGATACACAGAAAAAAAAAGTAACTCTGATGAGTCATGAAATCTGAGCACTGAAAGATGAGAAATATAAGTAGGAATTTGATAAGTGGACAAGGTATTTATTGTGAGGTGTTCTGGAGAAAGAGAAGAATATGTGCAAAAAAGCATGGAAGTGTGCCACTGTCATGTCCAGCACAGCTCTTGAAATTCGGGAGGGAGGACGGTGGAGGATGAAGACATGAAGACAAGAGTCAGAAAGCTGAGGTCAAATAGAGCCCCTCTCCTGATGGGAGAAAGGACCACCCAACAACTGCAGTGTGTTTACCCATACAGTCAGCTAAGAGGATGTTTGTGGAGAATCATAGGGCAAGATCCGGAACAGGAAGAACATCCAATCTTCAGCAAAACATCGTGTCTCGGTGGTTACATGGGGAACAGAGAGGAGTTGTCTATATTATCTCAGCGGAAGTCCAAGTCACTTTGTGTGTCACCTCCCTGAGATGCATACACTTCTCATGGGGCCCTGCCAAACTCATGAGAAGGAGTGACCTTGTCCTAGATACAGACAGCTTCACTCGCAACACGCCACAGCAAGGTCCACCTGTGAGACTACACACTACAGGACGAGACAAAACCACACAACTCAAAATCAACATCACCTTGAGTATGGGGATCTCACTGAGAATTATTATATGTGGTGATATATGTATGTATTAATCATAATGTAACAATTAGTGTCCCTAGATTGACTATGAATCTGCAAGGAGTTGAGTTCCATAAGGACTATAGGAGAAGAAAGCAATTAAATCTTTTTTTTTTTTTGAAATATTTACTTCAAAAATTAAAACTTTGAGTGTACTGTGTAAATCTTTAAAGTGGAGTCTAGGCTATCCAGAATAGCCACCTCCCTGTTGTTACTTCATTGGACTGCCTGCCTCTGTATTTTGAAAACTTTAGCTTAAATGTCGAAAGCCAAGAAATAACTAATGAAGAACACCTGGATTTTCCCCAGGATTTCACTGCACCAGTTCTGCTACAACAATCAGGTAGAAATTAAAATTTTATAACCAATTAAATGTTTTGCTTGGCCTCATCGTGCTACCCAACTCAATTTTTTAGAAAGAGAATTGCCCAAATTGCCTTGTTATTCTATGCCATACCTTATTCATTGACTGACTATTTATTGGGTGCTATCCATGTGTTACCCACTGTGACAGGCCCATAAACCAAACCCTTATGGTTGCACAAATCTCAACATCCTAGTTTAAGCTTTACTGTTTTCTAGAGTTAATAGTCCTTGATAAAAATACTATGCTTATTGTTTAAGTTGGGTTTTTAATATAAAATTAATACCTACTCTTGAAAAATAGGAAAACATGAAAAGAATTTTTAATTGGAAATATACTAACTCAAAGAGTTGTTCTTAGTATCTTGCCATACTTCCTTCACTTTATTTTCTTCCATGAATATTTTTGTGCAGTTAAATTTTATACAAGTAGATACTATCCAATCCCATTTTTATTTAACATCAGGAAAGTAATATATTTAAGTCACAGATATTTTATAATTTACTTAACCTACTATTAGATGTTTTGATTAGACATGGATCTTTTAGTAAACATGATGTCACATGTAAATAAATATGTAGGTAGGGAATTGTGACTTTGTCTTTTGAAAGTTGTGTGGGTGTTGGGATAATTGGGTAATTTTAAATAATAATCCATGGGAAGCTTAGGAAGAGGTTAGCATGATTTCTCTCCCTGACAAGGGGAACTGCCTTTATAAAGTTCTACGGTGACCATCGTGGCCATGTGCCGAATGTGCTGTCATAGTTATATTGTTAGTTAAATTAAGCATGAATGATTGGACAAGGAACAATATTATTCTGTGCTCATTCTTGATTGTTAATTTAAGGTTAAACTAAGTTAATGTCATGTCATTTTAATGTCAGCAGTTGTGGACAGTTAATGCATGTTCTTCCTTAGTCATGCCTCATCTCTTTGCAAAGGTACAGTATTTTATTCCAAATTTATACTGCCCAGATTTGTAAGATGCATTCTTTTTTCTCAGTGTTTATATCAGAAAAATTTTGAGTTTATACTGTACAGTTCTACTTGTGTATTTTCATAATAAATATATAAAAACTAGCCTGGATACGAGGGCACTAGACTAATTGCAAATCAGGGTACTGGACCTGCCCCCACGTTTTTTTTTTTTCAGGGGATATTGTGTGGACCACAGAGATAGCATCTGAACATCTCTGAGGTTTTCTCCCTCTGGGTTAGATACCACTACCCAACCAATATGCCTTTAATATGCTGTTATGGCTTGTGTCTAGATGTCCCCCCCAAAAAGCCTCATGCAGTCATAAGGCTCTTTCAGAGGTGGCTAAATCTAGAGTGTGTGATGCTGGGATTAAGGGTGTGTGTTTAGTAAATCAGTCCATTGATTGTTTTGGCATAGTTCTGGCTAGAATTAAAGGTGTGAGTGCTACACCTGCCTTAGGGCGGGTAGCCTACATACAATGTAAGGGACAGAAAGAGTCTTCTTTCCCTCTCTTGTTGCTTTTGCTGTCTTCTGCCACCATGAACTGTTGCCCTTCTCCCATATGCCGCCCTGCCTTGGAGCCAGCCGATTATGGACTGAAACCTTTACAAACTGTGAGCTAAATAAACCTTTCCCCCTTTAACTTTGGGTGTTGGGTATTATGTCTCAACAGTGAGAAAAGTAACTAAGATATATGCCTTTATGTAGAAGTACAAAAAAGCAATGGTCTCATCTTTAGGTAAATATCAGTGTTCCTTAACTCTGGCAGAGTCTTGCATTTCCAAGCTGTTGAGTTCCATAAGGACTATAGGAGAAGAAAGCAATTAAATCTTTTTTTTTTTTTGAAATATTTACTTCAAAAATTAAAACTTTGAGTGTGCTGTGTAAATCTTTAAAGTGGAGTCTAGGCTATCCAGAATAGCCACCTCCCTGTTGTTACTTCATTGGACTGCCTGCCTCTGTATTTTGAAAACTTTAGCTTAAATGTCGAAAGCCAAGAAATAACTAATGAAGAACACCTGGATTTTCCTTAACTCTGGCAGAGTCTTGCATTTCCAAGCTGTTATACTGGTCAGACCTTTTCCCACAAGTAACTTGTGTACTAGAGGTGCAGAAACTAGAAACTTTCTGTTCCATCTCTTTGGCATCTTTCTTATTTCTGTGCCTTCCCCGTACTAATCTCATTTTCTGTATCTACATAATGAAATCTTACCCACTCTTTCTTTGTTCGTTTATTCATTGTTTATTTCAGCATCATTTATTTACTTAATAAGTACCTACTGAACATGGAGGTCAGACACTGTTCAAGAGCCCTCTCAAATGCCCCCTCTCTCAAGTTTTCCTAAACATTCAACCATGTGCAGTGTTTCTCTCTTTAGAACTTCCACAGGTCTTTTTATGCTTCTCTTTTGTTGTACATCCTATGCCTCTTTTCTGTGTATACTCACAGACTCAAACACTCAAAAATGCTTTTTGAATTAAACAAAAATGAGTGAATGAATAGATGAATGAACTAATGAAAGAAAAGTTATGGCTTCTGTACCAGCAGAAGCTAATGACTAAAATAAAGTGGTTAAACTGGGATGGAAAGTTAAGACTGTCCTGGCTTTCTGGTCTATGAAATAGCTTCAGTATGATTTCCATTTGGATCATCCTAACACAAAAAGACACGAGTCATCATCTTCTGTTTGACAGATCACTGCTTTTTTCATGGCTTGCTATCACATTCTATCCCATCTAACAATGGAAGTCAAAGGCAATATTGTATTTCATCACTGCTTTCCATTATAAGACCCAGAGTTTTGCTTTCCATTTAAGACCCAATGGTTTTAAGGATAGCACTGAACAGAAAGATACTTCTAGAAGAGGGCCATAATTTATTTTAGCAATGAGGAAGGGCTAAGAACCTTGTTTAGTTCCTAACAGAAGTAAGCCACCAAAACACTGATTGTAACTCTGGCCTGGTATTTACCATGTCTTAGGGGCTTTATTGTTCAATTTCTCATTTAATTCTCCAAACAACCCTATGAATCTTACACTTTTATTATCCTTACATTATAGGTAAAGAACAAAAACTTTAAACAGATTAGGCAACTGGTCCATGCCTATAGGACTAGTAAATATGGGGAGCGAGTACATTAAACCTAGTTACTCAGTCTTTGAAGCCCAGGAACTCAGCCTCTATGTTCGTCTTTATCTATTTATGATGTTAGAATATGTGTGGGCTTTAACAGTGACCCCTCAAGTGATTTTTACTTATAAACTTGTTTCTGTACCAGCTCTCTGAAAGGATAAGATCCTGGGGTTGCATTTTTGTTTGTTTTTATTTTGCAGGACAAATCGTTGAAGCCACAGAAGGAGGTCATCTCAAAAAACTGTCCTGCTTTGAGTGATTCCCTTTCATCTGCACACCATTCATTCAAAAGCAGAGTAGGAATCTCCATCTGGAGATGATCATTCCTTCAAAATCCTGGACTTATTTGGAATTCTGTTTTTTAGAATAGACTTCTAGAGCAGAAAGGGGGAAAATTGCAGGGTTCCTTTAATTAAGGAATTGGGGCTTGAGTCTGCTCTGCCTCCTTTCCTTTGGAAATGGTCCCTCTCCAGTATTTGTGCATCTAGTGGACTGCTAAGTCCCACTCTTAAGAATTGGGATCTTGAGCAGAGACAAGAGGGGCAGAGGAGGTTGTGGGTGTGTCATCTTTGATGGTGCTCTGGACAGCTCAGTATCTCTGAGCCTCAGTTTTCCTTTCTGCGAAGTAGGGTTTGTATACCTATCTGAGTTGTTTGAAAATTCACTAAGATGATGGCTGGAAATCTTTGGCAAAAGGTTGGTATAATACAGTTGTTTGTTACCACTCTTTAAGGATTAGTAGTCCTGAGGACAGCTCTTCCACTACCCCCCGCCAAAAGTAAAGTCTAAAGTAGACTTTCCACTGAGCAGGCAGGAAATACAGAATCACTGAAGATATTTGAAAAGAATATCCAGCCATTCAAATGATGAATTAGCAAAAGATAATCAAGTGATTTTACAAACTGTGGAATGATACACTGCTACTTTGTTAGAACACTACTGTTAAATCTCATAGTATTTCATTCCTAGAGAAGTCAGTGGTACTATGGAAACTCATGCCTCTTGGGGTGTGAGGTGGGGGAGCTGGCCCAGGGATGTGGAAAGAATAAAAAGAGTGATCATTTCTAAAGGAAGCAGCCATGCAGCTGTCCATGGTTAAGTCCCTCTTTTAATGAATAGAGTTACGGTGAGACTCCAGCATATTAATACACATCCCACTATGGTGGTGAGAACTTCAAAAGTGAAACAGTACTTGTTGGATTTGATAACAGGAATACAGAGAATTAAAATGAGATGCCCAGGAAGCATCTGAGGTAAGGAAACCTGGGATCAAGACTTTGTATAGTCTAGCCAATGAGAGGTTGCAGGTAAAATTAGGCTGCTGTGGCTGAAAAAAGAAAGGATCCTGTTAGCTGGATAAACACAGCTATGAAGTGACCAGAGAGTTTTAATCAAGCATGTATCTTTGATCTTTAACACTGTGTCCTAAAGAGAGTATTAGAATTCATAGGTGCAGCTCTAGACACATTTAAAATGTGACTTCTTGTTATTTTATTTCAAATTTGAACAATTGCCATGTATTTGTAGTCATAGACAAAGTAGGTTGCTTGGAGGTTTGAATGGATTTCTACATCAATAAGAAGGTACAGTTTAACTCTTTCTAGAATTAGATGTGCTAGAATAAAATGTGAGAGTAAGAGGAAGTCAGTATGAGGGACATAGGATGAATGAACTTTCTTCTCTCATCTAGGGACTTTGGGCCAGCTCTTGGGGGGAAAAAGATGATGTTGCATCTGACAGCCTCTCTTTTTTTAAATTAAGTTTATTGGTACAATTTAGAAACATATAATGATCACATTCATGATAGGGAATTTGTGCCTGTACTTGATTTATCCTGGTTCCTCTTTTTTTTTTTCCAATCCCCTCCTTTCAGCCCCTCTTCCTCTCTTTATTTACAAAGCTTTGTTTCCCTTTTATCCTTCTTTTATTTATTTTTTCTTTTCCCTTCCTTCCTTTCCCTCTCCCCCCTCACAAGTTCCCCTTTCTTTTGAACAATTTCTTCCTATTTCACAATACCTATTATACACTTTGGTCCTTATTTGCCTTTTTGGTTTCTCACACCAAAGAAACAATTTGATATTTACACATGTGTGTATGATTTATTTCACTTGAGTATGGTCTCAGGGTGCATCCATTTACCTAGGATGTCTCAAATCCATCCTTCTTTGTGGCAGAGTAATACTCCATTATATAAAAAAACTACATCTTTTTTATCCACTCATTGACTGATGGGCATTTGGGTTGTTTCCAGGATTTAGTTATTACAAACTATGCTGCTATAAACACGGGTACACGTATATCACTGTGGTATGATGCTTTTAATTCTTTTGGAAAGATACCAAGAAGGGGAATAGCTGGCTCAAATGGGACCTCTAGTCCTACTTTTTTGAGGAATCTCCACAGTGATTTTCACAGTGGTTGCACCAGTCTATACTCCCAACAACAGTGGAGAAGTGTTCCTTTTCCCCCACAGCCCCATCATCATGTTACTGGTTGATTTCTTGATAATAGCCATTCCAGAGTGAGATGGAATCTCAGCATTGTTTTAATTTGCATCTCTCAAATGACCAGTGATGTTGAACATTTTTTTCATATATTTATTTGCTGTTTCTACTTCTTTATCTGAGAAGTGTCTATTCATTTCAGATGCCCATTTTTGGACTGTGTCTTAAAATTGTGGGGGGGGTCTGATTTTTTTTTCAATTCTTTATATGTTCTAGATATTAATCCTTTGTCTGAAGAGCAACTGGTTGAGATTTTTTCCCACTCTGTGGATTGTCTTTTCACTCTGTTGGTCATCTCTTTTGCTGTGCAAAAGCTTTTTAATAAGATGAGATTCCAGTTGTTCATTCTTTGGAGTATTTCGTGTAGTTCATGAAATCTTTCCTTACACCTATATCTTTAAGAGTCCTACCTATTTTATTTTCCAGGATATATAGTATTTCTGTTTTAATATTTAGATCTTTGATCCATTTTGATTTTAGTTTAGTGTGTGGTGATAGACATGGGTCTAGTTTTAGTCTTCAGCATGTGGAAAGCCAGTTTTTCCAGAACCATTTATTAAAGAGGCTATCTTTTTTTTCAGTAAACATGTTTGGCCCCTTTTTCAAAGATAAGGTGGTTGAGTGTGTTTGGGGTTGTTTCTGCACCTTCTAATCTGTTCCATTGATCCTCGGGTCTGTTTTATTGCCAGTACCATGCAGAACTACTGTAGTATAACTTCAAGTGGTGGATTGTGATACCCCCTGCTTTGCCTTTGTTGCCCAGAATTGCTTTTGCTATTCTAGGTCTTTTCTGGTTCCAAATGAATTTTAGGAATGTTTTCTCTAGTTCTGTGAAATATGCTAATGGTATTTTGATTGGGATTGCATTAAATCTGAACAATTTTGGGAGTATTGACCCCTCTTTTTTAAATCCACTTCTTCTGGCTCCTGATACCTTTTCTTCCTCACAGAACGTTCTTGTTGCAAAATAATCCAAAGACAGATGTGTTATTCAAATTATATAGTTGAGAAACATGAGACTTAGAGAGGTTTTGTAATTTGTTCATGTCCATATAATAGGTAATTAGGGAAAGTCAGTTTCACAATAATTATGCCTGACTCTAAAACTCATGAACTCCAGCAGTTTTGAATGGGACTGTCTTGCATTAATTGTGCCACCATTACCAAAATAAAGAAATACAGAAGGAATATGGTAGGGTATGGTCAATGGAAAATTAGCTTGGTTTTAGAAATGTTGATTTCTGAGCTGCCTTGGGATAGTCATGTGCTGCTGTCTGTTCCCAAGAGAAATGGTTTATTGCCCAGTGGTGGAAATGGGTTAACTTGGAGTGTTCCATCTGCTGCAGAATAGTGGCAGATGGATAAGTAGATAAATATAGTTAGGTAGGTGGATAGACAGACAGGTAGGCATAAAACTGTTGGAGAGTTGGGTATTTGCAAGTTGAATAATATCTGCAGTCACTAGTCAGGATTCCTATTGCTCCACCTCTTTATTTCCTCATGTATCCATGAAAAACAGAACTTCCATATTTACTCTTTTGTGCCTAAGGGCAGATAGTGCTGGCTATGAATGATGTATAAGTGATAATTTTGTATTGTGAACATTACCCTGGCTCTTGGAATCATATTATCTCAAGGTTGGATGGGAGCTGAATTTGTTTTCCTGGACTTGTTCTATATTTAGGCTTTGCTTTGTACCTTCAGGAGGCCATCTTGGTCCTCTAGCTAGTTCCTCATATATAAAATGTCTCATTCTTGAGGTAAAATCCTCATTGAGTGCAGATATTCACGGGTCGTTTCTATTCTACACATAAAGTAAAAACCCAGAGTCTCTTCCATGTGAGAGCTCATCACACTTTTAGAAACAATCCCCCATATTGCTCCTGATTTTCTCTGATGTGGCTGAACCTCTCCATCTCTTCAGTGGATCCTTGCAGGCACCATCCTCAGGGAGAGCCTTGTTGGCTCAGGCGGTGGGAATATGCTTAGCAGATGCCCTTCAGGTATTGTTTCACTGGCAGAAAACCACTCATCCAAGGCCACACCCTTTCCTGATGTGGACCCCATCCAGTACTGATTCAGATGGAGTGTTAAAGGCCTAGTTATTTCAATTTAGTTAGTGACAACATTGATTGGCCATTTCAGTATCAGGGCTGTTCATGATATCAGCTGAGGCCATGGTGGGCCTGCATTGCAACTCAACTGCATCTTCTCTTCTCTCCCTTCTTATGTTCTTCCCCTCTCTTTCAGGTGTTCATCCTAAGGGCATAAACATTCTGCATGCCAAACTCTGGCACAGAATCTGCTCCCTAGAGTGAACCAGCCTCTAATGTGTGGCATCAAGTCTTTTCATGAAATCATTCCAATTTGTTTATGGACTTAGATGCTTTGGTGGGGCTTCTGGAGTAGACGGATACCTGGGAATATTCTATATAATAATAATGCACTTGGACTCGAGGAATATTTTAAATTAAGTTTCATTGCTGTGCATCCACTGTGTAACACTGGTACAATAGTGAAATGTTTCAGTAGGGTGTCTCAGCTTAGATTCCTCTTCAAAAGCAGAGCCTGAGACAAGGACTGCCATGTGAATGGTTTGGGGAAATTATCTCAAGGAACAGGAGTGGGAGTCTGGGAACGTCAAAGAGAGAAAAGCCTTCCCAAGGGTGTGTTATTGAGTTACTCACCACTATGGCAATTGGGATACACTCCCACTTGGGACCTTCTGAGAAGCCATCTGGAATTGTTTCAGAGGATGAAAGACTATTTATCTACCAGCTCCTTATCCAGCTGGCCAAGCACTGCCCCTTGAAATGTTTCTTCACTTGTCCTTCTAGGTTTGGCCAAGCCACTGCATGGCTGAGTGAGTACCTGTCAGCTTCCCCAGAAGCAGGCAGAGAAGCCCTGGGCAGAAAGTGAGAGATGCCAGGTGCAGCTGAGGAGAGGTGCTGTCAGCAGTGACGGGAACAAAGTGTTGGACTGAGGGGATGTGAGACAGGACACAGAGGGAACTGACACAGGGGACAGCTGTGAGCAATAACATTGTGTTTCCAGAGCTCTCTTTGTGAAGGACAAAGTGCTTTGAGCTGGATTCTCTCCTCACACATCCGCAGAACTATTGCTAGGCTCCTCTGCTCTGATCACAAGGGACAGAGAGACTTTGAGATGAATCTGATACAGTGAGGCAGTGTGCTTTCTCATGAATAATTGCTTATTTTGGCTAGCTAGACTTGTGAACAGTGAAATATTACAAAGAGAAAGCATAGAAACCACTATAGAAAAGCCTACATACCCTGCATTGCTTTTATACCAATTATTTAACATTATTTACATTTATTGCCAACTGTTTTGACAGTAGATTTTAATGAATTCTTGAATGTCTTTGATCTAGCTGCTCTGTGTCCACCGCATATTGAATGTCACAGAGATTGGGCTGTGATGGCGCTAAGCCATGTAGTAGTTTATTGTCAAATTAAGGTAAGAAGTGAGGGACCTAGGAGATGGCTTGGAATCCAAATGAAAGATCATCTTTCACTGCATGGACAGGAGCAGTGTTTTAGATTCACAGCCTGTAAAAACTTCCTTCCTTTATCTGTGAATTAATCGCTGAAATGATCATTACGATAATCTCTGTCGCTTCATAGTTTCTCATTGGCAGGTTCCTAATGAGTTCATCCTTGTGGCAGAGCTGTGGGCTCTCTTCAAGAGATTTGAGTGTAGCAGTCACACACTCTCTTAGCATTTGTACTTACTTTGCGAGAGCTTTGAATCCCAAGACCTGCATAGGATTCTCCTGGTAGCACTTGTACGGTCTAATAAAATGTCAAACATTTCATAGTTGTCACCCTAGGAATGTGGCCTAATGGAGCAGACCAGGACTGCAGGAACGCAGGACGGAGAGGCTGGTGATCAGCAGGGGATGATGATGAGAGCTACCTATCAACCAGGTAGAATGTGCGTCACACGGGGGGCGGGGGGAGGACCCAAAGGAGAAGTCAAAGAAGAATAGGCTCGGTTCACCTCAGGAAGCTCTTCCCAGAAACAGGAATCTAGGCAGGAGCCTGAACAGAAAGAAAAAAATGGATCCTCAAGCTAGACAGCCTAGGAAACCAGAGGTGAGACTGCAAACATTTGAGAAATACTTATTTCATGTCACTTATTACATGTCAGGTGCTGTTCTAATGATTTAATATATATAAATAACTTAATTCTCAAAGAAAGCTTACAAAATAGCCTCTATTATCATGGTCAAACCTATTTAGCAGATATGGTAAATAAGCCACTAAGGTGTCAAAATGTCCTGTAGTTGGTGAGTAGCTGAGCTTAGCTTCAAATCCACGTAATCTTTCCGCAAAATTCATGCTCCTTGGAATATAGCTTAGGGCTAACACACCTTCTAATGTATAAAAAGGTTTTTATACATTATCATTTCCTTTGATGAAAGGAAAGACAGATTCAGAAGGTGGGGAAGTCAAGTGTAACAGACACATTTGTTTATGCCTTATCAGATCCATGTGCCCAACTGCATCTTGCACTGTACCACCCAACCACCTGCCCCAGGAAAGCTGGGCCCTAGCCCTTGCCTGCCACTGTGCAGCATGGCCAGCCAGTCCCTGACTTGGAGTTCCTGACTTTTCCAGCCATATAAGGGCTTGGATGAGACACTAAGCCGTGGGGGCATGGAATGTGGCCCCATGAGCATCAGAAGCCAGATGATCCACCTGGAAATGCAAGAGAGTTAACTCTCTATGGGGTGAAAGTTGATCAGAGGAAAGCAGGGGTAGAAGGGCAGCATGTCCCACTGTGAGGCATGAGTTTTCTTTCTAGTCTGTTCCTTTCTCTGCATCAAGTGGAGGCACCCGTGAAAGACCTGTGGCGCATCTTTGTGGCTTCTCGCAAAGCAACAGGCAGCACAGTGGTTCATCCTCTGGCATCACTGGACACTGCTCCTTGTCTTATCTTTCTTCTTTTTAACCTTGGTGCCCTGGGTTCACCCCTCCTCCAAAACACATCAAAGGCCAAACTGAGAAAGTGGGCCTGGGATAAAAAGTAGAATCAAATGGAGTAGTGGATGTAGCTTTTTACAACATTCCTTGTTTAGAGGCAAAGAAGGTCATAGTCTTTTTGAAAAATGTATTCAGAATAAAGTGGAAGTTGATATTATGATGAAAGCATAAGTTTCAGTACTTAATGAGAAGTCACCATAACGTGTTCATAAAGGAGGAGGAGGGAATTTTAGGAGTGAAGGACTCCCTGTGCAGGCCAGCTGTCAGTCAGCTTTGCTTACTGGCTATTTTGCCTATGTTCTCTTCCTTTTATTACCAGCAGCAAAGACAGGCTCCATTTTCTAAACACTTTAATCTATCTGATGCCACTCCAGAGACTGTATGTATATTTTGTCATTTACCCCTTCAAGGTAGAACACTGAGACGCAGAGAATTGACTGTCAGACAGCTCATGTGTGCCGGAGCCAGACTGCAAACGGCTCTGCCTACCGCTGAAGCCTATGTTCAAAACTGTTCTCTTCTGCTGCCTTTTGCAAAGTTCCTCATCAAAAGAAGTTATCTGAACAGAGAAAAGCCACATGGGGAGGAAATATGGCATGAGAGCACCTTATTTCCTTTGTTCGTATTTTTCTCCAAAGCAACTGATGGTGGGGCCAGTTGCTTGGATTTGGCTTATCGTTGCCTCTTAGGAGGAAGTGCCCATTGCTGTGTAGCAGGTTGTGAGACCTCTCAAGCCAAGAGAACTTTCTGCTGTAAAATAACCAGTGGGTCTTCTGGCTCCTTGATAAAGCTTTTATGTATTGGATTAACATGAATCAGTCTTCTATATCTGCTAACAAGAACTCATCAAGCACGGTGACCTCACAGAGGTCACCCAGCCCATGACAACCAGTGGGCTTCCTTCTTCACACATTCCTTGGCAGATATCTTTAGCAGAGCCAGTATTTCTTTAAAATTATTCCTTTGAATCTACATCTTCTATCTCCCAACTTCCACCTCTTCCTCAGTACGACCCCAGAGTTTTGTACTCATGGCATGGATGGGGGCACATTTTGCATGGTGGGAAACTATGGTGCAGATAAGCCATGCTATGGAGAATGCAAATAATGTCTCGTATTTAACTTTCACATATCTCATATCACTTTTAATCATCCTGATAATGTTTTTTTTTTTTTTTTTTTTTTGTGGGTACCGGGGGGTCGACCTCAGGACCTCGCGCGCCAGCAGGCGCCCGTGCCGCTGAGCGATATCACCGGCCCCTTTTTCGTATGTGGGTTCCGGGAGTCGAACTCGGGCCCTCGCGCTTGCCGGGCAAGCGTTTAAGCCACTGAGCCATCTCACCGGCCCTTTCACATCCTGATAATGTTTTTGTTGTTACTATTATTATTATTATTATTATTTTTTACTTGTTGTTTAAATGAAGGTGGCAGATGGCTTAGAGTTGAGACCTGGAATCTGATTGCAGCTCTACCAGCTGCACTTTGATCTGTCCCCTACTCCTTTAGGGACTAATCTTACTCATTTGCAGAATGGCAGAGTTGGGTGAAATTATTTATCCCAACCATGGAGATCATCAGAATCCTCACAAAGGGCTCATCTCTGACCTCTAAATCATCCTTCGGGTCAAAAGAGGAAAAAAGAGATTGAGAGGTGGGGCGTAGAGGTTCAAAATCCAGAATTGCAACAGGCTTTTTAGGCTTCTGTGGTAAGCAGTTTAGGAATAGCTTTATTAGTACTGCCAGCTGCACAATTTCAGGGTGCCGTTTGCACTGTATGGACTCCACGGGCATGGTTTACACAAGATGGAATGTGAACAGAATCTCTTAGAGTTGTGCAACCCCAGATGAGCTGTCACTGTAGCAGGTCATTTTCAGACACGCCATGGATATTCTTTGATTTTATGCTAGCGAAGTGGAGAGGCATGCTGAGTGAACAGTGGCCTAGAAGCGTGGATGGAGACACAATAGCATGACCACAGCATAGGAAAGTAGAAGGGAGGTTAAGAACAGCTAATGAACACTGGCCCCAGGAAGCTAGCTAGCAGGTTGTCTCCCACATACGACATTACAGCTGCTACCCATTGAAAAAGAGGGGTAGGTCTAGAAAGAGAGCAAGACACTGAAGACAGTTTGGACCAACAGGTGGGTTTTGGATCAGAGGTCCCCAGACAAGGTTTAATTGAGGAAAAGAAGCAAGTCTTCCCCCCAGCCAAGCCAAGCTTGCAGCTGCCAACTTTTCTTTTCTGCTTTGAAGGTTTTTTTTTTTTTTTTACTTTTTTCCCTTTATACATTGTAAAGTTCCTTTCAAAAAAAAAGAAAATTCCAACCTTATATCAGGCAAATCAAAGAGAAATAAAAGATTTGTTCACACTTAAGCCTGTACAGAGATATTACAGAAGCTTCCAGAAGCCAGGTAATATTGGTGAAGAATTTCAAAGACGTAGGTGTGTTGAGGCATATAAAAGGTTAAAATTCTGAGTCAAGAGAGGTGGTATGCAGTTGTTGTCAGATTAAATGTTACTTTTTTTCCCCCTTTGAAGCTAGCGAGATGTTCCTGAGCTGATGTGAGGTCTGTCTATTGTCTAGAAACCCACTTTGCTTAAGCATGAAAATCAGTTGAAGAATTTATCAAAACTTTGGATTCTTGCTGTGCCCCTTGCTACTTCTGATTTAGTAAGGATAAAGGGGACACCTGGGCTCAGTATCTTATATGAGCGTCTAGTGACGTACTTTGAGAATGCTCTCCTAGACAATAAAAGGGATGACGAAGGACTCTGTCCCAGAACAAGGACTTATATTTTCTGGTATTAGATTCTCTCCTCTCACCCTCAATTTCCCCTTCTGTAATGCAGATAATGATACCTTCCCTTAATAAAATCACAGTCTCAGAAAAATATTTCAAAATAAACTATGTGGTGAGGAGAGGTAGATGGTGCTAGTTAGTTAGGAGTCTACATGAATAAAAAGTCTATTTCATGGCCTTCTGTAATGCCACCCCAAAACCAGCCCCGTGCGTGGTAATATGCATATGGAAGGCACCATGTTGAGGTTGCTTAGGAGATTGTTTGCATCCATTTGGGTTGCAATAACAAAATACCATCAACTAGGTAGTTTATAAACAGCAGAAATTCATTTCTCACAAATCTGAAGGCTGGAAGTCCAAGATCAAGGTGGCAGCTGATTCAGTTACATGGTGATGGGGCAATACAGTTCTCTAGGGCCTTGATTGTAAAAACACCGATTCCACTCATGAGGGTTCTGCCTTTGTGACATCATTATCTCCCAGTTGCTCCATCTCCTAGTATCATAATATTGGTGATTAGGTTTCGACATATGAATTTTGGGATGACACAAATATTCAGAACAGAGCAGAGCCTTTGAAATATTCCTAGGAAATCAAAATGACAAAGCTGCTATTAATTTGTGTCTTTAAAAAATAAAATCTCTCAAAGTAATATACAAGTAGAATTTGTCAAAGCAGATTGATAGAGGGAGTTGAATAGATAAGGAAAAAAATCCACCAATTAATTATATTTGTAATATATTGTATTTGTAATATATTTTGTTCTTATTTAGAGAATATTTTAGTTAAGGTAAAGTCTAGCTGCTATAACAAAGAGGACCCAACAGAATAGGGCCTCAATAACAAAGATGTTTATTTATTATTTATTGTTCATGTGTAGTTCTGATACAAGTAGTTCATGCCTGATGAGAATCGCTGTTTCCCATGGCCATTCAAAAGAAGGTTCCTTCCATCTTGCTGCCCATATATCACTGAGGACACTGTTATCATTTACCTTGTAGAGCTGGCTTGTCACCTGGAAAAGGGAAAGATTATGAGGTATCTTAAGGCTCTGACCTGGAGGCAGTACATACTGTTTCCATTCACAAATTATCGATAAGCTTAAAAACATCATCATGCCTGTGTGAAAAGGAGGCTCAGAAATGTAGCCCTAGCTGAATAGCCATGAATATATCCATAACTATTATTCATGCACTAGTAAAGGAGGACAACAGAGTTGGTGACTAGTTAGTAGTCTGTGCTAAAGGAATGGTACATGGTACTTTGTAAGTGGAGCCATGGCTTCTCTAATTGACCAGAGCGACTCTTATGGCATGCACTATCAGTATTTCCTTTGATATCCTGCTTCCAGCCTCTCCAAAGCCTTATTTCTAGTATCCAGCTAAGCCTGCAAATTATTCTGCATAATGTGGTTATGGTATTCCCATTTCTCCATTTTATTATTCTCTTCCTGTATCCTGTGCAGGTCATGAGAAAAGACATGTTGAGTCCTGTCCTACAGTTAATAAATGTTCTGTTGGTTGGGAAATGTTGGCAAAAGCACCAGTGTGCGTTGTCTTCCATTTCCTTTTCCAATAGTTATGTCATAATGAATCTGAAGTATGACTATTGTCAAATAATCAGAGGAGGCTGTGAACATTAAGAACATTTTCTTAAGGATCACCCAGGCAGAAAATGAGTTCAAAGATTTTCAACATTTTTACTGATGGTTCCTTAGGCTCTTCCTATCCCTGCATGTTCTGTTTTTTGTATCACCTCTTTATTTCCCTCTTTCTTCATTCTCACTCCTGCCTTCTGTGTTTGTGTGTGTGTGTGTGTGTGTGTGTGTGTGTGTAAGAGAGAGAGAAAGACAGACAGAGACAGATAGAGATGGAGACAGAGAAAAAAATTGAGAAATGGTCAGGGGAAGAATGTTCTACCACGATAATGTATTTTACAATTCTTAAGGTTTGTTCCTCATTATTCTGTGATATTTAACACTGTTCATAACAGAAAGCTCTGATAATTATCTGCCTTGGGATGTTCTAAAGGTGAAGTCACTCTGCTGCCAGGCATCTTGCAAGATTAGTGACACAGACAGGAGCTTGGCAGGTGCCAGATACCTTTGAGGAGGATGGAAGCAGATTGATACGGTGGGAGCTGCTGTTTGGATCTGTATGTTGGTTGACAGCGTGACCTCCCCACCATAGGAGCTGGATCCCTGGGAGACTATAGCACAGCTCTAGCAAGATGAAATAATCTCAAAGAAAAATCTGAAAGCAGATTTGAGAACAGAGAAATTGTTTAGGAAGCCTAGATTACTAAAAACAAAATGTGTATACATGGGGGAATGGGAAATGAGTCACTTTCCTAACAGTTAGTTGGCATTGTCATTAAAGTTTGCCTTGCTGGAAGTTACACAGCCATTTCTCTTTTCATTTACACACACATTCACACACATTTTGGGGCAGAGGTGTTTTGTTTTACTTCTGTATCATGATTTAATAGCTCTTTATAGTCTTTAAGATATCTGGGCTGCCAACCATATTCTCACAGGATTCTGGAAATTTTCCCTCTACCATCAGTCTGGTCCATCACCCAGATGTGACGTTAGCAACTCTCTAGTGCCTCGCCAACTGTATTTCTATAGCTTGGTGAATGTTTCATCTTGGATTTCATGTTTTGCCATTTGTGATGACAACTTAAAATAAAACCAAGATATGACTTATTTTGTGTCCAGCAATGACAAAGATTGGAGTCAGCCTGTGGTGCGTACTGTGCCTTCCATGAGGGGACAGCTGTGAGGTGAATGGGTTTTCTTTTTATTGGGGAGAGGTAGAAGGGCCTTAATGTCTCTTCTCTTTTCCCATGGATATAAAACTTTGTTATGGTAAACTAACCCTCTGATATCATATAAACTGCTGGCATTCTAGATTGTTTTAATGACCACTCCTTATTGCTTAATACTAAACATTACCATCTGTTTCTTTCTTAATTATAAATGCAGCAGGAATTCACAATTACATCAGTAACGGTGGAAATAAAAATGAAGCTAGAGACCTTGTACTTAACACAAGGCAGCCGTCCTCTAATACTTTTCTTCTGTTACAGGCACTGGTCAGAGAAGAGAATTCCTTAGCGGTTTTCTTTGTCCTCTCTTCATATACTTACCACGTGAATATCATGCTATAAACTCAGCAATTTCCTTTAGTGAGAGGGAGAGCTGTGTTTATTTTCTGTACATGGAGCTGGGGATGTGTGGGCAGTTATTTCTCACAGTGTTGGAAACCAGTGGTGTGACTGTCCTGCTGTTCTTGCCTGTGTTGTTATGAAAATAGAATTACAATAGCCTAATGACATGACTCACACTCATCCCCAGAGAAGAGCTGGGAGTGGACATCTAAGGAACGTTAGTAGCCAGCCTGCCTCTCTGTGAGAAATAAAGGAGCGTTTGTGGAGAGAGGTCATGTAGAAACCAAAGATATATTTATTTACCTCAGATTACTTAGGCTTTTGTTGTCGTTAAGTGGAAAAACTAATCAGTACAGAGTCATGGAACTTTAGAATTAAAAGAAACCCTTGGAAACCCTTGATCAAAGCCATGGTCACTCTCCCCACTCCCCTTCAGTGGCTGCAAGGCATGTGAAGGCAGCAAAACAGGGCTTGAGTTTCGAGCCACACCAGGTGCTCTGAGTTCTCATCACTTAGTTTTCAATGCCTTAGTCCTCTTCATCCATGGCAATGGATAGCAAAAGGCTTCTTGTGAAGCCTGTTGTTTTACTAAATGAGGGAGACAAGTGCTTCAGGCCACGTCTTCCCTTTTCCATTCATTTATGATAGATGGAGAAATGTTGGTCTGAGCAGGTTTAGTGCTTTGCTCAGTGATGTAAATCTAGTTAATGGTGGACCTGGAACTAGAAGCAGTGTTTTCTAAGTTTGTTTCTCCAATGTCATATCTAGATCCTTTGCTACCTTTCCTTGCCACCATTGTACTTTTGCACAATGAATGACCATAATAATGATCATATGTATAATTTTTAAAAATCTGTATCTTTAAGTGCACATTCCTGTTTAACATATGCTAGGTGAAACAGAGTTATCATTTTATCCTTACTACTTTTTTACATTTGAGGAAGCTGAAACTCTGAGAGGTTAGCTACTTGGTGAAGTCCCAGTGAGGGTTGAGTTAGGACTTAACCCAGGTCTGTGAGGCTCCAAGTGTGGGTTTCACAATATTCTAAGAGGACAGTCCTAGTTACACCAGTGCGTGCAAGAGATGACCGAGGTAAAACAAAAAGGAATCAATATTCCTATCTATAATTTAGTAACTATATTAGGAATTTTAGGATGATGATATAAAACCAGATGTTTTTTAAAATTATCTTAATATTTTAGTGATCTATGTGCTTCTTTATTTTATCAAATATTTATTTATTTCAGTCTTCATATTTTATTAGCACATGTTTGCAGTAATAATGATTACATTCCTTGTGGGAAATTGGTACATGCACATAACATGTCTTAATTCTTCTTTTCATCCACTTTCCTTCCCTCCCTTTGCCCTCCCTCCATCTCTTGATTCCCTTCCCATTTGCAAGAGATCTATCTCCCTACTTCTTCTTATCTTCTTTTATTTTGCCCTTTATTCATATTTTGGGTTTCTCATACAAGAGAAACTGTGAGATAGTTAAGCTTGTGTGTCTGATTTATTTCCTTTTAGCCTCAAGAAGTATTTACCTCCCCTTGGTGAGTGAAGCAGTGGAGCCAGCAGGTTTACACTGGAAGTAGTTACAAAACAGAACAAAATAAAACAAAACAAAATGTACCAGACAACAGCTACAAAACACATGAGTGTTTCAACACACGAGTGAGTAGTTCGCTACTTCAGAAATGCCAAGTTCAGGTTGAGGCCAGTAAGAGTCAAGCTGGTGCCTGTTCTCAAGTAGGGCTCTGAGAGCTCAGCGGGTGAGAAGAGCCTGGGGGCTTTGTGCCTCCCTCTTCATACCAGTGCTCTCATCCAAGTGAGGAGCCCCTTTGCAAGTTCGCACCCTCTAGGCTCTGTCTTCTGTCCCATACTTCAGGTGTGATTTAATGTCTCCCTGGGATAACAGCACCACAGTGTTCCACTGCCACCCTGCCTCTCCTGTGACGTTCAGCTTCAGTTGCCATGAGCTCACAGAGCTATCCAGGCCCGCTGTAATACGCAGCCTTCCTGAAAACCAGTCCTTTCCGGCAGTAAAACTAAGTCTTTCAATCTCAGAAGGCTACTGTTGACCATGTGTAGAAAACCATGCAAATTTTAGAAATGTAAACATAGACATTCTGAGGCTTTCCCATGTAATCTGGTGTAGTCTGATTTGCCCATTCTTTCTGCTCTTTCTGAGAACGTGTTTCTGAATCCAGGTTTATAAACCGCCCAGGAGCAGCACTGTTCCGATGGGGAGAGCACTGGCTGAAGAGTCAGCCAGGCTGTGGTCTAGTGCTTGCTCTGCAGCTTAATTGTGTGACCACAGGAGAGTGCTCTGAGCCTCAGTTTCCCTTCTGCATAGGGACAGTCACTGCGCCTGCCCGCTCGCTGGTGAATGAGGAGGAAATGAGCTACTGGCCTGCGAAGTTAGTTACAGGGCAGCATTTTGCCTGACCTCACTCCCCAGAACCAGATGAATGATTCATTTGTGATGTTTTCCCTCATTAGGAATCTTTAGTTAGACAAAAGGCATTCGGCATTCTTTTAACATGAAAAGCATTTATTTTTATGGAAAGAGGAAAAAGATATTTTTTGTCCAGGTTTGTCCCTTACTTTAGAAGTCAAATCTTATAACCTTAGTAGGTTCTTACTTCAGGTTACTCATTTCTTATCCTTGCCCTGCCAGCAAGGTGGTAAGAAATGCATCCTACCCTGCATGTGCAAGGATATAATGTGCCAAGTACATCTTTGTGAACATATTGTTTGTTTTAATCTAGCCTTTTAATGTCAAAAAAATCTCAAAGTTCCAGTATAATTATAATGGCTAAAAATGCTTATTAAAAAGCACATTAAAAGATAAAGCTATTTTGAGGACACAGGGGCATATAAACAGGTTATTATTTTTTCATAATTGTATTAAATCAGGCATGCACTAGCCAAATTCATGACTTTTATGTAGTGTTTAAAAAAGTTTATTAGAAATAATGCTAAAAATAAAGGAACATGAATTCCTCTGCCAGTTCTTTAAAGGAAACGGTAGACTCTGGCCTACCTCAAAGGAGTATTAAGGGAAACAACCCAGTTATAGTGCTGCAGGCTTTGGAGCTTTAAATAGTCTAAAGATCAAATCTCCCTCAGCTCCGCAGAACGATTCCATATGTTCTCCTCAGAACCCCCTCCATGGCTGAGTGGGGCTGCTCCGAGCGAGCGCGAGGGTGGCACAGAAGCGCTCTGCTGAGGAGAACACGCAAGATGGGTAGCACTGTTGTCGCGTCTGATAATGACAGCCTCACTTCTGGAGAGGGCACCCCGGCTGCTTTCTGTTGTGTTTTCTCCTGCTCTTCGCTTTCTGCCACACATGTGCACGTGAGCATATCAACATGTGTGCCTCTTTTATTCTCTTAGAAATGAGAAGTTTCCAAAGTGATATTCTTGGGGAAAAGGTATCATTCTTTTTTTTTTTTTGATAAGAAGAATATGTATTAAATCCTTTATTTCTACCAACCATCCAGACGTGCCGAGCAAAGCAATCAGGCAACCACATGTAGCTCCAGCTGTACTGTACATATGAACCATTGTCCACACCGCTGGGGGGGCTGGCAGCATTTATAGAAATGGTCGTAATACATATGGTCCCTCGCTTTTTGCTCTGGCTTCTGAAGTCTTGCTGATCTAACTACATTATCATTGCGATACTGCCAGGATAGCAAATGTCTGTTCTCAAATTTTGAACTCCGTATGTTTCCCTGGCGTGACTTGGTGGATGAGTTAGTTCTTAAATGAAAGTGAGGGGCAGCAAGCTTTCCCCTGCCCTTGAAAAAAGGAAGAAGCAAGTGTTAGATGTAGGGAAGAGGACATTAAGCAGATTGGAATCTCCCTTTTCTTTTCAGTGTTCTGGACCCTGGCTCATTACAACCTTTCCAGCTTTCTTGGATGATATTTTCTAATCCCCTTTCTGGCCACGGCTCCAAAGTTATTTCAGGAGGGAAAGGAAATGGCGTATTATAAACATCCTACCTCACATTTTCACATCTCTGAGAAGAATTCCTTGTCAGCTGACATTTTCAGAGTCAATTTAGGGAAAGTTGTTTTGGTTGTCTATTTATTTATAAATTATTATTATTAGTCTGAAGTTTTGCTGATTGCTGAAAAATTTACAGTAAAAAGATACTGTGGTAATTTACTTCTTAGCATTACATTACATGCCCACAGGATTACCTTGAACACCACTAAAAATAAACTGTAAAATATTACTTACTGAACATTATTTTAAAAAAGAATTATAAGTGTCTTTTAAAAAAAAAGAATTCGGGCCAGTGAGATGGCTCAGCGGCGTAAGCACCTGCCTGGTAAGCACAAGGGCCCAAGTTCGACTCCCAGAACCCACATACGAAAAAAGGGCCGGTGATATCGCCCAGCCGCACGGGCGCCTGCTGGCGCGCGAGGTCCTGAGGTCGACCCCCGGTACCCACAAAAAAATCAAAAAATAAAAAAAGAATTCCTACTGTTTTCATTGTGTTCAAGCTTCTCTATATAATCGTGTCACATGTATGTTGGGGGAATGTGGTGGTAAATTGAGGTATAAAACTCAATGAATCTAGTTTTTTTTTAATAGACAAAATTATATTATTGGTGCAGATACTTTCATTTTAGATTTAATTTGAAAAAAATGCATTTATTGAAGACCTTTAGGGTGTCATAAGGAAACTTTACCTTTCTTTGGCTATGAAGTTTTTGTTTGTTTCATTGCTTTGATTAGTTTTGTGAAAGGAGACAGTAAACCGAGGACTTTGTAACTCTAAAAGGCCAACTTTAGTTACTATTGCCTAGATATGAGAAAAAATAGTTTTGATTTATTTCTCAAATACCTCCATCACAGAACAGCTTATAAACAATGGAGGCAAGATTGTGAACAGAAAGAACAGAGTCCTTTACAGAGCTACAGGAATGCTCTTATAATATTTTCAACAAGTACTGGTGGTAGAAAATTAATAGATATAAACACTGTCACAATTACCTACCATTGAACAGGATTAGGAAATGTAATTGACTTGGGCTGGGAAATCTGAAAAAGTTTTTTGTAATTATAATTTTTCCTGCAGGCTTAGTGTTTTCCTTTCCATTAAATGTGTTAGTTTGCAGTGAGAGGAATATAGCTCTAGTCCTGCTTTGTCATTTTGGGACAATTTATTTTTAAATTACAGTAAAGGATTTTTGGTCAGAATTCTACTAGGCTCATTTCAAACCGAGTTTGCTGACTCCAACTAGCCATAAATGGTGCCCCACCTCCAGCATACAGAACAGGAAATGAGATACTAGGATGCCAGGAATAAGGCCATTGCTCAGATGGAATAACACTTGGCAATTTGGAAGAGTGTGTTGATGTAAGCTGAAATTATAGGTTAGAGACTGACTTGTGGGATGCACGTGTGCCAGTGATGGTCATCGTAGAGTCAAAAATGGGAAAAATTATTTACTGCAGCTGGCTCTTTGGCATTGACATCACTGATGGAATAATCAGAGGGAAATCTAAATTATCAGGAAAGATGGATCATGACCTAGAGAACTAGTTTTCTGGGTTATCTGTTTTACCTGCCTCACATGATGTGGAAACTTTCTGTTTAGGGAAGAATGAAAAATTGCGGAACTGTCGTATGGTCCCTGGTACTGACTTACCCGAGGATAACTGATGCCTGCAAATGTCCTTTCTGTCCTGCCACCTCAGTAGCCAATGCTTTTAAGAGTTGGGGTTTGGGGAATGTTTTTATTCAGTATCTCTTCTGGGTCCAAAGCTCCTGAAACATCTCTAACTTCCCATTCAGGAGCAGGCCCGTTGCCTACCTGGAAGCCTGCAGCTGAGATGCTGGGCACCAAAACAGCTTCAGCTGATGATCATTGAAAGTGCACCTAAGACTGAACATACTTTGTCTTTCTTATTCATGGGTTTGTGCATATTCTCAAAAACCCAAATAAGATTTTCTTAGAGAAATATAAAGAAAAACGTACTACTCACCCATGTAGACCAAATGGACAATTCTTTTCCTCGTTGCAAGTCATTTGGCCTTTCCCTACTTATCTCTCATTGAATGCTCTTTGCAGGAGACAACAATGTCAGACTCTGTCCTCCAGGACAGTGCTCTCAGTGTCTGAAGATTCCTGATCACACATCCCTGCTTTTTTTTTTTTTTTTTTTTTGTGGGTACCGGGGGGTCGACCTCAGGACCTCGTGCGCCAGCAGGCGCCCGTGCCGCTGAGCGATATCACCGGCCCCTTTTTCGTATGTGGGATCCAGGAGTCGAACTCGGGCCCTTGCGCTTGCCAGGCAGGCGCTTAAGCCGCTGAGCCATCTCACCGGCCCACACATCCCTGCTTTGTAATTTGCCTTCTATTATAGGATGCTTAAATCTAAATGAAAATTACCTCAGCTTTCCCTTTGGCATGTAAGTTCCTCGAAGGAACCCAGACAGCTCTGTTTTGGTCTACCCAAGCATCTACTTCCTCTTCTGAAAATACTATACTAGTACCATAGTTACTGGAGAGAAACTACCCTCCTACTTTGCATGCAGGCCCAGTGGTGTCCCAATGAAGATACTGTGCTCTCTTCTGCCTGGATGTGGGCACATGATTCAGATGAGGCCATCCAGATTCTGTATTTGTCCTGAGAATTTGAGCTTTGAGTTGATTCCCTCTAGGAATGAAAAAGAGCTAAAGCTGGTTCATTACAAGGGGATTCTTTAAAGAGAAGGCAGGGCATCCTGCCCCCACTTTCTACCTGCTTACTTTCCATCCTTTATAAGGCCCGAGTGGGTAGCTTTACCTGAGCATCTGTAATCTGCCCCACAACTTCCCAGTAAGTCCTTTTGTTTTATTTTCCCCATTGGTTGTTTCCTGACAAAGTCCCCTGAGCAAGAGCATCCATCTTCTACTCCCTATTTATGTGCCCTGATGTCTGCAGCATTTGGAAAGCACAGTGAACACTGGTTCAAAAAATTCTGGTCATAATTGGGATCTGAGATATGAATTCAAATAAATAATATCCTTAGTTTTGTTTTATTTCTTCCAACATTTTTAGGAACTTTTAACTGGAAATTTGTGATCATTATCTTTTATAAAACTATTTCAAAAATTTTAGAACAGTTTTAACCTTGTAGAATGTTTGCGAAAATAGTGTAGAATTTCCATACCCCTCACCAGTTTCCTCTGTTATTAACATCTTATGTCAGTATAGTACATTTGTCACAGTTAAAGAATCCATGTTTATGCACTATTTTAAAGTCCATACTTCATGCAGATTCCTCAGTTTTCCCCTAATGTCTTTTTTCTCTTCCAGAATCTTACTCAGGATACCATACAACGTTAGAAAGTCACATCTCTGTTGTGATGGTTTATGAAACTTTCCTTGTTTTTAATGGTCTCTACCATTTTGATGATATATTTTATAGAACTTCATTTATTATGATTTGTCTGGTATTTTTTTCTGATAATTAGTCTGGGGCAGTGTGTGTTCCCATCATATCACAGTCGAGGGTCCATACCATCATGGTTGATGTTAACCTTGATCACCTGGCTGACTTAGTGTTTGTCAGGTTTCTCCACTGTAAAGCTATTGTTTTCTTTCTCCCTGTACTCTTTGGAAAGAAGTCACTATGTGGAGTCCATATTTAAAGAGCTGAAGAACTATACTCCACCTCCTTAAAGGTGTAGTATGTATGTAAATTATCTTTAATTCTTCTGCACAAGAGATTTGTCTATTTTCTTTTCTTTCTTTATACTAGTATGGGCATATGAATATTTATTCTAAACTTTGAGTTATGTATTATGTTGCTCAGCTTTGGGAGCTCTTTCAGTTGGCTCCTATGACCTTTCACATACTCCTGTTATGCTTTTCTTTTCTTGATTTGTTGTTGTTGTTGTTTATTTTGTTGTGTTTTTTATTTTTATTTTTTTCTGTACTTCCTTCCTTTCTGGCACTACATGTTCTTGGCTTACCTAACATATATTTTTCCTTAGCTCTAGGTCTTTTTACTAGAAAATGGCCTTAGAAATCACGATCTGAAGGGCCGGTGAGATGGCTCAGCGGCATAAGCGCCTGCCTTGCAAGCGCGAGGGCCCGAGTTCGACTCCCGGATCCCACATACGAAAAAGGGGCCGGTGATATCGCTCAGCGGCACGGGCGCCTGCTGGCGCGCGAGGTCCTGAGGTCGACCCCCCGGTACCCACAAAAAAAAAAAAAAAAAAAAAAAAAAAAAGAAATCACGATCTGATACTGTTATGCCTATTACTACTGGAGTGTCATCACTTCTACGTCCTTTCAGCTGACAACATAAGGTCATATATGTATTTATATGTCATATATATATATATATATATATATATACTGACCCATTTGTATACATAGTCTATAAACATTTCACACACAACCACCTATTTTAAGCTAAACATGAATTCATACCACATGCTAGCCTTGTCCTCTTGTTTTTCTGTAACCTCTTAGCTTGACAGTGAGAAACCCACTATTTATTTAATTGTTCAACTCCAGTATATATGCATTGTTACTTTGGAATCATTAATTCATTGTAGGAAACAATTTTATCAACTAGAGTGTAGTCCCTGTAGTACAGTTCCTTTTACTTTATTTTTTATTTTTATTATTTATTTTATTTTATTTTTTAATGTGGGTACCGGGAGTCGACCTCAGGACCTCACACTTGCCAGGCAAGCGCTTGTGCCGCTGAGCGATATCACCAGCCCTTTTTTTCCTTTATGTGAGTTCCGGGAGTCGAACTCAGGACCTCGCGCTTGCTGGACAGGCGCTTATGCCGCTGAGCCATCTCACCGGCCCTTCCTTTTACTTTAGTCTGATTATAGTCCACTCATTTTTAGTTACTCTGACTAGTTACCCTCTCTGACTATACATTAATTTCTATCTAACTTGTCTGCCTATAATAATCCCACTTGCTAGATAGTTTTCATTTTCTTCTTACCTCCTAGGACCCTCTGTTTTCTTGGGCTGCTTCATCGAGAATAAGTATGCACAGCCACAAATAAGGCTGCTGCCGTCTAGGGACTGAGTGGGGAAGGAGGCCTGGAATCTCATTGTCTTATTTGCAGGATTTTACTTTATCCCCTCGTTCTCAGATTTGTTCCTCACTCCATCTCTCATTGTGCCCAGGTCATTAAGTCCCAAGCCTTTCTGAGTTACTCTCTGTGAAGCTCGAACTCTTTTTTTTTTCCTGGTGATAGGAGAATAAGGTTGCTGTTGCCTGGGTGGATATGAAGGGAATAAAAACCTGGGGGTATATGTACTTTTCACGCTTCCAGTATTATGCCTTCCCTCTGTGTGACACTTCTAATTCCTGGTACCTCTAATTACAGATTTTTTTTCTCTTAGGAGTTCCCTCTGTAGGCACAGAGGCTGCTCTTTCTTTATTCTGCTCATTCAGTAAGCAGAAGAAATCTTGTATCAGCTTTGCAATTTCACTTACTGTGATTCGGTTTTACAGATTCAGTGTCTTTTCATTTCATCAACGATGGAGTTTGTGTTTGTGGTTTACGTGCTGCTAGCTGTTGTGCGTGTGTGTGTTGGGGGTGGAGGTAAGTTTTGAAAGAAAAGAATGTCCCACTTTAAACCTGGAGTTCCATGCTTGGTCTGCATTTTCTGTGATCCACACTAAACTCACCTCATGCCACCTCTGTGGACGAGACACTTCTGAATCCTCCAAGCAAAGTAAATTGTTTTGTTCTTGGCTTCTAGAGCATTCTATCTGTCCATGTCAGAGAAATGTCATGCCCTATTTTTATACATCTTTTCACTTTCCCCACTAGACTATGAGCTCATCTAGGGCAGGGACCACATCTTCCTAACACAGGTGCACCGTGAGCCACACACTGCCCCAACCACTGAGTATACTTAACACATGCTCAGTAAGTCTAAGAATGAGCCAGCAGTGCTGGGATTGCTGCGTTAATGCTGAACAGGCTCTGAAACCTCTGAGATATATTATAGTTGCTCAGATGCTGTCTGAGAAATTAAGTGACAATGCCGGGCTAAACTACCATTGAACATTTTCAAGTCTTATCCTGACAGTTTTATGCCCCCCAACTATGCTGCCCCTAGAAGGTATTCTTGGGTGGCTTGGAAAAGAGTTGGAGGAAATTGAGGATTTGTAATTTGGGTGATTCCCCAAATAACTTGATTTTTCTAATGAGATAGAATCATCCTTCATACTTTAATTTCATTTCTGTGCACATTTGCTCTGGCCTTCGCGTGGCCTAATCATCACCAATAAATGCTTTAACAGTGGAATTAAGCTAGACGTGAAGTTGAGGTTAAGGTAAAAAGGCCATAAAGGACAGTGATAAAGAATAGGCATGTAGGAATTAGATCTAACTTTGAATCTTAGCTCTTTCACTTACCATGTAGCCTGTGCCTCCGTTTTTTCTATATTAAAACAGTGCATATATTATTGAGTTGAATGAGGATTAAATAAGACAGCATGTATAAAACACCTAACATAATGCCTAGTATGTGGTAAACTTTCAATAAATGTTATTATATTTGTTATTATGTATTATGATCAGTAATATAACATCCAGAAATACTTGACAGTTGTCAGGAATAACTTGAAAATGTTTAGTGACAAGAATTTGGCTATGAGGGAACCAGGGATTGGGCATAGAAAATTTAGCAATCGAGGAAAGTGGTGATACTTTCTTCACTGAGCCCTATTAAATTGAAAGATTGTGTTCCAGCGGCCAAGGAAAAGAGTAGCTAGAAGAATCATTTCTTATGATCTAAAGTCCATTAGCTACTCCATTTAGTTGTTAATGTTGTGAAGCCATTGGTGTAAATAAATGTGTTATTTGGTAACGGACTTGTTTTCTTAACAATTATAATATATTGTTCTCTCCAAATGCTATAATTTAACTCTGGCATTCCACTAATTAGTTGGCAGATCAGCCTTCAGCATTGTATCAATATCCTATCCCTCTGTTGTAGTCAGGGTTTGCAAGGGAAAAAGTTAATATAGGACATATAATTTATAGGATTATTTTATAATATTCACCCAAAAAGTCAAATGCAGAAGAGTGCAGCAGATCTGTCCACACACTAGAGACGCAAAGAATCCATCTAGGGCCAGGATCCCACGGCAATGTCCTGCATGAGTCCAGCTGAAGACCTAGAGCCCATGGCAGTGTCCTCCACGAGTCCAGCTGGAGGCCTAGAGCCCACGACAATGTCTCATGCAAGTCTGTATCAAGGATCTGCACTGGGAAGGCCCAAAGGTCAGTGGTGGAATCCAGAAAGTCTGCGCCAGCGGGATGAAGGATCTGTGCTGGCAAGCTGAGGGATCTGGTGGAGCCAGGAAACGATGCTCAAGGTAGGGACCAGATCTTACCCGAAGAGAACTGCAGCCATCCTCAGTGACAGCGAGGACCTGAGCTCCTCTAACTATGAGAACAGCTGAGTTCATATCAGGAAAACCAGCAGGACAAGGTTCTCCAGGAGAATCAATAGCGCCAAGCTGATTCAGTTCAGTGGGGTGTTACAAGTTGACCATTAGTTAATCTGCTAGACCTACATTTTTGTGTTAAAGTTTACATTTTTGTATGTAATCCCTACATTTTTGTATTAAAGTTTACATTTGGTTGGTGTCATGGGCTGAATTTTGTTCTCTCTGAATTCTTGGATACCCTAGCCCCTAGTTCCGCAGAACTGTGATTGTATTTAGAGATAGGGGCTAAGAAGAGGTGATTAAGTAAGAACAAGGCCATTAGGCCATTAGGATGGGCCCTAATCCTATATGACCAGTGTCCTTATAAGAGCAAAGTGGGACACACAGAGACCCCAGAAGCATGCGAGGACACAAGCATGTGAAGAGACAGACAGCAGGCAACATTTGTATGCCAAAGGGAGAAGCCAAACCTGAGCTTCAACTGCCAGCCTCCAGAATTGTGATTAATTAAATTTCTGTTGCTTAAGCTACCTAGTTGGTAATATTTTTTTATGCAGCCTGGTAAAGTCATCCAATTAGCACTGAGAAGCAAAATTTAGACTGGGATATCTGACTTTGTTTTATCTCTTGGAGTGCATAAAGCACTTACCACACAGATCATTTGAACCTCACCCAGCCTGGTGAGGAAGTGTTGTATTAACTCCACTTCAAGGAGGAAGCCGTTGAGCTCAGTCTGCACCAACACAGCTGCTCAGGGGACAGGCAGCATTTGAACCTGAGTTATTCGATTGAAATCCTTTCTCTTCTTCCTTCGCCAGTGTACCCTCACTTCTCTCTCCGCTTACCATGAGTGTGGCAGATGGAACTGTTTCTTCCCAGAGAAGCTTATTTGCTTGTACAAGTGAGGGTTACCGCGGCGGCTGTGGATGGCTGCCTTGTGCTCGGCTGACGAAAACAGCAAATTTGCCAGACCTGAAAGGAGAACATTTTTATTTATTACTCAGCTTTCAGAATCAAATGCCTTTTAATTTTCTGTCATTGTACAACTGAAAGTGAAGAATAGAATGTTGATTTGCTTATCTTTTTTTTTTCTGTTTTTAAGCCATTCCACCTGTCAAGATCAACTTTTATGTATTCATTCATTCCACAAATATGTATTGAGTTCCTGCTATGAGCCCTGAGCTTGGATGTCTGTTTCTGAGGCAGGAGTTAACGTGTTCGGCATGGAGAGATGGGGCTGAATAGAACAATGTTGATTTTGAGCCGAGGCCTTTCTACGATGTTACACTGGGGCTTCTTTGCTGTATTGGAAATATACCTTTTCCCACCCCACATTAAACTTTCAGTGTTCTCCTTCATTCTATACAAATGAAGATTTGTATAGAAAATTTCCTCAAAATAATATAGGAAGCAATCTGATATGACTAGTTTTATATAATTTTAGTTTATTGTCATATTCATTCATAATCAAAATTATGACTGCTCATATTGCAAGCATTTGGGGGAGAAAGTGAATAGAGAAGGAAGGGATTTTAGGTTATAAATTTGATTTGGGATTTCTTCCTTATTATTATTATTAATATTATTATTATTATTTTTTGGTCCCGGGAATCAAACTCAGGACCTTGCACTTGCCAGGCAGGTGCTGTGCCACTGAGCTATATCCCCGGCCCTTCCTTATTATTTTTAAAGTAATATTTAAATAAGTTTGTGTGTATTTTTTTCACCAAACTTTTTACACCAAGAAAATGGAGAATGCTCCATTTTCTTCCTATAAGTAATAATAAATTTTTAAATTCTGTTTTTCAATCAAAATAAAATTTTAATTTCAGAGACCTTTGTTGTTCTTTTGTGACAACACAGAATATGTAACTTTAAGTTTCTGGCCATCTATTTAAAAAGACGTTTCCAAAGCATGACCAACATTGGAATTGGTCCAGAGCCCGTATTTATAAACAGTAACTACGACAACCCATTCTTCCTAACCATGCTCAACACTTAATACTTTTCCAAACGTCTGTTTCATAAGTGACGAGAGGGAGAGGGAAAGGGAGAGAAAGAGATAGTGAGAAACTTTGAATGACTATCAAATGCTTTTTGCAAACATGGCCTGTAAAGCTGTTTGTTCAGCAGCATGTGATTTGGACAGTGGGAGTTCATCAGACAGCAAGGATTAACCTCCTAATTTGTTTCTCTTTTTCCTTTTGGAAAAGGATAGACTGCTGTGAATTCCACGTACTTAGCTTGAGCTGCCAAACGAGATGGGAAACTATTTGACTGACTGTTGGCCAAAACATGAGACAGGGGTAATTCATTGTTTTCCTGCTCTTCACTGACCCTATGTGATAAGGTTTTCTTTTGTTATGTTTAGAAGAAGTAAAAATATATTATATCATGTTTGCCATAGCTCGCATATTAATCTCATTATTTTACTCATTGTACCAAGTAACACACACTTTTTTGCCCACCCATCTATCGACTCATCCATCCATCCATCCACTCAGTCATTATTGGGTATTCACTATATGCACAGAAGTCATATTTTCAAAGCACCATTTCCCTGGCCAAGCTAAGATTGTGAGAGATTAGATGCTCTGACTTAGTTTGGCTCTTCCAAACCACAGCCTATAATATGCTATTGATTGCAAGTAGTTTATTTGATAGGTGACTCCAGAAAGCAAAAGTGAAGTAAAGAGGGTGAAAGAAGGAGGGGAAACAATAAAGGACGGATTAAGAAGTGGGCTATGGGCTCAGTCCTCCTGGGGAGTTTTTGAGAAACTTTGTAGAGCAAGCCTCAGAACTGTTACAATAAAAGAAAGTGGAAGTGTTTATCCACCGACTCTGGTTGTCACTGGTTGTAAGTTATCCTGGGGGCATTAAAGCCTTGCCATTTTCAGGATGCCCTCCCACCTTTGCAAGCCCTGTAATAGAGAAGATGATAAGGGAAGGCACAGGTTCTGTTCCGGCAGGCTGCAGGTGAACACAAAGGTGGGCCCAGAGACTGGGATGGGGCGTTCACGTCCTCTGTTTCAAGCTGCGTAGCTATCCCAACTGGCTTTCATGGAAGTGCACGATAATTTTCCATTTTATGGTGAAGAATGCCAGAGTGAACATTTATTCTAGTTCATGTGCAGAAACACAGCCCTATGTGTAGAACTGGACTTACTCATTTCCTGAATATATATGGTGTCCCTTTCTCTATAATATCTTTTCATCAGATTTACGCGGAGAAGGAAAATATTGTAACCCATGCACGGTGGCATGCCTTGTAATCCCAGCGCTCTGAAAGGCTGAGTCAGGAGGATTGAAAGTTTAGGCCCAATCTGGCTAACTTCACAATTTAGCAAGAACCTGTCTCAAAATAAAATATAAAAAGGGGGCTGGAGAAGTATGTCTGTGAAGGCCTTGCGTTCAGCTCCCAGTGCCACAAAAAAAAGTGCCACCACAAACGTCACTGTGTTGATATTAATCATGCCCATTTGATATATTATCCATCATTCGAAAAGAATATTTCATAACCCCGTGCAATGATTTTTTCTCTTTCTTTTATTTTTTAACTAAGAATTATTATATCCATGTGATGTATAAATTTTCTAATGGCCAGTACAGTCTGCCTTATCACCCACTTACTCCCTAATTATGGTGGGTTAGTAAATAGACATGGTACATAAAAATGTGGGACACAAATATCTGATTAACTCCATCATTCAGAAAAGGGGAAATAGGTGTATAATCAGACAAGATACCATAACTTAATTATTGAGTGCTTGACTTTCTGATTTTAATTTACTAGCTACTGTGGAATTGATTAAAAGTTTTTAAAAAAATCTCCTGTGAGTATTAATACTTTCAAGAATCAAAGCTTGAATGCCATCTGAGTTCATTAAAAATATTTTTGCTAACCCTTTCTTATTGAATTGATCTTGTTCTTTTCTGTTTTTAACATAGCCATGCACCCTTTTGTACAACAGTTTCTGTACACATCACTGGTCTAGGGTCAAAAGTAATTGTAAATGACTGATATGTGGGAAATAGTTATTGAATAAGTGAAAGAAGTCTACTTTGTATTTATATTCAAGAACAAGTGCAGATGAACCGTTACAAAAAGTAGTACATTAACTTTCTTTTGGGGTCCATTTATAGATACTTTGTGTTTTTCAAATGCATACCATGTTATGTCAAGAATGCCTTTCTTTTCTCCCAAGTTATTCAAATGTTATTCAACTTTTAAGACCAGGCATAATTTTTCCTTCTTTCCTTCCCAATTTATTCTATTCCAGTGCTTCTCACTGACTGAAGTTGGGGAGCTATTAAAAATCCTGGATTATTTGAATTAGAGCCTTTGGGATAGAATCCAGGCCTCTTCGTTGTTAAAAATTCAGGTGGTTACACTGTATAGCCGAAGTTGAGAACTACCATCACATCTGGGTGTGATTTTTTTTTTTTCTTTGAAAAACCTTGATTGTACCTCTTAAAGATAGTTTTAATTGGCCTTGTGTTCTGGTTCAAGATACTGTGAAGATTGGCTAAGTCAGCCACCCTCCCAGTCCTCAGACACTCCTGCCCGTGCCGGGCACCCCGTTCGAATGCCCGCTGTCACATGGAACTCACTGCCCATGCAGCCATGTCACTCCTCGGACAGCTCTGACCAGTTCAGATACAAGCCTGTCTCTTTGTAGCTTCAAGCTGTTCTTCCTTTTTCTACCGGTTTTGAGTGGAGACAAGGGAATCTTCCTAATAAGTTTTTTCAGTATTTGAACAACCTGTCCATTCTGTAAATTTTTATGAAAGGCCTAATATATAGTGGATATTGGTTGATCTCATTGGAAATGAAAGTGCAGGTTTCTAAGAGAATATGACAGTCCCATTTCTATAAGCAAGTCATGTTTGTCACTGTTTTTGTGGTTTAATCTAGCATGGTTTTTGCTTAAAAAATTATCCCAGGTAGGAACAGTAAAAGGGTAAATGGGCTTAAACTACATGGGGAATTTAGGTAGCAGACTGATGACTATTAAACTTCAGAGCAGTTTTCTGAGTAAGGTTGTGGAATCTTTCCTTGAGGCTTTAAATATGACAAACTTTCATGTGACCCTGTTTATGTACTGCCCCTCTGGGCAGTGGGGAATGCCCTCTGTTACTTCTCAGAGATCCTTTTGAATCATTCTAAAGCATCTAAATTAGGTGGCCCTGGGGAAGGCAGATGAGTGATTCAGATGCTTTTTTGACTTACTTAGGGGAAAGATAAACAAGGTTGCTTTCCTTTCTCCTGTTCCCCAGGATGTAAGCAGCCAGATAAGGTCTCTTGGGAGAATCTTGAACCAATAGTGTGTTGATTGTGCCAGTTTCCTGAAGCTGAAGTTTTCACTGGGAAACAACGCACTTGCAGGGTGGGCCTTACCCACTTACCCCAACCTAGAAACACATCAGAGTCTTATATACTCCAGGAGCCCAGCTAGGTAAAGTTTTCACCACTCTCTTGCCTGCTTAGCAGATTCTCCCTTCCTTCAAACATATCCAACTCTAAAATGACTGGCATTCCTTCTAATCTCAGAGTGCAGAATTTATACTCTGGTGATTGATTCTGGTTTATTCCTCCAGTCTGTCCTGCTTATCTGTGGCATGCATTATGCAATGACATAGGTGTGCCCTACCTCAACTGTATCAGTGTTAAAGCAAGCAACAAGCACTGAAAACATGCAGGGTCACACCAGCAAGTCCCGTACCGCTCAAGTTCATTGTGGTGTTTTACAATCAACCACTTACTCAATTCATTTTATGGGTTGACTGTGCCCATCTTTTACTCTCAGGAAGCATTCTCTAATATCATAAGACAGGGACTGAGGGAAAAGTGCTCTTTCAGTTCCAAACCCTAGGGCATTTATGCACTAATAGCCTTCCTCCTTTGTGCTTTTCGAAAGAACATAAACCAAAGCAATTAAATTAAATGCAGTTAACATTGGCATGGTAGCATAAATCAAATATCATGAAGCATTAAAGGGTTAACTTTCCTTTGTTATGAACTGACTGGTACCTGCCTACTCTGAATTAAGAATAAATCAAAGATTTGACCTTGATATAAATGAGGAGAGAGGGAGAGAGAGGAAAGAGGGAGGAAGGGAGAGAGAGAGAGGAGGGAGAGAGAGAGAGAGAGAGAGAGAGAGCGCCTTGTGTTTGGCAGCAGATAGGCAGACTTGTGATTTGTGGGGGAAGCATGTTCATCAGATGCTTGTCCCTTCGCCTCTCAATCAGTTCTCTGCCCATGGCGTTCTGAGCAGGCAATCACAGTTCAGCAGTTTACCTCTGTGCTCCACAGTTCCAGAGCTGAAAGCAAACAGCCTGGAGTGTTTAGGCTGCACTCACCGGGCTGTGCTCTGCAGAGCCGCCAGATTCCCCACATGGCTGACTCTCTCAGGGAGGAACAGAGCCTCCTCTTCACTTTGTTCATGGACCGAAAGCCGCTCGCAGGATGGGCATCCCAAGTTCAGACCCTGATGAAGGAAAATTCTACTCCGAGTCTGAGGGCAGCACATCAGAAGAAACAGTTTGTTTGGATTTAAGTCTGACTTTAATTTCAGGAGTGTATTTCCTGAAGGCTTTCTGCTGAGTCTGAAAACAAACAAAATATAAACTCCTCAACCCAGGTTGTTTTGAAGGAATTGTAAATTATTTAAAACCTGTATCTTTCATCACAATTTACTTCTGATGAGAAGATGCCCTCCCCTTGCAACTTCATTTCTGCGTGCTTTCTAAGAATAAGCCCTGATATTAAGAGCTGGCTAAGGCTCCTCAGGGATGGAAGATCCTTCTGGTTTACGTGAGCAGCAGTTTAAGATCCCAGGAGTTTTGTTTCTGTTCCCTGGGGTGGGATAGGGGAAGGACTCAAACGGCCCAGAGAGAAACTTCCAAAGACAAAAAAATAAAATCTGTGACATTCCATCATTTTGGCACGTGGAAGGCCTTATTCAAGCCCTGATGAGCAGATATGAACCACTGTATTGGTTAGGAGGAATATTGGAAGATAAGATGTGTTGCCCTTCTTGTGTGTATATTTTTAGCAATGTTGTACTGTAAATAAGTTATGCTTATGACTCTCTTGACCTGCTTCGTGAGATGAAGCAGAGGTGATCGTCTTCCTAGGCTCTCCTGTGTACTTCCTTCAATGTCCGTTTCTCTACTCTGATGCTGGACAGCTGGAGTACAGTCTCCTCTCTTGTTATGTCTTTGTCTTAATTTTAGAAATCCAGTGAGACATTCCTATTGTATTTGTCAGCATAGTTCAAAGCATAGATTCTTAACAATTCTTCCTGTCTCTCTGAAATGTGCTTAATTTTTCCTATATTGTCCTTAGACTGTAGTATTTGGATTGAAATTGTACTTTCACTAGTCTCATTTTTCCGGAGTGTGTGATGTAAGCACTCAAGTGAGTTTTGCTCTTAGATACAATCACCCATGCTTGCTTCGGACTGAAAGCATCCACTGAAAACTAGGGACGGAGAATTCAGCAGTTCTGTGTGACAGAGTGTCTGTGTAGGCAAAAGTTTCTTTACAGTGATTGCTTTGCCTTTTAGAAGCAGCCTTTTCTGTGTGCTGAGAACTCAAAGGAGAGCAGGGTTCAAGTCAAAGCTTGGGGTGAAGTATATCAAGAAACACCCCCAGTTGGAGGAGCTGGAAATCAAGAGGCGAGAATCCTAGCCTTTCTGAACTTCACTCTTAGGAGATCAAGAGGGACATATAGGTTTCCTGACACATATTCAGAAAGTACAAGGGGTTTCTATAGCAACAGAAATGAAAATGAAAATACAGTGTCATCTTCTCTTCCTAAGATCCTTCAGCTTCACATGAGCCCAAGATCAAGGAAGCAAATACACAGAGAGTCACAGAGCAGAGAGGGACATGTGTTCCTTTTAGCCCAGCAGATGGCTCGCCACTGGAACCAGTTGGAAAGTCTTCACCGGGGAAGAGATCAGGAGCACTGGTGCATTTGTGCATTTCTGTGATGGTTGCAGGGAGGGGGTGAAATATTAATCCTGTTTATTTCTGCAGCGTTCTTTGGAATAGAAAATTAATCTCATTTGTAGCTCCTGTACGGAATCAAAGTCCATAGAATTGCTGTTTTAGAAGTTCGATTCTCTGGCTGGCTGTTTCCAAAGCGTGAGTCAAACCCTCACAAATAAGATTAGCAAAACTTTTATGTCTAGCAGTAAGGATGGCATTCTTTGGATAGTTTTAGTTTTAAACCACATGCTTTATTGGAAGTATAATTTGCATTTCCCAGTGATTGGAACTCTCCTGGTTCTGCCAGCAATGACTTTTCAGGTCTGCAGAATGCAGAGGACAAGGCCGATTTCTTTCTCAGGAGCACAAGCAGACATGATTTGAGTGCCTGGGAAAGGGGAAGAAATGGAGATAGTTATATCTGGCTGAACACCAGGATAAGGAAAGAATTTTGATGGGCAATTGGAATGTCAGACAGATTTATGTCTCCCTGGATTTGGGTCTGTCAACACTGCCAGAAGGAGGAAGATGTTTGTCCCACATAAAGACATTCACATGGCAAAGATGGACACTAATGTGCAAAGTCTTATAAACTTCCTTTGTATCAACTGCTTTGGCAGGTGGTCCCAAAGGAGACACTGAAGATCCACGTCGTCCTTTCTCTTCTGTCAATGGCTGTTTACACACCAAAGGCCACATTGACCTTTCATCAAACACACAAGCAGGCGTCTGGCTTCTCTCCCCTCTTTCCCACAAAGGACGTATCCAAGCAAAGATCATGTTATTAGGTAACAGGTAACAGGCTTTCACTTATGGAGTATTCTAGGGATTAAGGCTGACCTTTTCTTCTTATAGTCATACTAGGTTCAAACACAAGATAGGCAAAATGGTTTTGTTTTTAGCTTCCTTTCTATTTAACTTCTCTGTTAAACCTTTCTTTTGTACCTAAAGGATAAAAGTGTTTCTGGTGTACCTAGAGAATTTTGGAAAAATTGAAGTTTTGGTCTTGTGGTTTTATGGTAGCCCTTACTGTTTCCACAGCATTATCGGTTGCTTGCTTATTGTTATCATAATCCCACTTTTTCTCCGTCTTCTGTTTGATTTATCAACTTGGAGTGCTAAGTCTCCTGGTCCTCTCCAGCTCCCGTGGTTGCCCGGGCTGGGGAAACTTGGCTTTCAGAGGAGGAGTAGAAATAGCAGAAAGGATGCTCAGGAGACTACATGGGCTTATCTTGCTTTAAAGCTGTGCACCACCAACTCCTTTTAATGCTTATTTCCCCTTACCAGCTCCTTAATACTAAAAAAACTAAAAAAACTGAGAAAAAAATCTTCCCATAATAAAAACAGGGGGGAATATAATGGCAAACTTGTAAAAATTTCATAGCAGAAATTAGAAATCAATTAGTAGCCCCTGCCTAAGCTCATGCCTCCTGTCACCTAGTTAGACTCAGCTCACCTTGACCACCACACCAGCTGTAACTCAGGGACAGTTCGACTCAGCCTTATCTGACTGAATCCAGCTGCATTGCCCGTACTTTCCAGCCTATAAACATATTCTGTTTTGCTTGTCTATTCCAGGAACTTTCCACCTAGGACAAAATAACCCAGTCAAGGATGTGCTTGCCTGATTTCACCCGCCCACTCAGACAGCCCCCTCCCTAGCAAAGCTTGTCCAGAACAAGTCTGCCTGACAACATATGCCTTAGCCTATGTAACCAATCATATAATAACCTGCAATCAGCTTTGTATTTCCGGCTTACAAAAATGTATTTAAGCTAAACTCTAAGCTGACTCTATGCTAGTGATTTAGACTTGGTTCCCACTAGCCCGCTGGCATCACAATAAAGGTTGCCTTCCAACTCCTCAGGGGCAAAGAGTCTTCCATTTGGTTTAATATCAGATTCTATAACCAAACAACCTCACTTTTTTCACCTGGAGTCTCTTCCCTAAGCACCAGCAATCTTCCCTTGGCTCAGCATAACAGAGCCCTGGGACTAACAAGGCTGTGGTCTGTGTATAACAAAATTCCCAAGATAAGCAATTTGTAAAGAGAAAAGCTTTATTAGGCTCAGAGTTTGGGAAGTTTCAGTCCATGACTGGTTGGCTCCCTTGCTTTGGACAAGGTGCACATCGTGGAAGGAGGATGCCACAGAGCAAAACTGCTCACCTCATGGACAGGAAGAAAAAACAAAACAAGTGAGAAGAAGGCCAGTGTCCCACAGTCCTCTTCAAGGGCACACCCTCAGTGACCTAAGGACTGCCCTAGGCCCCATCTCTTAAAGGTTCCACCACCTTCCAATGATGCCAACCTGGCGACCAAGCCTTTTATACGTGGGCCTTTAGGAGACATCCAAGACCCGAATAGTAGCAGTCTGAGTATCTTAAACTTTGAGGCTAAAGCTTTCTTCTCTACCCCAATTTCCCCCATGCTCCAGTCCCACATGCCTGCTCCATAAAGAGTTCTTTCAGCAAAATTGTTCCAAGCAGAAGGTGCTTCATTTCATAGGTCTAGGAGCAGAGGAAACACAAAATTGCATCTTGGTGTGGTGAAAGGTTTGAATAGACCAAGGTCTTTCCAGAGCTCGTTTAGACCTATTTCCTTGAATGATATTTATCAGTCTTCCTGGACTCCTTTCATCTAGCCAGTCAGTAACTTCCCCAGAGGAAAATTTGAGATTTTTTATTCTGGATTTCTGGGTCCCTAAATTGACCCAATGATTTTTCATTTTATTGCTTTAAATTTTTGATTAAAAGTGATTCAAATATATTAAAAAATTCAGAAAATCAGAAAAAGCAAGAATATATATATATATAGCTATATAGACAAGAATATATATATATGGATATGGATATATATATATATGGATATATATTCATTTTCTATGGTCAACAGATACTAACACTTTACTGCATTCGCTTCAGATTCTTCCATAAGAAAAGAGGCAAAAAAGAAAAGAAAGAAATCAGGACAATGCAGGTGTAAAGTTCTACCTGAATTTCCTTGGTCTCTTCTCTTTTTCCTCACGGAATTCACTTGAAGTTTGTGCATGTCACTTCCATGCATATTTTGATAATCTTATTACATATACCTGTTTCCATAAATAACAGATTATTGATTTTTAGCATTGTAATTTTAAACAAGTAGCATCATAAAGTGTGCATCCTCTGAAAGTTGATTTTTATTCAACATTATTTTTATTATTGTGTTTTTAAGATCTGTCCATATTGATCTGCTTTATCCATTTTAACTACATGAACCACCCAGAGTTTACTAAATGTTATTGCTTCTCCAACATAAAGCTGATTATATTCTTTCCTGGCCCCACACTGCTTTATTCATCATGAATTACAAGTTCTTGGATCCATGGTCCTGTTTGGACTCTAGGTCCTGCTTTGCAAAGTCATTTCTCTGGTAAGTTAATTGTCTGTGCTTTGACCACAGCGAGTATAAATTGTCTCAAGAGTAGCCTCTTTCAGGTAAGAGAGTTTATTTGAGATAGATATTGCTTGTTCACCATTATCTTTCTAGCCTCCAAGAGGGTGCTTGATTCTTGATAGTATGCAGTAAACATTTGTTGGATGAATGCCTGCCTGAGTGTAAGTAGATGGCTGTGGAATAAATGTTTAATCCTGTTGATTGCACAGGCATGTAAAAGGGTGTTAAAGTCTTTTCTAAAATACAATGCCCTCCAACAACTATTGCTTTCTTGCAAATTTATTCTTCAAAAATTGCTATGATGGATCAAAGAGATGATTTTTATCAGCTCTTTCAGATTGTAGACTCTTACATAGCTCAGAGAAGATTATTAGACATTTGCAAAGAATGACCAAATCTTTTGTTATGAGCAATTGGTGATTTGAAAGGCCTGGTAGATGTTACACTGATTTGCCATCTGTCTCTTAGAAGTTGCTTTGATTTGGCTTTGACTATACCCCAGCAAGATCATGAATGCCGGATTTGGTGGGAAAAGGCCAAATGTGTGGCTCCAGTCAAAGGGGCCACACTTTTTCCTTTATATTGCTGTTCTCCACAGCTGAGGGCCAGTTTGTTTTATCTGGAAGTAGACATGGCCTCCTCTAATGAACAATTAGAGGAGCCAGAATAAAATGGAAAGTGGTTCTGTACTATCAGCAAAGGCTTCCTGTGGAATTTTGTGAACTTCATTCATTAAATAATTATTTACTGAACAAGCAGTTGACAATACATTACTACCACCCCTGAGTTTCTTCTGATCCAGTAGAAGACACAAAACGTGGTGTTTCCACAGCAGTAGGTAAATTCTAAAGGAGGGAGAGGAGCACTTAGGAGGACCAACAGCCTATTGTCAGCAAAGATGTGATGGTCAACAAAGGCTTCCTGGGGGGGAAATGACTTCGTCTGTAAAATAGTAATCATATACATGTTGCAAGATAGAATTTAATGACTTTAACTTTCCTGCTGTTTGTTTAGTATGGTGGTTAACCTTAATTGTGCACTTAATTTACTTAGGAGCCACCTAGGGGATTAGTAAGGCACACTTCTGGATGTTTCTGAATGGGGCAAGAGGTCATAACCTTGGGAACTATCTCTGGTTCTTAGCCCTTCCTCTGTTGTACTCCTTGTAAACTCTACTCTATTTCTTGGCTGCCATAAAGTAAGCAACTTTGCTCCTCTTTATCCTTCTGCCATTTTGTTCCTGCCTTGGAGCTAGCTAACCATGGACTGAATCCTTTGAAACCATGAGCCAAATTAAACCTCTTCTCCTTTAGGTTGTGGGTGTTAGGTATTACATCTCAACAATGGGAAAGTAATAGCAGGGATGACAGTGTGGTATTGATGGTGATGGTGATGGTAAAAAAGGGGAGAAAATGGCCTTATACCAAGTATAGTCCTACTTTCAAATCCTCACTCTTGTTCTTAGCTCTGTGACCTTGAGCAAGACATTCAGCCTTTCTGTGTCTCATATATAAAATGCAAATGGTAATTTATACCTCCTGAATGATTCTGACTTTTGCAGAAAATGTTTATAAGGATCCTAACATAATCCTTTGCATTCTGTAAGAAGTTAGGGAACAGAGTTGAAATAAGCACTCAGTAAAAGAAAATGGGAACATGAAAGGAAGGTAACAGTAGGTATCAGCATTGGATATGGAGGGAGGGGCTTTTGATATGGAGTCTGAGTATCTGCATTCTTACCTGTCACTGAGGAGCTGGGTGCCCTTGGGCAAATCATCTCTGGCACTCTCTCATGTCTTCCAGAAGTGCAGAGAGGCCTGTCCATGAATCACTTAATTTATAAGTGAGAGGAACACAGAAAGGTACCTAGGATTAGGGACAATGCAAAGATCATTGTGGGATGCTATGACATGGGAAGACTTTGTGGAGGAAAATGGCCTTGGGCTGGGGTGCTGAAGGTCATGTAGGATTTATAAAGGAAGAGCTAAATGAAGAGGACATTTCAGGCTGGGGCACGATTGAGTGAAGGGGACTGTTGTACTGTGGGCTTTCAAGGGAATAGATTTAATACGGGACACATGATTTATAGGATTATTTCATAATATCCACCCAAAGAGTCGAATGCAGAAGAGTGCAGCAGATCTGTCCACACACTAGAGACCCAAAGAATCCATCTAGGGCCAGAATCCCACGGCAATGTCCTGCACGAGTCCAGCTGAAGACCTAGAGCCCATGGCAGTGTCCTCCACGAGTCCAGCTGGAGGCCCAGAGCCCATGACAATGTCTCATGCAAGTCTGTATCAAGGATCTGCGCTGGGAAGGCCCAAAGGTCAGTGGTGGAATCCAGAAAGTCTGCGCCAGCGGGATGAAGGATCTGTGCTGGCAGGCTGAGGGATCTGCACTGGAGCCAGGAAGTGATGCTCAAATAAGGACCAGAGCTCCCCAGAAGAGAACTGCAGCCATCCTCAGTGACAGCAAGGACCCGAGCTCCTCCAATGATGAGAACAGCTGAGTTCATATCAGGAAGCCAGCATAACAAGCTTCTCCAGGAGGATCAACAGCACACACCATCTTCCCCTCCAGTTCTGCTTTTATGCTGTTGGCAACAATCCTCAGGTGGGTCATCCACCCCCAGAACCACGCTGATTCAGTTCAGCTGGGTGTTCCAAGTTGACCATTAGTTAATTCACCACAGGGGCCAAGTCACACATCAAGTATGTCAGCACCTTCCTTCATCATCTCCTCACCTCTGGAACAGTCTTACTCATAGTGGAGAATGGGTAATACAGAGGTCTTGACTTTGGCGCAAAAGTTTGTTTCTTTAATAGTCAGGGCTGATTCTGGCAAAATTGTCAAGTTGTTGAAGTTAGTCTGCATGACCATCCATCTTCCTGTCGGCAGCCCATCTTCCTTTGTCTGTGCATTCTTGCCAGCTTGGCTAAACAAGGCCCCCACTCCCACCCTACTTTGTGGGCCTGCAAAAATGTATCCTGAGTGATTCTTCTTCCCACCCTTCTGTGATTCTTCTTTCCAACCTCCAAAGAATACCTAGAATCACCACAGATAAAATAGTAGAAGGAGGGCCGGTGAGATGGCTCAGCGGCTTAAGCGCCTGCCCGGCAAGCGCGAGGGCCCGAGTTCGACTCCCGGAACCCACATACGAAAAAGGGGCCGGTGATATCGCTCAGCGGCATGGGCGCCTGCTGGCGTGCGAGGTCCTGAGGTCAACCCCCCGGTACCCACAAAAAAAAAGTAGAAGGAGCTTGGAGTTTATTATTATAAGCCCTTTATTTTATTATAAAGTGATATACCCAAGGCTAAACACTAAGGGACAGAAAAACACATACCCAGATCATTGTTATGTTTCTTTTTCCCATTGTGCAGTCTGAATTTTCTCCACCATGCATTTTGTTTAATTAATTTGAGGTAGGACATCAATACCTATGTATTAATCAAGATTGTTGGAGTTTTAAGGGTCAGAAACCTAAAGAGGCTGATTTGCTAAGAAGGAATGCCTTGGCGTGTGTACCTAAAGAGTTCCAGTAGGGCTGAGTCTGGGCTGCAGAGGTGGAGGTGTTTGCCTCTCCTTCACTAGGCTCTGCTTTTCTTGGTGTGGCTCCATTCTCAGGCAAACCCACAAATGCTGTGCAAAAGGCCTCTATAGCACCAGATCTATATCCTGCCATTTTAACATGCCAAGAGAAATAGTGAAACTTCTCTGGCAAGCTTCCTAGCTTGGGCTTTCATCGGTTTGCCTTGAGTCATGTGCCCATTTTCCTCATGGTGAGAGGGTTATAGAGCTGTGATTGTCTAAACTAGGTCAAACACCCACAACTGGAGCCAGGGGCCATAGTCAGCCCTTCCCAAACTGGGAAGTGAGAATAAGGAAGAGGTGGTAGCCAAGAAGAAAGCAGGCTTCTGTTTTCGTGCAAAAGAGAAACGGACGTTGCGCTGGTATGTGTGCACCCACCCACACGTTATCCCCACACAACCCACCACAGGCCAAGTAGCAATTTAAGCTGTTGTATGCCTAATAGCACTTGCCTCGTGTGAAGGACTGTGGATATTATCATTTGTCAATGGAAATTCTGTGTACCCCGAGACGGCCAGTGAAGGGAGAAGCTGGAGATTTGGGATTTCAGAGTTTATTAGGCTCTCCCAAATCATAACACAAAGTGACTATCTACTCTTTGTGAATCCTAGCCTGATAATAGCTGGGGGAGTCAGTCTGAGGAAGTGTTTCCACCCATGTGCACAGTTGAAAGCTGATGCTGATTAATTATTCTCCCAACTGTGCATCCCATTTAGACCACCTCCATTCCTACCATGAATTGCTTACATCTGCATGAGCACAGTCAATGTCTTATGAGCTTGAGTCAAGTAGTAAATATCTGATAAGAAATAACTTTGTGTGTATTCTTTCTCTCCTTTTCATGGCCTTTTCGTGTTGTGCTCATGTGCTTGGAGAAAACTCTGGACTTACTTGTTAAGAATGAAGTCCTGCATTCTCTTATCCAGATGCGGGCTGGTGATGGGGCACAGTGGGCACATATGAGAGGGAGGGAATAGTGGTGAGGGGCAGTTAAAAAGTAGCATGGCTCGGTGTGGTGGGGGCAATGCAGTATCTCTGGACTGAATTGAATGGACTTTCTGCCTAAGGTCTTTTAGAAATCATGTTCAAAACTGTTTTAATTCCTAATGTTCTCTGGTATGATTTTTGACTCATTGCTTAATTGTTTCAGTTGTTTTTAAAAGAGGAACACCAAAACTTCATTATTTACTTTGCCCAACACTTTCCAAATACCACAGAATTCTGTAAAACCATCAGAGAGACAGAGGGTGCCAATATTAAACATTCATTTTTGTTACTTTGGCAAAGAATTCTTGAGAATACTTGGCACAGAGGAACCAGCACAATTCTCTGATAGCTGTACCTAGAATTAATTAACTCACTCTCACAAAATCTCCTGCCTCACAATTAGTAGAAATATACAGAAATTTATAAACACTCCAAAGATATTGGAGTGATCTTTGGAAAATACTTCAAAACAGCTGTAAGTATCAGAAGTTTGAAAAACAAAGCACTCCCACATGTAAGTATGGAGTTGGAGAGGGGCCTCTGATCTATTCTTTTCTTACTATGATATCACTGATTGGTAGAGAGAAGATTTGCAGGAGGCATGTGGTGAATCCATGCCTTCATCTTTACAATGACTCTCAAATGCCCCTAGCTTTAAAGATCATTACAGCAAATAAAACAGGGTGATCTATTTTGCCTTGTCATATCTGTGGATATAGCAGTGTGTGATTTCTTTCCTTCTTTCCTCTCTCCCCAAGAAGCCCCCATGCTGTGCCAATGTTCCTTATGATACAAGTGAATAAGGGTTAACCCCTGTCCTCAAAGAGCTCACAGTTTAACGGGAACATACATGGAAATAAATGGGCAATCAATACAGTATAACAGACATCGTGATGGAAGAACTCACACTGCCTATGGAGGACAGCCCTTAATGCAGGTAATCAGGAAAGACTTCTCAGAGGAAGTGCCATCTAATCTGAGTTTTGAAGGATAAGTCAAGTTCACTAGCTTAGTTTTCTGTGGCCGAGTGGGTCAGATGGACCTGTGGTGAGGTAAGTGTTACACCCCTCGATCCAGGAGCTCAGATAGAGTGCAGTCCAGTAGTCATAGCATGGTAACCAAAGGAGAAAGCTGTGAAGTTTGTAGTCCAGACCTTGGGTAGCAGGAGAGGAGACAGAAGTACTAGAAGTACTGGGCATATGTGAGGCCTTAGGAAAGACACTCATATGAGCATGGTCAGGTGCAATTCTACTGCCCAGGGGTAGTGGCACAGGTCAGCTTTCAGAGGGCCTTGGGCATCAGGTATGTGGACACAATACAGTCCAGGAAACAGGACAGTGCATGTTGCCAGCATCTGGGATCTTGGGGGCCTCCACTGCCACATATTGTGTCTGTTGGGGTTCCAGCAGGAAACAGATGGGTCAATCAAATTAGGATCATTTAAGGTGAGTTTAGAAAGGGACAATTTAAAGGTGTGGTGAGTATTTAGGGAAAGCAAAAGGGATCATTTTTACTATGCCTAGAACTGAAGGGGCAGGAAAGGTGGTGGTCACAGAAACTGGCACAAGGATGCTGCAGAAAAGGCCCTCCGATAGGTGCTGGGACCTCTGGTGGAAGAATGCAGCTGTCCTCACAGACCACAGGGAGGTGCCTGGGGATAGCACACTTTGTCCAGTCTCTTGCTCATGCTCTCCCATTGACTGAGCCCTAAAGGAAGCCAGAGAGCAAGAAAACCTACTGATTCGGTTCATGCAGGCCAGCATCATGGGCCTGAGCAGAGTGGAAAGGGCTGGAGAGAGGGTGGGAGGGGCAAGCAAATGGTGTCCAGTGCAAATCTAAACATTCCATATGGTTTTATGGTCTGACTTTCTCTGCTTGTTATAGGAAAGAGATCATGGGTTTGCTCTGTGACTTGGTTGTTGTTGATTTAGCTTGTTGTCAAATCTTTTCATATCAGTACATATGGGTCTAATTTATCTATTTTATTCATTGGTTGTATAGTATTTCATCATATGGTACAAGAGAAATTTTCAAACACTTGTATGTGTAATAATTGTGTATGCAAGCAAATATATATTATCTATGTAAGTTATAAAGCCTAATAATAAAATGATCAACATAAAATCACTAATCCCATTGATCCTATTTTTGACTGCTCTCCTGTAATCTTCCTGTGTCCTCTCACCCTTTAATTGCTAGTTCAGAATTTTTGTGTTAATCTTCTTATGTTTTTTTAAGATAGTTTTTCCGTGTTTGTATATATCTCTAACCAATACATTGTCTAGTTTTACTTCGGTGAAGCATTATGAAATTGCTGTTTTAGTTGTATACAGCCTTGTGCGGTTTGCTTTATTTTCAACATGGCATCCATCCTGCTACATGCAGCTGTGCTTCATTTGTTTCCACAGCTTCTAATACTGCACCATGTGAATATGCCACAACTTACCTTCCCATTCAACTTCGATGGGCTCTTAGGAGGTTTCCAGTTTGTGCTGTTTTGAGCAGTGCTCTTTATGAGCGATTTTGTCCGTGTCTTCTGGCACACACATGCAAGAGTTGCTCTAGGGCATATGCCTAGGAGTAGAATTTCTGGGTCCTGGGGTTTATACATTGAACTTTGCTAGGTAATGCCAAGTTGTTTTCAGTGAGATTGTGCCAATTCACATTCCCCCCAGAAGTATGTAAGAGTTCTGGTTGTTCCTTGTCCTCCCCCATTCTTGGTCTTTTCAGACATCTTCATTTTATCACTAGTGTTCTCTTCAGGGATGCCAAAAGAAAGCTAATGAAAGTCTGACTCTGTTATCATAATAAAGATTTTTTTTTTTTTATATGCGGGTACCGGAAGTCAAACTCAGGACCTCGCACTTGCCAGGCAGGCGCTTATGCCGCTGAGCTATATCGCCAGCCCCATAATAAAGATTTTTAACCTGGCTATCCTAAAAAATTAATTCTACTCTTCCCTGTTAAAATTCTTTTCCCTTTCCTGCCCCATTTTGGTTGCCTCATTGTTCCCTGAAGTTTACATCATCTACTAACTGAGATATTCTAATTATATTTAAAGGTAGGTAGTGCATTGAAAACAAATATGCCAAATAAATCTTTCAATTCTTTCCAACTCTAAAATAAAATAAATGTGATTCTGATAGGACTCCATACACAAATTATGGTTTATAAAACTGAAGGTTGGGATTGATCCAATCTGGAGAAGTTAATTCACAAAGAGGAAGGAGCAAACCAACTGTTCTCTAAGCTCCAGCCCCTTTTTAAACCAAACTCTGGATCACCTTGACTTTCACATAAAACTGAATTGTGTGTTCTTTAAAAGGAATTGTGTCTTCTCCCATCTTTCTCTTTCTCGCTCCTGTCATTCTTCCCTACCTGTTCTATCTTTGGTTCCTTCTTTATATTCATTAACTGACTAACTAAAGAATCTAGTGGCAAAAACAAATGAGTCATGTCTGTGTGGCTTACAAATGGGATGATAAGGAGTGGCCAGATGGTTTCTGAGTGCAGGGCTGGAGACTTGACCTGTGTATGTCCTAAGTCCGCTTCAGTCCTGGGATAGAGCAGCATTTGCTAAGTGTTTGCCAAATGAATGGATAGGGCCAGGGATATAGCTCAGTGGCACAGTGCCTGCCTGGCAAACATAAGGTCCTGAGTTCGATTCCCAATACCAAAAGAAAAAAAAAAAAGAATGGATAAATGAATCAATACTATAAAAAGTTTTCAGCCATATGAAGTTAAATTCCTACCAACTAGTCCATCTTTTATTACTAGAGTTTGTCTTTTTTGGTAATTTAATACTCAAGAGAACTTTATATGATGGTTTGATTGATTCTTTCAGGAGAAATAAAATATTTAATTAATTTATTTTGCTTTTTAAAAAAAATGCCTTGTGCAATATTTTAAGCACTCCATCTTCTTTCCCTGAATCTTAAGAACTGGCAGCTCCTTAAAATGAACCAGGACGCTTTCCCCCTTCCATACAAGTAAGAGCTTGTAATCACCCAGTGTGTCTCTGACCTAGAAAGGCTGAAAAATTCACATTAATGAAAACACAGGGACTTACAAAATTGCTCTCAGCCCTCTGCCATGGAAGCATGTCTGGCGCTTGGTAACTAGCTGGATGGAATGTGGGTAACGGATGGAGTGCCACGGTGCTGCCACTGCTGATACGGTTATGTAACTTTGAGCTCAGGAAGCAGATTCTTGGGGTGGGGGAGAACTTCATTTAACAAGCTGCTGGTATTGGCTGAACTTGTGCTGGCCTCGCACTCTACTATTATAACCTTGATGTTTTTCTCATTTGTAAACTTTATTTGCATGCCAGAGCTCAGCTGAATTTGCCCGGGTCCCCAGTTTCTTTAATCTTGTGTCTTGGCTGGCTTACATGTAAATCAGCTTCAGACTTCCAGCTGCCCATATATTGCCCCGGTTCACACTCTGCAAAGAGTCGTTTCTCTGTAGGCTCCTGTCCAAAGCATGGCAGTGTGGTTTAACACTGCACAATGTGGTTGCTATTAGTAGTAATGAGCTGTTACTGAGCTTCAGTGAGAAGATTGAGTAGATGGAGCGATTAAGACAGCTCGGGACTGAGTACTTCCCCACTAACACTCCGTGGGACCTTGGAGAGTTTGCCAAGCCACCTCAGGTCCCTTATTCCACTCCTGCTGGAGATGATGTTTCTTTTCCCTGCTTATGATGTCATAAGCAAAATGGAGAAGCATGATTCCAAAAGTACTGAAGTGAAAGTTTCTGGTATTATTCTCTATCCCTTACAGTAATGGGATAAGTGGCATTTTCACACCTGTATATACATTCTACATCACTAGATCTTCTTCTCACACCTATAAATAAGATGTAATCATCTTTTTTAATAGAGAAGTGCAAAACAACTGAACTGATAGAATGAAGCAGTTAACGCTGAAAGAGCAAGGTGTTTAGCTGTTCAATCTATGACTGAAATATTGAATTTCTTTAATAATGACACGTGTTTCTCCTTGTACTTTCTCCTTTTCCTTGTTTTTTTTTTTTTTTTTTTTTTTTTTTTTGAGATTAACTTACTTTGCAATGTCTGACTGAGGGAGCCATATCCTGATTTATAATTTAGAGAAACATTTTGGGTGCTCTTGTTAGCAGGACCCTTTAGCATTGTCTTTCCGAAGACTGCTTAACTAGATTTCACAAGTAAACTATGAAAAACAATTATCTGATACTCTTCACCACATTCCGTTCCCTTCTTTCATTCCCATAAGGTAGGGTCTGAGTTGGGTTTTTGAAAACCTTACCATTTTAACCTAAAGCCCCATGGCTGTTTTCTTAATTGGAACTAGATAATTTCACCAGCTGTCACATTAAGGAAGAAATCCCACACAGGCAGCGTCCTTGGAGTAAGGCCTTAGGATGGCCAGCTCGGTCCAGGTGCTGTCTTTGGTCCCAGCATGATTTGCACAGTTGGATTCTGTGTCTGGGGCTGGATTAGAATTTAGGGACCAAGCAAATGAAAAAAGGACTTTCAAGATGTAAGAGAAGTGAATCAGGGATCAAACTGCCTGTGGCTCTGCTAGGCAACACACACACATACAAATCTATCAGCAGTGTCACAGATTTGTGGCTGTCCTGTGATCTGAGTTGAATTTCCTGGAGAAGTTCTAACAATACAGCACACAGAGGAATCACCTGAGTGCTTGATGAAAATGTAGATTCCTGGGACTCATGCTCATATTCTGATTTCATATGTCTGGGGTAGGACCCAGAAATCTGTATCTATAGATAGTACAGAAGGTCTGATTCTAGTGTTCTGAGAATTGCACTTGGAGAAGCACCAATTGAGTGCCTCCCGTCAACTCTTCCCTTGACTTTGCCTCTGCTTTATAAAGTGACTTGAGTATGACCCTTAAGTGTCATCACTTGGGGTTGAAACTAGGAATTCCTTTGATGTACTTTTATCTTTCCTGCCTGATCTCTGAGAGTACTTTAGGTGCATTATTTACTGGAAGCCTGACTTTCTGGAAGGCTTTCACTGGTCCAGTGGTTAGAATGATAGAAAGCTAGAGTCAGCATCCAGCCTTCCAGACCTCCGCACACCACCAGCCTTCCTTTTCCTTTGGAAAGCCCTGCAGCACTCCACTGTAAAATAAGGAATATTCCCAGGCTAGAATTTTAATTAGGAAAGGCGAAAGATCTGGAAGTAAATTATGAAGGATTTGAAAGTTTCCTCTATATATTTGGGTGGGACCTATTTTCATACAATCTATAGATGTCACTGAAATAATAAAAGTAATACAAGCTACTTAAAATTGACTAATATGTGTCAGGCTTTGTTCTACATGAGTTACATATATTCAGTTAATCTGTACAATCACCAATACTCTAACAATTAATATTATCTTGCTTTTATAGATAAGAAACTAAGGCAAAGGGAAGTTAAGTAACTTGTGTGATATTGTGCAGCAAAAACATTAGCCGCTGGGCCCTCTTGGTTCATGTAAGTTAAAATGAAATCCTTGTGGAACTAGGAATCGGAAGAAGCTTCTATGTTCAAAAGAGAAAATAAATAAATATATGAGGGGCATGAGAGAAACACAACACAACCACTTGTGAAAAGTGTGCCTTTTCAAAAAGGTTTTTAAAAATGTACCTAGGCACAGTAGCTTTAGCCTCTCTAAATGCATGTTGGGGTTAATTCCAAGACTTTAATAGTCACTCAGAACTTGACAATATAATAGTTATTTGTGTCACCAAACCTTTTAGGCTGGAAGGTTTTGTACATTAGTAGCTGCTAAAGATCTTATTGAGGAAATTACTGTCATGATTATGGAAGCCCTAATTTAACCCATATTGATCATAATATGTTTTCAGCATAGTCAGATAATATTTTCCTGCTTCATGTAGCTTTATAAAGTGTATTTAAAGTCTGGCTTCAATCTCTCTGGAGTTACATAGCCCTTCTGTTAATCCAAGTAAACTTCCTTTCAAGGATTTGATTTTTGGGCTTGCTTTTAGTGTTCTGAAATGGAAAAAAAAGGGCAATTGATATTGTTCAGTACTGAATTCCAGAGTCCTGTCATAATAAAAATACCTCCTGGCCCACCAGGCAAGCATGCAAAAGTGGTCACATCATGGTTCGCGCCGTTTCGCATCCTGGAGCCTTGGCATGCAGAGCTGCAGGGCTCCAAACCTCGCTGCAGAGTCCCCTCCCGGCAGCTCTCAGAGCGCCAAGGGCGCCTCTCCTGTAATCAGCCCCAAGCTGTCCAAGACCACCTGCTTCTGTCACCTCATTAGTGTCCTGTTACAATAAAAGTTTGAATATATGATCAATGATAGGAAGGTATTCCTTCCTTCTGTGCTTAACCATTTCTTTCTGAGTGGTAATTTTGTTTAAAAAAAATAAAAAAAGAACTAGTACAAAATCTCTCCTGGAGGCATGGAGTTTTTCATATGTCAGCCAGCTGTAACCTTTTGAAGGTTTAATGAAATCGGCAAATATAATCCACTGTATGAGAGTGGATATGAATCAAGTCTATTATTGTTGAACAAATGGCATTAATTTCCAGTGCACATGTGGACCTGAGTTTTAAAATATTTGTTTGAAAAATGTCAAGCTGCTCATTGTTTTAGAATATTTGAGCAGCCTGCCAATGTACTCTTTTTAAACAGTTGTACTCCTGAAAGGTTACGGTGTTTACATATTTGCTCTTTTCAACTTTAAATATTTTTTCCAGTAGCATGGATAGTGGGAAAATACCTTGAATTCCTCTCTTTATGGATTGTATTTCCTAGAGGGTATAAAAAGGTTCCCTTCACTTTCAGCAGTAGCATTAGGCTAAAGGACTCCCTGTATATCCTTGTGCTTATATCAACTTGTCCCTGGGTAGAGAAGTTCTCTTTTGTGTCCCCAGAGGTGATAGAATTAGAGTGCTCGAAGCTGATGGAGAAGCTCATATCTCCTATGTCCGATATCACCCCCCAGGGAAGGTGAAGGCTCTGGTGAAACTAATACTTGAGTGTTCTAAGGCACTGTGGGTTAGATGATAAGACATCCCTGCGCTCTTCCCTCCTGGAGGTGACCCTGGTAGTCTTCAGAATGAGAACAGGAAATGCACAGGGATGTTGAGAGAAAGTGCAAAGCTCTAGTTTATGTCATTTTAAATGCCTGCTGGGGTGCCAGTTTCACACTTCACATAGTATATTGGTATTGTGATACATCTCTTGTAATAAACCTAATTATTTTCTGCACACATACACAGATGAGCTTCAGGCCTGTTCTTTCCCATTAATCTTAGCTGATATTTTTAAGAAAGAGTGACAACTATACTTCAAAAATCTAATCTATCTAATCAGAAAATTGATTAAATCAGAGCACTCCATTCCACAGAAGATTTGATAGAGCATGTATTTTTCCTAAGATGAAAGAGTACCCAGTAGCATGGTTATTTTTTGCACTTAAATCCAATTTAGAACCTCTTTCAAGTTAGATTTGAAGCTGGATGTACGTACATTTCTATAAGATAATCTGTTATTCTAGTTTGATAATTCCATTTCTTATGAAAACATCGGCTTCCTCACTAACTTGCTCACTTGTCCCCCTTTAATCATGTCTGCCAAGTGGGAATTCTCTGTTACCTGGTTTATTGCCCCTCTGTTTTGTCTTTTCCTGGAAAATTCCCCTGAGTTTGCTCTCTGCCAAACACTGGTGACACAGTGACTTGTACTCAGCCCAAGTGACTTCCAGGTGACTTGGCTGAGCAGCGGTAGAATTCATGGGTCATGCTGGGCAGTCGATGCTGCCAGCACCGCAGGCTGCTCATCTTAGGGCTGCTTTCCATGATGTTGGCCTTCCAACCAACTTTGCACGAAGGCATTTCTGTTATTGGATATCCTGTTATCTGACTCCTCTTGCATCTCATCCCATTGTTGGCACTCAACCTCTCCCAGTTTTATGTGGAGACAGTTTTTTTTTGTTTTTTGTTTTTTTTTTCCAGAAGTGGTCCTTTCCTGTTGGGTTCCTTCCACAGGGCTTCTATCACAATTAGATACTTGTACTACTTTCATTTCCAAAATAAAATTATTTAATAATTGTGTATGATCATAAAAATAGTTCTAGAAAAATCATTTTAGCTTGTTGCATTGAATCTTTTTTGGGGTTATTTTTCTGGATCTAATTTGTGGCATTTCATTGTTAGAACAGAAATTATTATCAGCATTTCCAGATAGATCTGTTTGTGAGTGTTCAGTTATTTCTTTAATTTCCTAAATTAACACACCCATCCCTAATTCCCAAATTTATATTAAAACAGTATTTCTGTCACCTCAAGTATTTCCTAAATGCGGCTCTGTGGTTCCCTACTCTACTTAATGCTGACAAGTTGTTGTGAAGAAAACCTTCGGTGCTCAAAAGCATTTCCACCCTGCAGCCTCTGTACCAGCTGCTCCTTTGGCTCCAGTTCTTTGCCAGATCTTCATGTGGCCAGTGCTTACCACTCAGGCCTCCACTCAAACTTTGCTTTCCTGGCTACTAAGTTCTCTGCCACTGTCATCGTTTGATTTCCTAGCATGTGTCACTGTCTCAAGTTATCTTTGTTCCCTTTTATCACCAATCCTCTGACTAGAGTGTAGGTTTAGAAAGGCAGAGGCCAGCTGGGGATATAGTTCAGTGGCACGAGCGCCTGCCTGGCAAGTGCAAGGTCTTGAGTTCAGTTCCCGGTACACACACAAAAAAAAAAAAAAAAAAAAAAAAACAAGAGAAGGGCAGAGGCCTTGTCTGTCAAATGGACCGCTTCATCCCCTGCACAGAGAATGGTGGCATGTAGCAGCTTGAAAAATATTTTCTGAGTGTGTGGAGGAAACATTTGAGAAATGCTGAGCAAAATAAAGTTAAACAGATTTCTCTAGAGTGAACTATCCTTTTGTGGCATTTTCTAAATGTATTGACGAAGTACACACACACACACACACACACACACTTGGTAGAAGGAATGGGAGGTAAAGTTATAGCAATTCACTGCAAGCATACATATTCGTACCAGACACCTAATTGTCTTTTTAGCCTTCTACTAATAGTCTGTATACTTTGAAGACTACCCTATGAGGCAGGATTAAAGGAGGACCAAGATGAACTTCCGGGGCTGCAGGAGCGCCCTCCCTCCCCTCTTGTCCTCGCTGTGTGTCTCTAGTTTTTTACCATGCAATGCAGGACGCTGCTCTAGAGTAGGTTTTGGAGCTATGTCGGGCCAGAAACAGGCTTTTCTCACATCTGCTATTTTGGCTTGGGACCTGATTTTGGAATAAGACTAAGTATTTGTAACTATGGCAACAGAGGTGGTTTCCCTTGACATCGATGGCATGACCCCAACAACCCCAGACAGAAAGATTTCCTAATCCTGCTTTCCTAAGGAAAGGCCTCTCGGGAAAGCAGGGTAGGCAGTGGGCAGGGAAGACACTTACTGCTTCTGGGTTCTTATCTGAGACAGCAAGTAAAAATGAAATACAGTCCTATTTTTGTTTTGTTTTGTTTTGTTTTGTTTCGGCTTTTTAGATTCTCAGATATTTCCTTATTAGTACAATAGTGGGGGGGGAGAGAGAAAGGAAGGAAGAGAGGGAGAAGAAAGAAGAGGAGGGTGAGAGAGGAAGGGAAAGAAAGGGAGGGAAGAAAAAGAAGAAAAGACAAGGGAGAGAAGAAAAAGGAGGGGAAGAGGGAAGGGGAGAGAAGGGGAGAGGAGAGGAGAGGCGAGAGGAGAGAAAACTATATCAGGTAAAATGTTACTAGGCTTTCCAGAGTTCTAGATTTGGGTGGTGAATCAGGAGTAAATGAACTGAGTGTTTTCATTTTTTGCTCAACATATTTCTTTAATCTTTGACAACAAGCTAAGGTTGATTGTCCTAAATGTCATGTACCTCATGTATGAAACCCCTCAAATAGAGAGCCAGAAGTGGCGTGGAATTTAAGTTTTCATAGAAAACCACTAAATTACATATAACATTTTTGACCATACATAACTTTTCATTTGTTTTTATGTTTGCTTGAGGATGATATAGTCTATAGGTTGACTACAATCATAAACACACTTTTTAACCTTGTTTGCTTATTTATCAAAATGGAGAAAGCTACATGTTTAATAATTCGTTTAGTAATTTTGCCTTGTGTTAATAAATAAGATTTGTCTAAAGTGTATTTTATTGTCCTATCTTTGTCTGTTTTGGTACCAAGATAATACCTTCATAAACAAGTTGGCTTAGTTTGATGATTTTTTATTCCCTTAAATTGTATAGACTCCCTCATCGAACCTCCTTAGCTGAGTGACTTTCTGAATTATGTAAAGAGAAGAGAGAGCGCTTCTTAATTTTTTATTGAATTTCTCAATGTTTATTGATATCTTCAGTTTTTGTGTTTCTTCCTGAATCAGTTTTGATAATTTCATTTCCTGGAGAATTAATCCTTTTGTCATCCTAAACATAATTTTTTAAAATTATAATCAATATTTCTATAAGCTTAATTTAATTTGGAATTGAGTTCTGATTCTAGTTGTTGCATTTATTGGTATTTTGCTTTATTTCATTTTATTGTGGTAAGCACACTTAACATGAGATCTACCCTCTTAACAAAATTTTAAATGTATAATACATTGTTGTTTAATGTTGGTACAATGTTGTATAAAAGCCCTGTAGAGCTTATTCATCTTGCTTGACCAAAACCTCATGACTATTTTTAGTAACTTCCCATTTCTCCCTCCCTCCAGCCCCTGGCAATCACCATTCCACTCTCTGGCTCCTTGAATTTGACTATTTTAGATACCACATGTAAGTGGAACAATGCAGTATTTATCTTTCTGTGACTGGCTTATTTTACTTAGTATAATGTCCTTAAAATATTCGTCATGTTATCACATATTGTAGAATTTCCTTGTTTTCAAAGACTGGATGATATTCTATTATATGTATATTCTTACGTTTTCTTTATCCATCTTTTGATGGACATTTAAGTTTTTTCCATACCTTGGTTTACTGTGAATAGTGCTGTAACAATATATATGTAACAACAAGGGGTTATTCATATCTCTTCAAAATCCTGATTTCAGTACTTTTGGATACATACCCAGAATTGGAGTTGTTGGATCATATGGTGATTCTATTTTTAATTTTTGAGGAATCTTCATACTGTTTTTCATAGCATTTGCATCATTTTGCATTGACACTAATATTGTGCAAAGGTCCCATTATCTTCACATCCTTCCGACATTTGTTGCCTTTTCTAAATTCTCACAAATGTGAGGTGACATCTCATTGTGGTTTTGATTTGCATTTCTCTGCTAATTGGTTGTCCCAAACAATTTTTCATATATCTGTTGGGCATCTGAATGTCTTCTTTGGTAAAATGCCTGTTCAAGCCCTTAGCCCATTTTTAAATTTGGTTATTAGTTTTTTCTAATATCAAGTTGCAAGAGTTCCTGTTTTGCAGATTATATATAATGCAGATTATTCTCATATCAAATGTATAGTTTGCAAATACTTTCTCATATTCTATAGGTTGCCTTTTTACTCTTCATTATTTCCTTGGTATTCAGAGACCATTTGGTTTGTTGTACTTCCACTCGTTTATTTTTGTTTTTTTGTTGTCGATGCCTTCGGTGTCCATATCCATGAAATCATGGTCAAGGCCAATGTCATGAAACTTCCCATATGTTTTCTTCTATGAGTTCTACAGTTTCAAGTCTTATGGTTAAATCTTTAACCCACTTTAAGTTATTTTTGTGTATGGTGTGAAATAAAGGAACATCTTTCTTCTTTTTCATGAGGGTATCCAGTTTTCCCCAAACCCTTTGCTAGACTATCATTCCCCTACTCTGTATTCTTGGCACCCTTGTTGAAAATCAGTTAACCATATATGCACAGCTATTTCTGGGATCTATATCCAGTTCCACTGATCTAAATATCTATCTTTATAATAATACTATGCTGTTTTGATTACTATACTGTAGCTTTGTAATATATTTCAAAATTAGAAATTGTGATACCTCCAGCATTGTTACTCTTTCTCAAGTTTGATTTGGCTAGTCATGATCTTTTATTGCTCCATTTGACTTTTAATTTTTTAAATAAAAATGCCATTAGGATTTACATAGTGATTACACTGGCTCTTTAGATTGCTTTGGGTAATAAGTACATTTTACAATATTAAGATTTCCGATCCAGGGAAAGTCTTTACATTTGTTTCTGTTCCATTTAATTTCTTTCATCATCATTTTGTAGATGTCAGGATAAAAGTCTTTAACCTCCTTAGTTATGGTTATTCCTAGGCATTTTATCATTTTGGATGCTGTCGTGAATGGGATTATTTTACTAACTTCCTTTTCAGTGTTAGTTCGTAGAAATATGGCTGATTTTTTTATGTTGATTTTGTATCTGACATCTTTAGTGAATTGTTTATTAGTTCCAAGGTTTTTTTTTTAATGGAGTCTTTAAGGTTTTCTTTATATAAAATCATGTCATTTTTAAAAGAACAGTTTCACTTCTTCTCTTCTGACTTGAATGCCCTTTATTTTGTTTTATAATTGCTCTGGCTTGGATGTTGACTGAAAGTGGTGAGAGTGGACATACTGCCCTTATTCCTGATCTCAGAGGAAAGACTGAGTTTTCTACTAGTGAGTTATAATGTTAACTGTGGGTATCTTATATAGGGCCTTTATTGTGTTGAGAAAATTTCATTCTATTCTTAATTTATTGAGCACTTTTAATATAAAAGTGTTGAATTTTGTCAAATGATTTTTCTACATCTATTGAGATGATCATATAATTTTTATTTTCCATTCCCTTACTGTTGGATATAGCATTAACTGATTTTTATACATAGAGCTACCCTTGCACCCCAGGGATAAATTCCACTGGTCATAGTGTTTCATCCTTTTCATATGTTGTTGGATTCAATGCTAGTATTTGAGGATTTTTGCACCTATATTCATTAGGAAGTTTTCTTTTTTGTGGTGCTTTTGTTTGGCTTTGGTATCAAGATGACACTGGCCTTGTAAAATGAGTTTTTGAAATACTCCTTATCTTCAATTTTTTGGAAGAGAAGAATTGCTATTCTTCTTTCAGCCTTTGGTAGAATTCCCTAGTAAAGCCATGTGGTCTTGGTGTTTTCTTTTAGGACCTTTTCTGATTGCTGGTTCAGACTCGTAGTTATAAGTCTGTTTAGACTTTCTCATTCTGCATGATTTAGTCTTGTAGGATTTATGTGTCCAGGAATTTAACCCTTTTTTCTAGCTTATCCATTTTATTGGAGTAGAATTATTCATAGCCGACTATTAAAATCCTTTTTATTATTGTGGCATCAGTTGTAGTGTTTGTTCATTCTTTTCTGATTGTATTTACTTCAGTCTTTTATTTAAGTTAGTTTAGCTAATGATTTGTCAAGTTTATCTTCTTAAAATATCAATCTTAATTTTGTGGACTTTTCTACTGTTTTTGTTTTTTGTTTTTGGAACAGGGAATCGAGCTCAGATGTTTGTCTAGTTTCTATTTTGTTATTTCTGCACTAATCTTTGCATCCTCTGTGCCAGCTTTGGGTTTAAAGTTTTCTTTTTTTACTAGTTACTTGAGTTGTAGAGTTAAATTGTTTATAAGACTAGTCTTCTTTTTTAATGTAAACACTCATTTTTATGAGCTTACCTTTTACTACTGCTTTTGCTATGTCCCAGAAGTTTTCATATACTATTTTCATTTTGTTTGTCTTGCATTTTATAATTTCCTTGTTGGTTTCTTCCTTGATCCAATGGCTGTTCAAGAGTGTGTTAATTTTCAAATATTTATGAAATTTTCAGTTTTCTTCCTGCTATCGGTTTCTAACTTCAGTAACTTGTGATCAGAGGAGACAGTTGCTATGATAGTTGTTATGATTTCAATTTAAAATTTGTCAGGACTCTTTTTGTGACGTAGCGTGTGATCCACCCCGGAGACTCTCTGTGTGCACTCGAGGAGAATGGATATGCTGCTGCCATTGCGTGGAGTGTTCTGTATATGTTAGTAAGGTCCTTTGACCTCTGTCCTCTCTTTTCATACTGATTTTCTCTCTGACTGTTCTACATTTATTAATAGTGGAGTATTGAAGACTCCATCATTATCGTACGCTCCCATTTCCCCTTTCAGTTTTGTCGATGTTGGCTTTATATATTTAGGTCCTCTGATGTTGGGCAAATACATATTTATAATTGCTGTTATACCTTCCTGTGGATTGGCCCTTTTATCATTATGTGTCCTCATTATTTCTTCTATGAATTTTTCACTTAAAGGGTATTTTTTCTTTTTATTAGCGCATGTTTGTGGTACATAATGTTTATGTTCCTTGTGTGGAGTTGGCACATGCACAGAACACATCTCAATTCCTTTTTTCATCCCTTTTCCTCCTTTCCCTTGTGCTCCCTCCATCCCTTGACCTCTTCTCATTTGAGAGAGATCTGCCTCCCCTCTTCCTATTATCTTTTATTTTGCTCTTTATTTATAGTTTGGGTTTCTCACGTAAGAGAATCCATGTGATATGTAAGCTTGTGTGTCATTTATTTCACTTAACCTTGTGGTCTCAAATTACATAATCGCTCGTGCTGACTCTGAGTTACTATTTTTATTGAATATCGTTCTCTATCCGTTTGCTTTCAGTCAATGTATGTCCTTATGCCCCAGTGAGTTTCTTATGGTTGAATTTTATTTTTAAGTTCATTCAATTACTCAGTCTTTTGATTAGGGAACTTCATCCTTTATAAAACCCATTTAATGTACTTATTGATAAGGGAAGAATTTACTATTGATGTCTTAATTGTTTTCTGTTAGTCTTATAGTGCTTTGGTCTCTTTTTTCTTCTCTTGCTGCCTTCCTTTGCATTTTGTTGATTTTTTATTGATATGCTTTGTTTTTTATTGGAGTTTTAAGCATTATGTTTTCATGTGTTTTGAAATTTTGGTTTGCTGACTTATTTTGCATAGGGTGTTTTAAATTCAGTTTGGATTGTATTTTAACTTCCTTTGGGCTCACTATTTTTCGCTAGAAGTTTTGCAATCACTTTCACCTTGTCTTCAATACTCTCAGTCCAGACCAGGTTTTATTACATTATATCAGCCACCTTTGCTAATGGTGAAATTGGGATGTCACATTCTGTTTCTAAGATACTAGGTTGGAAATTGCATGCCTGATTCTAAGTCATGCCTGATTTTGAGTCATTCTTTTACCTATTTCCCCTCAACTTTTTATATAAAGTCTCAAACTCTTTATAAAGTTGTATCTTTTGCCATGTTTTCTTTGTTGTTGATTTTGAGCCCCACCTTCTAAGCCCAATCTCCTGGCTTAGCTTCCCACAGTTAACCTGGCTTAGTCCCTTTATCCTCAGAGAAGCATTTCAGAGTCTTTCCCTGGCAAACAGAATACTGAGTGGCCAATGGCAGCTTCTGGAGCTAGAGCCCGAAGATCCCCTGGCTTCCCACCTGCTTACTGCTTGTAATTCTAATCCATTTCAGGCCCACAGAGACAGTTATCTGCTTCTTGGAGCCAAACTCTAACCTCTTTATACTTCATCTCTAAGTGCCCCGTTTGGAACAGAAGAATCTTACAGCTGTGTGAATTTGCTGAATCATGTTGACCAGAAGTCTCATCGCTAACTGTTAAGCATTGTTTTATATGTGGTCCTAATTTCTTGTTTGTAGCTCTATATGGTTATGATCTTTGAAGAACAAAATAAAGGTTATTTTAAAAAATGTACTCATTGCTGAGAGAATATAAGTTACATTATACAGCAGTGGAAAGTAAACTTCTGTAATGGGCTTATGCCACTAAAATTGTGAAGGTCGAATAATTAATGGGAAATGTGTTTTAATTATGTATAAATCACAACAATTTATAGTGTTTTCTTTCAGGGACTTAACTGAAGCTTGATTCTGAGTCCTATGTCATTGTTAGACAGAACCGAATCAGTATGAGTTGATTCTACTCTATTCCAGGCTGTGAGAGAAATGCAGGTGAGGGTAATTGAAAGGTCTCCGCCATTGGGAAGTCTCATGTTTCTCAGCAGGAGGTGGGGGGAGAGGCGGGGGTAGAGGCAGGTTCCTCGCCTCTGCCTCATAGAAGTGCATCAGAATCAGAGATGTCAGGCTTTTTATTTTCAAATGGTGCACACTGTGTCCCAGTTCCAGCTTCCTACCACCCGAGGGGCTTATTCCTTGCCACCCAACTGCTTGAGAATTATCAGGGAGAGCCACTTCTACTAACAACATACACTGCATCAACTGGGCCTTATGATAACAATAAAACATATGCTTAAATCCCCCAGTGGATTAGGAAACTAGATAGACTGAGTATACACTGGCCACCAGGCCATACATTAGGCCCCTCCTTGCGATCACTGTCCCGACGGCACTGTGGATAGATGTGAATACCCATTTTTAGAGGTGTGGAAACAGGAGCTCAGAGGACTCAGGCAGCTTGCTGAGGGTTCTTGCAGAGTGGTAGGGGTAGACTTCAAATCCTGGCCTCGAATGCCTGTGGTCTTTACTCTGCTGCAGTAAGAAGGACAAGGACAAGGTCGAAACACGCCCTTTCTTATTGCAGCTTGCTCAAAAAACAGATGAGAGTCAAAAGTGACACATTGTTAGACTGTGGGGCTAACATAGATGAAATCATGGCACTTTGACAGGCCATGTAATGTTTTTCCTTGATTTTTAAACAATTCTATGCTTAAACTTGTCTACAATAGTATATAAAATTGAGATTTGTCCTTTCTTGTGCATTCCTCATGCTTGGCAATCTTTGTAGCTTCCTACAGAGATTAGGCTCAAATGTCGTGTCAGGAAATGCTGTTTGTCTGCAGCTTAAGCTTCTCATTTCTACATGAAATGTGCCAAACTTTTGATGCTTTCTCCAAGGCCCGGTTTGGGACCCTCTTCCATTTCTAGGCTCTCCTAGGGAGAGAGCCGTTCTGTGGCGGATCTGTCAAATCTGTTATTGCTGTTGACATTGGAATCTTTCATAAGATTAGCCAAAACCAGAACAAAACTAACTGCAGGTGGATGGGAAGTCTCAGTCCGGTTCCTGGTTACCTAGCACCTCCAGAGTTCTTTAGAGAGGGCAATGTGTATGTGATTGCTTGCTGTAACTTTTTCACCCATTGCATCCTATCACTGAAATGAAAGTGTACTCAGCTCTTTTGAGGTGTATGGATAGTTCAAGTGGAGTAAGTTCATGCTGTTTTAAATTAGGCTCACCCAACAACATATTTAGGACACTTGTCACATTTCTAAGTAACATGTGCTTGTGATCGATATTGCCTCTAATTCAAACTGGCAGCACATAGTACCCTAAGCCAGTGCCTGTGGAAACAGTCTCTATGAAATGTACTTCTACTCTACAGCTTCCCAAGTGGATCTTTCCTAGAGAGAATTGTTTGCAATGCCTGAGGTTATTGTAAGATAATTATGGCGTAACCAAATGGCAATCATTTAAAAGAGTTCACGCTGTGTGCCTGGGAATATGACAGTGATAAATATATCCCACTTAATTCTCACAATAGACTTCAAAGGTAGGTTTGTATGATTCCTCCCACTTTACAGATAAAGAAATGAGGTTTAGAGAGGTTTGGTAACTTGTCTATGTCAAATGAGTAGGGATAGATTGTTGAAAGCACTCATTATATGTACGCATGCAAGCATAATGCAGCAGGTTAATTTTTAGCATAGTCAAGTAAAGAAAAGCAACTTTAAGAAGCAATCAAAAGAAGATTCTGCACCATCTTTTGTGAAGCAGGCAGAGAGAAATGATTAAAATAACCCTTCCCAGAAGCCCTGGTTCTATTATCAGGCCCTGCCACTTGGGCAAATCACTTTACTTTTCTGTGTAAAAGTAGAGTGCTGCTCGCTAGCTCCTAAAGTCACTCTAGCTTTAATAGGGATGAGTGTAGGAAACCAAAAAGGAAGGCAGGCTCATTGTAGCCTTCTTAATGTATGAAATTCTATGCAGTTAGAATGAATAAATTCTGAGAACTGTCAGGAAGGTTATTTTAGTTTACATAAAATATACAAAAAGAAAAAGTTAATGGTATTTGTATGTCACGGGTTTACTTTCTGCCTCTCCAAAACTCTAGTGGAATTTGAAACATGCTGAAGGAAATGTCAAAATGGCGTAATGAGACTTTCAGGAAGGATGGAAAAGGGAGAAACTCAATTAAAAATACCTAGAAAGCATAGGTTTTTAAAAAGTGTTTCCCACGTGAGAAGGTAATCCTAGGGTAAATAAAGACAAGTATTATTTTACACAGTGAGCGATAAATTTATGGAACTTTCTACTGATGGGTGGAATAAAAATAAGAACAACTTTGAGAACATTTATTCAAATGCAGAAATGATGGTTCTTCTGGATTATCGAAGGACACTATGAAGTCTGGTATTGACAGTGATCAGAATTACGGTGTCCCCCACCGGATTCCAGTGGAAGTCGATGCAGTGAGGCTCCAACTCAGGAAGGCAAACGTTAAGGCATCAAAAGTTCTTTTTAGGATGGCAGATTTCCTTAATAGTAAATATCACTGTATTATAAAATTTCATTTCCGTTCTAATAGATGAAAAAATTGTGATAGAAACTCATTCTAGGAAGCATTACTAGTATCACATGAAAACATTAACATTCTTTTTTGTGAAATAATGGCCAAAATATGCCCATTTTTCCTTTTAAAGGCATCGAATGTTTGCATTGAGATCCTTGGAGATCACCTGCCTCAGTGCCCACCACGTCAGGTCCGGGGTCCAGTGTCCACCCACAGACATTCCTCCTGTCTCTCCAGTGCTGCTAGTACTGGGCAGCTCACTCCCCTGGAGGGCACTGTGCCATTGCTGGTCCACTCAGATTTATTCTTTTACTGAGCTGGAATCCACCTGCATCTGTCCTCTTGCCACTGGCTTTACCTGTGGGCAACTCTGCTCCTCTTGCAGATAAAGTACCTAGCCCATTGAAGTCTTCTCCAGGTAACATATACAGCTGCTTCCCCACCACCACATTTTTTATTAGTGCATATTGGTTATATAATTTTATTTTGTCAAATTTGCACACAACACATTTAATCATCCCACACTCCCCTTAGCCCCCATTTCTCATTTATGGAGAATTTTAATGTGTATAATCTATTTTAATCATATTTTTGCCCTCATTACCCAACTTTATACTCCCCCTTCTTCTCTTCCTCTTGTCTGTTAATAATCTCCCTTCTATTTTGTTGTCTTTTTTAGATTCCATATATCAGGGAGAACATGCAATATTTGTCTTTTTGAGTCTGGCTTGTTTCATTCAATCTGGTGTTCTCCACATTCACTTATTTTTCTGCAAATGACAAAATTTCATTCTTTTTTATGGCTGTATAGTACTCCATTGTGTCAATCCTACATTTTCTTTATCTGCTCACCTGTTGATCAGCACCTAGGCTGGTTGTTGGCTATTTTCGCATATCACAATAGACACAGGCATTCCAGTACCCTATGGATGCTGAATTTAAACAATGCATTTCCAGACACTATAAAATGCTGACAGCTCTTCTGACCAAAGTCTTTTCCTAAAACTGTTCGCAAGTATTCTGGAGAGAGACAGAGAGAGAGACAGAGAGAGAGACAGAAAGAAAGACAGAGACAGAGATGGGGGAATTTTTTGATTAATTCATAGTAAAGAGGAAACATTACTTCACATAATCAGAAATATTACCTTATTTTTCTCAGTGAATTCTAAAAGTTTCTTTACTGTTTCTCCATGCTGTTAGCTCAGTGTGCTTTTTGCCTTCTGAATTGTCCTGGTTGTTACTAGTGGAACTTTTGTTAATATGCAACATGAATCTTCACATTTATTTCTGCTGAATTGTCTTGTTGGTTATAAAAAATTGTTTCTGCTTCAGGATAGTTTACAGTCTTGATTATTTGCTCCAACTTATTTAATAAGGAAAATTCATAGCATTCTTCAAGGTATTGATGAAAATGTAGATCAGGATTGTACCAAGGGCTGCATGGTTAGGCAATATTAATATTCAAAACCTAGTGAGAAATATAATTTTGTAAAAATTTTATTTTGTTATTTATAGTCTTTGATCTTGCTCTAATTCATAGCCTATTAAAATTACTATTTATGCTAATACAAGTTAAATTAATAAACACTTATTTTTGTTAGCATTTTCATTTCTTCAGAAAATGCACAATTGAGAAGGGGCCACCTCTCTCTCTCTCTCTCTCTCTCTCTCTAAGTTGATTATTTAAAGGACATGGCTACAAACATTGGATGAAATTTAACTGAAGTAATTGTGAGAATATACTCTAATTACATGTCAAAATAATTCGAGGGCCAGGGACAAAATTATGAATGTTGACTTTTTTTGTGTGTGTGTGGATACCGGGGGTCGACCTCAGGACCTTGCGCTTGCCAGGCAGGCGCTTATGCTGCTGAGCCATCTCACTGGCCCTGAATGTTGACTTTAAAAATCTAAAATCACAATGTGACAACAGTGTCACAATACCCATTGATGACAAAAACAGCCATGTTTTTTATAGTGTTCTTTTATTTTAATTAATTGCATTTTGGAGAGAGGGAAGGTAGGTCATTCATTCTCTTTTGTGGTCTCTTTATCCTCTGAACATTGCTTTGTCTTTCTATTAGATTCTTTTTAAAATAGTCTTTCTTCATGGATGTTCAGTTTCTAAGCCAATTTTTATTCCTTTCTCTCCTGTAGGTCTATCTTTATAAAATCTTATGACATTCAAACTCCTATTATTTCTTGTACTTGAAGTTTTTTTTAATTTAATTTTTTTTTTGTACCAGGACTCAAACTCAGGACCTTGCGCTTGCCAGGCAGGCACTGTGCCACTGAGCTATATCCCCAGCCCTTGAAGTTTATTTATTTATTTTTTTTTTGTGGGTACCGGGGGGTCGACCTCAGGACCTCGCGCGCCAGCAGGCGCCCGTGCCGCTGAGCGATATCACCGGCCCCTTTTTCGTATGTGGGATCCGGGAGTCGAACTCGGGCCCTCGCGCTTGCCGGGCAGGCGCTTAAGCCGCTGAGCCATCTCACCGGCCCCCTTGAAGTTTATTTTTAAGGGTGGCAGAAGATCTGTTTTCTGTCCGTGCTAAGTGTGACCATGCTTCGTGTTACCTTTGGATTTAGAAGAAATCACATTCAGATAATTCTTTTTGAGTTGTGATGCAGAAAAATTACAGGGTTTATCAGCATTTTAGCTATCAGTGGCTTTTGATTCTTTTTTTTTTATGTGGGTACCAGGAGTTGAACTCAGGACCTCACGCTTGCCAGCAGGCGCTTGTGCCGCTGAGCAATATCACCAGCCCTTTTTTTCCTTTATGTGGGTACCAGGAGTCTAACTCAGGACCTCGCACTTGCCAGGCAGGGGCTTATGCCGCTGAGCCATCTCACCCGCCCAGCTTTTGATTCTTGAGAGATTAAGGTCAACAGTATTCTTCTTCATGAAAATGTGTTATTTGTGAACCCTGAAGTTAAGCTTCAACTCCTATTTTAAATGGAAAGAAAGAGTTTTTCACTTTAGGTATATAAGCACAATATACACTTTTCCTCGGCTCTCGTAGCATTTTTATGAGGTATAATATTAGTTAAAATGTGTGTTCTGTTCCCCTCCCTCCCAGAACCTGTAATTCCAATAAAAATAAGACTGAATCAAGGTTAATGAGAAAAATAATATTCCTTTGAACAAGAACACAATAAAATGAAATGTTCAATATTTGCAACATACCATTTCGAAAGCAAAACATACCGATGGAAATGTGAATTGTTCCCTAGAGTCTAATTACAGAGATTATTAACTGAAATGCCTTTTTTGATAGTTTGTGAGGCTAAGTGTGATGACTGGATTAAAGATCAGGAGGTACTATGCATGGATAGCAAGCCTGCTGCTTGTGCAGACATGGATCCTTTCAAAGTAAACTTGGATCCTTGACACTCTTATGATGCTAAAAATCATGTCCTCAAGAAATCCTCTAGTGTGATATCTATAACAGAATGACTGTCTATATTTAAACTGGAATTCGTGCATCAAAATAAAAGTTGTTTTCAAGTGTGTCTATCCTAGAAAACCATGAAGCTACCCCAAAGTTCATTGCCAAGTATTGGGATTTGAGATGATTCCTCATAGCCACTGTGGTCCAGGAACATTGCAAGCAGGAGCAAATAACTTGGATGTTTGATGTAGAAATGATTTTGGTAACTAAGTTAAACTATACGGGATATTGTGGCTGAGTATTTCTCAAAGCTATGTAGGCTTCTTGAATTTTAGAAAACATTGTGGATCAAGGAGAATCCTTTGAGTTATAAACCTAAATAGTCAAAATTTAAGTTAAAGAAAATTTCTTTTGGTAGCAAGCACTTTTACTCCTATTTCCATTAATGAAAAATTGATGATATCCTGTTTTTTTTTTTGTTGTTGTTTGTTTAAAATGTAGTATACAGTAGTCTACTTCTATTCTTTTCTTTTTAATGCTACCCACCTGTGCCTGACAAAACCTAGACATAATAGTGAGTGAATGATTGTAAGAAAAGAAAAACTATGGCACCATGCTTAGATTTGATGAGGGGGAAAAATGATCATTATTAAGATAGAAGTTATTTTAATTTTCTGTGTCCCTTCCCCTCAGGAAGCTCCAATATAATGTTGTAATTCAACTTTTCTGGTCCTTCCATCCCTTCAAATGAGACAACTTATCCTATGGTTGCCTAGGTTAAAGATGAAGGAATTCAGAAGCATGTTTCTTTTGCCTCCGTTTCATCAAAAGGATTTCCTTCCATCGACATTCTTTGCAGTGGCCCGTGGTCAAATCTGTATTTAATCAATTTCAGCCATTTCTTCCAAATATACTGCAGTCAGATTTTATATCTACTCAAGGTTTTCATGATCCACAGATAAATCAGGTCTTTCTTGTTTTGCCCTCACATATCAGTCCGGTAATGTGCTCAGAGAATTCAACCCAGAACAGTCACGATCCTCCTTTTAAGCGTCCAGTCTGAGTGACCTGAACAAATAAGAGGGCACAGTCTGGGAGCAGAGGCAGCTCCTTTTAGGAACAGCTGTGGGTTGCATGAACAATTGGACAGATAGCTCATTTTCTTGTGAAAGAAGTTTATATCCTACAAGCTAATATCCAACAGCTTCACTAAGAAAAACTGGACTGTAAGAAATCAATTCAAGAGGAGTTCAGATGTTTGTTGTGTTGTCTCTGAACACACCCTGTGCACCAGGAACCAAGCTTTGTTCTGTGGACCACCTAGCCTGAATTGTTGTGGAGGAAGATACTTGCTCAAACTTAGTCTCTTTTGTCTGTGCTGGACAGCAGCATAATACATTCAGCAACTGTCCACTGAAAATCAGTGCTTTGTCTCCAACAGAGATCATGAAAACACTGATTTCTTGAGAAAAGCATGCTCACCTGCATTTAGAATGTAAAGTGCGAGAGGATCCTTAGGAGCCTAAAAGGAGATAGATGCTCAGAGAAAAATGTGTTGAGGTTAAGACCTTTTAAAGACAATGTTTCCCTTTAATGTGGTTAGAAGTTCTGGAGAACTGGTGTGCACTGTTGTATTAGGTGGAACCTTGAGGGGTTTTACTTATCCCTCCTGTTTTAGCCTTCCATCTAAGACCTACAAATGTATCTTGTTTTAGAAACCCTCTGTGGAAGGAAATTTCCCATAACTCCCCTTCCGCCATAGCCATTTTTAAAACCTATGAGAGTCTTCATCAAAAATTCTGGATCATTTCTACAACCCTCGTGTTCACTGCCACAGCCAGGGCCTGGCTTCCTTTGCAGTTTCTTCTGCTGTTCACCTCCTCCATGGAGAGACCCAATTCAGCTGAACTCATTAGTATGTCACTTCTTGACTTCTCTGAGGCTAAATAATGAGAGAGGTTTTTTGCCTCCTCTTTTGTAGGTCATATTTTTCAACCATTTAATGATTTTTGTTGTTAAAAATTTGACCAGGAATTTTCTAGATCTGGATATGCATTAGGCCTTGAACCCTGTGGCCCTAGGATTCCCCCAGCAACCATTTAAAGTACACCCAGTGAAATTAAGATGGAGAATAAAGCATCTGCAAACAAAACAAAATACCACAAAAGTGAAAAACAAAAACGCTGGCTTATTGTCTTTCTAGTTTTTGATTGAGTGAGATATATATATATATTTTTTTTTTTTGTGGGTACCGGGGGGACGACCTCAGGACCTCACGCGCCAACAGGCACCCGTGCCGCTGAGCAATATCACCGGCCCCTTTTTTGTATGTGGGTTCCGGGAGTCGAACTCGGGCCTTCACGCTTGCAAGGCAGGCGCTTAAGCCGCTGAGCCGTCTCACCGGCCCTGAGTGAGATATTTTTAAAGTGAAGCATGAATCATTGCCAAATGGAGATCCCATTTATTGATAATTGATCAACAAGAATGTGGTCAGGTTCCAATAAATACTGTATAGTTCACACAGTTTTCAACTAGGAATGTTAAAAACTAGGCATGCCAAGAAGAAAAGTATAACCCAGCAGTGGTCCTGTCTTAGTATTTTTGATACACATACAGCTTCTAGTTGCCAAGGGCATTGAGCCATTATTGCAATATCTTCTAATGTGCTAATAGATACAATCATGTCAGATTTGTACAAGTATATTTGATCTCTAGTTGGTTTTTATGGGGAATACTATACTTGTCAGATTTTAGCATCAAGATTATGATAGTCTTGTGAGTAAATGTAGACATTTTCCACATTTTTTCTTTGCTTTGATACAGGTGAAATAGATAAATCTGACCTTAAGTAAATGCTTAGTTGAACTCATTTATAAAACTCTTTGAGCCCCATACTATTCAGAGGTAAGGCTTTGATAATTTTTGTGACTGCTTAATATAACACCTACACAAAAGTCTCTATCTATATACAGTCCAGACAATAATCAAGAAAGGATCTTTATATTCTCACACTCTGTTTCAGAAACAGAACTTTAACCCGGCATGGTGGTACATACCTGTATGCCAGCACTCGGGAGGCTGAGGCAGGGGGATTGCCATGAGTTCAAGGCCAGCCTGGACTACATAGTAAGTTCAAGGCCAGCCTGAACTACATAGCGAGACCTTGTCTCAAAAAGGAAAAAAGCAAAAAGAAAGAGAGAGAGGGGAGAGAGAGAGAGAGAAAAACACAGAGAGAGAGAAAACACTACCAGTGCCATGGAAGCCTATGGTGTACTCCTTCCTGATTGTCTCCTCCTCTTTGCCCTAACCCCCATCCCATGTAAACATTACCCTGTCCAAGTGTTTTCCTAAATGATTTTAGCAATTTTCTGCTCTTACCAAGAATGGGAGAATTCCTGTTATTCAGCAACCTTGACAAAATCTCATCTTCTCAGACTGTAAGCTTTTTTGCCAGTTATATGTAAAGTGATATCTTGTTGATAATTTAATTTACATCTCCCTGATCAATAATGATGTTGGGGGCTGGTGAGACAGCTCAACAGCATAAGCACCTGCCTGGCAAGCATGAGGTCCTGAGTTTGACTTCCGATACCCACATAAAGGAAAAAAGGGCCGGTGATATCGCTCAGTGGCACAAGCACCTGCTGGCAAGCGCGAGGTCCTGAATTCGACTTCTGGTACCTATATAAAAAAAAATGATGTTGGTCATCTTTCAAAAGCTTGATGTCTATTTGTAATTTCTTTTTTGTGAAATGCTTGTTTATCTCTTTTGCCCATTTGCTTTTGTGTTGCTCATCTTATTCTTGTTGATTAGTAGTTTATCTGCATTAAGTATGAATCATTTTTGGTTATATATGATAAATATCTTCTCCTAATTTGTAGCCAGTCCTCTTGTTCTACCATTTCTCTTGATGTACATAAAATATTCATTTTATTATGGTTGAATTTAGTCATCTTCTCTTGATGCTTTGAATTTTTTGTTGTTAAAAAACTACTCCCCACTGAAGATAGTTTTTTTCTTAAAAATGTTTTAATTTTTTACTTCCACATTTAAGTATTAAGCCAATGTATAAGTAATTATAATTATAGTGTATCTTTCTCTTTTAGCATTCACATTTGACTTTTTTGATAGTTTTTGTATGTCTAATGAAATTCTCCATCTTGTCATGAGATCCATTAACATCTTAATCATGTGTTTTTAAAAAGCTCTTGTCTAGTAGTTTAAATGTCTGAATGATACTTATTTGGATCTAGTTCTGTGAAGTACTGTATTTTGTAACAATAGGTTTTTCAATTTTGTGCTTACTTTGTATCTCGTCATTTTTTATTGAATGCTAGACATTGTGTGTAAGAGAACAGTAAAACCCAAGAGAAATTTTATTTATGTCCCCACATGTGAATACCTCTTCTGTCAAACTTTGGTGTGAGAATTGTTGAGTCAAATTTCTGAGTCAAGCTAGATTTAGATTTTATTTCTGTTCTTTTTATTTTTTCATTTTTTATCAGTATATGTTTGCAGTACATAGTGATTACATTCCTTGCATGGAGTTGATGCATGTATGTAACACATTTTAATTCTTTTAAATTCCCTTCCCCTCCTCTTTCTCTCCCCTCCCTTTGTCTCTTGATCCCCTTCTCATTTGAGAAACACCTATCTCCCTATTTCCTGTTATCTATCTTTCATTTTGCTCTTCTAATCTTTGATGCTCAAAGCTGGTGCTGCTCTGTTTTGGCTTGGGGTTTGGGGTGCTGGAGGAGGAGGAGTCCTCTTGGTGTCCCAGTGTTACCATCAGCTTTCAGCAGGCTCTGTATGTCTGTGCTAAGGAAAGTGTCTTTCTGTGTTCATGTCCTTCCCCAGCTGTAAAACATTGTTGCAGCTCTGCCTGTGAGCCACTGTGATGGGGAGGTGAGTCTTGGTCCTTTTCCCCTCAGTCTTAGCCAGGCTCTGTGCTGCAGGAGTGGGTTTTCCGCCCTCTCCAGGATACACAGACAGTATTCCTAGTGTCAGTGCAGGCAGGGCAAGAGGGCAATTTCCTGACCCTCAGCCCATAGCTCCTGACCTCAGACTGGAGCTGGCATGCAGGACACTTCTGTCACTCTTGGGAGCAGACCACTGGCCCTGCTTCCTTGGGAGAAAGGTCTCAGAGGCATGGTGGCAGCCTGCCTCGCAGCAGCACCTGGCCATTGTCTGCACCCTGCACCACTGAGGCGGGCTCTTCCAGGCTTCTGCCTTGCTCTCAGCCTTTCCTGGGAACTCCCAGTGGAGGCCTGTGGAAAAGATCTGGGAAATGGGGACCTACTGCCCTGAGGTGAGGGTTTCCTGGGATCTAAACTCTCTTGCTGACCCACATTTACCCTGTAAGACTTTGTTAACGTTTCAGTTTTTTTTTTTTTTTTCTTTTCTGCATTTGCCCCCTCTTCCTCCTGTCACAGCCAAAGACAAAGAGTTTATATGTCCCTCTCTCCTTGAAGGGGCTTGTTGTCCCTTGAATTCAGTTCTTCTGGTTGAATCATTATCAGATCACTAATACACTTTTTTAAAATTAAGTTTATTGGTACAATTTAGATATACATAATGATCACATTCATCATAGGGAACTTGTACCTGTACATGTTATATCTTGGTTCCTCTTTTCTTTCCCATTCCCTTCCTCTCCCTGCAACCCCTTCCCCTCCTTATTTACAAAGCTTTGTTTCCATTTTATCCTTCTTTTCTCATTCCTTTTGTTTTCCCTTCCTTCCTCCCCCTCCCTAGTTCAGCTTTCCTTTTGAACAATTTCTTCCTATTTCACAATATTTATTATACATTTTGGTTCTTATTTACACTTTCAGTTTCTCACACCAGAGAGACAATGTGATATTTACACGTGTTTCTGATTTATTTCACTTAAGAGTATGGTCTCAAGGTCCATCCATTTAGCTATAAATGTCTCAAGTTTATCCCTCTTTATGGCTGAATAGTACTCCATTATGTTAAAAAAAAAACATCTTTTTTATCTATTCATCAGTTGATGGGCATTCGGGTTGTTTCCAAGATTTAGTTATTACAAACTATGCTGCAATAAGCATGGGTGTGCATATATAGCTGTGGTATGATGCTTTTAATTCTTTTGGGAAGATACCAAGGGAGGGAATAGCTGGCTCAAATGGGACCTCTAGTCCTACCCTTTTGAGGAATCTCCACACTGATTTCCACAATGGTTGTACCAATCTACACTCCCACCAACAGTGAAGAAGAGTTCCTTTTTCCCCACAAACCCTCCAGTATTTATTAGTTGATTTGTTGATAATTAGCATTCTTTCTGGAGTGAGATGGAATCTCAGCATTGTTTTAATTTGCATTGATGAATGCAAATGAGCAATGATTTTGAACATTTTTTCATATATTTATTTGTTGTTTGTTCCTCTTCACCCGAGAAGTGTCTATGCATTACAGATGCCCATTTTGGACTGGGTCTTTAAATTTGGAGGGATCTGACTTTTTTCTATTCTTTATATGTTCTAGATATTAGTTCTTTGTCTGAGGAACAACTGGCTAAGATATTTTTTCCCACTCTGTTGGTTCTCTTTTGTTGTAGTCAGGGTTTGCAAGGGAAAGGAATTAATACAGGACACATCATTTATAGGATTACTTTATAATATTCACCCAAAAGAGTCAAATGCAGAAGAATGAAGGAGATCTGTCCACACACTAGAGACCCAAAGAATCCAGCTGAGGGCCTGGATCCCACGATAATGTCCTGCACAAGTCCATCTGAAGACCTAGAGCCCATGGCAATGTCCTCCACGAGTCCAGCTGGAGGCCAAGAGCCCATGACAATGTCTCATGCAAGTCTGTATCAAGGATCTGCACTGGGAAGGCCAAAGGTCAGTGGTGGAAGCTAGAAAGTCTGCGCCAGTGGGATGAAGGATCTGTGCCAGCAGGCTGAGGGATCTGCACGGGAGCCAGGATGCAATGCTCAAAGTAATGACCAGAGCTCCCCCGAAAAGAATCGCAGCCATCCTCAGCGACAGCAAGGACCTGAGCTCCTCGGATGATGAGAACACCTGAGTTCATATCAGTAAAGCCAGTGTGACAAGCATCTCCAGGAGGATCAATAGCATCACCTCTTCCTCTCCATTTCTCCTTTTTATGTTGTTGGCAACAATCCTCAGGTGGGCCCTCCACACCCAGCACCATGCTGAGTCAGTTCAGTCGGGTGTTACAAGTTGAGCACCAGTTATCAATCCACCACATCTTTACTCTGTTGTTGGTTTCTTTTGCTGTGCAAAAGCTTTTAATAAGATGAGATCCCAGTTGTTGATTCTTTGTAGTATTTCCCATGCAGCTGGGGTTTTGTTCATGAAGTGTTTGCTTATACTTATGTCTTCAAGAGTTCTCTTTTCTCTTCTAGCAGATTTAGTGTTTCTGTTTTAATGTTTAGACCTTTGATCCATTTTAATTTTAGTTTAGTTCAAAGTGATAGACATACATCTAGTTTTAGTCTTTGGCATATGCAAGCCAGTTTTTCCAGCACCATTTATTAAAGAGGCTATCTTTCTTCCAGTGAACATGTTTGGCCTCTTTGTCAAAGATAAGGTGGCTGAGTGGGTTTGGAGTTGTTTCCGCATCTTCAAATCTATTCCATTGATCCCCAGGTCTGTTTTTTTGCCAGTGCCATATTGTTTTTATCACAGTAGTTCTGTAGTCTAATTTCAAGTCAGGGATTGTGATGCCCCATGCCTTGCCTTTGTTACCCAGAATTGCTTTTGCTCTTCTAGGTCTCTTTTGGTTCCAAATGAATTTTAGGTTTGTTTTCTCTAGTTCTGTATGGTATGCTAATGATATTTTGATTGGGCTTGCATTAAATCTGTATAACAATTTTGGGAGTATGTCCATTTTCACAATGTTCGTTCTTCCTACCCGAGAAAAAGAGATATCCTTCCATTTTCTGAAAGTTATGATTTTTTGGATTATCCAGCTTTTTCTCATATTTAGGGTGGGGATAGCATTCTCCTGTAACCCTGTACATTTTAGAAGGAAGAGGGCTGCTTTTCCCTCACAAACAGACTTTTGATGAATTGGTTTCAGGGAATTAGTCTACTTTTCTTTCATCCTTCCTCTCTCTGCCTACTAGCAATGACTTTTAGACATAAACTGTATCCTATGACTTCCCTCATAGCTTGTCACGGTTAAAAGAAAAACCCAGTTCACCACTGTGGCCTACAAGTTTCTGCTTGCTCCTGCAGCTTCCAACCCCTCTCTCTTCATCACTGTCTGTTTGGGGCACGCCAGGCCTCTCCCCAGCTTTTGACATGCTCACTTGTCTCCACCCAGAGCTTCTACATGTGTTTCCATACTGGAAATGTTCTTTCCTAGTTCTGCATGCCCCACCTTTTGAGCAGGTCTCTGCTCAAATGTCATCTCCTTAGGGAGAGACCCTCCCTGACATTCTTACCTAAAATAGCTTCATTTCTCATCCATTCCCTGCCACCATCCTTCCTTTCTCATTTTCTTCCTTGTTTTCCTCATAGCCCTTAAAACTACCCTTATATTGCATTTGTTTATTTTCCATCTCTGCCTCAGGATTAAAGCATAATTAAGGCAGAATATCTCTTTGTGTTTGTCATTTCTGTGTTGTAGCAAGAATTCAATAAAGTTGCTGAAGGAAATTGCACATGCATGCCAAAGATCGTGACCTTTTCTCTTTCATCTTGCATTAGCTCATTTTCATAAGAATGCACTTCCTGTGGGGCTGTTCTTTCCTTCTTGCTCTGGTATTTGTATGCTCCCATGTTCTTCATCTTTTATCAGGTGAATCCATTGGGACTCAGTGTCTCCAAATAACCAGTAACAGAGAAGTGAGGTGTGGTCTTGAGGGCTGCTGCCTGTCTACCATTGACAGACCCACGGCTGGCATACAAGTGGCTGTGCCATAGCCAGTCTAATTCCTTACCCTTGTGGCTTCATATCCAGTGCATTTCTGCACTACGGTGTGGGATTTTCCTCCCACTCCCAAGGTTTGAGTCTTTGGTAGTCAGGCTAATGTGTGCCTCCCAAAGAACAATCAGAGCACTGGAATTATTGTTCTGCCTTCCTAGTTATTTTGTTATGGCTGCTATTGCTGTTGGTGTTGTTTGCGACAATTTTACTCTTTACTGTGTTTGGAAGAGCTGGTGGGAAAGAAGCTGGGGGAAGGGAATTGGTCAGTGCCCTGCCTACCTCAGGGAGAATGCATGAGGTGCCCATGCCTGTCTCTGTCGGCTGGGGACCTTTTTGCTCTAGGGACTCCAAATCTAGCAACAGAGATGATGTATTTTCTTATCTTTCACCAGGTGATAATTTATCATACAACTAGGATGTACTATAGCCCTGGGTAATCTTTTTTGGTTTTGTTTCTTTAAATCAGATCCAACGTTACTGTAATTCATGTTCATTTATGCCTGACCCTGACTTACGTGTAATTTTCAGTAGCCTTAGCCTTGTGAGTTTGTATATTTTTCTGGTTTGTATTTTGAGATGCTATATTAAGGAATACTAGTCAGATCTTATGTTGAATGAAACCTTCTGCACTACACTTTTCTAAATGTGTTTTAGAAGATCTTATAATTAGGAAAATTCAAGTTCATTCAAAATGCTAGTGAATTAGAAGAAGGGTTTTTGGGTCATTAATAGTTACAAAAATACAACTATCTTATTATAGTCCCCCAATACTTTTTCTAATTTGAACAACATTTTTAAAACTCTCATAATCTAAATAATATGTAATCACTCTTCCATAGCACTGTGCCGAAGACCTATGGGATCTCATTTAGTTTGCTGCCATTCAAAACCATCTTTCCCATCTTTTAACTAGTAGTTTAAATAACAATTCTGGTTTGGAGAATGGAGGCATTTAAGAAAACATAAAGAAGTATGACCATAATGCAACCTCAAATATTGTGAAAGATAAAATTATAGCTGCTTTGACTTAGTTACTGTTATCCATTGTCCGAGGAAAAGTTCATTAAAGCACATTTTGACATTTTTAATCCACTGCAGCCTTTTTGAGGAAATGATATTAAGGGTGGTGAAAATGTTGACTAATTGTGCTTTTTGTCTCAGATGGGATTACAGCACTTTCTAAATCAGAAGTTGATGCTATTGCAACATGTATTTCTCTTTATTCTCTGTGTTTTTCCCTCCCACTTAGAAACGATCCATTTGGGTTCATTACTGGGCCATTTGTTAGTCTGAGGCATTCTTCTTGTTTTTGACTACAGTGAAGTCATCCTAGGCTGAGTCTGCATATAAGTTAGCAGGAGATCCTGCAGCTGCTTAATGAATCAGTCAAGGCAAAGAGTCATTCTGATGTTTTAGGCCCAAACCCCTGTTTTCACAAAGTAATGTGGAATTTTATTTTAACTATCAAGAAGATTGATTCAACTTTGGTTTGCTTGCTATGTGCTGTGTATAGATACCAATCTGCTGATCATTTTATTGAAGTATAATATTCTCAGAGAAAGTGCATAAATGCTAAGTGTGTAATAAGATGAACTTTTACAAGCTGAGGACACCTGCCTAACCCACACCAATACGAGGAAACACTGTGACAGGCACCCTAGAAATTTTCCTTATGCTCCTTTCCTGTCTCTAGCCGTCTTCAACAAGAGGAACCTTTTCCTGTTTTATTGGGTTTTATACTTTATGTGAATGGAATTATACACAACCTATCTAGCTTCTTTCATTCTTCATTATGTTTATGGGATTTATCCAAATTTATCTTGTATTATGTTTGTACATTCTTACTGAAGTGTTCCATTGATGAATAGTTTATTCATTCTGTTGTCAACAGATTTGAATAATTTCATCTTGGAGGGAAGAGGGATTGTTATTAATGTGCTGTTGTGAACATTCTAGTATATCTGTTTTGGTTAAAGTGTACACACACACAACCTGTGATCTTGCTGGACATACCATATAGTTTGGTGTAGGATTAGGGCTCTAGGGTGTGTCCATATTCTCATTAGTAGGTAGGACAGTTTTCCAGGCTGGTTGTATGAACTGACACTCATGCCAGCAATGAACAAGTGTTCCAGTTTCTCCACTTCCTCATCAGTATTGGCCATTTTTTGTCTTTGCCATTTTTTTCATCTAGTGGCTATTACTGTATGTATTTAATGTATATTACCTTGATGATAATGAACCTATTCCTAAACATTTTTGTGTGATTGTTAGCAATTTGTAGATCTTTTTCTTGGGAGGTGGTAAATTATCTATTTAACTCTTTTGCCCATTTTTCTATCAGTTGACATTTTTTGCTGCTATTTTACAGGAATTTTTATTATAACCCGCATCTGAGTCCTTTTTTGTACATGGAAATATTTCCTCCCCTAGCACACTGCCTTTTCATTCCCTAAATGGGATATTTTGATGAACAAAGTCTAATTTGTTACTTTTTATATGGTTGTTGTGTCTAGTTTTATAAATGGCTTACTCTGAACTGTCCTATGCACTTCTCTAGAATCTTTATTTGGGTCTGCAATCCACCTGACTCAGTCTTTGAGATGTTATATGAAGGGTAGAGATTAAGATATATTTTTATATCAATATCCTATGGGCCTAGCATCATTTTCCTTGGTTTTTAAATTGTTTAAATGTGTTTATAAAACTTAGTTGTGGTAAAATGTTTTTTCTATATTCCTAGAGAAAATTACTCATATTTCTTGAAAAATGTTTTAAAACTTTGGTGATTTAAAATTTATAATACTGTCTCTAGATTTATTTAACACTAATATGAATTGAAATATCTCTAGTTTTTCTGTTCAATTATATCAGTTTTTAAATCTAGCTATTTATTAATTCAACACCAAAGTTATTTATAATGTACAAAACACAATCATTTAAAAAAATTGTTCTTTTTTTCATTTGAACTCAATTTCACATGTTTATGATGTGTCTTCTAGAACTCAAGACCGTTGAGGATATGGTTAAAGTTTTAGGCTCCATTTTTATATCATTTTGGTTTAAAACTATATAGTAGAGGACCTCAAGATGGCGGATGAGTAAGAAGCAGGCAGCAAAACTCTCTCTAAAAGTTACCATTGGAACACGGGAATATAGCGACCCAGAAAGCGCAGGAGGGGGGGAGATGCCTCCCCGAAACCCAGAAAAGTTCTGAAGCGCAATCTGGGACCCCCGGCACCAGTGACGGCTGACTTCCAACAAAGAAGAAGGAAAGAAGGAGCGGACCGCGCGCGTGCACCTTCTAATATCCCGGGAGTTGGAGCGCCGGCGGAGGCTCAATTCTACGGACACACGGTGGCAGCTGGCGCCCAGGGAGCCCCCACGGAGGATCCTGAGACAGCGGCGGGGCAGGGGAGCGGCGGAGAACGGTGCTGACCGGCGGTGAGTGTCTCTCAGCCACAGCTGCCCCGCGCCAGAGAGCGACCGGCCGGGCGCCATTGTGGGGGGTGTGGCGAAACTCAGAGCGGCTCGGAAACTGCTCTGGGAACTTGTGCTCCGGACAGGGCAGCACAGGGCCTCTCAATTGAGCCCACGAAAGTGTGCTGAGGTCAGCAGGCGAACGGGACTGGACTCTCAGCCACACCTGTCCCGCGCCAGAGAGCGACTGGCCCGGCGCCATTGTGGGGGGCGTGGCGAAAAACCAGAGCGGCGGGAACCAGTGCAGGGAACCCGCGCTCCGGACAGCACGCTGAGCCTCTCAGGCCCAGGGATCGTGAAAGGGCGGCGAGAGCGGAGGCGAGCTAGACTGGTCTCTGCCTGAAAGTACGCGCCTCTGCTCACCACCCACCAGAGGGCGCTCCTGGCTTACTGGGACGGACCTGCACAGAACAGGACTTTGTCACAAGGTACCTGCCTACAACAGAGTCAACACCTGGAACTGATTCTTTTTATATTTTTTATTTTTATTTTTATTTTTTATTTTTATTTTTATTTTTTTTCTCACTGATTTGTTTTTTTGTTCTGGCGAAGGGTTTTTTTGTTTTTGTTTTGTTTTGTTTTGTTTTTTGGTGGGGTTTTATTTTTGATCTGTCTGTTTTATTGTTTTTATCTTTGTTTTTGTTTCTGTATGTGTATTTGCTCTTTCCTTCATTATTCTCTCTGGTTTTTTATATGAGTGTAAACAGCGCCTCTAACTTCTTTGTGATTGTGGTTGTGATCTGTTCTTCCTTTTATCCCTTCCTTCTCTTTTTACCACCTGTCCTCTGCACTAGTGTCCCAATTTTAGTGGGATCCCTCTTGGTCCTCTAACCTTACATCTAATTCCTTCCTCTTCTCCCAATACTCTATTTCCTCCTTAACTCATCTTAAATTTAAACTCCTCAAGGAAAAATTGACATACATAGGACTTGTATACTGCATATAATTTTTCTGGTGTGTTTTAGATTTTGTTATATAACCGCAACTCTATACAGCTAAAAGTGGTAAATAACTGGTTAGCTCAGTCTGTCATTTTTTAGGCTGTGTTTGATGCTTTAGTTAACATTATAGCCAAATGTGAAATAATTGTTCTAAACATCTTTCCTTCCTGATATTTCATGATTGAGATTGACTAAGGGACACAGAAAATACAGTGGCACAGTACCAAAGAATCAAGGACTGGGCCAAACAGGTAGCAACTTCGCATACCCAACGAATTGAAGAGGTAGGATCTGGCAGAAAGCTCAAAACCTAAAAGCAAGCTCCACTTGGAAGATACTGCAGAGAAATAGTCATCTTCTAAAGATCTTAAACACTAGCAATAAAGTAACCTACTATAGGTAATTTGCAAACATCACCCCAGGAATTAAAGAAAGAAAAAATGAGACGACACTTAAACAAGATGCAACCACACACATCCAGTTCACCAAAGGCAAACCTAGGGAGCAACGAGGTGGGACAATCCGAAAGCCACCCACCTGGCCTATCTGAAGTGGTAACAACAAAGCAACTGAATGAGGTTCTGGAAAAAATTAAAACAGAAATAATCTCACAGATAACTGCAGAGATAATGTCTACAATGAAGACCATGCTTAAAGACACTATAGCTGATACAGACAAAAAAATAGATGAACTTAAGAAAACTATAGAAACCATGAATGCTCAGCATAGGAAAGAAATGGAATCTATAAGGCAGATTCAAGCAGATATCCAAGAGATAAAAAATTCCATTGAAAGTATTTGTAGCAGAATAAGCCAATGCGAGGACAGGATCTCAGATATAGAAGACAGGCTTGCAATTAGTGATCATGAAATGGAAAAATTCTTAAAAATAGCAAGGGACCATGAAAAATCAATTCAGCAGCTGCTAGATGACTCAAAGATAAACAACTTAAGAATAATTGGAATAAATGAAAAAGCAGGAGATAGCATCAACGACATTAAAACCTTGTTCAAAGACATAATCAGGGAGAACTTTCCTGGAAGAGAAAAGGAATTTGACACCCCTATAAGTGAAGCTTTTAGAACACCAACTAGACATGATCAAAAAAAAACTTCAGCCAGACATATTATAGTCAAGATCCCAGAAATTCAACAGAAGGGCAGAATCTTAAAAGCTGTTAGGGAGAAGAGACAAATCACCTATGAAGGAAAACCCATCAGAATCACAGCTGACTTTTCAGCACAAACCCTCAATTCAAGAAGAGCTTGGAATGATGTATTGCAAGCTCTAAAGGAAAATAATTTTCAGCCCAGATTGATGTACCCTGCAAAACTATCTTTCAAAATTGATGGAGAAATAAAATACTTTCATGACAAAGAACATCTGAGAAAATTTATGACCACCAAACCAGCACTCCAAAACGTTTTGAAGGACATTCTAGAAAGAGATAGGAACCCCAACAGAAGGAATCCACCAGGCAGGGCAAATAATTAAATAGCCGGAAAGCGGAAAAACAAAGAGTGGGAACCAACAACAGGAAAATATCATGACAAGTCAATACATATCAGTTTTAACCATCAATGTTAACGGTCTCAATTCACCAATCAAAAGGCACAGACTGGCGAAATGGATCAAGAAGCAAGATCCAACAATATGCTGTATACAAGAAACACATTTAATTCAGAAAGAAATTCATAGACTGAAAGTCAAAGGATGGAAAACAATACTCCATGCCACAGGAACCCAGAAAAAAGCAGGGGTAGCTATTCTTTTTGCACACAAAGTGAACTTCAAGCCAAGAAGGATTCAGAGAGATAAAGATGGTCATTACATCCTTGTAAAGGGAACAATCCAAGAGGAAGAGATAACGATCATAAATATATATGCATCAAATACCAATGCACCCAGCTATATAAAACAAGTACTAAAGGACATGAAAAATCAAATAAGCACTAATACAATTATATTGGGAGATCTCAATACTCCACTGTCACAAAAAGATAGATCAACTGGACAGAAAATCAATAATGAAATAGTAGAACTGAACCAAACTTTTGAACAAATGGACTTAGTAGATGTCTACAGAGTGTTCCATCCCACAACATCAGAATACACATTTTTCTCAGCTGCACATGGGACGTTCTCCAAAATAGACCACATACTAGCTCATAAAACCTGCTTAAGTAAATGCAAAGGAATTGAAATTATCCCATGCATATTATCAGACCATAGTGCAATGAAATTGGAAATCAATGGCAAAAGATCCCACAAAAACTCCCTAAACACATGGAAATTAAACAGCATCCTCCTGAACAACCAATGGGTCACAGATGAAATTAAAGAAGAAATTAGTCACTTTCTACAACTGAATGATAATGACAGTACAACATACCGGAACTTATGGGATACAATGAAAGCAGTCCTAAGAGGGAAATTTATAGCATTAAACACTTATATCAGGAAAATAGAGCAAGCGCAAATAAACAACTTAAGGGTGAACCTCGAGCTTCTAGAAAAAGAAGAGCAGGTTAAGCCAAAAGCCCGTACAAGGGAGGAAATTATAAAGATCAGAGCAGAAATTAACGTATTGGAGAATAAAAAAACAATACAAAGAATCAATGAAGCAAAAAGTTGGTTCTTTGAAAGAATAAATAAGATTGACAAACCCTTATCCAACCTTATTAAAAAAAGAAAAGAAAAGACTCAAATCCATGCAATTGAAAATGAAAAGGGTGATATCACGACAGACCCTGCAGAAATCCAGAAGATCATCTATACCTATTTTGAAAATTTATATTCTACTAAGATGGAAAATGCAGAAGAAATGGACAGATTCCTAGATTCGTATGAATTACCAAAGCTGAATCAAGAAGATTTAAAAATCCTAAATAAACCAATATCAGCCAATGAAATTGAAGATGTAATTAAAAACCTCCCAACAAAGAAAAGCCCAGGCCCTGATGGATTCACTGCCGAATTCTACAAGAAATTTAGAGAAGACCTAACGCCCCTACTTCTCAAACTTTTCAATGAAATTGAAAGGGAAGCAATACTCCCAAATTCATTCCTGGAAGCAAGCATTACCCTGATACCAAAACCAGAGAAGGACCCAACTAAGAAAGAGAACTACAGGCCAATCTCCCTAATGAACATAGATGCAAAAATCCTTAATAAGATACTGGCAAACAGAATCCAACAAATCATCAAGAAGATTATACACCATGACCAAGTTGGATTCATCCCAGGGATGCAGGGATGGTTCAACATACGTAAATCAATAAATGTAATACAGCATATTAACAGAACCAAAGACAAAAATCACATGATCATCTCAATAGATGCAGAAAAAGCTTTTGACAAAGTCCAGCACCTTTTCATGATAAAAACCCTACAGAAAATTGGAATAGAGGGTCTTTATCTCAATCTGGTAAAAGCTATCTATGACAAACCAACAGCCAATATTATACTAAATGGCCAAAAACTGAAAGCCTTCCCTCTAAAATCAGGAACAAGACAAGGATGTCCACTGTCCCCACTCTTATTCAACATAGTTCTGGAAACTTTAGCCAGAGCGATTAGACAAGAGAAAGAAATAAAAGGAATAATGATTGGAAAGGAAGAAGTTAAATTATCATTATTTGCAGATGACATGATACTCTACACAGAAGACCCCAAAAACTCCACTAAAAAACTGCTAGATTTAATAAGCAAATTCAGTAGTGTAGCTGGATACAAAGTCAATACTCAAAAGTCAATAGCCTTCCTGTACACAAATAACAAACTTACTGAAAGAGAAATTAGGGAAACAATACCTTTCACAATAACATCCAAAAAAATGAAATACCTAGGAATCAACCTCACGAAGGATGTAAAAGACCTCTATACTGAAAACTACAGTACTCTGAAAAAGGAGATTGAAGAGGATATCAGAAAATGGAAAGATATCCCTTGCTCCTGGATAGGAAGAACCAATATAGTGAAAATGGCCATACTTCCAAAATTGTTATACAGATTTAATGCAATTCCAATCAAAATTCCAACAGCATATCTCACAGAATTAGAGAAAACAATCCTAAAATTCATTTGGAATCAGAAGAGACCTAGAATAGCAAAGGCAATTCTGGGCAACAAAGGCAAGGCAGGGGGCATCACAATCCCCGACTTGAAATTATACTATAAAGCTACTGTGATAAAAACAGTGTGGTACTGGCAAAAAAACAGACCTGAAGATCAATGGAACAGATTAGAAGATGCTGAAACAACCCCAGACATACTAAGCCACCTTATCTTTGACAAAGGTGCCAAACACATTCGCTGGAAGAAAGATAGCCTCTTTAATAAATGGTGCTGGAAAAACTGGCTCTACACATGCCGAAGATTAAAACTAGATCCATATCTTTCACCATGCACTAAACTAAATTCAAAATGGATCAGAGATCTAAATATTAAAACAGAAACATTAAATCTGCTGGAAGGTAGGATAGGTAAAACCCTTGGAGACATTGGTATAGGCAAAGACTTTATGAATAAAAACTCAACCGCACGGGAACTATCCCAAAGAATCAATAACTGGGATCTCATCTTATTAAAAAGCTTTTGCACAGCAAGAGAAACCACCAACAGAGTGAAGAGACAACCCACAATGTGGGAAAAAATGTTTGCCAGCTGTTCCTCAGACAAAGGATTACTATCGAGAACATATAAAGAACTCAAAAAAATCAGACCTCCCAAATTTAAAGACCCACTCCAAAAATGGGCATCTGAGATGAATACACATTTCTCAGATGAAGAAATACTAATGGCAAATAAATATACAAAAAAATGTGCAACATCACTAGTCATTCGAGAGATGCAAATTAAAACAACACTGAGATACCATCTCACCCCAGAAAGAATGGCTACTATTAAGAAATCAACTAATAACAAATGCTGGAGGGGCTGTGGGGAAAAAGGAACCCTTCTTCACTGTTGGTGGGAGTGTCGACTGGTACAGCCACTGTGGAAGTCAGTGTGGAGATTCCTCAGAAAACTAGGGTTGGAGGTCCCATTTGACCCAGCTATTCCCCTTCTGGGCATCTTCCCAGAAGAATTAAAAACATCGTACCACAGCGATATATGTGCACCCATGTTTATAGCAGCACAATTTGTAATAGCCAGATCTTGGAAACAACCCAAATGCCCATCAACTGAGGAATGGATAAGAAAGATGTGGTATTTTTATACAATGGAGTACTATTCAGCCATAAAGAAGGATAAACTGGAGACTTTTATAGGTAAATGGATGCAACTCGAGAAAATACTCATAAGTGAAATAAACCAGAAGCACATGTGTAAGCATCATATTATCTCTCTAGTATGAGAAACTGAAAGAGTAAATAAGATCCAAAATGTACAATAGACATGGTGAATCAAAAAGAAACTGGTCAAAAGGAAAGAGAGACTGGAATAGGGAAAAGAAAGAAGGGAAAGGGAAAAAAATTGTATATATATATATATATAAGATGGTTAAGATAGGTACACTACCATTTTTACTTAGTTCATTGAAGAGTAAGGTTTGTGCCAATAATGTTTGGACAATTGAATGCTAATGTCTGGTGTCCTGAATAACTAACTTAAAGATAGTAATACGTAATGTATTAACCATTGTTACCCTCCTATTATGTTTGTTTGAAAATTTGTTCTTCTTTTGATTTGTTTTGTTTTTTCTTCTCTTTAAAATAAAAAAAAAAAAATAAAAAAATAAAACTATATAGTAAAATTATTAAATATCTGTCAGTAGTAAACCAATTTCCATTGTACTCAAAATTATTTTAATAAAGAGTGGTACAAGGTGAGGACTTTTATTACTATTAGAACAGCCTTAGACTCCTTATATAATGCCTCTGAATCAAGTTTTTCACGAGTGATTGCCTCTTTCTTCTAAGACATAAAAATAGAAAAGAAAATGTAAAGGTTTCATTTTTATATTTGGAATGCCTGTGAATTCTTCCTCTTTGGTGTCATTTTTGCTGACTTTTTCCTGCTTTTTATTATTTGTTCTAGGTTGTGCTGGTCAGTGGACATCTGGACAGCTGGGATGTCGGGCAGGGTGCCATAGATGACGGCGGTGGAGCCATTATATCATGGGAAGCACTCTCGCTTATTAAAGATCTTGGTAAATATTTAGAAAATCGTTAACCAAGGTGTGAGGATCTTAGCAGTGTCTAACTCAATACACAACATTCACAAAGATCCTCCTGAGGTTTATATATGTTTTGTCAGTTGCTTTCCAGAAAAGAACTAAAAAAAAGAAAGAAATTTTTGTTCACATGTACTGCAGACATCCAAAGTATTAGAAATTATTTTCAGCCACTGGGGAAAATGAACAAACAAATAAAATTGAAGCAAGTGTAACCACATCAGCTACAGACTCTGTAAGGAAACCATGACCAAATGCAAAGAAAAATCAGCATGTCCCCCTACTTCCTTTTCCTTATTCACTTTAAAACTCCATCAAGCTGTTAGGATAATGGGAAAGGCCTCTCATATTTCCATGATAGAAATTAAAGAGAGTGACTTAGAAGTGGAAGAGTAATTCCCATGTAGTGACAATAGGAATCCAGACTGAGACATTGGAACTTTCAGCTAAACCTACATGTGGGTAAATTGGACATACATAAAAAGGAATGACTAATAAAAAAGAGCAGCTTATTTTGGTGATCATATTTGCAAACAAAACACACACATTTCCTCTTTGTGTGCTGGTCAAAATGGTGAATTTGCTTGTGGTTAGAAATAATGAAATAGTTGAAGCAAGAGTTCTATATCTGTATCAGACCAGTGGTGATTTAAAGTGCCTCATCAGCAAACTGTCTTGGACCATAACTGTGAAATAACCTCAGTTTCAGATGAAGTACAGATCAGAGCATTCCACTGCTTATTTTAGTATACAAAGGTCTAAATTCATCCTCTTCCTGCCACTTTTAGTGAACTTCTTAATCTTTTGAAAGGTGTTTATCTTCTTTACAGTGGATCATTTGGGATGAATCTTTGGTGTACTGTTTTAATTTATATTTTACTTGTGTTTTGAAATGGAGAAATGGAACAGCAGTCTTTTTTAAACTTCTAAATAGCTAGTGTTTCTCAAACTTGGCATTATGACACTTAGAATGAGACAATTTGTTGTGGTGATGTCTGTCCCACCTATGGTAGAATATTTCATATTATCTCTGACCTCTACCCCCTCGATGACCATAATACCTACTCTCCTCAAGTTGTAATAACCAAAATGTCTCGACACTGCCAGATGTCCTTGGGTGGGGATGCCAGGGTAGTTGCCCTAGTTTGAATAAAAATTCTAGACAACTTGAATATACCATCATTAAAAAAAATTAATTGGAAATCTTACATTGTAAATTCTTACACTTTTGTTATCATAACCATATATAACGAAAAAGATATGATTCACTGGGCACCTACTAAACTTTTTGTAAAGTCCTTTAGAAAGCTGGGCATACAGAGAGGTTTAGAGATATCTTTTGTTCTTCAAACCCTTAGAATACAGTTGGGGAACTACTTACTCAGCTACACACCTATAAGGGCTGGCCACAAAATGCAGTGTATGTTTAAATTAAAAATGTATTACAGTAAAAGACGTATTGCCATTCATCCCTCTCCCTTTGAACATGCTTATCCTGTCATTCTTGCCACTTTCTGAAGCTGTTAGGAAGTCTTCTTGCATGTCTTTAGAAGGTGTGATTGAAAATATGTTGAATGCTGCTGTTGAGTACCATCCAACAGAAAGGCGGGTTCATAAAAAGATTACAGTGCGTCTTCGTGCATCTTAGCAGTGGATCTCATGCCATGAGACTTCTGACTCTTACTCAGAGTCAAAAGGACCATGAAAGGTAAATATTTCACATCAGTTCAGGACATCAAGGTAGCCATGACAGTGCAACTAAAGATAGTAACAAAAGAGGAATTTCAGAGTTGCTTCAAAAAGTGTTAAGAGCAATGAGATAAGTGTGTTCACAAGAGGGGGAGTATTTTGAGGGGGATTAATGACTATTTAAAAAATTTAACATTTATTGTATGTTTTGATCACACTGCACCATAGGTTATTAACATAGACATAGCTTCAACATCTACTTTTAGAATTGGGTAAGGTTTGGAAGAGAAAATTTCCAGCAAAGTAAAACCCAAAAACCCTACATTCCTTCAGAGAAGATCTAGGAAACCAAATTCTCTCCTCCTCCCCATCTCTTAAAAATATTCCCTTGGCTGTCTGTTTTTTCTTCCCTCACATCACTCCAGAATGAAGTGGGTTCTAGAGTAAAGCAGTCAAAAGTCACACATTTTTCCTCCGTATAAAGCACAGATTAGTATTCTGGAAATTAAATTTATTCCAGTGCATTCAGCCAGCTTGATTGAAAGCAAAGTGGCTGAGTAAAAAGAGAAACTAGACACGTCTGAATTTGATTTGAGGTTCCTCTGTGCTACTGATAACATTTTTGGTCTCAGGTTGGTCATTTGAACTCTTTGGACTTCATTTTATTTGTCTCTATTCAATTTTAAACTTTTAAAATATTTTATTTGCTCTAAGTTGAAATAAAATTTTGCCTTCTCGAAGCTCTGAATCTCCCGCTCTGATACTCAGCATGGAATGCTAAATCACTGTTAATTGAGTTCAATTCAATTGCATGGGTAAATGTCAAACACCCTTCGAAGGTAAAGTGAGTATCTTTCCTGCAGTTCTGAAAGTGCACTGACTTCAGTTGCTTTTGGTAGCTATTGATCACTCCTTTCAATTCAGAGCTAAAATCTCTGAGTTTTGAACAGCATGCAAATATATGAATACAACTCAAAGAGTAGTATTTTGTTTGAATAAGTGTTAGGATGCAGTACGGTACACTGTTTCTAAAACACACAGGAGCTCTGGAAGCAGACTGCCCGGGCTCATCTCTCAGCTCTCCAGTTTCCTAGTTGTGGCGCCTTGGGCAAATTTATTTTGCCTCTTGGGCCTCAGTTTCCTTATCTAGGAAATGAGGACAGCAGTCAATCCTTTCCGAAGGTTTGCTTTGGAAACTAAATGAACTGTTCACATACTACATGTAGAACAGGGCCTGATCCAATCCAAATTCTCAATAAATATTTACTTTTGTCCTTTAATAAGCATGACTCTGAAACAATAACTTTAATATAAGAGAGGATGGTAATTCTTTTTTTTTTACTAACACCCACATTAGTGATTACTTTGCCTCCTAACTTAATATGTTAATTATAGTAATGTAACTCCAGGGCCAGTTGCTGTGGCCTCCCTACACATTCTTTCCTGTAAAAGGAAAGTGTCTCTTATGTACCGTCTCTTATATGATGGAAACCTAGTGATCCCTCTACTTTTTCTACTTTCATACTAAATTTTCTGGGGTCTTAAATTTCTCCTGGTTCCTGCATCTATATTCTGCTTATGTTAAATGTCCCAAATCCACTTTGCAACTTCCTTCCTGCAATCACATCCATTGTGTCTTGCTCTTTAATTTTAAAATTGATTGTGGGTTTGTTTCTATTTTTAGATTCTTTCTGCAGTGCTGGGGATTGAACCCAGGGCCTTTCACACACTAGGCAAGTGCTTGACCTCTGAGCTGCATTCTCGGCATTATGTATTTTAATATGAGGAGCTGGGTTCAACATGTGACAGATGAGCTCTGAATAAAAACTACTGATACACATGAACAAGAAATAAGGCCTTGGGCTTGAAGCCAAGAAATGGGTTCATAATTATATTACTTAATTACATGGTGCCCAAACTGTTTAATTGGTGAAATATGAAAGCTCTTAGCAGTCTCTTTTTCCAAGAAAAATGAGACTCCTCTTGGATGCTATTCTCGGATGACGTGTCGTGAGGCACGCATGCCAGAGGCCCTCAGTGGCTTGTTAATTTGAAGTGTTGGTCCAGTGGGGCTCTCTGATATTTCGGAATCTTTTATAAGATTCATCCTTCTGGTTATCTTCTCCTTCATCCTCCTCTTTTACAACTCCTATAGATTCACTCTTTCACCCAAGCCATCAGCTTAAATTATATGAATGAATTGAATGAGATATTTGTGCTTTGTAAATATAATCAGTCACTCCTGAGGAACTGTCAACAGAAAGCTATTTGCCGTGAAGTGTGTTGAATACTTTCTTGTGTTTGTGACTTACTGGACGTGAAACTGTTTATTTGAAATGTCATTTCTTGGAATGTTCTGGTGTCAGTGGACAAAGCCTGTGGCCAAAAGTGCTATACTTCAAAATGTTCATTTGGCCCTTGAAAAATAAGCTATCATCCATTCCAAAATTCCTCCAACTTTATCATTTTCTGCGAAGTAGAATTTTGTTTCCAGCCCCAAAGAAATGAAAGAAATTAGAATGAACCTGGCTGTTGAAATGTGGGTAATATAAGAAACATCTTTCCCAGGAAATTTAAGTGTGAGCATCTTGATTGTGGTTATTATAGAGCTTGAAAGCCTACCTCTTAGAAAAATACTGTGTTTGTACACTCTTTCCTTCATCCATGCAATTTATTGACGTTGATATGTATTAACACAGGTCCATGTACCAGATCCCTTGTCCCAAGTGGGAGAGGGATGTAGCTCTTCAAGTCCTTGAAATGGGAGAGACATTTGATTCAGAAATTGCAATGAAATTGCTGTGAGTTCTCTAAATGTAATATGCACAAATTACTTTTGGTGAGGAAGGGGCCAGCATGGCTCGGGTGGGTCAGGGCGGCTTCACCTGGATGATGTTTGAGCTTCCTTTCATAAAGATAAATAGGAATTTTTGAAGCAAAAGAGGCAGAATAAAGAATTCCCAGCAGCATATAAAATTATCAGTTCTGCGTATGTTAAAAATGCATAGTAGTTGCCAGTAGCAGTCTTAGGATGGGGAAGGAGGGGCTGCAGTATTGCAGGAGCTGCTCAATTTTTACCTGATATGTTTACATAATATTAGATTTTTGTGCAATAAGAATGTTACTTTAGTAATCAAGAAAAAGCCCTCAAACCCCCCCCCCAAAAAAAAGAATGGAAAAAGAAAAGAAATACCATTACCAGGAACACTGTTAACAAGAATAACAGGATAGGGGTGGACAAAATAGGACGAGTCACACGGTAGTTACCAGGTCTTCCTGGCCCAGAACACACTGGGGGACACAGCCAAGTGCAGGCCAAAGCTTCAGTGCACTGGTCCCACTGCAGTTAGAGTTTTCTGTAGACTTCTTAGAAGTAGAGACCTTAGCTGGGAAGACATTTTCCTTCTCCTAGGCCCTGGTCAAGTGTGCCTTGGAAAAGCTCTAGGAAATCCAATTCAGAGTAAATGAGGGAAGGAAATGGAAATCTTCTACTGAAATGGAAGTCCAGAGAGTAGGGCTAGAGACAGCTGGATCCCTGAAACCAACCTGGGACCAGCCCAAATGTAGAAGGGAGATCCCACTTAGACAGGCCCTCGCCTTGGGATCAGCCAGACTTCTGGGCATAGTAGAAATACTAATGGCTAGGATGATTAAATGATTCTGTACAGTACTATGTGGTAGGCATTTGCTAAGTACCCTACTGTGCGCATGCTCTCTCCTTTCCCCAGATAGCTCCGAGCACTAGGTAACTCTTGTTATACCATTTTACAAAAGAGAGAACTGAAGCTCAGAAAAGCTGAGTACTCTAGCTATGGTCCCACCAGCATCATGTTAAAAACGTAAATCCAGGCATTCCGTGATCCCCCCGCTCCTGATACTCTTGTATTCTTAAGTACGTCATAATACTATTTTACTGGAACACCGTTCCCACTCTTTCTAGGAACACTTATCCTCAGGATATAAAGATGGGTAAAAGTTCCTTGTAGTCACATAAGTTTGGGAAACTTCCCTTGCTGATTTCTCTATTCATGAAAAATATTTGTTGGAAGAATGTTCTGTGGATGCAGTATACTTTAAGACACAGTGTCTGGGTTGGTTTTGGAGGTGGCAGACCAAAGAAAATCCAAGAATACTCACTCAGATGGAGCTCGTGGAACAGAGTGCAAACAGCACTCAGTTTATTTTTGTTCTAGGTTTTCTAGGCCACCTTTGGGAGCTTCCAGTTGCCAAAACATAGACACGGTGAAGCCACGTGATTGCTTCCTAATTGGCATGGTACACGTTATTCTTGTGATTATCCTTGAAGAGCATTTGTATTCACCCAAGTGCAAACTCTATCCAACTCCTTATCCACATTATCTGAATCTATTTTATTTTTTTAAAGTGTATTATTGGAAATATTTGCCATGTGCTGTGGCCTCTCTCTGCCATGTTTTTCTATGAATCTGAATTTGGTAAAATTTTCTTTTCCCTGTACTCCCACTTGGATGCTCTTTCTCCCAATTATTTGTGAACACAAGAAGGGAGACTGGTGGCCCTGGGAAAGGTAAATCCTATTACATTTGCTGGTTCTTAGGACCTCAAGAGAATATACATTTGCTTGTGAAGCTGTCCAGCTTGTCCAAAACCTTAAAAAATTCCCCCTTGACATTGAACTTTATTTTTATTAACTTGAATGTTAATGTGTAGACAGTTGTTTGGTTTTATTTTTTCAAAACAAATTGTGGTTCTGACTTTATAATTATACTTAGTAGGGCAAATTCCTGTAACAATTGAAAAGATATAGTTTCTATGGGTTTGTTTGTTCCTCTCCTTTTCTCCCTTTCTTTTTTTTCGGTCACTTCTAAAAGTAGAGTTATGGTCATGGGGTATTTATGACTCCTCGTGCTTTTGAAGATGATCTCATTTTTTTATTCAAATATGTTATTTCCTCTAATGGCAAGTTACATACTGTCTGGTTTTTCATAAGGCCTATGGAAGATACATATTATTTTTCAGCTAGGAATTTCTAAGAATTTTTTCTGAGGTTCAGATACATTTATAAGTTTCACGAATACACTAAGCATCCTAATATCTCATTCGGCCTACATAGACGTTTCTGCTAGCATGTGCAAAAAAGGTATTGTGTGCAGATGATCTGTAAAATATGTCCATGGGATAAAGTGAGATTTGTTAAAAATGAGTCTCTTAGAATGTAGTCTATCTTTTAGTTTAGATACAATATGGGAGATTCCATGGTCATTTTAGAGTCTTAGGCTGCGTGAATATTGCTGCTGTTGTTTTATCATTTGGCTGGAATGTACCATTTCTGCATAGAAGTAGACACAACTCAGGCCCAGTGGCATACAACATCATGAACAGCTCCTCTCTGTCTGATAGATAATCTGGAGGGGTGGCAGATGAATGCTGGGAGAGGAAGGGTTGCATGGGTCCCCTTTTTCTATAGCATGCTAAGCTGCCTCTCCCACATATGCTTTCATTTGGCCTATAAGTGAAAAAAAAATGGGGTGGCAAAGAAAGTGGAAGCTTAAAACTTGGTGTTATTTGTCTTGGAGAAGAGGGGCTATGGAAAGACTTAATAATTTAACCTTAGTCCCAGTAGATTCCCTCCCATGCAAGAGTGGGATGCATAAACATCAAGGGTGGGGCTGTCTGGAAAACCAAGCTACTTCCTTGAAACAGTCTCATCTCAGTACTGTGTGACTTGGCTCATGAGGAGATCTCCTGCTTCAGCAAGTGTCGAGCGCCCATTTGATGTCAGGCAAAGAAAATGGATAGGGCGCAGCTTCTTCTGTCAAAGAGCTCATGATAAAATAATAGCAGCAATGGCTTCACATGGGAGAGACATTCAAGCTAAGCCATGAAAAGGTGTGCGATGGGAGAGGAAAGGACAGATTAGCTCATGAAAGTCCACAGTCTGAGGAGCAGAGGATGCTTTTTTAAGTCAAAAGGGGTGATGACAAATGAGTGAAATGAAAGGTAGGAGTCCATTTGTGAAGGGTACTGATGCAAGGCTGAAGTTTGGAGTTGGTGCTAGCAGCAGCAGGAGCCATTGGCATCATAGAATTTCTTGGTTCCACCTTTAACTTCTAAAATAATGTGATAAATAGAATGGAGGCACAGAAAAACTGAGCAGGGAGATCCCAGAGATAAAGAGCCTAGAAAACCAGGTTTAATTACCAAGCAAGATTTTTCTTCTATGTGGTAGGTGAGCCAGCATCTCTCTACGCTAAATATACCAAAGAGGAAGGAAGTGATGGGGTTTCAGAGACGCTTTGTTCCTTGCCCACACATTTTTCTGTGTCATGCTAATGCTGCATTTTGTAAAAGCTGTGGTTTACCCAACTTCCAATAAATTTTGTTCCAGTAAACTTGCCTAAAAACAGTCCTAAAGAGAAATAAGATAATATACTATGAACATCTGATCCAACCTTCATGGTTAAGAGGATTTTAAAAATTGTCCTGGAATGTAGGGTTTAGTTCAGTCTGTCTTTAGGCTCCTGAACACTTGCGAATGTTCTTACAAGCAAGCCCTAGGAAGGCACAGTTGCTACTGGGCATGTGATGGAAACAATAGGTTGAAGGAAGTATTGAAAGAAGTGGACCACTATAAAAGTACTGTACTTATTTGTAACCGTACACCACGCTCCTCACAGATAATCATCACCCATGAGCTGAGGCTGTGGCCATGTTTTGCCTGACTCCAGCATCTCCAGACTGAATGAGGTGACTCAGCTCCAAACCTTCAGTCCTTTTCATCCTCCTTCCCTTAAATAACTCAAAATTGGGGGTGACTTAGAGACGGCATGGATAGTTTAATAACAATATGCTCTACATTGGAACATCTTGTATTGTATTCAAATCCTTTTATACTGCTTAGTAGCTGTATGATCCTGGACAAATTTTTCAACATTTTTTTGTTTTTGTTTTTGTTTGCTGGTTTGTTTGTTTTTGCAATATTGGGATTGTACCCAGGGCCTTCACACTGAGCCCTTTAAAATTTTTAAAAAAATTTTTTTGAGATAGTGCCTCCCTAAGTGGCTAAGCTGCCCAAGCTGGACTCAAACTTGTGATCTTTCTGCCTCAGGTTTCCAGAAATTATTCAACTTTTAACATCTCATTTATCCCTTCTTTACGATGAGAATAATTTATCTTGAATAGTTGATAGGATGATATGAAATAATTTAGACAGTATCTCATCCATACTAAGACATCAGTTGTTAAAACAACAGATGCAATGACCAGCAGAGGATGCACTCTCAGTTCACCCTCAGTTCATTTTTGTCAGGGTGGTCCCCACAGTGGAGAAGCCCTCACAGGGAAGAACAGCGGCAGGTTCTGACAAGGCAGTCTCACCTGCCTTTGCCCCAGGAAAGCCACTGTCTGGGAGGGGGGGTACGTGTAAAGCTAGTGCAGAAAGCTGGCTCTCTCCTCATTGCTGTAGTGAAGGGATTCATAAATGTTAGAACAATGCTCCAGGGTATGGGGGTGGAGAGACCTTTGTTCTCATTCCCTTTGCTCTCTGTCAATGTCCTCACCCAAAATAACAGTGTTTTCAGAAAGATTTATAATATTCCTGAGGAAAAGAATAGTAAAAAATGGGAAATAGCTGTTGGGGTCAACATAATTTACTACAAAGTAAATTATTTGAGATACAGAAAAAATTAGGGTAGAGAAAATAAGAATCAATCTAGCGCTTACTGTTTACAATTTGCTCTGGTGATTGAATTCTCAAGATATCTTTGTTTTGAATATGGTCGATAACCCACAGTTAATACACAGAAAATCAAGGACAATGGCCACCTATGCTTGTATTATTGTCCTTTTTTCTGTAATAATGGCGCTTCTTCAAAGGAATATATTTAAGAGGTAATTGAAACTGTTCTAAATTATTGCTTTGATTAATGTGTGTGGGAAAATGTATCTCGGAATGTTTCAAAAGCTATATTTCTATCCTCATCACTGTAGACCCTAGATCCATTGAACTGCTCTGTGTTCACTTATTTCAGGCAACATGTTAGAACAAAGATATTTTATGAAGTACTTCACACTGGAATTATTTTTTCTGAAAGAAGGAAGCATTAATTCATCTTTTATACTTGAATAATTTTAGGTAAAATCATTTAAATGTCATTTTTGACCACAAGTAAAGTTTTGTAGAGGAATTTTAAAACTGATTATCTTTCTGATACCTTGCACTATGTTATGTCAAAAAACATTGGCTAAAGTTATAAAACAGAGGTTTTGATAAAAATGCAAAATATCTTTCAAGAGAACTTCATGTCTTATTTTTTCAATCAACACATATTAATTGAACACCTAGGAGAAGAGAAGAGAGAACCAATTAATTGAATATCTTCTATATGCCAGTTATTCTCCATGATCCTTTTAATCCTCAAAACAACCCTGACAGGTATGTATTATTACCTCTGGCAGGTCACTGGACATGAGTCCTTATCAGTAAAATAGATGACAATACTCTCCCAAGGATCAAACATCATGTAGCAGACACATATCTATCAGAGTTACAAAAATGGAAACTGCAGTTAATGGCACAGAATGGGAAGAAAACCATTATGGCAATATTGCTACTCCTTGTGACCATCTCTCTGTCCTGAAATGATAGCATTTGTAATAAGGAAAAACTTCACCAATGTCCTGCAGCATTTGACTAATCGCATGTGTTTATCATTTCACAATATTTCTTTAAAGAATTAACAGTAATGGTGAATGCCCTGGCTTTAAGACTTAAATGAAGTACTGTACAGTCAAAATTTTTCATCCAGGTCTTCTTAGGTGGATGTGAAGATCAGAGTAGACTTTTTCCAATTTTAGTTTAAAATAATGATTGCAGTTAGCATTTGTGAGCATGCTGCACCAAGCTCCTTGGTGTATATAGGATTCTCATTGAGTCTAGAAGGTAATAATTATTCCCTTTATAAATGAAAAGCTTCTGGCTGGTGCTACTTACAACTTGCAAAAGTAGACAATCTCTTATTTCTTTTTCTTAAGGTTGCTTTTAAAAATTTTCCTCTGCCTCTTCTTAGCTAAAAAATATTCCACGTGTTTAAAAATGACATATCCATAATAAACATGGATATATCCACTGAGATTTCATATATGTTAACAATTTGGTGTGTATAAAAGATCCTTAGTATAAAAGAAATATGAAATTGCAGATATAGTTGAAATACGTTTTGTACTTCTCCACTATTTTTTCCTTTCCCCCTCTGCAGATGTAACCAATGATCTGAGATTGTTCTAAAATTACTATTAGTATGTACATTCAAAAACAGTATCATGTAGCTTTCGTGACTTTTAATCTACATGAGGGGTATAATTTTCTTCTGTATTCAAGTTTTTTTGTTTGTTTGTTTTATTGTTTCTATCTTCTTGAGGTGAATGTTTAGTCCATTAATTTTCAGTCTTTCTTACTTTCTGATGTGTACATTTGAGGACATGTATCTCTCTATAGACGCGGGATTAACTGCATTCCACAAGTTTTGAATTTAATGACCATTCAATCTAAATGCGTTAGAATTTTTATTATTATTTCTTCATTGAGTCTTTAATCATTACAGCTTTCTTTAAACTTCCAAAACTACAGTGTCATTACTGAGTTCATTAGTTCCACTTCTGTTGCATAATGATCTTAATAGTCTATATGTTATCAATTCTTTGGTATTCGTTGAGAGTTAATTTTGGCTTATTACTTGATCAGTTTTTTAAAACTGTGTTGTGTTCACTTGAAAAGAATATGTAGTCCCCTTTTCTTAGGAATAAGGCCCTACCTATATTCATTAGAATAAATTTATTAGTTGTGTTATTCAGAACTACTATACCATTACTAGTTTTTTATCTGCTTCATCTATCAGATTTTGAGAAAAGTATGTTAAAGTCTAGGATTGTGATTTAATAAATTTCTCCTTGAGCTTCTATCAATTTAACTGTATAGTTTGAATCTCTGTTGCTTTTTGTGGTTGAGCCCAAGTACCTTCTTCATCCTTAGTAATGATTTTTTTCTTCCAATTTTTGTTTTGCCTTATATTAATATCATGGAGCCAACTCTCTCTCATTACTCTTTCTTTTTTCTATTCCTTTACTTTCAACTTATCTAGGTAATTGCTTTTTAGTTAATTCTGTTGTAAACAACATGTAGTTAGATTTTTTTTTTTTTTTGTGGGTACCGGGGGTCGACCTCAGGACCTCGCGCGCCAGCAGGTGCCCGTGCCGCTGAGCGATATCACTGGCTCTTTTTTTCCTATGTGGGATCCACGAGTCGAACTCGGGCCCTCGCACTTGCCAGGCAGGCGCGTAGGCCGCTGAGCCATCTCACTGGCCCCCAAGTTAGATTTTTAAATATCCGATCTGACAATAATAGTTACTAGGGAAGTTTGTTCTGTTTATCTTTATTTGATTACTTATATTTTAGTAATTTTTCTAACACTTTCTATTAAATTTGGAATTTTTGTTTCTCTCTCTTTTGCTTTCTGTTGGTTTCAATAGTGTATCTTACACTCTTACCCCACTTTCTTTCCACTATTTGGAAACTTATATATTTTCTTCTATTTTTAGTGGTTACTATTAAAATATGATATGTATATTAGTCTTATGTCCCCTTCCATCATATATACTATCGCATATATTATTGTTGACTAGTGATTCAGTTAGGCCTTCTTTATGAACCCTGCTCAGATGGGTTATTGGTTAGTTTCTTTGTGTTTGTGTGTGTGTGTGTGTGTGTGTGTGTGCATGTGTGTGGCTTTGCCACTCACTAGCTGTTACTTTGTGCTGCCTCAGTTTCCTCATATGCAAAAGGCGGATTATAGTAATATCTACTATCAATTTATGTTGATAATTAATGAGCTGTTCTTTTTTTTTTATCTCACTATGGTTTTTATTTGTGTTTACTTGTGACTAATGATGTGAATCTCTTAGTGTGTCGACTTTTGAATATGTTCTTTGCAAAAATCCTTTACCCACTTAAAATTTGGGTCATCTTACTATTGAGCTGAAAGTGTTCTCTATATTAAAGAGTCCATGTTATAAGGCCTTGATCATATATCTAATTTGCAAATATTTTCTTTTTTTAAATTAATTAATTTTTTTTTTTTTTTTTTTTTTTGGTACTGGGAATCACCTTGCGCTTGCCAAGCAGGCGCTATGCCGCTGAGCTATATCCCCGGCTAATTTGCAAATATTTTCTCCACGTAGAAGTCTTTCTATTTCTTTCATGGTATTGTCCAAGTGCTTTGATGCTGCATCTGAGAAGGTTCTGCCTGATGCCGGGTCATGGATATTCATTCTGGGTTTTCTTGTAAGAGGGTTTTAGTTTGGGTTCTTACATTAATATTTTTGATCCATTTTGAGTTTATTTTTGTATGTGCTAGGAGGTAGAGGTCCAACTTCATGTTTGTTTGTTTTTTGAAACAGGGTCTCACTATGTAGTCGAGGCTGGCCTGCAGCTTCTGGCGATCCTCCTGCCTTACCCTCCCGAGTGCCTGCACCGCCACGCCCAGCTCCAACTTCCTTCTCCTGCATGCAGTCAATCCGAATGTTCTAGCACCACTTGTTGGAAAGCCAGGATCTTTCAATGTGAATTGGCTCACAAGTCTCCTCTGATTAAAACCTTCTATGACTTTCCACTGCACTCACCATAAAATCCGAATTCCTCTGCTTCTCCTCACAATCATTTCACACAGCTTTTACTTCTTGATACATAATAACTACTCTGATTTTCAATCTTATTTAGTTAGTGATTATTAGGTTGTCAACATATTTACTGACAATTTTATGGACAATTATTCTTTTCTTCTGGTTCAATTGCTTTTTTCTTGAAGTAGAGCCCATAGTAGTGAGTTATTAAATACAGTCCTGTAATAAACTCTCAGTTTTATTTACAAATGCATTTATTTTTTTTCTTATCTTTGAATGATGTATATAGTTGGTTATGAAATAATAGATCGTAGTTATTCTTTCCCAGAATTTTGAAGAATCTCTCTCTCTCTCTCATCTCCCTCTGGAATCCTTACATGACAACTGTCTTACTCTTTCTCTCATGTATCTCAGTTGAACTTGGAAATTTTTTATCTTTTTCTTTGCAGCTTTCCTAATGATTTATTCTGATCCATTCTTTCAGTTCATAGTTTTTGTCTGTAGTTGTGTTTCTAAGTCTACTTAACGGTCCCATTGAGTTTTTAAATTTTTTTTTATTTTAAAGAAGCTTTACATTTATATAAAAATCACAAAGATAGTTCAGAGCTTTCTTATATTCCACGCCCAGTTTTCCCTATTACCACCCTAACTTGGTATGGTGCATTTGTTACAACGAATGAACAAATATTGGTACATTATTAACTAAAAGCCCGTAGCTTATTCAGATTTTCTTTCTTTGTCCTAGTATCCCACTCAGATACCACATTGAATAATTGCCACTGAGTTTTAATTTAAACTGCACACTGTCTATCGTTATATAGGCATGTGGTGTTTCCTTATGAGTTGCATGGCAGTGCGTACATAGCCAATCCACAATTGATTTGGCTTGGTTTTCTTGGGACACAAGTTTTCCAGTTACCTTCTAAGCTTGGGGCTTTCAAAACCCAGTGGATTCAGTATCACTTAGCTTTTACTTTCTGCCCTAGTCTGAATTCCCTTATTGTTTTTGGTATCTGGGGATTTCTGTCTTTTTCTCATTCTTTTTCCTCTTTTTCCTTTCCTTCTCTCTTCTCATTTCCTTCCTTTCTCTTTTATGGAGTTATGCTATGCATTAAGCAATAATAGTTTTGTAAATTCACACTTTCTAAGCATTTCCACATGTTTTTGTGACAAATGAATCCCTTCTGCATCAGCTAGTTTGGCCAGAAATTGTATTTCTTTTCTAAGGAGGAAAATCATTTTTCATTTGGCTTGATGCGTGGCATCTGGAGAAGGTACCTGTAAAATCAAGACAACGCCGGGTCTGTAACACCCATGGCGTGGAATAATGCGGATGGGGGCGAAGAGCAGTACAAGTGGCAAAGGCTGGTGATCTCCAATCAGTTCACCACCAGTATTCCCTTAAATTGTAATAATTCAGTGTGTACTTTGCAAGATTTTCTCTAAAAAAGGATAACAGCATATAAAGTTGTTTAACTAATGTTAATTTCCCCAATTCTATTCATCACAAAATTTATAACCAAGCTTTAATTCATGATGAGATGAACAATATTACTGTATCACATTGATACTCTTTCAACCAAGAGCAAAGAAATTAAATTTGCCGATTTACTTTAATCAGGGAACTATGTTACCCATAAAGTACAATTTTTCTTCTTTCCTTCAGACTATTTGAAACTGGCTCACGGAGTCCCTTTAATGATCCTACATTTGGAAATGCTGGCATAAAGGTACGATTGGAACCCTAGAGAGAAAGAAGTCATTCCTGCTGGCCTCCTTCCTCTTAGCCACTGCTGGCTCAGCTAGCAACTGCCCTGTGGTCACACTGCTTGCTCCCACCTTGACCTAAGATGCAGCACCTTCTGAGGGTGTTGGGGTAGTTCTTAAGTTGTCCGCCTGAGGGTGTTGATTAGGTTTAGAGCTTTTAGAGGACACTATTTGGACTAGTACAAAGACTATCACGCAAATGTATTTTGCTTCTACCCTTGACAAATGACTCCAGTTTTCATATCAGATTAGAAAGTCCTGGATCACCAAAGCAAAAATGTGTTCTTTTAGGTTTATCAGTAATTCTGCCCAGCTTTGGTAAATGTACCTTATATAGTCAGCTCCTGCTTAAATGTTGTTCACTATAGGTTTTATTTTATCTTATAGAATCATGCCTTAGAAAAACGTGCACTAATTTGTTTTACAGTTATTAGCCAGGTCTCCCCACCCGTGTCTCTTAACCCTCAGTGCTCTGCATTGAGAAAGAAACAAATCCCTAGTTAAATCTGTAGTTCCAAATCTGAGCTACTCATGACAGTGGCAACTGATCTTACTCTGAAGTCAGCCTGTCATCAGAGGACTGTGGGTAGAGCACGAGTCACTGGAGAGCCCAGGGGAGACAGTGGAAGGGAAAAGCAGGAAGCAATTGGGAGGTGCAGTTGTCTCTTTGTTGCTTTACATAGTCAGAGAGCATATTTTTAGAATGGACTTTGCCAGAGGGATAAACAATACAATTCTAGCCAGGGATATAGCTCAGCAGCGCAGAGCCTGCCTGGCAAGCACAGGGTCCTGAGTTTGATTCCCAATACCAAAAACAAAAACAAAAACAAAAACAAACAATAGAATTCTATTATCCAAACTTTTATATCACACTTCTAGCCTTTTTACTTACCTTATCCTCTGTGTTATTTTTATAATAAAATGGACGTTGAGTGAAGGATGAGAATATAGGTAGGGTCACTAAGTTTAAATCTAGAGAATGTGTATAAAGGCAATGGGAAGGAGAGTGAATGATTTTGAACATAGCTGGTCATAGCCCTAGAGGGGGGTGCCTCAGTGGGCATAGGTAGGAGTCACATGGGAAATGGGCATGTGTGCGTCTTTCAAATCCCTCCACAGGGGTTGCTGCCTGCTCCTTGCATGCAAGAGCATTCTGCGTCCTACCCAATTGCAGATACCTAAGTATGCCACACTGTTTCACTGATCCTCATTCACCAGGTCTCCATCCTTTATGTGTGCTCATTTCCGCCATCAGTATTGAGCTCCTTAAGCATGGCTTTTAATTTTTGCATGCCTCCATCCAACAGCAAGGTAAAACTCAGTAGTGTTTGTCAGATTTAGCAAGTGCTTCAGGACAGGAAAGTGAGAGAGTTGGAGGGAAGTTTTGCTTTGGTGAGTGGAGGAGCCAGTCCAGAAAGGCTCTTCCATAAACAAATAAATGGTAAGGAAGAGTAACATGACCAAAGGGAAAGGAAAGGAGGGAGAAAGAAGGTAAAGACACAAGCAAGTAGGAGAGCCTGGCTTCTCAAGGCGCAGTTGAGTGGAAGAGTGATGTTTGAGGAGCACATCATGAAGACAGATGGGAAATCCACATCTAAATCAAACACATCATCCGCGTCAAATGATGTCCATTTGATCTGCTCATCATCGTTCGTACGGCTGTGCATTTTGGCCTTTGTTTAATCACTTAACCTTTCTTCTTTGGTCCTTCCTTAGCTTCAGTGTAAATATAACGGGAATGTTGACTCAGAACTTTTAACCTAGGCGGTCTCTAGGTGAGCTACTTCCAGTTCTTCTGATATACTGATGTTTAAAGTGACAGTTATTTCCCGTTTGGGAAGTCAGATCTTATTTAGCAGTGTTTTTTCAAGTGGAGAGATTAGTTGTGGTCACAGTGGCAAATTTTTCATAATTTTCCAAGTGCTATAAAAAGTAACTGACTGGCACGAAGTGAATTCCCATGATGGAGCTGTCCTGTCACTGTGAATTGCTGTGATCATCTTTGAAGTGATATTTCTTTCCACACTGTCTGTCAGCAACTATGTAGGGTTTGTTTTAGAATCAAAAATGTGCAAGATTAGTTGATCTGCATCCAAGGAATTCAAACATCTTTTGTTGTTGTTTTTGGATGTGATCCCTGTTCACTAGTTCAGTTGTGTGGTAGTTTATGTTTATCTGTCCTGAAATTTTATATTCACATGCAGTTTTTACATATCCTTTTTTCTTATCCTTCACTTACTGGAGGATAACTATAGAAGAAAAATAATTTTTTATCTCTTCTTAATGATATTAACTTCATTGAATTCATTTTTTAATAAGTCATATACCTTCTACTCTACATGTTTAACTTTTAAAAGCTTTGATAAATGTGACTTGAAACTGACCCACATTTTCCCCATCTACTCATACATATCTAGGGCTTTTGTTTTCCTTTTTTATCTTCCAGACTGGGAAAAATGTACTACTTGTAAGCAGATGATTTAATTTGGATAAATGCCTTTTTAATTTCTCTTCCCCTGTGATTTATTGCTTAAAATCATGAGAAACATCCAAGTAAAGATGCTGTTTTCCAGCTTTGACACAACTTTGGATGTTGACCTCACAAACGAAGAAAGATGTATCTCATGTGATTCAATGGCGGAAGTAATAATATCAACAGTTAAAACCTTCTAAGACACCAACAGGAAAAAGAAAGTGTGGTCTTTCTGCTTCTTGTTAAGAACAGCTGGCAATTTAAAAAACAGACACTTATTGAGGGGAAGGAGATAAAAATGATCAAACAGAAATGTCTCCTCCTGCAGTTAAATATGAACTGATGATGCTACAGGGTAGTGATAAAATCAAGTCTTAGAAGCTTTCTCTTGATGAGTGTATGTAGATATACTTATTTTTATTGGTCTTCAAAGATGAATTTTTTATGCATTTAATTTCTTTGGAGGAAATACATCTAGATCAAAATATTTTTATAAAGTAAAAGCCTTTTTAAGGTGTCATTTTGCTGTGGCTTTGTTGAGACTCAGATAAGGTTATCTGCTGTGTGAATTCCATCTGTGAGAGACAGCTCTTACCATGCCTTCTGCGCATGGGTTCCACTCCTCTGCCAGGAAGCAGGGGTGATTCCTGTCATTTGAAGGCTGTCCTTAGAAAATGACCCTCTGTAGTCCCTAAGACTGAGGCACTGATAGGGGGCTGCCGGAGTGACCATTGAGCATCTTGATGGTGAGGAAGCAGCTTGAAGAGGAAGTGATTCTAAAGAAAGATGTGTGCATGACCAGTTTATAGGCTGTGAGGCCATGTGACTGGGCATGCTATGTCTTCCTATGAAAAGCAAAGGAAAGGGCGATGGATTTTCTCCAACTTCTCTGCTGTTGTTTGAGTCTTGAATGTCTTCTGAAAGTGCATGTATTGAAGGTCTGGTTTCCAGGGGCATGATTGGGAGGTGATGGAATGTCTAGCAGGTGAGGCACAGTGGGAGATCTTAGGGATTTGTGGGTGCGGACCTCCTCCACTTTCTCTTCTGCTTCCTGGCTATGGGGTAAGCAGTTCGCTGCACCACACCCTCCTGGACATTGCCACCTGGCATGGATCCACCCAAAACTTGAGCGAAGTCAAACCCTTTCTCTCAAAAGTTAATTACCTTGGGTATTTTGTTGTCACGGAAAGTTGACTAATATTTACCAACTTGGGACAGTGAGTCTTTGAAGCAAAATTACAGTGACCCTCAGCATCTAATATTAAATCATCCAAGCTTTTCGTTCTGGCTTATGGAATTCCAAGGGATCTCGGCTGCACTAAAAATTAGTAGGACATATTTCTATCTGTTCTTTTTGGTGTTGGTTCTCCAGTTCCTCCTGAACCTTTAGCAAAAGGTGGAGATGTATCTTTTGCTTCTCAATTGCTTTGAGGATCAAAGAGTCTCAGTTGCCAGAGATGGAAGGGAATATCAAAGATCACCTAGTGAAACAACCTGAGCATTCATGTGGGAAAAAAAAAAAAAAGCCCAGAGAGAATGTGATTTGTGCAGGGACACTGACCACAGTTTGTCAGAACCCAGATTTTCTGATTTGTGGACCAGTGAACTCAATAGTATACCATGCCAGCTGAATCCCATTTCTGTCCAGCCACATCTTATGCTTCACCAAATGTGTCTTTTCACTCTGTCCTCCATAAGCTCCCACACCAGCACCTACCTCCTTTTACTCCTTCTTTTCAGAGACAATTCAAGCATTATTATTGTGAAAGGCCTCCCAAAGACCTTTCCAGTATTATGGTTTGGGGTTTCACAGTGTCATGTGAAGCTCCCCTTTTAGGAGGGATGGAAAATGCAGGGTGGGTTCCGGTAGAAACTCAGTATGGACATCTACTGACTGGATGGTAGGTGACCCCTAGGAAACTAAGGTGTCCTAATAAGGGCCACTGTTGTTTTAAGCAAAGGTGAGTCTGTGAATCATGTTGCAATCCACAGACATGCTTTCTATCTCCTCTTAAAAACCCTTCCCTAAACAACAGTCCCACATATTAAAGCCAAGAAAAGGAAGGGCTCAAGGTCAACTCTACAATCAATTATAGTCTGTCTAATCTTTTCCCTTCCTAGTTTATATTCACCATAATCAATTTGAGAAATGTGGCAACGTAGAAAGTCCTAGACTAGTCCCAGAAGTATAAAGACACAGCTTGGAAATCTGACTATGCTATTTACTATCTCAAGAACTTTGTGAAAATCCTGTTAACTGTCCCAGCTTCAGTCTTCTTCTCTATTAAGTATAAATGACAATACCTGCCCACATGTAGGCCATTCCACACACGTATAATTATTTCTTTAATATTTCCTTCACTGCTGGATTGCCAGCTACATGAGAGCAGTGTGTGAATGTCTTGTCCGCAGAACTGGGGACTTGTACTACATTCATTGATTGGTTTACATAGGGACAGGGAGAAGTTTAGAGCTAGAATAAAGTATTATTATTCTTCTTAGTATCTTTGATGTTGTTATTCTGGCTCCCTAGAGTGTGCTGCTTGTTCGTTTTGGTTTCCGTTTCCTGCTCTACATCACTGAGAAGGAACAGAGAGGAGAAAATAAAACCCCACAGAGAGTCAACAGAGACCAGCCACTGACCTTGTTCATAAGTGAGTAACCTGGCAAGTTCAAGATAGATTCTTCCCTAGTCTCAGTACCTGACACACAAAGTGGATGGGTCTGACCTTTACAGGTCTGTCCTGTGTCCCTTGATGAGTGTCAGCCAGTGATCATCAGCAACAGGTGATCTCTGCTTATCATTCCTGGCCACTTTTCGTCTGTAATTTTCTTCTTTGACGTATGACTGTTTTTAGCAGCAAAGGTACACTCCTAAGGGGAGTACACTAAATGTGGCTGCTGGCTGAGGATGCAACGTGTCTGAGGAGCATCTGGATCACACAGATGTGCTCTTATTTTAAAGCCCCTGTCACAGTAGTCTCTGAGAGGCAGAAGAGAGAGCAGGGCCTTTGGGGTCAGATAAGTCTGATTTCAAATGCTCCTATGGCTGCCAATATGGCAGGGAAGGAAAATGCTAAAGAAATACTCATATGTGCGAATAACATCTAGATGTAGAGCAAGTATTATCCTCATTATACAGATGAGAAAACTGAGTCTGAAAGACAGGAAGTTTGCCTCAAAGTTTCTGAGATAGGAAGTTGCATAATCAGGCCTTCTTACTGTATAATTGGGATGATAATAGTCCCTTTTTCAGGGGACATTGTGATGAGTTGGTAAGAAAATATATGTGAAATTATTGAGCACAGAATCTAGCTACAATAAGTATTCAATAAAGGTGATTTTCTGCCTACTTTCTTTCCCTCATTCTCTTTTCCATAAATTAACCTGAAATGAAAAATAGCAGAATTCAACTTCAGTCCTATAATGATTCACCCGAAGTGCATCCTCTCAATTCATATCCATCTTTCAGATTGCTTGTTGTACACACATCTCCTGTTAACACAAATTGAAGGGAGTAACATGACCTTCATTTGTTGACAGAGAAATAGGTAGGCAGAACACAGTGATGAATGTCTCAATTCAGGGAGGAATTGAATGTTGCCTCTGAGGTGGGATGGCTCTGCCACCTGTATGGACCATACGTCATCCCTGAAAATTAACTAATCTTCACCGTAGCCATTAAAATGGGAACAAGTGCCTGTCCATTGACAATCACCTTCAAAGGGAGGCATGAAGGTCTACCATAGTATATATGGTGGGTCCACATCTATAATCATGCTAACATTTGTGCTATTCTAACTCTGCCACTTGGAGAACGTTTTAAGACTTTATATTACATGAATGGGTTTGTGTATGTATTATTGGTTTCTTGAAAAAGAACAGAATAGAAGCTAATAGCATTATATGAAAATACAATAATTTCCAAATTTGAGAGTCAATGTACTGTTTCACATCCATTCTTGCTCCCTTTAGTACAACCTTATGCATCATCAGGCATATTGAATATGAAAATAATGAGGTGGACCCTTGTATTTATAGGTCCAGTGGGTAGTAGTTCTATATCTTTGAAATTTCAAAAGCATTATCACTCCCTAAAAAGGATAGGTCATTTTAATTTAAAAGAATGATGAGTGTATGCATGAACTGGTTCCTACCAACAAGTTTTTTTGTTTGCCTCTCTTTGTTAAAGACATTAACACTAATTTAGCCTTTGCTGTTAAATCTATTAAACCAAATTATACTTAGCAGTAGGTAGTGTTACTTATGCCTAACACTAAGCATATATGTCAGATTTTCTGTAAGATATGCTTATATTCATACACAGCAATATTTGCACATTTAAATGTAAACACAAATGATTAATGCCTCTTTTTCAAGTTAATATACCTATGTTCTACAATTATATATTATTTAATAGTGCATTGATAAGGAGAACAGAAACTACCCTAGCTATTTCAAGCAAGAAGGGATTGAATGTAGGGAATTAGAGCCTATAACAGAGATACTCAAGGCTTATCAAACACTGTGTTATTCTCTGATCACCGCTTGCTGTTAGTTTGAGACCTCAGGGTGGGCCCGACTGAAGGACTGTGAAGGGGAGTGAAGTTTAACTTTCCAGGGCCAAACTGGTTAAGAGCTTGTGTGCTTTCTTCCCAACCTCACTTCCCCCAGTAGTAACCTTGGAAGCTGTATGTTGAAATGAAAAAATAAAGAAGTGAAAGAGTCCTGGTTATCTGAAACACCACATGGAGAAGAGCTCTCACTAACCTGGATTGGGTTTTGCATGAGCAGAAAGTCAGCCTTTACTGGGACAAACCAGTAAAGTTTTGCCTACGGAGACAGTTAGGGTTCATTACCTTACAAGTCCTTAGAAAAATGTTGGAAGGTCTTAGAGAGGGAAGGTCATTTTCAGAGAATCAAAAAGCATTGGAACTACAGGAAATGGTCACCAATGAGCTCAGTGGCCTTCAGCACCAAAGTGAATGATTTGTAGGAAGATACTTGGAAGCTTCTGGCAAAAGCTTATAGGTGGGGTCTACCAAGCCTGTGTGCCTACCCACATCAGAGGGATTATAATAGTTTATATTTTATTTTTTGTCTTTGAAATCTCACATGAATAGATCTCATTGTCTTAATCTAAACCATAATCCTTCTGGCAGGGATTCTAGGAAATGCAATTCCAAGGCTTTCAATCCTGTAAAACTGCCAAAACATAACGACATAACCCAATTATTAAAGTGGTGATATGTCCCAGTTTATCTGGTACAGTTGACCCAAAGTGATTATTGACAGTGCCCTATTTCAATCTCAAAACATTCCCTGTTTGTACCCTAAATTATATAGCTGTCTACCCATTATTAACATGATAAAAATACTTTATTCATTTCCTCAAAAAACACTTCTTGAGGATATACTCAGCGCTAATCAGTGTGATAAGAACAAGGGACACTGGTAAACAAAAGCACACACAGTTTAGGTTGTCATGGAATTTAGAGGCTAGTTTTAGTGGACGATAAAAGTTGCACAAGACAATAGTGATAAGAATGGAGCAGAAGAGACATAATTTGAAAAAGGTTGAGGAATTATGTTGTACAGGTTAGCATGGTGGTCAAGATCCTCATGCTCTTGAGACGCACCGCGTTTGACTACCAGCTCCACCACTTAGCTGTCTTAACTTGAGAAGTTACCAATCACCTCTGCTTCTGTTTGCTATTTTGAAATTGCCATTATAATGCTATAAGATTGTTGTGAAAATTAAATGCAATAAAAATGTATAAATCTTATGAGTGCCTAACATGCAGTAAAAACTCAATAAGAATTTGTTATAATTATGATAAATAAGAAAAAAATAATAAGTTGTTGGTGTTATTTCTCTTGTAATGGCTAAATATAAGAGCAGTGTCTAAGTAAACTCCTAGAATTCTGACTTGGGTGTCTTTTGATAGGTGTTTTTTAAAACGGTAAATGTAAAGGAAGCTGATTTATGTTGGGGAAAGATTATATATAGCTAGCTGGGTGAGTCACTAAAAGATTACGTACATGAAAAGCCAACTTAAATGGAAGAAACAATGCATTTCATCTGAGGGACTATGGGGGTATAAACAGCAATGTCTATTAGGCAGCTAAATAGCTAGGTGGGGGCTTAGAAGGAGTTCTGAGCAGAAATCTAGATTTGTGAGCTTTTAGGATCCAGATGGTATATAAAGCCAAGGAAATGAGATCAGTTAGAATATTTACAGTGAGAAGTGCAAAGGCCATTAACAGTGCTTAAAAGGCAGAGGAAAAGAAGCCCATGGAAAAGGTAAGAAGAAACAGCCAGAGAAATGGAAGAGAGCCATGCAAATGACCTGAAAGAAAGCAAGGGATGAGAGAAATTCAGAAAGAACAAGGTAGAAAGTAGTGTTAAGTATGAAACACCAGTCAGAAAGTAAGAACAGAAATGAGTACCATGTATTCAGCAGTTTGGGGCTACTGGTACTGTTTTTTTAAAAAACTAGAATTAAGGAGTAAGAAAGTGGAAGTCTGATCAGATCACCAAGGGTAGAGGTGAGAATAAGAGAGGACCTATATTTGGTGAAACATTCATTTTTTATTCAGAGCACTTGACTATTGAAGAAAGAATCAGCTGGTGGCTGGAGGCTTTTTTAAAGCAGAGCCTATGTGATCATGTGGACCCAGAATTGCACAATTTGCGGACCAGAAAGGTTTTGTATCACATGACTTTCAAAGTCCTTTCCATTTCACAGTGTTTATTGTTCTGATTCTCTGCTTAATAAGTGCCCAAGTTCAGTTTTTATATTTACAGGTTGATACCTATAGACAAGGCATAAAATCAGTCTTCTTTCAACAAATTCAAGTTAGAGTTTAATTTGATTTTACAAGTCTTTCTAGAAATATACTTTAAGGGTTAAAATGCATATTCATATATAGTATATGAATGAGTGGTGCTCTTCATTTTTAAGTTTCACAAACATTCCATTCTTTTACAAATTATTTCATAATTGGCTCCTCTGTTCAGTCAGTTCCCTATGCTTAAATGCCATGGGCCTTTTTGACTACTTTTTTCACGCCTGCTTCTAGCTTTTCTCAAAAAACAATTACTAAATGATCAGAGCATGATAGTAGAGGAGGTTTACTGTATGGTAATTCTTTTCAAAGAATTTAGCATGCCTACCACCCCTTGGTTGGTGTATTGACTACAGCAGAATTAGTTTGCTACAAGTGGAGCAAGGTAGGCCACCATCTGGAAATGCTCTACCAGGGGGAGCCCTGGCCTTGTTTGTGAAAAGTGCGCGGTCTCCCATCACTCACCTGCAGTCTTGCTGTGGCACAGAGTCAGAATTTATAGCTGCGTTGTAATTCTGTACTGCAGCCTTTCATCTGAGATCTTCTGTTTAGAAAGTCTCTTCAAATGTTTTCTTAGCCTCAAGGGAAAAGTTTCTCCCAGAGATACCTCAATTTTGATCAAAAGCATTCACAAGTCCCCTTTTAGTTTTTCTCTACCAATTAAGGTCCCCTTAGCTGGTAGATTAAAGCTCATAAAGTTGGTTTCACTGGTTTATTAGAAAACTCACTTTAGCTAGACGAGTCAAAGTTTTCATATAGACAGACCCTAGGGAGCTAGGAAAAGTTATTTTCCTCCGAAGAGTTGAAGTCCTAAAATTTAATTTTCCTCTGGTTTTGACCAAGCTCAGATTTTTGCTGACTTTATTGTGTAACATAGCTTATCCATTTCGGTTAGAGTAAGTATCTGTTCCCACTGAATTAGAAACTTCCAAATTGTTGCTATCGTTTTAAGTGTTTTCCTGTCTATGTTTAAGGCCTCTTCATAATTATGTTAAAGTGTCCTTTTTCTTTAGTTCTAAATAACATCAGTGGAAATATGCACCTTTGATACAAGAGAAGATTTTCAAGAGACAACCCCTTCTCAGTGGATGTCTACATTGATCATAAGACTGTTCTAATTTTGGAAAAATTAAATATGAAAAATATATGCTCTGGGAATTGAAGAGACATGGATTTAATGGTCATTCTACTTGACTGAGCCTTCTTATTTTAGGAACTCAACACCATTTAATATTCACTCATCTATTCTCCATTAATCCATTCCACTCATAGTTATTGAGAACAGTATTAAGTCTTAAGCTCTTTTACTAAGCAATAAAGACAATGAAGACTATCTAGTGATAATTGCATTTTGAATTTGAAAAATTGGGCCATTTATCATATGTCTTAATCTAGTATATTTCTTAAAAGGCTTCAACATTTTTCTCTAAGTGTTTTGAAGTCCAAATTGAGAAAAATAGAAATTATATGACATCTTTTTACACAGTCTCCATTCTTCTGCTTATGCTATTCCCTCATACTCCTGAGCACCGACCAGCAGCTGTGTTTCTGTCTCTCATAGCATGCCATGCCACCCTCATCATACATGATTCAAGTGGAAAACACTTGAAAATAACTATGCTTAAAATCTTCAGACACACACAAGGAGTGAATAGCACCCATTAAAAACTTAGAATAGGAGCCAGGCGTGGTGGCCCACATCTGTAATCCCAGCCATCTGAAAGGTTTAGCCAGGAGGATCAGAAGTCCAGCCCAGTCCTGGCAATTTAGTGATCTATGAGACCTTCTTTCAAAATAAAAAATAAGAAAAGATCTCGGAATGTAGTTCAATACAAAGGCCCTGGTTTAATCCTCATCATGACAAACAACAACAACAATAAAAAATAAACCCTGAGAATAGGAGTTTATGAAATAACATTAAGTGAAATTTGAATGTGCAGATAGAAGAGAACCAATTTAAATTATCAGAAATAAAAATGCAGCTATATGTTAGTCAGCTTTGCTTTGCATCTCTGTGACAAAATACCTGAAAATCCACTTAAAAGAGGAAAGATTTACTTTGGCTCATGGAATCAGAGGTCCATGGTCACCTAGTTGCATTGCTTTAGGCCTGTGGTGAGGCAAATGCATCATGGGGGAAGGGTGTGGGGGAGGAAAGCTACTCACCTCATGGTGACCAGGATGCAGAGAGAGCTGAGAGAGCCAGAGAAGAAGGGCCTGGGATGCATATGCAATCCCTAAGATCACCCCACAGGAGCCACTCCCTTCAACTAGCCCACCTCCTATTTCCATTACCTACCAATAATGCCATCAAATTATGGTGTCATCAGTGGATGGATCCACTTTGAAGTTTGAGCCCTCATAATCCAATCACCTTTCTTGATCCCTGCCTCTAAACACTGTTACTTTGGAGATCAAGCCCTCAATACATGAGTCTTTCAGGGACACCTCATATTTGAGCCATAACAGATCACTTAGTTTTTTGTTTTTTTTTTTAAATCTAGTTAGTTGAAGAAATAACTGTGCAATGAGAGAATATTGTCAAAGAGAGACTTCATGAATTGGATCATGGAAATTAAAAATCACCAAGGTATATTTATTAGTTAGGGTTCACTAGAGAAACAGATTTAGTATAAAATATATGTATGATTACACAAAAGATATACTAAGTAAGCTTACAGGATTGGAAGTAATAGAATACCAGTGGTAGTCTGCCAGATCAGAGGTGTAAGAATGCACAATGGTGGTTCGCATGCTGGAAAGCTGGAGGATCTAGTAAAGGTCCAAGGCCTGGAGCTCACTGCAGAGTCTGATGGGCAGCTGTGTCAGAAAGCTGAAGAGGGTGCATTGGAAGCTGAAGAGTGTACTGGAAGCCTGAAGGAACTGGAGAGGAACATCCAAAAACAATGGCAAAGACCAGAGCTCCTCTGAAGAAAAAGGATCAGACTTCCTTTTACTTTTCCTTTTTATTCCAGTCAGGCTACAATCCTACTGGTTGGTACTTCCCACATCCAGATGGGTCTAACCTCCTTAGTTTGTGGCTACATGTCACTCTTCCACAGACAAACACAGAGCTTTATTAATCAGCTAGGTGGTTCTTACTTGGGTCAAATTGACATAATCACCATTAATTATCATGGTATGTAAAAGAGAAAGAAGAGAACTGAAGATATAAAAGATTTTGAAACATAAGAAGTTCTATTATACATCAGTAGAGTTCCAGTGGAGAAAAACAGAGAAAACTGTTCAACATTTCCTAGAATCTAGACAAGATGTATTTATATTCAGAAAAGGATAAAGAATGCCAAACTAGATTAAACCTTAAAAAACTTTTTCATTATTTATATTATAATGAAGCTAGAAAGCATCATGAACAAAAAGTTTGTGTTTTTGAATGGTGAGGTGAAGTTTCACTGAGAGGTCCCTGCATTGCGTAGGCCTGCATTCTGCTGTGAGGAAGCTTTCCTGTACATTTCCTGTACATTATTTCTCTGCCGTCACTTTTCATGTGGTCGTGCTAGCCTCCGACTCATTTTAGTTTATTGTCATTCTTTGCCGTTTATGGACAAAACAAAACAAACATACAAAAAAAAACCTTTTCTTTTTAAAAAGACATAATAAATAAGAATAGTTATGGAACAAAGAATTGACTTTCAAATAATCACATAATAATATTATAACCATTGCTTACCTTTATAGGATATTTACATCTACCAGGCTCTCTTTTACAAGGTTTTTCTCATTTAAGCTTCACAACCTTCCCATGAGGCTGATACTAATGTATCATTCCCATTTTCCAAATGAGGAACTTGAGGCTGAGAGAAACTGAGTCACTTGCCCCAGGTCATATAGCTTTAGCTAGTTGGTTGCAATATAGTAATATTGAATTTATAACCTTAGAGATGGAATTATATTTTGGAGTTAACTATCTTGGCACCTTTTCCTAATTCATTTCTATTATGTTGAAATCCAAAGTTATCCTTAGAAATGTTAGGAGGAAAATAGTGTATTAAGTACAATTAGGGAAGTCACAGATTTTATTTAAAATACATGAGAGAGTTTCAATGAAATTGTGACTAATAATATCCTTAATACATAAAATAGTCAAACAAATCAATGAGAAAGAAGCCCCAGGAGTTCAATAAATAAATGAAGACCTGACATACATAATTTGCAAGGAAGTTGAAAATGTTAAATCTCAGTAGCAAATACACGCAATTCAAATGATGAAATAACATTGTTAGCCTTTTAAATTAGTGATTAATAACACAGCAAAATACTGGTAACAGCACAATGAAAATACACTTCATACAGTGTGGGGAAATAATTTGTTACCAACTATTTGGAAGTCAAGTTGACAGACTATATCAGAAACCATGAAAATATCCTTTGGCTAATTTTGCTTCTTATAGTCTATGCTCAGAAAAATTCAAATGTCTGGAAAAGATTTATGTTCACGGGGCCGGTGAGATGGCTCAGCAGCTTAAACGCCTACCTTGCAAGCGCGAGGGCCCGAGTTGGACTCCCGGATCCCACATACGAAAAAGGGGCCGGTGATATCGCTCAGCGGCACGGGTGCCTGTTGGCACGCGAGGTCCTGAGGTCGACCCCCCGGTACCCACAAAAAAAAAAAAAGATTTATGTTCAAAGCTAGCCATTTCAATGTTATTTGTAACAAGTTGGAAACAAAAACCGGAGCAGTTGAAGAGTAGTTAAAATTTACTTCATCCTTATAATGGGAGATTTTTCATATAATACAAATAGAAGTCTAGGAAAACTGAAATAACATAGATAAATATATAAGCAGTATTGTAACATAAAATAAGTCTATATGTAATGGATCAAGTTTAAGAAATTTGGGCCGGTGATATAGCTCAGCGGCATAAGCGCCTGCCTGGCAAGCGTGAGGTCCTGAGTCCGGTTCCTGGTACCCACATAAAGAAAAAAAAAAAAAAAGGAAAAAAAAAAAAAAACTTAGGAAATTTAAAAGATCGGCAGAAAAGGAATTGAAAAATACCACAAGTTAACAAGCAGTATCTCTTCTTAATAGAGTTTTAAATATTGTTATGTATTTTTATGATTTTCCGTGATGAAAAAGATTTCTTCTAGTTTAAGAGGATAAGAAAATTTACTTTTTTAAAAAGATAGAAAAATATAATGGAAACTATTTCTTCTGGGTTGGAGGAAGCGCCTCTACAAATGCAACTTCATTGGGAAAGCCATGAATTTTTTTCTCTAGTAACTGAGGATTTATTATAATTTCACATGGACTTGTTTAAATACTGTATAGAATAACCAGAAAAGGCAACATCTCCAAAATTAACATTTAAGTTTGAAAAAGATCGCCAGAAAAGTTTTTATCATAGCTTAGATCCTAAACTAATCTAAGCAGGTGTTTGATGGGCCTGTCACATGTTAACTGCATATAAATGGTGCTAATTATAAATCCACCTTATCTTTTCCCTGAGGAGGTTATCAGTTTAATAGGGTGAAATCTGAATATGTGAGTGTAAGTATATATAGATGTGCTTTGTTTTGGTTTCTGATGACTGAATCTCAGTTTGTAGTCTTTCAGAGGTAATCTTGCCCTGCAGAAGTATTTCCCCCATGTATGCACACAATGCTGCACTGAATATGGAACCTCAAATGAAAATGACCATTGCCCATTTTATATGTTCCATAAGATGTACTCAGAGTAACCATCATTGTCCCAGGTACCTTCTGCAATGTAGAATCCTCAACACTTTCCCCAAAAGTACCTGATAAGGGAAGCAAAATCCTACCATGCTGGATATTTCCACCCCCAGAGGTCTGCTGGTCCCTTTTAGTGATGTGTGCAAACTGGTCTGAGGTCTCTGGACCTGTGGGTTTAGAGGTGCTAACTGTGCTTGTCAGAAGGCCCCCTAAATTTCAGTATGAGGAGGAGGAAGTTTTGAAAACAAGAAGACTATTAAACTTAGCAGAAGGAATAGCAGTGAGATTGAAGTGGAATGAAAGAATATGAAAGTGGCCCCCCCCCCTTTTTTTTTTTGGTACTGTAAAGGAGTTGCCCTTTTTTGAGAGTCTTTTCCACTGTATATGTTCTGGTGTTCCGTAGATTTACCCAAACCTCGCTCAAAAGAGGGGTTCAGGAACTGGCATCCAGCAGACATTCAGAGGAGTCTGTTGCTTCTAGATCTTTTATAGTCAGTAAATAGGAGAGTAAAGAATTGTTCAGTGTACAAAGAAGTCTGGGGCAAATAAAACCTATGCAAAGCACATTTGTGGTTGTCTAAGTATTTGTCCCATTTGAAGATTCCTGGCTTCGGTTCCTTAGTATGAATTGCATAGCTGATTTTACCTTAGATGAGCTCATTATTGGTGTCTCTGCCTTCTTAGAACCCCTGGAAATATACAAGATAAGGTAATAAAAACAAAATACTTATTAAATGTAAGTACAGCAGCTGCATCCCTGCTGTGTTATTCTGGCAACCCTCTCTGGCAAGGAACCAGGAGGACCCAGGTGCACCGGGATCCTACTTATCTGGTCACAGAGCAGCGGGGCTTGCGGATGGACAGGCTCTGAAGGGAGCCTTTTGTTACCTGACTTCTGTGGCAGGTTGCTGGCTCATTGTCCCACGTAGAATAGCTGAAACTTGCCTTTCAACTAAATAGAGTACATGGGGGCAGAGATTCTTTTTTAGTTTGGTAACTTAATACATAAGAGGGGGGAAAAACTGCTGCAAAATAACAGGAAAACATGAAAAATGCCTTATGAAAAAACATAAAAGAAAACCAGAGGAAAGGATGCTTGCTCTCAGTCATTAAAAAGCCCACTACGGTTCCCAGTCCTGCCTTTTCCCACCCCTCCAAAAGTTTGTTTGTTTGAAGAGTTTCTTCTCAAGAACTCCGAACTGTTCCCAATGCACCAATGTCTTTAATAGGCCTGGAATGAGAGGGTTCTATTAGCAGAGACACAATTGTCCATTTCATTTGCAGTTTTACACAACAGTTTTTCTGTGGCTTAATTTTTGGCACCTGACTGTTTTAACAGGAGCTGGGTGGTGTTTGCACAGTTAGATCTTTCCACACCAGTGTCTTCCCACGGTGGCCCTGGCAGCCGATAAAAGCAGGCCCTCCCAGCAGAGATGCCACAGGTCCTGCCTAGAAGAAAATGATGCATGCAGATGCCACCAAGAACTTGCTCGCCTCCTAACTCATATTTTATCTTCCGTAAAGTGGCTGTGTTCAAAACTAACAGTGCCTGTAGCCTGGTAATGGAAGATAATGAGTAGCCCACCAAAATGGGAGTAATCATGGGCTATTTGACACCGTCTTTAGAAATATGCTTTACTTACTCAAAAGCCAAAGCAGAGAACTATTCCTAAAATGACAAATGTGTGTAAATTTTCAAAGTGGATTGTGATTTCAGTGAGAGAAAAAAAAAAAAAAAAAAACCGAGGCAACCAGAGAGCAGTTTTGCTTTAGAGTATAAGGTGATCTAATTCTTGAAATAAAACTTCATTTTCAGCAACAGTATGCATTTCTAGATAGGAGAAGAAATGGTTATTGCTTATAATAAAGAGAAGGCTGTTTTCTTATTTGGCAACTTCAGGGGGATGAAGTAACGGTTTTAATGCTATAAAGAAGTGGGCTGTGAAACCCTGGGATAAGTCTTATTTATTTAACATTTAATGCCCATGGTCTGTTAGGCATGAAAAGACTCACTCTGGAGCTATTATTTAAGCTGGAATAATAAAATAATCTGGCTAAGATTAGATCATATTAGAAAGAACTCCAGGTTCAAAGCTCAAAAAGGAATAAGTGAACATTGCTACCATACAGAGTACCTGAACATATGTGGGGTTGGGGTTTGGGGGTAGAGAACAATTCTCCCTTTTGGGTTACTTCCTGAAGTCCAAGGCTTGAGAAAATGATCTGAGATCTTTATTTTTTAAAAACCTCTTTAATGTCAATTGTCCTTTGAAGAACTTAAAGCCAAAATGATTTGCTCAGAACAATTTGTGCTATTGATCCCCCACTACACAGAAATAGATTTAAGCAACATGGTGGCGCAAGCCAAAGACAGCGGGGAAGCTGGCATCAATAACTCAGTAGTCTGTGTAATAATGTGTCAATTTATACTTGAACATTTTAGGGTGTGAGTTTATACAAATGTGAACAAATGTACCTTCAACATGTGGCCAGGGTCAATTCAGTGCCAAAAAGAATAGCTGTTTGGCCAGGGTTCCTCATTTTTCAGTAGTCTGCCTGGCCCAAAGCATACTTTTTCTTATTACAGCCTGATGGGTGTGTAGCCAGTGAGTTTGTTACATCTTCATCGGTGCCAATTTCCCACAGGACTAATTTCCCAGGGAGTCATCTCCAGTCCACTGGGAATACGAAAGGATTCCCATATGAAACAAAGGCTTAGGTCATGGGCTTTGTACAGAAGGGCCTGAGTTCAAGCCCTGTTTCTGCCTGTGACTGTGTATGTGACTGGCAATGAGTGGCTGTACTTCCCTAACCCTCGGCTTGCTGATTTGTAAAACTGGAAAAATTATACAACCCATACCCTTATGTTACTGTAAGGTTCATTTGGGAAAAATTAAAGGAACCAATGGCATAAAGAGTTCAGCACACTGCCTGGCACATTAATAGGCACTCAGTAACTGTTGGCTTTCATTTTACCTCACTGAACATCATTATCCTCTAGTTAATGTTCTTTGTCCACATCAAGGTCAGCATGACACCATGGAAACTGTCTGGTTTGTATTTGTGTCTGATGCCCGCATGAATATTCCTTCACTCTCCGATCTGCTTGGCTGAGGTTCTTGCCCTGTACGTCTTCCCAAGTCCCTAGCTTTGGGCCCCATCCACTTCTGTGCACAGTGCCGGAAGCAGAGCTGCTGTACTGTCCATGGCGGAATCTGCCCAGTCACTCTGCACTGGCAGCCTCTGCACAGCCAGCTGCTGGGCACTTGTTCTACATCTGCACCAGCTCTGTGCCAGCCCCTAGTAAGTACAAAGCACCTGCTGATGCCCCGGAGAGCCAGCCAGATGGACCCTTCCTGTCCGGTTCTCTGCTTGGATGCATGATTGGTTCCAGCATTCTTTCTGCTCTGTCCCAGCCACTTTCCATCTCATCTCCACCATGGCGTATCTGGTGTTTCCTTATTGTGGAAGGTAGGCGCAGAGCAGCTGCCCCAATCAGGGTGGTGGTGTTGGCAGGAGGTGTAGTAAGTGACAGAGTAAGATGTCCATGTCCTTTCTTAAGTTCATGACAGTGCTGTGTATGGTCACTAGTATTTATTGGAGGAGTTGTTCATCTATGTAAAAAAGATGTTCTTTGTTCTGCATATCCTTCTAAAAGACTTGCAGGTTGCCTTCTGGCTTTTGTCATTTAAAGTGGGTCTTAAGCCAGTCTATATTATATCATCTGTATCTCAAGTCATTCGCTCTCTGAATTTTCTTTTCAATTAATTGTCATTCATTCATGCATCCATTTGTTCAGTCAATCAGTCATTCTGGTGAGGAAGCAAGGCCTGTTAAATTGGAAGATGGCAGCTTTTATCTGAGTGCTGTGCACAGGGAGAAGGGCAGTGACGCCTGATGGCCTCAGCTCACAAGGCGACTTGTGGAATTTCTATGATTTCTACCAGTCAGGGGCATTTGATTTGCTATCAAGCATTTGATTTGTTGTACTTTGTGTCTGCCTTCACACAGCTTCTTTTCTTCCTTACACTCTGCTTTTATCTCCACCCTTGTTTTTGTGGGAGGGTTGCACTGGTAACTTGAGGAATTAGAAGGTGGGGTCACAGTGAATATCAACTGGGAGATGTGGGAACATCACCTGTCCCTGCTGTGACAATGCCTTGTGACTTAAAACAGAAAACTGAGTGCTTTAAAAACTGTTCATTTGGGCCAGTGAGATAGCTCAGTGTCATAAGCGCCTGCCTGGCAAGCACAAGGTCCTGAGTTCGACTCCCGGTACCTGCATAAAGGAATAAAAAGGGCTGGTGATATCGCTCAGGGCACGAGCGCCTGCCTGGCAAGCGTGAGGTCCTGAGTTCGACTCCTGGTACCCACATTAAAAAAAAAAAACTGTTCATTTACCTCCATGTTGTTATTGAAGTCCTGCCTCTGTATTCTACCTATGTTGTAGTACTTGTCCTAAATTATTTTTGCCCTTTTATGTCAGGGAATGTTCTCAATGTAAAGGCCCCAAGTCAGGGTGGTAGCCAAAAAGCCATGGGCACTGGGATTAAAAAAATAATCTGGGTTCATGTCCAGCCTCGAGGATTGACTGGCTCTGTGACATTGTGCTGGTTGCTTATGTTCATTCAGTCTTTGTTTTCTTATCTGTAACTTGGGATAAAGCAATCAGATATCACGATTCTCCCATGAAATAGTGAATAATGAAATAATGTCTGGAAAGAAATTAGCACAGGGTCTGGCATGGTGTTAAGTACCCAGTAAACCCTGGTTCCTTCTCTCCCCCCAGCCTCACCTCCTTCCCAGTGGGCTGCTGCCTCTAATGCAGAGTCAGTGGGATTGTAAATACCTTCACAGTTACATAATCACACTCCACCAATCTACTCCTTGATCACCGCTCTGATCTCCCTCTGGATCTATTTCTAAACTCAATTATGTCTGTACCTCTGGTATAATCTCCCTCTAAGAGAATGGTAAAAACTTGCTGCTTAAAAAAGTCATTTTTCCTTAGAAGAATGTAAAGCTCCTAAAATATATTTGCATTAGTTTTCACAATAATGTCTACTGTACAATTTTCTTGATTTTTGAAAAGCCCTATGTTTTTTCTGTGTACAGAATGCATTTTGTTGATTTGTTTAACTATGTGCTAGGCTTATAATTTTTCAGGCTCATTTTTCATTTTTTCTGGAGATCAGTCCCATAAAATAAATGCGTCTTAACCCATCTGGAAGATAAGTTATCCTTCTCTGTCTCCTGTTTATTCAAAGTTAATGATGATTTTTGGACCCAGCAGTTCAAGATCTTGTCATTCTTGTTGCTATAAATGTGCACATTCCACTGGTGTCCAGCTTCTGACTGTCTGAGGAACTGCTTGCTGCTCTCTGTCAGCCTTGAAAATGCCTTTTATATTGTTCCCAGCTTTCAGTGCACTGACCGGACATGTACACCCAACTTATTGCCTGTAGGTCATGTTCTTGCCTCTTGAAATTGAACAATTTCAGCTGGAATTTGGAGGTGCTAACACAAGCCTCTTAAGTGACAGAGACAGATGCAGTAGCTTTGTTAGATTACATTCTCTTAATGTGAGTTTCACTGAAAAGAGAGTGAAGAAGTTGGAGGTTGCTCAGGACTGGTCAGACCTTTCCCTGAAGCTCATCATTGGAAGTCAATGGTGTGAAACACATAAAACTGGGCCTTGTGTCATACAGGTTTAATCCCAGCTTTGCCACTTACTAGCTTGTGGTAAGCTGTCTTAGTTACTTTCTTGTTGCTGGGACAGAATACCCGACATCCACAAGTTGAAGGAGGAAAGGTTTATTTTGACTCACAGTCTGCAGAAGTTTCAGTGCATAGTTGGCTGGCTCCAAGCAGGGCAACCTGGCAGAGGAGAAAAGCTCACAGCATGGCAGTTAGGAAGCAGGGAGGGATCAAGGGAGGAGGAGGGATATAGACCCTCCCAAGCTATGTTCACAGTGACCTGCTTCTTCCTATCAGGCTTTACCTCCCAACATCACACCGAGCTATAAACCCATCAGTGGACCAATCCAGTGATGAGTATCACACACCCATGATCCAGTCACCGCCCAAAAGCCCCACCTATGAGCACGTGAGACTTTGGAGGGATAACTAGATATAAACCATAACATAAAGGCAAGCAATTTAATTTCTCTGCCTCGAAGTTTCATTGTTTATAAAAGAGGCAGGCAATATCATTTGTTTTGCAGACATAAATGAGGTAATATTTGTAAAATTTATGAGATACTGTTTGGAAATGTACAATGGCTGCCACAAGACTCAATGCCCGATACATCTTGGTCTCATTTTTTTGTTTGTTTGTGTTTTTTTTGTTTTTTGTTTCTATATGCGGGTGCCGGGAGTCCAACTCAGGACCTCACGCGTGCCAGGCAGGTGCTTATGCCGCTGAGCTATATCACTGGCCCTGTGTTTTGTTTTTTGAGACAGGGTCTTGCTATGTAGTTCAGGCTGCTCTTGAACTCACTATGTAGACCAGGCTGGCTTCAAACTGCTGGGAATCCCCCTGTATCAGCCTCCCAAATGCTAGGATTACAGGCATGAGCCACCGCATACCCAACTATTGGTCCCTTGATGTGCCACCTTGTCCTGAATGTTGACCATCTCTAAAGCTGCATGGGTGGTGCTCTAAATCCTTTACCCACTGTGCCCTTGCTCTCTTCCAATTTTTTATTATAAATAATCCTTTATTTTCTGCTTCACCTGTCAGCTCTCCTCTTGAACCCAGTTATCTCTCTCCATTTCTCTCTCTCTCTCTCTCTCTCTTTTCTCTGTCCATACCAATAATTTTTAAAAAATCGGTTTTCTTTGGATGAATGCAAAGCACCTACAAATAATGATGATGGTGATGGTGATAATAAGAATAATGTGGGAATTTCTTACTCTTTTTGTTCTTTAGTCTGTAAATTTTATGAGTTCAAGGGGCATTGTTTCCTTCAGCCCCAATTCCCTTGGTTCCTGGACCAGGAACAGTTGTGAAATGAATATGATATTTCGTGTAACTTTGATTGTGTTATTTAATTGTTTTGATTTCTGCTGTCAGTCCCAATGACTTTTTGTTGATTCATGTATTCACTTCTCCTATTACAGGATAATTTTAGTTTTTTCTTCTATAGAGTAGAATTTTTAAATGTGTGTTATGTGTTCCAAGGTAAACAGTGAGGATGTGGTTTAATAAGTGTTAAATGTGGGAATTGGAAATAAATAAGTTAGACAGGACAGGAAATGTCCTTGATATGTTAGCGTCTACATAGGGAAAAAATCTAGTAGACTGATTTTTAAGGTTTGAGGACAGAGGGTCCTGGGAAAAGTGCTGAGAGGGGAACATCACATTTCTTCCCACACTGAGTGCATAACTCTACATAGATTGGTTTTATTTCAAGAGTGGAGTGGTCCCAGACTGAACCCACCCTATAAACTCGACCCTGAGAGAGCAGCTGATAAACTCGGGAAATCAGTCTCAGACAACAATCCCTGGAGGTTTTAAGTAAAATTTTTATGAGTTCCTATAAATACTTTTGAAAACTATGTAAAATTTCTTCTCCCTTACCCTTCCATATTTTACACGTAAGATGAGTCAAAATAACCTGGAAAAGTGTGTAAGGTCAGATCAGCCATTACTTTGGCAATGTGATTCATAAAATGTGAAACACTGAAATTTCATGTAAACAGCCTGAGTTTGTGGTTTTCTTTCATCTCAAAAATATAAATGTGTCCCAATTCCTAATTGAGGAATGAAAATGTTTGAGATAAACAGCACTTCTGGGAAGCCAAATACTTCTCCTGAAGAAACTCCACTCCCAAGTCCCTGTGGGCAGGGTTCAGTATTTATAGAATCACCAAGTATAATACCCTAGGTCTGCAGGGATTGGAAGATTTCAATCTATTTCCACCTGCCCCACCTGCACAAGACCAGCCTTATCTCCATGCTTTACTCTCCCTTAGGCAAAAGCAACTGATAACGGATTTAATGTTTTAAAATATCCTGTCCTAAAGTTCTATTTATAGATCTAATCTATATCTCTCTTGTTGCAATTTAAAACAATTTCCGTTAGTTGTGCTAATCCATAAACCAACAAGTATGTGTGGGGCTCTTTGATTTATCATGGACTATGTGTGAAAACCAAAAGTGGAAGTTACGTTAATCATGATTAATAGCCTGATGGATGGACCAGAAAATGACAGTGTAGAAGTTCCGAGGAAGGAGAGAGAGTGGAGAAGGAGGAACTGAAACAAGATCTTGAAAGATGGTTGGAATATGGGTCAGATGGGGAAAAAAGGTGGAACAAACCAGGTGGTATAAATGATGTAAGGAAAAACATAAAAATGGGAAGAAAGTGAAGAGACCAATTTACACAGAAATAAGGTTTCAAGAGGGGAATAGCCTGCATCAGGCCTCAAATACCATACCAAAGAGGATGGCTTATCCCATAGACCAATGGCTTCCAAACCCAAAGAGGGCACAAGAAAATCAATCTGAATACAGGAAACTATTCTTTATATAGAAAAAAAGAATTTTACTAATAATTTCTTGTATTGAGTTTTGTGTTTCATTTACATAACTATACATAAATGGTGATTTATGCTCAAAATTGGTTTATTGATAGATGAGTGCTCAAAAAAGGTTGGAGGCAAAGTCTTACAGATAAGGCACGATATGATAGCCACTGACATATTCAACGCAGTGTTTTTAAAAGATGAATTTGGCAGCAGTTACACAGAGAGGATTCAAGGAAGTAGGTGGCCATTACCACAATTCAAAAGGCTTAAGTCATGGCAGCCACGGTGGGAATGGAAAGGAACGGAAAAGTTCCGGGGACATTTTGGTGATCTTGTTCTTCTCATAGGGAGATTTTTCCATAGCAAAAATATTCAGACATCACCCTGGGGGCTGAGAACCAAGCGGTGCTCAGGTAAATGTGTTTTTGTTGAAAACTGATTGAAAAAATGGATTAGTACTACCAAAATGTGCTGAGGTCTAAAATCTAAACAAATGCAACCAATAACAAAAGGCACTGATTAATTTTGGGTCAAATATAATAAAGGATTAATACATCAATAAAGTATAGATAATCATGTAATGTTTGATAACTTCATAACTAATTTATATACAAGGAAAACCTTTGAAAGCACAGATGTCTTCTTCACCACTGTCAGAAAAAGGAGCTTTTGAAAAAGTTAACAGAAGCAGCTTAATGATAGCTTCTGCATTGTAAAACAATGTAGGTTTCGTATCTGCTGTTTGGTGTTGAAAAGGAAGCCCAAAGATGTTCTCATCTCAGTTGCTTGTTGGAGACGCATTACTTTTTGATAATCCCTGTTGCAAGGACCGACATTGTTATTCTTCCTACAGCTCCACCTTCCTGAGAAATACAATTTAAAGAGCCGTATTAGTGAATATAAATCTGTAAAGGAAGTTGTGGTACTACTCGCACTTGATTTATCATCATTTTCTTAAACATTATACTGTTTGTTTGTCTAACTCACCATTAGTTGATATTTTTGCAAGGTAGAACTCTTAACAAAAGTGTGATTCAGAGTTCAAATCTGTCATTAGCCGGGCTTTCTCAATTTCTCCTTTCAGATAAAAATAGTGATAGGGAAAAAGAAATTGTATATTTTAAAATACTAACTGGATCAGGCTTGTGATCTCTATGTGCCACTAACATTATCTCAGAAGTAATATTGATGGAAGAGACTATCAGGCATTTCAGTAAGAAAAATAAATTCACATATTTAAACTCTAGTCAGGCATCAGATATAAGCTTAACATTTGTCTCAATCAAGTTAAAATATATAATAGATGGTGTTTGCATGTGCAGGTGTAATTATTTTATTTGAAAATGAGTAGAATATAGTATAAAAATAGATCTATGATACACACGAAAACAAAGGAACTGAGATTAAAAGTTCTACATTAAGTAAACGTGAACATTCTCACATGCTGCTTGTAAGAATATAAATTGGTAACTTGTCTTCAGGGCACTGGTGACGTATCAAGAACTTTAAAAAGGTTTGTAGCATTAAGACTCAATATTTCTATTTTTAAGAACTTGTCCAAAGACTAAAAACCAGAAATGTTCAATAATTAGGGACTAGATAAAAAAAAAACTAAGGACCTCTTTCTTGAAGATTACTGATTATAAATTAGACCATATGTGCCATGATTTTAAGTGGAAAAAATAGTATAAATCTATACATAAAAATTACTCTTTATGTATATATGTAATTTTGTGTGCCTATATGTATACAAAATGTATAAGGAAACGCAATATGCTTATAGATTATTTTTTTTACAATTTTTAAAATTTCTCTTGTTTTGAATTTTTGAAAAGAAAATATGTATATTGTTTTTATATTAGGAAAAATTATTAAAGTAAAAAAGAGCTGTCAGTTCAAAATGAAAATATCTATAATTTTATTCAGTTAGCTAATGGTTAACTGGTGGAAGATTCCTGTGACCATTATATATTTATTTAATGACTTGATCAACAAGAGCTACTGAGGTACTAAATTTCTGTTAGACCTAGCTGTGCTACAAAAGTAAGCAGCTTTTTAGCAGCTGAAGCGTGTATCAAAATTGAAGAACATTTAATTATCATGGCTACTGGAGTGTTTTCATCTGTGTTATTTGGGCTTCCGTCTCACAAAAATAGCATATCTTACCAACTTGATGAACTGAGTAGGTACCAACATGCTTTATATTAAATGACAAGGCAGTTTCTTTTATTTTACTTATATAAATATATTCAGTTATTTAATCAATCAATAAACCTTTACCCAATACTTGGTAAATGTTAAGTACTGGTCCAGATCATGGAAAAGGAAGATGAGTCCATCTCAGAAAATTAATGGCCTAGTGGGAAGATCAATGTGAGTTAGGGAAACCTTTCCAAAGACAGTAATATTAGAGATGAACTTTGTTGAATGAGTAGGAGTTTCCCAGATGGAAAAAGTGAAGTGGGGTGATAGCCGTGAAGACAAGCATATGCAAAGGTCCAAGACAGCACGGCATGCTCGGGGCCAGTAGGAAATGTGGTGGGGCTGGAGTTCAGGATGAAGGGCAGAAGCAGGGGATGAGGGGAAAACTGAATTAGGCCAGAAATGGCTCCCACACGTGTAGTTTCAGAGTTTCTACTTCATCAATGATTAATAGTGATTTTCCTGGCTCTTAGAAGCCTATTCATATAATGAGGTAGGGCCATTCCCTTTGAATTAAGGAAATGTAAGTGCGATGACCTGTTCCACAAACATGATTATAAATATTATCACATCACTCCCATGTCCTTTCCAGTAAGTCACCCAAGCTTCCCCGGGCCTCATCAGCAGGAGGTCTGCTCTGTCCTCTGCAGGCCCCTCTCCCTGCTCCGAATGCTCCATGAATCCTGGCTCTTCACCCAGGCCCACAGGTCAGGCCTCCTCTGGAAGTCTGTGGCTGGCTCTGCCTGTGCCAGCTGCTTTTCTCCTCCTGGTGCATGGCACCCTTGAGGATCCATGTCACAGCGGTGCCCATTTCTCCAAATCGTCTCCATGGGGCCCGAGTGGGTGGGTCTGGAGGAGATTATGGAGTTGGCCTCCCCAGGTCAGCAGCCCAGCCTCCTCCCTCCAGCAAGGTCACTTTATTTCTATGGCTTCCAGGACCTTCCCTGTGTGAGAACCTTCATTGCTGTCACCTTGCCCCAACAAGTCTCTTACCCCCAGCCCTCGATCGAAGGAACAGGGCTGAGGACACAGGACCTTGGCTCTCATTTTTACACTGATTCTCCTGCCCAGCTGTTCCTCCAGGTGGCTCAAGAGATAGGCTTGCAAGATAGACTTTAAAGAACATTCTACTACCCTGCCTCATGCCCCACAGAAGTGCCTAACTGTTTTATATTTACATAACCGAAAGGATACAAAGTGATTTTCCCAAGAACAAAGATCATCTTCAAGGTGATTTTCTGCTCCTGCCTGAAAAGAGTAATTGCAGTTTTCTTCATAAAATAATTAATCTTTGTCTAACCATGCCCCCTATTTAAAAAATTAATGATGGTGTGTTCATATATTATATGACAAATTATATAACTTGCCCAAGGTGGAAATAGGTCTCAACCCCCATGCTTTTAGCCATGATGCTTTAGTATCTTCTCTCGTTGAACTCATATGCTACCCTGTCACTTTTTTTTTTTTTTTTTTGTGGGTACCAGGGGTTGACCTCAGGACCTCGCCCGCCAGCAGGCGCCCATGCCGCTGAGCGATATCACCGGCCCTTTTTTCGTATGTGGGTTCCGGGAGTCGAACTCGGGCCCTCGCGCTTGCCAGGCAGGCGCTTATGCTGCTGAGCCATCTCACCGGCCCCTCCTGTCACGTTTTATTTCTATAACTCAAGCTTGTTGCAGGAATAGAAATCTCTGGAAGTGTAGATCTCCCCCAAACTGCTGCTAAAAGACAGTTGTCAACCAATATATCTATGAACTAGAGTGAGTATATTTCTGTAAGAAAAAGTTGTTTTTTTCCCTGCAGAGTTATGTTACAGTAGGGAGAATGTAAATGTAGCTCCAGAGGGCTTGAAATTGAGTAGTAAGGGAGTGTCAGGGCCAATTCACCCAATTAACAAATAATATATAGAATTTGCGATTTGGGAAAGCTATCTACAAGGCTGGATTAATCCAAGTTTTTCTGCTGAAAGTCATGTTTATTTTTTTTTGTCCTAGTAGTGCAAGCATAAGACAGTCAACAGACCTTTTCAGTTTACCAGTTTAATGATCGCCATCTCTCAGCCTTCTTATCTTTACGTTTGAGAATAACAAAAATAAAGTCCAAACATATTTTTTTTTCATTTTTTCTCATAGGCACTATTTTCCCCTGGTATCATTGTCTTCTTCAATGAAATACACATATTTATATTTATGGCCCAAAACAAAGTTCAGACACATTATCAGTAGCTTTTGTTCTTTTACAGAAGAAAAACCTGATGCTGTAAACTGTTGTACTATCTGAAGGTCTTAATCAAAATCCTAGGAGGTCACGGGATCTCAGGACAGTTTGTATAAATCTATAAGGAAACTAATTGCCTTTCCTCTGACAAAACCTCAGGGAGACCTGCTCCTAGCCAGCTCAAACTTGGCTTGGTCTCCCTCTCACCTCTGATTCTACAGCCTTCTTCCATGTGCTTGCCTTAGACTGGAGATGCATCCTACCAAGCAGGGGCAGAATTGGGAATGAGGATTACTAATGAGCTGTTCACTTCGCCCCCTTCCTCCACAAATTAAATTCCCTACATTTGACTCTTAGCACTTAGTCATGTTGCTACCGTTGTTATTACTGTACCTCTGTAGTTGTTGCTGTTGTTGTTATTTTTTTTGCTTAAAATTCATGGCTTTTAAAACTAGCTTGGATTTGAGATACACAATAAATTTTATCACTTAAAAATGATAAATATAGATATACTTATATTGATTTTATTCAGTTTTCAGATGTATTTAGCCTTTGACTTCAGAAAATATTCTGATGTGGCCCTCACTCTCACAGTAAGGAACCTGCCTCTATTTATTTGGACATGAATGAGTTCAATGTTGGGGTGTGGGGTTGTTTCACACCAAAAGAGGCTCTGTGTTTTCCCAGAGATTAGATGAAATTTGTGTTTTCCTTGAAGGGCAATGCACTCTGTATGACCAGGGATATTCCCTGGCTCCTAAGGAAAGGGATGGGGAGTGGCCCTCCTGGCCCCTCCTCCCACATGCCCTCCCTGCTGATTGCTGGCACTGACCCAAAGTCTTGTAGAGTGATGTAGAGAAAAGATAATAAATAATTCTTCGAAACCTACTATGTGCCAGAGACTGTGCTTGCTGTATATTTGCCTTCTCTCATTTAATTTTCTTACCAACCCCTTGAGGCAACTGCCAATTTCCTTATTGTAAAGATGGAGACACGGGAGGTTCAGAGAAATTAGGCAACTAATTTAACCTTACAGAGCCAGAAGTGGCAGAGACAGGAAAGAAATAGCTCATTCAGACTGCATGGCAAATGTCTTTCTGTACTCCATGCTGTCCTTTGTGGGCTTAGGTGGCTTGGGCACCCAAATGCCATATTAGGCTCAGAGTCTAGTTAATGAATGAAGACAACACTTTGTTCAGTTCATGCCGTGAATGTGAGCAGGTGGTCGGACTCTACACTTGATCTTAACCAAAAGGCCGAGATGTGATAGGTGGTTTGACTCTGGAGCAAGCAGTGGGCCTGCCAGGTTCTTCCCCAAGTGCTTAGAGGCCTTTGGAAGAATCTCCCCTCTGGGCATGTAGATGCCCTATCTTTTGTGTGGAGGTGAAAGTGTATGTTCCGTGCCTGGATACCATGATGTAGTTTTCTAGTTCATTATTAAATGTCAATTACATATCAGCTACAGGGTCATCTCATTTAATCCCCACAGCTACACCAATGCGGAGTTATGGTACAGGTGTGTAATGTCTTCTCCACGTGTCAGATAAGAGGCTGAGGTTCAGGCAGGTCAGTCTAATGATAGAAGGGTTCAGCAGCTCTGTCCACCTCTTTCACTAGTAACACCTTGCCTGGGAATGGGCTGGCAGAAGTTCTAGATGAGGCTGGGAAGGGACTTTGAATTTTATTCTAATAAAGATATCAAGCTTTGCATTCAGACATCCCTTCAGTACTACATATTGGATACTTAGCGTGTGCCAAATACTCTGGGAACTGAGTTAAAACACATAAAACCCTGCCTCCCAGAAGCTTACACTTTGGTTATTGGAGGATTCTGGCAGAGAAATGGTATCAGCTTAGGTTTGTAAAGGTTCTTCTGGCCACTGTGTGCAGTATCATCTGCAGAGAGATGAGGGCTGGGGGAGGGAGACCTGTTTGGAGACAGCTGGGACAATCCAAACACCAGAGGGTGGGGCTGGGGCCAGAGTGCAGCAGAAGTGAGAAATTTGGTTCTGATGGACTTACAAGGACATTGCGGAGGATTCGCTGTGGGGCTGATGTGGAAATTGCTTCTCAGGCTTTACATGGAACTTGGGTCAGCCTGCATCCTAACCTGTGCTCTTTTAATAATGTCAAAATTCTTAAGTATAAAATAACTTCACAACTGTATTCAATCAGGGAAAAAGGTAGCTGCCTCCTTATAGCAACTTAGCACTACACTTATGACAGGACGATGATTATGGGCATCTGGAGATGGCAGGAAGGTGTTCCATGTCCCGGCTGTGGCTGAGCATCTGGCTCCTGCCTTTGGTGCCTGCTCCCCCACACTTGAGTGGCAGCACACATGTTGTTATAGCAGAGCCTCATAGCATGTCCGTCTCAGAGCCACTCAAAGCACATTTCAGTCTTTACCAATAGCTCTCCTGTGAGGAGGCAGGGAGACAAATCCTTTTAATAAGATTTAAGTACAGCTTCACATTTTCTGCCTTTGCTATTTCTAAGAAATGACATTATTCGGTCTGAATTAGGACAGATTTTAATTCTTGCTGACAAAGTGGCACTTTAATACTTCTGTTTTATCATGCTTTAATTTTGGAAAAGAGCTTCCTTGTATTGACATTTACTGAGCAGACATGGTCACTCAAAAATAGTTTCAGGCGTGCCATATCTACCATGATTAAGTTCGATAACTTCCTTGCCTGACACTTCCTAATAAACCCATCATAACTTGAAAATATCATAAGTCCAGAATGCTTTTAATGCACCTAAGCTACCCAGCATCCCAGCTTAGCTACACAGGGCGCTGCAGAGCCTCTGTTGTTTCTGCTTGTGATCATGTGGCTAACCGGTCGCTGTGACTGGCCTCTGCTGTCCCGTTGCACGAGAAAGGTTCACGCTGCACATTGCTAGGCCAGGAAAAGACCAAAATTTGTATCTTGTTTTCTAATGACTGTGCATTGCTTTTGCACCATTGTTAGGTTGAAAAAAAAAAAACTAGTAAATTGAACCATCATAAGCCAGGGACTGTCTACACGAATTTGTTTATCACAAGTCAATGAAATTGCCATAAGCTGTTAGTGAAGTAATAAAGTTAATAGATGTCATCCCTAATTAATTAATTTTTGCTGACCTTCAGCGAATGACCTTGTATTTCCAAATAGAAAAAGAAACTGGCCTTGGGTAAACATAAATGTTGCATCATTTCTTAGTTACTATAGTACTGACGATAGCATGAGAAGGTAGCTGTACTTGTGAATTCAGACTAATAATCCCCTCACAATTTATCTTAAAGTAGAACCAAATGATTTCATCCCAGTTAAGATTTCTGCAAGACCTCAAGATCTCCTTAAGCTCTTCCGAACTGTACCTTCTGGATATCACCTAGTATGGCACCGAACTTTTAAGCTCTTCCGAACTGTACCTTCTGGATATCACCTAGTATGGCACCGAACTTGATCGTCCATTGGGCGTTCCTGCCAGGTGGGATAGCCAATTAAGGATGTGATTAGAGGCTCTCACTTCCTGACTTGCAAACAGCACTTGTCATAACCCCTTTCACCAGTCCTGAAAATCAGCCCTGCAATTCTCCTTTGCTATGTCAGCCATACCCTCAGGCAGGCAGCTGTGCAGCAAGAGTGCCTCACTCTCTCCTGTGTCCACAGTGCAGGTGATCGTTGTTGCCATTAGAAAATGTCCAAAATCAACTAACAGATCACTTCTATTGTTATTTTTCCCAGGGTTACGTCCAAAGAGAACTCTGCGCCTGGTGCTGTGGACTGCAGAGGAACAAGGTGGACTTGGTGCCTTCCATTATTATCAGTTGCACAAGGTAAAAACAAGCATTTATATACACAGTATCAACAGTCAATATAATATCATTGATTGATGCTTTGGGTTTAAAAATTCTCTGTAATTGTCCTATTTTAAGACCCTTAATACTTTGTGGCCAGCTCACCCTAGCAAACACTCCTTGTAAAATCCTTCTTCATCCACCCTTGTTCATGAGAAGGGTCTGGCAAACTGAGGATATTTTGATATGAAGCTAAAGGCTTGGCTTTTTCTGCCTCAGTCTTTGGCCTTAGACAACTCCCAACAGCATGCTGCCGTTTTCTCAAAATCTCTCTAGTTCTTCTGTATTCGTGTATGCCCAAGCAAGAGTAATAGAAGAGCGTTCCCTCTCCTTACTGAGCCCACCCTCATACTTGGCTGCCTCAAATCCTCTTGGAAGTGTTGGTATTTGAGGGCCAAGTCCTGAGGCCTTGAGCCCTCTAACAGCACTCCATAATGCTGGTGGGCACTGGGCAGCTGGAGGTCTCAGATCTGGGAATGTGGAGAACGGGTTGATTTGACCATGACTCTAATTAGGCAAGAGTGGAGCCTAAGTCAAGATGTAACTAAGGAAGATCATGATTAGAAACACAGGAGCACAGTTAATATGTGGGACAGGAAGATTAATGATGAGAACAGACTTTGCGAGAGCAAAACATCCAACGTCAAAAGTATTCTGAATTAACCCAAGTATTAGTTCAAAGAGAATCTCCCCAACAATGGGTGTGCTGCTGAACAGCTATGTGCAGGCCGGGGAGGAGTTCTGGCTTGCCACTGCTGCCCTGGATTATTCTCCCTGAATCTGCAGATTGGAAGAAACAAGTTCAAATTACCCAAATCGGTGAGAGGTTCATTAGGTTTGTGACTTACGTTTATATTTGTCTTAATCATTTTGTACAAGTCAGTCTCTATTGTCCTATTTCAATTAGTTACAGCATGAATTCAGGGTCATGAATTCAGTCACTGAATATAATCATTTGTTGTACAAATGACAACTATGATTTACACCCAGATCTTTTGCTACTTCAGTTCTTTTGGTCACAAGTGATCCCGGGAATAAGAAAATTCGAGACAGTGTCCTCTGGTCAGTAACATCATCTTCTATGTGTGTGGTAGACCTCAACATCAGGCAAGGATTATTCTAAGTCTATCAACATTCAATGAACATTTTCTGAGTGCCTATGATGGTCCATGTATTATGTTAAATATTAGGTTTAATGTTATTACAAAGATCCACTCTGACCTTATGGAGACTGAAATCTAAAGAAGGATACTGACCACTAAACTTCAATTACAATATGAGGTGTTAAGTCTTCCAGTTAAGAATAATGTTGATGGCAGACTCAAGAAGTTCGCCTAATCTGGTTTTGAAAGGCAGTCAGAATAAGCTGTGTGGAAGAAATAACAGCTAAGCCAAGGCTTGAAGGCCGAGTAGAAGTAAGGGAAGGAAGAAGAGTGAAAGGGGGAGGTGGTCCCAGGCTGAGGGAGCTGTATGTGCAAAGGCTGGAGGAGAGGGAGTGCACAGCTCCCCTAGGAATGGAAAGGAGTTGCAGGGTAGTTGGTGCACAGAATATAGGTGGATAGCGGGCAAGGTATTAGAAGTGAACAGGAGCCTGAAGAAGAGCATACAAATCCTGTTTAGAAGCTTACATTTTATCCTCAGGGCAAGAAAAGGAGGAGCTTTCAAATTCTATACATCTTGGACTTTATAAAAAAAAAAACCAAAACTACAATGTCCAAGAGAACTGTTATAAAGCTCTTTTATTCTCTACTCTAGCCAAGGGGAAAAAAATTAGATTTACACTGCAATGGATCTGGCGTGAAAATTCCTTGCCACTAAAATTCCTAGTATCCGACAAAATAAGATTTATTTCTCTATAAGGCTTTGAGTGTCACTGTAGCCTAGTAAAATGCATGGATAAAATCAGAAATGACTTGATTTTAAACCTCTAAGAAGTTGAAAGTATATACACCCATACCCTCATGCAAAAGACACAATCACACAAACAGAACAGGTTTACTTGACAATATCTGTGATGTCTTCATACAAATGGGTTGACGTACAGTGACTAATCTACATTGCATTTTGAGGGATAGAAAGAAACAAATTCCAGGAAGGGAAAACATGGGCTTTTTGTTTTAGGGTAGCTCTTTATCTCACCTTTAAAAAGACATTCAGCATGTTTTACGTAATTGAGCCAATTTCAGAGGACTTATTCTGGGTTTTTAGGATTACCATATTGATAGAAGTATTTGCCAAGAGCATAATCATTTTGGGCTGGCTTAGTTGACTCAAAAGTTAATATATAAGGAAGTCACAAACTGGGAAGCAGGGAAGAAATCAGGTTGTCTTTGGACTTCTCTATAGCATCATTGAATGCCACAGACAGCCCAATAGCGTCCAGTTCACTCTTGCCACAAAAGAAATCCTCTGTTGTAAAACAGGTAATGACAACTGCTGAAACAAATAAACCCTCAAATTTCAATGGCCTGACATAATAGAAGCTCATTCCTGCTCACCCAGCATCCAGTAGGGCTCTGCTCCACATGGTTATTCAGGGATCCAGGCTGACAGACTCTTGGCAATGCGCGTATTATTAGGCCTTGGCCATCAACATCCAGCTGGCAGGCAGGGGGTCGAGTGGGAGGTTTTTGTGGGACAGTTCTGGCAGTAGCTCACATCATATCTTAGTTACTTTTCTTGTCACTGAGGCAAAATACCTGACACCCAGTATTAAAAGAGGAAAGGCTTATTTAGCTCACAGTTTGCAGTGGTTTCAATCCATAGTTGGCTGGCTCCAAGGCAGGGTGACATGGCAGATAAGCATTGCAGGGGAGAAACAGTTCATGGCAGGCAGAATGTAGCAAAGCAACAAGGGACAACCACACCTCTTTCTATCCCTCATATCTTATCCAGGCTACGCAGGGCAGGTAGCACTCACACCCTTAATCCCAGTGCCCTTGATCCTATCATGGCACCAGGAATCAATTCCAGCATCACATGCTCTAGATCTAAAGGAGAATTTTATTTTATTTTTCTGGATGAATGGACTGTAGATGTCCTATTGATGGACATTTAGGTTGTTTCCAGTTTTAACTATGGTAAATAAAACTGCTACGAACATTTCTGTACAGATCTTTTATTTATTTATTTATTTATTTTCTAGTATAAATCCTGGAGCATATTATAGGGGATGTTTAACTTTGTTTAACTTTGTTAGAAACTGCCAAAGAGATGGGAGTTTCTATCATTTTACATTCCTAGAGCAACATATAAGAGTCCTAGTTGCTCTCCATCCTTCTGAATACATGGTATTAACATCTTTTTATTGTGGGCCATTCTTACAGGTGTCACATTTATATGTTTTTCAAGGTATAGTTCTGAAGAGTTATAAAAAAAAAAGGTCTGCTTTCATTTTAATGGTCACCATGCTTTCTCCTCTAATTCCTTGCCTTGAGACCATCTTGTTTCTTATGTGCTGCTTATGGTTTAAGTGGGACTAAAGGCTTTCTTACCCTATATGATGTGTGGGGTTCAGTCAGTGGTTTGGAGTGGCCCTGTTTCAATTTAGAGGAGCACGTTGATAAGAGGAGGACATAGAAATGTCATCCTGTTGGAGTCACAGCTGGTTCCCAGGGCACTGCCCTGTTGGAATGCAGCTGAAGCCACGAGTAGAAGATGATTCGCACCAGGGCTTGAGGAGTGATGGGCAATTTCTCTTATCTTTAGAGAGGAGATTATCCTAGACTGGATAAGAAAGACTGCAGAAAATCTGCAGAAAATGCCTCTGTTAATCTCTATTGATTAAATTATTATTTTTTTAAAATATGAACTCCTTTATTGGCTGAATTCAGCTTGTATTCCCTTAGAAGGAAATGTCACCACATAAAGAAACATATTATTGTAAATAAGAGTTTACTAATAGGAGTAGAATTCAACTTTGGAATTAAAAAACATTACAGATGATTTTATTGAATTTCCAAACCAGCGAATAAAATGAGTTGTCCAGATGCCATGAGGAAAAATGTGACTCTCTTTCTTCTCTTCGAAGAAGAGCAGGGTATCATTTCTCATGTCCTGAAATGTACAAAGGAGGGGGGAAAGCCCTAAATTAGTTTCGACTGAATTTCTGGCATTTTAAAATCTTTTCTATTTTAAGCAAAAATATGATCTGGCATAATTATAATGAGTAAGGTAATCTGGCCTTGAGAAGGCCTCATTACACAAGGTAATCAAATAAAATAGATTGATAAGTTCTATTCTGGCATGAAAAATATTTTAACCTTTTTCTGATTTATTACACAAACTTCTGGCAATTGAATTACAGGGATAATGAACACTGCTGTGTTCTAGTAGTCATTAATAAGGGCAATATTTTAAATAGGTTTTATTAAATGAGGGATGGGATGGGATGGATGATCATTCTAAATACATCAGTTGGTTTGAACTCCAGCCAACTTGAAAACAGAAAAACCTAAAATGACTGCTTACAGTATTTTCTTAGCATTTCTTGGGTTGCCAATGCTGAGGGACAAAATTTCCACTTTACTTATATGAATATACCAAAAACGTTAGCTACTTTTAGGAGTGATGTTCTTGCCAACTTCCCAGCCCACATTAGGTTTCATGTTTCACTCTAAAATAAGTAGCTGTTAGAAATGCTTGTGAGACTTCTTCATGTTATCTGGGCAAATGTATTCCTTTGGCATTTTTATTTTCCCAATCTTGTTGCCTCCACATATCACCAACGTAGCCAGGGTGACACTGCTAGAGAGTGACAGCACTGTATGCGTGTTCAGCTCTGGTTATAAAAATAGAGCAAATCTACTCATTCAGCGTAATGGCTTCTGGCCTGCATCTCCAACACAGCCATCCTTGGATCTTTATGTTCCATGCAGTGTAGCTGTGCTAATCAGAGGTTATGGTCTCAATCATTATTGCTGGGCTTTTACGCATCCTGTGTTTTTCTTTCAATGCCTAGTTATTTGCATTAGTTTGTCAAGCACATCCCCAAATTGGTTTAAATTTCATTTATCTCAGTGTGTTCTTGATCTGGAGCTCTTGTAGTTCCAACATTCATAGAATTTGTACAATACACCTGGGAGCTCTTCAGGGTCTTATTAGATTTTGTGGATTTTATTTTAAAAAAACTGTCTTTTGCATTTGTTTGCTTTCTCCTGCATTGAATTCTATTGTCACTATGGAACCATGAAATCTTATGTATGTACGGTAATTATAAACAGTATAGATGTATGTCAGTATGGGCAGAACTATCAAAATATTCCCTTAGATATTAGGAGAATCATGTTACCTTGTGAATGAACATGAGTAGGCATCAATGCTCTTCTTTTGTCTCTTTAGGAAGAATCTTTCTTAACTAGCTTTTATTATTTTTTTCTATATAAGAGAAAAGACATAGTTTAATATGAAAATAAAGGGTGAGACAACTATAATGGAATTTTTCCATGTTCTTAGGATTGCAAGACCTCACTCAGTGTTTTGAGATAAATTTATCATACAAGGCCTTATGGTTTCAGACCATAGTAAAGTTTGATTTGAATATTGATTTCAGCCCAGTAGATGTAAAAATAATGCCCCAACTTCTCTGCTGCTGTTACTAACACAAATAAAGCAAGTGCCTTTTAAAATTAGTTCTGAAAACATTGGATCAAAACACTGAGGTTTTTGTGAATAATTATGGCTGGCATCTTACCTCACTTATTCTCTTCACTCCTGAAACCTCAAAGAAGGACTTCAGCAGTCTGTGTCCCATCTGTTTTATCAGCTTACTAGAGGTGGCCTACCAGGCACAAGTAGTGTCTCCCTATGGTTAGCCGGGTTGTGATCTGACCTGGAAGGACCCACAGTGTATCTAGTATGTGAACTTTCTAAAGAAAGCAGGCTGACATGCCAGGAAACACAAACCTGAACCGAGGTGTCATGCCTGGGGCTCACAAGTGACCTACGTGTGTCAGAGCCTTTGGGACTAAATTATCATATTACATGTACTTGGGCCTCACTAAGTCTCACTAAGTTACACAGTCAGCAACTCACTTTTGAATCACCAGCACTATTTTAATTTGCCTGGAGCTGTGTTCTACCCACTGTCAACTAAAGTAGTAGATGGCCAACTCTCTCTCTCTCACTCCCTCTTTCCCTCCCCTGCTTTTTCTAAGTCTGATAGTAAAGATTTTAGCTCTGCAGGCTGTGTGCTCTCTCCACTCAGTTCTGCCATGGTAGTACACTCATACACAATACTAGAAGAATGCGCATGACTGTGTTTCCATAAAACCTTATTTTTAAAAAAGACTTCAGGGGCCGGGGATATAGCTCCGTGGCACAGCACCTGCCTGGCAAGCATGAGGTCCTGAGTTTGATTCCCAGTACCAAAACAAAACAAAACCTTCAAGTCAGATACTATGCTGACTCCTATTCTAAACCAAACCCTTATTAGCTATTGGACAGAAGTTTAGAAATCTTCTTCCCAAGCTCACAGTCATACCTCTCGGTGAAAGGCATTTGTAGCACATGGTGGAGTTCTGACATTTAGAGGCTAATCATGTAGCTGTTGTTTGTAAGCTCAGCACTCAGGAGGGGCAGATGCTTCCTCTTAGGTATTTGGCCAACAGACCCACCATCAGCAGGTCAGCACAGCGCCTTAGTTATAGCCCAGGGAGCCACACAACAGGCCTTGTTTCTTGTTTGGTTGGCTGGGTTAACCTATTTTTCCCAGTTCTTAAAGCAAGGACAGAACATTTTACTAAGATGGCTAAATGTAATAGTGGAAGATATATTTTAAGGGGTATCTTTTTTAAAAGTTTACATACAGAATGGTCTTTTATTTATTTATTTATTTATTTTTTATTGTGGGTACCGGGGGTCGAACTCATGACCTCGCGTGCCAGCAGGCGCCCGTGCCGCCGAGCGATATCACTGGCCCTTTTTTTGTATGTGGATACCGGGAGTCGAACTCAGGACCTCGCACTTGCCAGGCAGGCGGTTATGCTGCTAAGCTGTCTCACCGGCCCCAGAATGGTCTTTTAAAGAAGTGAACATCCTAATACATCTTAGTATGACAACTTTGCTACTAATCCTTAACAAATGTCATTCACTATTTGACCACATCCTAATTTTTTCCATGGGTTTGCCAACAGTATTTCTTTTTTAAACCTGAATTATTGTGGGGAGGTGCTCTGCCCAAGAAGTTTGACAAACATTAGGCATTTGGTTAATCAGTAACCCTCCCGGAAGTTTATCCTCTACTTGTGGCTACTATAGTTTTTCTGTGGTTCTGTTACACTAAGACATAGCCACCAGAGAATGGTCCATCCAAGGCAGCTTGAAGAGTGAATGGCAGAATAAAACCAGCAGGCCCACCTGTAAGATCATGCTAGGAAGCAGCATGGTGGTGAGTTTACTTGGTACTCAGAGAAGCAGTGTCCGGAAGCCACAGTGGGCAGTGATAAGATGAGGTTACATCAAGGACTGATGATCAGACAAGGAACTGAGCTGCAGAGTCATGGGATACATGTCTTTCTCTCGGAATTCTTAAGTCATTCCTAAGGGTATTAGTCCCCTGTGGTGTCTGTGGCATCTCAGACCAACTCTGTCACTTTTTTTTATTTATTTATTTGTTTATTTATTTATTTGAAGACAGGGTCTCACTCCGTAATTCAGACTGGACTTGAACTCACTACATAGCCCAGGTTGACCTCAAACTCACAGTAATCCTCCTGCCTCTGCCTCCTAAGTGCTGGGATTACAGGTGTGCACCACCACACCCAGCTTTGTCACTTGTTTCTTTTTTTTTTTTTTTTTTTTTTGTGGATACCGGGGCATCGACCTCAGGACCTTGAGCGCCAGCAGGCGCCCGTGCCGCTGAGCGATATCACCGGCCCCTTTCTCGTGTGTGAGATCCGGGAGTCGAACTCGGGCCCTCGTGCTTGCCGGGCAGGCGCTTAAGCTGCTGAGCCATCTCACCGGCCCTGTCACTTGTTTCTTGATAGAAGTGGTCTGGGTCTGGCTTTCTAATCTTCTTTTTTTTTTTTTTTTTTTTTTTTTTTTATGTGAGTACGGGGGTCCAACTCAGGACGTTGTGCTTGCCAGCAGGCGCTTGTGCCACTGAGCGATATCACCGGCCCTTTTTTCCTCATTATGTGGGTACCGGGAGTCGAACTCAGGACCTCATGCTTGCCAGGCAGGCACTTATGCCATCAAGCTATCTCACTGGCCCTCTAACCTTCTTATGAATTAAGCCACATCTATAAATCTTACTGACTTGCCTGTTTGAGAAAACAAAACAAAACAAAAAATGAAACAAAGCAAAACAAACAAACAAAAACCACAAAAGATATATATTATTTCCTAACCAGAAGACTGGAACTTTTATTCCTTATTTTCTTTCAGAAGACCTCCCTCTTGCAAAGTCTTATCAAATCCTTGTCTGGCGTTTGCTGTTATTCATTCTAGAAGCTGACGTGGCCCCTAGCATCCAGCAGGTTGTCTAAACTGCATTGATTTCAGTGTTCTCTTAAAGGAGAGTTTCTCAAAGTCAATTTCTAAAGAGCTTTCATCCCCAACATGGCAAAACATATCTAAACAACAATTCAAACTTAGAGAGTTTCACAAGGCCCTTCAACAAAGGTTTAAAGTAGTTCCATAACCTGAGTTATTCTGAGATTAAACAGAATTTCTGTTACTGGTTAAAATAGGAGATAATTTGTTTTTATGGATTCTTATAGTTTATTTAATAAAATTCATCCAATGAGGCACACCAGCCCTTGAAGTCAGAGGTAGTGCTCTGGTAAGACTTGCGATTGTGTTTCGGGCAACTTTCCAGATAGTAACTGAGGGCTAGGAGACTGCATGGTTATGCATCTAACATAAATGTATGTATTTATGCACTGCCATAGGTCCATAATCCATCCCCCCACTCCACAAAGCTCTGGAAAATACTTTATTATACCCAACAGAGGCAAATGGGAGGCAATCAAGCTGTTATTTGAATTAGAAAAGATGAAAGGGAAAAGAAGGTTAATAGTAGATGGAGAGAAGAGTGCTTTGTGAAAATTGTCCTTTTTTTTTTTCATGTAAGGGAAAGTAATTTGTTCCTTTTATTAGATCTAAAAATCTAGTGATAGAGATTTTTTGATAGACTGATAGAAAATGAATGATAGAAATATCTGAAAGATCCCATTTCCTGAAGAACATAATAAGTTCTGTTTACAAGATGCCATTGTAATCTCTTGTATCTATGTGATCATTTATAAATTAGAGTATTCTTTTTATAGATATCATCTCATCGATAATTGTAATGACTAGGATAGTTGTCAGAATATGTACTATTTTTCTTATTTCACAAATGAAGAAACAGAAGCTCAGAGAAGTAGTGAATATACCTAAGGCTGCAAAACACAGATTATCAGGTTCTGAGCCTGAATTTGAACCTAGATTTTATGTCTCCATAATTCAACCTCTATGTCGTCTATAACCATGAGCTACTGTGCCATCCACCTTAAATATTGTGATCTATCCACTTGTCTTAGATTGAAGGAAATATACACCCACATATTCAGGATTGCTGGGTAATCAATACCACATAAGTGGCCGACAGTAGTTACTTCAAGGCACTCAGTTTGAAACACGCATAACACAGTCAGTTCTATACAATTTTGGAGTGAAAGGCCAAGGCATATTGTGTATCTATGCAGGCAGCTGCTATCACTAGTAATTCTCAATGTTTTATATTTCCACTTTCTCTAGAGAGGATAAAAATAAATGTATGTATTTATTTGTGAAGTTAACTCTCTAAATTCTGCTACAATGATTTTAAAAATACTGCAGCTCTTCAATTTTCAATATTTAGTCTGAGGCATTTTCTTAGTAAAGTTGTAGCTAAACAGTAGATAAGAATAAAAATGAAGGAGTCAAAAAAACCTTTTCATGGTATGAAATTTTTCCTCACGGTAATTAATGGTAAAATTCTTCCACTATTTGTCAGATTAGAGACAACTCAGAATGTCACCTTGAGACATTTCCCACCTTCTTAATCTTAGAAGAAAGGGAAACTAAGAACAGAGCTTCAACCTTTGAAAGATGGAAATCATATCTATATATAGATGGTTTACATGTTTTGTACACATGTAGAACTTAAACACATAGAAAAATGTATCAAGACCCTCCAGAAAACAAGTCCAGCTTTCATCTTTCAAGATACCTATGCCCAGGAGACCAAGGACAGGAAAATACTAGGATGGATCCCTGCCTGTGCTATTTTTAGAGATTCACAAAGACAAAGATTTCACTTATGTCAGTATTTTTTAACATTATCAGACAATGAGCTTATCCCTGGCCAGGTCGACTCAATGATGTCTTAATTTAAGCATGCAATTTAGAAGACTGGAGTAGCAATTAGAAAAGAAGTTAGCTGTAAGTTTCCAAAAGTTAATGTCCCTTAATTCTACTTGCCTCAGTAGTTCCTCAGTGAAAGAAGTAAGGAAAGGTAAGCAAAGTAGGGGACACAGGAGTGAACTGTGAACACAAAAGAGAAATTTAAACATTCGTGAACTAAACTCAAAGCACAGATGATTTAACACTTGTTCTGTTTTATTTTTGTCTTAAAGAAAGTGAACTCTATTCTTTCCTTGGTTAGGAGATAAAATAATTTATAACCTTTAACATGCTCTTTTTGTCTTCATAATTGGGAGCTCAGTGGTAAGTACTTTCTCTGGCAAACTGTTTTCTGAATGCGTTGGAAAATTGCACCTGCCAAAAACGGATTGGTGCTTGCTCTGCTTCATTGAAAGGAGGTTGTGATGAAGAGCTGTCCCTCTTGGATAGTTCAGCCTGCCAAGGTCTAATACAACAGAAGTGCAAAGGGAAATGAAAAGGAGAGACATGATTCAAGAGTGTAACAAAGCGTTGGCACCCGAGGCACTTATCCTATTGGCTTCCAGAGAAATTGGCAGAAAGGCTTTGACCACCCATGTGATTTTATCTTCTCATCTTTGGGGTAATGAGCTTAATATGGCATGCTGTAGTGAAGGCTTCCAATGAAAGGCACTATTTAAACATCTTTTTCTGAATCACCAAGTTAAGAATGGATCAACTGAAGAGGAAGAAAAAAATGTTCAGTTGTGCACAAAGCTGCTACCTTCAATTCTTAAAAATTGTTGTTAGTGGCTAATTATACTGACATTCCTATTATACAAAAATGTTGAGAATGCAAATATAATTTCTCAGCTAATTATTTCATTATATGGAAATGACAGGTGTGAAGTAATAAATTAACATTATCTTTATGAGAACCAGCAGTTGTGGACTTTATTATTGAAACTTACAATTGGAATAAGTGCATTTTTCTCATAACTTCTCTGAGTAGGTGAAAAATGCCTTTTATGTTTATGGTACAGTATACTTTCTTTTAGCAGATATCTTCCCATCACAATAGGTAGTGATATTTATGTGAGCAAATTACTTCTGACAGGAGAACCCAATGGATCTGAAGAGATGTATCTGCCTGCCTGTATCTCTCTTCTTATACATGGTACAAGCAGTTGGCTGATAAATAGTGGTTGTTATGGTTTAGATCTAAAATGTCCCTCCCTGTATGTCATGTGTTCAGAGGTGGAGATTTGTGGAGGTAACTGGATCATGGTGGCACTCTTCATCCATGGATTCATCCATTCATGAATTCATAGCCAAATGTGCCATTAGGAAGTGAGGCTTTCTTGGAGGTGGGTCACTGGAGTCATGACCTGGAAGGATATATTCTTGATCTTAGCTCTTCCCTTCTGCCTCTCTCTCTGCCTCACCATAGGCTGAGCAGTCTTCCTCCATCATTCCCTTCCACCATACTTTTTCTGCCTTGGAGTCAGTCAGCCATGGACTGAACCCTGTAAACCATGAACTCAAATAAACCTCTCATCCTTAAAGTTTCAGGTGTTAGGTATTTTGTCCCAGTGATGGAAAATTAACTAATACAGTGGTGAAGCTCCTTTTATTTTTAAAAACACAACCATAGAGTCATTCTGTTTTTAAAAGTTAAAAACCAACAGAATGGGGCCGGTGAGATGGCTCAGCAGCATAAGCGCCTGCCTGGCAAGTGCTAGGTTCTGAGTTCGACTCCCAGTACCCACATAAAGGAAAAAAGGGGCCGGTGATATTGCTCAGCGGCACAAGCACCTGCTGGCAAGAGCAAGGTTCTGAGGTCGACTCCTGGTACCCACATAAAAAAAAAAAAAACCAACAGAATGTTAAATATTACATTCTCTAGTTTAAATTAGAAAATAGTGAAGCCTGAAGGAGAAGAGAGTGACACTGAAGAGTGATGAGGTGAGAGGATGTGGAGGTGTCCAATATTTCATCACTGTATCATCAGTGTAAGAAGTGCAACTAGGGTTAATACAAGTTTTCAGGAAAAATGACACTACATTAAATGAGCAGTTTTTAACCTGACAATCCTTAACACTTGTGTCTTTAGAATCAATCTATGTCTAAAGTACCTTCAACTCAGAGTCCGAAGATTACTCTGCACACCATTTAGTCATTAGCAGTTACACCTCAGCATCAGGGTGCTAGGGCACTTTGGGAAACCTGTGCTCCTGTTTTGACAAGGTGCTAATGATGCACCTTAGGGGCTGACAGTCTGATCACGGGGAGTACTGAATACAGCTTGTCTCTGTACCTTCAATTTGGCTAAGATTTTTACAACTTCATTTTTAATTTTAATATTTCTGAAAGCCAAATAGCTTCTGTTGAAAGCCTAGGGGAGCTTTTGACAAATTGTTCAGGACATGAGTATGAAGCCTTTATGATACGTGTTTGCTAACCTTGAACACTCTAGGCTCTATTCTGAATATTTGGCGATTTCTACTGCTCTTAATTGTTCTGCTCACATATGAAAATCAATCTGTGTACCTCAAAACTTTATGAAGAATTTTAATAAATAATTAGGGGCTTGAATTTAAATTTAATGATCTGTGTTGATACCAGTACAAATAATGTGGAGTGTAAAATGAATTACCTGAGGCCCTTTCTATGTGAGGAAATTTGCATAGGAACAAGTAATGACTACTAATTTATGGCACAGTTTCTTTGCTCTATGTTTGGCAAGTTTCTTATGGAATGCATCGACAGCAAGATACATGACAGTTGCTAAGATGAAATAGGTGGAAAATCTGGTTCTTATAATGAAAGAAATCTTCTGTGTATTTGTTGAATTTTAGAGTGGCAGAGATAGATAATACAAAAAAACCAGAAGAATAGAATTTAAGTAGGTTTTGATTCCTGATTGGCCTGAGATATCCCCATTTTCACCCATGGTTCTGCCTAATTATTGCTGGCATTCCCTTTTACTTACAAAGATGTCCTGGCTTAGATGGTAACTTAAATAGTTACTCTACTTATTAGTTACTCTTTGTTTTAGTAGTTTAGAACTATCACCCCAAGCTCTCATTTGTTCAGAGGTGGGGCTTTTGGAAGGAGATTGGATAATGAGTGTGCTATACTCATGAGTGGTGTACTGATTACTTTTCTCTCGTTGCTGAGACAAACTACTTGATGCCCAAAATTAAGGAAGAAAAGGTTTATTTAGCTCACAGTTTGTGGAGGTTTCAGTCCATACTCGGCTGGCTCCAAGGCAGAGTGGCACATCGCAGAGGGCAACAGTTCATGGTGGGGGGAAACAGAAAAAGCAATAAGAGCAAAAAGGGAGGAGTGTGAGAGAAGACTCTTTCTGGCCCTTATATTGTATGTAGGCTACCCACCCTAGGGTGGGTGTAGCACTCACACCCTAAGCCCAGCACTAGACAATGAATCAATCACAAACTCTAGATTCAGCAGCCTCTGAAAAGCACCCCCCCATGACTGCATGAGGCTTTGCGGGGGACATCTAGACACAAACCATAACAAGTGGATCAACCATTGATGAGTTCATAGCTGAATGTGCTGTTAGCATGTAGGGCTTGGATGAAGGAGATGGGTGGCTGGCAGAGTGCCTTAGGAGGGTAGAACTCTTGCTCTGGCTCTTCCTGCTCTTTCTGCTTCCTAGCTGCCGTGGGCTGAACAATTTTCCTCCATTGTGCCCTTCTGTCAGGCCATTTCTGCCTTGCAGCCAGGTAGCCATGGACTGAACCTCTGAAACTAGGAGCCAAAATACACCTCTTTTTCTTTAAATTGTGGGTAGCAGGTAGTTTGTCTTAGTGATGAGAAAGCTACATTAATACATATGCCATTGATAATAATTGTAAGTTTCAAAAGAATAGAATAGCTTAGTGTATGATATACCTTTGAACACATGATAAATTCATATAATCCTCAGAACAACCTTATTAAATTTAAGTCTATTTTTTATTGAGGAGGACTTGAAGCTCAGAGAGATTAAATTGTTGTCAAGATCACTTAGCTATTATGTGACAGAACTAGGACTCCAACCCAGATGTCCAGAGCAAACTAATTCTAGTGAGTATAATAATAACAACAGAAATGATTATCAATCTTATCTTACTAATAAAGCTGCCATTTGCCTAGCAGTGGTCCTTTACCTTTACTTATACCATGGACTACTTTGGCAGGCTGGTAAAACATGTGCACCTCTTCTCAAATAATATTTTTGAGTGCATAAAATAAAATGTAGTAATACCTTACTTCACAAACACTTCTGTTTATAAATAGTTTGGTGTGCAAACAAAAGCATTCAACAAAATTTTGCTTCCATTTGCAAATTCCATATTGGGTAACAAACACAACCACGGCTATCTTCCCCACACAAACACAAACACAGCCATCTTCCTCAAATTTTGTAAAACATATTAAGTTCATAAACCAAAGTACCACTGCATATAGCTGTATCATAAAGACATGGATTTTGTTAATATCAGTTATCTAATTTTAAACTAAATTTATGATATAGTTTATCTAGGTTTTTAAAAATGCATCAACTAAGATCTTAAAGTATCAGTTATTACTAGAATTTCAAAATAGTGATAACATGAACATAATTTTAAGTTTTCTGCAACAAGTCTAATATGATATGAAAATATCTGTGATCTCTATTGGTGATGAAGTGACAGGTTCTCCTAGTACTACTGTTATGGTTTATATCTAGATGTTCCCCACAGCCTCATGCATTGATAGGTGGGAATTTGGGGAGATAATTGGGCTTAGTTTACTGATGAGCTTATAGTTAAATGTGATGTGGGGAGGTGAAGCCTGGTGGGAAGAGGTGGGTCACTATGCGTGTGTCCTAGAAGGGTGTATCTCTCTTGTCCTCCCTTGATCCCTCTCTGCTTCCCACTGCCATGCCATGAGCTATTTCTCCTTTGCCATGCCTCTCTGCTATGCCACCCTGCCTTGGAGCCAGCCAGCTGTGGACTGAAACCTCTACAAACTGAGAACTAAAATAAACCTTTCCTCTTAGAGTCGTGGTATTGGATCTCAGCAATGAGAAAATAACTAAGACAACTGCTGTGCTTTCTTGCTTACACTCATAATTGAAGGAAATTCTAAATTTCAGTTAGGAGTTAATGAAAATAAATACATAATTTTCTTCTATTTCAGGTTCACAGACCCACTCTAGATCTATGATTCCCCAAAGGACTCCAGAATTTAAAAACTCCTGCCTTAGAATAAACTGACAAAATTATTATTATTCCCATTTTACATGAGAAAAGTGAGCCCCAGAGTAACTGATTAGCTTGCCTATTACTTTTCACCTACTGGCCAAGAAGTGCATAAAATGACATTAGCATGTGCGACATCACCTCCTCTCCTCTGACCCTGAGGTGGCAGTCACTAGGAAAGTGAGAATTATTGTACCCACCCTGTTCTGAGGCTTGGCAACCTCCTCAGGATTATCACCCCAGTCCCTAGCAAAGCCTTCAACCACCAGTGACACTCTTGATGGAGAAAGCAGAAATCTAAAGAACTGGGGGAGAGTTCTGTGTGCCTAATTGTGTTTCTTTCATTTGCCTTGAGCATTTCCAGCATTCAGTCTCCCCTAAGTGGTCCTCAGGTGGCTTCCCAGAATGGTCATTATCTCCAACGTATTTGATGCTATTTTCTACCATAGCTATTTTCCCTTTCTACCTTTAGGTGATTACTATTACTGTTTATTACTATTCTCAGATGAGGGAAATTGTTTTTCTTCACCTCCCTCAGCTCAGTACAGATACCAATTTGGATTTTTTTTCTATAATCACTATAATTCCTTTATCTAAAACACACCTATTAAATTATCTTAAATCTTCTCAAAGCTAAATTGCCTCATCTATTTATTATTTTCCTTCATTTTGCCTGAATACTTTAAAACTTACAAAGTGTGCGAAGTGATTGTTAAAGCTCTGAGCCGTCTCAGGATGCATTCGTTGTCTTCTGTAATTGAGTCTTACTGATTATACTGTGTATTATTAGTCTCGTGCTGTACTAACTTTAGCATAAGGATCCTTAAGGTTTTAAAAACACATATTTAATATTTTTAAAATTCTATTTAGCTTCCTGCTTGGCCGTTCAGTTATTATTGATCCCCATCCTCTCCTGTGAGCAGCAGCCATGTTGTTTTGGCAAGACAGGCACTTTGGCAGTTCTCATGCTTGTGGTGAAATGCTGATGACAGAGAGTCCGCTAAGGATGTGTTCAGCCCCATTCTCACCTGAGAATAAGATCACTTTTGCCACAAAGCCTCCATTTAAGTATACCTTATTATGCTATTATTGAAAGAACCTCAGAAATTTCACATGTATCTTGATGATTTATGACTATTTTTTTAAAAATGACTTTCACTCTATATAGTGTTCTGGAAAGTACTTAATGATTTTTAAATATCATCATTAAAAGTTGTAGATTTCCATGCAGTTGTAAGAAATAAAGGAGATCCCGTGTGCCTTTTAGCCAGTTTTCTCCACTAGCAACATCTTGTAAGACTATGTGCTTATAAGTGCATTATGATAGCCAGGATTTTGATACTGATACAGACAAGACAAAGAACGTTTTCATCACCTGAAGAATTCCTTACGTTGTCCTTTTGTAGCCATGTCCACTTCCCTCCAAAGATTTTTATTTTGAAGACTTTAATTTAATTTTAAGTTCATTTTAACAAATACATTAAAATTGTATGTCTTAGTGGTGTAACATGTAATATTTTGAGACATATATACATTGTGTAACGTTCAAACAGGTGAAACATCTGTCTCACTTATCATCTTTGTATGGTAAAATTTTTCCAAATCCTTTCTTCTACCTTCATAAAATGTGCAGAACACACCTGTTTTCTCTACTCATCTGCCTGTGCAGAAGCACCCTGGAGCTGTTGCTCCAGCTGTATGTAACTTAGCGCCCATTGCTCAGCCTCTCCCCACCCCTCCCTCCCTCATACCCTCAACCTCCTGTGGTAACCACCAGTGTACTCTCAATTGCAGTGAGTGCAAATTTTTTTTTACTTTTAATATTTATACTAAATGTCAAAAATTTATGTTTTAAGAGCTTTATTTAATGCACCTCAGAGATTTAGCTTATACCCTATGCTTGCTTTAAAAAATTTTTTTAAAGGAACATATTTTTAAAAAACCTGATGTTGTATTACTAGTTCTAGTAATCATCATCATCACCTTCTTCACTACCAACAACCAAAATGGGGCTGGTTACATGCTCACATGGGTTTACATATCCAAATGTACTTGTATGCTCCCTAGCGACAGGGAGACTGATGTTGTAATATCTTCTTCTCTTCCCCCGAAGCCATTGTAGCCTCCAGCCCCTAAAAACCATCACATCAACATGCCAGGTGATGCAGTTGGTGTCACTTTCACTGAGGTAAAATACCCAACACCAGCAACTTAAAGGAGGAGAGGCTGATTTGGATCATAATTTTAGTCCATGACCAGTTGGCTGTGAGGCAGAAAGAGCATGGTGGAGGGACATGGTTTAGGAAAGATGTTCACCCCATGGCAACCAGGAAGTAGAGAGGGAAGGGAGGAACCAGGGGCAAGACTACACCCTTCCGGGTCACACCCCCAGTGACCCACCTCCAATCAGACCCCACCTCCTACCAGCAAGTCAGCTCTGACACCCACATGATCCAGTCACCTTCCAAATACATGAGACATCTGGGGGGGCATTTTAGATCTAAACCATAAGAGTGGGCTAGGGATAGTTTTTTGGGTTGGTGGATAATTTGTTCAGTCTTTTTAAAGGTTTGACACAATATTCCATAGACAACTTGAAGTTACTTTAGTCATACCATCAAACAACTAGTAAGGCTTGCCCTGGCTGAGATAATTTCTTCCGTTCCTTTTAGGCATTTCAGCAGATTCAGAGAATGGTTTTGGCTCTGTTCATAAATATACTCCTGAACCCACCTCAGCATGGGCACAGTTACAAATCTGATGCTTCAATTTTTTTTAAATGTTAATATTTAACTTTCCCATGTAGCTAAGTTAAGTATAAACCCATGAATCTTCTTTGAAGCAATAATATAAAGTGTTCGCTCATTTGACAAATAGTTATTGAGCACCTGCTATATGTTCTTGGTGCTGTTGCAGACACCAGTCTCCCTGTCACTGGGGACCATACCTGCTTCCAGTGATTGCACAGGACATATTAGTACAAAACTTGTTTAACTTAAATTTAAATCCAACTGGGTGTCCTGAATTTTATATGGCAACCTTGGTTGCTCAGCAGCTTGGCTGGGCTGCACGGTCGAATGTGGCCTCACTCACGTGTTTGAAAGCTGGAGCTGGCTGTCAGCTAGGCTGCTCTCCAACTTGGTGCCTCAGCCTGAAGGAAGCTTCTTTCTATATCAGTCGTAGGGTTGCAAAGGGGCCAGGTGGAGGCTGCAAGCCCTCTTGTGGCCCACATTCTATTGTCATGTGTGGTCACTACTACCAAAGTCTGTTGGTCAAAAAAAAAAAAAAAACTAGAGTGCCAACCCAGATTCAGGTGGGGAAAGAGATTGCACCTCTTGGTAAAAAGGAATAGAAAGATCACATTACAAAAGGGCAGACTGCCAAAGAAGGGAGGGGTTTATAGACATTAAGTCGTGTATCGTAAGTGGTGAGCACAACTGAAAAGTCCCTTTCTTCAGGGACTACACATTCTCAGAGAGGCCAAGCCATACACCGAAGCCATACAGAATGTATAGAGTGGCTTTGCTTTTTACCCTGAGTGACATGGAAGGCATGTGGAGGGTTTGAGATGAGGATTTGGATCATCTAGTTTAGATTTTTTTTAAGTAGGATAACTATATAGAAAATGGGTGGGAGAATGGCAAGCGTGGAAGCAGGAAGGCGGCTGGGAAGCTATTGTAATACTCTGTGAGAACAGTGGAGATGGGGAGATGGTGTTGGAAAGCAGGTCTATTTTGAAAACAGAGCCAACAGGATTTGCTGCTAGATTGTATTTGGGGTGTAAAAACAAGACAGGAGTCAAGAATAACTGTCAACATTTTTGGACGCAGTGACTGGAGGGATGTTGTTGCTGTTTGTTAAGTTGCACTGAGAACAAGATGGAGGCAAGAAAAGAAAGGAAGAAGAAAGTCACGTGAAGACAGAAGCTGGAGGAGTAAAGGCAGAGTGGTGGGAAGTGAGAGCTGCCTCTGGAGGCTGTAAAGGGCAAGGAAAGCGGTTCTTTTTAGCTCGGTCAAACTTATTTTGACTAAAATCTCCATAACTTTTAAGAGAAAAATTTGTGTTGGTTGAAGTTGAATTTGTGTTAATTTATTAAAGCAATTAGATATCTAAATGGAGATGCTGAATAGCTGTGGGATATGAGTGTTAAATTCAGGAGAGAGGCATAGAGATATTGATTTGGACTTTATTACCAAATAGACTTGCTTAAAGCCATAGCCTGGTTGAGAATACAAACAGAGTGAGTGTGAACAGAGAAAAGAGGCTTCTTGCCTGTCTCTGACCACCCCAGCATCTAGAGGTTGGGGAGATGAAAAGAATAGCCAATAAAAATGAGCAGGAGCATCCAGTGAGGTCTGAGGACAGCCAAGAGTTCAAGGTCCCAGAGGCCAAAGAAAAGGACTGTTTCCAGGAGAGAACAAGTGTCAAGTGCAGCTCCATTGAATATTTGCAGTTTAATGCTCATTAGTGATCTCAACCTTCATTTTTTCCCCCTAATGTCCATTAAACTTCTAGGAAGAACAGCTGATACTTAAGAAGGGAGTATTCTGTAAAAGATGCTTCTATTTATTCTTGAAGATGTTGCCTTCTGCTCCTCTCTTGAAACACTAAATACATGGAGAGCAATATTTGTATGTTTAGAATAGTGTCATTCGTTCATTTATTCACTTCACAAGCATTTTCAAATGTCCCATGGCTAGGTCAAGGATTTTCAGTTGAACTAACAAGATCCCTGTTCCCACAAGAAAGCATCCAGCCTAGGGGTTTTTCTCCAACAAACATCACCTCTTCTGCCAAGCTTTCACCGTCATTTTTCAGTAGATGCCCTCCCTTCTTTGTACATTTTCATAGAACTCATCACATTTAATGTAACAGCCAGTTATTGCCTCTGCTGCTAAACTCTACCCTCCTGTAGGAAGGGGATTCTATCTCAGTTTTCTTTGTATACAAACAATATGATTTATTATTAAAACCAGGAAATATTTGCAAGAGAAAGGAGGCTCAGTTGGTGATCCTACCAAGACAAGGGCTATAAACTGAGACTGCTTGTGGCAAGCAGGGAAGTATGGCTGTTCTAGTCCTAGGTTGCTGTTTCAATAATACTGAATAAACACATTTGCTCTTGAAGAAACACATTTAATGAAATAAGACTTAATATTTTGCTTTAATTGAAGATCAGTGTTGGAAATAGTGTTAGGAAAAGTGTTTCTTCATCTATTGCCAAACTTAGTGGAGACTCTGTCCATTATTTTTCTCAATGTTCTTCATTTTTTTTTTTTTTTTTTTTTTTTGTGGGTACCGGGGGGTCGACCTCAGGACCTCGCGCGCCAACAGGCGCCCGTGCCGCTGAGCGATATCACCGGCCCCTTTTTCATATGTGGGATCCGGGAGTCGAACTCGGGCCCTCACGCTTGCCAGGCAGGCGCCTATGCCGCTGAGCCATCTCACCGGCCCTCAATGTTCTTCATTTTAAGAGCCAAGAAATAATTCCTCTTAGAAGTGAATGCTAGGAAAATGTTGCTTTTTGCAAGGGACTAGTGGTGTGCTTTCTTTTCCTACATAATGATAACTCAGTAATACATCAGTTTTCTGCTTTACATTGGCAGCCACAAGCTAGAACTAAATTATATGTTTAAGTTGCTACTGGATCATGTCAAAATGTTCCCAATTGTGACTTTTCTTTATCTTCAAGCATTTATGGAGCACCCAGTGTATGATGAGCTCTGTTTTTAAGCAACAGAGACAGGCACAGGTATGTCCCTGTCTTCATGGCATCTTGGTTTGTGAGCATTTACCTAGTTAGTCTCTAAATGTGGAACCAGGACACTTGCTTATAGGAAGCCTTTAATTCTTGCAGGAGCAAGGCAAGTCCAAACAAAACTGAATGAAGTGCAACAGATCAGCATATTAGATAAGGGTGTTTCATGCTAGTCATGGCAGGCTTGAGCAGACAAATACCCAGGCTTATATTTGGGTATTATTCTTTTTCTTGAGGTTTCAAACCCACTACTGTGCTTTTAAAAGAGGAAGAAAGACATATTTAAGAAAATATAATTATTTCTAAAGTTATTTAACATCTTTACTAATATTACTATAGAGTGCTTGATCAAATAAGGCACGTGATAATATTGTCATAATCCAAAAATGCTATAAGTGGTTGTCTATATTCCATAGATAAAGGAGAATTTATTAGCTGGGTCATAATATGATGTGTCCTTGCACTGAATATTTTCATTCTCAAGTGCATAATAGCCTATTTTGCAGGACAAGAAAATGTTGCATGCTGTATCGTAAAAAGAAATAACCTGCCTAGTTATGAGAAGATGAACTCAGCTGTCAGTTATGACCTTAGGGAGAAGAAAAATGTAAAAACTGGTGTAGTCTTCCTAACCAAGAGGAAGGCAAGAGAAGTCAACCAGAAGGCATCCTCCCGTCTGACACATCACTACTATCAAACACGAAAAACACATCTTTCTGTTTATTTAGCACATCATGGTGTTTAAGGCAGTGGGTCGATGGAAGGAAGGGTTCCTCCTTGTCCCAGTTCAGTTCTTACCTTTCAAACCTGTGGAAAGAAGGGAGTTGGTGGAGATCAGAAGAGACGGACAGAGAGGTAACCTGGGTGGGAGGAGACTGAGAGGGATAGAGAAGGAAAAGGCCCAGGAGGCTGCTTTCACAAAGCCAACTGTGTGGAACATTTCTCTTTCATAACTGCCTATTCAAATGAATCTGAAGCCAATAACATGAAACGTTTGACCACTGTATGGTATTTTTAAAAAATAAAAATTTAATTGTGAGATCTCGAGTCACACTAGTTCTATCGATTATGTTGCTACAACATCAGGAATAAATCAGAACCTATGATAGATATTAATTTGCCATGTCAGCCTTTTTAAAGTACACTTACCAAATACTCTGGATATTGTTCTTTCTTTCTTTCTTTCTTCTTTTTTTTTTTTTGCTAATACTGAAATCAAAGTAAATACAGTCCTATTTTCTACATAAGTAAAGTACATCTTTTAGTCAATGTTCATACCACAGTTTTAGCCTGCTGGCATACTATTGTTACCACAGTGACATTTATAGAGGGATCATATGTTTTCAGTAAGTTTAAGGATTATCCAGGACCTTGACTAGCACAAGAGGAGAATTCACTGAGATCTAGAGTGCTCCAAATGACATTATAAAAATGGAATTGCCTGAAAATACAGGTTTGTGTCACAACAGAAAACCTCTGTACACATATACTGAGTGACAGGGCTAGAAAGGGGTCTCCAGGAGCTGTCCATTCTGTTCCCCACCTCCAGGCAAAATGGTGGCTAACCCACAATAGGTGTCTGCAAGTTCAGTACTAATGTAACTTGCCCAGTATTGCCCTTTTCCCCAAGCCACAGCCAGCTTAGCTGTCAAATGAAAATAACTTATGGCACCTCACCTTGTCATCATTCTTTTCCTAGATCTCCCATGGGTACTCAAGGCTGCTCAAAAACGAATGCTGGAGACTATCAAAAATAAAAGTGTGCACTTCAGTGTAGACCTGAGCGAAAGCAAAGCCTATATTTGACTTCGTATAGCAGGAGAAAGCTCTTCACCTATTATTTGATTATGACAATGGTTTGAGTTGCTGCTTTTGGAAGAAACACTACATTCACCCCTAGAAAAAGGGAGTTCCAGGGTCAGTGGCACAGCTGGGAAAGCTGATCGCAGCTGCTCAGCACACACGTCATGAGATGATCTGCTTTCCAAAACTCGTTTTGAGCCTATCACCTGACCAAACAGCGTCACCACCAATTGAAAAAAGCCTCCTCTATTCAGTCTTCAAAAAAATAAAGTCCATGTTGACACAGAGAAATCAGCCTCAGTACCCCTTTCTCACCCCACTAAATGTTAATAGTTTTGATTGCCCCGTATCAATGTGGACTATTTTTTTTTAAGATTGAATTGAGGAGGCTACATGATAAATTCAGATAATCAGGAGGCTTTTTCCTCTTCCTTTGATTTTAGTATTTCATTGTCATTTTAGGTCGAGAACCAAAGACACATTGAGAAACATGAGAAAATACGCTTGTTTTCTCATCAGTTATTTCCTCTAGGTTATAAGAAAAAAACAAAACAAAACAAACAAAAAAGACACACCAAACTTTTGAACAAGGAAGCAACCAAATTTGGGAGTAGAGGAAATGTTATTGAATTTGAGTCTATATTTCTGAAGAATTGCCTGGAATTTTATAAAAGCAAAGAATACAAACATCATCCTTACGTTTATATTAGGGAGTAAGAATTTTAAAACATGCAATATGTATTTTAAACAGTTTTCTTCTTTTTAATCTTGCATTGCACCCAAAGAATGCTAATGGTTACCAAATTGTTTTTTGGCAGAGTAGCCTTATGCTTAAAAAAAAAATAGTGTAGGATGTGATTGTAGTACATGACAAAATTATGAATCCTCGACCCTGAGCAGGTGATAACTAATCCAATGATCCCGACCTAGGAGATTACCCAAGAGCACTGATTCTACATTGTGTTCTGTATATTACATGGTAATGAATGGCAGTTTCAATGGCTGCTAGTGGAGAGATGTCTCCTTTATTGAGAGAACGAAGGGGGGCTATACATAACATCTGAGCTTATCATCGAGCTGCTCAGCCTCCTCATCCACGCGCCCTGGCTTGTCTCACCCCACCCATAAAGCATGGGTGAGGGCTGGTTATCTCACCCATAAAGCATGCAGTTTTTAGAAGTGGGTTTCTTCGCATACCCTGTACACAAGAGGATGAATGTCTCGCTACATGCGCTACAAAGGGGTGAGTGAAACGAGCATAGTCTCCTTCGCTATCACTAGCAACAATCAGTTTTTCACATCTACACTGAGTATGTCCCCAACAGCTCATGGCATACTAAGGAATCTGGATGTTTGTGACAACACATTCCTGAGAAGCAGCAGTTCTGACAGCCCAGTGACCCGGCTATTCACTCCAGTTCCTTTGTGCGCAGATGTTTTGTTTTCCCAACCCCTTCACCACGTGCTAATGATCAGATGGTGACTCCATGAATAAGGAGCAAAGGCAGTGTCATGGGTGGTGGGTGGTTTGTTTTCTTATTCCTTTTTTGAAAACATATGGAGATGTTTATATATAAAGAGAAAATAAGAGAACACTGCCATCATGTCAGCAGCAGCTAACACAGCCACACATGAATGGAAATCAAACGTATCTCTACCTACTCCAGAATTTTGGGTTACTGATATCTATACATCTGGTCTTATTTGGCTTGAAAAGATATTTTATTGTTTTAAGCTTTTTATTCCTAGTTGGAAGGAAACTCTGGAGCCAGAATTTTGTTTTGTTTTGTTTTGCACTCCTTTCATTGTGAAATTATTCTATCCAAGTAGACCTCGATTATGAACATGAAAAATCCTTTAAAAAATCTATGTATTTGTTGAACTGGAGTCTCAGTGTTTCTGACTTGTGGTTGGAAGATCAGAAGTGAGCCTCGGGAAGCAGGGTGGTGGAGGATGGAGAACACAGACGGGCAGAGGCAGACCTCTAGGTATGATTCTGGCTGCACCACTTGCTAGCTAGGTAACCTAGGGAAAGTTCGATAACCTGACCAAACGTCAGTGGCTGTTCTGTGAAATGAGAAATACAATTGCATTTATTTCGACAGTTCACGGGATGAACTGCAAGGCATTCATGCGGTGTCTGCCTTGTAGGAAGTACCACAAAAATGCTACCTGCTTTACGGTGCAGTTTCTCATAACTCCATGAGCTGGTACCCTTATCATCCCATGTCATGGAGGAAGAAACTGAGAGATTACACAGAGTGCCCAAAGTTATACAGCTAAATATTGGTTAACATGGACCAGCCTGGGTAATTACAAAGTCCACACACTTCCTTCTTCTGCTAAAATGATACCATGTACGTGGCCTCAGGCACCTTCGAAAGCTCCTGCATTTACATTACTCCTTCCACTCCTATCAACATCCTGTGATATGTACAACGGCATGCCCAAACTGTGATATTCTGTGTCCTTAGGACACCTGTTCATTTGCAGTTAAAGAAGGACAGGAAGCACTTAATGAACATGTTGTTAGAAGCCCTGGTAAGTTCGATTCATGCAACCACTTTGATTTTGGTCTACACAGCCCTTTTCTTTAAAGTTTGTAGAAGACCCCTATGTATAGGTTCACTTTCAAGCTTAGGAGAGAGCATTTGTCCCAGCTTGGAGTTGAAGAAGCCAAGGGCCAAGGTTACATGATTTGGGGAGACAAGGAGAGGACAGTCACCACCCTCTTTTGTAGTGCAGAGTGTCAGTTGCTGTGTCAGGAATAGACTGTGTCCACCTCACCAGGTGCTCATTAGTGTTGGGTCTGACAGCTAAACTGCTAACTGGGTCCACTTTTAACCTAAATAGTACATAATTAGGAGCACTTTGCCTGACTTTTTTGTTGGAAACGTGGGATCTGCCTGCAATATGAGAATCTTCACCTATAAGATGGCCCAATTTTGTTTTCATTTGCAAGATGTATTGTGATTTTTTCTTTTCTCCTTTTTGCAAGGGAGGCAGAGTTTGGGGTGGGTACATAGCAAGGCCTACAAGGGAAGAGGACAAGTACTGCCAAATTACACACCCACCTGCTGACCTTGCAGCAGCGTGTAATTAAATGAACTCTGAATATATGACATGAATGCGAGTCTTTTGCATACCGTTAACTCTAATGATGGTACCATACTGCAGTAGCCATGGCTGAAGGCTGAGGTGGCCCTTTTATTAATAATGTCTGAGTCTTTCACAAAAATTCCTTAGGACTGAGAGTGGAAATGCGAGCAGGCTTCTGCTTTGTTAACCTTCTCATCATTAACAGTGGCATCAAAAACACCGGTGTCCATGGGCCTTAAGTTCAGTCCTATAGTGCTGGCAGCTCCTCTCTGAGAGCCCACAGCTGCCCTCGCCTTTGCAGCATCAGTATACTTTCACAACGAATGTTAGGAAATCACTGTAAAATAGAATGTGCTTTAGGAAAAATTACTTACGCAACCCTCAAATTATTATGTAAGTAAAAAAAGTCATTTTAATGCAGAACAAGTGACCACTCCAGTCACATGTTAGCAATGGCAGCGTGCTGTTTAGAACACAGGATTTCAGAGCCAGCAGTACCATTTGCCTGCTGTATGGCTTCGAGTGAATCACTTGACTTTTCTGATCCTCAGTTCCTTTCCTATAAAAATTCATCAACAATACAGCTGCTTTGTCTATTTTATGGGTTGTCAAAGAAGACCAAAGGAGATCGCAAACATGAAAGCTCTCTGGAAACCCTGTACAGTGTTATTATCGATTTGTGCTAGATGAGTAATGAGGAATGAGTAGCAGCACTGCCCAAGGATAGTTTGGGAATAAATCAACGAAGGTGGTAGCCGATCAGTCTTGGAGGAGTTGGCTCCTGAGAAACAGAGGGCCTAGCCAGACTGATGAACCTTAAACTTGCAAGTCAAGGCTGGGCAACAGTTTGGCTGTTAGCCTGTCCACAGCCTGTGATGTTTTAAGCTCCTGCAGTGATGGTACTGGCTACATGAAATCACTGTGTGCTTTCTCACGGGACTTTACTTGGGAAGAGTTTACAAATTGGAAGCCTGGCAGACATGAGAGTGCTGTGGTTTTACACCAGGGAGAACAGTGTTTCATGTCTTGTTCTATTACTGCCCTCCTTGGGGATTAGATGGATGGAACAACAACAAAATCAGAAACCAAAGACAAACCTGTCAGTCTGATGCCTTTTAGCTACAGCAGAACTCACAATTAAAATAAGATAGGGTATCTCTCTAGAGGAAAGAGGTGCAGAAATAAGTCCACAGAGCATAGTTTCTTTTGTTTGAGCATGGCTAACACTCTACAGATACCTGCCATAAAAGAAGAATTGTACTATTAGACACTTAAGAACGTACACAGTAGACACTTAAGAAAATTGACTGAAAGAATATTATTACTAGTAGAAATAATTGAGCAATCTTAATACATTACCTTTACTGTACTTTTTGAATCCTTTTAAGTCGACTGTTGAGTTTGGCAAATTCCAGGATGGGTCACTCTGCGTCTCAGAACCACGAGGTAATAGGCCAACCAGATCCTAAGTCAGGCAGAGCAACGTGTATCTGGGCAGCAACTTGTGAGGAGGTAAAATATTTGTTTATTATTGTTTGATATTTCCGAAGGAGAAAGCATAGAAGCAACAGATATGAACTAAACATTTTTTGTTTGTTTGTTTGTTTAGATAAATATTTCCAACTACAGTCTGGTGATGGAGTCTGACTCAGGCTTCTTCTTAACCACTGGGCTGCAATTTACCGGCAGTGAGAAGGCCAGAGCCATCATGGAGGAGGTCATGAGCCTGCTGCAGCCCCTCAACATCACTCAGGTCTTCAGGGATGCAGAGGGGACAGACATTAACTTCTGGATCCAAGCTGGAGTGCCTGGTAAGACTGAAAGATGAAACAGATGTCCCTAGTATACCGCCATTGAAATAGATGCTCCTGTTGTACTGTGACATGACACAGTGGTCTGATAGGCCAGTAGTGCATGGAAATTCTAAGCATTTGTCTATAAGACAAAATTACCTGATGATTTCCAAAACTGCGATAATGGTGCTCACCTTGTATTTATTTACCCATCTGCCTTTTCATTTTAAATTATATCCCCTCCCTCACAGAGATTCTGATCTAGTGATCCTAGGATTGGGTCTAGAAATCATTTGTTTTGTTTTGTTTTTTAAAGAGATTGATGATTGTAGCACAGTGGTCTCATAACCAAAGTTTGAGAAATACAGTGGAAGGCAATTATTACTACTAATATCCTTCTAATTCTAGTCCTGTGCTAAGAAACCATCACTGACGCAAATACTGTGGTATCTAAAATTTTACCATGACAGATTTATTCCTTTAGGTTGGGGTACTTCCTGCTAATTGTGTTTTTCTTTAATGCAAAGACTTCTGTTAAGAGGTTGGATATAAACCGGCCTGCCCTGATTAGTGATTCGGCGTGTGAACATCCTGAAGAGAAGTCCCAATCCCTTAGGGACAGGAATGCAATTATGAAATGGGAGTAGACTTGGGGAGGTAACAGGAATAGAGGCCAGAACAGTCTCAAAGAAGACAAACACAGACAACTGGTTTTTTGCCTAGGACAGGCATGGAACAGGATGATATTAAGTACTTATGACCAGAGGTTGTTCCTTCAACACCATTATATCCATAGTCAAAAAAAATTGTACAAATATCCATTACAAATTGTTCTGTACCTGTATTATACAAACAGCCTTTGAACAGTTTAACATTACTGTTTTCATGACTCTTTCTGTGGTTACAAAATAATGGGTATTAAAACAGTGTCTCCAGGTCCACCCCACACAAGCTTTTTTTTTCTGCCTGCAGAGTAGATTTCACCAATAGCATAGAATACTATATTGATTTAAGATTTTTAAAAAGCCTTTTCTTGAGATACTATATGTTTTAAGGGATATTTTAGGGGTTAAAGTTTATAATAATTTTTCATAAGCAAAAATAGAAGAAACTTTCTTTTATTCCAATAAGATGACCCAAATTGGCTCAGTTTATTCTGTGTATATTTTAACCATATTTTAAAATTCTCTTGAAGCAACATTTCCATTTACAATGGTGTTATCCCTGGACAGATCTGAGACACTACATAAATCGATAAACACAATTTAAGTATAGAGAAGAGAGTTTGCACTTTAAGGTGTACAGAATCATTTGTTTGAAATTTGAAATTATTCCTGAGCCTTAAACTTTTTAACAATAAATAATTAAAATGTGAGAATCCCTAAGTAAGCCACTGGGTTGTAGCTGTGAGGGAAGGACTAGTAGATCAGGTTGAATTTGAGTGGACACCCACCAGGGCTGGTCAAAGGGGAAGTGACAAGGAGCTGAAACTTACGACACATTGGGACAGAAAAGCTCATATCTGCCCTGACCTGGTATTTCTTGATTTTTTATGTTTGATCATGAAGATTGGCCCTAGCTTTATTCCTTCACATGTGCAAGTCCTGTAAGGGTGGCTCTTGTAGAATAATGAGCAGGTTGATCTGATTGTCTTCAGCTATAGTCAGGAGGTCTTTTCCTTCTCAGCCACAGTGAGGTCAGATTGGATTCTACCTAGTGGAGCACGGTTCAGAGTCTGAGTCTATCGTAGTTGCTTGGGAATTAATAGCTTATAATTTATTGAGCTACCACTATTTGTACGGTACTTCTTCAAGCTTTTCGCAGATGTGGTCTTCTAATCTGTACAACCATCCTATGAAGTAGGTCTGATTATCCTTTCAGATGAAGAAACAGACTCACAGGGGATAAATGACTTGTACAAGACTGCACATCTCTAAGGGCCCGAGTTCCCCTGAGAGCAGGCCCTTTTAGTGTCAAAGTTGGTGGCCTTTTTCCCACAATGTGCAGCAACCCAGGGCAGTCTGGAATGCTGAGATGGTCTTTCAAATCCCTGGCAGCATCTAAAATGTTTACATTACTCAGCTCTTGCTTATGCAAAGAATTCCAGTTCATTCTTGCTCCAAAATAATTTACCTCTGGGCGAAAGGAGTTTGTTATTGTAAATAAGTACTTATTTCTTTTTACATTCTTTATTCTACTCCCCTCTCTACTTCTGGAGATCAGAAATGTTTATATACAGTCAGTAGTTCATTTAGACTACTAGGAATATTTCCTAGAGTTATTTTTAAATGTCCTTTAGAGTATTATAAGAATGAACCAAAATTTGCTGATTTCCCACTATGACTATTAAACTGGATTTTGATATTTCACATGTGGAGTATTCGTGGAAAAACAAAAGAACTGCTCATATTTTAACTGTTGTTATCTACTTAAAATTTTAAGAACTTCAGAAAAAACAAACAAAAAAATCATAATTTATCTGAAAAAGGAAATAAAAATATACCAGTTATATACTCTATTCTTGAAAATCTGGCAAATGGAAATAACTTAAACCTAAAAATAAGATTCAAAATACTATTTAAGTTGTGATTTAAATAGCTTCTTACCTAAATTTCAAAAAGTGAATGAGAAGTAATATTTCCAAATTCATCTATCTTTTTTCTTTCTCCTTTTCTTTCACTTCTTCCGTCAATTCAACAAGCATTTATTGAGCCCCTACTGTGATCTAAACCTATCAAATTTCTATAATCTGAGGTAATCCTAGGATGCCTGGGCCCTGGTTTGTTTAATGTTCCATGTATGCAGAATCCCAAAATACTAATAAAGAGCACAAATAAAATTAAAATCCAACATGATTTTACTATTAGAAGACAGTGATCAATATATGAAAGGATCATTTTTGGGAGAGAAGAAGCCTTCCACCCTCTAGATGAAATCGAGATTTCACTTATTCAGTAGGATAATGATTAACATAAATATAAGCACTTTGAGGAAAACATAGTTTTAAAAAATATTTTAGATATGCTTTCCACATAAACTCTGTGTTCTAAATGGTGATACTCCAGCCTCCTCCACTTGCCACCTACTTTCATGCACCTGCTCGTCCCTCCAAATCCCCAGTTCCTAGACTCCCTTAAAGGGACACTGCATTCACTGTGTTTATGAATCCTTTGCCAGCCCACAGTGCTCCTCTGCTTTTCTTAATTTCCAGACCACTTCTAGTCCTTAACCCCATAATCTGGTACTATGAATTACACATTGTGACACAGTTCTTGCATTATTAGTTTATGTGCCTCCTGTCTCCTATTGTGAGGGATCCGTTTTCTGAGGTTAAAGTCTGTAATATTTACTAATTTGCCTCTTCCATCACCTTTAGCTCAATCTGGGGAAATACTGAAATTTTTGTAATTCTTACTTGAGACAAGAAACAAAAACACTGAAAATAATTATTTTCTTGACAAAATTTTGGTGCCTTGGATTAGGTATGTGGAAAAAATAAAATATATTGAGAAAAGAGCCTCCCCCCAAAGATTTTTTAAATACTTGAAGAGGAAAATTAATGACTTCACTACACAAAATAGTGAACAGGCTTTCAAAGACAGTCAAATAATAACTTGAAATGAGCTTAGAGGGATTTAAGTTAGCCTCTATTCACTGCAGATAGTGGACAGAGTATAAATCTTAATTTTTTTGCTGCATCCTCCAGGTTAGAATGAGAGAAGTCAGTTCATGGTACGTTGGTACTGAGGTATAGTATAGGGTTCGCAGATGTCCCTGAATGCATCTTGTTGAATGCCTTTCTTTAAGAAAGTCTTCCACAAAATATATGCTAATGAAAAGCGTTAGATACCCTCTTAATTAACCTAACAAAATGAGCCCACTCTTACTCCACATCTGCCAATAAGAATTTCTTCCTTCACTTCAGAATCCAGGATGAAACTTTTTCCAATTTGTTGGTTTGTGGTAGAGTAGGCTGGGAAGAATTAGAGGCATGAGTGTGTGTTCTGGCTTCACAATTTCTAACTCTGTGTACCAATGACATTTTTTCTCTCTAAGCCTCACTCATTTATTATTAAGCATCCATACTAGTCATCTAGTATATGGCAAGGGGGAATCAGTAGTAAGGAAGATAGACAAGATCCATATCACACAGATTACACAGTCTAGTGAGTGAGACTTGGTTATCTCATCTGTGACCTCCAAGTCATCATTTCCACCAAGCATTTTCCTGTGTCCTCCTCCTGCTCTGTCCCCTGTCTCAGTGACTGGTACTACAGTCCAAAAACCTCAACATAATCTGTGACATTCAACCAAATGGTTTCTAAGTCCTGTTTACTTTAAATCTCCTCCCTCAGACATTGTTTCATTACAACTCACTGATTCCTATGGCATTCCACAGTGAACTTTCTAAAATGAAAATTGATGTATCATTTGGGATGCATTTGTCTGAAAAATAAAATTTGTCTGAAAAATAAAACAAGAGACTCAACACAGAATGGCAGTAAAGGGATTTTAAAATTCTCTTTAAAAGAACTCTGGAGTGAGTAGTTACAAAGTACTTAATTTAGTTATCCAGCCAGAGACAAGGCTTTTGGTTCTTCACATCTTCACCTTGCCATCTTTGGCATGTCTTCAGGTTTGTCTCTTCATGGTCCCAGAATAACTGCAGTTGTTCCAAGAAACACAGTTTTACACATTGTACAATAGTGGAAGAGAGAATGTCTGTAATTAATGTTCCTTTCTAAGAGGGAGAAACTCTTTTCCAGAAGCCCTAAAACAAATTTCTCCTCCATCTAATTGGCCAAAGTCGTGACACATGTCTGTGGCTAGATCATGTCATGCAAATAGAGTAAAACTACCAAGATTGGCCTTCAGTGATCAAATTTTACTTCTTGGGCATAGGGTGGGGTAGCTCTTCACTGAAATAGCACACCCTTGTGCTCTTGCACTTCTTTGCCACTGGGCCTGCCCTATTCTATCTTTCTTCATCAGGTAATTCCATGATTCAGTTCATTGTTCTCCTCTTTTGCAAGCCTTCTCTAATGCCCTGCCACCTGGAAAAATGTCCCTGGAGTATGCTCCCAGAGAGCCCTGAACATGCCTCTGCTAGTAGCATTTACCCTGCCCTTATAATTGTGATTCATTGTGAATTTCTCAGAATTCCAAGTGCCTGACAAGTTCCTGGCCCTTGACAAACGTTCATGAGTCAAACACTGAACAAGTAGGATCTAGGTTTATAGGAGTCAGATACTATGACGGAAGTTTATTAGCGGAGTGTACTACTCACCCATAATTATATTACTTTAGTGATAATATTGCTTCATTGGGCTGTCCTCTTTCTTTGCAAATTTAATGGTAAAAATCATATGAGGACTTCTGTCATCTTACCTATGATTCCATGTTGAATACCAAATGTGCAAATCATTCAGAATTTCATATACTTTCCATATTGCTTATTTCTGTCCAGTGCCTCAAATAACATTAAGCAGAACTAAATGAAAACTTTCCATTTTGACCTTCCAAAAAGCCTTTTCTCTAAAATGTTCCAAGAAAGGAGACAATGAGGACACAAGTGGGCATGGCCATAAAAAGTAAGCTGAAGTTTCAGGCTGGACCCAGGATGTGCATATTTTCCAATCACCAGATGGAATAGTGCAGCCCAGCAGTTCTGTCCCTAATTGAAAGATGCTTCCTGATGGTGAAAGTACTCTGTGAAATGGTGTTTGAAGAGATCTGTGCTCCTTGGTGAATAGGTCCCACCCCACTGAGAGCAGGAAAAGGTCATGCTCCAGTTTGGGACTTAGCCCTCAAGCCCTCATGGAGATAACAAAGGAAGTTTTGTTCAATCAGCAAACATGTCTTGAATGCCTACCATAAACTAGGTATTGTTTAGACTCTGAGGATAAAGCACAGAAAACACTGAGCAGATCTCAGCTCTTGTGGAGTTTACACTGGCTGTGGAGGAAGGGATGGTGAAAGACGGAGCATAACAAAGAAGTGAATCAAGAATGGACAAATTATTGGAGACCGATAAGGGTTTTACAGAGAATTACAGTAGGTGGCTACATGCTACCTCTTCAGCTCAGGTGAGTCAGATATCTTGCTTTAATATTCCTTGACTGCTTTATTCTAGATACATATGTATAACATACTGTCCCTCATCCTGTCCTCTAGAAATCCCTCATCACACGACTACCATAATACACTGCTTACACTCTTCCCCCTTCAGTAAGTTTGCTTCAGGTCTGACAGAAACCACTGGGTGTCTCGCCCACGGTAAACCTGGCTTCAGCTTTCTAAGATGATTTCAGACCCAGTGAAGAGGGTATTGCTTATAGCACTGGGCGGTTGGTCATGCACTGCCTTATGAATTCTCTTCTAGTGTTGCCTTGAATGGTTATTTAAAGCACACATTTTCACTCTGAAGTGAATGTACTTTGTATTTTATCTCCTTAACTGAATCGAGGACCAAGAGAGTATTTTATTATTTATATACTCACTCTGCCATTATTGCCTGGCACATGAAAGTTTACTGATTAGATGTATTGATTTGAAGATGAACACAAGACAAGTCGAGTAACAATAAAAGGCAATTTTTGGTACAGCTTCTCAGTGAATAACACGTGCAGAATAGCCGCAGGAGCCCAGGACAGGCTAGAGAAGAGCTTCGAGAAGGGAGAGTAGACGGATAGTGAGAAGTTTGTTACATCAGATGGGCAGAAGGGGCAGAGAAGGACATTCCTGGTGAAAGAAATAATAGGCACAAGGCAGACGTTCCTGTGGGGAACTGTTAGGAAAGTGACTTTGTTGGAAAGTTCAGCTTGGAAAGCAGTGGGCAGAGAGCAGCTGAGCCAGATAAAGAAGAGCCATAAATTTCAGACTGAAAACCCTTGCAGATGATGCAGAGTGGCCAGAGTTCTTTAGCAGGAAAGAGGTGTGGTGAAAGCAGTGTTTTAGGATGGAGTCTAGACAGCTTATGCTAGGGGATATCCAGACCGCGCTCAAGTAGGAGGCTCAAGGGGAGAGCCTGGGAGTGAAACAGGAGTCTGAAGATGCAGCCAAGGGTTAGAAATGATTAGAAATTACACTACTGCTTTCTTTCATCCCCTCCAAGGGGTCCTCATGAGCCCTGTTTCTCATGTTTCTCTCTCTGCCATTTTCCATGCCTTATCATAATGTAGCCTGAGAAGGCCTTACCTCTCTATCTGCCCCCTTCTAGGGTCTCAAAGTTGGTTCTTCTGGGCTTCCTGTCCTATGCATTTGGCTCTTTATCTGTTGCATTTGATAATGGACAAATAATGTTCAGGGGCTCCTCAGCTTACAATGGGTTATGTCCCCATAAACTCATTGTAAGCTGAAAATACTGTATTGTGAGTCAAAATGTATAACGTACTTAGCTTACTGAACATCATAGCTTGGAACACAGCAGTGTGCCGCGTGAGTTTTGTGATCAAGTGGCTGACTGGGAGCTGTAGATCTCTGCTGCTGCTCCTGCCTGTCATCTCTCTCTGTCCAGAGTACCCTACAGCATATCACTAGCCCAGGAAAATATCAAAGCTCAAAGTATAATTCCTACTGAATGCGTATCACTTTTCCCCAGTGTAAAGTTGAAAACTTGTAAGGTGAACCATTGTAAGCCTGGAACCATTTGTAATTGACTCCTTGTATAAACACTTCCTTCGATAGGTAACTATATTACGTATAAGTTATGGAGGGTGCAAAAATAGGACATAGCCCCTTCTCTCCAGATGCTCAGTCAAGAACTGACAGATTTGGTTCATTTAATGATCATGAAAATAACAAGAATGGCTTAATCATGGAAAACTAAATAAAGCTACAATAAAATTAATATGTCTCACCCCGATGTCATCCATAAGGTAAAATCGCTGTCCTCAAGGAGTTAGTGTAGGGTTAGACACAGGGAGAACAAAGTACAGTAGTTCAGGCAAAAGAGGCATTTACCTGCTGAGAATCATAAAAGAGGCTGTGTTTCACCTGATTTTCAGAAAAGATTGCCTGGAGAGGGCACACATTCCACATCACAAGATGGGAATGAGCAGAATTCTGTAGGTAAGAAAGTGTAGTGGATTCCTTAAATGATAGGTAGTCTGATTTGGCCAAACTTTGGATTAATACAGGAAAGTAGCAGAGATAAAACCAAAGAGGCTACCTGGGACCTGAATTGGGATCTAAGTCCCATTCTGAGGATTTGGGAGAATCAGAGATTTTGAAGATTTTGAGCAGAAGTGAGACATGGTGAGACTGAATCCAGCCACTGAGCCAGTTCCATCTAACCCAGATCCTCCTCCTTGGAGGATCTCAAGACAGGACCCAGCTTCAAGACCCACAGATCTCACTGATTGAACTGCATGTCTTCTGGCAATTTCTTGGTAAAATTGGACTTTCTTTGATGCTTTGCTACAGAAGTTTTGCCACACTAAGCCTTCCAGTTGGAGTGACATAGTTGGGGTGATAAGGTCCACAAAACATTGCACCGTGATTGGCAGTGGATGAACTGAAATTCTCAGATATCACAAAAAAAGTCTGAATACTCAGATATAATCTGCTCATTGAATTTTGGGTTAAATAAATCTTGGCATATTGTGATATTTCATAGGTTTCTTGAAAAGCTCTGCTTACCAATTTAATTACTTTAATAGTGATTATGTTGTTATGGAAACAACAAGAAAAACACAATGAAAGATTCTGGCAAAACTGAGGTTATATTGGGTAAGGACTTTTTAGTATGGAAATGAGTTATAGCTCAATTATATACAATAGACTACTTAGTTTGAGTAATTTCAATAGTTTATTATCTTCCCTTTGCTCAACATTGAAACTCAAAAATAGCCACTTAACCTGGTATTTTGTATAGTCCCCTCAAGAGAAATTTCTAGCATAGTAAATTAAATCTCCTTATTATCCCATTATTATAGGAAAGTGTGAGATTGTGTAATTAATGGTAGCTAAACTTTCCTTTCTAATGTGACATTTGCTGTCTTAATTATCTTTCTAGTTCATAATGTATAAGTCAAATATGATTGAGCTCTGTAAAACCTATTAGTTATGGATCTATTGAGACTTGAGTGATGTGTTGCTCACAATAGGACCAGATATGAAGTGTGTCCTCAATATTCTCACTTTCTCTCCCATTCTATTTCTGGCAGATGAGAGGACAGAATCTTATATAGAGATACATGTGGAATAGACATCATCAGTACTCAAAACTATCTTGGAGGTTTAAACCTAAGTGAAAATGTTAGAACATCTTGTCTTAGTCACTTTTCTTGTTGTTGATACAAAATACCTGACACCCAAAGTTAAAGGGGGAAAGGTTTATTTAGCTCACAATTTGTAGGGGTTTCAGTCCATAATCAGCTGGCTCCAAGGCAGGGTGGCACACAGCAGAGGGGCAACAGTTCATGGAGCAGAAGACAGCAAAAGCAATGAGAGAGGGAGGACAAGCCTCTTTCTGTGCCTTATATTGTATGCAGGCTACCTGCCCTAGGGCAAGTGTAGTACTTACACCCTTAATCCCAGCATTGGACCATGAATCAACCACAAACTCTAGATTCAGACACCTCCCAAAAAACTCTATGACCACATGAGGCTTTGGGGGGACATCTAGACACAACCATAACACATTTTAAAAAAAAGATTTAGCTCATTATCGTAAATGTCATAATTACAGATAAAGTTACTCAAGATACTTTGCATTACATTATAAAATACAGTACAAAAATAGAGCCATTGTCTGATGGGTCAGTGAATCCAGATTCAGTCTTCCTCACAGAAGATTTTATCTGAAATACCCGATGACTGTAGTCACTTAGCATGACAGCTTCAGTGGCCCCTCCAAGTTTACATTTTTCATTTTATGCTAGCATGAACCCTGCCAAAGCCCATACAGACAAGATACTGTGTGTTTAGGTTATAGTTGTGGTTCGTACCCTTGGCTGCAATTTAAAATCACCTGGGGTGCTTTAAAAAATGTATCAGTGCTGAAGCCCCACTCCTAAAGATTTAGATTTACTTGGTCCACCTGCTGGACCACAACAGTTCTACAAGTCCAGGGAGCATCATTTATGGAGAACCAGTTCCACCTGCTGGCCCTCCATCCTCCTAGAGCGCAGGTCCACTGTGTTCTAGGTGAATGGTACCCCTTGTGCTTATGCTGACCTGAAGCTTGAGGGCCTGAGCACACCCTGGTGTGAGAGGTCCCTGAAGTGGTTCTAATTCATAGCCAGAACTGAGAACCACTGGGGTATAATACAGTCATTAAAAGCCTGGATTGAGGAACTATGCAGAAATGGATTCAAAATCTTACTCTACCATTTTTCTGGCTTGTAAACTTAGTAAAGTCATTTAACCTCTTAGAACCTCAATTTCTTCAAAAGTAAAATAGTGAAAATATTTCATGGGATAATATGTTTTTAGAAAAAGACAGCCTGAGTGAAACGTGTGACACAAATTTAACCTCAGATAACCCACTGCTATTATTTTAGTTATTAAAACAAAATTTCTCTATTAGTCTAAACTGCTGTTCTAATTAACAGAAATCCAGCTCAGACAACCTAAACAACCTAAAGTAAAAATGGGGAATTCAAGAAACCACAAGAAAGTGAAGTTGGATCTGGCCTCACAAATTCCAGCATTAGCATTTGAATGCTGTTAAGACACACTGCATATTGATATTTTCTCTCTCTCTCTCTCTCTCTCTCTCTCTCTCTCTCCCCCCCCCTTCCAAGTTTTCTTTTCATGGTGCCTTCATTCTCTCAGGCCAGCTGCCCCCTGCTGCTGAACTATGACCATGGAAGCTCAAAACATATTTACAGCCTTTTAAGCACAGAAAAACCAAGTAGTTCATTCTGTCCATCTCAGTTGGAAAAAAATCACAGTGGCCCAGCCTGGCTGCTTTATCTATCCCTGTAGTCAAGGAGTTGCCTTTAAAATAGGCAGAAGAGATACTGTGCAGATGAATACAATAGGCACCTTTATTTCACGATTGACACCTGATTTGAAATATATAAAATACATAAAATCTTTGCTGTCCTAGAATCTATTGTCAGACAACAAACGACAGCAACAAGGTCCCAGAACCAACGAGGAAATTCCCTCAAATTAGAAAACCTAGTCTGTTTTCCATGACCTATGCATGATAATCATTTGCTAAAATGAGTTTAAGGTAACAAAACCATTCCTTGGCCTTCTGGTCCAGTTTACTTGAGACATTCAGCTTCATAAGCACATGAGGAACTGGATCGATTCCCACCCCCCCCCGGCCCCCAGAAATCTGCATTTCCAACACCTGAGGTGTTCTTCTCTCCCTCACCCACCCCAGTCTGCCCTTCCCCACAGAAGTCAGAAAACTCAGTGGAGTTATTTATAGAAATCCTCTCTACTGCTACTCTACTGTGTACGTTACCCAAGAATAAATGAGAAAGTACAATCACAAGAAGCCCAGACACCATTTGACACTTGAACTGTTCTTAACCACTTACCTAAAAGCTTCGGTGGAAGGCAGCAAGTGTCACGAGAAAGGAACGGGATTTGCTACTTTCTAGGAATGTGCTCTTAACAAGTTATTGAACTTCCTGGAGCTTCTATCTCCTGATTTGTAAAACAAGGACAATAATATTTCACAGGGCTCTTGTGAACAATGAATAAATTTGACAAGTGAATGTATTTGAGAGCCAATTGCACTACGTGGTGGATATTCAATAAGTGGCTTTCTTCGAATCTTGGGGATAGTTTTGCGTTTAAAAATTATTGGAAAAGTCTTACTATGAACATGCTTTAAAGTATTTAGACTCACTAGAGAGGATGACTAGGCATATACTTGACTATTCTATGAAGCATTTCAAAAGATACACAAGTATTATTGGTACTCCCTGGCTGACAGTGCGCAGATACGCTCCTGACACAGCGCGGGAGCTGCAGGGTCCCCCGTGAACCACCCTACAGCTCTCCTGGCTCAGTTGCCTTACTTAGGAAACCACCGCCACATGTGCAACACTTCACAGAATGAAGCAAATAAGGAAAAATGCAATTATTAATAATGCTACTAGCTCTTCTATTTCAAAGGATGCCACTGTGGAATTTGAAGTGCCTTTATAGTTCCTATTCAACTAAAGGACATTCATTATGAGTTTACAAGAGTTAGGGGTGGATTACAGGAGTCAGTGTGTGAAAGCACCGGCCAAGGACACAGGTTGGTACTGTGACTCACAGGCAACGTCTAGCTCTAAATTATGTACTGTGGACTGACTGTTGTATTCTCTGTTCACAAGAATTCTCATCCAAAATAGTGATATTATGATAGTATTTATCAAAAAAAACCATAGAGTATGTGTCTACTCTGACCTGGAAACTGCACAGTTACCTCTTGTCTTAGTTACTTTCTCACTGAGACACAATTCCTGACAACTTAATACAGCTTAAAGGAGGCAAGGTTTATTTTGGCTCACAGTTTGTGGAGGTTTTAGTCCATAGTTGGCTGGCTCCAAGGCAGGGCAGCACATGGCAGAGGAACATGACAGAGGAGACATTCCTCATGGTATGGTGGTGGGAAGCAGAGAGAGATTAAGGGAGGAGGGAGGGAGATAGACCCTTCCAGGCCAGTCCACCCAGGGTTCATCTCCCAGCATCACCTTTAGTTATAAACTCATCAGTGAACTCATCCACTAACGAGTATCACAATCCCATAATCCAGTCACCTACCTAAAGCACCACCTATGAATACGTGAGGTTTGGGGGGACATCTAGATATCAACCATAACACCTCTCTATGCTGCCTTTAGTGTTAAAACTCTATAGCCAAAAAGCTCAAATTTTTACAGAAGTGAAAATTCTTTTTCATGCAAAATAGGAGAATTATCAGTGAAGAAGCCAGTCTTTCCAAGAACCTCTATTTTTAACAAGAAAGTGATTAAATAGCACAAAACTGCTTATATCAAACAGCCATGATTAAGGTGAACCATAGATTTTAAAATTTAGGATCAGTACTTTGACAACACTAAAATATAGGGAGGAAATAGATGAGAATATCTTGGAATTGAAGGAACACTTTCTTAAATCTTTTTAAACATATGTCTTGGAACCAATTTTATTTCACTTTTTGCTAATATAACCACATAAATGTGTGATTTATGCGGTTTATGTATCCCATGGCAATGTAATGTTATGCTTCTCTTTAATTTCCTTCCCATCCCTCTCTAATTTTTTTCTTCAGCGAATCACGAAAAGGTTTCATATTTCTCAACTGTTTAATCTATTTATGAAAATTTGAACTAAACAGTTTAGCACAATTAAGCAAGATGACTAATTCATCAAACTTTCATTTTCCTGAGACTCCAATCTTGTCAGTCACCAGAAAGCCTAGTGTTAAGTGGAAGCAGTGTTTCCTGTCCTTCAGCGTGGCACATCTGGTGGCGATTACAGAGGCACATACAATGGCATTCATTTCATGGCATGTGTTTCCTTGTGCCTGGGTTCACAGGCCCTCAGGGTCATTTACAAAGTTTGTGCTTTTTAACTTTGCTAGAACTCAAAGGTTTAATTTTGCCCGAGAATGTGTTTATGTGCCTTGTAAAGGAGCTAGTCATTCCTTTTGTTTTCCCATACTATTGTGTGTGTGTGTGTGTGTGTGTGTGTGTGTGTGTGTCTAAAACCAAAGAGAAACCATGCAGATAAGGTACATAAATTTTTTTTTCTATCCATCCACAAACCTTTCTGTAAGTTGCCGCTTTTATTTTTATTCAGTTTTTATTAGTAGCATATTTATTGGCTCCTTGGATTTTTTCTATTTTTTAATGCTATTCAGTTTTGATTTCATATCTTCATGTTCTTCAGTCAAGATTCAGGCTAAATTTTCTAATATGATACAACATGTGATTATGTCATTGAGACCCTCTTGAGCTATGACCTTTCTTTTGGATCTTCCTGATCGGGAAGCATATAGTATTTTTCATTCCATAAACCATGTAATTCAGGAAGTATTAATGATCTAGGAAAGTGGAGCTAAGGCTACAAGCCATCTATCCAGACATCTCATTTCTCTAACTGTAGCACCTGAGATATTTGACAGTATTCAGAATATCGACCATTTTTCTTGCTTTCATCCAAATATCTGATATTGAATATGCGTGACCACAAGAGCATTCATGCTTTTCATGTAAAAGAGATCTGCTCTTGGATAGTGTGAGGCTCTCTTATTAGTATTATGAATAATTGAATGAATTCTAGGGGAAGAGCTACCTGAAGGAATTATTTAATGGCTGAAAGAACTAGGAGAAAAAGAAGTTGAAACTGAGGTAAGACAATGGTGGTTTCATCCATGGTGGTTAATGGTGTTTCTTAATCTTTAAATATCAAGTATATTGTAATGCTTAGTTATCCTTAATATCTAAATGAATCACCACCATATTAGAGAAGAGAGGAAGCAACTTACAATTTCCTTAGTGTTTATTGAAAAGGAGCAGCTTTAGGGACTTTGAGAATTCTCCAGAAGAGAGAAAGCTGCTGACCACTAGGCTGCCACATCCTTCAAATAGGAAAAACAGGATGCCCGGGTATGTCTCTTTCCCAGCATTAAATTTTGCAGTCAGTTTGCTATTAAACTCAAGGGTATGTGAAGGAAGCAATTTTAATTATTTGGCACTTAAAAAGCCTTCTCTACTGTTCAATGAGTTAGGAATATTTTGAAAATTTGATTGCATTTAGGGCCAAGCAAACTTACCTATAATTACATTTTTGCTGTATGCCTAAGTAATCTTTTAGAAATAAGCATTTCAATGAGCTACCGACTCAGAGGGGAAGTGGCAGCACATAAAGGCCTACAAAGTGCCACAGACATGGCCCACCTTGTTTTATGGACTCCTGCTAACATCCACACAGGTGGCTATGGCTGTTTCTGTTTTCCAGGTGAGGAGACAGAGGCTGGGCCTGGCTAGCAGCAGTTAGCTAAGTAGCATGTATCGTAGGTCACATCTGAAACCTCACTGGTTGGCGGAGAAGCCTGTTTTCCTTCTCTGCTGTCTTTGAAAATAGCAGAGTGGCAGCTGCTGAGACATAGCGGCATTGCAGTCAGTGGTGCCTGATTCACAGAGGACACACACTCAGCCTCGCCCACAGAAATCCACGTGGGGGCCGACTTATCTGGATTCGTGTCTCAATTATCCTATGCATCAAACAATGCTGGCTCCTCTCTCTGGTTTCTGATTTGCAGCCAGCTTAACATTTCTCAAAACTCGCATTGTCCCCAAGGAATACTAAGCATGTTGTCCTGTGTTGAGCAAGGATATGCTGTGCTATCTCATATTAATTAAATTGATGGTACAAAAATTCAGAATCCTTCAGCTTGGTATTGATGTGTACCCTGTCTCTAACGTGGGAAGATCCCATCTTGAGATTTTCCTACACAAGAGGAAAGAAAGTCACCTCTAGGTATCCTTCAGAGTCCTTACAAACAGCTCCCCCAACATAAGGGAATCTAGTTTCTGTGGAAATTTTAATAAACCTCCTTATTTGATAATTAGCCAAATGTCTAAAACATGGCATTCTTTTTCCACCTGTGGTTATGGTTTAAGGCTTTTTTGATGTTGTTTGCACCCCCCAGGGCATGGTAAATGACCAAGACAGTTACAAGGCTGGCTTCCACAGGCGCCTGCTAACAACTACCTCATAAATATTCAACAGGGGCATTCTGTGTGGAGGGCTGGGGAATTAGGTGACCTGCCAAGTCTGTCCATGTCTAATATCTGTGATAATGGCTGCAAATTACACAGGACAGAAGGAATGGCTTCGCACAGTGGAAAACCCAAGAGGAATCGAGATGGCCTGCGGCTCCTGACGCAGACAGGCAGCCGCCTCACCAGGCACACCTTCCCCAGTTGTGGCTGCCAAGGACAGGAGCCACCCTGCCTAGGGAGTGGACCCTCCTGAGCCTGTCATTGCTGTCCAGAGTGCTGGGCTCTTCTTTTTATTTTAATCTTTGTTATAATGGAAATTAACCTTACATCTTGAATAGTAGATTAAGATATCCAAAACATTATTATAAATTTAAAAAGCTTTTCCATTAGGAATCCAGCTGCATTAATCTTGTGGACTGAAGGTAAGCTAAATTAGACAAGTTTGTGCATTCATTACCTTGTTCCAGTCCTCAACATCACAAATGCAAGAGGCTGTCATTAAATCTGAGAACTGACAAGAACTGGGATTTTTCAGTATGAGTGTTGAAAGATTGATTTGGAAAGATCTCACTAAAAACCACAGAAGGTTATTGCTAACATGAGATATTTTATATTCATAGTGTGTGCCTGGTTTAAAATGCCTATTTACAGTATCTGATTTAAAAACAAGTTATACATTTAGAGCACTTGATCAAATTGGGATATTTCTAGTTTATTTGTTCTGGTGACATACAACCACAGTTTGTAAGATACTAGAAATAATTTTTTTGTTTCCAAAGCATATTTAACTTCCAGTTATTAAACATGTTACATAACAAAGTTAAATACAAAGAGAAATGAAAGAGAATGAGCTATTTGTTCACCTTTTTCTTCATAATATGATTTTGAAAGAAAAAATACTTCCTCGACCTATTTCACATTTTGTGTTTGCCCTATTTCATCTTTTGTGAAAATATTAATGGTTAAGAAGAAATGGTAGTGATGAAAGCAGTGTTAATAAATTTTATATAAGTATAATTAATTTTCATCAAACTAGTTACCAGGCTGGTAGTGAGGTAAAAATGTAACTGTTTCATCTTTGATCAATGGAATTTTAATTTTATAAATAGCTGTATTCCTCAATATATGTATGTGTAGCAGATTTTAAACATCTGTGTTCAAAATGACCATTTGTGAAAGGGTCATTGGCTTCACTTAACGCATGTTGTTTGGTTCTATATACTACTTCAAGTCCCATATGAGGCTCTTCTAAAAAGAAATTTTACACAAATTGCTTACCTTATTATAGACTGTATAACCTACAATGGCTTTTTAAAAACCAGCATGTGTGATTTCACTATGAATTTTCAAATGTTACACAATTGTTGAAGAACTAAAGCTTACCCATTTCAACAGTGAAAATGAGAATAATTGAGATTTAAGTGCCAGAGTGGCTGACTGCTAAGGCATTTTTCAGAAGCTCTATTACCACAGGACCCTCACTCCCTTATGTGGCCTTCATGGGTGTGTAGGAGATTTTTGCATTCAGAACCATGGTCTGGCTTTAAAAGCAATGCCACATTAGGGTAATGGAATGGCTTATAATGTTGTTTTTATCAGCATTATTTGATTAATTTTAGCCATAGGTAGCTTAAAAGAACCGCTCAATAAAAAAAAAAAAAACTACCACATATACAGAAAGAAAAGAAATAGACTGCCTATAGCTTAGCTATAAAATAAGAAGTCTAAGCTGTGCTTGAAATAACTTCTATAGGTGGCCCTTCTATTAAAAATAAATTATAATATTACCTCTCCTAAAATACCTAGGCTGCCATTGCTATTAAGAAAATTGCATAGTTTCCTTTTACCCTTACTATGTCTTCGCATCTTCATAAAAGAACAGGCCTAGAAGCAACTCTCATGATCCAGTTTATAGTCTGTACTATGCCCTTCGATCAAGAATAGACTGGGCCAGTGAGATGGCTCAGCGGCTTAAGCGCCTGCCCGGTAAGTGCGAGGGCCCGAGTTCGACTCCCGGATCCCACATACGAAAAAGGGGCCGGTGATATCGCTCAGCGGCACGGGCGCCTGCTGGCGCGCGAGGTCCTGAGGTCGTCCCCCCGGTACCCACAAAAAAAAAAAAAAAAAAAGAATAGACGTAGGGATGCAAATTCTGCTCACATGAAAATAATCTGCTGATTCCTTCCATCTGTTGTTAGTACATGAGTCTATCTCATAAAATCAGCAGCTTTGTAGCAAGAGAGTCTGAAAAATCTCTGCATCTCTTTTGGCTTCACATCTGTTTAGTTTGTAATCAATGAAAACTAAGAGGGCCTTATCTGAAATTTTGTTTAGTGACTCTTAATTTAAATATTTGCCACCAACTCCACCCCTTATGTGTATTGAACCCAACTTAGGATGGATAGGGAATGTTGATCCTTTCTTTAACTTTAAGTGACATTTTCGAAACATTTACCCCCAGGACCAGGAGTATTCAAACAAAGCAGTTAAGACGTTTCTGTAAAGTGTGTTACACATGCAGATTCCTGAGTCCCACACCCCATATACTCATTTGGTAAGTGTAGACACGTGCAGAGGACTCTTCATTTCCTCTATTTCCCTGATTATTAAGATGCAGAGCACAGGGAGCCATCCTTTGAGTCCTTATTTAGCTCTTCATGCAGAAATTACCTATTGTAAACCCAAGAATTTAGTGATCGAGGCAGTGCTTTCCCAGGTTTATTAATGTTACCCGAGTCAGGACCAAAAGGATAACCGTGGGGCTGCTTAATAAGAAGAGCAGTTGCTGGATGCCGAGTGCGCTCCCGAGCGGGAAGAGCTGGGTGATTTCCAGACCCCGTTGCTGACGCGCCAGCAGTGTTGCGCAGCTTATTACCACGCTTACTTCTCTGGTGTGTGAGTGGAGATAACCATCTGTGCCTCCTACCCACATAATGCCAATGCTCTGACAAATGTTGAGGCACAATTGTAAAAATAAGTCATTTCTGCATGGAGGTGTAGTTATATAAGTAACAGATTTCCAGAAACCAAAAACCAACAGAAAATCCAACATTTTCTTTATGTCGCATAATAGTTTCCATCCGTTTGAGGTGATGGTTTGTTTGTAAAACCCCTTCCTCCGAGGCTTTCCCCATGACTTTCTACCTGACCTTCATGCTGTCTCCATTCATTTCGATAGAGACGCAAAAGAGGGCAGGTTAAATGGCGTGTTTTCAACCCCGCTCTAACGGGTGTTCTTGGAAATCTTACATTTCCCACACTCAGAAGCTAGGAGGTCAACCATGTTTGACTCGCTGAGAATAACAACCAGCTGCTGAGCTAGCCTGGGATAGTGTGTGGGATAAAAAGTCAGGTTCAACCACAAAATTCTCCCCAGTAATGAGTCAGTGTGTGGGTGCCTGTATGCAAGACCTCATACGGGAGCAGAAGGAGCTGAGTAGGGGAAAGCTCTCAAGTGGTTCTTTGGAATTAGAACTCGTGCAAGGGAGTGTCATTGCCCACTCTCGCTAGAGAAACTTGACTCATTGTTTTACCCACCTCATCCTCTCCCAACACTTTGGTGCACCTGCAGGTCAGAACAGAGCAGCATGAAGTCCAGGCCCTTTTACCAATCGCTTTGTCTAAGGCCAGAAATGCGTCCATGGTTGATCAAACTGGATTATTACTCATTGCAGTGAAGGAGAACACATGCACTGGGGAGCCACAAGGCATCTCAGTAAAAGGGTGTTAGGATATGAGGATTTGGATTTGGGTTAGAGGAAGGTTTGGGTAGGAAGCAGAGGTTCTCTCTACATTAGGTCCTGGCAGGAGTGGGGACAGCCCTATGCCTGAGTATCTTAATAAATTGCATCTAAAAGAAGGGCACACTGGATGGAGACTAATGCCATAATCGAGACATAAGCAATAGTCACTCCTTATTCAGAATGGGCATGTTTGGCGTTTTGTGGTTTGCACACTGAATTTGTTTTTTCTGAGCTTAGACAAAGCAACTTGTTTTGACTTGCTTTGTCCCAGTCACAGAGTAACCTTGTCTGATGCTGGTGTTCTGTGAGATTAGTTAGGTATCCGGCAGGATTTAGGACAGACACCCACTTGTAAATGTCACACTAGTTTCCCAATGTCAGCAACTGTCTCCCTCTCCGTCTCCCTCTCTTTCTCCCTCTTCTCCTTCTCCCTCTTCTTCTCTTTCTCCTTCTCTTTCTCCTTCTCCCACTCCTCCTCCTCCTCCTTCTCTTCTCTTCTTTTTTTCCAGAACAAATGTCTTTGAAATATAAAATCAGTTTTAGGGTAAAACACGAGTATTTTAGGGTCTTCTCATAGGTACTGTTTTTTAAATTAACCTCCAGCTTTGCCATTGTTCATTTACAATCAGTTAACCTGATCTCAATATGCACGTCTCTAGCATTTATGAACTTATACATTGGGAACACTTGGAGATTTCGGAACAGTGAGAGTAAAGAGAATTTTCTACCATGAAACTGTAGGGAAATAAAAAAGCAAAAGAAATTAAATTGTTGCCTAAGCCTATGTGGGGGGAGAGAGGGAGAGAGGGAAAAAAATTTGACAAATATTTGAGAAAGAAAATATCAGACTTACCTGAACTCTTAGTACCACTAGAGAGGCTGCAATTATCCTGAATAACTCCAGAACCATTAACCAACAAAGCACATGATTCCTGCCATTTAATTATTTGTTTATGTTTATGTGCATGGGTATAGGTGTGTAGCTATTGCTCCTGTTTGACACATAGTACTGAAATTATGGGCTGCTGAAATTATGGTAACGAGCAGCTAATGTTCCAGAAGGAATTTCTTGCTTTATAAGTAAGGGTAAAATATGTGGGATGAAAACTCCAGTAGAAAACCATGCAACATGCAGTTTTAACACCCACTACCTTTGAAATCTGTCAGAAATCTGTCAGCAGTGTTTTTCCTCAGAATCATAAGGCTTAAAGACTACGAAATGTTCTTTTTCTTATGAGTATAGAGTGGTTTGAGGGGATACATTCCTTTTTCCAAAAGGTGCCTCTGCAGTGCCAACCTGGAGAGAGGGAGCCTTGCTCAGGAAGTGTGGGGAACAGCCCAGCTGAGACATAAATGACACAGGTGACTATGGAAGTTGAACCCATGCTTGATGCTTATACTGGGCCGAGAAGGACAATGGTCCCTTCCTTTCTGCACTCTTCATAAGCACTGAAGCACCAATCAGGGTCAGAAGTCGTTATGGAAAATCATTTGCCGGCCATTTCTTTTTCTTCTGCTTTAAATCTAAGGTTTTGTCATAGCCAGTAGCCATAGTCCAGGGCATCACAACATTATGGTCATAATGGATATTTTAGAGTCCGCTTCGTGGTATCCTAAGTCCCCCGAATTAGTGTTCGTTGTACATGTCCCATACAATCCGAGGGTCACCGAGGTAGAGAATGCCCTTGGCGTGCCCCTCCCCCATCAAAACATGAAAACCTCCTTACTTCTTTTTTCTCTTCCTTTTTTCTCCTTTGAGAATGAGCATCCTGAGAACAAAATTCTTCTCTGATAATTCTTATAAAACATTTTTTGTGCTTCACTCTCCAAGGACTAAGAATTGGACACATAATTCTCCACTCATTTCTCAAGTGTCAAGATAGAATTGAGTTTAAAGGCTCCAGTTCCCTTGCAGGTTACACCATCTATCTGGATGAATTAATATTCAAACAGCTTTGGGAAAATCTCAGATGATTTGCAGGTTTGCAAGTTGTTCAGACCTGTAATAAAATCTCGGGCTAAGGAAATCGCTAAATGCTTCATGGCATAAGCTTTTCTCACAGAGGCCCCACATCTTAGACTGATTTGCTCATCTGGCTTCGCTGCCCCATCCATGTGAGACAGCCAAGGGCTGCTTGGGAAAGTCACATACACCCACCAATATGGTGCCACTGCAAAGTCATGGCCTCCAGTCTTACTGAGACTTTCCTTGAGACCTCAAAATTCTGCTGTGGGTTCTCAGTCAACCATTACCCAAACTGTCACGGCTGATGTCATTCTCCTACCCACCACTTTCTCCCTGGTCAGCAAAGGACAGTCCATCCCCCCATGCATTCCCACTCTTCCTTTCAGATAACATAGGATGCATGTCCTTCGTATCCAGCGTTCTGGGTCTGCCCACTCTGCACCCTCGAGCACCTCAAACTGGCACTTATTCTAGCCTGTGTATTCAATTCTCTGTTTTCACTGATGTTTTTCCTTCAGAATATAAACTGTTTCTTTTACACACACACACACACGCACACACACACACACACACACACACACACTTCACTTGACTCCATGATCTACCTCTTTCTCTTCTTTGCAGCTAAGCTTTAAGCTTTTCCTCCTCTCACTCATTCCTCTCTCACCACAGTCTGAATCCCACCTGGAGCACCTACCAAGACCCTTGGCCCTCAAAGATCTTACACATACACTCAAAGGTCCTCCTTTTGGGCAGATCAAATGGGCCCATTCTAGTCCTTTCCCTACTTGATTACTCTGAAGCACTGACAGTTGACTGTCACCTACATCTTGAAACTCTTTTCAGACAGTTCCTAATTTAAAATGGTTCAACTGATGATTTTTTTAAATTTTATGATGGTGTGAAAGTGATATGCATTCAATAGTAACTGAAATTCACAGTTTGAATATTGACCTTTCCCTAGGCTAGGGATACATGGCCCCTAGATAGCCTTTTGGTGCTGGACAGCAGCAGGGACCTGCAGCTCCCAGTCACTCACAAGGAAAAACAGCTGGTGGCCTGTAGTGTAGAGCATTGCTAAGCCGTGAGGTTAGTTGTTTAGGTGTGTTAAATGCATTTTCACTGATGGCATTTTGAATTTATCGTGGGTATAGTGAAACATAACCCATCATAAGTAAATGAGCTTCTGTACTTCTTTAGTCTGTACACTCCTCTTCCCAGGTTTTCACCTCCATCTTCCTCATTCCTTTTTAGATTCCTCTCTTTATGCTTAAGCATTAAATGTTAGTAGGATACCATCCTTGGATTCTATTTATTCTGATCACTGTTCCTAGAAAATAATGAAATAGATTCCCAAATCTCTATCTCCAGGTGTTGTAACCCATTCAGCTGATAGTCCCACTTGGATGGCACTTAAACTCAGCATGTCCAAAGCTGAACTTTTATGTTACTGTTATTTGTTGGTTTTCCCATTGCTGAAACACAGTACCCAACATCCACAACTTAAAGGAGGAAAGGTTTAATCTGGCTCAGGAGTTCAGGGGCTTCAGTCTATGGTTGTTTGACTCCAAGGCAGAAACATCATGGCAGAAGGGTGTGAGGGAGGAAAGATGCTTAGTTTATGATGGCAAGAAAGCAGAGCAGGGGAAGAATACCAGAGTGGCGTGGACCAGGGACTGTGTATAATACTCAAGGTCATGACCCACCCATACACCTGGAAGTGTTCTACTAATCTGCCAGGTGTTTATTAATCCAGTCTAGTTGACATATCACAATTAATGGTCACACTCACCCTTATTCCAACCCTTCTCTGGAAATAGAAAATTATTTCTGTGCACACTCAAACCTGAAAGCTTTGCATAGTTTAGATCCGTCTTCCTTGTTTGCCCTTCACCGTTTAATCAATCCTCACACATGCCAATTCTGTCTTCTAAGGGGAGCCTCCCCACTTGTCATTGTGGTGTTGCCTTAAAATTTGCCTCAAAATTTATGATTGCTGCATTTCTTCTCGGTATCCCTCTAAAATGAGGTTTCCCACAGTTTATGGGTCAAACTCCTGAGTTTGGCATACAAGGTCCCTCATGACCCTTCATCTGCCAACCTCCCCAGCCAGAGCACTTGCCAGTTTTCCTAGTGGTATGCGCTCTTCCCAGCATAACATATGACTGGATGTTTCTTAAAGACACCAAATTATTTCATAGTTCCTTGTTTTATATTCTGCTCCCTCTGCTTTGAACATTCTTTCTTTCTGGTCCCCCTGTCTCAGCCAATAGCTTTTTTATTTTTTTCTTTTATGTGGGTACCGGAAACTGAACTCAGGATCTCGCGCTTGCCAGGCAGGCCCTTGTGCTGCTGAGCTATCTCACCGGCCCACCAATAGCTTCTTACCACATTTAGATCACTCAGGAAATGTTATCAATCATTGCTGCTGTTTTTCTTACCATTCCTCTCTACTCTTCCTCTAGGTCTTCATAGCAAACCTGTAACAGCATTACCGATAGTAGGTTTTTACTGATTACTTGTTTTATTTATCACCAAGTTCTGAACTTTACTTTTCTCACTTACATTACCGTTATCAACTCTAAAGGAATTTCACTATTTTATTTTTGTTTCAAATAACAAAAATAATCCAACTTTTCCAGTGAAATGATGGTGAAAATGATAATGATGGTGATAATGGTGATAATGATAACTACCTATATTGAGGCCTGTGTATTAGTAATTGCTAAATGTTTTCCATTTTCATCTTATTACTAATCTCACTTAATGGATGAGAAAACTGCAGCAGAGAGAGGTAAGTGCCTTGTCCAATTCACATAGCCTTTGAGTGGTGGAGCAGGGTTTGAACACATGAAATATTAGAGATCCAAAATAGAACAGATGTTATCCATGTCCCAGTACTATCTTTATTTCTGTTACTTTATGAGAGATGGCTTGGAAAGGCAATTCAAAATATTTGTTATCTATCTAATTTTGTTATTTTTAAATTCAGTCTGTAACTAAAAACCAGGTCTTCCCTCAACTTTACCCTCTAGAAATGGAAATAGTAGGAACAAAATAACTGGGCAAAATATTATATGTGCTAAAACTCACAAGTGTTTGAAAATTGAAAAGACGTAAAGTTTAAACTGGTGGAGGAATACTGTACTCAGGAAAGTCATTTCAGAGGTGGTAGCACCTGATATGTTCCTGAAAAGCTGAACCCTAATGGGTGAAGATGGCAGAGATATGAAGAATTTATGGAATTTCAGGGGTACTCGTAGGGAATAGAACAACAACTTCTATTACCTTGCTTTATGACAAAGGAGTTAAAGAAAAGTACATTATTGGCAGAATCTTTCTGCCCACAGGGAAGGAAAGAAGAGCATATAGTCACTTATGACCCAGACTCTCCTGTTGCTATTCATGGAGTTGAGGAATTGAGGTCCGGGAAACTTTAAATTGATGAAGTTTCCCTCCTAGAATCCAGCCCGTTCTAGTATTAGTTGGTGCATTCTATCCATACCCACTTCCAGGACAAAGAGTTGAGTCTTTTGAATGGTGGCTGCTAGGTCCAGGAGATGACTGAACTATCCTGGGGCTTCATATCTGAGCTCAGTACCGTTCTTGTTTGAAAAGTTTGCTGATGTTCTTTTCTCAAACTATAGAGCTGTGCCGCTCCTGCTCAAAAAGCAGCTCAGTGACTTTGACTCTTCTCCTTCTCAGAAGACGGCAAATACTTTCATGTGATGAGTTTATTCCTTTACTATTTTTTAAGTAGAGAAATACTTTATGGCTGCAGTTACTTAAAATAACTAGTAATCATAAACAACCTGAAGTTAATAGTGGTCAACTCTGGCACGCCTTCTTGATGAGTATGTCAACCTTAGGCTCTCTTCTTTCAGCTTATGAATGTGCAAAGAACTGTTTTTAAATGTCTGGCTTACTATTTTTTTTATGTGGGTACCGGGAGTCGAACTCAGGACCTCGCGCTTGCCAGGCAGGCACTTATGCTGCTGAGCTATCTCACCAGCCCCAGTAACCCCTATTTTCTAGAATTGTTTTTATAGTAGATCGGTTTTATCACAGCCTCTATTTCCTTTAGTCTATTCCTGTTAGTCAGTTCTCATTTGTTTGAAAGCTTCAAAGTTTTCCCTCATTTCAGATGTAAAGGCAATCACATCACAGGTAGGTGGAGAGAACTGAGGATAAAAATGTGATACCGCAGAACTTTACACTACCATCCCAACTTTACACTACCCACTGTTTCCTTGATCACGGCTTTCTGCAGCTGCTTCCCATTTAGTTGGGTAAATGAGGTGTACCAGGAGCCAAGCACTGTCCTAGGGTCCGGGGGGGCCATGTTGAAGAAGACAGTCTCCACCCTCACGTCCAGTCCAGTGGCAGCCTCTCCTACCATGGTGCACCCTATCATCAAGTTTTCTTTTCTTCCTTTCAAGCTTCTTTTGGTCCATTGGAGAAAAGATGGATTCCCTGTCTGTGTATAGCAACTCTGCAGAAGGCCTACTTGCTCCTCTTGAGTTACTCTATATTTCCAAAAACATTCCTCAAACATCCCTTGAATTAATTTTGAGAGATAAGCCTAGATAACATAACTTGGTGGCGTACCCCTGCTCTTACGATAACCTCACTAAGGTCCTCGTTGGATCGCATCCCAGGGCAGGACACGAATGAACTGATGTTTCTTGGCTCGAAGTGAACTCTCACGCTCAGAGTGGATCTGTTTGTCCTAAGGGTCCCAGTACAGAGCGTGCACGTGCCTTTGGAGGAAGATGGTTCTCCAGCACCTGGAAGGATGAGCAATAGCCCCAAGTTCCCCTTCACATGTCCTCCTGTAGGGAAAAAAGGACTTACACAAGTCACACCCAGAAACAGCCATTGTTCCTATGATTCTCCACAGGGGACAGACATATGTAATTCTGTAATGATCTAGGGTTCTGTATATGGGCACATATATGTACATGTATATTTGTGTGTATATATATACACATTTATATTTATAATTAAAATTTAGAGAGTGTTTATATGGGAGAGACTAGCTTAGGCTGGCTCACTCTAAGTTTATTTTAACAAAACAAGTAGGTGTTTTTCTTCAAGATGCCAAATTTACCAAGATGAATTTCCCGGAAAAAGTCCCCAAAGTTCTTTTCTGTCAGACTTAGAAGAGACAGGTGTTTTGTTTTAGTGGGTTCAACTCCACTCTTATTCATTTAAGTTAGAGTAAAAACTGAAAATATGTTTTTCTGAGTAAGTAGCTTCTCCTAGTTCTAAATTCTCACCACACCCAAAATGTTGCCAGAGCAGCTTTACTTGTCCTCAAGGAATACAGTAAAGAAAAGGAAATATAATAATGCGCACAATAATTCAAAACCTCTTAAAATGTTGTTCCCAAATGTGGTGGAACTTTCTGCGTGGATCCCTGAGAAATTGATATTTTAGTTCTTTCTTTAGCATACCTTTAGCATACACAGGAAATCTATCTCCTCCTTATAATCCCTGTACAAGTTTTGTCCTAGAGAATTCCTAAAGTGTCTTACTGAACAGTAATATAGATTTCTTAGAGTTAGAAAACTGTGGAAGAATGAAATGAGCTGGTGTTTCAAGTATGTTTACTTGTCTAGTCCGCTGACAACAGCCAGTTATACACCCATCCCACCAAGACAACCACTTCACTGATCCAGTGATAAGTTGCACAATAGTGAAATTACATCGTTCCTTTACAGACAGAGAAAATACAAGTGTGGTTAATGTTGTCAAGGTTTACAGTTGAGACATGAATACTAGAAGTGTGAGCCCCAACTGAAACATGAGCTCTGTGAGAGGCAGCCCCGTTCACTGCTGAATCCCTCATGCCTTGATTAGTACCTGGAAAATGGTAGAGTCCTCAAGAATTATTTGTTGAATTAATGGTGATCACACAAAATAGAGCAGTATATCAAGTATTAAAACAGTAAGAGCAGAAAGGAAAGGGTCCAGCAAGAATGAGGAAGCCTTTGTGAAGATGGTAGAGTTAACCAGAGCTGTGAAAAGTTGCAAGAGAGGGAGGAATGGGTCCATGGCGCACAGAGAAAAGACAAGAGAGATTCTAGAGGATGGAATGAGCATGGTGCAGTGGGACGGGGGGATTGCCTCTGGCCAGAATAATAATTGCACAGTGCAGTAATAGAAACCAGCAGATCAGTCATGGGGAGTGGACTTAGGTACACCGTCTAAGTTTGTGTCCTAGCTCTGTCATTTATTCAATAACTTAGACAAACAACTTCTTCCAGCCTCATTTAATATCTGTAATTGGGAATAATACATAGGACATATATCAAATAAAATCAAGAAGATATTATAGGTAAAAAAATTATAAACTTGAAGAACTATTTGAAAGCTGTCATTGTTATTGTCATTATTGATGACAACCGTGTTCAGATTGGCCTTTTGATTGTGGTAGCTTTCTTAGAGTGGAAAATTATTTATAGAATGGCCCCAGGGTGTGTGCAGGGAAGAAATAGGTAAGAAAATGAATTCAAATGATTGCTAATTGGATAAATTCAGAATAAGACAAATGAGAAAATTCTTTTAAGATTCCTAAGTAAATATTAAAAATGTATACAATGATATTTGTGTGATTAATTTAAATTCTTCTGAATTGCATACATTCATTTCACAAAGTTATTTTGTAAGAAGTAAAGATCTATTTATTCACTGAGTCGGCAGGGAACTTGATTAGAATAATACTCAGCCGTACTTGTTGAGAAATTTTAGGCAATGGTTTACTGTTGTTAATGATCCTTGGTGTGTGCAACATGCCTCACCCCTTGACAGATATTGATTTAAACCTCTCTTCAAACATATTCTCAAATTAGAGACATTGTTTCTCAGTGTTTCTAGAAGCGTAAATACCTGCTGGCTGTCACACTAATGAAACTATCAAAGAAGTAGAGGTAGTTGCACATTCGTAAAGTAGAGATAATTCTGGTGAGAATGACATTGTCTTAAAACAAATTGGGGCAGTATGTTCTGCACACAGTTGATCCAACTGTATAAATAGTTACAGCATAGAACATTCCTGCAGCTCCCCTCTTTTGGGTCCAAAGCAGGCATCATTAGTCAATCACACATTCTCTCCAAGCGAGTCTTGATTTGGGTGTTATGTCTCTTGCAGATGTAGAGCTCTAGGCAGCAAATACCAAAAGATCAGAGTTGGTATAGCAAAAATGAAAGCTACTTACTATTCTGGGATAAAGGACAGCTTTACAAAGTTTCAAACAAACAAACAAACACCTTATGTCCTGCAAATGTATAAGGGCCGGTGATTGGTAATACATAAATTTAGGACTTGTAGGAAAATATTGTCTCACCCTTCTCACAAGTTACTTTCTTCATTCATTTGGCCCTCCTTTATTTATAAATGCTCTGCTTTTTCTTTCTTTCTTTCTTTCTTTCTTTCTTTCTTTCTTTCTTTCTTTCTTTCTTTCCCTTTCTCTATTTGTTGACAGCTCATCTTATATTGGGTATTAAAGAAAGGAAACAGGTAAATGCTGCTCTAGAAAAACAAAGCATGATATCGTTAGGGAGATGAGATAGACAAATCCTGCTCCCTTTAAAATCAATGTGATCTCTTGAGCTTTTTGTTTGTTTCAAAAATGAAAATGCACTCAAACTGAAAAAAAAGTAAGAGTGTTTGCAGAGCCACTTCTGATTTCAGAGAAAGCTGCTGGGGGAAATTCTTGTGGGTTCAATTCTGATAAAAGCTGGAAGCTAAGGAGACCCTAGAAATCAAACACCTAGTCACTAAATTATCTCCGTACAACCATTCTGTTCAGGTTAAGCTGCCCCTTTGCAGAAACCTAGAGCGGAACAGGGGAGAGAGTCTGTGACGGGAAGGTGTGAGGATGAGCGTGCCTTGTGTCCCACAAGGACATTGTGTGTGTTGCCATTTCTCTCCGTGTGACACCTAATTGAAGGGGGGCCGTTGTACAACATTGGCCGTAAGTGTCCTTCCATTTACCTCCTTCAACTCACCAGTTCAAGGATTCAGATTTTAAGGTTTTAATTAGGAATGTGGTTTGGGGGCTTCCAAAGGCCTGAGTTCAAGTATTACCTATGTGATTTAAGGCTAACTTAACATCCCTAAGTCTCGCTTTCCTGATTTACAAAGTGAGGAGACTGAAGATAGTAGCCTTGAAAAAGTTGTTGGGGGGATTAAGCCAGTGGCCCACAGAGAACACCCGGCACCATGAGCACCATTCCTGGATACTGGAAGCGCTGAGTAAAGAGGTCTCTTGTTATCAGTGGTGAGACTTAGTCGTTCTAAATTCCTCTTGCCACTATAATAAACCACCATACACTTAGTGGCTTAAAACAACACACATTTGTTCTTTAACAGTTCTAGGGGTTCACAGTCAGATATCTATTTCAGTGGACTGAAGTCAAGGTATGAGCAGGGACGGGTCCTTCTGGAGAGTCCACAGGTAGAGGTAGAGAGAGTCCACAGTCCATTTCCTTGTCTTTTTAAGCTTCTCTTGTAGCCCTTTCCTCCAGTTTCAGATTGCATCCCTGCAGTCTGTGCTTTCATTAGTATGTGGCCTTCTCCTCTGACTCCTACGTTCCTCTTATGCAGACCCTGTGATTACCTTGGAATCACCCAAATAATCTAAGATATCCCTCATCTCAAAATCCTTAATAACATCTTCAAACTTCCTTTTGCCAGAGAGACGACAGTCATGAGCTCTAAGGATTAGGATGTGGACACCTAGAGGGGCCATTATTCAACCAACCGCATTGACTAAGTCAGATTTTTGATTATTATTAAAATAATCAGCTCCATATCATTATAATGTAAAGTAGTAAGAGTAGTAACTCTTAGGGTGTGAGGTCTTCAGAAGCCAATCAAAGAAATCATTTAGAAAAATCAAGTTTTTTCCTGTATCTTCCATTCTTTCCCTCCTCTCTGTCTTATCTCTACTTTCTCAGGAAGGAAGATGTAATTGAATAAAGCAGAATAGAAAGCATGAACCCAAAATTCAGATAGACCTGGGTTCACTTGCCAACTCTGTAACCTGATAGCTAGTTGAGTCACCTCGGGGAAATCCCATGACTACCTTGGGTGTATTCCTCGAAAGCCTTTCCTGAGACAAGAATTACGGTCAGGTAGTTTATTTGAAAGGTGATCTCAGGAAGCACTGATGGGGAGTGAGGAAATGAGTGAGAACGGACGGAGGCTACTCAACAGCATGTTGTCAAGCATGTTGCTCCTATGGGTCACTGACTGACCCAGTGTAGATCATGCCTCAGAGGTAACCCACCTGGGGAGAATCCTTCATCCTGGGCCCACAACTGAATCCAGGAACATTATTTCCCGTACTTTCAGATGCTCTTTATGCAGGCCAAGAAAACCCTGGGACTCTTGCCATGGGACAGCCAAAATCCTGTAAGGAATGCTAAGTGCCACAGGGTGTGAACGGGTCATTCACAGCATCTGCTGGCTGAGCTACTTGAACTGGAGGTCCTCTGAAATCTGAGGACCACTGTACTCATCCTGTAGGGATATAGTGAAAACTATCCATAATTTATTAAATCACTTAGAAGTATGCCCAGCATATAATAATTGCTCAATAATCAGTGTTTTTTAAATAATGATGATATTGAAGGTTTCCCTGTACTTTCTGTGCATGAGTTTAGTTTGTACTTGGGAAGATCACTCAACCTTTCTGAACCCCAAATTTTTATCTCTAAATCAGAGAGGAGGGTCAACTAAACCATCTCAATGTGAATTCTTAAGACTCAACGTAATTCTTCGTAGTTCATTACTCACGTCCTGACACCAGAATTTCCTCCTGGCTTCTGTGCTGGCAGTTGGGAACGGATCTTTGGCTGATTTGGTCACGTGTGACTTGACTCTTAAGTTCTCTTTTGGGTAAAAGAACATAATCACGGCAGCCTTTGAAGATGTTCCAAGGCGAGGGTTTCCTTACTAACAGTTTGCAATAAGGAAAAAAATCTCAAATACTGTAATATATAAAACATTCATTATGGAAACAATAGCAAGTAAACACACACATAGACACAGAGTCTAGGCCCTATTCCAGTTTTGTATTTTAGGGAGCATGGACCCTACCTCTTGCACAAAATAGTCACCGAAGACTATCACAAAGATTCTGCCACCCTGCAGCTAACATCAGGGGTCCAGGGTCCCCCAGTGTTCCTGGCTGGGGATAGGACCTTTTCAAGATTCAGCGAAGGCCATCATCTCTGAGAGTAAAGGCTATAGGACTAATTGGATGTGATGCTGTTGTGAAGCAGGTATGGGGAATGTCTCTGAAATATTTATGCAAATCCCCATATAATGAATACTTTTAACTTTACTAATGAGAGCCCTTGTCTAACGTTCACAAAGCTAAATAACAGACTACTAATTTCACCAATGGAAATGCATTTCTGACTTTCAGTATGTCAATTGCCAACTGTTAGTTGCAGGTTGAAACACAGATTACAGAAACCTGTGGTGGGTGATTGGAAACAACACCCCTGCACAGTGCTTTCTTAGCCTGCAGGCAGCTCCCAGCTTCTACCTTAGACACGACCGTGTAGTATCACAGCACCACATGCTGAAGTTTTGGATTTTTTTAAATTATGGTAAAATATACTTGACATAAAATTTACCACTTTAACTACTTTTAAGTGTACAGTTCTATGGCATTAAATACATTCATATTGTTGTCCATCATCACCATCCATCTACAGAATTTTTCATTTTCCCAAACTAAAATTCTGAGTACTGTACCCATAAAACAAGAAAAAAACATAATTCTCCATTCCTCTCTTTACTCAGCTGTCATTATTGTAATTTCTGTGTTGATAAATTTGAGCACTCTAACCACTATATATACGTAAAATCAACCAATTCTTCTCTTTTTATAACTTGCTTATTTCACTTAGCATAATATTGTCCAAATTCAACCATGTTGTAGCGTGTGTCAGTATTTCATTTCTTTTCAAGGCTGAATAATCTTCCTTGTATGTATATAGCCTGTCTTTTATCTATTCATCAGTCACTAGGCATTTGAGTTGTTTTCACCTTTTGGCTATTGTAAAAAGTGCTGCTGTAAGGATTGGCATTTAAATATATGCTGAATTCTTTTGCAGTAAAATAATAGACATAACAATCTAGCACTTTTACTAGGATCTTGAGGAACAAGGCAGTTAATACAAGCAGAATATTATCTAATCCTTAGTATTATTGCAGTTAATTAAAGCACTTGTAATTTCTTTTTTTTAATTTTTTTATTAAGTTTATTGGTATAATTTAGATATATATAATGATCACATTCATCATAGGGAATTTGTACCTGTACATGATATATCCTAGTTCCTCTTTTTTTTTTCAATCCACTCCCCTCCCTTCAATACCTCTTCCCCTCCTTATTTACAAAGCTTTGTTTCCATTTTATCCTTCTTTTATCATTTATTTTTCTTTTCCCTTCCTTCCTTTCCCCCTCCCCTCTCACTAGTTCCCCTTTCTTTTGAACAATTTCTTCCTATTTCACAATACCTATTATACACTTTGGTCCTTATTTAACTTTTCAGTTTCTCACACCAAAGAAACAATGTGATATTTAAACACATGTCTGATTTATTTCACTTAAAAGTATAGTCTCAAGGTGCATCCATTTACCTAGGAATGTCTCAGGTTTATCCTTCTTTATGGCTGAGTAGTACTCCATTATACTAAAAAAGCCACATCTTCTTTATCTATTCATCAGTTGATGGGCATTTGGGTTGTTTACAAGATTTAGCTATTACAAACTGTGCTGCGATAAACATGGGTGTGCATATATCACTGTGGTGTGATGTTAATTCTTCTGGGAAGATACCCAGCAGGGGAATAGCTGGGTCAAATGGGACCTCTAATCCTAGTTTTTTGAGGATTCTCCACACTCTTTTCACAGTGGTTGCACCAGTCTACACTCCCACCAACAGTGTGGAAGGGTTCCTTTTTCCCCCGCAGTCCTGCCTGCATTTGTTATTGTTGATTTCTTGATAATAGCCATTCTTTCTGGAGTGAGATGGAATCTCAGTGTTGTTTTAATTTGCATCTCTTGAATAACCAGTGATGCTGAACATTTTTTCATATATTTATTTGCCATTTGTGTTTCTTCTTCTGAGAAATGTGTATTCATCTCAGATACCTATTTTTGGACTGGATCTTTAAATTTGGGTTTAAATTTGGATTGCTCCAAGTTTTTTCAATTCTTTATATGTTCTAGATATTACTCTTTTGTCTGAGGGACAACTGGCTAAAATTTTTACCCACTCTGTGGGTTGTTTTTTCACTCTATTGGTAATTTCTTTTGCTGTACAAAAGCTTTTTAATTGGATGAGATCCCAGTTGTTGATTCTTTGTAGTAGTTCATGTGTGATCTGGGTTTTGTTCATGACATCTTTGCCTATACCTATGTCTTCAAGAGTTCTACCTATTCTCTCTTCCAGCAGATTTACTGTTTCTGTTTTTATATTTAGATCTTTGATCCATTTCGATTTTAGTTTAGTGCGTGATGAGAAACATGGGTCTAGTTTCAGTCTTCAGCATGTAGAAAGCCAGTTTTTCCAGCACCATTTATTAAAGAGGCTATCTTCCAGTGCACATGTTTGACCCCTTTGTCAAAGATAAGGTGGCTGAGTGTGTTTGGAGTTGTTCTGCATCTTCTAATCTGTTCCATTGATCCTCAGGTCTGTTTTTTTTTTCATTGTTTGTTTGTTTGTTTTTCCAGTAGCATGCTGTTTTTATTCACAGTGGCTTTGTAGGATAATGTCAAATCAGAGATTGTGATGCCTCCTGCCTTGCCTTTGTTGCCTAGAACTGTTTTTGCTATTCTAGGTCTCTTCTGGTTCCAAATGACTTCTAGGAATGTTTTCTTTAGTTTTGTGAGGTATGCTAATGGTATTTTCATTAGGATGGCATTAAATCTGTATAACAATTTTGGAAATATAGCCATTTTCACTGTGTTGGTTCTTCCCACCCATGAGCAAGGGATATCTTTCCATTTTCTGATATTCTTTTCAATCTTCTTTTTTCAGAGTACTTTAATTTTCAATGTATAGATCTTTTATTTCCTTTGCTAGATTGATTCGTAAGTATTTTATTTTTTTCAATGCTATCATGAAGGGTGTTGTTTCCCTAATTTCTCTCTCAGTGAGTTTGTTGTTTTTGTATAGGAATTGTATCGATTTTTGAGTGTTGACTTTGTGTCCAGCTATGCTACTGAATTAGGTTATTAAATCTACAAGTCTTTTGGTGGAGTTTTTGGGGTCTTCTATGTAGAGTATCATGTTATCTGCAAATAATCATAACTTATTCCTTTCCTATCCTTACTCCTTTTATTTCTTTTTCCTGTCTAATTGCTCTGGCTAATGTTTCCAGAACTATATTGAATAGGAGTGGTGATGGTGGACATCCTTGTCTTGTTCCTGATTTTAGAGTGAAAGTTTTCAGTTTTTGACTGTTTAGTATGCTGTTGGCTGTCAGTTTGTCATAGATGGCTTTTATCAGATTGAGATAAAGACCATCTATTCCAATTTTCTGTAGGGTTTTTATAATGAATGGGTGTTAGAATTTGTCAAGTGCTTTTTCTGCATCTATTGAAATGATTATGGGATTTTTGTCCTTGGCTCTGTGGATATGGCATATTACATTTATTGATTTGCATATGTTGAACTATCCCTGCTTACCTAGGATGAATTCTACTTGGTCATGATGAATAATCTTCTTGATGGTTTTTTGCATTCTGATTGCCAGTGTCTTATTGAGGATTTTTGCTTCTATGTTCATTAGGGAGATTGGCCTGTAGTTCTCTTTTTTGGTTGGGTCCTTCTCTGGTTTTGCTATCAGGGTAATATGTGCCTCCAGGAATGAGTTTGGGAGTATTGCTTACCTTTCAATTTCATGAAAGAGTTTCATCAGTAGTGGCATTAGATCTTCTCTAAATTTCTTGAAGAATTCAGCAGTGAACCCATGAGGACCTGGGCTTTTCTTTGTTGGTAAGTTTTTTAAATCACATTTTCATTTAAATTATATTTTTATTTACTGATACTTGGTTATCTAGAATTTTTATATCTTCTTGATTCAGTTTTGGCAATTCATATGTATCTAGGAATCTGTCCATTTCTTCTGTGTTTTCCATCTTATTAGAGTACAGGTTCTCAAAGTAGGTATTGATGATCTTCAGGATCCAGAAATTACAGGATCCATTGTGATTTCATCCTTTTCATTCCTAATTGCATGAATTTGTGTCTTTTCTTTCTTCTTTTTGATAAGGTTGGCTAACGGTTTATCAATTTTATTTAGTCATTCAAAGAACCAACTCTCTGATTCATTGATTCTTTGTATTGTTTTCTTGGTCTATATCACATTAATTTTTGCTCTAATATTTATCATTCCCTTCTTTGTATGAGCTTTGAGTTTGATTTGTTGTTCTTTTTTTAAAAGTTTTAGGTTCAACATTAGGTTGTTTATTTGTTTTCCTGATGTGAGAATTCACTGCTATAAATTTCCCCCTTCAGATTGTTTTCATTGTGTCCCGCAAATTTCACTATGTTGTATTAGCATTATTATTTAATTGTAGATGCTGTTTAATTTTTTCTTTAATTTCTGCGACCCACTGGTTGTTCGGGAGGAAGCTATTTAATTTCCAGGTGTTTATGTATTTCTTGTGGTTTCTTTTGCCATTGATTTCCAATTTCATTGCACCATGGTCAGATAATATGCATGGGATAATTTCAGTTCCTTTGCATTTATTTAAGCATGTTCTATGGGCTAGTATGTTGTCTATTTTGGAGAACATCCCATGTACAGATGAGAAGAATGTGCATTCTTATGTTGTGAGGTGGAACACTCTGTAGACATCTATTACATCCATTTGTTCACAGGTTTGGTTCAGTTCTGATATTTCTTGTTGATTTTTTGTCTAGTTGATCTGCCTATTTGTGACAGTGGGGTATTCAGGACCCCTATTACAATAGTGTTAGTGCTTATTTGATTTTTCATGTCCATTAGTATTTGTTTTATGTAGTTGGGTACACCGGTATTTGGTGCATATATATTTATGATTGTTATCTTTTTGTCTTGGAGTTTTCCCTTAACAAGTACGTAGTGACCTTCTTTGTCTCTTTTGATCAGTCTTGGCTTGAAGTTCACATTATCTGCAAATAAAATAGCTACATCTGCTTTTTTCTGGGTTCGTGTTGCATGGAGTATTTTCCATCCTTTGACTTTCAGTGTATGAATTTCTTTTTGAGTTAAATGTGTTTCTTGTATGCAACATATTGTTGGATCTTGCTTCTTGTTCCATTCTGCTAGTCTATTTCTTTTGATTGGTGAATTTAGACCATTTTTACATTGGTGTTTATAACTGATATGTATTGGCTTATCCTTTTCAAATTATTTTCCTGTTGTTGGTACCCTGTCTTTCCACTCTGTTTAATTGCTTGCCCTGACTGGTGGCTTCTTTCTTTTCATGTTCTTGGAATTGTGATCTTCCTTATCTTTTTCTAGAATATCCTTCAGAGCATTTTGGAGAGCTGGTTTGGTGGTCGTGAATTTCTTCATTTGTTCTTTATCATAGAAATATTTTATTTCTCCATTAATTCTGAAAGATAGTTTTGCAGGGTACAAAAATCTGGGTTAGAGGTTGTTTTCCTTTAGGGCTTGAAATACTTCACTCCAAGCTCTCCTTGAGGGTTTTGTCTTGACAAGTCTGCTGTTATTCTGATGGGTTTTCCCTTATAGGTGATTTGTTTCTTCTCTTTAACCACTTTTAGTATTCTATTCTTGTGCTGAGTTTCTAGAAACTTAATTACTATATGTCTTGCTGTAGATTTATTTTGTCATGGCAATTTGGAGTTCTAGATGCCTCACTTATTTGTGTGTCAAGTTCTTTACCCATGTTTGGGAAGTTTTCTGCCATTACTTCTGTGAAGAGGGTTTTTATGGCATTGGCACTATCTCCGGATTTCTCGTTGACTCCTATCAATCTTATGTTGTTTTCCTTTGCTTCATCTTATAGCTGTTGGATTGATTTTTCATGGTCCCTTGCTATTTTTAAGATATCTTTCTTTACATGGTCATTAACCACAATCCTGTCTTCTAGGTCTGATATTCTATCTTTGCCTTTGTTCAATCTGTTGTGTATACTTTTAATGGAATTTTTAATGTCCTGGCTATCTGTTTGGATCTGTTTCATGGCTTCCATTTGTTTCCTATGTTGGGCATTCATTGTTTCCATCATGTTCCTAAGCTCCTCTATTTTTTTATCTTTGTGTACTGTAGATTCATTGGGCATGCTTTTCATTTTGATTGTAATTTCTTGTTTTACCTGAGAGATTATTTTTTCTATAGTCACATCCATTTGTGTTTTTACTTCTGCTGCTATCATTTCAGAAAGTTCCAGTGTGTGGCTTCTGATTTCTTCTATCTCATTTTGCTTTGGATTTGTCCTGGGTGGGCTGGAGGTCTGGGGTTGCATTTTGTCTCTGCATCTTGTCATTTTCTATTTTCTATATTTTATTTTGTTTTATTTTCTATGTTGGTGCTTGTAGATTTGTTATGGTAGATAGCTTTATCACTGCTATCAAGGCTTCCCTGGGAAATGTCTATTCTTCAGAGATGTCTACTATGTGTAAGTGGTTCTTGGCCTTTGTATCTATCCCAAGAACCAACCTTCCCAATTTATTAAGGATGGGGGGTTGCAGTTTATTTGGCTCTGCACTCTGTCCTTTCATACTGGACTATGGTGATGGTTATTACCCCGTAATCACAGTGATGTCATACGACGGAGAAATTTTGATTACAACATGTATGACATCCTGACTAAAGTAGTACAGGTAGCAGTAATAATAGCATCAAGCACAGCCTAACAACTGACTAACTGTGATAACTATTAATTTGATACCTTTAACCATAGGAGCAAACTCTACAGTTATATAATGAAATCCAGTATATACCAGAAACTTGTATGCAATGAGTTTCTTCTTAGGAGATTGATTTTACCTAATGGCTCTGTAGGGCCCCTTGGGAAACAGTGTTCCATCACTGCTGAGCCACTGGGGTCATTCTCACTGGTGCTCCTAGTGCTGCTGGGCTGCTGGGCTGTAATTTCTGCCTACTACAACTGAAAGCATTGATATTATGGAAGAAAATAGTTTGAAAGTCTTGAATTGCTATAATGACTGATTTTATATTTCATCTCCAAAATAGCTTTTAAAAATATTATTCAATTGTTTAATTTCCTATATGATGTTTTCATTCTGCAAGTCAGATGAATTTCCACAGCTATTTGGTGACTCTTCTGGAATTCTAATATGCAATTGCATAAAGCATTATATTCTGTGACCTCAGCTTCTCCGTTGCCAAATGCTGGGATGTGCCCTCATCTTCCTCACCATCAGGAGGACACAATACTTTTATAGGTTGATAATAACCTCCCTCTGCAAGACCATGACTGTGTAAAGTGTCTGCCCTGAATTCTGGTGAAGGCCACAAAAGAACCTAGTGGATTGCATATTAGCGCAAAGATTGGTGGGTTTGGATTTTGTGCAGGATGGACAGTTTGTTTCTTTAACATATATGTGTGAGTAAATGTGTTTGTAAAATCACAAGGACCAGCCATGTGTTCACTTATGCTCATGCTGTCAGAAAGCCTCTGCCCAGACTCTGAGATCTGTCCTTGACGTACTGGGAAGGATGTGGGAGTCCTGAGCAATGAGTTCCTGGATTCTGACCCTACCTCTTCCAGTGATGGATTGCACAGCACTGGGAAAGTTGACCTCAGACTTTGATCATATGTTTATAAACACTATTTTTATTGAGTACCTACTATGTGTCAGATCCCCTCCTAGAGGATTAGGATGCATTGATGAATGCAGCAAAGTTCCCTGCTCTTGTGCCACTGAGTCCTAAACTGACCTTGAAATGGTAGCCACTAGCCACGTGTGGCCATGTGAATTGAAATGTAAATTGAAATCCATTAAGATTAACTAAAATTAAACATTCAGTTCTTTAGTTGTACTAGGCACATTTCAAGTGCTTAGTAGCTACATGCAGCTAGTGGCTACTATATTTAATAGTACATATACAGAAATTTTCCATTATCACAGAAATTTCTATTGGATGGTGATATGGGAAAAACAGGTAATAAATACGCAAAGTATGGAAAGTTAGAGGGCGGTAAATGTGATGGAAAAGAGAAAAGTTTTGGACTGGGGGTAGGTGGAGGCAGATTGTAGCATTAAACAAGGTGGTCAGGGTAAGCCTTTCTAAGAGGTGGGATTTAAACAGACTTGAAGGAGGTGGTAGATAACTGAGGGACAGCCCAATGAACAAACAGGGCACCAGGCTACATCAGGAACATGCTTGATGTGTTGCAGGAATCAATTGCAAGGAGACCAGTGTGGCTGGAGTTGAGTGAGCAAAAGAGAAAATGGTTAGAGAAGAAATCAGAAAGCAATAGGGTCTAGAGGATGTAGAACTGTCAATTCTGTTAGTGGCTTTTAATTCTCTGAAGTAGGGAGCCACCGCAGGCTCTTGAGTAGAGTGACATGTCTGTCATACTGGAGCAGTGTCACACTTGTTTCTGTATTGAGAACAGAGTGAAAGAGAGATCTGTGAGAAGGCTATTGCAGTAGTCAGCTATGTCTATGTGGTGGCAATGGAAGTGGTGATACATGGTCATGTTTTAGGTGTATTTTGAATGTGGAGCCAATATGATTTCTGATAGTCTGGAAGACTAAAAATGCTTCCAAAACACTCCAAAGTTTTTGGCTAAACTTTTGGAAGATGGAGCTGACATAAACTGAGATGGAGATGGCTGTGATGGGAACATGTGTAAGTGTAAGCAAGCTGCCTATTTGACATCCAGGTAGAGATGTCAGGTAGAGTATGAAACTAAAAAGGAGGTATGGGCTGGAGAGATCACTTGAGAATCATCAACTATAGAGTCCCGGTCCGGACGGACCACAAGGGAGGTCCAACAGATGCTCACAAGGGAGTGAATATAGAGAAGAGAAGATGCACAAGGACAGAGCCCTGGCATTTCCATCATTAAGGGGCTGGTGTGGTGGATTGACAACTGGTGGTCAACTCGTAACACCCAGATGAACTGAATCAGCATGGTGCTGGGTGTGGAGGGCCCACCTGAGGATTGTTGCCAACAACATAAAAAGGAGAACTGGAGAGGAAGAGGTGGTGCTGTTGGTTCTCCTGGAGGAGTTTGTCATGCTGGGTTTCCTGGTGTGAACTTGGCTGTTTTCATTGTCAGAGGAGCTTGGGACCTTGTTGTCACTGAGGATGGCTGTAGTTCCTTTTGGGGGAACTCTGGTCCTTACCGTTTTTTCTTTTTTTTTTTTTATGTGGGTACGGGGAGTTGATCTCAGGACCTCGCACTTGCCAGCAAGCACTTGTGCCGCTGAGCGATATCACCGGCCCTTTTTTTCCTTTATGTGGGTACCGGGAGTCAAACTCAGGACCTTGCGCTTGCCAGGCAGGTGCTTATGTCGCTGAGCTATCTCACTGGCCCTATGGTCCTTACCTTGAGTGTCACTTCCTGGCTCCAGTGCAGATTCTTCAGCCTGCTGGCACAGAATCTTCATCACACTGGCACAGACTTTCTAGTATCCACCACTGACCTTTGGGCCTTCCCAGCGCAGATCCATGAAACCAACTTGCATGAGACATTGTCTGGGTTTTCAGCTGGACTCGTGCAGGACATTGCTGTGGAATCCAGGCCCTCAGCTGGATTAATTGGGTCTTTAGTGTGTGGACAGATTTCCTGCACTCTTTTGTATTTGACTCCTGGGTGACTACTATAAAATAATCCTATAAATTATGTGTCCTGTATTAAATTGTTTTCCTTGCAAACCCTGACTACAATGGTTGGATACAAGATAAAAGGAATCAGCAGAGAGTTGATAAAGAGAAGCCAGTATGGTAGGGAGAAGGCCAAGGACTGTGGAATCCTAAAGCCAAGTGGAAAAAGTGAAGGAGAGGCACCTGTGTCACATGCAGCTGAAATATCAAGTAATATGAGGATTGGGGACCAAGCATCGGGTGTAACAAAGTGAGTTATCAGAAACCTTGAGAGCAGCAGCTTTAATAGATGGTGGCGATCAAAAGCCTGCTGTGCGTGTGTTTAAGGGAGTACTTTAGGGGAGCGTGGGGAGCTACCAGCTATAAGCCAATCTTAAGTGAAATTTTACTGCAAAGGAGAAATTTCTTTTAAAGGATTGGCAAGTTGCACATCCCTAACATTTATGGGATCCAGGCCAAAATGGAGGCCTACGTACAATATTTACAAATACACAATTCCTTTTTTCGTTCCTTTGTTTCATTTTTCTACTCAGATATAATTGACACATAGTAAAGTACAGCCAGTTTGATAATTTTTGATAATCATGTAACCCATTTAGCCACTACTCAATCATTTCTGGCACCCCCCGACATCTTCCTCATTCTACTTTCTGGTCAACCCCAACCTTGCCCAGAGCCGATCCTGTTCTCCTCTCTTAGCAGTAGGCTTTGCACGTGCTCGCACTTGGTACAAACGGAATCATATTCGGGCTGTTACGTTGTGTTTCTTCAGAACAACATCCTGTTGCATTTGTTGGTAGTTCAGTCTCTTTGATTGCAGAATATCATTACATCCTATATATGTACTGTGATTTGTTTACCCAACTTCTTGGTAAGTGCACATTTTGCTCTTTTCTCAGTCTTTGGCATTCGTACATAAATTGCTATGTATATTCTGATACAAGATTTTCATGGACATATGCTTTATTTATTTTTTTCCCTGGGAAAATATATAGGAGTGGGATTGCTGAGTCATAGGGTAGAGATGTGTTTACCTTTATAAGAAACTGACAAGCTGCTTTCCAAAGCGGCTTTTACCCATTTTTATTCCTCACATTCCCACCAGCAGCATATGTGGGTTCCAGGTGCTCCACATCTGTCTCTTACTTTTTGGCCCTCCTCCTCTTTGACACCGCTGTCCTGTGTTCTTAGTCTCTCTCTCCCCACTGGGGCTTCTGAAGCCCACAGTTGTGCCCCTGCCATCGACAGCCTTTCTTAGAGTTGGCTCCCACCACATCTGCACAGAGTCACAGAATAGCATGGGGCCGGCAAAGCAGCCAGAGGCTGGGGAATTCTGTACAGTCAGCCGAGTGGCCCAGGAAAATCAATATGATCTGACTCACCCGGCAGTGTATTACAATAATGCAGCTTGAACCAGGGCTCCTGTGGCCATTTGTTACAGTCTTCAGGAAAGGCTTTTTATCAGATTCATAGCGGCAAGTGATACAAATTATTGGATTTCTTTTCCAACATAAAAAATAGCTATTTGCAGCCTTTTGAAGCAGGGTAAATGAGCCATTGATCTTACCTGTGGAACACTGCAGGGTATTTTTGTCCTGTCTTCCAATACTCTGTGACTGGAGCCCGCCTCCTAGCGAAGCTGGTCTCATCGTCATTCCCGGGGCATCCCTTGCCTGTGTCCTCCTCTATGCCTTTTTGCATAGTAGGGGGAAATTCTGACTTGGAACGTGCTCCCTCTTTCCCTCCTAGAAGCTAAATCTTCAGGGCCTGGCACAAATGCTAGCATCTTCATGACACTTTCCCAGCTACTTCCCCACTGAGGGACCATTCTCTCGTGAGCGGTTATGACCTTCCCAGGGTAGATATACAGCCCTCATCCTAGCTTCCAGGGCATCCAGAGCAGATGAGAGCTCCCTAAGTGACAAGTGCGCCCCAGATGGCTATGACCTCGTCCTGCAGGTCCAGCTGCTACGCAGGCTTTCTTTTGATGTCACTTGCTCAAAACAAGCCCCTCCACATCCGGCCCGCACTGTCTGTCTCCTGGCATCGTCTTGAAGCAATAGATTGCTTCAGACCGTGTTTCATCCTCATCGGTCTGTGGAGAGCTGTGTTTGCAGTCAAGAGCACATGTTCAAGCACTCAGTTCTCTGGCATGTAGAAGGCACTGAGTAACAGGGCTCTGGTGGCGCAGGCTGCTCATTGTCCAAGGGAGACACAGAATCATTACGCTTAAGTTGGACAAACATCTTGAACAAGACTAGAGAGGGAGTCTGAAACCCCCAGCCTTTCTTTGCTCTTGCTTTCAAACAAACCAGTACCTTGCCTGTGCCCTCATATGCTCTGGGTCTTCCTGAAAGACAACCCAGAAAGCAGTCTGCATTTTCAACTCCTATTGTCTCCACTGGTCCCCAGAAAATCTGTCATCTTTAGCTCCAGAAAATGGGAGCTGGGGTGTCTAGGAATGCCTCCTTCTCCCACTTCTTTATTCTGCCTGTGGGTGGTAGAATCAGAGGCTACTGCTGCGGTGTGTATGTCACTAGGAAATCCGGGCACACAGAGGCAACTACAAGCAGTGCCTTGATGGCCATCTTAGTAAAGGTGCAAAGGATGTGGGGACACCTGAGAGGAACTCTGAGTCCAGGCTGGAGTCCTGCTAAGGCCTCTGCGAAGAGGTGAGCCTTAAACTAGGAGGAATTGCCAAAAGCCAGTTGACAGACATGGGGGAGGGCACTTCACACAGAGGACATGTGCAGGAACACCCAGAAACAGAGAGAGGGTGGCACAGGAAGGAACCGAAGAAGTTGGTGTGTTGGCAGAGCAGTGTGTAAGAGAAAGCACTGAACATAAAACTGGACAGACAACCAAGGGTACAGATGGTCCTTGACTTACAATTTTTCAACTTTGCAATGGTGTGAAAACAATGTTCATTCAGCAGAAGCTGTGCTTCAAATTCTTTATCTCTTCCCAGGCCAGGAGGCTGGGCATCTGATATTTCCCTTTCTCTCTCTCTCTCGCTCTCTCACTCTCTCTTTCTCTGTCTCTTTCTCTCCCTGTCTCTCTCTCTGTGTCTCTGTCTCTCTGTCTCTATCTCTCTGTCTCTGTCTCTGTCTTTCTCTCCCTCCCTCTCTCTCTCTTTCTCTGCTGGACAGCAGCAGCAGCCTGCAGCTTTCCATCAGCCATGTCACCATGTCATCACAGCATCAAGCAACCCATGCTCTCCAGTGTGCTGTGTTGTTAAGCTGTGATGTTTGGTAGGTGAAATGTATTCAGTGCATTTTCCACTTATGATATTTCCAACCTATGGTGAGTTTCTCAGGACATAATCCCATTATAAGTCAAGGAGCATCCATTAGGCCTTTCATGAAAGTTCTGAGGAGTAGGGACTTCTTATAGCAAAAGGGAGCCATTCAAAAGCCCAAGTAAGGGAATGAGTGGACCCCTTTTGCACTTGGGAAGGTCACATCAGCAGCAGTGCTGACAGCATGGGCTGGGTGCTCAGGAAGGCCAGGCAAGGAGGGGGGCAGCCTTGGCAAGGAAGAAGGAGTGCAGATGGAGACGGTGGGTGGGCTGGCCACAGCATGGGAGAGGAGAGGACAAAGGGCGAGGCTCAGTTTTCAGCCTCTGACCTCTGAGACAATTGAACTGCATTTCCAGAAGCAGAGAAGACAAAGAGCTTTGGGACCGGGCTAAGGGCAAGCCATCCCTTAGGCAGTTTCTCATGTGTCTGGACCTCAGGAAAGATCTGGACTAGTAGTACAAAAATCACCAGCACTGTGACAGTAGTGATGCCTAGGAGTGGATTTCACAGCTCAAGAAGAGCAGGGCCTGAACAGACTAAAGAATAGGCAGATGAGAAGCCCATGGAGAGGACTGAAAAGGGGCAGCCAGAAAAGGGGGGGCAGCCAGCAGAAGGAGTACTCTGGGGGCGTGGGGAGAGTCTTCTAAGAAACACAGATGCTCAAACAGGTCCAGTGTCCCAGAAAGACATTTCTATACCCACTGGATTTAGCAGCCAGGAAGGTGAGGTTGGTGAGTGCCAGTATAGGGGGACAGTGAGAGAGAAGTAGGTTGGAAAGTGAATGGGAGATAATGAAATGGAGATAGCAAGTAAGGAAACAAGATGTTTGGCTATAAAGGGAGGACAAGCCTTGCTAAGAGGAGTGTGGGGTAAAAGAACAGGCTTTCTTAATGGGAACAACATGAACAGGATTTAAATGTATTTTAGAATGAAGAAGCAAATGAATGAAGTGTCCTGCGGCAGGAAGCAACGATAGGATACAAGCCAAATAATTAAAATATAGACACAATGTTTATTGGCATAAACTCTTAATAACAACAAAACGCTGTAGTAATAGGCTGGATCCCCAGTTTGCAGAAAACTTGAAGAATTCAGTTCCTTGTGGTGGAGGCAGCATAGCAGGCAAGTTCTTAAGCAACCTGTTGTCCATTCCCAGCCAAGTGTGGTCTCAGGCAAGTCACCCAATCTCTCCACCTCAGACTGAGATAACCCTGACTACCTCTCCATTGTGCAAATACCTAATACGTGTTAGCTCTAATCATCTCCTGAAGCCTAAAGTGGTGAAAAGAACTTATTTAATGTCTTCTCACCCAAGCTGCCAAAGATACTGGAATCCATGACCTTGTACTGTTGTTCTTTACACTGTGGGAATTTAAACTCACTTAGGAGCTGGGACTGCCCCATGTGTAGAAACAGTGTTTGCACTGCTTGGTCCCCAGATGGAGGACAGAGCATCCATCATGAAGGTGATGTGGCGCTCACACAGCTAAGAAGTCTCTTTTGGGTTCCTGCCCTCTGAAGGAGTTGGTAGGAGGGACCAGGTACTTGTCTGTGATCCACAGTACTGGTTTCCTTTCTGGAAGGTACGAGTACCGTATTCTCTGAGGCAGCATGGCAGGGTAGGAGCCATATGGAATTTGCTCTTAAATTGTGTCTACTGTTGAGTAGCTATGTGAAGTTGAGCTATTTTCTTATCTTCTTGAGCCTTTTTTGCTCATCTCTGAATGAAGACTGACGCCCATAGCACCAGAGCGTTTGGGGGATTAAATGAGACAATACGTACAGTACCTGGCATAAGGTAGATGTTCAGTGCTTTTCTCCTCCCTTTTCTGTGTCCTCATTTTGACTGGTAGGTGAACATGTTTAATCACACAGATCCAATGTATTTCCCCGTATCGAGTATTCAGTCATCCTTTATCTTAATGCATTTAACTCACTGCATGGAAGTCCTGCCGTCACCTGGACTCAGCCCTTCTTGTGAAACACACAGAGTTTTGTGTGGCTGCAACAGAGACGTTGTTACACTTGGCAGGAATGAAACGATGCACCCCATTCTTCACTGAAATCCGCGCAGGCACTTTCGTTTCTCTGCTTGAACATTTTGCAGTCTCCTTTAAAAACAGTGCCCTCATTTTGTTTCCCCTTCCTGATCTGCCTCTTCTCCTCCTCTCCAGCTTCCTAAAACCTATCTTGTTTCCCCATATTGTTTGCTTAATGGGCAGGGTAGCATTTCCATTTTGAAATGCACAGAGCACAAGACAAAAATTGGATTTCTTCCTAGACAGTTTCCATCTGCAGTGCTCTTTTACAGCTTTCTCCTTTCTTTTCTGTACTGCAACACAACTGAAATTTGCTGAACCAGAAAGGGGAGGAGGGAGAGGCAATCTGCCTTCTCATCGTTGTAGAAAGAGCTTATTAGCGTCCTGCTTTCCAGAAGAGACCAAGTGCTGTAAAGGTACTCCGGGTGCCTCTTCTGTTTGCACAGAGCCCAAGGCCCCAACTATACAGTGCATGACAGAACCTAATTACCGAGATAATTATTGTTACCTGCACTGCCCAACTGTTGTGTTTTGTAATCAAAAGCTATATTGGCAGGTGTGAGTCTGAGCCTGCTGCAAACTCAAGCAAGCAATTGAAGGCTTCCCAACCCAAAGCAATTTTACACCAGCCGGTGGGCCTGTGCTGCTCAGATTTAATGTTAGCGGAATGCTTGGGGATCTAGAGAAGACACCAGAGCACTTCAGCAGACACGCAGACATCAGTCATCTGATTGGAATAACTCAGCTGACTCAGGTACTCTTGTGACTGATGCCACACTTTATGGCAATTTCAAAAACCTCCCTGCCATTTAAAATTTTATTCTCCAAATAGTCCTGCCTACATCTTCATTTGGTGTCCAGTGGAAGATAACAGATTTTCTCTGAGCATGGACAAGCTGGATATTTTTAGTGGGGACAGTGTGCAGTAAGCTAGAGGTAGGGGTGGTCCATACCCCTTACCACCTGCTTCATAACTATATTCATTCTGACACACTGACAAATTGGCTTCCTGTTCCCCATCTCTAGTTAACTGGCTGGCTCTAGTTAATTTATGTCTTTATCTCTTTGCCACAGCACACTAAGGAAATGGATTCCACTTTAAAAGTCAGGTTTATTAAAAATAAAACATGGTTACAAAATGGAAAACACAGCACAAGTTGCAAGGAAGAAAAATTAGGTAATAAAGACAAGGACACTTAAAAGGTCATGTAAAATAAAGAAAAATGGGTTAAGTTGACAGGAGATATATTGGAAAGAGAGAAGAGGTCAAGGAAAAAAACAGAAGGGAAGAAAGGAGACAAAAAAAGAAAAGATATGGACTTGAGTAATGGGCTTTTTTTAAAAAAAGGAAATAGAAAAAGTGAAGGCCAAAGTAAGAATTATGGAGGAAAAAAGTCAGAGACATCCAAGTCTTAAGAATTACAAGTTATCCATGGCCTGGGAGGAAGTGGAGAAGGGGTAGCTGTGTCCCTAACAAAGTGAAAGGTTTGCCTTCCTTAAGACAGCCTGACAGTTGGGGAAAGCGTCCCTGCAGATGCTAATTCAAACTCTGAAATAAGAGCCAGTCAGACTCATTACTGTTTGGCCAGCCTGTAATGGCAACAGAATTCACTGATGCATATTTAAACTGAATTTTTCTATCCAAGGTCTTAAATAAACAGTCACCAGCTATAACTGAAAATTAGAATAAGGGTTTCAGTGGTGAATGTTTCTATAGGAAAGGCCTAAAAACCCTTCACACTGATTTTTCCAAAACTTTTAGGTACTTGTGTTTCTTAATGTTGACTAGTATGTTAGCAGCTGTTCCGTTGCTGGACTGTGAATCTGTCCAGTGTTTAATTTTAACATTCTGCGGGGTGGGGAGAGGACTGACGCGTGATGTAAATGAAGTCCATTGGCAGGAACATTAACTCCATCAGTAACAAAGGAACTTTTTAAAGCACTTGGATTGTAATGCGACCAACAGAAATTCCTTCCCTTAAAACAGGGAGATCCAGAGCAGGTCCTTCTAGCCAACTTAAATTTGCAAAAATGGTTTCATCAGAGGGCAAGTAAATAAAACAGAAGACCTAAGAGAAATCTCAAGAAGGTGTCCTTTGGTTTATTGCCTCAGAACCAGAGTCTGGAAACTTGTCACCACCTCCTGGGCTACCTGTGGATCCTGTTGGCCATCCTCAGGAATGTGGGGATCATTCTCTCTGCTGGGCACAGATGTTATGTAAGCCCTCGCAGGGACCTCCTGTTACACTGGAGCTAAACGCCCTCTTCATTTACATGTTCCTTAGGCTAAGCGATAGGAAACATGATTTTCACCAGTGAGTGGTAAATGTAGGACTAATTATCCTGACATATTTATATTTGTCTTTGGGCTGGTTTCTTATGAAGTCATGAGGCTCTTTTATGCTTGAGTGTTGGTAGGAAGCTTATATAGCCTTCCTACCCTTTTCTCCAGTTCCCTAATTCGTGTTCCAGATGAGGACTATCACCTCCAGGGATGCCGAGTTGTAGGTAGTGCTCAATCCACTCAACAAATATTTAGCCAGCAATTAAAGTGATCAAATCATCCCAGTTTGCCCAGGGCTTTCTGGTTTTAGCACTCTGTGTTCTGTATCTGGGAAACTCCTCAATCGTGGGCAAACCAGGACTGTTGGTCACTCTATCATCTATCTTGTTCTGATAGAGCTGGAAAAGACCTTGGGAATCATAATGATTCCTCTGCACTCATTTTACTGTGCTAGTTAAAAGCCAGGGGTCCTCTTTATCAGTGTATTTTCCTTGTGATTCACAGTCTCTGGACTGTTGGACATAATTAAGTGCTGTGGTTGAAGACACTATCTTCAGACTACGTTAAAGAGTAAAATCGGGGGGCCGGTGAGATGGCTCAGCGGCTTAAGCGCCTGCCCGGCAAGCGCGAGGGCCTGAGTTCGACTCCCGGAACCCACATACGAAAAAGGGGCCGGTGATATTGCTCAGCGGCACGGGTGCCTGGTGGCGCGCGAGGTCCTGAGGTCGACCCCCCGGTACCCACAAAAAAAAAAAAAAGAGTAAAATTGAACGAAAGTTACTAAAGTGTGCCAATGAGAATTTTATAATCTAGATTTGGATTTTAAAATTAGTCAAAGGGGCTGGAGTATAGCTCAGTGCTAGAGCATGTGCTTAGCATATGCGAGGCCTTGGGGTCAATCTCCAGCACCAGATGATGATGATGTTGTTACTGATGATGATGATAAAATTAGATAATGAAAAAGATAAAATGAACCAAAGACATTTATTTTATATTTAGATACTTTCAATATATAAAAAGATTGTTTATGAAGTGGTATTACTCCAGGAACTTGAAAGAATGAACTGTGGTAGATATACTCCTGGTCTATCTACTTCAGTCTTTTTCCTTCGAAAATGTCCACAGTGCTGTGAGAGATGGAAGAGCAGCCCAGGAGCCAATAGAGGGTGGTCCTGGTCCTGGCTTAGTTATCCTGAGATCGCTGACCCAGATTAGTCACTGAAACTCTCCATAGCTAGGCTCTCCTGGCAGTGAAAATGGCAGCATAGGTGAGAATTTCCCATGGAACAGCTGGCACAGAAGTGTTAAAACTGAGGAGACTCCTGCTATAGAGTCACACTTCGTTTGTAGCCATGCAGCTTTGGATAAGTGACTTAGCCCCTTAGTTTCCTCATACATAAACTGGAAATCATTAACAGGCTACTTAGCAGGATTCTTGTGAAGATCAAGGGATACTGTAGGAAGCACATACAAATGCCACATTCTGCTGTTGTGTAATGGCCTTACAGCGTGAGGGAGCATTTAGCGTGGGTCATGATTTAGTACACGGGATTGTAAACTATGACACATGGGCCAGGTCTGGCCATTACCTGTTAAAAAAGTGTATGTGTATATATCATATATAAAACATACATGTTATATATACCACATATGTACCCACTACACATGGCATAGTGTACACAGACATAGTATATGTCATCTTATCATAACTAACCATGTTATCCATTCCAAACTACTTATTTTCCACGATTACTTTCATGCTGTAATGGCAGAATTGAGTAGTTGTCTTGCTACAGAGATTGTAAAATATTTACTTTTTAGCACTTTGCAAAAATACTTTGCTGACCCTGATCTAGCGGAAATGTTGTGGTGTTGGTATTCCAAGGTCCAAGAGTCTTAGGTAATGTGTCATGGCATGATCTCAAGCAAATTATTTACTCTCTCTAGTTCTTCTGATTGAACTGAAAAATCACAGGAATTCTACAGAGCCCCTTTTTCCTCATAGAAACATTGTGAAGATAGATAAGAAAACAAAAGCATTGATCTTCCCTGCAGGAAAGTTTACCTAAATTCAAAGTATTATTCATAAGGTGGATGCTGTGAGATGACTCAGAAATGGTGACTGATGTGTTACTCTCTGATATTCATTCTCTTATGTACACCAGTGGGGGATTCCTTAGATCAGTGATAGCTTACAAACCCCTGTACCGTGGTCCTAGATCAAAAGCTAAAATACTGCATGTGAATCTAATTTGATCACAGTATCCAGTCAGGAGTGTGAGTTTTAATTGCTTCTTTATCCCTTTATCCTCTGAACACTGTCATTAAACATTTACTGGACATGAACTTCAGATTGTGCCAGTATCTCTCAGAGGTCACCTGGCAGCTGGCCAGCTTGGTCCAGGACCAGACAGAGGGGCCTTATGGGCACATGAGCAAAGATTTTCTCAAGACAGAATACTGGTGGCAGTGGCACATGGGTGGTTTGCAGAGCAAATACCAGAGATATTTGTTTATGTTAAATCTTTAATTCGTATTTGATTCTTGGATGCATGAAGGATATCCAGGCTGGTTAAGCACATCCACAAGTGATTAACAAACCTTTGCCTAAAACATGTAAATATGGGGACTACTCCTTTCCAAGGACCCCTCGAACCTCCGGGAAGGACCTCCCTAAAGGAGTTCTTCATGTGGCTGAAAGCAGCCGTGTAAGGAAGCCAAGCCTGGTCTTTGAAAGTCACATTGGCCCACATATAAGCCATTTATAGACCCTATGTACTAACTCCAGATTTATGACATAGATAAATTAGTTGGTAATCATTTGCTCTATAAAAGGATTTTTCACTTTACAAGCAGATTCACTACCATGCTTCTTTATGATCTATTGCCACTAGTGCAGTATAAAATCTTACTGTTAGATATTCAGTACACATACACTTTTTCATTGCTAACCTGGATGGAGAGACAAAGAACAAGGTGCACTTATAATCTCCTTAATATTAAGATGTGGCTCCTGTCTAAGTCTTTTGTTCTTAGCCTAGGAGCTTAATGTTACTTGGTACTTATAAATGTCTGGGAGAAATAGAGTGCAGAATCTTCAAAATAACAGTATTGCACGACAATAGTATGTGAAACAATATTGTGTGATTTGTTGACTTTCACTGATTACTTGCATGTTTGCAAAAAAAAAAGAAGGATCAGTCATAGAGGCATAAGCTAACTTCCTATTTCTAAGTAGTAACAATAATTAACAATAGCTGCCATATCGAACATTATCATGTGCTAAGCAACAGCTTCATTAATTCACTAAAACTCAAACCTAAAAGGTAGGCAAAATTATTTATTCTCTATACTACAGTTGGGGAAACCAAGGCTCAGAGAATTAAAATATCATACCCCTTGTCACAAGCACTTAACCCCGTGTTATATGCAGTCAGGATTCAGACTCAGCAAGGCTAGCTCTATAATTTGTGCTGTTAACCACAGTACTAGGTTGACAAGTAAAGCAACTGTTAGGTGCTGAAATGTTCAACATTTAAGAACTATTAAAAATTTCTGCCTCAGGCTACAAAAGGAGAATTGGCATTGGGTTTATCGTTGTCATTAAAAAACAAACAGAAAAACTGGACAGATTATATCAAACAACTAATTTCATACATTGGACAACAGGAAGGTGAGGACTGTGATCCTTGAAATAAAAGGAAACAAAGATGAGCCCAGTGATGGTACCAGTTCTCTTCCTGTGGACACATTTTGGAACTTGGTACAGGCATGGGCAACCCAAGCATAGAACAGTGGTCTCATTAAATTGGAGAGACGGTGATTAGAATTAAGGGAGTCTGAGGCAGCTATGTTTCCTGCAACAGCGTGCCAGACAGGATGGGCTACACACAGGAGAAAGCTCTAGAAATTTGCATAAATATCCCTTTGAGTCTTCAGTAGAATACTAAAACGAGCATGCATTGGGTAAAATGCCACAAGAGTCATCAAAGAACAGCTATCAGGGATTTGGAGGCTGAACAAGTCCCAGAGCCCACAAGGCTGGTAAAAATTTGGGTTCTGATCAGCTAAAGTGGAAGGAGCTTCTTAAATATGTAGTACATGCAGCAGAGACCCAAAGAGAACCTCACTTTAGTACGAGGGCTAAACTAGGTCACAACTGTGCTAAACTCACTTCAGCAAAACTTTAAAAAATACGCCTTAAAAACAAAACAAAACATTCATATCTGTGACTACCAAAAAAATATTCAACACCCTTTAAAGATAGACAAGAAATCCAAACACTCAACAGTATAAAATTTATGATATCTACCATCCAATAAAAAATACTGGATATGTGAAAAACAACAAATGTAACCCACAAGCAAAACACTCAGTCAAGTGAAGCAGACCCAGAAATGACAGTGATGATGAAATTCACAGGCAAGGAATAAAACAACTATTAAGGTACAGATATATGATATTATATTATTTATATATTTATTATTATCTTAATATTATACTAGTCAAGGGTTTAAGGGAAGTAACATAATGAGGAGAAAACTGGAAACTATTAAAAGGAAACAAATGGAATTCTATAACCGAAAGACACAGGATATGAAATTTAAAAATTACTTAATGGGCTCAAACTGAAGACTGAGCCAAACAAAAGATTGCTGAATTTTAAAACAGTAATAGAAACAACTCAAAGTGAAAACGGGAAGGAAAAAATCTAATAAAAATGAACAGTGTCAGTGACATGTGGGACAAAGTCAAGCAGTGAGACACACATGTAATATGAGGTCCCAGAAAATGGCAGGGTAGTGGCAGAAAAAAATTGAGTAATGGCTGAAGTTTTCCCAAATGTAGTAAGAACTATAAACTCATGTATTCAAGAAGCTCAATAAAACCCAAGCAGAATAAACAAGAAAATCATTATAATCAATTTGCTGCGAAGCAGCAGTAAAGAAATATATTAAAAGCTTCCAGAGAGAAGAAACACATTAAGTTAAAGAAAATAGGTTAAGAACAATCACTGATGTTTTTATGTAAGAAAATATAATGTCTTGGGGAAACAATGGATAAAATCATTAACATGTTCAAACAAATAAACAAAAACCCTGCCAACCTAGAATAATCAGCAAAAATATCCATCAAAAATCAGGGTGAAATTCAGAATCCTTTAGATAAACAGAATTTAGTGAACCAATTCTTCACCAGAAAATCTATATACCACAGGAAATGTTAAGTTTATCAAATCAAAATAAAATACTGCCAGATGGAAATTCAGATCTGCAAAAAATGAGAAGTTGTAAATACCTAAATATGTGAGTAAATACAAAAGGCGCTTCTTCTTTCAAAATATCTTTGAAAAATATCTGACTGTTTAAAGCAAAAACTGTTAATGATATATGTGGAGTTTGCAAACATGACAGAGCAAAATGTATGATAATCACAAAGGATAGGAGAAAAGAATTAGAAGTGTACTGCTTCAAGATTCTTAAATATATAATGTACATAATATCTAATGAAGACTGTGCTGAGTTAAAATAAATATTGTAAATGCTAAAGTAACCATTAAAAGAAAATAAAGGTAAATAATATACCATAGAGAAGATAAAATGCAATTTGGTAAAAAAAATAAAATAAAATAAAACTCAATTAAGAGGACAAAAGAAAATGAAAATAGAAGAATAAAGGCTAAAGGCAACAAATATAAAACAAATATCAAGGCAGTAGGCTTACACTCAAGTGTATCAATAGTTACATTGACATGTGGACTAAAAACCCCCAATAAGTAACAGAAATTGTAAAACTGAATAAAAAATAAGATCCAATTATATACTATATATAAAAACATTTTAAACATGAAGACACAGGTAGTTTACAAGTAAATGTGTGGGAAAAGAAATATAACAAATTCTGAATATATACACGCTACTGTAATTGTACTATCTGAAAAAGTAGGATTCAAAATAAAGAATATTATTAGAGAGGAGAAGGGATGTTTCATAAAGAAAATAATCTATCATCAACAAGGTAGTAATCTTTTTTTTTTTTTTTTTTGTACTGGAAATCAAACTCAGGACCTTGCACTTGCCAGGCAGATGCTGTGTTGCTAAGCTACACCCCTGGTCAAGGTAGTAATCTTAAATTTAAATGTATCCAATTGCAGAGCTAAAGGAAAAGGAGGAACAGGATGGGGAGCAAGAGGACAAGGAGGAGGAGGAGGAGGAGGAGAGAACTGACAGAACTGAAAGAACAGGCAAATTTACAGTTGTAGTTGATGATTTCAACATTCATTTCTCACCAACTGTTAGGAGAGAAAGTCAGTCTGGATTTCGAGGATTCAAGCAACACTTGATAAAATTGATAGAGTAGAATACTGCAGTCGACAATAGCAAGATGCACATCTTTTAAAGTCTGTGTGGGACATTCACCACAGTGGACCATATGCTGGATCATAAAAGCAGCTGACTAAGTTTAAAAGAATTGAAATCTTACGAAGTACGTTTGTTGACCACCACAGAATTAAATCAGAAGTCAAAAGCACTCAGCTGTCAATGAAGTCCCCAAATATAGGAAACTAAACAGTATGCACCTAAATAAACCAAGGATCAAAGAAGAAACCACAGGAAATAAATTATTTTCAGCCCCTTTGATAATAAAAATATAACATATCAGAATGTGTGAGATGAAGGTAAGCAGTGCTTACTTAGATGGAAATGTAGAGTTTTAAATGCTTGTATTAGAGAGGAAGAAATTTCTAAAATCAATGAAATAGCTTCCATATTACGAAATGAAAAAGAAGTGTGAGGTCCTGGGTTCACGTCCCCGTGAACCCCTACCACACACACACAAACACACACACACACACACAAGCTAAGAAAAAGAAATACATTAACCTTAGGTAGAAGGAAGGAAGGAAAAGTGGCCATCAATGAAGTAGAAGAAACAGACAATAATAAACAATAAAAATTCAATAAATTTTAAAACTAGTTTTATGGGGAAATTATAAAAACTGATAAACTATCAGACTAGTCAAGAAAAAGAGAAGAGAGCCAGGGATTTAGCTCAGCAGTACAGTGCCTGCCTGGCAAGCATGAGGTCCTGAGTTCAATTCCCAGTACCAAAAAAAAAAAAAAAAGAAAGAAAGAAAGAAAAAGAGAAGATGCAAATTCCCAATATCAAGTGTAAAATAGATGGGAGGCATCACTGTATATGTCATTAAAAAGATATTAAGAGATAAACATATACCAATAAATTCAACAACTTAGATGACATGAATAAATTCCTTAAAAGACACAAGTTACTGATTAAATAAAAAACCTAAATAGCCCTATATATTAGTGAATTGGAATCATGAATAAAAATCTTCACTCAAAGAAAACCCTAACACCAGGTAGTTCCCTAGTTAGTTCTATCAAACACTTAAGGGAAAAATAATAGCAATATGCTAACTTTAAGAAAACAGAAGAGGAGATTGATACTTTCCATTTCATTATATGAGACCAGTATTACACTGACACCAAAATTAGACAAAGATGTAATAAGAAATGTACTGACTGATATCTAGATAAAACTCTTTAACCAAATATTAGCAAATCATCTTCAGCAATATATGAAAAGGATACATTATGTCCAAGTGACATTTGTCTTAGGAATTCAAGGTTGATTTACCATTTTAAATGAACCAATACAATGAACACCACTAACGGCATAAAGGAGGAAACTATAATAATCTCAGCAGATGCACAAAAAATATTGAAGATAATTAAACGCCTATTCATGATTTAAAAGAACTCTTGGAAAATTAGCAATAGTACGAGCTTTCTCAACCTGGTAAAAGGCAACTGTGAAAAATATACAGTTTAATTATGAAAGATTGAATAATTTCCTCCTTAGATGGGAAATAAGAATTCCCATTCTTGTGGCTTCTATTTAATATCATACTGTAGGTGCCAGCAAGTACAGTTAGGGAAGGAAAAAAAAATACAAGGTAAGACTGGAAAGTAAGAAGTAAAGTTATTGTTATGAATAAATAACAGGATTGTATACCCAGAAAATCCCAAGAAAACTACAAAAATATGCTACTAGAACTAATAAGTTTAGCAAGGTCACTATATGCAAAACTCAATTACACTTCTATATACTAACAACTAGCTAATAAAAAATTTAAATAATAGCATCAAAGAACATAAAATACTTGAGAATAAATTTAAGTAGATACATGTAAGATACGTACTCTAAAATTTACTGAACATTTAGGGCACTGGTGGTGAACCTATGGGACACGTGTTATTTGTTTTACTTTTAAGACAGAAGACGTTATTATAGGAGTTATTTTTTTTCTAAACTAAAACCATAGTATTCAGATTTAATTGCAGTATTGGCACTTTGCAATAAATAAGTGGGTTTGGGGTTGCGGTTTGAGCATTTGTCTCTAAAAAGTTCACCATCACTGATTTAGGGGAACTTAAGGGAGGCATGAATAATGGAGAGATGTACTGTATTCATGGATAGGAAGACTCAGTGTGGTTAAGATGTTACTTCTCCCCAAAGGATCCATAATGTCAGACAATTACAATCAAAACTCCAGGAGACTTTGTTGTAGAAAATGATAAGCTGGTACTAATCTATGTAAAAAATACTGTGGCCCTAGAATAACCAGAACAATATTGGAAAAGAAGAAAATTATTGAAGGACTTACTCTACCTGATTTCTAAAAGCTTCAAAAACTTCCTGTCACAGGTATATGGTAGTACTTGTCTGTAATCCCAGCATTCTGGAAAGCTGAGGTGGGAGGTTTGCCAGTTCCAGCCCTACCTGGGCAACGTAGTGAGATCCTGTCTCAGAATAAAATGGGGGAGGGCTGGGGACACAGATCAATTCAAAGGCCCTGTCTTCAATTCCCAGCACACACATGCACAAAAAAAAACCTTCTTGAAGAACCTCAAGATGGCGGATGAGTAAGAAGCAGGCAGCGAAACTCTCTCTCTAAAAGTTACCATTGGAACACGGGAATATAGCGACCCGGAAAGCACAGGAGGGGGGGAGATGCCTCCCCGAAACCCAGAAAAGTTCTGAAGCGCAATCTGGGACCCCCGGCACCAGTGACTGGTGACTTCCAACAAAGAAGAAGGAAAGAAGGAGCAGACCGCACGCGCGCACCTTCTACTATCCCGGGAGTTGCAGCGCCGCGGAGGCTCAATTCTACGGACACACGGTGGCAGCTGGCGCCCAGGGAGCCCCCACGGAGGATCCTGAGACAGCGGTGGGGCAGGGGAGCGGCGGAGAACGGCGCTGACTGGCGGTGAGTGTCTCTCAGCCACAGCTGCCCCGCGCCAGAGAGCGACCGGCCGGGCGCCATTGTGGGGGGTGTGGCGAAACTCAGAGCGGCTCGAAAACTGCTCTGGGAACTTGTGCTCCGGACAGGGCAGCACGGGGCCTCTCAAGCCCACGAAAGTGTGCTGAGGTCAGCAGGCGAACGAGACTGGACTCTCAGCCACACCTGTCCCGCGCCAGAGAGCGACTGGCCCGGCGCCATTGTGGGGGGCGTGGCGAGAGACCAGAGCGGCGGGAACCAGTGCAGGGAGCCCGCGCTCCGGACGGCGCGCTGAGCCTCTCAGGCCCAGGGATCGTGAAAGGGCGCTGAGAGCGGAGGCGAGCTAGACTGGTCTCTGCCTGAAAGTACGCGCATCTGCTCACCGCCCGCCAGAGGGCGCTCCTGGCTTGCTGGGACGGACCTGCACAGAACAGGACTCTCTCACCACAGGGTAACTGCCTACAGCAGAGTCAACACCTGGAACTGATTCTTTTTATTTTTTTTATTTTTATTTTTATTTTTTATTATTATTTTTTTTTCTCACTGATTTGTTTTTTGTTCTGGCGAAGGGTTTTTTTGTTTTTGTTTTGTTTTGTTTGGTTTTTTGGTGGGGCTTTATTTTTGATCTGTCTGTTTTATTGTTTTTATCTTCGTTTTTGTTTCTGTATGTGTATTTGCTCTTTCCTTCATTATTCTCTCTGGTTTTTTATATGAGTGTAAACAGCGCCTCTAACTTCTTTGTGATTGTGGTTGTGATCTGTTCTTCCTTTTATCCCTTCCTTCTCTTTTTACCACCTGTCCTCTGCACTAGTGTCCCAATTTTAGTGGGATCCCTTTTGGTCCTCTAACCTTACATCTAATTCCTTCCTCTTCTCCCAATACTCTATTTCCTCCCTAACTCATTTTAAATTTAAACTCCTCAGGGAAAAATTGACATACATAGGACTTGTATACTGCATATAATTTTTCTAGTGTGTTTTAGATTTTGTTATATAACCGCAACTCTATACAGCTAAAAGTGGTAAATAACTGGTTAGCTCAGGCTGTCATTTTCTAGGCTGTGTTTGATGCTTTAGTTAACATTATAGCCAAATGTGAAATAATTGTTCTAAACATCTTTCCTTCCTGATATTTCATGATTGAGATTGACTAAGGGACACAGAAAATACAGTGGCACAGTACCAAAGAATCAAGGACTGGGCCAAACAGGTAGCAACTTCGCATACCCAACGAATTGAAGAGGTAGGATCTGGCAGAAAGCTCAAAACCTAAAAGCAAGCTCCACTTGGAAGATACTGCAGAGAAGTAGTCATCTTCTAAAGATCTTAAACACTAGCAATAAAGTAACCTACTATAGGTAATTTGCAAACATCACCCCAGGAATTAAAGAAAGAAAAAATGAGACGACACTTAAACAAGATGCAACCCCACACATCCAATTCACCAAAGGCAAACCTAGGGAGCAACGAGGTGGGACAATCCGAAAGCCACCCACCTGGCCTATCTGAAGTGGTAACAACAAAGCAACTGAATGAGGTTCTGGGAAAAATTAAAACAGAAATAATCTCACAGATAACTGCAGAGATAATGTCTACAACGAAGACCATGCTTAAGGACACTATAGCTGATACAGACAAAAAAATAGATGAACTTAAGAAAACTATAGAAACCATGAATGCTCAGCATAGGAAAGAAATGGAATCCATAAGGCAGATTCAAGCAGATATCCAAGAGATAAAAAATTCCATTGAAAGTATTTGTAGCAGAATAAGCCAATGCGAGGACAGGATCTCAGATATAGAAGACAGGCTTGCAATTAGTGATCATGAAATGGAAAAATTCTTAAAAATAGCAAGGGACCATGAAAAATCAATTCAGCAGCTGCTAGATGACTCAAAGATAAACAACTTAAGAATAATTGGAATAAATGAAAAAGCAGGAGATAGCATCAACGACATTAAAACCTTGTTCAAAGACATAATCAGGGAGAACTTTCCTGGAAGAGAAAAGGAATTTGACACCCCTATAAGTGAAGCTTTTAGAACACCAACTAGACATGATCAAAAAAAAACTTCAGCCAGACATATTATAGTCAAGATCCCAGAAATTCAACAGAAGGGCAGAATCTTAAAAGCTGTTAGGGAGAAGAGACAAATCACCTATGAAGGAAAACCCATCAGAATCACAGCTGACTTTTCAGCACAAACCCTCAATTCAAGAAGAGCTTGGAATGATGTATTGCAAGCTCTAAAGGAAAATAATTTTCAGCCCAGATTGATGTACCCTGCAAAACTATCTTTCAAAATTGATGGAAATAAAACACTTTCATGACAAAGAACATCTGAGAAAATTTATGACCACCAAACCAGCACTCCAAAACGTTCTGAAGGACATTCCAGAAAGAGATAGGAACCCCAACAGAAGGAATCCACCAGGCAGGGCAAATAATTAAATAGCCGGAAAGCGGAAAAACAAAGAGTGGGAACCAACAACAGGAAAATATCATGACAAGTCAATACATATCAGTTTTAACCATCAATGTTAACGGTCTCAATTCACCAATCAAAAGGCACAGACTGGCGAAATGGATCAAGAAGCAAGATCCAACAATATGCTGTATACAAGAAACACATTTAATTCAGAAAGAAATTCATAGACTGAAAGTCAAAGGATGGAAAACAATACTCCATGCCACAGGAACCCAGAAAAAAGCAGGGGTAGCTATTCTTTTTGCAGACAAAGTGAACTTCAAGCCAAGAAGGATTCAGAGAGATAAAGACGGTCATTACATCCTTGTAAAGGGAACAATCCAAGAGGAAGAGATAACGATCATAAATATATATGCGTCAAATACCAATGCACCCAGCTATATAAAACAAGTACTAAAGGACATGAAAAATCAAATAAGCACTAATACAATTATATTGGGAGATCTCAATACTCCACTGTCACAAAAAGATAGATCAACTGGACAGAAAATCAATAATGAAATAGTAGAACTGAACCAAACTTTTGAACAAATGGACTTAGTAGATGTCTACAGAGTGTTCCGTCCCACAACATCAGAATACACATTTTTCTCAGCTGCACATGGGACGATCTCCAAAATAGACCACATACTAGCTCATAAAACCTGCTTAAGTAAATGCAAAGCAATTGAAATTATCCCATGCATATTATCAGACCATAGTGCAATGAAACTGGAAATCAATGGCAAAAGAAATTACAAAAACTCCCTAAACACATGGAAATTAAACAGCATCCTCCTGAACAACCAATGGGTCACAGATGAAATTAAAGAAGAAATTAGTCACTTTCTACAACTGAATGACAATGACAGTACAACATACCGGAACTTATGGGATACAATGAAAGCAGTCCTAAGAGGGAAATTTATAGCATTAAATACTTATATCAGGAAAATAGAGCAAGCGCAAATAAACAACTTAAGGGTGAACCTCGAGCTTCTAGAAAAAGAAGAGCAGGTTAAGCCAAAAGCCCGTACAAGGGAGGAAATTATAAAGATCAGAGCAGAAATTAACGTATTGGAGAATAAAAAAACAATACAAAGAATCAATGAAGCAAAAAGTTGGTTCTTTGAAAGAATAAATAAGATTGACAAACCCTTATCCAACCTTATTAAAAAAAGAAAAGAAAAGACTCAAATCCATGCAATTGAAAATGAAAAGGGTGATATCACGATGGACCCTGCAGAAATCCAGAAGATCATCTATACCTATTTTGAAAATTTATATTCTACTAAGATGGAAAATGCAGAAGAAATGGACAGATTCCTAGATTCGTATGAATTACCAAAGCTAAATCAAGAAGATTTAAAAATCCTAAATAAACCAATATCAACCAATGAAATTGAAGATGTAATTAAAAACCTCCCAGCAAAGAAAAGTCCAGGCCCTGATGGATTCACTGCCGAATTCTACAAGAAATTTAGAGAAGACCTAACGCCCCTACTTCTCAAACTTTTCAATGAAATTGAAAGGGAAGCAATACTCCCAAATTCATTCCTGGAAGCAAGCATTACCCTGATACCAAAACCAGAGAAGGACCCAACTAAGAAAGAGAACTACAGGCCAATCTCCCTAATGAACATAGATGCAAAAATCCTTAATAAGATACTGGCAAACAGAATCCAACAAATCATCAAGAAGATTATACACCATGACCAAGTTGGATTCATCCCAGGGATGCAGGGATGGTTCAACATATGTAAATCAATAAATGTAATACAGCATATTAACAGAACCAAAGACAAAAATCACATGATCATCTCAATAGATGCAGAAAAAGCTTTTGACAAAGTCCAGCACCTTTTCATGATAAAAACCCTACAGAAAATTGGAATAGAGGGTCTTTATCTCAATCTGGTAAAAGCTATCTATGACAAACCAACAGCCAATATTATACTAAATGGCCAAAAACTGAAAGCCTTCCCTCTAAAATCAGGAACAAGACAAGGATGTCCACTGTCCCCACTCTTATTCAACATAGTTCAGGAAACCTTAGCCAGAGCGATTAGACAAGAGAAAGAAATAAAAGGAATAATGATTGGAAAGGAAGAAGTTAAATTATCATTATTTGCAGATGACATGATACTCTACACAGAAGACCCCAAAAACTTCACTAAAAAACTGCTAGATTTAATAAGCAAATTCAGTAGTGTAGCTGGATACAAAGTCAATACTCAAAAGTCAATAGCCTTCCTGTACACAAATAACAAACTTACTGAAAGAGAAATTAGGGAAACAATACCTTTCACAATAACATCCAAAAAAATGAAATACCTAGGAATCAACCTCACGAAGGATGTAAAAGACCTCTATACTGAAAACTACAGTACTCTGAAAAAGGAGATTGAAGAGGATATCAGAAAATGGAAAGATATCCCTTGCTCCTGGATAGGAAGAACCAATATAGTAAAAATGGCCATACTTCCAAAATTGTTATACAGATTTAATGCAATTCCAATCAAAATTCCAACAGCATATCTCACAGAATTAGAGAAAACAATCCTAAAATTCATTTGGAATCAGAAGAGACCTAGAATAGCAAAGGCAATTCTGGGCAACAAAGGCAAGGCAGGGGGCATCACTATCCCCGACTTGAAATTATACTATAAAGCTACTGTGATAAAAACAGTGTGGTACTGGCAAAAAAACAGACCTGAAGATCAATGGAACAGATTAGAAGATGCTGAAACAACCCCAGACATACTAAGCCACCTTATCTTTGACAAAGGTGCCAAACACATTCGCTGGAAGAAAGATAGCCTCTTTAATAAATGGTGCTGGAAAAACTGGCTCTACACATGCCGAAGATTAAAACTAGACCCATATCTTTCACCATGCACTAAACTAAATTCAAAATGGATCAGAGATCTAAATATTAAAACAGAAACATTAAATCTGCTGGAAGGTAGGATAGGTAAAACCCTTGGAGACATTGGTGTAGGCAAAGACTTTATGAATAAAAACTCAACCGCACGGGAACTATCCCAAAGAATCAATAACTGGGATCTCATCTTATTAAAAAGCTTTTGCACAGCAAGAGAAACCACCAACAGAGTGAAGAGACAACCCACAATGTGGGAAAAAATGTTTGCCAGCTGTTCCTCAGACAAAGGATTACTATCGAGAACATATAAAGAACTCAAAAAAATCAGACCTCCCAAATTTAAAGACCCACTCCAAAAATGGGCATCTGAGATGAATACACATTTCTCAGATGAAGAAATACTAATGGCAAACAAATATACAAAAAAATGTGCAACATCACTAGTCATTCGAGAGATGCAAATTAAAACAACACTGAGATACCATCTCACCCCAGAAAGAATGGCTACTATTAAGAAATCAACTAATAACAAATGCTGGAGGGGCTGTGGGGAAAAAGGAACCCTTCTTCACTGTTGGTGGGAGTGTCGACTGGTACAGCCACTGTGGAAGTCAGTGTGGAGATTCCTCAGAAAACTAGGGTTGGAGGTCCCATTTGACCCAGCTATTCCCCTTCTGGGCATCTTCCCAGAAGAATTAAAAACATCGTACCACAGTGATATATGTGCACCCATGTTTATAGCAGCACAATTTGTAATAGCCAGATCTTGGAAACAACCCAAATGCCCATCAACTGAGGAATGGATAAGAAAGATGTGGTATTTTTATACAATGGAGTACTATTCAGCCATAAAGAAGGATAAACTGGAGACTTTTATAGGTAAATGGACGCAACTCGAGAAAATACTTATTAGTGAAATAAACCAGAAGCACATGTGTAAGCATCGTATTATCTCTCTAGTATGAGAAACTGAAAGAGTAAATAAGATCCAAAATGTACAATAGATATGGTGAATCAAAAAGAAACTGGTAAAAAGGAAAGAGAGACTGGAATAGGGAAAAGAAAGAAGGGAAAGGGAAAAAAAATTGTATATATATATATAAGATGGTTAAGATAGATACACTACCATTTTTACTTAGTTCATTGAAGAGTAAGGTTTGTGCCAATAATGTTTGGACAATTAAATGCTAATGTCTGGTGTCCTGAATAACTAACTTAAAGATAGTAATACGTAATGTATTAACCATTCTTACCCTCCTATTATGTTGTTTTGAAAATTTGTTCTTCTTTTGATTTGTTTTGTTTTTTCTTCTCTTTAAAATAAAAAAAAAACCTTCTTGTTAATCTACAGTTATCAAAGTAGTAATGTGTTGTCATATTGTCATATGCATAGACAGACCAGCAGAACAAAATAGGAACATACATATATTGTCACTTAATTTTTTACAAATGTGTAAAATTATTCAAAGGAGAAAGAACAGTCTTTACAACAAATAATGCTGAAACATATATCTTTAAGGGAGAAAAATGAACATTAACCCTTACCTCACACCATACACAAAATTAACTCAAAATGGATGGTAACCTAAACCTAACCTAAAACTATGACAACTGTAGAAGAAAAAACTGAATGAAAATCTTTTGACTTCAGGTTACATACATACTCCTAAAACACATTACTAAAAGCACTAACCATTAAAAAATTGATAAATTTGACTTTATCAAAATCAAAAGCTTGCATTCTTTGGAAGACATTATTAAGAAAATGAAAAGAAAAACAACATGGGGGAGGGAAAAAGATGGCGGATCTGTAAGAAGCAGGCAGTGAACCTCTCCAAAAGTCGCCATCCGGACACTGGAATATAGTGACTGGAGGAGGACAAGAAAGAGGGAAGTGGTTCCCATGGACCCAGGAAAGACCTGAAGCGCAGTTTGGGGCCCACGGAGAAAGTGAAGAGAGAAACTCCAACAAAGAAGAAGGAGGTGGCCTCCGGCACCATCTCCCTGTATCGGGAATCCCGACGCGACTGAAGCGGTTCAAATCTGCAGACACGCGTGACTGCCGGTGCCCCTGGGGGCCTCCACGGAGGAACGCGAGAAGCAGCAGTGCAGAGAAGCAGCGGCCGTGAAGGACACACTGACTGGCAGTGAGTGCTGACGCCCAGCCGTCCCACACGAGAGAGCGACTGGCCGGTCGCCATTGTGGAGGGGCAGCAGCTGAACTTGAAACTCAGGGCGGCTGCCACTCCATCCACGGCTCCAGCGGGGACCTCCGCGAAGGAACGCGAGACGCCGCAGCACAGAGAAGCGCCGGCTGTGAAGGACACACTGACTGGCGGTGAGTGATGACGCACAACCGTCAGGCACGCAAGAGCCACTAGCCGGGCGCCATTGTGGGGGGGGCATCAGCTGAGCTGAGAACTCAGGGTGGCCGCCACTCCATCCACGGCTCCAGTGGGAATCTCTGTGGAGTAACGCGAGACGCCGCGGTACAGAGAAGCACCAGCCGAGAGGGACACACTGACTGGCGCTTTTCTTCCTGGTATTCCAAGAATCTCCTAAGAGTTTGAAGTACTAGCAATAAAGCAACCTACCATAGGCAATTTACAAACAGCATCGCAGGAATTAAACTAAAGAAAGAAAAGAAAATGAGACGACACTTAAACAAGATGCAACCCCACACATCCAGTTCACCAAAGGCAAACCCAGGGGGCAGTGAGGTGGGACAAACCAAAAGCCACCCACCTGACATCTCTGAAGTGGTAACAACAAAGCAGTTGAATGAGGCTCTGGAAAAATTTAAATAATTTCTCAGATAACTGCAGAGATAATGTCCACAATGAAAACCATGCTTCAGGACGCTAGAGCAGACACAGACAAAAAAATAGACGAGCTTAAGAAAATGATGGAAGCCATGAATGCTCAACATAGGAAAGAAATGGAATCCATAAAGCAGATTCAAGCAGATATCCAGAAGAACAAAAATTCCATTGAAAGTATTTGTAGCAGATTAAGCCAATGTGAGGACAGGATCTCAGATATAGAAGACAGGCTTGCAATTAGTGATCATGAAAAGAAAGAATTCTTAAAAACAGCAAGGGACAATGAAAAATCAATCCAGCAGCTGCTAGATGACGCAAAGAAGAATAACTTAAGATTGGAGTCAATGAAAAAGCAGGAGATAGCATAAATGACATCAGAACACTCTTCACAGACATTATCACAGAAAATTTCCCTGGTAGAGAAAAAGAATTTGATGTTCAGATAAGTGAGGCTTATAGAACTCCAATTAGCCACAATTAAAAAAAAATCTTCAGCCAGGCATATCATAGTCAAGATTCCAGAAATTCAACATAAGAGTAGAATCTTAAAAGCTGTTAGAGAAAAGAAACAAATCACCTATAAAGGAAAGCCCATCAGAATCACAGTGGACTTTTCAGCACAAACCCTCAAGTCAAGAAGAGCTTGGAATGATGTATTTCAAGTTCTAAAGGAAAATAAACTTCAACCCAGATTGATGTACCCCGCAAAACTATCTTTCAAAACTGATGGAGAAGTAAAATACTTCCATGACAAAGAACATCTGAGAAAATTTATAACCACCAAACCAGCACTCCAAAATATTTTGAAGGACATTCTAGAAAGGGATAACAAGGACTACAACTCCAGAAACCCCAACAGAAGGAATCCACCAGGCAGAGCAAATGATTAAAGAGAGGGAGGGAAAACAAGAATTAACAGAGGGAGAGCCAACAACAAGAAAATAACATGACAAGGATAAGTCAATACATATCAGTTTTAACCATTAATGTTAATGGTCTCAATTCACCAATCAAAAGGCACAGACTGGCGAATTGGATCAAGAAGCAAGATCCAACAATATGCTGTATACAAGAAACACATTTAATTCAAAAAGAAATTCATAGACTGAAAGTCAAAGGATGGAAAACAATATTCCATGCGACAGGAACCCAGAAAAAAGCAGGGGTAGCTATTCTTTTCGCAGACAAAGTGAATTTCAAGCCAAGAATGATTCATAGAGATAAAGAAGGTCACTACATCCTTGTAAAGGGAACAATCCAAGAGGAAGAGATAACAATCATAAATATATATGCAACAAATACCAGTGCACCCAACTATATAAAACAAATATTAATGGACATGAAAAATCAAATAACCACTAATACAATTGTATTGGGGGATCTCAATACTCCACTGTCACAAAAAGACAGATCAACTAGACAAAAAATCAACAATGAAATATTACAACTGAACCAAACTTTGGAACAAATGGGCTTAGTAGATATCTACAGAGTGTTCCACCCCACAACATCAGAATACACATACTTCTCAGCTGCACATGGGACATTCTCCAAAATAGACCACATACTAGCTCAGAGAAGCTGCTTAAGTAAATGCAAAGGAATTGAAATTATCCCATGTATATCATCAGACCATAGTGCAATGAAATTGGAAATCAATGGCAAAAGAAACCACAAGAATTTGCTAAACACATGGAAATTAAATAGCACCCTACTGAATAACCAATGGGTCACAGATGAAATTAAAGAAGCAATTAGACAGTTTCTGCAACTGAATGATAATGACAGTACAACATACCGGAACTTATGGGATACAATGAAAGCAGTCCTAAGAGGGAAATTTATAGCATTAAATTCCTATATCAGGAAAACAGCAAGAACAAATAAACAACCTAATGGTGAACCTCAAACTTCTAGAAAAAGAAGAGCAGGCTAAGCCAAAAGCTCGTACAAGAGAGGAAAGTATAAAGATCAGAGCAGAGTCTGGTGTCCTGAATAACTAACTTAAAGATAGTAATACGTAATGTATTAACCATTGTTACCCTCCTATTATGTTGGTTTGAAAATTTGTTCTTCTTTTGATTTGTTTTGTGTTTTGTTTTTTCTTCTCTTTAAAATAAAAAAAAAAAAGATCAGAGCAGAAATTAACGTATTGGAGACTAAAAAAACAATACAAAGAATCAACGAATCGAAGAGTTGGTTCTTTGAAAGATTAAATAAAATTGACAAACCCTTCCTTATCCAACCTTATTAAAAAAAGGAAAGAAAGTACTCAAATCCACGCAATTAAGAATGAAAAGGGTGATATCACAACGGACACTGCAGAAATCCAGAAGATCATCTATACCTACTTTGAAAACCTGTATTCTAATAAGATGGAAAATGCAGAAGAAATGGACAGATTCCTAGATACATATGAATTACCAAAGCTCAACCAAGAAGATATAAAAACCCTAAATAAACCAATAACAATCAATGAAATCGAAGATGTAATAAAAACTTCCCAACAAAGAAAAGCCCAGGCCCTGATGGATTCACTGCCGAAGTCTACAAGAAATTTAGAGAAGACCTAACACCACTACTTCTCAAACTCTTTAATGAAATTGAAAGGGAAGCAATACTCCAAAATTCATTCCTGGAAGCAAGCATTACCCTGATACCAAAACCAGAGAAGGACCCAACTGAGAAAGAGAACTACAGACCAATCTCCCTAATGAACACAGATGCAAAAATCCTCAAAAAGATACTAGCAAACAGAATCCAGCAAATCATCAAGAAGATTATACACCATGACCAAGTTGGATTCATCCCAGGGATGCAGGGATGGTTCAACATACGTAAATCAATAAATGTAATACACCATATTAACAGAACCAAGGACAAAAATCATATGATCATCTCAATAGATGCAGAAAAAGCTTTTGACAAAGTCCAGCACCCATTCATGATAAAAACCCTACAGAAAATTGGAATAGATGGTCTTTATCTCAATCTGATAAAAGCTATCTATGACAAACCAACAGTCAATATCATACTAAATGGCCAAAAACTGAAAGCCTTCTCTCTAAAATCAGGAACCAGACAAGGATGTCCACTGTCCCCACTCTTATTCAACATAGTCCTGGAAACTTTAGCCAGAGCAATTAGACAAGAGAAAGAAATAAAAGGAATTGTGATTGGAAAGGAAGAAGATAAATTATCATTATTTGCAGATGACATGATACTCTACGTAGAAGACCCCAAAAACCCCACTAAAAAATTGCTAGATTTAATAAGCAAATTCAGTAGTATAGCTGGATACAAAGTCAACACTCAAAAATCAATAGCCTTCCCATACACCAATAACAAACTCACTGAGAGAGAAATTAGGGAAACAACACCTTTCACAATCACATCTAAAAAAATGAATCCTAGGAATCAATCTCACAAAGGAAGTAAAGGACCTCTACACTGAAAACTACAGTACTCTGAAAAAGGAGATTGAAGAGGATATCAGAAAATGGAAAGATATCCCTTGCTTTTGGGTAGGAAGAACCAATATAGTGAAAATGGCCATACTTCCAAAACTGTTATACAGATTTAATGCAATTCCGATCAAAATTCCAACAACATATCTCACAGAATTAGAGAAAACAATCCTAAAATTCATCTGGAACCAGAAGAGACCTAGAATAGCAAAGGCAATTCTGGGCAACAAAAGCAAGGCAGGGGGCATCACAATCCCTGATTTGAAATTATACTAGAAAGCTACTGTGATAAAAACAGCGTGGTATTGGCAAAAAAACAGACCTGAAGATCAATGGAATAGAATAGAAGATGCAGAAACAACTCCAGACATACTAAGCCACCTTATCTTTGACAAAGGTGCCAAACACATTCACTGGAAGAAAGATAGCCTCTTTAATAAATGGTGCTGGAAAAATTGGCTCTACACATGCCGAAGATTAAAATTAGACCCATATCTTTCTTTTTTTTTTTTTGTGGGTACCGGGGGGTCGACCTCAGGACCTCGCACGCCAGCAGGCACGCGTGCCGCTGAGCGATATCACCGGCCCCTTTTTCGTATGTGGGTTCCGGGAGTTGAACTCGGGCCCTTGCGCTTGCAAGGCAGGCGCTTAAACCGCTGAGCCATCTCACCGGCCCTGACCCATATCTTTCACCGTGCACTAAACTAAATTCAAAATGGATCAAAGAACTAAATATTAAAACAGAAACATTAAATCTCCCGGAAAATAGAATAGGTAAAACTCTTGAAGACATTGGTGTAGGCAAAGACTTTATTAATAAAACCCCCATCACACAGGAAGTATCACAAAGAATCAATAACTGGGATCTCATCTTATTAAAAAACTTTTGCACAGCAAGAGAAACCACTAACAGAGTGAAGAGACAACCCACAACGTGGGAAAAACTGTTTGCCAACTGTTCCTCAGACATAGGATTACTATCAAGAACATACAAAGAACTCAAAAAAATCAGACCTCCCAAATTTAAAGACCCAATCCAAAAATGGGCATCTGAGATGAATAAACACTTCTCAGATGAAGAAATACAAATGGCAAATAAATATATGAAAAAATGTTCAACATCACTAGTCATCCGAGAGATGCAAATTAAAACAACACTGAGATTCCATCTCACCCCAGAAAGAATGGCTGTTATCAAGAAGTCAACTAATGGGCCGGTGAGATGGCTCAGTGGTGTAAGTGCCTGCCTTGCAAGCGCGAGGGCCCGAGTTCGACTCCCGGATCCCACATATGGAAAAGGGGCCGGTGATATCGCTCAGCGGCACGGGCGCCTGTTGGCGCGCGAGGTCCTGAGGTCGACCCCCCGGTACCCACAAAAAAAAAAAAAGTCAACTAATAACAAATGCTGGAGGGGCTGTGGGGAAAAGGAACCCTTCTCCACTGTTGGTGGGAGTGTCGACTGGTGCAACCACTGTTTAAATCCGTGTGGAGACTCCTCGAAACTGGGATTGGAGGTCCCATTTGACCCAGCTATTCCCCTTCTGGGTATCTTCCCAGAAGAATTAAAAACATCGTACCACAGTGATATATGTACACCCATGTTTATGTTAACACAATTTGTAATAGCTAGATCGTGGAAACAACCCAAATGCCCATTAACTGAGGAATGGATAAAAAAGATGTGGTATTTCTATACAATGGAGTACTACTCAGCCATAAAGAAAGATAAACTGGAGACTTTTATAGGTAAATGGATGCAACTCGAGAAAATACTCACAAGTGAAATAAACCAGATGCACATTTGTAAACATCGTATTGTATCCCTAGTATGAAAATGCAATTTCACTGTGACTATTCCATTCCTTAGTCTTCTATTTTTACCTAGCTTTTACATGGCTTAATCTTATACTGAGTAATATTTTCTCCAAAAGGTATTTGTACATTCTCTAATGCTTGTGTTTGTTAATACATGAGAATGTTTACTTGTTGTCTTTAAAAAAAATAAAGTTCGAAAAAAAAAAAAGAAAAACAACATGTTTACTGGAGAAAAGACTTGTAATTTGTATAACTCAAAAGGAGATAACTCAGTAAGAACAGGCAAACTACTTTAACAAACACTTCAAAAAGAGATGCGTGCATGCCCAGTAAGTACATGAAAGAGTTCTTGACATCATTAATAATTACAGAAATACAAATTAAAGCCAAGATGAGATATTACTATACACTTACTAAATAAAATGACCACAGACAAACATAGCTCGTTATAAACTAGGCAACTATGTGGATGAATTCCCATAAAGAAGCCAAACACAAGACATTACATGTGGCTTGATTCCATTCATGTGTAATTCTCAGAAAGACAAATCTGATTAACAGTGACAAAAACCAGATCAATGGTTTCCTGAGGTTAGGTCAGGAAGGAATTGGGCCAAAATGGGGCATGAGGAAACTTTTAGAAATGATGGAAATGTTCTATATCTTGACTGCTGCAGTAGGTACACCACAGTGTGTGTGTATGTGTGTACATGTTTGTTAAAACTTGTCAAAGATACACTTAAAGTGATTACTTTTATTGTATACAAATCATATATTAAAAAAGAAGCTAGTAGTCATTTTGTTGTTAACACTAAGAGCAATACCAGCACTTACTGTTACCTGACTCTTTCCCAAAAGTTTGCAGTGCTATGAACTCCTCTAGTTAATCGAAAGATTGAGATATTATTATAGGTTACATGGGTCTGACTGGGCATCACAGCTGAGATTCCTCTTTCTGTCCTCTGAGCTCTTACAGAACTTTACTTTCATGTTCTGGCTCAGGTACAAGTCCTTGTTCCTCTACTTGAGCCTCCTCTGGGGCAAGGTCTTAGTATGTCTATTATAGTCTTTTGCTTAAAACTTTCCCCTCTGCTCATTTTATGAATGTCATCAATGTTGAATGAATACATTCCTTGAAAGTAAGTGGGATGCATGGCTGTGTTAAGTACTGATTTTCAATGGAGGTGCTAAAGAGAACAGTGAACAACAATATATGAGGGATGTTCACCGATTAAAGTGGAAAGAGGGCCTCATTATGGAAGACATGGAATATGAAGCATAAATTATTTCTTCTTTAATTTTAATGAAGTGTTTTTTTTTTAATGTGGGTACTGTGAGTCAAACTCAGGACCTCATGCTTGCCAGCAGGCGCTTGTGCCACTGAGAGATATCACCGGCCTTTTTTTTCCCTTTATATGGGTACCAGGAGTCAACTCAGGACCTCGCGCTTATCAGGCAGGCACTTATGCCACTGAGCCATCTCACCGGCCCTAATGAAGTGATTTTAACCTTAGGTGATGCTTACACCAGAGAAGTGCTCTCCCAGCCCTGATGTGTGTGAAAGGAAACTTCTCTCATTCCAAGAGGATGAGAGAATTGTTCTTAAAATTAGGAGGGACAGAAGCCACTGACCATAGGTAGAGTGGGCTTCACCCCTAAATCAGCAGACTGGATTAGATGTCTGTAATGAGCGAGGGAGAGACAAAAGTGTCTTGGAAGCATACAAGTCAGATGCACAATCTATGGGAAGGGATTTCAAAAAAGCACAGGCTAGGGCCGGTGAGATGGTTCAGTGGTGTAAGCGCCTGCCTGGCAAGCGCGAGGGCCCGAGTTCGACTCCCGGATCCCACATACGAAAAAGGGGCCGGTGATATCGCTCAGCGGCACGGGCGCCTGCTGGCGCGCGAGGTCCTGAGGTCGACCCCCCGGTACCCACAAAAAAAAAAAAGCACAGGCTAGTGTAAGACATTTCCTGGAAAGTAAAGATCGGTGATGGTGCAGGCACGGGTCACCTGAGGTTGGCAGCTTCACAGGACCACCCCTTACCATGGTGAGGCAAAGCCTCCCCTCTCCTGCAGCTCTCATCCTGAAGATGCAGGAAATGAATTCAGCACAAAGTAGAAAGGGCTAAGGACCCTCTTGCCAGATTCCTTTGCTTATGATCGTCATTATTACCTTTAAGCTAAAGTTTACTCATCTGTAAAATGAGGGTAATAAAAATTAGAGTCACTGTGAATATTTAATAAGATAACTCATGTGTTTTGTACAAGCCATGACTCATAGAATGTACTCAGCAAATCCTAGCTATAGTTATGGTTATGATTTTACTTTTTCATCATGAAACCATATGTTGTTTACTCCAGAGAAACAGCAGGAACGCTGTCTTCTAACCTCTGTCCCATGCCCGTGGTGCCATCCACTCACACACCCACGAACAACTGCTGCTGCAATTAAAATCAGGAACATGGGGGAATGTCAGGCTTTTGTTTCCTTTCTAAGTTTTATCTGCAGGGTCTCCAGCAGTTTTAGATGTAATCTCCCATTTCTCAATCAGCCTCATTTAGGCAGAGGTGTAATTTAGATCACAAGTTTCATGAGGACAGACACCTGGCAAGTCATGCCCACCACTGGTCTCCCCAGTGCAAGGAGAGACTTGGCACTTAGTAGGGGCTCAGTGGGCAGCAGTGGAATAAACCTGATCCCCCTCCCACAAACCTTCTGGCCAGTCATGTTTGAAGGAAACTGTTGGTGGCTGCCTTGCTGTGTAGCAGTGAGTGAAAGGTTAATGTAGTCGTTTGACCTGTGCACAGCATCTGGAAGATTACTTCTCAGCTGTATGAAATTAAACACGAAATAATTCATGCATCATGTTCCATGTCTTCCATAATAAGGCCTTCTTACCAGTTTAATTAGTTGGTGAAGGACAGCATGCTTTCCACCTTTTGTCAAGAATTGTAAAGGTTTTAGAAAAAAAAAATGACTCAGGAGGTGAAACAACAGTACTCCTGATGTTATTTATAAACTCTGCACTGGAGCGCATTTCAGGGTCTGTAGCAGTGAATGTCAAACACTCACTGTGTACCCTACCCCATAATTCTAGAGTTTGAGTATAAATGATGGAATAGGTAATGAAATATTGCCCCCTTCAAAGTAGCATTAGTTTTCTTTCTTTTTTCTCTTCTGAGAACACACAGAACATTTGGCAAGCTCTGGGTTCAAGCCCCAGCACCACACACACACACACACACACACACACAGAGAACACACAGAAATGTATAAATTATAGTTTACCTCCCCGTAGAAACAATTGATCAAATGCATTATAATTATATTTTGAGAGATCACTGAGAATAACCACTGTTTTTTCATTACAAGGATTGTCTTAAAATTACATTAATGAGGGTCAACCATAAATAACATTGGGAATTTAGCTACATTTAAGTCTTAAATTTGCGTCTCAGCTTTGTAGATTCTCTATGAATGTATTGCCACGGGCCAGGATCTTTTTAGGCGCACTGGCGTTTAATGGATATTCCTTGAACCAATGTTTTGCTTTAAGTGAAATATATTTGCATTAAAAGCATATTCATTTCCCAGGCTCCTTCTTACACATTTGTTTTCCTTTGTTTTGGAACTCACAAAGCCTTTCACGTTTAGCTCATTTGTCCCCTTGCTGCATAATGATTTCTAGAAGGTTATATTTTAGATGGTTTAGTACAGAAAAAATTACATTCTTTTAACAGACAGTCAGTTAAAGGAGCTACATTTTGCATGGGAACATGCCAGATGACCAAGAAAGAAAAAAGCTATTTGCATAAATAAAAGGAAAGCATATTAGAATAACCGAACTAACATTAACCTAATATTTCATCATTGTCAACATCTAACTTTGTTCCATCTTTAAAAAGTTTTGAGACAAGGATTGTACACTGTGTTTCTTGTCCTGGTAATTCTTTCCCTGGAAGCTGATTTGGGGGAAACCTCGGTAATATTTTGTAACTTTACTTAAATAATTCATCTTTTTGTAACCAACTGCCTTACATAGAACCATGTATTTTGGATAAATCCATGCTGTCTGACACCTAAACAAAAACAGAAAGGATGGAGACGCTTTCTTCCCAGGTCAATTTTCCTCCTTGGTCTGAGCTGCCTCTAAATCAATTCGCATGAAGCCATCCTTATTTTTCTGAACATGATGCAAATTATTCATTAGTATTGAAGCTTTTACTATATTTTAATGTATCCCTTAAGATACATTTTAGTAGTATAACTTTTTATGTATTTATCTCCTGTCTATGGCACAGCTTCTTGTGACCTTGACACCGTGGTATGCAGAAATGAAAAACAACAACAGCATCTTCATTCAGACTCTTGGTCTCTCCAGCCCATAATTTTACTTCCACCAGGGAACCTCAGAGGCATTTTGTGCATGCCGAGGCTGCCTGCTTCGACTTCATCCCTAAAGTTATTGCATGTACCTTCTCCAGAACAATCCTGTTTTCTCTGTAACCCAGTGTAGACAGCTTAATCACTACAAATGTATACTGGAGCCCTTTAAAGGGGCAGTTTTAATTCGTCTTACTTCTATTGAGGGTGGAGGAAGTTCACAGCGTTTTATAAATGTAAGGGCCTTGAAAAGTTCTCTAGACTGATTCCAACTCCAAATTATACCTGTCCTCAGGTGGAGCTTCTTATGCAGAAGTAGTTTCTGTTGTTTCCTATCCAGTTAGTTCCCTATTCATAAGATATTCCCTTTAATTCCCTTTAAAAAGCTCAGCCTTTCTGATCATTAGCATGGCGTTATCAAAGTTTCTTTGCTTAGGTAAAATGCCCTTCTCATTGTCTAAAATGCTTTTTCTTTTAAATATTATAAAATAAAAAGGTCAGTCAAGTCTTATAAAAACCAGGGTCTCTAGGGGCCGGTGAGATAGCTCAGTGGCATAAGCACCTGCCCGGCAAGCACGAGGTCCTGAGTTCAACTCCCGGTACTCACATAAAGGAAAAATAAGGGCCGGTGATATCGCTGAGCAGCACAAGCACTTGCTGGCAAGTGCAAGGTCCTGAGGTCGACTCCTGGTACCCACATTAAAAAAAATAATAAAAAATAAATAAAAACCAGGGTCTCTTTTCCCCTACAGTTTATATGCTTAACTCTTAGTAATAAACAACAGTAGCAAATCTGTCAGCTTGGCAACGTGGAAGTGAAGACCTGGTCAAAGGTTATAGATTCTCCTTGCAACTTCTGTCACTTCACAGACTGACCTCCTATACCGTAATCATTATCAGTGGCTGACGAAATTGGGACTTCAGTTTCATGTGTCCTTGGCATTTCTGTAATACTGACATTCGACCTCGCTGAACTGTCCATTTAAGATGAGAAACAGGTCACAAAGAGGAGCCCATGTAGTACTTCCCACTTGGCTAACTTCTCTGTTTCTAATGGGTAGTGGGGAATCTGAAGAAGCAGAGAACAAATGACAAATTCAGATATCACAGATGGTAAATCCTCTCTTGCTACACAGTGCCTTTATAATATCCTTGTATTCACAGCCAGAAATGAAAAAAAAAAAATCTGTCCATTTGCACCATGATGATCGGGAAGTTTTCATTATAAATGCCACCCTGGAAACAATCTTTAGAGTCTTTTCAGGTCTAATATCCATAAGCATTGAGTGTTCTCACAGTGTATTCTGTTAGAAAGAACTTTTACTGATGTTTTCTTAGTGAGCATCGTTCTCTAGATGCGGGGAGAACTGTAGAAAGGCATTTGGAAGGAATCAGACTGGCTCAGGAAGGCAAGGAGCTATGTTGACATCAGGCCAGGAAGGAAGAGTGGGCAATAATTCTGTATGGACAAAGCAGGAAATAGTAATCAGGGCTGATACATAAACATGAATGTGAATAAAAATCACACCCATTGGAAGTGTTAATATCAGTTTCTATTAGAAAACGAGAGAGAGAATGGTAAGGAGGCATAGGTATTTATGTTGTGATACACATATATACAACTATAAACTCAAAGATAAGGAACATAGAGTTATGTGAATGATATGAGGCAGATCAAGGGAGAAAGAAAGGGGATTTAGGGGTGGGTAGTAAGAGCCAGATTTTATATGCACACAGGCACATGCACACACATATAACACATATATATTTTCCTTTTCTTCTACATGTTTATATCTATGTGTGTATTTATTTTCTCCCAGCCCTTGTCATACATGGGAAACATTCACTACCTGCATGGAGGCTATAAACCTAAATGAACCCAGCCCTTATGTTCATGACCAGTTTGTTCAGTGATCTTAGTTACTGGGGTAATTGTGGATAGAATCCTGGACAGTGACCTTGTGAGTCACTTCACTTTTACATAAGAAAATATGAATGTGGGTTGGTGTTCTTTTCAGCTGTGTGGGCGGGTGGTGTAAAGGAAGTTTTTCTAAAAGCCAGAATCATGGTATTTATGCAAATACAAATTGAACACATGTCAAATATTTTATTCATTAATTAATGTAAAAATTACCAAGATATTACCAATTTAAAGAGCATTTGGGAAAGTAAGTTTATACAATTTCATGAACAAATACTAGGATAAAATTATTAGGCTAGATAAAAACTGGTTAAGGTCAGAGGACAATAAACTAACCTTTGGTATTATTTAGTCTATTAGATAGAAATCATTTTCATCCCTTCTAGATATCTATAATTTGACATGCACTTCACTAATTCTAGAGTCTCTAATCAATAGTAAACAGTGACTCAAAATAAATACGTTCTCCTAAAAACTTTTGGGTAGACCTGGCCCCTGAATGATATTAAAAGGATGTGCTGCCTACTTTTTACCTTATTTTCAAGTTATGGATAATTTTCTTAACAATGGTGAAAAGTCTAGGAACGTACTGAGAAGTACATAACAGAGTACTTGGATCTGACTCTATGAATGTAAATAAATGCTTACATTTTTGGTAAGGAGAACTTTCTTCCCATTCCTTGAGTAATAAACAAGAGTAGAATCTTCTGAAAATGGGATTTGCAGAAGCAAATGTTCCATAGAAATGGAATGACATTAGCAAAATATTCCATACAAACCGAGAATGAAGCTAATATTATGTGTTCTTTTATCCCATTACATAGATGTCATTTATCTATTCAGTGATCCATTCAGGCATCTGTTGAGCATCTACTATATGCCAGGCTTGGAGAATTAAGGTGAAAAAGACTAAGTCACTGCTCTTAAGGAGCTTAAGACAGACCACAAATAACAGATAATAAATTAAACCAGTACAGGAATGATACAGTTTCATGTCAACCTAAGTCCATCAACTGATGAATGGATGAAGAAAATGCAGCACAGTGGAAGTCTAGCCAGCCATATAAAAATTTTTTTTTCGTTATTTGTGACAATATTGATGGAACTGGAAGTAAAATAAGCCAGGCACAGAAAGATAAGTATGGCATGATCTCACTCATATGTGGAAAATAAAAAGTTAATCTCATATAAATTGAGGATGAAATGGTGGTTACCAGAGGCTGGGGAGAGTGAAAGGGAGAGAGAGAGGGATGAAGAAATGTTGATCAATGGGTACTAAGTTACAGTTCGATGGGAGCAAAAAGCTTTGGAATACTATCGCACAATAGGGTGACCATAGGTTACAAGTATATTCTGTACCTCTCAAAAAGCTAGAAGAAAGGATATTGTACGTTTCCACCATGAAGAAATGATAGATGGCTGAGGATGTAGATATATTTAATCTGATGTAAACATCATGGTGTATACATATATTGAAACATTCCACATGGTACCTCATTATTTGTACAAATTTATGTTTTGTTTATCAGTTAAAAATAAAATAAAGGGTATTATGCAAAAGAAAAAATAAAAGCAAGGGATGGTGACTGACTGTGGTCGGCTTCATGTGGAATGGCTGGGAATCCCAGGAAGACTGGCAGGTCCACAGAGTGTGGCCCAGCCAGAGCTGTGTGGTTGGTGTCTGTCATTCATCTTTGGACAAATGGTTCCAGGCTGCAAGGGCCCACTTCATGAATGTGTTTCTGTTTCACAGTCCGGTATTCCTCCAACTCAAGTTTCCATCCCCTTCTCAAGAGACTGAAATGGGACTAGGAGACCAGAGCAGCAAGAAGAGAAAGGCCTGCAAATGGTTTCCCACTCAGGACAAAGCAGATTTCTCAAGATAGGGCACTGAGGCAAGGTATAGAGCATGGGCTTTAAATCAGAGACACCTGAGTTGGAACCCTGTCTCTACCACTTACTACCATATTTTTCTATCTGATAATGACACATGATGACCACTCCCTCATGGCATCACTGGGAGAATTAAATGGAATCATCTCCGAAGATCTCCAGGTGCACAGGATGTGCTCAACAATAGTAATTCTTGCTGTTTCCCGTGTGGTGAGTCTACAGCACCATCTCCCTGTAGTACTAATTAGTCTTCTTTATTGGTATATGTTTGCAATACATAATATTTACATTCGTTTGGGGACTTGGTACATATATATCTTGATCATTTTTTATCCCCTTCCCCCCATCCTTTCCCATTCCCCTTTTCTCTGTTCCTTCCCAATCTCCAAAAAGGCTACCTCCCTCTACTGAGTAGTCTTAGTAGGACTTGCAGTACTAGTCTTACTGCTGCCTTATAATTCTTTAACTTTATAGAAATATGAATGACCTGAAAGTTCACCAAGTGCGTTGGTGTTGACCTAAAGTATGTGATCAAAATTATCCCAGCAGCCAATGCAAGTTTTCCAAAGAGATGGAAGGTATATGGGCTTAGTAGCACACCTGAAATTTTAAACATAAGCCTGGAGGTTCTTGGGTAGGTGGAGAGTTTAGAAACTATAATTATAAAACTTTTAATGAAGTTTTGATTGGGGATCCTTTGCTTCACTTTCCTACCTTTCCTTTGTTTTCCTTTCCTTTTTCCTTCTTCTTATGAATTGTTTTCTCTTCTGGGGAGCTACAGGTTAGGAAGCTATTAATTAACTATTCCTAATTCTAATTTTCAGTAAGATTTACTAGGTATTAAACTGCCCCCTTGAAAAGAGAGATTAAAAGTCTTCAAATTCCATGAATTGATTTTCTAATTGTTTTGGTAATAATGTTTTTCCTTTACCTGATAATGTTGCTGAAAAACATAACTGTAATTAAATTTTAAATGTATTTTTAGCACTTTATGGATTCTAGGAAGACTAAATTTTCTTGCAGGGAATATGTTAAGAACATAACATCCTCCTGTAACCCCATAATTATTTTGATCAAGGGAATGTCTGTAATATATTCCATTGCAATTAAATTGCATAGCCCAGAATGCTCAAGATCTGTTTATAATGGAGAAATGGATTTTCCACAGCTGCTTGCCCATGAGTGCATCCTGTGGCAGCCAGTATGTGCACTAAAACAACAGACTTGAGTTTAAACTTTCAAAGCTTTCAAATGTTTTTCAAAAATGTCTCATAATACAAATTGCTTAATTTTTGTACACAAAACCCCATTGATTATATATGAATGAGAGTCAAGGGGCTATGCAAATCTTTGTGTGTTTGTCCACCCACTTCTTCAGCTCTTAGCAGGTATCCAGGTTCGTTCTGACATCCTCACAGACCACAGTTATTACAACTGTCTCCCTGTGAAGATTGAAATCCGCCGTGAACGGTACGGGGCAGCTTGGGCATTTCTTACAGTATTCATTGGCTGGTCGTCACCCAGCTGCACAGCGGAGCGATATTTTCTGTGAAGTGAGTGTTTATAAGAAAGACTGATAGAAGGAGAGGAAGAAAGGGCAAAGGGAGGGGGAAGAGGGAAAATAATCCAAATCAGGGTCAAGGCAGGGTCATGTAGAATAGACCTCATGGTTTAGCTGTTCCATCATTAAGGATAATCATCAAACTTTGATTTATTAAATCAGAATTTTAAATCCCTCAAGTTATATAGTTCAGTGATCGTGAAGCTGTGGCTACTCTGGGTCACCCTTGCTGAATATGCAATGGCGACAATAGAGTTAACTGAGTATCTCCTAATCTGCACAAGCATCTTAAAAAGGAAAGGTGAATGGCCTTGCATGATTCACTCAAGTCACCCAGTTATTAAGCAGAAGAATTTGAATTTGAACCCGGGCCTTGCCTCTAAATCCGTGTTTTCTCAGCTCCATCTTCCTGCTTAGCTGACGATGAAGGGTGTGTCTTCATGTCCTTACATTTCCAAGTCTCCCAGGGAAATAATTTCCTAATGGACAACTGCCCTAATAATGGTGTACTTTGTTCCAGGGGAGACTATTGGCCTTCAGAGCAGGCTCCTTCCACCAGCTGTGTATTTCTAAAAGGCATTTTGATTTCCTGTTCAATGCTCATATACCTGTCAAAAGACACCGTGCAATTTATCCCTAGAGATCGTTAACATTCCCCCACCCTGCCACATAAGGGGCTCTCGGAAATTGAAATGTAGGCACTCCCTCAGTGCTGCTCTTTCAGATCAGTAGCTATCACCGATAAGATGTCCCTTTGGAATTGCAGACAGGCCCACCTCCCAACTCCCGTGTATATCAGGGTCCTCACTGGAGGTGGCAGGTCTTCTGCAATGGCTTAGTTCTGCAGAATGTTCGTGGGAACTTGGATGCTCTCTGAGGAAATGCCTTCCTTAAGTCCCTGGTTCTAAAGGGAGGCAGCCAAACGCCCACCCATCTGGCAGTCAAATTCCTTTAGCCTGAGACAGAAGGGGAATTTTGGAGGCCTGCAGAGGACATACACAAATACATTTTGCCTCTATTTTTTCAATATGGAATTTGGAGTCTTTTTCGGTTGGCCATCATGTAGTGTCTTTAAGAAGCTCTAAATGCAAGGAAAACAGCCTCACAGGAGCCACATTCTGCTGGAATTAAATGTCCCTTCCTTGTTCCTCAGATGCAAGATTCCAGCACATCTTCCATGCACCCTCGGTGACTTCCATTCTCTGAATTTCTTGACTCTGTCCTTAATTCGTGCATGAATTTGACATTCACTTGATGCTCTCTGGAGTCTAGAAAGTGTGTGCTCCCTACCAGCTTCAACTAATTCTGAAATGTCACGCTTTCTGTTAAAATGCCTCCAGCTACACACAGAGATTTTTCCTTTGTGAGTGTGCTGTGAGCTCCCGGCATAAAGAAGCTTCTGGTTTTAAAATGAACTTCTGGCCTTTCCACAGGAAAGTGTGGTTATCTTCATCAACATGCCTTTCTGTGACTTTCAGAAGCTGAGATGTCATCACCTGACCCTGGTCACCCATCCCACAACCTATACCTCTTTCGCAACTGTCTCCTCACCTCTGCGGTGGTCCCTGCCACCCCTCCTCCACGTGTTTCTGGAGCATCTCCCTAAGGTGCAGCTGCAGTCACCCCACCTTCCTCCCCTGAGCTCTGTCCAGGGCTTCACATTAAGAACTACATCAGCCTCCTTTCAGCCTTACATTGTGGACCTTCCATAGTTGGTTGCCATTAGTCTGCCATTAATTAGCCTGAGGTATCTCCACATCGCCCAAATTGGAATTCTCACACATTCTACTCACCTGGAATACCTGGGCCTGCATCTGTCTGTTGACATCCTAAATATTTCTGCTGGATATTCTCTTTTACCACAATGTGTCACCATGATGTGTCATTCCTCATCTTTCTCTACCCTATGTGCCCCTGAGGCGAACTACATTAACAAGTCCCCTTGGCCTCTGGCTTATGATTTTAGGTCATTACCTGGGTGGTAATGGCTCTCCATTTTTACTAGAACTAGGTTGTCTCTGCATTCTTCATTCCTTTTATTTAACCCTGACCATTCTTTATGAATAATCCTTTCTCGAAGTTACCTTCTTGGAATGTCCCCTCTGATAAGGGCTCTGACTGTTACGGCATCCTCTAGGCCTAGTTTGGTCATAATATTGGCTTTTATTCAGTCAGAAAATATACTTTCATCTTCTATTTGGTGCTAGGTATTGATGACAGAATGGGGAATAAAACAGAAGCTCTGCCTTCAGGGAGTTTATAATATACCAAGGGAAATGTGTGAAACAAACAGTTGTAACCAAGGATGGTATGATTCCTTGGTATGATTCCAAAAGACAGCATGAGAAGCATACAGAGGGAAACCTAGTCCAGGGGTCAGAAAAGTCAGTGACACCAGCTTTCCACCATTTCTTTGTTCATTTCTTGTAGCACACAGAAAACTCTGACTGTGTCGGCATTTCTTGTATAGTCATTTTCTGTACTCCCGCTTCAGAATAAGCTTTTGAGAGCAGAAATTGTGTCTGTTTATCTATATGTCTGCCTCAGGCCTCAGCTAACTGCCAAGAATACTGTAGGAGACCAGTAAGTGTCCGGCTGAATTGGACTGACCCTTTAGAACATTCAGGACTTAAACTCCAGCCCACCCACTGATGCTTTTATGTTATCAGACTGGATGATGAAAGCCCACCTTTTCGGAGCTACTGGACTAACAGAAGACATGTTTTACTAGTTTAGAAAGAAAATCACTGCATAGGAAGAAGCCTTCTAAACACGGGTGAAAGGTTTAATGTTGTCAATATAACACATCTTATTTTAGATATTTGCCGACAGGTATGGGCACTGTTGTCAAGGGTAATAGTTGAGCATTCTTCTCTACTCCATTTCTTTGCCTCATAGCTTATGATGTGTTTAATAGTACTATGGCTGAACTCCATGTGGGATACAAATGTGTAAAAGGGAAACCCAGACTCCACTCCAGAACAAAGGCTTGGGGGGGAAGAATTAGAGGGAAGCCTTTGCGTAAAGCTTTATAAACTTGAGATGGAGAAAATCCAGGCAACATCCTGCGACAGTGGAGGTCTCAGCAATGACCATGTCCACTATACAGGACAGGAAGTGAGAGAAGAGAAACCCAGCGATATGGTTACCAAAAGTTCATAGAAACAGCCCTCTTTCTCTCCAAAATAATTATTGGATAAAACAATTGTCTTTTTGTAATACGTGACGTAGTAGGAAGAAAAGTAGGAGAATTTCTCAGAGGTAAGAAAGGGTAAAGTGAGACTCTAGAGAAGTAAGAAAATTCTGGAGGGCAGCATTTGTGTGCCAGCTCCCATTTGCCTAGAACATGGGTTTTAAGGAGCAGTGAGTTCATCTGGGACAGGTGCAAAATATGGGGTTCCTGATATCTTCACCTAAGATATGGATTAACTTTAGCCTTGTTGAAATAAATATGTAACACACAATTTCCAAGTTCTCCATTGACCAAATTGAAATGAAGTATTTAACTTTCAAACTAGTAGACTTGGGAGGAGGGTGGTAAGAAAAGAGAGGAGACAAATAAACTCGAAAGAGGGAAAGGAAAAAGGAGGAGGAAGAAATTTAGAAAGCACAATTAACGAAGAGCCAAGACTAAGATAGAATAAATGAATTCAACTTAACAAGAATTACAACCTGCATAAATGGATTATACCCTCCAGCTAAAAATCAAAGATTTTTAAAACTCAACTATAAAGTATTCATAAGAGAGACCCTGAAAAACCAAGAACTGAGGAAGTTTATAAGTAAAATGATGGGACAAGACATACTGGGGTAATACACCACTAAAGGAAGCAGGTGTGGTGTGGTTATATCAAAGAAAAGATGGGCTTAAATATAAAAGGTATTTCTGCATACGAAAAGAATGACTACACATTAATAAAATTTCAATTTACCAGGAAGATAGAATTCTAAAGTTATATGCCCCTAATAGCATAACTTTGAAATGTATAAAAAAGAAATTGTTGGAACTACAGGAAAAGGAAACATCCAAAATCAAAGAAGGGCATTTTCACACTTTTCTCCAAAAATTGATAAATCAGGTAGATGGTAAGGTAATAAGGAGATCAAAGATTTGAAGAATGTAATTAACAAGCTTTATCTAATGGACATACATAGAACACCAATAGCACGTTCTTTTCACTTGGTAAACATGGAATATTTATGAAAATACATAATATAAAGGGGATACAGAGCAAATCTCAACAAAATTCAAAGAATCTGTAGCGTAAAACCTCCATTGTATGACAATTAAATTAAAAATTAATAGTGAAAAATAACAAAACATGACAATTTTGAAAATTAAAGAGCATGCTAACTCATGAGTTGAAGGAAAGCTTCAACCTAGAGACTAATGATTCTCTAGCACTGAATAATCGTGAACGTACTAATCCGAATGGGGGGAAGCTACAGCAGTATTAGGGAGAAGAGTACAGTCCTGCTGCTTATGCTAGAGACAGAGGAAATCTGCGAAGCAATAGACTGAGCATCCAGCTCACGAAATTAGAGGGAAAAAAAGCAAGCCCGAAGAAAGAAGGGAAATAATCTAAAAGCAGAAACCAATGAAAGAAAAACTACTACATAATAGAAAGTATCCAAAGGCCCAAAGTTGTCATCATTTCCCTCCAAGAGACCAATAAACATGAAAACTTTACGACAAGATATATTAGCCAAAAAGAGAAGGTATTAACCATACCAGGAACAAAATGTGACATCACTGTAGATGTGGCAGTCGTTATCAAAAATAAAAATAGGGATACTACTGATAACTTTTTCCCAATTATTTTGAACAAAACTCACAAATTTCTAGCAAAATGTAATCTCCAAAGTTAATTTAAAAGATTTAAAAACCCTAAATAGCCCAATAAAAGAGATTGAATCATTAGTTAAAATTGTTACCAATAAAGAAAGCATTAGACTTAGGTGGTTTTGTAAAACAGATCTAGAAAATAACCAAGAAGTAATTCTAATCTTACATAAGCTATTCCAGAATGTAAACAAAGAAGGAGCTCCATTTTATGAATCAGATGTATCCTTGTTACTAAAACTGAATAGTCACAAACAGAAAGGGCAAATTTTAAAGAACTTTATAATTTACAATAGCACCAGAAGGTATAAATTACCAAGGAAAGAAAAATACCAAAGGTAGGCAAGATTATGCTATGAAATTTCAAAGATGTTATAGAAAACAATAAATAGAAACACATCACACCATTTCATGGATAAGAATACAATACCCTGAAAAAAGGATGCAAGATCCTCCCCAAGCTGATATATAGATGAACACGATTCTGCCAAAATACCAAGACATTTCTTTGTAGAATTATAAAATGATTCTGAAATTCATCTGGAAGAGCCGATGCTTAAGAAGAGGAGATCTCGCCCTGCTAGGCGTCAAGGACCGGAAAGCACCAGCAATTGAGACAGTGTTGTGTTGCCACAGGGACCAGCAAACAGACCACTGGAACAGAACCAGCCAAAAACACGCATTCATAAATAAGCTTGAAGTATGGCAAAATCAATGCTGCAGATTAGTGGGGAAAGAAGACGTGCTAGTTAATAGATGTTTCTGGACTACTGAATAAAAAAACTAAAACACATCCTACACAAGAATCAATCCTAATTCTAGGTGAATGGAGACCTTGAAAACTTTAAAATTTTCAGAATAGAACATAGGAGAGTATCTTTCTGATGTAAATGTAGGGAAGCATTTCTTAAATAAGACATGTAAAGAACAAATCATAAAGGAAATAATTCATAAATTCAACTACATTGAAAGCAAGAACATTTATTCATCAAAATACACACTAAGTGAAAAAGTGATGAGCCACAAACTGGCAAATTATACATATAAATTTTTTTTTTTTTTTTTTTTTTTGTGGGTACCAGGGGGTCGACCTCAGGACCTCGCGCGCCAACAGGCACCCGTGCCGCTAAGCGATATCACCGGCCCCTTTTTCGTATGTGGGATCCGGGAGTCGAACTCGGGCCCTCGCGCTTGCCAGGCAGGCGCTTATGCCGCTGAGCCATCTCACTGGCCCTATACATATAAATTTTGATGCCAACAAAAAATTAACATCAAATACATGTCAAGAACTCCCACAAATCAATAAGAAACAGACATGCAAATCAATTGAAAAATGGGCAAAAGTCTGAACAGGCATTTCACAAAAGAGAAAATATAATCACCAAAAACTGATTTAAGAGTACAAGCTCAATTTCATTAATAATTTTTAAAATAATAATGAAGTGACATTTTATACTTACCGGATTAGCAAAAATTACTTTGACCACACCAAGTGCCAGAGAGGATGTGAAGCAAGAGAAAGACTCATATTGACAGAGGAGGCGTACGTTGAAAAGGAAAAGATTTTGAAATTACACAATAGAATTAAACACACTGTTCTGAGGCCCAGCAAGTCCACTCTGGAGTATGTCGATAGCAGCATATTAACAGAAAACTGGAGAAACCTAAATGCCCATTGTTGGAAAAATAGATAAAGACAATGAGATAATATCCAGAAAAAAAAAAAGAAAATGCTAAGATAAATCTTACATATGTTTGAGTGAAAATACAAGCAAGATGCGGAAACAAATATATCTGGAATATGTAGTTCAAAAACTGACAATAGTGTAGTCATAGCTGTGTGCGTGTGTGTGCACGCTTATGCATGCTTGATAAAACTACAAAGAAGAGCAAGGGGTAATTAACACACAAGCAGGACAGGACTGTGGGTACCTGTGTGAGAAACAGAGAATCTATAAGAGGCAGGGGAGAGCAAAAATTGGGCTTCAAGGTACAGGAAGTATCTTTCTTGGGTTGAATTAGGGACATATATGTACATTTTATACTGTCACCCTTAGTAATATACATTTATGTTCTCTACAATCTTCTGTATGAATGGTGTACTTCACAATAAAACAAACAGCTAGAGGCTAAAGAACTGCGGTAGAACCCACAAGATGGGCCTAGTAAGTAGGTTTTCAAGGATGAGTAAGACGGGAAGTTTCCCCGAGGCTCTGATTCAAGGCTGAAACTAGTAAAAGTGAGAAGAAAGCTTTTAAGTGGGGCAGAGACTCCTGGAGTCCTTGGAGGTTGATAGGGACTTCATGACTGCGGGAGTAAACGAGTGATTTGAGGAGGAAAACTTGAGCAAAGGAGTAGTATTGACTTTTTTTGTTCCAAGAAGGTACACCTCTTGTACCACTGAAGATACAAAAAGGTGCTGTCTTTTCTTTTTATAAATACAAGGACTTTTATATGGTTACTTATACAAGTAAAAGTTTATTTCCCTCGTATGGCAAGAACAGAAGTAGGCAGTGTTGAATCTGTTCAGTAGTTAGCAATGTTTCTAAACCCAGGCTCCTCTGTCTTTCCATTGGTTTTAGTGAGGGGGCTTTTGTCCCTTAAAGCTTGTAACTTTTCATCTACCTTTAATGCAGCGTTAGGGACATTTTCCTAAGTCTTGGTCAGCAAAGTAAAGGCTTTCCTAGAACTCTCCCACAGCCTGCCCCTCATCTTTATAGGCGCAATGTTGTCATGTGGCCATTTCTTGCTGCAAGAGAGCCTAGGAAAGTAATTATTTTGCCAGTGCAAATAGTAGGTTAGGAGCAGGCAAGAGGGAAGGGACAAGAGTAGCAGTGCTTTCTGACCAGTGCCTGTCAAAAACACCACTCAGAATTCTTCCTTTCCTCTCCGCAGGAGCCAGTCTGTACGATGATGACTTATATAAATATTTCCACTTCCATCACTCCCACGGAGACACCATGACTGCCATGGATCCAAAGCGGATGAACATTGCTGCTGCTGTTTGGGCTGTTGTCTCTTACGTCATTGCAGACATGGAAGAGATGCTGCCCAGGTCCTAAAAGGAGCAAGCGAGAAGGCATTTCCATCCTTCCTGGCCAGGAATCCTGGGTCTGCAGCTTCAGGAAACTCCTCTTCACATAACAGTTTGATCTGATTCATCTTCAAAGCACAAATGTTTTGCATACTTTCTTTTATCCTTTCTTGATACTTTCTAAGTTGTTTCTAGAATAAGGGATGATTCCTACTACCACATAGAATCAATATATGCTAGGGACCACAGTAAGGGCATTTCTTTATACCACCTTTTCATAGTATTATTTCTACTTAAAAAATAAACGGCAGAAGACCTCTTTTTTTATGTACTCACTTATAAATATTAAATATAATGAGATCAATTTCGTAGTTCATGTTATTTACTGATGGAGTTATTAAAATTATTCACAGGGTTTTACAGACCAAAACCATTGGTCATCATCCACTCTTCAGACAGTCCTTCCTATTCTTCCTTGCACAATCCCCAGCATTCAATAAAAAATTACAAAACACAGAGGAAAAAATATACAAACAAAAACAAAAAAAACCCCAAGAAGAAAAGCAATTAAGAGAACCAGACTAAGAGACAATCAAGAAGTTGGAATGATGAGACAGGGAGTTTAACATAAGTAAGGGCGTTGAAGAGGAAAACGTGGACTACCCACACAAACAGATCAAAATTTCAGAAAAGGAAACTGTAAAATAGAGTCAAATTCAAATGTTGAAATAAAAAATACAATGCCAGAGATAAAAATTTCTTTGTTGGGCTCATAAGCAGAGTGGACAAGGTTGAAGAAAGAAACAGTTTAAGTGCCACAAATAGTTAAAAGGATTGAACAGAAAAGAGTCTTTGATTTCTGTTGAGATAGCAGACCGGTACTCTGACTGAATTTTATATTGCAAATAACTAAAACTGCTAGATAGCATTTGAGAAACACTTTCTTAAATATATGAATGCACTGGTTAAAATGTAAAAGATAATAAACAAAAGATGAAGGTGTGTACCAAGAAAGATACAGAGAACATTAAACCAGCTTGCCTTTGAGAAAATTTGAATAATGTAAAAATCTTAAATCCCATTTTTGCAGACTTTCTAGGATCAGAGGACTGGTAAACAAACAAACAAACACAAAAACGTATCTGGCACATTAAGGGTACTAAAAAAATCCCTACAAAAGTGAGACCCAAAAAGATTATATCTCAGTAAAATGTGAACTAAAATATCTCTGAGGACTGCAAGGGAAATTACCATGATTGAATAAATGCTAAGTAGAGGGTCTAAGGTGATTCCCAAATATAAAGTTACAGAAAATATAAATTCACAATCAAAATTTAAAAAAGACAATAACCATAATAGTATAATCAAAGGCAAACCAAAAACAACAACAGAATTAACCTATAGTATCTCTGATATTTGAAATTTTTAGGTTGAGAATTTGTACAACTATGTCCATTATGTTTAAGGAAACAGAAAGAATTAAAAATAAAAAGCAAAGGATCAAAGAAATGAACAATTATATTGTAACAAGATCCAAAGGGAACTTCTAGAAATATAAACTCTAATAAGGGAAATGTAAAACATTAATGGACTAATTTAACAAGAATTCATTAACTGGAAGGTAACAGTGAAGACATTAATGAGAATTTATCACAAAAAGACAAAATTTATAAAATATGAATGACAGTTTAAGAAATGTGAAGAGGCCGGTGAGATGGCTCAGTGGCGTAAGCGCCTGCCTGGCAAGCGCGAGGGCCCGAGTTCGACTTCCGGAACCCACATACGAAAAAAGGGCTGGTGATATCGCTCAGCAGCACAGGCACCTGCTGGCGTGCGAGGTCCTGAGGTCGACCCCCGGTACCCACAAAAAAAAAAAAAAAAAGAAATGTGAAGGATAGTTACATTGTCTAGCATGTGTTTAATCAGGTTCCAGAAAACAATAGGACAAAGACGTCTGAAGAAATAATAAAAAATTTCAGGAAATCATGAAATATACAAACCTACTGTGTTGATTACTTTTCTCTCATTGCTGAGACAAAATACCCAACACCTAAAATTCAGGAAGGAAAGGTTTATTTAGCTCGCAGTTTGTGGAGGTTTCAGTCCATACTCAGCTGGCTCCAAGGCAGTGGCACATGGCAGAGGGCAACAGTTCATGGCAGCGGAAAACAGCAAAAGCAGCAAGAGGAAAAAGGGAAAAGCAAGAGAGCGAGCCTCTTTTCCTCACTTATATTGTACGTAGCCTACTCACCACAGGGCGGGTGTAGCACTCACACCTATAATCCCAGCACTAGACAATGAATCAATCACATTCTTTAGAAGCCTGTCCCCATGACTGCATGAAGCTTTGAGGGGACATCTAGACACAAACCATAACACCCACAGAATCAAGAAATCCAATAATTCCAGGCAGAATGAATGAAAAGACATGGAGAAACTACAGGCCACAAAAAAAAAAAGAGAAAATCTCTGAAGTAAGAGAGAAAGGATGGATTGTTTTTAAAGGAGCAACAATTAGACTTTTAGTTAACCTCTTAATAAGCAACAGAATATAGTGGGATATCTTCAACGTGCTAAGAGACAATTATCTAGGTATAATCCTGTACTTATTAAAAATAAGTGGTTTTCCAGAGAGAGTTAGAAGGTGGCAGTCAAGGCCTTTGGGCCTTGGGCCAGCCACGCTCACTGTGTAGCTGCATTCTTAGCCTGGATACCTCCAGGAGGCCTCCTTAACTTATAAGGAAGATTCTTTCCTCCACTCTTAGTTCCATTCCACTTCTAGCTGCCTCTCTCCCTCCCTTCAGTCCCCTCTCCATAAAATGTCAGGAGCCTTTTGTCGGGGCTGTTCAGCAATGAGATGACTATTTTTGCCTCTTGCTTATCTCAGTAAGTGATTAGGGCTGGTTACTTTCACCTTGGCTTATTGTCCTACCCGACCATCTCAACCTACCAGCTTGACAGAAATTAACAGCTAAAGAAGTGGTAACTTTAAACAAGTCTGGACTAATAAGACAATGATGATTGTGTGGTATTGTATTAGAAAAGAAAACAAGGTGGAAAGAAAATACTTAAAAGAATACTTGAATAGAATAAGAAAGACTAGACTAGAATAAGAGAGGAAGCTATTGGAATTACTGTATTAAGGTCCTTATATTGCCCTAGAAGAAAATATATTGTCTAACTTTAGGTGTTGCTAAGTTAAATGTGAATGTTGAGTTTTCTAAGGTAACCCCCCAAATAGATGTAAAACAACAAAACCACCCCATCCGACAAATAGAATGAGAAAAAAGGCTCAACAAATTTGGCATATTCAGTGACCACACTGCCATTAATCAACTTTTTTTAAAAAGCCCCTAAGTTTGGAAAATAAGAAATGGCCCAATGAAATTAATAAATGACTGCTAAATAATCCATAAAACACAGAAGAAATCATGATTAAAATTAAAACAGTTATAATTGAATAACAGCACAAAAAATCTCCATATCAAAACTTGTGGAATCCAGGTAGACGGCTTATTACAGACAAATTTACAGTTCTAAATACTAAAAATAAAAAGGCCAAAAAAATTACCTCATTCAGTTTAAGAAGAAAAAAAAAAAACAGTGAGGCGGAAAAGGCTCAGGTAGGAAATACAGAAACCGCCCCTTGCGTTTCAGGTGGTACATTCCTTTCCTGTGTTTACAATAGAAGACAAGGGGCCATAAAGGGAAACTTGGTTTGGAAGGCACCATTTGGGGACCCACATAAGTAATAATTCCTACAACAGTGGTCCTCAAGACACACAAAGAAATCTTTTGACTTATTAATATTGATCATGCAGCTTACAAAATGGTGTCTTCCAACTCAATCCAAAGGACAGTAATTCTCTGGGTCCTGCTGGATTAACGAAGCACATCCTGATTCTTCAACCATTGTCTATTAGATGAAATGACCACCATATTTAATCTAGGGCTAATTCTGCCTCACTACTGTGACTCGGTACTTCTGAGTATTCAATGCCTCCTGAATTATGAGGTTTTCTACTAAGCAGGAAGAACAAGAACCACTTCTGTCTTTGTGTGAGTTCCTAGCATTATTCCCTCCATTCCTTCCAGGTAGGCCTTCCCCCAGCCTCTATTGGTTTCCTAAAGTGCACACACTGGTCGGTAGTTAACTGCAGACATCAGAGGAGGTAGGAAGAGCTTCTGTGGATCTCTGGTGTTCTCTCCCTGGGCAGCTCTCACCTCTCCAAGACTGTGCCCTGTGAACTCATCCACCTTGACCTCAGTGGATAGATTCCTCTCCTCGATTCATGGCGCACTCTACAACCAGAAACTCTGTTGAAGCAGCCAGGGCCATCATGGGCTCATTCATTTATCTTCTGTTGCTGAGGCACCATTGCCCTTCATTTCCCGATGTCTGGTATTTTGGAAATTGTTGTTTCGCATATTTTATTTGGATTTGTAGTTGTTTCATGCCTCAACCTGTGTAGTGGTTCTCGTTACCCCTACTTGGTAGGAGGTTGATGTCAGGTCACTAATCTTTGTCTAATATTTACACCCATGTTCCTTTTCCAATTCATGGCATCTATAAATTATCAGAATCCAAGGGTTCTCTAGGGTTAATATGGTAATAATTCTTTAATTTCAAGGGTTATCTTCTAGAAAGACTATACGTATACTTCTGGACTTCTGATAAGGTTACATCCCAATAAACCTAACCAGGCCTGTAACTCAGCACTCTGGGAGGTCAAGCAGTAAGAACACAAGTTTAAGCCCACTCTGGCCAACTTGGCAACTCAGCAAGGCCTTGTCTCAAAGAAAAAAAAATGGTGCGAAGGCCCTGGGTTCGATCCCAGTACTGAAAAACAGAAAAAAAAAAAAAAAAAAAAAAAAAAAAAAGATTACATCCCAATAAACTCTTTCACTGTAAGTCAAAAATATGAGTCAAAAATGCATTTAAGGGCTGGTGATATAGCTCAGTGGTATAAGTGCCTGCCTGGCAAGCGCGAGGTCCTGAGTTCAATTCCCAGTACCCAAATTTTAAAAAAATGCATTTAATACACCTAAGCTACCAAATGCCATAGCTTAGCAACACTGTACATTCTAGGTACTGGCCATTTATCCTCATGATCATGTGGCTGATACATTGCCACTGCCCAGCATCAAGAAAGACTATTATGTAACACCAGCCTGGGAAAAAAATCAAAGTTCAAACAATTTCTACAGAATGCATCTTGCTTTTAATACCATTGTCAAGTCAAAAAATCTGAAGTTGAACCATTGCAAATTAGGAAACCATCTGTATCCAATTTTATATTTAGTTCTAAAAACTTGAGGTAGACTGACCGGTTGCCTCTTTTTTTTGCTCCCAAAGAGGGGTCTTTTGTGTCCTACAGAACCCAATTTCTTCTGTTTTCTTCAGGAATAACGAAGAGTAACCTCACTCCTGAGCTCACCCACTGGACACAGGGCCCCTCAGAGCAGCACCTTTACATCCCCACACATGAGAGCCCAAAGGCAGTGCCATTTGTTTTCTCTGCCCACCACAAACTGCTCTGTACTCATTCAAACGTTTTAAGCTTCAGGGCAACTGTAAAGGAGAAACAGCCATCACAAAATTGTATTCTAGTCTCCAGTTCCCACCTGCTGGGCAGACTGTCATTTTCTCCCCATCCCCTGGGGTCATGGCACCCACCTAATTTCAATGGAAAGCTAGACCCTTTCTCTACCCCCACCTTTGGCACAGGGTTATTTAGGTAGGTTTAGGGTAGGATTGTCAGTGCCCAGAGTTACCTCTAAGTGGCTCTGAAGAAATGGATCTGACTCTGTCCCTTTGCCTATCCTCAAAAAGTTGTCTATGTCTCTGACCAAAAAAAAATAATTATGTGGGGCTGAATGATAGCAGAAAGATTATGGCTTCCTGACTGGAGGGACTGGGTTGGGGGGACAATGTGAATGGTTTCAGGTTTGGGGGATATTGAGGACTGAGGTTATCAGTAACACTAATAGTAAGGGAGGTATAAAGAGTATGTAAGAGTTGGAAAAAGAAAAAGGTATAGAAGAAGAAATATGGAGAGAAGGTCTGTGAGGTTGTTTTTCTCATGACAACTCTACTTGAACATTATAATTGCTAAGGTCTGCTAGGTGGCCTTGAAACCTGGCCTGTGTTATTGAATGCCCATAGCAATAGGCATCTTTAAATACAATTCTCTTTTTTTCCCATAAATTGTTGTAAAAGGAACTGTTCATCTGCTAAGAAATGGTGTATCATCCAAGTGGTAGGCTGTTTGCTAAACATGCAGCTGCTTTCCAATTTGATTTTAGGGTCAAGTTGCTTTTCTGATTCATCTGACTGAGTAGACTTAAGTGCAAATTGAGAAGAGAAACCCATTTAAATATTGTATAATATGAAAAGGGTGAATTCTGGAACAGAAAAAGGAGAGGATTAGAGGGAAAGGAGGTCGATTGCTGATTTTGCCCTTGACGTTGTTAAGATGTGGTTTTTGAGAGTTCTAGTGTGTGTGTGTGTGTGTGTGAATGGTTTGGACTCTGAGTTCCCTGGAGTGTTCCACCTTCCTCACAATAATTACACTAATGACACCGAGACTCTTGAAAATTCTCGTGCATCTACACTGCACACATTACATCGCCACACGGTCCTATTTGCTCAGTATGCTCCTTTCATCATAATTTGAGACGCTTCCCATTTACCTTGAGTAAATATCAAACACATCTTGATATCTATGTCTGTCCCATGAAATATACATCTTCTCTAATGGTGCCCAAATGATTAATTTACTGCTATGTGGTGATTAGCATAAAAATCTCATCATGACATGAGATAGAAATGTTATCACTAATTGCCATTCGAAGTGAGGAATGTTTGCTGCATAGAAATTAATGATTCATGCTTACTTCTCAATTCTCCGCTAAACCAGAAAAACCCAGACTGCTTTCAGAGCAGAAAGAAATTACCTTTGAAGTTTGTTTTTATTATTTTTCCTTTCCCTTAGATGCTCCACAATTAACCGAAAGAAGGGTGGGAGGCAGTTGTTAATGAGGGTGAGACAGACAAACTCAGCTCTCATCAAATCAGATCTTCCAATCAATTGGTTACTCAACTCCAGGCAAAGACCTTTTCCCTGGACATTAGAGCCTCTGGTAGCCTTGAAATTTGACAGATAAACATTCACGCATTTGGAGCATATCCTAAGATTGCTCACATTTTTAATATTACTAGTGGTCATTCCGATTCTGCTCAACCAGCTACACAATTATCTACAAGTTTGATGGTACCTTACGAAGCTTTGCTTTATTTCCCAGATTTAAAGAACATTTAACTGTGATTTAAGTCTTGATGATGCAGTCAAGCCCTGGTACATTTTTTTCTGTTTCTCTGTTTTCAGCCAGCCTAGCCCAGAGATTCCCCAAGCTAAGCTTGTCTTCGAGTCTACCCAACCATGACCATCCAAATTGTCATCTGCACTAATACTGGCCCTGAGCCAATTATGCTGCTAAATGCCTTACATGCATTTTTTCAGTGAATCCTTACCCAATGCAGTGAGGTAGGTCCTATTTTAATACCTATTTTAGCTATGAGAAAACTGAAGTACACAGCTTATAAGTAACTTTTTTGCAGAACTAATAAATTTGGCTGAAATCTAAAAACTTCACATCCAAATATCCTCCTTAGACAAACATAAGTTCCCTGGGTAGTGGCCCATCTAGTCTTTACTGTATGAATAAATTCCCTTTAACAGCTTCCATTTCCATTTCACTGAAAAGAAACCTGAATATGAACACTGTCACACTTTGGAAAGAGAGGCCCTGGCCTGACCTGGGTTCAGAAGAACCCACATATCACGAAAACATATCAGTAATAAAGGTATTGCGGGACTCATGGGTGCCTCTGTTACAGGGCTGGCCCTGGGAGCCAACACGGCGTGGCTCCTGACTCAGCATCCAATTCAGGCTAATGGCATTTAGACTCAGAAGACAGGCGACAACTCAGGTCCTGCCTTTGAGAGAAGACTGTGTCCAAATGCTGCGAAGATAGACACTGCTTCAGAGCTGGAAGAAGATTTGAGGAGCAAAAGTACTTGAAAAGAAAAGGCAAATTCATTAAGTTGTCAAATTTTTCCTCTCCAAGAGCATGACAGCAATAGAACCTTGCACAATGAGGTGTCGCTTCCCGTTTGCTTGGTGTTCATCACATTCCAACTTGTGGTTCCAGTGGTATTCATGAGTTAGCCTGGTATTCGCAACAGTTGTACGCAGAGGTGTTTTGCATTATTTAATATTTGCTATATTAAATAATTTGTATTCCATATAAATTTGAATATGTTAATGTTAGGTATTATACTTCAGAAAGGTAATATTCATAACTTACATTGGCAATTAGATGAATATGCCATACTAGAAATGCAAATAGTTTTATTTTATAAAATTAATAATATTTAACAAACATTTTCAAATGTAAGAAATGTGTGTTTTATTTGGATATTTTTATTTTAAAACAGGCTGTCCATTAATTATAATTTATATATCCCCTTAATCTAATAGTTAATTGTTAAATTATTTTTAAATTAAAGAAAAGTAATTTAAAATACACATAAAATTTCCCAACTTACCATTTTTAAGTGTACAGTTCGGTGGCATTAAGTACGTTCATACTGTTGTATAATCATCACCACCATCCACCTCCAGAACTGTTTTCATCTTCATTTCCCTAATGATATGGTGATTTAGCATATTTTCATGTGCTTGTTGGCTATTTGCATATCTTCTTTGGAAAAATGTCAATTCAAGTTGTTTTCCCATTTTTTAAATCAGCTTATTTGTTGTTGTTGTGGTTGTTGTTGGGGTTGGAGGAGGAGGAGTCTTTGGTCTATTCTGAGGTAATATTTGTATATGGCCCAACTTTATTTCCAACTTTGCGATAGTCTAGCTTCATTCTTTTGCATGTGGATGTCCAGTTCTCTCAACAACATTCATTGAAAAGACTATCTTTTCTCCATCACGCGGTCTTGGCGCCCTTGTCAAAAATCATTTGACTATATATGTGTGAGAATATTTGGGGGGATTTCTAGTCTCTCTCTGTTAATCTGTATTGTCTGTCTTTATACTAAATCTATACTATTTTGATCACCATAGCTTTACAGTAAAGTTTAAAATCAGGAAATGTAATACTCTGGTTTCTCTTCAACTCGCATAAATCTTTCGCCTTTTAAAATCAGGAAATGTGAGACTTCCAGCTTTGTTCGTTTTCAAGATTGTTTTGGTTATTTGGAATTTGTTGAGATTCCACGTGAATTTTAGGATGGATTTATCTTTTACACCAAAGAACAGCAGTGGATTCAGGCATTGTGGTACAAACCTCTAATCCTTGCACTCTGGTAGGGTGAGGTGGGAGGATCTCAAATTTGAGCCCAGTTAGGGCATCTTAACAAATTAGCAAGAATCTGTCTTGAGGGCCGGTGAGATGGCTCAGCGGCATAAGTGCCTGCCTGGCAAGCGCAAGGTCCTGAGTTCGACTCCCGGTACCCACATACGAAAAAAGGGCCGGTGATATTGCTCAGCGGCACAGGTGCCTGCTGGTGCGCGAGGTCCTGAGGTCGACCCCCCCGGTACCCACAAAAAAAAAAAAAGAATCTGTCTTGATAAATAAACAAACAAACAAATAAATAAATAAATAAGGAGTAGGGATATAGCTCAGTGTGAAGGCCCTGGTTCAATCCCTAGTAACACACAAACACACACACAATTAAAATAAAAGTAAAAAAAAAAAAGATTACCATTGGGACAGGGAAGCCATTAACTCTGTAGATCTCTTTTGGTAAAATTAACATCTTAACAGCATTAAGTTTTCAATTCATGAATAAAGGATGTCTTTCCATTTATTCGTATCTTCTTTAATTTGTTTGAGAACTATTTTTATCATTTTCAGCACACAAGTCTTTAATTTCCTTGGTTAAGTTTATTTCTAAGTATTTTTTTCTTCTTGATGATATGATCATTGGAATATTTTCCTTAATTTCCTTTTCAGATGTTCATTGTTAGTGTGCAGAAATGCAAATAATTCTTGTGCATTGATTTGTACTTTTCAACTTTGCTGAATTCATTTGTTAGTTCTAACAGTTGTTTTTTGGAGTTTTTAGGGTTTTCTACAATAAGATCATGTCATCTGTGAACAGAGATAATTTTACTCCTTTCTTTCCAATTTGGATGCATTTCTTTTTCTTGACTAATTCCTCTGACTTCAATAGTTAATTTTGAATATTTTAGAAGACAGATGACTTTTTGAGAATGTTTAAAATATCCTCATTTACATTTACTTCAATATATACTCTTATTAAACCATTCAAATGTTCTATATTTGAATAAAATGCATTTTTAAGCCTTTAAAACATTATTTTCAAAGAGTACAAATTGTGTAGAAGAAATTCATGATACCGCTGAAGACAAGAAAAATAAATTTATAGAATATAGAAATGAAGATGAAAACAGTTCTGGAGGTGGATGGTGGTGATGATTGTACAACAGTATGAACGTACTTAATGCCACCGAACTGTACACTTAAAAATGGTAAGTTGGGAAATTTTATGTGTATTTTAAATTACTTTTCTTTAATTTAAAAATAATTTAACAATTAACTATTAGATTAAGGGGATATATAAATTATAATTAATGGACAGCCTGTTTTAAAATAAAAATATCCAAATAAAACGCACATTTCTTACATTTGAAAATGTTTGTTAAATATTAACAAACATAATAAGTTGTGGATTATCTATATCTTTATTATTTTTTCAAGCATTGCTGGTTCATCAATAGAATACCTAGGATGGACAATAATAATTACATTCAACTATCTTTGATACTTTTCTGACTTTCATTAATTATGAATATATATTTGACAAGGCAAAGTGCTAAACAAAATTCAACACTCTGTTAATATTCCTTTATAACTTTTAAATATTTAAATTACATCCAGGCTATCAGAAACAGGCACCTGGCCTGGTCTGCCCCTCAGTCTTCTCCCTGCCTAGATGTGAAGGGCAAGCTTGGATTTGAACACAAGTTATACTCTGATGAAATACCCACTCTTTGCTTTGAAGCAAGCATCTTTACATACCGCAACCCAGTCTATGTACTCTGCTGACTGGAGCCCTCAGCAGCTGCACTTTAAACTTGGAATAAAGCTCATAATATGGAAAACCCTGCCTCCCATCCAGACTCAGTTTATAGTGTTTCCCTCTTTACTCCGACCACATTGGCATTTTTCTAGTTCTTCCAACACATCCCCTCCTGCCCTGAGACCACCGCATATCCGGTTCTCTCCCCCTGTGTTATTCTTCTCCTTTCCCTCTTCTTTATCTAATTATCCCCTGCCCATCAATCAGACTCATCTCCCAAGTTACTTCCTCCAGGAATCTTCCTGTGAATCTCTGGACTTTATAGATTTCAAGCAGAAATAATTACTCTGATGGTCATGAATAAAAGCTAACTGAGTATTTGCTATCTAACAGTAGATAGCAAAGTGATAGTATTTGCTATCAAACTGAATGGAACGTGCTTCCTCCTGCGGGGCGACTGCACTTCTTTATTCTTCTGAAAATTTAATGCTGCTCTGTGTGAAGTATAGATGACAAGCTTCATGTACAAGCTTTTGGTCACAGTGGTGACTACTAAAACATCCTCAGGAAATCATCGCAACCCTTTTGGTTGTGTCCAACTCCCACTCACAGAAACAGGTTGTGGCCGGTTTCCCTTTCTCTCACACATGCCTTTAGAAGGCGAGGGGAAGGTGTTTGCCAGACTGGAAAAGCTACTTACTTGATCAGATGGCATCCGCCTACCTGACAAAGTTAAAAAGGACCACCATGCAGATCTCCGAGAAACATCTGCATGACACATTAGTGATTTCACAAACACAGTCAAATGCTCAGATAAAGCTTTTGATGTCCCCGATCTTTGCACTTCCAAATGGTGGCTAAAGAAACAAAAATTGATCTTCTTTGAAACTCTTCAAAGTGGTGACATTGCCTAAATCAGTTTGTTGATTGTTCTCTGACTTCCAAAGTTCAGGGGAGGCTTTCTGTTGGTTCATCTTTCTGGAGACACTTTCACATTCTTTCCTAGGCACTTTTTTTTTCTAGGGAATTTATATCCATAATTTATATGTTTGATAGACAAGTTTCAATCCTCCATAGAGAGCTGGGTGACTTTGTTAAGGAGCACTAATTGTTATTTTCAAAACAGTTGCATAAACATTCTATTAGGAAATGGTAAATAGAACTTACCACCATGGCAGTAGATGATTAAGCGCAGGAACTGGTCCTCCTACCAACAACATACCTAAAGCTCATGAAGTCACACATGTGTCGCTGTCGTTATGTCAGGATATTCTGAGATTGTTACCCTATGATTCGTGTGAAGTAGAGTTTGGTCATGTTGGAGGAGGAATATAATTAATACCTGTTTTTCAACCATTTTTAGCTAAGTAGTCATCCCTTGGGGGCGATGCTCACTATGTGGAAAATACCATGGAAACTACCTTGTGAGGTGATGAGCTAAGAAGCTAAAGCTTTGGGGTCTTTTCTGTCACTATGACCCTCTTAATCAAGACTCTATAAGTAAGTGGCCAAAATACATTTAAATGACCTTCAGCAAAAAGAAATGTAATGGAAAATTACCAAGTTATCACAGTGACTCAAGGTTTTGGACACAGCAAGATTTCAGGAATCTTGAGCCGGTGACTGATGCCTGCTTAGACATGCTTCACAACTTTCTTCACCTCCAAATATTACATAAACTGTATTTCTATGGCCCATGGGGATAAAATAATGAGGCTGCTCCATGCAATCAGAAGTGCCTTACTCCCTGGCATACTGATGAGCCACCCAGAAAAAGCCCTTTCTTCTCCCAGTTCTCAAATTCTTAGGAGACAATCATGGCCACTATTTATTGAGCTCCTTCCTGAATATGGCAAGCACTGTTCTAAGCAATGTTCTAAATGTGTGTGCATTTCATTCCATCTTCAGATCCTCACACCATCCTCTATGTTGTCCAGTAATATATTTTCTCACTTTACAGACAAGAAAAGCCAGTTGTTCAGGGCTAAGCAACTTGCCCAAGGTCCCAGGGTCCATGGTGGAAGCAGCAGTTGAAATAAGTTTGGCTCCTGTTTGCCCTGACCCCTCAACAATAGTGACCAGGCAGTAAACTCTTCTACAAAAGGAAATAAAGTGATTGGCCAAGCTTGAATTAGGTGCCCATCCTGGACCAATCAGTGATGAAAAGTGGGTGGGGCCAGACTGCCTTCCCACAGAATTGGCTCTGCCACTTCAGACAAGTCACAAAACCTCTCAGTGCTTCTACTTGTCTGCAAAATATCATTTACCATTACTCACGGGATTATTGTAAAGATTAGGTGGAGAAAAAAAATCTATGAAAAGTCCTATGAACAATACCTGGTACCAATTAAATTCTATTTGTATCTATTGAATTAACACTTGTTGCATGTATTGGAATAATCTGTTTATTATCTACTTCTGCACCAGACTATGGAATCCTTGAATCCAGGGGCCTTGGCTTTTCCGTCTTATATCCAGAGCCCCACACAAGGCAAGAGCCCGCTGCATTGTCATTGAAAGATGCTTTCTCCTCACTTTCCAGTTGACGTGGCCACAGGATTTGTAGATGGGAACCAACAGAATTGAGAAGAAGCTCAAACAGGAACGGACTGGAGATGGAGGCTTAAAGGGAGAGATGTCCTAGAGCTGGAATACTGTACAGTAGAAATACATGGCATCAGCTGCCACATACAGCTAAGCAGGTCAGCAGGTCACACAAGACTGGGCCCAGGACCACATCCTTCCACAGACAGCTGACAAGCTTGGCTCATGGTCACGTGCTACCCATTTCTGGCCTTATGTATATTTGCTTCAGCATCCCCTTCTATAAAACGGCACTAACAGGATCCACCTCATGCGCTTGTTCTGGGGAGTATGTGAGGAAACACTTTGCAAGAACTTTAGCGTGTCCTCAATCAGCAGTGAATGTTAGTTCTTTTTAGCACAATCGTCATCGACCTGATTACTCTTGTAAATAGAGCCAGAAGATGCCACATTCATTTTCTTTCTTGTGTAAGGATCTTGTGTGTTTAGTTTTGCTCTTATTTATTTAGAGTGCTGATGGGAACTATGTGTTAGCAGGTTGTCTGATGGAAGGTTCCAGCCCTTTCCTCTTGGCTTCCATAAGTGTGTCCCTAGACACAGGTGGCAGTATAGCTTCTTGACCTTTGAAGCCTTCCTAAGGACAGCAGCATTCTCAGATTCAAGTTCTCTGAAATCCCAGCATCTGGATACTCACAGTCTGATATTCCCAGGACGGTGTGAGGACACTGTTTGCAATTGCAGAGCTCATTTAAACGGAGATGAACTTGTTTTAGCTGTTGTTATTATAAATAAATAAATAAGAAATAAGAAGAACAAGAAAATCAAATACAGTGCAGTGGGACTCTCCTCAGTGTAATAAAGGTCTTTCCCTTTAGCTTTCTAAACAACTTTTAGGCTGCTGCGCCTTGGAAACACTTTTAAAATGCTTTGGTTTCATACGTGGAAAGAAGCCCTCTGGATGAATTACTAGCTGCCCTACACTAGAAGCCTAGATGTAAGAACCATCAGCTATAAAAAGAGAATTTAATTACAAGGAGAATTTCATGGCCTAAGCTGAGGGAATTACACTGATTCGCAGTGAGGGGGCTAAGCAGGAGGCCACGTTTGGTGGCCACGGTTCTCTCTCTGGCAAGGATGGAGGGGTACAGGCTGATGCCATTTGCAGGGTATGGGTTTATGTGGGGATCAGGAGCCCTGTAGAGTTTGTGTTCATTAGCTTTGGGTATTATTGCACACAGGAACTCATTGACGATGTGACATGGGAGGGAGATGGGATCAGCTGGCAAGATTCAGCAGAACCCTTCATTCTACACAATTTGGATCTTGGTGAAACTCCAAGCAGACTTCTCCCAGGGCTGGCTCCTTGATTCCTCTGGATTGATAAATAGACGTCACGGTATAAACTCTGACTCGCTGCTGTTACCTACTCCACATGATTCTATGATCAGCTGCGCCTTAAAGCATGCTGACCTAAGGAGCACTTGATTTCCAAAAAGCTGCGTGAGTTTTTTATTCAGAAGTGGTTGAGAACAAAATTTCATTTTGTCTGAAAAAGTTTATTCTTAACCAGAAACCTGATTCCTAACCCAGCCCCCAAATCTGCCAATATTCTGAGGAAAAGTAGGTGTACGGATGCTCCATTTTTATGTTTCCAATACCTATAACTTCTTTCTCATAACACTTTCAGATTGAATCATCTTTCTAAAATACCTACTTCCCTATGCTAGCACACAATGGAATTCTACCATTCTGAACTTCTTCGTGCCCATCTGGCAATTAAGGCAATTATACGACCTGCTACTGAATGACAGTCTTATCACAGGTTAATAAAAATTAATGCATGTCTACCTTCAGTCTTTAGTTTTTGATCAACATTCAGCCTACGTGTTTTTAGCTTTCAGATACTTTACAGTTAGCAATGTTTGTGAGGCATTTCCACTTGAGTTCTCCCAGGGCAGTGTGCAAATGAGGGGCAGATGATGTTTCGGAAGTCAACAGGATGCAGTGGCTACAGGCAGGGTTTTTGGAGCCAACTTTATTGTATAGGTTGAATCTCGATCTACCATCACTTATGCTGTTGATCTTGGCAAGTTACATCTCCCAACTGCATTTTACCTTCCCCTCCGCAAAACTGAGATTAAAACTGCTGCACCTCTTTCTGAGTGTGGCTTATTTCCCTTAACATAGTGAACTCCAGTTCCATCCATTTTCCTGCAATGACATGATTTCACTCTTCTTTATGGCATTTATATTTATATATGTTTATATGTATATTTATATTTATATAGCAATTGCACTCATCACTTGACAGGCACCTAGCTACTATGAATTGCACTGCAATAAACATAGATATTCATGTATCTTTATAGTACGTTGACTTTAATTCTTTTGGGTATAACATGTCAAGCAAAATAATACAATGCAGAAATATAAATATTGCATGTTTTCTCTTATATTTGAAATCTAGGGAAAGAAAGAGAGATGAGATGAAAGTAGAAGGGATACTATTTGAGAAGAGGATCTGGACTCATCAAAGTATGTTATACACATGTACGAATATGCCAAAATAAAACTCATTATTCCGTATAAATAATATGCACTAATAAAAAACAAACTGCCTCTACCTCATAGGCTTTCTATGAAACATTGAGTAGTATTTAGAACAAGGCCTAGAACACAGTAGTTCTATTTAAGAGATTGTTGTTATCATTCAGCAAGTACGATGCATAAAACCTACATTGGAGAGGCAGCTACCATGATACCGGGAATCAGGACTTGTGCTTTGGTTCTCACCACCAAAACCTTCCAGAACTAAAGTACTTAGAACACTAAACATTTAGGGGTTGTCTTAGTTTGCACTGCTTTCACAAAATACTACAGACTGGGTAATTTATAAGGAATAGAAATTTATTTCTTACAGTTCTTGAGGCTGGCGAGTCCAAGATCAAGGGCCCTGGCACTGGGACATAACCAGGTGGCTCTCTGCTTCCAAGATGGTACTTAGTTCCTGCATCCTCCCATGCCATAGGCAAAGGAGCGAGAAGGCTGAGTGCTGTGTGAAGCCTCTTTTATAGAGGTCTCAGTCCCACTCGCTAGGGCTCCAGCCTTACGACTTAACACATCCCCAAAACTCCCACTTCTTCATGTTATCACATTGGTGATTAAGTTTCAACACATGAACTTAGGAGGGAACAAAAGTGTTTCAAATCATAGCAGTGATATATTCATGACTTTTCTCCTCTAATCACTTCTCAGGCTTTACCCCGTAATGTGTTTCGGAGAACAATTATTTATGATTGAGCTATGTTTTGTAGCTTAAGACAGGAAAACTGTCTTAAAATGTTTAAGTATAAATAAGTAGCTAGGAAGCAAAATGTTTGATTGCCCTAGGTAAAATTTATGGGATGTGTTAAACATAAAATAGGTACAGTAGTTAGCAAGTAAAGTATCTGTATGTTAAACCCAGAGAGAGAAGGATGGAAAGACAGAGGAATACCTAATACTTATGACATACCCAGGTATTAAATGCTCATAATGTACCAGATAGATAGAAGACTAAATATCAAAAGGCACATAAATCTAAATATTAAAATAGATGTGAGCATTTAATATTCATGATCTCCTAATTGGGCTACCTATTGGCTATATCCTTATATCATGATGGCGAACCTTTTAGAGTTTTCAATGATACAAACAGCCCACTGCGGCACGTGTGCCATATGTTTGCCACCACTGCCTTATGTTTCACATGTTCTCTGTCCACGAAACATAAATAGAACTTATATCTGCCTATACAGCTAATTAGCAAGTGATAGCTGTGGCCAGGCACTGTCCCTACATCCCTCTAACAGAACAAGTAAGTCACATTGGCCCAAGGCAATCTATCTGCAGGACTCTGGGTTAGGCGGCACCAAGATTGCCTTCGTGTTCAAACATTTCCAAGAAGGATTCACAGAAATCGGAAAAGCAGTCATACTCACGCTTATAGTTTACTAAAGCAAAAGGAGACAGTTTAAGCTCAGCAAAGGAAAAACTTGCAGCGTCCAGGAGTGAAGCCATTATGGTTTATATCTTTGTGTCCCCACAAAGTCTCGTGCACTCATAGGTGGAGCTCTGGGGAGGTGACTGGGGGTGTGATGCTCATCAGTGGATGAGTCCACTGAGTTTATAGATGACTTGCTGTTAAGGGGTGGGATCTGGTCAGAAGCGGTGAGTCACCGAGGGTGCCCTGAAAGGGTTCGTCTCTTTCTTCCTCCTCCCTTCACCCTCTGCTTCCTGTCTGCCATGCCGTGAACTTTTCTTCTCTGCCATGCTGCCCTGCCTAGGGGCCAACCAACTACGGACCGAAAGCTCTACAAACTGTGGGCCAAAATAAACCTTTCCTCCTTTAAATTGTAAGTGTCCATTATTGAGTCTTAGCAATGAGAAAGTAATTAAGACAGACCTGGTGCAGGCTTTCAGTTGTCCTCTCCCAGAGGAGCAGCATAAACGGCACATAATTCTCCCAGCAATGGTACGCAGCACTGCATACAAAGTATTACCAACCAGGAAGTTCAACCAGGCTTTGGTGTCCAGGGTTTCCACGGGGATTCAGCCACAGGAAGTGCCTATGTAACTTCCTTTAGCCACTCAGACCCGAGCTCCCCACAGGTCAAAGGGAAATTACATGGCCCAAGCCTCCTGCCTAAATCTCATTGTTAGCAAAAAATATTTGGTGTGACCCAAGGCCCCAAACCCACATTTACTGATGGGCACATATTCCATTGGTTCAGAGCTGGTCAGTTCTGTCTTTGAGATGGAAAAGATTTGAATACTCCAACCCCACTGAATTAACCCTTTACTGCACAGTGATTCCCTCCACCCAACTTGTGCCCAATCCTTGTACCCCATCTCTCTGCTGTTTCTACTGGCTGTGTGTTACAGAGATTTAGCGAACTTTGTGATTTGGGCATTTTATTTTGTTTGATGAGCCTTTCTGGGATAGCTTGCCTGATGGCATTTTTGGAGGCTACCATTTCATATACTCGGAACTAATTTCTTTCACTCTATGTTTTCACTTCATCTTTTGTTGTAGGTGGATGGAGAGAAGTGATACATATCTCAGTTTTTCCTAAGATATGCCACAGGAACAAACAATACTGATGCTTGCAATGACAATGATTTCTTCTCCATGGGCCTCTCTTCCTTCATGACTATTGGCAGCTCCAAGCTGACATAGTTATAGCCTGGCAGTCCTAGCTATAAGAGTGATTCTTTAAGAGTTCCAACCACAGAACGAGGGATTGGGCTGACTTTGATTTACCCAATCAGGCCACTGAGGTGGGTCTGTGGCCGGGTCAGGTGATGTGGACCTTTGGTGCTCAGTACTGTAGTTAGTCTCAATTGAACCCATGGGTTAAAAATTAATGAGGGCATTTCCACAAAAGAAAATGTTGCCAAAAGATGAACACATGGGCAGGCAAAAACAATATTCTCATAGGGTTCAAGAAATGCATGAATATTCAATGGATGGATGGATGGATGGATAAATGAAAGAAAAAAAATTGATGCCTAAGACAAGGACCTCTATGATGAGAAACTCACAAAAGAAATACTTTTTATGCATCTGAACAGAATTAGGAGTCAAGGTTGGGTTAGTTGAGTCAAGGTTAGGTTAGGTGAGTCAAGGTTAGAGAAACTTTGCTTCTCCTTCACAAAAAGGGACACCAGGCAATTTCGGAGAGATGGTGCAGACTACAATTTCATACACTATTGAAAAAATAGATACATGAAATAAAGAATGAGAATGTGGGGAGGAACTTCTCTAATGGGAACAATTACAGTTTTAATAGGACATCTGCTTCCAGCAGTGTGAGTTTCCAAATGCCGCTATTGTTGGTGTATCTCTTTGTTGGTGCAGTAAGTAGACTGCAGTTGTCATGGGCAATTACAGTCCAGTACACAAAGTCGCAGGTTCTATCTGGAGAGACTGGTCACCTCAACTGGCACAAGCCAGCAGGATCCTCAGGAAATATGAGCTCACTCCATGGGGCTTCTTAGAGTCTCTTTAACTTTCTAACTCACACCGTTCCTTTAGGTTGCTCCTTAGTTTCCAGCCTTGTTTGTGTCCCCTTAAACCTGTCATTTGAAAAGCTGATTTTCAGAATGAGACTTGTCAGGGCAAATAGAGACCCAGATGGGAGAGTACAACTACCCTGCTGAGAGGGTTATGAAAAAGGACAGGACGATAGATTCCAGCAGCAGGTTCAGGGAGAGGAAGAAAAAGAACCGCGAGCTCGCTCACACACATAAGTACCTTGAAGAGCTTTTGTGAACAGCTTGGGTTCAGCAAGCCCTCAGCATACTTCATCCCAAAACTCTTGTCTTATTTTCACCTTGTGCTACATTTCAGGGGAAATATAATCTGTGTCTTTCTAATTAATCTGACTTCAATTTGGCCCTTAAGATTTATTAACCCATCTTTTGTTTATTAGGTTATACAGTCACTCAGGTATAACAACTCCAGTTCTCCATGGCCAAATAGAGATTTATGTCTTTTGTTTTGATAACAGGGATTTCTTGCAGGGTGGTGGTGGTATTGGGGGGGGGGCTCCAAAAAATGGAAGTTTATTTTTCAGCCCAGAAATATTTAAGGGTCTTGTCACATCTGGGCTAGTAGGCTCCAGTCTAAGACACATTTTGAGGTATGATGCTTCATTCTTTTGGCTCTGACGTGGGCCTGAGTTTGCCTGTACTCTGGAGCCTAACATCACAACTGTCTGCTCCTACGTCAGGACTAATGATGCCCATCTTGGGCGACTTAGGGTTAAACATAAGAAAATTCACCAGCCAAAAATGATACCCAAACTGAAACCTGACAGAAGAGAAAGCAAAGGGAGGTTACGTCTACAAACTTTTGCCAGCTTGGCCAGGCTAAACTAAAGCTGGAAGCAAGAGAGCTGGTTTTCCCACAGTACCTAAGTTGGGCACAGGAACACAAGGGGGAATCACAGCCTCACCCCCTACACACACAGTGGGCATCCTGGAGAAAGGGGCAGCTCAGCCAGCCTCCTAACTTAATCCACGAGGAACCTGCACCCTACAAGGCTGATGAACCCTCCAGCCTTCTCCCCGCAAGGGACAGGTGTGAGCCTCCTGAACTGAACCCAGTTCCATTATAGAAAAGCAAGCAGCTTTCCCGTGGTGCTCACCCTTCCCTTGGTTGCATTACATTTCCACCCTGGCTATGCACTAGAATTGGTGGAAAAACTAGAAAACAACACAAAACAAAGAATTAACGTCTGGGCCCACTAGGCTGAGGAAGCTGGGCTTTCCAGAGGGAGGTCTGGTCATCAGTATTTTTTTAAATCTCCCTGGTGACTTTGATGCATGAACACTTTGAGAAAAATACTTATCCTGCCTAGGATGGATCTTTCTCAGTGTTGTCAGCCAAACAGAACCAAGAAAACATGTTGATGCGGAGGTCTAGTGATTTAAAGCTCAAGTGAGGAGAAATTAGGAAGCCCTATGCTGTGGAGCGATTGCAAGGAGCTGGTCCCTATGGAGAGAGAAGGGAGGACACAGGACAGGGGTACCTCAAACGTGTGTCCTATCCCTTAGAAACAGTTTTGCTCTCTCTGCCCTCTGGCTGGCTGGATTCTTTGCACAGATGATGCCAAACCCATCCTTTCACAGCACTTAGAGTTGGTGAGATATTCTGCAAGATTTTCTGCTTCATCCTATTTTATTACTAACCCATCTCATCTTGTTCCAGTTTTGACCAGATATAATTAATGGCAACAAGGGCTTTCCAGCCTACAAAATTAATACAGAACCAGCTGAAACAGCGTCTGAATGGCAGAAGGAGGAAACGCATCTTTATAATTTGCCATGCAGTCTGCTACATCCATAGCTGTGCCTTTTCACATGCAAATTGGGGAGCCAACTTGATATATGATCTTAATTGGGCTTTTTAAAGAAAGAGGGACCGGTGTTATAGTTCAGCAGCATAAGTGCCTGCCTGGCAAGTGCGGGTCCTGAGTTCAGATCCCGATACCCACATAAAGAAAAAAAAAAAAAAAAAGAAAGAATGCCACATCTGAACTTGGCCTCCAGAACTTCTACCCTCATTCACCTTGATACATAATTAATATGATCGGTTGACTGATTGATTTAACTGATACCTCAAAATTGTATATATTTACGGGGGGCCCAAACTAATATGTTTTAAGTGGATTTCAGACTGTATATCTTCCCCTGCCTCCCACAGATCATTTCATTTGGATTCGCCTGTCCTATTCCAGGCATTAATGCTGACAAATCATCTTCCTGTTAACCCATTAGATAACCCACTTATCCAGACTTGATGAATTTAAATGAAAACCTTCATTTTAGATACAAGAAAGCCAGAAGCGCAGACTAGTGAGACAAGCCGGAAGTGGGCAAGGGAACCAGGTGGCAGAACTTACAGGACTTGATAAGGACTTCAGATTGAAAACGATGTGTGCTTTGAGTTATACGTCATCCTTTTACTTTACTATTATTGTTATTTTTTAAATTAGGGCTCAAATTCTTCTCAAGATGATCTTTAAAAAGAGGAAATGACCAGACCGGAGAGAGCCGGCCATCAGCAGTCAGGAGGCTGTTCGGTCAGAGAGCAGAAGCTGTCACCACACTGTCACATATTCTCCTCCACCAGCGGAGCTGCCCACTCTCTACCAGTCAGTCATCCTCATTGGCCTTGCCGCAAAGGGAAGAAATGGTGAGAAAAGTAAAAATCAGACCCACACCATTCCTTTCTCCATATATCATCACATGATGTCAACTTTGTATCCAATACCTAACTTGATAAACTTTCAGAATTGGCTCTCGGCTGAAACTTGATGGCCCTTGGCCTCCCTGGCTTCTGCCTGTGACTTGCGATGCTTTGCCACTGGAAAGTCCTGGCCGACCTTGTTGGAGTCACAACCCCCCCTCTTCCTGCCATTGGTCTCACTTTCCTCTTCCATCCCGTGAGCCCAGTAGGATGACCTCTGAAGCATTTCTACTCTGCCTTCCTATCATGCTAAGGCTCCACTTGTGTTCTGCATCCAATTAAGTAACCCACCTGAATGATCCAGAGGAAAGTTCTGAAGGAGAGGTCTTAGCCTTGCCCTGCCCGACCCCACCATCCAGACGCTTCCTCTGCTTACCATACTGAATGCATCCCATAGGCACTGGCCTACCTGCCTGTGTCCTCAGTTGGGGACTGCGCCCTGCCTTCCTTCTGTGCCTTCCATTACAGTTATCTTCCCCTCCCCACACCCAATTGTAGCAATAATTCACTTGCTGGATAGATGTCTTTAGAGCCCTTCTACATACAATGCATAACAAGCCCCCCACACACACACATACTTTTCTCTGACCTTCAGAGAAGGGAAAGTTAGGGGCCCAAGGCTGAAAAGCAAGATAGAAAATTCAGAAGAAAAGGAAGTCACATAGCATAAGTATGTTCCCCACCCAGAGAAGCAAACAAGAGGAACTAAGAAAAGGGTAAGAGAAACTCACAGAAATAGCTTCAAGACACTTACGCATGTAAGGTGCAAAAAGTGCTACCTGGCATTGTTCTGTCTCAGCTTTGGTTTCTTCCCTCTGATAAAGCTGGGAGGGGTGTAAAACCAGATTTCAAGGCATCTCTCTGCCTCCAGGAAAAGGGCCCCAGGCTGCCACACATAGAAACATTTCTGACAAACCTTTGCCTTCTGGAGGATGGGAAGGAAATGAGATATAACAGGTTTATTCCAAAGAGAAGGACAGTAAGAAGGAGGGGGACAGCTAACACAATAATAATCAATCATCATAAATTAATCCTGAACCTTAAATATGTAGGATTACATTTAGAATATAAAATGATTAGTTCCCACACTGACTGACTCTTCACAAACATTTAAATTGGAAAGAGAAAAAGGAAACAAATTCTGATTTGCAGGAAGTATCTGAGGTTTGGCTTGGGAGATGACGAGGGCTTCCAGGGTGAGAACAGACGCCTTGAACTATTCGTTCCCACTGCTTCCCTTCAAGCGAGCGGACTGCCTTCCCGTCCACCCTGACAAAGCTCCCTGACGGAAGAAAGAGGGGACTTGAAGCTGGACGCTGGTTCTTTTTTTTTTTTTTATGTGGGTATTGGGAGTCGAACTCAGGACCTCGCACTTGCCAGCAGGCGCTTGTGCGCTGAGTGATATCACCGGCCCTTTTTTTCCTTTCTGTGGGTACCAGGAATCGAACTCAGGACCTCATGCTTGCCAGGCAGGCGTTTATGCTGCTGCGCCATATCACCGGCCCTGGACACTGGTTCTTTGGGGCATCTTATTCATGCAAGCCCAGAAATAAGATGCCAGTAAAGAGAAAATGTAAAGATAATACTAATTAAAACTACAGCAATATATAAAGATCACCCTAAAAATAAGATCTTATTGAAAGAGTCAGTTTGAGGGCCCACATCAGAATACAAAATTCGGTCAAGCGAGATTATACTTAGGGGAATTGAGAATTCCTGAGAGTCTTTGTGGATTTTTAATTTGCCATTGGAATCAGAACCATATTCATAGAATATACCTTGATCGCTATTAGTAGAAGCAGTAATAAAGACAATGATGGATATGTTGTTTGAAATAAACAATGAATAATGCTGTATTATTAGCCAAGGACTCACTTTCCATCCATCTTCTCATTGATGCAAACACGAACCCATCACAGATAATTCAGAGATAATCCTGAGTATTACCAACCGATCTCCCAAACCTTAGGCTCTCAGAACAAGAATGAATCATTGAGCCCAACGAGATCATGGTACCAATGACAGTAACATTTGTGAAGCGGGCCCCATGGTTCACACTTGACATTCATTATCTCATTGCAGCCTCACAATCACATGCCCATTTTATTGGAGTGGAAACCAAGGCTCAGCAAGGCTAAGCCACTTACTCAGGATCACTCAGCTACTGAGTAAGAGAGCCAGGCTCCATGGCTCAAAGTGGTGTCCTATACCTGCAGATACTCCGCTGCCTCAACCCTGCACGAACCCACACTTTCTACTAGCAGAGGGCCAAGAGAAGGACAGATTTTCTGCCTTGGAAGCAAAGGGTCCAAAAGAAGACAAATGGCAGCAAGAAGCCCTGTACTAATGAGCTGTTTGACCTTTGGAAAATTGGCCTCTCAGGGCCTCGTTTTCACTGTCTGTAAAACGAGATGCTTAGACTCTCTAAAGAACCATCCAGCTCTAACATTTGATGATATCGTGAAATATATCATATCCAGTGATAGGCGACTATGATGGAAATGGAAATTTGCTATTAACAAAAAGAAAGTCAGGAATAAGCATAGCTGCTTTTACATTCTAGAGAAGCAGCAGAATTCCTCCTATGGGACTCTTCAAGTGTGTATTATTAGGCTTTGGACTGTTAGCATAGTTCTTATAAAGGAATCTTCTAAGTTTTCCAGTGCCTGTAACTAAGTGATTCCAGCACCTTCAGGGTCCTTCTCAATACAAGGTGGTCTCAAGCAGCCACCAACAAATGATGAAAATGGGTGGGCAAAAGAAAATGAACTTTATAGCCTTCTCATAGAACTTTATCAGGGTTAAAAGCAAAGCACATTCTTTTCGGGCATCCCAAGGTTACACAGTAGTGGACAAATAAAGGGTGGGGGTGGCAGCCTTTTGAACAAGTGCAAAGCCTGCTACATGCAACTGCCAGGGACACGGGTAAGATGGATATGAAAATGAAGTGGCTCACTGTGGTCCTCAGTGAGGTCTGACAGCCACATTCAAGCCCTCTCGGTGTCGGAGCTTAACACCTCTCGGATAAGGATCGACCTGTTCTCTTCCAGCCAGGAGAGAGAGAGCAGCTTCGCAGGGCGCGCGCACTCCAGACTCCTCACTGCCAGGCGGCAGCTGCCCTGTGAATGCCCACTCCCACAGGGCTCGAGGACAAACAGATGCATCGGGTGCTGGTGAAAGTGCCCCATCAATCTGCTTCTCTTCCACTGCTTTGGGGAGGGGAGATGAGCTTGTGGGATCCAGACAGAAGCTGTAAATAACGGTGGGAAGGAGAAATGGATGGTGAGGCAATGTAGGGCAGCGCCTGGCTGCAGCTGCTTCCCAGTCTCTCCTGCTTCAGGACCCACCAAACCGTACCGCCAGAGGGACCGTGTCCTCTGGGATTTCATGTCTCCTGCACTTCGCCTTCCTATTCTCATCACCCTTTTTCTGTGAGAACTTGAATAATAAAACCATAGCTGAGTGACAGCTCTCTCTCTCCTTCCCCCCTTCCCTTCCTTCCTTTCTTCCTTCTTTCCTTTCTCCTTCCTATCTTCCATCCCTCCCTCCCTCTCTCCTGCTCTCCTCTTCCTGCTCCTCCTCTTCCTCCTCCTCCTCCCACCTCCCCCTTTCTCTCTCTCTATCTCTCCCCTTTTTGTGTGGTCCTGGGGCTTGAACCCAGGGGTGCTATACCACTGAACTGCATCCCCAGCCCTTTTTATTTATTTGAGACAAGGCCTTGCTAAATTGCCCAGGCTGAAATCAAACTTGCAATCCTCCTGCTTCAGCCTCCCAAGTAGTTGAGATTACAGGCATCTGCCACCCTGCCTGAGCCATAACGTCTTTTGATTCTCTATATATGTTCTCTGTGAGAAGAGAAAAAGGTATTTCCTGAGGTCCCAGTTGGGTGTTCGGGTTTACAGTAGCCACTGAGTGACAGGTACAAGGGATACAAGAGAAAATAAGGGGGGCCTAATCACAGAGCTAGCAGTCTGGATGGGAAGATGGCGCTAATAAATAGCTACAAATGATAAGTGGAATATTCTCAGGTACCAAGTACTGTGAGGGAGGACAGGGGGCAGTAAGAGCATCAGATGTGAACACAACTGAACTGGGCAGTGAGTAGAGAAAGCTCTCCTGCACTCATTAATATACCCATGTCCACGGAGCTTTGTATCCATAGTTACACCATAGCATCGCTCCCTCTCTGCATCGATTCCACGTATTTCCCTTAAAAAGCACCCCTAAATTCAGGGATCAGCCATGCTTTCTAACCCCCAGAAGCAGCAGTTGCAGCAGCAGTGGTTGTGGCCACCGTGGCAGTCAAGGCAGAGCCCACAGGAGCGTGACGATGATGCCACAGCAGCAACGGCAACGCGGTTCCTGCTGTAGCCGCCTCTGTTGTCAGTGAATCATCAGGGTACGCCATTTGCCCCTTTGCTCCCTCGCCTGAGGGAGGGTAGCTGCTGTCTCCAGTCACTAATCTCTGGCTTCCTTTACCTTTCCACTTTTCCTTTTCATATTTTAAAATCAGTTCCCCCAAACTGAATTCTTTGTTTTAAAACTCTGGCATGTTTCGGTTTTCCCGATTGGACAGTGACGATTAATGAGGTACAAAGACATCTACGAGATGGCCCTGCTTTCCAGGTCTGCTGAAGACTAGCCCTTATCAGGGCAGGTGTTACGGTTTCTATCTAGGTATCCCCCCAAAAGCCTCATGCATTTGGGGGTGGGGCTTTCGGAAGGTGTTTGGACCATGGGGTGCTGTACTGATCAGCGGGTTCTTCCACGGATGCCTTCAGAGCTGCCCGTGCTGCTAGGAGGTGGAGCCTGGTCGAAGGAGGCGGTCACTGCTGACCCGGCCTGGAAGGGCGCATCTCCCTCCCTGGCTCCTCCCTTCTCTCTCTGCTCCCTGACCACCGTGATGGGAGTGGCTGTCCTCTGCCAGACCCTTCCACCATGTCACTTCTGCCTTGGACTGAAACTGAACCAAAATAAACCTCTCCTCCTTTAAATTTGTGGGTGTCAGGTATTGTGTCTAAGTGTTGAGAAAGAAACTAAGACATCAGGGGCACATTTGATTCTTTTCTCCTGTCTCTGCGAGCGTTGGGGGAAGGGAGAGAGCCCCCCCTCACAGCCCCCGCCTAACAGTGCGCTAGCTCCACTCATTGCTGCTGGGGCCTAAGAGCTTTCTCTCCCTAAATGCAGAGGAACTAAAAGCCTTGACAAGGGTACAGGCAACTTGAAAGAAAAATGAAACACCAGTGGGAAGCACTGATGAAGGGAACAGAATTAGAGGACAGAGAAGTACAAATGACCGGAGTCATCTGAATTAACTCAAATTGAGAAGGATGAAGGGTGAACAAAGGGGGAAAAGAATTTCAGTCAATTGAGGTCACCTTGACTTATTGTCTAGAATGGATGTGACAAAGGAAGAGTGAGCTACAGATCTGCTCACAGAATTGGGACATTTCTGTGCAAATTGGAGCCCAAACTTGGAATTATATCTATTGTACATCTATAAAATGGTGGAATTACCAGCAACTTCATGACTTAAAATGACAATTTCTTTCTCACCATCTGGAGCCTGTAGTCCAGAATCAAGGTGTCAAGAGGACTGCGCTCCATCCATGAGGCTCTGGCGAAGGGTCTGGCTCCTGCCTCTTCCGCAGCTGGTGGCTGTCCGCCTCCCTCAGCTTGTAAATGTTCTCTCCAGTCTCTGGCTCCACGTCAGCAGCACGTCACCCCCTCCCCGTGTGTGTCTCATTGCTCTCTGCCCATGTGACGGTATTTAGAGCCAACCTGGACAAACCAGGATAATCTCAAGATCCCTAATTTAATCACATCCGTCAAGTCTTTCTCCAAATAAGGTAACATTTACATGTCCCAGGAATCAGAGTCTGATTTGGGGGGAATCCATTATTCAGCTTCCTACAGCTCAGGTCCCTGGGCTGACTGGCACTCTGAGTTCACAGGAATTTACATTATCCCCTGGGTAACAGCAAAACTCAACACTGATAGGAAGAGGTTGTACGACGAGCACTTGAGAGAGCCCACTTCCAAACCTGGTGGACGAATGGGGCGATTTGCTGAAGGGAGACGCCCTAACCCTGCTTAAGACCTACGCTCTGGATGCCTCCAGAAGGTTGGCTGGTATCAGAGCAGGCCTTGGCTGGGCTTCTTGCTGGAGGGGAGAGGGTGGAGGCAGGAGTGGCAGAGTTGGCTGAACAGAAGTTTATTCTGGCCCAAAAATTCATTTGAAAAACAGACTGACTCCCAGATGGCTTTAAAGGAGGGCTCAGATATTCCCTTTTTCCCTAATCTATGAAACTTCCCATGCCAATAAAAGTAGCTGCATTTTTCTGACATAGCAAACTTTTTCTCCCATGATCAGCTCCACTTTCAAGAAGCAGCTGTCTTCGTGGCTGCCCATGTGACCCTCAGCATGTGAGCACAGAGTACTCAAAGGATTGAACCCGGCAGGGGAAACGCAATCTTCCTTTTTTCCCAAGGAATAGCAAGAAAATGCTAGCTTCCACTTGCTTCTTCTCGCTCCCTTCTGACACCACTGGCTCCTAACTGAGCTGGTTTCCTTTCCTAAAGTGGTTCTTGTTCTCCCCAACCCCCTTCTTGTTCAGCCGGGGGTGTGTGTATATGAAACACCACAACACTTAAATCTGCTCTTCCAGGGATTCTTCCAAAAGCTGCCTGCAGCAGATGCTGTCTGTGCCCTGACTGCATCCCTTCAGTATCTGCTATTGCCATAAATGCCAGCCCAATGCTGCCCCACACCTGTGATGTTTTGCCTGAGGGTCTCTCTGGCTGCAGAGCCTCTCTGACCTCTGCCCACCAGGTCTATGAGAAGCCAGTGGCCACTTGCCATGTGGGAGAAGCTCCCTGTACAAATACACTGTGTTAGTCAGCTTTCCATCACTGTGATGAAATACCTGAGAAAAACAGCTTAAAAGGGGAAATGTTTATCTGGCTCACGGTTGCAGTCCATGGTCAGCTGGCTCTATTGCATTAGGCCTGTGATGAGGCAGAAACATCCATGGCACAAGACTGTGGGGAGTGAAATCACTATAGCTCATGGAGCCCGGGAAGAAGAGAGGGGAAAAGCCAGAGAGAGGGAGAGAGAGAGCGAGGGAGGGGGACCAGGGAGGGAGACACAGCTGTAAGGTGGACCGCCAGTGACCTATTTCCTCCAAATGGACCTCGTCTCCTGTAATTTCACCACCTCCCAGTAGCTCATTCAGCTACAAGCTCATCAATGGATTAAAAATGAGTGTCCTCAGGATCCAACCACCTTGCTAGCCCCCACCTCCAAACACTGCTGCCTTGGGGACCTAGCCCTCCACACACGAGCCTTTGGGGGAAATTTTACACAGCACACCCGGCCCCTTCCTGAGGGCGGGAGGACCCGCGCCCAGCATCTCCAACAGCTCCCAGTGCTCAGAGTGGGATTAAGCGCTCTTTGTCACAGTGATAACTTGCCTAATGGGGTGCCTTTAATTCACCGTCTTCCCCATCAGCCTCACTTTCCACCTCTACCCCTACTGATGTTCCCTGCAATCACTGCCCCCCCAAAAAAATGTGTATATATATTTGCAGCAGAATTCTTCTCTTAGGATCTGCTTCTGGGAGAAATTTGAGCTACAACACCCTTCTGTTGTCTCACTGGCACTGCCTGTGTGCCCCGCACCAGGGCACATGGTGCCTTGGAGAAGTAAACCTTTTTATTCACTCCAAGTTCACACCCTGAAATCTGTTCACTTTGGTCAAAGTGTTAGAAAACAGATGTGGCCCAGGATGTCCTTGCTGGCCTTTGTCAGACAAGAGTGTTCTCTTCTGTTTTGCTGATTATCTTCACACTCGCGTTAGCTTCTCCCACCACACTCACGCTTCCTTTCAGATGCTATTCCAAGGCCAACTTATGGGAAACTTCAAGTTTTTCTTGCCATTTTGCTCGTTTTATTTTTTTTACCCTCCCTTCCCTTTAGAAGACACTGGTTCATGGCCTCTGAAGCAATTCAAGCCTATTCCTCACCTCCTTCCTGTGTTCCCAAGCCACATCCAGGCCAGTGGTTCTCCTAGAGAACTTTCTGTCACTTGCCCCCATTGCAAATTTGTCGAATCAGAAACTGGGTTTCCTGAATCTGCCCTTCCAAAGCAGTAACTATTTATATTTCTGGTCTGTAAATTTCCTCTACATAGCTGATATCATTTTAATACAGACAGACTTGAACTTTATCCAGGGTAGCTCTGCCCAAATGGAGTTCAAATGCTGACACTCCCAGCAGTGACAAGACCCCCAAGTCGTATTTGGCCCAAAGTGGGATCTATGACCTTGATAATTATTGCTCCGTTACTGGGCATCTCTCACTGTGTGTGGCCGTCAGCTCCTGTCTGAGAGTGATGATATCCCACATGACTAAGAAAACAAAACTAAATATAAATAGCTATTTCAGTTGTTGGTAATTTGATCAAACTTCCTCAGTGCTACCCCAACAGAAACCAAATCCCTGAAAAGAACTTTAAGGTAGGTTTAGAATTGAGTGTGCTCCATGCTCAATTCTGCCCCTGCCTTTCCAAGTCTGCTTTTCTGCCGACTCAAGAAATTTCTAAATGATGACGGTGGTGGGTGAAGGGAAGCCATGAAGACCAGAGCAAAGTGAGTAGGTGTTGAAACTGTACAGTTCTGGAGTCCTACCACTTGCTCAGCATGTGGACAAGTTAAGTAACCCCTCTGAGCCTCAGTTTACTCAACTGTAAAATAGGAGGGCTCCCCAGAAAGAACTAGAGAATAATAAAGCAAGGTGCTGGCATACAGCAGCACATCACCCTTGACGTGGACCTGGTTCCAGCCATGCTGGGACTGCCCCAGCAACGGACTTTGCAGAGCTATGCGAAGGGGCATGAAGCAAGAGAAGAAATCTTGACTCTAAATTTGGACTATGAAACCTCTTCAGTATTGCAAAACTTTGAAAATTCTGGTCAGTTTTCTTTCTTTTCTTTTTCTTTTCTTTCTTTCTTTCTTTTTTTTTTTGTTGTTGTTGTTGTTGTTTAAATCTCTCAACTGTTTATCTAGTCCCACCTTCCAGATACTGTGCCAAACACTTAAATATATTGCCAAATGGAGTCTTCTCAAAAGCCTTCTGAGGTCAGTATCATTATCTCTTTTTTATGGGTGAATAATCTGGGTCTTGGAGGGGTTAAGCAATATGTCCAAGGTCACTCAGCTAAAATGTATGGAGTTAAGATTTTTAAATTGGGTTTTTCTGACTTCAGGAGCCTTTGGCCCTACCCATTTCATTCTACCACCTAACATATGATTTCATTCTAAGAAATGAAAAGCAAAAGCATATACGTGTGTGTGCGTGCGTGCATGTGTGTGTGCGTGTGTGTTTTTATAATAAAATACAGTCTATGCTCTAGACTTTCACCTATTAAGGGTGTGAGCAGAATGCAGTGCCATCAGTATGGAACCTTGCTGCGCTTGGGCCATCCCACCTAAAAGGTAAACTGGTTGAACGCAGTTTGATTTCATGACTACAAGTCAGCACTATATTTCCCCAGACATCCAGTGTCCTTCTCACACACTTGGGATTTGGAAATTCAAAGCTGAAAGTGAATGGCTCAGGGACTCTTCAAAGTCAGGGACTGTGATGTGACTGTTTCCTTAGAGATGCCACCTAAACAGTGGAAAGCGCACTGAGACACAATCTCCAAGTAGGAACTTCTGATTGGATTGCAATGCTCATTAAAGAGCCAATCACAGTCCATGCAAGTTGGATGAGAAAACACGTGGTCTAGGGAGCAGTCATAGATGGATATCCATTCCAAGCAGACCCCTGCGCTGTCTGCCTGAAAACTTGAGGACTTAGCTTCTAGCACTAGATGCTGTGGTCCAGAGAAGACAACAGGAGATCTTTCCTGCATCCCTCAGATGATCCAGAATGAGACACCAAGTTCTATAAAGAAAATGTTTTTTTGGATAGCCATTTAAAACTAGATGCTGGGTCCTTAAGAGATTCCAGAAAGATTCTGTAATAACAGCCATTTCTTAGCATTTTTTTTTTTTTGTGGGTACTGGGGGGTAGACCTCAGGACCTCGCGCACCAACAGGCGCCCGTGCCACTGAGCGGTATCACCGGCCCCTTTTTCGTATGTGGGTTCCGGGAGTTGAACTCGGGCCCTCGCGCTTGCAAGGCAGGCACTTACGCTGCTGAGCCATCTCACCGGCCCCATATTTTAATTTTTAAAAACAAAGCGTAAAAAACAAGTAGCATATTTTAATGTTACAAAATTCATGAAACATTTAAAAGTGAAGCATATAATCATATGTTAGGATGGAAAATCTATTTTTTAAAGAAGTAGCATCAAATATATATCAAGCACAATACAATAAATGATTGAAAATGAACCCTAAAGCCCTGTAGAACAACTAACTGAAATGGATCATTTTGGAATTCTAGTCTATGCTTAATGTTCAATGTGAGATACAATCATAGACCACATTTGCTTTAATGAGGTTTTTTGTTTGTTTGTTTGTTTGTTTGTTGTTTTTTGGACTGTCAGGAAACATACCAGGCTAACAGAGACTTGATAGAAGGAAGGGCCGGTAGCTCCGGAGTCAGGACAACCAAGAAAACACAGACAACAGACGTATTCAAGATGACTCACCCTGCTGTTCAGTGTACGAGAAGAGTGGTCGATGATTGCTCTGTTCTACCCTCACATTCCCTTCACCCTGCTCCTGGGGGCTATTGCCAATGCCCATTTCCTATGATCTGGTATTTGTTGGTTCCATACTATCCTTGTACAGCTCACAAGATTCTGGCCCTAGTGGTGCCATGCAGTGGCCCTTCTTGGTGCAACATGACACATGGAGAAGCAGATCAGCTGTGGAGGAAGAAGTTAAGAATTCAGAAGGTTCTCTTGATTGCATATGGTAGATCTGGATACGAAGTGAGGCTGGGCATCCAGGACATGGTAAGGAGTTTTGCACTGGGGTGGAGAGAAGAGACAGCATAGCTTTCCCACACAGTGAGACCCCAGGAAGAAACCCCACCTGTGAGTGTGAGTGAAAGTCTAGAATGATTCCATACGCCACACCACAGGGCGTTTGCCAATGTCAGAAATGGGCTATGTAACCTTATCCTAATTATAACCATTCCTGATCACCTGCTCAGTGCTGTGCTCACCAGAGCATGCAAAAATAAGCCACAGCACCAAGCTGCACATGTGAGGGCTCAGCAAATATTTGTTGAATGGGTGAATGAGTGAATGAATGAATGAATGAATATGTTCTTTGCCCTCAAAGTTTTCACACTTCTATAGAGGAGAAATAAGTATGGAAAAAGTCAGTGCTGAACAACAAAGGTAAGCACTGGGGGGCCGGTGAGATGGCTCAGTGGCATAAGTACCTGCCTGGCAAGCGCGAGGTCCTGAGTTCGACTCCCAGTACCCACAAGGAAAAAAAGTGCTGGTGATATCGCTCAGCGGCACAAGTGCTTGCTGACAAGCGTGAGATCCTGAGGTCGACTCCTGGTAACCACATTAAAAAAAAAAAAAAAAAAAAGAACCAGGAATCACATGCATTAAAGAAGTGACTAATGAGTTCTAATTAGGTAGATCAAGAAACATTTATTTTGGGCTCTGAAAGAAGAGTAGTTTTTCTGTTGTAACCCAGGTTCAGAATTAAAAGTATAGGGCTGGTGAGATGGCTCAGCGGCGTAAGCGCCTGCCTGGCAAGTGCAAGGGCCCAAGTTCGACTCCCGGAACCCACATACGAAAAAAGGGCCAGTGATATCGCTCAGCGGCACGGGTGCCTGCTGGCACGTGAGGTTCTGAGGTCGACCTCTGGTACCCACAAAAATAATAATAATAATTAAAAGTATAGAGGTATAACACAGTATACAATGCACTTGGGAAACTGGAGTTGTTCAATATGGCTGGAGAAGGAAGTTTTGTCATTAGAATGGCAGGAGAATCAAAACTGGATTAGTATAAGGGGATTCAGATGGTTCATGGAAGACTTCATATGTTCTCCCAAGCAGTGGGAGCTACTAGAGTGAGGAACTGCATTCAGACAGACCGGCCAAGGTTTGGTTAGACACCCACCCAACTACCCCTGTGATTTCAGAGCAGAAGGACTTGGCTGGCTTCACCTTCTGACTAAGTAACCTATACCCTCTGGGCCCCAAAGTGTGGGGAGCCTCACTCTGACTCCTCTCTCCGTCAGTAGGTCTGTGTGGTGGCAATTGGCAGTTGGCACTCAGTGATGCCATGCTGCTGCTTCATGCTGGCTCCACATTTTCTCTCACAATCAGTCTTGCCCCAAGACACAGGCCAAACGGAAATAAACTGACGGAGTTGGCCCCTTTCCCAGGGAAATTATATTTAGCTTCCAAAAGCAGCAGGCTTCAAAATGACATGGTCATCTCTGCTAAAAATGGCCATCTGGAAGGAGCTGGATGTGGAAAGCCATCCAGGGATGAGGAACAGGCCACTCTGGATAAATGACTATTATGTGCATCAAGGGGTTCTGTTCTCCAGTCCTCATGAACTGGGCCAAATTAAAACAGATGGGCACATGGCACTGTACAATCAGAAGCAACCATAAAAGGAGCTTTCTGCCTGGCCCCAGGCACAGAGCCAAGACTGGCCAGGGCAAATGTTGCCCAGTTCCAAAATTGAACTCACAACATGAATAGCAATTCCTGCATCCTCATATTAAAAACCTTTGGGGGCAAAGGGTATGAACAAGCATCATACAAAGCAAGTGAGAAAATGGTGAACATATGCTTTTTAAAAGTTCAACCTTTGCAAAGAAATGAAATAGAAAATAATACCATTTTTCAAAAATGTTCTTATAATAATTACAGACAATGTTAGTGAAGGTACTCTCATACAATGCTAGAAGAAATTAAGTTGTTTTAATCTATTCAGAGTTTTACCTTGGAAAAAGCACTTAGACCAAAAGGTGGCAGAAGGCTTGAAAAGGGGAAATTCAAGGCAAAGAGACCATTTAGGGGGAGGGCTATAGGAAGAAAGGAAGGGTGGCCTGACAGAGGAGTGGAGGAAATAAGCAAAATTAAGAGGTAGAACTCGCAAGTCTTAGAAACTAATTTGATTGGCTGTAGTGAAGCCAATCGGTAGACAGTGGTCATTCACAGAAGTGAGGGTTATCACCACCATCATTAACATCAATGCAAACCTTCATAAGCCACTGAGTAGGGCGAGACACTGTTTTGAATACTTTACAAATATTAATGTATTTAATCCTCACAATAGCCCTATAAGATCAGTGCATTCTTATCCCCATGTGACAGATAAGGAAATTGAAGTATAAGAATTGAAAACTTGGGCTGGTGATATACCTCAGTGGCATAAGCACTTGCCTGGCAAGCACGAGGTCCTGAGTTCAACTCCCAGTACCCGCATAAAAAAAAAAAATCGAAAACTTGCCCAAGGTTTATATATTGACATGATTCACTTCTATTTATGATATTTTTAAAAGGAAATAGTTACATAACACCATAATGATGGATTGGTTATAGAAGTGTAGCACAGCCATGAGATGGAATGTATATTTTTGAAGAATATTTGATGAGTGAGCAGAAAAAGACATATAAGTGAAAAAAATAGTTGTATAATTCTGGATGGAAATATATATATATATATTTGGGAAAATTTGGTGGGGAAATGTCAGTCACCTAAATCCATTTGAAATAAACAAGTATTATAATAAACAATAAGAAAAGATCTATTAGTGGTATATGACTATTAATCCTAATGTGCCAACTTGATTGGATTAAAAACACCATAACATGACTTTGGGTACTATATCTCGTCCCTCACCCCTTCCTATCTGGTACTATTTCCCTGCCCTACTTCCTAGCCAAGATGATCTAAGCATCTTTACTGTGCCATGCCCTTCCATCATGATGTTTCTGCCTTGGAGTCTGCCAACCATGGACTGAATCCCCTGAAGCCATGAGTCAAATTAAACTCTCCTTCTTTAAATTGTGGGTGTTGATTATCAAGTCTCAGTGATAGGAAAGCTGACTAATCCAGGGTATATCTTGAAAAATTATGATAAAAGATATGAAGATATCAGTTATTGAGTTTTGAGCTATTTCTTGGGACCCAGACTGAAAGGAGAGTTGAATATGATCTTTCTGAAGAACTATAGGATAGTGACTTGAGTTCTCTCCAAAGCGAAGACTGAGTCAAGGACAGGTATGCTGCTGGTTGACTCAGTGGAACTCCCAAAGAGCACAGCTGAGGGAGCTGAGGTAAGGAGAGGAAGAAGGAATATGATGTAGGGTGCATTATCAAGGTCACTTCTGGTGACAGCTGGGACATAGCCTTACCTGTGACCTTCTGAGAAAGGCATGGAATGCCACTCAGCATTACCCACCCAGGGACAGATCAGGGGAGCTATTTTTCCATCAGCTTATTACCCAGCATTGCTTATGGGTTGATTGTGGAGTCATTAATACTCCCAGCACCTTTGTCTGTTTGAGAAACAGGGTTGGTGTCTATAGCATCAGAGAATCCCAGAACAGAAGTGAAGGGTTGGAGCCCTCAGTGTGAAAGCCCACAGGAAACCATCGCCTGGCTGTGAGCAGAGCTGAGACCAAGAGCACACAGGTCTGGCCATCAGAGGTAGATGAGTAATACAATAGCATGACGTCATAGCATTCTCATTTGAATTGCAGCATAATCATAATGAGGCCCTCTGCAAAAAAAAATTGCATAGATATTTATATAGTCTTCACCACGTTTCCAAAAGCTTTTCTTACCCTTTAATATTTAACTCTTAAGCCACCTTTCCTGACCTCTTCCTTGCTGTTTCTCTTCATTAATCACTGATCATGCCAGTGTTTGCAGATGGCTTAGTATATGATTCCAACAATTTTCCAACATTGTCTTAATCAGAGTCACAAAACAATGCACCTTTTGCAAGACTTCTCCTTGCAGTGGACCTGCAATATATTTGTAATGAGCAAACTAACCAACAAAGGTATCCACATGAAGGCAGGAATGTACACAAGGAGGGCTGGCTGTTAAGACTGAGGGTTAATTTGCTCAGTGATCTGTTCATTATGTCTACATAGTGCCCTTTGTCCACACATGTATCCCTAACCTTCTTCCAGTTAGTTGCCTAATGGATATAACTCCTACGGTGCAAGGATCGATGCATAAAGACTTGAAAATTCCTGCTGTAGAAGTGTTTACCTCCCAGAAGAGTGTCCAGAGGAGAGAAAGTGATGCAGGGACTGTGTCCTCCGAGGCATCTCTGTACCTTCTCCACCATCTGGTTGTGCCTGACTTTATCTTCGCCAGACCACTTCCACACATGGGCATCCTCTGCCAAGGGCTGAAGTAGGAAGCAACGTCCCACCAACACGCAGAGTCCTCCAGACCCTTAGCGCTAACTCCCTGCTCCCGAAGTCTCCCAGCCCCGCGGGGTTGTGTACATAGTTGCTGCATGTTTTCTTCCCTGTTAGGAAGGAGAACAGTGGCAGCACCAAAGCATGGTTTGCAAGGGCTCTGGCACAGCATTCATTTACCTGCATAGGGAATATGTTCCTATTTCACGTAAATTGTGAAAAAGCAGCTTTAATTTAGTTGTTTAGTTTCTTAGCCATCTGTTTTAACCCTATGGTTGCCTCTAGCCCATCGAAATAGAAATTCCCAACCTGTCAGACAGGGACTTTTTATAACTTAATCATTGTTAAATCTCCAGAATAGCATGGTGCTTGGCATACGGTAGTTGAAATATACCCCAAAATAAAATACTTTATGCATTATGTGACGTTATACATATGTGTATTCCTAAATTAATAGATGAAGCACTTAATTAAACATCTAACTAGTCAACCTATATTTTAATCTGTATAATCAGACTGGGGAAAAATCTTTTAAGGAAATCTCATTGAGGAAATGCAAAACTGCTTTATTTTTTAGTCTGCCTTCTCTTTAGGCAAAATAAGAAGTTTTGTCAGTCATTTGTCTAACCGAGAAGAAGGTACCAAGTTCTGAATATTGTAGCGGTTTCCAAAGGGAAAACAGCCCCTGCTAGACAGAGTTGGCACTCTAACTAGGGAGAAAAGACTCAGGCACAGACAATCGGAGGACAGGAGGTGTCGGGGAGGAGGATCCTCCTCAGCACTAGCATGACCTTTCTGTGAAAGCATGCTCTCCAAACTCGGGTCCAGGAGCCCTCAACTTAGAAGCATCCATCTGCCTAGATACTCAGCAACAGGGACTACAGGCCAGGAAAAAGGAGCAAATTAATCACAAATGCCCTCCTTTGTTAGTGTGACCCCCATGGAAATGGAGCAGGCTCCTGCAAGCCAATGTCTGGTGGGCTATCTAAGGAATCACAGGGGGCCACCCCCACGGGACAGCATTTCCTACACGGACCACCCCCACCCTCTTGTAGGCTCCTTCTGAAATGCATGGGGTCCAGGGCAGATTCTGGCATTCTCCACTCAATCTGACCAGACCCCTGCCTGTGCCACAGCTCCTGATACACCCGTAATTGCCAGGGATAAAGTAAGTGCCACATGCAGAGTGCAGAGCACCTGACCATGCTCCGCTCCCTGCCAGTGGTCTCCTCCTGAGCCTGCCAATAGGTCCTGACATGGTGACCTGGCCCTTAGAGGCAAATACCTGAGCACAGCAGCCAGAAACAAATAGTTTTACATCCACTTCCCTGAATGTGGCACTCATCCCTTTTCCAAAGCACGCACCGTTGGCAACTTCTAACTGAAATTCATGGGAAAGTATTTGGCAAATCACATGCTGACATGTTTATCTTGTTAGCTGTCAAAATGAGTCAGCACGCACGTTGAATACCATTCAGCCTATGCCCAGAAAGGCTACTACTCAAGAAAGATGACAAAATAAGTACTTCTCAACCTGATTCTTCAGATTTATATTAATCTTTTGTTCAGAACTTGTCATAATTGGCCTTCAATAGGCCTATGATGACCCAGGTGACTAAAATCCAAAAACCATCACACGCCCCAAATATTACACTGAGCTGCCAAGGAGGCTGTTGCAGAGCCTTGTGATGGAGTCTTTTAGTGTCTACTTACTCTGAAAGAACAACCCAAACCATCCATCCAGGTCTAGGTGCAAAAGCAAGAAAAACCATGGGGCAGGTGAGGCCCTTGTCATATTTTCAGCAGTTCTGTTCTCCTTGACAGACATCCAGAGCTTGAAGTGAGTTCAAACGTGAAGAACATGTAAGTGCATGGATTCCGGGAGACAAATACCTGGGAGCACCGACGGACTGCAGAGTGAGAAATCGATATCACTGCCCACACCCTTTCGTGTGGATCAACCCTGGTTTGGCGTGAAGCAATAGATTCGAGTTCCAAGCACAGAGGGCAAGCCCCTGCCCTCTCCCGTTCCCTAACCCCTTGGGGGCCAGCCTTCCTTGGGGACAGCCCTCTGAGTCTCTGCCTTCCTCTGGGCCCTCCACCTCTGGGCAAGGATCTGTATGTGTTAAAGCTCCACACCGGGCGCTGGTGTGCAGACTTACAGCCTCCCCCTCCCCCGCACACCAGAGGAAGGCAGCCTGGAGCCTGGGGGTCAGGTTTAGAATAGTCAATAAGGACACTGAAAACACAATTTTTTAAATTTTCTCTGAAAGCTCTCGTTTTATCTTTAAATTTATTTAAAAAGTTTGCCTGGTATGCTTTCTCTAGTAAGTTAGTCCAAATTAAAAACTGCTTCCCAACTCTTTGAGTAGTATATCCTATTTATCCTATGCTCTTACATAGCTAGAATAGTACCACTCACCCTTAGTGACCCACTAGCAAAATTTTTGTGTCCTGTTCTCATTACCTACGCTCTGCTGATCTAGAAGTCTTAATTCCAGATACGGGGAAGGCTTGTACCAGGAGGCACAACAATAATTCTGTCCACTGAACTGGAAACTAGACTTCCCACTGGCCTTTGTAGGCTCCACATGCTCCTGAATCAACAAGCTAAAAAGGGAGTTACCGTGTTGGTAGGAGTTGATCCAGACTTCCAAGAGGAAACTGGACTCCTACTCCACAGTGGAAGTCAGGAAGAAGTTGGATTGCAGGAGATACCTTAGGGCAGTGGTAGTGAACCTACGGGACATGTACCATAGTGGGCTGTATGTTATCACTGAAAGCTCTAAAAGGTTTGCCTTTACTGTTTAGGGTGTCTCCTAGTATTTCCATGCTCTGTTATTAAAGTCAAAAGAAAACTACAGCAACACAATCCAGGCAGCATGACAAATGGCGCAGAACCCTCAGGAATGAAGATATGGATCAATCCACCAGGTAAAGACCCAAGACCTGCTGAGGTGTTTGCTGAAAGCCAAGGAAATACAGAATGAGTAATAAAAGAAGATAGTTATAAATACTGCCTACAACTGTGTTACCAGTTACAGAAATGAGTATTATAATTGTTATGAGTATTTTCTTTCCTATTTTGTGAATATGCTTGTGCATATACACATATATTAAGCAGATATCTTTGTTTTCTTTCTTTGTAACATAATGTTGCCATTAGTGTGTACTTAAGTATTATTATATCTCCCTTATAATAGTTAAGTTATGGAATATCAGGAGAAGAGTAAGCATCATCCAGTAAAACTCTTCATCTTCTATTCTGAGATAGTAGTATCATATTGCGTGTAATTATGAACTTGCTATTGTATCTGGAAATCAGAAGTGGTTTAAGGAGATGAGACTAATTGTCAAGTTGACAAGGAATTGATTGTGACCATTACCTGTGACACGTCAACTTGACTGGATAAGAAACACCTAGCAGATCAGTGGAGCACAGTTCTGGGTGCGTCTGTGGATGACTGACATGTAGGCCAGCAAACTGAGCAGACCCACCCCCATCCCCATTGTGCCTGCTGCCAAATAATAGGGTTACAGCCTGGATGGAATACAGAGGGAAAGATGGAGGAAGTGTGCTTATTTTTGAAGAGCTCCAGTCTTCTAGAGCAGGTGTGTCCTTTGCTATCTTCACATTTGGACATCGGTCTCCAGGTCTCCAGTTTCTTCAGCCTTCCTATGCATATTTACACCAGTGACTCTCCAGTTAGCTTCCAGGCCTTTAACCTTAGACTGGTGCTGCGCCCTTGATCCCTCTTGTTCTGTGGCTTCTATCTTCTTGAGCTAACCAGCTGTAGTTATTGGATCATCTAGTTCTCCAGCTCACAGACAGCCATTGTAGATTTTCCTGCCTCTTTTCCCATAAGTCTCCCCAACAAATCCCCTTACATAACTACACATATATTTTATTGATTTTTCTCCTCTAGAGAACTCTAACTAACAGAGGTGGGAAGAGGAAGGCATCTTCCTCAGCAAGGTTGTCAATGATCTGAGTGGCCAAGAATCTTTTCTCAGGATAATGAAGATAAAAAAAAAGAGCCACTGTTCTTTGAATGTCCTGTGTCACTTTATTTCTGTGCACATATCATCTCCCAGGCTAGAAAGCAAACCCAGTGATTACAGGAAAAAAATTCTATCCAGTGCTTACTACAGAGCCTGGTACACTGGAGGCACAATATAAATGTATTCAGCTCTTTTTAAAATAAAAACAAAAACTGCAACAGCTAAAGGAATGGAGAGGAGAACAATGGACATACAACCTCCACCTTAAGAAAGGACTCAGTGTTCAAGTCTTCTAAAATCAAGCTGACCTTGAGGCTCGTGGACTGAACCTTTTGTGAGATTCCTCCTCTCACCATTGCGTGCTTATCTAAATCCAGCACTTGGCCATTTAAGACCACCATGCGCTCTGTCCTACAGAAGTCAGCTACTTCCTGCCTCAGAGCTCCAGATCCAATTCCATTCCAATCTACACAAATGTACTGAGCAGCTACCAAGTGCCAGAGTTGGAAGTGCTGCTTCCAAATGGAACTGGGGCTAAAACAGCTGTCCACACTCTTCCCCTTCATGCCTGTGAAGCCTGGGAAACTCAAGTTTCAGAGGTCAGGATCATGTTTTGCTTCAAAGAACAATTTTTGGGGAATAAGTTGTTGTTTAAGGATTGGGAGAGTGTTTCTCTAAAACTCTAAGTAAGCACCATGCCTTACTGAACTTCAGCAAATGGAGCTTGATTTTTAGTCAGAATTTTTCCTTACTGAGCTAGGTTCCTACTGGTCTTTTTTTTTATTGCAATAGAACTGGCACACACAGGACACTTCCTTCCATGTGACATTGATCTCTTAAAGACTGAATCTAATGCATGGCCACTTGACATCATATATACAAAGAAGCACAGAAAGCAAATGAGGGGCTTTACTTTTCTGCTGTCACTGGTCCTTATCTAATCCAGGCTGCCAAGTTTCACTGGGATCCACAAAGATTACCCCTCTGCAACCCCAGGCACACTCCATGTCACTGCTCAAACTCGAGTTAAAGGTGCCAGGCCACTCTCACCCATCTTCTCACAAACCTGAGTTCACAGTAAACTGCATCTCAAGGAAGATATTCCAAATTCCCAGTTTACCACCATCTTTATTTAGCATCCCAACTATCATAGCTAACACTACCCACCAAGCCTCCTCTCAAATCTTTTTCTTGAAAAAGAAAAATCGTTCAACTTGTTAACTCCATTCATTTGTAATTCTTTCACTCATTCATTTAGCATTCCTTTCTGTGCCTGGCACTGCTGGCGGGGTCAAGCAGGCAAGCAGATGTGCAAAGCAGTCCTTGAAGTACACAATGACAGCTGCTGGAATGAAGCAATGCTCCCCTCAGGAGAGTGTCCACTGTCCCACACTGGTGTTTTTGTACACATTTGTCTCTCTGTAAGCAGTAATAACAGCTTAAATCTTCCGAGCACTTACTAATATGCTGAGAACTGTGCACAATTTAATTTTCCTCAAACTGAATGGGATAGCTACTTAACAGCTTTTTATGTTGGTCTCCTCATCACAAGATTATTGAAGAGTCTCAGCTCACTAGGCATAAACACAAGACAATTTAGGTTTTTCAGTAACTGCAACTACACCCTGTAACTTTCAGTCATTTAGGACTCAATGCCATGTGTTTCAAAGCTGTAAGCTCTTATATGCTTCAAAGTTCTTCTCCTCTTGGCCAACCAGAGGTCACTGGACTTGAAGCTCTTATAGTCTGGGGCCATGAGCATAGATGGGTTAGGATCTGCATTCTCACCACCCTGCCTCCCTCCCTTGGCTTTGAGATACTCTCCTGTTGTTGGGCAGGGAGGAGAAAGGGAGAGGCGCTTCCCTTTGTGAGCACTCACTCCTGGAGAAGTTGTTGTTATTATTCCAACCTCTCCAGGAGTGAGTGCTCACAGAAGAATGCTGCTGGAGCCCTACTGACAAGCCTGTATCCCAGGCTGTTCTTTAGGCATCAACTGGCCATTTCTGAGATGCTCTGAGTGGAACTCTGTCTTCCTTGAATGAATAAACCTCTTGGTACCATTCTGGGGCAGCTTCCACAGACTCACAATCCCCAGAACATTTGTCCTTTGTCCTTTGTTGTCTCCACTCAACCTGTCCTTGCTGGGTAACTGTGGCCCTTTCCCACCTAACTCTGCCCTCTGATGTCTTTTTCCTTTGCTCTGATGGCTCAGCAGCATAAGCGCCTGCCTAGCAAGCGCGAGGTCCTGAGGTCAACTCTGTACCCACATTAAAAACAAAACAAAAAAAAGGTCTAAATCCATACTGGATGTGGAAGGGACCTACTGAGAAGAGCTGGCCAGCCCTATACTGAAGTATGGGATTTATGCATGATGCAAGGTGGAAGCAACAAAGAAGAGTGACATGATAAGATTTGCATATTTTTTATCTTCCTTCTAAGAACACAGTAGAGGAGGGACAAGAGAGTGTGAGACCAGCAGCAAAGAGACTAATAAGGAGCCAAATGACGTGTTTTCAACTTGGATGTTGTCCACAGATAAGGCCAATCCTGATAAATCTTTTTTTGGCTGATGACAATCTAGAAGGTGATTCAATATACCTTAGGGCAAGTTGATTCTTTCTGACTATGGAAGATTGTAGTGGGTTGAACTGTATCCCCCCAAAAGATACGCTGGACTCCTAACCTCCGGTACCTCTGAACGTGACCTTATTTGAAAACAGTTTTTTGCAGATAGTCACATCATAAGGTCACACTGAATTAGGGTGGGCTCCAAATCCAATGAGCAGGTGTCCTTATAAAGTCAGGGAAGTTTGAAAACACCAGATAAGAAGTCTTTTTGGAAAGAGAAGCAGAGACCAGAGCGACACAGCTATAAGCCAATGGACTCCAAGGAGAACAAGTAACAACCAGAAGCTAGGAAAGGCAAGGAAGAATTCTGCCTAGAGTCTCAAAGACAACATGCGCCTGTTGGATATCCTGATTTCTATACCTGAAGAAATAAATTTCTGTTGCTCTAAGCCACCAGGTTTGGTGAAGTTTGTTATGGCTGCTCTACTAAACTAATACACAGGCCAGATAATTTCCCATTAGAGCATCTAGAGCTATCGAATGAGGAAGCCACGGCCCAGAAGTGTGATGTGGCTTCCAGTAGTCCACAGCGAGTTTGAGTTCATGGCCAGCCCCATAGATCAGGGTGGCATGCCTCAGGGAACAGGCCCAGGTCAACCATCCACTTTCTAATGCTCCTGTGTCTGCTTCCTTTTGACTTCAGAGCCTCTGCTCTTGCCTGACCAGATCCTTTCTCCACCCTCACCAGCCCTCTCCAGTCCTTTATCTGGTTACCCAATCCATGCACCACCTGCCCATCCAAATCCAGCTAGACTCAGCTTGGAGGATCTTAGACCTGATATATGCCGGAGCCTAGCCCACCTCCACTGACCATCACAGCTGCTGTGCTTTGCATGTTATCCCAGGAGCTGGCACTAGGGGTCTCCACAGCTTTCAACCCAAATACCACACTGAAGGCAGGTCCATGCCATTCTTCATGTAGTATCTGTAGACCACAAGCTCCTTGGGGAAAGAGACCATCATAGTTTTACCTGATCCATAGTGAGCTTGCAAGAATACTGGGAGGTCTTATAATTGAGTCATTTTGTTGTAAGATGCCCAATATATCCCAAACCTAAGGAAAAAGTTGGAGATATCCTGGGATCAGTTCATGGGAGTCATTCCCATCCTATGCAAAAGTATATGTACAAAAAGATAATGTGAAATTGCCAGCAATTAGCAAGTGTTCACAGAAAGAAAATATTGCATATTCAAATAAATTTGAGGAGTGCTTATAAAAAGTTAAGCCTTGTCTTTACTCCAGGACCTGAGGGGTCTTTAATATGCTAACTGGCATCTCTCCAAGATGAGTAGTGATCTCTGCCCTCCTCACAGGATCTGATTTGGACCCGGTGGCCCTTCTTTTCTACTGAAGGACATTTTGGATTCCTGGTGCATTTCGGTTTTGTTTTTAAGCAGAACATGAGCCAAAAGCATTATCTTGTGAGCTGTAAATCTGTGCCAGCTTGGTTTGGAGATGCTGACATGGCTCTAAATGTCACTGCATGTATATTAAAACCCCCGGTATATTAAACTCCCTGGCTTCTCTTTGCTCTGAAGCACCTCTGGGTTCTTTTCACCAGAGCCTTTTACCAGGGAAGACAGGCAGAGGAAACAGATGACTGCAGTGTAGTGTGGCAGTCACCTAGGAGACCAGCTGTGCTTCTCAATTCTGAGCACAGCCCCAAAGAAATGTCTTCTCTACAGCCAGGGAGCAGTCAGATGGCTCATTGGTCATGGGACTGCATAGAATGGAGACAACTAGAGCTCTCCTTGGCCCCCAGCACTGTAGAGAGGAGGAAATGGGGGAGCCCAGAGAGATAGGCAACATGCCTTCTCCAACATCCCCAAGCCAACTCCTCCTCTAATGAGGAGCCTAATTATTCTCAGCCTAGGTTAAAATTACCAATCATTAATCACCAATCATTTGGAGGTGCTGTACATTCTCTTACTTGCTCCAGAAATAAATGCATATAGTCTAGGTCATAGCTTGGCTATAGTGGGAGGGTGGTGGAAGAGAAAGGGACACCAGCTATAATCATTTACCATCAGGACAGAGTAAGAGATCCCCAGTGAGAGTCAAAGCAGGGGTGACCTCTCTCCAGTTCTGAGCTGCACTTAGTCCAGCCTTTTGATGAAATTATCACCAGGTGCAATGGATAGAAGGAAAATATTGGGAAAAGGAAGAGAGTGGTAGAGGAGGGGGATCTAGGAAGCCTGCCATTTAGGAATTGGAAAGGTCACTCAAAGGCTCAGGAAATGACCTAATAGTTGAACAAGCATGAAGACAGCAAAGCTTGGGGCACAAGTGGAGCAGCTGCCAGGAGAGGAAAGAGCAGAGCGTGCCCCGGTGCCCTTCTGCTGCTGAAAGCCACAGCCAGGTCCCTCACTGAGCTTCCTCCCTGAATAGAGATCCCCACCAGATGCTGGCACCAACCTCTTCCTTCCACCTCTGGGCAGGAGCCAGGGGGAAAGGGTGAGATTCCACAATGGTGACCACAAGGCTGCATGTTTGGCAGCCTTACATCCCCACGTGGGCCCCTCCCGAACCCAAGCTCAAGCCTTCTACTGAATGTGACTTGGGGAGGCGGCAACTTTGGGTTTTAGTTCCTTTCTCTTCCTCATTCCAGCTGACTGAAAAAGTCCCCACTTGGTGTTTACCATTCTCCAGTACCCACTGGACTATATTGGCCCACACTGCATTTGATGCTTTCACGGGGACTATGCTTGTAATGCTCTGGATTAGTAATTTCCATAGAGATTCGAGCAAAACAACAAATCCAAGTAAATGAATTTAGACAAACTTTTGCCAAAAAAAAACACAGAGAGAGAAGAGGGCCAGTTGCATATCATGATGCTCAAGGCCAAAATCTGAGGTTATCACATTTATCTGGTGTTCCCCTGTGTCAGGGACAAAGGGGGATAAGCATGATCCTCCCTCATGTCTGTCTCCTCCTTTCCTGGGAACTGGAGAGAAGGGCTGGGAGCTGGTCATTCAAGGTTTCAGCTGTTGGCTCCTGCACAAGGAGGATTCTGGGGAAAAACAGGATAATGCCATTGTGACGAAAATGCCTTTTCAATAGGAGATTTGCAGAACATTAAACACTGCCCACAGACAGTCTGGGATGGAGTCCCTCATCGAAAAGAACAACGTGGCTTCTGAATCTGAGTGTTCCCCCAGCTCCTTCCATCTGGATGTTGTGTTTGTGGTTTGGCAAAAAGGTGGCATTTCCTTAAAAGGGAAAGAAAATACATATTTTGGTGGCAGCGGCTCAGGTAGCACATGTTCCCAGAGGAAATGAAAGTCTTTGAAAGGGACGTTTGCCTCATTCAGTATAAATAATGTTGATTTGTTTATGTCTTAATGCCTTGGTGCTTAATGAGCAAAAATATACCTTCTGAGACTTGGAGCACACTGGATTCATTTCACTGGGCCACAGTGGGGTAAATAAAGATGAAAAGAAGAGAGCCATTGTGACTCTGATGAAATATAGTGTTCTTAATTCATCTGGTTTGGATGACCCAAGCTGACCCAAAGCTTGAAAAACAAGCTTTTCATTGATGTTTTTCTTTCTTTTTCTGCTTGCAGATCAAGACTCTTAGAAATTTAAAATTAATTCTCACTGTTTCAAAAGTAATTATACAATCAGTTAGGACACTGCGTGCTGTGGTAGAATTGGGGAGCCCAGCTTCAAGAGAAAGTGGCTGTCGGATCTGAGGAAAGCCATTCTTCCCCTCAAAGCCTCTGTTACTGCAGGTGTGAAGTGGGGTGATAATACACACTTCATCCCTTCAGGCTTCTAAGGCTTTGTGCAGACCAAATGAAACGGTGAACTGAAAGCGCTTTGGGAAGCGTGAAGAATTTCACAGCTGTAAGAGAAAGAAGGACCAGAAAATGAAGCTTTACTATCCTGTGTACCAGGCTCTTTGCATATTGACTGGTGGTAGCCTCCTAACCCTCTCTACTCCACCAGTCTTGACACTCAGCCCCAATCCAACCAACAGTGTCAGCCAAAATGACATAAATAAGGTCACGAAATCCTCCAGCATTTTCACTTTACAATTATAATCATATCCAAACTCCTTGCAAAGCCCAGGGGCTCCTGCTTGACCTTGTTTCTCCTTCGCCTCCAGGCACAGCGCCCATCACTCTGACCCTCACTCTTTCTGCGTTGGCCACAGCAGTCTTCCTGCTCTTCTTTGTCAATGCTCAGTTCCTCTCTGTGTCATTCCCTCTTCCAGGGAGACTCTTCCTCCTTTCTTAACCTGCCCAGTCCTCTCTACCCCTTTTCAATTCCCATGTCATTTCCTCCTTCTCAGCCAGGACTGCCATACTGACCAGACTGGTTGTTGGACCTACATCTCCGGGTATTCCATTCACATGGACTTCAGGTTGCTGGGCGGTCCACAGTGACTCCATTCTCAGCCTCCACCACCACTCTCATTATATCTGTGTCTTACACTGTACTTCTCCTTCAGGGCAATCTGCACATTTATAGTCATTTATGGGTTAAATGTCCATCTTGCCCTCTAGACCATCAGGATGGAGACCATGACTATCCTATTCACTTAGCACTCTCAGCACCTAGAACAGCACCTGCAGAAAGAAGGTACTCAATAAATACATGTGGAGTAACTTTCCATGAAGTATAGTAAGACTTCCCCGTCATGCAGTTTCAATCGATGTCACTGAACGGGCATGAGCATTGAGGTTAGGTAGATATCTCAGCGGCTTCCCACTGCCCACTTCCACCACCTAGCGCTAGCACTGACCCAGGAGCTAAGACTCAGTCCCGATGGGATACAGGTCAGGTGCAGAGGACCCAGAGACAGGAGGACAACAGGGCCACTAGGAATTGAGTCCGGCTTCCAGCTGCTAAGAGACACATCTCTATCTACTAGATATAGTTAGCTCCTCTCTCTAGAAATGGAGTTATTATATGGAAAATACATAAGAGCGGAGTCTGAAGTCCTGAAGATCTGAATTTCACTCCTGCTCTATGGTAGACTAGCTGCTGATGACCAATGAGTAGGTATAAAATGTGCTGTCCTTTATCCTTGCTGGGTAATTTTTAAATTAAGCAAAGCACTTTATAAGTAAAACCCTAAGCTCTAAGGAAGAATGGCTCTAATACTGTGATGTAGCACTACTGTTATCCAGTTGATTAATAAACCTCTCCAAGCATGCAGTCACCATTGCTTATTTCCCACCTGGTCCTTAGGCTGTAGCTATCTTCAGTCATAACTTGTTTATTAATTAACCAATCACAAAGGATTTAGGAGTGGGAGGTGAAGCCTGCTCTGGGTTTTGCATAATATTAAAATAAATAACCCAGGGCTGGTGAGATGGCTCAGCGGCGTAAGCACCTGCCTGGCAAGCACGAGGGTCTGAGTTCAACTCCCAGAACCCACATATGAAAAAAGGGGCCGGTGATATCGCTCAGTGGCACGAGCGCCTGCTGGCGCGCGAGGTCCTCAGGTCGACCCCCGGTACCCACAAAAAAATAAAATAAAATAAATAACCCAGCAAACTCAGTGCTGTTGTTTGGCAAGAGCTCATTCATTGATTCTTAGAGCAAACATTTATCAAATGCCTTCTCCATACCAGACACTGTGGTATGTGTTGGAAAAGACATGTTTTTCCTGTTTTTGAGGACTTCACCAGCTGCTACAGGGTGTGGAGGACAGGGACAAGGCTGTATTTTGCAAACAGAGGGATGGAGGTATGCGCAGCCTCCCACAGCAGCACAGGGGCAGGTGGACAACTCTGCCTGGGCAAGGTGATTCTGAGGAACACCATCTCAGACAAGACCACTCTGGGTCTCATGCAGATCCTGAAGAGAGAAGAGGGGAGAAAGGAGATCTGGAGCTGTTCCATAGGCTGTCAGAAAAATCAGATCCCTTCCATCTTCTGGTTATTTGTTTCAAGTTTCCAAATTTCCTATTATCTAAATGCATTCAGATGCATCCGGTGCACACCTCAGGAAGGAGGACAAACAGCGCTCTGTTTAAAGAGCAGCAGCCCTTCCTTATCTCTAGAGCTTGTTAACAGGAGGCTTGCAAGCAGCAGCATGCCTCCAAGTTCCTCTTGAATGCATGGTGTTTAACAAGGGACTCTTTGCCTGGTGCATTTTTCTTCACTTGGGGTAAAGTTGCATATTTTAGATGAAATACAATTCTTGGGATTCTGCTTACGTTCCTCAAAATGCCATTCTTTATTCAAAATATAGGAAGCTTCCACAGGCACTCTCTTTCCAAGAATGCTGGATTTTTAATTCCCAGAGTTTAGAATGTGATTTGTAGGTCTGAACCTGGAAAATCTGATGAAGTTTGGGTTATACCATTCCCAACTCTAACTCCCTGGGACTTGCATGGGACTGACTGGTGGTGAGACAATGTAAAGATATGAGGGTGAGGCGTACAGTGACCTTGAGCTGACTGTGACCATCACACCTGAGGTGGAGGCAGGAGCTGGCTTTTGTTGACCTACCTAAGCTCTATAGGGCTTTGGAGGGATCACATTTGTTGGAAAATAGTTTTGAGATGCTTCCTAGAGGAAAAATGAGAGCCAAGAAAACAAAGGAGATAGCTAAACGGGTCTACATTAGAATGGACAGCAACTTGGTGATGCAAGAGAAAGACATGATGGGCCGGTGAGATAGCTCAGCAGCATAAGCACCTGCCTGGCAAGCACAAGGGCCAGAGTTAGACTCCCGGAACCCACATACAAAAAAAGGGCCGGTGATATCGCTCAGCGGCACGGGCGCCTGCTGACGCGCAAGGTCCTGAGGTTGATCCCCGGTACCCACAAAAAAAAAACAAAAAGAGAAAGACACGAGGGAAGATCAGAGCAGAAGAGGTAAGGACCAAGGAACATGGAGATGGCCACAGAACTTTCAGAAGCAGGATAATATGACACTGTGTTTTGAGTCACTTATAATGCTTCAGTGTAATTCCCTTCATTATCTCAAGCAGCCTTCGGTAAAGTCATCTACACATAAAAAGTGCCTGTTGAGAGGTTTGTTTGGGAAGTTAATTATTGAGTTCACATTTGGGTTGAATGACCCAAGAGGGATGGTGAGACAATGCCTAAACTGATGAATTCAGTGGAAGCAGGAGCTCACAACCTCTGGTACCACAACATACAAATTACCCAGAAAGTCCCATGACTCTGGAGGAAATAATTAAGTATTTCATAATCTGCAGTTTGAAGGTGCTACAATTTGAATGTTTTCACCTCCTCTAAAACTCATGCTAAAACTTAATCCCCAAAGTAATAGGATTGAAAGATGGGGCTCAGTGGGAGGTGTCTCAGCCCCGAGGTCTTCAGCCCTGCTGGATGGATTGCTGCCTCATAAAATGGGTTATGGGACTGTTCCTCCCCCTGGGGTGCAGTATTCATCTTGGAAGTACAGACCTAGCCCTTCGCAGATACAAAACCTGATTGTACCTTGATCTTAGACTTCCTGACCTTGTGAACTGTAAGAAATAAATTTCTTTTGTTTTAAATAAATTACCCAGTCTCAGGTAAGGATCTATTATATCAGCCCAAAACAGACTAAATCAGAAAGTTTAAAATAACTCATCTAGCCCTTATGGGGCAAAAAGACCCCAGCTATCATCTAATTTTTATACTTTTATTATCTCATTTGTTCATGGAATAAATAAAAACAATTATCTTGATCTCCCAAAGGAAAAGGCCCAGGTAGTTTATTATTTAAAATAACAAACACAGAATTTGAATTCAAGGCTTCAGCTGCAATTTTTAAAAACTTTTTTTTCAGAAGTAACTATAGTGTCACAGGAAATTACAATGATATTACAGAGTAGTCCTGGAACATTTAACCTAGCTTCTCCAAATTTGGGAATTATTTTTCCACTTACTGTTCTTCGCACCACCACTGATCTGGGATGAAGAATTGAGCCAGAGTGACTGGAATTTTGTGCCAAAGCAGAGTTTTTACACTTACATATTCTCTTAGTTACTTTCTTGTTGCTGGGACAAAATACCAAACACCCACAACTTAAAGGAGGAGAGGTTTATTTTGGCTCACATTTCAGAAGTGTCAGGACTTGCATGGTCAGCAGCATGGTGAAAGGGCCTGAGCAGAGGTAAGCTGCTCATATCATGACAATCAGGAAGCACAGAGTGAAGGGGGCGGCTGGGAAGGGAGATATTGTATACCCCTCCTGGTCATTCCCCAGTGACCTGCTTCTTTCGACAAGACCTCACCTCTATCAGCAAACTAGCTATAGTGCCCCATAATCTAATCATATTTTAAATATACAAGGCTTTGGGGACCATTTTAGGTCTAAGCCATAACACTGTCCCCCAAATTACTCATGTGTACTTTTTTATGCAAAATGTTCAGTTCATCTCTAAGAGTTGCCCAAGTTTTAACAGTTCCAGCATTGCTGAAAAGTTTGATTCCAAAGGCTCCTCTGAGAATCAAGGAAACTTGTAGCTGGGAGCCCCTATAAAAATCAAAACAAAATGTAAACACTTTTAACATGCATACAATGACGTGGGTAAACATTCTCTTCCACAAAGGAGGAATAAGAGGATAGAAACCAGTCAAACCAATGCAAGACTGAAACTCAGTAGCTCAGTCCTGCTCAATCCTTAATCTGTTTTGGGCTGCTAAATCCTATAGCTCCATGTCCAACACCAGAGGCTAAAATACGACATCTAAACAGTATAGTTGGCCCTACCTCTATGGCATTGTCAGTGGTTGTAGCCCTTGTGGCTTCTCTTTTGTTCTGGCTTTGCTCACTGCCTGGGCCTTTCCTCAGACACTCCACATTCCTAGATTCTCCAACTTCTGGGAGAATCCAGACTCTGGCGTTACTCTTACAGCTCCACACACTGCCCTTTCAGGGGCACATTGCCCTTTCAGGGCACACTGGTTGACATCTCAGGTCTTCTTTTGAAATCTGGATGGACTCTGCAACTCTCACATTCTGCCTGCCTGTAAAACCAACACCACATGGATGACACCAAGGTCTGTTGGCAGCTTGAGGAGTAGCCAGGCCCCTTGAAACATGGCTGCAGAGGTCACTGAGTACCTGGATAGTTGAGCACTATGAACCAAATCCCAGGGAACCAATACTCTAGGTGACCCTTCTCAAACAGATTACCCTAGGACTCTCTTCTCTAAGCAAAATCTTTAACTTTTGCAGAACAAATGATGGGGCTTGTTCTTTCCTGAGATGCACTCAAGGCAAATTTCTTATTTTCCTGATGAAAAGTACTTGGCTTCTTTTTTAATGATAATCTTTTAGCAACAAGCTTTCCTTGGCTCCAACTTTACAGGCCCACCCTTTCTGGCAAAACTAAAAACGTCTTATATGGGCTTTTTGCTCTTGCTTTTCAGTATAAACCTAGGTAAAAGCAGCAAGTGTTATCTATGCCACAGCCTGAATATTAAGTTGATTTGACATTTTCTCTACCAGATTAATTACTCCACTACCCTTAATCTCAGTGTCCCACAGTCTCAGAACATGACTAAAAAGTAAACAAATTTTCTGGAAGAGTGTAACATATATATTCTCAAGTCCAACTGCCAATGGCATTCTTATTCCCAACTGAAACCTTCTGAGCCTGGTCTTTAGTATCTGCATTTCTATCATCATTCTGGTCTTCTGAGTGCTAACCAGAATTTCCCATCAAGCTTGTCCTTCAACATCCTATGGCTTCTCCAGACAGCATCTCCAAACCTTTCCAAACACCTCCTGTAAACCATTTACAAAGGCTTCTGAACTACACAGTCATGTGCAGTCCTGGCAATTACCCTACTCCTGGCACCAAGATCTTAGTTACTTTCTCACTGCTGGGAAAAAATACTGACACTCACAACTTAAAGAAAGAGAGGTTTATTTTGGCTCACATTTCAGAAGTTTCAGTCCTTGCATAGTCAGGAGCATAACGGAAGGGCCTAGAGAGGAAGCAAGTTGCACATCATGACAGCCAGGAACCACAGAGTAAAGAGAGGAGTCAGGAAGGAAGATGTATTAGTCAGTGTTTTACTAGAGAAACAGATATAACACAAGATATACAAATGTATAAGAAATTGCCAGATTGGCTTACGATGGCCGCCACAGAGCTGGATGAGGAAGAGTGCAGAGAGTGTCTGCACACCGAAGACCCTTCGGTCCAAGGTCTGGAGTTCACTGCAGTGTCCCACGCAAGTCTGTATCAGGAGGCCAATGGGTCTGCAATGGAAGGCTGCAGCATCTATGCCAGAAGGCTGAAGGATTCGAGGTGGAAGCCAAAGAGGCTACGCTAGAAGCTAAAGAGGAATTTAAAAGCCTTAAGACCCCAGACCCCAGTTTTTACAGTTTCTGCCCCCTGCCTCAGGTGCAACAGGAAATGTTCTATGCTTGTCTTTAAGCATAATATATGTACACCAAAATGTTCCCATTAACTTCTGCCTGACCTAGTTAACTTCTGCCTAACCCAAAATCCCCTAACCTCAAGAACATAACGCCTATAAAACTTCTGCTCTGTAAAATTCTGCTTCGCTCAACCCCAGCCCAACCCAATTTAAACTAGAGTATAAAACCTTCCTTGCCCTACTCCCCAGGGCCCAGAATTCAGAGTACATAGCTCCTCTGGGTCAGCCTGCTTAATAAAGGACCTTGGCTTTCTCCACCTCTTCAAGTGCTTGCTCAGCTTCTTGTGTCACCAGAGACTGCAGTTCCTACAACAAAGCCAGGAGATGATATCCAAGCTGAAGGTGAAGACTGGAGCTTCTCCGAAGAACAGAAGCAAGTCCATCCTTCCTCATTTCCCCTTTATACAATCCAGGTGATGAGCTGCCCTAGGGTGGGTACTCTACACCCTGGGGTGTAGAATTGCTGAGCTGACTTAAACTTCTAAATTTCTCAAGTTAACACAATCAATCAACCATTACAGGAGATATACCCTTCCCAGTCATGCCCCTGTGAACCACCTTTTGACCAGACCCCCACCTCCCAACAGCAAGTCATCTATAACACCTCCATCATCTAATCATCTTTTAAACATATGAGGCTTTGGGGGCTATTTTAGATATAAATCATAACATGTATCATCAAGCACTGAGTCTCTGGCTAGAAATTGGAAAGCAGAAAAATAAAAAGAATCAGCCACTGCTTTCAGCCCTATCTGCACATTCAAATCCAGATGGGCCTCTGCAAGCCTCAGGGCTTCTAATCTAGTCAGTGATATCTGGGGATTAGCCATTAGGATTTTCCTAAAGTTCCACACTGATCTTTAATAGGTAGCCCAGGTTAAGAACCACAGCCCTAAAGCAATACCATTTGTACCGGCAGGCTCCCAACTGAGCCCACCCTTTGATCAGACTCTAGTGTCAAGCTACCCTCCTTTCTATGATTCAATCCCATTGTTGAGACCCAGGATACCTGGAAGAGGAGGTGGTGAATGAAGGACAAGCTCCAGGGGTAACCTGGCAGGGACTTCTCTGTTGTATTTACTCCAAAGCTTAGTGGCCCTGCCACTCAGAACTGTGCTTGCCTTTCTGAAATAGTCAATCAGCTGTAGACACATGAAAGGAGATTATCATTCCTCTGGCACCAGCTTTGTTTTTTAATACCTCTGAAAGAAGCAGGTCCACTTATCTCCAGAATGCTTTCCCAGAAACCTCAGTCCCTGCTGGGCGAGGTCACCGGTCCACAATTTGCATCCATCACACCTTGTATGAAGTGGGGAGGAACCAGCTCGCTTTGTTTTCCAGCACTGGGGAAACAGATTTCTTCTTAAGCTTCACACAATAAATTGTATTAAATCCTTTCAGCAGGGTTTCCATGGCTATGTGAAAAGCAAATCATACAGTAATTGTTTTAAATAATACAGCCAGGCGAGCTGGAGAGTACATCTTAATTTTTTGTCATCTGTGCTGTGTTCTTGTTTGTATGGAAATGCTCCCGAGGCAGGGGAAAGGTTTCTGCATTCACTGGGAGGCGTTTGGAGAATGCAGTGCAAGGTCAAATACAGACTGAAATAAACAGAACTACAGGATCCCTCAGCCCCAAGTTCTGTCCACATGAGCCCTAGGCCTGGTTTACTTATTTTAAGTGGGAATTATATGATATTTACTTCTCATTGCTGCATGAGCACCAAACTGATGCTCCCACTGTAACCCTGACTCCTGCTTCCCGGACCCTAGTCTTCAATAGAGAGAGAGAGGTGGATGGTTGCCCTGGACAAAGATGATGGCTGAGTATAAATTTGTTCCCTGGTACCTAGGGAATTTCATACGGTTGGGCCCTTGCAGTAGTCTTAGCCCAAGCATACACAACAGAATGTCATGGATAACAGTCACAGTCTTCAGAATTGACTGTCTGGGGTCCAGGTCCACACTGCATCAACCAGCCTGTTCCAAGTTGCTTCACTTCTCTGAAATTCCATCTGTAAAATGAGGATGATTCCTACACACCAAGAGATTCTGCGTCTCAAACCAGGTAAAAGATATAAAGTGTTTATCCTACATTTGACAAAACTAGTGATAAATATGTGATATAGTTCTTTTAGTGAAACAATTTTACCATTATTACTTGGCTGTAGGACCCCTACCACACAAACCTCCACACACACTAATGTGACTCTGATGGCTGTTGCCTGCCTGTGTGATATCCAGGTTAAATTCAATAAATACTACTAAGCCCCTTGCAGATGTCACAGAGCTTGCTAAGTGCTGGAAAATGAGGAAAGAAAGCCTGGTTCTCACCCTGAAGAAGCACTTAGACCACAACCAAGACCCTCACCATCCCTCTGATGAACACCACACTCAGGTTTTGCTTGACCATGACTGGACCATGTCGTATGATTACTTTAGAAGGAAACTGACTCCCAACTCAAGCTAGGCAATCAGCTGGGTAAGGAAGAAAAGAACTCCATACTGTCACTGACAAAAAAGTCATCTTGGGTCCCACATAGGCAATACAATTTCCAGTCAATGGCCCCTAGAGGCCCACAGAGACCTGCTGTTGGTGCCCCTGGTGCATGGCCTCTGCTTGCAACTCACTCTTCCCAGACACAGCTCATGCCCCATTTGTTGCCCTTTGAGAATTGTGTCAGAGGTAAGGCGGAACTGAGGCCAGGACAGAGGCCCCACCCCTGCACTCCCACATTGCCCTCAAATGTTGTATTCACCCTCTGATAATACTTCCTGTTCACTAGTCTGTCTTCCCCACTAGTCTGTCTTCACGAGCCCCTTGGGGAGGAAATATCTTGGTGTATCATGGGTCCCCTGAGCATAGCCTGCTACATGAAAGTCTATAACAAATGGTTGGTTAATGAGTGCATACCTGTGTGAATAAATGAGTAAGGGACAAAACTCATTGGCCACCTCAGTATGACGGTGTGTTGGGCATCAGTCTGGTGTTCCTTTAGAGCTCTCTGCTGGGGCCCAGCCTCTCTAGGTTTGCCCTCACCCTCTTGAATTCCAGCATCTCCCACCCACATGCACACACAAGGGATAACACCATCGTAGGCCTCCGGGACACTTTACAGCTCTCCTTTTCCTCATGAGGCCAGGAAAACACAGATATCACTGTGACAAGGACCAGATGTACTCACTGCTTTTTATGCCCTTTATGAACCAAGCCTGCTCAGCTCATGTGGTGGTGACAAATACCATGTGTAGAATCATAGCAGCTGCATTTTCAAAACCCCAATGGTCATATTTCTTCTGACCCCAAAAACTCTCAAGCAAACATCTCTAGTGACTCAAAAATCCCCTCCAGGTTGCATAGCAAGCCTCCCAAAACAACAATTTATTATTTTTCATGGTTTTATGAACTGACTGGGTTCAGCTGGGTGGTTATTACTTGGGGTTTTCTTTTTTACCTCTTTTTATTGGTTATTCAGATTAATGGGTTTCATTGTGGCAGATTGATACATACACATAACATACTTTGATCATTTTCACTTGGGGTTTTCTTTTTTTTTTTAATGTGGGTACTGGGAGTTGAACTCAGGACCTTGCGCTTGCCAGCAGGCGCTTATGCCACTGAGCCATATCACCGGCCCTCACTTGGGGTTTTCTTACGAGCACAGTCAGATGTAGCTGGAACTGTACCTGTGTGGGGTATCATCGGGATGCTCAAGAGAGCTCACTCAAACATTGGCAGCTGGTCCTGGTTGTGAGTTGGGAGCGCAGGTAGAGCACATATACACGGCTTCTCCGTGGGGCTTGGACTTCTTCCAGCATTGGTTTCAGGAGGGAGTGCTGCACAGTGAATCTTCCAGAAGATCCAAACAGAAGATAATACACTTCTTATGACCTGATCTCAGAAGACACAGAATATAATGTCACTGTATTGTATTAGTTGAACAAGTCACTGTGACCAGCTCAGAGTCAAAGAGAGGGGAATTACAGCCCATCTCTCAATAGGTAGAGAGTCTGCACCCTTCCATTTTAAAAAGTACGAGGTTATGAAAAATATGGGCCCCCTCAACACACTGCATTGACGCTGACTCTGTTCCCAAGATCATCTTGTTATTTCTTACCCATAAATATAGATACATAATTTTTATATATTTATATTCCATATATATTCCATATATACACACATGTATATATATCTGGAAATCTGCAAATACAGGGATACAATTCACCATTCTTCTGAGCCTTATGTCTGTAAACTATCTATTAACTCTTTAGCAATTTTTGGACACATAAATGCCAGCATTGACCATGGCTCTGTGAAACCGTACTCCTTGATCCCAGATTAGGAATACTGCTTCTCTTTACACAGTTTGCCAGGAACTATTAGCCACCTGAAGCAAAGAGGAAAATATCCAGCCAAACATGTTTATAACCTTCATTTGATCACTGCTCCTAAGTGGCAAGACCAAAGCGTAAGTCTACGTCCAGCTGCACACTTTATTAGCCATTGATCTTGATGGTTCAATAGCTACAGTCCCCTTTTCGCTGTGTTCATCTTTCACAATGGCTATTTTATATGGATGGAAGAGGGTGGTTGGATGTTTTCCACTACACTTCCTCTGCCTCTATCAACGCACAGGAGTGTGAGACTTGGGGAGGAAGGCAAGAAGGATAAAGTACAACAAGGGTTGGTGCAATCTTATAAGTATGTTGGGAGGCCAAAGAAAATATACTTCCAGTTCAGATGACCATTTGGCAATGTCTTCTTACCCTGCTGTGAGGCAGTATAGTTTGGTGAGAAAAGACACAAGCTCTGGAACCAAGCAGCTTGGATTCTTTTCTTGGCCCTTGCATTTAATGTGCCACAAGGGCCACATTATTTACTGTCTTTTTGCCTCATTCCCTCAGTTCTCAAGACTCGTCTTACTTCCACTATTAGTAGCATGGAACTACTTGGTCATTTCCTCCTTCCGGAAACACCAAGAGTGACTAAAAAGTCCAAAGAACTGACTAAGGATGTACAGTCACAGAGGCATATCCAAGGGGACGGCATTTCAGTTGAGCCTGGAATGACAAGAAGAACCCAACAGACTTGTAGCAGTCACAGCAGGTGTATTAGTTTCCTGTGGCTGCTGTAACAAATTACACAAACTGGGTAGCTTGGGACAACAAAAATTTATTCTCTCATACTTTAGAAGCTAGCAATCCAAACTCAAGGTGGCAGGGCAGCACTCCCTCTGAAGATACTCAGGGAGAATCTGTTCCTTGCCTCTTCCACCTTCCAGTGGCTCCAGGTGTCCCTTGGCCTGTGGCTGCATTACTCCAGTCTCGGTCTCCACGGTCACATCATCTCCTTTGTGTGTGTTTTTACGTCTGTGCATCTATCTTAAAGGATGCATGTGGTGCATTTGCTTCCCTGGATAAGCCCCTCTTGTCAAAGTCCCTAAGCACATGGTTTTACCATGTAAGGTACTAGTCGCAGGTTTGGGAATTAGCAGATAGTCATATCTTTGGGAGGGGCCACCATTCAACCTACTACAGTGTGATCAAAGAATAAAAAGAAAATCAGATTGGCATAGAGTCTTTTCAACTTGGGAGGGGGTTCAGTCTTACAAGGAAAAGCCATTGGAGGTCACAGGCTGCATTCATACTGATGTATGTGTTATTATGATTACCCTTGCTACTCTTTACAGAGTAAAGAGTGACAGTAGTGACAGTGGAAGCCCAGTCCAGAGGCTATTGTGAACCTGAAAACTTGGATATGAGGTTAATCGGACATTCTCAATGTAGACTAGAGGAAAATAATTCTTCATCAAAACTGCAACACAATATCGCTGGCAAGAACAGTCTTTTGACAAAGCAAATTCTAATTCTACAACCTATAAAACAGGATGTGTTCTGCCACACTTTATTTTACCTTTTGCTTCTGTGATTAACTGGAATAAACTCATGTTCACTGCATCTGAAGATTTCCTGATGACATGGTTTCAGGGTCAGGAACTCAGAGTGGCCTTGAGAAGTTGAGAAGTGGTCAGAAAGAACAATCAGGTACCAGCCATGCAAAAGTAAAAATATTTGCAGCGGAGGGCAAGTAGGGAAGCAATAGTCTGACTACTTTGTTTGGGTTGCTCTGACAAAGCACCACAGACTAGGTTGCTTGCCAACAACAGACATTTATTTCTCAGGTTTGGGTGCTGGAATTACAGTGTCATGGTGCCCACTTGGTCAGGTTCTGGTAAGTGCCCTCTTCTGGTTATAGATGGCCCCTTTCTCCTTATAATCTCACATGGTAGAAAGACAATAAGGCAGTCTTTGGCATCTCCTTATAATGGCACTGATTACACTTATGAAGGCACTGATACCCTCATAACCTAATCATCTCCCAAAGGCCCTACTTCGAAATACAACCACATTGGAATTAGGGTTTCAGCATATGAATGGGGTGGGGGGCAAGTGTTCAGTCCATCCAGCTTCTCTCCCAATCCCCACGAGGCCCCACAGACCTCTCTGGTGACATGAAGTTTCTCCTGCATCAGATTCAGTAGCCCACTAGTTTAGGGATGCATTCAGACAGAAGATTGGGTGTTTTTGTGATCAAAAATACAATGATCTTACTCATCTCCAGACAAATAAATATTTCTTTTGTGCACAGGGCACAGATCTCTGAGGTCTTAGCCAAACACATGAACTTTCATGAGCTTAAAACTGCCACAAAGTCTTACTTCACATGCAGGAGGATCACACAGTTCACATCCGCCCTGGGCAACTTAGTGACTTAGTGAGAGCTGATCTCAAATTTTTTAAAAAATTGTAAAGGGCTGGGGATGTGGTTCAGCGCAAAGACCCTAAGTTTAAGGCCCAGGACCACACACAAAAAAGCAAGTATTGGCTTCAACAGCCCTCTGGCTTGGTCTTGCACATAGAGAAAGGGGAGAGGGACCCACACCGATTAGAGGCCCACTCTATGCCACACATCTTCTCACCTGCCTCTATGGCAGAGACTGCTGGGGCCCCCAGTGTTCATTCATGCCCCTTTTCCCTTAAAATCGGGAAGGAGACCCTTAACTGATGAGAGATAGTAGATAATATGCAGGACACTTATGTGAATAATGAACCTTTTAGTAAAAGTGTGTCTCAAATATTTCATAAGGCTTTACTATGCTAAAAAAATTAATCATCATTAAGTAACTCAGGCGAGGTGATCACGTAGTCATTGTTGAGCCATTCTTGGGAACCCCTATCTACTGGAGTGGTACTGTGGGCTCTCAGCTTTCTATGTCACATTCACTCTCCAAGTGAGAATTTTTTATCAAATTCCAAAGTTTTGTAACACAATATTAAATTTTCTTCTGTGTGTCTTGTGTCTAAATATTTAGCTTCCTCCATTGTCAAAAATACAGAATTGGACATTTCTAGCATCTGTTATTGTCACATAATCTAGAACTCCATCCCTATAGCTGATATTTGAAAGCTCTACATCAAAGGGCATGGTATTTACCTGTTAGGGATTAGGGTCTCTAAAGAAATTTATCCAGGCTGTTTACAAATGGTTCCCTGCAAAATTGTCTACCTGAGTTATAAATCAATGTGAAGTCTTCAGCTTTTATAAAGAATCAGTATTAAAGGGTCTATTTACCTGCATCTTTTGAAACACATTGTGTTGTTTGCTGTTACTTGTAAAACACAATTTTCATGCAATAAATTTCACATAGAATTTAGATCTAGGAAAAAATTTAAAGGCATCCATTCAGACATAATTCTGTCTTTTTCTTATTCGTTTTTTTTTTTTTTTTGTTTTGTTTTGTTGTTGTTTTGCAATTTGAGGGTCAAATATTGAAAGAATAAAAAAGCCTCAGATACTAAAATATTCACATCTCTCTTTCCCTTATTTTGTTATTTTTTATTGGTCTCCAGCTGTCTTAGTCACTTTCTGGTGGCTGGGACAGAATACTAATACAATTTAAAGGAGAATTTATTTTGACTCACAGTTTAGTCTACAGTCAGCTAGCTCCAAAACAGAATGATATGGCAGAGGGCCCTAGCAGAGGAAAGCTGCTCACATCATGGTGGTCAGGAAGCAAAGAGCAAAGGGAGGAGACAGAAGGAGATATACCCTTCCCAGTCAGCCCTGTGACTCACTTCTAACCAGGCCTCATGGCCGCACAGCACACTCAGCTGCTGAACTCATTAGTGTATAAATCCACTGATGAGTGTAGTGCCCCCATGATTCAGTTATCTTCCAAAATCCAACCTCTGAATAGGGGGTTTTAGGGGTCATTCTAGATCCAAACCATAACATTCCGCACTGGCCCTCCAAAAGACTTATTCCCATCTCTTTAGGCAAAAGTCATTTACTCCATCTCTAAGATTTTCCAAATTCTTAACAATTCCAGCACTACTGAAAAGTCCAAGTCCAAACTCTCCTCTGAGACTCAAGGCAAACTCTTAGCTCTGAGTCACTGTAAAAATCAAAAAGAAAGTTAAACACCTCTGACATACAATGGCACAGGTAAACATTCCCTTTCCAGGAGGAAGGAATATGGACAGATGAAGAAATTGGACCAAACATAATGGCTGCAGAGGCTTCTGAGTGCATGGCTTAGCACTATGAAGTGAGTCCAGGGAATATCTCAAGCAACAGTCTCAGAGGTTTTCTTCTCAAATGAAAGCTTTATAGTTTTATACCTCTGAGCCTGTGAAGGATGGGGTCTTGCTGATTTCTGAGATGCCCTTAATGTTTTTTTTAAATACTAATCTTTTCAGCAACCAGGCTTGTTATGGCTTGTGTCTAGATATCTCCCCAAACCTTCATGCAGATATAGTTGGGGCTTTTTCAGAGGTGGCTGGATCTAGAATGTGTGATGCTGGGATTGATTCATGGTGCAATGCTAGGATCAAGGGCACTAGGATTAAGGGTGTGAGCGCTACCCACCCTAAGTACCCTGGATAGATAGAGCTGTGGTCATCCCTTGCTTGCTTTGCTACCTTCTGCCCACAATGAAGTATTTCTCCTCTGAGATGCCTGTCTGCCCTGCCACCCTACCTGGGAGCCAATTATGGACTGAAACTTCTACGAACTGTGAGCTAAATAAACCTTTCCTCCCTTAACTTGTGGGTGTTGTGTATTTTGTCTCAGCAATGAGAAAAGTAACTAAGACAAGGCTTTTCTTTATAGGTGCTTCTTTTCTTATGAAGCTGAAAACTATTCAAATTTTTAAAATCATTTAGCTCTGCCATTTGCCCCTGATTTTTACTGCAAAAGTGGCTAAACTCAGTGAGCTGTACCCATACCATCACCTGAACGATGGGCTTCCTTGGAATTTCCTCTGCCAGATTAGTCTGCTTCCCTTAATGTTAGACTCCTAGAAAGTCTCAAGACACAGGCAAAATATAGATTAATTTTCTGCCAGACCATAACACACATGGCCTTGAGTCCAAATGCCAATTGCAGTGCCTGCTCCTAACTGAAACCTCCTGAACCTGGTCTTTTCTGTGCTCATTTCCATTATCTTTCTGGTCTTCTGAGCTCCAGCCACAATCTCCCATCAAGCTCAGCTTATTGCATTCTAGGGCTTCTATAGCCAACACCTCCAAATCTTTCCAAACTCCTCCCGTGAATCAATTCCAAGGCTTCTAAACCACATGATCAGATATAGTCATGGCAACAACCCCACTCCTGGTACCATTTTCTGTCTTAGTCACTTTCTGGTCACTGAGATAGAATACTTCACACCTACAACTTAAAGGAGAAGAGGTTTATTTTGGCTCACAGTCAGCCAGCTCCAAGACAGAATGGCATGGCAGAAGGGTATAGCAGAGGAAAGCTGCTCATATCATGGTGTCCAAAATGCAGAGTAAGGGGAGGAGAGGAGTCAGGGAGATATATTCTCCCAGGTCACCCCCCCCACCCAGTGGCCCAACTTTAACCAGGCTCCATCTCATAATAGTACACTCAGCTACTGGACTCAATGAATGAGTCCACTGAGTGTACCATTTTGAAGATCCAATCACCTTCAATCCCAACCCCTGAACACATGAGACTGAGATAGGGGGGTGTTCTAGATCCAAACCATACCACCAGCATTCTCATTTCTACTTTACAATTTAGGATACACTGCTATTATTACTGACCACATAAATTCTACCTGCATTTATGAACCAAATGTTTATCCAGTGCCTCCCTTACTTGTTCAAATAGTGAGCTTCAAGCTACATGTTCTGTGCTGATCCTTTGCCTACAGCACATGAGCACTACTTTCCTTCAGAATGGGCTCACAAACCTCTACCAAATAATCTGCTCCAAAATTTAGGTGAATATTACTAGTAAACTCAATATCTTCCAAAATTCACATGTATTTTTCCTTTTCAGAAAACCAAAATAGGTAGTTCATTATTCCATCTTCAGATAGATTTCAGTCTTCATTAGCAGACAAATCCTTCGGACAACAGGAAGAGGAGCAGCATTTTGCTGGCAGCCTTCCAGCAGCTTCATTCTACAGGGGGACCTTCTCCGGGTTTCCAAACATGGGTCCTCTTCTCACCCTCTGTAGCTGTCAACACCCTTTTCAAAGGATGAGTGTTACTCTTTTCTTCTCCCACAGGCAACAGCATCTTTGTCCTTACAGCAAATTAAGGAATGAAAGGCTTTATCCTCATTAAAGAAAATATATTCACTATTGCACAGATAAAAAACAAACATGAAAAGCAAGACCTGAGGGTCTTGGAGAAGGAAAAATCAGGGTTTCCTTGTTACCTCTAAAATGGCTGTCATGTGTGGTGATGTCTGGCTGTCCTGCCCAGCAAAGCTCCTGGCAGGTACGTGTCTCCAAGGTGACACAGTCAGGTTTGTCAAACATTACTGAGCTTTTAGAGGGTGGAAAATAAATCCAAGCAGATAAATTGGGCCTTTCTGCTAGATCAGGAAGCAGGATTGGAATTTTTATTTTCTTCACTCCAGCCCTAGGAATGATTGGCCCTGTCATCTATGAGAGCCTGGCATTTTGTTCTTTTAGACTGAAAAAGAGAGACTGGCAGTAGGTCATAGTTGTGGGGCTTCATAGGAATCTGCTGGGTCTCTGCACCCTCCCTCACATTCAGGGTGCCCTTCGGCCAAACTTGTCTTTGTGGCAGGTGGCTCCTGACCAGGTCCCCTTACACCCCCACAGAGGAAGCTCAAGGCCAGTGACCTGATGTGGTTTATAAACCACTTGCCCAGGCTCCACGTCATGCTGAAGAACAAACTCAGAAAACTTAGTGACTTGCAGAGTCAAGATGAAGAGGCTGTAACTCCAATGCCAGGAGTTATTTTCAGTGCCCTCTGGCCGGTGGTGATGCTGGGGGTCAGGAAGCCTCACAATGGCCAAGCCTTAGGTTTCACCTCTCCCATTCAACTTAGCTGCTATGTGATTCCATCATTGAGGGACTGGGAGTCCACCTGTGTCTGATTCAACTCCGACCAGCCCATGCCTACCACAATAAATGACGAATGACTGAACTTGGAGCTCAATCATTATGGCTGTCACACCAATGTAACAAGAGCACTGTGGTCCTCAACACACCTCGGATAGTAAAAATCTTTTTCTTGGCAAAGTCATCTCCACTACAGCACTGCTATCGGCATCATATCAAGGAGCAGGTTTTGAGCACTGTAGGACATTTCATGGGGAAAGATTTAGGAATCGGGAACAATGTCTGCCTCATCGAGTCCACATCAGAAAATCAAACAAACCAAAAGACGATCATTTTTCTGTTTTTGTCTTAACAGCTTTGGAATTGTGGTCAGTGGAAAGAGCACAGTTTGCAATAAAAATATTCCTGGTTAGCCAAGTGACACATCTGGTTAGTCACTGATGAAGGAAAGAAGGAGCCCTTTCATTCCTCAGTGGGCAGGAGCAGGCATCTGGGCAGGGCTCCCCAAGAATGTTTGCGAAGTGTCATTCAAGAGGCCCCAAGAGAGCTGAGTGGTGCAGGTCAGAACTGAAATCAGGAATCTGGTCCAAGAAGGCTTGGACTTACAGAGTAAAAGGGATCCTATGTGAGAAAAATTAATCATCCATCCATCCCCTACTCTGAGGACAGCACTAAAATTACCCTAGAAAAATCTACTATCTTAAAAAAAAAAAAGTTTGGGGATAAAAAAAACTCTTAAATCTTCCTGGACAACACCTTTAAGTACCTCACAGTCTCTTGCTTAAATTCAAATCCATTGTTTGGGTATCAAAGATTTAATGCCTTGATCAATTTGTATCAATATATGAAATAAACACTCCATTTTTATAAGTGTAAAATGTATCTATTAGCATACTTTGTTGTAAGGAAATACCCAAATCATCTTAAAACAATAAAGGAAATTATTCACTTTCAAAAAAATGGAAAGCACACAGGGAAGCTCAGCTTTGGTCCCCTAATAATATAAATAAGAACTTGGTTTCTCTTATATTATTTGTTCTGCTTTCCATAGTGTCAGAGGCCTATTAAAGCTGTTTCTCCAGTGGTCACAAAATAGTTGCAACAGTTCTGCACTTTACATCTTTAAACTGTACCATCCAACCCAAGAATTAGGTCCTGAAATTCCCAGCTTAGCTCACATGCTTACACTTAAATCATGAAATCTAATGTACCAATTTGATTCAATCAGAGTCCACCCTGGACCTGTAGTGGGGATGGCTTCCCAAAAGCAATCAGGATTTGAGAGAAAAAAGGAATAAACTGGAATTTAGAACTTGGAACTATTTAGGGGAGGGGGAGAGGGGCAATTGCATGCTGGGTAATTGTGCAAATAAAAATACCCTTAATGTTAAAAAAACAGTTAATATATATTACATATTTATATAACCATGTATAATAGGATATTAATATCATTGTATAACATGTATTCTATATTATATAACATAATATATTGTATATTAAGTATATGTACTAGTATAATACATAATTAATTACATAATATATCATTTACCTATTAATATATTAATATATACAATATTGCTGATATCATATATATATTATAATTGTATTGAAGCCACCTCCCCAGACCTGAGACTTGTCCACTTTGGCAAGGGATTTACAATCCTCAAAGCTCAGTGGTTTCCACAACTTTCTGATGAGAACCACCTGGGCGCTTGCTGAAGGTATAGAGGCTTAGCTTCTATCCAATGGGTCAAGAAAGGACCTGGGAGTTTTTAGTTTGACATATACCCCAGTGGTGCTTGTGAGACCCCCTCCATCTAGGACAATCCCAGCACGCACTCTTTGACTTAGTTACTTTTCTCTTGTTGCTGAGACAAAATACCTGACACCCAAATTAAGGAAGGAAAGGTTTATTTAGCTCAAAGTTTGTGGAGGTTTCAGTCCATACTCAGCTGGCTCCAAGGCAGGGTGGCATGGCAGAGGGGCAACCATTCATGGCAGCAGAAGACACAAAAGCAACAAGAGCAAAAAGAAGGGGGGAGCAAGCCTCTTCTCCTCCCTTATATGTTATGTAGGCCGCCTGCGCTAGGGCGTGTGTAGCACTCACACCGCCAATCCCAGCACTAGACAATGAACCAATCACAAACTCTAGATTCAGCTGCCTCCAAAAAGCCCAACCCCATGCCGGCATGAGGCTTTGGGGGGACATCCAGACACAAACCATAACATTCTTTTTGCTGCTGAAGCAGGATAAGTGCACCGTGGCTGTAAAGATCTTCAGGATGAGGTAAGACGCGCTCAAATCATGAAGACCCATGAAGGACAGGCTTCAGAGAGGAGGTCTCTCCAGCCCAGGTCATTGTGAGTCCTGGGCACCAGTCCCTGAGGATGAGGAGAATAAAAGCTGAACAAGTATTTCCCCTGTGAAGGGTGTGGGCTGAGTGCTTTGCACGCATCTCCTCCTCTGTACAACTCTTAGGGACTCCCAACGTCTAAAATTTATTAAGAACCAACACCATTATGCTAGTATAAAAAACCAGAAGCCCTCATAATAAGTTATGCCTTGATACCTGCTCTCTGAGAACACATATGATATCAAGAAGTCGCCGTTCTGCTGAAGTTTCTTTTGTTAAATTTACAGAAACCAGTGGGAGCTGATGCACCCCATTCCATACCCCAGCTCTGGGAGGTGAGAAGCCGGAGGCCCGGGGTCCAGCTGTGCACTTCCTTGATTTCTGTCTTCTTCACGTGACTACAACACTCTTCTCCCCGCATCCCCACATTCCATGCTGTAACGGGGGCTGGCACGGTGCCACCCCGCTGTTCCTGTTTTGTGTTACCCCAAGGGCACTCACCTGTGCCCAAAGGCTGTCTCTAAAGACCAAATTCAAGTTTCTAGCCTAGAGGCTCAGCTGGCTACCTTATGCAAGTCCCCTGGGCTGTGCTGGGAAGAAGGGGCTCAGTTTCCACTGGGAGAAGCAGCTTACTTTTCAGAGAAAAGGAGTCTTCAGAGTTTGAGGTAATGCCCCCCCAAGGCTCCTGATAGAACTACAGTGAACTCTCTAGCTCTTTAACGAATTTTTATTTTATTCATCCCAGAAGCATCTGAAAAGGTTTGAAAAATTGCAGTGCTAGATGCACTCATGGCTTCCCTGACCTACTGCAATGACCTCTCTGTCCTTCTGGTCCATGGCCAGCACACAGCACTTTAGAAGAAGTGGAATAAACTGAGTCCTTGGCCTCGCCTGTCACATCCTTGGAAAGAAATGAAAGCGAATGCTTCACCTGCTAAAAATGATTAGAGGAAGAAAAACAGGCTTCTTCCCACTCAGCCTCCCCCAGGACCCTTCCAAAGACCACCTCCTCCCTCCCAGCATGGCTGCTGGTAACATCTCAGCCTTCCCTAGCAGTCAACTGCCCCCATCCTGGCAGCTCCAAACTACAGGAGGCTAATAAAATAGACCTCGGTGGATGCACAGCAATGCAGGAATACTGAAGTCTCAGACTTTTCTGTTGATAAATTGAGTAAACTAGACCAAAGGGACACTTCCTAGCATAACTAGGAGATAAAATTCTGATGAAGGAAGCATTCACATGTTGCTTGAGGAATCAAGCATAATTAAGAGGGCCGTTGACCCTAATTGAAGTGATGTTGTTGCCAAGGTGAGCCAAATAGCACTTCTGGACCAGAGAGAGCTTCTTGCCCATGGTGGACTCTGCTACCAACTAAGGAGGGAGCTTTGATTATAGTAAAGCTAAGAAATGAGCTTTGCTAATGGAGCAGATTGACCAGGATATGGAGCTAGACCTGAGGGGTCCCAAGCATCAGATTCTGCTTTCAACAGTTCTCCTGGCTAAGAGGAGGGGACCAAGGCAGAATCAGAGGGTCTGACCATTCCAGGCCTCTGAGAGGGTCTGTAGTTACTCTTCTGAGTGCAAGAGAGCAGGGCCAGCTGGAAACTTGCTGGGAAGGTAAGCATAAGAAAATTCTACCCCACAGCATGTAATTTAAGATATAAGAGTAAACCCTAAAATCAATTCAAGATGTTCTGATATTTTTCACCATGATGACTTTAACATATGTTTTAGACATACAAAATTCTTTCTAAAAGAGTTTGGGGACTGTCTGAAGCATATTTCAGGGCTCCTCTTGAGTAAACCTACATTGTGATGAGTCAGAGAAAGAGCAAAGATCGACTATCAGCACACCTGTGTGCCTGCTCTGGTTCTGTTTTTCAAGCAGCAGTGGGAACTTTGGCAACTCACTTAACTTTTTTGGCTCTTAGAAAAGTGACAGGGAGAAGGATAGTTCCTCACCAGGCAGCAATGGGATCAAATGAAATGTCAAAGACCTTTACAAACATTGAAACACCATATAGGTATAAAGGAGGGGCCTTTGTACTAGAATGTTCACTACACAGCTGCCTGAAGCATGGAGTGGAGAAAGACAGCAAAGGTCTCGTACTCCAAAAGCAGTCATTGATTCATTGTAGTCATTGATTAATCCCCCCCAAAACTCCTTACAATGAACATAAGCACTCCTTCCTGCCAAAAGCAGAGGACCCTCCCTTCTTCATGGTCTAATACCGTGATATCTGACCATATTTGTGAATGCAGAAAAAAACATGGCCAAATAAAACTGCAAATCTGACAATAAATGAGGAGTTTCATGAAATCAATGAAAATGATGTTGAAGGTGACTCGATTCAGGCAGTCTTACCACCAACCAACACATATGGGCAGAAGTAGCCAATTCCCAAATAAAGAGAGTAAAAGAATAAGGTTACTGGTGCTTCGAAGAAAACTATTTGGATATCTAAACTTTCAAAGAAGCTTTTGGGGAAAAATGATACAAAGTCAAGGATTTTGTAAAAATTGCTCTGTTTTGGATTGTGCCCCAAAAGTTAAATGTGAAGAATTTAATATCAGGCAATCAGATAATTTTGGTGTTTTTGTTTGTTTTTGTTTTTTGTTTGTTTTGGTACCAGGAATCGAACTCAGTGCCTCGTGCTTGCCAGGCAGGCACTGTATGGCTGAACTACATCCTCGGCCCATGTTTTTGTTTTTTTGAGACAGGGTGTCACTATGTAGTTCAGGCTGGCCTTGAACTTGCTTATGTAGCCCAAACTGGCCTCTAACTCATGGCAATCCTCCTGCCTCAGCCTCCCGAGTGCTGGGATTACAGGTGTGCACCACCAAGCCCAGCTGCAATCAGATAAATTTTTGCTGAAAAGTTTATTTTATTCCTTCTTTAAAAATTAGTTGATAGCTGATATTACTACCTAAGTTTCTCTCAACATAACATAAATCTATTTTTATAATTTTAGTTTGATTTTCTAGGAAAAAATTTAACAAATCTGTTTTTTTCTTCTTGTCATTACTGACTGGTTTTTGGTTTTCCAATTTACCATGATCTTTTTTGGTCAATGTTTTAAGTGGACTCACTTTCAAATGGCTATTTTTTTTTTTCTGATATCAAGCATTCTCAGATAATATGAGCCTTTCATAATTATTGAAATTTTTAATGTTAATCTTATTATTTCCCTGTCTCCTTCCTTGGAAATGGTGTTGACAGCCTCCGCAAGCCCAAGAGAGAGAAAGGAATGAGTTTCCAAGCTTTTTGGAAATGGGAAAGCCCAGAGTGTCACTCTTTCAAAGACAAAGCCAAGGTGGCTTGGAAATAATACAAAGAAGCGAGCCCAGTTTTGGGGGCAGGATTGATGCTGGCATGCCAGGCCAGTTGCAGCGTGTGCTGGAAGAGGAAGCGGGTGGAGATTGGTGTGAGGGATGAACACCATGGCTTCCGTCCTTGTAGACTACCCGGCTGGACTACACTGGGCTGGCTTGCCAGGCAAGACACACACACCCTCGTCCTCTCCAGTGGTTCCATTCCCCCATTCCCAAACTTAAGAGGACCAAACCTCTATTGAAAGAGTTGGAGTTTCAGCGCACCCTTGACGTGACCTTCACAGAGAAGAACTTAGGTGCTTTTGTCAGTACCCCTTAGAAACAGTGGGCCCCACCTCCCCTACAGGAGGGCTGGGAAATTCTGCATGCCAGAGTCCTTGGTGCTTTGTCCAGGGCCCAGGCCCAGGTACTTGGCCAAGATTCAGGGGAAATATACAGCTGCAAGATAAGATCTCAGGGTGCTTCCAGGTAACTTGGGTTCAAATCATAATTCTGCCACCTTACTTAATTGTGTGACCTCAGGTAAGTGAAGTGAGTCGTCCAAGCACCAATCTTGCTTTCTGTAAAATGGGAAAGGGTCCACTATCACAGGTTAGCCTTGTGGCACTTGGGGCATAGCTTAGGTCAGATTTCCCACAAGCAGCTCCTGAGAGGAGGGTTTCTTGCACAGCATTTAGGTCATGCTCCCACTAAGGGAGCTGGCAAGGGCAGCAGGAAGCAGAGAAGCCAAACAAAAGATGGGTGCCCAGGTCATCCCATGGGGCATCATCCTACGGAGTCATTCTTCACAGTTTGCCCCAACTCAAGCGAGAGAGCTGGACCTTCAAACTCTTGCCCTGGTCACTTGTTGGTTGAGGCCAGGAACTTGGGCTTTCTGCACGGTGGGCAAAGAGGCTGCAGGAGCCTTCGGGCAGAAGCACAGGGTAAGCCACTGGGAGTGCTGTCATGGCTAAAGACACCCAAGGATCTGAGGAGAGCATGATGGGCTCTGACAGCACAGGTTAAATGAGATCATTTGTGCACCAGTCCCTGGTGCAGAGAAAGCATGGCATGTGATCCCTGCTAGCTCATATTGTTGCTGGAATTACTAAAGACACGATTAGTCATTTTTCTATGTACTTTGTGCCAGGGAATCTGCACTATTGGCTGGTGGTCAAACCCTCTGTGTGGGTAAACAGTATATTCTAACGGACAGGAAAAGGGAAGGGGCACTAACATTTGTTGAATACCTACTGTTCAAATGTCAGGCTCTGTGCTGAGCATTCACATGAGCTGTCTCACCTAATCCTTATAACAGCACACTGAGGTAGGATTATTGCCTTCGTTTTTTATAGCTAAAAACGTTGGTCCAGAAAATTAAAATACATTGCCCATTGTCACGAAGCTAGAGAGTAATAGAGTTAGGATTCAAATGCATTTGTGACCAGGTTCTAAACCAATATTCTTTACACCTAAGCCTCAGAGACTGCCCCTAAAAGATGGCATGGCAGAGCTGGATTCCATCAGGAGGTGTTATTTTTGTCTTTCCCCCTTCATCCTCCTGCTTAGAACACAGATGCGATGGCTGGTGTCTTGGTTACTTTTCTCATTGCTGAGACAAAGATATCTGACACCCAAAGTTAAAGGAGGGAAGGTTTATTTACACTTTGTAGAGGTTTCAGTCCATAGTTGGCTGGCTCCAAGGCAGGGTGGCACATGGCAGAGGAGAAACAGTTCATGACAGGCAGAGAGCAGAAGTCAGCAAGTCACTAAGCAGCAAGCTACAAATGACCAGAAACCTCTTTCTGTCCCTTATGTCTTCTCCAGGCTACCCACCCTTAGGGCATGTAGCACTCACACACTTGATCCTAGCATCCTTGATCCCATCATCACACACTCTAGTTCCAGCCTCCTCCGAAAAGCCCCATCTATGACTGCATGAGGCTTTGGGGGGACACCTAGATTCAAGCCATAATAACTGGTAGTCCAAAAACTATCTTGGGCCATGGAAGCTAGACTCCTATGACTGAATTCTGATACCTATCTGGGTATCTAAATTTATTTTATATGTGTGAAAATCAACCTCTATTTTATTTAAGCCACCGTTATTTCTGGTCTCTGTTTCTAGAAGCTGGGCCTAATTCTAATAGGCAATAAATAATAATATATTTATGAGCTCTTTACAAAGACTTTACTATCTTAAATCAAAGTCACCACTCACTTGCTCCAGGCCCTCTGTCCTGGAAAATGTTGACACATCTCCATGCAACAAGATTGAACACGTGAAGTCCCAACACATTGCTACCTAAACATCAACAGATAATGTTGGGTAAACCACAATTGGTCCAAGGTTCCAGAATTTCCAGGACAGGTATGAGTTCATAGCTTTTGGGGAAACTAGGCACAGCTGAAAGACAAAGCCAGGAAGAGGCAGGGTTCTCTGAGAGCCTGGAGTCACTACCATGGCACCTGGATTTCTGTGCCTCCCCATGTTTCACCCACAGAAGCAGCGTCTGGCTTCTACTCACGGAAGCAACTGCATTTTGCCCTGTATCTTGCTGCCTCCTAAAAATCCCCCTGTGCAGCAGCTTGTTTCTGTGACTGCAGTCCCAGGAAACAGTGCATGACTGACAGCCTGACGGTGACTTCAATCTATATCCTGTCATTTGCGGGAAGAGTTGATCAGAAGCTCCAGTCAACAGTGGAGCTTCGCAGGCAGGAGCACAGCAAGGGCTTACACAATCAGGGATGGTTTGTCAAAGCAAATTTCACATGCAACTAATTCTATCACCTTGGGGCTTTCTGGCAGAATAAATAATCACCATACACATTTTGTTAGCTATGCCTCATTAGAGATGGATTTTTGGAAATGGCATCCTGAAGACTGCTTATCTGTCAATGCTCCTTTTAAGCATGGTAAGCTTTTCAGACTGGCTTTTCTAAAAAATTAGACTGTTGCCATGGCCAGATGCAACCCACCATGGTTATTGGCACTGTGGGAGCCAGCGAAGGGCGGTGAAGACCTGAGCTCACCTTCAGAACATAACGGCTTCAAGTGCTGGAGGAAAGCCAGGAAGATGCTTCTTTGCACAGTGAAAGCCTGATCAGAACTCTTCCAAAACCATTCTTGGCTTGATCATCACTGAATCCCACCTTAAAGTCACCGTGTATTTCCATACTTTCCTTCCGTGTCTCTCTCGCCTCCGCTACTCTTCAGCACATGTCTGACTGAATCTGCTGGAACCACTTCAATACAATAAAAGGATCTCGTTGCAAAATGGCTCTACGCTTAATTACCAAACTGAGTCACAGATGGCAAGTGGTCTCCAAGCAGGGTCTGACAGGTGCTGTCCCTTGCTTAAGGGCCCACTGCCCCTCCCCACATTGGAAGGCAGGGACAGGTCACTGGGCTTTCTACTCCACAGACACAGCACCTGATATTCAGTAGCACCGCAATACACCCAATTGTGCTGCAATACACAAATCAAGTAGAACTGGATTTTCATATCTCCTGTCTGGGATTCCTCCGACTGTGAATAGTATCTTCCAGGCCCTCTCAGACACACTTCTAATCTATACTTGATGTTTCAGGGCAATAGATTTCCAACTAGCATCAGCAACGAAAGCCTGCCAGTAATATTAATGCGAGGCAATGAAAGTAATGCTTCTTTTTGTTCGCAGTACTGGGGATCAAACCCAGGCCTTCATGCATGCTGGGCAAGTGCTCTCACTGAGCTATACCCCCCAGCCTTGCATAATGCCTCTTCTAAAGCCTAGCAAGTTGTGATTTCAAGGTTGTCCTGTCAGGGATGCTGAGGAGTATCTACATCATGTTACAGGTGAGGAAAAAAAAGACACAGAAAGGCTACCTGATCCCAGGTTTCACATGATATCCAAATACACAGATACCTTGTGCAAATTGGGATTTATCACAAAGGCAAGACTAATAAATGCTAACTTGCCTCACAAAATGATTCCTTTAATTTCCCAACATGAGACAACTGTCTTTGTGCTCATGAAATATAGTCGTTAACAAAATTATTTATATATATACAACTTTCAGCATCATACGTGGTCCACACTGCTTGGACCACATATCGGAGTGCAGTCCTAGCCAATCTGCTGTACACATGAGGTCAGAGTGCAGCTCATTTCCACTCATTTCCAATTGAGAATCTCAATTCAGCCAGACTTTTCAGCCCAGTTTCATTAGGTGAAAAATAAGGAACACAAGCCAGAGCCCCGGTGGAAATGGCTCCGTCCTCTACAGGCCAAACTTTGCCACAGCTGTATTGCCAAGTTGAGTAACAGGTAACAATTTGGTTCATCCTTCTGGATCTGCTTCCCTAGGGGGAAAAATGCCGGGTCAAGTAAGACAATTTGTATGCTCTTCTTAGGCATGATATTCTAGGCTTCTAAATTCTAGAGGAATAAAGGCAGAGAGATGGGTTAGAAGAGTCACCTGGTGCAAAACTAAAGAGGAGGAAGACCTTTTATTCAAATTTTTGTCAATGTCCTACAAGCAACTGCAAGATTACCCCTAGGAGAACACTGGATGAATTTATTGTATCAAAGTTCTCCTTGAATTTGGCAAGGGGGGTGGTATTTGTGAAGGGTCCACTTCTCAGCATCCTCCAGGGAAGTGTCCCCATTACCCATTTGGTCCCTAAATCATCAAGGGGAGAGGTTCCTGTTTCAGAGGAAAGGGCCCAAGGCAGGGAACCAGGAGAACCTTCAAGTTCTCACCAAAGTGAAGGTGCACTAGTTAATCATTACAAGACGAACTTGAGCAGCGTGCAGTGCTCAGAGCGTGAGGATCTATTGCAGCAGCCCTTGGCTCACCTCCTTCTCCTTAAGCGAACAAAGACATTAAGTTTATGGATGTGTTTGTTGGTCCAAAGAAGGCCCTGCAAAGAATGCTTCTAAGACATAGATAACAGCCAAATTAGTGCTCCCGGCACTGCAGTCTGTCTGCGCAGCCTAGGGCCAGCTGTCCAGGCCTGTCCCCTCTCTAGAGAAACAGGCAGAGCTGTGTCATTCCCAAGGCTCGGGCACTGTGCAGGGCAGAGAAGTCAGAGTGCTCAGCCTGTGGGTTTCCTCTCTCAGGAAGATGTCTCTCTCCTTCTCCCTGTGATGACCCTGCACCCTTTACATCTTAAGTGGAAGCCCCTTGAATGGGATGTAGGGTGGACAATCTCCATAATTCTGTCCTGCTTTCCATGTTTCTATGATTCTAAGAGCTGCGACAGGACCACCATGTTGGACAACTCCGGAGCACTCCACACAGTGCTCCAGGGTGTGGTTTGAGGTTCTGCTTTTAACCCTAGCATCTAGCATTGAATAACAACCTACATTTAAAATCTTAAAACCTGGATTTGCTTGTTCTCTGTGTACCCTTTACTACTTTTCTACTCAAATTCTAATATCTTCTACAGTTCTTATTTCCTAGGCCACACCAGCCTCAATAAAAATCAAGATCTGGGGCCAATTAACAAGGTCACTGGACTCAGCTCCCACCCAATTTTTAAAAATAGGCTATCAGCCTCTACTCACTTTTCAGTCACGTACTTCTCCCCGACTTTGTGTCACACAAAGACCTTAACAGGCCCTAGTCCCTTCCTTGATCGTATCAACCACATTTAAGCACACTGTGGGTTTCATTTATTAGTTACATAGGAAGATGGACAACTAGATGATCACAGATATTGTTATATATAGTTATTTAAAGATGTATTTTTCTATATTGTTTTGCTATAATTTTTGAAGAATATTTAATGTCCCAAATATTGAATTTCACAAATTTTTATTTTATGACCCAAACTTTTTATATTTACATATAACTGTGTGGGACCTTTACATAATCCATTATTAGATGACTTAATGTTACATTTTAAAACATTTAATTATTCATCTATTAATCTTGGCTTTGAAATTTCTTTTATGTATAACTAATAAATAGTTTTATAGTTAGGGAGAAGTTTTGAGGCCCTAGTTAGCTAATGAGCTAATGAATAAACTACCCTGTACTTCTTGCATCCCAGCACATCAGCCATTTCCAAATTACCTTTCTAGGGGATTTCAAAGAACCCCTTTTCCACGTCTTGGCAAGTAGGCAGACACTGCTACCAAGTTCCAACTTCTGTTACCTAAGATAACCACATCCTTGAAATCCCTTCCACTCCTTTCTATGGAGAATTTATGTCAAGTTCTCAAACATTCAGCTTCCATGTGTGCCATTTTCCACCCTGCCACAGAACGTGTGCCTCAAGAAAGGCACCCACACTTGACTGACACCCCCGCATCCCACCATGTGGAGTCTGATTCCATACCCCATGTATCCTTATTCTCCAAAGGGTCCAGGATATAGAAATCTGTCTTGGCATTCCAGGGTGACCCATACTCACATTTACATAGCATTTTAACCTCTCAAAAGAATCTTTATAAACAGCAAAAGATGTTTTGCCTCACAAAGAAGTTCTGTCCTAAGGATATTTTCACTCCTAAGAATAAAATCATTTAAGCCACAATTACATCATCATGGATACCTTTTTGTACTGAAAGGATTGTCTGGAGAAAACTACATTAAGTCAATTTAATTCCTTCAATCATTTTTTAAATAGCCCAGTTAAATAGTTTCTAATTCTTTCTGTTCCATTCTTATTGTATTTCACAGAAATTATTTTCACCAGGGTTAATTTTCTTCCATGGAAATCTTACACAAAACCTTGACCCATAAATCCATTTATTTTGTTTATACTAAATATTATAATTTTTTCCTTTGATCTCTTACTTGACGGATATTTTTCCTACAAAGTTCAATGTTCCCAAGTCAGATTTCACAGATTAGAATTTTACATTGTATAGACTTTAACTACCATTGGCTTTAATTTCTGCCAATCATTTCCACCACTGATATCATGAACTACACAGAAAACCAAGAGTGGTGTCCCTTTCGTAGCAAGGCCACATACCCATGCCTTCAGATTTTCCAGAACAGCCTTTCATCTAGGGCTGCACTGTACAGTGAGTTACAGGGTGTGAGCCCTGGAGCTGGACTATCAGAGCAAATTATTTACTCTCTCTGTTTTCCTATTTCTTACATGGGGTTAATATTAGTACCTGAACCACAGGGTTCTTATGAAGATTAAAGCATAATGTATGCAAAGTGCTTCACATATTGCCTGGGACAAGAAAACGTAAGAATGGATAGCTCTTTTACTACTCCAGTCACCTCTAAAACTGCTATTAGGCTCAGGATGTGTCTCGACGGTAGAGTGCTTGCGTAGCATGTACAGGGCCTGGGTTCAATTCCCAGAACATCCAATAAACAAAGGAACAAAAATCTGTTATCTGCTACTGTAGTGACAAACCATCCCAAACCTAGTGGCCTAAAAATGTACGGCTGAATAATATTTCATGTTATGGATATATCATACCACATTTTGCTTATCCATTCATCTACAGGTAGACACTTGGGTTGTTTTCACCTTTCCTCTGTGTGGATAGTGATGTGTTGAACACTGGAATATAGGCATTTGCTTGAGTATAATGAAATATTGATACATGTTACAGTGCGAATGAACACTGAAAACATGCTGTGTCAAAGAAGCCAGTTACAAAAGTCTGTCTCCATAGAAACAGAAAGCAGATTGGTGGGCACCAGGGGCTAGAGGGAAGAGGGAGGGAGGAGTGACAGCTTGTGTTAAGTCAGCTTTCCATTGCTGTGACAAACTACCTAACATAAACAACTTAAAGGAGGAAAAGATTATTTTGGCTGCTGTTTTAGAGGTTTCAGTCCATGGTCAGCTGACTCCATTGCTTTTAGTCCTGAGGTGAGACAGATCATGATGGAAGGGCAGAGAGTAAAACTGCTCACCTCATGGCAGCCAGGAACCATGGAGGGTGAGAGAGTCAGGTAGGAGCCAGGGACAAGATATAATCCCCAAGATCACACTCCCATAACTCCCTTCAATTTGGCCCCACATCCTAAATTTCCATTACCTCCCAAATAGTGCCATCAAACTATGAATCCTTCAGAGGAAGGGAATAAGGGTAGAGAGGAGGAAGGTATAAGGTAGGGTCATGGAGAGATGTATATGATAAAAATGTTATATACATGCATGAAAATACCACATTGGAACAAAATGTTTTATAAATTAATAGGCACTAATAAAAATACATTTAAAAAAGAATCACAGTTCTATAATATACCATTTACTCTGCCAAAATAATTATGGCTCCATCAATGGATGAATCCACTGACAAAGTTAGAGCCCTCATGACCTTTCGAAAGCTCCAATGCTACACACAGGAGCTTTTGGGGACATTTTAGAACCAAACAATAACACTGCTTAATGGGAACAGGGCTTATTTTTAGAGTGATGAAATGTTTTCAAACTGGAAAGAGGTAGTAGTCACAATGTTGTAAATGCCACTGAATTAAAACAGTTAATTTTATGTTATGTGAATTTCAGCTCAATTTTTAAAATCATAAGAAAAGCAATTCATTTTCTCTCAGGATTCCATGGACAGCTGCAAGGCCCTCCGGGCTGCATTTGTGAGGGGGTTGGTTGTGACGGCAGAGCCTCTGTTTCACCTGGTCTTTCATCCTCAAGGAGGCCAGCCCAAATCTCAGCAAATCCAGGACACAAGCACTCTCCTCACTTCTGCTTATGTGACATTTGCTGATGTCCCGCTGGCCAAGACAAGTCTAATGGCCAGCCCCAGGGCCAGCATGGAGCACGTGTGACTCACTGGGGGCCATTTTTGTGATGGTTTTCTGCAGGCATCATTCTAATCATCTTCCCCAAATCAGACTTGGGTCTGAAATGCCCCTTGCATCCTGACTAATGCAGAACAGGAAGCTTGGGCCTTTGGTGCTGTGTAGCCACAGCCTTAATTAAATACAGTCATACCTGGTATTCATCAGCTTCTGAACTCATCAAACCCCTTGCACTTTGACAAGAAAAAATGTTTCAGCACTCTGGTGCTTAAGTTAGTCTCCAGGTAGCTCACAAACGGTGCAGAAATCCCACAAATCCGTGGTTACTGTACTTTTGTGCATTTTAAGTGCTAATCATGGAATGCAAAAAGGTTAAGAGCGACACCACTAACCCTGAAAGAGTTATATTAGTCCAGTAAAAGACTAAATTAGCCCAGAAACTTCCCAGAACTTTCACGAATTATTTCTAATTACATTATTTCTTATGGGAAAAATGCATTCGGTACTCTAGGTTTTGGCTCTCAGCATGAGTTCTGGAATGATCGAACGAGGAGTACTGAGGTGTGGCTGTATGTACAGAAGCTTGGGCCTTTGATGCTGTGTGTGTTCAGAATAGGGAGATGCAAACCTCAAATGTACATACAGAGTCTCTGGAATGGAATTAAACTCAGCTTCCCTCACCTTCCTCTTTTCTGCACTTCCCCCATGTTAGTCTCATTGGTTTTGATCAATCCCATCTTGCTCTGCACCCGGACTGCAATTTAATATGAAACAGCTGAGTGAAGGGCAGTAGCGATTCAATAAAACGGCCTTCACAGAATCCAACTCTCAGGGCTCTGGGTCCGCCACCCTGACATTCCCGGGGGAGTTAATCCTATCAGAAAGGGCTGGGTCAGCTCTGCTGGGAAAGCATAGCCACCACCAGGCTTGCAGCAGGCAGGTTACCCACAGAGCTGTTAAAGATAGCTGGTGTCAGTTTACAAGACATGAACCACGCAAGCAACCTAACTGACTGGAGCCCTGTGAGGCTGGCGCTGTTCCCACCTCCATTCTGCAGGTGAAGACCACGTGGAACTGCACAGCACTACCCAAATACCCGCTCTGTAAGGAAGGCCTTTTGTCCCCAGCTGTCAGCTCCTCCGGTTGTGCTTGCTGTGTAGAACTGCTTCACCCAAGGCCATTCCTTCCCTTTCCTGGCAGCCTGTATGCAGCCACAGATAGTGGTCAGGCTGTACAAGCCCATGCATGACACCTCTGTGGCAGTGTATGCTCCAGAGCTCCTGCAGGCATTGCTGGGCAGCCCCTCCCTCTGCCCTGTGCTCCTAGCTCCTCCTCCACTTCACATGTGCTGATCCACAATAACCATCCTGGAGTCCGAACAACACCTTGTGTCTGCTTCCAGAAATCCCACCTGCTACAAAGAACCTGAGGTTTCTCAACAGCTGACAGAAGAACCCAGGGCTCAGGGCTGTGGCTCACCATCCCTGACAGCTGCAGGGCTTGGAGTCAGGCATCTGCTGCCTCAGGTAGGATGGGGTTCAGAGACGAGCAACAGGGATCCAAAATAGCAATGGCTGAAACAATACTGATGCTTATTCTCTCTCACATAAAAGTCCAGAGGAATCCAGTCCAGGACTGATACAGGGACTCCACAGTCATCAAAAGCCATGGCTCCTTCCAGCACACAATGCTGCCGTGGCTGGGGTTCAGCCCCCACCCACGTGACAGGTGGCTGATGGAGGAAGGACAAGGGAGCGAAGAGAGTGCAATGGCCGTTTTAAAAGGTTTCTAGAAGCTGCCACCAACATCTCTGCTTTCATCACGGTGGACAAAGCTTCACTGCACTGTCACATCTAACTGCGGCGAAGGCTGGGAAATTATGTCTTCCTTCTGGGTGACTATTCCACAGCCAGAGTTGGGGGGATACGGGAGAAGAGAGGAATAGATATTGGACTAACACCAAGCAGGCTCCAACATCGATAGTGTTTGGGTCTTACACTGACCACTTCCGTTAGTGAGTCTAGGCAAGTTACTTTTTCTCCTAATAAAGGGGACTGAACAAAGGGGACTGCCCTCCCCACCCCACGGAGTGTCACTGAAATACAGAGGAGCCTGTGAAGTTAAAGCAGGTGTCTGGGCCTCGGTGTTTGTTCTTTGTTCCACCGACATGTGAATATGCTTTCTCGGATTCTCACACACTCACCCCAGTTTTTTTCCAGTGGTTATAGATACAGATCAGTAAATACTAGTCACTGTGATGATAGCATTTAGTACTCATGAAATAGGCACTGAGATTTCTTATTTGCTATTCTGTTGCTTTTGAAGACTTTTAGCTGTTTTGAAATCTGTTAAGTGACTTTTAAAGTCCGGGCTTATAGCACTGGGAGTAGGCGGTGGGGACAGGCGAAGTGCTCTGGGAGAATTTGGGACTCTCAGCAGCCTATGAGGACAGGAGTGAAGGGATGTGAGGAGACCCAGGAAGGAGACAATAAGCTGCTTGTTCAGGGTCCCCAGATGACCCATAGGTATGTCAGACTCGCGAATAGCTTGCTATCGGTGGACTTTTGCGGAGACTGCTGGCAGATCTGAGCTTTGAGTGTGGACTGATGTAGGGGCAAAAAGGGTACAGTGTGAACTGGCACCTGGGACAGAGAAGCCCACCAGAGCATCAGCCCTATTTTTGCAGAAGGGTTTGGTCTTCATAAACCATGACCTATAGGTTTGAAATATTGATTTCAAAATCACAATATTTTCGGGGCACCAGAGGTCCTGGGCTAAACATTATTATCACCGAATTTATCAAGAAAACGTCCCTCAGATGGGTCAAACGACTTGCCCCAAATCACACAGCTCCTAAGTGCTGGGGCCAAGATTCAAACCCATATCTGTCTTGCTGCAAAGCCTGCACTCCCCATCGGCACGTGCATGCTGCCCTGTTCCTTTCCTCCCTCTCACCCTGCCCTGCCCCAGTCCCACACGTGCTCTACCATTCTTACACAGCCAAGCAGGGCTTTCAGTACTGCCTAAGCACAGCGGAGGGGCCAATGGGCCCCTTGTAGAAGAAGGACAATGGGAAATGGAGGTCCCCGACTCCTGCAGACAACTCCCACAGCGCCTCCTATGGCCTCATCTTTCACTGCAATTTCTAGTGCAATTTCTTGCCCTTCCTACCCATAGAACTGCACTCCTCCCTTGCAGGCAGACAGAAAGAAAATCCCTCTGGGAAAGAGGCAGGTGGACAGCCAGGGAACCTTCTTTCAAAGGCAAAGGGAGCTCACAGCAGATGCCTGGGACAGGTCCTCAGTAAGAGCCCTTTAGCAATGGAGCCAAGAGCAAGGCCTCCGGAAGGGAGAGGCCTACACACAAGACCTTGCTGCCAAGACCACACTCTGCAAGAGGGGCTGCTCCCGGCCACATCCTCCTCCTCAAATAAACAGCATCTCAGCACTGCCTGGGGCCGGCCGCAGACCCAGAGATGCCAACGTTTCCATTAGGACGTCCTCGGCTCTCAACCTGAAAAGGAGCTTTCAGAGTTGATTCTGGGTTGAGACTCCTCTGTGTAATCCTGGGAGTCAGTTTTAATTGACTTCTCATTGATTTTTTTCTCTCCTGACTACCCACTCCCCCCTACTTATCCTTCCAAAAATAACCAGAACCAAACCCTTACTTATTTAAAATGGCTTTATTTGGAGACTGAGCACTTTATTATTTAAAAGTGTGTATGTGGGTGGGGAAGGGAGGCGGTCGTGAAGGCCCTCGGGCTGGGCAGGAGCAGGACACAGCCTCTACCGGGCCTGGGCCAGGCTGACACCCTCTGCAAATGAAGGGGCCCACGGAGCCTCTGGAGCCACAGCTCCTTGGTCCTCTAGTTAACTCCTAGGTCCACCACCCAGTACGAGGAGGAGGAAATTGCTCCGCTGCTGGCCTCAGCCTGGCTTCTGATCTCCCCTTGGTGTGCATCCTCCCTCTGCCTCAGCTCCTCACCCTCTCCTCCCCTGGCCTCCTCAACACAGAGCTCAGCTTGCCCACAGATGAGGGGAACAGAGGGCTCAAAGGTCCAAGCCGACATGCGCATTTCCTGTGTCTCCTGCCTTGGGACAGAAAGGCTTCCTTTTCTGGGTGGTCTGTTTCCTCCTCCACTGACCTCATCCTCAGAGCAAAGTTCTCCTTCCTCCTCTCTCACTCTGGCCCAAGGCTGGGCATCCCCTCTGGACTCCTGACTGCTAGAGGAGGAAAGGTCCTCTCAGCCTGGGCTGGGGCCCACCCCTGGGATGCCCACCCACCCCAAGCTCATTAACCTCTGCCCCGTCTGTGTCCCACACCAGGACTCTCCTCTTCCCTCAGTCCCACATCAAACACTGGGCCCCCAAGCCCCTCATTTTGAGCAACTCATCTACAATTCTCTTCAGTCTCTCTTACCTTCCCCTCCCTCACCACAGCCCGGTTCACAGGGAAGCATGCAGTGCCCACCACCACTACCAAGAAGAGCTCGCTTCTTCCTCTCACCCATGTTCTCGTAAGCTTTTGTGGAACATTTATTGTGAACGACCGTTTTCATGGTGTCAGAGTCTATTCTAATTCTGTCTTGCTGCATGTCCTGAGGGGAACACTGCCTTCTCTCTGAGCCTTGGGGAGGTCACCTGCACGGCCAGTCTTATGTCCCTCCCTTAATTAGCACCATCCAGTCCTGTATTCTCTGCCCCCATAGTCCTGAGGGTAACCTGTGATGGAGAACCCCCAAAGGAGCAGACCCACCATGCAGAGGACGCCAGGAGCGCACACAGAAGCACAAACCTCAGAGTGGGAGCCAGGAGGGAGGAGGACAGGCCACTGGCCTGGAAAGAGGGGAGTGAAAAACCGCTACACTTCTGGGAAGCACAGATGGCCCTCTGGATCCATGGAGTCAACAAATGCAGACTGAAAATGCAGCTAGGTCTGTAATGGCTGCATCTGTACTGAACAGACAGACTTTTTCCTTTTTCCCTTGACAACACACTATAACAACTATTCACATGACGCTTACATTGCATTAGGTATTTTGAAACCTAGAGGTGTTTTAAGGTATACAGGAGGACATGTGTCATGGTTTAGATCCAGAATGTCCTCCAAAACTCTCATGTGCTCAGAGGCAGGGATTTCGGAGGGTGACTGGATCATGGGGTGTTCACTCATCAGTGGATCAGTCCAATGATGAACCCATAGCGGAATGTGCTGTTAGGAGGTGGGGCCTGGTCAGAAGAGGGCGTCCCTGGTAGGTGACCTGGAAGGGTGTATACCCCTCCCTGGCTCCTCCCTGCACTCTCTGCTTCCTGACTGCCATAACACAAGCAGCTTTCCTCCACCAGACCCTTCCACGACGCTGTTCTTCCCTTGGACCCAGCCAACCATGCATGGACTAAATCCTCTAAAATAGTGCACCAAAATAAACTTCCCCCTTTAAGTTATGGGTGTCAGGCATCGTGTCTCAGTGATGAGAAAAGTGACTAAGACAATGTGTGTAAGTGATACGTACCACCACATTTTATACAAGGGACTTGAGCATTTGCCAATTTTGACATCCTTGGAGGCCTTGGGACCAATCCTCATGGCTATCAAGGGGATAATCGTATATGGAAAATCTTGTGGTACCCAGGAAAATCCCATCACCAGATTCCCAGGCACTAGCCTGTGTCACCTGGCCTGGCATCTCAGCTCCCAAAGGAGCTCTGTCAGCAATAGCCACTCGCTTCATTTTTTTTAGACTTCCCAGTCTCACACGCCCACAGACAACAATCATCATCTGGTTTATCTGTAGCCAAGAGGCACACCAGAAAACACAGAGGAAAAGTATCACGATATTGAGAGAAGAATAATAGCAATTTTATAAAGTTTGATGCCTTGAGAGTTTCAAGCAATGTGGGTTATATGTCACATTCCAGATGCCAAAATTTCTACAGTACAAAAATGGCCTACTGTGAAGAGAGCAGGGTAGGGAGTTGGTGGTATTTGATGTCTGACCCTAGGGCAGATCCTTATAAAGCACAATGTTTTTTTCTTGACCCTGTTATACTTCCATCTTAACAAAGGTGACCTGGAAATGGACTACTGTTTGATGGGCATCTATGTTTTTGTCAGCTCAGCATCCATACCACTCCCCCTGGCACTAGCACCACGATTTACTTTCATTTGGAAAAACACTATCCCTTCCCTGTTGTCAGTCTTGGAGCTCGTGTGGGGCTAACACACTCCTGGATCCAGGGTTGGGCAGTGGCCCAGTTTTACTTTGTTCAAGTGTTTATAATGACCTAGTGAGCCAAGAGTCAATCTCAGGACTTTTTTTTTTTTTTTTTTTTTGTACTGGCAGGGAAATACTTTTTATTTTATTAGGATTGCTGAAAGGGTAAGACTTACAAGCCCAGAGCACTAAGAGACCATCTTGCCATAAGAAAAGCAGTACCTGCCCCTGCATCACATCCTTCCTGGAACCTGGACTTTTTAGTTCTTCATGCTAATAACTTTTTGTAAAAAAACAATTCTGCTAATTTTAGTCTTATGTTTTATGACTTCTACCTAACTCCAAACTTTCATCTTTCTTTTACAGATAAAGAAAACCACATCTTACAGAAGCTAAGTATCTACCAAAGTCCCACTATTACAGTAGTAGTTGTCAGAGTTTTGGTATCAATTCGGATTTGCTGGGTTCCAAGTCTTAGCTGTCATACTCTACAATCACCCATTATATTTCTTTACCCTACCCCTGTATGTCCCAGACCTGACTTTGGTAAATATCTAGCAGCCAACCATTCTGGAACATCTAGTGTTAAAACCAAGTACTCAAAGCTGGTGACTCCAGGCAGGCTTTCTCAGGCCTCAGTCCATACTCACTGCTTCTCCTTATTCCAATTATAGTTTCAATTTGGGTCATGAAGGTCAAGGCTTTCCAACATACGCCTCAAGCTAGCTATAAGGTGAGCATATTCTGCAATCTGCATTTTACCTTTTTTATTTTTTAGCCAAGAAATCGCTTCAGTGCTTATTGACCCAGAAATGGCAGAATTGTCTCTTTTTAGGCCAATTTTGGTCACCAAGGCTCCAGCTCAACTAGAACTGAAGTACACTTAGTATACACAGTTGTGTGGGGTGTGGCAGCAAGACACTTACTCTCTGCTCCAGTTAGAACAACCTCCTGAAAAGAGAGACAGAAACGCTTGGGTCTGTGCCAAGTAGGGAATGACAATCCCACCCCCACCCCCCCACCCCTGCTCTCTTCCATTCCACAACCAAGATAAATAAGGTAAGCTTTCCCGGAAGGATCCTACAACAGAGGTTTAACAACAAAAAGGATTTCCCAAAGGGTGATCTTATCAACGTTATTAGGCTATGGGAAAAGTTCTCAAGCTGGAGATCTAGAAAAAAATGAGAATCCATATTCTTAATCGCCACTTGGGGATTTTTGGTTTTAAATGATGACTACTTTTGCCAATTTATTATAGAAGCCACACAGAATTATCAGCAAAGTATGAGTTTGTGTTCAATCTGTGCCATGTCCAGCACAGTTCTGGAACTTCCCAGGGGGCAGACGGTGGGGGATGAAGAAATAACGACAAGAGTCAGAATACAGAAAGCTGAGGTCAGGTGGAGCCTTCTCTCTGGATGGGAGAAAAGGAACTGCCCAAGGACTGCAGTACATTTATTTATACACTTGGCAGGCTGGTGTCATGTGACACCCCTCTGCTTATCAGCTTGTTTGCTTGGATTGCCTCAGGCTCTCCGTGTTCTCCCGCCTGGCCTTGCTTTACCCTGCACATGTGATCGATCTCCAGCTTCAGCCGCTCCCCACAAATCTGCTCATAGGATTACTCTAGAAAACAGCCAGATTGAGAAGATTGCCCATAATCAGAGGCCAAATAAAAGTTCTGGCTGCTGCTGTGGCATTTTGCATTATTCATATTTCTCAAATGTTAATTTAATATAAGGACAACCACCTCATTTCCATACTGCTTAAAGCCACAGGAACCCACCAAAAGCAAAAAAATCAAAGTCACCCATACATAATACTACTAAGTCTCATAAAGATTCATAGCTGTTTCACTTTTTTCTTTTTTTTTTTTGGGTACCGGGGATCAACCTCAGGACCTCGCGCGCCAGCAGGCACCCGTGTTGCTGAGCGATATCACCGGCCCTTTTTTCGTATGTGGGGGTTCCAGGAGTCAAACTCGGGCCCTTGCGCTTGCCAGGCAGGCGCTTACGCCGCTGAGCCATCTCACGGGCCCTCACTTTTTTTTTTTTTTTTTTTTTTTTTAGTACCAGAAATCAAACTCAGGACCTTGTACTTGCCAGGCAGGTGCTTGTGCTGCTGAGCTATATCCCCAGTCCTGTTTCACATTTCTTGCTAAAACACCAAATTTTTTTCCCCAGGAAGCTAATAATATTATATTTAACATCGAAAGATAATTTTCTTGTCCAAAAGTAGCCCCAGATTATTGAGAAAATCTGCATTTTCTTCAGAAGGAAATAATAAAAAGAGAATATTAAAGTAAACCCTGCTGATTAAAAAAAGCTTACAGTGCTTCCATCCAATCATGAGTAGGACAGAGAATCTCACAAAATCCTCCAAGAAGAATCTACTGAACTGGCTTCTGACCCAGAGCTCACTTGATCATACACTGTCTTTTGTGAGATTTTATGTATTTCATGTTTTTATTGAACGTTCATTTGTGTGCATATATACATTTGCTCTTCTCCTCTGTCTGTACAATACATGCAAGCCCGTATCTTGTAGTTCCTTTGACCCACTGTGATGCATGAAATTAGAAAAGTTATCAAATAACCAAGTTATTTACATCAACAAATAAATCATGAGTATCCTTAGTTCTCCAAAATATTATTCCAGCCCAGCTATGGCCGTCACGAAGTCTGATGAGCCCTTGGCTTTAGTATCCTGTGCTCGACAGCCAGGATCCTTCTTCCCTACGCTCCCCACGGAGCTGGTGCCGCTCAGCCTAACCAGCCACGGCAGTCACATTCCTTTCGCCAGCAACTGGCCCTGGGGGCACTCATTTCTGGCCAGTCAGATGTATGTCAGTGTCCACTGCGAGGCTTCAGGGAACATTTTCCTCCCAAGTGAAAGGGAACAGAAGTCACCACTTGCCTCCTTCTTCATTTTCTGTTTTGGACACATTCTTTGAGGATATGATGTCTAGAAAGGAAGGAAGCAGCCACCTTTAAGTTCATGAGAAAAGTTTGAGGACAAAATGTCCTTGCCAAGGCCATGCAAAAGATGTTGAAGGAGAAGGACCAGAAGGATGGAAAGAATCTGTTAAGATAAGTGAGCAGCTAAACCAACCGTGAAATCACCTATGTCCACATTCCTTAATATGGAAATAGTAACTGCCCTGATTCTTGGGCCTCTTTAGTCAGGGTTTCTGTTACTCACAACTGAAAGCTTTCTAACTGATTCATATCACTCTCATTAAAAACAGGAGTAATTATGTCTCCCTTCTTGGAGGAAGGGCAGTGCGGTATAATCGAGATAACAGAGGTCTTGAGCCAGACTCTAGATAGAATTCTGGCCAAGTAATCCTGAGCAAATTTCTTAACTTTCAGAGCTTCGGTATCATTAACTGTGAAATGAGGATAACCGTGATGACTTGCTAAGAATTGAGATGTGTTGTGTATATGTACCAACTCCCTACAAGAAATGTGATCATTATGCACTGCAAATATGTGCTGATAAAACTGAAAAAAAAAAATGAAGATTTCATAAGTTTGCTATTTAAAAAAAAATAAACAATGACATATATGTCACTTAGATATGTAGTAGGTGCTCAATAAATGTTAACTCTTGCTTGGTTTCCCTCTGTGTGTTCCTGGGGCAGAGTAGAAGTTTCCGTGAACTTCTCTGTGAAGAGGGAAGCATGCCCTTGTGGCAATGTTAAGAAATCAGAATTTTTCATTGCTCTTATTTGGAGACGAGAGAAATGACAGAGACGGCTACCTACGCGGGAGGCTGGAGCTCAAAGAACAGCTTTGATCAGCAGGCTGTCTATATTGCCAATACACAAATAAACTCGCTCACTTTGGAGCTGCTACTTTTATTGAGCCTGGTGCCGTGTGTGACCCAGCTTCCTGGTGGAGCCGTCTGATCAAGATCCCTATTCAAAGAGGTCCTCTCTTCTGGGCTGCTCCAGGCCAGGAGGTCTCTATTGCCCACAACCGCCTACAGCAGGGAGCCTTTCAAATGTGGACTCAGCTGTCTTGGGGGGCAGCAATTCCCAAATGAGCATGCATCGTGCCCTGGCAGCATCAGGGTGGTGTGGGCCTGGGGACAAGCAGCAGGCAGTCTGCACTCTGTGTTCCACAGCTGGCCTGCTGGCCACTCTCATGGCCTTCTTGGACACATATCCAGAACCCCCCCCACCCGCACATACACACATGTGCTTCCCCTCCCAGGGGATCAGACACAGTGAGGCGAAGCCACCCTCAGGAGAGGTCCAAACTCGTCGACACCCACACACTGTCTTCCCTCTCTTCTGAAGGTATGAGCACAAGGTTGGCCAGCACACCAACTCCTACTACTTACGTGACTATGGGCAAGCCACTGAAACTCCTGGGCTCACTTATCTCACCTAGATAAAGAGGGTAATAGAATCGCCCTGATAATGCGTGTAATGTGCTTAGCACTGTGCCTAGCGTGTAGTAGTCACTCAATAAAATGGACTTTACAAGTCTCATGGCATGTTAGGAAGAGACATCTCTTCCTGCCAAAGGACAGCTCCAAGGCATGAAAAACCTCTCCAATGGAAACTATGGTACCCTGAGAAGAGACAATGAAGAGGACATAAGAAAATGGAAAGACAGCCCCCATTCCTGCATAGGCAAAATCAATATTTTCAGAATGACCATATTGCCAAAAATGATATACAGAATTAATGCAATTCCAACAACATTCTTCATAGAATTAGATAAAACAATCTTAAAGTTTATATGGAACCAGAGAAGACCCAGAATAGCCAAAGCAATCCTGAGCAAATAGAGCAAAGCAGAAGGCATGACACCCCCAGACTGCAAGATATACTACAAAGCCACAGTAATAAAAACAGAATGGTACTGGCACAAAAACAGACATGTAGACCCAGGGAAAAAATAAAAGACACATAAGCAGCCCCATACACTTTCAGCCACCAGATCTTTGACAAATAGGCTAAAAAAAAAAGCTGGAGAAAAGATAGCCTCTTTAACAAATCATGCTGGGAAAACTGGTTATCCCCATGCAGAAGAATAAATCTAGACCCATATCTCTCACCCTGCACTAAAACCAAATCAAAATGGATCAAAGACTTAGATCTAAAAACAGAAACACTGAATCTGGTAGAAGATAAAAGAGGCAAAACTCTTGAAGACATAGGCATAGACAAAGACTTTCTGAACAGAACTCTAATTTCACAAGAAATAATACCAACAATCAACAAATGCAATTATAGCAAATTAAAAAGCTTTTACAAAGCAAAGGAAACAGTCAACAGACTGAAGAGACAACCTACAGAATGGAAAAAAACATTTCCAGCTACTCCTCTGATAAAGGACAAATATCTAGAACATATAAAAAAAATTATATCCCAAAAAACAAAAGGCCCAATCAAAACATGGGAACTGAAATGAACAGACACTGATATACACAATGGAGCATTACTCTGCCTATAAACGAATAAATTTGAGTCATTCATAGGAAAATGGATGGATCTCGAGACTGTAATGCTAAGTGAAATAAATAAGACCCAGGTTAAATATCACATGGCTTCTCTTACATGGGAAATCCAAAATATAAATAATGTAAATATCAAAATAAAGGAGACATAGTAGGAAATAGGGAAGTAAATATTTTGGAGATGGGAAGGGTGTTGGGGAGGGTAAGGAGGAAAGGGGAGGAAAGATGATCAAGATATGTATATGTACCAATTTCCCAAAATGAATGTAATTATTGTGCACTGCAAATGTATACAAATAAAAATGTAAAAAAATAAACAGAAAAAAAATCCTTCAGAGCTTATCGTCTAAGGGAAGAAACAGTCTTGGAGACAAAATCAGTCATGGATTTACTATGAAGGAAAAGGAGAGAAAGCTGTTAGAAGGAATTCAGTGAGCAGTTGAGTTAAAGCATGATTTCCCCAGGCTGCTGAATAAGACCTCCTGCAGGGAGACCATGGGTAGGCTTGTCAGTGTCTCTCACATACACAATAGGTCGGTGGTAAATCCATCCCGAGCAAAGGTGGCACTGACAGCAAGATGGCTTCTCCGAGCCGAGGGTGAAGAGCTCTCCTGATGACAACCTCGCCTCCTGAGAATCTGCCCTATAATCGTAACCTTCTCCAGAATGCTCCTGGGCTTCCAAGGCCTCGTCCTGTACCCTTCTTGTCTCAGAATTGTGAGTTTTCTCATAAAGGATCTGGTGCGACAGCATTCAGCCATGCAGTGCTGGACTTTGATGACCCTATTTTCCCCATGTCCTGGAAGACAGCCTCTTAGTATTAAAGTTCAAAGTAATTTCCCCCTAGATCTGCTTACTGTGTTCCATTCTGCAGGCTCAATCTCCTGCTCGGCTTGCTTTCCACTGATACCGCTCTTTTAGAGATTGTCTTTGTTCTAACTCAATTTTTTGAGTCATCTAAATTCAAGGAGCTTCCTAGGATATCTCAGTCTGTATGTACATATCTGTGCAGAAAGAAAGATCCCTGAGAAAGTCATCGCCCTGTGCGATGTAACCATATCACCTGTGCTTCGTTTTCAACTACAGATTCCTGTGCTGTGGAACATTACTAATGCATAGCCTACATAGTACATTTCCAACATTTTTCATTTGCTTTCCTGCTCTCTTCCATTTTCTTACTTTATTTCCAATAACCTTTGAGAGTGATTTGGTGCCACTAAGTTTTGGCCCAAGGGTTTGTGCAGGTAATCACTTCCCTACCCACCCCTACCCATCTTTTATCCATTTGTATTAGGTTCATGCTTCTCCTTCACTCAAAAGTATTCCCAGCCTATGCTCCCAGATACTTCCAACACTATTTTGTTCGTATGTTTTTGCTTAATGAGCACCTACTAAGCCACTAAGCTAAGCCACTAAGCTAAGGGAACAAAAAGAGATTAAGTCAGGTACTATAATTTGAAGTGTGGGCGAAATATTGTAGAAATTAAGAGGAGAGAGAGATTAATTCAGCACTAAAAGATTAAAAATAACGGCACAGAACATTTCAGTCACTTCTGAAAGGGCTTTGTTGCTTAAGAAACAGCTCGTACAAAGGTGGGTGTTCAGAGACCTAGAAGGGGTTCATGCTGGCTGAGCCCCACATGTGGGGCAATGAGAGGTAGGGACAAGAATGAGTGGAGTCTGATAAAAAGCAGGTCAGGTCAAAACGTAGGTCAACCAAGCAGCCAAAAGAAAGACAAGTGTAACTGAGTATATAATATTGGATAAATAAAATCCACAAGTCTGTAGTGGTAGTAAAGAGAAGAAAAAGCATATTCTTATTTGAGATCACTGGAGGTGATTATTATACCAACATCTGAAAATTGATACAAAGGAAGACATTAAACATTTATACCGTACTTTAGGGAGGAAGTATAGGTCAGCGGAGGTGATTATTATGCCAACATCTGAAATTATGTGAAGAAATCAAGCATCTATACTACATTTTTAAGAGGAGGTATGGGTCATCACTAGATGATGTGGAAATTTCTTCCTTATACTAGAATACCAGGATGTAAATAACAGGATTAGAAAATCACCATTTTGTAACCCACAGTGAAATAACTAATTTGGGCAAATATCACCAATGGCTGCAAAAACCATAAGCTGCAGTTTTAGAGACCAAAATCTTCTCACAGTGTCAGAGTACTATCCTACGGATTACCTACTAAGGGGAAGGGAAAGCATTATCTTTGGGGAGGCAAGAATGATCATCATCTTAACCAAGAGGTAAACTAACAGTGCGCCAGTAGCCCAGCCCGTCACCGTGTGTCTTTCGTTGTGACACATTCCAAAGTACACAGCCTCAGGCAGTATTCCTGCCAGGTGTGTTTCACCCACATCTTCAGTTTATAGGAAATACAAGAGACAGTGGGAAAAGTTAACACCAAGAAGAAGCAATCAGACAAATCCAGAATGTGGAATGCCATACACGCAACTGTCCTCACTTCCTCAGAAACTCAATGTCATGAGGAGGGAATTTTTTTTAAAAGGTGTGGAGATTACTTTTTGTTTTAAAAAAGATGAAAGAGATATAACAACAAATGCAATGCTGAACATTATTAAATCCCGATTTAAAAAATAATATTGTAAGATAATCTTGGGAACAATAAAGAAATCTAAATATGTAATAGATACTAGATGGTATTTGGGAACTATAATTTTCTGCAGTCTGATAATGATCTTGTGATTGCACAGAAAAACATCTTTATTTTTCGCAAGATGTATGCTGAGTAGGAGTAAAGTATCAAGCAACTTATTTTCAAATGGCTTAGCAAAATATACATATATACACATAGATACTTATACAAAATAAATACTGTAAAAAGTTCACAATTTTGAGTCTAAGGGGTAGGCCTATAGGTGATCACTGTACTTTTCTGTGTATTTGATTTTTTCATAATTAAAAAATTCAAAAGAAAAAAAAGGTAAGGCTCAATAATGGAGGATCCATTAGGAGCTCCTAAGATTCTAGACTCTTTTGCTGAAGGGTTTCAACGAGTGACTGAAATGACCAAATTTATATTTCAGAAAGCTCAACAAGGTAGTGCATTCACTCAGCTAGCACTTATCGACCACCTACATCAAATGCTGAGTGAACTCTAAGTTAGGTTCTATGGGAAATATGAAAACCAAAAAGGTATTGCCTGGCTGGAGATAAATGGAAAAAATCAAGCACAAGGTAGAGCTTTCTTACCAGAAGAGGTAACCAGTAGTACCGGTGGGAAAGGCAGACGCACAGTGCCTCCAAGTGTTATCTGACATTCAACGTCAGCAAAACTATCTCAGGAAAAGTGAACCCAGGGTAACTAGAAATCACCCAGCTTTAGCCCTTGACTTCTCCTCAGTCTTGAAGGCAGAACTGCATTCCCATGAGAGATGTTGAAAAGTGCCAGATTTTCTTGGGGTAGAGTGTGGAAGGCTAAGCCAGTGCTGGTCCAAGGGACCTGTCTCAGGTCTCCTGAAACCCACGAAGGACTACTGGCACAGATTTTCTTCCCTGCTAAAAGCAAACCTTGAGAAGGCTTCCTGCCCTTCCTCACTTCTTGCCTTTAAGTGCGGCTGGGTCAGGATGTAATGCTTGAAGTTAGAGAATCATGAGGGAGAATCCAAGAGAACAGAGGTAGAGAGGTGGACTCAGAGTCCTAACGGCACTGAGCCATTGACGCAAGGCTATGACCCTGTATAACCTGACTTCTTGTTATGTTAGCAATTTGCTTCCTTTTCTAATCTCTCGTAAGCAAGTATTGATGCATACAGCCCAAAACCTTGCTCAGCCTCCACCTGCGGGCACGCAGTATCCAGAACCAGTCCTACCCTAGGATGGTACGGTTGAGGGGAGCCTTAGCCACCACTGATTCAAGTCGGTCCTGTTTCTGAGTTCCAACAGCATATGTGCTGCTGTTTGGGATGGTAAAGAAGGTTCCCATCATACACCAACTCAAATTCATTGCCTAATATGCTGTGCAGAGTTAAATAGAGGTTCTGTGCCAACAAACGCCTAGATATATAAAGCCAGATATTTGCCCTGGGCAAGATGTACACTATCCCATCGATGGATGGTGTCTTACTTTGCTCGTTGCTGAGACAAAATACCCGATACCCAAAGTTAAAGGAGGAAATGTTTATTTAGCCCAACAGTTTTTAGAGGTTTCAGTCCTTAATCAGCTGGCTCCAAGGCAGGGTGGCATCACAGAGGACAAATAATTCATGGTGGGCAGAGGTAGCAAAGCATCAAGGGATGATCATAGCTCTATCCCAGGCTACTTAGGGCAGGTAGCATTCACACCCTTAATCCTAGTGCCCCTGATCCTAGCATTGCACCATGAATCAATCCCAGCATCACATACTCTAGATGCAGCCACCTCTGAAAAAGCCCCGCCTGTGACCTCATGAGGCTTTGGGGGGACATCTAGACACAAGCCCTAACAGATGGAATCTGGAATCAGAAAACTTGAGTTGAAAACTTTACTACTTACTGGTTTTGTGATTTTGGTCAGGCAATTTACCTGTTTGAATCTTCTTGTAGGATACTTGTTATAATCAAGACACTGTAAATGAATGTACTTAGTAAACCATAAAGTGTCCCACAGATGGCAGCTATTTTGTCTTCTATTTTTCAAACCTCTGCTGAGGGCCAGGTTGATGGGAGGCAAGGAGAGGAGGAAATTCAAGCCTTGAGCCCTGGATATCTGGTAGCTAAACACAGGATTGGAGGGTACAGATCGGGAGTACAGAAGCAGAACTAACACAAGGCCAGGTTTCCAGTGAAAATGAATCAACAAATGTGAGTTGTGAGCCTGAATAGTGAAATATAGTTGGAGAAGATTCCAAAAGCAGATTCAAATACACTAGGGGCAAATGGATTAAGAAGCACAGACAGGATATCACCTGAGCTTTCTGTATTTTTGTTGCCCCAACACCTGAGCAATATGAACCCACCCATCAGTAACAGTGTTTCTCCATGGCTGAGGATTTCCAGGTATAAAAGAGTGGAAAAACTTTTCCAAATATTCAAAGGGGCAAGTGTATTTGCCAAAGTTTTCTCCTGTGGTGACTGTGAAGTACCTCCTTAGGGCAAAGTGTTTCTTTCCTCAGCCACAGATCACTACAGCAGACAAAAGAAAGGAAGCCCAAAGTCCAAGAAGAGAACTACAAGTTCAGAGAGTTTTGATAAGCCAAGGGTGGCAGGGCCACTTATTTTTCTCTCCTTCCTCATCCACAGCATGGAATAAACCCCCAAAAAGCACACCCCCAAAAAGTCTGGCAGATAACAGGAAATCAGAAGACGGTCTTTTATAAGAAAATCCAAAGTTGAAAGAAGGCTTGAGGACTCATCATATCTGAAATGACCGTATGAGGCCATCATGCTCCCGGTTAGGAACAGGCTGAGTGCCTTATGAAATCAGATGTAAAGGCCAAGGATGAGGGAGGCTTTTCAACGCCTTCCTCCACCTACACAGATCTAAGGCACCCAACAGTCCATGCAGGAAAACGGGGTAAAGAAGCAGCTTAACTCAAAGTTCAAGCCAAAAGCTTAGAAGAGGTTGGAACCTAGCAGGGGGGCAGAAGATTTCAAAGTCGTGTTTGTTCATAGCTATGTCTCCAAAGTCATTGATAGAGACTGGTACATACAGAAAGCAAGCAGTGAATGAGCCCATAGGAAGGCCGTGAATCCCAGACTGAATGGGTCCTCCAACAAACTGGAGAGAGGTACACTATGGTACGGCATGCTATGATTTGGACGTGGTTTGGGTTTGCCCCACCAAGGTTCCTGTGTTGGAATCTTAGTGCTCAGAGTAACGATGGTAGGCAGTGGGAGGACCTCTAACACATTCATGACAGGGCCATAATTCGTATGTCTCTCTGCCAGGCAGCTCTGACCCACAGGTAGTACGTGCATGACTGTCCCACTGGGCAGCTCGGGACAGCCCCATCAGGTGGTACGGCTCCCCAATGGGACAGTCTTGCATGTATAACTGCTGGCTCAAGCCAGTGGGAACATGTTAAGGGGTGGGGCCTAGTAGAAGGTCATTGACAACAGTTCTTGTGGGACTCTGCTTAGTTCTCACAAAGAGTTATGAAAAAGACCAAGTCTGACTCTTGAGCAGCTCTCTGGCTGTCTCATGATGGGATCTCCCTCTTGCATGCACCCCTGCCAGGACACCATCTGCCAAGATGTACTGCAGTCAGAGGGGCCCTCACCGGACCTAGGAACATACTGTTTGGATTTTCAGACTCCAAAGCTGCAGCTAAATAACCTTTTCCTTCATAAAGTATCCAGCTTTGGTACTTCATCGTATAACAGAAAATGGACTAATACAAGGGACCTCAAAGGGGGTACTGGAAAATGGAGGCTCTGCACCTGTGCAGAAAGAAGGGAATAAACTGAATCAGACAAAGCAAACCCTCCCAGGCAGTAAGTCAGGAGGGCTCTGCACAAATTCCAAGAGGAAGTTTAGGCCTGAAAAAGAGGCTACATACAATTGCCTTCTACTGTCTATATGTGGGATTACAGAAATCTGAAAACATTCAAATTTAGGTTATTCTACATAAAGATCCTGATTCCCTACTTCTCCTTGAAGGTGCAGCTACACGATGCCCAGGTGAACAATCAGCTGGAGCCCCAGAGCTGCTGCCCCTAACTTACCTCCTTCTACCCCCCCCTTATCGGTCCTCTGAGCATCAAGATTTTTTATTCTTTGTACCAAATATTACTTTTGTATCAAAGTCCATCTCCATAAATAATGGAAAGTGAATGAGAACATATTTCCTTTGATAACTAATGATGAGCCCTGTGTTTTTGGTGAATAGCTACACATATGTGAATTCTTAAACCAGACTGCATGAGTATATAACATGGCTCTAACTTGATTTACCTAAGATCTTTTTACTGCATGTCCTCATCTTATTCCCTCATTGAGGATATCATTTACTATCACCTACCTCATAGGAGTGTGGTAAGGATTCAGTAAACTAATTCTCATAAAGTTTCTGTAACAGTCCCTGGAACATAAGCCTTACTAAAGTAACTACTGTAACACGCAAAGTACCTGCATGTCAAGAGTACAATTTAAGATGTTACGCACAGAACTGTGTCACCCCTCTACCTACCTACCAAATTTATACACTGAGATCCTAACCCCCAGTTCCTCAGAATATGACTGTATCTACAGACAAGGTTTTTAATAAAAGTTAACTGAGATCATTGAGATGGTTCCCAATTCAATATGGGTTATGTCCTTATAATAAGAGATAAAAACATAAAACCACAAAAAAATAAATCTATCTGCAAGCCAAGAAGAGAGGCTCTCAGAAGAAACCAATCCTGCCAGTACCTTGACTTTGGACTTCTATCCTCCAGATCTGAGGAAAAACTTGTTACATAAACAACCCACTGTGTGGTACTTTGTGATGGCAGCCTCAGAAAATTAATACAGGTGTCCTTATGAAACAAACTTGACCCACTTCACAAATTTACCAACCCCTGTGACATCTGAATATAGACTATGAATAAATTCATTCAACATTGGAGTATTTACTATGCCCTGAACACTATACATTTAAGACCTTCATCATAGAAGCCAATTTTATTTTCTTGTCAATTAACAACCCACCTCATTTTTTCCAGTCATTTTCTGCTGGGAAGCTTCATGTGGTATTTGGATGTCACTGTGGTTGGCTTTTCCTGATTCATATGAAACGATCTTTGTTATAGACCCAAAGTGAACAGCACCAAAGAACCCAGTTTTCAAGTCTAGCCAGACCTCAGAATTACCTGGAAAGCTTTTGAAATCTCTGTGGCTGGATCAATCCTTCCTCATTCTGATTGGTTTTTGTGTGGAGCTCTTGACAGTGAATTTTTTAAGTTTTCCAGATCTATCCAATATGCAACCGAGGTTGGGTGCCACTACTTGAGCATGAAAGGCCTCTGAGGTCACCTTCCCTGCCACTTAAAGTGTAGTCCATAAATGCCAACACTGTCATCACCCAGAAGCTTGCTGGAAATGCAGAATCTTGGGTTCCACCCCCAACTGCTGAATCAGAATCTGCATTTCTACCAGGATGTCACACATAATTCACAAGTACTCTTAAAGTTGAGAATCACTGAATTCCCACTAGATGCACCTAGAAAACTTGACAAAAACAAGACTACACAGCTTCTCTCATAATCGAAGAATTGCACTCTCTGGAAAAATCCTAGGAATCAGGATTTTATGTGTTTCTGTGTACCCAGTCACACAGGGATCTGAGGTTTGGGAATCATGTATCTAAGCCAGTGATGGTGAACCTTTCAGAAACAAGTGCCCAAACTGCAACCCAAAACCCACTTACCACAAAGTGCCAACACTGCAATTAAACCTGAATACTGAGGTTTTAGTGTAGAAAAAACAACTCATACATTAACATCTTTTGTCTTAAAAGAAAAACAACACATGTGTCACAGGTCCCCCACCACTGACTAGGTCAATGTACATATCCTTCAACTGCCCAACCTCTGCCTAACAACTTTCCAATCATTTTTTGCAAATGAGAAATATAACAGAGATATAAGTTTTTATTTTTTCAACATGCATGAAAGTTAACAACTATTTATGCTGTTTAGGAACACAGAAATAACTGTATTATCACCAGAATGTAAATTATCAAGTACAACAACCAGTTAGCAATTACTTTACTTTTGGGAGGTTATTTTCACAGAACACAACAATTTCCAAACTGTACTTTCAAGACCAGAGTTATACTAATGAGACCAGGACAAGCTGATAACAATCCTAACAGTCACACAACCTGCTATATTACACAGGGAAAAAAAAAAACAACTGATTTTATGGTGTAGGGTCTCAAGTACCTTACATTGGAGGGTTTTTTTTGTTTGTTTTTTCTGGAGACAGGGTCCCACTATGTAGTGGAGGTTGGCCTTGAACTCGCTTATGTAACCCATGTGGCCTCGAACTTGCTTATGTAACCCATGTGGCCTCGAACTCACAGCAATCCTCCTGCCTCAGCCTCCTGAGTGCTGGGATTACAGGCATGCACCACCACGCCCAGCTACATCACAGTCTTTAAAGTAGTTTTATGACACAACAGTATCTCCTTTTGAGGATGTGGGGGAGACAGAGCATCCCTTCATCTCTGAGTCTCCTTGCTAATTCTGAAGACTCATTTCTAAGGCCCATTTCTGGGACTTCATTAGTTAACAATGAAAGTAAAGCCGGTGAGACGGCTCAGCGGCTTAAGCGCCTGCCTTGCAAGCGCGAAGGCCCGAGTTCGACTCCCGGAACCCACATACGAAAAAGGGGCCGGTGATATCGCTCAGCGGCACGGGTGCCTGTTGGCGCGTGAGGTCCTGAGGTCGTCCCCCCGGTACCCACAAAAAAAAAAAAAAAAAAAAAAAAAAAAAAAAAAAAAACAATGAAAGTAAAAAGCAGACTTGATAATGACAGTACACCCCACAACTATCACCACCAGAGTCCCGATCTCTCAAAGCAGCCCAGCTGGACTTCCAATAAACAATACAGGTAGAAGAAACTATACATGAAACTAGGTTAATCATAACTGGTGATTGTAGCTAGGTGATGGGCACACAGGGCCCAAGGACAATCCTCTGTGTTTCTGAAAATCTCCATAATAAAAGGCAAAACAGTTTCTTTTAAAAGTGAACTTAGGGCCGGTGAGATGGCTCAGCGGCTTAAGCGCCTGCCCGGCAAGCGCAAGGGCCCGAGTTCGACTCCCGGAACCCACATACGAAAAAGGGGCCGGTGATATCGCTCAGCGGCACGGGCGCCTGCTGGCGCGCGAGGTCCTGAGGTCGACCCCCCGGTACCCACAAAAAAAAAAAAAAAAAAAAAAAAGTGAACTTGTACATTTTAGGCAAAAATGTGGAAAGTGGCTAAGATTTTAGAGGCAAAATACACAGCAATGTAGCACTAATCACCCACATATACAAAGTCACACCTAGAACTAAAGAGGAAGACTCCAAAGTAACATAATTCTGTTTTGGGCTTGTTTCTGTGATGCAAAAAAAATCCACTAATGATGAGACGTGAATTGGACAAAACTCTCAACTCGCCCTCACCTAGGCATCCTACTTATCAACGGCCCCTTTAACGCTCCCTTCCTGACCCTGAGGAAGGCTCTTTTTGGCCCTCTTCTATCACTGAGATAAGCATGTTCTCCCTGCAGCTTCTCAGGCCATTTCTGTCAGTTTTCCCAGGGCCACCCTTTAACAGGATCATGCCTGCTCCACATTTTTGCTCCAATTTCCCTACCTAGCCTCGCTTTACTGCAACTCTCAGCCAAGGACTCCCTCACAAAACTTAAACTGAGGTCTACTCTAAGGTAAGGGGAGCTGGGGGAGTGCAGATGTAGACTTAATCCTCCTTTCCACCCTCAGGGATGAGGGGGAAAGAGGACGCAGACTAGCCTAGGCAGGGTGGGCCCAGCTCAGCCTGCCCAGCTATTGGAAATAACCTGACGCTCTAGAACAGATTCCCCATGCCCTAAGTGCACCTTGGAATCCTCCATATTAGACAAATGCCTACTCCTGCAGGCATCTGAAGGTACAGAGCAAAGGACTGTCAGAGTGGGAAAGCTGGGGCTGATGATCCAGGCGGATGAAACTACTACAAAGGAGATGGCAGGAGGCCCCGGATCTTGAGGAACACATACACAAAAGTCAGAACAAGAATAGACTGTAACCCTAGCAGTGTGGGAGGCTGAGGCAGGAATACTGCAAGTCTGAGCCCAGCCTGGGCAACTTAGCAATTTAGTGAGATCTTGTCGCACACACAAGCCAGAAACTTTTAAAGGGCTGAGGATATAAGTGCATAGGCCTTGGGTTTAACCCCTAGTGCCACCAAAAAAAAAAAAAAGAAAAAAAAAGAGTAGACACTAGTCTACAATACAGTTGCCTTGGGTTTTCAATTTCAGAACTATAGAGTAGGACCCAGATGTGAGGACCAGAGTCTGACCACAAACCCACTCGGCCTTTTGGTTTCCTTGACTATTTCAGCCTAGTCTGAGTGTGTGCAGAAGTCCCCACCTGTATGGGCTCTATATGTAGAAAACCCTGCTTTGTCTCTCCTCTGCCTGAGCTGTGATACTATTAAAAAAAAATTCAAAAAAATAAAAAAGGAAGAAAGGAAAGGAAGCTGGTAGGAAGAGGAGGAAAGAGAAAAGTGGAAGGTAGAGTGGGAGAGAGGTCTGAAGTCAAGGAGGTACCAGGCAGATGTGAGATAAAGTATACAGCAGTCCACAGATGAGAAACATCTCCTCCGCAGTACCTTCCTTAGGGTATCCCGGTCATATCTTAAAGGAAATAAGGGAAGCTGACAAAGGTATTTAGTTGACAAAGGTGGGGCCCAGGCCCTCTCTCACCTGGAGCCACAGCATGAAGACAGTGAGCACGTGTCCGTATATACCAGCCCACCCACCAGTCTCAGCCAGCAGGGTTTCTGAAGTCCGGGGAGGGCAGGTGTGTGTCTCACGCACTGGCAGGGTGCTTGAGTCTATAGGCAGCTCCTGAGGTCCTTGTTGACCAGGAAGCCAACGAGAGCCGACAGCAACCTAGACAAAATTTAGAGGTCTGACAGTCACCAGGCAGAGCCAGACATCGAAGGTTCATCAGCAAACACGCCCAGAGGCAAGAAGACACACATGACGGTAGAGAATACATGGCACACTGCCCATCAATGCCCAGCAGTCAAGTGCCATTCTGCTGGCCAAAGCTGGAGATAAGGTAGGTGGCACCTCAGCTGGTGCTCCCAGACCCGCATAACAATAAATTCTGGCTAATCACATGCACTGGCTTAATTCTGCAGTGGTAACAGTAACTATTCCCATTGATAATGTGCATGGCCAGCATGAACTTGAAGCCCAGCAAGTCACTGGCTATGAAGTAGCAGAGCTTGAGGATGTTCTGGTCCTCCTGAAGAATGACTTGAGATCCTTATGTTAAAGACAAGTGGGGAAAGGCAGAACCAAAAACAGGGTCCAGACAATGTACAGAAAGGCAATACACATCTGAAGTATAAGTGCTTAACATACAAACAGAAGGGTGAGGTCATATAACATGTGACACTATTGTTTAAAAAAAAAAAAAACAAGAAGGCCATAGGGAGGCAAAAGAACATGATCATAAGTGACATATTCTGGCTAAAGTCCAAATGGACTACAGCACATAGAAGCCAAGATGAAGAGAACACAGACAACCAAGCACACATGTAGAGAGCCAGGAAGAGGTCCCACAGGAGGTAGCAGGGAGACTTGCACATGATCAGTTCGACGGTTTTACCCTAGGCGCAGGGGTCTCCACTGGCTGCTTTGCGGGACCTGGCCTGCCTTCCTTTGCTTTCTCTCCACGGGCTCCTTCACTCATAAGGTAGTACTGCACGGGATTGGGCCATAGTTCCTCATTGATTATTTCAACGATCTTGTCAGACTCAATAGAACTGTGGTTTACAAACCACCCAAAGAAGCTACGGTTCTTTTCTGGGTTTCCCTGACTTATGGAGTACAGATCGTGTCCTGGGAGCCACTGGATTGGAGTAGAACGAGAAATCACCTGACCGGAAGGAGCACACCCATATTCCTTAACGAGCACCTTATTTTGGAAATAGGGGTTACGGTCAAAGTAGAACTTGATTTTGTAGCCCAATCTAGCGAGGCCAGCTTCCTCCACTTCCAAGCTGCTCAAATAGCTTAGCACCTCTTTATCTAGGCTGCTGAGAAAGGAAGAGAGCTGGGGGTGGTTTTGGAAAGCTTGCCCCCAAAAGCCAGGGATGCTCCTGATGAAGACGTTCCGGCACTCCAAGTAGTACAGTCGCAGCTGCCCGAACCTGCGCGAGAGCCTGAGGTAGGCCCGGTCTGCCTGCGCGTTCATGGTCTCCAGCTTCAGCTGGACCGTCTCCAGTTTGTCCATGTTGCCTTCGGTCACCAGGGGCCCCAACCCAGAACGTGTCTCCACCATCTTCCTTTCTTCCCCAGCTGAGACGGGGGTACACTCCCCAGCCGCCCCTTTCTTCGGCTTCCCACCAGCTGCGGCCTGAGGAGCCCTCCCCGCTGAGCTACAGCTTTTTCCTGGCACCTTCTTTCCAGAAGGGCCACGCCGCGTTCCGGCGCGGCGGCCATTTTTCGGCCTCGCCACAGTTCCCACAGTTCCCACGAAGACAGTGTCTGTGGCCAGGCGCTCTGAGAAAGACGTGGCCCTTCCTGGGCCGGGCCTGGTGGCGGCCACCGCGCGGTCTCCCGCGGCCCGAGCCCTGAGCGCGAGGCCGCAGTCCAAGAGCAGCCGGCAGGCATCCTGGTCCCTGACACTAAGCTGCAGGAGTGGCGCAGGAGCAGCAGCCTTCGAGCCACCCCCACCCGCGCTCGCCTGCACCTGTGCCTCCTCAGTGTCTTCCGCGGGGCGCTGGAACTGTGGAGGATCCGGGTCGCGTGAGCCGTCGTCGGGAGCAGCGCGGACTTGCGCTTTGGCTCGGCCTTTGCTCCGGCTTTTGGCGCGGGAGGACTTTCGACCTCTACTGTGGCCGCTCATGGCGGTAGCGGACTCTGCTCCAAAGCCACGTTCTGACCCGGCGGCCCCTGGCGTCAGCTAGCGTCTACGGAGCGTGAATCTCCATAGCAACCGCCCACGTCACGACTGCAGGACCGTACCGTCGCGTGAGGGCGGGCCGCGCCGCGTGATTGGCTCCGCCTCCGCGGCTGCGCACTAACGCGCCGCGCACGCCCGGAGCCCCGCTTGCTCTCGGTGTTGCAAAGTTTTCTCCGACCTTGGCTGCTGTGCGTTGGCCTCTTCTCTTTGCGGATCTCATGCGTGTCCCCCGGAGCTCATAGAGCACATTCGTTCCTTTTGTACAAGATAACCATCGCGACTGCCCCCTATTTTCTGAACACCACCATCCACTCAGTGATATTTTGTGACGTCTGTCGTGATGAGACTGCTCTTGGCCTTTGTGTCTCATCCTCGAAGCCCTCTGCTAAAAGATTTGTTCTGGCACCAGGGAATGTAAAGGTGGGGGCTATAATGCCAGGCCTCAGCGACTTACTACCAAAAAATAACAGCAGCTAGTATTTTGTGAGTATCATATTTGTTGGACACGTTACTAGATATTTTATAAGCATTATTTCCGTTTATAAGGGAGGTATTGTTGTCATTTCTATTTTTCTGATGATAAAACTGCGGGTCAGAGATGCCCGGGAGCATTTCCGAGATTCGGTAACCTATGTTTTATGGTCATAAATGGCCAGTCCTTCTAGGCCTAAACTGTAAACGACTGCCCTGGCTCCTAAGAAGGTCGGCCCCACCAGTTAGCAAGCATCCGCAGAACACGATTTCCCTGGAAGCTCACCCACGCCTTCCAGCGCCTTGACCCTCGGTTACAGAGCTGCGCTGTCCCTCAAGGTACAGGACCAGATGAAGTTCTTGAATCAGTGCTTCAGTAATTGGGGTAAGGCGGAAAGGTGGTCAGAGAGGGAAATGACCATTCAAGGAGCAGAACACTGTTTTCCAGGTGGAGGCTCAGAAGTGCACTCCTCACGTTAGCAGTGAGGACGCCCTAGAAACTACCCAGCCTGCCTTGTGTTCCGGGGGGCAACTCTCAGCCGGGTAGTAAGACCATGAATGGCGAGGGAACCCATGGCCAATTTGAGAGTGCAAAGGAAGCCTTTCGAGGTAACACCTTCAGGTTCAAAGGGAACAAAAACAGCCCTTGCAGCCAGCTAAAAAAGAGGCAAACCCCAAAGCTCCTGGGAGCTCACTACCTCTTTAATTACTTGGGAGTATCCTCGTGGGCCAGCAGTCTGATATCGCCTAGGTTCCACTGTACTTGTCTCCTTACTATTCTTTGAACTCAAGCTTCTGCCACAGGACCCTTGCACTAGCTATTCCTTCTGCCTTGAGGGGCTCTTACTCTACACGTGGTCAGTTAAGTATGGCCAGCTCCCTTCACACTTTTTAAAATGTCACCTTCTCAGTGACTATCCTATATAAAATGGCCACCTATCCTCAGGTCTTTTACTCTATTTTTTCTTTTTTTTTTTTTTTTTTTTTATTTTAAAGAGAAGAAAAAAACAAAACAAATCAAAAGAATAACAAATTTTCAAAACAACATAATAGGAGGGTAACAATGGTTAATACATTACGTATTACTATCTTTAAGTTAGTTATTCAGGACACCAGACATTAGCATTCAATTGTCCAAACATTATTGGCACAAACCTTACTCTTCAATGAACTAAGTAAACATGGTAGTGTATCTATCTTAACCATCTTATATATATATATACAATTTTTTTCCCTTTCCCTTCTTTCTTTTCCCTATTCCAGTCTCTCTTTCCTTTTGACCAGTTTCTTTTTGATTCACCATATCTATTGTACATTTTGGATCTTATTTACTCTTTCAGTTTCTCATACTAGAGAGATAATACGATGCTTACACATGTGCTTCTGGTTTATTTCACTTATGAGTATTTTCTCGAGTTGCATCCATTTACCTATAAAAGTCTCCAGTTTATCCTTCTTTATGGCTGAATAGTACTCCATTGTATAAAAATACCACATCTTTCTAATCCATTCCTCAGTTGATGGGCATTTGGGTTGTTTCCAAGATCTGGCTATTACAAATTGTGCTGCTATAAACATGGGTGCACATATATCGCTGTGGTACGATGTTTTTAATTCTTCTGGGAAGATGCCCAGAAGGGGAATAGCTGGGTCAAATGGGACCTCCAACCCTAGTTTTCTGAGGAATCTCCACACTGACTTCCACAGTGGCTGTACCAGTCGACACTCCCACCAACAGTGAAGAAGGGTTCCTTTTTCCCCACAGCCCCTCCAGCATTTGTTATTAGTTGATTTCTTAATAGTAGCCATTCTTTCTGGGGTGAGATGGTATCTCAGTGTTGTTTTAATTTGCATCTCTCGAATGACTAGTGATGTTGCACATTTTTTTGTATATTTGTTTGCCATTAGTATTTCTTCATCTGAGAAATGTGTATTCATCTCAGATGCCCATTTTTGGAGTGGGTCTTTAAATTTGGGAGGTCTGATTTTTTTGAGTTCTTTATATGTTCTCGATAGTAATCCTTTGTCTGAGGAACAGCTGGAAAACATTTTTTCCCACATTGTGGGTTGTCTCTTCACTCTGTTGGTGGTTTCTCTTGCTGTGCAAAAGCTTTTTAATAAGATGAGATCCCAGTTATTGATTCTTTGGGATAGTTCCCGTGCGGTTGAGTTTTTATTCATAAAGTCTTTGCCTACACCAATGTCTCCAAGGGTTTTACCTATCCTACCTTCCAGCAGATTTAATGTTTCTGTTTTAATATTTAGATCTCTGATCCATTTTGAATTTAGTTTAGTGCATGGTGAAAGATATGGATCTAGTTTTAATCTTCGGCATGTGTAGAGCCAGTTTTTCCAGCACCATTTATTAAAGAGGCTATCTTTCTTCCAGCGAATGTGTTTGGCACCTTTGTCAAAGATAAGGTGGCTTAGTATGTCTGGGGTTGTTTCAGCATCTTCTAATCTGTTCCATTGATCTTCAGGTCTGTTTTTTTGCCAGTACCACACTGTTTTTATCACAGTAGCTTCATAGTATAATTTCAAGTCGGGGATTGTGATGCCCCCTGCCTTGCCTTTGTTGCCCAGAATTGCCTTTGCTATTCTAGGTCTCTTCTGATTCCAAATGAATTTTAGGATTGTTTTCTCTAATTCTGTGAGATATGCTGTTGGAATTTTGATTGGAATTGCATTAAATCTGTATAACAATTTTGGAAGTATGGCCATTTTCACTATATTGGTTCTTCCTATCCAGGAGCAAGGGATATCTTTCCATTTTCTGATATCCTCTTCAATCTCCTTTTTCATAGTACTGTAGTTTTCAGTATAGAGGTCTTTTACATCCTTCGTGAGGTTGATTCCTAGGTATTTCATTTTTTTGGATGTTATTGTGAAAGGTATTGTTTCCCTAATTTCTCTTTCAGTAAGTTTGTTATTTGTGTACAGGAAGGCTATTGACTTTTGAGTATTGACTTTGTATCCAGCTACACTACTGAATTTGCTTATTAAATCTAGCAGTTTTTTAGTGGAGTTTTTGGGATCTTCTGTGTAGAGTATCATGTCATCTGCAAATAATGATAATTTAACTTCTTCCTTTCCAATCATTATTCCTTTTATTTCTTTCTCTTGTCTAATCGCTCTGGCTAAAGTTTCCAGAACTATGTTGAATAAGAGTGGGGACAGTGGACATCCTTGTCTTGTTCCTGATTTTAGAGGGAAGGCTTTCAGTTTTTGGCCATTTAGTATAATATTGGCTGTTGGTTTGTCATAGATAGCTTTTACCAGGTTGAGATAAAGACCCTCTATTCCAATTTTCTGTAGGGTTTTTATCATGAAAAGGTGCTGGACTTTGTCAAAAGCTTTTTCTGCGTCTATTGAGATGATCATGTGATTTTTGTCTTTGGTTCTGTTAATATGCTGTATTACATTTATTGATTTACGTATGTTGAACCATCCCTGCATCCCTGGGATGAATCCAACTTGGTCATGGTGTATAATCTTCTTGATGATTTGTTGGATTCTGTTTGCCAGTATCTTATTAAGGATTTTTGCATCTATGTTCATTAGGGAGATTGGCCTGTAGTTCTCTTTCTTAGTTGGGTCCTTCTCTGGTTTTGGTATCAGGGTAATGCTTGCTTCCAGGAATGAATTTGGGAGTATTGCTTCCCTTTCAATTTCATTGAAAAGTTTGAGAAGTAGGGGCGTTAGGTCTTCTCTAAATTTCTTGTAGAATTCGGCAGTGAATCCATCAGGGCCTGGACTTTTCTTTGTTGGGAGGTTTTTAATTACATCTTCAATTTCATTGGTTGATATTGGTTTATTTAGGATTTTTAAATCTTCTTGATTTAGCTTTGGTAATTCATACGAATCTAGGAATCTGTCCATTTCTTCTGCATTTTCCATCTTAGTAGAATATAAATTTTCAAAATAGGTATAGATGATCTTCTGGATTTCTGCAGGGTCCGTCGTGATATCACCCTTTTCATTTTCAATTGCATGGATTTGAGTCTTTTCTTTTCTTTTTTTAATAAGGTTGGATAAGGGTTTGTCAATCTTATTTATTCTTTCAAAGAACCAACTTTTTGCTTCATTGATTCTTTGTATTGTTTTTTTATTCTCCAATACGTTAATTTCTGCTCTGATCTTTATAATTTCCTCCCTTGTACGGGCTTTTGGCTTAACCTGCTCTTCTTTTTCTAGAAGCTCGAGGTTCACCCTTAAGTTGTTTATTTGCGCTTGCTCTATTTTCCTGATATAAGTATTTAATGCTATAAATTTCCCTCTTAGGACTGCTTTCATTGTATCCCATAAGTTCCGGTATGTTGTACTGTCATTGTCATTCAGTTGTAGAAAGTGACTAATTTCTTCTTTAATTTCATCTGTGACCCATTGGTTGTTCAGGAGGATGCTGTTTAATTTCCATGTGTTTAGGGAGTTTTTGTGGGATCTTTTGCCATTGATTTCCAATTTCATTGCACTATGGTCTGATAATATGCATGGGATAATTTCAATTCCTTTGCATTTACTTAAGCAGGTTTTATGAGCTAGTATGTGGTCTATTTTGGAGAACGTCCCATGTGCAGCTGAGAAAAATGTGTATTCTGATGTTGTGGGATGGAACACTCTGTAGACATCTACTAAGTCCATTTGTTCAAAAGTTTGGTTCAGTTCTACTATTTCATTATTGATTTTCTGTCCAGTTGATCTATCTTTTTGTGACAGTGGAGTATTGAGATCTCCCAATATAATTGTATTAGTGCTTATTTGATTTTTCATGTCCTCTAGTACTTGTTTTATATAGCTGGGTGCATTGGTATTTGACGCATATATATTTATGATCGTTATCTCTTCCTCTTGGATTGTTCCCTTTACAAGGATGTAATGACCGTCTTTATCTCTCTGAATCCTTCTTGGCTTGAAGTTCACTTTGTCTGCAAAAAGAATAGCTACCCCTGCTTTTTTCTGGGTTCCTGTGGCATGGAGTATTGTTTTCCATCGTTTGACTTTCAGTCTATGAATTTCTTTCTGAATTAAATGTGTTTCTTGTATACAGCATATTGTTGGATCTTGCTTCTTGATCCATTTCGCCAGTCTGTGCCTTTTGATTGGTGAATTGAGACCGTTAACATTGATGGTTAAAACTGCTATGTATTGACTTGTCATGATATTTTCCTGTTGTTGGTTCCCGCTCTTTGTTTTTCTGCTTTCCGGCTATTTAATTATTTGCCCTGCCTGGTGGATTCCTTCTGTTGGGGTTCCTATCTCTTTCTAGAATGTCCTTCAGAACGTTTTGGAGTGCTGGTTTGGTGGTCATAAATTTTCTCAGATGTTCTTTGTCATGAAAGTATTTTATTTCTCCATCAATTTTGAAAGATAGTTTTGCAGGGTACATCAATCTGGGCTGAAAATTATTTTCCTTTAGAGCTTGCAATACATCATTCCAAGCTCTTCTTGAATTGAGGGTTTGTGCTGAAAAGTCAGCTGTGATTCTGATGGGTTTTCCTTCATAGGTGATTTGTCTCTTCTCCCTAACAGCTTTTAAGATTCTGCCCTTCTGTTGAATTTCTGGGATCTTGACTATAATATGTCTGGCTGAAGTTTTTTTTTGATCATGTCTAGTTGGTGTTCTAAAAGCTTCACTTATAGGGGTGTCAAATTCCTTTTCTCTTCCAGGAAAGTTCTCCCTGATTATGTCTTTGAACAAGGTTTTAATGTCGTTGATGCTATCTCCTGCTTTTTCATTTATTCCAATTATTCTTAAGTTGTTTATCTTTGAGTCATCTAGCAGCTGCTGAATTGATTTTTCATGGTCCCTTGCTATTTTTAAGAATTTTTCCATTTCATGATCACTAATTGCAAGCCTGTCTTCTATATCTGAGATCCTGTCCTCGCATTGGCTTATTCTGCTACAAATACTTTCAATGGAATTTTTTATCTCTTGGGTATCTGCTTAATCTGCCTTATGGATTCCATTTCTTTCCTATGCTGAGCATTCATGGTTTCTATAGTTTTCTTAAGTTCATCTATTTTTCTGTCTGTATCAACTATAGTGTCCTTAAGCATGGTCTTCATTGTAGACATTATCTCTGCAGTTATCTGTGAGATTATTTCTGTTTTAATTTTTTCCAGAACCTCATTCAGTTGCTTTGTTGTTACCACTTCAGATAGGCCAGGTGGGTGGCTTTCGGATTGTCCCACCTCGTTGCTCCCTAGGTTTGCCTTTGGTGAATTGGATGTGTGGGGTTGCATCTTGTTTAAGTGTCGTCTCATTTTTTCTTTCTTTAATTCCTGGGGTGATGTTTGCAAATTACCTATAGTAGGTTACTTTATTGCTAGTGTTTAAGATCTTTAGAAGATGACTACTTCTCTGCAGTATCTTCCAAGTGGAGCTTGCTTTTAGGTTTTGAGCTTTCTGCCAGATCCTACCTCTTCCATTCGTTGGGTATGCGAAGTTGCTACCTGTTTGGCCCAGTCCTTGATTCTTTGGTACTGTGCCACTGTATTTTCTGTGTCCCTTAGTCAATCTCAATCATGAAATATCAGGAAGGAAAGATGTTTAGAACAATTATTTCACATTTGGCTATAATGTTAACTAAAGCATGAAACAGAGCCTAGAAAATGACAGACTGAGCTAACCAGTTATTTACCACTTTTAGCTGTATAGAGTTGCGGTTATATAACAAAATCTAAAACACACCAGAAAAATTATATGCAGTATACAAGTCCTGTGTATGGCAATTTTTCCCCTGAGGAGTTTAAATTTAAAATGAGTTAAGGAGGAAATAGAGTATTGGGAGAAGAGGAAGGAATTAGATGTAAGGTTAGAGGACCAAGAGGGATCCCACTAAAATTGGGACACTAGTGCAGAGGACAGGTGGTAGAAAGAGAAGGAAGGGATAAAAGAAAGAACAGATCACAACCACAATCACAAAGAAGTTAGAGGCGCTATTTACACTCATATAAAAAACCAGAGAGAATAATGAAGGAAAGAGCAAATACACATACAGAAACAAAAACGAAGATAAAAACAATAAAACAGACAGATCAAAAATATAACCCCACCAAAAAACAAAACAAAACAAAACAAAAAGAAAAAAAAAACCCTTCGCCAGAACAAAAAACAAATCAGTGAGAAAAAAAATAATAAAAAATAAAAATAAAAATAAAAATAAAAAAATAAAAAGAATCAGTTCCAGGTGTTGACTCTGCTGTAGGCAGTTACCCTGTGGTGACAGAGTCCTGTTCTGTGCAGGTCCGTTCCAGTAAGCCAGGAGCGCCCTCTGGCGGGCGGTGAGCAGATGCGCGTACTTTCAGGCAGAGACCAGTCTAGCTCGCCTCCGCTCTCAGCGCCCTTTCACGATCCCTGGGCCTGAGAGGCTCAGCGTGCTGTCCGGAGCGCGGGTTCCCTGCACTGGTTCCCGCCGCTCTGGTTTTTCGCCACGCCCCCCACAATGGCGCCGGGCCAGTCGCTCTCTGGCGCGGGACAGGTGTGGCTGAGAGTCCAGTCTCGTTCGCCTGCTGACCTCAGCACACTTTCGTGGGCCTGAGAGGCCCCGTGCTGCCCTGTCCGGAGCACAAGTTCCCAGAGCAGTTTTCGAGCCGCTCTGAGTTTCGCCACACCCCCCACAATGGCGCCCGTCTGGTCGCTCTCTGGCGCGGGGCAGCTGTGGCTGAGAGACACTCACCGCTGGTCAGCGCCGTTCTCCGCCACTCCCCTGCCCCGCCGCTGTCTCAGGATCCTCCGTGGGGGCTCCCTGGGCACCAGCTGCCACCGTGTGTCCGTAGAATTGAGCTTCCGTGGCGCTGCAACTCCCGGGATAGTGGAAGGTGCGCGCGTGCGGTCTGCTCCTTCTTTCCTTCTTCTTTGTTGGAAGTCGCCCGTCACTGGTGCCGGGGGTCCCAGATTGCGCTTCAGAACTTCTCTGTGTTTCGGGGAGGCATCTCCCCCCCTCCTGCGCTTTCCGGGTCGCTATATTCCCGTGTTCCAATGGTAACTTTTAGAGAGAGTTTCGCTGCCTGCTTCTTACTCATCCGCCATCTTGAGGTCCTCTACTCTATTTTTTCTTTATCCCATAATACTTATCACCATTCAGTGCACCATACCAATTATTTATTATGCTTTTTTTTTTACTGTCTCCTCTCTCCATAATATCAACTCTAGGATGGCAGAGATCTCTGTTTGCTGTTCTGTGCTCCTTCACTACCTACAACAGTGTCTGGCACATCCAAAGCCCTTAGTAAGTAATTGCTTAGCGGAAGAATGAATTAAAACAGAGTTTTCAAAACTGGATTTGTATATTGATTGTCTGAAATTCAAAATATCCCCCTTTCCCTACCAAAGCAATGCTATAGATGGAAGCTATATTTTCTGTTAAACTCGTAGTTTATTAGAGAATTATCTTGTGTGACAGAGTACTATTCGGGGACAGTGTGTAGGTGAAAAATCTAAAGTAACAAATTAAGATATTAAGTTGGGAGAATTAATATTTGACTTAAAAGGGATTATTTAGTCCAAAAACCACCTTATATCTTGTCAAAGGCCTTTCCTAATCACTTCTCAAGGCTGTTCACAACCACCCCAGACCACAATAAGCAGCCCTGTCCTTGAGCTTATAGAGCAGTTGTTCACTGCACAATTTGTTCAGCATTAGACATGCACTGTTTTGTGCCAGTTCTTGTGCAGAATTACCTCTTAAACTGGATAATCACAGTTTAACTGGAATTCTCTGTAACTCAGAGAAATCCAAAAATCAGCTGAAGCAGCCACCATTGCTCTATAAACTGCGTTGAGAAGTTGGCCCACTTCTCAGAGCGCTCACAGCTCAACCCACCTCTGTTGTCAAGAGCCTTAATCCAGCATCAGCATCTGCGTCATTGAATGTTCAGCCGTGGCTAAGCCACTGCAGGATTAACAGCGGCTGGGTCACTGCAAACAGTCTTTATTATACACTCTGCCTTGAACCAGTTTCCAGCATGTCGGAGAGATAAGCATCAGGCAAAAGGAAACAAATATGAGACTAACCCCCTGTATAGAAATACTCCTCTGGTACATGTCACCCGGTCCCTATGGCTTTTTATTAAAAAGGCTGGTCTGTGCTGCTAAACTGAACCGTTGGTTTTCTCCCCAGGTATTAATACTTAACTTCATATTGGAAAGTAGCTTAGCTTCCTAATTAGATAGTAAACTATATATGGGTAGGGACTGTGTATCTTTTACTTTTATCCTTCAGAGCACCCAGCATGGAGCCTTGCACATTCTAGTAATTATAATAAAAGTTCACATTTATTTGTACTTTATAAGGTGCCATGTCTTAACCCACTTAATCCCCATAACCACCCCATGGGGCAGGTGCAATTATTGCTCCCATCTTGGAGAAGAGGTTACTGCTACATAAAATGGTTCAGTGACTTCCCCAAGGTCACAGAGCTAGTAAGTAGTTGTCACCAAGATATTCTGACTCCAGCCCCATGCTCTTCACCAGTACTACAGGATGTGACATTGTGGCTTGAGAGATTAATTGCTCTAGTACTTAAGCTCTTCCCTCTAGTGGGAAAAATACCTTTTAATTTTCAAAAATCACATATGTATATATACACATACATATAAATTATATGCATATGCATACATATACACAATACATATATCACTTAGCCATAATTAATTTATTTATGGGGTATGGACTATGCTTGGCATGGGCATATTCTAATATTCTAAACTAAATGAGTTTAGTTTCAACAGCTCATTCTGGGAATAAAACATCTCCATTTGTACTGCATTCATTGTAAGCGTGCTATGAATACTATGAAAGAAATACAAGTTTACCATCATGGAGTCAGAGATCCTGGGGTGTTTTAACTCATCCCCAATATCTAAGAGCTTAAGTCCAGGATAATATAAGCATAAATCAATTCTTTTTAATGTAGTATTTTATTTTTAGCAAATATTTATTAAAACCTCAGAAAATACTTTTCAAAATATTAGAATAACTAGTCTTTAGTTTTCTTCTCTGAAAATTGGTTTCCTCTGTACCTTTTCAGACCCGTTTTCCTTGAATCATATAAATTAATAGGCTGGGAAAAGGGCATTCTAGTCATCCAATCTATTCTCCAGCCAAGGAAACAACGTTTCCCACAGTTTTTCTTGCAGAATTTAGGATCCCAGACTTGACATTTTTAGCCACAGGGCTTTTCTTTGCTTCCCCAAGGAGAGAGTTTGAGTCCATTAGGTGACAGTGGGTATTGTTTGTTGTTTGGATTTTTGCCAACCCACCCTCCCAGGTTATGGGAGGGCATGGAAAAGAAGTCAGTGGCATAGGAATACTCTCAAAGCCCAGGAAGAAGGGAGAGAAAACCCTGCCCCATCTGATAAATTTCTAGACTATTTCAGCTTCACATCTTGAAAAATGTGCCTAGCTTCTCTCCAGTTTCCACCAAAGGGGAGATTTTAGAGTAGATCACATAAGTTATTTCATTGCATACCTTATAAGCAGCTGTAGAATTCTTTAAAATATTCCCAGATGTAGTCTACCTTCTTGTCCTTTTCTTTTTACTCTGCAACCTCTTCACTATTTAAAAATTATCTTTAGACTAAGGCTTTTGTCCTAAAAGCCTTAGAAAAGAGTGTACCAGAAAACCCAGCAAGCAGAATTCAGTAAGTCAGATTCTTAACTTTGAATTCCAAAGCAGGCTCTTGAGAGAAAAGATACAATAGCATTGAAAAAAAAAAAAAAACATATCTTCAAAAGTAAATCATCCTGGGATGCTAAATACATAGAGTTTTAACATAATCCACAGCAAAAGAAAAGTGTATGGTGGAATACAAGCTTTTTCTTCACCCCACAGAAGAGATAAGAACCTTTCCTGGCCTGCTATTGTGGAGCTTGGAGAAGGCCCTAGAGTGAATAGTTGGCATGGGATCTTGAGAAAAGAATTCTCACAGTGACTCCTCCAGGGGTCCAGCCCCATGGGGAATTGGTAGAGACCACCCTTCCCTGATAAGCTAGAGATACGAAATTAGGGAGAATTAGTTCCCAGCTTGACAACTGGAACTTAGACAAGAAATCCTCTCAGAGAGCTCCACACCATTAAAGGCAGCCACAATACATGAAAGTATGTACGGGGTAAGTGCTGACAAAGGATATTCTGAAATCACCTATCCCACCCTCAGTGCACGCTACTTCCAGTCTCCCATAACCCTAAGTTGGAGTGGAAAGGTAACCTTGCATTTCTCACGCTTCCTAAGACAGCCACAGAGGAATCCAACTGGGCCTTGCAGTGAAGACACAGAAGATGCAGTGTAAAGGACCCGGTAATCAGAAACTCGATGGGGGCATGCGTCAGCGGGCACAAACCTCAGCAAACACAGAAGACAAAATGCACACCAGACAGTCTTCTATCAAGGACAAGACTGATTACCCTTAGCCTCCGGGGGAGATGGAGAAATAAAGTGGGGAACAACCTAAATAATTAGGCATGCATATACCTAAAAAAAAAAGTGGAATTGTAAGTAGTAACCCACCAAGTCACTTTAATTGCCAGGTTTAAATTCACCTGAATTTTATAAATTGCTGCAACTATGAAAATTCATACTCATTAGAATGGCATTACCTAGACCAGACCTAGTATCTAATGGGGTTAGTGCAACACTGAAGCTAAAGAAACTTAAAGGATAGGTGACTTTAAAACTCTTTAAGGGCCGGTGAGATAGCTCAGTGACATAAGCTCCTGCCTGGCAAGCACGAGGTCCTGAGTTCAACTGTCGGTACCCACATAAAGGAAAAAAAAAAGGGCCGGTGATATTGCTCAGTGGCAGAAGTGCCTGCTGGCAAGCGCAAGGTCCTGAGTTTGATTCCCAGTACCCACATTAAAAAAAAAAAAAACTCCTTAAGAGTCAAGTCACATTGATAATGCAATAGATTGTAGAATATATTCAAAGAGACAAAACATGATTATATTGCAAAAATCAAGAAATCCATAAAACTTCAAATATGGACATTTTTACTACTCCTTAGGCACGAGCTCCTAAAGTAAAACTAAGTGCTGTAGAAGAAGGTCTTCCATTCATCCATCCATCAGTTATGGGTTGAATTTAGAACTGTGGGTATATTACATTTATTGAGGTCATTGCTTTTAATACATAATTTAGTAATTTATCATACTATTGAATTCTTCTCTAGTTGGGTTACTCATTCAACCTTTTTGTCTCAGAAGCTTCATGAGTTATAAAAGCTGAACTTGCCTTATACACACGCTGCTCCCTGAAACCCCAAAGCTATTCCTACAGCAAATAGCCCTCATCGCTTTCCAAACCGAAAACAAACTCTTCTTAGTCAACAACACCATGTGCTGTTCTGAGTGGAGAACAGTAGTATACTCTTCTCTCCATCTCTTTTTATGTTGTTTGGGAATGTTTGTTCATCTCATACTCCTAAATTTTATATCTTTACTATTATGTCTGTACACAGACACACAGTCTTAGTATCCTTTCTCCTCTTTTCTTTCCCAACTATAATATATCAATTAATGGCACAGAAATATATCGGGGGGGTTGGTAAATTTAGAAGATTAATGGGAGGGAAAAATTCAAACAGAACCTGAATTTGAGTCTTGAGATAGCCCAGGAAATATGTCATTGAAATGGGATAACATGGAGAATAGGCACTGGGATCACCTCTGCCTCTTAGACTCTGAGATTACACATGGATCCCACTTAGTTATGAGAGTGAAGGGGCTCAGAGAATAACCAGGACCTACATGGCACTGGGGTCGTGGGCTGGGGGTGGGGCATGAACCCTGTGAGCAGAGAACCCAGCATATCATAGACACCAGCTATGGTGTTCACAGAAGCAATTAGAAGACCCAACCCCCTTTATCAAGTAAGCTATCAGTTTTCATGGAGTGAGGACACGAGAAGAATAAAGATAAAATTATATTGAATTTTAAACTAATGGACAAGCATCGTGGGGTTAAAATGTTCTATTATATGTTGTAATCAACTAGTTCCCATAAGCATAGGGTTCTGTTATTCCAGTTTATTTTAGCTCGGCTAATATAACCGCAGATACTCCTTGCTTTCTAAAATGCCCACTTTGTTTATTCATTTTGTATTTGTGTAATTCCTGGTGCAATAAGACCTTTTTAAAAATCACTTAAAAGTCATAGTGAAGAGAAAGGACAAAGGAAAATTAAGGGCTGAGAAATCCAAGCTAAACAAAGCAGAGAGAAGTACTGAAGTACACTCTGCTCACTGTGCCTCTCACACTTGGCTAGAGGCTGGCTACAGATTTGACTCTAGAACAAGGAGAGAAATCGACGTGGTGTAACATTTATAGTGTTTGTGATACTATGAAAAAACAGAGAAAACACATGTACCTGCAATACTAAATGCAGAGAGGAATGTTGGGGTTGAAGGCCCAAACACTACGCCCATGTCCTGTGGCACCCACTCTATAGGCTGGGGTGCGCTTTTGCCAAGAGAGCCACTTGGTGAAAGCAGTTCCACAGTGGTTCAAGTCCAAGGCCAGAATGACTTAATCCAAGGAAACTTCTTACGGGATTTAGAGGGGAGGGCGCACAAATATCCCAGTCAGCCTCTGCAGCACAGCCTTCTTCCGTGGACTTATTCTCCCTGGCAAGAGCCTGGAGCCCTGGAACTGTCTCTGGTAGACCACGTGGCATGAAGCATGGGCGAGGGATTTTATTCTGCTCCTGCTGCCAGATGGGTGCAGAGCTTTCCCAAGAGCTCTGCCCTTCTCCCCGTTCCTTCCTTTTCTTTTTTCTCCATCTCCCTTCACTTTCCTTTTATTGCTGTCCCCACAAAGTGATGTGGTCTGAAAAACAATTTCTGTGGTTTCAAAAAATGTCTTCCCACTTCAGAACCTTCCCCACTCACATTCAGACTCGGCTGAGTCCCAGTAGAAATAAGCTTTGTTTTCCTGCCGCAGGACCTCTGTGACTCGGTTTCCCCAGTGTCATAGGTAGTTTTGGAGATCAGGGTTCATTTACAGGCCAGGTTAGTAGTGTATGGGGGTGGAGGGGATGAGGATATCCCATCTCAGGCTGGCAGTTGCCATTCAGTTCCAAGTGATAGTTGCCATGGAGAAATCTGCATTTTTTTGTGAAATTTCTCACTTTTAAAAAATTTCTGTTTGTGGGCCGGTGAGATGGCTCAGCAGCTTAAGCGCCTGCCCGGCAAGCGCAAGGGCCCGAGTTCGACTCCCGGATCCCACATACGAAAAAGGGGCCGGTGATATCGCTCAGCGGCACGGGCGCCTGCTGGCGCGCGAGGTCCTGAGGTCGACGCCCCGGTACCCACAAAAAAAGAAACAAAACAAAATTTCTGTTTGCAAGCTCCACTCGCAACCCCTGTTCCACACCCTTATTTAAAAAAAAAAAAAACTAAGTTTTTAAGTGAAATCATGAACAAGTGTCTGGAAATTATTTGAACTTCCCAGAGAAGAGAGATTTTTGTTTCTCTCTAGAGAAGCTGTGGAAAAGAAAGCTCTGCGATTGAGTCAGGTAGGGCTCTGCCTTGGGTGCTGATGCAAGGAGCAATCAGTGACATCTGGAAGGTGGCATATACGAGGGAGGAACCACATGTTTGTCAAGCACGACTGCTATTCCTTTTCATTTTAAACTTCAAAGATTATCATTATTTTTAAAGGATGTTTTATTTTTTCACACACAGGGTCCGCGTTAACTCCAGTTTCTTACTGTGGATAATGTACACTCACAAATATTTTCTCCTCTCTAGAAAATGAAGACTTCCCAAGACCAGCTCAGAGACATCCACACTGCTTACCCTCAGCAGCCGCATCTGCAGATCTTCACAGAGCAACTAACCTGCTCCTGACGTAAATGGCAGACTGAGTGACTGACTATACCTCGTTGGATATTTTTCTCCCTCCCTAACTTAATCAATACTTGTATGATTGATCAGGTGGGCCGTATGGCCCCACTGATTTACAGATTAAGACAATTAGGACACCAGCCAGGTAATTGCTCAAGCTGGCATTTTTCATAAAGAAGACAAGCAAACCTAATGCTTTGTCTTCCTCAGAAAAAGCAAGCTCCATCTGGTGTTGGACATGATTCAGTACTAATTCATACCATGTCTAGCTAAAAATGGGTATAACCATATTTAGACAAAATTTTGAATAAAAGTAAATTATGTGGCAGTAAATTTCTAGAGCTTCTATCATAGAATCTGGATTGAAATGAGATAGTAAAAATTTAACACAAGAATACTAAGCCTCCTGCTCAGACCAAGATTTTACACACATGCTCTGAATGGGAGACGCAGGTACTGGAAAGTAAGTAGACACCATTTTCTCAAAGACAGGAAAACTCTGAGGTAGGGGAGTCTCCAACTATGATCCCTAAAAGGGTTGGGGGTGGGGGAGACCCAGAAATACAAGGCCGAGTATAAGGAAAGATAAACAGTCTATTTTCTGGAACTCAGACTTAGAGAGTTCCCATGCTGCAACCTTATTTTATTAGGAGACAATAAGCAAAATGAACAGAAGTTTGAATGTAGAATTATTACTTTAGTTAGAATAGAGAAAGAATATTTACCATTCTGTGACTAAGGGTACGATCCATAATCTAAGAACAGGATATTTACCCTTCTTTCTCTGCCTTCTTCTCATGACACCAAACCCCTGCTTCCCATTGCAGGAGTGGTGGAAAAACCCAGCTTCGCCACAGCAGGGACAGTTCTGAGAATGACAGTGGACACTGAATTACCTTCTGCAGAAGATTTACAGAGATTCCTGAAACCCTAGGTGTCCTTCCGACTGCACAGAGGAAATAGTATAAAAGTGCCTTTGGGAAGGAGATGACAATATCCCTCCTGCCTCTTTCTTTCCATCACTGAAATCAATTAAAAAGTAAAACAAAAGGACCTACAAGAAGCAAATGACTATAATCAATTCTCCTAGTTTATAATCAAGCCAGATTTTCAGTAACCAACAATGTTTAAAAAGTGGCTGCCATGTGCCCTGTGTATTACCATAGTCGATGAATTCTTCTCCGTCAAGAGAGTTTATGTGACATTCTCTGGATAATGAAAGAATTCATTCACTGGAAGAGCTTTGTCATGATAAGAATCATACTGGCATAATTCAGGTACATCCAAGGGCCTGATCTTCTGGCCTTGATTTTATCATTCAACAGTGCCTGGAAAACATCATGACAAACCATCCTCAAAATTGCACATAGTTAACAAAGTAAATGCCATTTTAAAATTAAAATAGAAAACTCCTTTTACAGTTTTGAGATGACGTTTGTAAGATGAGATAGGGTGGGATCATGTGGGATGGAGAGGGAATTGGCAGAAAAGGGTAGCCACAGGCAGGGGTTAATTTATGAGTCAGCGTGCATCAGAATCTAAAGAAATCCAACCCAGGTCTGCATGATTCTGGACTCAGAAAAATAAGACTACCTGCTGAAGAGAAAGGGGAATTGGGGCATGCACTAGTTTCCTGTTGCTGCTAAAACAAACTGCTACAAATTTAGTGCCTTTTAACAACATGAATTTATTATTTTCTAGTTCTGGAAGTGAGAGATCCAATTTGGTTGCCCTGTGTTTCGTTGCAGGGCTATGTTCCTGATGGAACTGCTGGAGGAAAATCTGTTCCCTGGGCACCTTCCTTGGGCTGTCTAGGTTCCTTGGCTCTTCCGCCCAGCAATTATATCACTCCAAATTCTCTCCCCCTCCGCAACACATCTTCTTCTCTCGCTCACACACTCCTGCCTTCCTCTTTCACTTACAAGGACTCTGTGATTACACTGGGCCCACTTAAATAATCCAGGATAACCTCCCCATCGCAAAATTGTTCACTTAACCACTTGTAAAGTCCAATTTTTTGTGTGTACAGTGACATATTGATAGGTTCCAGGTATTAAGATTTGGACACCTTTGGGAGGGCACTTTTCTGCCTAACACAGGGCTACAAATTATTGAGTATTATTTTTAAAAGAGAAGTGTTAAAAGATTTATGATCAGTTGTCATGTTTTGTAAGTGTTCATCTCACTCTTGTATAGACCTTTACCTTTTTATTTTTGAGTCCTAAACCTATTTTACAATAACAATAACAGTGTATATTGAGTGTTTTGTAAGTACCAGGTACTGGGCTAAACAATTTGCTTGCATTTTCATATTTAATTATCTCAATAATCCGAAAAAGTGTTGTTATCATCCACATGTCATGAATGAGAAAACCAAGACTCAGAGAAGTTAGGACATTTGTCTAAGGTTACACAGCTGAACTTCAAACCTAAGTCTACCTGGCACCTAACCAACAAGAAAATACCCAAATATGTTGAGGCTTACACAAACAAAGGTGTATTTCTTGCTCATGTTCCATTCTTGTACACGTCTGTCTTGGATCTCTTTTGTCTGTGCTCCACATCATCATCATTCTAACACCCAAGCTGAAGAAGCAGCTCCTATTTGTCCAGATGTTTCTCTGATGTTTCCCTTGTTGGCAGAAGAGAAAGAAAAAGATGTTGGAACTTCACACTGGTTTTTAGAGCATTAACATGGAAGTGATCCTATCTCATTGGCCATCACTTCTGCTCACATCTCATTGGCCAAAACAAGTCCATGGTGAAGTCTGACATCCACGTGGCTGGGAAGGATCATTCTCTCACCATTCAAGGCAGCAGGCATTTGGAAGCAGCAGTACAGTCTATCATAGCTCTTTAACTACTGTGCCCACTGGAGGTGAGGGAAAAGTAATAAACTCTTATCACTATAATTATCACAGGAAGTCAAGATAATTAGGACTTTCCTTAGTGGTAGGTCACTCTCCTCCAGGCCATATAGACTCAGGGTCTGTGTATTAAAAGCCACTTGAATAGAAGGATATTTTCAGGCCCTGAAAGTTTCCTTCATCCATGTGTCAATGTGACTAATGCTCCACCAATAAAATGTTGTGCCACCTGAGGATAGCTATGTGCTAATAGGAGTTATGACTATTCTCTGAGGGGAATTTCTCCCAACTACTAGGACTCTAGATTGGTGTGGAACTCCCTCAAAGCAAATGAAGTATCCAAAGTCCTCTCAAGTCCCAAGGCTTTTAGAATTCTAATCCAGATGAACACTCTTCTCTGAGGACAATTCTTAAAACACAAAGATTGGAGGTGGTGATTGCATCTTGTCTAGTGTTTCACAACTGTGTTAATAGAAGCCCATGGTGTTCTATAAAAGTGTCTCAGAAATGACCAGAGAGGGACACATGTCCATATACAGCCGTCCTCTTTGCTGGGGCTTGACATATCCAGAAGCTAGGACTAGGATAAGAAATGGAGCTTTCAGTAAGCAGACTCAAGAAAGAGAGAAAGAGAGACAGAAACAGAGACAGAGACAGAGAGAGAGATCCTTTTAATATAAAGATGTGAGGATGTCTGCTATGAGAAACTCTATTAGTCAGCTTTCCTGATCATTAAGAGGAGGAGGTGTCGAAAGGGACAGCCAGGCCAGGGGAGGAACAAAAGAGAGGCTCAAAAGGGAAGTTTGTTCTCTGTGACTCCAAAAAGTCCATGTGGCTGGACTTCCTGACTCTTAAAGTGAGGTTAGTTGAAAGACACGCTTCTCATGTCCCTACCTCCCTTTAGACTCTGGGGTCAGGGTGTGAGCTGGAATAGCCACCAGTAAGGCTGTTTAATAAAACATGGTTGCTACTATTTCTCGTCATGATAGTATTGAATGCACACTTGTACACAGAAGGCTTTTACTTAAGATTTTATTTAATTTTCTTTTAAAAGTTTGAAACCCCACATATTATTCTAGGCTTCCTAATTCATAGAAAAGGAAATTGGAGCCCAGATAAAAAGTCTCATCTGGGATCACAGAAAGAACAAGTAGAAAGTGGGCACCAGAACCAGGACTCCCTGGTTCCCAGTCCAGTGCTCCCCCCTGCAGCTCCTGAGCTCCAACCCTGGTGCTCACAGCCACCTTACGAAGGGTAGAACCCATGCTCTCACTGAGAACCGCACTTCCTGTCCACCTGGGGAGGTGATGAGTGCCTAAGATTCTGCAGCAGCAGCACCCTGCCAGGAAAGGAACCCAGCCTTCATTTCCAGTGTGACTCTGCTCATCTGGGGCCATATCAGCTGTAGTGTGTGAGAGTGTGAGCTTCCGGCCTCACCCGGGTTCCCACTGCCTTCACGTCCTCTCCTTCAAGCTGTCTCCTACTCCTTGGAGTCACCTCTCCGGCTCACCAGGGTGGTGCAGCCTGCCAACTGGCTGCCAGTCGGCTCTTTTCACAAGTTTGCCACATTGCAGTGACAGGACAGTGTCAAAGCCCAGATGCTTCATCATAAATAAATAGCACATCTGGGACCTGGAAGGGTTCCAGCTGCATATTACAGAAAAGGCTGGGGTGGAAACAGAGCCAAATGACACACACCTGGGAACTGTTAAGTTAGGCACAGGGTGGGGGCAGTGGAAGAGGAGAGAAGAAAGAAAAAAAACAGTTCAAACCAGGGATTACTCTTGTCTGGAAGACTCTGAATTAAAATTGCTAAGAAACAGAACCAGGTGTATCTACAGTTGAATGAAGAGCATTCCTACAAAAATGATAGTGTAAAAGAATTGACCTCAACGCAGAGGGGCTGAGCAGGGCTGAGAAGCAGGACCCCTGCATGTCTGACTGCTTGGGTGGGTTTGCTCAGTCCCCTCCCGGCTAGCTCAATCTATAAGTGGCTTCATGGTGAGCAAGTGAAGGAGTCAGCCCTGTGCTGATGAGGAGTCCAGGGCTCCCCACCCAGGATCCCCCACCTTTGGAAGCGTAGTGAGTTCCTCACAGAGAATTAAAGAAGAGGCCTGAGGGAGGAGGATGTGCCGTGACATCACTCCCTCCCAGCCCAGGGACCTGAGCAGATTGAGTCATCCAGAGGAGTCAGCAAAGGCTGCTGATGGACTTGCTCACACCCACGCCTGCAGCCAGTGACTGGAGCCTACAATGACTTCACCTCACAGAGAAGATGTCTAAGCAGAGGAGAGATTAGGACCAAAAGAAGAGAGAAAAAAAATCCTTTCCCCTCCCTCTTAACAGAAACCAAGTGCACGGATTATCTTCTTAATGGTTAGCTTACTTTTACCTCCTAGGTTAAAAATATCCCAAATTAAGCTATCATCAAGAGATGCCAAGCTAGACATACCGACACATGCCTGGATTCTCAGCACTCTAGGAGGCTGAGGCAGAAGGATCGTAAGTTCAAGTCTCGCCTGGGCAATTTAGTAACTTAGTGAGACCCTATCTCAAAATAAAAATAATAAAAAGGGCTAAGGCTATAGCTCACTGTGAAGGTTCTGGGTGCAATCCCCAGTACCAAGAAAAAATAAAAAATAGGGAAACAAGAACAACTACATAGCTAATATAGGTAGTTCAAGCCCAGCCTAGGTGATTTAGTGAGACCCTATCTCAAAATAAAAAATAAAGAGTAAGAGTCTGGGATGTAGTTCAAAGACCCTAGATTCAATCTCCAGGAGAGAGAGAGAGAGAGAGAGAGAGAGAGAGAGAGAGAGGCAGAGACAGACTCCAGGCTTTCCAAGCAAGCACAGTATCACTGGGCAAAGTTTTCTCATTCCTTTCAGTCCCTTTTCACTGTGTCGCTCTTTTGTAACAGGTAGTGTAGGCTGGATCCTAGAAAGGCTTCAGCCAACTTGGGGCTGAACTTGGAGGATGATAAAAATGAACACTTGTCCTGTAAATAAAGCAGATGACCAAACAGAATGAACCTACCACTGTTATCAGTTTTTACCACTGGTTTGGTTGAGAGTCCAGGTTTTCTACATGCACAGGCAATCTGAAAGGAAAAATGATTTTCTTTGGGTCTTGGTAGGAAAGCAATGATTCCTCTCTAGGGAACTCTCAAAATGATTGAACTATCACTCAAGTACTAGTCTTGGATACCAACTCTCAGTTTTCAGGAGGGGAGAGACCAGTTAACCTTCACAATGTTATATTATGTTATTGTGACCCTGACATCTTTTAATAAAATATATAGGCTGGGTGTGGTGGCGCACGCCTGTAATCCCAGCACTCAGGAGGCTGAGCCAGGAGGATCACTGTGAGTTCGAGGACAGCCAGGGCTACATGGTGAGTTCAAGGCCACCCTGAACTACACAGTGAGATCCTGTCTCAATAAATAAATAAATAAATAAATAAATAAATAAATAAAATTTAAAAATAAAATATATGGAGGAAATATGGTTAGAAGTTGACTCAGTTGCAGATCTATGCATAAATTTAAAATTTGTATTCATTCAAGAAATATTTATTGAATGTTCTAAGCACGAGGCATCATGCTGGGGAATACATTCTGGAATGGGACAATGCCCCTGCCACCAAGAAGTTTAAAGTCCAGCAGCCAGAGTTTCCACAATCATCACTACAATGAAAACACAGTCATTAATTCCACCTTACTTCATTTCCTGGAGTGCCAGTCAATTCTAGGACAAAAGAAGGCTGCATAGCTCTTCAGATATCTCAGAATAAAAATAGAGCTGTATTTAGAGAATCCTAATTTTGTAGCATTTCAAGAACACAGAAACTGCCTAAAAGGAGGTAAACCAGATTTCTTTCTGTAACCTGGTAATTAATTTGTGACTTAAAATCTACTGCAAGAGACTCCAAACCGAGGTGATATTTTGGGGAAACAAAGTTGGGGGGATTGAACATACAATGTTTCCTAAAAGCAATGTTTTCTAAAAGCATTTTTTAATTCAAAATCCATACAACTCAAGAGCAACCCTGAAGGGCTGGGGATGTAGCTCAGTGGTGGAGCACTTGCCTAGCATGTGTGAGACCCTGGGCTGGATCCCCAGCACTGTAGAAAACAAAACAAGCAATCTTGAAATAGTTTGGACGCCGTTTGCTAGTTAAAATGGCATTGCTATGGGGCAATAACACAAACATCATTTTCAAAATATCCTGCTTAACTCTGAAATTATGTGATTTTTGGCTTTGTTTTTGGTTTAGTTTGAGGGTGAGCTGGATCCTTTCTGTTTGGTCATCCACATCCTTCTCTACACTGCTCTGTAGCCCCAGGAAGTCTATCTATAATGACTACATCAGCAGGTTCCCTACCTTCTGGCTTCCAGGCAAGTTCCACCCATAGGCAGGTAGATTGGAGCTTAACTAGTAGATAGCTTAACTAGATTTAGCTTAACTAGTAGATAAAAGATTGTCCAATAATGATTCTGTCTTCCCTGCTTCATTTATTCCTTGGCAGAAGGATAACCATACTTTATGGTCCATGCATTAAGATGATCATCTCTCTGCCTATCCAGTCATTGGAAATCTGTTCCCAGGCAACAATAACCTCTGAAATATTCAGAAACAGGCAACCAACACCACTTCTTCTTCCATTGCAGCACTGAGGTTGATTTTTGTTTCGCTTGATTTCTTTCAGCCCTCCTTGCAGGGTCACTGTTTCAGTAGCAGAGTTTGGCTTCCACTCTGGCTCAGTGAAGCCAAAGCACACAGTTTGGCTATAGGCAAATGGCCATCTATCACCAAGAGCCATGGGACATCCGCTGATTTATAGACACAACCCATCATTTCAGAATTTCCCACCTCCATCTGGGACTCCCTATCCATCCATTCATTCTTGTTCATTGATGTCATTTCCACTTTATCATTTGCAAGAAAATGCATTCTGGAGACATACTTGGAAAGGGCAGCCAACAGTTTCCTGAGATTCATGTCCAAAGAGTCTGAGTTCAGCAAAAAGGCTGGACGGACAGTGACCCGCCTCCTGATGGACAGATGATGTGGTATAATGGCTGACTTTACAACAGATCTGGATTTTAATCCTGGCTCCATGTTCTATTATCTGTATAACATGGGTCAGTTGCTTAACTGGTCCTAGTTTCACTTTTGTCCTTTGTCACTGGCTATTGAAGAAATCAAATGAAATAATAGCAGCAATGCTCTTAGCACAGTGCATAGTACAATGAGCGCTCAGTAAACTGTAGATATTATCGAACAGTGAGCCTTTGTGTTTTCTGCTGCACAATGAGGCCCTTCAGATTCGCACAAACTCCACCTTCCATTGCCTGGCCACAACATGCAGAAGTAGACAGAATTTCTCCTCTTTTGGGTAAGTCTAGATTTGCTTATCATCTCCACTTACATTTTCTTGACCACACAGATCTCAGCCATACGAACCCACCATTATGAAGACAGGCAGAATCATAGGCACACATGGTTTGTCCCTTTTGAAAGCCTTAGTTTTTTAGAACAAACACTATGAAAATCGGTATGAAGATTTCTGAAAAAAGTGAAAATAGACATTCCATTAGATTTGGCTATTCCCCTTCCAGGTATCTTCCCAAAAGAGCTAAAGACATCACATTACAATGATACACGCATACCCATGTTTATAGCAGCACAATTCACAATAGCTAAATCTTGAAAGCAGACTAAATGTCCATCAACAGATGAATGGATAAAGAAAATGTGGTATTTATACACAAAGGAGTACTACTCTACCATAAAGAAAGATAGTCTTGAGTCATTCGTAGGAAAATAGATACTCCTTGCGACCATAATGTGAAGTGAAACAAATCAGGCATGCAGGCTTAAATATAATATGGCTTCTCTTATATAAGCAACCCAAAGTATAAATAATTTAAAGAGCAAAATAAAGGATGGATAATAGGAATCAGGGAGACAGATCTTTTGCAAATAGGAAAGGGTTCTAAAGATGGAGGAAGGAGGAAGGGAGAAGAGGGGAGGAGAAGTAAAAAGAATTAAGATGTGTGATGTACATTTCCAACTCCCCAGGATGAATGTAATCACTATGGACTTTAAACATAGACTGATAAATTGTTTTTAAACTTCAAAAATAAAATTATTAATTCTTGAGGATGAAACGTTAAGCTGAGCTGGAGTTCTCCAATGCCTCTCAGAATCAAGGAAGACCCAAAAAATACCATCCAGCCTATAAAATTACCTCACAGCTAAGCCTTCCTGGTTGCCTATCTGCTGGCAACTTCTCTACTGAAATTACGTTTGCTGTCTGTTCCTTGTGTCCCCAAAAGCTATGAAAATTAAATTCACTTCTTTGAGTGAATGGATATCACTGAAGAATTTTAAGCAAAGAGTATTTAGATTTAGATCTTCAAGAGCATATTCTTAGAGTGCAGAAGGATGGGGGTCAATCCACTTCAGGACTGCTTGGATGTTAATGTACATCTGATCACCTCATGAGCCCGTAAAAATGCAAATTCTGATTTGCTGTAGGCCTGGATTGAAGCCCGGTTTTCTGTACTTTGAATCAATGCTGCTGGTCCGTGGGCTGCACTTCGAGTACCAAGAAGCCAAAGCATTTACTCCAGGCTCTGAGAGTCCAAGTTCTGATGAAAGTCTGTGTTCTCTCTCGCTCTGTGAACACCCAGGATATAGTGTCGAGGATGGTTAGCAGGTTTAGTAATCGCCTTCTGACAATGGTGATGTTGAATGATTACAACAAAAATATAAAGACGGATTATTGAAAATGTGCCCAGAAGATTTCTAGATGCTTATTTTTTATTCAAATGTAGAAAAAAATGAATCTTGAGTTTACCTACCTAGTTTAGATTTTTCTATCTGTGACAGTTTGGGTCTGAAATATACCCCCAATGAGCCATGTTAGCTAAAGACCTGTGGTGATATTGAAAGGCAATGGAATCCTTAAGAAGTGGGGCCTAGCTGGAGGCACTTAGGTCACTGGGGACTTGCCCTGGATAAAGATATGTTGTATTGGAATCCCAGTCCCTTCTCTGTCTCTCTGCCTCTCTTTCTTCCCAGCCACCATGAGCCAGGGGCTCTCCCACCATGCACTCCCACCATGAATTACTACCTCGTCACAGACCTAAAAGTAATTGGCCAACTGACCACAGACTGAAACTCTGATACTGTGAGCCACAATAAACCTTTCCTTCTTTTCAGTTGATTTATCTCAGATATTCTGTCACAGTAATGGAAAGCTGACTAACACACTATCCAAAAATTTCAGGCTATTTTTAAGGGTCCACCAAGTCAGTGCTTTTCAAACTGAATTGTTTTAGCTCAATAAATAACGGATTGATTCAGTGGGAAAAAAAAACTATGTTGTCTTGGTTCTCTAACAGTACTGACAAGTCAATACAATGCCTCTTGTAGAAAAAGACTAAGTGTTAGAATGTCCAAAGTCCTTTTCTCAGTCAGCTCTTCTTCCTGTCCCTGGTCTGATGTGAAAGCAATGCTGTGAAGTTACATCCCCTGTTCTCTGCCACTCACAGGTTTCTAAATCATTCAAATTACATGCAGATTGCTTGTTCAGTTCAGCCACATGCGACTTGATCTCCATCTCTGCTTTCTGTGTCTTATTTTGAAATTTTGAAATTCGAAAGGAGAAAGAGGATGTTCTATACTGAACCTCTGAAACTCCAACTTTTTACAGGACTAAGAAACCATAAAAATATAAGAGTTAACATAGTCTACTATGTGCCAACCAAAGTTCTAAGACTTTCCTATGCATTAATTCGCTTGAGTCCCCCCGGTTCTCTGAGGAACACACTGTTGTTATCCTGCCCTTTTATAGATGAGTAAACAGTGGCAGGGAAGGGTTCAGTAGCTCACACGGGGTTGCACAGCCTCAGCTTGGGAGCTGTGTCTCAAACCCAGGAAGTCTGGGGCCAGGGGCCAGCTGATCTATGAGGAAGATTGCTACTTGGATTGACAAGAATTGCTCTTTGGGGAGAAAATAATTCTTGTCAATGATTGAAGTTTTGATTCAAGGCTGGGAGCTTTGGGCTTTTGTCTTAGTCCATTCAGGCTGCTATGACGAAATACTGCAGACTGGGTGGCTTATAAATAACAAAAATTTATTTCCTAAGGTTCTGGAGGCTGGGAAGTTTTAGATCAAGTGCTGGCAGGTTCGGAGTCTGTTGAAAGCCTGCTCTCTGGTTCATTGCAGATGGGGTGACCTAGCTCTGCGGGGCCTCTTTATAAGACCACTAATCCTATTTGGTCCCCAGGCCTAATCACTCCCCAAAGGCATCATCTCCTGATATCGTCACATGTGAAGTTAGGATTTCAGCATATGAATTTGGCGGGGGAGCAAACATTCAGACCACAGGGGCTTTGTTTTTTTGCTCAAGTAAGTACAGGACATGCGAGTTTTTTCAGACTGTAGATTAGCAGCGCCTTTATTGTAGCTAAGGGACTGCTTCATGAATGTGTAATAGATTTTTATGGCTGCATAAAAAATTAACACAAGCTTGGAAATTTAAAACAAGTGTTGATCATCTCACTTTTCCCTGGGTCAGGAGTTTCAGCACAGATCAGCTGGGCCCTCTGCTCAGGACCTCACAGTGGCCAAGTCTCACTGGGGGGTTGGTGCCCTTCCAAGCTCATGCGGTTGTTAGCAGTATCTGGTTCCTTGCTTCTAGATGTCACCCCTCCCTAGGCAGTGCACATCCTGACAAGGACAGCAGGAGAACCTCTCATTTTTAAGGCTTTCCCCTAATTAAGTCAAGCCAATCCAATAATCTTTCTTTTGGTTAACTCAAAGTCTAACCCATTCTCTAAGTCTAACCCATCACATTCACAGGTTTTTCCATATTTTATGGGAAAAGTTTACACAGGATGTGTGTAGCAGAGGGCAGGAATTTGGGGACTTCATCTTAGAATTCTGTCTACCATATTGACAATGACCATGATGTCTGCTGAGGTTGACATTGACTTGACCTTGCAGGAGCCCTCAAAGTGGAGTCTGAGCCTCAGAGAGCATTCCTCAAAGAGAATTGATTTAGGGAAAATAGAACCAGTCAAAGCTAATCCTAAAATTGGCAGAGCTGCAGTATACAAGCTTTTTAGACATTGGGATATGGAATAATGGTTTTCTACTTGGGCTGTTTCTTAAACATTTCCATAGTCCAGGTCTTCAAACTACAAAGGCAGCTAGCTGAGTTCTTCCTGGCTGCAGAGTAGCAGTGCTTGTTTTATGCCACCATAGGTAGGCATCGCTGGATCACCTACTCAACATTCTGACCCTTTCCATGTTGTTTAGAACTGCATTCCAGAACAAGGAAGGGAAGTGTGAAAATAGGTGACCAATCCACAGGCTCGTATAACCCCAACCACTAAGCCTTGAGTTCATTATGAGTTTGTTAAATGCATACGTGTAGCCTCACTTTACATTTCAGGGTCCCTAAAAATGATGACACTCCAATTATATGCTCTAAAAGGATGGTAAATTATTATACACCCAAAAGATGCAAAGGCATTTGAGGAGCCTGAAACAGTGCCTTTGGAAGCAGTTTTGCTCAGAAATTCAGGGAGGAACTAGAATAGCTGCCCAGATATTCCCCTATGTTTTTATCTAAACAGGGCAGAGAGAACGAGACAAATAAAAGAAGGCAGGCTGCTCATGCAGGAGGAAGAGAAAATCTACCTTGGGCTTTTAAAGTAGATGGACATGAAGGGAAGAAGGAAACAGCCCCGCATGTTCAGGGATTAGGAAGAAGCGATGCAAGGTGGCGGAGCCTGCTGGAGACTCCTCCCTGACGCACTCACTGAGGGATGCCCAGTTCTGGAGCAGGGGGAAGACCATGTGCTCAGAGCTAGAGGAAGAGCATCCATCATGAGAACAATGGAAGCAACAAAATGCAGGAGACTGCTACAGCTCTGCCCAGTGATTGCAGAAACTTTAGATAGATTCGAGAAGGAACAATCCAAGTTAAACACTCAGAAAAATCCCAGGGTGAGTTTCAAGATAGAACCATTGCTATAAATGAAAATGCAGGTATTACTTTTGACCTGAAAGAATATACTGAAGAAATCCATGGAATTTGGATGAAGAAACCACAGTGAAGCAATTCAGAACAAAAATGGATTAGGTGCAGGCCCTAGGTTACATTGAGGTCTCATAGGATGATGCCTCCTAGGTATCACACCATGGAATGAAGATGAACAATGGACGCTGGGAAGATCCAGGCTCTGTGACTGCTTACCTCTCAGTCTGCAAACCCTCAAGACAACATCTAGAGGGGTATGATAGGAAAATGAAGACATACTCCTAAAATTTCAAAGTTTTAATTTGCTTTATGGGAGAGAAATAGGGCTTGAATCAGGCTTGGTGACTGAGGCCACCACTGCTGTAAATTTCTCAACCTGGCAAGAAAGCAAGAACATGTTAACATTCAGTCTCTAATGAAGGAAATGGTTTTCTTATGGGCTTTCTCCACAACCCTCAATATGGTGTCACGAGTAACTTCTTTAGGAAGATGTCTCCTAATTGAGCTTAAATTCACTCAGTGAAGTTCTCCCTATTAAGTTTAAGGTTATAGAATATGGACAAGTGGCCTAGACTGACTGGCTGACATTTGGATAAATGTGAAACTGAGCGTGTCTCTGGCCACCCTCTTTCTCACAGGGCTTACTATGATCTTCATGGCACTGAATATGGCGTTGCGGGGACATAGTTTGGACAGGAATACCTGCACTAATGCTGGTAATTTGTTTAAGTTCTTCTAAAAGATAGTAATGTATTCAGAAAAAATGAATGATAAACCTAGGTGTCTTCTTAATTCTTTGGATTCGTTCAACTAAGAGGCTTTATGTTGGATTAATTTACTTCAAATGTACCAAAAGCACCCCAGATCTTCTACCTGAAGGAAGCTCACCTCCACTGAAGCCCTGAGAATCCACCTGGTCCTGCCTGAGCTAAACCTGCCTGAGAAGCATGGCTCCAGCCATTGGACCAAGGATGTCCCAGCAGCCTCACGAAGCACACTCTTGATGCCTTTCCTCCTCACCACTATCCTCCCTATCTGTTTCCAGCCACTTTCTACTTCCCCTAGCTCTCCACTGCAGTGCTTCATCTCCCCCTCCCTGCCTGGTTTGCCTTCTACATCTCTGCTGCCCAGTATGATAACCATACGTGGCTACGGAGCACTGGAAATCCAGGTCCTCCAAACTGACTTGTCCTGTAATGCTAAAATACACACTGTATTTAGCATGAGGAAAAAATCCTCACTAATAACTTATATTGAGTCCAGGTTGAAATTATAATTTTTGTATGTTCTGTTAAACATGTTAAAATGAATTTCACTTTTTCTTTTGCCTTTTTTAAATGTGGCCACTGGAAGATTCCAAATTACATATGTGGTTCACATTATATTTCAAATATGAGTGTAGTAGCCCAGGCCCCAGGGGTCTCCATTCACCCTCCCTTGCTCCTGGTCTAGGAAAACACTCACATCACTTTCACTCTTCCGTGTAAGCATAAATTGGGGGCGGAATGTAACTCAGTGATTGAGTTCTCGCCGAGCATGCAGGAGGCACTCGGTTTGATCCTTAGTACCTCAAAAAAAGCACAAGCTTCCAGCATTCTCAGTTAGAGAATTATTTTAAAAGTTAACCATCCCACCATGGTCTTCATGGATGTCTGTGCTTAGCTTGGCTTTCCACGAGCACTTCTTGAACACTTGCCATGTCTGTATTTTGTACTTGGGGCAAGGCGGCAAGCCAAGCAAGCATCAGACGGCTTCTGCCGTCCAGCAGTTAATAGTCAAGCTGGGTGTCGCCATTTGTTGGGGGCATCTAAAATACGGAAGTGATTTCCCCTAAAGGAACAAATCAGACAGAAACTCCAGGTACCGATGCAGGATCACAGAATCTATTTGTCTCATAGGTCACAGAAGTTTCATAAAGCCTTTTAATTCGAACCACTTATGTCTACACACTTCTAGCCCATTTCATTGTCGAGTAATTGGAGACTTTTCGCACATGCTGAATGTAATCTTTTTTCAATTTTTATTTTTTATTAGTATATGTTTGCAGTACATAATGATCACATTTCTTGTGGGGAGATGGTAATGTACATAACACATGTCAATTCTTTTTTTATCTCCCTTCCCCTACCCTTCCTCTATCTCTTGGTTCCCCTTCCCATCTGCAAAAGATCTGTCTCCCTATTTCCTATTAGCTATCTTGTATTTTGCTCTTTATTTGTATTTTGGGTTTCTCATATAAGAGAAGCCATGTGATATTTAAGTTTTGCATCTGATTTATTTTCACAGTATGGTCTCAAGGTACATCCATTTTCTTTTTTCTTTTTTTCCATTTTCTTACAAATGACTCAGGCTTATCCTTCTTCATGGCAGAGTAGTATTCCGTTATGTATATAAATACCACATTTTCTTTATCCCTTCATCTATTGATAGATATATAGGCTGCTTCTTTTAGTGTGGCTGATTTATTTTGTACGTGGTTATTTTGGTCCCTGACAAGAATTATAGGCTATCCATTTCACTAGTGTAGACAGTATTGTGAAAAAAAAAAAAAGACAAGTAACATGAACCAAGCTAGAAAAACAACAGCAACAACAAAAAACTCAAAATATCTCCCTGTACTTGTCAGTTTGAAGACAGAGCATCCGGGGGCTGTGCCTTAATGACTCTATATGGCAACATTTTCTCTCCATTCTTTCCTCACAGAAAAATCAGAGCAAACCCCCATTTAAACGGAAGCCCCACTCCAAGGGGGAAAATATTCTGAGAAAATGGCTCTTCTCTGTTCTCCTTTCACTGAGGAAGGTAATCATTCTAGCTGGAGAACCCAAGGATAATTTCACTCATAAATTGTACACTTTGGCCACATGGTTTTTAGCACATTTTAAAGATACGATTTAGTTTCAATTCTCTTTCCTTTAATTCTGATTATTTTAAAAGAGGGATTCGATTCCCGGTACCAAATAAATAAATAAATAAATAAATAAGGGATATTTTCCTTGAAGAGTTTAGTGTTCGCAGCCCAGACATGTTCTTAGTGCTGAACTCTGCGGGCCTGCTCTTTGGATATAAATGTCTCTAATAGATCACAGTTGGGGGCTTAAAATGCTGTGTTTATCCCAAAATGTTTATTTCCTTTCTCCTTCAACAGACACTGTACTCCATTTCTTTTCCAACCCTTTTTTTTATCTCAAGACAAACAACCTTTATCATTTGGAAGTATATTTCATGCCATAAAACCAGGTCAGTATTAATCCCATAGATCACACAGATAATCACGTAGGTAATCACATAGATAGGTATCAGACACAAAATGCAGGATTTAGAGTGGAGAAAGATGAGATTGTAAGGACCACATAATTAATTGCAAAGAACCAAGAAAGCTGAGCCCAAACTTCGGTGTGGAGATCTAATTTACTGGGATCTATACCAGAGGCTGGAATCCCTCTAGGCAGGAGCAGAAGGACTGAGTGCCAGACTCTGATTTTAATCAGTCGTGGATTTGCTTGCCATATTGCGGTATGGGCAGCCTTGAGCACACCCACACTTTCTCATGCTTCCTTGTTCTGTGGTCTCTATTCCTCTTTCTCTGCTTAATACACTCCCCCTCATACTGCTCACCCTTACCCCTTTCTCTACTCACCTACACCTGCCTACCCTAGTGATGCCTTCCCTGACTTACACCCAGCCACCCTGCCTGCCCACTCTTGGGCTGACCGAACTGCCTTTTTGTCTAAATTTCCTGCTACTGCTCTTCGTGCAAATCACCACCAATGTCATCATGGTCCAGTGGGTCGGCCTCCTCCCTGGGCCATACACTGTTCAGGGGAGGAGTTGATCTTGTTGCACATGGTATCCACAGGGCCTAGCATAGAGACTAGCAATCCTCACCCAACATTTTTCAAATAAGTTTCTACTGTTAGTCAATTTTTTATGCATTTAGAACTATGATAGGATAAGTCAAGAGGGAGATTTGATAAAATCTCTTCCTTACAGAGCTGAGAATCTAAAGGTGTACATACCCAGTACCGTGACATGGCAGAGCCAGGGTGACTGTGTTCTACACTGGGAAGGGAAGGGCTGTAGGAGTTAGGAGGAGGAAATGCGCAGTGAGCTGGGGTGACGGCCCACTTGTTCATCCCGTCATTCATCCATTCAGTAAGTGCATGTTGAAGATAATGATTTAGGGGCCAGCTATAGATACATGAGATAACGAAATAGACAAAAGTCCCTGCCCTCATGGAGCTCGTATTCTAATAGGCAGAAATAAGCAAACAATTTCGAACAACTCCTGAGAAGCACATGCTAGCCCAATAAAGGGAACAGAGACACTATATTTTGTTAATCTCCTTATTTCTGCTACTTGTACAAAAGTCCAGCCAGCTGGACTGTTCAGCTGAATAAAAAGTGGAAGGCCTACTTGTGAGTGTCTGAGTGTTACGCCACTCAGATTTATCCTTGCTTCCTTCATATTCCCACTCCAAACCTCCTTTCCTTCTCCAGAGAGCCGTTCAGGTAAAACCTGCCCACATCAGCCCACAGGCAGTGATGGGGCTATACACTGGCCACTGGTCTTCATTTTTTAGGAAACCAAGTCAGAAGCTGGGTGTGGCACGGCTTTGTGGCAGGCGCCCATCTTCTCAGTTGCTTCGGCATATTTTTGAGCACCCTAGATCACTGCAGAACACACCAAGATAAATAAATAAGCCATTCATGCTTTCAATAAATATTTAATGAGCACCTAGTAAGGTCTAGGGCAGTACATTTGTCCCTGGAGGGCCAATGGTGAGGAAAGTAGACGAGGTCTCTTCCACCGTGGAGCTGGCGTGCAGTGGGAGAGACACATAAACAGGAAGGCAGGCATCAGACAATTTGTCACACAAATGATAGCTCCCTGTCCCTTGAGGAGCCCAAACAAGAAAAACTAGAATAAGAGAGCCAGAATAAGGGCCTCCCTCAACCTACTCCCCTGCTTAAAGTTATAACCCCTCTATACATTCATAGAGCCTCTCGTGGCGACTAGTTTTAGGCACCAGTTTCGTTGTACGATGGGATTCCCAGATAGCTGGTTGAACATTATTTACAGATGTCTGTGAGGTGCTTACAGAGAGTTTAGTGTCCAAATCAGTACACAGAGTAAAGATCTGCCCCTGTGAAAGTGGGAAGGCACCCACCAATCTTTTGGGCCTGAATAGAACAAAAAAGCAAAGAAAGGGCAAATTTGTTCTTTCTGCTTGAGCTGGAACATCCATCTTCTTCTTCCCTTGAGCACTGGCGCTCCTGGTTCTCCAGCCTTTGGACTCAACCTGGGACTTACACCACAGGGCTATGGCATCGGCCCTCGTTTCTCAGAACTTCAGGCTTGGACTGGAGCTCCACCACTGGCTGTCCCGGGCTACCAGCTTACAGACAGCTGATCATGGAACCTCTTAGCCTCCACAATCATGTGAGCCAATCCTTCCTAATAAACCCTCTCTGTCTATCTCTATACAGCCTATGGATTCTTTTCTTCTGAAGAATCCTGACTCCTCCCCTTTTGAGGAAGACCAGCTACTTTCCTTCCCAGCAAAAGCTGAATCTTTCATCTGAGTCTCCATCTCGATCTTTTCTTTCTCTTTGAGAATGCGAGTTTTCTCAGTGTCTATCTGCTTGACATTTTTCTGGAATCAAACACTATGGATGCCCCCTTTCTTGAAGCAGTCTCTCCTTGTTTTCACTGCATGTGCAATGGAAAGCAATGATTTTTTTTCTTGTACTTCCCTGGCTGATGACTCCTTGCCTCCTTTGTCCTACTTTTTCTTTCTCCTCCTGTTTGCCTCTATAGTTGGGGAGTTCCTTGTACAATTTTCTCATTTCCCTGTACATATTGTTCATCTACTCACAAGGCTTCAAAAGGATCTCCCCCTGGTGAGAGTCCTCCTCAGAGCCCTTGGCTTCAATCCTACATATCCAAGTGCTCTTGGAAATCCCCCCTCCATATCTGTCCCTCAAGATTCCTGAGCAATACATTCAAGTTGAGTTTTTCAAACCCATATCCTGTACTTGCCAGCTATCCTCCCTCCCTAGAGAACCACCTTAGCCTGCCCTTCTTTGTTAATTTCCTGTCTCAATGATATAACTTTGATCCCCTCAGGTTCCCAAGAATTGGTCTTTTCACCTCCCTATCTCCCTAATATCTCCAGAACCTGCCTTCTCTGCACCCCCTTGGCACTGTCCTTGTCATTTCACGTTGGGGTTATTCTACCTGCACTTCTTAATTAACCCCTCAGTCTTTCCTATCTCTGGCCACTAGAGTCATCTCAATAAAGGGTAAATCTAAGAGAAACCTTTATTTTAGAATAAAACCTGAGCTGGTTCTTGTGGCACATAATGCCATATTTCTTTACAGCCCCATCTCTTGCTAGCACCATTCTGAAGTGCTTGTGGTCTCCTAAATGTGCTGCTATCTCACCCAGCTCAGCTGTTTGTACCTTTAGCTGCCAGGGGCATCCTTCACCCATTCATTTATCTGATTCGTGTTTTTTAGAGAATATTTTATTAGTTTCTGTAATCAAACCCATGTAGATAACACCTTATATAGTTAATACAGTTCATTACCCCTTGTACAAATGGAAAAAAATAAGTTTAATGCTTCTAGACCAATATGGCTGTTAATTTTTGTATAATGCCAACTCAACAAGGCAAACAGTTAAATTTTTCCAAAGTTAACAGCACAGTTAAAGTTTCCAAAAATTCAAATTATACATATATATATATATATATATATATATATATACATTTATGTATATATGCCAATAATAACAGTATGCTATGCAGCAATAGCAGCAACAGCTTTTCCAGGTTCTACAGTCATCTGAACAAAATCGTAGAGACATTCAGCACACTATTAAAAAAAAGGAAAACTTTTGAAAACAAGAAGTCTTGAGGACCCTTCAAGACTCAGCTGAGAACTTCCTACAGGAGGACTTCCGTATCATTTGGATGTTTTCAGCTCACCTAACGAAATATCAAACTAGGTATTTAACATAGCATAACACGGAGTATTGCCATCCTCCCCGCAAGACATCTACAGCAGGCAGCTCCAGAGCTGATAATTTAGCAGCTCGATGATGTCTGAGCTTTAGTCTGACCTTTTTGTCTTGGCTTTCCCCACATGGTCTCCAAATGCAAGCCTTGACTCCAAACATCAGACACACAAAACCACACTCCAACCACGGGAGAACTGAGGACCTCACCTTCGACGCTTCCATTTCTCATCTGAGAGAAAAATCCTTCCCCAAAGACTTTGTCTCTGAGGGTTCGGATCAGTAGCTCACCAAAGTCAGACCACCGGCAAAGGGAGATGGCTCTTGCGGTTCTCTGTGACTGGGGGAGAAATTCATCTTCTGTGAGTGTGTGCTGCCCCGCGTAGAACTAAATTAGTGCGCTGGCCGATGACAAAGGGAGGGTGGTGGTTGGGAAGGCTAGTTGCAACTTCGGCCAGGGCTTCTTCACCCAGTTTCCCTGGCTCATGACTCCCTCACCAGAGATGCTTTTCAAGTGCTCTGTTACTGTGCTTTCCAAACTACGTGTTTTGTTGTTGATATACTTATCCATCTCCTCACACGAATCTTCATGAAGTCACAGACTTTCCTCCATCTTTCAGTTCCCAAAATGCCAAAGACCTGAGACCTAGCAAAAGCCTCACGCATAGCAGGTACTCGATAAAATTCAGGCAATAAAAAAATTATTGATCGATCACACAATCAAATTAATTAGTAAAGTCTCTGAAACATTTTTCATGTAGTCTAGCATTGTGGTTGCATTAGTGGTAATAATGTGGCCCATCTATATAGTGGTAGAAAAATAGACTTATCTATGACCAGTTTGTGCTATTTGCTCCACACAATTTTTGTTGTCTTATTGATTTGTGACTCGGCCCTATGGTCCATTACCCAATGCAACAGCAGCCAAAGGACCACTTTCTTTATTAAATGGGATCAATGTTTTCTGCTCATCAAGAGAAGCATCTTGGGGTTGTCAAGCCATTTTTTCTCCTCTTGATCCATCAGCGCCCATCAACTAGCACGGATCAACATCATTTACCAGCTTCCCATCTTTGAGAGAGCACTTCAAGGGCAGGGTTTCTTTTTCTGGGGCAAGTTGATCTGTGACTTCCATCTTCATACTGACTCTCAGTGTGCAGAACCGCTTACGTTCTGAGAAGTGGTTAGAAGCTTTTCATCCAGTGCCTAACAAATGTTTATTGAGGGAATTAGTGAATGAATCATTCGACAGACTTTTGTGTAAACTTTAAAAACAGTCATATGAGAGTTCTTATTTAAAACACATTTTAAAATAATCAAATTAGCAGTTTTTATCATTGTTGACATTCTGTTCTCAAACTAATTATCTGCTTATGTAACTGACCTTATTAAGGCTGTTGCCACCGTCTTAAATTATCTTTGGAAACCAAAATCAAACTCAAATACAACTTATGACCTTGCCTGGTTCAAAAACTCCACTTTAATGTAGCCAAAATTCCCTACTGAGTTAGAAACTCAACTTAGATCCTTGTTGGAAAAAGGAGGGATGTGAATCAACTCGATAAATGAATAACAAATAAGACACTCACTGATCAACTTAGGCATGAAGATAAAAATAAAAATGCCAAATGAAGCATGCTCTGCTGATTTTCTAATGTAAGATGAACATTAATTGGTTGATGGAAAATTTGATTTTGACCTTTACATGGAAGACAGTTCTGTAATACCATGGCAATATCCCGTGTGCAAATAAAAATTATCCCCAAGCAGAAACCATACCCAGGGGCCTGGAGGATTCCCTTCAGCATAGTAGAGACACCAAATAGAATGCTCTATTAGATTAGGGCCCATGAAAACCAAGTCATGGAATCAGCCCCAGACAGACAGGCAGGAGTACTTTTTGACATGGATCCCTAATTGCACTAGTCAGAGGATCAATGAAATGAAGTTGGCGACCAAGTTTTAGGCATAGTAAACCCTACTGGCATAGGAAAAGCATCCTCATGAGAACATGCATAAACACAATTACAACAATCCCACAGTCAGAAATGGGGCTTCTTTGGCCTCAAATATAAGCCAACCTCTTAAACAAAGGAATAGAACTGCTAACAAGCATTACTGATCACAACAAACCAAAGGCCAATCTCAGATCACCAGGTCAGAAATTCCTAGAAGGCAGAAAAAGCTAGATGCTGATATTCATAAAGGACATTTGTAAACTCTACCACATTGCCTAAAGTTGTCTTTCAATAAAATTTGATGATTTAATCATATCAATCATAATTATACATTACTACCAGCAGATCCTGGTTACATGGGACCTAAAATTTAGAGGGAAGGCCTTCTTTAAAAAAAGAATATGAAATGAGGAATGTAGAATTAGGCATAAAAGTGAATATTTATTTAGAATGAAAAAAGAAAGCATAAGAAACTACAAGTATAACAAAGTTGACTACCACTAAAACTTTCGCAAAATCCAGAAATATGATAGTTTTGTTAAATAACAACCCGACATACTTCTGTGATACTTTCTTCCTACACACAGTTTCAGGCTACATAATCTCTGATTAATTCTTTATATAATAACAATTGTATTATCTTTTCTAGAAAGAAAACAGAAAATTCAGTTTTTTACTAGAAAAATGTGGTTTTGCATTATTAATAGCTTAGAAAGGTTACTTTCCACTTCACAGCTTGTAATGATCTTACATAAATTTTTAGCATTGTTGTTAAATATGGGGAAAGTCTTACCTAGTTGTTTTTGTAATAAACTGTAGGATTTCAGGACATTTCTTGGTTAATTCTAAATACTTCTAGAATTCATGACACACATTCACTGAAGAAAATGAACTTTAAGATGGCTACCATGTTTTAATGAGCTATGTTACACTACACAATTATTCAAAGATGAATATGGATACACATTTTGTTCCATGGAATGCTCGTATCTTCAGGCTATTTCTTACATGCTGTTTCATCTGGAACCACTAGACTTCATCAGGACGAGATATATTAGATTTCCGAAAACACAGTCTGATATTCATGCACAGAAAATGCAACTTGATATTTCAAGCAAATCCTTTGTTTTAAGTACTGCCATGAGTGTGTGTCCTACAAACACAGGAATTCAGATAAATTCTCTTATGAGATACTGACCATAATCCAAAAAAATGTAAGGAATGTTTAGTGGGGTACATTCTACATTTTGAACTATATTTCTGGCAGAGAATTTCCATCTTGACGGAGACTTGATGACCTAATGTCCTAATAATGATTTTACACATCTTGTGACTCAAAGAAAATTTCCCAGATTATTCACACCTTTTTCTTCCCCGCTGAAGCCCCAAAGGACACTTGCAGACTATGGTGAGTCCTTCAGCTCTGCATCTTTGTGCCACTTTGCAGAGTTATTGGCACAGTAAGTAAGAGGAGGATTTCAGAGGGTCATCCACGCTTGGAGAGCCAGTAACTTGGCTATATGTGCAAGAGACTGCAAACCACATAAATATACCTCTCTAAGTCAAACTAAATGTCTCTCCAACTTTACATCCCCTTGGCAGGGGCCCAAAAAATTCACAACCATGATAAAGTTGTCTGGCCTAAGGGAAACCCAAAGAGGAAATACAGCACTTAACTGATGGTGGTTAAAATGCCATTTTGCAACCCAGGCATGATGGCGCACGCTTGTAATCCCAGCTACTTGGGAGGCTGAGGCAGGAGGATTGCAAGTTCAAGCCCTGCTTGAGCAACTTAATGAGACCCTGTCTCAGAATTAAAAAAAAAAAAAAAAAAGAGGGCTGGGATATAGCTCGGTGTGGAGGCACTAGATTCAATCCCTAGAACTGCAAAAACAAACAAAAAATACTTTGCAAATTTTGCAAAAATATACACATGTGAGCATAAAGCTGGAAGCCCTACCATGCACTCGAAATGGGCCTTACAAGTGACAGCCCTGGAAGCGTTAGCTTTGTGAATGTCATAGTCATTCTGCCCCTGTGCACTGGCCTTTGTATCACTCCTGTGTAAACACAGGGAGACAATCGGCAGTGTCATCTTTAGATGTGAAAGGCGAGCGTTGATCACGTAGACTGATGGAAAGTATATTTGTTTTGTACAGCTGCCAGTACAGATGACACAAAGGGGTAGTGGACAGCTGGGTTGTGCATGAGTTCCTGAAAGGATGGATGGATGACAGATAAGTGGAAGGATGGATGGTGGGTGGACAGATGGATGGAGCGAGCAGCACCTAGTTACAAAAGACCGCAAAGTTCATGATGAAGGTGCATGGATGACTTCACGTGGTAGTTACACAGTTAGTTCCAGGCTGACACTCTTGATGGTCTTCCTGTATTGAATTAATCCAAGAGCAAGGAAGCTAAATAAGGCTCCCCCCTGCACGCCAACCCTAAGCTGTTGATAGAGCCCATGAAGCACTGAGTTCGGAAGCTTCCGAGGCCACATCTATCTGGACTTATCAGAAATGATAATGGTGACATCACAGTAGTGATGTCTACCAAAGGTGGGGAAGTGGGAAGTATAGTAGGCATATCTGCAATCCTTCTCCTAGAAACCACTGTGGGCCTGACCCTGCTGGTGGGGCCACATTATCTTTGCTATAGGAGAAAGCAAACCACAGAGGCTGGGAAAGGAGATACCTGACGGTAACATTTTTGAAATGCCATTTACCACCTGTGCTGACTGTGATTACACTGAGGCTGACAGCTGTGTGATTAAAGGCACTGAGATGATTAGTGTGAACAGGCTTCAGGCTCCCGGCTTCTTTCCCAATGATTCTCAATGGTAATAATAACACACTTGTAACTTCTACACAGGAAGAGAACACGAGGGGACTTCCACGCCCACCTTAACCAGTCTTGTGTTCACCCTGACAACGGCCACATCTCGCTAAATTGGTAGTTTTGCAAGCCCCTTCTTCATTCCTGCGGCATGATTTCTTTTCATAGGATGGCTTGATACAAAGCACCTGGAGCCAGATGAACCCTCCTCTGGCAGTAATTGAAGCTAAAGACTAAACCTTCAGTTCCGAAGCTTGCTGTGAATAATTCAGTCTCCTTACAGCAAGCCGTAAAGCTGAGCTGTCTCCTTTTACCATACTGTGCATCTTGCAAAATCACTTTCTATTTGTCCAAGGAGCATCACTTTTTCTATTAAAGAGAAGAGAATAATTTCAATTCCAGCCAGATTTAAATCCTAGAAGTTGCTTAATGTTCTGTGAGGTTCTGGAATTTGAGTAGCTCGGAGGCCAAAACGATACAACACAAAGGAGAAGTTGAGGCTCGCCCACGAAATCACTGGGTGTGTGCGGTCCAGCTCTCTACTCGTAGGAAGCTGAGCTCCTTGACCTTTTCAGGCAACCTTCGGGGCTATTTGTGATCCCTTAATGCATGAAGTGGAGGTGCTTGGAGATTCTGTCACCTGTCATTGCCAGGATGATCCCCAGACCTAAGCTAGTATGCCTCTGTGTGTACGCCTATTTACAGGTCTTCTAACTGTCTTTCAATGCATTTTATTAGTATACTCCATAGGAATCTTGTATATTTTTAAAATTTCTTGGTGCCCCTTATTTCTGGATGCTGTTTTGAATTTTTATTTCATTTTAAAAATGTATCATGCTATACATAAATTTGATTCTTTGGCTGGTATTGTGGTTCTTTTTGTTGGTTGTTTTTTCAGACAACTAGCTAAACTTATTAATCCTAATAATTTTTGTAGGCACCTTTGAATTTTCCATGTAGACTGTTTTATGTTCTGTTACTAGTGGCAGTTGGCATTATTCCTTTCCAGTCGTATTCCTCCCCTTTAATAGCTGGAACCACTATTACATGGCTGTCAAGGTCCCTGAGTCTCTGCCGCCCGGCGGAGGGCGTGAGCACTCGAGTCTTATTCCTGATACTAAGGGAATATTTTCAATATTTCTCAATTTTTACGCTTATCATTGAAATAGATTCTGTGAGGTTAATACAGTTTCTCCCTTTATCTAATTACTGAGCTTATATTATGAACACATTTTGAAATTTTAGCAATTTTTTTTATAACTATTGAAATAATTTTAGTTTTCCCCTTTGACTTATTAATGTTATGAATAATGTTGAGTGGTTTTCTACTGCTAAACTAACCTTGTATCTTTGATTTGCATGAATTGCTGGATTCTGTTTACTAACATTTTGGGTGGCAGGTTTATATCTATGATCATGAATGACACTGGACTTTAATTTGCACTCAGTACTGTCTTCGTCAAATTTTGGTATTAAGATTATGCTAGACTCATTTATCCTGGAAGTTTTATGAAACTGAGACTGCTTGTTCCTTGAATTTTAAGAGCACTTTATAGAAAAACTGGACCTGGATTATTTTTGTGCTAATATTTTCATATTACTAAATATCTTTATAGATTAAAGAATGATTCAGATTATCCATTTCCTCTTGAATTAATTTTGGTATGTTATATTTTGTGGGATTTATCAACCTCTACTAAATTTTTAAATTTGTTGGCATTAAGCTGTTTAAAAATTCTTATTTTCTTTTAAATAACTGCAGCATCCATGATCATATCTTTTACATTTATACTTCATTAATTTGTTAACATTTCCACTGTTAGTTTGTTCTTCCTCATCTCTCTGTCTCTGTTTCTCATAAATTTTTCAATGTGTGAATTTCATTCCCCTTTTTAAAAAGCTTTGGCTTTGTTGGTCTCCTTTGTTACATGTTTAGTTTCTGCTTCTATCTTCATTCTTTCTTTCCTTCTACTTTCTTTGGGTTTATTTTGTTGCTCTTTTTTTAACTTCTTAAGAATACTTAGTTCATTAATTTTCTACCATAATTCTTGTGGGCCTATTCTTGAGACTATAAATTTCTCTCTCAATATAACTTTAGTGGAAAATTTTTAAGTAATATTTTCAATCCTATTCTAAATAAACTATATTTCTCCTTGTTAGTCTTTTGTTGCTGTTGTTGTTTATTTTTTGTTTGTTTGTTTTTTGAGATAGGGTCTCGCTGTGTAGTTCAGGCTAGCTTTGAACTCACTATGTAGCTCAGGCTGGCCTCATAGTTGCAGCGATCCTCCTGCCTCAGCCTCCCAAGTGCTGGGATTACAGGTATGCACCACCATGCTCAGCTCTCCTTGTTAGTTTTCTTTTGGCCTTGGAATGGTTAGAAGTATACTTTACAATTTCTAAACAAATGGAAAATTTTAGTCGTGTTTTTTATTTTCTCTTTCTAGCTTAATTAAGCTATGATTAAAGAATACGAGCTGTATGATAAAGATCTTAAATTTTTCGAGCCTAGCTTTGTGGACTGGTGTGTGGTCAGTTTTCATTAATGTGATATGTGTGCCTCCAAAGAATGAGTTTCTTGTAACTAATTGATGTGGTATTCCATTTATGGAAATGATTAGTCCATGATTAAGTAAAACATCCCATGTGTTACGGAAATTAACAGTGTTACACATTGTATTATGTCTTATAAATCCTTAGTCATTTTTTAGTGTTCTTAGTACTAAAGAAGATTTATTAAAGCCTCCAAGTTTGGTGGTGGATTTGCCTATTTTCCTTGTAAACTTTTTCTTCATCTATTTTGAGGCTATATTATTAAGATTCATATAAACTTTGAATTATCATTTTTATTGAATTTAGCCATCTCAAAATGAAGAGACATTCTTTCACTAGAAATACTTTTCCCCCATGAATTATTTTAATATTAATAAAGCTAGCCAGTTTTCTTCTAGCTATCATTTTCCTGGTGTATCCTTTTGCTTAGCAAGAAACAGAATGTTAGATTTTGTTTCCTATTCAGTGAGATCATATTTGTCTTTTAAGTGGGTGTTTAGTTCATTCTCATATAATATAATTACTGATTAAATTGTTTAATTTCTAGCCATTTTAGTTCTATTCACCATACTTCACAACCTTTTATCTTTTCCAATTCTTTGTTTCTACAATCTAGATAATTTCTTTTATCTTTCATTTCACTAATTCTGTTCAGCCATATGTAATATATGGTTAAATGTGTAAAATTCATGTTAATTTCTAAATACAATATTTATTGTTTTAAAAGATTCTATTTTATTCCGTTTCAAATCTTCTTGCCTCTTCTTTGTAGATTCATTCCACTGCTTATGTTTTCAAGCTGTCTTTTGCTTTTGAGAACATATTTACCATAGTTATCAATATCTAGAGCAGTGATGGCGAGCCTTGTAGAGGTTCCAATGACACAAACACCCTGCTGCACCATGTGTACCATAGGTCGCCACCACTGATCTAGAGTATTGATAGCTCTGTTTCTGAAGTCTGTTTTTTCTATTGGTGCCTTCAATCCTTGTAATTGTTTTATGATGAGCTGCTCAGTTTGCTTGCGGATTTGTTCTTTGGAATTGTTGAAAGCCTAGGATGGAAATAGCTTCCTCCCAAGATGATTTGCATTGACTTTTGCTACATTCCTGGAAACCTGTCATTGTAAGTCTAACTTTAAATTAGATTCTCGAGTCAATGTTTTTTGAGCTGGAAAGTTCATATAAATTCATACTTAAAATTAGCATGAAGTCTGCTTTGACTAAAATTTCTGAGAGGTCTTTTCCTTCTGATTAGCACCAAGTTTTGAAGTAACTAATTTTCTCTCCAATCAGTGGTGAGAGAAGAGACCAGGAAGCCCTAGAATATCCCAGCTTTATAAAGACAGATCCTGTCGTTAATTCCCCATGTTGCATACACCCTGAGTATTGTCCTGGTCTCTATTTCCTATGAGGCCATGAAAAAAACAAAGACAAAGGTGACCAAGATCAGCAACTCTATACAAAACATCATAAACCCTATTGCGCCCTCAATAAGATAACTGTGTCACCCTGTGCTTTTACAGTCACTGTATGCTCGAAGGTCAGAGGCTTTTGACATTATCTCTTCAGGGTAATATTTTGATTTAAATTCAAAGGTAGTCATTATGGCTTGTGTCTAGATGCCCCCCAAAACCTCATATGATCATAGGTGTGGCTTTTCAGAGGTGGCTGGATCTAGAGTGTGTGGTGCTGGGACTAAATGTGTGATGCTAGGATTAAGGGCACCCCACCCTGGGTGTGAGTGCTACTCTCCATTAAGGGCAGATAGCCTGGATAGAATATAAGGGACAGAAAGATGGCTGCTGTTGTCACTTGCTGCTTTGCTGCCTTGCTGCCTTCTGCCTTCTGCCTGCCATGAACTATTTCTCCTCTGCCATGTTACCCTGCCTTAGAGCCAGCCAACCATGAACTAAAACCTCTACAAACTGTGAGCTACTTAAATCTTTCCCCCTTTAACTTTGGGTGTTGGGTATTTTGTCTCACCAGTGAGAATTGTGTCTTGATAATCCTACTACTCTTTATAAATAAAGAAGGCAGTGGTAAGAGTAGAGACTGGGGAGAGTATTGTGTGGTGCAGGCAATGTCCTTAATATTGTGAAACAGGAAATCTTGGACCTTAGATATCTTAGGTGCAGCCTCTTCATTTTACAAATAAGAAAATGAAGGATCAGAAATGCAATGTTATAACACATCACACAACCTATAAATGGCCAGGGTCCATGTAAATTTCAATTTAGCCTTTTTTTTTCTTTTAAATCAGTGTTTCCCATACTATAATATGTGGCATAATAGCCTCCCCCTAAGTCCCTCCTCAAAGGGTTCTTTGATCGAGTAAATTTAGGAAATTCTGCATGTTATATCTCCTTCTTGGAGATTTACAAAGCATTTAACATACACAGAGCTCAGAGACACTGAGATTGTGAAGAATTCTGTTTAACAATCCCTTTCCAAAGTAATTTAACAAAAAAAAAAAACATTTTCTTTTACTACAAAACACCTGTTAAGGCCGGTGAGATGGCTCAGCAGCATAAGCGCCTGCCTGGCAAGCACGAGGTCCTGAGTTCTACTCCCGGATCCCACATAAAGGAAAAAAGTGCCGGTGATATCGCTCAGCAGCACAAGCGCCTGCTGGCAAGCGTGAGGTCCTGAGGTCAACCCCTGGTACCCACATAAAAAAAAAAAAAAAATACTGTTAAAACTGCATGGGGCATTTGTATTCCCCAAAGCAATTTAGGAAATGGTCTCCTGATGAAAAGTCATCTCTGTTATCTTCTTTGTAGCATAAAACTGTGCAGTTGTTACATCCCTGACAAAGAGAACCCTGCTGTACATATTGTGTTCTCACATTTGAAGTTGGCGTGCCTAGAGGCCTCCATCAACAATGTGTCTCTCATCATTAATTTGAATCTTCAATTATATAAATAAAAATTTTAACCTTTTAAGAACATATCAGAGAGAACTGCCACTTCAACTGTTTTAGAGCATCCTTCATCAGACCACCTCTCCTGCTAAGAACAATTATAAATGCTGAATAGGATCTAACGAACAGCTGCTTAAAACAGCTGCTACTGAGAGATATCAGTAATCAGTCAATGCACCAAAAATTGGTAGGCCAAAATCCAGGGAGAAGAGAAAGGTACTTCCGAGAGCCTAATCTGCTCTGTGGATTTGTAAACAAAGTAGGTTCAGGAAGCCAACAATAAAGTGACTTTTGGTAGACTCACGAGACCACAGAAATAAAAACTGAAGTCTGAGGTGACAAATAAGATAGTACATGAAATCCTAAGGGCCTGGAGAAAAAGAAACTAGAGGTAAGTGGACCCCAAGTTCTGTCCGTGTGACTTCCCTTAATGAGCAAATCTTATTCTTCATATTTGTTAAAGAATTTAAGTAATAGAAATCATAATGGAAGTCTCCCCATTTAAAAAAATACCAGCCCAGATGGCTTCTCCAATTTTTCTAAATATCTTTTGAAATGCATTCATTGTATACATGCATATCCAGATAATAATAAATAGCGTGTATGTCCAACCTGTGTCATGAGCCCGGAATAACCAAGATATCAAACCTGGTGGAACGGTTAGAAACGAAACGATCAATCTCATGATATAAACACAGTATTAGCAAATCCAATCCAGCCTAGGTAAACTATCATGCAACGCAATCAAGTTAGATTTATTTCAGGAATGCAAGACTGATTGAGCATTCTAAATTGATCCTTATCACTGACAACGCTAGCAGGATAAAGAAGAAAAGCTGTGTCAGTCTCAATAGATATAGAAAAGCATTTAATAAAAGTCAAATACTATTCATCATAAAAACTCGACAACCAAGTATAAGTGAATCTGCTTGAAACAATGAATTTCTTAACAAAGGACATTCATCTAATAAATGTATATACGAAAAGCCTACAGCAAGCACCCTGTTTCGTGTTTTTAAACACTTTTATTATTAAGCTTCAAATCCATCCTTCTTTTTTTTTTTTTTTGTGGGTACCTGGGGGACGACCTCAGGACCTCGCGCGCCAACAGGCACCCGTGCCGCTGAGCGATATCACCGGCCCCTTTTTCGTATGTGGGTTCCGGGAGTCGAACTCGGGCCCTCGTGCTTGCAAGGCAGGCGCTTACGCCGCTGAGCCATCTCACCGGCCCCAAATCCATCCTTCTTTCCTTCACTTTATGATGGGCTCTGAGACTCTACAAATCACGTTGTTGCTTAGCCAGTGGCTCCACACGAAGCTGTACCAAGAGGGGGCAGGTGACGAGGCCGCCGGCTGGAGAAGGAGGAAGGGTCTTTATCTCTCCTGTTTGCTCCGTTTCTGTCTGTACTAATGCATCAGCAACTCTTCATCCTGGCGGAGACATCTGTTTCTAATAGCAGCTGTTTGCTCCAGTCTGCAGTTTTTCCTGCGTTAGCATCGGTCTCCTGTGCGCCCCACCCCGAAGACACCAAGAGCAGCCCTGGAGTTACCCCTTCCTTAGAGGCCTGAATCTCAGCTCAGTAATCACAGTAAATTTTGCGAGTATGGATTTTTCCCAGCCATAGGGTGGCAGCTACTTCCTGTGGTTAGTACCTTTTGAAACCTAGTGTCTCTCTTTGCCTTTCTCTTCTCCAAAATGTAGCTAAAAATTCTTTAAATTCACTCGCTTAAAACAAGAGGAAGGGAGTAAGTGTAAGGGAGAGGGGTCTAAGTGAGGACAGTGAGGTGTGCCTATTATCAAAATGGTATATGCATGTATGAGAATGCCATATGAAAACCCAGTGTTTTGTAAAATTAATAGATGCTAATAAAAATTTTTAGAAAACAGATAAGTAAATTCACTCTCTTAAAATAACTGTCATGATTTTTGTATCCTAACAGACACTGACTGAGAAAATGTTTAATGGTAAAATACTGAAAGTACTCCCTTCCACAGAAGGAGAATTAGCGTAGATACTGCTGACATCCCTTCTATAAAGCTACGTGCTGGGAACCCACCAGCAGAGACCAGAAAAAGAGTAAAAGGTAGAAGGGTTGGAATAGAAATAAATGCTTTTGATGACCTGATTGTATACATAAAAAATACAAAAGAATTTACCTATAAATTATGAAACTAATTGGATTTAACAAGATTCCTAGGTAAACATATCCAGGTCAATATGGAAAACTATGTTCTATTTCCAAATACCAGCAATCATATAACAAGAACATGAAACTATTTTTAAAAAATAACACTAACGATGGTATCAAGATTATCCCATATCTCTATAAATTTAACCAAAACATGTACAAAGAATTATCGACAGAAAGTTTCAAAGACCAAAGCAAACTAAAGATTAACATCCACTGACTAGGAATACCACTTTACACAGCCATGGGTAGAAAATAAATTATTGTGCTGAGCTACAGAAATCTAGTATTTATTTGTTTTATATGTTCATTAAGATACATTTATATATTAGAATAAAAAAGGTTTGGCTGAACACACAAGCCAATTTGAATTTTCTCAGATTTATTGTCTAGCCCCTAAAATGAGGCCTTAATTAGGTTGTATTTTAAAGCATTTTAGTTGAAAATCAGCATTCTTCAGCTTTTGCTCTGTTCACTTCAGTAAGCCATGAGGCTTTCCTATTTGTTAGGTTTTGGGGATGGGTTGAGCCAAATTGGTCCCAAGACCATTCTTATGTCCAAGGGAGGGACCCCTGGGAGGAACACTGCTTTCATCATCTTCCATCCCTTAATCTTTGACACAGTGCTATTAGAGGGCAGAGCATCAGAGATAAATTTGCCTTCCTTCCCCCTGGTACTTTTAGATCATCTGCTCTAATCCACAGCTTCTGATGAATGAGAAGTTGATCATGTAATTCCCCTCCCTGGCGAGGTGATCATGTGACCCAGAGCAAGCTGATTTATTCCTCTGTCGCAGGCAACTGTGAGGACTACTGTCTTCTGTGGCTACAAGGCTACAAGGTCATTCGGGTCCATCTGAAGCCACATTCATGCCAAAAAGAAAACAACCAAACCAGTCTACGAAGAGAATTCAGAGAGCAGTGCTCATGTCTGGAGAAAGTCCAGAGCCACAGACCACTTGGAGACAAAGATGAAGAGACCACTCTGCAGTTTCCCACTCCCCTTGAGGCCTGGCGATACTTCCTGCAAAGGAGTCCCATGAGACTTCCTACGTGGTTTCCAATAAATCCCTTTTCATTTGAGCTAATTCGAGTTGGCTTCTGTTGTTTGTAACCAAATATACCCTGACTGAGGCAGAGAATGTTATGACAGTATTTAACCAGGAGTCTGAAAAAGAGATGAACCCTGTCTTCCCACAGTTATCCTTCTGCCAAAGTATAATTCTCAAAATATTAAAAACCTAATTTTCATATAGATAGATAAGTAAGCACATGTCAAAGTTTTATTCAACTCACTAATGAGGGACCCAGCAAAATGACAAAGCTGGTTCAAAAGAGAATATGAAAAGTAAGATTTCTGTAGGCTGTGGGGGAGAGAAATGCATGCTGAAGTAAAACTGCAAATTTAGATACAAAACCAGTTTACATCCACAAGATCAGTAAAACCATAATATTTGGAGTTGTCTTTTCTACTAGACATAAAATTAAAATCATCACCATCTTAGTAGTTTTGTAAAAGATCTAAGATTAAGGACACAAACTGTGTCGCATTCCCCCGGAGAGTGAGAAGACCTTAGGCAAACTCCTCTAGATCAGAGCTTCCTAAATAGTTTGAAACTACTGATTCCTAGGCCCTGGCCCCCTGAAATACTGATTCATCCGGTCTTGAGCAGGATCTGTACATTTGCATTTTAACAAGTTCCTAGGTGGCACTGTCAGTCAGCAAACCAGACTCTCGGTAACATGACCTGAGATGACATTGCGAGGTCATGCAGTAACCCTTTGGCTTTATCTCAAAGTTTTGAATAATTTTTCATAACTCTCTACTCAAGATTCCCAAGGGAGATCTAAGACTCCAAATGAAGAAAACAAAGTAAGGCTAAACAGCACTTTATTCTTGGCTGGAAATTTGAGTTTAATACTGAGTAAGACCTTACTTGAATAAAGCCAGGTCATATGGAGGAGTCTTCTCCAGGGCTAAGCAGGTCTCAGTAACATTGAACCAAAGCAGACCTGTGGCTACGAGGAACAAATTCAATATTTTGAAACATTAAGCTGGAACAAAAATCTCTGCTACCTATATTTTCTATTGCTGTAGCTTCAAGATCACTAATCTTTTCTTTTGCTTTATCTAATCAGCTACTAATCTCATTCAGTGTATTTTTTCCTCAGATCTAGTTTTTGTCTGATATAAGCAAGTCAGTGTTGGACCTGAGGCAGACACCAGCCTTTCCAGTGCACCCTTACCTTTTCTGTTGTCCCAAACTTCACATAGCAGAAGAAAGATTCAAAACAATATAGAAAATCAAAATATGAGTGCAAAAAGGAAACAAGAAGCTTTTCTTTCGAAGTTGTGAATCACATGATGGGAGATAGCTTGATAAATCCTATGGAGAAGTTGAGCAAGATGGAAGGAAAGGACTAACATTGCCCCCTCTTGTTTGGGGGAGCTCCCTGGAGGTGAATAGCCTCCAAATCAGGTGTTTTGCTTTCACTCTGTGCCATTTGTGTAAAAGGAAATAAAGGAACTGGATGGGGAGCAGGGACAGGAAGATGAAAACCCTTCATAATCCATCTCCCTGCTCTTGGGCTGTGGGGTCAGGTAGACCTGCCCCTCACCCTGTGTGTCTCCTTGACACATTACCTCATATCTCTCAGCCTCAGGTCTTCATCTGTAAAACAGGGATAATATTGCCAGCCTCGTGGACCATCAGCAGGAAAAAGTTAGATCAAGTTGGACAATGTGTGTAAAGCAATTAGCACAGGTGGTGTTGTGGAAAAATCAGCGCCCAATTCTTGTTTGTTGTGGTGGCCTTCATCTTCATCCTCCTTGTTGTCATTGCCAGGACCATGTGGTTAAAGATGAACATCTAAATGAACCAACCAACATGGGAATAATAGGGAAATTGGGAGATTGGAATTATAGGTAGTTTTTATTTTCTAACTATATAAATGAATATTCATTTATTCTTTCTAATCAGAAAAAAAAAAGATGAGTTACTTTAAAAGTTTGATCTGTGTCCTTTGGGGATTCCCTTAGCTTACAATGGTTAAAGCTCTCCCTACCATTTCTTACCTCTCCCTACCAAAGAAGGAACACCCATAGCGGTGGGCCCCCACTAGTCCTTTCTGTGTGGTGTCCACAGCTTCCGAGGAGTCTGGTAGCTGCAAAGAACAAGACACCCGCCTCCCACCATGTTGCATTCCAGATCTGCCCACGGACTCTCTAGACGTCAGACAGAGACCTGAGCTCCAGCAAAGGTAGAGCCAGGATACTTGGCCCCAATCAGGGCCAGCACTAGGGTAGGCGAGGTAGAGGACGGGGGACAGAAGGTAATGAGGCGCCACCTGGGCACTCACACGACCTGAGTGTGACTGCCTCCTTACATTTCGCACCCTAACCACAGCACCCCACCTTCAGAGCTCACACAGATCCCAACAGTGACAAGTCCAGGAAGACAGCAGGACCCCAAGCTTCCTCCCATCCCAACCCCAGCCCCTGGAGGAGAAGGAGCATTTATCAGCCAGTTATTTGGGGTGGGGATACTGCCTAGACTGAAGGGGTAAAGCTTCCATCCCAAACCCAGAGGCTGTGCACACTGCAGGGAACCCATCAGCCTCGGTGGAGATGACATAGTCATGTCTTAGCCAATTCCCTGGGTTGGGTTCCCTCTGCGTGGACAGCCTGTCCCCTAGACTGCACACTGTGTGCCTTTCCCCCACCCACAAGGTTCTGAGTGCCAAACAGCTCTCTTTGCCAGAGCTGAGCTCATCAGCAGCCCCTTTCTTCATGAACAGGTGTGAGGCCCACTCAGTGTTGACCTTCTCTTCCCATTTGTCTGCAGGAATCTCCCCCTCTTTCAGCCTCACAAAGATCTCTGACATTATTATTTCCTCCAGAGCATCACAGACCAACTCCCACCCGGTCACACTCTACTCTACCTGCCAGGACAGCAGCCCACCTTCAAAGCCTGCAGACCCCGGAGCAGTCCTTCTGGCCTCTTTTTTTTTTTTTTTTTTGGGCACCGGGGGTCGACCTCAGGACCTCGCATGCCAGCAGGTGCCCGTGCCGCTGAGCGATATCGCCGGCCCTTTTTTTGTATGTGGGTTCGGGGTGTCGAACTCAGGACCTCGTGCTTGCCAGGCAGGCGCTTATGCCGCTGAGCCATCTCACCGGCCCCCCTTCTGGCCTCTTTTCTGGCCTTTTTAGTTTGTGTAGGTCAGTATGATTTTTAGTGTTGAAAGCAGTGGATGATTAATTTGTGCTAATGATTACCTGCCTCGCCTCCTAGGCTCCAACTACAATTTCAACATTAAATGACTCAGCCTTCACTTGTTCACCGAAGGAATCCACTGCCTGGTTTATCTGTTTGGCCCACTGAAACCTCCCTTTGTCCTTAGCTCTGCTTTCCTTTATTCTTCTCTGACATTTAGTGTTTCTGACTCTTCTCTTTTGGCCTCCAGCCCTGCCTTCCATCCTGGAGTCAGAAAAGACTGGTAAAAACAAAAAGAAAGTCAGTTATTCTGTCTTTGGCACGCCTCATGAATCCTTTTCAGTAAGTAGCAATTTAACAAATGTTATTTTTAATAAAGATCGGCTGTACCCCTTTGGCTTCCCCAGCTGGGATCCTTGAGTGGCACAACCCAAACAATGTCATTGCTCTCATCATATCTCCTGGGCTTGTCCCTTCCTCAACAGTGAATGCCACTTGGGTTTCAGTGGACAGACCCAGACACATCCTGAAGCATCTCTCATCCCAGGTGAACCGAGAAGGATTTCACCACAGGCTCTACACGTCACCGGTGTCAGCACGGGAGAACGCAGACCTCCGGCCTGAGTTCCCGCCAGCATTTCTTCCGGCTAACAATGAAGAAACGTCACATAGTCCTGCTTCTCCTTCTTCCAACAATCACCATGCTTTGGGAGCAAATATATATGTAAGATCTGAAATGTCACCTTCTTTTTCTCATACTCAGGTGCCAAGACACATGTTAGCTGACTCCACTGAAAGGTAGAGAATTTCCACTGATGAAACCTAGAAAGGAGAGCTAACACCTGAGACCAGCACACACGATCCTGCCTCATGGCCAGTCTGGTTTGAAGTCCTTTTTGCTACTTGTTTATGTGTATTCTTCAGGCAAAGGGAGGCCTGATGAGCAATGGAGGATCTGAGAGTCATTCAAAGCCTCCAGTCATTCACTTCCTCCCCCAGCACGAGCAAGGTGGTTGGTGACACAGATGTTTAAAAGATGATCTAAGTTGGTATCTAGCCAGACTATCCATGGTTATTGTGAGTTGATCATCTGATTACTAATCTAAAATTGGCACTGCATTTGGTTTCATTAGCTCTAAATCAAAATAAGCAGTTTCTAAATTGCTTTTCACCAGTAAACAAATTCAGGGCCTCTAGGGAAAGATGTGATGAGGATGTTTGTGGATGATGAAATGTCCCTGAATAGGAAAGGACACACAGACCATGCTTACAGGACACTGGATAATATTAGGATAAATGGTTTGGGGTGATGACTAAGTACATTGCCCTGAATGCAGACTCAGCCTGGAGCAGCAGATTGAAATAGGATGTTTATACATCACTGTCTGGTTCTGGCCCATTAAAAGTCTGACTCGTTTCACCTCCTTGTACCCTCTTCCAAGTTCTGCCTATTTGTCCCACTCTAGATGATTTGAAATTCATTATTCTACCAGTTTACTCCAAAAGCATTTATTGAGCACCTATTCCATTCATTGCACTCTGTTGGGCCCAGATGAAAAAGCTAGTCTGTACTGGTGACAATATTAGAGAATCCAGGGAGGTAGGTGCACAAATAGATGAAAAATAAGCCAGTTATGGCGGCCCAGGCCTGTAATCCCAGCACACTGGGAGATTGAAGCAGGAGGGTTGCAAGTCCAAGCTCACCTTGAGCAACTTAGCAGAGACCCTGTCTCAAAATTTAAAAAAAATTTTTTTGAAAAGGGGGTGGGGATTCAATCCCCAGTACTTCAAAATAATAATAATAATAATAATAAGTAAATGAATAAGTAAATAAATTAACAAATAAATTAACTAAACATCAAGAAGAGAGAAGGTTATCATTATTATGAAAGAGATATAAGAACAAAGGATGCAATTAGCTGTAAGTACATGATGTTTATTTTGACACACCATGTTAGTTGTCTACCAGAGGCACTGTGATTTTCTGAGTGAGAGTTACAGTATGTCCTATCTCCCAAATTTGTCTGCATGGCACATGGTGCTTTCATTTATGGCACATGGTGACCCTCTCACTGAACAATTTGGAAAATGCTGGAAGAAGACACTGTGCAGAGGACGAGGTTTGGAAAGGAAGGTTGAGGCATGGTGGGAAGGGGCCTTGGCACTGCCCGCTCCAAGGACTCTGGTTTACCCTTCTTGCCACATTTTGGTTTCTCTGAGCAGAACCAGCTGCTGCACAGAGCCTGGTTGCTTGGGAATTAACCCCACTGAATACAGAACAATGGCCTCCTGAGAGCCTTTGTTTCCTTTGCCCAGTAAACACATTTACCCACCTGTCACTGGGCACAAAACAAAGATTTAGGGCCCAAATTAACCAACACCACATTGTAAAAACAAAGCCACAATGTCCCTACTTACTAAAGAAATGAATCTATAAAAGGATATGTTTCCCATTTGCAAACCACAAACATGCCAGCCACAAAGGTGAATAAAATCAGTTAAAAGAAAAACATTCTACCCACTGGAAAAAGAATACATGTCCAGAGAATTTACGAAGTAAAATTTGTCAGAATATTGTTTATTTGTGAAATTATTTCATGGATTTTGTGTATGATTCACTTTCATTTTATCTTGCAAACCATGATAAAGGGTGAGTTATATCAAGACACGCCTGCCTGAATAATAGCCCACTTGAGAAGAATGGTCATCTTGAGCCAGTCTCCACCAACGTTCTTAATGGTCAATATTTGCTTTGTGTTTGCGGTGTTGCAAAATGCTTTGGCCTTCAGGACTCGCTTGATCATAGTAATCCTACTGCGTAGTCAAAACAATTACTCCCATTTGACACAAGAGAAAACTGAGGCTGGGAGAAGTCGTGGCTTCCTGCCTGAGTGACACGCACAGCAGGGAAGGATCAGCTAATGAGCAGCAGAGCTGGCCCTGGTCCCCCAGCTCCGCATCCTTTCCGCCCCTCCTTGCTATCTCCTGGGAAAAGTGCCAGCCACATTAAGTACTAAACATCCCAATGGGAATGGGAATCTCTCAACCCTTCTGATTAATTCAATAATTCATTCACTCAATAAACCCTCACTGATTGTTGCCAGGCACAGGAGAGATAGTGGTGACACAATATGCATAGCTGTGTCATCATCCAGTCCATAATCAACACTGATAACGGAGAGTAGTTAAACTGTGACAGGGCAGCTACGGGAGTCACAAGCTTAAACTCAGTGCACTGTTTCTGTCCAATTCAGCTGCCCCAGGCTTTGCTGCCTTTTATGCAATAGCTACAATGGTCATTTACTAAGTGCCTACTATGTTCCAGGCACTGCATTTGGCTTAGATCCATCCTCCAACTGAAGTCTCACTATAACCCTTACAAGTACGTATGAGGCGTCCTTGTTGTAGGGAAGAACACTGGAACTCAGAAAATCGAGTAACTTATATATTAGTTATATATCTCTGCATAAGAAAAACCTTAGTAACTGCAAACAACATTTATTTTCTCACAGATTCTGTGAGTCCGGAATCCCAGAATGGTTTATAGGGCCTCCTAACTTAGGGTCTCTCTTACAAAGCAGTAAACAAAGTGTTGGTAATCAAGATGTCACAAGGTGACATGTCAGTCCTGTCCAGGATCATAGATAAATGCAGATGATCTTGAAACTCTCCTGCTTAAAACCTTCAATGATTTCCATTGCTCTTGGAAGAAAACTGATTCTTTCTTTTTCTTTTTTCCCCCAGTACTGGGGATTGAATCCAAGGCCTTCACACTGAGCTACATCCCTAGCCCTTTTTGTTTATTTTTATTTTGAGATAGGGTCTCACTAAGCTGCCCAGGCTGGGCTTCAACTTGTGATACTCCTTTTTCAGCCTCCCAGAGTGCTAAGATTATGAGCACGCACCACCGTGCCTGGCAAAAGCTGGTATTTCTTATCATAGTGACAAGGGCCTTCTAGTCTGGCCCTCTCCTATTCTTGCCGGCCTCTGCTCTCATCGACCTCAACATCATTTCTGTTCTAGCTACAGTGACCTGGCATGGCCAGTGGACCAGTGTCCTGTCCTCTCTCCTTCACACACACCATCATTTTTTGGATGTCCCTGCTTTCTTTAACTTCTTTTGCTCTTAACACGGTCAAGACCTCCAACCCCCTCTTGTGTCCATTTCTCACAAAAGCTTTCTCTGACTCTCCCAAGTGCTGATTTGATGTCCTTCCTTTGCCATCTCAAATGATACCTTGTTGTACCTGTCACACCATGTTGTGGCAGTGTGCTTAACATCAGGACAGAACCTGGAGTTGCTTCATCTGTCATCCGCTGTGGCCAGTGTAGCATGAAGATTATGGTAGTTATCTTAACAAACTTTTGTTGAATGAATGAGTGAATGAGTGAGTGAGTGAATGAATGGGTGAATTCAATCTCTGCTGCCATGTTCCTGGGACTAAAGGCCTCTGGGTGCTTAGTCATGTTCCAGTCACTGAGCTTCCTGCAGTCCTGAGGACTCCAAGGGGACTTCCCAGGCAATAGTGGGGGCTCCCACAACCTTGGGCAACCCACTCATTCGTTCTGTCACTAAGTACTTGTGCCAGACACGCTGAGTGCTGCAAAAGTCACAGATGTCAAAGATGAGTTAGGCATGCAAAAGTCCAAACCAAAATGAGTTCTCTTTTGGTGCCCAGAGCTTATGCTATTTCAGAGAGTTCTTTGGGGAATAATAGGCTCGTGTTTGTAAAGTAGCTTAATAAAGACACTCCATTGGTATTACTATTCTCTCTCAGATACATCAGACTTTTATTCACTGTCACATTACCAGCCAATTCTGGAATGCTATAATCATATGCTGTTCCATTTCATTTTATTATTCAAGTTTGGGGGTACACGGGCAGTAGCTGGCAGTCCTCTCTGGGAAGCGATGGCAGTGCACCCATCAGCTGCAATGGAATTGTTTTCGAGAAGGTAATAATTTTAGGAGTTACTGTTCAAAAGCAATATAGGTCAGTAATATACTTTAGCATTTTATGACCCCTTCTTCATTCCTTTCTAGTTAAAAAATAAAAATCCTCCTCCAAGGCTTAGAGATTTGTGAACTCCTATAGGACTCCAAGAAATTATTATCAGAGTTTGGGCAGTTCATACTCCCAGATCCTTCTGCCTATGGGAGGAAAGGAAATATCTCAGAGGCATGGGGCCACCACTTTCCTCCCCCAAAGGTCTATTCATTTATTCAAGTATTTATTTATTCTTTCACTAGTTCTAAAACCTATGACAGTAATAATTATATAGCACGAAGTCAGTACTTACATGCTAGCTACAACAGCATTTATCAATCAGCACCCTTGTTATCCTTGTTCCACAGAGGGGGATGCTGAGACTTAAAAAGGTCAGATAAGTTGCCCAAGGTCATACAAGCATCAAGTGATAGGACAGAAATTTGACCTCAGATAAGTCTGATTGGAGAGCGCACAGGTTTAACTACTGCACCCTTCTCAGTTTCCACACGTGCTTGAAGTGGCTTATAAAAGCCTATTCAGTACACAAGAAAAACAAATCAGTGAAGTAAGATGATAAAGAGGAAAGCTAAGGTAGAAACAAGATGAAGTGAGAATTAGCGGTGACAGATACACCCATAGATGCCTACATGCTTGGCACACGAGCATAGTAAGTTTGGTTCTATATTTCTCCAAGAAGAAAATGTATTCATTTACACTCTTTACGTTATCCATAAAATCAAAAACAAACTTGGTGCTCAGGGGGAAAAAAGCCGTATCCTGGTAGAGACTGGCAGAAAATTTCTCACATGGGCCTCTCAAGCATGACAGTGTGATGTAATGACAGACTGTGGTCCCCCCAGCACCCCTGCAGCAAGTCTGCAACAACTCCTGGGGCTGTTTCACAGATCCACTGGTAACACATCTCGACAGGGAGACACTCAGCCTCCAGCACAGGTTAGAAAAGCAAAGCCCAGATTTTACCATTTCCACAGGCCCAGCTGAATCACAGGGAACAGAGCTCCAAAGATAATGTTTTCTACCAGCCACCTAAGATACTAAACTGGGATGCAAGAGGTCCACAGGGGCAGGTAAAGACAGGCCCATACTCTTCTGTAAAGTGCAAGGTGGTGACACCTTCTGCGAAGGCTAAGAAGCGTCTGAAGGCCAGACATCTGGGGTGTGTCCCACCTCACCTCTGTGCAAACCCAGACACAGGAGAGTCACAGAACCAGGCTCAGGCCCCTCAGAGAAGGATTCTGGGTGCATTGGGGTAACATAGGTGATGGGCCCCAAACCGTACTCCTCAGAGCATGGCTAGGATCATTTCATCCAGCAAAATTTTCAATCAGCAGTGACAAAACTCTAGGCACAACCATTAGGAATCAATCAACAGGGCTGGGGGTGGTGTCTCACCCCCAAATGCCAGCACTTTGGGAAAGTGATGCAGGATGATAGTAACTTAGTGAGACCCTTTATTAAAATTTAAAAAAATAATAAAATAAGGCCTAGACATGTAGCTCAGTGCAGAAGCCCTAGGTTTAATTCCCATTAACACACACACACATACACACACAATCAGTTAATCAATCAATCAATACATGAATTAAAGCAGATCTTGAACATCTACCTCAGCAATATCACATCCTGGTGAACACTCCAATGTATACCAGTAACTAAATACATGGACTTGTTGCAGAGGGTTGCTAGGGCAACTTAGATGTTGAAAGATAATTATGATATGGTCAATGAGACTCAACCCAGCATCCTGAAAAATTATTTTTTCCTGCCTGTTTTGAAAGCAGCTGCTAAAGTCCAAGTGTGGTATCCTGGAAACGTCAAGACAATTTTGCCACCTGAACAGTTCATCATCCCTGAGCCCAGCCAGGGCTCTGCCTGCCCATGCTCAGGGTGTGTGCGGGCGGGCTGTGCTACTGTGGCTAAAAATGCTGTGTGGTCTCTGAGCTCCATCAGTAACTCTTTTACATATATATGTAAACATGTATGTAACATGTATGTATGCCTGTTGAATATATATGCATGTGTTACATATATATGTAGAGAAATACATATATAGAAATTTGAAGTATCAATTGATGAACAACATTTATTAAAACAGAGATTGGGGAAAGTAAGATGTAGAACGAATATAGAGAAAAGTTCTTTAGACATTCTATTTTCTTCCTGGACCCCTTTATCATCTTGCATACTCCTCCTTGAAGTTCACCATCTTTAAGAGCTGGGCCCTCTCTGAACCACCCCTTGGCACTTCCTGCAGTGTTTCCATGGCCCAGGCCCAGCTTGTCTCCCCAATGTGTTCCCGCTAGGGCTCCCCACTCACACTCATTTCTCTGCCACATTAGTTCCTACCCATTGCCTGCAAGCACCATGTACTCGACCTTTTGTTTTGCTTTTTGGTTCATGTTGCTCTTTCAGCCCAAATGCCTTTACATTTTTCTCCAGCTATGGAACTTTTTCAACTTTCAAGACCAAATTCAGATTTTACCTCTATCTTGTAATTCACCTAGATCATTTTTCAAGTAAAAAGAATCACTATCTTCCATAATAACCACAGTTGTCCTTTCTAATCTTTCAAATATCCTTGCAAATTATTATTAAATATTTCAGATGAGAAAATTGAAGCTCTTGGAGGTTGAGTAATTCATCTAAGATCGCACCCCTAGTGACCGATGGAAGTGAGACTTGAACTCATTTTTATAACATTCTCAAGGCCGTGTCTTCCAGCATACCAGGCTTCCTTTCACGCACTGACTTTCCACAACAGAAAATATACTTTACATATATTCTCTCACTGTGTATTCCACTAGCCTTGTGAATACATATTCTTATCCCTACATCGGGGCTAAGAAAACTGAACTTTACAGAGATAAAGTTCACATGCTCAAAGTCACACAGCAAACAGCAGGGATGGCTTCAAACCTAGATTGATCTGACAGTAGATCCAGGTGCTTTTTGCTTTGCCAGTCATATAGATCCATTCTTCCAGTACTTGTTAAGTTTTTGGTCATTTTGCCTTAGATTAAATAGCAACTGTGATATCTCTTCTTCATTGCTCTGTAAGATACTTAATTACAGAAAATGTGCTTTACTCAAATCTCAGGTGACCAGTATATACACATAGAAACTATGTTCACAGATGTTATGTTGAACTCTACAGGTAGAATAATTGCAAGAAAATCTCATTTTTCTGCACCATCCCCATCTCTGGAGATTTTGTACTTATTGGCAGCCAAGACTGGATTCAAAGAATGTGGAAAGTGTACTGGAAAAGGTAGAAGAAATTACAACCACTTGATCCACTAAAAGATCATTCTTTTTTGGGGGGGGTTCCGGGAGTCGAACTCAGGACCTCGCACTTGCCAGACAGGCACTTATGCCGCTGAGCTATCTCATCGACCCTAAAAGATCATTCTTAATTGGTCACAGGCCACCCTTGAAACCTGTTTATTTAGCAAGAAGCTTTTTTTCTGTCCACCATGAACAAGATGTTGCCACATCTCCTGAAGGACACCAGAGGTGTCCTGATGGCCATCTGGACTAGTGTTGGGGGGCCATGGAAGGATGTCACCTGTTACCAATATTATAGTCACCAAGGGATCATGCATAAACCCTATACTCTTCTTTCTAACCCTCCTATACTTGCTGGGCTTTTGGAGGACCACACACTGGGCTAAGGAGAGACATGGTAAGTCAGTGTATTTTGTGAGTTTCTAGGAGCCCTAGTATAAAAGGCTGAAAAGTGGCTCCCACCAACATCAAACCCTACTCTTTGGAAACTGTGAATGTTTCTTTGCATAGTAAACTCTCTGTATGAGTAACAAAGTTAAAGATCTCGAAGTGGGAAGATTATCCTCACTTATCCGAATGGGCCTTAAATGGTATCACCCATAATGGGAGATTCGACACAGAGGAGAAGGAATTATGACCCCCGAAGCAGAAATTGGATGATACAATCAAAAACCAAGAAATATCTGCACCAACCAGAAGCTGGAAAAGGCAAGGAAAGGATGCTCCTTTAGAGCCTCTGGAGGGAGAGTCACCCCAGTGACACCTGGACTTCAGCCCTGTGACACTGATTTCAGACTTCTGACCTTCAGAATCATGAGAGAAAGAACATCTGTGGTTTTGAGCCACCAAGCTTATGACAGTTCGTTGCAGAAGGCCCAGGAAACTAATACACTTAGTAGAGTTTTAATACAAGGTGACAGGAGCTAATGATAGAAATTAAGAATTCAGACATGTTACCCAGCCCCTCTCCAAGGCTCAGCAGGGTCAAGACATTGACTACCACCGTCCAGAAAAAGCAGGCTTTTCCTCACCACCAGACATATATCTTTCTTATGAATCTCCCTCAGTCTAGAAGAAAGATGGCTATTTCTAAGATGATGGAATCTCTACCAAAAATAAGTCATTATGAGGCTTATCATGCAGCTAAACCCACATGATCTGATGCTTGATATTTCTATTAAGTGCAAGTTCTACGCATGCTATCCTCACACTTGTTCTCATTACCATACCTTCTTTTTTTTTTTTTTTTTTTTTGTGGGTACCAGGGGTCGACGTCAGGACATCATGCGCCAGCAGGCACCTGTGCCGCTGAGTGATATCACCAGCCCTTTTTTCGTATGTGGGTTCCAGGAGTCAAACTCGGGCCCTCGCGCTTGCCAGGCAGGTGCTTATGCTGCTGAGCCATCTCACCAGCCCCACCATACCTTCTTGAGTGTCATCTCCTTAGCCCAAACTCCAACTATTCGACCTGGCCCTCCTTGCCAGGTCCTTTGGAAACACCTTGCTATATCCTTCAGTCTTTACCTGCTACTTTGCAGCCTAAAGTGAAAATTGTCTTTTCTTGCAAGTCTCCCTGTTCTTGCTAAAAAGCAGCTGATTCATCCACACCCATGTATCCCAGGATTGCTTCCAAGTGCCACTTCTAAGTCCATTATTCCTATACCTTCATGTGTAAACTCTGCTTTGGGGGCACTGGCCCATGTGACTATGGCATCTTCTATCCCACATGGACATTGTCTTTCATCAAGCACCAGACTATTCCCTTGTTTTCAATAAAGACCTGGCCCCTGGCTCAGAGCACGTGTCTCTCCACCTCCTCCCCTGTTATCATCCTGGATGCCATCAGCCACATGGAAATCTTGGCTCCCACAGCCTTCAACTCCGCAATGAAGCAGCCACTGTCTCCCTGGATCCTGTGTTCAACAGAACAGCTCTACTTCACAACACAGTAACGTCCCAATTTCTGACACAATCTCATCTCCTTCCAGCGCCCTCCTTTACTGCTTGCACTCAACCTGAGGGTTTTTCTGTGCTACACCGAAAAGCCCATGCTGTTGATCAGTCACTCCTATCTTCCCTTCCTTGCTCATCCAGCCCAGATCCCAAGGCTCATTAGTTCAGCTGTTTCCTTGACAATATCAACTCCCTTCTCCTTGCATCCTCCTATCTGGCAAAATACCAAACCCAAATAAATGCACCCATCTGCCTTCCCCCATCTCTACCTGAGCCTCTGAGCACTGCTGCAGAAAATCAAAAGCAGCCATCAGAACTCTAGATAATAATCATGGCCTCCAGCCCCACAGGGAAACTCAAGGTGACACAACAGTGTTTGTGGTTTTCTAGTTAGCTTTCTCCACCCATCTCCTTCTCTACTCTCACCAAATCTTCTACTGCTGATTTTTTTCTCAATGTCCTGTTTCATTATTTTGTAGCAAGATGCCCAACGTAGAACTAATTGCAAATATTTAGCTGTGCAAAAGAGGAACCAGTGCTTACATACAAATAGGAAACATGATTCTTTTGGCTTAAATAAATGTACTTAAACATAACTAAGACCCTACAAGTGTCTGGGCTGCAAGTCTATCAAGGAGAGCTGCCTCATCCATGGACCGGCAAGACATCATAATTTCCCTCCCTCCCAAGGGATTAAAACATGGAAACAGGTATTTCTTTATCCTCTCAGCCTTGCATGCTTACTTATCTGTTTATCGTTGCTTTAAAAATATTTATTAGGTGTCTATTATGTGCCAGGCATTGCACTAAGAATAGGGAATCCATGGTGAAAAGGCAGGCATGGTCCCTGCTCTAACTCACTTACTTACAAGCTACCAGAAAATATACTCTCAACAATCACCTTGCTTACTCTTTGTCAGAAATTATCTGAGGGGAATTTTCATTTTCCTGCTACCAGACTCACACTGCTATAGCTTCCTTTATTTCCATCATCAACAAACAACTCCTCAGCCAATAATCTGACCTCACCTCCTAACTCATCAGTTTCCTCTTTCCATGAATTACTCCTCTGCCTTGAATCATCAGCCTTTCCTCCTTCTAATGCCTTTTTACCCTAAGCAATAAAAAACAGCCTTAGGTATTTCATCTTAAAAATAAGAAAAACTCTCCCAAGCTGTTGTCCTAGTTTCTCCTCTTCACAGCCAAATTCCTTTAAAGAGTTGCCTGTATTTATGGTTTCCACTTCTTTGTTTCTCAGTTCCTCAAACACATGCTGTAATTTGGCCTATGTTGGATCTCCCCACATTCACTCCCTACTTTCACTGTAGTCGTTCTCAATAAACTCATATTTCAAAGTTCCTATCTTTCTTAACCTCTGTATAGGATTTGACACTGTTGTCTAGCCCCTTGTTATGGTTTAGATCAGGAATGACCCCCAAAACTCTCATGCACTCAGAGGCAGGGCTTTTGGAAGGTGATTGGATCACCGGAGCACTAGAGCTAAGTGTGAGATTAGGACGTGGGGCCTGGTTGGAAGAGGCAGGTCACTTCGGGAGTGACCCTAAAGGGTGTATCTCCCTTCCCGGCTCCTCCTTTCTCTCTGGGCTTCCCAGATGCCATGACATGAGCAGTGTTCCTCTGCTGTAGGCCCTTCCACCAAGCTGTTTATGCCTTGGAGCCACCAACTATGGACTGAAACCTCTAAAACCCATGGGCCCAAATAAGCATCTCCTCCTTTAAATTATGGGTGTCAGGTATTGTGTCTGACAAATGAGAAAATAACTCTAAGACAACCCTCCTTTTTGAAACACTGCTCTTTTAGCATCCATACTATACTCCTCTGATTGTTCTTTAATCTCTCTGTGATAAGACAGAACTCTAAAGATGCCTCCCCCAAATTCCCATTTCCCAATTATTCAAACACTAATCTAGGTACCTCTCTTAAAGCACTTTGCTGATGGAATTGAGGTTATTAATCAGCTAACCTTAAAAATAGGACAATTGTCCTGGATTATTCAGGTGGGCCCAGTGTAATCACATCTGCCTTTAAAAGCAGAAGAGAGCGGGAGAGTCAGTCAAGAAGATATAGCAGGGGGCTGGTGAGATGGCTCAGCGGCTTAAGCGCCTGCCTGGCAAGCGCGAGGGCCCGAGTTCGACTCCCGGAACCCACATACGAAAAAGGGGCCGGTGATATCGCTCAGCGGCACGGGCGCCTGCTGGCGCGCGAGGTCCTGAGGTCGACCCCCGGTACCCACAAAAAAAAAAAAAAAAAAAAAAAGAAGATATAGCAGGAAAGATTCAAAATGTGAGGAGATAAGCCACCATTGTTGGCTTTGAAAGAGACCATGAATCAGGGAGCAGGGATAGCTTCTAGAACTGAGAACAAATTTCAGCCACCAGAGAATTCTACAAACAACCTGAATAAGCCTGAAAATGGATTCTCCCCTTGATTCCAGAAGGGAATGCAAGCCTGCCAACATTCTGATTTCAGCCTGGATAAACTCAAACAAAGGACAGGCCAAGTCATGCAGTGACCAGATTCCTCATCTACAGAAACTGGGATGATAAATCTGGGAACTGTTTAAAGGTGATAAATGTGTGGTAATTTGTCACAGCAGCTATAGAAAACTAATACGCTTTAATTGCTTCTTCTTTCCCTCTTTGTGGTTCCCTCTTCCTCCATCTGTCTCTTAAACATTGCTTCCCATTCTATTCATTCACCCTGAGTAATGTTATTAGCTCCATGATTCAATCTCCACCTACATACCACTAAATCCAGAAGCCATAACTCTATGTCAGATATTTTTACCAAGTTTCAATCCCATAAATCCAGCTTTCTGCTACATAACTCCATCCACATGACTCAGAGGTACCTAAAACTCCACATGCCCAAATCTAAATTCATGATTTGCCCCCTAAAGCTGCTCTTATTCCTGAGATCTTTATCTACTAGGAATGGTGTGACAGCCATCCGGTCACCAAAGTCTCTACCTGAATCTCCTCCTGTCTTCTCCCTCTTCTTCACTAAGTCCAATCCCCACGACCATCTATTCCAACTCCAAGTTTACTCCATCTACTTCTCTCCGTCTTCCCAGTACAGGTTAGCATCATCTCTCATCTACAGTACTACAAAGGCTCCCTACTCCTCTCCTTCCTCCAGTGATACAGCCTCCGGTTCACTCTCCTAACTGCAATCAAAATGTCACTCCAGATAAAACTGCTACATAATAGAATAATATGACAGAGACCAAGCTGCCATCCTGAAAAATAACGTCAAGAAGATCCATAATCGGGGCAAGAGATAAGGAAAACTAGGAGGGAGAAAGTAAGTGGAGTGGAGGACTACTTCATGAGGTCCGATATTACCTATGATTTTTCGAAAGGTGAGAACAGGAGGTGACTTTTTAAAAAACAGGAAAAAAAAAATCTTAAAGTTATATAAAGGAGTTTCCAAACACCCAAAACTGTTAGTGAAAAAAGACCCATGCCCAGGCATATTAATAAAATTTCTCATTGGTAACATTAGATGCCTAAAGATAAAATAAAAATACAGTGGTGCCTTGATTCACGAACACTTTCATTTGCAAACAATTTGTTTCATAAACAAAAGCAAGCATGTGGTAAAATTTTGTTTTTGTTCGTAAATTCTACATCAGGTGACAAACAAGACTGCAGCCATCCTTCCCACACAAACATAAACATGGCCATGTTTTCCAAAATCATGGAACAAATTAAGTTCGTGAACTGAGGTACCACTGTATATTGAACTTTCTAATAAAAAAAACTGTCAAATCTAGAATCCAATTTTTACTCAAACTAACTTAATATAAAAAAGCAAAATGAAGGTATCATCAAATACACATAAAGACCATCTTTCTAAATGAATTTTCTGTGATGTATACCTAGCTAGCATTTTTTATTGTCTCCTATATCAATAGAAGTCAAGTTGCCTCTGACAGGTCTGGTCCAAGCAAAATAAAAATGATCCTTCTACCACTACTAGTAAACAAATAAACCAGAAGAACTTATCTTAAATATAAATAAGTTGGTACATGTTTTATAGACAACAGATTTCAGAACAGATTATACTTTGACTCTTTGAATCACACAGTAAGATAAATTTCAGAACACCAAGAGACAGGCTGCCCAAAGAGTTTCACAACCCTTTACTCACTATATGTAAGGCTTAAATGATATTTGCACACTGCCCACATTGAATTCAGTTCTCTGGCCAAACACTAAAAACACCAATTATGCAAACAGTTCCAGGACCCAGAGCTGAGATTGTTTGCACAATGCTTAGGAAAAAATATACAAGGAATGCTAGGCGCCTCGAGCCAAGCCCTGCAGGTAATTTCCAGGTTATACTTCCAAAAAGCAGATTATAGACCCATGGCGAAATTTACTTAAAACCACCACCCATGGGGAAATCCATTATGAACTCTGGCCATGACAAAATCCTATTACAACTTTCTTCTGTTACAAAGGTACCTAACAAAAGAGCAAGCAAGAAAGAATTCTAAGCAGAAAGCTTCAAGTACACCTTGGAAATATTTTTTCTCCTGTTTTGCAGAAATTGTAAAATAGGGCAGAGAGTGCTTGGCCTACCCTGATAAAAGATAATTGTCATAATTAGCATCCACTACTCCAGTTTTGTTGATTACTGGATATAGCCACAATTTTATCAAAGACTGCCTAGGCTATCTCACTGACACAAGAAAACCCTTTTAACACTGTAAATTCAGACTCATATCCCAATTTAATTCTAATGTTAGTCTTTTTTATGATTTTATATATTCATTCACTGATTCATTTGTTTCAAGAATCATTCATTTTTTTCAAGCTTTCCCCATCTTTCATGTATAATATGTTCTCACCAGATTTTAGAACTCTATTACTATATATTGTCATCAGTTTAAACTATAATATTCTTCAAGAATTTAAAAACGTTGGGCCGGTGAGATGGCTCAGCGGCTTAAGCGCCTGCCCGGCAAGCGCGAGGGCCCAAGTTCGACTCCCGGAACCCACATACGAAAAAGGGGCCGGTGATATCGCTCAGTGGCACGGGCGCCTGCTGGCGCGCGAGGTCCTGAGGTCGACCCCCCGGTACCCACAAAAAAAAAAAAAATGTTAATTTTCCACAAAAAAAAACAGTAAAGCAGTAACAAAACATATACATATTAAAAATACACAGAGAAAGTCATATCTGAGGGAGACTGAATAATGTCCCCCTAAATTGTCTATACCCTAATCCCTGTAGCTATGGATATGTTATTCATACAGCTGCAAGGTCCCCGAAATGTAATTAAGGTAGAAATCTTGAAATGGGGGAGGAGGAGGTGCATATCCACGTGGGATCAAGACTGTGGTCACAAAATACAGTGAAAGATTATATTTTTTTAATTATTACAGGAAAGATACATGGCCATTAATCCCCCTCAAAATATTCCACCTTTCTTCAGACACATTTATCCCACCATTTTTACCACTTTCTGAAGCAGTTCTGGAAGTGCTCTTTCTTTTTTTTTTTTTTCTTTTTTTTTTTTTTTTGGTACCACAATGGAACTCACTAACCTCGACCTTAGCAGGCAGGCGCTATGCCGCTGAGCTATATCCCCAGACCGGAAGTCCTCTTTCATCAGTGTCTTTATTTGAGCTGTTATGAAGCAGCCCTCGATGTCCTGAATTGATTCAAAATGTTTACCTTCAAAGGTCATTTTGACTTTGGGGATGAGCCAGAACTGACATGGGTGCCGGATCTGGTGAATAAAGTGGATGAGGACACACTGTGATGTTTTTTAGGAGGCTGCCTTTCCATTGGATGGCACTGGCAGCAGTATTCACTGCATTTTTAATCATACTTCATAACGACATTCACGGAAAAGGATTTTCAGAACTACTTCAGAAAGCGGCAAGTCAATGGGGTAAGTGTGTTCAAAGCAAGGAGGAGTATCCTGAGGGGAATTAATAACAATGTCTTTTGCTGTACTAAATTTTTATTTAAAAACACATTGTATTTTTCTTATTAATATACACTTGCCATACATGATAATTACATTCATCTTGCAGTAATTCCCCTCCTCCTCCGTTCCCACCCATCTCCCCCCTCCCCAGATCTTCTTCCTATCTTCACAATATCTACCTCCCTTTTTCCTATCATCAATCTTTTATTTTGCTTTTTAAATTATTTATATTTTGAGTTTCTCATATAAGGGAAACCGTGCAATATTTAACCTTCTTGTCTGATTTATTTCACTTCACAGTATGGTCTCAAGTTGCATCCATTTTCCTACTATGACTCTAATTTATCTTTCTTTATGGCTGAGTAGTACTCCATTGTGTACATATACCATATTTTCTTTAACCATTCGTCTGTTGGTGGGCATATAGGCTACTTCCATAATTTAGCTGTTATGAGTTATGCTGCTATAAGCAAAGGCATCCATGTATTATTGTAATATGATATCTTTAACTCATTGGGAAACCCGTCCTCCTCACCCAGAGCCTTCGGAAGGAACTAGCATTGCCAATGCCTTGACTTTACCTTGGTGGGGCTGATTCCGTACTTCTTACCTCTGGAACTTAGAAAAAAAAGAAATTTGTGTTGATTTAAGTTGCTAAATTTATAGTAATTTATTATAGTAGTATAGAAAACTAATATTATCACACACCAAAAAAAAATATATATATATTGATTTACTTGGAAATTTAAACATTCTTTTCAAAAGTATTAAATTAAAAGTGTAATTACAAACTATTTATAAAGAAATGTGTACTACATATTGGACACCAAGGGATTTGGCCACAGTAGAAGGAAAAAGAAAAATGTAGGGAGATGATTCTGGGAAGATGGCAGAGTAGGAAGCCCCAGGAATCTGTCTCCCTGCTGAGGCCACAATACGCTGACCCCATCTGTCTTGCTTAACTACGGGCATGTGTCACTTAATGATGGGATGCATTCCGAGAAGCATGTTGTTAAGTGATTTCACCACTGTGTGAACATCAGCGTGCACTTGCACAAACTAAGTCAGCAATGACGTCACTAGGTGATACCACCAAGCCATCGTGGTACTATATGTGCAGTCTGTCATTGACCAACACATCATCATGTAGTATATCACTGCGTTTGGGGGATCTGGAGTCCAGAGAAGGTTTGGATGGTAAATGATGGTGAATTTTAATCAACTTCAGCTCTTAACACAGTAGCAGGTACCGGTCCCCACTCTCAGCCCCATGGCAGTCACTAGACACTGGTTTGTGAAGCAGCCTGTACACAGCTTTCAGGAACCAGATGGGCATGAAGCACCCTGTCTTCCATATATCAGTTATCTGTGCTCTGACTGCAGTTTCTGATCCCAGAGGTGGCTACAAACAGATGTCAGCCATCATATTTGCACTCCCACCATTATTTCTGCAAGCCCCTCCTCCTCTTGCTAAGGTGACTTTCAAGAGATTTAAAGGGCCAGGGCTCTGCTTTTGAAAGCCAGCCATTAAACACTAGGACACCCAAAAGCAACTGCCTGTGCAGGAAGAATTAGAAAGTGACTACACATGCCCAGGGGAAGGCACACGCTCTGAAAAAAAACAAGAGGACATTAAGTTTACATCCTCCGGGCTGAACCTTGGCACCAAGACAACTTACGATAATTAAAAAAGCAAAAACAATAACAGCCAAGAGGAAACCCTGGTGAAGGAGGAGAATCCAATTTCCAAAGTTAGTGCATTTTTAGATTTAAATGTCCAGTTTTCAACAAAAAAACATCACAAGACATACAAAAAGGCAAAAAAATGACCCATTCGAAGGAAAAAATAAATCAACAGAAAATGTCCCTGAATAAGACCTCATGGATAGCAAGTCTTAGATAAAGACTTTAAAATAAATGTCTTAATCCTGAAGACCTAAAGGAAGATATGGAGGAAGTAAAGAAATTAATGTTTGGAAAAAAAAAAGGAAATATTCATAAAGAAGTATAAAAACTGGGCCGGTGAGATGGCTCAGCGGCTTAGGCGCCTGCCCGGCAAGCGCGAGGGCCCGAGTTCGACTCCCGGAACCCACATACGAAAAAGGGGCCGGTGATATCGCTCAGTGGCACGGGCGCCTGCTGGTGCGCGAGGTCCTGAGGTCGACCCCCCGGTACCCACAAAAAAAAAAAAAAAAAGAAGTATAAAAACTAAAAACAAATAAAAAAGAAATTCTGGGACTGAAAAACACAGTAACTAAAATGAAATACAGTATTCACGAGAGGGATTCATAGGCGAATTTGATCAGTAGAAGAATGACAATAGTCAAAAAGTGGAAGCAACCCAAATGTCCATCAATGGATGAGTAGATAAGCAAAATGTGGTTTATTCATATAATGGAATATCAGTCAGCTTTAAAAAGAATGGAAATTCTGCAACATCCTACAACTCAGTATCTTTTGATGAAGCATGAGGACATTGTACTTAGTGAAATAACCCGTAACAAAAAGACAAATGATGTGTGATTCCACTTACGTGAAGTATTTAGAGTAGTAAAATGGAGTGAGAACGGGGAATGGGAAGTTACTGGGTACAGAGCTTTAGTTTTACAAAATGAAAAGTACTATGGAGCTAGATGGTGGTGACGGCACAACATTCTGAATGTAATAATACCACTGAAGTGTACACTTAAAATGGCTACGATGATAAATTTTGTGTTTTGTATTTTACCACAATACATAAAATTGACAAAAGGTAAGCATATTGCTACCGCATGGGAGAGAAAAGGAAAATATGGAATCTCATGGATTTATTACAACAAAATAATTAAAAATAAATCATGTTCAGTTTTTTTTTTTTTTTTTTTTGGTGGGTACCGGGGGGTCGACCTCAGGACCTCGCGCACCAACAGGCACCCGTGTCTCTGAGCGATATCACCGGCCCCTTTTTCGTATGTGGGATCCGGGAGTCGAACTCGGGCCCTCGCGCTTGCAAGGCAGGCGCTTATGCCACTGAGCCATCTCACCGGCCCCATGTTCAGTTTTAGAAACTAAATAAAAACAGAATAAGCCCTCCCCCAAAAGAAGTAAGTAATTAATAACCAAAAGGTAAATGTTAATGTATTAAAATACAAAATTAAAAACCACAAACTTAAAATTGAAAGTTGTTTTTTAGACAGATGAATAAAATAAAATTTGGCAAGTCTGGTTAGGGAAAAAAGTCTGGTTAAACTGTTAAAAATTAGAATAAGAACATAACTATAGGTACAAAACTGGTCCTTTAAAATATGCAAAATATTTTATACAACTGTGTACCAATACATTTGAAATTTCACATAAATTATGTTTTTCTGTGAATATACATGACTCAAGAAGAAAGAGGAAAAACTTAGTAGACCCATAATAATATAATATAATTGAAAAGGATATCAGAAAATGGAAAGATAGCCCTTGTTCACGGGTAGGAAGAACCAACATAGTGAAAATGGCCATACTCCCAAAAAAATTATACAGTTTTAATGCAATCCCAATCAAAATACCATTAGTAAACCTCACAGAACTAGAGAAAACATTCCTAAAATTTGTTTGGAACCAGAAGAGACCTAGAATAGCAAAAACAGTTTTGGGCAACAAAGGCAAGAAAAGAGACATCAAAATCCCTGACTTAAAATTATACTACAGAGCTGCTGTGATAAAAACAGCATGATACTGGCAACAACAACAACAACAAAAAGACCTGAGGATCAGTGGAACAGATTACAAGATACAGAAACAATTCCAAACACACTCAGCCACCTTATCTTTGACAAAGGGGCCAAACACACTCACTGGAAGAAAGATAGCCTCTTTAAAAATGGTGCTGGAAAAACTGGCTTTCTACATGCCAAAGAGTAAAACTAGACCCACATCTATCACCATGCACTAAACTAGAATTGAAATAGATCAAAGATCTAAATATTGGGGGCTGGTGAGACAGCTCAGTGGCATAAGCACCTGCCTGGCAAGCGCGAGGTCCTGAGTTAGACTCATGGAACCCACATACAAAAACAGGGCCGGTGATATCACTCAGCAGCATGGGCGCCTGCTGGCACGCGAGGTCCTGAGTTTGACCCCCGGTACCCACAAAAAAAAAAAAAGATCTAAATATTAAAACAGAAACACTGAATCTGCTGGAAGAGAGAATAGGCAGAACTCTGGAAGACATATGTGTAGTCAAAAATTTCAAGAACAAAAGCCCAATCACACAGGAAATAATATAAAAAATCAACAATTGGGATCTCATCCTATCGAAAAGCTTTTGCACAGAAAAAAAAATCACCAACAGAGTGCAAATACATCCCATGGAGTGGGAAAAAAATTAGCCAGGTGTCCCTCAGACAAAGGACTAATATCTAGAACATATAAAGAATTGAAAAGAATCAGACCCTCAAAATTTAAAGACCAAAATGCAGAAGTTGGCATCTGAGATGAATACACACTTCTCAGATGAAGAAATACAAACATCAAGTAAATATATGAAAAATGTTCAATGTTCCTGGTCATTTGAGAGATGCAAATTAAAACAACCCTGAGATTCCATCTCACTTGAGAAATAATGGCTATTATCAAGAAATCAACCAATAACAAATGCTGGTGAAGCTGTAGGGAAAAAGGAACCCTTCTCCACTGTTGCGGGGAGTGTAGACTGGTGCAACCATTGTGGAAATCAGTGTGGAAATTCCTCAGGAAACTAGAATTAAAGGTCCCATTTGACCCAGCCACTCCCCTTCTGGGTATCTTCCCAGAAGAATTAAAAACATCATACCACAGCAATGTATGCACATGCATCTTTATAGTGGCACAATTTGTAATAGCTAAATCTTGGAATCAACCCAAATGCCCATCAACCAAGGATGGATAAAAAAAGATATGGTTTTTTAATATAATGGAGTACTACTCAGCCATAAAGAAGGATCAACTTGATACATTTCTAGGTAAATGGATGCACCCTGAGACCATACTCTTTTTTTTTTTTTTGTGGGTACCGGGGGTCGACCTCAGGACCTCACGCGCCAGCAGGCACCCGTGCCGCTGAGCAATATCACCGGCCCTTTTTTCGTATGTGGTTCTGGGAGTCGAACTCGGGCCCTCGCACTTGCCAGGCAGGCGCTTACGCCGCTGAGCCTTCTCACCGGCCCAAGAGACCATACTCTTAAGTGAAATAAATTGGACACACATGTGTAAATATAATTGTCTCCCTGGTGTGAGAAACTGGAAGAGTAAACAAGGACCAAAACATACAGTAGATATTGTAAAATAGGAAGAAATTGTTCAAAAGGAAAGAGGAACTAGGGAGGGGGAAGGGAGAAAGGAAGGAAGAGAAAATGGAAAAAATTATAAAAGAAGGATAAAATGAAAACACAGCTTTGTAAATAAGGAGGGGAAGAGGGGTTCAAGGGAGAGGAGGGGATTGGGAAAAAAAGAGGAACCAAGATATATCATATACAGGTACAAACTCCCAATTACAAATATGATAATTATGTATATTTAAATTGTACAAATAAACTTAATTTTTAAAAAAACCAAAAAATAAATAAATAAACATTCCAAAAAAATCATATAATAACATTTTCAGAATGTCAGAGATTTATCCAAAATGAGAGTAGGCTCAGATATTTTTTGTGGTAATTCTACCAAGCACACAAAATCTGTGTTATTTAAAGCAGCCCAATGAGAGGGCAGTGGCCAGTTATTCATCCCATCATGTGAGACCTGATGTCACCCTGACATCAAGATGGAAAAATGCAAATAAGGAAACCATTGGCCATTCTCAGGAAAATAACTGCAAAAGTCATAAATAAGTAGCAGCAGATGGACTACAGTAGTGATTTTTTAAAATATACATCAGGATAAGCTTATTCTAATTATGTTAGGATGTCTCAGTATTAAATCTGCTAATCTAATTCAACACATTATCAAGTTAAAGGAGCAAAGACATAAAAACTATAGGTTCCACGTTGTATGAAATAGCCTTCTATTGAATTTAGAGGGACAAACACCTTAGCAAGCCAGGACTAGAAGCAAATTTATTTAACATGCGAAAACTACCAGAAATCTCTAAGAAAATATACATTTAAAAGATTCTCATTAAATTCAGATAGAAGATAGGATACAAAGATGTATACTGTCATCATTGTATTGAAATTCTACTCAATGCAATATGACAAGAAAAGGAAACAGGCATAACCTTGAAGAGTCAAAAATATCGAAGGATCTGTACTCAACATCTGATCTATGGAAAGCTTAAAGAGAACAAGAAGATGAATCAAAAAGCCAGAACTAAGTAGAGACATGAAGTTTCAGGCAATGTAATTTTGGGAATTCCAGATGAGGTTAGGTTAGTAGCTCCTAAATTGGATGAATTACTACATAAGTAAGTTTTAGCCTTCCTCTCTTCTTTTGCCTCTTCATGTTATTCAAACATGAGGTTTGAGAGAAGTTTCATTACATATATACATACACACATACATACCATTATTTACAGTGGACATGATAGCTTCTAAGAAATCTCAAGATAGTGAAAACTAATGATTAATCCATCAAAGATGTTGGATACATGATCAACAAAATCCCTCTTCTTCCAGAATTAAACAATTAGAAAACATCATGAAAATGAATATTCCATTTAGTATAGCAGCATGTAAAATATCTTTTAAAAAGTAACAGGAAATATATATGGAAACCCTAAATATGCAGGAAGATTTTGTTAAAGTTATTGAAGGATTTTTTTAAAGCCCAGATAAAATCATGATCTTCAAATGTTTACTATTACAAAGACTTCAATTCCTGCCATGCTAAATATAAATCAATGCCATTACTATCAAGATTGCAAAAGGATTTGTATCCTACTTAAGCTGATTTTAATATTTTATTTGGAATAAATAACACATTAGAATAGTAAAACAGATTTTGAAAAAGAACAATAAGGGAAATTTTCTCTATGAGCTTTCAAAATAGGCTATAAAAGGGGCCGGTGAGATGGCTCAGCAGCGTAAGCGCCTGCCTTGCAAGCGCGAGGGCCCGAGTTCGACTCCTGGAACCCACATACGAAAAAGGGGCTGGTGATATCGCTCAGTGGCACGGGTGCCTGTTGGCACACGAGGTCCTGAGGTCGACCCCCGGTACGCACAGGAAAAAAAAAAATAGGCTATAAAGGTAAGATAATTTAACATAGGATATTGGAACGAAAACAGCCAAGATCAAAGAAAAGGTCCAGACACAATCTAATGTACACATGGAAATTTAATATAAAATAAATGGCTATGGGGCTGGTGAGATGGCTCAGCAGCGTAAGCGCCTGCTGGCAAGCACAAGGTCCTGAGTTCGACTCCCAGTACCCACATTAAAAAAACAAAAATAAAAAAATAAATGGCTATGTTTTTCCAAATCTTTGGTAAAATAAAAATGGTACCTAATTACCTATACAAAAATGTTTGGAGCCGGTGAGATGGCTCAGCGGCGTAAGCGCCTGCCTTGCAAGCGCGAGGGCCCGACTTCGACTCCCGGATCCCACATACAAAAAAGGGGCCAGTGATATCACTCAGTGGCATGGGCGCCTGTTGGTGCGCGAGGTCCTGAGGTCGACCCCCCGGTACCCACAAAAAAAAAAAAAATGTTTGGGGCTAGTGAGATAGCTCAGCGGCATAAGCGCCTGCCTGGCAAGTGCGAGGTCCTGAGTTCGACTCCCGGAACCCACATACGAAAAAAGGGCCGGTGATATCGCTCAGTGGCACAGGTGCCTGCTGGCGCATGAGGTCCTGAGTTCGAACCCCGGTACCCACAAAAAAAAAAAAAGTTTGTATTCTTATGTTGCACCGTTTACAAAAGTTAAACCTAAGTATACCAAACAGTTAAACACAATAAACAAAACTATAAAGTTATTAGAAACAAAATGCAAAACTAAAAACCCATAAGGAAATTTAAACATTGGAGTACTGAAAAATTTTAAATTGCTATGGAGTAAAAAAACATCAAAAGCTAATGTGCATTTTTTGAAAAAATATAGCAACAAATATGTAGACAAAGGATTAATAGCCAGACTATACAAAGAGATCCTATACATCAGTAAGATAATGACAATCCAGTTTTTTTTTTAAAGTAGGACAGGGTATATAAATAGACATTTCAAAAAAGAAAAAACACAAATGTTCAATAAAGAAGTTAAAAGATGATAAAGCTCACTAATGAACAAGAACCCCTAAGTTAAAACAACTACAAGACATGTTTTTATCCATGATATCTGCATAAATACTTAAGTATGAAAATCTAGTGCTGGTGAGAGGTTATGAAAAAGGCATAACAAATCAGTAATGCCTTTCTACATCAAAATTAAATTAAAATACTCTACTCTTCCACCCAGCACTTCCAATTATAGTTATCTACCTGAGAGGAATACTCACATGTGGGCACAGACATATATTCACTGTGGCGGATTTATCATAGGAAAAAAATCAGAGGAAAAATTAAATTTCCAATAGAAATGAGATGGTTGAATTGATGGTGAAAGGGTAACACAAATGGCTGGGTTCCTAGACCAAGTATCCCACTCATAACTATTAAAATACTAAGGAAAAAACACTAAAAATATCTTAAAGACAAAAGAAGCTACAAAATAATTAAGAAATACTAAGAATAGACAATGGATGATGAACACCAAAGCTGGCTCTCACCCGAAGGTATCTTCCAGAGCTACAGTCCTTATTTGTTTCATTTTTGTAGTCTGAAGAATGCCAAGACCAACCAAAAGTAGAATGTTCTCATTCCATAAAACAAGGGCTCCAAAGGGTTATAGTTTTAGAAGAAGAAAAACAGAAAATGCTGTAAGTTATACTCACAAGCTATTCCTCTCCACCTATTTATTGCCCAAATTCAGTGTCTAAAAAAATTGTGAATCATTCCACAGTGTGTACAGATTTCAAAACAACATGTACGTGATAAATAAATGCATTTGTTATCTGTCAATTAAAAATGAATAATGTTACATAGGTTTTTTTAAAACAAGTATTTGGCTTGAAATAGTTGTGCATTGGTAAGGTTTTCAGATGCATTGCAAAAGCAAATAATCAGATGAATTCACTACCTCCATTCTGCCTCAAGTATGTTCATGTATACACACACACACACACACACCCCAAGAATATAAACTTTCCTCAATAAAAATTCACTAAGCACACAAGAAAACCCATCCCCAAGAGGGAGAAGCCTGTGAAACAACAGACAGCAAAAAAGAACTAATTATCAAAATAATTTAATTATAAAAATCGTCAAAAAATGCAAAATAGCCATGCGTACTATATGACCTAAGAAAGAAAATACAAGCTTGAAAACTATGTATAATAGATAAGAAACTATAAAAACAACGAAAGCAGCACGGGCACCTGCTGGCATGTGAGGTCCTGATGTTGACCCCCGGTACCCACAAAAAAAAAACAACCAAGAAGATTTATAAAGGACCAAACAAAATTTCTAGACATCGAAAATATTCTAATTGGATTTGAAGCTCAACAGGTAGATTTAACAGAATAGACAATTAATAACAAGAGACAATTAGTAAAATGAAAGATAGAACCCCCCCCCAAAAAAGTAACTACACAGGATGAAGAATTGGAGACAGAAAACATGGGAAATATAAATAAGTTAATAAGAGACACAGATGGCAGATTTTTTTGGGGGGGTGGTACCGGTAGTCAACCTCAGGACCTCGCGCTTGCCAGGTAGGTGCTTATGCCGATGAGCCATCTCACCGGTCCCAGATGGCAGATTTAACATATATCTAATTTGATTTTCAGAAGGAAAGGAGAGAAAAGATGGCAGAGGAAATATTTGAAAAGATAATGGCCAAGAATTTCCTAATAATGTTGACAGACAGTAATCCATAGATTCAAGATACACAGTTTCTGAGACAGAATAAATTAAAATAAATTCATGCCTCTATATATCAGGGCAAACTATGGAACATGAAGAAAGAGAGCTACATTAACAAAGAGGCAAGATAGATGACTTCCTACCCCTCCACTCAGCTGACAGCTGAAACCCAACAACCATAATCAACCAGAAGTCAATTTAATGACATTGTTAACAAAACAAGAGAAAATAACTGTCACTCAAGAATCTTATGTTTTGAAAAAATAGTAACATTTTGTGATACACCCATACTGTAGGTTATATGTGGCCTATAAAACTAATGAGACAGATCAACATATGCTGAACTTTTTTCTAAGATGTAGTATCATGACAAAAATAAAAGCATGTTGCAGGAATTACAGTATAAATCAATGTATGCAAAACATAACCTATGTATATGTACCTACCTTATATAATTATATTAGAGTGAAGGAAAAGTCTGGAAGGATTCAATAATTACAAATAATGGTCACCTCTGAGGGGAAGAAATGTGTCTGTTGATTGAGACAGAGAACCGAGGAAGGAATGCATGTGGTCTACTCAGGCTCTTCTGCTCTTGAGTTTGGAAGGAGCTTTAGCTCCAGATGCAGAAGAGCCATGTTGCCTGGTTTAGCCTTGGATTCATCCTGGTTTGTCAAGGGTCAATGTCATGTTCTGATCCAAATCTGACTTCTGTGCCATCTTCTCCATAGGTCTAGCAATTTGAACAGGGGATGGATGTGAATAACTGGCCACTTCAACACTCCAACAATGAGAATGCATTTATCCAATAACTTGGAGACTCCACACCCATGGCATGATTAGAAAATATAGAAAGCCAAAAGTATTTGTGTTGAAAAAGAAGCAGATTGCCTTTGACTCTGTTGACTTTAACACAGAGAGATTAAGCACCTATTACATTAAGCAAAGCAATACTTTCAGTAGACACTAAGGTGAATAAGACAAAGTCCAACCTTAAAGGACATTACAGTGGGGGAAGGGACACGCAGCAAGCAACCAACTTGAATGCAAAGCAGAAGAAAATGCTCAAATAGAAGTGGTGTCGAAATTCAGTGGGAGCAAAGAGATTAGTCAATGAGTTCTGTTTGGGGGTAGTCAGCAGATTAACCCAAGAGAAGGCATTTGAGATCGTTGGAAGGTGGAGAAAATGGTGCAGGAGAAGGAAGAGGAGAGAGAATCATAGAAGCAAAAGTATAAAGCAGGAAAATGCATTGGGTTTTGTGACTATCGACTGCATGACAGCTTTGAGACAAATTAGGAAGAGAGAAAGCAGAAGCAGGGAAAGGGGTAGACAGTGAGAGTACGGAAGGTGATCCACATGGGGCTCAAGAATTCAAGGCTATGCTGAAGCCACTGCCAATTTTTGCACATGGCCTCATACAACCAGATCTGTGCTCTAGAAAAATAACTGTGGTGTGCAGGATGGATTGGAGAAAGAAGAGAGGGAGTCCGGTCAGGAATTTGCCTCAATAATGATCCAGGTAAGTGACACAAAGGGCCTGAGCTGTTGCCTTCTCACAGTTAAATGTAAAGGAAAGGGATGTGAAGGCAGAGGCAATGCACAGCCGTGGATGTGGGGAAGGAGAGCTGCGTCGGGCTCCCGCAGGAGACCGAAGGGAGCCAGCACCTCCAGGTGCAGGCCTGGCCACCCAGGACCAGGAGGCAGTGCCAGGAACCCAGCAGCCACTGTCACCGCAGAGCAAAATGAGACCTCAGAGAAGCTGAAAAGCAGCCTTGGACCACATAACCTGGGTGGCTTATTCTTTTTCTTAACAGAGGACTTCTGGTGCCGTGTTTCTTGGATGGGGTTTCCCATCTGTCCTCGAGGCCTCGGTTGGCCTGGCAGCTTCCTGTTTCCTGGACAGAACACCTGGACAGGCACTGAGTCAGAGGAAAGGGCCTGGGACACATTTGGATTTGGGGGTGCAGTACCCCTTCCTCCCCCCTGAGCCACATCAGAGCTTGTGGGAGGGCATCCAGCCACACTGACACACCCGATCCAACTGCACTGGGGTAATCTGGGACCAGACAGACTTGGATTCAGGTTTGGTTTGCTGCTGTCTGACTCTTCTCCAATTTCATTTTAATTCTAGACAAAGCCAACCTCCTTTAGTTATCTCCAAGATCTCTGGAACGTGCATGCCCAAAGCTTCTGTGTCTTACAGCCTCTCCACTCAACGCTTCTTTGAGCCTTATAAAGGACTTTAATTATACAAAGGTCTCAATCGCTTGATTAATTTTCCATGGGCATAGAAGCCTTCTGACAAATCATTTATTTCCACAGACAAAAATTCATTTCACAAGACTAAATGGCCGCTACCTTTGCAGTTCACCACCGTCCTTTCTCTGGGGACTCCCAACTCCAACCTTTAAAGTAGGAACGTCAAAAAAAAAGTAACTTTTTTCGTGTTTCTGTGTCTGCCACACAAGATCCACCCCACACCCTGGCCTTCTGTCCCTTCCGCTGCTGAGTACCTGGCCCCCAGATGAGCTGGGAGCTGGCCAGCCCACAGCTGGGGAGGCTGGCTCCATACGCCTGGCCTGGGCAGGGACGTATGCTGTGAGAAGCCCATGTTATAATAGCCTCAGTGTTTGAGAACTCGCCAGCAGAGGGCTGAACAAAGGGTCACTTGTGTAAGATGGATGTGTCTGCTGCTGTTACTCTTACCTGGCTGCCTGACCATCAGATCTTGCAGCTCTCAATCCATCCCCTTCTCTTTTCTCCCAAAGCCAGCCTTGGTGTTACCCTGGATGCTGGTGTCTCTTCCCGTCCCTGCTGACCTCAGCATCAGGGCAGTGCGATCATATCTGGGACCTCCAAGAACAACAGTCGCCCGAAATGCAGCAGCTTGCACACACTGCACACTTGATATGTACGTGCCAGACTTGTGTTTTTTCACAGACCCCTCACCACAGCCCTGAGGTAGACTCTGTTAGTGGCCTCATGCTGTAGAGGAGGAAACTGAGGCATCGAGAGGTCCCCAGCCTGGTGCAACATTCCACAGCTAGTAAGTGGAGCTTTGAGCTGGAGTTACTCCTGCAGCCCCCAGGAGAGGGGCGCATTACAGCCACCCTACTGCTGAGAATTCATGGAGCTGGTGTCTCTTCAGTCTCCATTCCATTCACCAACCCTCAGAGGAAAGGGGAAAACAAGAGCCACCCTCCTATTGGTACCAAAATTCCCTAAACTCTGGGGAAGGTGCAAATTTGAGAAAGACATGGAGTACACTGCCTCCATGAGCCAGAGATGAAAATCAGCAGGATGAGTTTAGGATAATGAGAAGAATCCCACCAGATGGAGTGTAACAAGGAAAGAGCCCTCCCCTGGACTCCACGCAGACCCTCTGATAGCCCTTGCTCCTCTCATTTCTTGATACATCTCTTCTTCTTACACCAGCATCACATAAGCTCCCACAGCCCTCCCCCAGACTAAACCTGTGCTGCTTCTCTTGCTTCTCCTTCCTCCCAGCAGCCTTGCTCTGCCATACTTCCTCTGTGGCTTCCTTTTGACTCTAGAATCGCTCTAACTGTCACATGTAAGAGTAGCAGCTACTGTTCTTCCTAATCTCAAATTCTTTCTTATTGGGAAGCAGAAAACAAAGCCTCAAGTTCTCTGTCAGGTTTGGAAGGAAACATCCATATGTAACACAGTGAGCCCACGTAGCTGACTGTGATATGATGAGAAACAACTCCGTCCCTCTCCCAGACACTACTTCTAAAGCCCAGGGAATCTCAGAAGTGAGGTGCCTTCTCTGTGCTAATGAGATGGCTGACAGCTAGGGGTCCTAGGTAGTCTCAGGATCAGAACTGGTTGCCAGGAGAACCAGCCCGATGATGAGAGGGTTGGAACTTCCAACACCTCCTTGCCACTCTCCTCCTCTGGGGAGAGAAGAGAGGCTGGAAATTGTATTCATCACTAATGGCCAAAGAAACCTCCATAAAAACTTGAAGGACAGGGTTCAGAGAGCTTCTGGGTTAGTGAAGAGGTCAGGGAAGTGGCACATCTCAACTCCACTGGGACAGAAGGTTCTACACTCAAGGCCATCCCAGACTGCACCCCGTGTTCTTCTTTATCTGTGCCCTTTGTCAAGTCCTTTTTTCATCCTGTTCCTCCACATCCTTTACCTGACCCTCTATAAGCCATGGTAGATGTAACATTTCCCTAACTCTGAGCCATTGTAGCAAATGATCAACCCTAAGGAGGGCACCCCTGATTTATACAAGAGCAAGTGACAACCTGTACTTGTGGCTGGCATCTGAAGGGAGGAGAGCAATCTTGCAGGACTGAACTCATAACCTATGGATTCTGACACTAATAGTAGTATCAATATTGAATTAAAGTGCAAGACATCGATCAGAAAATTGGTCAGTATGGGAAAACCACACACACTTCTGACATCAGAAGAGAAAGATTGAGAATAGTGTTAAATACAAAGAAAAATGCTTTGTTTGTCCTCTACTAAATCCCTGAAGACTCTCCTTGACCCCTGCTATCCAGGGAGGCATGATGACTGATGTTCTGTGGTTTGACCCAGGCTCTTTGATGAAATGAGACCACCCCAACTCCTGGACACTATCATGTGGTCCCCAAACACAGAGTTCTCCAGCAATGGATAGACGTCCACGACAGATCCAATGGGTATAGCAGTGTTTCCAAGTAACTTAACTCTGGGAAACACCTTTCACCCAGAGATGCCCTTAGAGAACATTTGCAACAACCCTGAGAAACCCCTTCAGTTCCTATCCTCTGCCAGGCACAGCTTCCCCTGGCGATTATTTGCAAAGCTAGTTTTCAACGACTCATACCACATTCCCAACACTATTCTAAGTATTTTTGCATGAATAATATGGAATAACTTGCAGTTCTCTGAGTTCAATGCTATCATCATCCTCATTTTACAAATGAGAAAACCGAGTCATAAAAATAGGTTGAGTAACATTCCCACATCTGTAAGTGGCGGAACAAAGATTCTAACCCTGCATCATTCACAAGACTCATTCTCTGGATCGCTTCACTCTGCTGCTACTGTGTTCAGGTGAGCGACAGTCCACAGCAGTAGGTTCCATGAGGAAAAATCAGCTCAGACCTCCATCCCCATGCTGGTAAGTGCCCATGCCCCACCAAAGGTTCTTGAAACTTCTCAAGGACTCACCTCCTGAAACTTCTCAAAGGGTCACTTTTGATACTCATTGTGTGGCTCCAGCAAACTTCCTGTAATTCCTCTTCTTGACTCTACATCTCATGAATAGTAATTTATCTCCACCCTGGCACCAACCCAAAGGCTCCATCCATTGAGGGGATCATAAAATCTGTGGAGGTCACAAGCCAGCATTTTTTAAATTAAGCAGAAAAGTGTCAAAGCTCATAGCAGGAATCTTGCGATGTAAAGGCTGCAACAAATGTTGTGGCCGATTTCTCCCACACATGCAAGGGAGACAGTGAGGGCATATGACGAATGCACACAGTGGCTAGGAACAGGACACTTGCCCTTTTGTTCAATGACATCTCACTGTATTTCTCAGATGATGACGGTCAATTTGACCATTGTCATAATAGGAAGGTTAATTTGATGAACTTTGATTTTCTATTATCATAATTTTCATTCCCCCTGTCAGCAAAATTATAGAGACTTTCAACTGGGTTTCAGTTACAAATTTGTAGGATCTTTTTTTCAGAAAGGATGCCACCAAGTGGGCCATTTTAAAAATTACAAACAGTGATTACCTTTTCATTGAAACAGTATAAATTGTCCTTCCAAATGGATCGCTATATTATTAGAGGAAAAAACAAATGAAGTGCAAATTCCAGAGGCTTGTATGCAAGTTCAACAATATTATGTAAAATGTTGACTCTAATCAGTAAGCTTGATCTTAATGTGTCATTCTAAAAAATTAAAGTCAATCCAAACTTTTATAATGAAGATTATTTAAAAGGTAAGCTACATCTACTATGAAAAATCCTTTGAAAATGACAGAACCTAATGGATTCTTTTGGTAATTATATATATATTTTCAAATGAGTTCTTCAAATGTTTTGAGGTAAGGTGGAAAAAGACATAACGTATTGATACAAGGTCTAATTTGAGAGTTAGTCCAATATATTGATTACAAACAAATCTCTGAAGTTAATTGCCTGTGTTCAAATTCCAGAATTCCCCCTACAGACTACGAGATTTTGGACAAATTACTTTACCCTCTTCGGTTCATTTCCTTATCTAGAAAATAAGAATAATGATCATTAGTCCATAGCATTGTAAAGATAATACATATGAAGCCCATAGAAAAGAGGTTGCCTACAGGGAGTACTGTATATAGTGTACATATAAAATATGAAAGTCGTATTCTCATATGTAGTTATACATTGAGCAGTAAGAGACAGCTCCTAAAAATATTATTCTTTCATTATGTATGGATATAGTACATGTAATTTTTAATGATAAATCAGCAAATAAAATTAAGACTCTTCCTCTTAGTGAAAACATAGTATGATTGTACAAAATACCTAGGCTAGTATAAATTTGGAGATCTCATTTGAGGACACTGATATAAGAGAAGCAAAACTTTTCATTTATGTCAGATATATGGTAAGATAATTCATAGAGTATTTGCTATATGATTTAATATCACACAACTGAATTAAAAATAGTTATAAAATTAAACAAGAGTATAATATTGGTGTTCGTATCACGGCCAACTAGAGATAGTGGTGATGAGGGAAGCTCGCAGGAGAGCCACCAGAGAAGGCAGGTACTGTATTCTGAAACGGGGAGGCAAACATACCCAGACATGGAAAATCAACCTAAAGGAGAAATCACTACATCAAACCCACGACCAGGATGGTTGAGAAATGGAAGCAAGGTTGCCACTAGCCAGCAGCACTCCTTACCTCTTTTACCATGTGAGCGCACCATCTTGGGAGTGGTTCTAACGTCCTAAAAGCAGGAGCCAGTGCTATAGAGGCCAGAACTGGACAGGCTCCCTGCACGCTCTCCTTGCCAGCTGGAAGAGAAACTCCAGCATAGAACAATTGCAATCAGGGCCACAGGTGGAGAAAGTTAGTGCCAGCAACACTGAAACACGCAATCCCCCCATCATCCTCCCACTCTGTCCCTGTGGTATCCTGCCCATTGCCCACCATTCAGTGTTGGCAAAGGAAGCTCCCTGCCTCCGGTGGAGAGCAGCCAAGAACTATGAGCTCTGGGCAACACAAGGCTTGCAAACAGACAGCTATGGACTGCAAACGGTGAGACTCAGGGGAGACGGAGATACACAGCAGCCCCAGCACAGACCGGGCACTCCCCTATTGTTTTCCCAAACACAGAGAGCGGGTGACGGCCTGCCCACCGCCCACCATCAGCGCTGGCAAGGGAAGGGCCCTGCTCCCAGTGGAGGGCTGCTGAATGCCCTGAGCCCTAGCCTGGAGCCCCAGGCACTACTGAACTCCCCAGTGGGGAACCCTGGACTTCAATGGGAGAGACACGGGGGAAAGGAGATACAGCGGTGCCAGCCCAGACAAAGCACTCTCCTATTGATCTCCAAACCTGGAAGCATTGTGTCCTCAGGGAACACTGTGTCCTCCTGAAAGTCTGCCCACCAAGCAGGGGAACCCCCCGTACCCAGCCAAGGGCTACTGGGTGCCAGAGAGCCCTAGACACAGAGCTTGTGGGCAGGAAGGTGATGGCTTTGCAGACAGCAGATGAGGAGGCCCAGAGAAAGAGTCCCAGAGACTCTGTTACGCTAGAGGACAAGACGCGGTGCGCTCAGCTGGAGTCCGGTACTGATATATACGGAAGGGAGGTGCGAGTACACGAGAAAAGGAGGATAAAAAGTAACCAGTGCTCTAACCTAAGTAGTACCTTTCATGGGCAAGTCAGGGTGACCCACACGAGAATTTCGCATAGCGGATGCAAACACAAGCTAATGATAATCTTTCTTATATGTCTTGGGGTATGGGCAGCCAAAGATAGTCTACCAAATCTCAAAAACAAATAGGAAAACAGTCTACGTTGTTAATTTTATTAAAGGAAACTCACTGAACTGAACAGCTGTTTGAAAATATTTTATTCTGAAATTAGAGTTGATCAAAGTTTATTGGTTATTACAAAGGAAAGTGTTAAGTGCAGTATAGAAATTCTAGAATGAGATCACACATTTCTGGTTGAAAAGCAGTATCATTTGGCAATTATTTCAAAGATGTTTATTCATAAACTCGATGTATTTAGCTCATATTTTCTTTCTTTCTTTTTTTTTTTTTTTTTTTGTGGGTACCGGGGGTCGACCTCAGGACCTCACGCTTGCCAGCAGGCGCCCATGCCACTGAGCGATATCACTGGCCCTTTTTTTCCTTTATATGGGTACCGGGAGTCGAACTCAGGCCCTCGCGCTTGCCAGGCAGGTGACTATGCCGCTGAGCCATCTCACCGGCCCAGCTCATATTTTCAACCTTTGTACTGAACTGAGTGAAATCATAGACAAAAGAATCAACTACTCAATATAGATTTTCAAAAGACTTCCCAGTACTGTTACAATACATCAAAGAGAACGTGACTAATAAATACCATCCAACTGAAATACAGTTAGAGCTATTGTTCTAACTTCTCTCTGCCTCAATTTTCAAAATTTTTAACTTTCCAAAAGAAAATTGAAACACTATAGAAACGTGTTTGGATTACAAATCTATCTTCTTTCCCAAACCCTGACTCAGTAATTGAGTATAACTTGGTGCCATCCAAAAGAGAGAATGAATTGCTGCGGTTTAGTCATTTGCACTGAACAGTGACTTTAAGACTTATGTCCACGCTCATTTTGGATTAAGATGGAGTAAGAATTTCTACAGTTAAATGGAAAAATTACATTGCCATTATCATTCACAGCAGCCTATTTAGATGAACTAGATTTTCAACCTCAACTGGATTAAAAACAAAGAAAAACATCACCAACATTTCACCAGATATATTTGAAACATTGTCCACAAGTGTCTTAAGGGGGACACTTAATTTACAAAGTTGTGCTTAATTTACAAAGTTAAGCACAACTATCTCCTGGTGGCGCATGCCTGTAATCCCAGTTCTAGTAACATCTTTGTTTATTTGAAATTATACTATTGTATTTATTTGAAACTGCTTATTGCATTAAGAATTTGGTCATATTTGGTTTTTAACTTTGTAACACAAAGTAGGGATAAATATTGTTTCATGAGATAATATTTATCTTTGTGGGTGTGTGTGTTGTGCATATGTGGGAGGGGTGCGCACGTGTGTGTGTTCTGAGTTGAAGGAAAATGCATTCTAAAAAGATTAGCTTAATTAATCTTCTCAACCCTACCCTAAACCATCCATGAAAACCAGAATGTTGCCAACACCCAAACCTAAGCCTAGAGCTTTACATAGCAGAGGGTTGCATGGCCACAACATAGAGCTGTCAACCTGAAACTGCAATTTATTTGTTCTTGTTTTTAGGTCACTTCAGCCGTCTTTGATCAGTTTTAGACCTCAGTCTCCTGCCCTACACTGGCTGCTCTCTTTGATTTTCTGTCCCTTCTCCTTACCTTCTCCCAGCCCAGAAACTCCAAATTCATTTCACGCTACTAAGTTCAATCTTCCAACTCTCCACAGCCAACTCCAAGTCCACCTTAGCATACAAATTCCACTCAAGATGTCAGCTACAAGAACCTGGGTCCATTCCCTCTAGCAGAGCTCTCCTCCTGTACAGTCACCCATCCCCCTTCCTTCATCCCTAGGATTCAGAAATCATTACCAACATAAGTCTTCTTGAGGCCACCTCTTCTCATATCCTCAGGCCCACATGGCCCATTTTCCTGGGCATACTCATCAGATTTCAGACCTCATTACTCCACTAAAATTCCATGTCTACAATGCTCATCCAGTAGGAAATTCTGAGTTCTCACCCCAACTTATGAGTAGAATTCAATGCATCGCTCCTTCCTTTTTGAACATACTTCCCTTGGCTTGTGGGGTACCAGACTCTCCAGGTCTTCTTCTTTGCCTCACTGCCCTCATTTGCGGCTCAATCCCCACCCTCTCACCGTACCTCTCCTGTGTTACAGGTCTCTCCTTCCACCAGAGGAGACTCACTGGACTCCTCAGACTGCACTAGAGGAACTGGAGCAAACCGAGACAAAAGAGAAGGAAATTTGATCTTCTGAGAACTCTTGAGGTTCAGGAAGACAGCAACTTTGCTTGTTTGTTCCTAGAATCTTGAACACTGAATACAGAAGAAGAGCTCAGAATCAATTGAAGAGTAACTGGGTGAATCAAATTCAAATTACTGTCTCTAGCAGTAAATTTCTCACCAATAAGAGCAACTGTAAAGCCAGGCATGGGTGACACATGCCTGTAATCCCAGGCTAGAACAGGAGATGATGGTAACGATGCTTGTGAAGTGCAGTGGAGATATGGAGGGGAGAGAGTACAGAGCCTAGGGGTGGCCAGAGTAAAAGGCTAATGTGAATCTGGAGTAAGATCTTTGCAACAAAGAGGCCAACTATTGGATAACTCATCTGTGCAATATTCAAAATATTGAAAATAATGGTAAGAGTGGTAGTGCAAAGACTGAAATGTAGATGCCAAAATTATTAATAAATGAGGGCATGAGGAGGAGGAAGGTAGATAGTGCAAAAGAAAGAGTAGGTGGTAAAGTCCCATGGCTTGTACTTCAAAAGTGCTGGAGGGCTACAGAGGCAGGAAGAACAAAGGTCTGGAGGCACCAAGGAAAAGCAAGAAGGCCTGCCTCCAGGCCCAAGATAGGAAGGTAGGTGAGGTAAAATTCCCACACTTGAATGGGCTGCAAAAGATAAAGAAAACATTCCCAAAAAATTCAAGATGAGGGGTCTTCCTGGTGACTCTTCATGAGTCCAGAGGGTAAATGGACAGGTTTGCAGGGCTGGGAAGAGTCGGAGAAAGGGCTATAAATGTCACAAGAGGAAGAATGGCACAGTGTATTAGTCAGTTTTCCATCACTATGACAAAATACCTGGGAAGTCCACCTAAAGGTTTATTTGGGCTCACAATTTCAGAGATTTCAGAGGTTTCTGGATGTGGGCCGGAAGTGAGAAAGAACCTCATAGCAAAAAGATGTGGGAGAGCAAAGTCACTCATCTTAGGGCAGCCAAAGTAGAGAAAGAGGAAAAGAGCCAGAGAGGAAAAGGCTGGGGACAAGATATAGTCTCTAAGGTCACACTTCCCTCATCTACTTCCCTCAACTAAGCCCCACTTCCTGTTTCTTTGCCTCCTAAAATGCCACTAAGATTTGAGCTCTCATGATCCAATCACTTCCATAAGCCCATCAGCAAACAAGTCAATGCCTTTGAGGGACATTTTGGATTCCAACCATACCACAGAGAAATGGCCTAGCATGTTGGGTCGCTTGCAGGAAGTGGGAAATAATGGGAAGTGACTCTCAGTGGGTGATTATTTGTAATCACTGCTACTTTAAGGGCTGGCCTTGAAGTGCTGAGTCAGGAAGTGCTGAGGGAGAGGAAGAGAGGATCTTTCCAGAAGCACAAATTGAAACCAAAATGTTTCATATCTAATGTGACTTATTCAGGAGCTCTCCTTATCCTCAATTTCTCTGCGGTCTGGCTCCGGATTTCCTGAGCTCAGTGTGATCCTCTGAGTTTTCTGCTGCTTAGATCAACTTCCAAACATGAGCTCATCTCCGCACCAGTGCAATGCGCCCCCTGGAATCCACATAGAGTAAACAGGCTCCAGAAATAAATATTCTGGGGACAGTTTTGGTTGCATTCTGCCAAACCTGGTCCAGCACCAAGGGCTTTTCATAGCATGAGCAGTAAACAAGATGACCTGACATTTATTGCCAATGAAAACACCCAGACACATCCTCCCCATGGACAAACACGTGGGAAGGAAAACATGGAATGAGGGACAATAACCAGAGCCAGAAGCTGTGGCGTGAGTTTCCTGAAGAATGCGGCTATCCCAGATCATGTCTTTTCACATCCCCTGTCCTTAAGCAATCTTTGCACCTTGTCAGCCTGCAGAATTCCTCTTCAGGCTCAAAGACCTAGTTCAAATGAAGTCTCCCCTTGAAAGTCCTCCGAGATCAGCCTGAGTTTCCTCTGGCTAACCAGGTGCTGCTCCAACACATTCCCGTGTTACTTCTCAATTTGGTATCATCTGTCCCTCATCTCGCAACTCATCTTGCACCACTCTGGCTCCTTTCTTGGGCTCAGGACCACCAGTCCTTCACTTTCTCCATGCACTCCTTACCACACTTAACTCACTGGCTCATGGCCTCTTATCCCCTAGGTTTCTCCTTACAAATCACTCCTTCAAAGACTCCTCCCTGGCCCCTTATTTGTTCCTTCTCAGTCCCCTGTTTGTTTCCTTCAAGCTTCAATCACAGTTGACCATTATTTCTTGCTTTCCTTTCCCAACAAGCTCATGGCCAAGCCATACTGTTCTGTTTTCTTTTCCATCTTCTGTAAATATTTATATTTATCCTACCTCGCTAATAAATCTAGAGATGGATACCATGTAGGAATAAAAAGAATTATTGCCAATCTATCTTCTGTCATCCAAACTGCATTTATTTAACCTGAAACTGAATTTTACATTTTCTTTTTTCAGCATCAACAACTAAAAATATGAGGCCATTACTCACTGTTCAAGGTAAGCCCTGTGTTCCTGAGTATATGTCAGCATCTCATGGGTGTTGTGAAGTGGGTGGAGGGAACCCCCGCCGCCCCCTGCAGCTGGAGCCCAGGCTGGAGGAAGAGCTGCATCTGACTTTCTCCCTCTCTGAGCCAGGACCCTGCTGCCACTCTGCCTGCCCTGGACTCCTGAGCCAATACCTGAGAAAATCTATTTGGAGCTGGAGAAGAGAGGGCAAGATCCACCCTGGGTTAAAATTCCCCATCCTGTACCCTACGGAGCAGCCAGAAGGATCTTCTCAAAATGCAGGTTGGATCCGGTCTCTCTCCTGCTTACAAACACTACGAAGACTTCCAAGTTTCATAGAATGAACTCCAAACTTCGACAAAACTAAGAGTCTCTGGTTTGGCCTTGACCATCTCTGTGGTCTTAATTTATACCTAGGGGTCTTTGAGGTCCCCATAAACAGCACCCTTCTTTCCCACCCAAATTCTGGCCAATGGAGAAACAGGACAAAAGAGTAAGCAGATGGAGACCATAATCCTCTTGGTGATCAAGGCTAGTTGAAGGGACGCTGCTTGAATCTATACTGTGCTTCCATCCTCTGGACCCCCAGTTTAGACAGACAACCCCCGGGGATGGGAAGCCTGATCCAAGGCTAGAACCTCTCCCTGGAGATCCAGAGGACTCTCAAACTCCCCAAAAGCATCTCCCTCCCCAAGAGAAAGAAGATGTTAGGCCAGATCTACCCCCTAATATGCCACTCATACTCTACCCCAAGAAAAGTGAGTGACTGAGGGGTAGAAAAAGGCCACAGCTATTGCTACAGCAGATAAAGTCACTCCCACAAGAGAGAAAACATGAGGAGAGGGGACTAGGCCTTCAGCCACAACCCTCCCTCACTTCTTCACTCTGGCCACATCGCCTCCTTTCAGTTCCTGGTACTCATGTCCGCTAGAATATTCTTCCCTCCCCCATGGCCCAGTTAACTCCTGTTGATCTCTCAGCTCTTGGCCCAAACATCATGTCCTTAGGAAAGACTTTCCTGCCCACCACCTTCCTCAGTGCCAAAAGCAATTTCTCACGCCTCCCTTCTTCATAAGACTCGTCACGGTTGTATCTTTTTTTTTTTTTTTTGTGGGTACCGGGGGGTCGACCTCAGGACCTCGCGCGCCAGCAGGCGCACGTGCCGCTGAGCGATATCACCGGCCCCTTTTTCGTATGTGGGTTCCAGGAGTCGAACTCGGGCCCTCACGCTTGCAAGGCAGGCGCTTACGCCGCTGAGCCATCTCACCGGCCCACGGTTGTATCTTATAAGGTGAGTGTACTTGCTTGATTAATGTCTATCTTCCAACTAGCCCACAAGCAAGGCTGGCCTTGAACTCACTATGTAGCCCAGGATGGCCTCAAACTCCCAGCAATCCTGCTGCCTGAGCCCTACCGACTGCTGGAATTACAGGTGTGTGTCCCCACACCCAGCACCCACAAGCTCCTTCATAACTTGGCACAGGACTTGCTTGACACACAGGCAGTTGATAACTATTTGCTGAATGGAATGAATTAATTAGTGAGCAAATACATCTTGGACAGAGGTAATAAGACATGTTCACCTGCCCACATACACACAGACACGCCCACAAGCTAGGAATTTCGTGGGTTCCAGAGAGTCCTTCATCTTCAAGGATGCTGCCACTACTGGCCACATTTCTGCATGCACAAAGGGACCAGACAGATAGTCACAGTCTTTCCCCAGGAAATGGACAAATTTGCCTGCAAAAAGAGTACTGGGGAGTACTATTAGAGTCAGCACCCCTGCGGGGAGAGAAAGAAACAGGAGCAGGCAGAGAAAGCAATTGCGCACATTTGTAACAAAGACCTCCAAGGGACTTGCAGGAGCTCTGGAGCTAGAATGAGTCTTTAAAGTTCTCTGGAACCAAAGTAAAGGTCTGCTCTTAGTAGTTCTGTGCTGACCAGTCATTGGATGTAGGCTGCCCTTGGAAACAGGGTGTGACCTTGGGTGTAGGCTGCCCTTGGAAACAGGGTGTGACCTTGGGTGAAGTGTTTCTCTTCTGCTGAGCACAATTCTCAGAGAAGAACTCATCTGAGAGCCATCAGCTGCCTATACTCCGGGCAGCTGGGGAATGAGTGCCTCAGCCCTGAAAAAGGAAGGAAGATGTGGGTGGTGCCTAATAGCATCCACAACAAAGACCCATTCATGACCTGCTTCCCGAATCACACTTGTGCAGAAACTCTTATACATTAGAATCTAGGTCACTTACTCAACAAAACTTCCTTAAGTATCTACTGCTAGCAAACACTGAGCTTTGTCATGTCTATAAGAAATATATAGGGTCCTCACAAGAGTTTCTCTAAGAGTTCAAGAAAGATACCAATCCTAGGAGCTATGAGTTGGGCGTTTTTCATGTGCCAGGCACTATCGTGAGTGCTTTTTTGACCAGTTAATCCTTGCATAACTCAGAGATTGATATTATCCCCCTTTTACAATTGCAGAAAATGAATCTCAGAAAGTTACATGACTTGCCCAAGATCTCATAAAAAAAAACTTGCAGCAAAATTCTAACTGACTCTTAAGTCCGTGCCCTTAACCAACACCTTACACTGTTCTCCTCTGAAGATAGAAACTTCCTCCTCCATACTTCATATATCCTTACATGTCCGTTGAGAATGTATGTTGCGGCAAGTAAGAGAAATTCCAATTTACAGTACCTCAAATAAGCCAAGATTTAATTTTCTCATATTCCAAAATATCTGGCAGCAGCCACCACTGGTGTAGGTTCAGTGCATGGATCGTTAGGCCTAACATCTCCACAAATGTCTTGGCCTTCCCAGCGTGCTCCTTGCCTCATGGTTCCAAAATGGTGGTTGACCCCCTCGACACCATAACCATATTCAGGATATGAAGAATGAAAGTAAATAGCATTAAAGATGACTTTCCTTCCCTTTTCATCAAAAAAAAAGATAAAAATTTTCCAGATTACGTCCACATACTTGTTCCATCTCATCAGCAATACTATTCACACAGCCAACCCTCATGCGAAGATCACCAGGCAAGCATGTATTTGGCTTTAGGCACCTCTGTGGGGGTGGCCAGCTCGGGCTCTGGAGATGGACACTGAACTCTCCAATCCACTACGTGCATCTGCCACAACTACCTCGTTTATCGGTCTGCATTACAGTTGTCTGTGCAAGTGTCTGGCTTCCTCACAAATCAGCAAAGGCAGAAACTCTCTCTCACACGTGTTCGAATCTCCAAAGCTCTGACACGTGGTTAAATAGGTAAACGTTTAGTAAGTGCTGTTCTACAGAATTAAACAACCCCTTCCCAGCTCTCGCTCCTCTGTGATTTCCTTGGGGAAACGCTGCTGTATCTTCTGGATGGGCCCTTCTCCTCGTCCACAGCCTGTGCTCATGGGAGGATGTGCAGGCAGCATTTCCCAGATGTGTGCAGGCTTCTAGACTCGTGCTCAGTCCTCAGAGCATCCTCTAGAAGTCCTGGCGCACAGGGAAGTCTGAGGAAGGGAGTGAGGAGTTCTGAGGAACTCTGACAAATGTTCATGCAGCCCGAGGGCCTTTCTTTAGCCTTGTTAATAGAAAGAACATAAGCCTTCAAGTCAAGAGACCTAATTCTACTCCAGCATTTTTTCATAACTGAGAACAGTCCCAGGAAAGTTGCTGCACACATCTCTGGGCTCCAGCATCCTCGTCTGTAAAAGAATAACCATCCAACTATGGAGTCGGCTTCTTAAAATTAATCTTTCCTTTTCAGAGATTAGGAAATTGGGTCACAGAGAGGGAAAGTGATGGACATGGGTGTTCTGGCTAGAATCAAATGGAGTTGCCTGAATGGGCAGTTACCCGAACACAAGGAATACAGTGGCAAATTGCATCATCACCGACTATGCCACACTCTACTATTAGGGGCCTTACAACCGCCCCAAGGAGCTCAGAATACCTCCAGGCTAGGTCTCACTCACACACACTGAATCAGGCTCAAGGTGGGCATTTGCTGGCACCCAAGGAGTCAGATTATACCAAACCACATGTGTCCCAAAAGACTCTTTCTCATTCCTACAGACATCAACAACAGCAGGAAAGGCCAGCAACACTGGTGTCAAAGCTCATCTGCAGGCCATTTCACTGAGCCTCTTAATTAGTCCTGGAGAGGGTCTGGACTCTTCAGAGCTATGCCGCTTCCTGTACCCTGTAGGATTAAGTCAGCTGCGTCCAACTGGAACATGACAGTAATTGAGAGGGTATCATCCACTGACAAAACACAAAAAGTCTAACATTTCTCTGAATTCAGCAGTGCTTCTAAATAAATGTGTATTTTGCTCATCCAAACAATTTCTGTAGCTGGGCAAGGTTGTGCATGTCTGTAGTCCCAGCTACCTGGGAGGCTGAAGCAGGAAAATCATTTGACCCCACAAGACCAGCCTGGACAACATGGTGAGACCCTCGTTTTTTATTTTTTAAAAAATTAAAATCAGCAGTGTTGCCTGCTTGTAATCCCAATTATTGAGGAGGCTGAGGCAAAAGGAGGCTCTTTATTTGGACTTGTTAACAGAAGGAACACAGGTCTTTGAGTCAAGAGGCCTAATTCTAGTCTCACATTTTCTTATCACTGAGGATGGTCCCAGGAAAGTTACTTGACACAGCATGAAGCCAGCATGGGCAACCTAGCAAGACATGTCAAAGAGAGAAAGAAGAGGCAAGGGGAGGGAAGGGGAGGGGAGGGGAATGGAGGGTCGGAGGAAGTTTTAAACTCTCCCTCAGTGGCTCTAATGTTAAAGTGAAGCACCACAGCCTCGGAGGAACATTATTCACATTAGGAGAAGGCAGAGCTACACAAACAAGGACCTGCAATGTTCCCCTTGTCTGCAGCTATTCATGCGCACTGCTATTTGGCTGAACTAAGAATTAGGAACTAGGAAGAAGTAAACTCTGGCAGAAAGACTGATAAACAAGGGGCAAACCCAGCAACAATGAACCAAAGCCACAAAAGCCAACACCGCAGCTCACAGAGGCACATTACTGGGACCAGGTAAGCCAGAAGCAAAGGAACTGGGTTGCAGCATGTGGGGCCTGAGCTCCACGAACAACAATATAGAGACCCAACAAGGTCAGAAATCCTTAAAGGGTGGGAACTCCAGGCTCCTCTGCTCGCTCACTGCTAAAAAGGAGCCGCACATGGAGGCAGAACCTATCCCTGTAGTGGGATTAAACAGCTGCAACACAGGCAATAATAACTGGGAAAATTTGGAAACGGATGACCAGCATGTTTGTTTATATTTTGCCCTTGGAACAGGGAGAGCTTTGAATGTTTCTTCTGCTCCAAGCGTCTGTTTTCCACATGTCCCAACTGCAAATAAAGGGGAAAAGAAAAAACAAAATGGACTTTTGAGAAGTATGGGCCATAAAGCCTATTGGTCAAACATCCCCTTTGCCTAGTGCCAGACATTTACCTTTCATGTAGTCACAGCAGCTTGGCATGAAAAACCTAACCTATAAAGATCGCTTTATGGTTAATAGTCCCAAAAGCGACTTTGCTGGGCTAATTTTACCATCAACTGGGGGCTGTGTTTTCCAGCCCAGCTCTAAGTTAGTTTAAAATAAATGACCACATCAGTGTCTTTGTGCCGTATAAGATGAGGAGTCATTTCAAGGGAAAGGTAGAGGCTTAATGGACCAGTGAATCATATATAGAGCTAACACCTGTCTCATACAAAAATTCTGGGCTTTCTACAAATGTATCACTAAGTGACAAATACGGAAGCTGAGATTTTGCTCTGTAAACAGTCCCAGTCTGCGAAGGCCTTTGATAATATTCTTGATTTGAAAATGCATTTAATGATCTGTAAGAGCAAAGAAAAATGTGGAAATTTACTACAAATAATAATGCCCGTGTTCAACACCGGGAAATAATGTATCGGTAATCATTAGGCTTCGTGTTTATCTACGGTGTCTCCAAGGAGGCCACGTGATTCTATAGCAGCACAGAGAATTGCCTCACATAAACGGTGCTCCCTAAGTTACCTCTTGAGCAAATGAGGGAGGCAGAAGAGGCCCCCTCTATGTGTGCTCCAAGACTCTTTGCTCATCCTCCTCTTTTTCTCATTTTCTGACATCTCCTGTTACATCCTAGTTTGAGCTAAATCTAGCCAAGAGGATATTTCTTTACTTTCTTTCTTTAAAATGATTCTTTCATTCGTATAACAAATATGCATTGGCTCTCATTACTGTTAGAAGAAAATACACAATCTTTGATTGAGTTCATACGCCCACTTTAAAACCAGAAACAACCCTAGAATTCCATCAATAGGCCGGATTTTGACTCCTTTCAGGGTCTGAGAGCCATCAGATCTCCAAAGTGCCAGTTCCCCCATTTACATATCCAGCCCCAGCTTTCCAGCCACGTGGGATGGCCATATGCCAATCAAAGCAGTAGGATTTTCATTGCCTTTGTTCATTTGATTTGTCACTAACTTTTGTGATTCCTTCCTCTGTAAACATCAGTTAATCAATTCTTTCAATCTTACACCTCAAGTTGGGAAAATGGGTTGACCTATTCTTACCCACACATGTGAGCTGTGAACAATTTGGTGAACCTCTAAATCAATACTCTTTAAATATTTGTTCAACGTGTACTTAATAGAATCAAAGAGAAACTGATTTTTATTAATAAAAACTGTACACTTTTCTGTGTTTAATGATGGAGGGTTGATTACTGTGGTCTTTAGAACCAGAAAGCATCCGAGAAGTAAACTGAAGTAATCTTGTAAAGATGTAGATAATAAAATAAGTCACTTATTCCCAACATGCAGTACCATGTCATGTATCACTGAGTTTCAAAATGTCCAATTATTGTAAATGCCAACTCCCCACAACTCGTAACAGGAGATGGTCTCGGGGTTGATGCTACAGAGAGCTGGGCCATGCAACTTACATGTGCATATTGCAAAAATACTCAAAATGGTAGTGAGCAGTGGGTCTTGAAGTTTTACTCTAGCACATTCCCTACTTTAGGAGGAGGAAAATCAATTCACATTTAGCCAATTATGAAAGGCATCGTATGGAAACCTGAGTTAATCTGCACTATATTTCCAGAACATTCTTGTTAATAGATTGGCATCTCTGTACCTGCCTAGGCATCCCTACACATAGCTCTGTCCTCAGGGGAAGCTCTTCTCGTCTAACATGAGGACTGTCACTGATTTTTCATCATTCACTTCTATTAATGAATAGGAGTTCCTGCCCCCATTTTTTATTCCTTCAAATAAATTCCCATTAATCTGGCTTACCTTGTCCTGAGTGCCATTCACTTCTTGAAATACAACATCCCTGTGCCTCATACAGTTTGTGAAAAAGGTGTATTAGTCACTTTCTCATTGCTGGGACAAAATACTCAACACCCACAACTTAAAGGAGAAGTTTATTTTGGCTCACAGTTTTTAGGGGATTCAGTCCATGGTTGGCTAGCTCCATGGCAATAATGGCTGCGTGGAAGAGTATGGCAGAGGAATGCTGCTCATCCTGTGACACCCGAGAAGCAGAGAAAAGAGGAGTCAGGGACTGGAACAGGCCTCTTCAGGTCACATTCACAATGACCCACCTCCAGCCACCCCACCCACCCACCCACCCAAAAGCACATTTGGCTATGAACCCACCAATGGATGAACTCACTGATGAGTGCCCCCATGATCTGATCACCTTCCAAACACATGAGACTTTGGGGGGATATTTTAGATCTAAACCATAACAGGAAGTAATGAAGAAAACCCAGGCTCCTTGAACTAATACAGCCTAAATGTATATAGAAATGAGCAATCCTGGAAGGCACTTCCTGGCTCCACTGTGCCCCTTCAGGGGAGAGTAGGAGGCATTCACCGCCACAAGGAATCTTTTTCATACAAGTTGATGCAGCTAGTACCCTGCACACCAAAGTAAAAAGAGAGAATTACACTGATGAGATAATAATTTCATCCATTATGCGTGTATCTTGGGAGAAGAAGAAATTAACTCCTCTTTTTAAAAGAGAGGTAAATCCATTAAGGGCCTCTCTGTGATAAGTCTACTTGTAAATAAGTAGGTCACTTGCCTACAAAGCACAAGGGAAGCCTGTGCTGCCCAAATGCCCAAGAGTGCACACACTGGCCAGAACAACAGGAAGAGAACTGAGGCCTAATCCTGCTGCTGACAGCTGACCCCTCACCCACCGCCACCACTTAGCCATCTTGAGGCTATTTCCTCACTTGTAACCTAATAAGAAAAATCTTGGTAATCTACCAAACATCAAATCAGATGAGATTATCAGAAGAAAGATACGAATCACTGAAACTGCCCAGATGTGGATTGGTAAAGAGCTGTTTTCCTGCCTTTTCTTCCCAGTCAATTCCCCAGTTGACTCAAGCATTGGCCTGGTACCCCAGCCCACCCCCATTCTGGCAGGGCCTCATCCCAGAGCCCCTTCCTGCCCTCCTCTCTGTGGTTCCAGGGAGGACACACAGCTGGCAGCATAGCTTCCCAGCCACGCCAGCCTCTGCCCACCTCCCTGCCTCCCATGGGAATGGTAGGTTTTCTATCCTGATTAGTGTGGCCAGAAGACACTCCTTGGGCCATGTTTATGGTGTGGGTGGGAGAGAGATGATCACCGTGCTTAGAGCAGGAGCTCCTTGCCCTTCTTCTGTATGCCTTAGGTCTGCCCTGTGCTCAGGGTCCTGGGCAAGGCCTGGCCTGAGGGAATGTCTTAGTTACTTTTCTCTCATTGCTGAGACAAAATGCCCAACACCTACTAGTTAAGGGAGAAAAGGTTTATTTAGCTCACAGTTTGTAGAGGTTTCAGTCCATAATTGGCTGGCTCCAAAGTGGGACGGCATGGCAGACAGGCATCACAGAGGAGAAACAGTTCATCGCAGGCAGAAGATAGCAAAACAAGCAAGGGACAACCACAGCTCTTTCTACCCCTTATATTTTATCCAGGCTACTCAGGGTGGGTAGCACTCATACCCTTAATCGTAGTGCCCTTGATCCTAGCATGGCACCATGAATCAATCCCAGCATCACACACTCTAGATCCAGCCATGAGGCTTTGGGGGGACACCTAGACACATTCCACCCCTGCCCCCCCAAGACTCATGCACATCCCTTTATGCAAAAGGCAACTAGTCTATCTCTAAGGGTTGCCAAAGTCCTAACAGTTTCAGCATTGCTGAAAAGTCCAAGTCCAAAGTCTCCTCTGAGATTTAAGGCAACCTCTTAGCTGGAAGCACCTGTACAAATGAAAAGAAAGTTAAACACATCCAACATTTAATGGCACAAGATAAACATTTCTATTCTGAAAGTTACAAACAGGGTGTTAGCAAGGAATGGGAACAAAGCAAGCCTAAAATCCAGCAGGGTGATTATTAAGTCCCACAGTTCCACTTCTGGCATCCCCAGCAATCTGTGGCAAGCCGTGAACTCCAAAGGGCTTGAGTGGCTCCACCTCTTCAACACTGCTGTTGGTTGTGGCTCCCATGGCTTCTTTCTTGGCCTGACTCTGCTCCCTCCTTGCAGTTTTCCTCAGATGATCCACATTCCTGGCTTCTCCAAACTTCTGGGGTCTCCACAGCACCCTCAGCTTCACACTCACAGCTTCACACACTGCCCTCTCAGGAGTACACTTCCTGGCCTCCCAGGCCTTCTGAAATCCAGGTGGAAACCTTGCTGACCCCACAACTCTTGCATTCTGCATGCATCTAAAACCAGCACCACATGGGTGGTGCCAAGCTCTGCTGCCAGCTGGACCAGAAGCTAGGATTCCTTCCCTTTTGGCTGCAGGGACTGGGTGCCTGGATCACTGAGCACTCTGAACCAAATCCTGAGGAACAAATTCTTTAGGCCTCCCCCATTCTAAACACAAGCTGTAACAGGGAGCAACAGCCTCCTCCCTCTCCTTGAGGCCAAGAGGTAGATAAAGACTCTTCAGTGCCCCACCAGGCCCAGGAGCCATCCTCTCACTATGTTTGTGTCCCCACCTGCACCTTCTCTGTCTCTGACACATGCCCTACCACTTGTCCCCAAACAGCAACCACCACCATCTTTTTCTCTCTCTACAGAGGAGCAATTTAGCATCATAGTTATCCGATTAGGCTTTGGGTCCCAACTTTCTGGCTCTGCCACTTACCAGTTGTGTTACTTTGATGACATATTCCCTGGGCCTGTATTCTCACCTGAAACTGGCAGATTAAACATTGTTTCTGCTCCCTTAGAGATGGTGCCTGGTACACAACAAGTCATCCATAAGCGTAGCTCCTCTCCTCTGTAGCACCGTTCTCACTCTTCTCTCCAAGCCCATATGCTGAGGTAGGAAGGGTGAAGGGTAGTCTCTTTCTCTCTTCCACCCAACTTCCCATGTAGCTGGGTGACAGTTTAAACCAGGGACTGCTCTCAGATCGCTTCATAGCCCCTTGGTCCTCAATGTCCTTGCTCCGTGCAGCAGCCAGGGGGCAGTGTGATCCACGGTGTACACTGGAGTGAGGCGAAGTCACCACAGAGTCTCAGCCCAAACTGCATGAATCGAGCTGCCTGTACAGAGCTTCTTCATGATTACCACTGATTAATAATGAGCTTCTATATTCTCATTCACCTATTGTTTTCTCAGACATTCCTCAAGGTCTGGGGAGGGCTGTTACTGGAGGTCAGAATCAGCCATTCCTGAATCTTCTGGTCCTAAAGTCATCAAAAGAACAGCAAATGCATAGCTTTATCCTTCACAGCCAGGCATGGGGGGCTTTTCTAGGTCCTGGAGGCACAAAGGTAAGCCAGGCTCACTGTTGCCTTTGAAGAGTTTATAGTCTAACTGGTGAGATTATTTCTTTACAGAGTAAAAAAATTCAGATTCATTGGGTTTAGGTGCTGAAAATTCACATTTCTAACTACCTCTAGCTGATAATGTTGCTGCTGTATGAAAGCGCCCCGAGAACCACTGCTCGTTTGTGCTTCAGGCAGGCAGAGGACACCAGGGAGCACAGAGAAGCCACCCAAAATTACCAGGGGCCAAAGACTCTTTCCTCGAAGACACAGCCTGCGTAGGGCCCTAGAGAATCAGTAGGGATTAGCCAAGCTGGGGATGCCCTCTGAGCCAGGTGCTCAGGTGAGTGGTCTGGGCTAGAATTGCAGGCGTAGGAGTCATCTGTCATCAGAATGACTTGCAATATGGGAATGCCTGGTTTTCTGGCCTTTAAGAAAACCAAAGCCCATGTCAATTGTACCATAACAGGTCCCAGAAACACTAGGAGGGAGCTTAGTCTTGCCTGAGTGCATTGGGATAATTCAGGAGGCCTGGTCTATAGAGGCCACGGCCAAGCATAGAAATAAACCAGCAGTAGGATCAAGGACAGATATGGCAATCCAATGGTGAAATGGATCAGAGGAATAAAAAAGCGGACAAGTAGAAAGAGTTAGCTTGAAAGCACAGAGTTGTGAAAGAAAAAGTGGGAATTCAATAGATCCGACTTGGAGAGGTGATATATTTTAGGGCAGTGGTGGCAAACCTATGGCATGCATGCCACAGTGGGCTATTTGTTATCATTGAAAGCTCTAAAAGATTTGCCATCACTGGTTTAGAGAAATGAGCACCACCTTTAGAATAACAAAACTCTGTTCAAATACCTAGAAATAGGTAGAGTACAGTTGGTGCACAGTGATAGAGGATGAATTAATTGAATCCTATGGATTCAGCAGCCTGGGTACTGCAATGCACCGAACCTTTAGGGAGACGGTAGAACCACCAAGAAAAGAGGATCTTTTGTAAGCTTTTTTACTCCAAATTGTGCACCTTCTAGATCAGTGATTCTCAAATTATCCGTGGGGAAGAACCAGTGGTTTTTGTTGCTGTTATTGTTGCTATTACTATAGATCCATATGTGGTCTTACTGTGCATGAAGAGAATCTACAGGTGATTTAGCACACATGAATTTGAGGTCAACTGAACAAGTCTGTACCTTATTCAATGAAATGAGCCCACTGATAATATACTTGGATATTATATTAGTGTTGAGTTGCTGGAATGGCACTATTTGATGTCGGATTGTGGAAAAGTAAAATTCCACACAGTACATTTTTTATGTCAAAAGCAAAATTTTGAGATCTGTCTGTGGGGATTTGTCATGGGAGTTGGAGCCATAGGAAGATACAAATCACTCTGAGAAATAGTGGAGGGGTTTCCTCATCACTCCCTCCTCTCGCCACTTCTACCACCACACATTCATAACCACCAGGCAAAAAAATTCAGAACAGGGAGAAGTGGTTGCTGAGTGTAGTAGGAATATCCAGGCACATACAGAGAAACCAGAGAGGACCAGAAGAGGACAGGCCAGCTTTCCTGAAACAGCACAGGGGACACTGCATACTTTCCAAGAAGTCCCATGCCCAGTACAGCATTACATCCAGTTTGCCACAATGGCAGAGAACATATGCATCTTAGCAAAGGGAGGAGTAGTGGTGGCACCTGGGGAAGGGATCACCTGGAGGCCTTTGACCTGATTCATATTCATCCCACTCCTAGCTCCATTCTGCATCACAGTGGAATTTCCCACACAGTCACAGACCTTCCCAAAATGTGTCCCTTGATAATTCTTGGGCAAGATATATACATACTGGTGGTCGCAGAAAAGATACACAAGGTCATGGAAGTAGGCTTGGGTTCATTTGCACAGGAATGGCTACGTCCTGGGTACAAGAAGTGTGATGTAGAAAGAGAGAACATACTCTTAGCATCCTCTTAGCATCTTCCTTGCTGGCTGGGAGGGAGTGCAGCCAAAGAAGCCGCAGAGAGATGCCCTCCAAAGGCCAGGCCCAGGAAGGGACCTCAGTTGGAAAGGTCTCAGGCAATCCAGGGAGGGTCTAGATAGACAGCCAAGCTGGCCCTAGTGGGCTTCCATGGCCAGTGCCCAATGTGCAGCAACCCAGCAGTTCTCTGTGCCCTGGTGGGGCACAGAGGAAAAGAGGACTGGGAGGCCAGGGTTAGGAAGACACGACTCCCAAGGGCAGGAACCTTGAGGTTGAAGGCAAAAGCCAAGTCTACAGTCAGAAACTGCTGATGCCAAGTGTGTGATCCAAAGCCAGCAGAACCACAAGCAGTGGATTCAGCAAGGACTGACACTGGGATCCAGAGAGCAGATAAAGCTAAGATCCTTCACTCAAAGCCAGCAAGGATCCGGAAACATAAGCCCAAGGACACACAGCCACGTGCCAGGAGCCAACCTGGAGTGAAGAAGTAGGAAAGAGAGCATTTTTGAAAATCCAAGCATTTGCGTGGAAGGCAATATACTGTCTTGAAAGAGGCAATTTAAACTGGAAAAGAATGCTAAGTGCAATAAGCCAGACATAGATAAACTGAAAAAGCCTGAGAGGTCATCATCCATCAACTGGGGAGTGTACGTTTTCTTCCCCAGGATGGGTCTCAAAAGCAAGATCAGGTAACATGCAGTAGTACCTCCTGACCTTTTTCACACTTGGCACAGGCAGAAAATGATAATGCTTGGATGGAACATGGAAAAAAGCAGGCCAGGCAAGGGGGCCCCAAGCCTCCGTCTCAGACACCCTCACCTCAGTTACTCTGGGACACAGATCATCAGTGAAAGGCCCTGAACTGCAGAAGAGCACCTACGTGTTCCGCTGCACATATAAGTAATCAATTATCAACTGGGAGCCCCCAGCTACAGGATGAATTAATCAATAATTAATTAATTAATCTACATCTCATCACTTTCTGACTGAGTAACTTTATTCGAGGTACTTAACTTCCCAATTTCTCCTGGAAAAATAGAGATAATACCTATCTTGAAAACTACTTTGTGAGGATTAAATAAGGCAAGGTATACATAGTTTTTAGGGCAATTAGTAGAAACTCAATGGATGTTAGCTTTCTGGACTGCTTCTCCCTGTCCACCAAAAGCAAGTCACCCTCGGGGGGACTAAATTAGCTAAATGGAGAATAAAAAAGCTCAGTGCTTTGCCTCTGCCCCCCCAATGTCTGTGAACCAGCTCATCAATCAGGCCTCACAAAGCTCTGAGACTCTGTCTCCCTGCTCATCCTGCACTGCAGCTGCTAGTAACAGAAATATAACTAAGGCTTTTCATTTAACAATGAGTCAACCAAAGCACTGGGGAAAGATGGGACGTTTATAAGAACATTTACATTTTTTGCACTAAAATATTATTTTTAAAACTCACCAAATAGTTCTGGGTGGAATGAAACATATTTCATGCCACTCAGTATCATGTGTTTTGTTAAACTTTGCACTCTTGAAATGTCTGGTTTGCACTGGAATCGAGGCAAGAAAGGAGGCTCCATAGAGGAAAATACATGTATATATCAAGTGTGTCTTCAGTTACATGTCAAAAAAACTAGAGCCAGTGTGAATGGATTAGATGACCCAACTGACTTGACTGGGTGCATTACCCTGATGCATGTGATTTAGAAATCTAACCTTTTTTTTTCTGGAGGCAATTTGAATATGTAGACATAACTGATGTCTTGTTTTAAATAAATGATTCCCAGTGAATTGTGCAGGAAGTATAGGTATGTCTCCTTTTTTAGAATCACGAGAATGTGTCTAGCATTTCATTCTTCTTAGTCCAATAGTATGTTTCTGAGGTGTTTCTCTCTCCTACTTAGCTGAGGCTTCCAGCCCATCCAAGGTTAGCTATTGTAGTGAACCTAGGACCCCTCTGGACTGCTCAATTTTTTAAAATTATTCTCTCCCTCTTGATTTCTTTTGTATTATTATCATTAATTAAGTTTATTGGTACATTTTATGTATACATAATGATCACATTCACTATAGGGAATTTGTACCTGTATATTATATAACTTGATTCTCTTTCCCATTCCCCTACCCTCCCTTCAACCCCTCTTCCCCTCCTCATTTACAAAAGCTTTGTTTCCATGTTTTCCTTCTAGTCTCATATTTTTTTCTTTTTTCTTCCTTCCTTTCCCTCTACCCCTCCCTAGTTCCCCTTCCCATTTGAATATTTTCTTCCTATTTCACAATATCTATTATACATTTTGGTTCTTATTTACACTTTCATTTTCTCACACCAGAGAAACAATGCGGTATTTACACATGTCCAATTTATTTCACTTAAGAGAATGGCTTTGAAGTGCATCAATTTAGCTAGAAATGTCTCAAGCTTATCCTTCTTTATGGAAGAGTAATACTCCATTGTATTAAAAAAAACATATGCTTTTTCATTCATCAGTTGATGGGCATGTGGGCTATTTCCAAGATTTAGCTATTACAAACTGTGCCACTGTAAACATGGGTGTGTGTATATCGCTGTGGTACGATGCTTTTAATTCTTTCAGGAAGATACCAAGAAGGGGAGTAGCTGGGTCAAATGGAACCTCTAATTCTAGTTTTTTGAGGAATCTCCACACTGATTTCCACAGTGGTTGCACCAGTCTACACTCCCATCAACAGTGGAGAAACGTTCCTTTTTCTCCACAACCCCGCCAGCATTTGTTATTGGTTGATTTCTCTTTTTTTTTTTTTTTTTTTTTTGTGGGTACTGGGGGTTGACCTCAGGACCTCGCGCACCAGCAGGCGCCCATGCCACTGAGCGATATCACCGGCCCTTTTTTCGTATGTGGGTTCTGGGAGTCTAACTCGGGCCCTCGCGCTTGCCAGGCAGGTGCTTACGCCACTGAGCCATCTCACCAGCCCCAGGTTTCTTGATAATAGCCATTCTTTCTGGAATAAGATGGGATCTCAGCATTGTTCTGATTTGCATATCTCGAATGACCAATGATGTTGTCTCAGTTACTTTTCTCTAGTTGCTGAGACAAAATACCCGGCACCCAAAGTTAAGGAAGGAAAGGTCTATTTAGCTCACAGTTTGTGGAGGTTTTAGTCCATACTCAGCTGGCTCCAAGGCAGGGTGGCACATGGCAGAGGGCAACTGTTCATGGTGTGGAAGACAGCAAAAGCAACAAAAGCAAAAAGGTAGCAGCTAGGGAGCAGAGAAGACTCTTTCTGTTCCTTACATTGTATGTAGGCTGCCCAACCCAGGGTGGGTGTAGCACTCACACCCATAATCCCAGCTTTGGACAACTGAATCAGTCACAAACTCTAGAAGCCTGCCCCATGACTGCATGAGGCTTTGGGGGAACATCCAGACACAAACCATAACAGATGTTGACCATTTTTTCATATATTTATTTGCCATTTCTACTTCTTTATCTGAGAAGTGTCTATTTATTTCAGATGCCCATTTTGGATTGGGTGCTTAAATTTGGGGTGGGCTCTGATTTTTTTGGATTCTTTATATATTCTAGATAGTAGTCCTTTGTCTGAAGAACAGCTGGTAAGAAATTTTTTCCATACGGTGGGTTGTCTTTTCACTCTGTTAGTGGTTTCTCTTGCTGTGCAAAAGCTGTTTAATAAGATGAGATCTCAGTTGTTGATTCTTTGTAATATTTCCTGTGTGACTGGGGTTTTATTCATAAAGTCTTTGCCTACACCAATGCCTTCAAGAGTTCTATCTATTCTCTCTTCCAGCAGATTTAGTGTTTCTGTTTTAATATTTTTATCTTTGATCCATTTCAACTTTAGTTTAGTACATGGTGAAAGATATGGGTCTAGTTTTAATCTCTGGCAATTGCAAATCCAGTTTTTCCAGCACCACTTATTAAAGAGGCTATCTTTCTTCCAGTGGAGGTATTTGCTCCTTTGTCAAAGATAAGGTGGCTGAGTTCATCTAGAGTTGTTTCTGCATCTTCTAATCTGTTCCATTGATCCTCAAGTCTAGTTTTTTGCCAGTACCATGCTGTTTTTATCACAGTAGCTTTGTAGTACAATTTTGAATCAGGGATTGTGATGCCCTCTGTCTTGCCTTCGTTGCCCAAGATTGTTTTTGCTCTTCTCGGTCTCTTCTGGTTCCAAATGAATTTTAGGAATGTTTTCTCTAACTCTGTGAGATATGCTATTGGAATTTTGATTGGGATTGCATTAAATCTGTATAACAATTTTGGAACTATGACCATTTTCCCAGAAATCTGTTCAGTTTTCTTGAAGTTATTTCTACTTAATCTTCAGTCTACACAAATCAGGTTGAGACAGGAGCTATCGTAATGGTACACGGGTAGAATAAGGTGAGGACAACAAAATAAACTCCTGGACACAATAAAATATTGCCCTTTGTAGCATGACATGTTTCAACAGACCTATCATGAGACCTTGTTAAAACTACAAAAGCAGAATGTTCCCATGAAATGAGAAATGTTTACCAAGGAAAGACCTAAATAATCTCTTTAGCTTCACTTGCACTTAGCCAACTTAAAATCACTAATTTTGGAGGTCATGGAGCTGGACAATACATTATTTTTTCCCCACTACCTTTGCTGTAGATAGCACCTCTGGCATGTGGGTTGTGAAACAGTTGCCTGGGTTACTTCTTGGAGACTTGAAGACCACTTTTGCTGAGAACACTTGTTCTTTCCTTGGGCCTCCAGATGTCCAATGTGTGACTAATGTGGCATCTCTGCCAACACATTGTGTCTTTGCTGTCTCAACCCTTGAGTCACATTCTTACTCAGCTCTACACATAGACATGTTGATCATTTTTTTAATGTTTTGCCCAAGATTGTGATACAGGATTAACTTGGCCTGTTGCCTGTTGGAGCACGTAGGTATTTCTTCTACTCCACTCTTGTGCTTTTTTAGCATCTCAAGGACTGCAAGTCCTTCATCCCTATCATAGGGCCAGGACATTTATCCAAAATGATGATGCAAGATATAGAGCAACTCAGCATTTCCTGACAGAAGCCAGGCCACCTGTTAGCCCACCAAGTACGAAACTGGGCTATTTTGCACACAATGTTGGCATCCAATGCACAAAAATTCAAAAACCTCCAGGATAAGTTGACTGCGACCCCCAGGTGGTCCAAGTCCGTACCCCTTGGCCAATGGGAATTACCCAGATTTAGCTCACCCCAGCAAGTCAATAAAAACCTGATGTTCTGTTTGTCCCAGTGGCTGGCTCCCTTCATCCGAAGTCTCAATTCAGCTGACACTCCTTTCTCTCTCTCTCTCTCTCTCTCTCTCTCTCTCTCTCTCTCTCTCTCTCTCCCAGTAAAGCTTTGCCTGTGGAGGGGTGTGTGCACTTGCAATATTTGATCCAGGCTCATTTCTACCAATCTGGGGTCCAAAGATCCTGTTGGCTGATAACAAGAGTATTTTTGTTTGTAGTGCTGGGGATTGACTCAGCAGCTTCCTACATGCTAAGTCCATGCTCCATCCCTGAGCTACATCTCCAGTCTAAATCAGACTACTTTTAATGAAAATTTTGACAATGATATCATGACGTGGCAAGTCAGCTTTTCTTCCCAATTCCTCTTCCTGGAGCCAAGTGCCTAGCATATACTTTTGAAATGTACTTAAGACAATGAGACTATATATGAGTTAGAGTACATATTTATGAGTTCAGTTATGTGTGATAGAAATTCAAAATAACACTGGTTTAAACAAGAGAAAAATATATTTCTCCTACACGTGAAAGTTGCTTTCAACCAAATGGTCCCAGGTGACTTTTTATAATTCCCTCATTCCAGTCAGCAAAAAAGGGGGAAAGATAGGGAACATTCTTTCCTTCTGAGGTTTTTTGACATGGAAATGGCACATGTCACTTCTGCTTATCTCCCATTGGCCAGAAGTTGTTGACATGGCCATACCTAAATTGCAACCATGTCTGGGAAGTGTAGGTTTTGCTAGGAGAGCTTGCATGATAATGTACCATTACATCAAGGTAATTTCCCATATGACAACTGTGAAGCCAAAACAATTTGTGACTTTGGACCAGATTCTTCCTGTGAGCTAGTATTTATAAAATATACTCTCTTTTGATTTTACCACTCCAGGAAGCAGCATGCATATAAATGGAAAGTCTGTATATGGAATGGAATTCTTGGAGGAATTACCCAGATAATTCAAGACAAAAACATCAAGCTCTTGGAAACCTGGCTTCTAATTTGGGGGAATTGAACCAGACAGGCCCTATGCAAGGAGAATGGCATTATGCTGAGCAGTGCTAGGTGAAAGTCTGGGCAGAAAAATCTATTTCAAGTAGCTAGGCTCAGCCCTGCTTGTCTCATCCACATTATATGTCGCTAGAAGGAAGTACTCATTACACTGTGGATTCTGAAGTCATTATCTGGTAAGATTATGTTTAGGAATGAAAATTGGTGGTCAAATTTTCACAAATAGCATTCCCTGATGAGAATGCAGACAGACAAGTCACACTTTCAATTTCACCCTGAACTCAGGAAAAGATATCCAAAAGGGAAACATTAGGCTCTTTCTTTGACTGATGAATCTTTGTCTTTCCTGGGTGAAATCATCAAGCCAGATTTGTGCAACCCATAGCCTGCAGGCCACATGTGACCCTCTACACGCATGCCTGTGAAGACAGGAGTTTATCGTTATTAAGCAGATGTGTGCTTTCTTACTTAATTATTAAACTTGGGCTTAATGTGTTGCTTTGTTTTGATTTTATAATAAAAATAGAAAAAATGAAGAAAGTTTTGTTGGTTATATACGTTAATGATATTTTATATTTTACATGTGGTGCAAGACAATGCCTCTTCACTCAATGCAGCCCAGGCAAGCCAAAAAGTAGGACACGCATGATCTAAGCAATGGCTCCTAACTCTCATCATACACTGAAATTTCCAGAGGAATTTTCTAAGCCACCAAGTCTAGCCCCTCTCAGTTACCTGTAGATAAGATGGAAGGACTATAATTTTTAAACCTCCCTAAATAACTCTAATGCATAGCCAGGGTTGAGAATCAACAACTAAAGGGACCTCCTCCCTGTTTTGTGAAGTGAGCCCTGATGGATTCCAGTCATTACAGGATTGTGCAATCAAGACTAAGAAATTTCAAGTGGACTAAGCAAGAAACGCCTTTGCCTTGAGTAGTTTTAGCCAATTATCACACATTCGCAGCTCTGATGTTGAGCCCTGGGAAAGAACAAATCTAATAAGTGGAAGAAAAAATAACAAAGGAAGAAGGTTAGCTTTGGTCATACTCATTCTGTATAAGGAATCCACCCAAAGCCTGGGTGTCCCCAAAAGATATGGGTTTATTTTAATTCTGTGTTGAAGCTCAGGAGGCAAAACTCCAAAGGGTGGTGCTTCCGATGCTGAGGCACTCTGAATGAAAGAAAACTAGAAGGCCGTAGAGGCTGCCCCAGAAGTGAGATTTCTCTAAACTTCCTTTGTTTTTCCCCAAGTACAGGGAAGAGCTCTCTCTCAAGTTCCCCTGACTGAAGGAAATTCTTCCAAAGGAAGTATAACTGTCTTAAACCTCCTCCCTGAAATCTCATTAACCGGGGAAGATTAAACTCACATTATAGCAAGGAAAACAGGCATGTCACTACACTTAGACAAACTATGTCACAAACTATTGTCTTTTCTTCTGCTTCCTGAGAAAATCATTTACAAACTATTGTGTATTCTTTGGACCCATTCATTTCCCCCCCCCACAAAAAATTATTTATTCTCCTCTAATATTGCCTATGGTCCCCTTCCTTATGAATATGGTGCTTAAGCTCCTCTAGCCCATCTTCGAGTTTCATATTTTGCGTAGCTCCCATGCATATGTATACATTCAGTAAACTTGTATGCTTTTTCCTCTTGTTCATCTGTCTATTGCCAGTTTGTTTCAGCAAAGACAGGAGCTTTCACAGAAAGGGGAGAGAAATTCCTTTCTCCTCTATACCTACATAAGAGCCTGAGGTGAGTGTGGACAATGAGATGATTCTAGGGCCGAGCTCATCCTTCTGCTTTCCTCGTGGGCCTAATACTGAAGACTGTCTGCAATGTCACCTGAACTATTTACCTTTCTACCCTGTTTCACACCGTTTGTCCATGGCAACCCAACACGCCAGCCAAGCCGGACCACTCTTTGTTCCCAGGGTCCTAACTTTCTCACAAAGTTTCTTTCATCTCCCCAGTAGGAGATGACCTAGCCTCCCTCTTAACCCAGCATATTGTTTCTTTACTAGGTATGACTGTGAATGTGGATTGTCAACTTGATGGGCTTGGGACCCACCTAGGAGATTAGTAAAGCACACTTCAAGGTGTGTCTGGATAGATCACAGAGGTGTTATTCTGGGGTCTATATCTGGTCTCTTGGCCATTTTTCTCTGGCACTTTTCCTGTGCTCTGCTTCCTGGCTGCCATGAACTAAGCATCTTTGTTCTGCCACACCCTTCTACCATGATGTTTCTCTCTTGGACCCAGCTAACCATGGACTGAGTCCCCTAAAACTGTAAGACAAATTGAACATCTCCTAATTTAAATTGTGGGTGTTGGATATTGTGTCCCAGCAACAAGAAAGCTGATTGATACACTAACCATGTATTTTATTCTACATTATTTTCTACTTACTTGTATCCCAGTCTTTTCCTCTTTAATAGAACAAAAACAGCTTGCAGAGAAGCAAGACCTTATTCATCTTTGCACCCCTCTTGTCCCTAACATAGTGCTTCCCATGTGACAGGCCCTCAGCAAATATTTACTGAATTGATTTCAATTTCTAGAAGCTTTTCCCAATGCTTTTCCTTTCATTTAGCAGGTTGGTTACATATTCTATCTCTATCATACTCTATCTCTCACACTGGAGAGCCTCAGCACCTCACCCAGGCTCTTTGATGAAGGTTCTTCCTAGGCCAGCACATGGTAAGAGAAATCACTCTAGGTGTCCACCCACTATTTGGAAGTACAACATCTACTATCCTAAGTGGCTCCGTTCTGGCTACCGTGAGTCATTTGACATTTCAGAGTAAATTACATTTCTGTTTTAGGAGATAAACAGTCCCAAAGTTTCTCTATAAACACCTTGGGATTGCTGTGGGCAGAGAAAGAATGGGAATGCAATGGTGGACATTCAACGGAAGTTCTTCCAATGACTAGAGCTTTTGCACATTAATGGCACAGGACAGGATGCTAGAATGGAACTCTCCATTTCCTGGGAGGCCTGGGTCTTCCCATTTGAGCTGCAGGGCAAAGGAGGCAGGATGAACAAAAGGTTTTTACTCCAAAATACATTCGTTTCCTAAACTATAAAAAATCAACTGAACATTCTGTCTCCTTGGGAAATAGGAACAAAAACTGCATCCACAGAGTTGGTGGGGATTGACTGATTAATTTCATTGTCATAATAAAATTAACAGAATTGGAATGTATGTTTATATGACCCCTTGCAGTGTGCAAGGTTTTTCTTACGCACGGTCTCATTTGAGACTCACAACAACCCGTGTAATTAATTACAGTCACCATTTTACAGAGGTACTGGTTGCTAGTGAGGACAGAGTGAATGGATGTTCTTTCCAACCACATCACACCCTGCTCACATGCAGGAAAGCTGAGCAGCTGGATCCCCACTCAGTACCCAGGGTAGGTGCAGTGATTAAGGGCACAGGCTTTGGAGTCAGGCAGAACGGACCAGGATCCCAACTCTGCCTCTCATAACCACAGGCAAGATACTCATTAACTTCACTTGGTAGCAGCCTCCCAATTTGTAAAAATAGACATAATAATACCCATATGATTTTCCTGAGGGTTAAATGAGTTTGTGAAGTGCTTAACACAGGGCCAGGCACAAGACAAACCCTTAATGAATGATAGTTATTAATATTTGTATAGGGTTTGTACATGAGGAATAGCACATTGCACATTGCAAAGTGCTCTATAATTATGGCTTCTAGTTAAATGCATAACCTAATGGAAAAACATCTGGGAGTTTTCTTTGGCTGGGAGTAAACACTAATTTCAAATGAAAAATCTGTGCTAAACCATTGTACCTTGAAAGGGACTCCAATATATTTTCAACATTATGTATTCTTTTACCAAAAGTGCACACACTAATCAAAGTTGGATTTTATTTATTTTAAAATACCTGTGTGTTTTCAAATCCCCGCCAATAAACCATGTCCACTAGATTACCCAATATTTCACTGCATGCTTCAATAATCTTTACACATTAATCAACCACCCTGAGTTTGTCCCTCTGTATTTATTGTGCTTGCATTTTATTATTTCCTTGGTAAAGCTTGTGTTTCAAAGACTTTTCAGAACAACTCAATCACAAAAATATGCTTCTAGGTGACACCTAAAATATAAGGTTTTAACCCAGTGGTAAAATAATTTTAATTATAAAAACAAAACCATGAAATGGAATCCCAGTGACAGTTAAACAAATCTGTATTTATCCAGCCAGTTTGTAAATCCCTTCTGTCTCCTTTCTCATTCAATTTGCAGACCCGGATGTCATCTCATTAAATCAACAGCTCAGATGTGCACACAAATGTCTTACACCGAATACACATCTCTTTCCACCTCTCTCCCAACATCTAAGCCTCTCTTACACAGTGGCAACATCAAATTAAATCAGGGGAGAAAGCAAATAGGAAATCAGGTAGCCGAAGCAAAAATAAGCAATGGCAGCTGGAGCTTCAGGCCAACAGTGCCCAGGTGTCAAAAGGAGATTATGTGAATGTGAGAGCTATGTTGCACGTGTGTAGTGTGCATGTGTGTGCAATTCAATAATTCAATAATTATTGAATTCTCCCCATTTGCTAGATTTATTTCTAGCACTAACTCACATGCTGAACATATATCAATCCTAATAAATGTTTATGAAATGAAATCACATACTGTAATAGCTCTTGCATGATGCTATGATCCCACTTAGCATCTGTATTTGAGAATTTGTCCTAGTAATTAAAAGTCCTAACATTATGTTTTGTTCAAGTCCAAGGACCGCTTAAATTAGATAACATGAGCTTCCTGGAAAAGCTTCAATATGTCATCCATTCATGCTAATCTTCACCCTTACCCCAAGAGCTTGCTAATGTTTTTTGCAAGAGATGGGAATGGATGGTGTACATTAGAAGGAAAAGGGAGGAGAGCGTGCTGAGAACAAACCAACTTTCTCACTTTCCTGAAGCCCATGAACTTTATGGATTGAGTTGTTGTCTTCAGTCGCCAGCTGTAAACTTTCACACCCCTCTCAGCTGGGTCCACAGACGGGGCCCAGAGCCTGTGTCTTGGCAATGGCTTGCAACAGCAGGAAATAATACAGGGAGTAGCTTTTGAGAGTCCTGATCTTGGATGCTCCTGGGAGCCATGGGATACCATTAAAGAAATAAATTCCTGGTGAGGAAATAAAGAATTGGCTCAAACCAAAGTTATTTTAAAAATACATCTGCTATTGGGAAGAGAAGTTAATCTAACTTTCTCACAGAACTGACGTATTCCATGGAAGCTTTAGGTGTCATTCCTGATGATGCCACACCCAACTACACAGCTGGAGCTGGTCCTTGTCCTCCATATGGGACTCATACAAAAACCCAAAGCCACCATGTCATCCACTTGTCCATTTAATTATTGGGCTTTTTTTTTTTTAATAATCTTTCATTCTCACCATCTGGAATTGGCATCTGAGAGAGGTTAGTTTTTAATATCTTCCTCTGAGTTGGTAAAATTGGATGAATTTCTTTGGGATTGGAATTAATTTCTGGGAAGGTGTTTTTTAATTATAAACCCAAATATCTCTGAAATTTTAATGAGCAGGGGAATTGTGTTAAAAACCAGAGGGATCCAATGAGACTTGGTTTTTTGGACTTCTTTGAGAACACCACAAATAAGTCCTCTCCTCATTGTTAGGAAACAGATGGATGCTTATTCTTCCTAAAAGGACTCCATTTGTATTGATTTATTAACCCATTATTTGTGTAAAGACCTGGCCAGATTTTTGGAAATAAAGTAAGGATGAGGCATCATTCTCACCAGCATAGAGACTGGGGCATAGGAAGGTGTGCCTGTTAGGTAGAGGCCCTGGCCACAGACTGACAGGTGGAGAAAGACTGTGGCAGGTGATGAAGGAGCTGCAAGATGAGGTTGTAGTTCAGCGGCACAACACCTGCCTGGCAAGCGCGAGGTTGTGAGTTTGATTCCCGGTATCAAAAAAAAAAAAAAAAAAAAAAGATGAGGTTGTGTGGTAGGAGAGTTACTCTGGCAACAGTAGATAGGGCAGATGGGATTAGGACAGGATGGAGCCAGTGCTGGAAATCCAAGCACCAGTGTATGGAAGTCTGACAGAGAGGAAGGAGTAGAAAGAGAAGACAGCACCTCCCCTAGAAGACATCCTAATACAGTAACTGGGCCCTAATAAGATAAGTGATGAGATAAAGGTGGACGTACGAGCAAACCTCAGTCAATGCTAGAAACTAAAGAGTTAGGAAGTGAGTGTGTGTCTTGCTGCTATAACAAAGTCCCACAGCCTAGGTGCCTTATAAGCAATCAAAATTTATTTCCCATAGTTCTGGAGGCTGGAAGTCTGACGTCAGAGCACCAGCACCATGAGATTCTGGTGAGGGCCCTCTTCCCGACTGCATTCCTGTTATGTCTTCATGAGGGGGGAGAGAGTGAGTGCTCTCTGGGGTCACTAATCCCACTCCCAAGGGTTTCACCCTCATGACCTAATTACTGCCTGAAGGCCACGCCTCCTAATGCCATCCTGCCGAAGGTTAGGATTCCAGCCTTGTGGAGAAGGGAACACAAACACGCCGTCTACCGCACAGGTTTAAAGGGCTCTGGTGGGCTGGGCTCTAGAAGGGCCTGAGAAGCGGCAGGACCACCATGTGCTGGCTTGCTGTGGTGGGCTCCCACTCTTGCCATGACCCCAACATAACTTAATTTCCCTGCGCAGCGCCCTGCAGAAGTAAATACTTCCTAAAGGGAGTGAGAGTGGAGTCTGCTACTCTGAAAAAACAGTTTTGCATGTAACAGACACCAAGCTACCCAACTTCCTCAGACCTCTGAATTCATGCTTTTTAAGATAGATTTCTTCAACAACCTGAAGTCTGCCCTGAGGAAGAAAACCAAAGGAGTAAATACTGTGAAGATGGTTCCAAAGAAGAAAGGCTGCTCTCTACAAAGAGCCACTATGTGGAAGAAGGAGTAGAATGTTCTCAGTTGAAGGGGGCGCTGACTGAGATGACCTTCGAAGCCTCTTCCAACTCACGAGCCTATACCTCCCACAAGCTAGCTCACAGCACAAGCAGAGAGGCTGAGGGTCCTGGTGGCTAAGAACACCGGCTTTGCTCTCAGGCTGGGACAAAATCTGAGCTCCACCATCCCCCGACTTGGACCACTTGGCATCTAGCTATCTTACACCTGTCTTACTTCTTTACAAAGGAGGTGACATCTGAGGTGGCTCTCAAAGGATAAACACAAGTTCACGAGGTAGCAAAAATGGGGACACCATGCTTGAGGCTAGGGAAGCCACATGAGTAGAAGCAAGTGCAAAGTCATGGTATGTTTGGGGAAGTCCAGTGTCATGGAGATGGGGCCAAGGGCATAAAGAACATCAGTGAAGAGACTGTAGCCGGTCTGTAAAGACTGATGTCATCTAGCAATGTCAGTCTACTTTTATTTCGTCAACAGTGGGGTGGCATCAACAATTAGGGATGCTGTGTTATAATTTTAGGGAATTTTTTTCTGTAAGTATATTTTGCCTCCAAATTGACACTGGTCTCATGGCAAAGTCAAACATCTTGTCCATACAGTGATTCATTAATTGGAGAGACCACTGTACGAGTTTGGATCCCCAAATGCTTGACTAATGGCTGAGAGAACAAACGATGCATACCTTGTGTGGTGTCAGGTGCATTAATAAGTATTAATAAGTACGTGTTAAACAATAGCTCATACCACTAGTAGTTATTTAATGAGCACCTTCTATATTCAGGCCCACTGTACTAGCTGCTGTGTGGCAAAGATGACAAACAAAATCCCTGTCATTCATTCTAGCAAAAGGAGGCAAAGATCTAGGCATGGTGACACACACCTGTATTCCCAGCTACTCAGGAGGCTGAGATGGGAGGATAGTAAGTTTGAGGCCAGCCTGGGAAACCCAGAAAGACCCTGTCTCAAAATAAAAATTTTTAAAAGGGCCGGGGTTGTAGTTCAGTGGTAGATCAGTTGCCTAGCATGCATGAAGCTGTGGGTTCGATCTCCAGCACTACAAAAGAAAGGAAGGCGGGGGAGGCATGGAGTAAATACAGAAACAAACAACAATTTCAGACAAAGTGAAAAGGAAGATAGGATAAGTGGAATGGCATAAAGAATAACAAAAGCTGGGAAAGTCTGATGGTCACTTTTGGTGACACTTTTGCTGACTGTAGAGTGATAGGAAAGAGTTGGCGAACCAAAGATTGGAGAAAAGACTTCCAGACACAGGCGGCACTGTGCATGACGTGGGAACGAATTTTGAGATTTGAGAAGCAGGGAGAAGAGCAGTATGGCAGGAGGACTGTGGGGCGGGACAAGTAGTAGAAAACTGTCAGACAGGGAGACAAGGGCCATTGCATTTAGTGCCTTGCAGGCCAGAATTAGAAGTTTGGATGCTACTCTGACTGCTGTTAAGCATGGGACACAAGCCTGTCATTAAGAGAGATGTTTGTCATACCTTTCACAAGACTAGAGCAGAGCCAGAAGATGAGCTGGGAGGTCCCAATAATCCAGATGATGAATGGAGGCCGCTAGGCTAGGAAGAAGCCATGCAGATAGTGAGTAGTGGTAGATTTGAGGAGATATTTTCAAGGGAGGGTCACAGGGAGATGACGGATAGTTCACGGGCGGGGGTGTTCAGAGAATAAGAATTGAGGCTGTGTAAGTGACAAATGAGGGTCTCAGTCAGCAAGAGGGGGATCTTAGGAAAGGGCAAGTTTCGTGCAGGGGGCTAAGATCGAGAGTTCTATTTAAGTGCTTTGATTTTGCAGTGTTTATTAGACATCTAAGGAAGATTTCTATTATATGCAGCTGGGATTAGGCATCATCTTCTTGTGTCTATTAAATTATAATCAGAATGACCTAGGGACTGTGGAAAGCTAAATCATTTCTGAATCTTGACAGTTGTCGTCCCAAGGCTTATGAGCCGTTCAGGTATAATAAACACAGCCCACTGGGATCCTAGTCCTGCCTGCACATTCTTGCCTCTCTTGCTTGCAGTTTTCCTCTTATCCCTCCTTCAAAGCCTCTGAGCTGAATGACAACCCAGGGAGGCTCCCACTGAATCGGAAATGAGGGCTCTCCACCTAACAGCTGGGGTTGGCGTGTGGGTGACCGGCAGATGGTTTCTTGCTCTCGGAATCCTGGGGGAAAGGCTGGGGAGCAGAAGCCTGACCCAGAAGCAAGTCCTCACTAAGTGTCGGAGATGAGGTACTCCCTGCAGCTGGAAACCCCCATGGCCTGTCAAGGTCCCCAGGGAACCATGCACACCGGAAAGCCGAATGGAGAATTACACTCATCCGTTTGCCCTTAAGAGTTTATGCAACTAATCAGTGTGTTGTGGAAAAGTCTGGGCTCACAAGAGAGAAAAAACATAAAACTAGAAGCTGAAAGTGAGGGAAAATCATTAAAGAAAAGTATAAAATCTGCACCACATCCTTAGCTATTCCAATAAACCTACCCAGATTCACTCAGTCCCCTCTCTGAGCTCTCGTCTCTCTTCTTTTACCTTTTCCTCCTTCCTTCCTCCTTCCTTCTTTCCTCCCTTCCTCCCTTCCTCCCACCTCTTTCACACCAGTTTTGTTCGGAGGACGAGAGCCTTGTTTTATGGACTCGGTGAGTTTTTCAAGTGTTTGCTCATGAGCCAATCACACCCTCCCATTGTATCCGACTCTGCTTCTCGGTGACGGGAAGGGTGGGCAGGACCCCACCTAACCCCCTACAGGAGCGATCTCTGAGCGTACTGTCAGCTTCTGACAGCGTAATAAATAGCATCCCTGGTCCCCACTGGGGTTCTGTCACAGTTCAGAGGCAGACGCAGGACCGTGCGGATGAAGATCACAGTAGAAAGCTCTGTTTGCGGGCTTGGCTTTGCTCTGGTTGACAAGCACAGCTGGAAGACGACAGACTCCTCCTTGGAGAGCAAGCCCATGGGATTTTCCCCATACCTAAGAACAAATGAAACACTGTCTCTACCAAAGGCAGGCAGAGCTACGGGGGAACTGAAGAGCTCCCACCCTACGCCTTCTTCCAAAGTCAACAATCGAGAAAGACATTCCTCCCCGGAGAGAGTGACACAGGGCCAGGGTGTTCCTCCAAGGAAGGCTCCTCCATCCTGAAGGCACCATCAAGAGTGGGAAATTTGTGTGCTCCCCTGCTAGGGTTCCCTTCAGAAGGGGGCTGCAAGAGGAGGACTCTCAATGCCCTGCCCAAAAGAATGGCTTTGAAGGCTGAATTTCTACAATGAGAGGAGAAATTTGTGTGAAAATTTAGGGACAGTGGCCACCTCCTCCTGTGCTAAGGCTGGTCTTTCTTTGCACTTACCTCACCATCATCATAAATAAATGTGTTTTGCCAGGCATGGTGGATCATGCCTGTAATCCCAGCACTCAGGAGGCTGAGGCAGGAAGATCGCTGCAAGTTCGAGGCCAGCCTGGACTACACAGTGAGACTCCGTCTCAAAAAAACAAACAAGGGCCGGTGAGATAGCTCAGCAGCATAAGCGCCTGCCTGGCAAGCGGGAGGTCCTGAGTTTGACCCTGGTACCCACAAAAAAAAAAAAAAAGCAATCAATGTGTACCGTCCATCTCAGAAACCATGCAAGAGGCACCAGAAGACATTTAGAATCGAGCTTGATCGTTTCTTTTCAAGACTCTCACCAGGTCTCAACGTCCTATGATTTGAAGTCCTAACACTTCAGGCTGGTATGACATAATCTGCTAATTTCTCCCCAAAATCCATTCTCTTATTTTTTTAACACAACCCCATTTCAGTTCTACCTGGGAACAAATCTTCTCAACTAGAGACCGTACTTGCCAGCTTCCCGGGTACGTTCCAGTCAATGTGATGCGAGGAAAAGTGATGTGGGCGACAAGTGGATCATCTCCAGCAAAGAAAACTACCTTCCTGCCCTCCACCTCCTCCCTCTTGCTCCCCATGACCAGAACAGAGAAGTGGTAGAGGGGAACCAGGCTCAACCACGCAGACGATATCTCGGGGGAACTCAGGGCAGTAAAATGAAAGGAATAAGAATTGCAGGATGACTTTGTGGAGTAATCAGTGACCTCCCTGGGCCACCTACCAGCTTAGCTATCCACATAATTTAGGACTAAATCTTCTACTTCAATTTCTATTAAAGTAACCAAACCAGTACACTAATACTATTACACAAGAATCTGTGATTTGTTCATAGGCATGCTATTTCCCTTTCTAGCCCTCCATGAATCTACCAATATTCTCTTGAACTTGCCATGTGCATCCTTGCATTGTGCCTTTGGCAAATTTGTCCTGGGAACATCCTCCTGTCCTGTTCATCTCTCCTTCCTCTAGCCAAGCTTACCCATCCATCAATGTCCAATTCATACTGGCTTCATGTCATTCATTCAACAAATATTTATTAAGCACTTACTATGTGTAATTCCTGACTACACTCTACAAGTAGCTGTTGCTGAACACCAGCTGTTACATGCGACTCACTTGCCTCTCAGTATAAGATCACTTCCTGCTCTGGGCCCTGCCCACCACATTATATTCCTAGGCACCAACTATATCCAAATTAAGGCTGAAAGCATTTCCTGTGTAATAAAGAATTGAGCTAAATTTTGTCCTAAACCTAGCAAGTAGACTTTAAATTCTTAAAATTTCCCAAGAGGCAGTAAATTCATCATGGCCTCCCCGATAGTGGTTTGTGCTAATGAGGTGACTGAGGCGGGCTCCTAGATAGCTTTGCTAACAAGATGATTCAGGATTCTGGCTGGACTTGTGAAAGGCCACCATGTGACTGGAGGTTCAGTGCTCTGAGCCATGTGATGGCCCAGCTTCTGGGGATAGAAGGGGGCTGGAGGTTTTAAGTTCAATCATGATTCGATGAATCGCCTACATAATGAGAGCCGGCTAAGACCTCTGGCCACTGAAGCCCTGATGAGCTTCCCTGGTGGTGGCACTCTGCCTATTATCACACTGATGTGCAGAGAAGGGCTGCATCCTCACCCCATAAGGCGAGGACATGAAAGCTTCATGCTTGGGACCTTTGCCAATCTTACCTATGCTTCTCTTCGGGGGAGTTGATTCTAATTTATATCCTTTTTTGCTATAATAAAACTGTAGTTGGTACATAGAGCATTTTCGCAGTTCTGTGAGTCCTTCTAGCAAATTATCGACACTGACCCCCAAATTTATAGCCAGCTGGTCAGAAACGAGTGTGGCCTGAACTTGCCACTGGTATCTACAAGGAGAGGAAAGTGCCTTCAGCCCTCGGGTGCCAACTTTCTAGCTTTCTGGGTTTCTCTGAGGAGGAATGGTCTCGGGCTGCATATAAAATACATAATATGCATTAATGTTAATCTGCATAACTAATAAAACTTTCATAACTTTTATACCATATTTGAACATATTAAATTGTTTTACAAAGTGACACAACAAGCCTAAGTTTAGTAATTAAATAAGAGAACACCTGTGTAGGTAGGTTGAAATATTAGTAGTAATAAATGCTGCATTTTACTTGCAAAGTCACACGAGCTTGTGTAATACCTGATGCTCATGGGTTTCCATTCGGCTGACTGCGTGTGACAGGTGAGGAAGGCAGAGTTAGCACTGTGACCTGTCCTACAGAGTTCCCTGGTCATCTATGCCGTCCCCACTTGAGTTACGGAAAGTATCACTAAAAGTCACACAATAACGCTAACAGTTTACAACTTTGTGGGGCCACATTACAAACTGTTCGGGGCCCTACACAGGCCACAGAATGGACACTGAATTTGGAAAGCTTGGCTTGATTCTGGGTAGTTCAGGATAGCAGTCATGGCACTATTCCTGCTGGGGCTGGTATCTGGATTGCCAGGTTGTATGCGTCATTCATCTAAGCAATAAACAAAAATACATCGAGGATCAACTACATGCCAGGTACCGAACTGGGTGTTTGGTAAAATATAAATTAATTACAATCCTTTCCCTCCAGGAGCTTGAAATCTGTACAAAAGGAAATTACAATATGAAGGTGATTTTCCACATGGTCAGAATCATGTACATAGGGTGCCATCAAAGGAAGGATTGATTATAAGGTGTGGGAAGTTGATTGTCCAAGACAATTTCCTGAAAAAAATGGCCTCTGATTTGGCTTTTGAAAGATGAATAACCATCTGCCTTGTGGACAAAGAAAAAAGGGCACTATTCAATAGGGGTTGCATGTGCTAAGCTGCAGTGGTTTGAAAGGTACCTAGTTCCAGCACAGCTGAGCTTATTACACTGTCGGTGCAGAATATGGGGTGAAAGAGGGCAGTGGAGTTTGGCAGGACTGGAGAGGTGGGAGAAGCCTCATAGTCCGTACTGAGCAGCGTGGACTTTCCTTGGAAGTTTCTCAAAGCAAAGGCTGGGAGCCAACCAGAAGTGTTAACAAACAAGCCATGCTGAGAAGACTGCAAAGGGAGAAGAGAAACTCGTGTAGATTTTCTCTTTGAAAGACCACCATGAACTTTCTGCATCTGGGAAAAAATGGGCTAGATTATTCAGATCAATCTTCCTGTTGATGTCAAAGAAAAATGACAGATAAAACTGTAAAAATAAAAGCAACTTTAAAACCCAGGACTAGGGGTGAAGCTCGGTGGTGGAGTACTTGCCTGGCATGTGTAAGACTCTGGGTTTGTCCTTAGAATTAAAAATAATAATAATAATAAAAGGAAGAGCTGAAATGGCAGGGCTAAATTCCAAGGCTAATTTTTAAGTGAAACCTTGCAATGAGATAGATAAGCCAAAAATGGAATCTACAAAACTGCTTCGGAACTGAGAGTATTTTCCAGCTGCAGATAGAGAAAATAAAGTTCAAATTCACTGAAGGAGAAGCTCTTAGTGGACCCTCCCCACACTGAGCAGAGGCCGAAAGGGGCTGTATTCTCATCAGGAGCAAATAAACCTCCCCCCGCCCCTCCCTGCAGAAGCTCAGGAAACTTCACAGAAAGACTCTTTTGGTGATGACCAAATGGCAAGAGGGAAGAAGAAAAGGAAGAGCAGCTATTCTTGGGGTGCGGGGCCAACAGAAAGCCCTCTTACAAATGTGCACGTCATTCTATAGACTCTGGATTGTGAATCAGAGGCTCTGAAATCCCGAACTTGTTCTGAAACACTTCAGTTGATGGTGAATCTCGAAGGAGATAAAACTTCTTCAGTCTCCGAGGCCCCTCACTGGTTTTTCGAGAGCATTGATCAACAAGTAATTAGAGGCCACCAGGCAAGGCAGAAACAAGAACCATCAGAAATCACATAGCACAGAAACAGGCTCACACAGATTTCAGATATTGGAGTTATCAGATTCTGATTTGTTTTTTAAGACTGTGATTATCATGTTTGAAGAAACAAATGGTAAACATGAAAGTATATGCCTGGAATAAGAAACTATGCAAAGTGATACAGCACCTGTGAAAAAGAATCAAATGAACTTCCAAAATGGAAAAATACAAGAACTATAAAATACAATAATCGCTCAGTGGACATATTTGGCTATAAACTAGACTCATCAAAAAGGAATACTAATGAGCTGGAGGAAATTTTGGTCATTCTTCTGGGCCAAGGAAAAATCTCATTTTCTAGGACTTTAAGGGCAAAATTGATCCATATTCTTTCAATTGCATTTTGGTAAATTTCCACACGGTAAGTTGCTCTTGTATGGGACACATCTGGCTAATAATTACCTCTGCTTCCTCACAAAGGCTATTATTTTTGAAATGTTTGACATAGTGGTGGAGAGGATTCATATCTTTGGTTAGCAGCTCAAAGCATGCCGCAATTCTGTTTTCAGTTAAGTAGACGTCCATTCTCAACACCCAACCCAGAACTCACACTGTGGAAATTCGCCATCTCTCACAGGCGGAATTATCAGTACATACTTGATTAATACCGAGTAGGTCAATTTGATAACGTCTCTCTTTTTTATTAAGAACCAGCATTCTTTTGTTGGTTCATATCACCAAATCCAAATCTTGTGTCTAGATATTATCCTGGTAGAGAAGTCAACAGCCCTCCTCCCAGCTCCAGAAAGATAAGTGGGTGAGGAGATTATATGGCACCTGTAAGGCTGGGGAAATTTATCTAAAGTTTCCATAAGCAAAATCACAGTTAAAAACCTCTTTGCCCTTTGTTAATTGAAAATAAACTGCTCTCCTTTGGAGAGGGCCTCAACCCTCTGAGGGCTGCCATGGAAACCAGCTCGCTAGAGACTTCAGCAACTGCTCGGGCATTTAATTTCGTCCGCAGCAAAATGCAGTCCAGAAGGGCTTGAAACGTTAAAAACATTTACTAGCAGGGGACTGCATGTGTACCTTACCAGGTACAGGCCTCGCTTTCTTTCTCCTTGAAGATGACCAGCTGGAATGTCCAGGGAAAAAGACATTTAAGGAACATCATCACAAAGTGGATATGACCCTGACCAAGAGCCGGGGAGACAGCTCAGTGGTGCAGCACTGCCTGGCAAGCGCGAGGTCCTGAGTTTGACTCCTGGTACCCACAAAAAAGAAAGAAAAAGAGAAGAAAGAAAGAAAGAAAGAAAGAAAGAAAGAAAGAAAGAAAGAAAGAAAGAAAGAAAGAAAGAAAGAAAGAAAGAAAGGTGACCAACAAGGACTAGGAGCCACGCCTTCAGGGAGGGGGGAAAAGGCTGAAGGACTTGAGAAACTACCTGCTTCTGCCCCTCAAAGATATAGAGAGGTTCAAATCAAGATAAGGTAGTAGAGGATTCCAGAAAAAGCTTTACCGCTGACTTATCTTCTACTCTGGTCACAAAACCTTCCACCAATGCTGAGATTTCAGGATCATTTGCCCGAAACAAAAGAAAACAGTGATATGCCCAACTCGAAAGGAGAACAAAGGACAGGATTGATTAAAAGGGGGAGGGAGGGGTCTCTTTGAAGAGGAAAACAGAGTTGAGCACCTTTTATATTTTCACAGTCATGCAAACTCCAAACCTCTGTTACTATAGTATTCAGAAGTGGAAGAAAACTGAGCAATAATTAGTCTAACATTCTTACATTCCAAGAACAGAAATTAGATCCAACAACATTAATGAGGGATATGTTCAAAGTAGGTAATGACAAAACCAGCCCCAGAATCCAGGCCCCTGACACACCTGCTCTGAGGGCTCCCTGACTCTTCCCTACCCCCACCTCCCAGCACCCATCAATCAGCAAGTTCCACTGAGTCTCATGTTCCCATTTGTCTTAGTTACTTCTCATCACTGAGACACAATACCTGTCACCCACGGACTAAAGGCAGAGATGTTTATTTCTGCTCATGGTTACATCTCCAGTCAGCCGGCTGCAAGGCACAAAGGGCATGGCAGAAGGGTCTGGTGCAGAGGAGAGCTGCTTGTGTCATGGTGGCCAGGAAGCAGAGAGAGAAAGGAGGAGCTAGGAAGGTGGTACACATTTCCAGGTTACAACCTAGTGACCTGCCTCTTCTGACCAGGTACCACCTCCTAACAATGCACTCAGCTACAGCACCCCCATGATCTAGTCACCTTTCAAAAGCCCCTCCTTGGACACATGAGGCCTTTAGGGACACCCATATCCAAACCATAACATCCGTCTACCCCCTCAAAGACTCGTGTCCATCTCTTTACATGAAATTATTTGGTTCATCTCTAAGAGTCACCAAAGTCTTAACGGTTCCAGCATCACTGAATAGTTCAAGTCCAAAGTCTCCTCTGAGATGCAAGACACTCTTACCCATGACACTCTATAAAAATTGAAAAATGTTAAACACTGCTAATGTACAATGATACCCAGTAAACATTCCCATTCCAACAGGGATAAATAGGGGAATAGAAAGCAATGGGACCAAAGCAAGACCAAAACCCAGCAGGGCAAGCATTAAATCCTATTTCTCCATATGTAACACCCAGGGCAAGTGGTAGTGAGATATAAGCTCCATGGGGCTTGGGCAACCTCACTCCCATGGCATTGCCAGTTGAACCCCTCATGCCCTCTTGCTTGAGTTGACTCTACTCACTGCCTTTGGCTTTCCTCAGACATTCTACATTCCTGGCTCCAATTTCCTGTGGTCTCCACTGCACTTTTGGCCTAACCCTCACTGCCTCAAGCACTGCCCTCTTGAGCACACTGCCTGGCCTCTGAGGTATTCTTTTGAAACCTGGGAGGAAACTTCACTGACACAACTCTTGTATTCTGCATGTCTGTGAAACCAGTACCACGTGGATGACACCAAGATCAGCTGCCAGCTCAAGCAGTAGCTGGGCCCTCTTAGATCATGGCTGCAGAGGCTTCTACATGCCTAGATGGCTGAGCACTGTGAATCAGATCCTGGGAAACCCATTCCCTAGTGACCCTTTTTGAGCAGGGTGCCCTGGGACTCGAGTCTCAAAGCAAAGTTTTTCAAAAGAGTTTATCCTTACCCTTTTACATCCTTGAGCCTGGGAAACGTAGGATATTGCTGATGCCTGAAATGCCCTCAAGGCATCTTCCCTATTGTCCTGAGGCAAAGTACTTGACTTCTTCTTAATGTTAATCATTTTAGCAATCACACTCTCATGGCCCCATCTTTGTAGGCACATCCTTCCTGTTGAAACTACACACTTTTTGCATCTTTTGATTCCAATATTTTCTCCTAATTTTTACTATAGATCTAGCTAATGGCCACCAAAAATACTAAGGCACAGCCTCAACATTGGACTGCCCTGAAATTTCTTCTGCCAGATTCATTAGTCCACTGCTCTTAATCTCTGTGTCCCACAAAGTCTCAGGACATGAGCAAAATGCAGACAAAGTTTCTACCAGTACATAACACACGTGTGGTCTCAAGTCCAACTGCCACTGAGAATCAAATCCTGGGAAACCCATTCCCTAGTGGGAACAAGAAGTCCTTGTTCCCAACTAAAGCCTTCTGAGCTTGGTCTTTACCGTCTGCATTTCTAAGAGCATTCTGGTCTTCTAAACTCTGAGCATAATCTCCCATCAAGCTTGGCTTACAGCATGAGAGGGCTTTTCTAGCTGGTATCTCCAAACTTTTCCAAACTCTTCCTGCAAACCAGTTCCAAAGTCTTCTAAACCACGTGGTCAAGCACTGTCACTGTAACAACCCCACTTCACTGGTACCAAAACCTGCCTTGGTCACTTCCTCACTTCCCAACATCCACAATTTAAAGGAGGAGAAATTTATGTCAGTCTATAGTCAGCTAGCTCCAAAGATGAAATGGTACGATGACATGGTCTGGAGGAGGAAAGCTGCTCATGCCATGGTGACCAGGAAGCAAAGAGAGAAGGTAGCAGCTGGGGAAGGAGCTATCCCCTTCCAGGTCACACCTCCAGTAACCTGCTGCTCCAAACGAGGCCCCACTTACTAATATATTCAGCTATAGCACCCCCATCCCAGACCATCATGATCTGGGGCCTCTTCTGGCCTCCTTGCTCATTTTATCAGTGTGATACTTATTTTCTATCTAATATTATTTCTGAGTAGCAAGCAGCACGTGCAAGTCCATGCAAGCAAGAAGCTTCCTTCTGCACACCCACCAGCCGCCCTTCTCTGAGGCATCTTAGCCTAGACTAGACACTTCACACTGGTCTCTCAGCTGCCTTGGCTGCAGTGCACCAGGCTGGAGACCAGCATCTGATCCAGAGGCAACTACTTAGGGTTGGCCAGAGCCCTCTAGGAGGTGGTTTAAAACAAAAGCCCAGCTTAGAGGCACCACGCTATCCTGGATGTTGACCTCCTGCACCACCAGAGTTCCTCTCTCAAGAAGTCTGAATGTGGGACATACAGAAAAGAGAACAGAGAGGCAGTGGAGGCAGGAAAACCACTTTGAAGAAAGAAGCAAGCAGAAGCTATGACTAAATCAAACTTACAAGGTAGAGCACGGAGTGAATCAGGAGCATCATAACAGAGAAAGCTCAGGCAGAAATAGCTGAGACACTGTAACATGGACGCTGAGGGAGCTGATAATGAGACTGGCCATGACGCATCCTGAACCATGATCTAGTTCTCAAATGTTCTTGTTTTTAATGAGTTTGGGCTGTCATTAAGACAATTTTCTGTTTTTCTGACTCCTTAAGTACATATGTTTAAAATAAACCCAAAGAAATTCCAAGCAAGACCCTTTTCCTGGCAACCTGAATGATTTGAACCAATGTAATATGTCCTCTCTGCCCCAGTAGGAGCTGTTCCACGAGTGCTTTCCACAGAACAGGCCATGCACTAGCAGAAAAGCCAAAATGAACACAGCTTCCTCTAAGAAATTCCAAGGATTTTCATGAGAGAGAACACAGGCAACCTGCAGGGGAGATGGTAAGACATGAGGCAGCTTCCAAAGGGCCAACCAATACATGCTGATGTCACTAATACTCACAAGGTTTTTGTATTCGTCTGTTTTTTGTTACTGTAATGAAATACCTGAGGCCAGTACTTATTTAAAAAGGAATTTATTTAGCTCAGTTTTTGAAGGCTGAAAGCTCTTCCCAGGGCCTCTTGGCTTTATCACCTTATGGTATATAGCACTATGTGGGACAGGAGCACGTCTAGAGCAGGGTGGCACATGTTTGTAAACTCAGCTACTCAGGAGGCTGAGGCAGGAGGATTGCAAGTTCAAGGCCAACTTAGGCAACTTGGGCAATTTGAGACCCTATCTAAAAATTTTATTTATTTTTTAATCAGATTTTATTGGTACATTTGAGATATACACAATGATCACATTCATCATAGAGAATTTGTACCTGTACGTGATACAACTTTGTTTTTTCCTCATTACCCTACCCTCCCTTCAACCCCTCCTCCCCTCCTCATTTACAAAAACTTTGTTTCCATGTTTTCCTTCTTTTCTCATTTTTTTTTACTTTTCTCTTCTTTCCTTTCCCCCTCCCATCTCCTTTGTTCGCCTCCCCATTTGAACATTTTCTTCCTATTTCACAATACCTATTACACATTTTTGTCCTTATTTAAACTTTCAGTTTCTCACACCAGAGAAACAATGTGGTATTTACAAATGTGTGCCCAATTTATTTCATTTAAGAGTATGGTCTCAAGGTGAATCCATTTTCCAAGATATATCTCAAGCATATCCTTCTTTATGGCAGAGTAGTACTGTCCTGTATAAAAAAAACCACATCTTCTTTATCATTCACCAGTTGATGAGCACTTCAGCTGTTTCCAATATTTGGCTATTACAAGTTGTGCCATTATAAACATAGGTGTGTATATATCGCTGTGGTATGATGCTTTTAATTCATTCAGGAAGATACCCAGGAGGGCAATAGCTGGGTCAAATGGAACCTCTAGTCCTAGTTTTTGGAGGAATCTCCACACTGATATCCACAGTTGTTACACCAGTCTACACTGCCACCAACAGTGGAGAAGAGGTCCTTTTTCTCACAGCCCGGCCAGCATTTGTTATTGGTTGATTTTTGGATAATAGCCATTCTTTCCGTGGTGAGATGGAATCTCAGTGTTGCTTTGATTTGCATCTCTTGAATGACCAATGATGTTGAACATTTTTTCATATTTTTTTTGCCATTTCTATTTCTTCATCTGAGAAGTGTGTATTCATCTCAGATGCCCATTTTTGGATTAGGTCTTTAAATTTGGGGGTTCTGATTTTTGTGAGTTCTTTGTATGTTTTCAATAGTAATCCTGGGGCTGGGGATATAGCTCAGCAGCACAGCACCTGCCTGGCAAGTGTGAGGTCCTGAATTCAATTCCCGGTTTCCCCCACACACAAAAAAAAATAGTAACCCTTTGTCTGAGGAACAGCTGGCAAACACTTTTACCCACTCTGTGGGTTGTCTCTTTACTCTGTTGGTGATTTCTCTTGTGGTGCAAAGGCTTTTTAATAAGATGAGATCCCAGTTGTTGATTCTTTCTGATTGTTCTGGTGCAATCGGGGTTTTATTCATAAAGTCTTTGCCTACACCAATGTCTTCAAGAGTTTTACCTATTCTATCTCCCAGCAGATTTAATGTTTCTGTTTTAATATTTTGATCTTTGATCCATTTCAGCTTTAGTTTAGTGCATGGTGAAAGATATGGGTCCCATTTCAATCTTCAGCATGGGCAAAGCCAGTTTTTTCCAGCACCATTTATTAAAGAGGCTTTCTTCCAGTGAATGTGTTTGGCACCTTTGTCAAAGATATGGTGGTTGAGTATGTCTGGAGTTATTTCTGCCTCTTCAATTCTGTTCCATTGATCTTCAGGTCTGGTTTTTTTGCCAGTACCATGCTGTTTTTATCACAGTAGCTTTGTAGTATAATTTCAACTTGGGGATTGTGATGCCCCTGCCTTGCCTTTTTTGCCCAGTATTGCCTTTGCTATTCTAGGTCTCTTCTGGTTCCAAATGAATTTAAGGATTGCTTTCTCTAATTCTGTGATATATGCTGTTGGAATTTTTATCAGAATTGCATTAAATCTATATAACAGTTTTGGAAGTACGGCCATTTTCACTATATTCTACCTACCCAGAGCAAGGGAGATCTTCCCATTTTCTGATGTCCTTTTCAATCTCCTTTTTCAGAGTACTGTAGTTTTTGATGTAGAGGTATTTTACTTCCTTCGTTAGATTGACTCCTAGATATTCCATTTTTTTGGATGCTGTTGTGAAAGGTGTTGTTTCCCTACCTATCTCAAAAATTTAAAAGGGCTGGAGATGCACTGCAGCCATACAGCACTTGCCTAGTGTGCATGAGGCTCTAGGTTCAATCCCCAGGATCGCCAAAAAAAAAAGGAAAGGAAAGAAACCAAACTAAAATAAAATAAGATGGCAGGAACATGTGCAAAACAGGAAGCCAGAAAGAGAGGAAGAGCCAGTCTGTGACCTCCCACCAGACCCCCTCTCTTAAAAGCCCCGCCACCTCTCCCTCACCACAGTGAGAACCAGGCCTCAAAAGGTGAACCCTCGGTGGACAAGCCACATTTCAACCACAGCAGTATCTCCATGCTAGACATGGATATAAAGTGTATGGGGATGAACAACTCTCTTCAATAAAAAAGACTAAGCTCCACGTGGCCAGGACGAAAATCCATCTCTCCAATAGTTACCCAGCCAAAAAATATAAAACAAAGCAATTCTGACACATTACACTTCTCCAGCATCTAGGCAGAGGAACTGCACCCCCAACAACTTCTCAACAATTGTTTCCCTAAAACAGGTCATTAACACACACAAGGGGACTGAGATCTGATGGTGGCTCTTATGAAAATATACGTAAAATGGGACATTACTTTCTGTCTCAGGAAAAACAATCTCTAGAGATTGAATGAAGCAGTCACTCCACTAACATCTCACCTTCTTGGCCACGGCCTGAGTTTCACAGATGTCTGTTTCTGCCACACACACACACACAGCCAGGCACTGAGAAGAGCCTCTGACGATCCGAGACACTCCAGGGCACCAGCACACACAGAGCGGAGTGAGAACTCAGGATGCGGTGCACGTCTGGCGATTTGGGCTCTGGGACCCAGCCTCCATCCAGCAGCACGAGCTTCCCTTTGCCTCACGCTCTCCTCCTGTCTCCTGTCCACTGATGCTTTTGAACATCCCTGTGTGTTCACAGAAATGGTGGTTATGTTTTGCTGTCTATTCAAAGAACCAAGTTTTCCAGGAAAAGGAATCTCACGCATGCCCCTCCCCACACCCAGTGTCTACGCCAGTGGTCTGAGCTCTTTCCACGGGAAAAGAAAGGCCTTAGCCTGTGGTTCCCTGCTCACCCCACAGTGGGGTTACTCAACATCCACAGCACGGCTCCTACTGCCACGTGTTCACGCTGCCTTCTCTCAGAGTCTCGGCAGGGAAACGCATGCTGCTTTTCATCCTGACTCACAGCTAGTGGGGCTTTTCACACCTGCACAGGAAGCTATGCAAGTGATGACTCCAGAGAGAGTGCCGGATGCAGACAGAGCTCAAAGCAGGGAGGATGCCGGGGTGCAACGGCAGGCAGAAACCCCGAAAAAACACCCAGGATTTGGAGGCAGATTTATTTAATGTCGACGGGCACTGATCGGGATCATTCCCAGAATATCAGGCCCTGATCTCTTGTGGTCTAGTCTAGGGCTTATATGAGATAAGCAAGCAGGAAGTACAAAGGCAGAATGGCTTGTCAATTGGGGATTGGTTTATACAGTGTGCATCATAGTGACCAGCTACGATCGCAGTGACCAGCCGTTTCTAAGAGACAGAAGCAACCAGAACTGGAATAGGAACCATTACCTGGGCAACCAAAAAACTGAAGTACACTGGCTGGGGGGGCATATTCTGCTACAGGGGTGCAGGTTTTAACCAGCTTCCACAGCCCTGTGTCACAGGTGCCATGTTGAGCTCCCTTTCCTGCTGTTCTTAGAGATAAAATCCTGTCAAATTTGACCCAACTCCAACCCAAACTTCTGTTGAATAAAGCGATTGTGTTCTAAGCTCCAGCTGGTGGCAAACTCATTTTGAGATGTATTCAAAACAACAGAACCACAGAATAACATGAAAGACTTGCGGACAGCTTTGGCCTGGATCTCCCTCTGCCTCCTCTTGTTCTCCATTGCCTTTTTCTTCTGTTCCTCCCTTCCTTCTCAGCTCGCTCTTTCCAGTTTTTAGCCTTTTGTGAGGCTCACTTTTCAGGACTCATTTCTGCTTCGTTTTGTAGATATCTTTTCACCATTCCTGACTTCACCCTCTCTTGTTTCCCTTTCATTCTCTTTTACCTGTTGTTTCTCGCTTTTCTGTTACCTTTCCTCTGTTTGTCTGCTCTCACTGCTAACAGAGGAGAGGGGCTACAATCGCAAAGCCGGAGTGATGCCCAGGAATGCTAGCAGGTACCACAAGCGTGCACACCCATCAGAACACACACTGACAACTGAGCCGGAGTGAGCCACTAAGCAGGGGGTGCTGGGTCGGGGTTGTGAGAAAGCCCTCAGAAGGCTCATGGGAATGGATAGTTTCTGAGCCGTAAAGAAGTACCTCCTTCTTAGGCTGAGCCAGGACTGTTGCGAGCTCAAGGCCAGCCTGGACTGCATAGTGAGACCCTGTCTCAAAACAACAACAGAAAGTATTTTCTTCTTTTAATAATCAACATGGCTATAAAAAGTGTACAGATTGAGAAAAAGGAAAACAGGCCCTGACATCCAAGAATTACCCTGGCTCCATAACCACGATGTGGTGCTGCTAGGAGCTGGCGCTGGCACTCGAGGCTGGGCCTTGTTGAATGAACGATTTTACAGAACATCAATACCAGACCAACTGTGATGAATCAAAGCAAAAACAGGAAGACTCCATCGTCATGTCTGAGCATGACAGAAATAGGAACATTGTCCAACTCACAAAAATGCCCACACGTCCCCCTATCGTGCTCAGCAGCTGCTGCCACTTCGTAGGTGACAGTCACAGCTTTATTCATTCTTCCCCGTGCACAGCAGGCTGTTTAAGATACTCACCACAGAATCTGCCTGCTTCCCGAGAGTATCCAATCCACATCTCGAAAGCATCCAATCCCTCCTCCAAATTTCCAAACACAAATCAAAATCCTCTAATAGGTCTGCCTTAGTCATTTTTCTGTTGCTATCACTGAATACCACAGATTGGGTAATTTATAAAGAATAGAGGTTCATTTAGCTTGTGGTATTAGAGCACGGCACCCACATCTGGTCAGCATCTGGCATGGGCCTTCTTAAGGGTCATGGCATGACAGAGAGCATCACACAGTGAGAAAGAGAAAGCGTGCTAGTCCTACACTCCTGTACTTTCTCTTCCACTTCCTTCCGGGAACCCCACAAAAACAATCATGGGGGTCCACCCTCATGGCCTCATCCAATCCTAATTATCTCCTACAGGCCTCACCTCCAGTGCCATTACCACCCGGCTTTAGGGATTAAGTTTCCAATATGTGAATTCTGGGGGACAAACCCACCATAGCAAGGTCCTTCCTAACATCCATTCAATAAGATTCTCCACAGTGCTCTCCTTCACTGCAACAAACAATAAAGCCAACTTGTTCAACCACAGTGTGTGCCTTGGGGACTCTAGCTGCAGGTCACTTACAAGATAAGAATTTTCGTGGTGCCCAAGGCCTTGAGATGACTTTGAGGAGAAGATTTCGGACAAGGAGGACCTCAGCTTCCAAAGAGGATTGCCAGTGAAGTCCCTCCATTAGGAAAAGGCAGGGTGTCCTGTTCCTCTCTGCAAAGTTTTAATTCCAGAAAACTCCCCAGGGGGAGCATAACAAAGAAGGAAGTCTCCCATGACAGAGAACAATATGGTGGCATCTCGATCTGGCAGCAAGACCCAGCCCTCACCTGGGGAGACTGTCTGGAGCAGCGGGGATGGAAGTGCAGAGTTCGAGGACATGAACCCATTGCCCGCTTGAGGGTGGCTCACAGCCCAGCTGGGACAGCTCCGCCGCACTTGGGGATGATTCCGGAGCATCTGCATTTTTGCTGCTCACCTCCCACCTCAGCCCTCTTCCACTCCAGATCTGATTTACTTCCCTCAGAGCGGGATCATAAAGGCAAGAAAAGCACAAAGGCAGGTGAGCAAATGCCATCTGACAACTTCCTCCCTTTGGCTCAGTGTCCAGGCTTAGATCAGGAGCTCCAGCAGCCATTGTGATCCTTTTCATGATTGTCTTCAGCTAGCGTGAGGGGAAAGGCTTAGAGGCAACAGAAAACTAACCCTTCTATCAGTGTCGCTGTTAGGAGCTGGGACCCACCCCTGCCTTTCAGAACATCTGTCCCCGAGGATCATCACTGGGTTTCCCAGAACCCATTTGGCTGTCCAGCGTGCCCAAATTCATGTAACAGAGTCTTCCTACAAAGCAGTTCTTTCCTACTTTTAGACACCTGAGTGAAATATGTTGCTCCAGAAGGACACATAATTGCCAGACAACAAATTAGCCGTAAGCCAAAACTGAGGGTTGCTCCTAAATTATTCAAGATGTTGGAAGACATACACAAAACAATCAAATCAGTCAAAGGAATCAGACACATACCCTGCTGTTTTGAGCCCATTAGGTGAGAAACATTCTGCAGTTGACATCGACAATTATTTCTCCCACTGAGAGGTACCAGAAAACTTGGAAAAGTGAAGCGTGGCTTCATATCAGCCGCCCGCCAAGTAGAAAGCATCGTGGTGAGCACTGGAGATCAGTAAACAGAATTAAAGCCTCGTCGGATCACAGACCAAATGCAAACCTGAGGGAATCCCCATCTTTACAATGACACAGTGGTTATTGCCTTGCGTGCGCTCACAGCTGATGGGGAGATCCGAGGTTCTCACAGTGGCAGGTCGAGCACCTGGAAGGTGGGGCAGAAGGGCCACTCTGCGCCCCACCAGGGCCTGTGGTCTGTGTGTGAGACATTTTATCTGAGAGAACAAAGCACTGGCAGGTGTTGGGATGAAATCTCAGCATGCTAAGGAGGTACTGTCTGTGTGCTCATTAAAAAGATGTATTAAACCAGGTGTGGTGGCACACGTCTGTAATCCGAGCACTTCAGGAGGCTGAGACAGGAGAGTTGCAAGTTCGAGGCCAGGACATAACAACTTAGCCAGAGCTTGTCTCAAAATAACATCTAAAAAGGTGGTTGGGGTTGTAGCTCAGTGTGAAGGACAGGGTTCAATCCCTAGTGCTGCCAAGGAAGGAAAGCATTCATTGGAGTAACTGAGCTGCTATAACAAATAAACCCAAATTTCCAGGGGCATGCTGGCATAAAGGTTTCTCGCTTCAGTAAAAGCCTGAGGTAAGTGTTCTGGCCAGTGGGCAGCTTTTCATCCTGTGGCTCCACTCCCTGTATAGAGACCAGTTTACTGACTTGGTTGTCCACAGAATCACCCAGGAAGCATTTAACAACTCCTGCTGTGGCTGGGCATGGTGGCACAGGCCTGTAATCCCAGTACTCAGGAGGCTGAGGCAGGAGGAGCACTGTGAGTTCGAGGCCAGCCTGGACTACATGTTTACTTCAAGCCCAGCCTGAACTAAATAGTGAGATCCTATCCCAAAACAAACAAAACAAACAAACAAACAAACAAACAAAACATAAAACAAACCTCCTGCTGCCTAGACCAAAGTAAGTAGCATGGCAGGGCCAGGGAGCTGGGCAGGAGAGTGAGCAGGAGACTTTTTAAAGATCTCCAGGTGATTCAGTGAGCAGCCAATATTGTGGCCACTGCCCCAGACTGCCAGAGTCTTCCACCCGGAGCTGGTGGAAGAGGCATAAAGCCCCAGGCCAGAAATGAGCACTGTTCCATGCTCGCATTGCTAGTTGAGGCCTTGTTTGCAACTGAGGACACAAACTGTGATCCCTGCCTGGGTTGCCCCTCCCAGTCACAGTCCTCCAACCCGGAAGGGGGAGGCTGGCTAACCATCCCAATAGAGGTGTGAGTCTGTAGAAGTGGCTCAGTGGAAGCAGAAATGAAAGAAGTAGAAAAGAGGTGAGGATTAGGGGTAGAGGGCTCAAAGTAGAGAGAACCATGACATTTGCGAAATCAGACACCACTTGGGCCCTCGCCCTTCTTGGTGTTGTGGTTCACAAGAGGCCACAAGTTCGGCTTTTTGTCCAGTTTTTCTCCTCTCCTGGCCTGGACACATACACCAGGGTTCTGCTTGGTTTCCATTTGGTTTTTCTGAAAGCACAATCTCACCTTTTCTGAATTTGGCATCAAAGAGAAAGCAGAGTGCTTGGATGTTTTCTTATCCCAGCAACTCAGGTGAAGGACCCTAAAGAATCACGACTATATTACACAGCCGTATATGACCATTTCCTCTTCCCCCAGGCAAATGGCATAGTTTTAGAGGGTATTTGGCACATCAAGTACATTTGCCTATTCCAAACTGATAATAAATGTGAGAAGGTGAACAGTAAATAAAATAGAAATCTTTAGCAGCCAAGGAGAATGCTGGCAGAGGCCCATGGGCTGGGAAATAAAATAGCCTCTGTGTTTAAAACTAAAACTAAAAGCCAACAAAAGCCCATCTTTTGCTTGGCTCCAATTCAGACCTCACCCTTTTTGGCAAGGTGAGCCAGAGTGGAAGCCCCTTCCCAATGTCACAGTGCAGAAAGAACAGTGGGGCAGAGCCCAAAGGCACAGTAGCTCAGAACAGAGAGCAGGCCCCTGGGTCTGGGGGAGAGAGACCCTTTCCCCAAGAGGAAGTGAGTGTTTTTGCTGAGCATGCTGAGGAACATCAGATCTCTTTAAATACGTTAACAAAGGAATCTGACGCAGGCTGAAAATGAACTGGAGCAAAGGGGCGCTGAAATCTCTCTACACAAGCTAAGAGCCAGACAACCAATCAATAGTCCCACCAAGTGGTCTGGAACAGAACAACACAGGCCCCATGGGAGAGACCAGCAGATCAGGTGCAGAGCAGACCAGGACTGCAGCCATCCCCTTCGCCACACTTCTCTGAGAGTTTCCAAGAGGTTAGCAAATGGAAATGAATCTCACCGTGCTGGACGGTGTTCGTGATGGTTGTCAGTAATCAAGCTTGTGTTACCCTTGCATAATCTCCATAATGTTTTGATTCTATAGTGAGAGTGCAGCTACCTTCCACATACCTTGTTTATTACCTTTGCTTGGGATGGGATGGGATGGGATGGGATGGGATGGGATGGGATGTGGTGGGATGGGATGATACGGTAATATGTGGTGTGGCATTACGGTATGTGTGGTAAATATAATATGGCATAGCCTCATGGTATATGGTATGATATGGTATAGCATTATGATACAGTATGACATGATATGCTCCAGGTATTAATATAGATACCTAGACTGGAAATGACCCCACTAGACTCATCCAGACAAGAGTCCAGTGTCAAAGTGAAGCATCCAACATGCAGTTTTCTACACAATGAATCCAGCTATCAGTAGTATCTGAAGAAGAAAGAGAAAAGAAGAAGGAAAATGACATGAGGAAAGGGATAGAGGGAGATAGAAAGAGAGAAGGAAGAAAAGACTGTTCTGGAAGGAAATATCATATACTGAATAGACTCAATCATGAAGAAATCATAAGACTTCATGCAGGCGACACAAAAGCTAATTTTCGTGACCTTGGACAAGTCCTTTATTTCTGGACTTTAATGTCTTCCTGTAAAATAAAAATGTGGAACTAGAAAATCATAAGGCCTTTCCAGTTCTGTCATATTCCATTCAATGGAGAAGATGATTATGGAAAAAATAATTTACCTCAAATCAACTTGGTGTCTTTTAAGGGAAACTTATATAACTCTCTAGTCATGTCTAAATTATGCAAAAGGACTAGGTTTAGAAATTATGCAGGACTCTGCCTTCTCCCCTTCCTTTTGGTTTCTGTTCCCTTTAGCCATTATCCTGCTCGTTAAGGCTGCCATTAGATGAACAGCAGGAGGAAAAGAAAATGAGCTAAAATTCAATCATTTGGTTTTCTTTACTTAGTAAAGAGCTAATCTTGAGCAACAACATGTCAGTAGGTACCACAGGGACTCAATACATCAAGCAGCAGTAAGGAAATGTAAGCACTGCTTGACACACCCATGATTTGCTGTTCCATCCTTGGTGTGCAAAGAACAGGCACATCACAGGCATCTTGCTGTCTGCTGAGGAGACCCACGAATGTGTGTGAGCATTAAATTGGATGATTTCTCAATAACTCGGATCCAATGTGCATTTTCCCATTATAGCCTTGGTCTTCTCATTCTTATAGATTTTGACTTTCATTGTATTTGTACCGTTTTACATTGCACACAAAAGACAGCAGTAATTGCCTGAATCTGGCCATTTCTCAAGTGCCAAGCTCAGTCGTTCAGCATAGCCCTGGTGATGAGGTCATCTTCCAGCAATATTGTGTTCATGAGGTGTGGGGGCCTGTCCCTGTTTAGGGGAGAGTCCCTCCCTGTATGCCAAAATGTAGCCCAGAACTACAAATGATAATGTTAAACTGGGGCCAGTTGTATCTCACAAGTCATATCTCTTCTAGGTCATTAGATTAGTGAGAATAAACTAAGTTACCCTTACAAATAACTGCAAACATTTAAGAGCCTAAAGAATAAGAAAGTTGTTTCTTTCTCCTATAACACTCCAGGTTCCAAGGCCAACAATGGCTCTGCCATCTTCAGAAGGCAGATGTCAAGGCCTCTCTGGACAGTGTTATCCAGTTCATGCAGAAGAAAGAAGCAGGAAGGAGTCCAGCAGGGGGTGTTTTACAAAGGAGACCTGACGGATGTACATGTTATTTCCGATCACATTCCACTGGAGAGGACCTGGGCATGGGTGACACCTAAAAGCCCAGAGTCTCATTGTAACATCACACCCATACCATTCATTATTCACTACAGAGTAGAGTCCTGTCTTGGACACCACAGGGCAGTGGGAAGCATCCATTTATTCATAACAAAACAACCAGCTTTGGAGTCAGCAAACCAGGACTCACACACCCTGCTATGCTGCTTTATTCATGCATTCACCCCACAAATAGGAACTGGCCCCTCTTTGGGCCAGTCACATGAGGGGCTAGACAAGAAGCATTAAGCAAATTAGTCCAAAGTCCTTCACCCCTCTTTTAGCTGAAGAGACAAATAAAAAACAAGAAAACAAACCAAGCAACTATAGAAAGTGAGACTCATATTGTGTTAACCTCTTAGTGTCTCCATTTTCTCACTTACGAAATGAATCGTGTAAAATTCGTATCTCAAAGGGATGTGAGGGTGCTTTGCAAGTGTCAAGACCTACATGAGGTTCTACGCTATTTATTCACGGATGGATTGCTGAACCCCGACTTGAGCATGCTGGGACCATGGAGTTCAGCTGGTAACACTCCAAATAACCTTGTTATGAAGCAGCCTCGCCTGGTGCCATAATTGAGTTGCGTCTTCCAGAAAACTTGTGTTGAAGTCCTAACCCCAAACACCTCAGAAGGTGATTTTATTTGGAAATAGGATCTTTGCAGATGTAGTCAAGCTATGATATGGTCGTCAGACTAGATCCTAGTCCATTATGACCAGTGTCCTTAGAAAAAGAGGAAATTTGAGCCGTAGACATGCATCCAGGGAGGCCAAAGACCACAGGAGACCACCAGAAGCTGGGAGAGACGCCTCGGACAGATTATCTCTCCAGGCCAGAGAAGGAACCAACCCTGCCGACACTTAGATCTTAGAACTTGATCTCGGACTTCAAGTCTCCAGCACTGTGAGAGAACAGCTTTCTACTCCTCAAAGCACCCAGTTTGGAACTTTGAGAGCAGGGGACCAAGACCCTGGACAGGAACACCAAGGACCCAGGTGGCTCTGCAACAATTCTTCAGGTCCTTCCTGGATGGATAGAGTCTAGGACTCAAGGGCATCGATGAATGGGAAATTCTGCAATGAGGGCCATTTTCATTCAAAAGTTCCTCTCTTTTCTTCTTTCTTTCCTTCCTTTTGCTACCATTTGCTGAAATACAGAAGTCATAAAGTGGATACGGTGCCATTATTAACATCATTATCGACAATTTACTGTACAAATCTTAGTGAGAATTAGACTTCAACGTTTCCTTATCCCGAATGCAGGGTGCCGGCTAACACCCAGCTATCTCAGGCCGACAAAACTGGTTAAGCCCATGTGTGATTTATTTTTGCTCCTACAGGAAGTTGACACTTCATTCATTAAACTACTCCCTTTAACACATTTCTAAATCATTGCTTTCCACTCTGATCTGGTCCAGTTTTCATTTCTGAGTTTCAGCTAGAATGGCTTTCATAATGAATTCTTTTTTTTAACCTGACAAGGGAAGTTAAAACCTCCCCCTACTGAACATTTAAAAGGGAAATTCGGGCCCTCTTTTTGTCAGGCTGTTTATCATATCTCGCAAATACTCAAATCCATTTCCTTTGGAAAAGGTTTGTCTTTCTATGACAGGCATATAAAAAGATTTTATTACAGTACTCTATTCATTGGAGCTGTTCTGCCTGAAGATAAAAAGGAATTCATTTTGTGGATTTTCCTTGAATGTCAGCCCTATAGTTCCCTCCTATTATCAAAGTTCTTAACCCAAGAAGAATGGAAGGGAGAGAGCATTCGAGCTGACACACAATACCAAGCTCCAGTATGGAGTAACATAAAAATCGAAAATCCCAAAATAAAATCTGAATTTAAATGAAAGTGATATGTAAAGACAGAAAAAAATATATATCTACAGGTATTTCATAGCAAGCAATCGCTGGATTTACTTGGAACATATTACGCTACATGGTTCTCCATATCTTCTGACACATCACGCAGCGCAGTCTGGGCTGTCAGTTATGGGATGGAGCAGTGCTTCTTGGGCTCTATCATGCATGTAAATCACCCAGGGCCTGGGTAAAATGCAGATCTGCACACAACAGGTCTGGACTGGGGCCTGAGACTCTGCATTTCTAACAAGCTCTGTGGTGATGTAAATGCTGCTGGTCAGGGACGACACAATGAACAACCAAAGCAGAGAATGAAAAAGGCCAGAACAGCTGTTCCTTCACTCTAATCCTTCACCTGGACCTGTCTGAATAATGATCTGGAAATTCCATGAAACACTGGAGTCTGAATATCATACTCATCTGCACCCACTCCTGGGACTCCCTGGAGTCTGGCTGTGTGCAATGGCTGGTGGAGAACCCATGTCTGATTCTGTCCCCAGCGAGCCCCAGGGACTCAGGTCTCAGAGCCTGCCTTAGGAAAAGGTTCCAGATGGGTGCTGAAGGAGCTGGGTGCTGATAGAGCTCCAGAAAACTCAGAGCCATGCAGGGAAGAAGGGACACAGAGCACAGCTAGCCTATGCGCAGGAAAAACTGCAGAGGGCGCAGGCACCAAGGCCGCCATTAAGGTTTGCTACATGAGGGACATGAGGCCTGTGCAGGACTGGCAACGACCTGCTGCCCGCAAATCACAGGCATTGACAAGAGAGTATCAAATGGAATGAGAGGGAGTCCTGGAGACCTGAGCAACAACGTGGTGGAAATCTGAACGGGGCTGGAGATCATTCATTACCCAGCTGGAGGCATGAGTGGAGGAACTTGAATTCGCCTATCCATGTAAACTCAGGTGGCCTAAGCAAATTTGGGCTACACTTTTGTTATGGTTTAGATCCCAAACGTCCCCCAGAAGTCTTACGTTCAGAGGTGGGGCCCAGGTGGAGGAGGTGGGCCACTGGGGGCTTGAAGGGTGCATTTTGTCTCTGGCTCCTCCCTAATGTCTCTGCTTCGTGGCTGCCATGTGGTGAACACCTTTCCTCTGCCAGGCCCTTCCACCATGAGGTTTCTGCTGTGAAGCCAGCCAACCATGGACTGAATTCCCTGAAACTATGAGCTAAAATAAGCCTCTCCTCTAAGTTGCAGGTGTTGGGTATTATGCTCCAGTGCTGGGAAAGCTGATTAATACAAGTTGCTCCAAGCACTAACTATCTGTGAGTTGTACGTCTTTCAGTCACAGACCTCTATTATTTCACAAGCCAGCGAGCGGGTCAAAGACAGGACATAAAAATTAAGTATTATATAGGGATACAAGGAAGTGGCAGGAGTGAAGAGAAGCCATCAGCTCAGTATCTGTAGCACCAAATTTGGGGAGCACTGTAAGTTCAAGTGACAGAAGTCAGACCTCCCTCTCTCTTGCTAAGCCAAAGACATGTCCAATAAACTTGGCCTGAACTTGGCCACATGGATCCAAGGGCTGAGTCTCTTGGTAGCCTTGAAAGTTTGCTTTTAGCAACTTTTACTTCCATTGCTTGCTGCTGCTTGTTTCTCACCTGAAAAAGATGAAGAATTATATTGGTTATAGGAGTGAGGTAGAAAAACCTGAAAATACTTCCTTCTGTTTCTTCATTACAACAAACAAAGCAATAGCATTAGCCATCTACCTTTACCCACAGGCAACCACCAAAAGGCTTTCCACTCCTTAGCCTGGAAAACTGCAAACGCGGCAGTGAGATGCCCAGAGCTATGAGCGGCAGAATCTTGCCAAAGGTGATGTGGGCATTCATTGCTGTGGGAAGCAGGTCCACAAGCCCAGGGCCACCACTGGACAGCACCTCTGGGTAAGAGAAGCATGTTTTTGTGTGGTCAGAACATATTAAACCAATTAAATGAGACTCCTGGGTTAGTATGTGAGCCTTGCTATTGTTTTTAGTCACCGCAGAGGTCAGTTGTAGTGGCCCAGGGCCAGCTGACATTTCACAACCACCACCACCCGCAGCTCCATGTGCTAATTATATGGCATTTGCCTCAACTGCCTCTTCTGCAAAATAAGAACACAACAGTACCAACCTTGCAGTGTTCTCAAGAAAATAAACAAAAAATGCATGTAAGAGACTTAGCACAGTACTTCATATATAGTAGGTGCTCAATAAATGTTTGCTGCTGTTACAGTTTTTGCCCTTCCTTCTACTGCTAGCAGGCAGGGCAGTGTAGTGGTTAGAAGCATGGGCTAATGATGGTCTTGTAATCCCATCTCTTTTGCTAACTACCGGCAAATTATTTCATTGTTGTGTGCCTCAGTTTCCTTACATGTAACATTGGGGTGATTATAAGGTAAATATTTCAAAAGGTGATAAAGGAGATAAGGAGATAACCTATGGCAGCATTTAGCATACAGAGCCCAATACTCAGTAAATGCTCAATATGGTTAAGTGCAGTTTTGTTATTACCATTATTACTTCTGACTGACACCTTTCAAGAGAAAGTAACTTGCACCCGAGTGCTGCATAATATGTTATGGACAAATACATTTGCATGAGCACCTTGACATTCGTCCTTCACATGCTGTCACCATCCCCTATTCGTACCACTTCAGGAGATGCTACTTATTTGGCCCAACCCCAGTGAAGAAAAAGTCAAGTCACTTTCTCAAACTGTCCTTTGACTGATGCACTTCCCAGGACAGAGCAATAGGAAAGAGTGGAGATGCAATTTTCAGAAGCCTTGATGAAATCTTTATTTAAACTCAAACACTTTGAGGATCTGGCTTGTTCCCCACCTGCCAGCTCCTCACAGCTTGTCTGAGGGATAAAAGCATACACTTAGATAAATGAAAGAATTTAAATGAAAAGATTTCACCTCTTGATTTTTTTTTGGTATAAACAAAAGTTATTTTCCAGAACACTCTAACAGACCATAGACAATGTTTCTTTGGGATTCTCTTTCAATTTAGAGCATCCTTCTCCATGAAGGCTGGGGTTGGGACACAGGGATAGGGGATGCTCCCTAAGGCTAGATAATCTTCCAAGAAAGGTGAAACCAATAAATATAGACCATCCATTGCATAACCTTAAGTCTGGTCTGAGAAGCTCATCCCATTAGTTTTCCAAATTACAAAAACTGAAAGTGTTACAAAAGACCAAACAGAGCAAGAAGTCAGCACTAGGCCCTGTTTTTCTCTGAGACCCTCTACCTTTCTCTATCACCTTCCCTAGCACCTCTCAGAGGCCTCATCCCTTACCACACTTCACCCCTAGCCTCCATATTCTCAATACCCTCCAGGATCCATGGCAGGAGCATCTCCCTTATCCAAGACCTGACACTCTTCTCTCTCTTCATCAAAATTTTCCCATGGCAGGTACAACTTGGTTGAATCCCTGCTCTCTTCTACTGAAAATTAATCGAACTTCCCTTACCTAAAGGCAGTAGAGGTAATACAATTATGTAATACAATTTAAAGAACACCACCAAGAATATTATTTGTCCCCCCCATCAAACACACACACACACACACACACACACACACACACACACACTAAGATCTTCCCCCTTACCTCTTCCACGGTCCCTAAAATACCATCCTTGGAGGTTTTGCTTTCTTGAATTCAATCTTTGTTGTCCTCTTGTGGAACTAAAACATTGAATCACAGTAGCACCTTGGTTGAAACAATACACAAAGTCATAAACAAATATAGAACTCATGAAGAACTGGCCAAAAGGTAAGGCAGTTACAACAGAAAGTAGGGAGGGAGAAGCAGGGTTAGAGTATAGGAGATTATTATTTTATTTTAAAAGGTTAGATAAGGTCCTTGGGTAAACAAAGAATGGTGCAAAGGTCTGGGTTACAGAGAAAGGGCCACAAGAGAAAGGGAAATTAGAGGGGATTAGGGATAATTCTCACCCATTTCACAGTTCTGCAAAGCTGCAGCACAGTGGTGGATCTTAAGCAGAATAATTGGATAACCAACCTCATTTCAGTGCTTTATCTGACCAGTACTTTACCTCCCACTGCCTTAACCCTCATCTTCTTCTCCTTCTCCTCTACCCTGTGAACTTATGACTAAGACAATCAAAATGTGCACTTTAAGAACGGCATCAATATAGGATCTTATACTGCAGCAAGAGCCACATTTTGGTGGGACAATGGGGACCTTTCAAGAGCCCTGTCAAATCACTGCATTTATGTGACTACTTATTTCATTGTATCAGACTGGGTTGGTTGGTTTCATTCTACGTAAGTCTTTCAGAGCCTAGGTATAGTCTCTTCATTCATTCATTTATCAAATATATATTAAATACCCACCATGTGCTAGGCATCATTAGGCTCCAGAGATTTAAAAAAAAAAAAAAAAGCCATATTTCTGAGGTCGAAGACCTCAAGAGCTGATAAACTGGGTCTCAAACAAAACCACAACCTTGATTTTGGAGCATTTACCAAATTCTATAATGTAAATATGCCCATGATAGCAACCAACTCATGATACCCTTGAAGAAGTAATGGTCGACTCCGCCCAACTGAAAGCTCCAGTACAAACACCAGACCTCACGGTGCAGTGAGAGAGACAAATCAACCATCAGAACACAGAGGCAAGCACAGAGTGCTATGGGACCACAAGAGCAGGAGACCAAGCGACCTCCAGAGGGTCACAGGCAAATCACGAAGTTCACGCATTGAAGGAGAGAGTTTAACTTTCACAATGCCCCACTAGACAATAAGCTATCTAAGAACAGAGATTCTGCTTTCTTTTTTACTGTATCTTTCCTATAATGGCTTTCAATGGACTTTTCAGTACAGAACAAAGATATACATTACAGCTCTTAAACTGAGATTTTGAAGGACAGGGAATTTATACAAGTAGCTTGCCCATTATTTCTGGTGACTATGCAGTGGTTTCCAGATTTCACAAAAAGAAACTTTGCCATTGCTAAGCACACCCTGAAAATACATTTTATTATTTTGACTTCAGTTTTAATTAACTGTACATATGGCTGCTCCCTCATTAGGGTCATATGGCCCAGCTGGGGATGAATCTTTCTGGCATCTGGGCTGAGTTAGCGTGTGCCTTTGGGATTTGGGACTGTGACAGAGGTTGTGAAGGAGAAATGCAGAAAAGATTACAAAATCAGGTGCCAAAAGGAACAGCACTGGCTCCTCCAAAGTGAGACTGAAAGAACAAACAGCCATAGAGAGATGTTGCAAGGTTAGAAATCAAACTTGCTCTGCAGAAGAGGTTGACCAAGGACCAGTCAAGCCCACTGGAGGTCTGAATAGGGGCTGAAGTATGCAAGTTTTAAGACTTTGCAATTTTCAGAACAAGGGTTCAATGGCATACCACTAAACACAATCGCAGAGAATGCCAGTGACCCAGAAAATACCAGTCCGCGAAGATGCAAGTCTCCCTGACAACCGCTTTCATTTGCAGTGCTGCTAATTCTCATTTTTTAATGTGAAATTCAAAAGACACTTAAGATCCTGTGGAAAACAGGATCATAACCCTGGTTAACCACATGACATGCTGCCTTCCAGAAGAAAATGTAGTTTCTGGAAAGTGTAGTTTCCACATATTTATTTAAAATTGAAAATTGAAGCTATGTCTACCAATACAAAAAAAAAAAAAAAAAAAAAAACATTTGGTTTGATTAGTCTCACTGGAAAAAAATTATCAATCCCTCACTAATATTGCATAGACAGTTAATTCACTAAATTTTCAACTGGCTAAAGTACCTGAAATGAAGATACCAAAGAAGGAAAGAAAGAAGGAAAGAAGGAAGGAACAAAGGAAGGAAGGAAGGGAGGAAAGGAGGGAGGGAGGGAGGAAGGGGAGAGGAACAAGAGAAAAAAATAGGAAGAGGGGGAGGAAAGAAGCGAGAGAGGGAGGGAGAGCAGAGCAAAGAAAGGAACAGAAAAAGAGAAAGAATTATGTAAGGTGTTAAAATGAACTAAGTTTGGCCAGAGGATGCCTCCATACTTGGGTCCTTATATAACTAACTGAAAGGCTGATTCATAAGTATACTATTGTAACAAATAGCTGAGTCCCAGCCAATCACAGCACTGAGTTTCGGTCCGTACAGAGCTGTCTTTGAACTGTCTCTATACCTCACTTCCATTTTCTGTCCATAAATGCTGCCTGGCCATATTACAAGACAGAGTTCTCAACCTGTTCTTGTCCTAAGAGCTGCCCAATTCGTAAATAGTTCTTTGCTCAACTAAACTCTGTGATATTTAATTTGTCAAAAGTTTTTATTCTAACAGAGGTGATGGATATGTTAGTTAGCTTGCTAATGCCAATTACTTCACAATGTATACCAATATCAATTTATGCACTTTAAATGTATACTGTTTATTTGTCAATTATAACTGTATAAAAATGAAAAGAAGAAGAAATAAAAGACACAATTGCAGAACATGTATTAGAAATGTGAAACAAGGAAAATATTTAAAAATAACTAGCAAAAACCTCTAGTGTCCTAAAGCATCAATGATGAAAAGCCAACTACTATCAAGTTTTCTTTTATTCCTTTACTGATAGTAATAATTGTTCAGTAGTGGCCACCCACCTCAGCCCTTCTCTTTTCAATAAAAATGTTTTGCGAAGTCTTTAAAATTCATGTCTTCTACAACATGAATATATCATCAGATTACTTCAGGGTTCCACGGATACTTTCTTAGTAGCAGAAGCACAGTGGTAACTAGTATCTCACTTATTATATACATTTGAACATAGAAGTCACAATCTGGAAACCCCACACACACACCATTAACATTTTTCCTAAATTCATAATTTCTCCTACTGAGCAACATTATGTGTTGATTCCTGCCTATTATTTGCATTATAGTCACTTCAAAAAATATGTGCAGTGTTTTAGGTGACAGACACATATATTAAATCATTAAAATAAAGATAAAGTATTAAAAGTAGTTTCTTGAGAATATTTATATGCCAGAAACCCACGTTAAGGAAAGTTACTATAATTAAAGCCTAAATTTTGCATTATATTTTTCTAGTGGCAAATAGTAAATTTGCAGAATTTGATAAATCTCACTTATTAAAGTAGAAACAAAGTTTTTTCCTTGATACTGAAATCTAAAAGAAAATTAGTGCAGGAATCTTTATATGAAGAACATTAACCAATAATAACAGGTAACTTAAAGCAATTTTAAACGTGCAGGCACATTGTTTATGTGAGCATTTCTTATATTAAATCTCAAGAGTACAATACAGAATCATAATGCCATGAAGTCATTTCTCCAGAGAAGAAAACAAATGTAGTCCAGGTATGTGATTTTCTGGGAAAGGGATTTGATGAGGAGGTAGATATAGCCTAGAAAGATCTAGATTAGACAGCTAGAGAGTCTCCCAGATGACCTTTGTCAAATATAAAATATCACGCTGTGCTTTTGACAGACGACTCAAGACTGATCTCTCCTGTGTGTCTATCATCCTGTTGATGATTGAAATCAGATCCATAAGCTTTAGGTAACAGAAGCGTGGAGGGCAAGATGCCACGTGATCATGAGAATCAGGGAGCATTGCAGTGGATCTCGACTGTGGTACCTGTCCTGTGCATACCCTTAAAGACACCTGGGCTGATGGAGTTATACCATGAGTACCTGGCCAAAGCTAACTGGACTGGGGCAGTCACTTGATGTAAAGGCCAATAAGCCATAGGGCCATTAAGAACTTGTGACATGTGTAGGGAAGAAAAAGTGGCATCTTTTCCTCGCCTCTCACCTGGTTCTTGGCTGGAGGCTTCTAAATCAAGAGACAGATTAACAAGAGAAAAAGCATAAAAATTAATGTAACATAAGTTTTACATGACATGGTAGCCTTCAGTAATAAAGACCAAAAAATTAGGGAAACTGGAGCATTTTTATGCTTAGGTTTGATGCTTAGGTCTGGAGAAATATGAATGGAAGATAAAAGTTTATTTCTGCTAGAAATAGATGGGGTGGAGGAAAGGCCTGCTTGTTCAGATTCTTCTCTGTGTCCCGTGTTTTTAAAGACAAGGGTGTCCCTTTCTACTAAGTATAGAATGGGCACTTATGGAAAATCTAATGAGCTACTGCTGGTGAAAGTCAGCTAGTTTTTTAGCCTGCTTCAGATGAGTAAGTGTGAGGGGAAGACGCTTCTGCTATTCCTTAAACACCAAGTTGCCGTATTTGGGGACAGTGTGTCCTGAGCCCCATCATAAAAGGCTTGACTTGAAAACATAAACTTGTCCATTCTGATTCCCTCTCCTTCTCATTTAAACCAAGAGATACTGAGATTGTGCAGCTAACTGTGGAAACAGCCATTGAAAGATCATGATAGAGATTGCAGTCAGAATTCCTATTGCTCCATGCGTAAAACAAAGATAAAGTTGAGAGAAAGCTACTCTACGTGAATATCTAAGGCAGAGAAATACATGGAGACAAAGAAGAGAAGGCTAAGTAAAGAGAGGAGCAGAAGCAAGGTTGCAGAGGGCCTGAGCTACCCCGATTTCCACCTCTAGAATCAGGTCCCTCTGCTCTCTCCACTCTGTGGGCCTTGCCTTTCCTCATCTGTTTCCACGTTTTCTTGGCTTCCCATGCGTGTGTACCCTTGTAATAAATGGTGCACTGCATGAGATAGTTTGCTAAGCCACTCTTTTTGCATCCAAAGAAGATAAATTCAAATATATGGTTTTATCTACAGAAAGTGCCTTGCAACTCTGCAACAGATCAGTTTCAGGAATACATTTAGCCAGAGGCAAGACAACATCTTCGTAGGGTCCTGGACAAGTTGAAATCAATTGAAGCCTTGAAGTTTTTACCACTGAGTACAAAAGAAACAACTTTGACCTAAAATACATGTTTAAAAGAGGTACTTCCAGTTATGCCTCTGTGGGGAGAAAAGGGAATAATACCATATATTTCTTGGGTATTTGGTTTTAAGCAGCAGTGATTCTTGGCCAGGGCCATCTGAGGTTGGTTTCCTAAAGATGGGTTAGTTCCAGAAAATCCAACATAAATCCAACACTATATAATACAGTCCACCTACCTAAATATTGAAAAATGTTAACCCCAAAGAGCCATTTTTATTTGGGAGAACTAATGGAAGAAAAAATAATAATAATAAAATTGCCTGAAGATATATTATCTGGGACCGGACAGCCTGGATTTAAATCCTGCCTCCTAACTATTACTAATCTCATGAAGTCTCGGTAAATTTAGTATTAAAATATTTATACAAATGTTTCTTTGCCTGAAGTGTGTATACATTTTTTGGCAGACTCTGTATAAAGTAAGTAAAATAATAACAATAATTTTAAAGCATTTTCTCTTCTTTTATTATTTTAGCACTCATTATTATGACTGCTAGGTCCTTTTAAGGCTGCTTCAACAGATTTTCTTTAATTTCCCAAAATAAAGCTCCCACTCTGAACACCTGAGGTGACACTCAGTGTCCCTCCCTTATCCCCATCCACGGGTGTCTGCATCTCTGTACCTGCGGGTTTTTTATAGAAACAGAGGGCTGTTCCATCCCACATAGCAAAAGAGAATTCTAGGAAGAAACACCCTTGGGATTGGCCTTCAACCCAAGTCTGTGTATAAATACCCAAGCTCCCTCACTCTGAAAATAGAACAATTTGGAACAATAGCTTAGTGGCATAAACGCCTGCCTGGCAAACATGAGGTCCTGAGTTCAACTCCCGGTACCTGTATATAAAAAAAAAATGAAAATAGAACAATTCAAAGGCAAGTGTTTTATCCCTCTTCTCACACTTTTTCTGCAGAACTAAGTCCTAGTCAATGACAATAGTAACTGAGTTAATAATACATCCTTAGTGGCTATCTTTCTTCTCGGTATTACTTTTACACACACACACACACACACACACACACACCCCTCAAGTGATGTTCCCTGAGCCTCTCAACTAAACCACTTGCCTACTGTCCTTATCTCAGGGTCTGTCTATAGGGAAAGCCAGATCTCTGCAGAAATCTTTCCTCCCATTAAGCAATCTGAAGTGTCTAAGCTCCAAAAGCCTTCTGCATTGATATTTCATCTCCTTCGTCTCCTTCTCCTTCTCTCCTTCTCCTTCTCCTTCTCATTCTTATTCTTCCCCACATATTTGCCAAACTGCAGAGATGTCCGTTGAGGCTCCAGAGCCCAAGAAATGGGCAGCATCCAATGGGTCTGATACAAAAAAAAAAAAACACACCAAGGCAGCTCAGCAAGAAGCAGCCTCGTTTTAGCCTGGGCCCTGTGCTGTCCTGGGAGACGGACACAGAACCCGGTAGCTGCTTTTTTATCTTCGATCTTCAGTACAAAGTGGCTGAATTGCCTTTGCCAAGGTATTAGTTTTCCCATGGGGAGGCCTACCAGGCAATTAGGTTCTTGCTCTCTCTACAAATTTCAGTAGGAGCACAGAAGTTTTATTTTTAACTGTGCAGGAAGGCATTGCCATGGTAACACAATGAACTCCAAGAGCAATTTGATTGATTTATGATGTTGTGGGGTAGGAGGATTGACTTGAAAGACAATGGGGAAAAAATCTTACAGCTTTATCACCCTGGACTGTGTTTATAGATCTCGATTATTAGACAATAACAAGATATGATACCTAATATCATATGCAAAAGGAAACATGAATATTTTCTTACCCTGGTCCCTCCAGAGGATAAAGAAACTAATGAATTGTCCATCAGAGAAGTGAGCTGGCCTCATGAATTTAATAGAGACATGACTAACATGGCTGAAAGAACATATTTTCTGGGCAAGCTGGTCAGAGTAGAGCATTTAGACTCCCCCCACACCAGGCAGCTGATGGGAGGCATTCGCTACTCCCTGCCCTAAGAACGTTTCCCTTCAATGTTCAACCTCTCCTTTCGATTACCATTCTCTCCAACTGCTGTCCCTGTGTTCCTGGGGAAGGGAAATGAGGAAGAAATGGGATACGATACTAAGCAGTTCCCATCCAACAAGAAAGGGATAAGGAAAGTCCACCAGTAGTGCAAGGAGAAAGTTCTGGAGCAGCAGTTCTCAAAGTGGTCAAGTTCCACAACAGTTAAAATTGTCACTCAGCAATATGAGATCGACGTGATTTAGTACATCTGAGTCAGCTTTTAAATTTTGACACCAGCTAGTTCTTTTTTTCTCTATTCCTCTCTTATAGAAAGACGTCCCTTTATCATTATGCTTATCTTTTCTTCCTCTATAGTTCCTAGTTTTTTCTCTATTTCTTTCCTGCCCTTTATCTCTCTGCCACCATTCTCTCTTTTCTATATTCTTTTTCCTTGCTCTCTGCCTTAGACCAGTCACCCCAAGTCCACTGACCCAACAGTATTCGAAGTTATTTTTAAGAGTTACCAATTACTGTGCCACTCGCTGTGCACATATTTTAACGCACCCGGAACTTTACACAAAGTAACTCATTTAATCTTCACAACAGCCCTGCAAGGTGGATTTCATATTTCATGTTGTACTGAAGATCAGAGTAATTAGGAATTCACCTAAGGTCATACAACTGATTATGTCTCCAAGTCAGGATTTGAAGTTACATGTTCCAAGATACAAGATTCCAAGCCCACCCACTTTCTTCACAGTCCAAGGGATATTTGTCCCCCAATCTCTGCTGCCCTCTCTTACTCTTCACTTATTGCATGAGTTTCTCTCATGCCAACGCCCGTCATGAGTCAGCGGTTATAGCAGAGAAGCAGGGAGCAGTCACACAGCTCTGTACCTAGATCATCACCTAAAAAAGAGTGCAGCTGTAACAGCAGCAAACCCAGTTTCTAACCTTTCTTTAATCAAGCGTCCCTTGAGATTGAGGATGGGCTGGCGCTCACGCTGAAGTCAGAGAATTGCCAAAACTCCCACATTTTTCTTAGATATAATTTTTAAATTATCTTTTAGTATTTACTACGTGCCAAGCATACAACTAGTAACTTTCCATATTTATCTCATTTGATTCTTACAACAGCCAGCATGACTGACTTCATTAACTCCTTTCTACAGATGAGGAAACTGAAGCTCTGGGGACTTCAAATACTCTCTCATCGACTCACAGGCAGTAAATTCAAACTCAGATCTATCTGGTTCCAAAGCTTAGGGTCTTTCTACTCCTTGTAATGATCGTATTTCACCAATACATTAAAATCTCCTGCCAGCATGTGACTTGAAATTATTGGATTTTTTTTTTCATTTTAGTATAAACATTTTCAGATTCAGTTTGTCACCTCAGGCAGAAAACTGCCACATAGAGATGATGCATTGTCCCCTGAATGTGTTTTCCAAACCAAAACTAAAATCAACTCATCAATTTTTATGTTGCAGGGATGTTTTTCCTTCCTTTAAAGTTCTCAATGGTGCTACATGATGGTGGGATCAAAAATAGCATTTTTGCAAGCTAGTGCAAATTTATAGGTAACTATCTATAAATTTCAGTGCCTCTGCTTTGTTTGTTTGTTTGTAAGAAATAGTGAAATAGCTTAGCTTTTAAGCCTAACATCAACTGTGGCTTTTAGGTGGCAGTGGTGTGCCAATACAGTTCTTCAGTTGTAACAAATGCACCACTCTGCTGGGGGTGCTGACAATGGGGGAGCCACAGATATGTGAGGACAGTGGTAAATGGGTAATCCCTGAACCACCACTCAATTTCGCTGTGAATCTAAAACTGCTCCAAAGTATGAAATCTATTAAAAATAATTATAATAAAACATACCGGGAAAATACACATACACCTATGCATATTGAATAATCAAATAATTGAGATACCTAGGTTATAGCTTGGCCTTCCTCCACTCAGAGATGAGATCTTGAGCAGGCCTATATCTTACTGTCTTAGTTACTTTTCTCTTGTTGCTGAGACAAAATACCTGACACCCAAAGTTAAAGGGGGAAAGGTTTATTTAGCTCATAGTCTGTAGAGGTTTCAGTTCCTGGTTGGCGGGCTCCCAGAGTGGCACACGGCAGAGAGGTGTCACAGAAGAGAACAATTCATGGTATCCACGAGGTAGCAAAAGCAACAAGGGATCTTAACAGCTTCTTTCTGCCTGTTTTATCTTATCCAGACTTCTGGAATTAGGGCAGTACCACACCAATCAGTGGACTGACTTAGCAATCACACACCCTTAATCCCAGCATCACACACTCTAGATCCAGCCACCTCTGAAAAAGCTCCACCTATGACCGCATGAGGCTTTGGGAGGACATCTAGACACAAGCCACAACACTAAATCTTAATCTACAAATTTAGATTTTTTTTTAAAACCCTCCCATCACTTCTAGTCACAAAGACAATCTTTCAGTAGATGCTTGGTGCCATGAAGTAGACTCAGCTCCAGGCTATCGGAAGTTATCTCTATGCTAAGTCTGCTCAGACCAGAGGAGAGCGCTGGGGGAAGAAAGCGTCATCGCTGTTTTCTGTATTTGCCTGTCTAGCGTCCCCACCCCTCCTCTTCCAATGCTAGGTGGATTCTGTTCCTCCAGCGTTGAAGAGCAGAAGGAAGGACAGTAAGGGACAGGGACAACTCCTACTTGAGAAGCGCTATTGTGTTTTGGCCTTGGTGTTACTGGGCTCTTCACCAGAGTCCTCCGCAGTGACCTCTCACGCACGCCGCTCCTCACCTCCCTTACACATGACGCTCCTTCCAGCCAGCCACTTGCCACTACCATGCAGCCCCCCGTTTCTGGCAGGCTACTCCAGGGACCCTCTTTTTTAGGATCCTAAAACCATTCCAGCTTTCCCCCTTGAGAGGAGTCTCTAAAATCACTCCAGGCTACGGTTCCCACTAGATTTATTGGAAATCAATATTTCTTGCTCCTCCAGACTAGGAGTGCAGACCACTCTCTAGGCAGCCGGTTTCCTTTACTCTATCATCAGATCAGCTGGCCACCATACTCCTCTGGCTTTTAGGTTTTTCTACAGCTTCTAAACTCCACAGTCTCCAGAGCTATCACACTCATCCCCCAAGTCTTCAACAATTCTTTATGTGATGTGCAATTCTTTTTGTGATGTACACTCAAGGCAGTATCAGTAGCAATTGCTGTGTAACAAACCAATCTAAAACTTAGTGGCATAAAAAAACAACAACAATTATGGGGCTGGGGAATGTAGCTCCATAGTACAGCATTTTTTTTTTAATATGTGGTACCAGGAGTTGAACTCAGAACCTCACGTTTGCCAGGCAGGCGTTTATGCTGCTAAGCTATATCACCGGCCCTATAGTACAGCATTTGCCCAGCCTGCAAGCGATGGGTGAGGCCTGGGTTCAATCCCCAGCACCACAAAAAGAAAAAAATTATTATAACTCACAAGTCTACAGGTCAAGCAGATGGTTCTGCTGGTCTAGGCCAAGATTAGTAGACCTCAGCTGGACTTATATTTGCATTTTCAGCCAAGTGTCAGGTAGTTGAGAGCTGGCTGGTCTAGGACATTCTACCCTCATGTGTGACAGTGGGCTGACTCGTGACTGAGGTGGCAGGCAGGACTAAGTTATATGGTTCTCATCATTGAGCAGCAAGCTTGTGCTTTTTCACATGGCAGAGGCAAGAGTCCAAGAAACATGCAAGGGCTCACGAAGTGTGGACTCAGAACTGTCATACCATCATTTCCGCCATATTCTATACAGACCAAGGCAAATCATAAGACTTCATTCAAAGGGTAGAGAAATAGACTTTACCTCTTATGGATAGAGCTACATGGTCAAATTGCAAAATATACGCAAACAGGGAGAAGGTGAAACTTTCAGGACATTTTTGCAATAGATCTACCACACAGTCACTTCCCTGATTGTTGTCTTTATAATAGGCTCCAGATCATACAAGTTCCATGTAACCCTATTTATTTTATTTTATTTTATTTTATTTTGTGTGCGTGCGTGTGTGGGTACCGGGAGTCGACCTCAGGACCTCGCGCACCCGCAGGTGCCCGTGCCGCTGAGCGATATCACCGGCCCTTTCTTCGTATGTGGGTTCCAGGAGTCGAACTCAGGCCCTTGTGCTTGCCAGGCAGGCGCTTATGCCGCTGAGCCATCTCACCGGCCCCCCTATTTCTTTTAGTCTAGCCTAAAATGGACATTCCATGTAAGAGAAATCACAAAAATGTTTTAACTAACATTGGTATTACTGGTGACTAGTTTTCTTCCCTCTTCTTCTTAATGCTGCCAGGTCACCTGAACTCGTGTACCAGATTTTTTTTTTATTCCTAATTTAGAGCCTTACATATATCCCTGCCAAATTTTATCATGTTAGTCTAGGTTCATTTCTTCATCCCCTGGAATCCTTTGGACTTCTTCGTCAAGAAGCCAGAGAATGCAATCCACGCTGTTTCCTGTCAGAAACTCCAGAAAGCCTGGGTCCAATCAAAACTGAAAGTTCTAGGTCAAGCCAACAGCTCCCCCCACATATATGAGGATCCTCTGACCTGGTTTCGCTCAGAAATGAAGTAGAGTCAGGAGCTGTGGCCTCTATACCGTTGGGCAGGAGAAGTATGGTTCACATTACAAAGACCCTCCCTATGCAGGAAAGCCTGTAAGATCAAATACAGATGTATAGTGCCGAGTCAATCCTGCAGCCCCCCACAGATATAAACCTGAAACAATTCAGGAAGCAATGCAAAAGGAAATCAAAGAGCATGACAGTCAAAGAATAAATCAAAAGGAAGAATCCAGGAAAAAGAGAGTGAAATTAGCCAGTGGCAAATTTTCTTTTTGTAGAGGGAAAAAACCATGTTGGGACATAAGAAAAGGGAAAGGAAATAGGACAAATCCCTGATGCATTTCCTGCCCATTCTTTGGACTGCAAAAGCCATTGCCTATTTGGCAGTACACTTAAAAGGCTCTCCTCATTCCAGTACCAGCAGGGAGAGATTTAAATGGTAAGGCTGACTGATCAGTTGAGTGCCTAGGTGGTAGTTGGAAGCTTCTGGGGAACCATTTTTATCTCTTTTCTAAGAGGACCAGTTACTTTTCTATCATCATAAAAACACATCATAAGGACCAATGGTCCACACCACACCTACCTGAAATGGCTCTTCACAGAGCTCTTCTCAGAAGAAACAAACCAAAGCTTTTGGCTTGGATCTCTGGGGTTTCTTTTGTGGATGAATATCAAGTTGACATCACATAACCTATTTTAGAAGCCTTGTATTCCGCTGCCTCCAAATGAGCTTACCTCTTGAAATCACTCAGACATTTCCCCATGTGGAAGCCACAACCCTCCCATATTATATATGAACTGCTTTTCCTTAAACCTTTTTGTCAACAGGTTTCCAGACCAGAGAAAATGTATGCTCACACATAAACTGAACAAGTATGAAACAAAGACATAAAGAAAGGATGAAAGAATTGCAGCAAAAATCCCAAATGCAAAATTTATGTCACAGAGGCAGAACAGAATGGGATGATCTGAGAAATTATAATAGTTTTTGAACCCATGAGAGACCTGAGGTCTCAGTGCAGCCAGGGCTCCTTGGAGAAATGGCTGATTCCAGGAATGGGAAGAAACTATGCAAGATAAGCGTGGAGAGTGTTAGCACCAGCAAGTGAAAAACGGTAAGTCACTGCCACCACAGGGAATGGGGGTCTGTCGAAGGCACACGGAGCCCACTGGAAAAGCTCCAAATGACAAATGAGCAATTCGAGCAACCAAAAGTAATAAAGTACTAAAACTCAACATGCTAAATAAATATCTGTGAATATATACTGATATATATAAACATTAAATAAATATCTATAGGGCCATATAGATATAAATAAATGAATAAGTAAATGGAAGAGAGGAAACAAATCTCCCATGCAAAAGAATTCCAAAAAATTTATGAAGCTCTACTGACCTCAAGGAAGTGGAGGATAACTTTCTACTCTTTAAGTGTGGGCTGCATGTAGTGAGTTCCTCCCAAAGAGTACAGTATCAAATCAAGTGGGGAGAGGAAATTTGCAGTGGCAAGAGGTGACATGTACTATTTCAGCCGGATGACCAAAGGTCAAAGGTCAGTGTCAGCAATGATGAGTATGGCTGACATTATGTACCCTCGATATGATGCAATGGAAATAGCATTTTACCTCTGGGATCTTCTCCCCAAAACACATAACCCCTGTTTAATCATAAGAAAAACATCAGATGAATCTCAGCTGAAAGGCATTCTACAAAATATCTGACTCGTAAGCCTCAAAACAACATTCTACAAAATATCTGACTAGTAAGCAAAAAACAACAAAAATACCAGAAACTGTCCAAACAACTTGAATATTAAATGTAATATGATACCCTGATGTGATCCTGGAACAGAAGAAAAGGAGATTAGGTAAAAACTAAGGAAATCTGAATAAAGTAGAGTAATAATGTATCAATACTAGTTGTAAAAATATATCATACTAATAATTACAGGAAACAGGATGTGAGCTATGTGGGAACACTCTGTACTATCTTATAATTTTTCTGTAAATCTAAAACTGCCCTAAAATGTAAAGTGTACTTTTAAAGGGGATCATACACAATGATCAAGCAGAGGTTTTCCCAGGAATGCAAGACTGGTTCAACCTTTGAAATTAGTCAGTGTGTCTCATCATATGCTAAAGAAGAAATATCATATGATTCTCTCAAAAGATGTATATAAAACTTTTGAGAAAATTTAACACCCATTCATGGTTTTTTTTAGTCCTCAGGAAACTAGAATGAAAAGAACTTCCTCAACTTATTAGAGCGCATCTCCAAAAAACTCACAGGTAATATCAAACAATAGTTGAAAGGCAGACTCCTTCCCTTTAAAAACAGAAACAAAAGCAAAGATATCCATTTTCACCGTACTTATTCAGCACTGTACTGTAATCCCTGCCCACTGCAGTAAAACAAGGAAAAGAAATAAGAAGTGTACAAAGAAATTAAACCATTTTTGTTTGCATAAGACACATTGTCTGTGTAGAATATCCCAAAGAATCTAGAGAAAACTACAAGTAATAATTGAGTACAGCCAAATTGCAAGATTCAAGGTGAATATATAAATATTAGTTGTATTTCTATATACTCGCAATGAATAATTTGAAGTGGATAAACTGAATGTTAACTGGTAATATTTACAACAGCATCAAAAAGTGTTTAATACTTAGATAAAAATCCAACATTATGGGCCTGTGAGATGGCTCAGCGGCGTAAGCACCTGCCTGGCAAGCGCGTGGTCCTGAGTTCGACTCCCGGAACCCACATATGAAAAAGGGGCCGGTGATATCGCTCAGCGGCACGGGCGCCTGCTGGCACACGAGGTCCTGAGGTTGACCCCCAGTACCCACACAAAAAAAAAAACCAACATGATATATGTGAGACCTATATACTAAAGAATACAAACCACTGAAGAATGAAATCAAAGACTTAAATAAATGGAGAAAGATACTGTGTTCATAGATGGAAAGATGCAATATTATTAAAATACCAGTTCTCTTTAAACTGATCTATAGATTGGATAAAATCTCAATCAAAATTCCAGATAGATATTTTTGTAGAAATTGGAAAGCTGTTTCTAAAATGTATATGATAATGCAAAGGACCTAGAATAGCCAAAACAGTTTTGAAAAAGAACAAAGTTGGAGAATTCTAACTTCCAGGTTTCAAAACTTGAACCAAGAAAGTGTGGCATTGATGAAATGATGGGCATATAGTTCAAGATAGAAGTGAGTACAGAAACAGATGCATACACAAATGGTCTAGTTATTTTTGACAAATATGCAAAAACAATTCAATGGAGAAAAAATAGTCATTTTAACAAATAGTGCTAGAGCTTTGGAAATCCATATTAACAACCGTGAACGTTGACCTGTACATTGTACCACATACAAAAAAAACTAATTCGGAATAGATCATAGACCCAGAGGTGAAGCTCCAATTACAAAACTTCTAGGAAAACATGAGAAAATTTTTGTGAAACTGAGCAAGTCAAAGATTTCTTAGTTATAACACCAAAAGTATATCCCATAAAAAGTAGATAATTGGATTTCATCAAAACAAAATGCCTGCTCTTAAAGACAACATTAAGAAAACAGAAAGATAAAGAACAGTAATAAATATTTGCAAAACATTTGTCTGATAAAAGACTGGTATTCAGATTTTATAAAGAATACTCAGAGCTCATAAATAAGACTATAGTATGCCACTCTACGTGTAAATGACATATTTTTAAATACACACATCTCCGTTTATTATGTGAAAAGAATACAGGAAGAATAAGATAGAAATTAAAGAGATCGGTTAACTACAGAGATGGATGGGAAGGAGGTCAGACAGGAAGGATGGGGGAGAGTAGCAGGGATGAGACAAAAGGGACAATTCTCTGAACTGTATTTTTCATAGCTCTGACTCTTAAAACTCGAGTGTCACATAGCCTTCACATATCTTCAAAAACTAAACAAATCATTAAAACCAGGATGTAGAGAAACCTAGATAGAACACTAAAAGTGAGAAATGAGCCATGCTGCATTACAAATAGTAGGCACACGGAAAGCGTGATGAAGGATGAAGGTGAAGGGTGCTGGAGAAAAGAATTAATCTAAGTGACTATGAAAACCATTACCTTGACTGAATACCATTAGGCTCAAGAGAAAACAGGGTACAAAAATGCTGTGATATGGTTATTGAGTACGCTTCTCACAACATTTGTTAGCTATTCTGGACCACTTTATGTGTGTACTAAAATTGAACAAATAATTGAAGATGTTGTGGATAGCTAGATTTCTCACTGCTAGAGAAAGAAGTTGCAAAGAAAGACTAAAATGAACCCCCTAGATTTGGATTACACCCAGAGCTATCAGGATAAACTCCTTGTTCTTAATATTTGTGTAGACAAATACAAAGCATAAATGTGTGGGTATGTGTGGGTTAGGGCACAAACATGGATTTTCTGGCTGTGTTTGTGGGGAAGAACTGGAAGCAATGACACCCCAACAGTAACGAGCACACCTAGTTGCTCAGATTTTTAAATTTCTAACTAACCGTTCTTTAATAAAAGGAACCAAGTTTCCTTGGAGAAGTAGATGATCCCAGGATGAGGGCAAGAAAAATACAAAATTAATATCCGATAGTGGCAGAAAAATGGAAGTACTCAAAAAACAATAGGAGTTTGTCAGAGAACACAAAAGCTAGCCCGAAAGAGCTCCTGACAGCTAAAGATAAAAAATTTGCAACAGCAAATTAAATAATGACAGCATTGGATTTTATTTCATAGAATAAAATAAATATTCACTGAGTTCATACTAATATAAGTAAATAAGCAGATATATAGGTAAATGGAGAAAGTTTATTTATTTTATTTTCCCTACAGAAGAGTTCCAAGCAATAAATGTACCAGAGAAGGCAGAAAAAAAGTCACAATAAGAGTTGTTGTAGACAAGACACACTTGTGAATGTTAAAATACTGAGTGAAAATCTACATAGAAAAATGGATATTTTCAGTCTCAAAATACCTGAGGTATTTGTTCACTACAGAGGGAAAGATAACTTCACAGTGGGAAAACTCATCAGGCTCCATCTTGAGCAAGTGGTCAAAGTCAATATCACCACTAGTAAGACTTACTAACATCATCGACCCCTTCATATAATGCACTGAACCCACTTTTGGGTTATTTTTTTGACAAAAACACAAAAGCTCATTCTAATTGTGAAAAATCACAAGGCAACCCAAACTGAAGGACACCTTACAAATCACAGATAACTGACTCTTCAAAAAGAGTCCAAGTCATGAAACACAATGGCAGATTGAAAAATTGTCATGGTTTAGAGGAGATGAAGGAAAAATAACAAAATGCCTGTAGTTTGGTTTTTTGTTTGTTTGTTTGTTTGTTTGTTTGTTTGTTTTTTGGATGGATCCTTCTCTGGTTTCACTGTCAGGGTAATACTTGCTTCCAGGAATGAGTTTGGGAGTACTGTTTCCCTTTCAATTTCATTAAAAAGTTTGAGAAGTAGTGGCATTAGATCTGCTCTAAATTTCTTGTAGAATTCAGCAGCACATCCATCAGGACCTGGGCTTTTCCTTGTTGGTAGGTTTTTAATCACATCTTCAATTTCATCAGCTGATATTGGGTTATTTAAAATTTTTATATCTTCTTAATTCAGCTTTGGTAATTCATATGTATCTAGGAAACTGTCTATTTCTTCTGTGTTTTCCTTCTTATTAGAATAAAGGTTTTCAAAGCAGGTATTTTTTAAACACAATTACTTTATTGATTTCTTACAGTCAAGTACTGCCAGCTGCCATTACTTCCACTCACACGTCACTAAAAACAAAGGATACTTCCTTAGTATTCTCAAATGGTGCATTATATAACAGACAGAACTTAAAATGTACCCTGAATAATTATGTAAACTGGTATTTTTTTAAAAAAGCATAACTAATAATTTGGTTCCTTTCTTCATAAAATGGAAATTTCAATATTTCTCCTGTTAGTCTTGAGGTTATCGTTATGTTATGAGTAGTGCAAGTGTGGCACATACAATTTCATCTAGAAAGTTGTGCACCTTACAAACCTTCCTTAAACAAAATGTGCATAACAAATTCCATAAAGTCAATGCATGATAAAGAGTATATTTCAAATACAAGGCAGTCCCTCAGGCCACTGTATTATTTAAATTTTGCGTTATCATTTATGGCATTATAGATTACTTACATGTAACGTATTTTTATACCTTTAAACCCTGAAGATACAAAACATAATTGCTGCTTGAAAATATTATTCCAGGTAACATTTGCTTTGCGTGAGGAGAAAGCCAACCTCCAAGCGGTGTCTGCCAAGTAGGAATCATTAGCTGTGCCAGAGAATCGCAGCCGCGGTGCGCTTCACAGTGACTGTCCCCACGTCCCGGCCGTGCCTCTCTCCCAGAGAAGCCAGACGATGACAATTCCGGAACTATTCTTGCATGTGGTTTCCCCTTTTTCTTTTTCTTTTCTAGATTAGCTGTGTTACTGAGTTATTTCCTCTTCTGACCTCTCTGCTGACCTTCCATTTTAATTACTCATAAATCCTTTCAGAATGTCCTCAGAGAGCTCCATAAGCAGAAGTTCTGGAAATGGAAAACCCAAGGGAGGAGGGTGGGGTATTGGAACGGCCACGGCTTTCCTGAGATTTGCTGCAAGCTTCTGCCAGGTTGAAGAGGCTGCAACACCTTCTGTATGTGGTGGCAAGCTCCATAACTCTGATTTTTCTACAAAATCAGCATCCACATCCAGCTCCTTTTCTATTGAACCTTTTAGAAATCTGGCCTTTTCAGCCTGTAGTTATTTATTTTCTTTCCTTCATCTTTCATTCTCAGCCACAAGGAGTTCCATATGTCTCTTCAAATCTGCAATTTTGGTTGCCTGCTCCTGTTTCGAAGTAAGTATTGATGATCTTCTGGAGGTCCACAGGATCTGTTGTTATTTCACCCTTTTCATTTCTAATTGCGTGGATTTGAATCTTTTCTTTCCTTTTTATGATAAGGTTGGCTAAGGGTTTATCAATTTTATTTAACCTTTCAAAGAACCAACTCTTTGATTCATTGATTCTTTGTATTGTTTTCTTAGTCTCCATTGCATTAATTTCTGCTCTGATCTTTATAATTTCCTCCCTTGTACCACTGGGCTTGACTTGTTCTTCTTTTTCTAGAAGTTTGAGGTTCAACTTTAGGTTATTTATTTGAGCTTGTTCTGTTTTCCTGATGTGAGAGTTCACTGCTATAAGTGTCCTTCATACCACTGATTTTTACTGCATCCCATAAGTTCTGGTATGTTGTATCAGCAAAATTCACTGAAAGAGAAATTAGGGAAACCACACTTTTCACAATAACATCCAAAAAAATGAAATACTTAGGAATCAATCTAACAAAGGAACTAAAAAAATCTTTATATTGAAAACTACAGTACACTGAAAAAGGACATTGAAGAGGATATCAGAAAACAGAAAGACATCCCTTGCTCTTGGTTAAGAAGACCCAACATGGTGAAAATGGCGATACTCCCAGAACTGTTACACAGACTTAATGCAAGCCCAATCAAAATACCATTAGCGTACCTCACAGAACTAGAAAAAACATTCCTAAAAATCATTTGGAACCAGAAGAGACCTAGAATAGCAAAAACAATTCTCAGCAACAAAGGCAAGACAGAGGACATCACAATCCCTGACTTGAAATTATACTACAAAGCTACAGTGATAAAACAGAATGATACTGGCAAAAAGGCAGACCTGAGGATCAATGGAACAGATTAGAAGAGGCAGAAACAACTCCAAACACACTGAGTCACCTTATCTTTGACAAAGGAACCGAACACATTCACTGGAAGATAGATAGCCTCTTTAATAAATGGTGCTGGGAAAACTGGCTTTCCACATGCCAAAGACTAAAACTAGACCTGTGTCTATAACCATGCACTAAACTAAAATCGAAATGGATCAAAGATCTAAATATTAAAGCAGAAACACTAACTCTGTGGGAAGAGAGAATAGGTAGAACTCTTGAAGACATAGGTGTAAGCAAAGACTTCATGAACAAAAGCCCACTGGCACAGGAAATACTGCAAAGAATCAGCAACTAGGATCTCATCTTATTAAAAAGCTTTTGCACAGCAAAAGAAATCACCAACAGAGTAAAGACAATCAACAGAGTGGGAAAAAATTTTGGCAGTAGTTCCTCAGACAAAGTTCTAATATCTAGAATATATAAAGAACTGAAAAATATCAGACCTCCCAAATTTAAAGACCCAATCTAAAGATGGGCATCTGAAATGAATAGACTCTTCTCAGATGAAGAAGTGCAAATGGCAAATAAATATATGAAAAAATGTTCAACATCACTGGTCACTTGAGAGATGCAAATTAAAACAATGTTGAGATTCCATCTCACTCAGAGAGAATGGCTATTATCAAGAAATCCACCAATAACAAATGCTGGTGAGGCTGTGGGGAAAAAGGAACCCTCTCCACTGTTGGTGGGAGTGTAGACTGGTGCAACCACTTTGGAAGTCAGTGTGGAAATTCCTCAAAAAACTAGGACTAGAGGTTCCATTTGACCCAGCTATTCCCCTTCTCGATATCTTCCCGAAAGAATTAAAAGCACCATACCACAACAATATATATACGCACACCCATGTTTATAGCAGTACAGTTTGTAATAGCCAAATCTTGGAAACAGCCCAAATCCCCATCAATCCATGAATGGATAAAGAAGATGTGGTTTTTTTATACAATGGAGTACAACTCAGCCATAAAGAAGGATACACTTGAAACATTTCTAAGTAAATGGATGCACCTTGAGACTGTACCTTTAAGTGAAATAAATCAGACATACATGTGTAAATATCACATTGTTTCTCTGGTATGAGAAACTGAAAGTGTAAATAAAGACCAAAATGTATAATAAATATTGTGGAATAGGAAGAAATTGTTTAAATGGGAAGGGGAACTAGGGAGGGGGGAAGGGGAAAGAAAGGAAGGGAAAAGAAACAAATGAGAAAAGAAGGATAAGATGGAAACAAAGCTTTTGTAAATAAGGAGGGGAAGAGGGGTTGAAGGGAGGGGATGGGAATGAGAAAAAAAGAGGAATCAAGATATATCATGTACAGGTACAAATTCCCTATAATGAATGTTCATTATGTATATCTAAATTGTATCAAGAAACTTAATTTTTAAACAAATACAATAAAACCTGAAAAAATGTACCGATAAAAATAAAAATTTTTAAAATAAAAATAAAGTATGTAGAATCAGAGGATGGTAATGGTGCCATGTGTTAAACAAGCAGGAAAGGGGCACAGGGAGTGCCACTTTCAGGAAGAGCTGTTTGCTGTTTCAGTTAGAGCGGTCAGGGAAATCCTCGCTGATGAGGTGGCAGCTGATCTGTGATGCCAAGTTGGCATGGGAGAAAGCCACAAAAATACTTGAGAGTGCAGCAATCCGGATGAAAGATCAGGTGCCAAGACTGTGGGCTACAGCAGACTTGCCACATTTAAGGACCAGCAATCAAACCAGGACGGACAAAACAGCATGAGCAAAGGATAGGAGAGGGGATAGGTGAGGTGGCAGAAGCCTGAGGCCTTGGGAGCCGTATTAAGAACGTGTTATATTACCCGTATTAATTCTAGGTAATCTAATAAGCCACTGGATGGGTTTGAGCAGTTCCATGACCTGACTTATATTTTAACCAGTCCATGAAGACTTCTGTTTTAAGAATAGACTCGGGCCGGTGAGATGGCTCAGCGGCTTAAGCGCCTGCCCAGCAAGCGCGAAGGCCCGAGTTTGACTCCCGGATCCCACATACGAAAAAGGGGCCGGTGATATCGCTCAGCGGCACGGGTGCCTGTTGGTGCGCGAGGTCCTGAGGTTGACCCCCCGGTACCCACAAAAAAAAAAAAAAAAAGAATAGACTGAGGAGAGCAAAGGTAGACACACTGATGTAAGTTAGGACAATACTGCAATGCAGGAAAGACATAATAGGTATTTAGACCATGATGGTCACAGTAACACTACTGAGAACTGGATTCTAGATATATTTTGAAGGCAGAGTTGACAGGATTTGCTGACAGATGGAAAATAGGGTAAGGAGGAAAGAAGACTCAAAGATGAATCACGGGTTTTGGCACTGGGCAACTAGGATGAGAGAATGGCCATTTACTGAAGTGAGAAGATTACAAAAGAAAGAGGTTAAGGGAGAAGACAGGGAGTTTGATGTTATACATTAGATTGAACATCCACGTGGAGACACTGAAAAGGCTGTTGAATATATTTGAGTCTGAAGTTCAGAGAAAGAATCCAATGTCATCAGCCAGGTGTGACAGTGCACAGCTGTAATCCCATCACTAGGGAGGCTGAGGCAGGAGGATCGCCATGAGTTCAAAGCCAGCCCAGGGTACATAGTGAGTTCAAGGCCAGCCTGAACTACATAGTGAGACCCTGCCTCAAAAAAAAAAAAAAAAAAAGTCCAATGTCATAAGGTGTAGAAGATATTTAGTGATAAGACTAGATCTTCAGATTTTGCAGAGCATAGTTTTAGTCACATTGTCATTTTATGAGTAACACCCTCTAGAATTAGGCGGTGCACACACATCTACACCACACATGGTAACCCTGAGAGTGAGGTGTGATTGAAAAATACTGTGAATGTTTAATGTTTTAATTTATTACAGTGAAGGCCACAATTCTATTAATCCCTTCAAAATACTCCCCTTTGCTTCAAACACACTTATCCCATCATTCTTGCCACTTTCTGAAGCAGTTCTGAAAGTCCTCTTTCATTTGTGTCTTTAGTTGAGCTGTTGTGAATCATTTCAAAGCATTTCTCTTTCATGGTCATTTTGACTTTGGGGAGAAGACAGAAGATGCACAGTGCCAGATCTGGTGAATAAGGTGAGTGAGGACACACTGTAATGTTTTGATGAGGCTGCCTTACTGTTGGATATCACTTGCAAGCAGCATTCACTGTATTTTTTTAATCACACCTTGTAAAGACAGGAAAGGATTTCCAGAACTGCTTCAGAAAATGGCAAGAACAGTAGGATGTGTGTTCAAAGCAAGGAAGAGTACTCTGAGGAGGATTAATGGAAATGTGTCTTTTACTGTAACAATTTTTTAATTTAAACATTCTTTGTATATTGTGATCACCCCTTATAAAATCACCTAGAACATGAGTATTGATAAGAGATGAGGGCCAGTGAGATGGCTCAGTGGCGTAAGCGCCTGCCTGGCAAGCATGAGGGCCCGAGTTCGACTCCCGGAACCCACATACGAAAAAAGGGCCGGTGATATCGCTCAGCGGCACGGGTGAGCCAGGGAATGGGAACTTCTTTGGAGCTACTTTTCCCTGATTTGGTCAATCTTGCTATTACACTATTACTTTGAAAAGAATAAAAATTTCTCCGCCAACCCAGTACTCACCAGCCTTCCTGAGCGCTTAGCAACAACAGCGATGAGGCCTCTGCACGAGGTCCTGAGGTCGACCCCCAGTACCCACAAAAAAAAAAAAAAAAAAGATAAGAGACGAGATCTAAAGACTAAGCTCTAGGAGTCTCCAATATTTAGAAGCCAAAGAGATGAGTTGGAATGAACAGACTGGGAAGCGTAAGGGAGAAGAGAAACCAGGAGTTTGGAAGATCCCATAAACCAAGTGAGGAAAATCTTTCAAGAGAGAAAGCAATCAACTGTGACAAATTCTTTCTAAAAATCAAGGATAATGAATCCTATCATTGAATGATCTTATACATTAGATGCAGATATATAGAGCCCTCACCATAGACCTTATGTTTTGGAATGTTTTCCTCAAATTTTTTCAAGTCCCCTTCCTGTTCTTGGGTCCAGCCATAGACATGCATGCCATCTGACCCTGGTACCTGGTGATAGTCACCAGAAGTACCTCCCTTGAAATTTTCTGAGTCTCCAGGTTCCGTGACTGTGGGATCCATGCTACAGAAAAGCAGCCTGGTGAATGGATCCCTCCCACACACCACAGCAATATTTCTTTTGTAGGACTCAGACTCTGCAAGATCAGGTCACTGGAATGGTGCTGACTCACTGATTTGGAGTCACTCATGTAGAACCCAGGATGAATTTGGGTGTCTATGCTACCAACAGCTTAGGACCAGCTCCTGGGGATGTATAGGCCTATGTGACCAATGTGCATTCCAACTGCGACGCCATTCCTGGTACACAGCAGGAGGTCTACAGGCATCTTTTATCCTGTGTGCCCTGGAACCCAGAGCGGTCACCTCCTGTCCTCTTCAGGTTCTACTCCATGTCAGGTAGTCACCCATCTCCTCTAAGGACTTTCTGAGACCATTCTAAAATACCCTTCCAGGGGTCCGAGACAGGCTCCTGCTCCCTCCATTGATGGGACTCAGACCTGAGGGAAAGCCAGTGACACAGTAGGACCCCAGCTACAGCACACAAGATGGATAAGCGGGACTAGTGGCGCAGAAAAGTCCAAAGCAAGAGCAACAATAGAAGCCAGCAGGTGGTAAGTCAGGTGAACCAGCTTTGTGCTTGGGGACAAAGACACGCGGAATCGAAGTGGGCGGGTAGTGCCACCTTCTTTTCTTTTTTCTTTTCAGTCCTTTTCTCTATTTTTTTTTTCTTCTCTCTTTTCTTTTTCTTTTCTAAACAACTGGGGAGAACTCCAGCCACAGAAAACTAATCCCATCGCCCAAATCCAGGGACAAAGATCAGACCCAAACCCAGCTCAAATCCACCTACAATCTTGGCCAAAGTACCCATTCTGGGATCAAACTTGGGCCTACCACAGAACTGTAGCCACTAGAGGAAGCTCGCTACTTTTATTTTTCTCTGTCTGATGGGTTTTCCTCTTGGTAACCCACTGAGTTAGTGTGTTTTGTTTTGCTGTTTATTTTTATTTTATTTTTGAAGGGGAATAGCTGGGTCAAATAGAACTTCTAATTCTAATTTTTTGAGGAATCTCCACACTGATTTCTACATCCATGAATTTTGTAATACATCTTTTAATCAAAAATGTTCTGTATACAGACTGTGCACACATCCCCTAAGTAAATGAGAGTATGGGAATGTGTGTGAGTGTGGGAAATGTTCATAGGTGGAGCGCGGTCGACTCATCCTTTCTCTTCTCTCCTGCCAAAAGAAATAGAGATGCAAGGGTGGGGCTGGCTCTCCACACATGCATTTCTGGAGCTTTTCATTGTTCACTGGGCTGAAAATTATAGACAATTTCAAGTTTCCTCTTTTTGCTCCTCTGAGTCTAAAATTTCTAACATAAAAGCCTATCCCCTTTTGTGATAAGAATATTTTTTCTACTCCCAGAACTTTCCAATTCTTTCAGCAACCACATGACTTTGAACTAGTCATCTTAAGATTGTCCCCATCTGGTCACTGAAAAAGAATGGAAGGCTGGAGACACAGCTCAGTGGTAGAGCACGTGCCCAGCATGCATGAAGTCCTGAGTTCAGTCCCCAGTGCCAAAAACAAAAGAAAGAAAAGCAAATGGAAGGTTAATATATCCCCCATATATACAAAAATAGGAAAGTGTAAGTCACATAGGAAAAGCTTCCACACATATGTCAACCTGCATTCCAGAATTATCACCGACGGGCCTAGAACCTAGTCTTTCCATGCTGTTACTGAACTATTTACTCCTAACAGTGACGACATTCTGCCTACTTTCTAAGTCAAGATGATATAACCCAGAATAAAATCAGAGAAAACAGCTGTTTTAATTAAATCAACCTCAGAAAGGTGGCTACCGCAAGCCACCCAGGTACCTATTTCCGGACACTGGAAGAAATCCATTTGTAAGTAACCAGCAAAAGCCAATCCACATCACTTTAAAACCATTATGAGGTAGATTATTACTAATGCCAGAAGAAACTATTCACACAGTCCCAGTCCCTGTTAAAATGAGACAGAACATTTCTTTCTCCGCAAATGGCAAGAACGTACACTGTGCTGGCTGTCCCTTGTGAGTTTCTTCCCACAAAGACAACTCCAGCAAGGGTCCCATAAAATCCATTCCTTTATAACCAACAGACTGTTTGACTCTCTAAATTGCAAGAAAGGCTTCAAAATGGGTCATTTAGAATAAAATGTATTTTGTGAAGAAGAAATTGGAATGGCTGCTTAGAGCATTGAGCGCTTGCATTTATCCAGGGAATGGGAACTTCTTTGGAGCTACTTTTCCCTGATTTGGTCAATCTTGCTATTACATTATTACTTTGAAAAGAATAAAAATTTCTCCGCCAACCCAGTACTCACCAGCCTTCCTGAGCACTTAGCAACAACAGCGATGAGGCCTCTGTCTGGAGCAGCCACCCGTGATTCCACGATCCAGCAACAGTCCCAGGCTGTGTGCCATCTTTTTGGAGACGAATCCAACTTTCCTCCAGTTCTCTGGTGACCCAAAGCCCATTAACCTAGGCTCCTGCTCCCATCTTCTGTCAGTCTAATTTTAAAGGAGAGTTTTCTGAGTCGAGAGGTTATTTCTAATATTTCCTCTTAGGTTGTCTAAAGTTCACAGGGTGAGGCCAGGGATGTAGCTTATCGGTGCAGCGCCTGCCTGGCAAGTGTGAGGCCCTGAGTTCAATTCCTGGTACTAAAAAAAGAAAACAGAAAAATAAATAAATAAAGTTCACAGGATGAAAAAATTAACCTCCAGGAAAATCACTGGGGAAAGAATAGATGTCCATCTCTCTAATGAGATTTGGATGTTCAACTTTACTGGCCTATAGATTCTACTCCCCAGCAAATTTGCCAGAATTATTTCCACAGTATGTTTCTATTCTCTTGTTCAGTGCAATTTGAAAGTATTAGAGCAATGGACGCTAGTTGCGTCCTTGGAAGCAAGAATGATACAGATATTATAAAGACATTTTCCTGCTCCAACGCGAGTTTTCACTGGCTCAGCATGGAGACATTCTTCTAGATGTTTCCTCTTGGAGATCATACACTATTTATCCCAACCTTGCTATTTCTACTTCCAATACTTGCAGACAGTTTATAGGCCCTCCCCTTTTCCCTGTTCAGCTGTACTGTAAATATATCTAGCCGTTTCATTTCTCATTTCCTCTAACAATTACTCTGCCCAGGATAAATCAGTACTCAGTTAGTTGCAGCTTTTTCCACCAGTATAGTTTCTTGCTAGTACAGTACAGTTCCTCTGTACTGTTATTTTTCAACAGTTTCCTAGCATTTGGGCAAGTGCGATGGTATTGCTTGCTATTGCTGGGTAACAATCAACCACCATACCTTAGTGTCCAACAGCAAATATTCATTTAATTTACATCTGTGAGTTTTCTGGGACTCAGCTGATCTAGGCTGAGCCTAGATAGAGTAGTTTGATGGGAACGGTTCTGCGGGGGGTCTGTGCCACATATCTCTCCTCCTCCTCCCAGGGCCAGGGGTTAACTCAGACATGTTCTCCTCATTGCAGTAACAGAATGCAAAACAGGAAAGTGAAAACTGTGTGTAGGCTTTTTTTTTTTTTTTTGTGGGTACCGGGGGTCAACCTCACGACCTCGCACACCAGCAGGCACCCGTGCCGCTGAGCGATATCACCGGCCCTTTTTTCGTATGTGGGTTCCGGGAGTCGAACTCGGGCCCTCGTGCTTGCCAGGCAGACACTAATGCCACTGAGCCATCTCACCGGCCACATGTAGGCTTTTTAAAATGAGGCTCAATGATATTAAAATAACTTCCACCTCTACCATGAACAAAACAAATCACGTGGCCCAATCCAAAGTTCAGGGATAGGGAAATACACTTCCACCCTCTTCATAGGGAAACATATTTTTAGTAGACATTTTTAACACAGTGTAACTTGTGTACATTAGTGTTTTTATTTCAAAGTAGTCACAGAAAGATGTTATTCCCATAACAATTTAGACATTATACTTATAACTCTGTTTCTTTTGCCATCAAGTAAAAAATATGCTGATACTTATTCTTGCCAAGTTCATCCTTTAAGATTCAGGGATCTGAATCTTTCTAGAATCTGCAGATGCTCTTTCATTATAATCCCATGGTTTCTGATCATGGAAGATTATATTTTCCAAAATGGTGGTGACAGCATCTCCCAGCCACACGCTGTTCCTCAATAACTTTGGTACTTCTTCCATCAAGATATGTCTTCATTCCTTCTCCTTAAATTTAGGCAGGTATATGACTATAGCAGAAGAGATGCTATGTGAGTGAACCACAAATGTGTGTGTGTGTGTGTGTTTTTTTTTTTTTTGTGTGTGTAAGGGGTTTAGGTTTATAGGATCAGAGGCAGAAAAGCCCACAATGGTCATCTGTGCACTGGAGAGACAAAATACCCAGTAGTTTCTCAGTCCAAGAAGCTGGAAGCTACAGAACAAGAGGGATCAAGGATGCAGCATGTTCTGGTTTGTGTCTAGGTGTCCCCACAAAGCCTCATGGGGTCATAGGGCTTTTTCAGAGGTAGCTGAATCTAGAGTGTGTGATTGATTGGTTGATATGTCCACAGATTGGATTGGCACTGTCCTAATCCCGGTAGACTACATACAATAAAAAGGGACAAAAATAGGCTTTATTACTCTCTTGTTGCTTTTGCTGTCTTCTGCCACCATGCCCCTCTGCCATGTGCCACCTTGCCTTGGAGCCAACCAACTGTGGACTGAAACCTCTGCAAACTGTGAGCTAAATAAACCTTTCCCCCATTAACTTTGGGTGTCAGGTATTTTGTCTCAGCAACGAGAAAAGTATTTAAGACACAGCATCAGTTGAGGACCAGAGACCTGGAAGCTCCCTGGAGATTCACTGGTATGAGTATGCATTGGAAGGCTGAAGATACTGGAGTCTGATGTCCACAGGCAAAAGTATCAGCAAAAACCACACCAGTTCAAGCAAAATGGAGCTTCCAAAAAGGTGTAGCAGACTTCCTTTGCCTTTGTCTTTCATTCCACCCACCCATAATCCCATTGGATGGTGGCACCCACAATCAGGGCAGGTCCTCCCTGCACAGTTTGCTGGCCTGCATGCCAGTCATCTCTGGAGACACCTCACAGACACACCCAGAAGTGAGCTTTACAAATCTGCTAAGTGTCTCTTAATTCAGTCGAGTTGACGTATCACAATGGTTGTAACCCTGGCAATCATAGAACTGAAACACGACATCTCTATTATGCCTATTTAGAGTTCCTGACCCATAGAATCCACAACATAACACTGTCACTTGCAGTAACAGCACATAGGAAATGTATCTAATGCACTCGATGATCTAGTTTAGCTTTCTAGTCACAATATTGAAAATGACACTTGGATTCTTCTTGCTTCATATGAAAAATATGAAAAAAAGAGTTAAAGAATGGAATATTAAACATAAAGAAACCAGAATGTACTAGTCTCAAAAATAACATTTTTTTCCATGCCAGCCTTTCCAACAATAAATAATTCCTAAGTTAAGAAAGGACCTCAAGCCAAAGATTAAATCTAGGAATGGACACTAAAGTCCTTGGTTAAAACCTTATAGAATCTTTCAAACAGGCAAAAAGCCTTTGGATGACCTTCAGGGCATATTTCACAGATACACTCCATTAAACAATATGGCTTCTAAGAACTATAAGGACATTTTCCACAGTGGCCTCACAGGGAGTCCAAAAAAGAGAGTTTGTTGCTTAGAGTTTTGTGAGCATGGGTTTTTTGTTTTGTCTTGTTTTGTTTAATGAGTTGGGTTCATAAGTAGATACACAGGAAACCTGCAGAGTTTTTTGAAAGAGTGTATCAGTCTTAACTTAGAAAGCTAGATAAGAGTTCTTTGACCCTTGAATTGCTATGGGCAGGAAACTAGCTGGGGAAAGTATTCAGTGGCAAATAGCAGCAGCTACTTGTAGAAAAGGAAGGATAATTCAGAGAAATGCAAGAGAGAACTCGTAGGCAGCAGGACTGAGTCTAGTCAAAGAACTATGGACGCATCAAGCTCAGTTTCAAAACTGCTGTGGACCAGTTGCTGTTGGGTGCTTCCTGTTGTCCCCCTTACCAAATGGGAGTGCTGTTATTTAGTGCCTGTCCACAACGGTCCACTGGGTGGGGAAAGGAGAGGCAGATAACTTGTCTGTAGTTCTGCACTGGTGAGAGGAGCTACACCTGAGGAGCTGCAGGAAAAGGGCTTCATCTACACTGGGCCTGATCTAAATGATGAGGTCCTGGGCTTCTAGCCAACACCATATTTGGATGAGGCTTGAGGTCTTAGAGAAAGGGGTGAGTATATGTTTCATGCTAGGGGAATTTGTTATTATAGCCAGATGTTGAACTGTGACAGATTGTAGTTTCCGAACCTACGTGTTCTTACAATTAGACACCTTCCCATTGAAGATATAGGCTTGTGGCCCATGTCTTTGAATCTGTCGTGGGAGTTGGAATTGAAACTCAGAGATAACACTGTATGACTTCCAACCTGTGTGACCAGGTCATAAAGGAGATATATATTTAGATAGGTAGACGGATGGATGGATGGATGGATGGATGGATGATAGATGATAGATAGAGGATAGACATAGATAGGTAGATAGATAGATAGATAGAGATAGATAGATAGATAGATAGATAGATAGATAGATAGATATGATAGTCTTCTACCTGGTTCCCTTTGGAATTCTGGCTCTTGAAATCAAGACACATGCTGGGAGGAAATTTAGTCAGCCACATGGAGAGGCCATACATGGCTGTTTTGGCTAACGGCCACAGCTGGGATCCCAGGGGACAACCACCCCCGACGATGTCAGGTGTGCAGGTGAGTCAGTCCTTAGCCCTCAGCTGCTGAGTCACCCAGCCCTTCGGTCTGCCCTGCTGAGACCCAGACATCATGGCACAGATATGAATTATTGTCCTTACTGTCATAGTGGATTCACAATCCTCCAAAATCCTAAGTATAATGCAATGTTTTTTAACTTAAGTTCGAGATGCCTTGTTACAGAGTAATAAAACTGAACGCGTACGAAGTGTCGGCCAGGCACAGCAGTCAAGCCTCAAACTCTGGAGGGGCGCCCAGACTGCAGCCCCTGTTCCATCCTTTACCAGTCAGGTGGCTGCAGGCAAGTCCCCTAGATCGTTATTACTGCCTTGTGGGCTGTTAGAGGGAACTAAAGGGATGGCGCATAAAGTACAACGCAGAGCACACGATAGATTAAACATTCACTAAGTGTCTGGCACCTGTGATTATTTCTCAGCCATGCCTTTATCACTGCACTTACCATCGAAATTATCTGTTTGTTCGCCTGTCTCTCCCGCAGGACCATAACTATTTCGATAGCAGGAATTTTATCTTGTTCACTGGTGCAGCTTTATGCCTAGCCCAGTTAGCTTAGTGCATTATTTTAAATCTGAAATAGCCAGGCAGGAGGAGGGAAAGGGGAAAAGGGGGAAGTAAAAAGAATTAAGATGTGTTATGTACATGTACCAACTTCCCAGGATGAATGCAATCATTGTGTACTACAAACATGTATTTTAAAATTTAAAAATAAATAAATAAAACCTGCAACTTTAGGACACAAATTTCAAAAAAAAAAAAATGAAATAGCTGAGTGTGGTGGCATCAGAGAGGCTGAGGCAGGATGACCCAAAGTTCAAACCCAGCCTGGTCTACAAAGTGAGACCTTGTCTCAAAAAAAAAAAAAAAAAAGAGAGAGAAAGAAAGAACACAAATAATAGAATGTGTGTAAAGTACTTGGTAAATGGCAATGTGTTACCAAAGACACAGTATGATTGTATCTCATTAACATCAGATTTGACATAGAATAATTGTGTGGTCAAGCATTTTCAAACATATTGTCAAAAGTCATCTTCTTATCAATGGAACAGATTAGAAGATGCAGAAACAACTCCAGACATACTAAGCCACCTTATCTTTGACAAAGGTGCCAAACACATTCACTGGAAGATAGCCTCTTTAATAAATGGTGCTGGAAAAATTGGCTCTACACATGCCGAAGATTAAAATTAGACCCGTATCTTTCACCGTACACTAAACTAAATCAAAATGGATCAAAGAACTAAATATTAAAACAGAAACATTAAATCTCCTGGAAAATAGAATAGGTAAAACTCTTGAAGACATTGGTGTAGGCAAAGACTTTATGAATAAAACCCCCATCGCACAGGAAGTATCACAAAGAATCAACAACTGGGATCTCATCTTATTAAAAAGCTTTTGCACAGCAAGAGAAACCACCAACAGAGTGAAGAGACAACCCACAACGTTGGAAAAAATGTTTGCCAGCTATTTCTCAGACAAAGGATTACTATCGAGAACATACAAAGAACTCAAAAAAAATTATGCCTCCCAAATTTAAAGACCCACTCCAAAAATGGGCATCTGAGATGAATAAACACTTCTCAGATGAAGAAATACAAATGGCAAATAAATATATGAAAAAATGTTCAACATCACTAGTCATTCGAGAGATGCAAATTAAAACAACACTGAGATTCCATCTCACCCCAGAAAGAATGGCTGTTATCAAGAAATCAACTAATAACAAATGCTGGAGGGGCTGTGGGGAAAAAGGAACCCTTCTCCACTGTTGGTGGGAGTGTCGACTGGTGCAGCCACTGTGGAAATCAGTGTGGAGACTCCTCAAAAAACTAGGGTTGGAGGTCCCATTTGACCCAGCTATTCCCCTTCTGGGCATCTTCCCAGAAGAATTAAAAACATCATACCACAGCGATATATGTGCACCCATGTTTATAGCAACACAATTTGTAATAGCCAGATCGTGGAAACAACCCAAATGCCCATCAACTGAGGAATGGATAAGAAAGATGTGGTATTTCTACACAATGGAGTACTACTCAGCCATAAAGAAAGATAAACTGGAAACTTTTATAGGTAAATGGATGCAACTCGAGAAAATATTCACAAGCGAAATAAACCGGATGCACATTTGTAAACATCGTATTGTCTCCCTAGTATGAAAATGCAATTTCACTGTGACTATTCCATTCCTTAGTCTTCTATTTTTACCTAGCTTATACATGGCTTAATCTTATACTGAGTAATGTTTTTCTCCAAAAGGTATTTGTACATTCTCTAATGCTTGAGTTTGCTAATACATGAGAATGTTTACTTCTTGTCTTTAAAAAATAAATTAATTAATTAATTAATTAATTAATTTAAAAAAAGAACTACTGTCTCTGAGTCTACTGTAGCTATAGACTTGTGAAAAAAATTACTTTTAATTCTTTGGAATATGTTTTAAATCACAGAAAATCATGTTATTCTCTTCTTGGATGGATCATTGTTTCCTATGTAGTATTTGAGAACAGATTAAAAATTTATGATGAAATAATGGAATAAATTGGTAAATATGTTTCCTTCAAAAAAAAAAAAGTCATCTTCTTAACAAAGCAATGAGATGTTATTTTCATTTGGCAAGTGAAGAAATTGAGACCTTGGTAAGTTAAGGACTAGCTACACATCGCCAGTGTGGGCTCAGATTCACCCGCACTGGGCCAGCACACCCAGGAATCCCCCACACACACCCCATACAGGGCTGAGCCCTCCCACCCCCACATATTTCCCCCCCAGGGGAGAATATTCTTTCACTGAAGAGGTCAAAATCAGAGATGGCGCAGCTGAATACAGAGGGTGGCTACTATTGTTCTCCAAAACCTAACATGACAGCATGTGAAGACTGACTTTTCTTACAAGCTTTAGAAACTCTTCCAAAATAATAAGAGTTCCAACAGTGTTTCTAACAACTTTAGTTTAGACACCGCCATGGGAAGGGGAACACTCAGTTCATTGTATTGCATTACAGTCAGGCATCATTTCTTCCACCTTCTATTATGCCTGGCCAACGGGGAATATGAAGTTTGGAAAAATATTTTACACTCTGTACCAGCAGCCTCAAAAACAGGTGGAAGGCCCTGAGCAATCAGCAAGGAAAATACTTGCAACAAGTTGTTGACTTATTTCATATTCAATGAGTTGTCCTGCTAGTCCCTTAAGTAGTGAATCTATCAAGAAAATGATATTCAAAATATATTCAAAATTACATTTTATGAAGGAGGGAGGAGAGGGAGACTTCAAACAATTTAAGCAAGGGTGTTATTTTTTCCACACTGTTTCCAACTTGAGAACTATTTATATAAAAGGAAGCCTAAATATTTTTTCAGTACTTAGAAGAAAAATATTATGACTAAGTATGAAAAGGCTGGATAGTAAGCTTCCAAGAAAGCAATCCCTTCTCTCAAATAAAATGAGTTTTAATGAGAAAATTTCTGTTCATAAAGTGTAGCCTCCAGATAATTTTGAAGAGCTAGAAGTAAATTTTTAAAATATAGTTTAATCATTATTCATTGACTCACTCAACAAATATTTAGAGAGTGGATGCTGATGGCAAGTACAACCCTGGTTGCTGGGAATGCAAGAATGAGTCCTAAAAACATCGTTTAGTTCACAGGCTCATGGGGAAGACAAGCTCAGCTGTGATTGCTAAATGTCAGAAGGCTTGCGAGGAAAAGTAGAGGTGGTCAGATCATCTAATAAGAGAACATACAACTCCAGTCCCTGGGAGGATTTGGAAGTCTCCTCTAAATGGTGACAGATGAATTCAGATTGGAAGGATGGTGTATCAGTTTCCAAGTGTTGCCATAGCAAATCAGCACACAATGTCTTAAAATAACAGAAATCTATTCTCTCATAGTTCTGGAGGTTGGAGGTCCAAAATTAAGGCATTGGCAGAACCATGTTCCTGCTTTTCCTAGCTTCCTTGCCTTTTCCTAGCTTCTGGCGGTGGTTTTAAATACTTGGCATTCCTTGGCTTACAGAAACATCACTCTAGTGTCTGCTTCTAATGTCACCTGCTGCTTTCCCTATGTGTCTCCCAGGATCTTCTCCTAGGGACACCAGTCATACCAGATTAAAGGCTCACCATATACAAATGATCTCATCTCAACTAAGGACATCTGCAGTGATCCTGTTTCCACATAAGATCATATTCTGAAGTCCTAGGTCAACATCTCTTTTTAGGGACAAAATTCAGCCATTACAGAAGGTTACAAGTTAGCCAGGAGAAGATAGATGGAGCATAGCAAAGGACACATCAAAGGCCCTGTGACAGGAAGGACAGCAGGACATTTGAGGGACAGAAATCAGAGCAAGTGACCATCCGCGGCCTCCCTCTCTGCTTAACCTGGCATACTGAACTTTCTTCATGACAACTTATCAAGACTGTGATGGCGGCCACCTTAATGCAAATCAGAGCGAAAGCCATGACACTGATGTTCCTCGACTATGTGTCTGAGAGTCTCCCTGACAAATCCCTGAGGATGCCACACAGTGGTTTTCTGGACATCGTTTCTCTCAGCTGCCATGACTGAATTAATAGTTTGCCCATAATTTAAAATAGTTTGCCTTTCTCTCCCTCAGTCCTAGGGGATTTTGCATGTAGTTTGAAGTCTTGGAATAAATTACTAAACCAAGCCCTCATTAGAAAAATAAATAAATAAACAGAGAAAAACACCTTGATGGTCTCTTTCATGGTACAAAACAAGTTAGTGCCCGGCAGGCTGCCTGGGAATGAGCTTCTGCCCTTGTTTTCCAGGCCAGCCCACATCCTGACATTGTGGTCACTTGTTCTTTGAACCCAAATCAACTCCATAGCCAGTTGTCAGACCACAAATCAAGATTCAAGGCCTGGTTAGGCGGTTCCTGTAAACCCTTCATTTGCTCACAACATTTAGAGTTGCAACAGATCCCAAAGGGTAGGGAAACTGCAGTTTATTCTGGGCTTGCTGAACAGTGCCAGAGTATCAAAGAAACCTTGGACCAGTACCGAAGAGCTGGATCCAATTTGGACCTATGATCCTGGGGAGAGATGGGTGAGCATCCATGTGTGGAAGCGTTTTGTTGTTTCTCAGATCACAGTTTACTTTGAAATAGGTTCTTCTAAGAAGTTACAGGGGACCCTGAGAACATCACATCTTCTCGGATCAGCTTCTCCTGGAATACGGCACGAGTAGCTTGAAATCCAACCAGTAATGTGTATGTGTCCCATTCACAAGCCTTACCTGACTTCCGGGAGCCTGGGCACCTAAAGCATCACGACAGTTTGTTGTTCATACAAAGTTCAAAACTAAACTCTTCCTGCCTGGGTCTGCGTGGCTGCACTGAAGCTCTGAGGGCAGGGCTGCCGCTGCAGTGTGGAGAGCAAACGACCACGTCTAGGTCCTCCCAGCTCGCTCCCAGAGTGTTCTAGATGGCACAGGACTGTCACCCCAGCACTCCGCGAGGCTGAGCAGGAGGATTCCAAGTTTGAGCCTGGACAACTTTGAGAGACCTTGGCTCAAAATAAAAAAAAAATAAATAAAAGGGCTGGGGACATAGATCACTGCAAAGGCTCTGGGTTCAATCCCCAGTACTAAGTAAATAAATACACTCCTGGACTCTTGTATTCTAAACTGGAGTTTCCCTAGGACTAGTTAAGAAGGTGGCAGGGAACAGCTATCAGGTTGGGGAGCTAAGTTAGAGTACTATCCTGGAAAAACACTTGAAAGGTAGTGGCTTCTTTGTGACCCTGCCTACCAGATACTATTTGACTGTGGGAAAATGATCAGATCGTTCTGGGACTCAAGACTCCTTTCAGTAATTGAGCACGCCATGTGCCCTGTGTACTTCGCAGGGTTATCGACAGTATGGAGTGAGTAAATCACAGAAAAACACTTTGGAAATGGTAAAGAGCCATGAATATTGAGGGTCTGATTATTGATTCTATTATCTCCAGGCTACTCTCAGAAATCACTTGCTCTGACTGCCAGCCTCCACTCCTTCAGGAGGGAGAAAATCCCCGTGGCCCCCACAGGCTTCTACCCCGCCAACATCCTCTCCTTCACCATCAGATACCCTCACCCTCACCCACGCCTGCAAATTTCAGTCCAGTGTTCTCAACCCAAACTATACATTAGAGTTAAGGAGGTAGTATTTTGAATTACCAATGCCTGCACCACCACCCGAAAACTTTCATCCAATTGTCCCGGGTGATCAGTAATTCATAGTTTTAAAAACACTCCTGGTGACTCTAATTGGCAGCCATGATTCTTGTTTAAATCATTGTTTTGGAAGCTCACCATCTAAAATTACAATGATAATAAATATTTATTAAGCATTTACAGCATACAAGACATTATGGACTTAAATGCACCACCTCAGTTCTTCCTCACAAGCACCCTCCGACCTAAGTGCTTTCACCAACCCCCTCTGCAGAGAGCTGAGGTACCTGACGGCCCAACATCCAGCAGCAGGAAGGGGCAGGATTCAGACCCGGTGCTGTCCAACCAAGGCACCGAAGCCGTGACATTGGGAAATGACTTTGGAGGCACACTGAGAAATCTGACTTTAATTGGGGAAAAGAGAGCAAGTAGAGAACCTTGTCATGCTAAATGGCATCTCAAAACTCAAAAGCCTTCTGAGGCAGCACAGGGCATTTTTTCTTTCTCATATCTCAAATGTATGTTTGACCCTGGAATATATTAAAATTTGAGGTTTAATTTAATTTTATATTGCATTTCATAAAGCAGTGTTATCTCACTCTCAGATTCCATAGTCCAAACAAAAGTATAAATGATGAGGTTTAGGAGCAGGAAGGGGACTGGGGACTTGCAAATCCTTTGCAGTTGAGGGAGACATTTCTCCTTCCCTCTTCCCTACCAGCCAGTCGGCCACGGCACCTCCACCCTTAGATCATCCAAAGCTGTAGAATCTCTGTTTTCCGCGTTAGGCTAGAACAGAGCTCATTCTCATGAAAATGTTCAGGTTCAGGTTTTCCTCTTTGTGCTCACAGAGTCCTGGGGTTCCCCGGGGCCTTCCTGAGTGGGGAAGTTCTTGGAGGAGAGGGGGCTGAGTTGAGCCAGGAGGGCTGACGGCTCCCATCAACCCGTGGCCAGAGCCACTCGACTTTCACGTCCTTGACCTCTTTAATTTCACATAAGCTTCAGTTTGAACAACGTGCTGTTCCCCCACTTAAATGCAAAAGTTTGAAAACCACAGTTCTAGTTAATAAGCTGCAATTCAGACCCTACAGGACCTATTGATTTTCAAAGAATGGGATTGGAACAAAAATGAACAAACCCTACATCCATCCTGGGCCACCACAAGGTCTTACCATAGGAGTAGTAGAGAACAAATGCTCTGGTTCATGGTCACGATACCAGCATCTACATTTCTTGCCTCTCCCCATATACTATCTGTACATAGAATAAGCCATCCAAGTTGCTCTCCATAGATATTGAGGTGCTGCTTAGAGAAGGATCTGAAAAGACTTGGACGGCCCCCTGGGTCCTGAGTGTTCAGTGCATAACGTTTCTGTGTGATCTTAAAAGTGGAAATTTTAAGAGTATTTTAAAATAACATTTATGTCATTTTCTGATTACAAAAATAATATTTGGGTAGGTAGCTGACTTCATTCTGCTTCTGCTTGCTGCTCAACTCTCTGAAGCTAAGCATTACAAAGCCTTCCTTCTTACTTAAAATGGGAAGAGAAGGAAAAATTATAGGGAGAAAAACATAAGCTACAATTTCAATGAATTAACTTGCTGTGAAAGGTTTTTTGTTTCTAGGGAGGAGGAGACTAAGCTGTACATATGTCCCAAATATTTCCCCACCTCAGTAAAAAAGTCTGAAGAGCATCATTTTATGGCTGCTTGATATATTTATTATATTAATGCAGATGGCACTTTGTTTAATCCCTCTCCTATGGTAGATCTCAAGACTGTTTCCACTTTCATGTTGTGATAAATAACATGGCGATGAACATCTTTGAGCGTAAACTTTGGCCAGCACATCAGATTATTCCCTTTGGATCAGTAACAATAAGCAGTGATAGTATAGTTTTTCACAGCATATTTTAATAAGATACCCCTTCCTCATCTCCCCTATCTTTAGCTCTTCCATGTTCTTTTTATTCTTTGTGACCTTTCTTTGCTTGGTGCCTTTAACAATTCCTGGATATGTCTCTGGACCTCTGTCCTATTACATTTCCAAAGACTCTTCTGGGGATTCTACTTTCATCCAGTCATGTCAAGTGTCATGGCCACAGATCTGAGCTCCTGTTCAGTTCAGGTCTCTCATTGCTGACGCAAGCTCTTAGCACCTTCACCCCACCGTATTTTATGAGCCATTCCCCAGGATCCTTCAGTGTATAACTTGGCTCTCACATTCTCCTCTTCTTCTAGTACCCCTGTGTTTTCAAAGCATATATTAAAGCAGGTGGAAAACAACCTTTATAATGCAAACTCCATCTTTTTCTGTGGGAAATCCTTTATGCTTAGAGAGAAAGCATAGCTTTGTGTAACTCTTTTAGATCGGAGTTTCACTGGGGAACATGGCAAAGTTGCTGAAATTTGCACTCATTAATATCTGAGTTGTAGTTAAACACCTTTCTATATTCAGTGCTTGAGCAAAGTACGCCCACAGATCTGTATCTGCTATCTCCCTATGGCTACATTAAAAGAAGCCAAATTTTAAGTCTTTGGAAACACAAAGAGGTCTCGAACATATCCAAGTGTCTTCATTTCTTAATGATTTCATCATTTACTTTGGCACTTTCAGGCTGAAACAAAAGATTAGTTTTAAGGGTCGGCATCCTTTGGAAACCCCCACGGGGGCACCCAGCCCCCAGCACTGCTCAGCAGGCACCATTCTCACATAGCTTCCCCTCCATTCTGCCTTCCTCCAATGGGGCAGGGCTTCCCGGATGCCGCAGCAGCGACAGTGGTCCAGCGTGGACCCGATGAGCCCATCTGATTGGCATTCGATGAAGAGAGTTCTAGACAAAAATCAGTGTTACTCTGTTCTGCTCTGCTGTGCAGCCCTCATAAAGAGCCTTCCCTGCTCATGGACATCTCTGGAAAGAATACACAGACCATCCACCCAGGGAAATCGGGACTATTTGAAATGCAGCCTTTCTCTTCCTGCTCCCAACTCCATAGCATCCATTTAATCAGAAAATGAGCCTGACCAGGGATGCAATTTGGCCCAATGCACTTGGATGACTATGGCAGTTATTAAAATATCAAAGTAACTGAGAGCTGGTAAATAATTATGTTTCCCAGCATGCCCCATCCCTGATACCAGGCTTCACCCTAGGGACCCCTCTCAACCTCTTCAGCACCCAGCAACTAAAAAGTTAACTTCTGGCACAGCAGCGGACTCTAGCTCCATAACCCAGCACCACTTGACAGGGTCCATTCCAACTGATGATCTACTTCAGGATTAATAAATATTTTAAACATCACTCTTAAACTAAAGTGTCATATGCTCTCAAAAAAACATGGAATATGTTTTTTATTATAGCTTTAATGGAATGTTATTTTACTTTCACTTCCAATGTTATTCAACAGATATATTTTGGACTTCTGCTCAGTGTTGAGTGGGGCACTGTCCTGCCTTCAGGAAGTTTACGATCTAGTGATAAAGACAAATAACTAAAGAAATCCTTTCAATACTATGCAATAAATGCTACCAGCGGCATGTGCAGTGTGTGAGGAGAGCTTGCAGGCTTACAGGAGGAGGTGACAGTGAGGGGGAAACTTTAGAGCCACATCTCCAGAAGCCGCATGGATGGAGATGAGGGCAGGTGTTGTACTGGGAAGGTACCAGCACAGTAAGCAGCCTGTGAACAAGCCTAGAGGCCAGAGGGAAGCCGGCAAATCCAGAGCGCTATAAACAGTTCGTGGGGTTGCGGGGAAGGAAGTCATGAGAAGTGAAGCTGGGAAATTAATGACTTTCTTTTCACATCTCCAGTTGCGCATAAAAGGAGGACGAATTGTAATTGGCTACGTTCATTCCTGGATCTCTGTGCATTTATAGTACCAAGCTATAGTCAAACTTGCCAAGATTCTACTAGTCGTTTTGCTCCTGAGACTGCTCTGGAAGTCTACCAAGGCTCCCCTGCATGGTAACCACAACAGCGATGAGCAAGGAGATGAGCAAGGAGGAGTTGCTAGTCAGCTCCTGCGATGACAAGGCCCTTGGCAAGGTTCCTCAAGGCCAACGTCGCCTGCATGCTTAGCCTGGCACAGTAGTGCTCAGTGACTGTCTGTTGAATGGATGAATGAACGGGAATAAGTTTTGAGTTTGAGGGAGATGGATTTCAAGAATTTTGCCACCACTTCTCCTCTGCCCTCATCCATTGCTTCTTACTTCCCCCACCCTTCAGTTTTCTTTCCTTCTTATTCTTTTTTGACTGGTATACTAGTATTAACAACTCATCCAAGTTTTCCATGCATTTTTGTAGGTTTAGCACCAAAAAACCTGCGTCCCCGGACATCTTTTCTCCCTACTCCACTCCCAGCAAACTGGGATGGTTTGTCACCCTTCCGGTGTGCAGCTTCTCTCTAGGCTGGGGGAATTAGAAGACAATGGAACATTTCACTCACTTCCGTGGCAGGAAATCACTGGTGAGAGAAGCCTCACCTAAAGTCACATAATTTGCCAGGTGAGCAAGGCAGGAACAGGCATTCTGAGAAGGAACAGCATAGGCAAAGGCAGGGGATTACCCGTCTAAGTGAAATAGGGTCCAAAGAATGGAGAGCAGAAGGGTGGGGGAGATTTCTAATTCTGAAAACGGATATGTCAGTAATGAAATAGCGGACACAGTTGCATTCACATGCAAGTCCTAGGTGCCAAGACAAAACCCTTCTGGCTGCCCACGTGGAGGACCTGTCCTGTTGCCCTCGTCCTTTGCTGTGAATAATCAAGACTCTTCAAAATGCCCCACTATTCCCAAGGGAGAGCGTGGTCTGCACCAGCTCCTATCTATTCTACTCACCCAGTGATTCCCTACTGTTCGCATGAATAAATAAGAAATCTGATGTGACTAAACACCACCACAGGCTGCTTGATATAGCAAAAGGCTAATTTATTTTTGATCTACTGCTTATGTATAAACATCTGACTCAGAGCGTCTCACCTTCTCTCCAGGGACTCAAGTAGCTAAGCTGATGAAACACCTGAAGATTATGCTGCAGAAATTGGATTCATTTCTTCTCACTTCTTTTCTAGCTCTCCGCTCAGAACATCTGTTTTCCCTTGTGGCTGCATGAATTCATCAGCAGAACAACAGCAAAGCGGCCCTATATATAATTGCACTCTCGACTATGAGAGTGTGTGCAGCATTCTCCTACTCACCATGGCTTCCTTAATTACCCTGGTAACCACGCAGCCTACACTAGTGTCCCTTTTGTTACCACAGTCCATCAAAATATACCTATCATCTGGACCACATTGAACTGTGCTGGCTTTATGCCAAGGCCACTGTTGGTTGCCTGTGGCACACCTATTCCGCTTCTTCCTTTCTGACAGAACCACGGTTTTGTTCAGGTGTCACATGGCCAGGTACCTCCGGGGCAGATCACTCCCCCAGCTGAGAGCAAGAGCCCACCTTTGAAGTGGATGGCTAGGCCTGGGTGCATAACCCAGTGACAGCCACTGTGATAAAAGCTGCTGGCTTCTCTCATTCTCAACAGAGTCACTGTAAGACCCTATGGGCTGTCCTTTCAAGACAGAAACTCTGCCCAGCAGTACTACGATCACCTTGCTGCCACCCCAAAGATGCAGCCAACCCTGAAGATGGCAGATACCAGATCATGAGGTCAGAGCTTTTATCCTAAAAGAATTGATACTGGGGCCGGTAATATAGCTCAGCGGCATAAGCACCTGCCTGGCAAGCGCGAGGTCCTGAGTTCGACTCCCAGTACCCGCATATAAAAAAAAAAAAAAAGAATTGATCCTGGACAGTTTCCTGAAAGACGATTTTTGGGGCTATCAGGAGTGAGGCGTTAAAGGTCTTCAACTTATCTCTTGGAACTAATTCCACTCAGAGAATCCAGTATGAATCCAAAAATCAGTGTCACTAATTTGAAGCAGCTGAAATCATGGTTTACTCCAATACTCTTGAACAATATAAATTATTGGTGGCAATAAGATATCCAAAGTGCAAAATGTGAGATGTTACAACACAAAGACAGGAAAAGTGCAACAGGGAAAGATCTTTGAGACACCTTCCCTCCCATTCATAAGAGAATTCTGTCTCTCAAGACATATGCTATACCTGAAAAACTCTGGAGACAAAAACAGCACAAGACAGATAGATAGCAAGCAGGATTGAACCAAAAATAGTTCACATGGTTATCATTAACACTGACCAAATAGAGTTATAGAAATAAGGAAATTGGACAAAAATTACTGTAAAAGTTCTTTGATCATTGTGACTGTTAACCATAATATGTCAACTTGACTGAATTAGAAAATACCTAGAAGATTAGTAAAGCACAGTTCTAGGTGTGTCGTGGGTATTTCCAGAGCTGATTGACATGCAGACCGCAAACTAAGTGGGGAGACCCACCTGGGTTACCCTGGTTATGGGAGGCACCAACCAATAGGCTTGTAGCCTGGACGGAGACTACAAGGGAAGAAAAATGTCCATTCACTTGAGCAGATGCATCTGTTCCTGCTGGTTGCCTGTGGAGGCAAACTCCAGTTTCTTTAGTCTTCCAACACAGACTCATACGGGCAACTCTCCAATGAGCTTCCAGGCCTTTGATCACAGACTGGTGCTGCATCCTTGATCCGTATTGTTCTGCGCCTTCCAGTTTCTTAGGCAAAGCAGCCACTGGACCCTCTAGGTCTCCAGTGCACAGATGGCCATTGTAGACTCTTCTGCCTCTAATCCTGTAAGCCCACCTAATAAATCCCCATATACATCCCCAGATATATGCTTCACTATAATAAGACAATTCTTCAAGTTACATTTTCAACATGGTGAAGAATTTTCTCTGAGCCACTTCCATCCAGTTATCCAGGGTCCCTCTGAAGGTAGTTGAACCACAAAGATAGAGACCTGTCTGAACAGGGGCCACCTGCTGGACTCAGCCACTTCCCACAGATGGCAGTAGGCACAATCAAAATTCAGCCCAAGAGCCACCAGCATCTCAGATTTATGTGCTCCCCCCAAAAAATACCCATCATACGACCTGAGAAAGTACTTATTATACCACAGTTAATGAATTGTTCCCATGGCTTTCTTTCCCACTACATTGAGTTCACTAGAGGGAACTCCTTTCAGCACAGAGCCTAAACATAAAAGATGCTTGATAAGAAAAGAGGGCAGACAGGAGACAGGGAGAATGGGGCAACAAACAACTGAATGAGGAAAGTTTCAATTCTAGACCAGGGCTATTTGGTACAAATATAATGCAAACTATGAGTGTGAACCACATATATAATTGTTTATTTTCTAATAGTCACATTAAAAGAAGTAAAAATAAATTAGTAAGATTAATTTTAATGGTATATTTTACCTAGCACTACATGACCATGTTAATCAACATGAAAAAAAATATTGTGGGATTTAAATTTTTTTTGTACTAAGTTTTGTAAAACTGTTGTGTATTTTATATTCACTAAGCATCTCAGTTCAGAGCAGATCCATTTCAGGGGTTCAACAGGTACGTACGACTGTGGGCTACCAGATTGAACAGGGCAGCTCTTAACTCTGCACAGCTTTTCAAGGGTCTTTCCCTGCAAGAGCCCCAAGTACTCCTCAGTGTCCAGCCCGCCCCCCATAATATCACCCCAGGTCAAGAGCACTCCTCATTTACTCGGGCTTAGAAAATGCATCAACCTGTCTCCCAGATTCCTGCCCTACAATTTCATTAACCTGGTGCTATCAGGCATTAATCCCCTTAAGAGCTAACATTCCCAGGTAACATCCTGATTTTTAATAGGTGGTGGAAAGAAAGACTCTAGGGCCGGTGAGATGGCTCAGTGGCATAAGCGCCTGCCCGGCAAGCGCAAAGTCCTGAGTTCAACTCCTAGAACCCACATAAAGGAAAAATGGGCTGGTGATATCACTCAGCAGCATGGGCACCTGCTGGCGCGCAAGGTCCTGAGGTCAACTCCTGGTACCCACAAAAAAAAAAAAGAAAGAAAGACTCTATCTTCCTACCAAGAGGTTCGTACATATTCTATATTGACAAAAATATCAACAGGATCTCAGCCAGCCCCCTTTATGAAGGTACCTTGCCAGGTCCCTGGCACACTTGAAGACACTGTTATCTGTCTCCAGGCCCCAGTGCCAAGCACTGTGCCTGGCCTGGAGGGAGCACAGTAAATATTGGCATCAAATCCCTTTGAAATTAGTGAGAATCCTATGTGAGAGCTCGGCCATAGGTGGTCAGGGTTACCTGGCAGGAAAAAGAAATTTGTGGGGTATGACTAACGTTCTTGGGTTTTTAGGTCAAAAGTCAGTCTTTTATTAGAACTTAGGAGAAATAAAATGACTTAGTGGGAAGAAATAATGTGGCAGAAATCTTTGAAAGGCCATGGATGTGGGAGTAAAGTGTATAAAACTAACTTGCAGGGATTATGGGAGAAGATATGTACACGTTCCTTCAACAAATATTTCTTAGCTGCTGTGATATACCAGGCTCAGTGCTTGGCACAAACCACAAGATGTGAGACCTTCATCCTATCCTAAGGGGGGTCTGGACTCAAAAAGGGATGAATGTGAAAATAAGTAGTTTCCTGATGCTCGAAAGGAAAGAACTGGGATGGGGGAAAGGAGAAAAGAAGGAAGGGAAAAGAAAAAAAAAATATATATATATATATATACATATATATACACGAGATAGCTAAACTAAACATACTACTAACTTCTTTTAGTTCATTGAAAAGAACAGTTTGTGCTTATATTGTTTGATCAATTTTGCATGCCTTTATCTTGTAATCTGAGCAACTGCTTTGAAGATAACAATACACAATATATTAACCATTGTTAATTTCCTATCTTATTTTGAAAGTCTGTATCATTATTTTTGTTGTTTTTTTCTCTCTCAAATAAATAAATAAATAAAATTTAAAAAGAAAAAAGAAAATAAGCAGTTTCCTACCTGAGATGTGATGACAGCTGTCTTGCGATGGGGGCATTGACAAAGAGAAACGTGGTAGAAGAGGAAGAAGTGACTGTGGAGGGAATTCTGTGATGGCTTCATAAAGGAAGGCCTTGACGGATGAATAGGTCTCTGCCAGTTACATTTAACCTGCGCCAAGGTCCAGGACCAAGAAAATACACAGAACATTCTAGAAGGAGAGCAATTCCATGTGATTGGAGCAGAGCCTTGGATAGCAAGTGGAGAGTGGCGGGAGATGGTGCTGAAAAAGCAGACTGCGTCCAGTCCGCACAGGAGCTTGCATGTTCTGCATGGGGATTAGGGCTCCAGCCTAAGGTGAGGTGAGACCAGAAGCTTGACATGGGTACGTGACAGAAAAGGGTTTCTCTGCCTCAAAGAAGTTAGAATGTGGCTTGTTTTGGCCAATTCACTGTGAATAGAAGTGACATAGATCACTTGCAGACAGATGCTTAACAGCCAGCGAGGGCTCTGCCATGGTCTCTTTTCTAGCTAGTGACCAGCCATTCTAAGACAGTGGTTTTTCTGTCGCCTGGTTCCTGAGTGATTACTATGAGCATAGCCCTCCTGCCGAATGACAGTGAACTAACTTGTAGCAACAGTAAGAAATAAACCTTTTACTGTTTTAGCCACTTTGATTTACAGATTATTTATTACTGTGATAAAACTGCAGGCCACCCTGACTCTCATACCATGACCAGATCCATATTTTTAAAAGGTGATGGCTGGCAACAGAGGATGGACCAGAGGTGAAGAGGAAGTTAATTCTAGGCAAGGAAGCTGATAGAGAGAGATTTCAGTAGTCTAGGAAAGAGGTGATAAAGGCTTAAATTTAGAGCAAAAATAGTGGAGGTGAAGAAAATTAACGGTACTTAAGAACTACTTCAATTGCAATATCAACAACAATTTAGTAACTAAAAATATGTGTTTTATTGATGTGTTAGTCACCTATTCCTATAAACAAATTGCCAAAACTGATCAGTTTAAAACAATGAAAAAATATGTATTATCTCACATGTTTTTTGAGAGTTAGGAAGTCCAAGAACAGCTTAGCAGGTGGTTCTGGCTCAGGGTCCCTCATGAGGTTGCCCAGTCGAGTTGCTGGCCAGGGCATTGTCATCTGAAGGTCTGACTGGCTCTGAAGGACCCCCTTCCAGCACGGTCCTATATGTGGCTGCTATATCAATGTCACTCATCCGCAAGAGGCTTTAGATCCTTGCCATGGGGACCCTGCTCTCTAGTGCTGCCTGAATGTCCTCAAGACATGGTGCCTGGCTTCCCCCAGAATGAATGACCAAAAGCAGACATGGTAAAGTGGCCATTTCCCTCGTGACCTAGCTTTAGAAGCCACAAACCATCCCTTTCAACACACGCTTTAGTCACATAGAACAATCTCGATACAGTGTAGAAAGGGACCGTAAATAAGATGTGAGTACAAGGAGGCAAAGAAAATCAGTGGCCAGCTTGGAGCCTGACTACCACAATGAATACGATGGAAGTAAAGGAGCTGACTCTGCACGAACAGAGGAGGAGATAGGTCAGTTTTGGACCTGTCACATGGAGGATCCTAAAAGACATACAGACAGAGATGACTAATCATCATTTGAAAACAAGAAGCTCCTAGGAGAGGCCAGAGTTGAAAATTTAGGAGTCAGTATTATCTAAGGGTAGAGGGAGTGATGGCAGAAAATTATATGATGCAGGAATTGTGTACAGAAAGAAAAAGGAAACGAAACACAAGGAACAGAACCCATGGAGCGAGCTTGGTATTTAAGAGGCGGGGAAACAGGTAAAGTCAGCAAAGGACACAGGGCAGGAGGTATCAGGGAAGCGAGTAGAGAATAAGAGTTGGTCAGTCGGGACAGGGAATGAGGAAGAGAGTTCTTTTAGGGTTTCAGCAGCCAGGCCAAGTGACAGAAAGCAGCTGAACAATAGGAAGCTGAGACAAGACCCTGGCTTTCACGGTGAAGGTAAGTGGTCATTTAGTAAGTGGTGTCGGTTGGGGTGGAACGGAGGTGCTCCCCTAAATACATGGTTTCGCTGTTGAGATTAAGTCATCTTCTCATGCCATGGAGTGGCTTCCCACATAACACGCCCGCAGCATCATACCTCAAATACAGAACCACCACAGCTCGCCCGTCACATAAGAACAGTTACATACAGTACTGAAATGCTCCTTTCACCACGGGTCTATCGTGCTCTGCAATTTGTGATGGACAGCGAATGGTTAAACCAAACACATCTCCTTTTCCCAAATAGCCAGGCCTTCAGAAGGTTAGGGTGCTGGCAAGCTCCGGAGGGTGAACTACGGCTTGGTGGCTAGTCTAAGGTTCTAGGGTTGTAAGATGAGAGCTCGCAAACCCAAAATCGCAAGGATTAGAGAGTAGTAAAAAGAGATCATCTTGCTGGGTTTTCTTTTTCTGTATTTTTTTGTTTAATTTGTATTAGTCCGTGTTTGCAATACACAATGATTACCTTCCTCGTGGGGAGGTGGTGCCGGTACACAGCACGTCTTCATCCTTTTTACCTCTCCTTTCCCTCCCCACTCCTGCCATCTCTTGGTCCCCTTCCCTTTTGCAAAAGATCTGTCTCCCTGGTTCCTATTATCTATCTTTTACTTTGCTGTTTAAATTATTGACGCCTTAGGTTTCTCATATAAGAGCAACCTTAAGTCTTGTGTGTCTGATTTATTTCACTTAACATGGTTTCAAGGTGCATCCATTTTCCTACAAATGACTCAAATTTTATCCTTCTTTATGGAAGACTAGTACTCCTTTAAGTAGAGCTATCACCTGAGGAATCCTTTTAAATAAAATAAGACCCAATAAAATTAAATTGTTTCCTCAAAGCCACATAGATTTTTTCTTTTTTCTCTTTTTCTTCATGAGTGAAAGAGATGTCCAAGCTTTCTAATTTCCAGTCCAGGACTCTTTTAACTCAATCACATTTCTTCAGACTATTTCAGTGCACACACATATACACACACCTCAAATGACATCAGGAGAAAATTATATTCAGTAGTCTAACAGGCATCTCCCTCTTCAACATCGCTAAAATGAATCTCTTGATTTTTTTTTTTTTAAACCGGGAATCAAACTCATGACCTCACTTGCCAGGCAGGCGCTGTGCCACTGATACATCTCCAGCCCGAATCTCTTGATTTTGTTTCTCCAAATACATCTCTACTCTTTCATCTCTCCCATAACTATAAAGGATTCACCCACCCACACTCCAGAAATCTGCCTTGACATCTCTCTGTCTCACCCACACTGCATTTGCCAACACCGGACTTTGTTTTGCATTTTTATTTGTATCCTATCTCTCCCCTTAGGAGGTATTTTGGTGTCCAACAAAATCTTCAATGCCTGAAAGTGTCTAGCACATAGTAGTGCCCTCAAAATGTTGCTGAAAAAGTTAATATTAAATCCTAAGGTTAGGAAATACTCCAATGGGAATTTTATTTTTAGTCAAATGAGAATTTAATCCAGGGACATACCAGGAGCTGAAAGCAGAAATAAATGTCACTGTCATTGCCACAGTCAATGCCGCTGCCTTTGGTGTGGATCCATTCACAGTAGCCCTGAGGTCTTTGTCTAGGACCAATACCCACCCACTAACACACCCAGGAGCTAGTGACCCTGAAATGACGGGAGCTAATGTGGGAAAACCAAAACTCATTGCTGCTCTAAATTGACAGCTTTAGCCATACACTGTCAGTATCCACTGAGACTCCCTCCCTCCTACACATCCTGCCAGGAAATTACAGAAACAAACCCAGGCACAAAGCAATCAGGGGTACTGCTGTGAGGGATCGAATTGCACCACTTCATCCCTTCATTTAGACTTTCGTTCCATTCACTCAGCAAGCATTCACTGAGTGGGTACAATGTGCCGGACACTGCTAGATGCCTACTCTGAAATCTTGGAATAGTGTTTGCTGGTGTTTTTTTCCCATTGTGAAAGTTATTGTTATCTTTGTCCCCATCAGCTGTATCATTATTCATGCAAAGCTGGAGCCATGGAAATCTCCCATGGAAACCTAAGGAAAGGCACATAGGTGTCAGTGACTTATTTTTCCTGCCATGGAAGGTGATGATGACATTTATCAAGTGGTCTCACCTACAACCATCGCCAAGTTGCTTTATTCTAAGACTGGATCTCTCTATCTTTGGACCATAATATCCAAGTTATAATAGTGAGGGAACCATCTGCTCCTACGTCAGAGGAAACTCTGCTCTCCTACTTTAGCAATATTTTCCCAGGTGAAATTTAATCTTCAGAATCCTGTACAACTCTGGGGATGATAACAGATAGGTAAATGACTATGCCACACTGAACACTTATTTCCATTCTGAAAATGAAAACTTGATCTTGGTGCCTACTATTTTCCATTTCTTCCCATGATTTGTTGCAACGGATCATGATAAACAGAAACTATTTAGGGGCTAACAAGATGCGGACTCCTATTGTGTGTATTTAGAAATAGTGCATGGAATGCAAGAAATCAGAAGGTTAAAGTTCTGCACATTTTTAAAGACCTTCAGCGAGACCTAACACCTTGAAAAATAAATTAGAAACAAAGGAGGATTTGCCTGTGTTAACATTTGGCAAAGTAGGATACAAAATCAGCATTTAAAAAATCAATAGCTTTTCTATACACCAATAATGAACTAGCTGAAAAAGAAACCAGGAAAGCAATTCCATTAGCAATAGCTTCAAAAATAAAACAAAATTTAAGAAATAACCTAACCAAGGAGGTGAAAAACCTTTACAGTGAAAATTTGAGAATACTGAAGAAAGAAATTAAAGAAGCCACTGGAAGATAGAAAGACTTCCCATATTCATGGATTAGTAGAATTAATACTGTTAAAATGGTCATATTACCAAAAATAATATACAAATTCAATGCAATCCAAATCAAAATTCCAATCACATCCTTCACAGAACAAGAAAAAACAATCCTAAAATTTATATGAAAACACAAAAAAAACTAGAATAACCAAACCAATCCTAAGCCAAAAAAGCAAAGTTGGAAGCATCACAATACCCAAACTAGGGCTGGTGAGATGGCTCAGTGGCATAAGCGCCTGCCTGGCAAGCGCAAGGTCCTGAGTTCGACTCCCGGAACCCACATACAAAAGAAGGGCCGGTGATATCGCTCAGCGGCATGGGCGCCTGCTGGCGCACGAGGTCCTGAGGTCAACCCCCGGTACCCACAAAAAAAAAAAAAAAAAAAAAAAAAAAAAAAAACAATACCCAAACTAAAGTTATATTACAAAGCCATATTAATAAAAATAGCAAGCCAGGCATGGTGGTGCATGTCTGTAATCCCAGGACTTGGGAAGCTGAGGCAGGAGGATCACTGCAAGTTCGAGGCCAGCCTGGGCTACAAAGTGAGCTCAAGGCCAGCCTGAACTGCATAGTGAAACTCTGTCCCAAAAAGACGAAAAAATAGAATAAAAATAGCATGACACTGGCACAAAAGTAGACACATAGACAACTGGAATCAAATAGAGGACACAGAAACAAACCCACACAACTACAATCATTGGGTTCTTGATAAAACAGCCAAAGACGTCTTGGAGGAAAGACAGCTTAAATTGTGCTTTGGAAAACTGGCTGTCTACTTGTGGAAGAATGAAACTAGATCTCTATTGCTCATCCTGTATGAAAACCAATTCAAAATTGATCAAAAAACTAGGTATAAAACTTAAAACTGCTAGAAGAAAACACAGGGAAAACATAGACACAGGTGAAGACTTCCTAAATAGGACTCCAACAGCACAGAAAATAGTAGCAAGAATCAACTAATGGGACGATACCAAATTTAAATTTTCTGCACAATAAAAGAAACAGAAAGAGGAGACAGCCTACGGAATGGGAGAAAACCTTTGCCAGCTACCCTTCCCACAGAGGATTAATATCTAGAATATATAAAGAGCTCAAAAAGCTAACACCAAAATATCAAACAGCCCAATCAATAAATGGGCAAATGAATAGACGATTCTAAATAGAAGTACAAATGGCCAATAAGTATATGAAAAAATGTTCAACCTCTTTAGCCATTATGGAAATGCAAATCAAAACTACAATGAGATTCTCTCTCAGCCCAGTCAGAATGTCTATCATCCAAATCACAAAACAGCCCTGCGTGGTGGCACACGCCTGCAATCCCGGCACTCTGGGAGACTGAGGGAGGGGGCTCACGAGTTAGAGCCCAGCCTGAGCAACTTAGCAACTTAGCGAGACCCTATCTAAAAAAAAAAGCAGAAGGTATAGTTCAGTGAGAAGGTCCTGGGTTCAACACCCAGTTCTGGAAAAAAAGAAAAAAAATACAAAAAAGAAATAAATAAATGCTGGAGAGGATGCTGGGGTTGTGGGAGGAATCCTTCTATGGTGCCGTGAGTATGTAAATTAATACAGTCACTGTGGAAATCAGTATGGAGTTTCCTCAGAAAAACTAAAAGCAGACCTACTACTCAACCCGGCTATACCACTCCTTGGTGTATACTTGAAGGAATTAAAGTCAGCATACTTTAAGTTTACCTGCGTACCATGTTAATTGTGGCACAATTTACAACAGCCAGGATACGGATCCATCTAGGTGCCCATCAAAAGATGACTGGATGAAGAGATGTAGTATGTACACAGAATGGAGCATCATCAGACATGAAGAATGAAATTACATCATTTGCAAGAAAATAGATGGAACTGGTTCATCGTGTTCAGCAAAATATGCCAGACTTGGACAAGTATTGCTTATTCTCCCTAACATGTGAAATCTAAAAAAGATGACGTGATGTTAACCATGCAACCCCCTCACGTGTTGGTGCTACAAAGGACAGAAAAATGAAATGAGATTCCCACCTTCAAAATTGGGGAGGGTTCCACTGTACATAAAAGTCATAACATAAGAGAGAAGGTGATGATTGGCATAAGACAGTCATAGACACAATACAAAAATGCAGAAGAAATAGATCGATTTGTGCTAGGGAGAATCGAGCCAGACTTTTGAGCTCAACCTTAAAGAATACATAGAATTTGGATTTTCAGAGATCAGAAAAAAAATTCTCAGTTGCGCTAGGAGCAACAAGAAAGTACAGTATATTCATACAATTCTCAGTGTGTCGGAGGCCCCTCAGGTGGCTTTGTTACAGATACATTTTACAAATCTTAATAGAAAAGAGATTGGAAAGAAAAAAGTACCAAAAGGCTAATAACAACAGTCATCTCTGGCTGGAAAAAAATTGTTTTTGTGTATTTTTCAAGTTTTCTTTAAAGAGCATGCATTGCTTTTAAATTAAGAAAAATCGTATTTTACCTTTTCAACAAAGATGTTCAAATCATCTCAAAATTGTTGTCACTGAAAAGGGGAAAGTCTAGGCTTTGCAGATACAGAAGTATAATTGAGACAACTGTAATCATGGCAATTACACAGTGGAAGAAGAAAATGGCCAGGACGAGCAGTTGATAGATCAGAGGGTTCCTGCAGATTTGTACTCAGATTTTAGTCTCTACGGGAGGGCTTTTCTTTTCAGTAAGCAACATCTGCCCTCTGCTGGTGATGCCAAAGTTACGAAAGACAGGACTTTGCCTTTCCCATCTCACAAGACAAAATGAAGAGGCAAAAAAAGTAAAATAACCATTCTGAGCTTACAGGCATCCGTTTTATTACTCTGACGGGTTTTTAATGTATTTCAGCTACTCCTGCATCAGAAAGAAAAGCCCACTTGTTCACTCCCTGTAGGCCAGTATCAGTGACTTCAAACTGCCATCCAGTCCAGACACCGGGCAGCTGGGCAGCTTTGGTGTGGCTTGTAGGGTACGGTACTCACATAGTGCTTGGGGCTGGGTAAGGACTTTGCAAAAGACGGCTTTCAGAGTCACCTACACAGAAATCAGTCCAATGCATCTCCCAACTCAAGATCTTTGATTAGAGTTTTTACTGAATTAGTCTGAATTCTCAACCTCAACGCTATCAGCTTTCAGAACTGGCTAATTCTTGTTCATGGGTTTGTCCTGTGCAGTGTAGGATGCTCGGCATTATCCCCGGCCCTTACTCACCACATACCAGTAATGTCCTCCCTTCAGATGTGACAACCAAAAATACCTCCAGACATTGCCAAATACCCCTCCCTCATATCGGAGGGAGGTGGGGGACAAAGCAGCCCCCTGCTGAGAGCCACAACTTTGGACCCTGCTACGATAGCAGAGCCAAGTTCGCTCTGAGTACGGCACAGAGATCATACAGCTTGCAGAGCCTTCATTTCCTTTTAAACCCTGGCTGTGTCTACAAAGCATCATTCTTCTTGTGTGCAAATACACGGGTGGCAAGGACAGTGTTCCCTGTCACCCTGTGCTATGCCTGTCACCTCCTGGGGTTTGGTTTCATCACCTAAACAAAGCTGATGTCATAACTTGTACCTTACACGACTGTCGTTTGTCTCGCTAACACCTGTCATGTGGAAGGCAGTGCGCTGAGGGCCTCCCTGAGGAGGAGCCAAGCCAGAAAGTGAGATCCCTTCCAGGAGCAGGAAGCACTAGACACTTGTGCTCCGGAAGTAAAACGACGACCCCATCATTGTCAGGAAGCACTTTAGAAAAGACAGAATATAGGTCCACTGTCTCTTATTTATATTTCTGAAGTCCAAAGAAAACATTGAAACCCTTTTCTTGTTTTCCTGCATTTGACATCGGAATCTATTTGGTGGCCAACACTTACCTGAAATAAATGAGACTATCTGCAGTCCTCATTTACCCTAGTAATTATGAATATTATATTTTTCTGCACAAATATTAATGTATTTGCTCTAAATGTACCTCATCAGACTGTGCTGGCGATGTCACACAACACAGAGCATGGACACGGTTTGACTTTTCTGAAGTCCAAAATTATCCTAATACCAGCACACATATGGCCCCAAAGGATTTGGATAAGGGATTGTGGGTGAGTGTATATAAATCAGCAAGGAAGCCAGGCACGGTGGCCCACATTGTAATCCTAGCACTCTGATAGGATGAGGCAGGAAGATCACAAGTTCAAGTTGCCAGCCTGGGCAACTTAGCAATTTAGCAAGACCCTGTCTCAAAATTTTAAGAAAGGCTGAGGCTGAGGCTCAATGCAAAGGTTGTGGGTTCAATCCCCAGTATTTAAAAAAAATTTAGCAGAGAAATTGTCATAACAAAAGCTGACATTTTCATATAGACCTATTCCTTATTTCTCATTTGCATCTCGTCCATGCCAGGCAAACTACAAGCTTCTGAGATAAATGGGAAAAGATGAGAGCAATTGCAAGTAGGGCATAGGGACTTTGTCTTTGAACCATATAAGTAGTACCTACCTCTCCCAACCAAAGAAATCTGTCGTTATCCCTCCTGCTGTGAGAGAAAAGGCCACACCTGGAAGCAGATGTGGCCTGGTGCCTCTTGGTGGTCCCAGTGACACAGGGATGGTATCAGAACCTCTAAATATGATATAAGGGAAATATTATAACTCCCAACCTGTTAGATGTCTGATACACCAAGTTTGTGTTCTCTAAAATCAAAGAATGAATTCTAGGAACAACGGGGGTTAAAAGTAGGAAATATTTATTGAGGGATAGAAAGCTCCTGCCTGAGAAGGACAGGAGGGGACACCCAGAAAGCGGGTTGCCCCAACCCCACTTCTCAGGGGAAGTTTTATAGAGCACAACCACTTGGGTACAATGTGGGTGTTATGGTTTGTGTCTAGATGACCCCCCAAAGCCTTATGCAGTCTTAGGCATTTTCGGAGGTGGCTGAATCCAGAGTATGTGATGCTGGGATTAAGGGTGTGTGATCGCTAAATCAGTCCGCTGATTGGTTTGGCACCGCCCTAACCCCAGCAGTCTAGATATAATATAAAAGGGGCAGAAAGATGCTGTCAAGGTCCCTTGTTGCTTTTGCTGTCTTCCACCCCCATGAACTGTTGTCCCTCTGCCATGTGTCACCCTGCCTTGGAGCCAGCTGATTATGGACTGAAACCTCCACTAACTATGAGCTAAATAAACCCTCACCCTTTAACTTTAGGTGTTGGGTGTTTGTCTCAGCAACAGGAAAGGTAACTAAGACAATGAGTTACAGCTATGATCAACCAGTAAGATTATAAGTGTAGCCGCTTAGGTAATATTGATCCAATGGGGAAGCAAGTCATGTAGCCAGCGGGCATAGAAAGAACAAAGAACTTCTCAGGTAGGTGATGGATCTGGGAGTCTTGGTCACCCACTGAGGTGGCTGATGCCTATCTAGACCTTATTAGACCAGGTGTTGTCACTTATCTCATCCCTTGGCGAGTATAGAGGCCTGGTCCTTTTGTTGCTGAGGCCTGGCCTCCAACCAATGCACCTCCCACCACAGTGTGAAGTGTTTTCACCTCTAGTCCTGACTCTCTCGAGGACCTATCCCTATCTAACTGACCGTAATACCGCTACCTAACTCAGCAGCTCCAATCAGCAGCCCTACTGGAATGTGAGCTTCCCTCCAGCTCGGGCCAGCGGGAACCTGCTTCAGTTCACCGAAGCCTGCTCGCTTCCAGCTTCCTTTAGCCTGTTCAGGCCAGGGAGCCTGGACCAAGACAACCCCTCTGTCCTTGGGCCTGGCCCTTCAGCGTGCATGAGAGATGGGGAGCAGAAGGGAGTGGCGCTCGTCTCCTACCATTTAATGTGCAGAAGATTATAGGAGACATGGATTGATCTGCTTGAAGATTAAGCAGAGATTCTTGGGCGAGTGCAGTTCTCACACCCACTCCAGCAGTTGTCACTGAAAAGAGCCCTAGTTAAAACCAGATCTTGATGTCGTGTCGCCACCAACTTTCAGCTTTCAAAGGGCTCGCTGCCTCTTTGGCTCCATCCTTTACTTCTACTGATTTCTAGGAAATCACACACTGAACCTGGGTCATGTGTCAAATGCAGTGCTAAGGGACAGGAATGTGCGGGGAAATACGACATGGTCCCCGCCTTGGAAATGTCACGGTCAAGTAAGGGAGACTTCCTTGGACAACAGGCTGTCTAAAACCACTCTGTGAACAAGAGCTACTTTTTTTATTTCCCCTGAGTTTATTGACTAAAGAAGCAATCCGCAAACTAAGGTCTGCAGGCCAGCTGCGTGTCCTCAGAAGTGAAGTTTTATTGCAACACCACCACACACATTTGCTTATGTGATGTCTGCGGCCGCTTTCACACTACGAAAGCAGAGTCAAGCTTGCTCTGAGTATGTAACAGAGATCATATGGCTTGCAGAGCCTGAAATATTTACTCTATGACCTTAAAGAAAGTTCTGTAATCCCTAGACTTAATGATAGGTAGACAGGCTGTGACACAGAAAGCTGTAAAAAAAAAAAAAGGTGGAAGGAAAACAATTGCTACCAGTCAAGCCCCTGAGAAGAACAATAAAATGAAAATGTATAAATTAGCATTTGGTTCAGCTGCATAAAACAGAAGACCCAATATGGATTTAAGCAAAATAAAGGTGTCTTTTCTCCTGCATAAAACAAGTCAAGAGGCTGACAATTCAAGGTTGCTTCGGTGGCTCCATAATCACCAGGACAAAGATTTCTTTTAGTTTTCTGCTTCTCCACCTTTAGCAAGAGATTTTCTTCCTCCAGTCCTTCCTTGTGGCTCAAAATAGCTGCTGAGCTCCAGTAATTAGATCCGTATTCCAGACAAATAGAAAAGAAACAGCAAAAGACTCTACTTTCCAGCTGAGTCAATTTCCTTTAAGAAAATGGCCCAGATCTGGTCCCCTGTTGTACAATGTTCATTTCAAGCTCTCTGGCACCCCACAGGTAGAAGGAAGATGGGAATGTGATCGTCCACAGCCCCTTCCTCATGAACACCTCAAATTTTCCCACAGAATCACAGACGTATACCTAGATGTTACCAGGCACATAACTAGAATGTGAGGGCCTCTTAGTGTGCTCCAAAATGGACATTCTGAACAAAGTCCTCACAAGAAATAAATAATCCTCTCCCCTGTCTTGCTGTTAACATAGTTGTTCATTGGCAATTATTTTTCAGCCTCTAGTATGCGCCAGATGTTTGCTTGCCACTGTAACCTTCTGTCTTTCTGCTTCTTGTTGTTGTTGTTGTTAAGATGATAGAGGTTTGGGGTGAACATATATCAGCATTCTTTTTTGTCATTATTCAGAAAACAGAGGATATAAGAAACTTTCAATGTGTCATCTAAAACACACTTTTATTCAGCCCACTGCAATGGTACACACCTATAGTCCCAGCATTCTAAGAGGCTGAGGCAGAATCATAAATTCTAACCCAGCCTGGCTACTTCACAGCTTAGCAAGACCTTGTCTCAAAAATAAAAACTAAAAAGGGTCGCGGATGTAGGTCAGTGCAAAGGCCCTGGGTTCAATCCCCAGTACCACCAGAAGAATGGGGTGGGGGGGACATAAAGTACACCTTTAAGGTATCGTGTAAATCACTGAATGATGCTATGATTGTTGGATGTGTGTTTATTTTCCTCTATATGACACAGTATGTAATTATCAGCAAGTCGTATGGATTCTTGGACAGTAGTCCTCCCAAAAGATATGGGTTAGAATGGTTTTGTGTTATTGTTGATGTAAAGGAACTCTTAACCTGACAAAAGCGCTCATCTGTAGTTATATGTGCCTACGCTTCTCTCTCTGCAAGCCCTCTGGGCCCTCTTGGAGTATGGATTGGACACTGACTCTGAGTAATCTTGGAGTCATCTTTCATCCTTTTGCCCATGGTCGTGAAGTGTGACAGGAGTAGGGGCAATATGTTTGCCAATCCTATTAGCCTCCGATTGGGCGAGAACAGAGGATTTCCCTTTTCACATGGAATTGCACTGTGGAAGGGAAATAGGCTCCCGAAGTCCTGGCTCTAGGGAAATGGCAAATGGGTTTCATTTGGTTTCACCCAGGGTAGGAGATTTTCCCGGCCTTTCCACACCTGTTCCAGATCTCCAGCACCACACCCCATCCATCACTGGAGTAGGGCTCATGAATGTGGGCCAGAGGCACCAATGTGAGTTGTCTACACAGAGAAAGTCATGGGGCTTATCACAACTGTTCTCAGTTACATGTCAGAAGCCAAATCGTGCATTAAGTGAGGGGTTCGTTTTTGTCATACAACCAGGAAACTGAGGAACAGGTAAGCCAGTTCTAACATGGTTTCCCAAGGAAGAGAGCTTCTATTATAGATAGCTAAATTAGGTAGAAATATCATAGGCAGTCAGACAGGACTAGGCCCTCAAAAGGAGTCAGTACAGATACATTACAACTGTGGGTAGAGGTGTGTTCGTTAAAGACCAGACCTCAAGACAAAAGACAGAATGACTACACCCACATTCTTCCCCTAGGGATGAACAGCAGTGATGGATACCTATGGATAGATAGGGTAGATAGGTATCCATCACTTTGGGTGTGGAGCCAGGAAGTCGCTGACCCATCCCCTCCAGAATAAGCCCGTTTGTTCCATGTACACTTGCTACATTACTTGCTTCCGCACTTGATCCCCATTTAAGCAATATTACTAAGCAATTAAACTCATAATCAGTTGACAATAGTTTCGTCCCACCTCATGCCCACCTTGTGATGTCCCATCGGATCACTGTCACTGTTAAAGGTGTGGAGAGGAGAGACCACCCGAGCAAGCTTTGTGTAAGGAACCGAGGCTGTTTATTCACTCCCATGGGAGCACACTGAGTTCTGAGAAAAGGAATCAGCAGGAAGCAAGGGTAGAACAAAGACTCTAAAGGGAAGGGGAGGAGTTTGCTGCCTTGAGGAACTTGAGGGCGAAGATAATGTGGTTGTGCTTCTCTTAACGGGCGGTGCAGATGCAAGTGTGGTCATTTCTCTGTACAGCGGTGCAGATGGACCTGGCTTTGCTCTTCTTTTGTGGTTTCCCGCTGTGCCTGCCAGTAACAGCCTCACCCATCAGGCATGACAGTTACCTAAGCAACTGTAGTTGTAATCTTTTTCTTTTTCTTTCTTTTTTTTTTTTTTTGTTTTTTGTTTTTTGTGGGTACCTGGGGTCGACCTCAGGACCTCGCGCGCCAGCAGGCGCCCGTGCCGCTGAGCGATATCACCGGCCCTTTTTTTGTGTGTGGGTTCTGGGAGTGGAACTCAGGACCTCGCACTTGCCAGGCAGGCGCTTATGCCACTGAGCCATCTCACCGGCCCTGTAGTTGTAATCTTATTAGTTGATATCGTTCTTCCCACGGTAGATCTGCCTCACCTCATGGTTTTGCTCTATAAAACTCCCTTGAGAAGCGGAGTCCCCAGCAACCCACTCAGGACCCCTTCTGTCTCTCTTAGAAGCTTTCTTTCCCCTAATAAATATTTTCTGCTCTTAACCTCCATTGCTCCTAGAATTCATTCTTCAATTTTAGAGAACATGAACTCAGCATATTGAACATCTAGCGGGCTAGCAGGTTGAGAGTTATAATATTTCCCGTATATTATTCTGATTATTTGGAGGCCCTGTATCATCCCTATATCACGTCTACCTCCCCACTCTGCCATCCTTGGCAAGTGGCCCCAATGACTAGGCATTGTGACTCCACCGCAGGCAGGAAAAGGGGGACAGAGAAGGCAAAAGGACCATGTCAGCTGAGTTATCCATTTTCCTTAGGAAAATAATGGCTTGCCTGGAATCTTCATCCATTGGAAGGTGTAAACCACTCATTCCCATCTCCTATGCAGAAGTATCCACGAGACCTTGAAGGCAGCCTGGGAATTTTTTGATGGGCATATTGTCACCCTGAACCAAACTGGAAATAAAATAGCAAGGAGAAAGTATTTATTAGAAATTGTGTGGACTATCAGCTGCATCTGCCATAGGAAGGAGAAAAGTGTGAGACACAACTCAGGGTCTGTTTTGAGCGAGCTATTCCATTAACATAAACTGGACACGTTTGTGTCTTTTCACAACATCAGAATTGACACACGAGCGGCATCAATTTTGTCAGCCTTGCCTTGGCAAAATACTCCAATTGATATCCAATAAGCTGAGCAATCACAGGTCCTATTTTTCCAATCTTAATTACTAATATCTATAACATTCAAGTCACACATTCCACAGTAATATATTGGGTACAAAACAGGAAGAAATGGATAACAGTGACTGCAGGACTCGAATAGGCAAAACTGAGAGCAAATAGGCAGAGCCCACAGAGATGTGAAAACTCACCCCAGGGGGTCAGATAAGATCACAGACCAGGGCCGGTGAGATGGCTCAGCAGCATAAGCACCTGCCTGGCAAGCGCGAGGGCCTGAGTTCGACTCCCGGAACCCACATACGAAGAAAGGGCCGGTGATATCTCTCAGCGGCCCGGGCGCCTGCTGGCGTGCGAGGTCCTGAGGTCGACCCCCGGTACCCACAAAAAAAAAAAAAAAAAGATCACAGACCAGGTAGAGATTGCTCCAGGCCTGGGGCTCATTGGGAGCTCAGAGCTGGTTCAAAGCCCATGTCTGCATGGCAGGCAGTTCAAGTGGACCATGTCAGGCACAGAGATAGAGCTGAGCTAAAGCCAAGGGACAGAGAGCTGCAGTTTGTCGCCTGTCGTCAGGTCATGCTCACCAGGTGGTCTGAAAGATGACAGGTCAGTGCATGTGTTGCTGCTGTACTCCAGTGTCAGGCGTCCCCCCTCTTCTATGATCTGGGTGAGGGGGTTTGCATCATTCATTGGCCTCCTGTTTCTGAAAAGTTTCCTCCGATAAAACTTTAATACATGATGTGTCCATGCGCCCCTCACTTAATATGGTGGTAATCTTTTATTAACATGTGTTATGGTTTAGATCTAGAATCTTCCCCCAAAAGACCATGTGTTCAGGGTTTAGCCTTTAGAAGGCGACTGGGTCACGGGGACACCATGCTCATCAGCGGGTCCATTCGCTGAAGGCTGCAGAGCTGACTGTGCTGTCAGGAGGTGGGATCTGGTCGGGAGAGGCGGGTCACTGTGGGAGTGGCCTGGAAGAGTGTATTTTTCTCCCCAGGTCCTCCCTTCTCCCTCTGCTTCCTGACCACCATGACATGAGCAGTTTTCCTCCACCAGACCCTTCCACCGTACCCTTTCTGCCATTGAGCCGGCTGACCATAGACTAAATCTTCTAAAAACCGGGAGCCAATATAAACCTCTTCTCAAACTGTGGGTGTTGGGTATTTTGTCCCATTGCCAAGAAAGTGACTAAAACGGCATGATTCATTTACCAGTTTGTGCCTTAGGTTTGTGCTCTGTAGCTGGGGGTTGCTGTCTTGGATAAGTTTGGTGTGGTCCAACCCTTCTGCTGGTTATGTATTTGCACAGACAAGTTACCAACCAAGTCATTCTACCTCAAAATTTATACCCAAAAAGTAGCCAACTGCTGTTTTATAAAATCGAGTCTCACTCAGAGCAAGGCCCAGCCTGAAAGCTACAATTCTGTACCACATGGAGTGACTTACAGCAAGGCACAGCCTGCTCCACACAGGCTCCTCATGCTAGCCACTGGAGGACAGAGCAATGGCTAGGAGCAGTCCTCACCAGACTCCAACAAGCAACTCACTGGTGGAACTCCTCCTGGTGGGGGAGCATTCACTCCAGTGAAGTCTTGGTCCAGTGACAACCCTCATAGTTGAGCCATTCATCAACAGCCAATGAGCCACCAGAGCCCAGTGGCCCCTGGATGCCAACTATACCTCCCAAGTCTGGTCCCTCATCCAGGCCCCATTCACTTCCTCTCCATCTTTTCCTCTCCTCCTTTCTGAGAGTCCTTGGCCCTTCCCCATTTCCCAACTCTCCACTACACACAGGAATCTGCCCTTTCTGAAGCCTAGGCCTTTGCAACTTAGAATCCAAGAATGTCCTCCTCTATCTTTTGTTCTGTTTTCTCTGCATCATCTTTCTGTAAGGCAGTGGACACAAAATGTCATGCTCACTGAATGGGTAAAGGGCCCAGAGTATAAGGAAATAGCAGGAACAAAAAGCAATTTCTATTTTAAAATAGCATCCTTCTGTTTTATGTGAAATCTTACCCAGAAACTCAAAATACAGAGGAGATAAAAATCAGAGCCAATATGGTTACTTCCGGAGACAGGTACTGATAGGAGACCAGAGGACCCCAGGACCTTCCAGAGAGGTCTGAGAAAAGTCTTCCAAGAGAATTTTTAAAATTCATCAAACTGGAAATTTTGTACTTTCTCTTCTAGCTTGAAAGTTCTATGATTCACTGTCAAGGAACACTTTAGTGTGTTTTCCAAAAACTTGAGAATTGTCACTTATAAATGTGACAGGTAACAAAAATGATGATTGGTATGGGTATGCCCCAGCTTCTCCTTTATCCTGCCTCTGTTTCTTGGCCTGCTTCAGGTTTTCCAGCTTCCCCATCCTCCAACAAGGGTTTTTGTGATAGGAATAGGTGTGGAAGGGTAAGAGATGAGAAGAGACACTGTCACAGTTAGGAGGACCTGCTCTGGTACTGTAAGAGAAATTTTCCCTTCTGGGAATGCACAGTCTGTACTGTCCCCCTCCTCCCAATGTTCCGGGAATTGAGCTGTTACGAAGCTACCTAAAGTAGATAAAAACAAAACAAAGCTGACCACAGACCAGGGAACTGGGCTGCAAGATAACGACTGACCCTGGGCTAAGAAATTTGCAAGGATTGCAGATTGTGCTGTTCCGGACCACCTGCTGCCCATATTAGAAAACATCCTCCCCACTCGGTCGGCCAGCCTAAAAACTCCCGTATGAGTGTCTTCTCCCAATGAATGTAAAAAGCTGTTTAAACTAACCAATGCTATCTGCTTCTGTAACCGCGCTTACAAAGACCCCTCCTCCCTTTGTTCTATAGACATATAAGCCCTGCACAGACAAACCTCGGCGCCCACTGTTCCTGCGTGTTCAGTGAGCCCCACGCATGCTTGGATAATAAAACCCCTTGCCCTTTGCATGAGAGAACGCTTCTTGGAGTCTTCCTTCACACAGCGGGCATCCCGACCCTAACATTTTGGAGGCCCCAGCGAGATCGGGGATTGCCCCCTGCGTTGGAAGACTTCAACAGCCACCTCTTGGGGTAAGTACGGCCGTTTCTCTCTCTCTTTGCCTCTCTTTGTCTTACTTTCACTTTGCGGTCGCCTAGTTTTTGTTGTGACTGGCACCAAGACGCATGAGCTCTTGGTCCAAGTGACTTGCCTCTGGGCTTCTGGGTCACAAGTCACTTCCCCGGGGGACGCCTCGGGGATTATAGGTCCATAGGGCCTATTCAGTGGGGGATTCCCCGGTCGTGTTTCTACATAGACTCCTGGAGCCTACCTCCTGGGCTCCTGAGGGTCTGTTCAGCGGGGGATTCCCCGGTTGTAACTCTTTCACTTCCTCTTCTGGGGAAGTTGTGTACGCCGGCATTTGTCTATTATCTTGGTCTTAATGTTTGTCAGTCTTTATTTGTTTGGCGCCACTAACCTCTTTTGTTCCACAGCACCCACCATGGGCAATAAGGAGGGAACCTCAATGCCTCCTTGCCTGGCAGCTAACCCTTGGGGGGGTCAAGGCGCCAAAAAGCTGATCTTCAGCTGGCCCCCCTAGATCAGCTACAAGGCAGGACGCAAGGCTACAAGACAGAGACAACTGAATTCCCGCCTCCCAACCAAGATAAGCGCGCTTGTAATTGGGTTTCTGGTTTGGCAATTTGCCCAAGGCTCATCCAGGTATCTGTTCTGTGGTAGCGTCTGTTCTGTTTAAACCTGTGAGAGCTAGGCCACCGGATATGGTGTTTTGCAGTCTATCAGAGGTCATCCTCTGAATCTGTTCTAAATTTGAGGTCGGGAGCGATATGGTTATTGTTCCCGGGATTATCTGTTTTTGTGTGTGTGTGCATGTTCCTCCCCTGTGTTACATCTGTTATCCCCCCTGCGCCTGCGCTTCCAAGTCACTGTTACCAGAAGAATTCAACCTGCTGGCAGGAGACCATTTGTTAGTCTCAAAATTTTATTTGCCTTTCAGATTAAGTGGAGGGGACAGGACTTGCTTAGATAAATTGTAATTGTGGGTTACTGCGTTGTCCAAGTCATTGACATAATGGGTTCTGCTGGTAGTAAGTCAACTCTTTTAAAATGTATGCTTAACAATTTTGATAAGTTCAAAGTGGATTATAGAGTTAAGATAAAAAGTAAAGCTCCAAAACTTCTGTGAGCTTGAATGGCCCACATTCAATGTGGGATGATTAGCTAAAGGGTCACTCGACCCCCAGATAATATTGTCACCGGAAAGCCTGAGCACCCAAATTAGTTTCCATATATAAACTGGTTGTGCGTGGTGCAAGTGCTGCCCCAATGGCCAGCCTGAACGTCACCAGCCTGGCGCTGCCTGCAAGCATCTAAGAAAGTTTTACAGGAGAAATCTAATTGCAAATTTTGACTAAATGGCACTTATACTTTTGGTTTTCAGTTTAAACTGATGTACATAAAACATTTCTTGTGCACTACAAACTCCTGAGTGACGATTAATCAAAATTACTATCTAAAAGAAAAAATATAAATGCCTGCTTTGTCAAAACATCAAGTAAGCTGAGTAAGCCACAATGGGAAACACAAGCTGGGTGCCCTGGCTCAAAACACCTGGGACAAAAACCTTATCCTGAAGCGTGCTTTTCTTTCTCTGCACACAGAGGGTCTCTGCTCTTAAATCACAAATGGCTGCAACATTTGCAGCTAGCGGGAAACTGGGCGTAATTGTAACAACCCAGGAACAAGGGGTCAAAATAAGTTTTGACAAAGATATATCAAGAAAATTTATATAAATGATATTCTTACAGAGAGAATGCTAAGAGAGTAAAAAAAAGGTTTGAATATGTGACAGAGGGTATGAAGATGACTGAGCTGGAAGCTACATAGAAGGAAAACATGAAAGTTGTCAGTATTTTTATGAAGGAATTTATTTTTTGTTTCTTCCAAATTCTTATGAGAGATCTCTGCTATTGACCTATAAATAATTCTGACTAGTCTATTTGTAATTTCAAACTTCTAAAATTATAAAAGTTACTATAATTTAATTTGACCAATATATATGAGTGCACTCTGATTTTTTTTTTAAATTTGTCTGTATGTTTTGTTTTTCTGTGTGCCCAACCTGTAAACAGCTGTTTTATTTGAGCTCAACAAATTTTCTTTTTGCATTTTTGGATTTTTAAAATGTTTGTCTGGTATGCTTCCACCAAAAGTTGCCAGCTGGCCAAAATGATGTTAAAATTGGTTCTATAAATGTAATGCATGTTTTGTTTTGTTTATTGTTTATTGTTTATTGTTATATTATAATTTGAGAGTTTCTTGTTGTTCAAAATAATGTGTTAAGTGATCTGGTTTTCATAAGTCATCAAAAATTGTTAGACAAAATGTATTACTGTGATATGTTTACATTGGTCATCATCAACAGGTTAAATTTTCTAAAACAGGACAATGAGGTTTTCTGATTTAAAGATGTTCTGGTACAAAACTAAATTAAGAAACAAAAGTTTTTATATGGCTATGACAATTCAGTGTTGCTGATCTCATAGTATATTAAATGTATTCATACCTTCCAGATGTACAGGTCTTCTAAAATATAAAAACTGGGATTGTTTACAGAGATAACATTTTCTTTCTTTCTTTCAGATTCAGACACCTACCTTTGCTTGTGCTCCAGATATTTATAATAAGAGGTTCATACTAATATAAGGTCACCAGTCAAATGATAATTTTTAACAAAAACCTATGTGATGTATATGCTATATACGTGCCACAGTATTTAGAGATGCCTAGATATTAAACAGTCCAGATAATGTCATAAAATTTCTTCAGTGATGTCCATTAAAAGACAAATTAGATAAAAGCATCTTATGTACTAGATAGAGATAATTGACTAAAAAGCTCAAATTTGCATGCAGACTAAGTTTCTAGGATTTATATTAAAGGATGGAACGCGCTCTCTGCCAATCTCATACACTCAGGCCATTCAGGGCCTCCAAGTGCCGGTGACCAGAAAGGAGTTGAGGGAATTTCTGGGAACCATTGGGTAATGTCGCCTTTGGGTCCCTAATTTTACAGCAATAGCGAAGCCCCTCTATGAGGCTTTAAAAGGAGGAAATAGCCCTCTGTTGGAGTAAAATCCTAAATGACAGGCTGCTTTTGAGGATTTGAAAGACAGACTGGTAAGCACCCCCGCCTTGGCACTACCTGACATCACGAAATCCTTCCAGCTGTTTGTCCATGAAAAGGACGACATTGCTCGGGGTGTTCTTACACAAACACTGGGACCCTGGAAACGCCCCGTGACATATATATCTAAGAGACTGGACTCCGTGGCAGCAGGATGGCCTTCCTGCCTGCGTTCGACTGCCACCACAGCCATTCTGTAAAAGAAGCTGACAAATTGACTTTGGGACAAAAGCTAAGTGCAATAGAGACTTTATTGAGAGGACCTGGAGGTAAATGGATCTCAGGAACCAGGTTGGCCCAGTACCAAGGGACCTTGTTAGAAGACCCCAGGTTAATTATCAAGACTGTGCAAGCTATTAATCCTGTCTCTCTTTTGCCCACTTCCCTGGAGCCACCTGAACATGACTGTGCTGAAGCCATTGAGATGGTGTACTAAGCCCGACCAGACTTGCATGATGTGCCCCTTCAGGACCCGGACCTGACCCTCTTTTCAGATGGCAGCAACATGGTAATCGATGGGGTTTAGAGGGTGAGAACAACGATTGTCACCTTAGAGCGAACCATCCAGACAGAGGCTCTGCTTCCTGAGACAGTTTGTGATATGGACCTGATGTGCTTCGGTGACTGAGAGGGGCACTAACTGATCCCACAACAACCCTGTCTCCTGGCAACACAACGACTAGGTGTCCGGAGACAAGGAACTGTGCCATCTAAAGATGTTAAAGTGCATTTTACTAAAATTAAACCCACCAGCGGAAATAAGAGATACTTAGTAGTTTTGATTTGTACCTATTCAGGATGGGTGGAGGCCTCCCCACTAAGACTAAAACATCGAAAAAGATGATAAAAGCTTTGATGGAGCTGATCATTCTATGGTATGGGCTCCCCATAACGGTAGGTTCAGATAATGGACCTGCTTTTGTGGGTAAAATGGTCAAAGGCCTTACAGCAGTGCTGGGGCTAAAATAAAAACTCCATACTATATATTGGCCACAAAGCTCAAGCCAAGTAAAAAGACAAAACTGTACTTTAAAAACCACCCTGACAAAGTTGTGCCAAGAGACTGGGGCTAACTGGGTTACTGTGCTCCCAGCGGCCCTCTTGCAGTTGCGGTGTACACTGTACTGAGGTGGACTAACTCCATTTGAGATAATGTTTGGGAGCCTCCCCCACTGATACCTGTTTTAAATAGATTACAGGAGATGGAAACTTTGAACTTGCACCAACAGATAAAGGCGCTGCACCAGATGCTTCAGAAACTTCAGCAGACTGTTATGGAGACATCTGATCCCCATGCCCACGCCAGTCCACTCCTTCAAATCCGGGAGACCAAGTCCTGATTACACCCTAAAAGAGGAGCCTCTCCAACCAAAGTGGGAGGGACCCAACGAGGTGATCCTAACCACTCTCACTGCTCTTAAAGTTACAGGCTGTGCTCCATGGATTCAATGCTCCCGAATCAAGACATGGACACCTGAGCTTACAGAAGTGCGACCTTCTGCCCCAGAGACCTTCAGACCTCGATGCACCAAGAGACTTCAGCAAAAGCTGCTGCAGCTAAACACCAACATGACTCTGGTCACCGCCCTCACCCTGTGTAGCCTCCTCCCCTTTGCTCTCCTCTGGGCCAGATGCACTCCCTATGTATCAGGAGTTTCCCCCTTTGAAGCCATGTTTGGCTGACCTCCCCCTCCGTTACCTAAACTAGCTGAAAAAAAGATTGCAGAACTTACTAATCAGGATCTCGTTAAGTCCCTTCAGGCTCTACAGCCCGTGCTCTCCTCCATCCATCGGGTGTTCCTCCAAAAACACCCACCACCTGACCCACCGACCACAGAACCTGCTCAAGCGGTGGAGCCAAGTACCCAGGTACTCTTCAGGCGATTTCTGGAAAGACTGCCCGGATCCACCATAGCCACTTCAAAGTGCTGCCAACCTCAGTCTCTCCACCCACAGAACCAGATAAGTGAACGATGGAAAGGGGAACCAACACCCTAAAGATTAAGCTAAAAAATGTTCTGCTTGACCACGTATGTGTTAATGTCACTGATGTTATTAATATTGCTGCCCCCACCTGTGATAAATGGCCTGAAAGCCAAAAATCTGGCTTTCACTCTCCTTCCTATAAACTGGACTGGGTTATTTAGACATTATTTCAAGAAATAAACCCATACCTATTCCTAGCTTCAAATATATAACCAGATTGACAATGTAAAACTAATGCTCATTAGACAACAATATGCAGCTCTAGATGATCCTAAAAATGGACACTCCGATCTCTAAGATTAGAGATTCCCAAAAACAAAAAGGGGGGAATGTAAGAGAAATTTTCCCTTCTGGGAATGCACAGTCTGTACTGTCCCCCTCCTCCCAATGTTCCGGGAATTGAGCTGTTACAAAGCTACCTAAAGTAGATAAAAACAAAACAAAGCTGACCACAGACCAGGGAACTGGGCTGCAAGATAACGACTGACCCTGGGCTAAGAAATTTGCAAGGATTGCAGATTGTGCTGTTCCGGACCACCTGCTGCCCATATTAGAAAACATCCTCCCCACTCGGTCGGCCAGCCTAAAAACTCCAGTATGAGTGTCTTCTCCCAATGAATGTAAAAAGCTGTTTAAACTAACCAATGCTATCTGCTTCTGTAACCGCGCTTACAAAGACCCCTCCTCCCTTTGTTCTATAGACATATAAGCCCTGCACAGACAAACCTCGGCGCCCACTGTTCCTGCGTGTTCAGTGAGCCCCACGCATGCTTGGATAATAAAACCCCTTGCCCTTTGCATGAGAGAACGCTTCTTGGAGTCTTCCTTCACGCGGCGGGCATCCCGACCCTAACAGTACCTGACTTTCTGATTTCAAATCCCAGCCCTATCATATACTGTGACCTTGGGCAAGGTTTTTAAGCCTCTCCATACCTCAGTTTCCTCATCTGTAACTTGGAAATAGTAATAACACCAACTCTTGGGAGTTGTTAAAAGGATTAAATGAGGCTGCCCAGTGCAGGCTGACACAGCAAGCCATTGCTGCCCAGCTGCAATCACTCACCAACTCCAAGCCAGCTCTGTGTTTAGCTTCTCCTTGGCACAGGGCAGACAAGGCACAGACTAACCAACCCACCTGAACATGGACATGGCCAATGTCCAGGGTTGAGAAGGTAAACCCAGAGGGCCAAGAGACACAGGGAGAAAATATGGACCTGGCCATCAGCTTCCGGGATCCCAATGTCGCCATCCAAAAGTGACTGAATGAGAGACAACCATGGGAGACTGCTTCAGAGAGGGTGCAGGCTAGACATAGACCCCCTGAGGAGTTTAAGCTCAGGCTGGGAAGGACACTGGCCCTGTCCTCCATAGTAAGAAATCGGGTCCAGGAAGTCCAACAGTCTGCTTGTACCCCTACCCCACGACTTATGTCCAGCAGAGGCCAGAGAGCTGATTGCTTTTCACATCTACCAACATCAGCAAGGACAGGCCCTGGCTCGGACAGTTACCACAGTCCAGGGTGCATGGACAGAGGGGCCTCTTGAACATGGTAGGCACCTCACAAACAAAGCTAGGTAGAGAAAATCATGAATTGCTGGATTCCAAAACTGCAGATCCTGGGAAAAAAAACACTCATTCAACAACACAGAGAATTTTTTTGACTTGACTTTTTTTTATTTCTCTCTTTCCTTCGTTTTTCTTTGGGGAGGTTGGAGTTTTTCTCCCCTTTTTTCTAGTTTCTTTTCCCTTTTTGACTGTTTTTTTCCTTCTTCCTTCTTATCATTTCTTTTATTTTACTGTTTTTCTTTTTTTCTTTTTCTTGTTTGCTCTTTTCTGTAACTGTTTTACCAATACTATAAATTCCCTTTTACTTCTCAATGGTATTCCCTGTCTCACTTTTCTCTCCTCCTTCTAATCTTCCACTGATTAATTTTTGCAATTTTACTTTTCTCATTCTCCTGTTCCCCTCTCACTCTACCTTTACTAGTATAACTATTAAACTTTATGAATCTATAGATAGCTACTTAATTCTATGCTACTACTGTTCAATACTGTTCTATTGTTAGTGAAGGTAATGTTCCATTTAATAGATATTTACTGTAGGTAAATCTTTAGTTTGTCTTAGTGCTTATACTATGATTAGAGATCTCTTTTCTATGGTTACAGATGGTACATTATTAGTTCTTAAGGCATGTCAATATCCAATTTGTCTCCAATGTATTGTTCTTGCTGATTTTATTACTATAGGCAAAGTGACATAGTTGTTGCTATTAATTGGTTTCCTCTGTATGCCAATATCTGGATTGCCTTTGTGTCATTAACAATACTGCAGCCCATTCCCAGACAACTGAGTACTCAGTCAAATACAGTGCAGCTTCCCCTCCCAAATAAATAGAGGTTGTTGGATTCTGGGACAGAGGCAAAAGCCTATAGTTAGCCATGCCCAGAGAGCACTGCTGAAAAGCAGACATTAACAAAAGAGGTATCCACACTAGCAACAAAACCTTCAACTGTAATCAACCTGCAAGTCCCAACACAAACAAACCAAAAAATAGAAACATAAGAAGATAAGGCAACAAAATCCTTCCAAAAACTCCAAACTTCCCAAAGCCAATCCATGGGGCATAAAGGGGGAGGAAATCAAAAGCCATACAACTGAATTATGAAAAAATAACAGAGAAGATTTAAAAAAACAGACCAATAAGGTGCTTGGCAAGCTCAAAGAAGATATAACTAAATAGATAATGGACCTAATAAACAAAAAAATCAGTGATCTAGAGAAGACACTAATAAAAAGCTAGCTGAGCTAAACAAAATGGTACAAATCATGAATGCCCACCATAGAAAAGAATTAGAGTCCATAAAAAAGTGCCAAACAAAAATTCAGGAGGTTAAAAATTCTATTGCAAGTATGGGCAGCAGAAGTGACCAATGTGAGGAAAAAGTGTCAGAACTAGAAGACAGGGCTGTTGACAATGACAAATTAAAGGAGATACCTTAAAAACAACAGAACATGAAAAATGGATCCAACATGTGCTAGATGATACAAGGAAGACTAATATAAGATTAATTAGAATTAGTGAAAAATCAGAAGACAGCACAAAAGGCATAAAAATCTGATTACTGAAATAATAGCAGGAAACTGTCCAAATATGGGGAAAGAATTTAACATACAGATAAATGAGGCATATACAACCCCAAAGAGCAATGATCAGAAGAGAACCTCTCCATGACACATCATAGTCCAAATCCCAGGAGCCCCACACTAGAACAGAATCTTTAAAGCTGTTAGAGAAAAGCAACAAATCACTTATAAAGGTAAAACTATTAGACTTATCAAGACAAACCATAAAGGCCAGGAAAGTTTGTATCTTAAGCCCTAAAAGAAAACAATTACCAACCCAGACTGATATATCCTGCAAAACTATCTACCAAAATTGATGGAGAAATAAGATATTTCCATGATAAGGAAGACCTAAAGAATTCAAGACCACCCGACCAGCTCTCCAAAAAATTCTCAAGGATGTCCTAGAAATAGACAATGAAGCTAACAATGACAAAATGTTTAATAGAATGAATACACTCAGCAGCATAATTTCTTGCTTACTTTTTCATTGCTGAGACACAATACCCAACACCCACAAGTCCAAAGTAAAAAGATTTATTTGGGTCACAGATTGGAGGGGTCTCACTCCATAGTTGGCTGACTCCAAGGCAGGGGAGCATGGCAGAGGAGCATAGGCGAGAAAGAGCTGATGGCATGGCAGCAGGAAGAGAGCAAAGGGTGAGGGAGGGAGATAGATCCTTCCAGGCCATGCCCTGAGTGACCCACCTCCTCCCACAAGGCTTTACCTCCCAACATCATATTTAGCTATAAACTCGTCGGTGGGTCAGTCCCACTGACTATCACACCCCCATGATTTGATCACCTCTTAAAAGCACCACCTATGAGCACATGAGGCTGTGGGGGGCATCTAGATATAAACCATAACAGGTGAGCAGTTAACTAGAAGGGCAAGAAAGGGAATCAGCAACAGGAAAACAATGCAATGACAGGAATAAGTCCACACCTTTCAACAATAACTCTCAATGTGAATGAATGGTCACAGATTGGCAGAATGGATCAAGAAACAAAATCCAACAGTGTGCTACATACAGGAAGTACATTTAACCAAAAAAGAAATACATACACAGATTAAAAACGAAAGGATGGAAAACAGTATTTCATGCAACAGGAACTTGAAAACAAGCAGGAGTAGGTATCCTATCTTCAGACAAAGTGAACTTCAAAACTGATCAGAACAGGCAAAGAAGGCCACTACATATTGGTCAGGGGGCTGGGCGTGGTGGTGCATGCCTGTAATCCCAACACTCAGGAGGCTGAGGCAGGAGGATCACTCCATGAGTTTGAAGGTTACCCTCGGCTACATAGCGAGTTCAAGGCCAGCCTGGACCGCATAGGGAGACCCTGTCTCAAAAAAAAAAGAAAAATTCATTAGGGGAACAATTTAAGAGGAAGAGATAACAATTATTAACATATGCACCAAATACTGGTGTCCCCAACTTCATAAAACAAGTTCTACTGGACGTAAAAAAAATCAGATAAACATAAACACAATTATAGTAGGGGACCTCAATACCCCACTGTCACAAGTAGAGAAACTAGGCAAAAAAATCAACAAAGAAATAGCAGAAATTGAACAAAACCTTTGAACAAATGGACTTCATAGATATCTACAGTGTTCCACCCAACAATAACAGAATATAGTACACATTCGCCTTAGCAGCACATGAAACTTTCTCCAAAATAGACCGTGCACTGGCCAGTGACATCCACCTATCCCTGCAGCGCTCCTAATGCATTCCCAAGCTTCACTGACACACTTCCGAGGTCCTCCCCAGTCCTCCAGCTGCTGGAACAAGCTTGAGGGAGCAAAGTCATCTCAGACTCTGTACATGTAGCATCATGATGTGGTCACGTTTGTTCCTCCGCTTGTCTGTGGATGCTTTGAGGGAAGAGACTATATCACATTCAGCTGTAGAGTAGACAATGTACCAGAAGAGTACCAGGTCCGTATAGTGCAGCCTCAATAGATGGGAAGAGAAAGAAAGGAAGGAGGGAAGGGTGCTGGTGAGTAACTCAAATGTCTACAGCTCAGTAGCCCCACCTGTGAGAGGCATCAGGGCCTCAGCTCACCTTCTGCATTTGTCCCATCATATATTGATTATGTGTTTGAAGTGCAAACCATAATTAAACCCAACAGTCCCTGAAAGAGGAATGAGTGAAATGGTGCAAAAGAGCACTATTTGCGCATTAACTTCCCACACAGGCAAAGGACAACAGAAGCCCCTCTGGGGAAATCCTACCCGCTGGCCTCTCTGGGAGTTAGGTGGAAGGAAGTGAGACAGACATTTGAGCTTCGGATTGGGTCTTCTCAGAGAGGAAAACAGTCCCCAGCAGAGTGAACTATGAGTCTTTCATAGAGTACAACATCCTGGGGATTCTTAGAAGAGAAAAGAATACTTTTACCAAGACCACTGCAGAGCCAAGTACCCCAGCTCATGCTGCTAATAGAACTTGTTCGTTTATTGTTGCTTGGAATAGAGAAGGTGCTTAGTAAATACTGAGTGAATCAACAAAGTGCCTCCCAAAGCAGAGAAATCACTTCCATGAGAATAAAACAAGGTTGACCCAATTCGTAGACAATATCTCTCAGGGCTATTAAAGTTATTCTGTTTATTTGGGGGAAAAAATGCACACACATACTTAGTTCCAAGTCACTGCTAATAACTTACTAATTGTACTAATGGAGTTCTTGATTGTATGGGAAAGAGTATGAATGGCCTATTTTTCAAGTGTTCAAAAATGAGACATACATTAAAGATCCATTGCATCCCTCTTTGCTTCTCTTCTGGGTGCTAATGGGTAATTGGGTTTCTATTTGTGGAGGGATGGTAGAACAGCGGGAACACCCAGGAGGTAAGGGTTGGGTGAGGAGAATGAGAAAAAAAGTGAGAAAGCAGTCATGTGGTAGAGTTCCCACATTTATGTCAAAGAAATGGGAAGGAAATTCAACTAAGAGAGTCCCAGGAAATCCCTTCCCTCCTCCCAGCCATTTGGCCCTCTCACTGGAACATGCAAAAAAAAAATCTTACAAGTGAACACATTCTTAAAAAACCTAATGTATGGACTACTGGTTCCACACTGCTGCACATCTGAATCACCCAGAGCACCAAGAAAGCACACAGACACCTGCGTTCATTCAAGAATGATGGGTCCCACATGATTCAGATCCACAGCCAAGCTGAAAACCACTGGTGCAGACCATCTACACCTGGACCAAAATTTAAACAAAATAATTATCAGTTTATCTGATATCTCACCATACCACTATAGCTTTTTTACATCTTTCGAATAAATTTGCACCATTTTTTTTGCAAAGTACCTGCAGTTTTATTTTTTCTTTTTTTCCAACTTTTATTTTTTCTTAGCACATGTTCGTAGTACATAATTATCACATTCCTTGTGGAGAGTTGTTGCTAGTACATAACACATCTTAATTCTTTTTAAAATATATTTTAAGTACCTATTGTGTAATCAGAAGTAAGTTGTCATAGAGCTTAGAAATCCTATTTATTCCCTCAAATAACTTAAGGTTTTCTCAAGCAGTGTTTAATCAATGAGCATTTACTTGCTGCCTCCCATGTGCCAGGCATTGAAAATACAAAGGTGCATAAAGACGTGGTCCCTCACCCTTAAGATGGAGTAGAGGAAACAGGGAGACGTAATTATAACGATAGTACTCACAGATCGAGCGCTGGCTTTGTGTCAGACTCTGCACTCAGCACTCTACCTGGATGAGTGTCTCACATCTTTTTAAAAACCCGTGAGATATGATCGTTTTGTGCCTCAATCTATATCTGAAGAACAGAGACCCTCAAGGTTTAAAAACTCACCCATTCTATCAACTAGTGAATGGAACAAACAAAATATGGCGCACCACGCAGCAGAATATTATTCAGCCATAAGAAGGAAATACTGATGCGCAGGACACTATAAATGGGCCCTGAAGACATGGTGCTAAATGACAGAAGTCAGATATTGGTATGATTCCGCTTACATGAAATATCAAGAATAGTTAGTCTTTCTAATCCAAAGAAAATTGCCATTTCAGATTAGCGCGTTGGTCAGTAAGTAAATTAACATTTTAAGTTTTAAAAAATGAATAGGCAAATCCATAGAGAGTGAACTAGTGGTTGCCAGGGACTAGGGAAGGGGGAGAGGAGGAGGCACAGGGCCCCCTCCTGGGGTCTTGAAAATGTTCCGACGTTAGATAGTGGCAATGGCTGCACATCACTGTGAATACACTAAGTTCCCCCGAACCATATGCTTTTAAACAGTGAATTCAATGGCGTGTACATTACATCTCTTTTTTTTTTTTTTTTTTTTTGTGGGTACCGGGGGTCGACCTCAGGACCTCGCGCGCCAGCAGGCGCCTGTGCCACTAAGCAATATCACCGGCCCTTTTTTCGTATGTGGGTACCAGGAGTCGAACTCGGGCCCTCGCTCTTGCCAGGCAGGCGCTTATGCCGCTGAGCCATCTCACCGGCCCTACATCTCATTTTTAAAAGAAAAGGAAAAAACTTATCCAAAGCTATGGAGCCAAAGATCTGAGCCTTGCATGTGGGTCAATCTCCCTGGAAGCTGCAGGCTGAACACTGCGCTGCTCTGCATCTAGAAAGGAAAATAAATCAACATCCACATTGCTGTCCACCCACGAGGGGTCCTGAGAGGCCAGCAGGAATGCAGGGCCAAAATTCAATAGGGACAGAATTTCAACATAAAAGGATCACAGGATACTAGACAGTAGGTGACCTGGGGCCGGATGGATGACACAGATCACAGAGAAAGTGTTTCGGGGATGGGAGAGCTGCTTAGGCAGCCTTAGAGTTGAAGGGAAGCTGGCTCTCAGGCAAGTTTGGAAGAGGGAGGACATGGGTGAACCGAGAGAGGACATGACAGATGACATGAGCAGGAGCATGTCCCCTCTGGGGAGGAAGGAGCGGCACACAGTGACTGGTGGGGATAGAAGCTCTCTCGAGCTATGGCTCTGATTAGAGCAGGAACCCTTCACCGAGGATCCCCCGGCCTCATCTCTGCCTGGGCTTGGGGGAAGCGGAAGAGGGTAACTGTCTACAAAGACCGTGAACGCTTTACAATATTCTGTACGTATGCACACATGTTCATTTTGGAGGGGGGAAGACTCCATAGTTTTCAAAGAATTATATGACCCCCCAAAAAAAATTTAAAGAATTTCCTGTTTGGAGAGTGGTCTCCAGAAGTATATGCTCCTGGGCAAAGACAAGAGGGCTAAGGCAGGCAGAAAGCATGCAATGATATTATTTGGATATAAAGCTGTTTTGTGTTAGAGCTGGCTTGTAAGTAAGGGTCAATCGTTACATTTTCAAGAAGCTATGACTTGGTTAAGAGCAGCCATTGGTTAAAACTTACAATTAATTTATATTAAAAATAAAATGAATAAGTATACAAATCTTACTACTTTCTAGTTAATTTACTACTTTACTCTTTTCTGTGCTCTTTTGGTGATTGATACCTGTTTTGCCTATGTGGTGGAAATACCAAACGGTGTGCTATCAAAGCATCTTTTTCCAACTTCACATTCAGTGATATCACACGGAAAGCCCAAAATCGGACAATACAGGAGGATTCCTGCCACAGACATTGGCTGATGCTACAAAGTCAAGACTCTTTGTTTTCGGGAGAGCTGGCCATTGTACATTTACCAGCGCACTACTGGACGAGGGAGACTGTAGGAGGCCTGGCAAATGATGTTCCAGAGTATCATAGCTTCCCAAAACAAGCCACTGGTCAGACAACATATTTGCTGGTTCATTCCAGGCGCTCTTCTCAGCAGTAGGGATACAGAAATAAAATGCACAACACGTCTTGCCTTCTTGGGGTTTAGATTCAACTGAGAAGAAACAGACATTTAAAAACCCAAACAAATGGGCTGGCGAGATGGCTCAGCGGCATAAGCGCCTGCCTGGCAAGCACAAGGGCCCGAGTTCGACTCCCGGAACCCACGTACGAAGAAAGGGCCGGTGATATCGCTCAGCGGCACGGGCGCCTGCTGGCACGCGAGGTCCTGAGGTCAACCCCCGGTACCCACAGGAAAAAAAAAAATGCCCAATAAATACATGAAAAAATGCTCAACATCTCTGGCCATTAGAAAGACACGAATTAAAACAACACTGGGATTCCACCTTACTCCAGAAAAAAATGGCTATCTTCAAGAAATCAAATAATACCAAATGCTGACAAGGCTGCAGGGGGAAAAGGAACACTTCTACATTGTTGGTGGGAATGTGAACTAGCAAACCACTATGGAAATCAGTATGGAGATTCCTCAGAAAACTAAAGCTACAAATTCCATTTGACCTAGCTATTCCCCTTCTAGGTATCTTCCCAGAAGAGTTAGAGACATCATATTACAGTGACATATGCATACCCGTGTTTATAGCAGCATAATTCATAATAGCTAAATCTTTTTTTTTTTTTTTGTGGGTACCGGGGGATCGACCTCAGGACCTCGCGCGCCAGCAGGTGCCCGTGCCACTGAGCGATATCACCGGTCCCTTTTTCGTATGTGGGTTCCGGGAGTCGAACTCAGGCCCTCGCGCTTGCCGGGCAGGCGCTTAAGCCACTGAGCCATCTCACTGGCCCAATAATAGCTAAATCTTGAAAGTGGCCTATGTATCCATCAACAGATGAATGGATAGGAAAAATCTGGTATTTACACACAATGGAGTATCACTTTGCCATTTTGAGTCATTTGTAGGAAAATGAATGCACCTTAAGACCATAATGTTACATTCACTGGAAGAAAGATAGCCTCTTTAATAAATGGTGCTGGAAAAACTGGCTCTACACATGCCGAAGATTAAAACTAGACCCATATTTTTCACCATGCACTAAACTAAATTCAAAATGGATCAGAGATCTAAATATTAAAACAGAAACATTAAATCTGCTGGAAGGTAGGATAGGTAAATCCCTTGAAGACATTGGTGTAGGCAAAGATTTTATGAATAAAAACTCAACCGCATGGGAACTATCCCAAAGAATCAATAACTGGGATCTCATCTTATTAAAAAGCTTTTGCACAGCAAGAGAAACCACCAACAGAGTGAAAAGACAACCCACAACGTGGGAAAAATGTTTGCCAGCTGTTCTTCAGACAAAGGATTACTATCAAGAACATATAAAGAACTCAAAAAAATCAGACCTCCCAAATTTAAAGATCCACTCCAAAAATGGGCATCTGAGATGAATACACATTTCTCAGATGAAGAAATACTAATGGCAAATAAATATACAAAAAAATGTGCAACATCACTAGTCATTCGAGAGATGCAAATTAAAACAACACTGAGATACCATCTCACCCCAGAAAGAATGGCTACTATAAAGAAATCAACTAATAACAAATGCTGGAGGGGCTGTGGGGAAAAAGGAACCCTTCTTCACTGTTGGTGGGAGTGTCGACTGGTACAGCCACTGTGGAAGTCAGTGTGGAGATTCCTCAAAAAACTAGGGTTGGAGGTCCCATTTGAACCAGCTATTCCCCTTCTGGGCATCTTCCCAGAAGAATTAAAAACATCGTACCACAGTGATATATGTGCACCCATGTTTATAGCAGCACAATTTGTAATAGCCAGATCTTGGAAACAACCCAAATGCCATCAACTGAGGAATGGATAAGAAAGATGTGGTATTTTTATACAATGGAGTACTATTCAGCCATAAAGAAGGATAAACTGGAGACTTTTATAGGTAAATGGATGCAACTCGAGAAAATACTCATAAGTGAAATAAACCAGACGCACATGTGTAAGCATCGTATTGTCTCTCCAGTATGAGAAACTGAAAGAGTAAATAAGATCCAAAATGTACAACAGACATGGTGAATCAAAAAGAAACTGGTCAATAGGAAAGAGAGACTGGAATAGGGAAAAGAAAGAAGGGAAAGGGAAAAAAATTGTATATATATATATAAGATGGTTAAGATAGATACACTACCAATTTTACTTAGTTCATTGAAGAGTAAGGTTTGAACCAATAATGTTTGGACAATTGAATGCTAATGTATGGTATCCTGAATAACTAACTTAAAGATAATAATACGTAATGCATTGACCATTGTTACCCTCATATTATGTTGTTTTGAAAATTTGTTCTTTTTTTGATTTGTTTTGTTTTTTCTTCTCTTAAAAATTAAAAAAAAAAAGACCATAATGTTAAAAAAAAAAAAGACCATAATGTTAAGTGAAATAAATCGACCACATGAGCTTAACTATCACATGGCTTCTCTTCTATGAGAAACTGAAAATATAAATAAAGAGCAAAATAAAAGCTAGATAACAAGTAGAGAGATAGATCTTTTGCAAATAGGAAAGGGACCAAGAGATGGAGTGGGCAGGGAAGGGGATAGAAAAAGAACTGAGGTGTGTTATGTACAAGTATCAATTCCCTACAAGGAATGTGATTTTTATGTACTACAGACATGTACTAATAAAAGATAAAAGTTGAATAAAAAATAATTCCCATATAAGATAGGTGATAACACTTGATATAGAAAAAGTAAGAGAGGGAGTTACAGGCCAGGGCTGGGGGAGTTGCTCACAATTTAAACAGAGTAAGCAAGGCAGGCCTGACTGAGTAAAGGCTTTAAGGATCTGAGAGCACAATTATGTGCCCATCAGGGTGAAGAGTATTCTAGAAAAAAAGGAGCCAGCAAGGGCAGTGTGCTGGGGAAGGACCACACCTGGTGTCCAAAGAGCAGGAGTGAGGAATTCCACGGTGAGAGTGGAATGAGAGGGGGAAAGTAGTAGGAGACAAGGGCAGGAACCAGGGAAGGGCAAATCAGGTAGGTCCTTGGAAGCTATTATATTGAGATGGAAGCTGTGGTGGGTGTTGAGTAGAGAGGTCCAATGTCTTAGTCCATTTTCTGCAGTAATAACAAAATACCTCAGACTGGCTAATTTATTTAAAGTATTTCTTTCTTCTAGTCCTAGAGGCTGAGAAGTCCAAGTGCATGGAAGCAGCATGTGCTGGGCACCTGGTGAGGGCCTTCTTGCTGCATGATAATATGGTGGACATGTCACATGGTGAGATGAATAGCTCCAGGCTCTCTTCCTCTTCTGACAGAGCCACTTATACCATAGGGGCCCCACCCTCATGACTTCATCTAATCATAATTACCTTCCTAAACTCCCACTTCCAAATACCATTAACAGATGGATTTGGGGATTAAGTTTCCAACACATGGACTTTTGGGGAACACATTCAAACCATAGCCCCTGGCACGGCCCACTGATGCCTTAGCGGGATCACACTGCCTGCTGGACTGAGACTAGATTGGAGAGGGGCCAGTACAGCAGAAAGATGACTTTAGAGGCTGTTGTTCCACTTGAACAGAAGCCACTCCTCCCAAAGCTTTCACCTCCAAAGGTTGAGCCACTTGCCAATGTGTCCAGCCTGCTCTTGCAATGTCCTCTGACAGTGATCGCACATTTAAGCCCTACTCTCTAAGAAAATCAAAAACTACAAAAGACAAAATGGGGCTGGACATGAGGGTTATAGTTTCCCAATAAATAAGAAAAAAATTAAATTGCAACTTGCATTTTTGACAGGCAGGGAAATTGAGTGGACCCAATTTGCCTTAGGAAGAAAAAGCTAATATTAGTAAGTTAAAAATAACAGTGCAATACAGAGAGCGATAGGATAATTAGCTTTGAAAAGGGGTTGCCCCAGTTATCTCATTACATTTCCTCCGACGACTTTCCCAAGCTGTAGCAGGTGAGTAATAGGAAACCATTCGATCACCAGGCACAGTGGTCTGGTTTTAAAAGCCTATAATTTGGGACTGGGAATATAGCTCAGTAGCACAGTGCCTGCCTGGCAAGCAAAAGGTCCTAAGTTCGATTCCCAGTACAAAAAAAAAAAAAAAAAGCCTATAATTTAATGTACAAATAAATGGCAGAGTCCAAAAACATCAAGATCAATTAGGTGACAGTTAAGGTAAATGACAAACACTAGTGTCCTAAACATAGCTCTCTTGGGATGGTGTTCTATCATGCTGTGTCCTTCACTGTACGTCAGGACTGTGAGCTGCTGGTGTCCTTGGACACCCACCAAATGCATAAGGGTGGAGGTCGTGTCATTTAAATTGCACAGCACCACTCAGTTTAGATGCAGAAGGCTGGAAGAGGTATTTTTCCTAAACTGCATTTGTGGAAACTGAGACCCATTGCTTGGAGGACCAATGCCTTGCAGCAGGCAGTGATTTTTTTCACTCTGCCCCGCTAACTTGTGTGAGCTAAAACAAAAACCAATTACCCTCCAAGATCAAAATCTTCAGATGCCTCAAGAACAATTTTAATTTGGATTTAGAATTATGAGCTGGCTTTCTCCCTCCCCCATTGGTGTCCGATGTAACCAAATTAAAAGCATTTCCAAGTAATGGAAAATTACTTAAATCTTTTTCTTATGACTGTTTTCCATAATGACAACCATTATGGTCATTTTCTAGCTGGCCACAAACACATTTCTTTTAAAATGGAATGCCCCATAGCTCATTTTGAGCTATTTTTCTCACCCTATTTATTGACCTCTATCCCTTTATCTCATTCCCTTGGAAGCTTAAACCTTAATTCCATAAAAATAATAAAAATTAAAATTGACCCCATTTGGAATGAGGTCATATTGTTGAAGTTATTCTCAGATTACATCATGACTTGAAAATTTTTGGTGTTGTCTAAAAAATGACTGGAACCAAGGTTTGACCAGGTTTGAACCTCTTGGCATCCACCATGGTCACCAGAGTGTGCTCAAGTGACACCATTCCTTCCCCAGGTCAGCTGCTTGCTGCTCTGACCCTGCCCTAGGACAAACTGCCCTGCCCGCTCTCGGCACTGGGGCCAGGTGCTGCCCCTTAGTAACAAGTGGCTAGCTCCTCACTACTGGTTCCTTTCCAACATTATTTTTTATATGTTTAGATTGTTCCTAAATTCAAGATTCAAAATAAGGCAGAGCATTACCACGCCTATAGTCACAGCACTTTTGGAGGCTGAGGCAAGAGGATCAAAAGTTCAAGCCCAGCCTAGGCAGCTTAGTGACTTAGCAAGATCCTGTCTCAGAGTGAAAAATAAAAAGTGCTGGGGATGTAGCTCAGTGAGAAGGCCCTGGTTTCAATCCCTGGTACCGCGCCCCCCCTTCAAAACAATCTCTCACTAAGTCCCTAAATCCCTTAACATCTGTGTCTCTCACAGCCTAGCTTCTAGAAGGACAAAAATGATCAAGAACAAGTGCTCTCTGCAGGCAAGCAGATCCCAAAGGGAAGACTGCAGAGGGATCTCCTCTATTCATGTCCAGTTCCTCCTCAAGCTCATTCCTAGTTAATTCACCTTCCATTTGCAGAGAGGAGAAAACGGTGAAGCAAAAGCCTTGGAGTGTTGAGGAAAATGCTGTCCTGCTGGAAAAAGGAGTAGTGAGGGGGAAAGGTTCCCCTCTAACAGTGAACTGTATATTTTCAGGAAGAACAAAAAAGATGATGAGATAAGAAAGTGTGGTAGCAGGAGAGCCTTTTCTGCAATGCTCATAAAAGGGTTTTCCTGGGCCAGTGAGATGGCTCAGCGGCTTAAGCGCCTGCCCAGCAAGCGCGAGGGCCCGAGTTCGACTCCCGGAACCCACATACAAAAAAGGGGCCGGTGATATCGCTCAGCGGCACGGGCGCCTGCTGGTGCGCGAGGTCCTGAGTTCGACCCCCGGTACCCACAAAAAAAAAAAAAGAAAAAAGGGTTTCCCTGAGAAGTGGTGTTTGAGCAACAGTCAGCTGCGCAGTGACCGGGAAGGACATTCTAAGCAGAAAGAGTAATAAGGGCAAAGGCTCTGAGATGGGAATAAAGTGGATGGGACAGAGAACAGACAGACGTCAGTAGAGCCAGAACAGTGGGGGAGGCTGAGTAATGCCCTCCCAGAAAATGTCCCCATCCTGGTCCCTGAGACCTGTGAATATATTACCTTAAAGGCAAAAAGGGGGCCGGTGAGATGGCTCAGCGGCTTAAGCGCCTGCCCGGCAAGCGCGAGGGCCCGAGTTCGACTCCCGGATCCCACATACGAAAAAGGGGCCGGTGATATCGCTCAGCGGCACGGGCGCCTGTTGGCGCGCGAGGTCCTGAGGTCGACCCCCGGTACCCACAAAAAAAAAAAAAAAAAAGGCAAAAAGAGCTTTCAGATATGGTCAAGTTAAGGATCCTGAAATGAGAGATTATCCTGAATTTTCTATCTGGACCTAAATGTAATCACAGGATCCTTAAAAGAGGGAGGCAGGGGGCCGGTGAGATGGCTCAGCAGCATAAGCGCCTGCCTGGCAAGCGCGAGGGCCCGAGTTCGACTCCCGGAACCCACATACGAAAAAAGGGCCGGTGATATCGCTCAGCGGCACGGGTGCCTGCTGGTGCGCGAGGTCCTGAGGTACCCACAAAAAAAAAAAAAAAAAAGAGGGAGGCAGGAGAGTCAGAGAGAGAGGCAGAGATGGAACCACTGACCAAGGACTCCAAGTGGCCTTTGAAAGCAAGAAAAGATGAAGACAGATTCTCACCTAGAGCCTCCAGAAAGTACGCAGCCCTTCCAAACCTTGATTTTAGGACTTCTGACCTCCAGAACTATATGAGAAGAGATGAGGTCCACTATTTTGTCAAGGCTGGATTATGCTGGCCCTTGCAGGTTATAATAGAACCAGAGCGTTTCTGGGAGGACGTGAAAATGTTTTACATAGACAACTTACGGTTTTTACCCTATGCTTCAGATTATTCTGGCTGCTATGTAGAGAAAGAGTTGGGATCAGAAGACCATTAGTAGGCTGTTGCAATAGTCTAGGTGTACAGATTTTTAAAATTGCATTCTATAAATCACCTGCATAGATATGTATAAAGGATGTTTGAAGCTTTATCTTTTTAAACCTATAAGATTAGATTCTAAAGTTGGACAGTTGCATCATGTCAAAACAAGGCTGTGAGAAAAACATTTCTTAATGTGTGCAACAGCAAAGGAGAGAGGGACAGAGGGAGGGAGAGAGAGAGAGAGAGAGAGAGAGAGAGTTTGATGCTTGATGCTTCCCAGGTTGTGATCATCTTTGTTAGGAATATCACAGAAGTAATACTGAATGCTTCTCATTATAACAGGATCTGTTATTAATGATACTAATTTTCATCACTTGATTAAGGTGGTGTCTGCCAACTTCACTATAAAGCTACACTTCTCCCCAGCCATAGTATATATATAGATATAGATATAGATATAGATATAGATATATAGATATAGATATAGATATAGATATAGATATAGATATGTGTGTGTGTTTATTTAAAATATATGTAAGATATGTAATACTTGTTTTATAAAGTTTTATAAAGAAGCATTTTTAGATCATGTTGATATCCTATTCCTCATCAACCTTTCAATTTATTCATTTATCTGTTTAATCATATTGATTCAAGGTTCTATTTTTTTTTTTTTTTGTGGGTACCGGGGGTCGACCTCAGGACCGCGCACGCCAGCAGGCGCCCGTGCCGCCGAGCGATATCACCGGCCCTTTTCTCGTATGTGGGTTCCGGGAGTCGAACTCGGGCCCTCTCGCTTGCCAGGCAGGCGCGTACGCCGCTGAGCCATCTCACCAGCCCAAGGTTCTATTTTAGCCAATGGATTTTTTTTGTGTGTGTGGGTACCGAGGGTCGAACTCAGGACCTTGCGCGCCCGCAGGCGCCCGTGCCGCTGAGAGATGTCACCGGCCCTTTTTTCGTATGTGGGTACCGGGAGTCAAACTCAGGACCTTGTGCTTGTGAGGCAGGCGCTTATGCCGCTGAGCCATCTCACCGGCCCCTATCCAATGGATTTTAATCCATTGCTACAAAACTGACACCTCATCCGTTGGCATAAGAAGCTACCTCCGGCTTATTGTGCACTTTCCTTGCCTCTGCTCTGGTTTCAGCCACTTCTCGACGGGGTCCTAGGTCCTGGGTTCTTTCAGCGCAGATTGGTCTTTAGAAATCAAGAGTTCGGCGCTGGGTATGCTTATTGCTACTGGTGCATACTAAACCCAGGCCCTCTCAGGCGACAGAACCGGGGAACACAGACACACAGACACACACACAGACACACACACACACACACCTTTTTGTTTCTACATCTACCTGTCTGTGCATATTGAAAACTATAGTCACTCTCTTCTCTACCAGTGAGAAACATGGCTCCCACTGCCCTCAACATCTTTACCTACTGCAACACCCCTATACGTAATATCCCATCTCCATCCCCTGCCTACCCTGGCAGGTCCTCACCTCCTCAAGCCCTAACACAGCCCTGCAGCTCACCCTCCCCTCTGCACACCCTCCTGACCCTACACGGAATCCACACCCAGCTGCCACTCCCTCCTTACTCCACGTGGCCTCTGAAGCAGGTGCTGGGCAGGCTCCCATAGGGCTGTGCGCCACACCTTACTCAGGATCTCACACTCATGGTGGGTCCCCCGCACCCCCTGGTGGTGAACATGCCCTCCCCACCCTAACACCCTGTCTTAATTATTTTTTCATCACTGAGACACAATACCCAACATCCACAACTTCAAGGAGGAAAGGTTTATGTTGGCTCTCAGTTTGCAGAGGGTTCAGTCCATCGTCAGCTGGCTCCAAGGTAGGGCAGCATGGCAGAGAAACAGCTCATAGCATGGCAGCGGGAAGCAGAGAGGGATCAAGGGAAGAGGGAGGGAGAGAGACCCTTCCAGGCCACGCCTACAGTGAGCTTCCTCCTCCCACCAGGCTTCACCACCCAAATCACTTTCAGCTCTAAACTCCCCCTGGAGAAATCCACAGATAAGTATCACACCCCCATGATCCAATCACCTTCCCAAAGCCCTACCTATGAGCTCACGAGGCTTTGGGGGGACATCTAGATATAAACCATAACACACCCAATCCTGGGCTACCTCCCCCTGCCTTCCCTTCTGCTTAAACTCACCCAGATGCTAATGTCCCACCCTGATCACTAACATGCTCAAGGCCATCTAATGGTTTTTGAGCTCTATTGCAATCTTCCTGCCTCAGCCTCCCAGAGTGCTGGGATTATAGATGGGCACCACCATTGGTATGCTCCATTGGTATGTCCTTTTTCAGCAAAGCTTTTATGAAAGTTGTAGATTATTAGGGACCAATTCAAACAATAAGCGAAAAAATGAAAAGCTATCATATTTTAATTTAGGGATATGTAAGTCAATATGTGAGAAGTCCAAGATACAGTTGTGTTTGAGGACAGAAATATTTCTCTCTCTTTTTTTAAGGTAAAATAGATATGAAATTCTTATTCAGCAGAAAGGAAGTTTTGTTGTAGTCAGATAAACATTGGTAATCATTTACAGTCTGTCCTACTTCCAAAAAAGTACAGAGCAATCAGAGGGAACAGCAACCTTCCAAGGTAATAAGGGGAGGAATCTCTAGCTGCCTGATGTCCCAGAAGTGTGTGCTGTCCTCAGGACAGATCTGACTCCAAGATAAGCCTTCAGAGTGAATTGTACAGATTAGCACTGCATATATTAATAGGTACTCTGAAATCAGAACCGGTTTGTTTTTGGGGTTTTTTTTGGTTTGTGGTTTTTTTGGGTTTTTTTTTGTTTTGTTTTGTTTTGTTTTGTTTTTGTGAGACAGTTTCTTGCTATGTAGTTTTTAGGTTGGCTTTGAATTCATTATATAGCCCAGGCTGGGCTTGAACTTGTGGCAATCCTCCTGCCTCAGCCTCCCAAGTGCTGAGATTACAGATATGTGCCACTACACCTGGCTCAGAATTGGTAAGTATTAAAAATGGAATCCAAGCCAGACATGGTGGCGTACACCTGTGATCCCAGCACTTGAGAGGCTGAGGCAAGAGGATCACTGAGACTTTGAGGCCAGCCTGGGCTACAAAGTGAATTCAAGACCATCCTGAACTGCATAGTGAGACCTTGTCTCAAAAAGACAAAAAAAAAAAAAAAAAAGGGGGGGGGAAATGGAATCAAATTATTTGGAAAGTTCCTAAATTGTACCATGGTACAGACATTCCTCAAAATTAGGTCATTAATTGAATTGGTCACTAAATAAGGAACTATTTATAGTATGTATATTATAATACTCAGAACATAGAAATGGTCAAAGGAAACTCCAATTTGATAACTTTGCTTTTATTTGCATAACTCTTTCATGCAGTACTGTAACATAGAACATAAACCTACAGTATTGCGCTGTATGGTAAAATTGGCAAAATTACAGAACTATATAAACAAGGTGTACTGTACCAAAAAAAGACATTGAGACTCTATAAACAAGATATACAGAACTGTACCAAAAAAAAAATAAGATGGGTGGTAAGTCCAAGTGGAAGGTTGCAAGTCGAACAGTCGTAAAACAGGTCATTAAAAGAAAAAATCTGTATTTTTAAGTAGGTTTACCCTGAAAGGCCTCATCCATGGTAGAAATTGCTATCCTTTTGCCCCAGCCTCCAAGAGGGCTGGGATTTCCAGTGTGTGGCCCCAAGACTGCTCTGTGCCTCCTCTTAACGTACCTCTTGGTATGCATTCCCAGTCGCCTGAAAATTGGAAGGAAAAATCTCTTTGCCAGCCTTGGTGATCAACACCTGTAATCCCAGAACATGGGAGGCTGAAGCAGGAGGATCACTGAAAGTTGCAGGCCAGCCTGAACTACACAGAGAGTCCAAGAAAATTCAAAAAAAAAATTTAAGGGACAAAGAAGAAAATTAAAAAAAAAAAAGTGGAGATTTAAAATAAATGGGCTTACCCCATGATCCATAAGTTGACCAGGTAGTGTTTGGGGTGTAAATAGTTGCTGTAATAAATCTCTTTCTGGGTTTTGAATTTTGCTGGATCATTCCTCACTTCTTCCAGCCTCCTCCTCACACTTCCATATCCTTCGTTCACTGGAGAGGTAGCCCTATGCAGGTGTTATTCCACTAACAGCTGCTGCTGCCCTCTTTCCTTGCATCTGTGAGTGCTTCATGCTTTCTTCTTTGGTGCCATTTTCACTCTTAAATATGTCTGGGTTGTGTCTTTGCTAATACTTCCTCTTACCTAGTTTATCTCATTTGGGTTCTGTTCTTCTCACACTCTGTGTACCACACACTTTCTTTCTTTCTTTTTTTTTTTTTTTTTGTGGGTAGCGGGGGTCGACCTCAGGACCTCACATGCCAGCAGGCGCCCGTGCCGCCGAGCGATATCACCGGCCCTTTTCTCGTATGTGGGTTCCGGGAGTCGAACTCGGGCCCTCGCGCTTGCCAGGCAGGCGCGTACGCCGCTGAGCCATCTCACCGGCCCAAGGTTCTATTTTAGCCAATGGATTTTTTTTTTGTATGTGGGTTCCGAGAGTCGAACTCAGGACCTCGCGCTTGCCAGACAGGTGCTTATGCCGCTGAGTCATCTCACCGGCCCCACCACACACTTTCTTGCCTGATACTTGCACATTTTAGTTAAGACACACTGCCAGCTCTGAAGATTGTGAGCTGCTGGTGTAGACCAGGGTTAGAGCTCGTGCCCAGCATGCATGAGGCCCTGGGCTCCACATGTAGTGCTACAAAGGAAAATAATAACTGAAAAGAAAAAATTAAAACTATCTAGGCCCTCCAGCTCTGAGATTTGTGATTCTTTGATTTTTTTTTCTTTATTTTTTGTGATGCCTATTACATAAACTGCCAAAAGGCCTCATATTGCTCAGCACAATTTTACAGCTTTTGGGATACTCCCTGATCCGGGCAGGACAAGTGACACCAGCAGGTAGATCCCCGTTCCTCGTACGTCTTGATGTGTATTTTTTGGCTGGAGCAGTTCAGGGAAGTGCGCAATTCTGTAATATGAGCATAACTTGGTGACTATTTCACACACTCACACTCTTATGACATACAAATATCCTTCCTTTTGCTCTTTCTTTCTTTTCTTTTTTCTTCTTTCTTGCCTCCTTTGTTTTCTTTCTTCCTTTCCTTTTTTTGTCTTTTTCTTTCTTTCCTTCCTTCCTTCTTTCTTTTTCCCCCTCCTTCCTTCCTTCCTTTCTTTCCTTTTTTCTTGGAAATTCTGAGCTGTGGTTATCAAAAGCATGGCACCATTTTGGAGCCCAGCAGGGAAACATAACTTTCCACGGAACGACCTTCTCACAGCACATTCAGCTTAAAAACACTGCTGATCATAACGCCCACCCCCCTGATTTCTTGGAGTTGCTGTCCAGTGACCAAGAGTGCTTTGGTGCCAGTAATTTTCGCAAGGATATATCCCTCGTCCCCGTGCAAGATGGAGCAAGTACAAGTGACCAGGCACTGAGGGCCTCTGCCAGGCCTGAGCCGGGCCAAGGGCGTTCCTTCCCCTAGGTCCGCCTTCGCCAGGGAGCAGGAGTGCGGGAGCCAGGTTCCTCCTGGGTCCCTGGGTCCAGGCATCTTCAAGCAGCGGCTCCGCCCAGCCACCTGTTTCCCTCGATGCTCCTCAAGCACCTGTCCGTCCAACGCTGTCACCTATGTCCGCACCGCTGCCCGGATGAGCTCCTGTTGCTGGCTCCCCACAGACCATCTTGGCCACCCCCATGGTTACGCCCTGCTGTCTTCCCCCTCCTCAGACACAGAGCCTGGCCCAGCCTGTAGTCAGCCAATCACAGCTTACGCAGGGAGGTGTCAATGGTCTCCCAGCAACCAGCCAAGCCTATTGGCCTAGACTCAGAGATCTCACCCCATTCATTCATATATTAATTTTTACTTACCAAGGACAGAGCTCTAGGCTTTCACACTGACCTAAACTCACAGCTCTTCTGTACAGACATTCCTCGTTTAACGACCGAGTTCCATTCCCGTGGCTGGGTCCTTAATTGAATAGGTCGCTAAATGAGAATTGTACATAGTATATACGTTATAATATTCAGAACCAAGAAATGGTCAAAGGAAATGCCAGCTTGATGAGTTCTCCCCAAAAGCCAATCCCAAGAGAGAGAGATGAATATAAGATGGTTCCAGGAAAGACTGGCAGGGAAGTGGGAAAGCAGAACAAGGGAAGACAGTCAGAGAATGAGTTGGGTGATACAGTAGTGGTCACCATGAGTAAGTGCAGTTGAGTCACTCGAGAATCAAGAAGTTCTTGGCCTCAGTCATCCAGTCCAAGGATTAAGACCGCCGAGCTATTTATATTCTGACTGGGAGCTACCAGACCTTCATGACCATGGTACCAAAACAAGATACTTATGCTAACAAGAAAAACGGTAGGCCATTCTCTCTTACGAAAGTAGATGCAAAGTTTCAAAAGAAAATATTAGCCAATTGGTATGGTTTAGATCTACAATGTCTACCAAAATTCTCACGTGTGTGAAGATGATTGGATCATGGGAGAGCTATGCTCATCAATGGATTCATCTGCTGGTGAATCCATGACCGACATCACTGTTAGGAGCTGGGGCCTGGTGAAAAGAGGCAGCCACTCGGTGTGACCTGGAGGGCTATGCTGTGTCTCTCTCCCTAGCTCCTTCCTTCTCTTTCTTCTTCCTGGCTGCCATGGGATGAGTACCTTTTTCTCAGCCATGCCCCGCTGCCATCCTTGCCATGCTCCCACCTTGGAGCCAGCCAACCGTGGCCAAAATAAACTTCTCTTCCTTTAACGTATGGCTGTTGGGTATTTTGTCCCAGCAACAAAAAAGTGACAAAGACACAAATCAAATCTAGCCTTTTTTTTCCCAAGACAGAATGTCACTATGTTGGCCAGGCTACACTTGAAATGTGGACACAAGGGATCCTCCTATGTCAGCCTCCCAAGTAGCTGAGCCTACAGGTGTGTGCCACTGTGCCTAGTTTAGCCAAGCAAATCTAGCTATAAGCTGTATGTCACTTCCCGACTGGGCTTGTTCAAATAAAAGACTGGCTTATACTTGAAAATCAATTGACATAATTTACCTCATGAGTAAAATAAATGAGAAAAATATATGATTATATAAAAAGTGTTATTTAATATTGTTTGGATATTTATTAGATATTTGTATTTTTATTTTTTAAAAGAGCAAAGAGTGAACATAGATGCTAATTTCCTTTCAGCTAATTGCATGTCTTATTTTGAATCTAACAGGTAAAATTTCCAGGTTGTAAGGGTAGCATACACTAATTATGGGGTCAAGTTTTAAAGGGTTTGGGGGACCCTCTGGGATGGACATTCTATACTGAGAATAATGACAATGATCATAAAAGAAAATGTGTGTCTTATGAACCAGTGAAGCAAAACCAGTTCCTCAGAGGTGGTATACTGGGGAAGACTGAAAGAGGGTAAGATCCAGGCCAAATATACAGATCATTTATGAGAGAAGTTAAAATGGGCCTGTATTTGCATATAGTCGAGGAGTAGTGAGGCAGGAGATAGCTAAGAAGAAGGCTAGAGAAAGAAGGGAAGGCCCGGCCCGCCCACCTTAGAGCCTGCTTTCTGGGCTAGATCTGAGATATCAGGTAACCAAGGAAACCAAGGCTGGGAAAGAAGAGAGGGCCTAAGGCTGTGCTTGTTTTTCACTTTCTGAGTTAAACACTAGCCAGAACCAGGATGCCCAGAAGTAAACACAATGGGAAAAGCTAACCACAGTAACTTAGCTTGTCTACAGGAAGCCCCCAGACATGAATCCAGTGCTCTTCCGCAACCCTTGGCCAGCCCCAACCCTAATTACCATTACCATGTCACTGACTATGCAGATTTCTCACACACACACACAGACTTGGGACACCATGACAGTTCCTCTAAGAGCCATAAAAGGTCAAAAAGTCCACTGATGGAGGGGCCAAGTCAAACCACTCACTCGCAAAAGTCGTACCTCATCAAAAAGTGGGGGGAACTCTTATTCAACATAGTTCTGGAAACTTTAGCCAGAGCAATTAGACAAGAGAAAGAAATAAAAGGAATAATGATTGGAAAGGAAGAAGTTAAATTATCATTATTTGCAGATGACATGATACTCTACACAGAAGACCCCAAAAACTCCACTAATAAACTGCTAGATTTAATAAGCAAATTCAGTAGTGTAGCTGGATACAAAGTCAATACTCAAAAGTCAATAGCCTTCCTGTACACAAATAACAAACTTACTGAAAGAGAAATTAGGGAAACAATACCTTTCACAATAACATCCAAAAAAAATGAAATACCTAGGAATCAACCTCACAAAGGATGTAAAAGACCTATACACTGAAAACTACAGTACTCTGAAAAAGGAGATTGAAGAGGATATCAGAAAATGGAAAGATATCCCTTGCTCTTGGGTCAGAAGAACCAATATAGTAAAAATGGCCATACTTCCAAAATTGTTATACAGATTTAATGCAATTCCAATCAAAATTCCAACAGCATATCTCACAGAATTAGAGAAAACAATCCTAAAATTCATTTGGAATCAGAAGAGACCTAGAATAGCAAAGGCAATTCTGGGCAACAAAGGCAAGGCAGGGGGCATCACAATCCCCGACTTGAAATTATACTATGAAGCTACTGTGATAAAAACAGTGTGGTACTGGCAAAAAAACAGACCTGAAGATCAATGGAACAGATTAGAAGATGCTGAAACAACCCCAGACATACTAAGCCACCTTATCTTTGACAAAGGTGCCAAACACATTCACTGGAAGAAAGAAAGCCTCTTTAATAAATGGTGCTGGAAAAACTGGCTCTACACATGCTGAAGATTAAAACTAGACCCATATCTTTCACCATGCACTAAACTAAATTCAAAATGGATCAGAGATCTAAATATTAAAACAGAAACATTAAATCTGCTGGAAGGTAGGATAGGTAAATCCCTTGAAGACATTGGTGTAGGCAAAGACTTTATGAATAAAAACTCAACCGCACGGGAACTATCCCAAAAAATCAATAACTGGGATCTCATCTTATTAAAAAGCTTTTGCACAGCAAGAGAAACCACCAACAGAGTGAAAAGACAACCCACAACGTGGGAAAAAATGTTTGCCAGCTGTTCCTCAGACAAAGGATTACTATCGAGAACATATAAAGAACTCAAAAAAATCAGACCTCCCAAATTTAAAGACCCACTCCAAAAATGGGCATCTGAGATGAATACACATTTCTCAGATGAAGAAATACTAATGGCAAATAAATATACAAAAAAATGTGCAACATCACTAGTCATTCGAGAGATGCAAATTAAAACAACACTGAGATACCATCTCACCCCAGAAAGAATGGCTACTATAAAGAAATCAACTAATAACAAATGCTGGAGGGGCTGTGGGGAAAAAGGAACCCTTCTTCACTGTTGGTGGGAGTGTCGACTGGTACAGCCACTGTGGAAGTCAGTGTGGAGATTCCTCAAAAAACTAGGGTTGGAGGTCCCATTTGAACCAGCTATTCCCCTTCTGGGCATCTTCCCAGAAGAATTAAAAACATTGTACCACAGCAATATATGTGCACCCATGTTTATAGCAGCACAATTTGTAATAGCCAGATCTTGGAAACAACCCAAATGCCCATCAACTGAGGAATGGATAAGAAAGATGTGGTATTTTTATACAATGGAGTACTATTCAGCCATAAAGAAGGATAAACTGGAGACTTTTATAGGTAAATGGATGCAACTCGAGAAAATACTCATAAGTGAAATAAACCAGACGCACATGTGTAAGCATCATATTGTCTCTCTAGTATGAGAAACTGAAAGAGTAAATAAGATCCAAAATGTACAATAGACACGGTGAATCAAAAAGAAACTGGTCAATAAGAAAGAGAGACTGGAATGGGGAAAAGAAAGAAGGGAAAGGGAAAAAAATTGTATATGTATATAAGATGGTTAAGATAGATACACTACCAGTTTTACTTAGTTCATTGAAGAGTAAGGTTTGAGCCAATAATGTTTGGACAATTGAATGCTAATGTCTGGTATTCTGAATAACTAACTTTTTTTTTTTTTTTTTTGTGGGTACCGGGGGTTCGACCTCAGGACCTCGCGCGCCAGCAGGCGCCCGTGCCACTGAGCGATATCACCGGCCCCTTTTTTGTATGTGGGTTCCGGGAGTCGAACTCGGGCCCTCGCGCTTACAAGGCAGGCGCTTAAACCGCTGAGCCATCTCACCGGCCCTGAATAACTAACTTAAAGATAATAATACGTAATGCATTGACCATTGTTACCCTCATATTATGTTGTTTTGAAAATTTGTTCTTTTTTTGATTTGTTTTGTTTTTTCTTCTCTTTAAAATAAAAAAAAAATAAGGAGGGAGAAAAAAAAAAGTGGGGGGATGGTGGTACTCACCTGTAATCCCAGCACTCAGGAGTCTGAAGCAGGAGGGTCACCCAGAGTTTGAGGCCAGCCAAAGCTGCGCCATGAGACCCTGTCTCAAAAAAAAAAAAAAAAAATCATTCCTCAGACCAACCCCTCAATCCCAGCCCAATCCCTAAAGCTTAAAACCCTCAACACCAAGCCCTGTAGGGACTGGGAGCTCTTCTCACTGGCCCACTCCCACCCTGTGGCGTGCATCTTGCATTTTCTCTTTCAAATAAATCATGTATCCTGCGGCTACTCTCAGGTGTCCTGCTCAGTTCTGTGTTTAGTACGTCAAGAACCTGGAGAAGATTCCTAACCTGGTAGCAGTATGATTGGGCAACAGCACATGGAGACCAACATCAGTCCAGAAATGGACAGGTGACCACCTTAAATTATCACCCAAGTAGGTAGAAGTATAACAAGTGAAAAATGTGTCATTATTCCCAGATATGCAGAAATATTCTCAATTCCTGGCTGTTTTAGCAGCTTTCTGATGCTTCCAGATGATATTTATATTTTACCAAACTCTTCTTTGCTTCTCTCTCTCTCTCTCTCTCTCTCTCTCTCTCTCTCTCTCTCTCTCTCTCTTTCTTCTAGTATCCAACTTTTCTAGGAATGAAGTGCCCCAGCAGAGAGCCGCACCCAGTCTGTGGCCTGAGGGCAAAGGCCCATGCAGCACCTGAGCTTCCAGTGGGACCTGGGGCGGATACTCTACCGGGAAGCCTCGGTGCTGGCATATAACCGGCTTATGAAATCGGCCATGTTGCAAATCCATTCTTTTCCCTCAGTGAGATCGCCATCTGGTGGGAGAAACAGGATAAGAAAACAACAAATAATCAGGAAAACAGAGAGCAACCCGAAATGTATTTTATTTACCAGCATGAAAAAGTGCACCGACCTCACACGTGGCTATTTAATCCTAAATTAATTAAACTTATAATTTCAGTTACTTCATCACGCTGGCCACATTTTAACAGCCACACGTGGCTAACAGGTACAATATGGGACAACGCAGATATGCAATCCTTTGCTATTGCAAAGGGTTATGGATGGCATTTCACTTACAGAGAATTCAGAGAAGACTTTTTGAAGTCTCCATAAAAAATACATAGAATTTAAGCAAGCAACAAAACAGATTAATATTATTCCAAAAAGAGGAAATGAACATGACAAAGAACCATAAGATCAGAATCTGTGAACTCAGACAAGAGTAGCCCACTCAGGTTTATGCCATGTAAAAGAGCTTAGATTTGATCCCACATGTAGGAGGGCCCCAAATTAGCTCTCAGTTCAGCTCAGAATGCAGAGAAAAAGGAGACTTCTTTTGCTGTGGCTTACGTAACGTCACAGAGACGGGGAAGAGGACGTGAGAGTGGCGTCTGTCAGTCAGTCCCAAGGTCCTCGTGGAGGAGGGCGATGGGACCCAGCTCACCCAGGGCCGGCCCTGCGAAGACCTGAACACCGGGCCTCAGAGCCCAGCGTTCCCCGGCCAGGAAAAGGCTGAGGGGAGCCAGGAGGTCCTTGGATGGGGAGAATAGAAGGGCTAAGAGGAGATCTGGGGGAGGACTGAGCGGGTTTCAGTGACAGCCAGCAGGGGAGGACGTGAAAATGCACAGAGAAGTGGAGGAGCTGGCAGAGCAGGGGATAAATGCAGCAGGGTGAGGTCGAGGAGAGGGGAGTGGGAGGCCCCAGGGCCGAGAGAGCACAGAAGAGCAGACGAGAGGGCGGAAGCGAGGTGGGGGGAGCAGGTGGGCTTAGCTTTCTCTGGCGATGAAGACTTAGAAAGGAGAAGTCTGGGGGGGCGGTGTCTGACAAAGATGGGGTTAGCATGAGGCAAGTGAGGCACCTGCGGGGGCACAAATTGTAAGGAGTTCAAAAAACTCATCAAAAAATTTTTTTCATGGTAGCAGGGATTGAACCCAGAGCCTTCACACAGCACTACATCCTCCACCTAATTTTTTTTTTTTTTGGTACCAGGAGTCGAACTCACGACCTCGTGCCTACCAGGCAGGCACTGTGCTGCTGAGCTACACCCCCGGCCGCTCCATTTTTTCTTTTATACAGCATCTCACTAAGTTATTAAGTTGCCCAGGCTGGGTTCAAATTTGTGATCTTCCTGCCTCAGCCTCCCAGAATGCTGAGGTTACAGGTATGTGCCACCGTGGCCAGCTCCAAAATAAATATTTTAAAGCAAATATTTAAAAATCAATATCAATGTCAAAAAATCTACAATGAACCACATTTCAAAATGTTAATTTTTTTTAAATGTTAAATAAGCCAACTATAGTGGTGCATGCCTATAGTTGCAGGTACTCCAGAGGCTGAGGCAGGAGGATCATGAGTTCAAGACCAGCTTGAGCAACATAACAAGACCCTGTCTCAAAACAAAAAAGAGGAAAAAAGTTAAATACGAACTGTTTGTGCTACAACCTGAATCACTGTAATGCGAACAGTCATTTCCAATCAGCCCGCTGTCCCCAGCTCTAATCTGTGGAGTTCTGATGGGGTGGGTTGATGCGGTTGAGGAGGTTGACGATGGTACAATGGATTGAACAGTGGGAGACTTTACACACAGTCACACTAGGGGACTGCTCACACTGTGGGAGGAGATGTTGACTAGTGGGCCTAGGGGCGCACGTTTCTCTCCGCCTCAGCACGGGCGGGGTGCTGGTGACCGAGCTCGGATGCCCCACTGTTAGCCCGGGTTGCTCTGTGCCAGGAGCAGCTGAGCTGGCCTGGTCTCAGAGAGGAGCGGGATTTCCCAAGACTCTGAGCCACGGGGTCCGGAGCAGGGCCGGGGTCACACACAGTCATGGAGAGATGAAGGGTCCGCACGCCCAAGCCACGTCACTCAGGGTGAGGCACTGAGAAAGCGCAGGAAATGCCGCGGTGCACACCGGCGCAAGTGTCAGGAGCAGAAACCCGCCACGAGGAAGTGGGCATAAGAGATGAACCCGACTGCTAAAAAGCTGGGTCCAAGGACAGAAGCCTGCGCTCAAGGCTGGGTCACCAGGATCAGGGAGCGGCCTGGTAACAGCGAGGTAACCAGGGCTGTCCTTGCCCGTGCTTCCCAGAGCAAGGCTGAGGCTTGGTCGGGCAGAGAGGCCAAGACTCTGGGCATGGAGCGAAAGGGGCCAAGAGAAACAGAGGAGGGCAGCACTGGTCCCGGGAAGGCAGACGCCATGGCGCGCTCCATGAGCGGGCTCCAAGCAGGGTTGGAACGCCAGCCCCGAGCGCTGCCGCGTTGTTTTCACGGAGCAGCTCCGGCAGTGGCAGTCTCCTCACTTTAGAAGTCAGGAGACACCCGCTTTCTCGAAACAACCGCGGCCAAGTGACTGGGTTTCAATTGCCTGCTAGAAAGTAAGACCCATGATATCCCTTTGGTCACGCGCTAAGTGTCAGAATCCAGACCCACCAACGTCATGGGAAAGAACTTGGAAAAAAAAGCAAGCTGCTCTTAAAATGTATAGTGTCGTTATTTTATTTTTTGTAAAGCATATTCGCACCATAAGGAGGAGTATAGGAATTTCCTGTCAATTTAGGTCATTTATAGGAAAATGGAGAGCCGGGTGTGGTGGCACAGGCCTGTAATCCCAGCACTTGGGAGACCGAGGCAGGAGGATCACTGCCAGTTCAAGGCCAGCCTGAGCTACAAAGTAAATTCAAGGCCAGCCTGAACTGCATAGTAAAACCCTGTCTCAAAAAATAAGAAAAGAAAATGGATGCATGCATCTCGAGACCACAATGTTAAGTGAGATAAATCAGACACACAAGCTTAAATATTGCATTGTTTCTCTTTTATGAGAGAACCAAAATGTAAATAAAGAGCAAAATAAAAGATAAATAATAGGAAGTAGGGAGATAGATTGTTCTCAAATAGGAAGGGGATCCAGAGATACAGGGGGTGGGGGGAGGGATTTAAAAAATGAATTAAGGGCTGGGGATATAGCTCAGTAACACAGAGCCTGCCTGGCAAGCATGAGGTCATGAGTTCGATCCCCAGTACCAAAAAAAATTAAAAAATTAAAAATGAATTAAGATGTGTTACGTACGTGTGCAGCTCCCAAGGAATGTAAATGTTACATGCTACAAACATGTACTAATAAAAAATAAATAAATTGTGATATAGTAATATGTACTAAATAAGATCCAGCCACAACTCTTAAGACAGCTGTAATTTCAAAGCGGCAAGGGAAGCACATGATATTTTGAGATATCTACAACTACTGTGATGTGAAATGAATATATTGGTGATTTCTATTCATGCTAAAATCTCAGGTGGGGCTAAGAGCTGTGGTTTGTCACCTGTGTCCATAAGTGGAGAAAGCACCAAGCATCAGTCAGAGGCTAGTAAAAACAAAGGCGTGCTTATGAACCCCACAATCCGCCCTCTTGTTCCACCTCTTCCTTTTAGAAATAAGGAGGCCAGAGGGGTCCAGAGGCGACACCCAAGCCCCCAGCTCCCAGACAGAGCTGAGTGTGCGAGGAGACTCAGTGCACACAGCGGGATGCTGGAGACTTAAAAAGGCCGTCTTGTTTCTGGTTAATGAAGGAAGCAACAAGGACTCAGCCTCTTCCACATCTGCTTGAGGACTGCTGCTCTGTCACCGGAAACCTGCCACCAAATGGGTACAAAGGCCCATTATTAATCTCCATATTTAAGTTTCCTCATCTGCAAAATGTGGTGAGTACGACAGAAAACAGCTCTGAACACAGTTCTGGCACGTTGCAAAGATCAGAGCATTATTCTTCCAAAATGACTCCACGCCAGCTTCCGCAGCCCCAGGTTCTGCCTACGCCAGCAGGTGGTCTGTCAGCTCAGTTGCAGGAGCCTGCAGTGCTAAAGATCCTGCTAAAGACAACTGGTTACACTGTTTGCACCCTCCACCTCACTCCAGGGGGACCCCGCCCCAGGCAGATTTCCTAACTTGCCTACCCTGCGGGCTTACGCATAGGGGCCAGGCAAAGGAGACACAGCCTACGCCTCAGGGCCCTATCTAGGGGAGTAAGACGGAAGTTCTGGATTCACAGAAGACCAGCTCTGAAAGGAGTTCCTGACACGGTAATATCCTCCAAAGGGCAAACAGCAGACACTGAAAAGCATGGCTGATTTGGGAGGGTGGGGGACAGGAAAGAGGGAGACAGGGACCTCAGGGAGCATTTGGGTGGAGACTCGGGTGACCTCACCCCCCCCAGGGTGGGAGCCACTAGACAGAAGGCTCTTTCTTCTGCAGTTCTGATCTTCCACCACCTGTGCCGCACCTCTTTTTGGTCTCCGCACCCCCATCCTGACCCCTGTCTGGGATCAGCCACACTGCTGCAGGGCCAAGTACAAAATGAAAACTTTTGTTAAAAATTCAGAGATGGCAAAAAATGTGGCATTTATACACAGTGGAGGGCTACTCTGCCACAAAGGATAAATTGAGAAGCCAGCCATGGTGGTGCACGTAATCCCAATACTCAGGAGGCTGAGGCAGGAGGATCACCATGAGTTCGAGGCCAGCCTGGGCTACATAGTGAGTTTAAGACCAGTCTGGATTTCATGGCAAAACCCTGTCTCAAAAAAAAAAATTATATATATATAAAAGAGCAAATACAAGACAGATAATAGGAAATGGAGGCAAATCTTTTGCAGAAGGAAAGGGGACCAAGAGATGGGCGGACTAGCGCGGGGGGAGGGGAAGGAGATGAAAACAGAATGAAGACGCGGTGTGTGCATGTGCCAGCTCCCACGATGAGTGTGACCACTGTGCACTGCAAAGTGCACTAATGAAAAGTTTTATTTGAATTCGAAGATATCAAAAGGAGGCCATTGATGGGCCGGTGAGATGGCTCAGCGGCTTAAGCGCCTGCCCGGCAAGCGCGAGGGCCCGAGTTCGACTCCCGGAACCCACATACGAAAAAGGGGCCGGTGATATCGCTCAGCGGCACGGGCGCCTCCTGGCGCGCGAGGTCCTGAGGTCGACCCCCGGTACCCACAAAAAAAAAAAAGAAAAAAAAAGGAGGCCATTGAGCCAAGCCGGGAGCTCCGTACGAACGTGCTTGCCCCTCCCCGGCCTGCTGGCTCCTCGTTTCTCAGCAGCTGCCACCGTCCCCAGAATAACACCTACCCCGGCCCGGCCGGCCGCAGCCTCACCCACTCCCAGGTTGTTCCGGCCCCTTCCCTGCGCACCGCGCTGCGGGTCGCTGAAAGACCCGCAGTGCCACCCGCGCCTCTACAATGAGGGCTCCAGTGGGACTCATCGTGGGAGGGGCCCTTCCTTGCCTCTCACTCCACCTGCACAGGAAGCAGAAGGGGGGTAGAAAAAAGAGGGGAACGGAGATACGGGCCTGAAACGATCATCAAATTAAAATGCCGAAACATAGCCGGGCATGGTGGTGCGCGCTTGTAATCCCAGCACTCTGGGAAGCTGACGCAGGACTGCAAGCATAAGTCCAGCCTGGGCAATTCAGGGAACCTGAGGCTAGTGGGGGAGGGGAGGACACAGAGACAAAGACAGAGACAGAGATAGACAGAGACAGAAAGAGACTGACAGAGTGACAGAGACAGACAGAGAGACAGAGACAGAGAGAGAGACAGACAGACAGAGACAGGCAGAGAGAGACAGAAAGACAGACAGAGATGGAGAGACAGACAGAGAGAGATACCACATTCAGCTCTTGTAAAAATCTGCTCGGGCATGTGTTATTAGAAAACTTCTTTTAAAGTTTTTACTTTTTTCTTCAACTGGCATTTGCCAAGCACCAATGTAGGTATTAACAATACAAGAGTAAATAAGGCAAAGACCCTGATCCAAAGGGCCTGATAAGGAAGTCAGACCAGGGAAAGGTGACAAGAAAGAAAGAAAGAAAGAAAGTTAGTTTAAAAAGAAGTGCCAGACCTGGTGGCTCATGTTTGTAAGCCCAGCACTCAGGAGGCTGAGGAAGAAGGATAATGAGTTTGAGACCAGCACCCAGCATAGCAAGACCTTGACAAAAAAAAATAATAAAATAAATAAATAAATAAATAAAGCTGGCTAGCAAACTGTAAACACTTACAACACCAATTTTATTTTTAAAAAATGTTAAGTAAAATGCCCCTAAATAATACCTTAAGAGTGATTTTGCTGGCTAAAGAAATTACAGACCATCTTCTTTTTCATGTGTAATTTTCAGTCTATTCCATTTGCAATGCATATTACATTTATAAGACCAAAAAAAAAAAAAAAAAAAAAGCTGAGGGTTGGCCTGGGGATGCACCTGCCTAATATGTGCCAAGTGTGAGGCTCGTACTTCAACACAGCGCCAAGGGGAAAGAGTTTAATGTTTATGCCTTTTGACAATATGAAATGTTTCTGGGAATCTATCTCCTAAGAAAATAATATGAAATATGAATACATTTTATCATTTCAATATTGTTTATAGCGGTTAAAAAAATGAAAACATTCTGTTCCCTAGGTTTTCCCTGGATTTTCCCTGAATTACTGTATTTCAAAAGGTTGAGGCTGCACTTTAGAGACGATGCCACGAGATGGCAGTAGGGAGTCTCCGCCGCGTGGATCCCCTTGGCGGCGCATTAGCTCCGAGCCTCGCAGCCCCGCGCCCGCATCCGTTGTGCAGTCACTTTCAAAATGTTTTCACGATGTAGCCAAAAATGAAAAAAGTCTTTAACCTAGAAATAAGCTATTAAGAATATACTTTTATAAATAAGTTATTAAAAATATAGAATAAATGAACAAAGATACTATGTGTCCTTGTGTGTGTGTTTGTGTCTGGATTTTCCAGAGAAATAGAATCAGCTAGATACGATATGTGACATGATAAATATGTGATGTGTGATGTGATATCTATGATACGATGCGATATGACATGACATGACATGATGATGGTATGATATGGAATTGGCTCCTGTGATTAGGAAAGCCGAAAATGCCCCAACCGAGAGTCCCAGGAGAGCCAGGCCGCGGTTGCAGTCCAGATCTGCAGGCCTGAGGACCGCGGGCAGCGGTGTGAACTCCAGGCCAAGCGCCGGTCTGCAGGCAGCTAGGGCGCAGCAGGGTAGGGTGACTTCCGATCCCATTCAGTCCTCCAGTGGCTTGGCTGAGGGCGCCCCTTCCCGCAGGGAATCAGCTGTACTCAGTCCATTGATTCAAGGGCAATCCCAGCCAGAACCACCCTCAGAGGACAAAGGGATAAAGAAAATGTGGTGTTTACACACAGGAGTACTACTCAGTCATAAAGAAGGATGAACTTGAGTCAGGCGGAGGAAAACGGATGCACCTTGAGGCAGGACAGAAAGATAGGTACAAAGGAGTTTAAGGAAAATAGGAATTTTAAAATTGTACTTTTAAGAAAAATAGCTTCAGGACATAAAAGTTAATGGAGGCTTTTTCCCCTTCCAGGAAATTCACTCCAAAAAAAAAAAAAAAAAAAGCCCTCAGGGTCTTACAGACTCACTGCGTCAGCAAACTGTGCCTGGGCCTGTGCTCTGCGCCCGGAAACTGCGCTTCCTCCACAAGCCCCTGTGTCCGGGGAAGCACGCTACAGTGGCCGCAGATTGCAGCTTGACACCCCTGTACAGATGCGCGACGCCCCATGAAGGAAGCCGCACCCTAGATCGCGGGGCTGAAGACACCCAAGACCCCATGAGAATACACACCCAGCTCCAGATCACCGGGCCTCTCGCTCCCGAGCTGCACTCTGTTCCTCTGAGCTCTTCTTCAAGCTCGGACTGTTCATCCCCTCGTGCCTCAGGCGGACGCGTCCTGGAAACCCGTTCTACGCGAGGGAGCAGGCGGGCTGCAGCTTAAATCCCAGCGTAGGGTGGTTCAGGTCCTCTGTCTCCTCTCTGGCACCCTCCTTGGACTCTGTCTGGTGACGCCCTCCCCCTTCTACCCTAGATCCCTCCCCCACCTGCGAACAGTCCACCTCCCTGTTCCCTGTCATCTGCCAGTGTTGTACCTTCAACCCAAGCCTTGAACAGTTGGGGGGTTCTGACGGGGGCTCCGTGTGCTCAGATACAACGCAGAGATAGAACTGCGACCTATGCACCATATTCAGGACCACTTTACTTAATAGTAAAAAATCATTGTTTTAAAATTAAAATCTGACGGCTCCAGCGGGGACCTCTGCGGAGGACCACGAGACGCCGCGGTACAGAGAAGTGGGGGCCGTGAAGGACACACTGACTGGCGGTGAGTGCTGACATCCAGCCGTCAGGCGCTCAAGAGAGCCACTAGCTGGGGGTTATTGGGGGGGCAGCAGCTGAGCTCAGAACTCAGGGCGGCCACCACTCCATCCACGGCTCCAGTGGGAACCTCCGCGGAGCAACGCCAGACACCGTGGTACAGAGAAGCACCAGCCGAGAGGGACACACTGACTGGCGCTTTTCTTCCTGGTATTCCAAGAATCACCTAAGAGTTTGAAACACTAGCAATAAAGCAACCTACCATAGGCAATTTACAAACAGCATCCCAGGAATTAAACTAAAGAAAACAAAAGAAAATGAGAGGACACTTAAACACGATGCAACCCCACACATCCAGTTCACCAAAGGCAAACCCAGGGGGCAGTGAGGTGGGACAAACTGAAAGCCACCCACCTGACATCTCTGAAGTGGTAACAACAAAGCAGTTGAATGAGGCTCTGGAAAAATTTAAATCAGAAATAATTTCTCAGATAACTGCAGAGATAATGTCCACAATGAAGACCATGCTTAAGGACGCTAGAGCAGACACAGACAAAAAAAATAGACGAGCTTAAGAAAATGATGGGGGGCCGGTGAGATGGCTCAGCGGTGTAGGCGCCTGCCTTGCAAGCGCGAGGGCCCGAGTTCGACTCCCGGAACCCACATGCGAAGAAGGGGCCGGTGATATCGCTCAGCGGCACGGGTGCCTACTGGCGCGCGAGGCCCTGAGGTCGACCCCCGGTACCCACCAAAAAAAAAAAGAAAATGATGGAAGGGGCCGGTGAGATGGCTCAGCGGCATAAGCGCCTGCCTTGCAAGCACGAGGGCCCGAGTTCGACTCCCGGAACCCACATACGAAAAAGGGGCCGGTGATATCGCTCAGTGGCATGGGTGCCTGTTGGTGCACGAGGTCCTGAGGTCGACCCCCCAGTACCCACAAAAAAAAAAGAAAATGATGGAAGCCATGAATGCTCAGCATAGGAAAGAAATGGACTCCATAAAGCAGATTCAAGCAGATATCCAGGAGAACAAAAATTCCATTGAAAGTATTTGTAGCAGATTAAGCCAATGTGAGGACAGGATCTTAGATATAGAAGACAGGCTTGCAATTAGTGATCATGAAAAGAAAGAATTCTTAAAAATAGCAAGGGACAACTAAGAAACAATCCAGCGGCTGCTAGATGATGCAAAGAAGAATAACTTAAGATTGATTGGAGTCAATGAAAAAGCAGGAGATAGCATAAATGACATCAGAACACTGTTCACAGACATTATCACAGAAAATTTCCCTGGTAGAGAAAAAGAATTTGATGTTCAGATAAGTGAGGCTTATAGAACTCCAATTAGCTATGATCAAAAAAAATCTTCAGCCAGGCATATCATAGTCAAGATTCCAGAAATTCCACATAAGAGTAGAATCTTAAAAGCTGTTAGAGAAAAGAAACAAGTCACCTATAAAGGAAAGCCCATCAGAATCACAGCAGACTTTTCAGCACAAACCCTCAAGTCAAGAAGAGCTTGGAATGATGTATTTCAAGTTCTAAAGGAAAATAATCTTCAACCTAGATTGATGTACCCCCAAAACTATCTTTCAAAACTGATGGAGAAATAAAATACTTCCATGACAAAGAACATCTGAGAAAATTTATAACCACCAAACCAGCACTCCAAAATGCTTTGAAGGACATTCTAGAAAGGGATAACAAGGACTACAACTCCAGAAACCCCAACAGAAGGAACCCACCAGGCAAAGCAAATGATTAAAGAGAGGGAGGGAAAACAAAAATTAAAAGAGGGGGAGCCAACAACAAGAAAATAACATGACAAGGATAAGTCAACACGTATCAGTTTTAACCATTAATGTTAATGGTCTCAATTCACCAATCAAAAGGCACAGACTGGCGAATTGGATCAAGAAGCAAGATCCAACAATATGCTGTATACAAGAAACACATTTAATTCAAAAAGAAATTCATAGACTGAAAGTCAGAGGATGGAAAACAATACTCCATGCGACAGGAACCCAGAAAAAAGCAGGGGTAGCTATTCTTTTCACAGACAAAGTGAATTTCAAGCCAAGAATGATTCAGAGAGATAAAGAAGGTCACTACATCCTTGTAAAGGGAACAATCCAAGAGGAAGAGATAACGATCATAAATATATATGCAACAAATACCAGGGCACCCAACTATATCAAACAAATATTAATGGACATGAAAAATCAAATAACCACTAATACAATTGTATTGGGGGATCTCAATACTCAACTGTCACAAAAAGACAGATTGACTAGACAAAAAATCAACAATGAAATATCACAACTGAACCAAACTTTGGAACAAATGGACTTAGTAGATGTCTACAGAGTGTTCCACCCCACAACATCAGAATACACATACTTCTCAGCTGCACATGGGACGTTCTCCAAAATAGACCACATACTAGCTCATAGAACCTGCTTAAGTAAATGCAAAGGAATTAAAATTATCCCATGTATATTATCAGACCATAGTGCAATGAAATTGGAAATCAATGGCAAAAGAAACCACAAGAATTTGCTAAACACATGGAAATTAAATAGCACCCTACTGAACAACCAATGGGTCACAGATGAAACTAAAGAAGAAATTAGACAGTTTCTGCAACTGAATGATAATGACAGTACAACATACCAGAACTTATGGGATACAATGAAAGCAGTCCTAAGAGGGAAATTTATAGCATTAAATTCCTATATCAGGAAAACAGAGCAAGCACAAATAAACAACCTAACGGTGAACCTCAAACTTCTAGAAAAAGAAGAGCAGGCTAAGCCAAAAGCTCGTACAAGGGAGGAAATTGTAAAGATCAGAGCAGAAATTAACGTATTGGAGACTAAAAAAACAATACAAAGAATCAACGAATCAAAGAGTTGGTTCTTTGAAAGATTAAATAAAATCAACAAACCCTTATCCAACCTTATTAAAAAAAGGAAAGAAAGTACTCAAATCCATGCAGTTAAGAATGAAAAGGGTAATATCACAACAGACCCTGCAGAAATACAGAAGATCATCTATACCTATTTTGAAAACTTGTATTCTAATAAGACGGAAAATGCAGAAGAAATGGACAGATTCCTAGATACATATGAATTACCAAAGCTCAACCAAGAAGAAATAAAAATCCTAAATAAACCAATAACAATCAATGAAATTGAAGATGTAATTAAAAACTTCCCAACAAAGAAAAGCCCAGGCCCCGATGGATTCACTGTTGATTTCTACAAGAAATTTAGAGAAGACCTAACACCACTACTCCTCAAACTTTTTAATGAAATCAAAAGGGAAGCAATACTCCCAAATTCATTCCTGGAAGCAAGCATTACCCTGATACCAAAACCAGAGAAGGACCCAACTAAGAAAGAGAACTACAGATCAATCTCCCTAGTGAACATAGATGCAAAAATCCTCAATAAGATACTGGCAAACAGAATGCAGCAAATCATCAAGAAGATTATACACCATGACCAAATTGGATTCATCCCAGGGATGCAGGGATGGTTCAACATACGTAAATCAATAAATGTAATACACCATATTAACAGAACCAAGGACAAAAATCATATGATCATCTCAATACATGCAGAAAAAGCTTTTGACAAAGTCCAGCACCCATTCCTGATAAAAACCCTACAGAAAATTGGAATAGATGGTCTTTATCTCAATCTGATAAAAGCTATCTATGACAAACCAACAGCGCACCCATTCATGATAAAAACCCTACAGAAAATTGGAATAGATGATCTTTATCTCAATCTGATAAAAGCTATCTATGACAAACCAACAGCCAATATCATACTAAATGCACAAAAACTGAAAGCCTTCTCTCTAAAATCAGGAACAAGACAAGGATGTCCACTGTCCCCACTCTTATTCAACATAGTCCTGGAAACTTTAGCCAGAGCAATTAGACAAGAGAAAGAAATAAAAGGAATTATGATTGGAAAGGAAGAAGTTAAATTATCATTATTTGCAGACGACATGATCCTCTATGTAGAAGACCCCAAACACTCCACTAAAAAATTGCTCGATTTAATAAGCAAATTCAGTAGTGTAGCTGGATACAAAGTCAACACTCAAAAATCAATAGCCTTCCTGTACACCAATAACAAACTCACTGAGAGAGAAATTAGGGAAACAACACCTTTCACAATCACATCTAAAAAAATGAAATACCTAGGAATCAGTCTCACAAAGGAAGTAAAAGACCTCTACACTGAAAACTACAGTACTCTGAAAAAGGAGATTGAAGAGGATATCAGAAAATGGAAAGATATCCCTTGCTCTTGGGTCGGAAGAACCAATATAGTGAAAATGGCCATACTTCCAAAACTGTTATACAGATTTAATGCAATTCCAATCAAAATTCCAACAGCATATCTCACAGAATTAGAGAAAACAATCCTAAAATTCATCTGGAACCAGAAGAGACCTAGAATAGCAAAGGCAATTCTGGGCAACAAAAGCAAGGCAGGGGGCATCACAATCCCTGATTTGAAATTATACTATAAAGCTACTGTGATAAAAACAGTGTGGTATTGGCAAAAAAAACAGACCTGAAGATCAATGGAATAGAATAAAAGATGCAGAAACAACCCCAGACATACTAAGCCACCTTATCTTTTTTGTGTGTGTGTGTGTGGGTACCGGGGGTTGACCTCAGGACCTCGCGCTTGCAAGGCAGGCGCTTACGCCACTGAGCCATCTCACCGGCCACCACCTTATCTTTGACAAAGGTGCCAAACACATTCACTGGAAGAAAGATAGCCTCTTTAATAAATGGTGCTGGAAAAATTGGCTCTACACATGCCGAAGATTAAAATTAGACCCGTATCTTTCACCGTGCACTAAACTAAATTCAAAATGGATCAAAGAACTAAATATTAAAACAGAAACATTAAATCTCCTGGAAAATAGAATAGGTAAAACTCTTGAAGACATTGGTGTAGGCAAAGACTTTATGAATAAAACCCCCATCGCACAGGAAGTATCACAAAGAATCAACAACTGGGATCTCATCTTATTAAAAAGCTTTTGCACAGCAAGAGAAACCACCAACAGAGTGAAGAGACAACCCACAACATGGGGAAAAAATGTTTGCCAGCTATTTCTCAGACAAAGGATTACTATCGAGAACATACAAAGAACTCAAAAAAATCAGACCTCCCAAATTTAAAGACCCAATCCAAAAATGGGCATCAGACATGAATAAACACTTCTCAGATGAAGAAATACAAATGGCAAATAAATATATGAAAAAATGTTCAACATCACTAGTCATCCGAGAGATGCAAATGAAAACAACACTGAGATACCATCTCACCCCAGAAAGAATGGCTATTATCAAGAAATCAACTAATAACAAATGCTGGAGGGGCTGTGGGGAAAAAGGAACCCTTCTTCACTGTTGGTGGGAGTGTCGACTGGTGCAGCCACTGTGGAAGTCAGTGTGGAGACTCCTCAAAAAACTAGGGTTGGAGGTCCCATTTGACCCAGCTATTCCCCTTCTGGGTATCTTCCCAGAAGAATAAAAAACATCGTACCACAGAGATATATGTGCACCCATGTTTATAGCAGCACAATTTGTAATAGCCAGATCGTGGAAACAACCCAAATGCCCATCAACCGAGGAATGGATAAGAAAGATGTGGTATTTCTATACAATGGAGTACTACTCAGCCATAAAGAAAGATAAACTGGAAACTTTTATAGGTAAATGGATGCAACTTGAGAAAATACTCACAACTGAAATAAACCGGATGCACATGTGTAAACATCGTATTGTCTCCCTAGTATGAAAATGCAATTTTAGGGCCGGTGAGATGGCTCAGCGGCTTAAGCGCCTGCCTGGCAAGCGCGAGGGCCCGAGTTCGACTCCCGGAACCCACATACGAAAAAGGAGCCGGTGATATCGCTCAGCGGCACAGGCGCCTGCTGGCACGCGAGGTCCTGAGGTCGACCCCCCGGTACCCACAAAAAAAAAAAAAAAAAAAAAAAGAAAATGCAATTTCACTGTGACTATTCCATTCCTTAGTCTTCTATTTTTACCTAGCTTTTACATGGCTTAATCTTATACTGAGTAATATTTTTCTCCAAAAGGTATTTGTGCATTCTCTAATGCTTGAGTTTGTTAATACATGAGAATGTTTACTTGTTGTCTTTAAAAATAAATAAATAAATAAAGTTTGAAAAAAAAAAGAATGAAATCTTTCAAGCCCTGAAAGAAAATAATCACCAACCCGAATTACAGTATCTAGCAAAGCTATCCTTCAAAAAAAAACAAAAAAAAATTAAAATCTGCAGTATAGCTTTCCTTTTTTCTTTCTTTCTTTCTTTCTTTCTTTCTTTCTTTCTTTCTTTCTTTCTTTCTTTCTTTTTTTAAGACAGTTTCTAGCTGTGTAGTTCAGGCTGGCCTTGAACTCACTACGTAGCCCAGGCTGACCTCAAACTTGTGGTGATCCTCCTGCCTCAGCCTCCTGAGTGCTGGGATTACAGGCGTGTGCCACCACGCCCAGCTGTGGTATATCTTTCTAATACTTTTCCTTTTTTAAAATTCAATGCCATTTCTAACTGCCAAAAGCTCATGTGAACCTTTCTTGGTGGGGACCCACCATGCGACCCAGCCAGGTCTGTGCCCCCCACCCCTCCCCCATGGGACCCCCTTGCCCCCCTCAGAAAACAGGATCAAGCAGGGTCCTCGGTTCTGTTCCCACTTCCTGTCTGACTGCACAGAGCTGCCCAACAGCTCCCTGTTTGAGAAGGACTTCCCTCCTCAGGTGGCCTCTAGTCAGATCTTTCTGGAGGTCCACCACCATTTCCCTTTTTGTTCCTTTAGATAAAAGAGCAGCCCTGGCTCCTCCCCGCCCTGGCAAACCCCTTCCTTTTCATTGTATGTTTGCCTTGTGCGCAGTGTCCCAGGACGGGAACACGGACCAGCTGCTTCCCTTTCCAGCCTCGTGAGTTCCTTCAGAAACCAAGATTCAAGTTTCAGAATCCCAAAATACACCAGAGTGTTCTGCTTAGAGAATTGACAGCAAACTAAACTGCTTTCCACACTGAAATTCAGAGTATTAGCTTTAATTCTACCCCACTCGATTGCTAACATAAACTTGGCACCGGTTATTATCTCAGTCAGCTTTTTTACCTAGACCCCTAATTCTCAATACTTAGAACAAATAAATGCTCTTCACAAATTGGCCTCTTTGTAATCCCAGCGCTCAGAAGGCTGAGACCGGAGGATCACTGAGAGTTAGAGGCCAGCCTCGGCTACACAGTGAGAACTTGTCTCAAAAAAATAAATAAATAAAAAACAGCCTCTCCATTTGAACCCTTGGAGGTGGAAGTTAGCAATTTCTCCCCAGAGAGCAGTCAACACCGAAGTTGTCCCCTTCTGTTGAATTAACAGAGCCAGAGCTTTGCTGGCACCAAGATTTCACCGAAGCAGATATTGACTGCATAATGCAAATTTTTGCTTTGCCTTAGTACTGGACATGGGAAGAAGCAATTGCTACTGCAATTGTCTTTTTCTTTAATCAAAGCAAGAAGTAGCTACGCAATTGAATTACTTCAATGTATATATAATGATACAATTTTGTAAGGATAAATTATAGTAAATGAAGCTGGGCATGGTGGTGAACACCTATATCCTAGCACTCAGGAGGCTGAGGCAGGAGGTCTGCCAAGAGTTTGAGGCCAACCTGAACTGCAAAGTGAGACCCAGTCTCCAAAAACAAAACAAAGCAAACTAAAACAAATAAATATACATGTATGTATAATGAAAATAACTTTTGGTTTTTGCACTAATCAGCCATAGAAATTTAGACTAGTTTAAAAAGAAGTATTAGTCAGCTTTATATTGCTTTATATTTAAATCACAGGTGTCTCTCAAGAATAGAGGTTGTTTTCTGTTTGATGGAAAACAAAACTTAATTTTAAGATTTATTCATTCATCAAACATTAGCTTGGAACTGCGAGTATTGGGAATGTGGACAGACTAGAGGTGACCAAGCCATAGAAGAAAGTCCTTGCTTTCAAGGAATTTATCATCTACAGTACTTAGCAAAATACGGTACACACATACGATCCCTCAAAGAAACTTTTTTTCTGGTTTTTTGAGACAGGGTCTCACTATGTAGTTCAGGCTGACCTTAAACTTACTATGTAGCCCAGGTTGGCCTCTAACCTCAGGCGATCTTCCGGCTTCAGCCTCCCAAGTGCTGGGATTACAGGCGTGCATCACCACACCTGGTGAATTATTTGGTTTTGGACACCTTTAAACCTGAGTTGCCAGACAAAATATAGGACCTGCCAGATATGTTTGAACTTCATAAACAATAAACAATTTTTAGGATTAGTATGTCCCGTGCTTAAAATAAAGTATTCATTATTCACCCAAAATTCCAGTTTCATTGGTCATCCTGTATTATGTTTTGCTAAACCTGGCAACCTTACACTTGAGGCACGTGGAGTACAGAAAAATTCCTAGCAAGTAGAGTCAGCCAGATAAGTTTCTTAGAGAATTTAAGTTTCAGGCCAAGTGCTGACAAGGGCTGCAGGTGGAGACAGCATTCCCGTGTGGGAAGCCATGCCCCAGGCCCTGACATCCAGCTGAGCAAGTAATTCCTGGTTAGATCAGCCACCGGGTCGGGTGGGCATAGCTGGAGGATTTTCAAGACGAGTAAGAGCCCTGAAAATCACCGATGTGAATGAGTGATCGCCTTTTTTTTTTTTTTTTTTTTTTTTTCCTTTGTGAGTGATCACTTTTAACTAGATTTATTTCTTTGGAGTCTGTATAAAGGGTAATCTGCCCCAATAGGACCTTCCTTTTTTACTATCTTCTCTATGTTAGCCAAGACCACAGATGTCAGTAGTTCGGACAGAATAGGATTTAAACTATAGAGGTTTTCATCTTTCCGGGTTATGCATATGGACATCACAATTGGAGTCCCACAGGTGTGCATCTCATGATTGAAAATGTCTTTCAGACACACACACGTACACGCATGTGCGCGCACACCCGCGCTATCCCAGTGTCTTCCGACAGTACGGTCGGATACCCGGGGACCTGTTTGGGGGGGGATCGGCAAGGTTGGCGGGGGAGGAGGGACGAGACTCACAGTCTTTGCACAAGTAAGAGGGCAGCCCTGAAGGCGGGGAGCTCGGGGCCTGCAGAGCGACCTTTACTGTAGAGAAAGGTGCTGGGAAGAAGTGAAACAGCGAGAGGAATTATGAACTAAACCCCCTTGTCTTTCTGCTTTCAAATCTCCGTTTCTCTTACCTAGCAACCCCGAAAGGGCAAATCTATCTCAAATATACATGGGCAGGGCTCCAATTAGACATGCACGAGGCCATCCCTTGTAGCACTGTTTGCAATAATAACAACACAAAAAACTTGGAAAAATCTAAATGTCCATGAAGAAGGGGCAAGTGGAGTAAACATGGGGCACCCATAGGATGAGGACTCCACAGCCGTCAAAGGGAGAGGAAGGGCCGCGGTGTTGCTCAGTGGCACAGGGTCTGCTTAGCCCTTTAAGAAAGAAAGAAGGAAAGAAGGAAAAGAAGGAAAAAGAAAGGGAGAGGAAACATTGGTAAGGAAAGCAATATCTAGGAAGTATGTATAGTATGCTACCGCTTCCATAAGAACCAAGTATGCACATCCATTTGCTTCTGTTTAATAAATATATATGATTATATTTTTAAAACAACAAAAGTCTAACCATGCAATAAAAATAATAATAGCTATATATGGGAGAAGAAAAGAAAGGGACAGAAACTAGATTTAAGCTTCTTTAAATGTGATTTGTTGGGTAGATTTAAATTTAGGCATCATGTAAATATTAAATAATTTATAATTAAATTATGAAAAAGGTATACTGAAAGCTAAAAAGTAAAAGGAAATAAGTGAACATAAATGTGTAGCCAGTCAGTGGCATAATGACCAAAGAGGAATATTCCACATGACTTACAAACACAATAATTTGGCTGGAATAAGGATAAAAAGAAGTGTAAAACCGGGCATGGTGGTGCGCGCCTGTAATCCCAGCACTCAGGAAGCTGAGGCAGGAAGATCATCTCATATTTGAGGCCAGCCTGGGCTAAATAGTAAATTCAAAACCAGCCTGACACACACCTGTAATCCCAGCACTTGGGAGGCTGAGGCAGGAAGATCGCTGCGAGCTCAAGGCCAGCCTCAGCTACAAAGCGAGTTCAAGGCCAGCCTGAACTGCATAGCAAGACCCTGTCTCAAAAAGACAAAAAAACAACAACAACAACAAAAATAAATAAATAAAAAACAAAATAAAACAGCCTGAACTGCATAGCAAGACCCTGTCTCAAAAAACAAAACGAAGTGTAAGAAAAAGTAACAAAAGACTCTCTGAAGCTCTGGGGTCATACTGCTGGTGTCCAAGATTGTCATGTGTATAAAATAGTGGACAAAGTAAACGAGTAGATATCTGATGTTCAAATTCTCTCACAGTTCACTGAGAATTGAGATTCTTGGCATGGGAGGAAATAAACAACTAATTTAGATAAAGGAGGTCAAGTAGAAATCCTATAGTCATAAATTTAAGTATGAAGTATCATGTGAATAAATGATGCATTGTAGTTTTAAAACAAAAACAGAAATGATATTTCCTGGGTCCATTCCTTGAAAAGATAACAAAAACAATAACAGAAAACACTCCAGAAACAAAGTAGGTAGCCTCGAGCACTCTAACACCCCAGGAGCGGCCTTGAAAACCATTTCTATGTAAAGAAACAGTGGAACCTTAGAAGAACTAATTCCAGAGGCAGGGGAAATAAAAGATGAGCTTGGAGCATGTTGTCACACCAGACGACACCAAGGCTCTCAAAGAGTACAGAATTGTGTCAAAAGGGCTCGGAGTAACATGAAGAGGCTCCTTCCACCAAAGATGGGACAATTTGAGCATTAAAACAATAATGGCTTCTTGATAATAGCCATTCTTTCTGGGGTGAGATGGAATCTCAGTGTTGTTTTCATTTGCATCTCTCGGATGACTAGTGATGTTGAACATTTTTTCATATATTTATTTGCCATTTGTATTTCTTCATCTGAGAAGTGTTTATTCATCTCCGATGCCCATTTTTGGATTGGGTCTTTAAATTTGGGAGGTCTGATTTCTTTGAGTTCTTTGTATGTTCTCGATAGTACTCCTTTGTCTGAGGAACAGCTGGCAAACATTTTTTCCAATGTTGTGGGTTGTCTCTTCACTCTGTTGGTGGTTTCTCTTGCTGTGCAAAAGCTTTTTAATAAGATGAGATCCCAGTTGTTGATTCTTTGTGATACTTCCTGTGCGATGGGGGTTTTATTCATAAAGTCTTTGCCTACACCAATGTCTTCAAGAGTTTTACCTATTCTATTTTCCAGGAGATTTAATGTTTCTGTTTTAATATTTAGTTCTTTGATCCATTTTGAATTTAGTTTAGTGCACGGTGAAAGATACGGGTCTAATTTTAATCTTCGGCATGTGTAGAGCCAATTTTTCCAGCACCATTTATTAAAGAGGCTATCTTTCTTCCAGTGAATGTGTTTGGCACCTTTGTCAAAGATAAGGTGACTTAGTATGTCTGGAGTTGTTTCTGCATCTTCTATTCTATTCCATTGATATTCAGGTCTGTTTTTTTGCCAATACCATGCTGTTTTTATCACAGTAGCTTTATAGTATAATTTCAAATCAGGGATTGTGATGCCCCCTGCCTTGCTTTTGTTGCCCAGAATTGCCTTTGCTATTCTAGGTCTCTTCTGGTTCCAGATGAATTTTAGGATTGTTTTCTCTAATTCTGTGAGATATGTTGTTGGAATTTTGATCAGAATTGCATTAAATCTGTATAACAGTTTTGGAAGTATGGCCGTTTTCACTATATCGGTTCTTCTGACCCAAGAGCAAGGGATATCTTTCCATTTTCTGATATCCTTTTCAATCTCCTTTTTCAGAGTACTGTAGTTTTCAGTGTAGAGGTCTTTTACTTCCTTTGTGAGATTGATTCCTAGGTATTTCATTTTTTTAGATGTGATTGTGAAAGGTGTTGTTTCCCTAATTTCTCTCTCAGTGAGTTTGTTATTGGTGTACAGGAAGGCTATTGATTTTTGAGTGTTGACTTTGTATCCAGCTACACTACTGAATTTGCTTATTAAATCTAGCAATTTTTTAGTGGAGTGTTTGGGGTCTTCTACATAGAGGATCATGTCATCTGCAAATAATGATAATTTAACTTCTTCCTTTCCAATCATAATTCCTTTTATTTCTTTCTCTTGTCTAATTGCTCTGGCTAAAGTTTCCAGGACTGTGTTGAATAAGAGTGGGGACAGTGGACATCCTTGTCTTGTTCCTGATTTTAGAGAGAAGGCTTTCAGTTTTTGTCCATTTAGTATGATATTGGCTGTTGGTTTAACAAATGCTGGAGGGGCTGTGGGGAAAAAGGAACCCTTCTCCACTGTTGGTGGGAGTGTCGACTCGTGCAGCCACTGTGGAAATCCGTGTGGAGACTCCTCAAAAAACTAGGATTAGGGCCGGTGAGATGGCTCAGCGGCGTAAGCGCCTGCCTTGCAAGCGCGAGGGCCCGAGTTCGACTCCCGGATCCCACATACGGAAAAGGGGCCGGTGATATCGCTCAGAGGCACGGGTGCCTGTTGGCGCGCGAGGTCCTGAGGTCGACCCCCCGGTACCCACAAAAAAAAAAAAAAAAAACAAAAAAAAAACTAGGATTGGAGGTCCCATTTGACCCAGCTATTCCCCTCCTGGGTATCTTTCCAGAAGAATTAAAAACATCATACCACAGCAATATATGTGAACCCATGTTTATAGCAACACAATTTGTAATAGCTAGATCGTGGAAACAACCCAAATGCCCATTAACCGAGGAATGGATAAAAAAGATGTGGTATTTCTACACAATGGAGTACTACTCAGCCATAAAGAAGGATAAACTGGAAACTTTTCTAGGTAAATGGATGCAACTCGAGAAAATACTCACAAGCGAAATAAACCGGATGCACATTTGTAAACATCGTATTGTCTCCCTAGTATGAAAATGCAATTTCACTGTGACTATTCCATTCCTTAGTCTTCTATTTTTACCTAGCTTTTACATGGCTTAATCTTATACTGAGTAATATTTTTCTCCAAAAGGTATTTGTACATTCTCTAATGCTTGAGTTTGTTAACACATAAGAATGTTTACTTGTTGTCTTTAAAAATAAATAAATAAATAAATAATTTCTAGTAAAAAAAAAATTAAACATGCGCCTAGAACCCAGTAACTCTACAGCTATGTGCCTACCCAGGCAAATGAAAACATTCATCAACATACAGATCTGTATGTAAATGTGTAGAACAGCATTATTCATAATGCCTAAAAAGTAGGAAAAATCCAAATGTCTATCAACTAATGAATGGATAAATAAAGTGGGGTATAACTGCGTATTGTAGCATTATTCAGTATTAAAAATGAGCTACTGACCCATGCAATGACGTGGATTAATCTCTTAGATACTTTTTAGTGAAAGAACTCAAACACAAATGCCTATATAGTGTAATTATATTTTAATAAAAGTAATGGTAGAACTGGCAAAAAATAAAAAATAAATAAATAAAACAGTAATGGCAAGAAATTGAAATCCACCAGATGTGCTTACTTCATGAGTTTGTAATGGTCTAAAGCAAAATAAAACCAAACTGGTCACTGTCAGAGAGATAATAGTGACGTAGGAAAAATATAACTCTCAACGTGTTAGATGTCAAATGTACTGAGTTCGTGGTCTCACAACATCAAGGAATGAAGTCACAGACCAAAGAAAGAAGTTAGGATAGTTTTGTTGGAAATAAGAAGACGAGCCAGGGATATAGCTCAGTGGCACAGCGCCTGCCTGGCAAGTGTGAGGTCGTGAGTTCAATTCCCAGCACCAAAAAAAAAAAAAGTCTGGCTTCTGGATTTCCTGGAGGCCCTTTGTTGGGAGTAATGTATACAGTAAAATCCCAACATGGGTACAATGTGGGTCAAACTATAATCAACCTGTAGGATTACAAGTATAGCCACTTAGCTAATACTGCTCCAATAGGGACACAAGTCAGATAGCAAGGGTACATGGAAAGAACAAAGGAATCCTTAGAAATGGAGAGGAGTACAGGACCAGATATTCTGGCCAGGTGCATCTCTGTGTCCAACCCGTAGCTGGGCCCACTGGATCAGGTGGTGCTAATTACAGTATAATCTCAACTTGCTATGGATCCCTAGGAAGGTTTACCAGCCTGGTTACTGAGGCCTGGCTCTCTTCAGATATGCCTCCTGCCACAATTCTGATTTTTTTGTGCTGACTTCCTCAAGGGCCCAATCCCTCTCTGACTGTGTATAAATTTCTATCTAACTTAGCTGTCTGTAATACTAGCAAGCCAAACTTTATTTTGAAAACTGACCGAGGAGCCAGGTGTGGTTGTGCATGCCTGTAGTCCCATCTACTTGGAAGGCTGAAATAGGGGGATCACCAGTTTGAGGCCAGCAGGGCAACTTAGCAAGAACCTGTCTCAAAATAAAATTTGGGAAAGGCCTGGGGAAGTAGCTCTCTGGTAGAGCACTTGCTTAGAATGGACAAAGCCAAGTCCAATCTCCAGGGCTGAAAGGGAAAAAGAGGAGGGAGAACTGAGCATTTATCCTACAACATTTTTTTTTTTTTTTTTTTTTTGTGGGTACCAGGGGGACGACCTCAGGACCTCGCGCGCCAACAGGCACCCATGCCACTGAGCGATATCACCGGCCCCTTTTTCGTATGTGGGTTCCGGGAGTCGAACTCGGGCCCTCGCGCTTGCAAGGCAGGCGCTTACGCCGCTGAGCCATCTCACCGGCCCTATCCTACAACATTTTGTTACTAAGAACTAAAACTTAAATCTGACAAAGCTTCAAAAGGCATTATCCACTCACAAGAACTAGAGGAGAGAAAGGCACATGTTACACTATGGGGGTGCGATTAGAAAATCCAGATGACCAATGCCTTCAACATTTTAATTGCAAGGGCAAAAAAGAGAGAGAGTGAAGAAAACTACAGATTAAAAAAGATTTAAAGGACTTCCAGGAAGATTGAGGAGTGGTGAGCAGCAGAGAAAGAGCCTCTCTGAGATCTGGTGTCCAGACACTGGAATATAGCAACATGAGGAAGAGAAAGAGGTAAGTGGATCCCTGGGACCCAGCAAGAATCTGAAGTGAGAACTGAAGTCCACGAGGAGAGTGAGGAGAAAGACCGCAATGAAGAAGAAGGAGGTGGCAAGCAGCACTTTCTTCTTGAGCCTTGACTCACTCACTGAGTGAGAGGGGCGGCTTGAACCAGCAGACACACAGTGACAACTGGTGCCTCCAGAGGCCTCCACAGAGAAACACACCAGTTGAATGGAGAAGTGGATGCAGCGGACTGCAGTGGCCGGTGAGTTATGCAGGTTCAGACATCCCCCAGGAGAGGGCGATTGGCCAGGAGCCCTCCTGGAGAGGAGCCAACTGAGCTCAGAACTCAGAGCAGCTGCAGGCTGGCTCCATCTAGCAGCTCCCAGTGACAGGGTGAAGTGGAACTGAGTTCAAGTCAGCAGGAGTCAAGGAGCCTGAGTTCAAGGCAGCAGAAGGCACATGGAGTGTTGCAGGCTGAACAAATTGGGTTCCAGCCTCACAGCCAGAAAGCAGCCTGAACTTCAGTGGGACTAAAGGTGTGGGCTTGCTGGGATTATCCCCTACCCTGCGTAAACCTATAGCTGGCTTGCTGGGATTAATCGACAAGGATCTGCACGCTTCATCTACCAGTGACAACAGAGACACACCTTGAAGTAGATTTTTTTTCTTATTTTCTTCCTTTTTTCTTTTCTCTTTTCTTGTTTTGGCTTTGTTTTGTTTTTTCTTGATTGTTTCTTCTTATTTTTATATAAGTCAGAACATTGTTTCTAGTGGTTTTTTTTTTGTTATTGGTGTTCTGTTCTTGTTTTTATTTCTTCCTTCTCTCTTTCCCTCCTGTCTTCTCCACCAGTTTCCCAAAGTTTGTGTAATCTTCCTTTGCGCTCCAGACTTGCTTCTAATCTCTTCTTCTTCTGCTGCTGTTTCTTCTTCTATTTCTCTATTTTTTCCCCCTAACCCTTTTTAAATTTTCTACCCTGAGGATAAAATTGCCATATTGAGAGTTTATTTACTATATACAATTTTCTGGTTTGTTTTTGATTTTGTTATATAACCAAAAATCTAGTTCATACAGTTAAAGGCGGCAAATAAATAGTTACCACAGTCTGTCATTTTCTAGGCTGTGTTTGATACTATTGTTATTGCCGATTGTACTACTTTAGCCAAGGTGGCATAATCGTTCTAATCAGTTGTTCGTTCTGGAATGCCAAGACTGAAATTGCCAAAGGGTCATAAAAAATACTATAAGCCAGTGCCAAAGAAGTAGGGGCTAGGCCAAATAGGCAGCAACTTCTCATCCCCAATAAGTTGAAGAGGTAGGATCTTGCAACAGACTCAAAACCCAAAAGTCAGCTACACCTGGAAGACACCGCTGAAAAGTAGTCATTTCCTAAGGGTTCTAAATACTAGCAATAGGACTTCCGGGAAGATAGCAGAGTGGTGAGCAGCAGAGAAAGAGCCTCTCCGAGACTTGGTGTCCAGACACTGGAATACACCAATGTGAGGAAGAGAAGAAGGAGGGAAGTGGGTTGGCTGGACCCAGGAAGGATGTGAAGTGAGAAGTGAAGCACACGAGGAGAGTAAAGAGAGAAACTTCAATGAAGGAGGTGGCAGGCGGTGCCTTTTCCCTGAGCCTGGACTCACTGTGTGGAAGGGCAGCTCAAATCTGCAGATGCACAGTGACTACTGGCCACCCCAGAGGCCTCCATGGAGACACGCCAGTGGAACAGAACAGAAGACGTGGAGGACTGCAGTGGCTGGCGACTGGTACAGGTTCGGATGTCCTGTGGGGGAGGGCAAACAAGTAATAGATGGGAAAAAACAGAGCCAACAACATGAAAATAACATGACAAGGATGAATCAAGACATATCAGTTATAACCACAACATTAATTATCTCAATTCACCAATCAAAAGAAACAGACTGGCAGAATGGATCAAGAAGCAAGATCCAGGGCCGGTGAGATGGCTCAGTGGCTTAAGCGCCTGCCCGGCAAGCGCGAGGGCCCGAGTTCGACTCCCGGAACCCACATACGAAAAAGGGGCCAGTGATATCGCTCAGCGGCACGGGCGCCTGCTGGCGTGCGAGGTCCTGAGGTCGACCCCCCCGGTACCCACAAAAAAAAAAAAAAAAGAAGCAAGATCCAACAATATGCTGCATACAAGGAACACGTTGAGTTCAAAAAGAAATTCATAGACTGAAGGTCAAAGGATGGAAACATTCCGTGTGCCAGGAACCTGGAAAAAAGCAGGAGTATCTATTCTACTTGCAGACAAACTGGATCTCAAGCCATGACTGATTTAGAGAGACAAAGAAGGTCACTATATCCTTGTAAACAGAACAATCCAAGGGGAAGATATAACAATCACAAATATATATGCAACAAATACCAGTGCACCTGACTATAAACAAATATTAATGGACATGAAAAATCAAGTAAGCACTAATATGATTGTATTAGGTGATCTCAATACCCCACTGTCACAAATAGACAGATCAACTAGACAAAAAAATCAACAATGAAATATTAGAACTGAACAAAACTTTTAAACGAATGGACTTAGTAGATGTCTACAGAGTGTTCCACCCCACAACATCAGAATACACATTCTTCTTAACTGCACACAGGACATTGTCCAAAACAGACCACATACTAGCTCATAGAACATGCTTAAGTAAATGCAAAGGAATTGAAATTATCTCATGCATATTATTGGAAATCAATGGCAAAAGAAACCACAAAAACTTCATAAACACATAGAAATTTAATAACCCCCTCCTGAACAACTAATGGGTCACAGATGAAAGTAAAGAAGAAATTAGACAGTTTCTATAATTAAATGATAATGCCAATGCAACATACCGGAACTTATGGGAACACAATGGAAACAGTCCTATGAGGGAAATTTACAGTGGTAAATACCAGATCAGGAAAACAGAGTGAGCTCAAATAAACAACTTACTGTTGAACTGCAAGCTTCTAGAAAAAGAAGAGCAAATCAAGCCCAAAGCTTGTAAAAGGGAGGAAATTATAAAGGTTAGAGCAGAAATTAATGCAGTGGAGACTAAGAAAACAATACAAAGAATCAATGAATTGAAGAGTTGGTTCTTTGAAACATTAAATAAAATTGACAAACTCTTAGCCAACCTTATCAAAAAAAAGGAAAGAAAAAACTCAGATCCATGCAATTGGAATGAAAAGGGTGAAATCACAGCAGATCTTGCAGGAATCTAAAAGATGATCTATACCTACTTCAAGAACTTTTATTCTAATAAGAAGGAAAATGCAGAAGAAATGGACAGATTCCTAGATACACATGAACTACCAAAGCTGAATCAAGAAGATATAAAAATTCTAAATAAACCAATATCAGTTAATGAAATTGAAAATGTAGGGCCGGTGAGATGGCTCAGCGGCTTAAGCGCCTGCCCGGCAAGCGCGAGGGCCCGAGTTCGACTCCCAGAACCCACATACGAAAAAGGGGCTGGTGATATCGCTCAGCGGCACGGGCGCCTGCTGGCGCGTGAGGTCCTGAGGTCGACCCCCCGGTACCCACAAAAAAAAAAAAGAAAGAAAATGTAATTAAAAATCTACCAACAAATAAAAGCCCAGGCCCTGATGGATTCACTGCTGAATTCTACAAGAAAATTCTACAAGAGAAGACCTAATACCACTACTTCTCAAACTCTTAAATGAAATTGAAAGGGAAGCAATTCTCCCAAGTTCATTTCTGGAAGCAAGCATTACCTGATACCAAAACCAGAGAAGGACCAAACTAAGAAAGAGAACTATAGCCCCATCTCCCTAATGAACATAGACATAAAAATCCTCAATAAGATACTGGCAAACAGAATGCAGCAAATCATCAAGAAGATTATACAACATGACCAAGTAGGATGCATGCCAAAGTTGCAGGGATGGTTCAACATATGCAAATCAATAAATGTAACACACCATATTAGCAGAGCCAAGGACAATACCCATATGATCATCTCAATAGATTGAGAAAAAGCATTTGACAAAGTCCACCCATTCATGATAAAAAAAAAAAAAAAAAACTTACAGAAAATTGGAATAGATGGTCTTTATCTCAATCTGATAAAAGCCATCTATGACAAACCAACAGCCAACGTCATACTAAATGGACAAAAACTGAAAGCTTTCACTCTAAAACCAGGAACAAGATAAGGATGTCCTCTGTCACCACTCCTATTCAATATAGTTCTGGAAACATTAGCCAGAGCAATTAGACAATAGAAAGAAGTAAAAGAAATAAGGATAGGAAAGGAAGAAGTTAAATTATCATTGTTCACGGATGCAATGATACTCTACATAGAAGACCCCAAAAACCCCACCAAAAGACTTCCAGATTTAACAACCAAATTCAGTAGTGTAGCTGGATACAAAGTCAATATTCTAAAATCAATAACCTTCCTGTACATGAATAACAAACTCACTGACAGAGAAATTAGGGAAACAATACATTTCACAATAACATCCAAAAAGATGAAATACCTAGGAATCAATCTAATGAAGGAGGTAAAAGACCTCTACATAGAAAACTACAGCACTCTGGAAAAGGAGATTGAAGAGTGGGGAGGACCACCTGGACGGCTCTGCTTGAAAGAAGAGCATTTGGCCCTACCTCCGTGTATTTTTTATACCTACAGAGCTGACTAGGACTTTTCTTTATCCCCTCAATTGGCTTTAAGCAATGCAAAAGGGTCTAGCTGAGGTGCTGATGCGTAGTCTCTGAGGCCATGTGACAGGTCAGCGATGCCCCGCCTACAGTTCCCAAGTAATATGTGTGAGCTAGGCGGAGTGACGCCATGGGTCAGCTGAGAATGAGCCTCGAGAAAAGAGGCTATGACACCTCAGAGCATGGATTACACATCAAAACTGAAGCACTGACCCCAAAACACTAGATACGGCCCCAGTCTGTGATATGCAGGTTACTCTTTCTGCATATCTCTCTCTCTCTGCATATTGCAGAGGTAATTTCAGGCCTCCTACCTAGCCCAGCTCACAGCACTCATGTACTTCCTGCCATTCTCACAGTCACTCATCCCTGAGCCACTCCCCTCTTCAAGAATTAATAAAACCAGGGTTCGGCCCTGGGTTGAGGCCTTTGTTCTGGTTAGCCATCGTTCTAGCTGGACTTAGGACACCCTTGGCTACCCACAACTACAAATATGCCTTAGTGTCTTTATTCTCACCATGCCTTGCACTGGAAGTGGTAAATTGGAATTAACTTATTAGAATTCCAATAACTTTTCCACAAGATTATAAATGTGGACTTTGGGCAGAGGATATATCTCAGTGGCACAAGTGCCTGCCTGGCTAGTGCAAGGTCTTGAGTTTGATTCCCGGTACCAAAAAAAAAATGTGTACTTTTCTGAACTGAGACAAGGTCCAGAAGGGCTTTCTATGGAAAAAGATATGAGAAAATGGAAAGATATCCCTCGCTCTGGGTAAGAAGAACCAATATAGTGAAAATGATCATAGTTCCAAAATTGTTATACAGATTTAATGCAACCCTGATGAAAATTCCAACAGCATATTTCACAGAATTAGAGAAAACAATCCTAAAATTCATTTGGAACCAGAAGACACCTAGAATAGCAAAGGCAATTCTTGGCAACAAATGCAAGGCAGAGGGCATCACAATCTCTGACTTGAAATTATATTATAAAGCTACTGTGATAAAAACAGCATGGTACTGGCAAAAAAAAAAAAAAACAGACCTGAGGATCAATGGAACAGATTAGAAGATGCAGACAACTCCAGACACACTTAGGCACCTTATCTTTGACAAAGGTGCCAAATACCTTCACTGGAAGAAAGATAGCCTCTTTCATAAATGGTACTGGAAAAACTGGCTTTGCACATGCCAAAGATTATGATTAGACCCATGTCTTTCACCATCCACTAAATTAAAATCAAAATGGATCAAAGATCTAAATATTAAAATACAAGCACTAAATCTGCTGGAAGATAGAATAAGAAGAACTCTTGAAGACACTGTTGTAGGCAAAGACTTTATGAACAAAACCCCAATCACACAGGAACTATCATAAAGAATGAACAACTGGGGTTGCATCTTATTAAAAAGCTTTTGCACAGCAAGAGAAAGGACCAACAGAGTGAAGAGACAATCCACAGTGTGGGAAAAATATTTTGCCAGCTGTACCTCAGACAAAGGATTACTATCTAGAATATATAAAGAACTCAAAAAAATCAGACCCCCAAATTTAAAGAGCCAATTCAAAAATGGGCGTCTGAAATGATTAGACACTTCTCGTATGAAGAAATAGAAATGGCAAATAAACATGTGAAAAAATGTTCAAAATCATTGATCATTTGTGAAATGAAATTAAAACACTGAGATTCCATCTCATCCCAGAAAGAATAGCTATTATTAAGAAATCAATCAAGGGCCGGTGATATAGCTCAGCGGCATAAACACCTGCCTTGCAAACGGGAGGTCTTGAGTTCAACTCCTGGTACCCACATATAAAAAAAAAGAAAAAGAAATCAATCAATAACGAATGCTGGCCGGGCTGTAGAGGAAAAGGAACTCTTAACTGGTGCAACCACTGTGGAAATCAGTGTGGAGATTCCACAACAAACTAGGACTAGAGGTGCCATTTGACCGAGCTGTTCCCCTTCTTGGTATCTTCCTGAAAGAATTAAAAGCATTATACTACAATGATATATGTGCACCCATGTTTATAGTGGCACAGTTTCTAATAGCTAAATCTTGGAAACAGCCCAAATGCCCATCAACTGCTGAATGGATAACGAAGATGTGGTTTTTTTTTTTAATACAATAAAGTACTACTCTGCCATAAAGAAGGATAAGCTTGAGACATTTCTAGGTAAATGGATGCATCTTGAGACCATACTCTTAAGTGAAATAAATTGGACACATGTGTAAATACTGCCTTATTTTTCTGGTGTGAGAAACCAAAAGTGTAACTAAGGACCAAAATGTATAACAGATATTGGGAAGTGGGAAGAAAATGTTCAAATGGGAAGGAGAACAAGGGAGGAGGGAGGGGAGAGGAAGGAAGGGAAAAGTAAAAAAATGGGAAAAGAGGGAAAAAGTGACACAAAGCTTTTGTAAGTAAGGAGGGGAAGAAGGGTTGAAGGGAGGGTAGGGGAATGGAAAAAAAAGAATCAAGTTCTATCATGTACAGGTACAAATTCCCTGTGATGAATATGATCATTATGTATACCTAAAATGTACCAATAAAAATAATTGTCTTTGAAAAAACTGCTTGTAATAAAGCCACTCTCCATAGGCAATTTACAAGCATCAACCCAGGAATTAAACTAAGAAAGAAAAAAAAATCATTGAAGCTAGAACACCAGTACACGGAGGCTCATTGTACTTCTGTTTCTACTTTTACACACATTTGAGATTTTCCTTAATAAAAAATTTTGTAAACCCCGTGTTGTCTATTCACAAACAGCCACAATGTGTGGAACAATTTATATAAACTCTTCCTTTTCTGATGCTGAAAATGACCTTGTGAAGTATGTACTTCCGTCGAATCCACCGAAAGATAAGGAAGCAGAGTTGGAGCGAGGTTACCTCGTGTACCAAAGGTCTCACGACCGGAGCAGATTCCGCCCCAACATTGCTGAGTGGGTCTTCTGGAGACCACGTAACCGTGCCGCAGCCACGTGTCTAGGTTTGCATAAAATGAGAACAGAAGCTGTCCTTGGGGACACTTGGGATCCGGGTTTCAGACACTTAAAAACTTTTAAGTCTGAGAAATACATAACGAAAATCATTGGGCAAACAGTAGCACATCAAGCTATGCCAAGGAAAAGATGCCACTACTTCTATTCACAGTATAAAGCCCATTTAGACCAGCACATGACCAAATAAAGAACTACTGAGCCTTTCAAGGAATGAAAAAGGGGGCGTGATACTCGTAGACAGGCAAAAAGACACACGGTCCTTAAGGGAATATGAACTGGAATAGGAAAATCTGAACAATAGAGAGCAGCCTGCTCCTGGACCCCGTGATGTTTCTGGTGGTGACCGCAAGATGCTGGCGGCGGCCCAGCTGGCCCACTGGGGAGACCATCTGGAAGGAAGGGAAGTGTCTGCCACACACTGGTCAGGCTGACACTGGCACTGGAGCGTTCGTATCTGTGGAAGCCCTAGATAAGGATGGAGAGGTGACATCAGCTCTGAATCACTCGGGCACCTAAGGAATGAAAGCGCCTGCTGGAGATATTAAAGGGGGCTTTTCAGAAGCAATAAGCCAGGCTTTGAATGACTTATGACCAAGTTTTACAAATTGGTCTGGAGTTCATGCCTGGTTTAATTAAGGCCAATGTTATCTTTTCTCCTGAATAACTCAGGAAAGCTATCTTTATCATTCTGCTTGTATCAAACAACCCAGACACCAAGCCTCTGACTTGGCTGTGCAGCTGTGTGGTTGAAAACTCTTATCTTCCCTACACATTCTGCTATGAGAGGAAATCGCTCTTTATGCCTGAAAAGACCAGACTCATTTTTTACTCTTTTCTAAGGAACAGAGATAAAAATTTACAAGGATTTTTGGACATCAGAGATAAAATATTTGATTATAAAAAAATGTGATTCTTTTAACATCTTAGGAGATTTATAGAGAAATTAGGGATGGATTGAAATTAGGGTGGATGGATTTGAATCATAAGCAATCTGCTATTTTACCTCACATGTGCTGACTCTAAAGCCTTTAACATGGTAATAAAAGGCCAGGGATATAACTCAGCGGCACAAGCGCCTGCCTGGCAAGCGTGATGTCCTGAGTTTGATTCTCGGTGCAAAAAAAAAAAAAAAAAAAGGTAATAAGGTAAAAAAAATTTAAAGGAAGGACTATGGATATTACAGAATCAATAACTATTTAATGCAAATAGTCATTGTAAAAGATAAAAACTTAGGCTGGGGGTGTAGCTCAGGAGTAGAGCATTTGCCTAGCATGTTCAAGGCATTGGGATAGATAACTAGCACCACACGTACACACAAAAAGAATAAATAAATAAAATCTTAAAACCTCACCAAGATCCTTTAGTAATACCCAAAGTGATTTTAAAAAAGAAGTATGAAAATTTAGAAAGTGTTTAGTAACATAAAGTAAATAATTAAAAAAATTAAAATTGTTACAGATTTTCTAGAAGAGCAATTGTTTCCACTGAAGAGAATGTGTAAATATTTTGTGAGCTATCAGAGGAACAATAGTGTTGAATTCCTAAAAAGAAAAGAAATATAATGGCTAATGAAGTCCGCCATTACACTAGCAGATTACTAATTATATTGATGTAGTCACCTTCATTTTCTGGTTTTAAAAATATTTGTTTATTACTCCTTTTTATAGTTGTCTTCCTTACAATAGGTCAAAGCAGTGTAGATTATATATGTATTCATTAATTGAACAAATATCCCAGAACATTAACATTTCACAAACTACATTATATGCCAGGCACAGCTGAGCACTAGGAATACAATTGTGAATAAGACAGATAGGCCAAAAAAAAAAAAAAAAAAACCACAGACATGGTCTCTGCATGCGTGAAGGTTTGAAAAAGACAAACAAATAAAAAGATAGTCACAATAGGGTATAATAAAATATTAGAGGGCTGGGGATGTAGCTCAGTGGTAGAGTGTTTGCCTAGCATGCACAAGGCCCTGAGTTCAATCCCCAGTACCACCAAAAAAATAAATAAAATATTAGAAATTAATGTAATTGCAACTGTTATAATTTGTTATAGTTGGGATCCAAAATGTTCTCCAAAGACACATGGTGCTATGTACTACAAACATGTACTGATAAAAATTTGTAAAAATTGGGCCGGTGAGATGGCTCAGCGGCTTAAGCGCCTGCCCGGCAAGCACAAGGGCCCGAGTTCGACTCCCAGAACCCACATACGAAAAAGGGGCTGGTGATATCGCTCAGTGGCACGGGCGCCTGCTGGCGCGCGAGGTCCTGAGGTCGACCCCCTGGTACCCACAAAAAAAAAAAAATTGTAAAAATTTAGAAAAGCTCATGGTGTTAAAGGCTTGGTTCCCTGTTGATGGGCTTTAGGAAATGATTGGCTCATGAAGGCTCCAACTTCATCAAGTGGATTAATCCACAGATGAGTTCATGAGCTAAATGGACTGTTAGGAGCTAATATAAGAGTGGAACCTAAATTTGAATATTTATTTGACTAAAAAAGTCAGCAAAGATTTGGTGCTGTTGTGACATCCATGTTCCCAACAAGGATATTCCCAACATACCCTGCAATCAGGCAATCATGTGACTAGTTCTGGCCAATAGGCTGGGAGGAGAAATGTCACTCCCAGGAGGAAGCAGTTAAGGGGCAAGGCCTCCCTACAGCTCTCCTCCTCTGCCATGATGGCCATGGAGGCCATGTGTTGAGATGAAGTTCTCAAGATGGAAGTGAGAGAGGAGACCACCTTTTGGGGTGAAGCTGGGCAACTATGGGTTAACTGTACAGCGGAGCTTCCTGAGGAAACTGGTGGCTGTGACCTCAGCTATGGACAGGTGCAGCCGTAATGTAGTGTCAGCGGAGCATAATGGTCTTAGAAAGTCCCACCAGAACTTCCTGCTCTTCCTTGGTCACCGTTCACCCCTTAACCACTGCTTTGCTACTGTAACCTCACTTCACACTGCTTTCCAATGAAAAATCACTCCATAGAAAATAAACAGTATAAAAGTGGAGACACAGCCATAAAGAAGGATAAACTGGAGACTTTTATAGGTAAATGGATGCAACTTGAGATCATACTCATAAGTGAAATAAACCAGATGCACATGTGTAAACATCATATTTTCTCCCTAGTGTGAGAAGCTGAAAGAGTAAATAAGATCCAAAATGTATAATAGATATCGTAAAACAGGAAGAAACTGTTCAAAAGGAAAGAGAAACTGGGATGGGGAATGGAGAAAAGAAGGAAGGGAAAAGCAAAAAAAAAAAAAAAAAAAATATATATATATATATATATATATATATATATATATATAAAAGATAGTTAAGATAGATATACTACTAATTTCTCTTAGTTCATTGAAAAGAAAGGTGTATGCTAATATTGTTTGGACAATTGAATGCTGATATCTTGTACTCTGAATAACTAATTTAAAGATAACAATACACAATGTATTAACCATTGTTACCCTCATATTTGTTGTTTTGAAATTTTGTTCTATTTTTTTTTTGTCTTTAAAATTAAAATAAAAGTGGAGACAAAGCTTTGTTCGGGGCTCGCAAGGAGACTCAAGTCTCTTACAGAGTCGTTGGCAAATAAAGTTGCCCTTGTCTCCTACTCCATGCCCAGGTGACTTGTTGGGATTCCCATTTGTCTCCTGCTTTAGAAGCAGCTGGATTTCTAGGTCACAAGAAGGACAGGAATCATGAAAGTCACCAACTTTTATCAGACTTCCTGTGAGCAAAAGATGAACCTCGTTGTACACGATCACTGAGGATCAGCGGTTCATATATTCCTCTTTGACCATCCTCACAGGAATCAATTCATTTTCCTGACGTCTCCATCTTAGCAATGAAGAAGACACAGAAACATTTAGTAAGGTGCCTAAAATTAGCCAAGAGTGACATAGGATATCCTTTCTTCTAAGTGAAAGCTGTATTCAAAACACAAGCATTTTTCAAAAGCAGGTTGAAATTCACTAATTTTAAAATTGTTGTACTGAGTCACATCAGGAATTTTTAAAAGAAAGATTCTTTTCCTCATGTAAAAAGAAGTCCAAAAGGAGGCTCCTGTCACTTCCTGATCTTGGGCTTTCTTCTTCATGGTCATAAGAGGGCTGTCCCATCGCCAGGCGTCACATCTATGTTCCACACAGGGAAATGTAAAAAGATACATATCTTGGAAATGTTGCTTTTTTCTTTAATAAGGGAAACAATCACTTTCCCAGAACTCCCACCCTGTGGAATTTTGCTTACTTTCCATGGGCCAGAATTAGGTCCCAAGATTGCCCCTGGTTGCAAGGGATCCAGGGAATTCTGTCTTTTTAACTGGACACAGTAATGATCTTAACACATTTGGGTCTCTGTCACAAAGGGGAAAGGAGAGAATGAGTATAGGGGGAAAAGAAAAAACAGAGCCTGCCCTTCCATGGATCCTCAGAGAAGCTGGGGCTTTCTCAAGGATGAAAGGAGTAGAGACTCTTAGAATGAAAGGAGGGCTTGTGGCCGTTGGTCGAGTCAACTCCTGCTTCGTGAAGGAGTTCTACAACATCTCTAAAAACGGCCTTCCAGCTACTGCTGAACACAGACAAGGTAACAACGTCTGAATGCTGGGCTATTACATGCAAGGGAATAGCAAAAAACTGACTACAGACTTGTGAACAACAACAACAACAACAAAAAGATAAAATGAATAGGGTAACATGGGAACCTAGATGACAAAGTGCAGAATGCAGTGAGTTCTAATCATTCAGTAGAAGATTTCCAACCAGGCGTGATGGCACCTGTCTCTACTCCTATCTACTCAGGATGCTGAGGCAAGAGGATCACAAGACCCTAAAAAAAAAAAAGGACTGGGGAGATGGTTTAGTGTGAGGTGGCCTTGGGTTTACTCCCCTGTACTGGAAAAAAACAAAACAGATTTCTGACTTTAAATCAGATGAGAAAATGTTTTCATTGAGTAAGGACGAAACCTTAACAATGTCTGGAAGACATGATGGAGACAAGGACTCGCCCCCATCGATCCAGCAGACAGACCAACCGTAAAAGAGGCCTCGCTGCGTTCATCTGTGGCTTGAGCAGAATTACCCGAGTATGGAGCGTCCCAGATCCTGGCCTGACCGTCTAACTCCGGGGATTTCAGAGTGTGGTCCAGAACGAGGGGGACCCGTGAGGTCAAACTGTCTTCATAATACCAAGAAATTATTGGCCTTTTCCTCTCGTTGTCCCACTAGCATCCAGCAGAGTTTTCCCAAGACCACGTAACTTGGGGTGTCACTACAGGGTGAGTACAGAAGCAGATCTGAGACTCCAACTCTCTTTAATTAAGGAACACATTGAAAGCATTTGTGAAAGCATAAAACAATGCCACTATTATCATTAATTTTTTAACAAATTTTTTGCCTTGGAAAAATGGGGCCTTTTCATAAAATATTCATGTTAACATAATGGGTGGTGGTGGTGGTGGCGGTTACTGTTGTTGAAGACAAGGTCTCGTGTAGCCCAGGCTGGCCTTGACCCCAATATGTAGCTGTTAGTGTTTGTGTCTAGATGTCCCCGCAAAGCCTCATGTGGTCATAGGGCTTTTGCAGAGGTGGCTGGATCTAGAGTGTGTGATGCTGGGATTAAGGGTGTGTGATCAATTCACTGATTGGTTTGGCTCCGCCATAATCCCAGCGGCGTAGATAGAGTATAAAAGTGCAGAAAGACGCTCCTACAGTCGGTTGCTGATTTTGCTGTCTTCTGCCTGCTACCAACTGTCCTTCTCCGCAAAGCCACCCTGCCCTGGAGCCTGAAACCTCTACAAACTGTGAGCTAAATAAACCTTTCCTCCCTTAACTTCGGGCATCAGGTATTTTGTCTCAGCAAGGAAAAATGTAACTAAGACAGTAGCCCATTATATAGGTAAGATTTTCCGGCTTCAGCCTCTTGAGTGCTGAAGGCCAGCCTGGGCTACATAGTAAGTTTAAGGCCAGCCTGAACTATATGGCAAGACCCTGTCTTGAAAAACCAAAAACAACAGCAACAAAAGAAATCTGTGTATTAATTTACACGTGCTTAGATTTACAAGAGTTGTTTATATGCTTAGTGCCTACATTTGTACTATTTCAGATAATCAAGTATACAGTATTTTCATCAATTCTAGATGGACTTTTTCCTCATTTTAACAAATCTACAACCTTCATCTGGAGTGTCTCACAATAAATGCAATAAGATAAAATTGACAGTGTGTTTCCTTTCTAATAGTACATAAAATAGTGCTGCATCCTATAATTTTTGGCATCTTAGATTCAATGCTATGGTATTAAACTTGAAAACATAGTTTAAAATGTTTAATGAAACTCACTAGTTTTATTTAGGGGAATTTAATGTGTTGAATTTATAAATTAATGGAATGTTGATTTTTTTTTTGGAAGGTTGATTTTTAAAAAGCAAGCAAAAGCAATTTTTTTTTTAATTTTTATAAGACTTATTGATGAGGGATATAGCTCAGTGGCACAGCACCTGCCTGGCAAGTGCAAGGTCCTGAGTTCGATTCCTGGTACCCAAAAAAAAAAAAAGACTTATTAATAAGAGTTGCAAGCATAACTTAGAGACATAAAAAAAAGCTTTATAATTTGCTTTAAGCTTTAAGCTTTTTTAAAAAAAGATTTATAATTTGAATAAGTTGTACATTCATTAAACACAAGCAAATGTAAGCAGCTCTTTCCATGCAGAATACCCTCAGATATCAAATAAAAGAACATCTTAGGATGACATACAAGGCGAGGGTAACAATTTCCACTGAGAGTTCTTCTCAATATCCAGTGCATTAAAAATATATAGCATTGCCTGAATATGTCTAAGATAACTTAGGAGCAAGAAATGTACCTTTCCCCCTGCTGAATTTTGAAGTTAATCAAAGCATTAATTGCAATCGGCCTTACACAAATTCTTGAACTTTGTTTTCCTTAATCAAAACGTTAGATTCATAAAGTTCATCTGCAGTGGATAATAAGTCCTGGTGCTCTGAGAGGCTATCCTCTCATAACTATCCCTGTCAGTGCTGATAAGACAAAGGGAAGTCAACTCGCCAGTGACTATAATGGTGTTACCTACAAAGGCAGTGTTAGGGTTCAAATTTAGATGCCCCCCCTGCAAAGCCTCTGAGCTCAAAGGTGAGGCTTTTGGAAGGTGATTGGATTATGGGGTTTATAGGTAACTTGCTGGCAGGAGGTGGGGTCTGCTCAGAGGTGGGTCACTGGGGGCATGACCCGGAAGGGTTTATCTTCCTCCTGGCTCCTCCCTGGTCTCTCTGCTTCCCCTCCGCCATGACATGAGCTGCTATTCCTCCGCTAGGCCCCTCTGCCATGCTGCCCTGCCTTAGAGCCAGCAGACTGTAGACTGAAAGCTCTACACACTGTGAGCCAAATAAACCTCTCCTCCCTTAATTTGCAGGCATCGGGTATTGTGTCCCAGCAACAAGAAAGCAACTAAGACAAGCAGTAAGCATGCAAGTGAGAACACCTTGCATAGAAGCCCTCACCTCACCAGTGATTAATGCTCTCCACCACCCAAGTGATCAAACTCCACTCCTTCTCTGTTCACACATCCAATCAGGACCCAAACTGTGGCTCTTTCTTTCACAAGGCTCACAGCTGCCCTTCCCTCCTCATTCCCCCAGCCACTATCACATAGTTCAATCTTTATTTTCTCCCATGGAACACCTAAATATCGAAACATTTAGAAGCTCAGAAACTAAATGCCAGAGGCATCTCTTTCTTGATATCACAATATTCATTGTAAATAAAAAGCTAGCTTTGCTTTCACTAAGGTGGTATCTATTTTTATTTCAGCAGTTCCCTGGTGACCTAAGACAGTAGCTGTCTGTGGAAATACTAACTTGGGAATTCTGCAATTCGTCATGCAGTGCCTAATGTCAGATCTCCCGCCGCAGTACCAGTCCTTCTGGTGTTCATGTACTGTCCCTCCTGGATCCTGAGCCACACCACAGATTAAAGTGGCCGCTGGGGCTGATATCCACTCACTCTAAGAATGACCGGCTCAGCCTGTCCAGCCAGGGTCACAACCTCCCAACCAGGACTTCGCAGCCAACCAGCTGTTTCTTCTGGCTTCATTTCAGTCGCAATCAGTACTCTATTTAAAGAACTGAGAGCAAAATTTGAGCCAAAGAAATAGGTAGGTGGTGATAGCAGCTAAGCCCCTAAGTTTTTAAATAGAGCAAGACAGCACATAAGAGAAAGCTTCCCTGGAGCACCATGGGAAGGAGTCTCTCCCGAAAGTCACTCGAAAGTCACTCTCCCTGTCACTCGTGTTGCACTGGAGTCAAGGGCTGGTCACAGCCTGTTGAGAAAAAGGCGGAGGTGGCAGATTTCTGTTATTACACTGTGTTGGGAAATATCAGTCATTACCTCAAGAAAAACACACTTTACAAAACAAGTAAGAAGAATCTGTTGGTCAATTTGTATTTGATTTTAGACTAGGAATTTCTGAACTTCAGATAAATGATTCTACACCACAGGACATATCTGTTCCTAAAGAGTCCTCCAAAGATGAAACCAGGCGGTCTCTTTAATGTATGGAATTAAAAAGTGGAAAATAAGAGTCAAATGGCAAGGCACTCCCACCTAGAGACATTTCCATTCTAAATTTTTAAAAATTGACTGGCCTTTCAAAACCGACATATAGCTACAGGCAAATCTGTCACACGTGCAGGCTGGCCACCTGGCTCTCAAGTTAAGCAAAGAAATTTGGTAAATCGTTAAAGGTTTGGAAAAGTTTTGTTATTTTTCTATGCAGTTTAATCTCAGATACCACCAATTGACTCCCTGTTATAACAAATTTGGTGATAAAACTCTTAACAATTTCTAGTACCTGGCAATTTTTCCTTATCATTTATTTTCACTGCTTATATTTTACTTTGCCAGGCTATAAACTATCACAGTATGTTCTAGTTCTAGTTAGTCTTCATTCTATTTTTAAATAGATTCGATGCTCATTTCTGATTCTTTTACCACTTCTAAATTCTTGGTCTTTGTCATTTCTTTCACTGGATTTCATTGGCAAAGGACTTTTTTGGGGGGTTTTGGGTTTTGTTTGGGTTTTTTTGTTTTTGGGTTTTGTTTGGGGTTTTTTTGTTTTGTTTGAGAAGGGTTTTCAGGTTCTATCTTTTGCACAGAATGTCTGAGCACTATGTCCCTGTGTTTGCTAACATGTGAGGGGAGGGGTGTTTGTTTGTTGACTTAACTTTTTGTTTTTTGGTTTTTTGAGATAGGGTCTCACTATGTAATTCAGGCAGGCCTTGAACTACAGGTCTTCCTGCCTCAGCCTCCTGATTGCTGGGATTACAGGTGTGTGTCACCATGCCTGGCTTAGCTTGTCAACTTTGTAACTGAAAAACAATTTTGTTGGTTCACAGTCTCGTCCTCAAAAGTTTGTAGTTATTGCTCTATTACCATCTGGCTTTGAATACCTGAGCAGATAACTACAGCAAGCCCAACTTTCCTTTTCCATGTGACTTTTTCTTTCAACTAAAGATTTCTTTTCTCATCTTTGAATGTCAGTAACTTAACCAAAATGTGCCTCAATGTTTATTGTGCTTTATCAATTATTTTCTACATACAGTGTGCCCTTATTGTTAAGTAGGGTAATTTTCCTTTTTTACATATCAAATACTATGTTGGATGATCTTTCTGAAGAAAAAAGCAAACTTTTTTCTCCATACCCTCCTTTCCAATGTAGAATATTTTATCTCTGATCATCAAAATGTGTAGATGTTTTTTTCCTCCACTGACCAAGAATTCTCTAGTGGACATCAGCCGAGTGTCCTCTAATTCAATTCAGATCACGCATTAATCTCCCTGGAGATGGTATCAGGTCCCACAGGGTAAGGGTTCAGTCCCACACGGCACCCCTCTTCAGATTCCGATCATAAACCCCAGTTTGTGACCTGTGATTCTGACCGACCAGCTATACATCAGGGTTCCCACAACCCGTCCTAGGGCTCAGTTTGTTGGAGCAGCTCACAGAACTCAGTGAAACTCTTATTACTTTACTTGTGCTTATCACAGGTTTGTTAATAAAGGACACAGATGAACAGTGAGGTCTAGAATGTTCCTGAGCAAGGAGCTTCTGGCCCTGTAGAGTCCCTCCTGGCCTATGGATGCTGGCCAACCCAGCTGCTCTCTAAATCCCCTATCCGGGGGTTTCATCATGGAGGCATTACCTCCATTTCTAGTTCCTCTCCCCTTTCCAAAAATTAGGGAGTGGGACTGGAAGCTCAAGTTTCTAATCACAGCTTGATCTTTCTGGTGACATCCCATCCTGGAACCCACAAAAGAGTTACCTTAGAACGAAACACATTCTAGTCACCCAGTGTATAGCTTGTATCCCATCCAAAGCCTCATGCGGTCATAGGTGAGGCTTTTTGGAGGTGGCTGGATCTAGGGTTTGTGCTGCTGGAATCAAGGATGTGATGCTGGGATTAATTCACGGTGTGATGCTAGGATTAAGGGTGTGAATACTGCCCACCCTAAGGGTGGCTAGCTTGGATAAACTGTAAGGGACAGAAAGAGCTGTGGTCATGGCTTCTTTAATATATATATATATATATATATATATATATATATATATATATATGTGTGTGTGTGGGTACCAGGAGTCAAACTCAGGACCTCGTGCTTGCCAGGCACTTATGCCGCTGAGCTATATCACCGGCCCTCATGGCTTCTTACTTGTTAACTGCTGCTGCCGCTGCTGCTGCTGCTGCTGCTGCTTGAATTCTGCTCTGCGGTGCCCCTCTGCCGTGCCACCCTGCCTTGGAGTTGGCCAACTATGGACTGAAACCTCTGCGAACTGTGAGCCAAATAAACCTTTCCTCCTTTAACTTTGGGTGTCGGACATTTTGTCTCAGCAACAAGAAAAGTAACTGAGACACCCAGGATATTGTGTCAGCTGCTCCTTCCACTCAGGAAATTACAAATGTCTTAGGAGCCCAGTGTCAGAAACAGGGTCCAAGACCAAATATTCCCACACAAGAATCTGCTCGCACCCCTATATTCAGGAATTCACAAGGGTTTCAGGAGCTGGGTCTTGGATGGAGACTGGAGAGATATATCTTATTGTTTCACTCTCTATCCTCTATATTGAGTGCCTCCTACTTATTTTAATCTTTTCTCTGTGTTCACTTAATTGTTGTGAGCATTTCTGCCATGCCATGAATTTTATTTATTTATTTATTTATTTATTTATTTATTTATTGGTACCAGGAATCGAACTTGTAACCTTGCACTTGCCAGGCAGGCGCTGTGCCACTGAGCTATATCCCCCGCCCCATGAATTCTATTTTCAGCCATGTCTATCCCGTTACCTGCTCTTTCTAAATTACCTATTAGATTTATACTGGCTCTCTTTGGGTCTCAATTCGTTTCCTTAGCTCTGAAATTGCTCCTATTCTTTCGATTCTATTGTTTCATCAATTCTGGGCCTTAGTTGTATAGAATAAGAACATCGTAAAGTTCCTCTATATTTTATTTTATTTATTTTATTTTTTTTTTGTGGGTACCGGGGGGTCGACCTCAGGACCTCGCGCGCCAGCAGGCGCCCGTGCCGCTGAGCGATATCACCGGCCCCTTTTTTGTATGTGGGTTACGGGAGTCGAACTCGGGCCCTCGCGTTTGCAAGGCAGGCGCTTAAACCGCTGAGCCATCTCACCGGCCCTAGTTCCTCTATATTTTAAAGCACTTCAGAGAATCTCTCTTGCTTGTTCGGAGGAGATACACTTTCATTATTTTAAAAATTATTTTTCCCCCTAAAACATGTTTTTATACCATGTTCTCTCCTCCCCTCTCCTCTCTGTTTGTCATACTTCTCCACCTCCTTCCTCCCTGTTCTTCCTGATCTAATGTGTTCATTTACTTCTATGCCATTTCTCTTCATTTTTCTCTGTTTACATCACGGCGCTCTTCCCTGACTTATTTGGTCTGCTGTAACGTTTCTACTTTGTCTAGGACCAGCCTGTCTGCCCCATTTAGAACTGAGGTCTTAGAGTTGCTTCCAACCCACTTATCTTTAGCCTCTGGTCATGGCGCGTTGTGGTTTACAAGGGAAGAGCCACACCAGATGGGGAGCCATCAGTTTCTTCGCTGCAGACCCTGCATCTGTGGCCAACCCGCCCCAGGGCGAAGCCTCTCATTCCCCCAGCTCAGCACAGGGACCTGGAAGAGCAGAAGCCCTGGAAGCCCTGCCTCTGTCAAGGTCCCACAGGGGCATACAGGGTCTGCCACACATGAGGCATTTTCCCTTATTATCCCCATTTTCCTTTATTACCCCACTCACTCCCTCCAGGCTGCTTCTTTCCAAGTTGGAAGACAGTAATACAAATTATCAGAGTTCTCAATACTATTCCTGCAGGGTGAGTGTGAAGAAAGAGCCATATAACCTCTCTCACTTTCCTTGGCCATCATGGGAGGGTTTTTATTTGCTGTTGTATTTTGGTTTTTGGTGTTCACAATTGAGCCCGGGGCTTTGCCCATGGTAAGCATTCGCTCTACACTGAGCTACACCCCCAGCCGCCATCGCTTTTTGAAGTTTATGATTTAAAGTTGTCCTCTTTTGTTTCTTTGGATGCTGTTCATGAATAGTTGTCATCTTCTTCTTTTCACTGCTCATTTCTTTAGATTTGGAGAAAGATGATTTAATCTGGTTGTATCTCTCCATTGATATTCAGTGGTCTCTTTACTTATTCTACTTTCAAATGATACATATATGATGAATGTACCAAAAAAAACTGCCTGGAGAACTATTACCAATACTCGGTGTGTTAAAAAGTAAAAGTTCTTGTTCAGATTGCTTATTGCCCGTGGGTAAACATTTCTCAAAACTGCTACCGTGCAACAGAAAAGAGGCACCGATTCATTCAGCCCCAAACTCGGCGTCCAACAGACCTCTGTTCAAACCCCAGCTCTGCCACCTGCCAGTGGGATGTTTAACAAGTCTACACCTGCAGAGCTCGGTCTCTTCATCCATAAAAAAGGGATGATAATAATACCCACCTCGTCGATAAGTAACCACATTAAACGCTCAACCCATCTACTCCCGAAGTTCTCCACACTGCTATCCCTTTCCCTCACGCAGACCAAGGAATCTGCATTTTCACAATTGAAAGGAGCCTTGAGGGTTTTCTAATCCAAGCCTCTAACATTATAAGAGAAGGACTAAGATCATGAGAAATTCCATCAGAAATAGTATCTGCTCCCTAATTCCCAGAGACTGGATTTAGATTTTTGGACAATGGATGTTAACATTTTGATTATTGGGTGGGGGCTTTCCTCATTGTAAATTATTAACTAGGTGTCTAAGTTATTACACACAGGACAAAGTCCTTCCAACAGGACATATGACAACAACCTAGGATCTCTGAATCTCAATTCAGTACAGTGTACTTTTCATTAACTGACAGCTTCTCTTACATTATTAAAAGAACCACCTTGCCTAGCACAGTGGTGTGCACCTGTAATCCCAGCTACTCAGGAAGCTGAGGCAGAAAGATCACGAGTTCAAGGCCAGCCTTGGCAACACTGCAAGACTCTGCCTCAAAATTTAAAAAAAGAAGGGGCTGTAGTCACATCTCAGTGATAGAGCACTAGCCTAGCATGTGCAAGGACGTGGGTTTAATCCCTAGTACTGAAAAAAAAAAAAAAAAGGAACTATCTTTAATGCCACGAAGGCTTATAAAAATGTTTATAATTATAGAAATGTAAAACTAAAAAGAAGAACTGTATAAATCTTTTTTTAAACTTGGTTTGTTAAATAAAGAAACAAATGTCCAAATTATTCCTAAGATATAAGGCCCCATACACTAAACTCACCAAAGGGTTGGCTTTGTTCATCCACTCAGTGTAAAAGTTTTAACTCCACTTCATAATTCTTCAAAATATATCCGTTTAAAGATCACAGTTCTGCATGTTGTAACTAGCTCCAAAAAAAAAAAAAAAAAATCAGGAATGCTTACAGAAAAAAAATGTCTAATATACTAGACAACAGTGACTTGGACCATTGTAGTAGCATATATTGCTTCCAATTCAGACATTCTAAGATTAAAAGCATTCAGAGAAAGAGTAGCCTTGGAGAAAAAGTTCCCCTTGATAAAATTTGTGTGCCACCCCTACTCTTCTGGTGACAGCCACCAGACACTATTCTTTGTGCAACAAAACACCCAGACACTGACCTTCTTAATTCAATGCCCTGACAATGGTCCCTGGTCACTTACTCTAGACTGTTGTTGACATACATGTCACACTATTCCATCTGAAATACAGATGACATTAATTCAAATCTCGCTTTCTCCCACTGTGGCAACCAGTGAACCAGATAATTAGGTTAGTTATAAATGGTTGCAAGATAAAGAAGACTAGACATACTGCATCCTACTCCTTGACCTTCCAGGATATACATATGACACAGACTTTCAGAAATAGCATTTGTATTTTTATTACTTATATTAGTCACTTTCCCATTGTTGGGACAAGATACCAGACACCTGCAATTTAAAGGAGGAGAGGTTTATTGTGGCTCACAGTTTCAGTGGGTTCAGTCCATGGTTGGCAGGTTTCAAGGTATAAACCACACTGTGGAAGGGCCTGGTGGCCAGGAAGCAGAGAGAGAGAAAGGAGGAGCCAGGGACATGAGCACATTCTTCTACTTAAACCCCCAGTGATCTACCTCTTCCAAGTAGATCCCATCTACAACCAGCAGTCAGCTTTCAATTCATCAATGCATTAATCCTCTGAACCTGAGACTTGATGGAGTCTTCCCTATGCACAAAGTCAAAGTGCAATTGACCCTCTGTGTCCATGGGTTTCACATTTGTACATTCAGAAAATATTGACTCTGATAGAAAATATTCAAGGAAGGACCTGGGTGTGGTGGCACACACCTCTAATCCTAGCACTCAGGAGGGTGAGACAGGAGGATCACTGCAAGTTCGAGGCCAGCCTGAACTACATAGCAAAGCCCTGTCTGATAAAACAAAACAAAAAAACAAAAAAAGGTAAAAAGTTGCATATGGCCAGGCATGGTGGCGCACACCTATAATCCCAGCACTCAGGAGGCTGAGGCAGAAGTATAGCCAAGAGTTTGAGGCCAGCCTGGACTACAGAGCGAGACCCTGTCTCAAAAAAAAAAAAAAAAAAAAAAAAGTTGCATATGTACTTAGCATGTACAGACTTTTTTTCTTAACATTATTCCCTAAACAATGCAGTGTAAAACTATTTACACAGCATTTACATGTATTGAGTATTATAAGTAATTTAGAGATGATTTACCACATAAGGGAGGGTGTACAAAGGTTACAGTTCCATGCCATTTTATAGAACAGTCTTAAGTGTCCTTGCATTTTGATGCCCAATGGGGTCCTGGAACTAATCCTCCATAGATACTGAGGGACAACTGTAGTGTGTGTGTGTGTGTGTGTGTGTGTGTGTGTGTGTGTGTGTTGTGTGTGGTACTGGGGATTGAACCCAGAGCCTTCACACTGAGCTATATCTACAGCCAGTTTTGTTTTGTTTTGTTTTGTGACAAGATCTTGCTAAGTCACTAAATTGCAACACCATGCCTGGCTGACAACTGTACTTTCTAAGGCCACAGAGAAGCTCTTTCTAGAAAGTACTAGAAGCCATTATAATGTATTCATAGCCGAAACTTGACTACTCAAAGCATTTAGCTTTCTCAGTAATGCTGATTCTGCCAAAAAGTTTCAGAAAAAGGACAAGCCAGAAACTTCCATACAACTAGGCTGTTCACAATTTTATTTTACAAAGCATGTGACTCTTAATATATTCAAAGTCAAACAATATACTTGAAGTTATAAGAGCTTCTAATGCTGAGATCCATAATATACATAAAATAATCAATTATACCTCACTTTTTAAATTTTTTTCAACTCCTCGCTTTTTAAACTTGCTTTTTGACAATGTATCTTCAGCATTTTGCTGATGCACAATTTTGCTTTTATTTTTCCTTCACAGTCTGATGTGGAATCAGTCAGCACAGTCCAAAGAGCCTTCATCTGAGGCTGAAGTGTCAACTTTCAGCATACTGCAGCCAGACTTTTCATGTTTTCTTAAAAACCAGAATCTGAGTTTAGCTGGGAATATTTCCCAGCCTCCCTGGAGCTGAGAGTGACCACATAATTAAACTCTGGCCAAGAGAACATAAGTGGGAGTATCATATACAACTTCCAGTTTGTGTGCCTTAAGTGGAAAATGTGTCTTTTTATTCTACTCCTTGCTCTTCCGCTTTGCTGCCTAAAACTTGAACCTGGTGCCAAGCCATCTAAGGCTAAGCAGGTGAGGCTAAAATTTTAGGAACATTTGAACTGCAGGATGTAAGGAGCCAATACATCAGCATTATGTGAGAAATCAGACTACTCAGTAGAAAACAAAATTTCATCTTGTTTATGTTCCTGTTGGTCTTTGTTAAAGCAGTTGAATCTTTATCCTAATTAAAACATCCTGGGATTTCTACTTCAATTGTGTTACATTTAGAACATGTTTTTGTTACTAATTGCTGTTTCATTTTCACTAATTGTTATAGAGTATTTAAGACAAGTAGCAAAAAAATTCAAAGAATTATACAGATTTCTGTACAAAGAGGGTAGTAACTCTGCAAAAGTTGATGGCATTAATATGCAATACTTTAAAATTGTTATTGTATAAACTCCTTATAAAAGTCTAAACCTGAGCCAGGTATGGTGGTGTGCAACCGTGATCCCAGCACTTGGGAGGCTGAAGCAGGAGGATTGCTGGGAGTTCAGAGGCCAGCCTGGGCTACATAGAGAGTTCAAAGCCAGACTCAACTACAAAGCGAGACTTTGTCTCAAACAAAACAAAACAAAACAAAACAATCCTATACTTAAGATTATGCAAAATGTTGCCTACTCATGAAGAACAATAACACATAGTCTTTTAGAGAAACATTCCTGAACACTGAATTTGGTTCTTGGCCTTTGGGAGCAGCTAGGACAAAAACTACAAGAAAATATTCTAGTTATCCACAGCAAACTAGAAATTTCCTGTTGCTAAGTCTTAGTAGATGCAATCCACTTAGTCTAAATGTATATTTAACAACCTTTTGAGTTTCAGTTCTAATGTTGGCTAAGAATAGTTCAAAAGAGAGAATAGACATGTTCAAAAAGCTGATGCGAACTGAGAATGATGTGAGTATAAGCTTTTTTGGAAAGTAGCCTGCTTATAGGTGTGAAGTTCTATTCATAAACAACTCAGCTAGAAACTGAGAAGGAAAGTTTTGAGTCATTTCTCTTAAGAGTTATAAAGATAAAGAAGTGGTCAGGGAAAGAAAAACAATTTTGAAATAAAGGCCATTAGTGCCTGGAAGGGTGATTTCCAGCATTACCATAATTTCTATTTCTGTTGTGGGTACCAGAAATAAAAAATCTATTATTATTGGAAGGAACAGAGAAATGGGCATTTCTGGTCCTTATAATTCTCTTTGTGCTACCAAAGTAGGGTACAACTAGTAAGGAAATTGGAGCTTTAAACGGTGCTGAAGGGAAAGAAATGCCACATCTTCAGAGAAGCCTCAGGAAACACCTGGGAGAAGCTCTGAGGACTTTCGGTTTCACAATTTACGAATAAGTCCTAACGGTCATCTCATTTCGAAATGAAGATTAGTGTACTGAACTAACTTCTCTCAACTTCCCCATTTTTACTAATTGGATACTGGCCACCATATCACCTAATGGAGGAACATTAGTCGCCCACGAGTCTCCCCCACCCACTATCCCACGTCTCCTCCTCACTCTTTCCCTTCATTGCCTCCCCCCAAATTTAAGCACTTGGTCCCTGACCTCTTACAACCACTGAAACAGCCTCTTCCCAGCTCACTTTCAGACACCATGCATTAATCCATTAGTTTGACACTATCTGCACTTGAAGGCCCTGAGGTAAGCGCTAGAAGTGCCACAGCAGGTGAGGCAGACACCTTGCCTGCCCTCATGGAGTTTGTGTTCTAGCAAGGTGTGTGGCAAGCCAATTTTCTGACATAATCCCAGATCTTATCCGATGCTGTGAACTGAATTATGTCCCTCACAATGTGTCTGCCCCCTGTGACTGTATTTGGAGATTGAGCCTTGAAGGCAGTCATTAAATTTAAATGAAGTCGTAAGAGTAAGGCCCTATTTGACAGGACTGGTGCCCTCAGAAGAGGAAGAAGCCACGCATGGTACACATGCCTGTTATCCCAGTACTGGAAGCTGAGGCAGGAAGATCCCAAGTTCCACCCTAGCCCGGGCAACATAATGAGACCCTGTTTCAAAATAAAAAGGGCTGAGGATGGAGCTCAGTGGTAGAGTGCCCTTGGGTTCAATCCCTTAATAGTACTATTGAGTACTATTCTCTAATCCCAATTTCTTAGAGCATAATAGCAAAGTTTGTTCATCTTTGGTCTTCCTGCCTATGACTAAAGCCTGAGTATTTGGAATATCAGGCTAAAACCACAGCACAAACAGGGGGTTTTCTTACTCTAATTGAGACAAAGTACACACAGAGAACTAAACAACCTTTTAGGAACAAGAATCATAAAGTACTGTAACTGCCTGTTTGTAAATTTGCACCTATCCGGCACATATACATACATAGGGTCCATGTGCTATTCACAGAAAAGTAAGAAGCTGACAATTATCTTGAGCCAAAACTAGGCGCAATCATAAACTTATTACGGTTTTTCATCTTTATTTTTCCTAGAAAATGATAACCTAACATGTTTATCTGAAAAAGACACGTTACCAATCAACAATATCTTTCTTTGGTCATGGTGATAGGTTGGTACTGAAGCAATCAAAGCCCTCACCTATATTCACTAAGGGTCATAGCACAGACCAAATGAATTCATGCAAACAGTAACCACACTTGAAGTTCACTTGTGCCTCATGCTAAGCCAGGAACAAAAGAAAAAAAGACGAAGAGAGAGACAGAGGAAGAAGAGGAGGAGGAGGAAGAAAAGGAAGAAGAAAAAGCAGGTGGGGGAGTGAAGCAGCAGCTCAGTGGCTTCCAGTAACTCATCAAATGGATTTCTTAGCTGTAGCAAGGACACAATGGTGTTAAAAACTTGTGAACAGGCAAACTTTGCTTTTTAGGCTAGCCTCTGTTCTTTTGTCAGCTTCTGAGTATCTGAGGCTGCTAATTTACATAAACACACTGGCCCTTCCCAGCGGGACAGCTGCTGCTTTCCTTTCTGCTCAGCCCCAAGAAAAGCAACTCATTTTTGCAAACTTTAGGTTTGAAGTGTTATTTTTGTCTCTCTTTCAGGAGAAGATACTTATCACCTCTGAAGGAAGTTTTTCCTCTTAGTAATAAAGGTTTCATAGCCTTAGAAAATGTCTTGTGCTGGGCGTGGTGGCACACACCTGTAATCCCAGCACTCGGGAGGCTGAGGCAGGAGGATCGCCATGAGTTCAAGGCCAGCCTAGGCTACATAGTGAGTTCAAGGCCGGCCTGAACTACATAGCGAGAGCCTGTCTCAAAAAAAAAAAAAAAAAGAATATGTCTTAAAAGTTGACTGGGGGCCGGTGAGATGGCTCAGCGGCTTAAGTGCCTGCCTTGCAAGCGCGAGGGCCCGAGTTCGACTCCCGGAACCCACATACGAAAAAGGGGCCGGTGATATCGCTCAGCGGCACGGGTGCCTGTTGGCGCGCGAGGTCCTGAGGTCGACCCCCCGGTACCCACAAAAAAAAAAAAAATGTTGACTGGAACTTTAGAAGCGACTGGGCTTATTAATAAATCACATGGACTGACATGTCTTAATAACACCTAGTGGTAGCATTATTCAGCAAAGTGGGCCTCATTGAAACCCAACCCTCAAATAAATAACACAACTCTTAGGAAGTTTTCCTGGGAAAGCACATTAGGTTTAAATTTTACTAATACATATATATGACTCAAAAGTGATAGTCTAGTATTAGCAGTCTCATTTGACCCAGCTACTCCCCTTCTTGGTATCTTCCCAGAAGAATTAAAAGCATCATATCACAGCGATATAGGCGCACCCATGTTTATAGCAGCACAGTTTGTAATAGCTAAATCTTGGAAATAACCCAAATGCCCATCAACCGAGGAATGGATAAAATGATGTGTTTTTTTTATATAATGGAGTGTTATGCAGCCATAAAGAAGGATAAAATGGAGACATTTATAGCTAGATGCATGGACCATGAGACCATAATCATAAGTGAAATAAATCAGACACACATGTAAATCTCACACTATCTCTCTGGTGTGAGAAACTGAAAATGTAAATAAGAACGTAAATGTACAATACATATGGTGAAATAGGAAGAAACTGTTCAAAAGGAAAAGGGAAATAGCGACAGGGAGGAGGAAAGGAAGGAAGGGAAAGAAAAAAATGAGAAAAGAAGGATAAAATGAAAACCGAGATTTGTGAACAGGGAGGGGAAGGAGGTTTGAAAAGAGGGGATGGGAATGAAAAAAAAAAAAGAAGAAGAAGAATCAAGATATATTATGTACAGATACAAATTCCCTATAATGAATGTGGTCATTACGTATACCTAAATTGTACCAATAAACAAATTTTTAAAAAATTTTTTAAAAAGTAATAGTCTCCTTGGAGGAAATTTTCCTGTTTCAATAATAAGCCATTTGGGCCGGTGAGATGGCTCAGTGGCGTAAGCGCCTGCCTGGCAAGCGCGAGGGCCCGAGTTCGACTCCCGGAACCCACATATGAAAAAAGGACCGGTGATATTGCTCAGTGGCACGGGCACCTGCTGGCACACAAGGTCCTGAGGTTGACCCCTGGTACCCACCAAAAAAAATATATATATAATAATAATAATAATAATATAAGCCATTTACCAATTTATAAAAGGTGAATGAAAACTTACTTTATTCTAATTAAAAGGGTAATGTATAATTACATAAAACATTCAGACAATTCAGAAGACTATATAGAAAAAAGTAAAAACCACTCAAAATCCTGTTCCTAGATATGACTATTACAAACTTTTATAAAATTTTGAGGAATCTCATTCCAGCCATGTACCCATGTATACACATTTCTAAATACTGTATATCCATGTATATATACATGTTTCTAAGATGCTAATTATCTATGTTGAGAATGTTATTTTGTAATTTGATTTTTTTCACTTAGCAATGTGGCTCTCCATGTCACTGAATAGTTGATATACATGAATATATATCATCTTCTTTAATGGCTACATAATACTCCTATCCTTGTATGTGTCACAATATATTCAATCACCTCTTTAAATTTCTCTTTTTTTTTTTTTTTTTTTGAGACAGAGTCTCGCTATGTAGTTCAGACTGGCCTTGAATTCACAGGGATACTCCTGCCTCAGCCTCCTGAGTGCTGGGATTACAGGCATGAGCCACCACACCTGGCCTTTTTTTTGTTTATTTTTGGTAGATAATAAACTAAAATGTAATGACTATGTGTAATCACTTTTGTGTGCTTTTCCAGTTATTTCCTTTCGACAACTTTCTAAAGGGTAGTTTTTTTGTGTGTGTGTGTGGGTAATGGGGGTCGAACTCAGGACCTCGCGCACCAGCAAGCGCCCGTGCTGCTGAGCGATATCACTGGCCCTTTTCTGGTATGTGGGTACCGGGAGTCAAACTCAGAACCTCACGCTTGCCAGGCAGGCGCTTATGCCGCTGAACCATCTCACCTGCCCTCTAAAGGGTATTTATTTACATTTTGAGGTCTTGATTTTATTAATCTATATTTCCAAATTGCCTCAGAAATTTGTCTACCAATTTACTCTCACCAAAACTCTAAAAATACTTGTCCCCCCCAACCCTGCACAGTATTGTTCGCCTTTTCCAACGTTGGCAAGATGATAGGTTTATTAGTTTTATTGCTGTGTAACAAATCACCACAAACTTAGTAATTTACAACATATTTTCTCACAGTTTCTGTGAACCAGGAGTCTGGCCACTGAACCCTGTCCTCTACCCTAAGGTCTCACAGGGCTGCAGTCAACGTTTTGGCCGGAGCTGGGGTCCCACCAGAGGGCTCGGGAGAAGAAGGTTCACCTCCAAGCTCCTCACACGGCTGCCGGTGGGATTCAGTTCTTTTGATTGCCGGATTGAGAGCGTCCGTTCCGGCTGACTGTTGGCCGGGGCTGCCTCAGCTTCCTGCCACTCGTATCTCTCTGCCGTGGCAACTTGCCTCACCGAAGCCATCAAAGGAGGAGGTCTGCTCACCGGAGAGAAGTCGGTCCCAGGATACTGAGGTATTCTGTCGGTTTAAGGGAAGTGGCTTACAGGAGCAGGATTACACAAGGCTGTGATACCGGAAGGCAGGGGTCACTGGGTTCTATTCTAGGAAATGCCTCCTGCAGTCTGCGCCTTGGTCTCCAAGGGAGTCTGTCGCTTCACATGCTAAACACATTCATCCTCTCCTAAAGTCCCAGCAACTCTTCAGAGTCCAGAATCTCGTCATCAAATCAAGCCCGAGTTGATCACGGTGATGCATGCCTGTAGTCCCAGCTACTGGGGAGGCTGAGAGGAGTTCCAGGCCAGTCTGGATAACATAAACAACAAAGCAAGATCCTGTCTCAAAATCTGTCCTTCAGTCAGTCCGTCAATCAAGCCCAGTGCAGCTAAGGCATCTCACATGAAGTACATCTCCTGGAGCACAATCCCTCAAAACCGTGGACCTCCAAAATCAGAGACAAGTCTGCCTCCCACTATGTACCCGGCATGCGATGTGCTACAGGCAAAGAAAACCAACTACAGATACCTCCATTCTAAAGAGTGGCCAATGGGGGCCGGTGAGATGGCTCAGCGGCATAAGCGCCTGCCTTGCAAGCGCGAGGGCCCGAGTTCGACTCCCGAATCCCACATACGAAAAAGGGGCCGGTGATATCGCTCAGCGGCTTGGGTGCCTGTTGGCGTGCGAGGTCCTGAGGTCGACCGCCCGGTACCCACAAAAAAAAAAAAAAGAGTGGCCAATGGGAGGCACAACGCCACCAGTGGGCCATAGCAATTCCGAAACACAACTCAGCAAATGGTGCGAGCTCCTCAGTTAGTCCCCGTCTGAGAATAATTTTCTGTGGGTCTTACCTGCACTGTCAGGGGTCTCAGTTCTACCTTCAGGGCCCCCCTTCCTGTCTCATGGAAGACAGTGTGTGAAGAGGAGCGTTTTTATGTTGCTTCCTGCTACTGGAATTTTGTTTACTTTCTTTCTTTTCACTTTTTTTTCTTTCCTTTTTTAAAAGCTTGCTAGAATTTTGGAAGTCCAAACCTTCTTTTTTATTTTCTACTCTCTCTGTGTCCCTTTCAGTTCAATTAGCAGTGTTTTGGTGATATACTTTTCTCAAAACCTTTGTGGGCCTCCTGTGAATTGTATTGGGGTTCACTACTTTTCTCCTTGCTGAGACAAAATACCTGACGCCCACAGTTAAAGGGGGAGGGTTTATTTAGCTCACAGTTTGTGCAGGTTTCAGTCCATAATCAGCTGGCTCCAAGGCAGGGTGACACATGGCAGAGGGGCAATAGTTCATGGTGGTGGAAGACAGCAAAAGCAACAAGAGAGGGAGACAAGGGCCTGTGAGATAGCTCAGCGGCATAAGCGCCTGCCTGGCAAGCACGAGATCCTGAGTTCGACTCCTAGTACCCACATAAAGGAAAAAACGGGCCGGTGATATCGCTCAGTGGCACAAGTGCTTGCTGGCAAGTGCGAGGTCCTGAGGTCTCGGTACCTACATAAAAAAAGAAAAAAAGAGAGAGAGGGAGACAAGCCTCTTTCTGTCCCTTATATTGTATCTAGTCTACCGGGATTAGAGCAGTGCCAATCCAATCAGTGGACTGATCCTGCAGTCACCCACCCTTAATCCCAGCATTGCACTATGAATCAATCACACACTCTAGATTTGGCCACCTCCGAAAAAACCCTATGACCATATGAGGCTTTGGGGGGACTTCTAGAAACAAAGCATAACAACTACCTTGGCTAAAAGTCACATCCAAGTCTATTCCGGGTAAGACCTCTACCTTGGGCTCCTGTTCATTTTACTGAGGGCCAATGTTCCTTGAACTTCCTAGATGACCTGTGGTTTCAACCATCTTAATCTTTTTCTAGGTCCTTCTGTGTGAATGAATGTTCCGATACTTTTATCTTTCTGAGATTTTAACAAAAAGTTACACAGCCACGCCCTCAACATTTCCTCTCTGCCACTTATCTCGATGGTACTTGGCAGCTATTTTGGTTCTAGCATCTTCTCCTGTCTGAAGAGATGGAATTTTCAAAATCAAGTCCCGGCCTTCTGTTTCATACTTCTCTTAATTTATTCCTTTCTTCTTGCATTTTTACCATAAATATTAAGAAGAAACCCAGTAGCACCTTCAACACTTTGCTTGGAAATATCCATTACCCTATATCTAAGTTCATCATATACACATTCTGCTTTCTACATAATTGCGGGAGACACTTGACTAAGTTTTCTGATGTTGCAGTGGCAAACAGAAACACCAAAATGACACCCCAGATTTGGACGCAGATTTATTTAACGTCAGATGGGCACTGACAGGGAATCAATTGTCCCTCAAAATGTCAGGCCTCAAAGGCCCAGGGAGGGAGGTTTTTATGGGGTTGCAAAAAGGGGGAGGGGGTATAGAGGTAGAGTACTTGGCTGTCCTTGATTGGTTTTTACCATATGTATCATAGTGACCAGCCATGCATCACAGTGACCAGCCATTTCTAAGAGACAGGAGCAACCGGAACTGCAACAGGAACTATCAGCCAGGCAACTAAGAAACTGAAGTGTACTGGGAGGGGGGGCGTTTTCTGTTACACTGTTACATAACAAAACTATACCTTCCTCCATTTCCAAAAACATGCTCCTCATTCCCTTTTGAGCTTGGGAATGTCATTAAAGCCCATATTTCTACTCATAGTATTTTCAGAGCAATTTGGACTTTTTCAGGCTCTTCAAAATTCTTCTGGCCTTGACTATTCCTCGGTCTCAAACCCATATCCACATTTTTAGCAGTGCCCCACTCCCAGGTTCAAAATACCCGGATCAGTTACCTATCACTACATAACAATAGTACCATAAACTTAGTAGCTTTAAATAACACTGTGCTGTCAGTTTCTGAAGGTCCAAATATGGGCACAACCTAGCTGGCTTCTACGTTTTAGGGTGTTGCAGAAAGTGTTAGGCAGCCGTGGAGTCTCACTGGATGCCCAGCCAAGGGAGGGATCTATCTGTAAACACGTGAGCCTACCGGCAGGATTCATTTCTTTCCAGCCATCACTCAAGGGTCTTGCTTTCTTGCTGGCAGCTGGTGAGAGGTCAGCCTCAGTTTCTTGCCACATGGGCCTGTCCCCATAGAACCCCAATTCACCAAGGCCAGGAATTCTTACTGGGGGCTACAGTCTTACATAGCATACTCACAGCAGTGATAGCCCATCCCCTTTTGCTATGTCCTATCAATCAGAAGGGAAAGATAGATTCCCCATTCTCAAGGGGAGGGGGTGACATAAGGGTGTGAATACGAAGGGAGGGATAACTAGAGCCATCTTAGTCTCCGCTCCACGAAACACTTCAGTTAGAGACGTATTTTTGCATCGTGTGTATATAGCCATTTGTCTTTTTACTCACATCAACATTAATATAAATTATTCTCTTAAACATGTTCAGGGTACCTCGCCATGAGCTAGCATTCTGCTAGGCGTAGGATATAGTACAGTGGTGAGCAGAAACAGAGAGTTCCTGTTCTTAAGGATATACAGTCAGAGACGGAGAGAAACTAATTAGAGGAATCAATTTGAAATTACAATTTTGACAAATATGAGAAGTTCATAGTGTTATGAAAATATATAACCTGAGTATATATAACTGGAGTTAGCAGTGGGGCACAGCTCCTGGGAGAAAATGACATTTTTCTTGAAATGTCTAAAATGGGCAGCATGCGCAGAGTCATTCTTGACTACTCTCTCTTCTTGAGTCTCTCACCAAATCCCACAGACTTTCTGACTTACGCAAGGTTCATCAGAATCCAGACATACTATGTTCGGGAGGGGGCTGGTCCTCAGGCCTCTCTTCTTAGCAACATCCTAACTCATCCCTCAAGACTTAACCATGTTGCATGTAGTGTTCCACTATAAATACACAGAAATAATCTCTCCTTCCTCAGTGACACGAAGCACTTTGGAGCTACCTCATCATCCCTGTTACATATTCACCTCTGTGGTGCAGATTTCAAGACAGCATGCAGGACATCTATTAGGACGTACTCTTAGAATCCAAGAGAAAGAGAAGGAAGCTGGATTGGGCAAAGGGTGAACAGGATTGGGCAGTACCAACAGTCCTCAGCCAGCCCCATGGAGTATCCTGGAGCTGGGAAGCTCCTTGCGATTGTTCCAAGTTTGGGCAAGAAAGCCAGGACTTTATACCCCAAACCCAGTCACTGGATGTCAGGTATCCTTAAGAAGATATGACCTTAGCTGAGGAAATTTTTCTCAGTACTCTTCCCAAAAGCATGACAGCTAAGGGTCATCTTCTGACAATATTCCCCATATTGAGGAGTAAGTCCCTCATTCCTGAAGGGAGACTGGGAGGTGGATCACAACGCCCACTATGATCCCCAAGCTCAAATCAACTTTGAGCTACAGCATGTGCCCCTGAATTCAGCCCTAGGTTTTGAGATTTTTGAGGACAGATACCATGCACTTAAAGCAAAGAGATGGAATTTAATAAAACTCTGTGAAGAAATGACTGAATAAATGACTCATGGAGCCCAACTGCTGGACACGAATTGAGAGCTCTTTCAGACTTTTTCTCAATGTCGCATGTGAACTTTTAATGCCATAGATCTACTGTGCACCACTGTATATACTGTATTATAGCTGAGCTTTATATGGTATGGTTTGTGTGTGGAGAGTTGCCTAAAAGAACCAATAATTATTACCCCCTTGGGAGCCACTTGGCACATTTTTGAACACATGATTTACACTGGTAACTGCTAAGAGGATCACATTTCCTAAAAGTCATTACTTCAACCCATTCTCTCTTACATACCAACGTCTACATAAGAAGCCTCATTACCGTTTGAGTTCACAGTGTGGTAAACGTGAAACCAGAGCAGAGGGGGTTAAATGATCTTGAGTTAAGATAATCCAGTATATCCTTCCTCACGGTGAGATAGAGCAGACCAACAATTGTATAGTCAGGGCAGATTCCATTTTTACCTAGTTTCCCATGCACCCCACTGCTTTTGTCACTTAACTTTTGTCACTTAGAGACAACCTAAAAACCTTTATACTTAGAAACTAGCTTGAGGGGGCCGGTGCGATGGCTCAGCGGTGTAAGCGCCTGCCTGGCAAGCGCGAGGGCCCGAGTTCAACTCCTGGAACCCACATACGAAAAAAGGGCCGGTGATATCGCTCAGCGGCACAGGCGCCTGCTGGCGCGTGAGGTCCTGAGGTCAACCCCTGGTACCCACAAAAAAAAAAAAAAAAAGAAACTAGCTTGAGACAAAACTGTAGAAACATTTGTAATTCCTCATATACTTCACACCAACCCAATTTCTCTACCACTATCCCTAGAAATAATCACCATCTTAAGTTTGGTGGTCATTATCCCTATGTATGGTTTCACATTTTCACTATGCACGTATGCACTTACTTTTTTAAAACCTTCAATGCATAGTATCAGAATATAAATATTCTTTGTTATGTTTGTTACTATATGGCATTCCTAAAGTGGATATACCACAACTTTTGGGGGTTTTTTGTTTTGTTTTGAGACAGGGTCTTGCTATGTAGCCCAGGCTGGCCTTGAACTCACAGCAACCCTCCTGCCTCAGCCTAAGTTCTGGGACTACAGGTGTGTGCCACCACGCCTGGGTAGTTATATTCCCTCCTGTATCACTTTCAGTTTCCCATGTCCTACCCTAATGCTCCAGTGAGGTACAACTGATCAAAGTCATTTTTAATTTCATATATTCTTAGCATGTCTTAGAAACATCCATAAATTATTTCAATCTGGAGGCTTAGGATACTTCTGCAGATAGTTAATTTCATTATTTACTAATTCTTACTGGACTTATTGATAGCACTCTCTAGACTCAGTACCTCTAAACGCCTGGTGCACTCTCAATGATAGCTCTGTTTTACTGTGAAATCATCCTCCTAGGAGTGCAACTCGGTGACCAACCCAGCACTTTAAAACAAGAATCCACACTTTGAAGATCCAAGTCAGTTTTCTTTCATCAGTGTTCAAACAAGAGCTTCTCACACTATTACGGTCTGTGACTGTGTCTCCCACACATTTATGTGCTGAAGCCCTAACTCTGATGTGACTGTATTGGGAGACAGAGCTTTAGGGAAGTAACTGAGGTTAAATAGGGTCTTAAGAGTGGGTCCTGATCCCTAGGATTATGTCTTTATGATAAGAGACAAAAGAGAGCCCCTTGCTGCCAACCTTGCGATCTGATCATGGACTTGCAGCTTCTAGGCTGAGAAAATAAATTTCTGTGGTTTAAGATACAGTCTGGGGCAGTCATGGCAGCCTAGCAAACCGGCATATGCACCATCTCCACGAACTGACTGCACAGCATTCTGCAAAAAAGGCTTGACCAAGGGTTCAAGAGCAGCGGCAGGTCTGGGTTCTAGTTGGAGCTCAGCCATTCTTGACTCTATGATACCATAGTTAACTTACCTACAAAATGAGTGGCTTTTAAGTAGCACTTCTTCAGGACCCTTAACAATTTTAAACTAAAACTAATTCACACATCGTATAAGTCTGTTAAGTTACAGTGGAGACAAACAATAGACTATCTTGTCATTGAAAATCATACTGTAAATGAATATTGTTGTGCAAACTTGTAAAAAAAGAAACAAACACTGCTTTGCTCATTAACATCAAGGCTATAGGGTTGAGAAACCTTGTTCTTTAAAATCATGGTTTGAAATCCCATCAGTAAAAACAGAACATCCTTCTCTTCTCTGGATCCCAGGCATGAGTCACTTTTTAGAACTGCTTTATTGAAGTATAATTGACAAGACATAAACTACAATACTTATACAACTGGATACGTTTTGGGATACACATATACCTGTAAAACCACCAAGATAATGAACATAGCCATCATTCCTAAGTTTTCCGGTACCCTTGTCTCTTCTCCACCTCTCTGCTCCCACGTCCTTGAGTAACCATTGATTGGCTCTCCGTCATTAGGACTAGTTTGCATCTTCTAATTCTGTATAAGGGGTTCTTGGCTTCATTTACTCAGCAAACCTGAAATTCATTCATGTCGCTTGCTGTATTTATAGTTCATTCCTTTTTGAGTGGTATTCCCTTGTAAGGTCAACCCCCCCAACAAAAAGCAATCTTTATTTCCAACCCAGGTGCAAAGCTTTGAGAAAGGGGTTTCACACACATTTTACATTAATCTTAACTTTGCAATTCACAAGGAATTAGATTCTCAATCTACTTAGACCAGTGCTAATATTAACTCCATTCACACACAGCCTTGCTTTGCTTTGAGTCTATCAATGCATTCCTTCAGTAAATTTACCTAAACTTCATTCTGCTGCGAATCAATAACCTTAGTTTATGGGACTACATAACTACATGTTCTTTGGGGGGCTTTATCAGATGAGTTTTAGCAACTGACATGAATGTTCATGACTACATTAAGTGCAAAACAATATAAAGTTAAAAATTACTATAACTGTATTGCCAAATACAATAAACATATTTGTTTTCTACTTCTAAGATTAAAGAGTTACAGAAAAAAACAAGAAAAGTAATACAATTTTATTGAATCAATACTTGTTAGGCTGCCAAAGGGCCTGGCACATCCACTACAATTACTGTTAATAGTTTAATTTCATAAATCCACAGGTGCTAATCTAGAAAGGTCAACAGAACTACTTAGGAAAGTCATGACCCTTCCTGTCTGGAACCAAAATAGATATGTAAGGCTATAAATCTTATTTCAAAAATCTGAATAAAATTTGTTAACTTTTAGAGTTTAGGAAGATTCCAATGACACCTTTCTGGTCTTATAATGTACAGTTTTAATTAATTTTAATTGTAAGTCTGCATCAAGTTAGCATGAGTAGTTTATTTTTATTATTTACAAAACTCTCTTCCGCCCATTAATCACGTGCATTACACCACTGCTGTAAAGTAGGTCAAAATACCCATTACATTTTTTAGCATCCGGTGCTTGTATTTGGTTCACTTGCTTACGTGCCAATTATGATTTAATGATAAAACATTACATTTCCTTATAGCAAAATGAAATTTAAATACTGTCCTAATATACACTGGGGGCCAAATATCTTTGCACTTTATTTTTATTTATTTTTTTTTTTGTGGGTACCAGGGGGACGACCTCAGGACCTCGCGCGCCAACAGGCACCCGTGCCACTGAGCGATATCACCGGCCCCTTTTTCGTATGTGGGTTCCGGGAGTCGAACTCGGGCCCTCGCGCTTGCAAGGCAGGCGCTTACGCCGCTGAGCCATCTCACCGGCCCTATCTTTGCACTTTAAATCTGAAAAGGCAGTTGGTTTCCTTCTAATGCTACTTCCCACAGTTGGTCAACACATAGCATATATATTCTTTTTTTTAAAAAGGAATTTCTGAAACACTTTTAGCAGGGTGGTATAAAAGCTTAAAACGAAACGCAAGGAGAAAGCTAGCTCTACATGTAAATACAATCTAATGTGCTTCATCTTATTATTTCTTATTAAAGCTACAAATCACTAGGAAAACAACAGTGCCGCCCACGGGCTTCCCGGCTTTGAAATTCTAGGAACAAGACGCCAGAGTGCACGATGATCTCAGGCAGAAAATTCATTTCCATCCCAACATCACCCCAAAATCATAAATGAAAGACCCCCAACAGCGGAGGTGGCTGCGACCCAGACCCCGCGACCCGGCTCCTCGCTCTTCCCGCCCCGCCTCCCACGAGCCCCTCCGTGGCACTCGTTCAGAGCGCCACCTCTCTAGCTCCCCGCCACCTGCCACCCAGAGGCGCTTCCCCCACGGAGGCCTCCCGCCCCCCAGTCTGGAGTCACCCATCCCCGCGCTCTGGGTCTCCACCTGGCCGGAACCCGCCGCGGCCACAGGACCCGCGAGCCTATGCCCAAACCCCGCCCATATCCCCGCCCACGTGATCTACGTCACGCCCACTGCGCCCACGTGACCCGCGCCAGGCCCCGCGCACGCCGTGGATCGCAGCTCCAGCCGCCATTGTTCCGCCGAAGGAGGACAGCGGGGCGGGCGCTGGCGCCGAGACGCCGCTTAGCGGCCGCCGCTGGAGACACTCTCTCCCTTCTCCCCCCTTCTCCCCCCTCCTCCCGGCGGCGGGGCCTGCGTGCGGCTGATACGGGGGCACTCGGGAGCACCCACCGTCCTCCCCGCGGCGGCAGCGGCCGAGCCCCGGCCCCGGCTCGAACGGTGACCGCGATGCGCTCGGCCTGAGGCGGCCCGGACCTCGGCGCCGCGCTCGGCTCTTCCGCGGCGTTCCCGCGGCCCGGCGTCAGCCCGCGAGTCCCTCTGACGGGAGGGAAGATGGCTGCGCGGAGCTGGCAGGAGGAGCTGGCCCAGCAGGCCGAGGAGGGCTCAGCCCGGCTGCGAGAGATGCTCTCGGTCGCCTTGGGCTTCCTGCGCACGGAGCTGGGCCTCGACCTGGGGCTGGAGCCGCGGCGGTACCCGGGCTGGGTGATCCTAGTGGGCGCCGGTGCGCTCGGGTTGCTGCTCCTTGTACTGCTGGGCTACGGCTGGGCCGCGGCGTGCGCCGGCGCCCGCAAGAAGCGCAGGAGCCCGCCCCGCCGGCGGGAGGAGGCGGTGGCCGCGCTGGGCCCGGCCCCGGACGACTCGGCCCTGCTGCGGAGCCCGCGGGGTGAGGAGCCGAAGAAGAAGAACCGGAAGAAGCCGCCCGAGAAGCCCAAAGTGAGTCGGGACTGGCGGGTGGGGACCGCGGGCCACGGGAGGCCGGGCCCCAACCGCAAGCGTGCAAATACGGTCCGCGCGACCTGAGGCGCTGGGCCCCCCGAGGACCAGGGCAGGTGGAAGGGGGACGCACCGTCTGGAGAGCGGGGAAAACCTGGGAAGCGTGAGGCCGGGCAGGGAAGCCCATTCCGCAGGAAGTGAGTTGGAGGGTTTAGGGTAGTTGTACAGAAAAGTATCCAGAGGTCAAGCTGTTTTAGAAACCTTGGTCACCGGAATAGCTCAGCCTTCCACGGGCCTACAGGGCCGGCTGCACATGGAGAGGAATGGGACCTTAGGTGGCATTGGGAAGTTGTGGCGAGATCTCTTGGAAGGCAGATGTCTGTCCTAATTCATATCTCAGTGGTAGCCAGTGAAGGAAACACACGGTGACCCAAGAGGATTAAAGCTGTCCATTGTAGACCTGCTTCCGTTTTAGTTAGGACTGTTAAAGGGAAATGGTTGCGCACTCTTGGTCTGGTCAGTGTGGCCAGTGGAGGCCGGAACAGGAGCAGGGCAAAAGGGAGTCGATTACCGAATGCTCTCTTGAGGGGTGTGCGGCCTCATAAGAAAACGCTAAGGCAAGTTCTGTACAGTGGTCTGTTGTACACTCTACACTTGGTGAGGATCTGAAATAGAGTAAAACCGGATGACAGGGCAGAACGGTGAAGGATGGAAGAGTGTCTCCGGCACCACGTGTGGAAACCGAAGGCAACACATCCCTTTTATCAGGCGTTTGTGTTCTGCTTCTGAATTCTTTATTGCCATTCCCCCATGGTTCTCCTATTACGTTTCATACTTCTATTTTTCTAAATACTTTAAAGTTGAGCAAACTGAGAATATGGAAGGTGTGCAGAATTAGAAACATCTCCTACCTAACCCGTTTTTATATTCACTGAATTAAACTTTTCACCTGTTTTTATTTTTTTCAGTACAGTTCAGTAAGCCAGTACCAAGACTTACTAGATGAAGTGCACTCCGATGTGTTTGTGGGCAGTGTGAGGTATGCACACAGTAGTCGAGTTAATCGTAGGGACTAGCGTTGGACCCAGATTCATGAGTAATTATTGTATAGACTAATAGGTGCTAATAGAGGTTCGAACATAGTGTTAAGAAGGTTTAGCCTTGCAAGCGTGAGGGCCCGAGTTCGACTCCCGGAACCCACATACAAAAAAGGGGCCGGGGATATCGCTCAGCGGCACGGGCGCCTGCTGGCGCGCGAGGTCCTGAGGTCGACCCCCCGGTACCCACAAAAAAAAAAAAAAAAAAAAAAAAAAAAAGAAGGTTTAGAGGTGGCAAACTAATTCCATGGAGGGATTTAGGGAAGCTATTGCGCGAAGTGGAGAATATTGTTGGTAACAATATTAGAGATGTGACAGGTCACAGTGGATTCTTAGGCATGTATAAGAATGCGCATTTTGCTTGCTGTTAGGAGGATACACACATAAAACCTAGAAAAGGGCATAGTTTTGTTACTGTTAAGTTAGAAGATAAAATTGAAACATACATAATTAAAAATTTTATAGAGAGCATCAAGAAAGTAATGTCATGGTGGAAATAGAGAAGTTTGTTCCAGAGTAAAAGAAGAAGTGATCTTGAAAAAAATGTATGTACATTAACCGTAAAGCCTTGTGTGGATGTGAAAATTTCAAAGCCCTTTTTGGGACTTCTAGAATTTCAGATGGACTTGAGGCAAGAGACAGGTGCTCCAAGAGCCCATCTGAAGTGCATGATAACAGATGACTCATCTGAAGAATGAGCAGGCTCTGGTGAACACTTAGACTGTGAAAAGTGCGCATTAGACTTAGGACTTACCCCAAATGAATAAAAAAGCCTAGTATTAGCTTTGAGGACTGCAGAAGGGAGGCTGTGTGATTGAATCTTAGTTGATTGAGAAAGTGTATCTTTGCTTACCAAATGTTGAAGATGTACTGGAGAAGGTTAGCTGAATCAACATTTACAAAATTGTGGCCCTCAAAGTTTTGATTGCACCCCCAGTAAGCGAGATGCTTTACAACACACAAAACTCTTGTATTTATCTTTCTTTAATATTGTGACCCACTATATTGGATTCACATTTGACTGTGAGGCATGCATGACACAGTTCGAAAATCTTTTATTGGGCTAAGTGTAAACTGCTGTTTATTTAGTATTTGTTCTGTGCCTTGTATTATGCTACATATTTACTTGGAGAAAAGCAAGGTGCTGCTTATAAAGGGAAGGCAGTAAAAAGGAATACAATATTTATGCAGTCTCACTGGGAAAGGGATATAAAAGTAAAAGCTCAGTTTCTCCTCTGCAAGTCCTTTATTCTAGTTGTGGAAAAGGATATACAGTCAGCTATCCTGTCTGAATTCTGCATCCATGGGTTCAACCAACTGGGGATCAAAAATAGTTTTTCAAAAAATCGAGTTTACCACATACAGACTTTTTCTTCCCATTGTGCCCTGAACAATACAGTATAACAACTACTTACATAACATTTGCATTGTATTAAGTACTGTAAGTAATCTAGAGATGATTTAAAGAATGAGGATGTATGTAGGTGATATGCAAATATGGCACATATTGTACATAAGGGACTTGGGCATCTGCAGATTTTGGCATCCTTGGGAGTCCTGGAACTAACTCCCTAGATACTGAGGAACTGTTACCCTGTTACAAGACCTTTCTAAGTGGAGCCGTGTTTAATCTTATAATCCATCTCTTTATCACACACCATTCTGGCATGCATTTTAGAATACTGTATACTTGGGGCGGGGGCAAAATGTCACTGTAGAGTCCAGGCTGGCCTATATAGTGATCCTCGTTCCTCTGCCTCCAAAGTGCTGGGATTTAATCTGTTCTTGGTTTAGAGTATACTTTTATTCAGATGGGTTCAGTGATACAAACTAGTACAGTTTCTTTGAAAGGAGGTTCCATCTTTTTCAGCATGTTTTGCTTAGATATAATGAAACTTTTATTCCATCATTTTTTGTTTTCAACTCATTCCTAATTTTTCAAGCCCCATTTTCAAAATTAGTTTCTAATAGTTTATTTGTAGAATAGGTGGTATTTAGCTCTCAACATTTTCAATTATTTCAATCTCTTGGTAAACATATTTTGAAATTCTTTTATCAATTTGGTTTTTATCCCTTAATCTTGCCTAAGTCTTTTAGGATAGGAATTGCAAATGTTCCACTTTTAAAACCAGGAAAGGAAGATACTTTCATTGGATTAGTTTAGTTCTTGGATTGAGGGGAGGGGTGTGGAGGTCGAACCCAGAGTCTTCTTACTGAGCCACACCTCCAGTCCTTTTTTATTTTTTATTTTGAAACAGAGTCTAAGTTACCCAGGCTGGGTTTGAATTTGTAATCATCCTGCCTCAGCCTCCCAGGGCACAGGAATTATAGATGTTATGCTACCTTGCCTACCTAGTTCTTGGCATTTTAAAAAATCATAATCTTTTAAGTATTTTCATGACACATTAGTTGAATGTAGGTTTCAAACAAGTACTTGGTATTTTTTCACTTGACTTTTAATCTAGTAAGATGGATAGGTCTTGGGTAATTGGTCTTTAACAGTTGTGACTTTGAATTTCAGCACATAATCAGGGTCAATTTCAAAGATAATTCATTTTAATGAACAATTACTTGTATGTTAGTATAGGAATTTTTCATAAAGATTTGCCATAGTTATTTTTTCTTGTTTGGTAGTATATAACTTTTCCCAATACTTGGCACTCAATAATTATCGAATTATACAGCCTGTTTTATTCTTCATACTAGGCCATATGGGCCACCATATTTTTTGCAGTTGAAAATGTCTTTTTTCTGGCTATAATTTTGTAAGGTCCATCCTTTTACATACAATAAGTTATTCTAATAGTATGTAATGTCTTTTGTAGTCATTACTTCTGTTTCAGTTTTTTTTTTTTTTTTTTTTGTGGGTACCGGGGGGTCGACCTCAGGACCTTGCGCGCCAGCAGGCGCCCGTGCCGCTGAGCGATATCACCGGCCCCTTTTTCGTATGTGGGATCCGGGAGTCGAACTCGGGCCCTCGCACTTGCCGGGCAGGCGCTTAAGCCACTGAGCCATCTCACCGGCCCTGTTTCAGTTTTTATGCCACTCCTTACTACCTTTTGTTTAGACTATTCTAACGATATTCTAACTGGTTTGCCTGCTTTCGGTCTCTCTGTTGACAGATTTTTCTACCCACTGTCAGTTGAATCTTTTCAAGCCCAACCCTGACCATGTGACTTTCACATTTACATCTCATCAATAGTATTCCTTCACATGTTGAATAAGATCCAAAGTCTGTGATACGATACTTAGCGCCTCTTCATGACCTAAACGTCTATATTCCACTGCTGTTCCTAAAGTAAATAATTCTGTTTAGCTAGACTTCCATGTCTTCGTTCATATTTTTTTCTGTTGAAAGGCTCTTGTTTCTTCTAACAGTTTTTAACCAATCTTTTAAAGACCAGCTGCAATGCTGTTGCTAAAGCTTTCACTCACTCCTGCACTAGGGTTATATGTTCCTTTTTTTTTTTTTGTGGGTACTGGGGGGTCGACCTCAGGACCTCGCGCGCCAGCAGGCACCCGTGCCGCTGAGCGATATCACCGGCCCCTTTTTCGTATGTGGGTTCCGGGAGTCGAACTCGGGTCCTCACGCTTGCCGGGCAGGCGCTTAAGCCGCTGAGCCATCTCACCGGCCCCTATATGTTCCTTTTAACACCTAGCATAATATTCCATATTTAGTGGAAACTGTAGTTACCATATATTTAATCAAAATGGCCTAATACCATTTCATGTGGTTCTAGTAGTGTGCCATTATCTCAACATTTCATCCATATCAGCAGCATAGAATGCATTAGTATTTACACACACACAGGAGAGATTTTATAAGCAGATCGATATAGTTGATTCTTATTATTTTCAGCAGTAATGTTCAGTGGAGTCCCTGCAACCACTAAATTAGTGGGTGCTGACTAGAGTTCCAAGTTCTGAGGTTCCTACAAGCCTCTGGTCACAGTATTTTTACTAACCAATCAATACATAGCCTTGTTTTATGTTTAAAGAACCTTCTTTAATGTAGTTGATTAATTAACATTGAAATGGCCAACATACCAGAATTCATGCCTGAACAAAGCTTTCCTAGTATGCGTGTTTTCTCACTAAGGGACATTGCCACCTTCTTGCAAATCACTCGGGAGCACTAGACAACACTTCGGTGCTGTGATTGGAGGGTATTTTAAACAGTGAAATTACAGTGAAAAGCACAAAAATGGAAAATATATGACTCTAAATAGGCCTCACAAAGAACATTTGTTTACAACTGTGGAAAAAAAATGAAATAAAGGTGTTGCTTTAACCTCATCTAGGAACTACAGGGCAACTCAATTTTTTTACAGCTCTGTACATGTCTTCATGACTGCAGAGGTATCTCAAGTATTGATTTTGTGGTTACAGATTTTAGTGAGGAGGCAAAAATCATCAATACGAAATCAATAGATATTGAGGATCACCTGTGTATTTGTCTCTTCATATCTGTATTTGGACTGTTCTCGTCTACAGAACCTCATGTCTAAGTCTATACTTTGAGACAGAGTCTCACTTTGTAGTTCAGTCTGGCCTTGAACTCGCTAATTAGCTTGGACTGGCCTTGAACTCACAGTGATCCTCCTGCTTTAGCCTCCCAAGTGTTGGGATTACAGGCGTGCACCACTGCGTCTGGCCCCCATTTCTGTAAATGACAAATTACCATCCATTTGTTAATTAAACCATTAAGTCTTTAAGAAATTATCCTTGATTTCAACTCTTTTCTCACCTCATGTCTTATCTCCTATCTAATCCATCAGCAAACTACAATCAGGTTTGCCCCCAAATACATGTTCAGTCTGATTTCCCCCCCTCTTACTCCTGTCACCTTAGCTCACAGGCTCTAGCAGTAGCCTTGCCTGGACTGCCTCCAGTTCTCTTTCTTGCCTAAAACCAACCCTTTGGTAGCTTTGCATTCAAAATCTTTCTGAGGCCTTTATGGTCCAGCACCTGCTTTTCTTTCTAAGCTGATTGTTTGCTTCAATTTGCTGCTTAGAATTACACTGTTCTTTCTTCATAATCCATTTTAGAATTACACTGTTCTTTCTTCATAATCCATTGCCTTTACATGAGCTGGAATTAACACTTAATTACACACACACACACACACACACACACACACAGTGTCTCTATCCTTATCAGTCTTTGAATCTCACCTTAAAAACCATCCCCAAGCACCACACCCATAATCCCAGCACTCCGGATGCTAAGGCAGGTTTACCACAAGGTTGAAGCTAGCTTGAACTACATAGGGGACTGTCTCAGAAAAAAAGGAGAAAAACAAAACACCATCCCAGAAAATCTTTTCCTGGTCATAATATTTGAAATAGGCAACCCTTTCTGTTTTGTCTCAGGACTCTTATTATTGTTTTTCTTGTGTGTGTTTTGTTTGTTTGTTTGTTTGTTTAATGCAAAGAAAACATTTGGCTAGTTTAGAAAGCACAGGGATCTTCACCACAAAATGAAATATCTCAATATATATGCAGATTTTGCAAATATGGATTATGGGTCTTATTTGTAAGACTATTTTCTCAATTACAAAGTGTTTTAAATAGGGGTTGAATTTTAAAATAAGTAGGTAAATTACTGTGTCTGAAGCTAAAGCTTATGTAGTTGATAGTGTGCACAACATTTGGCAGGGGAAAAAAACACAGTTGTGCTTTCAAACAAACTGACAAGAAGTTCTGTCTGGGATTTGTATCAGAGCTCTTCACAACTAAAACAAAGATATTGACCAAGACTAGTTCTTGCCCATTTGTTAAGTAATGCACATGAAGCACCTGACAGGTGTGCACAGCACGAACTCCAAAATTAGTAGTTATTGTTAGGCTCACCTTATAGTCCAGCCTGTCAGCTAAAGATGATGCTGCTTTTGTGTTTTCATAATGTCTTGTCTTTTATCTTTTTGTGATAAAGTATATATACACTTATGCCTTCTGTGTGCTCAATATAACTTTCAACTAAATAGACTGGGACTCTAGAGAAATGTTAACTTCTCCAAGAAGACACATTTGGGATTTTAATCTTGGTCTCTAAACTTACCTTCAAAACTCATACTGTTTTAAAGAGTGGGGGAGGGAAGAATATACCTTTTGTCTTGTATTTTAGGATTGCTATTTTATACTTGCCTTCCTTTGCTAGGTTTTAAGCTTCTTGAGGGCATAGGTTATGCTTTGCCTGTTCTTTGTTTGAAGGTTTTAAGGGTTCTGCACACTACCGTGTTTGCTTACTGAGCACTGAGTGAATGAATGCATGGTGAATATGCAGTTTTCTTAGAAAACAGTAAAACTAGAACCAGTTTTGTTTTGAGATAACAGCACTGTATCTAGAGCAAGTCTGGACTATTTTTATTTAGCCTCTGAGAGGATATATCTGCTTATCATTTGTAATCTGTTATCTTCCCGAAATAATTTGTGTCTGAAGCATTGTGCCTGATAAATGCATGTCTGGGCCCTGATTTAATATTTATTATGAGCTTGCTATAAAAGTGACTTTAATATTTGAACATGGCATAGAGGGGGTAGACCATCATAATTTTGGGGGGAAAAATATTAGAAGAAAGTATTTCTGAGCAAATACACTTTCACCCGGTCTCTCATTTAGCATATTCTATCAAGATACCTGAAAGACAAGTACACAGTTTGCTCATACTTACAAATGATGAAATCAAAGATTGAATTAGGCTGGGCGTGGTGGCGCACGCCTGTAATCTCAGCACTCAGGAGGCTGAGACAGGAGGATCACTGCAACTTCAGGGCCAGCCCGAGCTACAAAGTAGTGAGTTCAAGGCTACCCTGAACTGCATAGTGAAACCCCATCTCAAAAAGACCAAAAAAAAAAAAAAAAAAATGAGTTAGGAAAATCCTTGCAAATCACAGTGATTAACTATGGATGTTGGATCTTAACCTCAGGTTTGTCTAGTTCCAAAACTCATGGTCTTTTCATACTCCATTTTTTGGTAATTGGAAAGCTACCCTTTTAGTTTTATACCTGACAGGTTTCCAATTAGTTTTTTTTTTTTTTTTTTTTTTTAATTTGAAGTTATGATCTTTACATTTTGGTGGCTAGAAATAAAATGTACATAACTAAATATAAATAGGGTTTTAAATGGTTTCATCTTAGAAGTCAGATGTTAAACGTTATAAATGCTTATCTCAGTTGAAAATTCTTTTGTAACGTAGAATTTGTTTCACAAGTAAAGGCTCCTCAAATGAAGTAGAGATTTATTATTAAGGATACTCTTATTTTGTTCTGAATCTTTAAACCAGTGGTAGTGAACCTACTGCACACGTGCCACAGCAGGCTGTTTGTTATCGTTGAAAGCTCTCAGAGGTTCACTATCACTACTTTAAACTCAAGGAACAGATTCCTTTCATATGTCTTTGTTTCCACAGTCCCTAGCCCAGTGCCTAGTAGTTAATAAATGTTTATGAAATTGTATGGAGTTAATAGAGATTGACTCACGTGAGCAATTTATTTCCTTAAAATGAGGAGTCAGAAAATAAGCTCCAGCTCTCCTGCTCTGTGGTCCCTTCTTCCGTTCCATTCTGATGGTCAGAGGTATTCTTATTCTGATTTACTACCACCTGCCAACACGCGCTGTTCTTCTGTGTGTGCATTTTTGAAAAGAGACCCAGGGTGTAATTGGGGAAAATAAAACAATAAGATCTAGTGATGCCTCTAAGGAGTTTATCCATGTAAATGAAATGATGTTATCATTTTTCTGTTACTGGTTGATTTTTGTGAAATTTGAAAGGTATCTTTGGTAACTTATAGATTTTATACTGTATATGAAATTAACTTTGGTTTTGGAGGGGAATGCCTCAAAGCTCTCCGAAGAGTTTAAAACTGGATTACAATGAGAGGCCTATGTAATTTCTACTCTGTAGAAATTTACTATAGATAGATAGATAGATAAAAGTGCCACGATCAAGAAAAAAACAATACTTTCATAAAAAACTCATATTGACAATCACAAGGGCAGACACATTAGATCTGGCGTTGGCAATTATTTACTGTACATATGAGTAAATCTGTATGTATAATATATTCCCATTTAGGGAGTCACTGATTCATATATTACTTTTCAAGATGGGGACTCCTAGAACAGCTGTTCGCAGTAGAAAAGGACAAATTAGTACTGCTGTTTGACAAGACAGCCACCATAGTGTATCCTGTTTCTGCTACCCAGGAATCCCATTGATTTTACTGTTGAGATAGGAGGCTTATTGCTTCATGACACCAGGTGTGGGGGGAGTTCTTAATGACATCTGGAATCCTGGTAGTGATTAGAAAATTGAGAAATCTGCAGTAGGCCAGAGAAACAGCTGCAGTTACAGATACTATAAAGAAGGAACTAAAGTTGGCACAGGTTCAGGAGCATGTGAACCCCTTTGGTTTGCTGATCATTTCAGCCTATGAAATAGAACTGAGGGTTCCCAAATCTGTCAGACCGCTGTTGTCATGATTGAGGATTTCAGAGTTCATATTTATTTGAAAGACTTTTTTATCTTCCATTTGGTGACCATGGTAGAATGTTCCCTGAAGTGTAATTTTGTAGATGTAAACCTTGTGAGCTGCTTATGAAGAGATGGGAGAGATCGGAGAGAAAGAATAGGGAGGGAGGGCCGGTGACATAGCTCAGCGGCATAAGCACCTGCCTGGCAAGCGTGAGGTACTGAGTTCGACTCCTAGTACCCACATATGAAAAAAGGGCTGGTGATATCGCTCAGCGGCATGGGTGCCTTCTGGTGCCCGAGGTCCTGAGTTCAACCCCCAGTACCCACAAAAAAAAAAAAAGAATAGGGAAGGAAAAGAAGTAGCATGAAAATAGACAAGATGGTAATATTAGAAAGTGGAGGGCCGGTGAGATGGCTCAGCGGCGTAAGCGCCTGCCTTGCAAGCGCGAGGGCCCGAGTTCGACTCCCAGAACCCACATACGAAAAAGGGGCCGGTGATATCGCTCAGCAGCACGGGTGCCTGTTGGCACACGAGGTCCTGAGGTCGACCCCCCGGTACCCACCAAAAAAAAAAAAAAAAAAAAGAAAGTGGAAAAAAGGTTCTACTTTCCTGATGTATATCTACCCCTAAGTCCACTTGCCTTCCTGAGTTTTCTTACCTTTTTCCATGTACTGTTTCCTATCCAACCCCCGCCCATGGACATACACATACACAGAAAGATTAGAAGAGGCAACATTAAAGTGGCAAAACAGCACAGAAGAAAGAAAACCAAGAGTAAGGAAACCTGATTTGGCATTAGCTGTCTGACTTTAACAAGCTATTTAAGACCCAGAAGATTAAATTTTGATTGATTAGGAATTTAATCAGCTAAAAGACAGCTTTGTTTTGATTTTCTGCCACAAATCTTTGGAAAGCTTACAAGTTGAGTTTTAGAATGTAAATGGTCTCTTTTTCCAACTACATTTTTCTGATAATTTTTAACAAGTGCAGATTAAGTCAATTATAGAAACTTTGAACACTGCTTGTTTTCTTACTTGTACTGTGAGTAGGCAGTCTGGTAGAGGTCTATTCTGTAAGAACCGGAAAAAAAAAACTGGAAATAAAACTTTGAAACTAGTACATGGCTTATTAACTTTATTGTGTTGAATATGAGAGGAATGCACAAGTGAAAAGTAATAGGGTTCAAAAAGAAGGTTATATATGGATACCTGGGCCCTATTCAAATGCCTCAGTCTATACAATTTTGTTGACAGGGCTCAGAAATGTTTACTTTTTAAAAAATCAATGATTCTGATGCTTAAAAGCTTGATTTTGGGGATCACAGAATTAATTCTACCCATGAATGCTTCTAAGCGCAATCTGTCATTTTGGGAATGTTAGGAAAGCATAGATAGCCTTTGCAGGTTGTGGCAATGATTGATGAAACGTCTTAATCCCAGAATAGTAGAGCCACTAAATTAAAGAATTAGAGGCAACATTAGAAATCATCTAACATTCACTTATATATCATCTGTGCTGTTTTTGTACTACAATGGAAGAGTTACATAGTTGCAGTAGAAGATATATGACCCAGTGTGCCTAAAATATTTTGTCTCTGGCCCTTTACAAAAAAATAGTTTGCTGACTCTTGAATACCCATAGGTCAGATCTATCATTTTACAGATGTAGAAATAAGCCTTGGGATAGTGAAATGACCTAAGATCACATAGCTAGTTGGTAGTAATAGTACAAATACAGTTCAGATGTCCTTTCACTTGCCTTTATTCTGTTGTCCTTGTTAGACTGATACGTGGGTGAGATCAAAAAATTTGTGGTATAGAATTTTGTTCATTATATTTATATCACAAAACACTGTTACATAGGTCATCCGTCAAGTCTTCTTAGATAATATTGCTATACAAAACAACCTTGTTAGTGCCCATCGGGGTAGAATTTGATCCATATTATTGTTTCCTACGTGTAAACCTGTGGTTTAGTCTGCCAGCCAGCTTGATGACACGATGCTTTCTTGTTGCCCATGTAGCCAAATGGACGGACTGTTGAAGTGGCTGAGGATGAAGTTGCTCGAACTCCTAAAAGTGTAACAGCAAAGCAGTCCCCAGAGGCAGACAAAAAAAATGAAAAGGTAAGTTCGTAAAGAGAGTGGCATAAGAATATGCTGCTGTTCTGCTTCACAAGAGTGTGTGTATATATGTGTATATCTATATATCTATATATCTATATATCTATTTTTTAAGAAAATTCTGAATTGATAATAGTGGGTGAGTAGTGAAAGTGTTAATTAAGATGTTTTTTTTTTTAGAGGAAGGATATATCACCAAGTATTTTAAACATTGGTGTGGTATTAGTAAATATTTATATGCCAAAAACAAATTATTTATGACTTGGACATCTTTTGTATGAGTAAGGTTCCAGATTTTTATATATAACTTATCTCTTCAAAAGTAGAAGTGTGGGGACAGTGATAATAGCTCAGCGGCATAAGTGCCTGCCTGGCAAGCGCAAGGTCCTGAGTTCAACTCCTGGTACCTGCATATAAAAAACAAAACAAAAAGTAGAAGTGTGTTACCTTTATCGATACCTGTAGTATAACAAAATTGTCCATTGCTGTTAAAGGTTAAAATAGATTTCTCTTGCGATGGAGACCTAATTACTTATTAGGCAGTTTTGGACTTTCACATACAAAGGAAAATTCTGTACTCAGGTCATTGTTAAAAGATTTGGATGAGCACTTTGTTTTAGATGTGAATTTTTTTCACATAACACAATCTGTTCTATCCCATAAATAATATTTCTGTGTTTTTTAACTTTCCAGTTGCTGTGTATAATTGATCCATTTTTTAACTTTAATTTGGCAAAGCCGGATGTGGTGGCACACACCTGTAATCCCAGCACTTGGGAGGCTGAGGCAGAAGGACTGCTGCAAGTTCCAGGCCAGCCTAGGCTACATAGTGAGCTCAAGGCCAGCCTAGACTACATGGTGAGACCCTGTCTCAAAACAAACAAAAAGTAAAGTAAATAAGTTTAATTTGACAAAATAAACAAATGTGGTTTTTTTGTTTCTTTGGCTGTACTGGGGATTGAAATCAGGACCCTAGGACCCTCTCACTGAACTACATCTCCAGCCCTTTTTACACTTTATTTTGAAATGGAGTCTCTCTAAGTTGCCCAGGCTGGGCTTGAACTTTCAATCCTGCTGCCTCAGCTTCCCAGAGTGCTAGGATTATAGGTATGCATCACCCTGCCCAGTTAAGCAGACTCTTAACCTTGGTCCTTCTACTGTGAGAGAGAGACTTCTGTCAAATTCCTATTTTGTACATTGAATTACCACCACCCACTCTTTTGTTTTCCACTCTGGGTGTGTATAACCTCTTGGAGGGTGAGGACAACCCGAGGAGGGTGGGTTGTTTCTAGAAACCAGAGTATAGCTCCCCTCTGAAACAGTGCTGTGAAATGGCTGCTACAGTTTTTTAATGCTTGCAGTTTTGAAATATCTTTGAAGAACTGGTAGGATCAGTCCTCTCCAAGTAATCCAGTGAAATTGACCTAGAGCCAAGACAGCTGCAGGTAGAAAGGCTTAAAATGAAGGGTAGTTGTTGGAAAGAATTAAACTTATGTATGACTTTGCCTTTGGCAAAAAAAATAAATAATAAATGACTTGTTTCAACAAATAAGCATGTAATTTAAGGACTTTAAGTTTATAAATACTTGATATGTCTTATGTAGAGTAACATGTCTCCCATTTATTTCCTTGTTCCTAAACTTTTTCTCTTAGTAGGCATTTTAAATTTAATCCTGCTTCTACTCTGAATTACCCTGAAAATTTTGTAGTTGGAATAACTAATGAACTATTACTTATCTCTGATAATATATATAGAGAGAGATTGAGTATAGCAAGGTGAAAATTAAAGTTTGTAATCGTTGTTCTGAAATTTCTCATAATAGAAATAATTATAATAGTTGACATTTATTAAATATAGCACAGTAGGCAGCATGCGAGGTAAGGAATGTACTTTTGTCTATTAGGAACACTTGCTGAGCACCTTAGTAGATATGTGTTTAAGACTTTTAGACATTATTAAAAAGTAACAAGGCCAGGCATGGTGGCACACACCTGTAATCCCAGCACTCAAGAGGCAGAAGCAGGAGGATCACCATGAATTTGAGGCCAGCCTGGGCTACAAAGTGAGTTCAAGGCCAGACTGAACTGCATAGTGAGACCCTATCTTAAAATAAAAGAAAGTAACAAACATTTATCCTCACAACAGCTCTGAGGTGACATCATACCTATTTTACAGATGAGAAACCTGAGACTTAAATACTAAACTATGTCAGTTCTACTGCCCTGTGTATTTCTAATTCTCTCAAAAACTACCAGGGAGGGGCTGGTGAGATGGCTCAGCGGCTTAAGCGCCTGCCCGGCAAGCGCGAGGACCCGAGTTCGACTCCCGGAACCCACATACGAAAAAGGGCCAGTGATATCGCTCAGTGGCACGGGCGCCTGCTGGCGCGCGAGGTCCTGAGGTCGACCCCCCGGTACCCACAAAAAAAAAAAAAAGAAAAAAAAAAAACTACCAGGGAGATAATATCAGTGCCATTTACAGATAAAGACTCCAAACCCTAGAGGTAAAGGGGCTTTATGATTTCATACAATTTTTGAACTAAGATTTGAACCCAGTACTACCTTTCAGTTGCTGTTGGTTTTCAGTATATATAGAGCTTCTACCTTTGATTTGTTGCCTGTTTGATTTGGCTTACTGACCAATAATAATAAATGCTACAAATCGTAGTGTTCCTGTCTTACTATCTTGCATGTTGAATTTAGGCCTTTTAACTTGGTTCAGCCTAAGTAACCCATTTATTTTGTTATGCTGAAACATACCAGCTGGGCATGATGGTGCACATCTGTAATCACACCATTGGGAGGCTGAGGCAGGAGGATCACAGGTTCAAGGGCAGCATGGACTATAGGGAGACCCTGTCTCAAAAGACAAAAAAGGAACGTACCTTAAATCTACTTGAACATCTTCATTATCTTACCATACATTTGTCTTCCTCTCAGAGCCACATCTTAGGCATTTTGAGAAGCATGATTTTTTGCCCAGAGAATAATTGCATCTTTTTGTTTTGGGTTTTAGTTTTGGTTTGGTTTTGCTTTGTTTTTGAGACAGGGTCTCACTATGTAGTTCAGGCTGGCCTCAAACTCACGGCGATCCTCCTGCCTCAGCCTCCAGAGTTCTGGGATTACAGGTGTGCGCCACCACACCTGGCGAATAATTGCACCTTAAGCTGTGATGCTAATTACCTTGCCCTGTCATTTGAGTAAGACTTAGAGATAAAACTTTATCTTGAAACTGTGTATGAGAAGAAGTAGAGTGCTCAGGTCTATGCAGCAGGTTTCTACGTCTTTTACCTTCATTTTCTAGGTCTTTATTTGGATATGAATGTTGGTGCTTCATTGATGCTAGTTTCTAGTAGAGGATACACAGGGCCATTAGGAAAGTAGAATGCACTCTGCTAATAGATGCTGATGGGAATTAAAGAGAAATCTAAGATGTTCTCACCTTCAGGGAGATTACAGTCTGGGTAAGGAAAGGCAGCCAAAGAGAAGCTATCTGAGTAATATATAAGGTATTCAGAGGACAGAGTTTATCCTGCTTGAATAGTTGGAAAAGGTTGGTTTAATTAGACACCTAAGGATAGGGTGGTAGCTCAGTAAGTAGAAGTGGCAAGGCCAAATTTGGAAGGGAAAGAAACTGATGAACATATTCAGGTACGCTGAAGGGAAAGCCCTAGACAAGTTTGACTGGCCATAGTGGGGTGGGGATATGATAAAAACTTATGTATGTTTAGCTGATAGCAATAGTTATGATTAACCACTTACCAGTCCAATTATTTAAATATAGGATGACCAAAAATGACAATTTTCGTTAGTTTTTATGAGGTAATATAACAGCAAATATGAAAATGACAATTTTATCAAATTTATCCAGTAATTTTTCTGTGTATGGTATATCTTAAAACATACATAATGTAACATTACAATTTGGACAGTAGTATCTAGTCTCTGAATTCTTTTTGCATTATTGTCTTTGAACAACACATTTTACACTGTCATGTTGGCCTTTTTATTCTGTGGGTGAGATGATTTCAATAAAATGTCTACCCACTAAATGTAATGGTAATAGTATTTTTTTTCCTCGCTTTTTGATTACAGTGTAGCTTGTTAGATGTTTGTCAACTCTGTCAGCACCACGCACAGGATTGTAATCATAGACCACTATTGGAATTTTTTTAGTTTCGTTTTTCCTTCCAGTTCTACCATTTCTGTATTAGAAATAGACAGTAAGACGTCTTTTTTGTCTTTCCATTTCATAACACAGACTTCTCTCTGATATGCTAACATTTTTCCCTTTTTGTTTTTTCTCCTGCAGATCTTTTGGCTTTTCATGCCTATTCAGTGTCCCAAACGTGTCCCTTTTGTTTTGTTTTATTATTTTTTTTTTTTGTGTGGGTACCGGGGGGTCGACCTCAGGACCTCGCGCGCCAGCAGGTGCCCGTGCCGCTGAGCGATATCACCGGCCCCTTTTTCGTATGTGGGATCCGGGAGTTGAACTCGGGCCCTTGTGCTTGCCGGGCAGGCGCTTAAGCCGCTGAGCCATCTCACCGGCCCTGTTTTGTTTTATTTTTGAGACAGGGTCTCACTTCGTAGCTTAGGCTAACCTTGAACTCATTATGTAGCCCAGGTTGATTCGTGGCAATCTTCCTGCCTCAGCCTCCTGAGTTCAAGGCCAGCCTGGACTACACAATGAGACCTTGTCTCAAAAAAACAACAAAAAAAAAGAAAAGAGGGCCGGTGAGATGCCTCAGCGGTGTAAGCGCCTGCCTGGCAAGCGCGAGGGCCTGAGTTCGACTCCCGGAACCCACATATGAAAAAAGGGCCGGTGATATCGCTCAGCGGCACGGGCGCCTGCTGGCGCGTGAAGTCCTGAAGTCGACCCCCGGTACCCACAAAAAAAAAAAGAAGAAGAAAAGAAAAGCAGAAGCAAAATATATAAAACTTGGTTACCACACTAGCTGTTGATGAATTCAGCGGTATCCACTGAAATCCTACTGTTGTTCACTATAAATATTATTAGATGTTATATTTTTATGGTGCTATATATTTTATTTTATTTTATTATTATTATTTTTTTTTTGTGGGTACCGGGGGGACGACCTCAGGACCTCACGCGCCAACAGGCACCCGTGCCGCTGAGCGATATCACCGGCCCCTTTTTCGTATGTGGGATCCGGGAGTCAAACTCGGGCCCTCGCGCTTGCAAGGCAGGCGCTTATGCCGCTGAGCCATCTCACCGGCCCTATGGTGCTATATAATATACAAAATATTTTCACATCTTTTAATCTTGATAAGCAACTCTGGGGGGATGTTATCATTTTTTCTATAGAGCACAATACACAGTTTAGTGAATTGCCCAAGATCACATAGGTAGTACTTAATTTTTCTTCATTTCCCTAGGGCAACAAGCAGTTCTCAAGAGTGTGGTCATTGAAGCCCTGGACAGGGGCCCCATGGACAATGTTGTAGAGTCCTTGAAGACAAAACTGTTTTCATAATAATCATGACATTTGCCTTTTTCACTGTGTTGATGTTTGCACTAATGGTGCAGAAGCACTGGGGATTTAGCTCAGCGGCACTGTGCCTGCCTGGCAAGCTCAAGGTCCTGAGTTCAATTACCAGTTCCAAAAAAAAAAAAAAGGTGTAAAATCAAGAGTAGATAAAACTGCTGCCTCTTTACTGAATCAAAACAGTAGCACCAAACTAGCAGTAGTCCATTCATTCATAGTAAGGGGGAAAAACTGGTAGTTTCACTTGAGTCCTTAAATTAAAATAGTGGTTCATGGCAGTAAAAATGATTAATAATTTTGTTAAATCTTGGTCCTGAGATACATGCTTTATAACTATTCTGTCTGATGAAAATGGGATGCATGTATAAGGTATGCTGCATACTGAAGAACTATGGTTATCTTAAGGAAAAACACTTGTACCAGATGAGTTTTAAACTGAACTACCTATTTATTTCATGTTACTCCATTTTTGCTTGAAAGAAAGAAAAGTAAATAAAGAAAACCTTTAAAAAGTAAAAACGAGGGGCTGGTGAGATGGCTCAGTGGCGTAAGCGCCTGCCTGGCAAGCGCGAGGGCCCGAGTTCGACTCCCAGATCCCACATATGACAAAAAGGGGCCGGTGATATCACTCAGCGGCACGGGCGCCTGCTGGCGCGCGAGGTCCTGAGGTCGACCCCCGGTACCCACAAAAAAAAAAAAAAAAGTAAAAACGAAGAATGATCAACAGGCACCCACAGTTATCAGATTTGGATATTTGCAGACATTTTCTCAAGAATAAAGTGATCTGTCCACTTCAAGAATAACGCTGAATAGTATTCGTTGAAAATGATAAAATGGCTGGGCCTGGTGGGGCATGCCTGAATCCCAGCACTTGGGAGGTTGAGGCAGGAGGATCACCTCAAGTTCGAGGCCAGCCTGGACTCAAAAAGAAAAAAAGAAAATGATTTGCTGCTGAGTGAAAATATAGAAATACAGAATATTTATATCTGCTGCTGTGAGCTTGACAACTTCCTAGTACTTAAAGAATTTCCAATGGCCTCAGTTGTGATATTAACAAACGTGATTTTTTAAAAAAGAATATGGTATAATGAAATAAATGTCTGAACTACCACTAGTCATTGTATTCTTTTTTTTTTTTTTTTTTTTTTTGTGGGTACCGGGGGGTCGACCTCAGGACCTTGCCCGCCAGCAGGCACCCGTGCCGCTGAGCGATATCCCCGGCCCCTTTTTCGTATGTGGGTTCCGGGAGTCAAACTCGGGCCCTCGCGCTTGCCAGGCAGACGCTTAAGCCGCTGAGCCATCTCACCGGCCCTAGTCATTGTATTCTTTACTGCCATCCACTCACAATATTTTTTTAAAAAGGCCATGGCAGCGAATACTTTAGGCTTTGCAGACTATAAATTTCAATACTTTACAAATATTATACTTCTAAACTTGATCTTTTCAGCAATGAATTGGGTGCTACACTGCCTTTCTTTATGCTTTACTTTTTTTTTTTTTTTTTTTCTTTTTTCCACAGTGCTGGGGATCAAATCCAGCAACACTCTCATTCCCAGTCCATTTTATTTTATTTTCATTTTATTTTTATTTTGAGACAGGTTCTTGCTAAATTGCCCCAGCTAGCCTCGAACTTTCAATCCTCCTGCCTCAGCCTCCTGCATAGCTGGGATTACAGGCATGTGCCACTGTCTGGTGATGCTTTGCAGTTCTTTAGAATAGCAGAATCTACTAAGGGCAGTTAACCATTTGACTAGATCTACTTTTGCTGCCAACTTGTACTTTTAGTCTCTGATAAATGATAACTGCTTACTCTTTGGGTATTGTCTAATAGAAATAATTCATATTAAGCCTAGGGATGTAGCTCTATGATAGAGTTCTTGCCTAGCATGCAAAAGGCCCTGGGTTCAATCCCCAGTACCACAAAGAGAGAAAAAGGGAGGGAGGGAGGAAAGAAATACTCCTGTTGGGTGTACAGCACATGCCTGTAATCCCAGTACATAGGGGACTGGGGCAGGAAGATTGTGGGTTCTAAACGAGCCTGTCTCAGCATGAAAGAAGAGAGAGAGAGAAAAAGTGATTGTGGCATGCAGCAGCACACACCTGTAATCGCAGCTGTCTAGGAACCTGAGGTAGGAAGATCAAAGTTCAAGGCCAACCTGAGCAACTCAGTGAGATCCTGTGTAAAAATTTAAGAACGGATAGGGCTGTAGCTTAGTGCAAGGCCCTGGATTCAATCCCCAATACCACCAGGAAAAATGAAAAAGAAGTTGTTATAAAGATGAAACGGGAGCGTAATTATGAAAGTAGTTTTTACATCTTTTTTAAATAAACAGTGCATGTTTTGTTTTAAGTGATATGAACTTGAGCGAAGCACTTGTAGTCCTAGAACTAACTTCAGTGTGTTTTAGGGCTCTGGGGTGGACTGCATAAGATCTGTAGGAATAAAGGAAGAAAGTACTTTTCTATTTGTACTTAATTTTTTAATTTTAAAAAATATACTCATTTTATTTATGCTTAGTCATTAGCACCCTGGCTTGGGATGTTAGAGGATAATAAAACACTACGTGGGAGGTATCTAAGATGAATGGGAATCTACATTTGAAAAGGTTCACAGTGGTGCTTTTATCTGTTCATTTGCTGATAGTATATTGTGACAGGTTGCATTTTCATGTCCCCAATTCAGTGGGTTAACTGATTTTTATTACCCCACTTAAGCTCAGCTAACCTGCCGTGCATGGACTCTAGACGCAGTGTATCAGCTGCAGATGGAGGTGATGGGTAACACAAGAACAGCAGCCGCACAGTGGGAGTGGACGCAGCCCGCGTGGTCATGAAGTCAAGATGGCTTAGTCAGGTCTCATTAGTTGATCCCAAAACAATTGAAATCATCAAGGTGGTTTTGAAATACTACATTTCTACTTTTGGTAAGAAACCTTGCCCAATTATACTGTGCCTTGAAATTTTAGCTCATATTGTAAAACTAATTTCAAGAGTCCACAATGTGAAGATCAGCCTTTACAGTATTTTTAGAGATGTTTTTGCACTATTCTATATGACAGACATGACAGAACTGTAGTAAATCAAATTAATTATAAATGCTTGGATTCCTCTCTTGGGGTTTCTTGTTTAAACAGGGGAGGACATAATGTGAGGGAACACTTGTTTTTCTGCCATCATAAAATTAGCACAAAACAACAGCCAACCAGTCCTATTCCTTTGCCAGCATATACTGTCAGATGCAGCTTAGAAACACCACCAGTGACAGAAGCAAATTACACAGTCTGGGAGGGACAAAGTGCAGATGTTTCTAAAATGACAGATTAGGGAACTTGTTAGATTGTATTTCAGTAATGAAATACATAAATAACTGCTTTCATGAGCAAGTAAATAGAAAAGGTATCCACAAAGCTATATTGTCAACAATAAATCACTTAAATTTTTTTTTAAGAGTAGGACGAATTTATTGAGAGAAAGAAAACTTCTAAGAGGGATAGAGGGAGCCCCGGAAAGTAGGTTGCCTCTAATTTTTTAAATGTTTGTGGAAAAACTGAATAAAAGACACTGATGAGAGGGACTGCTTTGATTAGAAAACCCAAAAGTTAAAAAATTTGGGTGTTAAGGAGATTAAAGTCACAAAGATGGCATGAAATTCATTCTTTACATATGATAATAAAAGAGGTTGAAGCCAGGTTTCAAGAAAAATGGACCACCTGTGAGGAATGGACCACACTTTTTTGTTTTTGTTTACTCAAAAATAAGTGTTACAAATCTGATTTTTGTGTGTGTGGGTACCGGGGGTCGACCTCAGGACCTCATGCACCAGCAGGTGCCCATGCTGCTGAGCGATATCACTGGCCCTTTTTTTCATATGTGGGATCTGGGAGTCGAACTCAGGCCCTTGCACTCACCAGGCAGGCACTTATGCCGCTGAGCCATCTCACTGGCCCTTTTTTTTTTTTTTTTTTTACTCATGACAAAATTAGCATGTACTTTGTGGGAAAGATTAGACTTAGACTGTCCTTTCAGGGTTAAGGAATGTTTAACAAGGTGTTGGAGAGTAGCTGGTTTTTTGAAAGAAATTTGTACAGTGAAGAGCACATTCTGAAAGTTTTAAGTATATTGTATGATTTTGTTACTGATAGTTGCTCATCGGATGTGAATATTTCTACCGTACCTGCACAGCCTTGGGAACAGTTTTTTTGGGGGTGCGGGGGTTGCGTTGTTCTGTTTTGTTTTTTGTCTTTTTGAGACAGGGTTTCGCTATGCAGTTCAGGCTGGCCTTGAACTCACAGCGATCCTTCTGCCTCAGCTTCTCAGAGTGCTGGGATTACAGGCGTGTTCTACAACGCCCAACACACTTTTAGAAAGTAATGACAGTAGATTTGATAATGATTTACCAGAAGCTTTTTTATTAGAATGAATTTAAAGAATGGAACCATTTGCTGTTCAAGGCACAAATATTATTTAAATCCCAAGCCACTGAAAACCTATTTTGTAGTGTGTATTCATTATCAGTTTAACTGTGTACATGTGCATACATGTATTTACATATGTAACACATAATATGGACACAAATTTATTCTAGTAAGACTACTGTCAGAATTTTCATAATATCTGTATTCTGTACATGAAGTGAGATAAGATATGTGTAATTTTAATGGAAACCAATAGAAAAAGATACAGAGATTTTTCAGATCACTTCCTATGTTAGATGATGCCTGTTTTAAGTAATACTAAAGGTTTTTGTCTGAGCCCTGCTAAGTTCTAATTCTAGTCAGACTTCCTCGACAGTTTTCCTTCATCTTGCGAATCAGTGCTGATCATGGAGCATTCAAACAAGTAGAGATTCTGTTCAGAGTGTAATGAAATTCTTATTCTCTTGCTTTCAAGAAGTTCATCTTATTGTTACAAGAACTGTGAATACTTACACACATAGAAAGTTAAAGTTGTATTGGAAATGTCACAAGGAAGTTTGTGACAGTTTTAAATGTTTTTTGAGGTGTGACATTTTATGTATTTGGAGGAAAGGAATGGGAATGTGGCAAGGATAAAGCACATAGAGTGGAACTTGAAATGGGTCCAAAAAATTACAGTCATTTCGAGCATGTACTGTCAGCAGGGGAGCAGGAGGTTGAGGGTGCAGAGGTAACAATCACCCCAGCAGTCTGGCTGCAGGACTTTGCTCTGAGGAAGAAGTCTGCAGGCAGTACAGCTTGGGCAAAGAAGGGAATGCGTAGAGCGGTACCAGTTTTATAGGAATCAAATAGTTGTATGTGTGAATAAAGGGATATAAATAAGATTGAAATCAATATGTAGAAGACCTTCTATATTGTAAAAGGAAGTTAGACTTTATAGGTAATGGGAAGTAGCTGCAGGTTTCTCAGTGGGACTGAAAATTAATTGAATTGGTATAGATACATATGAGAAGTAGGCGTTGGGAAGGAAACCCTTGAAGATAAACATTTATGACCCCTATTAGATTATAGCACAGTTGCTATCAGTAGGAAGTTTTATTCAGTGCTGTATACTTAGCTCAAACAGCGTATATAACTGACATACATTTGTACTCATTTATACAATATTAGAAGGCCAGGGATATAGCTCAGCGGCATCAAGTATGAGGTCGTGAGTTCGATCCCTGGTACAAAAAAAAAAAAAAATATATATATATATATATATATGTATATATATATATTAGAGCCCAGTATGTTTATACAAGGTATAATAATCAAATCAGGGTAAATACTATTTCCGTCTTCAAATAGTACCATTTCTGGGCCGGTGAGATGGCTCAGCGGTGTAAGCGCCTGCCTGGCAAGCACAAGGGCCAGAGTTTGACTCCCGGAACCCACATACGAAAAAAGGGCCGGTGATATCGCTCAGCGGCACGGGCGCCTGCTGGCACGTGAGGTCCTGAGGTTGACCCCCCAGTACCCACGAAAAAAAAAAAAAATAGTACCATTTCTATGTGTTGGAAACCTTCAAACTTCTCCTCTAGTTATTTTTGATGTGTAAGTAATTGATGTAAACCATAGTGACCTTCCTATACTATAGAACAACAGAACTACACCCCCCGCAAAAAAATACTTTGGTGTCTGTCTAGTGACTTCTCTTCTGCTATATCTTCCACAAATGAGTGAGAACTTGCAGCATTTTCTTAACTGTGCCTGGCTTATTTCACTTAACATGTTGCCTACCGGTTCCATCCACATTGCTGCGAATTGCAGGGTTTTATCCTTTTGTATGGCTGCATAATATTCCACTGTGTGTACATACCTTTTTTTAATTCATTTATCATCAGACATCTCAATTGATTCCATATTGTGAATAGTGCTACAATAAACATGAACTTGCAGGTATCTCTTTGATACAATAATTCATCTACTTTGGGTATATAGCAATGGGATTACTAGATCGTATGGTAGGCCTCTTGAGTTTTTTTTTTAGGAACCTCCCTAGTGTTTTCCATAGTAGATACACTAATTTACATTCCCACCAACAGTATTTGAGATTTTTCCTTTCTCTGCAGCCTTACCAACATTCCCTGTTTTTTATCTTTGACAGTAGCCATTATGACTGGGGTGAAGTATCTCATTGTGGTTTAGATTTTGTTTCCCTGATGATTAGTGATGTTGAACATTTCTTCATATACTTGTTGGCCATTTTTTATCTTCTTCTGAGAAATGTCTATTCAGATCATTTGCTCATTTTTTAATCAGATTGGTTTTTTGCTGTTGAGTTCTTTGGAGATGACTAGTAAAGTGGAGTTGCTTAGACTCAAGATATTTACTTCAGTAGGATGGCTGGGGCAAATACCTGTGCCATATTATCTTACTAAGTCTCACCTGGATGAGTTATTTTTTGGTGGTTACTTGTTTTGTTGTTTGTTGGGGTTTTTTTGTTTTGTTTTTTGAGACAGGGTCTCTCCATGTAGTTCAGACTGGCCTTGAACTCACTGTGTAGCCCAGGCTGGCCTTGAACTCTGGGCAGTCCTCCCACCTCAGCCTCCCAAGTGCTGGGATTACAGGGGTGCAACACCACACCCGGCTTGGTAGTTACTTTTAAAGGTAATAGTAATTTTAAACAAAATTTAAACCTATTCCAAGATAATCATCTTCCTTTTCTAGTAACAAATCTGAGTATTTAGTATGAATGTGATTTCTGTCATTTCTTCATAGTTTCCTTCCTTTAAAAAATCTTACTTAGCCAGTTGTGGTAGTGCACCCCTTTAATGCCAGTATTTGGGAGGCTGAGGCAGGAGGATCACCAGGAGTTCAAGGCCAGCCAGAACTAAATAGGGGGACCGTCTCAAATTAATAAATAAATAAACAAACTTAAATAAAAGATAATAGGAAGGAGGGAGATATTTCTCAAGTGGGAACCAGATCAAGAGAGAAGAGTAAGGCCAGTGAGCTAGTTTAGTGGCATGAGCACCTGCCTGGCAAGCGTGAGGTCCTGAGTTCGACTCCCAGTACCCACATAAAGGAAAAAAAGGGGCCGGTGATATCGCTCAACAGCACAAGCGCTTGCTGGCAAGTGCGAGGCCCTGAGGTCGACTCCCAGTACCCAAATTAAAAAAAAAGAGAGAGAGGAGAGCAAGCACAGAGAAAGTGGGTAGAAAAACGAATTAGGATGTGTTATGTTACATGTACCAGCTCCACATCAGGAATGTAAACAAATATATACTGCAAACATATGCTAATGAAAAGTAAAAACTTATTTAAAAAATGATGTTGGAAAGAAAAGAGAAACTTGAAAATAAAAACTAAAAATACCTTATATATCATGTGTTGTAGTTAACAAACTCTTTTCATATGTGTATTTTTTTAAACCCTAAAAGAACCTTACATGAGGTTAGTAGGAATTTGTGTTCCCTGTGACGGGGAAAGGTGTGATTTAGCCCAAAGCTACATAGGTAATGCACAGTGACATTTCTGCTGTACTTGGAGTTACATGTAGGGACGTAGAATCCATCAGAGTACCTGCAAGGGTAGGGTCTGAGACAGAATTGGCCTTTGGTACTGGTTTCACCCTCAGACATTTTATACAGCCTCTTTATGGCCTGTTTCCTTACCTATAAACTGGGACACCTACTGTGGTTCCTGTAGACCTGTACTGTCTAGAATGGCAGCCACTTGCCACATGGCTACTAAGCACTATAAAACTGACCAGTATAGATGTGTTATGCACATGTACCAAATCCCTACAGTGAATGTAATCATTATGCACTGCAAACACGTACTAATAAAAGTCAAAAGAGAGCCAGTGCGATAGCTCAGCGGCATAGGCGCCTGCCTGGCAAGCGCGAGGTCCTGGGTTCGACTCCCACTACCCACATAAAAAGGAAAAAAGGGCCAGTGATGTTGTTTAGCGACACAAGTGCTTGCTGGCAAGCGCCAGGTCCTGAGGTTGACTCCCGGTACCCACGTTAAAAAAAAAAAAAAAAAAAAGTCAAGAAATATGTTTTAATTTTTTCAAAAAATTGGCTAGTATGAATTGAGATTGCTCTTAAGTGTAAAATAGACAACAAATTTCAAAGGTTAGTTTATCTTCTTTTTCCTACTACCATTAATTATTACTAATTGTTTCTTATATTGATCACATGTTGATGATAGTGTTTTAAACATATTGTGTTAAAAAGTATTGTTGCGGGCCGGTGAGACGGCTCAGCGGCTTAAGCGCCTGCCTTGCAAGCGCGAAGGCCCGAGTTCGACTCCCGGAACCCACATACGAAAAAGGGGCCGGTGATATCGCTCAGCGGCACGGGTGCCTGTTGGTGCGCGAGGTCCTGAGGTCGTCCCCCCGGTACCCACAAAAAAAAAAAAAAAAAAAAAAAAAAAAAAAAGTATTGTTGCAATTAATGTCACCTCGTTTAACTTTTAAAATATAATGTTAAGGGGCTGGTGAGATAGCTCAGTGGCATAAGCGCCTGCCTGGCAAGCGCGAGGTCCTGAGTTCGACTCCCGATACCCACATACGAAAAAAGGGCCGGTGATATCGCTCAGCGGCACGGGCGCCTGCGGGCGCACAAGGTCCTGAGTTCGACCCCCGGTACCCACAAAAAAAATAAAATATAATGTTAAATTAATATGCATGGCTTTCATTGCATTTCTTTTGGACAGCTCTACTATAGACTTGGAATAGTCTAGTCTGGGATGGCGAACCTGTAGCAAGCATGCCACAGCGGGCATGCAGAGCTGTCTTGGTCAGCATCAGGTTTAATTGCAGTGTTGGCATTTTGTAATAAATAAGTGGATTTGGGTTGCAGTTTGGGCACTTGGTCTCTGAAAGGTTCACCATCATGAGTGTAATCTCTGCTCCCCAAATCCAGCCAGGTGCCTGTTTTTGTTTGTTTTGTCTTTGCAGTACTGGAGATTGAATCCAGGACTCTGCCATGCGAGGCAAGCGCTCTACCACTGAGCTACACTCACCACTAAGTGCCTGTTCTGATAGCTAGCTTTATTGCATCTACAGCTGTATTCATTTATATAGTATATGCTTGCTTTCCATGTTACAGAGCTGTGTGGTTGCTACAATCCCCCATGGACTTTAAAGCCTAGAATATTGACCATTTAGTTCTTTCCAGAATAAGTTTGCTACCCTGCCCTAGACTGTGATTGACAGGTATTCAGGGTGTTGCCTTCACTTAAGAGTGGGTAAGGTAGAAGAGACTAGACAGAAAGTAGATGAGCGGCTGCCGGGAGAAGAGGGAAGTGGAAGTGACTGCTGCCAGTGGTTACAGGGCTGGGGGCTGATAGGCTACCTAGAATAAACTAAAACATCTGAATTGCACACTTTAAAAGGGTATGTGGCGGGGGGGATATGTGGGTAATACCTCAACTTGTAAAAAAAAGATGTGTGTATTTTGGTAGAAATAATAAAGCAGCATGAGGCATATTAATGATAATAAGAATGTGCAAAGAAACAACTGCAAATCAGTTATGAGGACAATAAAACAACTTTTAAACAGTTTTCATGTACATATATATTCCCTTGTCAAGGACAATTTTTAATTACCACTAAAGAGTTTATGTCACTTGAGAATACGGTTGTCTTTTGGGGTTTATGAGGTGTTTGTTTCAGGGATACCAGAATCAGTAGATATACTGTTATTCCAGGAGTAAAACTGAAGTCTGTACATGTTAAGTATAGATGCAGTTTTTGCCTCGAATATTTCGATCTGAATTTGGTCAGCTCAACTGATGTGAAACCCACAAATATGGAGAGCTGACAGCATTTGCAGCTTGTTTGCAATTAGTTGTCATTTATCACTTAAATTGTCTTTGCTCCTTACTCATCCAAAAGGCTTATAATTAAAATACAATCTCTTACTTACCTATAAACTTAACTTTAAGATAGTGCACAATAATACATAGATAGCCAGTCTCAAACAGCTGAGTAAATACAAAGTATAGATAAGAACACTTTTATGAGTGTTAATTCTCTTCTAAAACCAGTTATCTAAGTACAGAAAGCATAGCTTTACAGAATTTTTGGCAAGTTTTTGGAAAAAAATATAAGCAAAAAGGAGTTGGAAGAACATTCTAAAATGTCCTTATCTTGTATTATGTAGCTATTTTATCTTTATTGAATTGTTAAGCACCTGCTTTATACAAATCTTAGTTATTTTTACATTACTTTGAAACTGAAAAAATATTACCTGCTTTATAGAATTGATTCATTAAGTTGTTATACATAGCGTTTATCAACAGTGTGGTTTTATGCAATCTAAAAACCAATAGTACATCATTTTCCTTCCAAACACTGGCTATGGGTTTTAGCTTTATTCCTCTGAAAGCACTTTGTTTTACAGCACTTTATTTGTACATGATATCTAAGAGCATGGGCTTTTAAGCCAGACAGACCTAGTTTGTAATTACAACTTAATTTACTAATTTAATGTGACCTACTACAGATTATTTAGTATTTCTCCACGTCTCCATTTTCTCATTTCTAAACTGAGGTAATACCTTCTCCAGTAAGTTTTATTAAGGAATAAATAAGAAAATTAGTATAAAGTATTTAACACATAGTAACCACTCAATAAATGGTAGTCTTACATTATTGCCACTATCTTAAGTTTTTAAAATCAAACTAATAAATTTATTTAGTTGTCAGCATCATACATTTCATTATGTATTTTACTGACTACTACCTTTTCAAAAACATAACAAAGTAATAAGTAACATTCTATTTTACTTTCAGTCAAAGAAAAATAAGAAGAAATCAAAGTCAGATGCTAAAGCAGTGCAAAACAGTTCACGCCATGATGGAAAGGAAGTTGATGAAGGTATTTGAGCAAAGGAAAGGACTCTAGAAAATTTTTAAATCCTTTTTTTTTTTAAACCAAGGTGTATTATATAAAAGCTGCATTTGTTTCACTTAATCCTGTATCTAGATAATTACTGCAGATTTTAATATACAGATCTGTAACATTGTTAGGAAACACTTTTGTTATCAAAATTAAGACTCCTTGAAAATTTAGGTCTACCTCAGTTTTTTTTTTTTTTTTTCTACCTCAGTATTTTGAGCAGCTGAAAAGCCATTCATTTTGTCTTTGTTTCTTAAGTATGGTGTGGGTTTTCCTCATTGTTCTTATGTATACCATCCCTGGAAGGCTGTGTGCAAATCTTGAACAAGCCATTTATTATCATAACCTATTAGACCCACTTATTAGTGATTATATGTATGTGAAGGTTTTTTTTACTTCTACCCAGTAAGATAAAAAGATATATAGTGATTTATTTCTATCACTTTTTCTAAAGCATAGATGACAGATTTGATAAAAATTTACTAGAGTAAATAATTGTAGTTTGTTGCCTAACACAACATGATGAGATTAGTATAAATTCTCAGGATAAATTAATTTAATCAACGCTCTTGGTTTTAGCCTAATATCTAAATTTATCATGGTATCTTGTATGCCCCACCCCATTTTTCCTCAGAACTACAACTTTTTGGTTTTCCCCTTACTGAATAACATTTTTTTTCTGGGGCTATGTCAGGAGCCTGGGAAACTAAAATTAGTCACAGAGAGAAACGACAACAGCGTAAACGTGATAAGGTGCTGACTGATTCTGGTTCATTGGATTCAACTATCCCTGGGATAGAAAATACCATCACAGTTACCACCGAGCAACTTACAACTGCATCATTTCCTGTTGGTTCCAAGAAGAATAAAGGTATATTAGTGGAGCATAAGAGCGGTACATCAAATCAGACTCCTTTAAATTAGATGTACAAAATATAATGTCAAAATCTTTGAACTGCTAATGTTGTGCTGATATACCCTTCCTGAGAGTGTTGTTAACCATGTATTGGTTTAACTAACACCAGCAGTGTTAATTGATACATGTTGCCTAATGAATGGCTTACTAAGTTAAAAGTTGCCTTTCTGCCTTGAGTCACATAAGAAAATGATGTTTCTTTTCCCCGTGTGTATTGCTTTGCCGCAAGCCTCTTGCATCTCCATTTCTTACAGTGGCTAAGATATTTACTAAGTGGAATTATTTATCACCATTCTGCATGTTGGATGCTTTCATTCCAGAATGAAACAAGCATATTCTGGTTAGTGCAGGGTCCGTCTGGATTATCACCCCAGCTTTTTGAGAGTGTTCGTTAAAGCCAGACCAGAACTTCAAAAGTTATTGAGCTGTTCTTCCTCCCAAGTGTTTCATATGTCACACTACCCAGTACTGGTGGCCTCTTGGTAGCAGTTTACATTGCCATCGTTGTACCCCAGAGACCCGAGTCTGCAAAGTGACACTGTTTGGCTTGTTTCAGAGTATTGGCTTATCTTCCTTTGTCTTCATTAATGACCTTCTCATCTCTCCATCCCTCAGTTGTTTCCAGACCACCTTCTTAGCCTTGTTACTTCTTACTGTTTTGTTTTATAACTTGGAGTTTATTGCCATGGTACGCCAGTGATCTTTATTTACCCATTCTTTTTCACTGTCACAGATCAGCTGTGCATTAGTGTTTTTGTTGATGACCCTTAATTTGCTGTCTTGTGCATGCCTTCCTTGCTTGCACAATCCTGTTTCATGCTTTCTTTTTAATACATTGTGATCATTATGCTTTTTAGTGTCAGAGAAACAGTATTTTTGAATTGAAATACTTACTCTCCTCTCTTGCCGTATTTCCTAAGTTCTAGTCCCAAACACTGGCAGAGCTCTTAAGTTGATGTGTTTGCTTCCAGGATTGTCGAAAAGGCAGCTGGTGGTGTTGAGAGGTGGCAAAGTTGAATCCAATTTCAGAGCCCAATTCTCCACTTCCTACTTAAAAGAATCTTGACAGCCATTGTGGAATAACCAACCCTATTTATACTTGGGCAATTTTCCATGTTAGTTGACTAAGAATATGGTAACTAGAGAACTTAGCTCCTTATGAATATGTGATATATGTTATAAAATTGACTTTTTTTCCAGTGTAAGAATTTGGCACTTGAAGGAGCAGTTTATTATGGATAATAAGTAAAAATTAAGTTGTATATTACTCCTAATTTAATGTGCATAGTGGCCTGTTTAGTATTAAATAAATTTTATTTCTATTTTAACCAGGTGATTCTCATCTAAATGTTCAAGTTAGCAACTTTAAGTCTGGAAAAGGAGAGTCTACACTTCAGGGTGAGAGAAAATTACATGTAACTTAAATTGAAGGCCCATCAAAATAGAAACTGATATACATGTCTCTTTCCTCACATGAGCGACACAGAAGGAAAGCAAAAGGCTTAAAATCAATTTTTAATTACTAAAGAAACAATCACAATTCAGAGATTTTGGAAAATAGATAATAGGAAAAACCACTCCTTCTCAGTCTGTGGTATGTTCTGGCTATATATAAAAGCTTCCAGTAATAGTTTGTATACAATTTTGGTTTTTGTTTATATCTCTTAAGCCAGTAGAGAAGGATTTTTGTTGGATATGTGTCTAAAATAGGGATATTCGGGATAAAAGACTTTACCCCTGTATATTAAGAAAAAGTTTTAGTTCTTACATTTTTAAACTACTTCCTTAACAACATCAAATATTTTGCAGTAAATGGGACTATAATCTAAAGTTATTTGGATGTTCACAAATAGAAAGTGCCTCTTACTCAAGGTGATTAAGTACACCTGAAAACAAAAGTGTTACAGAAAAACAAATTCAGAAATGAAAAGCACCTTCTCATTTCAGGCTTGTTCTTATCACTGTCAGCTCCCTTTATGCCCATGATTCTCAGTCCTGGCTACACATTACAGTCATCTAGGGTTCCTGCCTCAGAAAACCCCACAGGCACACACACACACGTGTATAAGGTACGTGATATTCACAGTCACATACATACACACAGTGCCTGGGCTGAGGTTCCAGAGTCTGTTTTAAAGAATTTCTCAGTTGATTTTAATGTTCAGCCAGGTTGTAGAGTCATTGCCTTATACATAGTATACAAACTGTGTAAAGAAAGAACATGTAACTAAGGAGAAGTCTTCCTATTCTTAGTGGGTGAGTATTCTAAGTATACTAGAATTATGTTTCATTTTCCTGTCTGCTTTGTCGTACTTCCTTTGAGTCGGTCATCCTACCATGGAAGACATCACTAGATTATATGTTACAGTTAGGCCCTCTATTAATTTCTAAGTTAGAAGGGAACCATGGTGACCATATCACTTCCAAATTTATTTTTATCTTTAAAGCTTAAGCTACTTAAAGGATAGTAACAGAAAAAAGGTGATGCATTTAAGCCAAGCAAGTGTAGAAACTTGAAAATATCCCATTTTAACAAGAAGTCATGTACCTGTTTTTAATTTTTCTTTTCTTTTCTTTAAGTTTCTTCAGGATTGAATGAAAACCTTACTGTCAATGGAGGAGGCTGGAATGAAAAGCCTGCGAAACTCTCCTCACAGACCAGTGCAGGTGAGGAGAAGTGGAACTCTGTTCCACCTGCTTCTGCAGGCAAGAGGAAAGCAGAGCCATCTGCTTGGACCCAAGACACCGGCGACACTAACGTGAACGGGAAAGACTGGGGAAGGAACTGGAGCGACCGTTCAATATTTTCTGGCATCGGTAAGAACTGTTAGAAAATTTTAAGTTCATTTAAAGTTGCTAATCGGGTATGTTTTTAATTTTTCAAGAATGGAAAAAAAATCCATCAAAAGAAAATTTAGTCATACCATACAGAAATAACAGTAATAATTAACTCATCTCAGATTCTTTGCAAAAAGCAGAGTAAGGAACTAAAGTGAATAAATAACATTTACCATTTACTTTTTACATAATGTTTTCACATACGTAATGTAATCCCATTTGATTAGCGGTGTAGCTAGCTGGTATAATTGTATATTCTTAATGGTGCGATGATACATGTGTGAGCAGACTTTTGATTGATTTCAGTACTGTTGAGTCTAAATAAAAATAGTGCCTATTTATAATTAAATTTTCTCCTGATTCTGTGGTTTTTTGTGTGTGGTTTGTTTTGTTTTGTTTTGTTTTGATTTTTGTTTTGTTTTTGAGACATGGTCTTGCTATGTAGTTCAGGCTGGCCTCGAACTCATGGCGATCCTCCTGCCTCAGCCTTCCAAGTGTTGGGGTTATAGGTGTGCACCACCATGTCTGGCTGTCCTGGATTTTAATAATAAAGACCAGTTTTTGAGAACCTTATTTCTACTAGAGTTATTAAGTTTAAAACAACTTAATCTTCAGTGTGTGGGTATATATCATAGAAAAGAAATCCATGTTGAGTATGGAAAACTGCAAAAAGGAGAAAACCCACTGTTACCACACAACTCCAGTAACAATGACTGCTTATTTTTTACTTCTTAATGATCTTTTCCCCTATGTATGTTTTTTGTTTTTGACATAACTCAAATATGCATTTTTATTTTACTTTTGCAATCCCTCACCCCTCAGCATTGTAGCAGACATTTTCCTTGCTCTTTGGAAGTGTTTTTATTTAATGGCTCTATGATGTATTGTATAGCATAGTTTATTTAACTGTTCTATATTATGGAGGGATAATTTTTTTCCCAAATATTTTAGATAATGTTACATTGAATGTGTAAGTATTTTAGTATCACTTTCTTGAAGTGATTCAAGTTAAAGAGAATATGAATGTTTATAAGACTCCATTACATGTTATCAAAGTATTTTCTAAGAGTCATTCTCATACTCTCAAGGTTAGTGTAAGTACCCATTTATCATATACTTACCAAGGTGGGAGTAGTCTTTTTTTTTCTCTTTCTCTCCTTTTTGGTTTGTCTTTTCTAATTTGGTAAGCAAAAATATATAAATTGTTGTGGTTAGCTTTTTTAAATCACTAATGAATATTTTTCCACAACTTTCTTGATCATTTCTGTTTCTTTTATGAATTATCTGTTCATGTTCTTTGCCATTTGTCAGATAGCTTCTTATTGTTTTATTTTAATTAAATTATAATGTCTTGTCCTTTAAACAAAGTTTTTTTGTTTTTTGGTTTTTTCTATTGTGTGTATGGCAGGTAATTTTTGATAGTTTGTTTTAACTTCAGCAGTAGGTGCTGGGAAGCTTTTAGTTTGTAAGTAGAAAAAAATTTCTTTCTTTGCTGTTAGCTTTTTACATCACTTTTTAAAAAGCTAACACTCTCACGAAGCAAATTCTAGATTATTTACTAATACTGTTCTTAAGATGCTCTCCTCTCCTTCCCCTGCCATGTATAAAAATTGTGTAGAAATGTTAAAATTTGTTTAAAAAAGACATTCTGTAAACTTCTACCCTCACTTTGAGCAGAGATGAAAGCAAATGTTTCTGAGCTGAAAGCAGCATTTCATATTTAATAAAGGAATGATAAAAAAATAAAAATAGAGGAATGATCAAGTTCTATGAAGTGATGTTAGGAACTGTGACCTTTTGGGGTACTTGTAATTTACTTATAAATGCTATGTAGCATTTTATAGTTAGGATATAGATTAGATGGTACTTGCTTAGTGTTGCTACAGGTAAAATTAAGCAGATTAGAATTCCTCCCTAGAGTAGGACCTTTGCTGAAATTAAGAGGGAACTCTTTCAAATTAGATTTGCAGTGGTTCATGAGAGAAGAAGGTGTGTCTGAAAGTATATGTTCCTCAAAATACAGTTAGATGTCACACAGTGACAAGGATAATTTCTAAGTCTGCACTGTTAAACAGTTTCATGGTTGTGTGAACATCATAGCATATACTTAAACTAAGGCAGCTACAGTGTTGCTACGCAGTAAAATCTTCTAAGACCACAAATACATGTGGTCTGCCATTGACCAATGTGTCATTTTGTAGTACATGACTCTAGCCAATAAGAAAGTGTCTTGAAAGCACTGAGAAGATCGCATGTTAGAACTGAGCATGGACTAATTCAGACAGACCTATTAGGTATGAACAGAATAGCTATTCCAGCCTTTATGGACATTCTGTTAGTTATTTTTAACCTACATGTATGTCATGTTTAAGTAGTAAGGATTGGTTATAATCAATGTCAAATACCAAGCTCAATGCCTGGCCCAAACCAGTTGCTTAATTATAGATAATAAGGTAGCTTGGTATTATGGAAAGAGCACTTTGAAACTTAACTGCAGTTCCAGGCATGGCTCAGCTGTTTTCTGCTCTGAAACTATCTAGAAGAGTTGGCATAAGGGGTAGAGTAGTGGTTGGTGTAAGGGACCTAGCCACATACGAGACATTCAGGAAATAGTAGCTATTGCTACTATTATATAATATTGATTCTAATTTCTGAGGTTATCTTTATTGTTATCGTAGTTTTAAGTCTGTACTTTCAAGTGTTATTGCAAATTGAAGGTACCAAGTGACGTTCTTTATTTTAACAGCTGCTTGGTCTAGTGTGGATAGGGGAATGAATACCTCTGAACAGAATTCTGCTTCTTTTGCATCTCTCACACTTAACTCTGCTGTTTCTGGTATGTGAAAACAGTCTTTCATTTAGTTAACAAAAAAATTTTCTGTTTAAATTAATTTTAGCACTTGTTATTTGAAAAATAATCATCACCAAATACTGCTATCAACATAAATAACCAATACATAATACATAAAGTGCCAGAGACCTTTAAAGGGGATGAGGGAGGGGAAGACCTAAGTCCTTACGTGCAGGTGGCTTAGTTCTTTCCACAGAGGAGTAAGGCAGACTCTGTGGCCTGATGTCACTGACAGTGCGCTAGCACACAGGCAGGTGCTGCAGACAGCCTTCCTTTTATGTCAGGATTATACTCTTCTGTTACTGGTGTACTCCTGCCATACCTCAGGTTGCAGTTTGGCTTTTTATTTCTGTTTCCTTTTATTCATCATGAATTTTTAACTAAGGACCCCACATAATAGCTACTTAGAATATGTTGATTTAGAATATACACTATTGGCCAGGCGTGGTGGCACATGCCTGTAATCCCAGCACTCTGGAGGTTGAGGCAGGAGGATTGCTGTGAGTTTGAGGCCAGCCTGAACTGCATAGTGAGACCCTGCCAAAAAAAAAAAAAAAATATATATATATATATATATATATATATATACACACACACACACACACACACACACACAATTATTAATAAGGACCAAAAGGTCTAATAGGTATTGTGAAATAGGAAGAAAATATTTGAGGTGGGTGGGGGGAAAGAAAGAAGGGAAAAGTCAAAAAAATGAGAAAAAATGGAATCAAATCTTTTGTAAATGAGGGAAGGAGGGGTTGAAGGAGAATAGGGGAATGGGGAAAAAAAAGAAGTTATACAGGTACACATTCTCTATGATGAGTGTGATCATTATATATACCTAAAATGTACCAATAAAATCTGATTGGGCAAAAAGAATATGCACATTATTAAAGAACTATCAATATAGCATTACTTACATAAATGTAGGAGACACTAGTTTGCAGTGCTTTGTTCATGTTGGAATTGATGGGCTCAGTTAACTAATTGTGTCCCACGGTGTCTGGTATCACTAGTCTAGAATAAGGGTTGGCAAACTTTTTCTGCAAAGGGCCAAACAGTAAACATTTTAGGTTTTGTGGGCCACACTTTCTGTTGCAGCTACTCAACTCTACCATGGTAACAGAAGAGCAGCTAGAAATAATGTATAAGCACATAATTGTGTCTGGTTCCAAAATGTTCTTTTGATTTTTTTTTTTTTTTTTTTTTTAAGGACAGGTTTATTTGACTTGCAGTGATTTCCCGCACCGCCCCCTCCCAACCAATTAAAAATGTGAAAACTATTCTTGACTCATGGACCATACAAAAACAGGATGGTTGGATTTGGCCGCCAGGTCATAGTTTGCTCCTGGCCCCCTAAACCACATTTCCTTCTGTTCCAGAGGTGGCATTTCATTGTTTCCCCCTTGTGGTGACTTTGTACAAACACATGCTGTTCTCTTCGTACATTGAGACACAGCAACATGGCTACTAAAGTAACAGCAAGGTGACAAAAGTGCTTGTAAGCAGCTAATGTGCTAAATATACACTACTTTTATAGGTTGTTACGTTTTATATAAATGTGTGTAACTGTTTTGAGTATGTGTCCGGCAGTTAGCATATTAGTATAGTGCTAGTAAGATCATCTGTAACCAAATGGAAATTTATGTTAGTGAGCACTCCGAGGAGAAGAAATGGTTGTGTGTTAGTTATACTAACCAGGGGTCTTCCCCTTCTTAACCATTTCAGTGGCTCTGAAGCCAAAATGAGTATCAAAAGTCACCTACCTACTTTGACACACCTGGAAATTACGATTCTGAAAGTTTGGGGTATATTTGTGCCTGATGGACAATCACTGCTTTCATTTATATTCTGAAATGAATATATTGGCCATAGAGCAAGGAGTTTCAGACCTAGCATTCATGATACACCTCCCCAAAACTACATGCAAACTTCCGTGTGAAGTTCTGGACATTTGGCCACCATAGCATTCATCGGATTTCTAAAGGATCTGCTCTTCCCCCCACACCCCAAAAGAGGCAAAACTTGGAATATTCTGTTCCGTTCAGTATTCCTGAACTTTCTGAACTTGTGGCAGCTCTCTTGTCTCTCTGTTCTCCAGCTCACCTCTCTAGATGATCATCAGTCTGTTTCTTTAACTTCCCTTGGCCAGGAAAGCTCTCGCTAACTCAGCATTGTCTAGTTCTGTCTTTGAGGGCCCTAAGGATCAAGGCGTACTCTGAAACACGTAGAGGGAATGACCAGTGACCACATTTCATTTGTGCTTTACTACTTGTCATTAAGAAGGAAAATAAAATAACTTTATTTTGACTTCTTGAAATTGGTTAGATAGCTAGTTTGAAATATATATTACAAAAGACAAAATCTAATGGACTGCTACTAGGGACAAAACATTTCTGATGATGGGGCCGGTGAGATGGCTCAGCGGCTTAAGCGCCTGCCCGGCAAGCGCGAGGGCCCGAGTTCGACTCCCGGAACCCACATACGAAAAAGGGGCTGGTGATATCGCTCAGCGGCACGGGCGCCTGCTGGCGCGCAAGGTCCTGAGGTCGACCCCCCGGTACCCACAAAAAAAAAAAAAAAAAAGCCATTTCTGATCAGTGAAGCAGACCTACTGACTATCAGCTTTAATCTAAAATTACTCTCAATTCTACTTTTCCTTTTAACTTAACTCTTTATAATGTCTAAATTTTTTTCTCTTAGAAAAAATAAAGAAAATAAGTCTCCATGTACAAAGTATAGAACTATTGTTATGAAACATTAGGAAATTCCATTTTTAATTTTATTGCATTCGTTTTTCATTTAAGGGTCTACTGCTGAGCCAGTTTCTCAGTCTACCACTTCTGATTATCAGTGGGATGTTAGCCGTAATCAGCCCTATATCGATGATGAATGGTCTGGGTTAAGTATGTCCTTTTAAAAATTATCAGTTTTTTGTTTTGTTTCGTTTTTTCAGAATTTTCTTTGGAGCACCCTGAATTCATGCTTTATGTTTTAATCCTACTTTCTCACCTTTATAAAGATCATAGTAATATAATTTAATACCAAATGTACTACTTGAAATCTGATTATTGAATGCCTATAGAATTAAAACTAAATTTTTATAATGATTGAAACAGTGTTTAAACATGAAGTTTTCTTATAGTTCTGTAGTTTTTTTTTTTTTTTTTTTTTTTTAACGGTATGTTCTGGTTCTGATACCAAAAAAGAGGATAGAATACACAGGAATGGCTTTGGATTTGTGAAGTATGCATGTGTTTGTGGTAACAAAGCAAGCATAGGGAAGGTTAAAGGCAAGAATCATTAAAGAAGAGGAAAGAAAAGAAATGGCTTTTGTGTCAGAAAGCGTTTCACATAAAAATAAAAATACTTTGAGCCGGGCGTGGTGGTGCATGCCTGTAATCCCAGCGCTCGGGAGGCTGAGGTGCAGGAGGATTGCCAGGAGTTCGTGGCCAGCTTGGGCTACATAGTGAGTTCAATCAAGGTCAGTCTGAACTACACAGTGAGACTTTGTCTCAAAAAACCAAAACAAGGACCGGTGAGATGGCTCAGGGGTGTAAGCGCCTGTCTGGCAAGCACGAGGGCCCAAGTTCGACTCCCGGAACCCACATATGAAAAAAAGGGCCGGTGATATCGCTCAGCAGCACGGGCGCCTGCTGGCGCGCGAGGTCCTGGGATGGACCCCTAGTACCCACAAAAACAAAACAAAAAAAAAACAAAAAAAAAATCTTGAGACTTTCTGAAACCCTCATAACTCCAAATTTCAGAATTTTGTTCTTTGAATTTGTATATCACATTCTTTTTCTGTCTCTCTTTTTTTTTTTTTTTAAGCATTTTTGTGATACCCCATGGTATTTTCCACTGTTTTGGTCTTTCTTTTTTTAAATAACCAAAATAAAACGTACAATTTTTAGGGGTCCTTGTAGCAGTTGGAAATAATTTAATTAAAAAGAATATGTTATCTTGTGAAGTAAGACGAGTAAAATATATATCTCTTTGATGCATTTAAAACCAAAAAAAATGGTTTTTTGTGGTGTTTCTTTTTGTTGTTGTTGTTGCTGTTGGTGGTGGTGGTGCTGGGACTTGAATCCCAGAACCTTCACATTAAGCCACATCCCCAACTCTCTTTAAGATAGGGTCTAAGTTACCCATGTTGGGCTCAAACTTGGGATTCTCCAGCTTCAGCCTCTCAAAAGTGCTGGGATTATACGTTTGAGTCATCACACCCAGTGCACTTATTCTTTGATATGCAGAGCACCTGTTGCGGTGTTTTATACATAAGTGTTAGTAGTAGTAACAATGATAATAAAAGTAAGCACTAGACAATGTGCCAGGCATGGGTCTAAGTCTTGCACATTATCAGTTCACTTAATACTTACAACAGTTCCCTATACTTTCCAGATACAGAAACTGAGGCAGAATTACCTAACTTTTCCCAAGCCATACAGCTAGTTAAATAGGGAGGGTGCTATTCAGGCCTTGCTAGTCTGGCTCCAGGGTTCATGCTCTTTAACCACGACATGGTACAGGCTGGGTGATACTGATGATGAAGGTAAACTTGTGATACAGTGGTTGAAGAACAGCAATTACAGATTAATGGCAGTGATAATGTAAAGGTCGATTACGGAGGGCCATATTGTAAATTGCCCTCAATTGCTGTCTGAAAATTAACAAGGTGGGAGTTAGAGTCCTAGTTTAGAAGGTAGATCTGAGTTTTGATCCTGACTCTAAAATCCTGACTCTGGAATCCAGTATTGCTTGGGTTTTGTCACTTATCTTGGAATCTAAATTATTTGAGCTATATAAATTGGAACAAATAGTCTGTTACATCTCCTTCCACAAACTGGGATTTTTAGTGAGGTATTGGATAATCGTTAAAAACTCTCAGTAAATTACAGTGTATCATCTAAATCCAAGCTTTAGGCAGAATGGTCTGCTATATGCAGAACAGAATTAAGGAGTGATTATAGGAATCATCGGAGTGATTTAGGGAAGCAGCAGTAAGATATCTTGGGTTGCTGTGGGTTGAGGTTGAGGAAAACCAAGCAGATATGGCTCTAGGCTTTACTGCTGGACAAAGTAGCTCACTTTTAGCTTATTGTATTAGATGCTTTAAATATAAAAAAAGTGATCAACTGTTGAAGATTTTTAAAAATGTGGGGCGCAGAGTTCCGTACTTAAGTAGTATGTATCAGGAACACCGTCTTCCTCAAGTTTGTCTCTTTTGGCAGTCTTAAACTCTAAACTCTTTCTCTTAATTTTTTCTTTTGTCTTGCCATTTTAATGTGGCTGTTTTTTGATACTGTGTGGGTTTAATTATTACTAATTTATTGGATGTGTGATTTCACTTTTGAGGTTAATCTACAAAGTATGTTAAGTCAGCGTTAGATTTACAGTATAGTGCGATGTGGCTCGTATATTCTCTCTGTGGTTTGAGATCTAATGCCATTATCTGACAGAAAGGCATTGAATTTGCCCAAGTTCTCAAATGTAAGGTCAAGATGCTATAGTACAGAAGGTAACATTTTTAAAAATGAGTGTTCATCTGTTATTATCTTGACCATAAAAGAATTATAAGCCCTGTAAAAAGTAGGTGTTGAGTAGGACTTTATTTTTGCTGGCCCACAGGAATGGAGGAATTTGTTGCAGCCTGGTGAGATTAGGCCAAGAGCATGAGGTTTCAGGACAGATTACCTGGGTTTGAATCTTAGATTTCTTGCCTTTGGCCTTATACAAGTTACATGATCATTCTCTGCCTCAGTTTCCTCATCTGTCGAGTTGATAGCTCCTCCCTCACAGAGTTGTGAAGGTGAAGTGAGTTCAACACATAAGCAGTGAGAACACTGCCTCGAGTGCAGTCGGGGTCCCATGTACGCTGCTGTCTCTCTAGTGGCAGAATTAGTAACCCACTCCGTGGCTTGATCCACATCATCTGTGTAAGCACTGAAGCATGTGTAACTGCACATAAGCTGTTTGTTTTACTTTAATGTGATTAATGTTGAATTAAGTTCTGACAGAAGTAGCTGGCAACCAAATGGAAACCAGCAATGAGATATTTACACCTAAAACATTAATCTACAAGCAAATTAAATGGAGAGACACATTCCCTACCCTTTTGAAAGGAAAGCCTAATATGACTCTTTCAAAAGACATTGGCAGACTTACAGAAGAATTTGGAGATGAGAAATTATAAATGGAGAGGACTGCACATATTAATCATTTCCAAGAGAAATATGGCCAAGAAGCTTATTAGCACATTAGGCCATTAGTCTTAAAAATTATTCATTGAAAAGTCTCCTGTTGACAATTTTTGGTTTAAATAATTGATTTACTTTAAAGCAGTTTTACTTGATCCCAGTTTTTTAAAAAAATCTGAAATCAGTAAACAGAAAAATCTCTCTTTGTAAAGTCAGTACGGAATTATGCTTCTGATAATATTTTTATAGAAGTTAAACCTTAGGATACAGTTGTTTCACAAAATTTAAGTCAATCTAAGCCTTTTGAAATATATTTTTACTAAGTACTTAACTAGATTTTTATACCTCACCACCACATCCCGCCATTTTATTTTATTCAGAAAATGGGTCATATGCTAGTATATTGTCTATTCAGTTACCTAAACTTTTTTCTGCTTGATAGTTTCTTTTCTGACAAGCAGTCTTAGAGACATGGCTAATGGACAGCAATTTCATAAACCTGGTTTTCTTATCTATAAGGTTTAAGCAAAACCCATGACAGCTCTGACATCTGAATCTCCTAGACACTATTGTTGATGAGTGCTTGATACAATACGACTATTGGTTTCTGACACCTACTAAATCTCTTTGTACTTGTAAACATTAATGTACTTTCAGTACATATTAAATGTGTCTTATCGAGAGATTTGTCAGGATTGTGAGAAATAAAGTTCTAATTACATATTCCTAATAGCTCAGAAATGGCCTTAATGTCATTACAATAGTTACCATTTATTGAGCACCTACTGCATTGCTCTGAACTGCTTTACATCTACATATCTGTATAATCCTCCCAGCATCCACAAAGTTGGGATATAGCCTTTTAAGGTTAAGAAATTTAGCTGGGCATGGTGGTATATACTTGTAATCCCAGCACTCTGGGAGACTGAGGCAGGAAGATCACAAGTTCAAGCCCAGCCTGGGCAATTTGCTTAGCAAGACCCTGTCTCAAAATTTTAAAAAGGATTAATGATGTAGCTCGGCGCAATGGTCCCAAGTTCAATTCCTGGTACCACCCCCCCCAAAAGAAAAAAAAGAAATTTGACCAAAATCACATTGTTACTAAGTGTGGGGGAAATATTCAGATGTACATCTGGTGAGGTATAAGGCCCATGCTCTTAACCTCTATGTTAATATTATATAATATTAACTCCAAATACTTGCTCATGGTAGTGATTTAGAAATGCAGGGAGTGACTTCCTTTTTTGTAGCTTATTTCACACTGTAATTGTTTGTTCTGTTTGTCCTCCACTAGACTATCAATTTGTTTATCTTCAGTCTTTCCCTGTCCTCTACTGGTTTAGCTTCCCCTTCTTTCTTCTTCCCTCTGTGATGTATTCCATCACTGTTCTTTAATTGTCGGATATGCTTCCCTATTTACATCCCTGAACAGACAGACTGTGTCGGGGGGGATTCTGTCTTACTGACTTTGATATTTCTAGAACCTACCTAGCTCCAATTCTGGTGCATAGTAAGTGCTTAATAAGGGTTGAAGAGATGAAATTCCTATAATTCCATGTTAAGATACCTTTATTAGGGCCGGTGAGATGGCTCAGCGGCTTAAGCGCCTGCCCGGCAAGCGCAAGGGCCCGAGTTCGACTCCCGGATCCCACATACGAAAAAGGGGCCGGTGATATCGCTCAGCGGCACGGGCGCCTGCTGGCGTGCGAGGTCCTGAGGTCGACCCCCCGGTACCCACAAAAAAAAAAAAAAAATAAGATACCTTTATTATTAATGTGTTAATTTCTTCTGTCTCTTCCTAACATACATTTGGGATCATGCTGTGCAAACAGTTTTGTCTGATTTTCTTTTATGATGTGAGCATTTTCTCAGATTATTATATGGTCTTTTAGAAGCCTTTATGAAGATGTAGTATGGTATCTCCCCCTAAACAAAAATAATAAGAGTTCACCTGGAAAAAATAAGGGTAGCAATAATAATAAGAGTAATACAAGATAAGTCCTTTTAGATACTATAATGTTAATTATGTATGGTATTATCCTAAAAACAAACCAGTGGACCAGAATAGAGTTCCAGAAATAGACTGATGCATATATGAAAAAGTTTAATATTTGATAAAAGTAGTAATAGGTAGTAGTGGAAAATGGTTGGATTTTTAGAGTTAAATAATCTTAGGACAGAGTCAGGTGCTGTTGGCACACGTCTGTAATCCCAGTGCTCAGGAGTCTGAGGTAGGAGGATCACTGTGAGTTCGAAGCCAGCCTGCACTACGTAGTGAGACCCTGTCTCAAAAAAAAAAAAAAAAAAAAAAAAAAAAAAAAAGGTTGGGCGAACCATTTGGAAATAAAGCCTATCCCTGGTCATCTTAAACCATTGTCAATAAAATCCAATCTTAACAAGAGCATATATGAGAGCACGCGATGCGTAGAGAACAGAGAAAGGTTTTCCCTTTTTAGGGTAGGTCAGTGATAGCTTCCTAAAGAAAGTAAAATTTTAGTGCCTCCTCGATGAAAAAAAGGGATTTGGAAAACTGGAATTAAGTTTATTTTTGAGACAAAGATATATAAAGCCCTGAAAGTCACTTAAATTCATTTGAAATAATCAGATAATAGGAACACTGAGTAATCTGGGAAATGCAAGAAGATACATGTTAAGCATTAAAAGAAGTTACACTTCTCTCATGGCCTGGTAAATTTGAAGACCCTAATCTTGAAAAGCTCATAAGGATGAGGAAGGGTAATGTAAAACAAAAGATTTAGGAGTAAAATTTTGGTACTGCTGTTAAAGATTAATTCTGTACCAGGAAAAAAAAATCAATTTTTAAACTATGACTATTGCAAAAACAATAACCATATTAAAGATGGACGGTAGGCCAGACGTGGTGGTACACACCTGTAATCCCAGCACTTGGGAGGCTGAGGCAGGAGGATTATCACTACAAGTTGGACCCAGACTGAGCTACATAGTGAGTTCAAGGCCAGCCTGAACTGCATAGTGAAACCCTGTCTCAAAAAGACACACACACACACACACACACAAAAGATAGACGTAAAAAGAGTGCCCAGGAGACTGAAAAAGGAAGAAAATGGAGTTAAATGGTCAAATACAGTACTACGTTTTCTAGAGTATCTTAAAAGCTCTACTTTAACCATAAGCCTAGCAGAATTTGGATAAAAGTTGTTACCATCATGTTATTCTAGCTCTTTTTAAATTGCTTGGGAGAAGAACAATGATTTAAAATTACAGCTTAATTCACCATAAGGAATGATTAGTTTTTCATTTATGGCAGAAATGTTATATAACTAATTCACACTTAAATTTTAGATGGTCTATCGTCTGCTGATCCCAGCTCTGATTGGAATGCACCCGCAGAAGAGTGGGGGAATTGGGTAGATGAAGAAAGAGCTTCCCTTCTAAAATCCCCAGAACCAGCTCCTGATGATCAGAAGGTAAGGGATTAGTGGGTGTTCACTATGAAAGAGTCTGAGGGAGAAGAGTTACATCACAAAGGCTGCGACCATTAAGAGTGTCAAGAAGACAGCAAGCGGCAGCATCACAAGCAGCAGCATGGTTATAACATTAGGACTGAAAAGCATCTCTGGATTCGCATCCACGTAATTGGGGCAGTTTCATTAGAAATCTTGGGGTTAGGGCTGGGATGTGTCTCTGTAGTACGGCACATGCTTAGTGTGCAGGAGACCCTTAGTTCAGTCTCCAACAACAAAAGAAAGGGAGAGAGAAGAAATAGAAGCCATATTTTAGGAATCTGAATGACAAAGGGACAAAAGTAGTAATAACAAATATGATTTTTTTAAAAAATAAGTTTGAATAGGGAAGAGGCAGTAGATGATAGCAACATATGGTGCCAGGCAGAATTATGTAGAGGAGGAGTTTGTTGTTGTTGTTGTTGTTGTTAATGATAGAGATTTTAATGCAAGGTTGGCAGACTTACTTGGAAGGAGCCGTATAGTTTGATGCAGCCATAGGTAATGTGGAAGTGAGTTTTATAGAAAGTAGTGTTAGCCGGGGATGTAGCTCAGCGTCACAGTGCCTACCTGGCAAGCACGAGGCTGTGAGTTTGATTCCCGGTACCAAAAAAAGGGAAAGTAATGTTAGATAGAATAGCATATCCATAGACAAAAAGGAAAAGGACCTAGAATAATTAAAACATTAGACATGCATGAGCGTACTTGACTAACAGAGTGATGTCCTGAGGAGCAGCAGAGGATGGAGAAGCCACAGGCACAAGTGAGTGGGTTGACTGTTAATCCACTATTTAGAACTTCTTTTGTGTCCATCCAGTCAGTTCTTCTGTAAATGTATGGGTAAACACTTAGAAAAACTTCATATGAGTGGTATGCTGTATCTTTTAGTAACTTGTCATTAAGCATGATTTTGAGATTCTATTCATACTGCTATTACTATAGCAATGCAGTACATCTTAGCTTTGGAGACTGGAGAAAGGGAGAGGTACTAATCGGCGGGAGGGAGCAGAGATTAAAGAAATTTAAAGGGGAACAATAAACAGCCATATGAAAGTTGAGGTGGGAAAAAATAAGTTTTAGATTGGGCCCACAGGAGCTTTCTAGTGCTCTACCTTATCACAAGGAAATCATTCAAATAGAGTCCACCAAATAACGGTATACACACTTCAAGAAGAGAAAAATAGTAACCATCTAGAAGCCAGTGGCCACCTCTTATAATTGTAGAGGCCAAAGGTAACTTGTATTAATCTCATGATGTCTCAGTAAATTTAGTATTTAATTTTTTTTTTTTTTTTTTTTTTTTTGAGACGAGGTCTCGCTATGTAGTTCTGGCTGGCCCAGAACTCACTATGGTACCCAGGCTGGCCTCAAACTCTCAGCTGCTATCCTCCTGCCTCAGCAGGGATTACAGGTGCGCACCACCACGGTCCAGCTAGTATTAAAATATTTATACAGGGGGCCAGTGAGATGGCTCAGCGGTGTAAGTGCCTGCCTGGCAAGCGCCAGGGCCCGAGTTCGACTCCCAGAACCCACATACGAAAAAAGGGCCGGTGATATTGCTCAGCGGCACGGGCGCCTGCTGGCGCACAAGGTCCTGAGGTCGACCCCCGGTACCCACAAAAAAAAAAAAAAAAAAAAAAAAAATATATATATATATATATATATATATATATATACACACATATATATATACAAATTTTTCTTTAGAGAACTTGGTGTGGTTGTACACATCTGTAATGCCAACACTCAAGAGGCTGAGGCAAGAGGATTGCCATGAGTTCGAGGCCAGCCTGGGCACCATGGTGAGTTCAAGGCCAGTCTGGACTGCATAGCAAGACCCTGTCTCAAACAAAAAAAAATTTTTTTAATTAAAAATTCAAAGTAAATTTGTCAAAATGTTAGCTCTTTTATATGAGATGGTATGGTTTTGATGGTATGGCATTGATTTCAACTTTCAACCACCTTCTCATTAGTACTTTGACATGGGGAGCTACATTTTGATTGTGTTCTAGTGGGCTGAGAAGCATACTGAAGAATATTCCCCATTCTCCAGTTCATAGGATATTTTAATCTTCGTGAGCCTACGAAGCACTTCGTGGTAAAAACTGCTATAGAAGTTGCCTCCACAATTGGCAATCAGCTTGGGCTGAAAATTGCTTGTCAAGTTTATGCCAGATTTTGGTTATTCCATCTGTTAGTAATTTCTCTACTATTTGGTGGTTCATGACATCACCAAAATCATCCTACCGCTGTCTTCCTGAGCAGAGAAATAGCAGTTACCTGGTTCAGCTTTTGCTGTAAGGATAGCATAGGAGTCTAGATGGTCTCTCTTCAGAGCAAGCAGAAAGTTTTTTCACACGGAGTTCAACTACATGGTATATGTGAAGAAGTATCATAAATATTAATTTACAACTCCAATTTTATAGATGTTTCTTTGGCATGCAGAATGTTCTTTTCATTGACATTCCTTTTCAAATTCAATTTTTTAAATTAAGCCCTTTATTTTGAGACACAGATTCATATCTAAGAAATTATACAAAAACAAGAAATAATACAGAGCATAACACACAAAAACAGTAAACAAAAACACAAAGATCAAAAGACAAATAAAAGAAAAAATATACAGAACAATTTTTTCTTCCTTTTACCCAGTTTCTCCCAATGGTAACATCTTGAAAAACAAGTACAGTATCACAACCAGGATAATGACAGTAATGCAATTCAAGACACAGAACATTTCAATCACAGGGGCATGTTGCCCTTCTCTGGCCACCCTTTCTTCCCTCCTCACCCTAACCTCTGCAGCCCCTAACCCAGCCATGTAGTTTTGTCATTTCAAGGATGTCACACTTAGCTCAGGGGGTGGCGTGTTCGTGTAGTGTCAGCTGCTCAGGAAGCCAAGGTGGGAAGATAACTTGAGCCCCGCAGTTCAAGTGCAGCCTGGCAGCATAGCAAAAATTTGTCTTCAGAAAAAAAAGAAGAATGTTGTATTATGGGATTTTATGCTGTGTGGATTTTTAATATTAGTGAGTTGGGGGGTATTTTTTTCACTCAGCAGAATTCTCTGGAGATTGTCAGTTTGTTCTGTGTATCACTAGGACGTTTTTGTTGCTGAGTGATATTCCATGTTGTGGGTTTACCTGAGTTTAACCATTCTTTGTTGAAGCCCATTCAAGTTGTTTTCAGTTTGTACTATTCTGAATAAAGCTGCCAGTAAACAGTGTTGAGGAGTTTTTGTGTAAGCGTGTTTTCATTTCACCTGGGCTAGATATGCAGGAGTGTTACCTCTAGGTGGCATGGTGGTTTGCATGTTCAGTATTTTAAGAAACTCAAAATATTTTCTGAAATACCCCTATCACTTTACATTCCCTCGGACCATGTGTGGGTGACCTCGTAAGCGTTTGCAGCTGTCAGTGCTTCTTCTGTTAGTCATTCTGATAAGTAATCACTCTTTGCGATTTTGATTTGAATTTTCTTAACAGCTTTGTGGTGTTGAACATTTTCCATGTGCTGTTTGCCATCTGTTTATCTTCTTTGATGAAATGTCTGTTCGTGTTTTTTGTATCTCTCCTAATTGAGTTGTGTTTTTTTTTTTAACTGTTTATTTTTAGTGTACTTTATATAGTCTACTGGCTAGTTATTGTTGGAACTACTATATTGCAAATATTTTCTCCCACTCTGCAACCTGTCAGTTCATTCTCGTATAGCAGGATCAAATTAAATTTTAATCCAGGTAGCTCTGCATTTTCTACCGCACATTAAAACATAATTACCTGTTGAATGAGTTTTGGGTTTTTTTTGTTTTGTTTCATTTTGTTTTGTTTTGTTTTGTTTTTGGTACCAGGAATTAAACTCAGGACCTTGGCACTTGCCAGGCAGGTGCTTATGCCGCTGAGCGGCACAAGCTATATCCCTGGCCCCTGTTAAGTGAGTTTTTATTTTTTATTTATTTTTTTTTTGTGGGTACCGGGGGGTCGACCTCAGGACCTCGTGCGCCACCAGGCGCCCGTGCTGCTGAGCGATATCACCGGCCCCTTTTTCGTATGTGGGTTCCGGGAGTCGAACTTGGGCCCTCGCGCTTGCCGGGCAGGCGCTTAAGCCGCTGAGCCATCTCACCGGCCCTCAGTGAGTTTTTAAAACACCAAAGTTTACACAGCTCTCTAGTTGTCTTGTAGTGAGTAATAAAAAAATAGTAAAAGGGGTCTGTTGTAGACAGTAGAATGAAGGTCTGTATACTTCATTACATTTTTAATGTTTTAATTTTTTATTGGCTTTATTACTCATTACTGATTCTTAGATTTGGTAGGACAAAGACTAAACCTAATGAGTGAAATTATTTCATAATAATTTTCTGAATAATAGAAATTTAGCCAATTAGTTCACTTAATATGTTTGCTTTTATTGTCAGGTTTCAGATGACGATAAAGAAAAGGGAGAGGGAGCTCTTACAACTGGGAAATCTAAAAAGAAAAAGAAGAAAAAGAAGAAGCAAGGTGAAGATAACACTCTTGCACAGGTAAAATACCAAAATAGTAAGCATTCATTACATACCTGCTGAAAATGTGAAAGATGGTATATAGATGCTAAGAATGTGGAGATAAATGAGAGTATAAGACGTCAGGTTTAGGGCCGGGGGTATAGCTCAGTGGCACAGCGCCTGCCTGGCAAGTGGATTACTTGAGTTTACTGGTTCTTTTATTTAGTATTCTTCCCTGCATTTTTGGCTCTTAACCATCTGAAAATTTCTCTTTGTATTACTCCTGTCTTTTCTTTGATCTTTATCTGGTGAAAAAAATTTTGAATTTTCAATAAAAATGAAATCAAAGGTATTTTACTTTCAAACATAAGGTTACTAGAAATATGGTTTTACTTTTATGACAACTGATAAACTTTTTTTGGCAGTACTGGGATTGAGTTCAGGGCTTTCACACTCAGCTGCATCCCCAGTGGGCGTGCACACATGCACACACATCCCCCTGTGCATGTGTGGTGTGTGTGTCTGTGACAGGGTCTCACTGTGTTGCTAAATTGCCCGGGCTCAAATTTATGATCCTCCTGCCTCAGCATCCAAGTGCTAGGATTGCAGGCATGTGCCCTTTGTCTGCTTTGTGGCGGGGGTTCTTTTTTGTTTGCTTGGGTTTTTTTCCCCCATATTAAAAATGGATAGGCATTACAATAAACAGGGCTAAGGCTAATAGATAGAAAAACTAAAACTACATAGTAGATATGCTCGTCTTAGTAGTTGGAGCTGGCCGATAAGAGATATCACACTATCAGAAATTTATTTTAGCCAAGTTTTTCTTGAATTTGTGTGAGTTAAATTAATGGCTGTTACTAGTACTTATTACTAATGCTTCATTTTTGGATTATGGATTAGTTGAGCTATTTTTGAAAGAAATTGTATAGATATATTCTGAAATACTTAGCTTATTGATAGAGGTCATTAACATGTTGAAGTTTCTTTGGTGCGTGTAACATGTCCCTAATCCAAAAATCCAAAACTTTTTGAGCACTGCCATCTACACAGGTATTCCAAAATCCAGAACTTCAAAATCTGATTCATTCCTAGTCCCAACCAGTTGAGATAATGAATCCTCAGGGCTTGGGATGTAGCTCAGTGGTCAAGGCCTGGGTTTAATCCTCAGTTGCGGGGCAGGGCAGGGTTTCAAATCAGATAAGGAATACTCACTGTTTATTCTGATAACCCCCGTTTTTTTTTTTTTTTTTGTTTTTTTTTTAATGCGGGTACCAGGAGTCAAACTCTGGACCTCGCACTTGCCAGGCAGGCACTTATGCCGCTGAGCAATATCACCGGCCCTCTGATAACCCTTTTTAAAATGATCTGTTACACAGTGAATAAAGTATTCTAAGTTTGGAATCTGATCTGAACCAGACTCCCATTCTGCCACTTACTTTTTTGTTGTTGGTTTTTACTTTGCATAAATTACTTAACTGCCTAGGTTGTTTTATGAATTATACTAAAGGCAGGCATGGTGACGATTGCTGCGAGTTCACGGCCAGCCTGAACTACATAGTGAGTTCAAGGCAGCCTGAACTTCTGAACCTAGCAAGACCCTGTCTCAAAAAACAAAACAAGGGGGGCCGGTGAGATGGCTCAGCGGCTTAAGCGCCTGCCTGGCAAGCGCGAGGGCCCGAGTTCGACTCCCGGATCCCACATACAAAAAAGGGGCCGGTGATATCGCTCAGCGGCACGGGCGCCTGCTGGCGCACGAGGTCCTGAGGTCGACCCCCCGGTACCCACAAAAAAAAAAAAAAAAAAAAAAGGGCCAGTGAGATGGCTCAGCGGCTTAAGCACCTGCCCGGCAAGCGTGAGGGCCCAAGTTGGACTCCCGGAATCCACATACGAAAAAGGGGCCGGTGATATCGCTCAGCAGCACGGGCGCCTGCTGGCGCGCGAGGTCCTGAGGTCGACCCCCCGGTACCCACAAAAAAAAAAAAAAAAAAAATTAAAAGTCCTACACAGAGGGCCGGTGAGATGGCTCAGCGGCGTAAGCGCCTGCCTGGCAAGCGCAAGGGCCCGAGTTCGACTCCCGGAACCCACATATGAAAAAGGGGCCGGTGATATCGCTCAGCGGCACAGGCGCCTGCTGGTGCGCGAGGTCCTGAGGCCGACCCCCAGTACCCACAAAAAAAAAGTCCTACACAGAGTACATACCAAGTAGTATCCTATTCATAAAAGTTTATATTTTGAAATAAATCATTTTTAGTTGCTGGTGTGTGGTTGGTGAGGTTCTTCAAAGTTCAACTTAGGATAGATATAAACTGATGTCTTCTGATAATTTTATAAGATTGCAAGCCTTACATACATCCACAGCTACCTGCTGAGCTTACATTCACATCAAATTTTGAATTACCATCTAAACCCACTACTGTCCTGAACAAGTTTGATACGCTAGCAGTGCTTGATGGGAGCGTGTACAATTACCTTAGCCAATTAAAAAGACAATTACTGGAGTCTTAACTGCTCTTGCGCCTTACTCAGTAGTAATTTTATGTGATAATTTTACGTGTTCTTTTTCTTGTTTACAAAAAACAAAACAACTACAATTCATATGTTTACTAAAGAACAATACAATTCACAGTAATGTTCCTATCATATTTATTGCACATACATACCTAAGCCTTATCATGTGATTTAGAATTATTGTCTTACTTTCTCGTAGCTGAGACACAATACCCAACACACACAGCTTAAAAGAAGATAGATGTATTTGGCTCACAGTTTGTAGAGCTTGTCCATAGTCGGTTGGCCCCAAGCAGAGTGGCATGGCAGAGGAGAAAGAGTTCATGGCAGGGCAGCAAGGAAACAGAGTCAGCAAGCAGGACGGGAGGGAGATGGACTTCCATAAGCTCTGAGTGGGCTAACCCACTGATGGGCATCCCACCCCCATGATCCAATCACCTCCCCAGAGCCCCGCCTCTGAGCACATGAGGCTTTGGAGGACACTTAGATATAAACCATAACAAGTATTTTGTTGGAACTTTGTAAAAGTCTCAAAAAAGAAGAAGAATGGAAACATTAAAGCTTACTTAGGGGGGCGGTTGAGATGGCTCAGCAGCATAAGCGCCTGCCTGGCAAGCGCGAGGGCCTGAGTTTGACTCCTGGAACCCACATACGGAAAAAGGGCTGGTGATATCGCTCAGCGGCATGGGCACCTGCTGGCACACGAGGCCCTGAGGTCAACCCCTGGTACCCACCAAAAAAAAAAAAAAAAAAGCTTAGGTACAACCTTCAAATTTTTCTTAGGAAACTTTAAAGTTGAGGAAACAGGCTCAAAAAACCAAGTGATTTGTCCCAAGTGATAGCTAGACTATGTCGTGGCTACACGTGGAATTCTCCATCAGCACCCTTCCTGCTCACAGTGTCCAAACATTCTATTCCCTGAAGGAGTATTTAAGTAAAACGTCTTGGTTCAGGTATCAGCTGGTTCATTGTGTACTTTTTAATAGAGTATATATTAGTTTCTTTTTTTCTGTTTGAATAGATTTAATCAATTGGAATGGTTTCCATCTGGGGGAGTGTGTGTGTAATATTTTCTCGTTCACAGCTCTAAGAAGTTACCCTTAGAGACAGTGGGAGTGATAAATGCATGTTCCAGAAATTGTTTGAACAGCTTCCGAAATGATATTATTTTGGGGAGTCATCTTCAGGACAGCAAGCAAAATGGGTTTCTGTTAGTAAAGAGCAAATAATTTTTATCATCTAATAGACTATTTCGTCTGTAGGACACAGAAGAATTAGAAAAAGAGATTAGAGAAGAGCTTTCAGTGAATACCTCTAAAGCCCGTCCAAAACAGGAAAAAGCTTTTTCCTCAAAGACAATGAGCACTAGTGACCCAGCCGAAGTACTGGTCAAAAATAGCCAGGTAATTTTTAAGGAATAATACTTTTGTTAACTCAAGAATTGAGCCATAATGTTTTATTGCAGCACTGTGCTAGTAAGAATTGTAAATGCCCTGACTAATCCACAAAACAACTCCAAGAGAAAGGTAGGATGCACTATCTAAATGAAGCTAGAGAAGTTGAATAACTTATCCAGTGGTGCCCCTTATCCACAGGCTGTCCTGAGGCTGCTGAGATCTACAGAAACAGCGAACAGGAAGAAACAGTGTATGTAGGGATTGAACCCAGGGCCAATCTACCCACTTTCAAGCCAGCCCTTAATATAACTGGTTCAGTCTCACAAAATGTAACATTTGGTAACAAGTTTTTGAATGATGCACCTTCTGTGGAAAATACCGGTGTAGCTGAAGAGATCATTAAGCTGGGTGTTGTGATGCCTGCCTGCCATTCTAGCACTCAGGCAGCTGAAGCAGGAAGATCACCCGGAACTACATAGTGAGACCCTGTCAAAAAAAAAAGAGAGGACAAGACTGTTGAATGAAAAGTTTAGGCCAGTGACAACAAAATTCTGTTAAAGTTGCCAGGTTCATTTATTCACTCATTCCAAAAAATGTATTGAGAACCTACTGTGTGTCTGTCTCAGGCTATTTGAGATGCTGGGATACAGCAGAGAGCAAGACAGATAAACACCCCCCATCCCTTGGGGCTTTTGTGTTTAGGAAAACAGTTCTTGACAGACTGAGTTACTGCTAAGTGAATTTGTAAGGCTTGTACTAAAACAGTTCCAGTCTTACGTCTTATTTGGATTTGACGCTTAAAATCCCCAAAGTAAATTCTGAGGTAAAAGGATGCAGTCTTCGTGTATTTATAGGTTTCTTGGTAAATAGCAAGATGTGTTTAAGTCATTTTCAGACATCATCTGGAGAAGAATGTTGGAGACTTCTGTGACTTAATGTCAGTGAGAAAATAGAGGAGGAAAAAGATTTAAAATACATAATAAAGCTTTTGAATGTAAAATAAATACAGGGAACATTAAGAAAGAACTAAGCAGTATAAATGGGGCTCAGACATCTCAAACAGGAGCCTGTGGGCTCACACTGCTGCTCTTGTGTCCTTTTTGCACTGTGCTGTCTTGAACCCATAGAGCCTGGGAAAGCGGGATTGCCCGCATTTCTAGTTAAGAGCAGTAGTCGCAGGGAGCCCTACCAGTGCAGCGACCACCTTTCCTCGCACCCTCAAGGCACTCCAGATGTTAATGAAGTTTTTGTGGGGGTTTTTATGTTATTTTTAAAAATTTTTTAAATTACCTGGTCCTGCAGTTCACTCATGGCTCTACCTCAGGTTTTTGGTGGTGTGTCGTGTTTTGTTTTGGTATTGGGGATTGAACCCAGGACCTTTGTATCAGAGCCGCATTCCCCAGCCTTTTTTAAAGCTCAGCGCAGAGACCCTGAGTTCAGTCTCTAGTGTGTGGGGGAGGGGCCTGTGGGCCCTGCCAAGCACTCTTAATTTTTTTTTTCCTTTAGTGCTCTAATTTTACTACCAGGATAAGTCTAGATTTGGCCAGGCCTGGTGCCCACAGTGTGCTGGTGTGGAACCAAAGCCAGTGCTGCTACTGTCTGAAGTATCTCTCCCTGTTGGGAAGAAGATAAGAGTATCAGCCACCAGTCATTTAGAAGTTTGCTACTTCCCTTTATCTTCAGCAAAAATTTTTCATGAGGACAAGTGGGAAGTGGACGGATCACTAAATTGCTAAAGAATATAAAAGTACTGTTATTTATAATGAAATGGGAGAGTCGAAAAGTTAATGAAACTGAAATTATTCCCTATTTGAGAGCCATTTTGTAATTTTATACCTTCATCCATTCTTAGCCTATATTAGAAAGTATTGTCGCACCGGGTTTATTTGGTCACTAGAGGGCAGGCATGAGTTGCGTTGCTTCTGCTGGTAAATTACTTGGACACCATCTTAGTATTTACTTGCTGCTAAATGGCCTCTTGATATTACTGTGATAGTATTATTTGGAAATTTTTATAAAAATTCTGAGATAATTTTATTCCAAAATAGCCTGTGAAGACTCTTCCACCTGCTGTTCCCACCGAGCCATCTGTTCCCCCAGCAAAAAGTGATTCCGACAAGAGCCCTTCCCAAGTGCCAGCGCTGCTGCAGGAGACAGATAAGCCCAAGTCAAATACCAAGCAGAACAGTGTGCCTCCTTCACAGAGTAAGCCGCCCTCTTCTTCTCCTTCGTGTCCTTCCGTACTTTCATATCGTTCTCATGTATTTGTGAAGGTTGTGGTCTTCGAAGCCTAGTGAGTTAGTGAGTGGCCATTCCTCCCTGTGCAAGTGCTAGGTGCCTTGGAATCTTGTGGGCTTCAGCCGAGAGGACCAGGATCCTAAAATAATTCAAGGAGAGACTGAGTGGCCAAGGACAAAGAAGACTTGGGGCTGGGTACAGTGGTACACACCTGTAATCCCAGCACTCTAGGAGGCTGAGGCAGGAGGATCCCAAGTTCGAGCCCACCCTGGGCAGCTTAGTGACTTAGCCCCTATCTCAAGATAAAAAATAAAACAGGACTGCAGATGTAACTCAGTGCAAAGGCCTAGGATTCAGTACCCGTATTAGGAGGAAAAAGATGGCAGCTCGGTATACTGCTTGACTGACTGATCCCTCTCCTTTTGTCTTTGCACGTGGTCTTGAGAGATACAAGTTGTTCTGTACCTTTTTCTCTTCCTTTCTACCTTTGGCGGTCTTCAGTGTCCATTTCATCCAGCGTCCTGTTGTATCACTTACACCGAGCCAAATCAAATGGTGCTTTCCAGCTGGGCGTCATACTGCTTAGCAAGCTGAGAGGAGGATTGCAAGAGCCCAGTGGTTGGAGACCAACCTGGGCAACACAGGACCCCATTTCAGAAAGAAAATGGTGATTTCTCTAGTTGAAACTTGTTGACACCAGGCATGGCAGCCCATACCTATAATCCCAGCACTCTGGAGGCTGAGGCAGGGAGGTTCTCAAGTTTGAGACCAGCCTAGGCTACATGGAGTTCAAGGCCAGCCTAAACTCTACATAATGAGACCTTGTCTCAAAAAACAAAACAAAACAAAACAAACTGTGGTTGACTATCAGCAGAAGCAAACCTAATAATACATTGGTATTAAAAGGAGAGAGGGGCCGGTGAGACGGCTCAGCGGCTTAAGCGCCTGCCTAGCAAGCGCGAAGGCCCGAGTTCGACTCCCGGAACCCACATACGAAAAAGGGGCCAGTGATATCACTCAGCGGCACGGGTGCCTGCTGGCGCGTGAGGTCCTGAGGTCGTCCCCCCAGTACCCACAAAAAAATAAAATAAAATAAATAAAAAATAAAAGGAGAGAGGTAGATAATAGTCTAATTTAAAAATACGTAACTAGGACTTGAAAAACATAAAATTTAAGAATTTTAAGGCATTTTTTTCATTGTTGCTATTTTTGTATTATTGAGACAACAATACTTACTCTTCCTGACTTTCATCTCTCTCCATTCCCCTTTTTTTCTTTTAGCCAAGTCTGAAACTAACTGGGAATCTCCCAAACAAATAAAAAAGAAGAAAAAAGCCAGACGGGAAACGTGAATTTTTTTTTTCCCTGAATTGGACATGTGTTTGCAAACACTGTCTTGAAGATTATGCTGTTTATGCAATAATTTGTGAACATGTACAGAGTTTTACATAAATTTAAACCAATTTTTAAAACAAAACTGTGAACACAACCACCATAAAAATGGAATCAAAGGAAAGTTAATTTATGAAATTAAGAGGCCAGCAGAAGATACTATAGTGCTGGAAGACACTTGGGAAAGACTCTTCAACTGAAAGAGAATGCTGTTTTAAGAACGCGATCCTGGTTTTACAGCAGCGCCCTGTTTACAACAGCTTGTGCCCTGTCTCGTCTGCAGTGAGGAGTGACGGATTCTGGCCAGAGAGGGGCCACCTGTGCGTCAGAGGTGACTCCTTGGATCTTATGCACGAACTTTTACCATTGAAATCTGTTTTATGCTTAAATCAAAGTGCTTTGATCAAATGCATAATCTGCCATATCTTTACATATTCGTTGATAACAGTTTATATTAAAGGAATCACAAGTGCAAATAAAAAGTCATTTATCATTTATATAACTAAACTCGTGGTTTAGTTTACAGTTTTTAAGAAGTTCTTAATTGAAAATGCAATTGACACTTGTATGGCTTATGAAGTTATTTTTGATAGTCTTACATTACTTGAATTGTTCAAAGTACAGTATATTTTAAATTAAGAAGGGTAAACTCTATGTATTTGTTTTATAATTTAAGGTTCAAACTAACAAATAATGCTCTTGTTTATGATTTGAAAACTTTCAGGCTAAATCCAACTTTTCCTTTCCCTACCAACTACTTTTTTTCCAGTGTCAGCTCAGTTGCTAACAGTTTTTTGACTTAAAAATGAAATCATTCACAACCCTTGAGTATATGACGGGAAATGAAACGCGAGAGAGACAGCTTTAATTGACATCGTCAAGACCTCCAGTTATCAGGAACACATTTTGTTACTGCCTTAACCTGTAGTGTGTAGAATATGCATCAATTTCTTGAAGAGGATTCATGTTTTTATAAGAATTTAAATGTAATTATTGCAATCGTGGTCAAATAAGGAACGTTTTCTGCTTGAAACTGTATTGATTTAAATGATGTGGGAGATGTTTCACCATTTTCAGGCACTGTGTAATTCCGTTGTAATAAACTGGCAGGTATCTTTGTAACTATAAATAGTGCATGCTCGGCCATGTACACTGTAAATAGCCTTTACCAAACGTGTGTGACAAGGACCATAATTAACATCACTTAGTGAGTCGTGATAAAGAAAAAAGCCATGATTTATTTGATGTGACTGGCTTGTTTTTATGTGGCGCCAAGAATGAAACTGTTTAACAGCTGTAACCAATGGTACTGATCTACCCATCCAATGTTGTCTCTATTATATTTGATTGTGGTTTGATGGTATTACATTGTCAGACTAGGGAAGCTGAAGAAATAGATTGGTTTTAGTTTTGCCGAATGAAGACTGGCCTTATTCATGGACAGCTTTCCTAACAAGTGGTTATTAACTTTTATCAGGTGTTAACATCTGTTTCAGGAACATGGCAGTATGTTTACATGTCAGAAGTTTTGTTTAATTCTATGGTATTTCTAATCGATTTGTTAAAATAAATTCAGCAAATGGATAGCATTGTTTTTATTCGCTTCAGTCCGGGGGTAGGTAATAGCTGAAGTGCCAGGAATGGATTTCTTCAAATGACTTTATTTTGTTAGTTACACGTTTCCTAAATAGATCTGAGGATTCCTGTATTGTCAGCACTTTTTAAAGGTTTCACAGAGAGAATCTGATAGGGAGCCTGTAATTTTAGTGTGTGCCAAAAGGTCTCTGCTCAGAAATTTTAATTGAACTCCCTCAATTCTACCTCACCATTTCTTCATCTTAAAATTCTGGTGACTGTCGTGTGCCAGATTTTACCTTTGCAGTTCTACATCCCCCAACCAGCCACCTTCGCCAAGTCGGATGGATCCAGCGTGGAGAGAACCTCTGTCCCCTCTCCAGCTCGGGAGCTAAGACACGGACTTGTTTTAAGAGGTGGTAGTTGTGTGAGTGAATAAAAGTCATCCCATTCTCTCTCACTGTTCATTGCTTTTTGTTCTGTAAGATGTTTTTGTGACATTAAGCACTTTCTGGTATCTGAACAGAGGGACTGGTTTCTGTCATCGCCTCAGAAGACACTGAGCTCTAGGTAGTGATTGAGGGAGGAGGAGAGGAAGAGGAGCCTGCTGTCCCATGGGGGCCTGGGTCAGAGGCTCCAACACTGCCAGCAGGGAACGGCTGACTCCAGGCTCCTGCCAGCGAGCGTTCCTCCAGGGAAACCACTGGGCACTGCACCTGGCCTGGCTTCGGCCTAATGGCAGGGCCTCCTGCTGCAGTAGGGCATCGTGGCTTCAGATTTTCCAGACCAGAATCCTGCCTGCCTGTGCCCTGGAGTGAGCCCAGCAACAGTTGAGGAAGTCCAAGGAGAAAGCACTGAAATAAAATGTGATCAATGTGATTTACCATTTACTTTGCATCTTATTGGGCAGGGGTAGTCAGGATAATTTATCCAAGTCTAACCATATTACTTCATAGGCTACTCCAGTTTGTGTTGGGGATCAAGGTACCAGAGGGCAGTATTTAACTACAGAGTTGAGTTTTTCTTGGTTAAAAACAGTCCTTTATTAATATAGTGTGAAGTACCTCTCAGTTTAGAACTTAAGGTTTCTAATCGATATCTTAGAACTGTCCTGTTAACTCATTGCACAAACTGGAATCGCTTTCCAAAAGGCTTAGGGAGTGAAATGTGTTTGTGTAAGATGCATTAAGTATTGTAAATAAAACAAGCCATTCTTGTTCTGTTTAAATTGCTCGTTAGCGGTTCTCTTGTGGGAAGGGACTTGGTCATTTTACATCCTGACCTAGTTAAAAGGTGGCTACGTTCTGTTCTTGATTCCCCTCCTTACCTGCAAAACAGCATTGATTGAGAGCTTTACCATGAGAGAGAGAGTCAGGATGTGGACTTGAGCCCCTCTGAAAATGGCCCTGTGTGACACAGCGTTCACCATGGAAAACACCAGGCCACGGGAACGGTAGGCGTCACTGCTGCAGGTGTGAGGTCTCTGGTGTCGACCTTCTGGTCGATGGTGGGACCCAGACTTGACATGTGCGTTGGTTCATGTGTGGTTGAGATGGGCTAGAAAGTTGTTTCTCATGGGTAAAGGTCCAAGCAGCAGTCCAGGGCTGCATGGCACCCTGCAGGGCGAGGATCCCGCTCCACCCTCCTCCCAGCTCTCCTGTCAGGCCCAAGGACAGCTGCTTCCCGCCTGTGCTGTGAGCCACTGGAGGGGACAAGGCAGCTCCTGTCCCTTAAGAACGGTCACCCACACCTCAGACACCCTAGGTCCTACTAGCTAGAAAGCAGGTTGAGAGCTAATAGTCTATTCTGGCCTGTAGTGGTTGGCTCAGTTAACATTTAAGATTGTGTTAGGAGAGAACTGGATATTGGACTGCTAGCAGCCTCGCTAGACTCTTCTGTTGAGCCCAGCAGTTTGGAGGTTTTTGTTTTTGATTTGTGTTGGTTTTGCAGTGCTGGGGATAGAACCCAGGGCCTCTGCACTAAGGCCATTTTTATTTTTTGAGACAGGGTTTCACTCAGTTGTCCTGCGGGCTTGAATTTATGATCCTCCTGCCTCAGCCTCCCACATACTGGGATTACAGGCATACATCACTATGCCTGCCTCTTTCAAGCATTTTTGAAGTCTTGCTTCAGCTTTTCAGCTGAGCAGAAATTTTGAAATCTCTTGGATGCTACTCAGAGTAGCAGCTAATAATGTCCCCAATTTCTATATGTTGAATTCTGGAAGAAATTTCTACCATTCAGTAATTAAGTTCTAGAGACAGAAGCTGAGAGAAACACCCTGTGATTGATCACACACTGCATGTTAGGTAACAACAAAATTTTAATGGAATTATCACCCTACCATGTAAGATAATACTACTATTTGTCTTGAATGCTTTTAACAGGACAGTGGTTTCTAACTGGATTTGATATGCATCAAGACGTATTTGGGGTGTGAGGTGTTTGCCAACTAATAGTTGCAGTAGTAAGTTTTTATGTGTTGCAGACGTGCACAAGTAAAAATTAGAAAGTGAGGTTTACTGTCGGGGGCTGATCAGTCCCCCAGTCACCTGGGCGAGGGGACCACCACGACGAAATAGAAGAGACAGACAATGATTGAAAACGCAGAGGGGGTCCAGAGGGTCAGAACTCCTATCAGGCTAAGACCAAGACTGGACCTGTCACTCTTCATTGAGTGCACACGGCTTTCCAGGGGGCGTGTAGGGAGGTCCTGGGGACAGGAACGGAGGGCACTGACACACGACGAAAGAGTTCTCCTATGAATACGCCACTGATGAATGGGAAACTTTTTTTCCCTTGGGTTAATATTTACTTCTATAGAATTTTGTGTGAGAGTCCGCGTCTTCAGCTGAGGCCTTACCTTGTCTTTTGAGATGTCACAGCGCCACGGGCCCCAGAGACCTCCGCTGAGAACAGTGGCATAGGGAGTTCCGCTTCCGCACGCCAACTGCTGGCCCGTGGGGCAGGCGCGCCCCTCGGACAGGCCCAGGCCCTTCATACAGGAAGCCGGTGTAATTTAAGACATTAGATTACAGAAAAGGTTGCAACTGTTTGCTTGTCCACTGAAAACTGAAACGGCGAAAATACCGGGGCATTTCTGCTCCGGGCACTAACGACGGAGGCGGCCGTGTGCGCTAGAGCGGCGACTCTAACGCCGAGTCCCGCAGCGCAGGACCGAAACGCAAACGCCTATGGAGACACGCTGAAGCTGTACTTAAACAGCCAGCACCAACGTAGATTCCTTTCTTTCTTTTTTTGAGACAAGGACTCACTATATAGCCCAGGCTGGCCTTAAAGTCACAGTGATCCTCCTGCCTCAGCCTCCCGAGTGCTGGGATTACAGGCGTGCGCCACCACGCCCGGGTAAAATTCTATTTTAAATTTTTTTTTTTTTTTAATGCGGGTACCGGGGTACCTTGCTAGGCAGGCGCTTATGCCGCTGAGCTATATCACCGGCCCCTCTATTTTAAATTTAAGTGAAATGATAAAAGTCATATCAAAATGAGAGCAGAAATATGATTACTACTCGTCAACATTGTCTTAGACATACTAAGGTAAAATAAACGGGAATGTTACAGCGTGGAAAAGAAAGAGAAAGTTAGCTTTTTTGTTGAATACCTAGAAAATCCAAGAGACCCCAATGAAGGGCTACTGGAACTAATGAGACTACACTGAAGTACAAAACATACACGAATCGATAGAATTTCCTATACTAGAAAACACCTAAAAAGGACATGATACTATAGCTATGTAAACTATAGCTAAGTAAGACTGCAAACATGTACTAATAAAAATCAAAATTTTAAAAAATAAGACCCTATCTAAAAAATGGGCAGGAGATGTAGCTCAGTGTGAAGGCCCTAGATTCCATCCTCAGCACCACGAAAAGTTAAAAATTTAGTACAGTTAAATATGTCATCTTTTATAGCATCTGGCCTTCCACTCATAAGACTTTCAGAACCCTAAATTATGTGTGCAGTATCTTGTTTTGTGATCTTTGTGTGTGTGTGGTACTGGGGGTTGAACCCAAAGGCTTCACCCTAAGGCTTCACCCTGAGCTATATCCCCAGATCTTTTTTATTTTGACACTGGATCTCATTAAGTCACTAAATTGCCAAGGCTGTACTTAAATTTGTGATCCTCCTGCCTCAGCTTCCCAGAGTGCAGAGATTACAGGTGTGCACCACTACACTTGTGTCTTGGTTACTTTTCTTGTTGCTGAGACAAAATACTTGACACCCAAAGTTAAAGGAGGAAAGGTTTATGTAACTCAGTTTGTAGAGGTTTCAGTCCACAATTGGCTGGCTCCAAGGCAGGGTGGCATGGCAGAGGGGCAGCAGTTCACAGCAGTGGAAAACAGCAAAAGCAACAAGAGAGACAGACAAGCCTCTTTCTGTCCCTTATATTGTATGCAGGCTACCAGCCCTAGGGCGGGTGCAGCACTCACACCCTTAATCCCAGCATTGGACCACGAATCAATCACAAACTCTAGGTTCAACCACCTCTGAAAAGCCCACCCCCCATGACCGCATAAGGCGTTGGGGGGACATCCAGACACAAACCATAACAACTTGGCTCTGTTTTTTTTAATGTTTCACTCCTTAATTGATCCTGGTATTTATTTTCTTACGGGCCCAGCTTTATTTTCTTCCAAGTAAATTATTCATTAAATCATCTTTTTACTACTGAACTGAAACACCTCCTAAATTGTACACAAAATGCCCATGTATTTCTGGATTCCCTACCCTGTCTCACAAATTCATCCCTTTGTAGATAAATTATTAGATTTCATTGCTGTAATGGATGTTAATTGGTTTGGGCTGCTCCACAAATACATTTGGAATATCCTTTCCTTTCGGAGTTCCCCCACCTAGCTAGCTAATAGTCCTTCCCTTGGTAGCCCTTGCTGCAGGGGTATGACTGCCAGACATAATCCCAGCACCCGGGAGGCTGAGGCAGGAGGATCACAAGTTTGAACTCAGCCTGAGCAAGTTAGTAATTTAGATCTGGTCTCAAAAAAGAGCTCAGTGTGAAGGCCTTGGCTGCGCCCGAGTACCACACCATGGAGCCGGCCGAGGCCTCCAGGCCACACCAAAACAGAAGGGGGGTCGGCTCAGTGTCTGGAGGCTTCAGGTCAGGAGTGGCGAGCTGCGGGCGTGTCCCGCGGGCGTGGGGGCCTGGATGGGGGCTCCCCGGACTGCGTGGTTCCCGCTGGCCAGGCCTCCAGCGCCTCCAGCCTCGCTGAGCGACGCTGTTTTCGGGTCCGGTGTTTTATTTCCACGGCGAGGTCCCTGCCCCTCCCCGCTGCGCATTGTTCGCGATCTTAATCCAGTTCCTGGTTTGGGGCATCTTTGATACTTGGGAATCCTCTGGCACGCTCCGACGGGAACTTCACTCCGTGCATTCCTTCCAAAAGATCGGTATTTTTATTTTCCAAATAAAAACGATACAGCTTTCGGCCGGGCGTGGTGGCGCACACCTGTAATCCCAGCACTCAGGAGGCTGAGGCAGGAGGACTGCAAATTTGAGTCCAGCCTGGACAATTTAGCGACTTAGCCAGACTCTGTCTCAAAACTAAAAATTAAAAAGAGGTGGCGTTACCTTATCTTTGACAAAGGTGCCAAACACATTCGCTGGAAGAAAGATAGCCTCTTTAATAAATGGTGCTGGAAAAACTGGCTCTACACATGCCGAAGATTAAAACTAGACCCATATCTTTCACCATGCACTAAACTAAATTCAAAATGGATCAGAGATCTAAATATTAAAACAGAAACACTAAATCTGCTGGAAGGTAGGATAGGTAAAACCCTTGAAGACATTGGTGTAGGCAAAGACTTTATGAATAAAAACTCAACCGCACGGGAACTATCCCAAAGAATCAATAACTGGGATCTCATCTTATTAAAAAGCTTTTGCACAGCAAGAGAAACCACCAACAGAGTGAAGAGACAACCCACAATGTGGGAAAAAATGTTTGCCAGCTGTTCCTCAGACAAAGGATTACTATCGAGAACATATAAAGAACTCAAAAAAATCAGACCTCCCAAATTTAAAGACCCACTCCAAAAATGGGCATCTGAGATGAATACACATTTCTCAGATGAAGAAATACTAATGGCAAATAAATATACAAAAAAATGTGCAACATCACTAGTCATTCGAGAGATGCAAATTAAAACAACACTGAGATACCATCTCACTCCAGAAAGAATGGCTACTATAAAGAAATCAACTAATAACAAATGCTGGAGGGGCTGTGGGGAAAAAGGAGCCCTTCTCCACTGTTGGTGGGAGTGTCGACTGGTACAGCCACTGTGGAAGTCAGTGTGGAGATTCCTCAAAAAACTAGGGTTGGAGGTCCCATTTGACCCAGCTATTCCCCTTCTGGGCATCTTCCCAGAAGAATTAAAAACATCGTACCACAGCGATATATGTGCACCCATGTTTATAGCAGCACAATTTGTAATAGCCAGATCTTGGAAACAACCCAAATGCCCATCAACTGAGGAATGGATAAGAAAGATGTGGTATTTTTATACAATGGAGTACTATTCAGCCATAAAGAAGGATAAACTGGAGACTTTTATAGGTAAATGGATGCAACTTGAGAAAATACTCATAAGTGAAATAAACCAGAAGCACATGTGTAAGCATCGTATTGTCTCTCTAGTATGAGAAACTGAAAGAGTAAATAAGATCCAAAATGTACAATAGACATGGTGAATCAAAAAGAAACTGGTCAAAAGGAAAGAGAGACTGGAATAGGGAAAAGAAAGAAGGGAAAGGGAAAAAAATTGTATATATATATATAAGATGGTTAAGATAGATACACTACCATGTTTACTTAGTTCATTGAAGAGTAAGGTTTGTGCCAATAATGTTTGGACAATTGAATGCTAATGTCTGGTATCCTGAATAACTAACTTAAAGATAGTAATACGTAATGTATTAACCATTGTTACCCTCCTATTATGTTGTTTTGAAAATTTGTTCTTCTTTTGATTTGTTTTGTTTTTTTCTTCTCTTTAAAATAAAAAAAAAAAAAAAAATGGGCCGGTGAGACGGCTCAGCGGCTTAAGCGCCTGCCTTGCAAGCGCGAAGGCCCGAGTTCGACTCCCGGAACCCACATACGAAAAAGGGGCCGGTGATATCGCTCAGCGGCACGGGTGCCTGTTGGTGCGCGAGGTCCTGAGGTCGTCCCCCCGGTACCCACAAAAAAAAAAAAAAAAAAAAGAGGTGGCGTTGTAGAAAGGCCTTGGGTTCAATCCCAGCCCCAGGACTACATAGACCCTATCTCAGAAAAAAAAAAAAAAAAAGTAATTCTCATTTGTAAATAACATTTGCACAGACCCAGTAGAAAACTTCCATTATATCACGTTCCCTCTCACCTCCGGTTTTGTTTGTTTTGAGACAGGGTCTCATTATGTACCCCAAGCTGGCCTTGAACTCTCAGTGATCCTCCTGCCTCAGCCTTCAGGGTCATGGGGCTACAAGCGTGCGCCACCACCCCAGCTCGTTTCTTGAGTGCGGGTCCCCCTGCGTAGCCCAGGTCGTCCTTGAAGCCGACGCCGTCAGGGCGGACAGGTACCAGCTCACTGCTGGCGCCTGAGGACCGCCCCCTCCCTGGGCTTGGGAGCCTGACTGGGCCCTGTGCGACCTTGACGGGCACAGGGCCCGCAGCCCGGCGCCTTTGCAGAACCTCTGCTATTCTGGACCCGGCTCCCTCGGTCCCCCGGCCTGCTCACGTCTAACTCCCACCCAGCGTCACCGCAGAGCCCGGGCCGCCTCAGACCCCTACTCCTCCTGCCTCAGCCTCCCAAGGGCTTGCTGATGTCTTATGCCTTCCTCCAGAGACTTTCCGTTCAAACGCGAGGACATAAGCGCGGATGTGACTGCATACATATCCGGTCTCCCTCTGTTTAAACAAACATCGCTAGATCACAAGCAGTGTCCTGCTTGCTGTCCTCACGCGGCAGTGCACCCGGGGAGCTCCTCTCCCTCCACCTCCCTGTCATTCCTTTCTGTCAGCGCAGGGCCACAGCTGAACTGCCCTGTGACAGGATATGGTGGTCTCTGCACGTGGAATAATTCATTATCCACCTGTGAGTTTTCTTCAGGTATGAACAGAGCAGAAGATAAAACCGTAGATCACTGCCCCGCGTGGGGGCGCATGCCTGGAATCCCAGCACTTCGGAGGCTGAGGCAGGAAGATCACTGTGAGCTTGAGGCCAGCCTGGGCTACATAGTGAGTTCAAGGGCAGCCTAAACTTACACTGTCAGACTCTGTCTCTAAACAAAACAATGCAACAAAAAATAATAACAAAAAAATTGGTATTTCATCAGGAGTAAGGCTGAACATCTATCTCTTCATACGTCTGAGTCACATTTCTGTGTAGACATTTTTCTATTTGTTGATCTGACTGATTTCTTGTCTATTAAGGAAAGCATGCCTTTTGATATGAATTATAACTTTCTCCAAGTTTGCTTTGTTCTTCACTTTATGACAGTTTTTTTATTTTATGAAAAAATAAAACAAAATTTCATAGCAAAATAATCAGAAAATTACAATAGTTAGTACACTGTGTATCATTATCCTCAAAGTTGTTACTCAGAGTACAAGAAAAAAGATTCTTACAAAGCAGGAACAAACATCAGCACAGAACTTTCTCAGTTTTCTGCCATACAGAATTTTTTTTACTTTTGAGCAGCTGAACTTACATTTTTTTATTTTATGATGTTTAAGTCTTATAGGAAAGCTCTCCCCATTCAAATTATTATTATTATTATTATTATTATTATTATTATTATTATTATTTTGGTACCAGGAATCTAACTCAGGACCTTGTCTTGCCAGGCAGGTGCTTGTGCCGCTGAGCTATATCCTCGGCCCCTCCCCATTCAAATTATTTAAAAATTTTCCTATGGTTTCTTCTAGTGATTTTCTGGTTTCTTTTTTATATATTAATTTAATTATTTTTATTATTATATTATTTACCAGTACTAGGGATTGAACCCAGGCCTTTGCATTGAGCTACAACCCCAGCCCTTTTTATTTACTTTTTAACTTTGAGACAGGGTCTCACTAAGTGGCTAAGTAGCCCAGGCTGGGCTGGAACTTGCAGTCCTCCTGCCTCAGCCTCCCAGAGTGCTAGGATTACAGGTGTGCACCACCATGCCTTGGCTATTTTTATACTTTAAAATTTTTGGTAAATTTGGGAATTTACCTTCTACGAAGCAAAGATCCAACTTCCCTTTTTTCCTGATATGACCCCTTTGGTTAGAATTATTTTCAACTAGAGACTGGTGACAGCCAGTTGCTTGAGTCAGGGACATAGGAAAGCCCAGGAGGACAGCTTCTGTCTGTCATTGAGTCAGGGACCTGACAGTGGCGAGTGTGACATTTTCAGGGGGAAGAAGAGGACATTCACCTGCCCCTCTCCACAGCCCAGCCTGTCATCTGCCCAAGCCTCCCACCTGCTGCAGGAGGGGAAGAGGCTTCTGAAGTCCCCTAGGACTGGGGCAGTGGCTTCTGGGCTGGGTCCCCTAGGGGGCCGCTGAGTCAAAAAGACATTGCAGGGCCGGTGAGATGGCTCAGCGGTGTAAGTGCCTGCCTGGCAAGTGCGAGGGCCCGAGTTCGACTCCCGGAACCCACATACGAAAAAGGGCTGGTGATATCGCTCAGTGGCACAGGCGCCTGCTGGCGCGGGAGGTCCTGAGGTCGACCCCCAGCACCCACAAAAAAAAAAAAAAAAAAGACATTGTAGCCCAGCATGGTGGCAGAAGCCTGGAATCCCAGCACTCAGGAGGCTGAGGCAGGAGGACTGCCGTGAGTTCGAGGCCAGCCTGGGTTACATGGTGAGTTCTAGGCCAGCTTGACTCACATAGCAAGACTTTGTCTCAAGAAACCAAAAGAAAAATAAATTGGCTAATGCTGCTGCCTATCACCTTCCAACACGAAAGGCAGGCCTGTAAAAACACTGCGTTGTGTCTATCCTCATCTGCCTTGTTCACTAGATCTGGCACCGTGGGACTTGTGGCTCTTCCCCATGAAAAGGAAACGTTCTGAATCGATTTAAGACATCGAGGCAGCCGGGACAGCACGGCTAAAGACACTCAGATGTGTAAATTCGCAGTACAGAGCCGCTAAGCACAAAGGCGAGCCTGAACTTGAAAGACGAGGCAGGAAGGAAGGACCGTTTTCAGAATTTCTTGTGCAGGGACTGGGAGCTCTGTGGCTCAGTACTCACCTAGCGTGCGCAAGGCCCTAGGTTCAATCCCCAGCACAACAACAACAACAATAAAGGTTAAAAAGAACCTCATGAGAACTTACCTAGGTTACTCTTTTTTTTTTGTCTTTTTGAGACTGGGTCTCGCTATGTAGCCCAGGCTGGCCACAAACTCAGTGATCCTCCTGCCTCAGCCTCCCCCCTGGGATTACAGGCATGCGCCACCACACAGGGCTACTCTCACTTTCTGCCACTTGCCTTTCTGTACTGATGCCCTGAGGCTACTGAGTTTCTTTCCTGAGGACAGGCATGAGCTGTGACCTCTGAGAACCTTTGTGCTGATGGTAATGCCTTTGCTTTTGTGTTTTTGTTCTGAGGCAAGGTCTCACTACAGAGTGCAGGCTGGCCTCGAACTTCCTGTCTAGCTCAGGCTGGCCTCAAACTCGTGATCCTCCCACCTCAGCCTCCTGAGTTCTGGGATTACAGGCATGCACCTCTATGTCCCACAAAGTAATGCCTTTTTTATTGAAAAAAAATTAAACTTTCTATTTTGAGATCATTGTAGATTTCTATGCAGTTATAGGAAATGATACAGAACCTTTCACTCAGTGTCCCCCCAAGGGTAAATCACGCAAAAATAGAGTAACATATGCCAGGCATGGTGGCACACACTTATAATCCCAGCACTCAGGAGGCTGAGTTAGGAGGATCACTGCGAGCTCCAGGCCAGCCCGGGCTACACAGTGAGACCCTGTCTTGAAGAACAAATACATACACATGTGTGCGCGCATGCGCGCGCGGAGAAAGAAAGAAAGATACTCATTGCTGGTGGGATGGGTAATGAGTCCGTTCCGCGTGCATGAAGCTGTGTTTGCAGCCAGTAGCTCTCCGCGGTGGACCCTTCCTCCTAGGCAGGTGCTGTCAGAAAGCTCGGAAGTTTTAGTCCCATTCCATCCACGGCCGCAAGCTCCAGAGAGGTGGCGCAGCGGGGAGGTGACAAGGAGCAGAAAGAACCAGGGTCCCAGCTGTCTTTCTGTCTCAGTATTTCTCAACCCAATATTCTGTGAAACGTTTGGGAGAGTTCTTATTACCTGGGTCTCAAAATTGTCTTCCAGAGTTAGGATTAAGTATTCTAGCCAGGCGTTACGCTGCACGCCTGTAACCCCAGCACTCGGGAGGCTGAAGCAGGAGAATCGTTGCGAGTTTGAGGCCAGCCCGAGCTCCACAAAAAGACCCTGTCTCACAAAAAAAAAAAAAAAAAAAAGTGAGATTCTTTTCTGAGATGTCAAGCTCGGGAAACGCCTTTGAAGAGTGTGCGCAGAAGCCCTAACAGTCGCTGAAGGCCTTCCTGCCGCACAGACCTTGAAAGCCAAGGCCGGGACCAGGAACTGATGTCGTGTGACGCCGCAAGCCTCCCCCGCATAGACGTCCGCACTGGGGGAGGTCAGACCCGAGCCGCGCACCAGGCACGTTCCGGGAAAGGAGCCAGGGTGTACATCCGAGGTTCCCGACGTTTGTTACGCAGCCGTCGGCGTCTGTGGGGCTGTAAACCTCCAAAGGCCCCAGCCACATCCTGAAGAGGAACTCGGGAGGCTGCTGAGGACACTGCACGTCTCCCTCCTTCTTCTCTTTGCAGTGCCGGCCGTGAAGCTCTGGGCAGAAAGGAGAGGAGGGGGAACGAGCCTAGCAGGTTCCGCTCTGCTGCGGAGCTGAGCAGATCGGCTCTGTATGGACTCTGGCCCGGCGTGGTGGCGCACGCTTGTGAGCCCGTCACTCGGGAGGCTGTGGCAGGAGGGTCACACATTTGCGCACAGCCTGGGCAATGTAGCTAATTAGTAAGACCCTGTCTCAAAACTAGCAAATAGCAGCCGGGGATATAGCTCAGCGGCACGGTGCCTGCCTGGCAAGCGCGAAGTCCTGAGTTCAATTTCCGGTTTCCCTCCCCCGCAGAAAACGAATGAAAAAGGGCTGCAGCTGTAGCTCAAGGCAGAGGCCTTGGGTTCAATTCCCAGTACCAACCATAAACACACACCTACACACACAAGGTGCTGTACTAGGTACAAGAATATAACAGTCAACAAAACAAGAAAACACGGAAAGCTTGTTGGTTAAACCCTGAGCAAGCAGGTACCCTTGGGAGCCGAGGTGAATGCTGGGACAGAGAAGGCAGGGTTCTGGAAAAGTAGAGAGCAGGGTCAAACTAAGGGAACTTGTATGTTTGGGGGACAAACTTTGCACCCTGCTAGCTTTTTTTGAGACAGGGTCTTGCTATGTAGTGCAGGCCACCCTTGAACTCACTATGTAGCCAAGCTGGCCTTGAACTCAGTAGTTATCCTCCTGCCTCTGCCTTCGGAGGGCTGGAACTGCAGGTATGTGCCACCACACCTGGCACTGGCCTCATTCTTATTAAACCACAGCCATCGGGTACCTGCTGCAGAACCGAAAACCATCCTACATCGGATGTGGTGGCGCACACTCACCTTTCCAGCACTCTGGGAGGCTGAGGCAGGAGGATGGAAAGTTCAAGCCCAGCCTGAGCAACTTAGTGACTTATGAGACTCGGTCTCAAAATAACAAATGAAAAAGGGCTGGGGGGTGTAGCTCAGTGCAAAGGCCCTGGGTTCAATCCCCAGTGCTGGGGGAAAAAATCATCCTAATAGATCCAGGCACCAACTCAAGTCCTGTACAGCACCTGGCACTAACTCGCACAGGATGGCACGGCGCCTGCGAGACCTGGGCAGACAAACCAGCTAGGTGGGAACTGAGGAGGGGCTGGGACAGCTGGCTGCCTGGGTCCGAGCTGGCAGTCACCGCACAGAGCCACCATGCAGCTGGGGGGTTGTGGGAGGTTCTGGGGAGCAGTCACGGGACTGACCCGCCCAAAGCCTGGGCGTGCCGTCTGAGGGGTCTGCCTGTCAGTGCCAGGCAGTGCAGGGTCAGACCCACTGGGGTCAGAGCCCGGGGAGGCTGCTGAGGGTGGGCAGCTTTCTGTGCCCAGGCCTTGGGCACTGGGAATCCTGCATTTGGAGCCAGGCATGGTGGTGCACACCTGTCATCCCGGCGTGAAGGAGGCTGAGGCAGGAGGATTAATGCAAGTTGCAGGCCAGCCTGGGCCACACAGTGAGTTCAAGGCCACCTTGGACTTCATAGTGACACCCTATCTCAAAAAAGAAAGAAGCAAGGAAGGAAGGAAGGAAAGAAGGGAGGTAGGAAGAAAGGAAGGGAGAAAGAAAAAAAGAAAGAAAGAAAGAAAGAAAGAAAGAAAGAAAGAAAGAAAGAAAGAAAGAAAGAAAGAAAGAAAGAAAGAAAGAAAGAAAGAGAGAGAAAGGTCAATCCTCATTCAAGGCCCCACCCATACTTGCCAGTCCCAGGCTGCCCCCAACAGCGGCCGCCCTAAGGCTGCTGTGTGCTGCGCTGCAAGAGACCAACAGGCCCTGTGAGCTGTGACCCAGGCAGAGCTCCTGCTGCACGTGTCACCCACCGAGCCTTGATGAGCCCCAGCCCGGGGGTGGGTCAGAACCCCAGGGCAGGGAGATCACAGGGTGCGGCTGCGTTTGGTCCCTGGTTCTAACATCACAGAGATGGGCTACCTTTGGTTGTGTGTGTGCGCGTAGGTGGGGGGGCTTCTCTACTGGGATTGAATACAGGACCTTCACACTAGGCTATGTCTCAGCCTCCCCACCCCGCCGTTTTGCATTTTGGGCTTGAATTCGCAATCTTCCTGGCTCAGCTTCCTAGAGTGCTGGGATTACAGATGTGCATCACCACATCCAGCCTGGAGCGCCTTTTTTTTTTTTTTTTTTTTTTTTTGAGACAGGGTCTTGCTGTATAGTTCAGGCTGGCCTTGAACTCACTATGTAGCCCAGGCTGGCCTCAAAGTTGGAGTGCTCCTTCTGCCTCAGCCTCCTGAGTGCTGGGGTTACAAGTGTGTGCCACCACACCGGGCCTACACCACCTTTTAATTAAGATGGCTGTGGATAGACAAGCTTCCAAATACCCTGAGATCCTGCCTGGCTTCAGTAGCTATTGTCTGCTTCTCATCCCATACTTTATGACCCTGCCCTAGAGCAGCCAGGGCTTCCTGAGGAAAGCTAGATCCAGATGTCCAGGGACCAATTATTTTCCTTACAACTTTTATATATTCCTTAGAATCCAGGAAAACTACATACGGAAATGATTTGAGAATTGCAGGCCTAAAGAAAAAGTGGCTGAAGGTCACAGATTCTAGGAAGTTTTGCTATTCAGCAAAATGGTTAATGGGTCTAACAACGTTGCGCTGTCAAGTAACTAAGGGAAGTATTCAAGGCTCAGAAGAAATGTTTGAAATAAGATGGACCAAGATAAACTGTTCACGATAAAGTGTTTTGGGATTATGTCAATAGAAATAGAGTGGCTAATAAAAAGTGTAGTTGATCCAATAGGAGATGGATGATAGGAATTTTAAAGTGGACATAGTAATGCATGCCTGTAATCCCAGCACTCTGGAAGGCAGAGGCAGGATGACATTTTTCAGCCCAGCCTGGGCAATTTAGCGACTTAGCAAGACCCTGGCTCAAAATAAAAAAAATACAAAAAGGCTGGACATGTAGTTCAGTGCGACCTGGTTTCAATCCCCAGCACCACCAAAAAAAAAAGAAAACTTACTTCAGTCATCACTCAGTTGGCCAAATTCTAAGTGTATTTCGAAAGGAACTCAGTATAAAAGGTATTAACTCGGCTTGAATCGTTTCAGCACCAGCTGTCCAACAGATCTCTTCCAAGTGTCTGCATATTGAAATCAGAGTCAAATGAACCAGGTACCAAGTCTTTGTAGGCAAAGTCTTTGTAGGTAAGTATTAGGATACTTACTGTCCTAGTTATTTTCTCATTGCTGAAACAATACCCAACACTCACAGTTAAAGGAGGAGAGGTTGATTTTGGCTCAGTGTGTAGCAGTTTCAGTCCGTAGTCAGCTGGCTCCAAGGCAGGGTGGCATGGCAGAGGGGCCCGGCAGAGGAGAAACAGTTCACGGCAGAGCAGGCAGGAGGGGGCAAAGCAGCAGCAGCAGCAACGAGCCTCCCTTTCCTTTTTAGCCCATCTAAGCCACAAGCTTATTGTTTGGTGCCACCCACACCCAGGTTGGGGCTTCCCGTTATCCACACCTAGAACTATGCTAATTCCAATCAGTGGAATAATCCAGTACCACACACCCTTAATCCCGGTATCACACACCCATGGTCCAGCCAGCTCTGAGAAGCCCCACCTATGACCACATGTTTGGGGGGACATCTGGAAACAGGCCTTCCTTCCTATGCCCTGTTAGCTGGAATTTCTAAACATCTATACTACCTTGCCATGTTCACACCTCAATACTGTATATGTATTCAGCCAAGAAAGAGAGAAAGGGCATGCTGGTAAGGGGCCACATCATTCCAGGGCCCAGACTCAGGTCCATGGTGTCTGTGGAAAGAGACCTGGGAAATGGATCTGCACACAGAGCAGAGGGAAAGGGAGGGGCCGTGATGATCCCTGTTCAGTCTACATCCATGAGCAAGCCTGGCACATGTGCAGTAGTCCAGAAATGTTTGTTGAAGGCTTGTCTGGTCTGAGTCCCAAAGCCAAGCACTGGAGCTGGAAATTTTTTTGGTTTTGTTTTGTTTATTTTTTGAGACAGGGTCTTGCCATGTAGTCCAGGCTGGCCTCAAACTCGTGGCGATCCTCCTGCCTCAGCCTCCCGAGTGCTGGGCTCACAGGCATGCATCACCACACCTGGCTTGGCTGACATCTTCAATTAGTGCTTTACCTGTGTCTCTTGTTCCTTGGAGTATAACCGTGGGGTCAGCGGCAGCATGGGGAGCAGAGTGCGCAGGATCTGCAGGGAGACCCTCTGGAAGCCAAGCCCAGTCCTTACACTGCCGAGCAGAGGGCCACCAGGCAAGTGACCTCGATTTTCTGAGCCTTGATTTACTTATCTGAAAAGTGGGGATTTTGTTTTATTTTATTTTATTTTATTTCATTTCATTTTATTTCATTTTTGTGCCGCCGAGGATTAAACCCAGGGCTCCATGCCTGGTAGGCAAACACTCCACCACCGAGCCACGTCCCCAGCTCTAAAATGGGGATTACAGGGCCGGTGAGACGGCTCAGCGGCTTAAGCGCCTGCCTTGCAAGCGCGAAGGCCCGAGTTCGACTCCCGGAACCCACATACGAAAAAGGGGCCGGTGATATCGCTCAGTGGCACGGGCGCCTGCTGGCGCGTGAGATCCTGAGGTCGTCCCCCCGGTACCCACAAAAAAAAAATAAAAAAAAAAATAAAAAAATAAAAAATAAAATGGGGATTACAAAGCCGACCTCCAAGGTCTGTCTTGAGCTCACCTAAAACAGCCGTCCCTCAGCACCCGTCCCTTATATGGGGCAGTGTAGTTTTGCATATCACCTGTACACAGCCTCCCTTATACTTCATTTTTATTTACTTATTTAAGTTTTTTGGGACAGGGTCTCACTGTGTAGTTCAGGCTGGCCTTGAACTCACTATGTAGTCCATGTTGGCCTTGAACTCACAGAGATTCTCCAGCATTAGCCTCTAAGTGCTGGGATTACAGGTTACACCATCACACCCTGCTACCCTTCTGCTTTGTATATCTATGATTTTTACTACTACCTTACTTACCACAGATAAGAGCAATCATACAGTATTTGTCTGTCTGCAGCTGGTTCTTTCACTCAACATAAAGTTCTCAGAGTTCATGCATACCATAGCATGTGTCAGAATCACATCCCTTTGTTAGGGCTATGTAATATTCCACTGTGGGTATATACCACATGTTGTCTATCATTCACCCATCAGTGGACCCTGGGGCTGCCTCCACCTTCTGGCCTTGTGAATACCGCTGCCATGAGCATTTGTAGGCCCACCTCTGTGGCTGGAAGTCTGTCTCCCAGGCCCTGTTGGTGGCTGGGTTCTGGGAGCTCAGTCAATGGGAAGGATGGAGGGTGCGAGGTGGGGTGGCAGCAGACTGGGTCCCCTCTGTGCCACCTCTCAGGCCAGCCCCACCCCAACGGGCCCAGCTCCTTTCCACTTGGACTGCTCTCTGCTTGCCTTGCCGTGTCTCCTGCCTCCTCAGCTGTGTGACTGCGCGCTAACCAAGACTCTGGGGGTGGCGACAGGCAGCTCAGCAACATAAGAACGGGCACAGGAGAGGAGGCAGCTGCTGGGAAGTCAGGAGCTGAGTTGGACTGTGGCTTCCTGGGCCCTGGAGCCAGGTGTCGTGAATAACCCTGGACAGGAGAGGGCCGGGCACCGGCTCGGGTGTGTGCGTGGCAACTCAGGCGTGCCAGAGCCTGATAAGGGGACAGAGGCGGGGACTCAGCACACTGCCGGGGAAAGGAGACCAGCAACAATTTCAAAATGAGCCAAGGTGGCATTTGTGATGTTATTTAACTAGAGCAACCAATTCCCTGTATTACATTCCCTCGGATTTGTGTTTTGTTTTGTTTGAGACAGGGTCTTGCTATGCAATTCAGGCTGACCTTGAACTCACTGTGTCCCCCAGGGTGGCCTTGAACTCATGGACAATCCTCCTGCCTCAGCTTCCAGACCCTATCTGCCTGTCTTTGTTTCTGTCATTATTTGGAGTTCCTTGGAGGCAGGCCTTGTGTTTTAGATTCTCTGTCCCCCACCCTCCAGTCCAGACCTGAGCAAACCCCGCCTGTGTGCTTTAATCAAAGGTGATTCATAGCCTCTGAGAGGTAGCCATGGTCCTGGATTTCTGCCTCGGCAGCCGCTCGTGGCCTGAGTCGGCCCCACATTCTGACCCTCACAGTCCCAACCCTGACTGGGACAATTTCCAGATTCTTTAATGAATCATCCGGCAGACTACTCATTTTCTTCCCCACACTTCTGTAAAATTGACATTTTTCACAGCCTCTGTGAAACTGTTCCTTGTTATGTGACAGAAACAAGAGACAGCTCTCGAGAAACGCTTTTGTTGTTTGGTTTTGTTTTTAATTTCTAGCAGTGAAAGGAAGCCTATCTCTAGGGGCCAGTTTCATGGGCGTGCGCCTGAGCAGCACCACAGGACCGGTTCTTTGAAGGCCCACACTTGGGCTCAGGCCCTGCTGCTGCCGTTTTGAAATTCTGAGTACTCCTTTGTTTTTTTTGAGGCAGGATCTCGTGGTGTAGTTTAGGCTGGCCTTGAACTCTCAGTGATCCTCCCGCCTCAGGCTCTCACGTGCTATGGCTACAGGCACGGCCCACTACGCCCTGCAGAAATTCTCAGTACTTTTTATACAAGAGGCTGAGGGATGGTGGCAGCTACAGGCTGTAGCTGTGCTTCCCAGGCCCCATGAACCCGGGATTGTGCATCGCTAGCAGAGGTGGATGTACAGCAGGGTCCACGAGGCTTCGCGTGGTCTCTGGTCAGCCCAGGGTGGCCATGGTGCGACTCCTTCGGCTCCTGCACCATCCGGCTTCCTGGTGGCCTGTCCGGGTCCTCTGTCTCTCTCTCCCAAGTCTGAACTTAGCTGTCACCACCTTGGAGAAGCTCTCCAGTCTTCCCGGCGCTGAGATGCAGGGTCCGCTGCCCCCAGGACTGTCACAGAAGCACCTGTCTTGCCGATGTTCCTCTGCGTTCCTTTCCTCTCCGCAGCCCGGGACCGGCTCTGAAGGCTCCTTCCTTCCTCACAGTTATCACACAGGCAGCTCTTCTTGCCTGGCCGCCTTTACCTGTGATGTTACTCGGTGGCACACACTCTGACTGGCAGAGTGACTTGTCCAACCCGCCCGGTCAACTGTGACAGCAGGAACAGAATGTCACTGATCCCTGTCACCTCTGTGTCTTTACACCTTATACAGAGGAGGCACGAAAATTAGCCTTGGGCCATTTGGGTTTCTAACAGATACAATGAAATAGGAGTAGTCGTAGAAAATAGATCTGAAAAAAGAAAGGACCAGGCAGGCATGGTGGTACACACCTGTGATCCCAGAACTCAGGAGGCTGAGGCTGGAGGATTGCCATGAGTTCCAGGCCAGCCTGGACCACATAGCAAGATCCTTTCTCAAAAAATAAACAAAAAAAGAACACATGCTCTCTAATAACCTTTAAAATAAAATACAGCAGCCACTGACAAATTATCACATCAGCTGGGTTCAGGCAAAATTGATCCCTCACATGTCAGAAGAGGCAGGGATGAAAATTATTCAGAAAATCCAGGATCTCTTATGATACAGCAATGACATAGAAAGTGCTCATCAATAATTATGACTGCAAAACAGATACAATCCAGATAGGATCTTTAGCAAATCAGTAAGGAGTCTGTTCCTATATTTCCTCACGTGCCCTTTCCTGGCATCTTAGCAGCGTCCACGAATGCTTCAAGGTTACCCTGATCTCACAGTTGGCAGTGTTGGAAGCTGTGCTTTGAATGCTATTTTGGCTCATTCATGAAGGAGCTTCTGCAGGTCATTGCAATGGACCAAAGAAACTAAAATACTACTCATAAGATAGCACAGAGCTATGAACCCGCTTGAGTCTGTAAAAATCACTGGAAATGCCAAATGTCCTTGACAGCGAGACTGGCGTTCACGGAGCCACGGCTCTGTCCGCCTCTGCAGTAAATACCTCAGAGGATAGAAAGACATAGAAAGTACTGATGAATGGATAAAGAAGATGTGGTTTTTTTTAATACAGTGGAGTACTACTCAGGATAAAGAAAGATAAACTTGAGAAATTTTTAGGTAAATGGATACACCTTGAGACCACAGTCAAGTGAAATAAATCAGATACACATGTGTAAATACCGTATTGTTTCTTTGGTGTGAGAAACTGAAAGTGTAAATAAGGACCAAAATGTATAATAGATAATATGAAATAGGAAGAAAATGTTCAAATGGAAGGGGGACCTAGGGAAGGGGGGGGAAAGGAAGGAAGAGAAAAGAAGAAATGAGAAAAGAAAGAAAAAATGGAAAAAAAGCTTTTGTAAATAAGGAGGGGAAAAGGGGTTGAAAAGGGGGAAGAGGAAAAAAGAATCAAGATATATTATGTACAGGTACAAATTCCCTATGATGAATGTGATCATTATGTATACCTAAAATGTACCAATAAATGTAATTAATTAAAAAAAAAAAAGAGCTGGGGATATAGCTCAGCGGCACAAGCACCTGCCTGGCAAGCACAAGGTCCTGAGTTCGATTCCTGGTACCAAAAAAAAAAAAAAAAGACATAAAAAGTATATAGTAAAGGAGATTTCTAGCCAGGAGAATAAGACAAAAATTAAACACATAAAACAATCACAGAGCCAAGAATAACAGTGATAATTAATTGTTCAATTGTTTCCTGTGGTTCGGAAGTATATATACAACCTTTGAGGAAATATGTGCAAGCATATGATATGGGACATTTCGCATATCAAAAAGTTTCACTGGTAGCATCACTTCTAAGGAGTTTGCTTATATCTGAGAATTTAAGTAACCCCAAATTGGTGCAGAATCCGAGAGATCAGAGAGACGGATGGGGAAGAACAGGAGGATTTGACAGGCACACATCTGGCTCAGCTGGACTCTGGTTTTCATTTGCTGTGCTAAGGGGGTTGGTCTTTAGAGTGGAGAGAAACTGGGGTGGGGGGTGTGTGCCCAAGCGAGGTTACAGAAGCAAGACAAAGCAATTAATCACTTAGCCTTGAAAGAAAAGAGAGCCTTTGAACCCTGCGAGAACAGAGGGTCGTAGCTGCCAGTCTTATCTGAACCAGAACAGGGAGTTACAGCCGCGGGGGAGGGGGCCGGTTGAGAGGGATTGCTCAAGGCTGGGAAAGCTTGTTTTTCTTTAAGTCCTGCTTCAAAATGAACCAGTTTTATTATCACCTGAGAAACTGGTGGAAGCAAATAGTCCTCAGAAGTGAGCCCAATAAAGAGAGTGCCCTGATAAATATTTTTTGGCCCCTTGGCATAGCTATTTTGCCTGTATTATAGGGATCAACAGGTCTCATATAAGACCGTGCTCCGAATCACTCCCTTCTGCATCAAAACAGGCAAACCATATCTATCTATCTATCTATCTATCTATCTATCTATCTATCTATCTATCTATCTATTTTTTTTTGGTTGAGACAAGGTCTCACTATGCAGTCCAGGCTGGCCTCAAACTAAGAACTGTTCAAAAGAAAAAGGAGAGTCCAGAAGTCCCAGCGATGGGTTGGTGGGTTGCAGGGTTGGTGGGTCATAAGTCCAAACCGCTGTTAAACCCGAAGGTTGCTGAATGGGGAGCATGTGGACTGCAACTGGTATTCCAGTTAAACTCACCATCCTGTGAAAGGAGCAGCCCACAGTGTCCAGGTTCCTCAGGAGAATTCGGCTCTTATTTTGAGGCCAATACCCACTACTTCCCAATAGGCACAACTCCAAAGACACCAGCGCTAAGCTTGATTTATTAAACTTCAGTTGCGCATGCACCATTTCTCTCTTTATACCTTCTTTCTCTGGCTAGGTTCTCTCTGTTTCCTGTTTTCTTTCCTATATAATTTGGCAACTGTTGATATACGGGAAAAGCTAGATGTCAGAGCCAGGCATGCTGGCGCATGCCTGTAATCTCAGCGCTTGGGAGGCTGAGGCAGGAGGATCGCCATGAGTTGGAGGCCAGGCTGAGCTACATAGAGACCCTGTTTCAAAGAAGCAAACAAAATCTCCAGACTAGATGTCAGGTACACCAAGTTTATGTTCCCTGAAGTCAAAGAATGAATTCCAAGGAATGGAGGTAAAGAGTAGGAAAATTTATTGGAGAAAAGAAATGGAGAATAGGAATAGCTCCTGAGAGACAGAAGGGGTCCCAAATGGGTTGGCAATGAGCCCACTTCTCAAAAGTTTTTTTTTTTTTTTTTTTTTTTTTTTTTGTGGGTACCGGGGGGACGACCTCAGGACCTCACGCGCCAACAGGCACCCGTGCCGCTGAGCGATATCACCGGCCCCTTTTTTCGTATGTGGGTTCCGGGAGTCGAACTCGGGCCTTCACGCTTGCAAGGCAGGCGCTTAAGCCGCTGAGCCATCTCACCGGCCCTCAAAAGTTTTTTTGAGACAGGGTCTCACTTTGTTTTATAGAGCAAAATCACGAAGTGGGTACAACGTGGGTCAACATGATCACTCAGTAAGATTACAAGCATAGTCACCTGGGTAATATTGATCAGTGGTAGCAAGGGCATATGGAAGACATCATTAACCTTGGTTGATGATCTATCGTCTTTTTTTTTTTTTTTTCTTTGTCTTTTTGAGATAGGGTTTTGCTATGCAGTTCAGGCTGGACTTGAACTCACTTTGTAGCCCAGACTGGCCTTGAACTCATGGCAATGCACCTGCCTCAGCCTCCTGAGTGCTGGGATTACAGGCGTATACCACCACAACTGGCCTATAGTCTTTTTTTTTTTTATTAATTAAGTTTATTGGTACATTTTAGGTATACATAATGATCACATTCATTATAGGGAATTTGTACCTGTGCATGATGTATAACTTGATTCTTTTTTTCCCACTCCTCCACACTCCCTTCAACCCCTTTTCCCCTCCTTATTTACAAAAGCATTGTTTCCATTTTTTCCTTCTTTTCTTGTCTTTTTCTTTTCCCCTCCTTCCTTTCCTCCTCCCCTTCCCTAGTTCCCCTTCCCATTTGAACATTTTCTTCCTATTTTACAATATTTATTACACATTTTAGTCCTTATTTACACTTTCAGTTTCTCGCACCAGAGAAACAATGTGATATTTACACACATGTGTCCAATTTATTTTACTTAAGAGTGTGGTCTCAGGCTGGTGATATAGCTCAGCAGCATAAGCGCCTGCCTGGCAAGCGCGAGGTCCTGAGTTCAACTCCCAATACCCGCATTTAAAAAAAAAAAAAAAAAAAGAGTCTGGTCTCAAGGTGCATCTATTTAGCTAGAAATGTGTCAAGTTTATCCTTCCTTATGGCTAAGTCATACTCCATAAAAAAACCACATCTTTATCCATTCATCAGTTGATGGGCATTTGGGCTGTTTTCAAGATCTAGCTATTGCAAATTGTGCTGCTATAAACATGGGTATGCATATATTGCTGTGGTATGATGCTTTTCATTCTTTCAGGAAGATAACAAGAAGGGGAATAACTTGGTCAAATGGAACCTCTAGTCCTAGTTTTTTGAGGAATCTCCACACTGATTTCCACAGTGATTGCTCCAGTCTACACTCCCACCAACAGTGGAGAAGGGTTTCTTTTTCCCCATAGCCCCGCCAGCATTTGTTATTGGTTGATTTCTTGATAGTAGCCATTCTTTCTGGAGTGACATGGAATCTTTTTTTTTTTTTTTTTTTTTTTTTTTTTTTTTTTGGTGGGTACCGGGGGGACGACCTCAGGACCTCGCGCACCAACAGGCACCCGTGCCGCTGAGCGATATCACCGGCCCCTTTTTCGTATGTGGGTTCCGGGAGTCGAACTCGGGCCCTCGCGCTTGCAAGGCAGGCGCTTACGCCGCTGAGCCATCTCACCGGCCCCGACATGGAATCTTAGAGTCATTTTAATTTGCATTTCTTGAATTACCAGTGATGTTGAACATTTTTTCATATATTTATTTGCCATTTGTATTTCATCTGAGAAGTGTTTACTTATTTTAGATGCCCATTTTTGGATTGGGCTTTAAATTTGGGGGGGGGCCTGATTTTTTTGAGTTCTTTATATATTCTAGGTATTAGTCCTTTGTCTGAGGAACAGCTGGCAAATTTTTTTCCCACACTGTGGGTTTTCTCTTCACTCTGTTGGTGTTTTCTCTTGCTGTGCAAAAGCTTTTTAATAAGACATGATCCCAGTTGTTGATTCTCTGTGATAGTTCCTATGTAATTGGGTTTTGTTCATAAAGTCTTTGCCTACGCCTATGTCTTCCAGAGTTCTACCTACTCTATCTTCCAGCATATTTAGTGTTTGTGTTTTAATATTTAGATCTTGGATCCATTTTGATTTTGGTTTAGTGCATGGTGAGAGATATGGGTCTAGTTTTAATCTTCAGCATGTGGAAATAGCCAGTTTTTCCAACACCATTTATTAAAGAGGCTATCTTTCTTCCAGTGAAGGTGTTTGGCTCCTTTATCAAAGATAAGGTAGCTGAGTATGTCTGGAGTTGTTTCTCTATCTTCTAGCCTATTCCATTGACCCTTGAGTCTGTTTTTTTGCCAGTACCATGCTGTTTTTATCACAGTAGCTTTGTAGTATAATTTCAAGTCGGGGATTGTAATGCCCCCTGCCTTGCCTTTGTTGCCCAGAATTCTAGCCTATAGTCTTGTCTTTTGTCTTAGTCTTAGTGGGTAGGAGAGGATGGTCCACCCCAATGAGATAATGGGAAATCTGAAAGTGGTGATACCAATAATCTCAAGCTTCCTCTTATCCCTTAGGGAAGTGTGCAGATCCTGCCGTTGTGACTTCAATCTTCTTCAGATGCGCCTCCAGCCACAGTCTGCATGTATTCCTATCTCCTGCACTGACTTCCTCCAGGGCCCAGCCCTGTCTGACAGCCTACAATATATTCACCTCACTTAGCTGTGTACAATACTGTGACTTCAGATCTTGAATGCTAAATTTTCTGAAATACCAAATTCCATCGCATCAATGACTCATTGGCCTAGAGAATCTGAAGTTGTGGTGGGGAAGAAAAAGAGGGAGGTAGCTATGGGAACTTTCTGGGAGTACAAATCGGGAAAGCTTCTTTCAAGGCTGCGGTCCTCACTCATTCTGATCCCATATCCCCACGCTAGAAATAGCTGTGGCATAATTAAATATTAATCTCTTTCCCCCGGCTGGGGATGAATCCCGCCAGGGCCTCCCACGTGCTAGGCAAAGAAACGCTCTATCACTAAGCCAACCCTGCAGCCCATACTAAATGCAAGGTCCCAGAGAGAATATTATCTCCAATGTTATGGGAAATAAAAGCTAAGCTTTCCTGTTTGATGTTTCTGATTAACTCTCAGAACAATGTTACTTATTAATTTCTGCTCCAGGGCCTGCACTTGGTACGTCCTGGGCTGGCTCTGCCTCTCCTCATCGCCAGGTTTAAGCTATGTAATGAGTATTTGGCAGTTGGAGAGCCTTGTAAAAGTACCCACTCTAGGATTTAGCTTTATCTAACGTCATGTTTCTTTCTATATAACCTGCCCTTAAGAAATTTAAATCGATAAAATGGGATCAAGATGCGGTATGTACGTGTACCAATTCTCCATGATAAATGTATTTCTTCTGTATCACAAACATATACTAATAAAAAAAGATAAAACTCAAGTAAAAATGGAGTCACTTATGCTAAGGGTCCACCAGGCCAAACTGAAACTAAGCTGTTTATCTGACTTCCCAACAACTCAGGATTAGAAAGATAACAGCCAACTTTCCCGCACAAACCAGTTTCAATTGTCATGATAATAAAGTTAATCCTTACACAAAAGAAAGAAACTGAAGTAACCCGTAAAAATTTAGATCGAATCCGTTTTCGTCTTGCTCAGCATCTGAAGTCAAGCTTTCACATGTGCTAAAAATCTAAGCTCTCTGGGATTCTTGGCTTTCCCGGTGGTCCGACACCAACCTTGGATAAGGGCCGTGGAGACAAACACCAGCTGCGAGGAAGTCCCTCTCGCCAAGCCCTGGTCCTATCAGTTCGTTGTTGTGTCTTGCAGAGACTTCGTGGCAGCAATCGGTTTGATAATTGTTTCCTCAGAGCTGCAGTCACAATTAAAAATGCTACCCAAGCACTGCGAGGATGCCCTTGACACACATCCTATTTTCTGGGGAAAGATTATTACCACAGTCATTGAGCTGAGAAGCAGAGACAAACTGCTCTCAGCGGTTTCGGCCGCGGTTCAAAGTACTGCAGTGGATTGGAATCACACCACGCAGGCTTCCTTCCTCCACTTTGCAAGATAATCACAACGATAGCACAGCTCCTGTGGATTATCTGCAAGATAGAAGGGGGTAGGGGATGCAACAGACTAGACTGGAAATGGACCCGGAACCCTGGCTAGATGAGAGGGGGAAGGCCCGGAACTCCACCGCAGGCGCTGGCTGGGGGCGGCGATGATGTATTTATTTACTTTCCCGGTCTGCTCTTGGAGCCCGCAGCTGGTGGAGCCTGCGGTGACTTCACCCGCCCAAACGGGGTCACGTGGCCACGTTCGCCCCGCCTCTTTCCACCACCTCCCCGCCCATATCCGTACTCGCCCCGCCCCTGGCCCGCCCATACCCTGCACTGCCCCGCTCCTCCCGGCGCCTCTCCGTCCTCGTCCCGCCCCTTCCGCCCTTCCGCCCCGCCCCTCTCCATCCTCGCCCCGCCCCCCTGCGCCGTCGCCGTGGTAGTCAGTCTTGGAGAGCAGTCTCGCTCGCAGGGGTCCGGAGCTTTCTGGGCCGCGGGGAGCCTGCAGTCGGCGAGTGGCCCGGGAGCCGGAGCGTCGGAGGAGCCGGGAGGGGCGTCCGGGGAGCCGGCGGCAGCAGCGCGGGTCCCTAGGCGGCGTAGCCGTTGCTCTCTCAAACTTGGGCGCGCGCGGGCGCCGGGGCCGGAGCGATGAAGATGGTCGCGCCCTGGACGCGGTTCTACTCCAACAGCTGCTGCCTGTGCTGCCACGTGCGCACGGGCACCATCCTGCTCGGCGTGTGGTACCTGGTGAGCGCACCTGCCGGCCCGGGGTGAGGGGTGATGCCCCGCTGCCCCGCCCGACGGCGCGCGCTTGGAAACTTAATTCCCGCAGGCCCGCCAGCGGGGGCGGGGTGCAGTGGGGCCGCGGGGCTGGGGGCCGGGCCCCCTGCGCGCTGGGCTGCGCTTTTGGGGTGCGCACTGCCGTCGGGAGGGGGTCCCGGCCGTGTGCAGCCTGGGCCTGAGTGCCCAGCTCCTTGGCCGCGTCGCCCGGGTGTGCCGGGCGCCCTCTCCAACCCACGTCCGCCTGCGCGCGGCCACGCTGGGAGGGGATCCCTTGCAAGCCTTGAAGGCCTTCCTCCAGGGCGGCCTCCGCCTGGGGTTACTGCGTTCGGGTTGCCCCGGGGAAGCCATCTTCCACCCGCTCACGCCTTCCTGCCCGGGCAACGGCGATCCTGCGCTTTGCTTGCCAGGCGCTGCGGGCTCATCTGCGTGTGGGGTTTTCTTTGGATTGGCGCGTTTGGGGTTTTGTTTGTAGGGGAACAGTGCTGCTCGGGGACAGTGAAGAGACGAGATGGAGTGCTGCCCGGGGCCGTCCTTGTGGGCTGCGTCGATCCTGAGGGGAGTTCTCTGCGTTGTGTGTTTCGTGATAGCGTGGTGGAGAGTTCGACCCCAGCTGCCTACTCTAAGTGACTAGCGCGGCAGCACGAGGAAATGCCTGAAAATGGACCGGTGGCAGATAGGACTTTGAGGAGAGAGTGCATTCTTATCTCCTTTAGCATGAGTCAGAGTTTTTTTTGCCTCATTTTTAATACTTGGTAGTTTTTTTAGGTAGTGTGGACATTGTGTTGCATTGAAAACTTATGCTTTGTCGTTTTAAATAAAACATTTCCCCGCAGTATGGCGTTCACTCCGATGTTTATTTTTTGCGGTACTGGTTGAACCAGGGCCTTCACACTAGCTACATCCCCAGCTCTCTTCAGACTTTATTTTGAGACTGGGTCTTGGTAAGCTAGTTGCCCGGGCTGGGCTCCAACTTGTGGGCCTTCCCCCTTCCTCCTCCTCCCAGTGTGCTGGGATTATAGGCATGCACCACCACGCCCGACTCTGCTGTTCAGTTTCGAGTTTCCTTTAGTCTGTGCCAACCATGGCCGCACAATAGAAATTTTTGGCCTTAAAAGCTTTCACCAGATCTTTGGTGTGCATCGGGTCCTTACGGCACAGCGTGAATGGGGACAGAACGTCACTGTATTAAGCTTAACGCTGACTTCTAAAAGCCAAGGAATTATTTACAGAAATTTAAAACCATAGCGAAAGCATAGTAAGTGCCTTCAAAATAGTGCTTTTATTGATGATCAGGGCAGACTATTTTATACAAGTGTCTTGTGTGCTCCTTGAAAATGCTCCAATCTGCAGACTTGAAAGTACATTAGTGAATGTCATTTGTAAAATCTAGGGCACTGCATTAGGCAAATGTACTCCGTGATCTACAGGAAAGATAAATCTACTTGAGCCTGGTCGTTGGCTGTAATCCAGCCGGACCCTACTGGAGTGATGAAAGGAGAGTGAGCAGCCTGCTCGGTCTACGCCTGGAGCGAGCTCTTTGTGGGAAGTAGTTGTTGGGGTGTGTTCCGGATTTACCATTTGGAAATGTGGAAATGGGGTGGCCTTTTGAAAGATCCAAAGCTTACCCCAGGGGATGTGAAAAAGAATGCTGCGGTAGGTAAACTTCTATGAGAAGTGGGGTGTAAGTGTTGGGCAGTGAATAGCACTTCACAAGACTTGCTGTGGTCACACTATTTTTTTTTTTTTTTTTTTTGGTCCCCCTTGTGTAAAATACCTAGGAGTAAAATAGTTGGTCATTGGGTAAAATAAGTTTAACTTTACAAAAAGTCTTTTGAATTTCAAAAAGGATTTAGACATTTTTCATTAGTGTTTCCCTTATGTCTTAAATATGGCTTGGTTATCCAAAACCTTCGATCTCTGTGGACGTTTGTAAAAACTCTCCCTGTGGCTAGGAGCTGGGCTCCCTCCTCCTTCCCCCTCACTCCGTGTAGAAAAGGGGAGAGTTTCCAGGAAAAGGGGTGAGAGCATGGACAGATAGTCAAATAAGAGTCCACTCTAACGGCTCTTCCTGAAGCTGAGACGGGAAAAAGGATTTTTTATGAATGTTCCGATTGCTGGTTGCTTCCCACCACTGCCTTTTACTAAGCCCTGTGTGCCAGCTACAACACTAGATGCTTTGCAGAAGCCTCATTTGTGTATTCCTAGTGGGGTCAGTTGTTTTATTCCCATTTTTATGAATTAAAACCAAGGTAAGTTACAAGGTCCCTCGGTGGGTTTATGACATTTTAGTCTGTCCTGTTTCTTTTTTTTTTTTTCCTCTTAATAACAAAGGTTTTCAGTGGGGTGATCATTGGCTTCAGGTAGTTACTGAGAGGTCATTTTTTGTTTTTTATTTTTTCCTTTCTTTGAACTGTAACGTACATACAGTGAAAGTCACAGTTACTGTGTACGGTTCGTTGAGTTGATGCCTGTGTGACCCACACACATTTCCAAAATCCCAGAAAGTTCTGTAGTGCCTCTTCATAGCTAATCCTGACCTGGTTACCTCATCCCTTATGTCAACTGTAGGTAACTTTTGCCTATTGGTATACATGGAATTATACTGTGACACTTGTGTCAAGCTCCCTGCACTTAGTGTAATTTTAGAGTTACTCTTGTTGGAGTGTATCAGTAGCTTAGTCCTTTTATTGCTGAGTAATTTGTTCTGTGAATACGCTGTGGTGTGATCCGAAAGTGGATGTTTAAAATTTGTAAAAAATTTATTTCAGTACAAGACACATTGCCATTAATCCCCTCAGAATACTACTCTACTTTGAACACACTCATCCCATCGTTCTTGACACTTTCTGAAGCAGTTTTGAAGTACTCTTTCGTGCCTTTAATGGCAGTGTTGTGGCTGCCTATATCAATTCAAAACATTTACCTTTCATGGTCATTCTGATTTGGGGAAGAGCCAGAAGGTGCACAGCGCCAGATCCGGTGAACAAAGCAGAAGAGGACACATTGTCATGTTTTTATGAGCCAGCCTTGCCTTTCCATTGGATGGCACTCGCCAACAGTGTTCACTGTATTTTCGATGAAGAGGACTTCATTCCAGAACTGCTTCAGAAAGTGGCAAGAATGCTGGGGTTGGTGGTGTACCCCTGTAATCCCAGCACTTGGGAGGCTGAGGCAGGGGATCACAAGTTCAAGGCCAGCCTGGGCTACCTAGTGAGTTTAAGCTCAGCCTGAACTACACAACAAGCCCCCCCCAACCAAAAAGTAGCAAGGACAATGAAGGGGGGGGAAACATACTAATGACAGTGTGTCTTTTACTGTAATTTTTGTTTAAATTTGGACATTCACTGTATATTTTGATCACCCCTTGTATACCGCAGTTCATTTATCCATTTGTTAGAGTTGGATTTTGAGGAGGTTTCCGGTTTGGGCTATTTTGCAGATGTTCAGTTGCTTTGAACATTCTTACACAAGACTTCTTGTGGACTTAGGTTTTCTGTTTCCCTTAGGTAAATAAATACTGATGAGTGGTATTGTTGGTCATTGTGTAAAAAGTATGTTTACCTTTATTATAAACTGCTGCCAGGCACATCTGCAACCCCAGCATCCTGTAAGGGTGAGGCAGGAGGATCACAAACTCACCTGGACAACTTAGTGACTTAGGAGACCCTGCCTCATTTAAAACAAACAAACAAAAAGGCTGGGATGTAGCTCAGTGTGGAGGCCCTGGGTTCCACCCCAGGACTGTAATCAGTCAATCAGTGGGCTGGGGGTGTAGCTCAGTGCAGAGGCCCTAGGTTCAGTGGGGGTGGGGCATGAGAAAAAGACAGGGCCAACCAGTTACCCATTTTGCACTCCCACTAGCAAGGTGTGGAGTTGTAGTTGGCCCGAGTTTTTGCCAATCTTAAACTTCTGCCATCGTGGACATGTGTAGTGGGGGTTCCTCGTGGCCCTGGTGTGCATTTCCCTTGTGCATAGTGTTGTAGAAGAGCTGATTTTTGCTTTTTGGCTGAGCATGTATTTCCCTTTGTGAGGTGCTGTTTATTGCCCAGTTTTGATTGGGTTTTGTCACTTTTTCCTATTTGTGGACACTTTATATTTGAGCACCTCCCAGCCTCCCAGATGTGCACCAGTGGCCCTGGCTTGATGGGTTCTCTCTGCATCCTGAGAAGTTCTGGTGTTAAAACTATCGATTTTTGTCTGATGCAGGATGGTAAAACTGACATTCTGTATTAGTAGAGGGATTGATAGCTTTTAGTGGGCTTTCACATTTGCTCTTATTTAGACCTTAGTGTAACCCTGGTCAGGCAGGATAAGTGGCAATGCACTCATTCAAGATTAATGGTTTCTGGGCCAGTGAGATGGCTCAGCAGCGTAAGCACCTGCCTGGCAAGCGCGAGGTCCTGAGTTCAACTCCCGGTACCCATATACGAGAAAAGGGCCGGTGATAGCGCTCAGCGGCATGGGCACCTGCTGGCACGCGAGGTCCTAAGGTCGACCCCCAGTACCCACAAAAAAAAAAAAAAAAAAAAAAAAGATTAATGGTTTCTTTCCAGCTGTCAGAGTCTATGGGTTGGCCCATAATTCCAGGGTAGAATCTGGGCTGACTCATGGCATTTCTGTAGTCCTCCTTGCCTCTTGCCTGGTGTTTTCTGTACTACAGTAGATCAACAAAAGACTGAAGTACTAAGCACAAGAGTTTGAAGTTTATTCTGCAGGCAGTGAGGAGCCCTTGAGGAATTAGGAACAGGGCTTAAGGGAGATTAAAGTGGTGAGCTTGTCTGCGTGGCTAGAAGAGAAAATCAGAGCATGTGGTACACCTCTAGGTATGAGATGGAGCAGGGCCAGCCTTGTGCTCAGGTCTCTCAATGCTGTGAGTACAGCAGGTGAGAGTTTGGTTTGGTTTGGCTGTGTTTTGTTTTGCGATACTGGGGATTGAACCCTGGGCTTCGCACATGCTAGAGAGAGGTTTTTATCGGTTAGTAAAGGTACACGTCTCCCTTTGCCACCAGACTAGGTACCCATCTGATTTAACAAATGGAAGCAATTTAGATAATGAGAGAGACTGGATTTTTTTAAAGTACAACTCCCTCCACTTTCCCTAGTATAAAGGATTAAGGACAGTGGTATAAAATATCGGCTGTAGGGCCGGTGAGATGGCTCAGCGGCGTAAGCGCCTGCCTTGCAAGCGCGAGGGCCCGAGTTCAACTCCCGGAACCCACATACGAAAAAGGGGCCGGTGATATCGCTCAGAGGCACGGGTGCCTGTTGGCGCGCGAGGTCCTGAGGTCGACCCCCCAGTACCCACAAAAAAAAAAAAAAAAAAAATATCGGCTGTGGAGAGTTGAAGGTATTTAATCTTTTTTTAACTTTTGTTGCTAAAAAGTTATTACCAAAAATTGTTATGCTGGATGTTCATCAGAATATTTTATTTGTTTGTATTTATTCATTTTTCGTTTTTTTTTTTTTTTTTTTTTTTTGAGACAGGGTCTCACCATGTAGTTCAGGCTGGCCCCGAATTAGCAGGGATCCTCACAGACCACCGTGCCTGGCTCATAAGAACATTTTAAAGGCAAACTGGCAAAGAAAAAGATAGTCATCAAAGTTGTTTATTAATATCAATCTCCCTGGGACCCAATTTAAGTATGTCTAACTTAACTAACACAGGATCAAGTATTAAAGTGGTTAACGTGAAATTCGTACTGCAGAGTGTATTATGTTTAGCTAAATGTGTAGTGTATGTTTTGTCAACTGAATTTTGAATCTCATCCATGAGGGAAGAGGCGGTGATTCTCGCTCCCTGCCCACCCTGTCTGGGGGAGCTGCATTGTTATTCATCCAGGGCTGCTGGCGGGAATCTTGGGGGCGCCTGGGCCAGCTGTCCGAGCATCCTGCCTCCCACCCACCTTGGACACCTAGGCTTCTGGAGACCTGGGTGGGGGAGTTGAAGAGCTGTAAGAAGAGCTGTGATCTGCTTAATCCATTGTACTTAAAGTGAAACAGACATCAAGCAAAGATTACCTCAGTTGATCTTAACAAACTTTCAAGGGTTTAAAGTTTTTCTTGCAGCTTCCAAAGGGAAAATTTTAACAATCTAAAGATCTTAATTTGCAATGTTTTGGATTATAGAATTGGAAGAACTTCATCATCCCATGAACTAGAATAAATGTTTCAAAGAGCAAAGCAGAGCCAAAGAGGTTTTTACAGACTGAAGAGGACCAAGGAAAGCAAAAATAAAGAACAAAAATCAGATTGGTCATTTCAGTTACTGCACTTGTAAGGCACAGCCAGAGACAGACAGAAAATAACTGATTGGTTAGCATCAGGTTACTTCAGATTACCCTTTTTTTTTTAAATGTAAGGCTGAGGGAACTTCGTTACCATGCCAATGAAACTGGCCAGTTCTGTTCCAGTTCTGTTCCGGGAAATCTTGCTTTTGTTTCTCTAATCCTGATTGCTGAGGTCAGATGCGGTTTAGTTTTGGTTTGGTGACAAGGGAGGAACTTTAGCTTGAGTGACTCCATTTTGATTTCTAGCCTTGTCTCTTGGAGCCTACTGCAGGGGCTTAGTCCAAAATAGTGGCCCCCTGTAATTATTACTTAACAGTGGAAGTACAGTTTCAAATTATTAGTAACAAAAACAATAAGATTGAACTTTGCTTTTTAAATTACCCTTGAGCTGCTAAAATGCCATGGCGAGTTGGCTGGCATTGCAGGGGTGGTGAGCAGTGGCCCTTGGTGTGGAGCAGGCACTTCTACCTGTGCCAACACAACGGGCTAGGGGCTGGCAGACTTGGAGGTTGTGGGGCAAGGCTACGTGGAATGGTCGTGTCTGCCCTTCCTGGAGAGAAAGAGATGTGATTTTCTCATTGCCTGAAGTTTCATCCTGGCTGACCTCAGTGGATTTGTACGTAAAGCCAGGATGCGAATTCATTAATATCCAGTGAGGAAATAGAATTGTTATTGAGACAAACACTCATGTCCTCAGTGAAGGAATCTGACTGCCGTCATCCCAATCAGAGACCCCTCTAAACTGTCCCCTCCCACCAGAGCTGCACCTGGGGACTCAACACTGTCAGCCCTGCTGTTGATAGCAACCGTCTTTCCCTGCACTTTCCAAGCTTCATCCTTGTATCATAGACAGCCAGACAAGGCTAGGCTAGGCCCTGGAGAGAGTCAGTGCAGATGAGAACACAGTACAACTGCCTCAAATGGGGATGGGGTGACCGGGCCTGCATGCCTCCCCGAGGGATAAGCAATGGATTAAAAAGTGTACTCACCTGGTCCAATGAAGTCTGGGTAGACCCTGGTGGGTGGCCAGGATCCCCTATCATCTCTTCTTAAAAAGGTCTTTGTTCTTCCCATGTACACTTGCTGCATGACCTGGTTCCCCATTGGATCAATATTACCTAAGCGGCTATACTCATAATCTTATTGGTTGATCACAGTTTTGTCCCACATTGTACCCACCACATGATTTTGCTCTATACAACTTCCTCTATAAAGTGGGGTCCGCGGCAGCCCGTTTTTCGGGTCCCCTTCTGTCTCTCAAGAGCCATATCTCTTTCTCAATAAATATTTCCTACTCTTAACCTCCTTTGTTCCTTAAAATTCATTTTTCAGTTTTTGAGGAACATGAATTTGGCATGTCTGACATCTAACAGTTTAAGAATGACTTTTATTTAGCCTAAATCACTTGGGCAACCATCACTGCTTGTGTTCTCTCAAGCCTTGTTCTTGACAGGGAGCCACAACCCCTCTCACTGAAGCCCCCTCCCCGCGACCCTACAAAAGACCCCATCTGCCTGGACAGGGCAGCTGGTCTGGCCTGTAGCGCCAGCGCAGTCCCTCTTAGGTTTGTTCTGCAATAAATCTGTCCTGTTTATTGACAGTGCTTCTTTTTTTCCTTCTGCTGCTTCTTTTCCTTTTTCCTAACACTCAGGCCTATGTGTTTTTCTTCAGAGGACTCATCATGATGGTGGAATGAATTGAATATCTAATAGCTTTTCATCAGCCAGCCCAGTGAATCCATCTTCACAAAAGGGGCCACAAATCCTCAGGACAACAAGGAGCGAGTCTCCAGCAGGAGAGCCTGCCTGCTTCCTGCGTGCTTTGAAAGGGGGGCGCCCCGTGTTGAGGTCGCAGAGTTGGTGCCTCATCCTTGTTCTAGGCTGCTGATCTGCATCTTTTTTAGCATTGGCTTCTCTGGCATAGGTTCCCCTTGCTCTTCGTGTTAGTATTTACTTCTAACCTCTGCATTTGTCGCCGAGAGAGCTGCTGTAAGAAAGAGGTGCGCAAATGCAGCACTCGGGTAGGAGAGAAAGTACAAGTCTCTCCTGTGAGCGGTGCAGGCAGACCCTGGCTGGTGCGGCTGCTTTGCTGGCCACAGTCTGTGGGTTCCTGTTGGGTTCTAAGGCTGCTGCTTCGTTTACCTGCAGCTGCACGCTTGTAGTCAGCTCCCCAGTACCGTGTTTGCTGTGGCACTGCGGATCGCAGAGAGCAGGTGTAGGGACCAGCATGCTCTTCAGTGTTGTAATAATGTGAAGTAGAGGTGACCCACCTATCACCTGGATCCCAGGAGCCAAAACCAAGATGTGACCGGCTGCCTGGAAGGCTGGGAGATGTCCTCTTTAGTTGAGCTGTTAGTGACACACCGGCCGAACGGATGGAGGAGAGGCCGCTCAGTTGACCTCTACAGGGTGGCTTTGTTCCTAGGTCCCTGGGGAGCTCCCTCTTGCAGTGCACACCCCAGGATAACTGCAGGAGGCTTTAACTCCAGTCTGCACGACAGGACCTGTCGATTTCAGTACTTCAGTTTTTCTTTCTAAATTGGATTTAATACTTCTAGAAATAAATATGTTTAGAAAGCATCAGAGGACAACTCATAAAAATGGCTATGATTATTGATCAAGCAGGATGCAAATACATTTTCCTTGAGGTGTGCTTCATTAATAGAATTTTTAATTGACTGTGGAGACTATTTTAAAGGTAAAATGAAGGTGACGTGAATAGCCGTTTCAGTAGGAAAACATACAGTCAGCCCTGTGAAACAGAAAATGCAGTTAGCTTGTGGGTCAGAAAGCCTTGCCTGCCTGGGCACAAGTGCTTTCCATCCGAGAAGAACACGAGTGTGGACAGCTTAAGCCTGGAAGGAATGTTGATTCTTATTTGGTTTCCTCCGTTCTCCCCTCCCTCCCCGTGTGCCTCTTCATCCTTCCTCCTGAGGCAGGCGTGGCTGAGGACTTCCCTCCTGTGTGAGGAATGGCGGGGTGCAGGCAGTGTTCTGAATCACCTGGTCCCTGCCAACTGGACTCGCTGGTCAAGTAGAGGAAATAAGTATTAACCAGTAATTAATATTGAGGTAACACAAATCGCTGTCTTCTTACCCCTTTCCCCTATGTGCTGTTTTGGAAGTTGCACTCTAATTTGAATGGTTCAAGCCAGAGATTTTGTAATGTGTAGTTATCAAAGTCCAGTGAACATTAACATATATACTTATCAAAGTCCATTTAATATCTTTGCCTTTCTTTTGAGTAATGTAAGTCCTTTAAGTCCCGTCATCGCTCCCTCATTTTTAGTGTCCATATACAAGTTCCTCGAAACATTGACTTCTATTTTTTTTTTTTTTTTTTTGTGGGTACCGGGGGTCGACCTCAGGACCTCGCGCGCCAACAGGTGCCCGTGCCACTGAGCGATATCACCGGCCCCTTTATCGTATGTGAGATCCGGGAGTCGAACTTGGGCCCTCGCGCTTGCAAGGCAGGCGCTTATGCCACTGAGCCATCTCACCGGCCCGACTTCTATTTTTTTCAATCAGATTTTATTGGTACATTTGAGATATACATAACGATTACATTCATCATAGAGAATTCGTAACTGTACATGATATAACTTGTTTTTTTTCCCCATTCTCCTACCCTCCCTTCAACCCGCTGACTTATATTGTTTAGAATTTTCTACACACACTCTTTCTTTGTTTGGTATTCTATTTTGTAGTCACTATAACTTTTGTTTAGAAAATGGACACATTATCACCCAAAATATGGGAAGCATGTGGTCTGTCATTCTTTTTTTGTCCCCCAGACATTTCCCTTCATGAGGACCCCTTGGTGGTGAATTCTGATAGTTGTTGAAAGTTTGTACCTGGCCCTTGCTCTAGAGAGGTACTTTGCTGGCTGTCCTGGTCTGGGTTGACAGTCAGCATCTCCTGACACATTGAAGCTGCCCTTTCAGTCTTGTGATCTCTCACTGTGCTGCGAGGTCAGCTGTCAACCTATTACTTCCACTCTCCAGCCGCGTCCACCATAGTAACGATATTAGCTGGTCTGCAGAGCACTCTTTGGGAACAGTGGTTTAGTGACACATGGATTTCCTCTTTTCCCCAGTACTAGATACTGAACCCAGAACCTTTGCACTGAGCTACATTCCATTTTATTTTATTTTATTTTTTATTTTGAGGCAAGGGTCTCGCTAAGTCACAGAGTTGCCCAGTCTGGCCTCAAACCTTCCACCATCCTGCCTCAACCTCCCAGAGTGCTAGGATTGCAGGAGTTCACCACTACACCTGGCTGGACACATACATTTCTGATGCAGAAGTCTCTTTCTTGCTTGTGTAATTAAAACTTTTTTTTTTTTTTTTTTTTTTTTTGAGACAGGGTCTTGCTATGCAGTTCAGGCTGCCCTTGAACTCACTGTGTAGCCCAGGCTGGCCTCAAAATCATGGTGATCCTCCTGCCTCAGCCTCCTGAGTGCTGGGGTTACAGGCATGGGCTACCACAGCCATTTTAAAACTTCGATTATTAGTTTTCAGTTTTTTGTTGTTGTTGGGACTGGGGATTGAACCCAGGGCTTCCCACATGATAGGTGAGCATTCTGCCACTGAGCTGCTTTCCCAGTTGACTATTAATTTTTATTCCTTCAGATGGCAGTGAACAAAGCAAAATCTTCTTTATATTCTCAAGTATGTAAACAAAAATAGATCTTAAAGATTTTAGTATTTATTTATTTATTTTTTTGTGGGTACCGGGGGTCAACCTCAGGACCTTGTGCGCCAGCAGGCACCCGTGCCACTGAGCCATCTCACCGGCCCAAAGATTTTAGTATTTATATTAACAATAGGTAGTTGACTGATCTTTTCATTAGTTCATTTTGAGAATAGCTAAGAACGGTGAGGCCAGGTACTTTTGAAGTAATCTGATACTGTTTTCTTTTAAGTACCAGTGTCAAATATTGACATCTTGATGAATGTCCCATTGCTTAGAGTCATAGTGATGAAAATTTATGGCATACACAGTATGTATGGAAAGGAGAAAGCATATTAACAGTTCAGGATTATGCTTATGAAACATTTGCCTAGAGATGGTTAAATTGTGGTTAGATACCATTGTGTTTTATGTTAGCTTGACAATTAAGATTTTCTCTTTTTTTTTTGAGACGGTCTTGCTATATAGTTCAGGCTGGCCTTGAACTCACTTGTAGCCTAGGCTGGCCTTGAACTCATGGCAATTCTTCTGCCTCAGCCTCTCAGACACTGGGATTACTGACATGGCCACCACACCCAGCAAGATTTTCTTATAAATTAGCTATCAAGTTGTACTTTGGAAGCTTTTTGTTTTAATTCTAGAAAGAAGTGTATATTTTTTGCCTTAATTTTAAATTTTGCTTTTGAATATGTTGCCATTTTGTTAGACAATTTTGTTTTGTTTTGTTTTGAGGCAGGGTCTCACTGTGTAGTTCAGGCTGGCCTTAAATTTGAGGTGGATCCTCCTGCTTCAGCCTCCAGGGTGCTGGGATTACAGGCATGTGCCACCATACCTGGCTTTGTTAGACAAATTTATTTATTTATTTATTTTGTTAGACAATTTTAAAGCACACTATAACCGACACTGTTCTTGAGTGAAAGGGTTTTATATAATTTGTTAAGCCTGTTACTCTTCATATTTATTAGCAAAAGACACTCTGGGTTTGGCTTTTGTCTTGGGGAGACAGCTAGAGGAAGAATGTATTCTTTCATGTTTCAGTACAGAATAAAATTATGTATGGGGGCCGGTGAGATGGCTCAGCAGCGTAAGCGCTTGCCTTGCAAGCGCGAGGGCCTGAGTTCGACTCCCGGAACCCACATACGAAAAAGGGGCCGGTGATATCGCTCAGAGGCACGGGTGCCTGTTGGCGCGCGAGGTCCTGAGGTCGACCCCCCGGTACCCACAAAAAAAAAAAAAAAAATTATGTAGATAGACTTAAAATAGTCTTTGAAAGCACATTTGGTGATCAAGTTGTCAGTACGGTATTAAAATAGGGACTCAGCTCATAGGCACAGCATGTTAGAACACAAAGAGCACCTTGTTTGCAGGACTAAGATTATTTTTTTAGCTGGGTATGGTGGTGCACATGCATAATTCTAGCACTTTTGGGAGGCTGAGGCAGGACGATCATCAAGTTTGAGCCTAATCTGGGCAATATAGTGAGATCTTGTTTCAAAATAAAAAATGAAAAGGGGCTGGGAAACATAGCTCAGTGTGAAGGCCCTGGGTTTAACCCTCAGTACTGCCCCCGGTCAAAAGAGGAAATTCTGGCATTTTGTGCTTTATATTTTCCCTTTCCCACATCCCAGCCTTCCATACCCCTATTTTTGTACAGAGTTTAGGTCTCTGTTGCCCACACTAAATTAGGCTCTGCCTTTTCATATTCAGGGATTCAGAGTGTTCTTGTAGGGGCCAGTCGTGGTGGTGCAGGCCTGTAGTCCCAGCACTTGGGCTGAGGCAGGAGGAGCACTGTCCTTGGCTCCATAGTGAGTTCAAGGCCAGCCTAATCTACATAGCTAACAAACTATGGGAAAGGAAACAACTCTTTCTTGCCGCCCGTATCCAACACTTTGAAGTCTCACACTGACCTGTGGATAGCCTCGCTCTTGCTCCGTGTCGGGCCGTCTTCTGCTTGTGTCCATTCTGCCCACTGTGCAGACATCGCTCCTGAATGCTGCAGACCTGTGTCCCGAGAGCGCTCAAGGACCGGAACCACCGAGTCCGCTCAGGGAGCCTGGGGTTGCTTCTGCCCCGGGGCAGCTGCTTCCATTTTGCAGGCCAGCCTCCGGAGTGACGGAGCAGCTGGCAGAAAACGCTCCCTGGAAAGAATTCCCAGCCTGCTGCCAGGCGTGGGTGAGCAGGGTCCGCTGGCATGTGGCGGGGTGGAGCGCCCACGACTGCAGCCATGCAGATCTCATCTGTGAGCCAAGGGCCAGCGGCCGCACGTTTGCGAGCTCCCACCCGAGTCGGGAGTCCTCCCTGGTAGACTCTGGTAACAAGGCACCACCGCAGGGATCTGCAGCCCAGAGAGGTGCCGGGCGGCTTCTCGGCTTAGACCGTCACCCACGAAGAAGTCAGGCCTAGAGGGTGGCGCCCTGGGCTGCACCATTGAGCCCAGGGGACCTTGCCGCTGAAGGATTCTAGTAAAAGTACAACCACCATCGCTTTTCTTAAACTTAACCTAAAGACATCAACTTTAGACACGGGCTGCCGTTGTTGTCCAACTCCGTGGCCACCAAGAGTGGAATGTTTTCTTGTTTGTGATCTTACAAATTTTTCTTAACAGTCGATTCAGTCTGATACCCAAAAATTGTTCATGCTGCAAGTTTTGTTTCTCAGCATTTCCAAAAGCTTGTTACTTTCAGGTGTTGATAACTTCACCTTCCTGTGAAGTCTTTTAGCCACATACTGAATTCCCTTTCCTCTCTGAATAGAACACCAGTTTGGTTGGTTTTCTTCCCCATTCGGTAATAGGCTGCTTTGCAGGGTTTGCATGCCAGCCTCCGGAGAGAGTGGCACGTAATGTTTATACATGTGAGCATATTACAAATAATAATGGAAGCCAGGCATGGTGGTACATGCCTATAATCTCACCACTCAAGAGGCTGAGGCAGGAGGGTTGCCACGAGAGTTCAAGGCCAGCCAGGACTACGCTGTGAGACCCTGTCTGAACCACCTCCAACCCCCCAAAGAGACTGGACTCTGTGACACTTTTTTATACTGCAGTTTTTATGTAACATTATACTGCGAATATTTTCTTGTTAATATTAAAAATTATTTTTATGCTTGCATAAGTTGGCTTTATTTTATTTAACCATTGGCCTAATTTCAAGTTTTCATTATTACAGAAAAGTCTGCAGTGATCCTTCTTGGATTCAGCTTTCTGCATCAGTTTCTGGTTGTTTAATTACCATCTTTGAGGGTGTGAGTGCTAGGTTCTTTTCTGGAGGCTTTGAAAGTGCAGCTGACAGCTCTTCCAGGTGTGCACACTCAGGTTGCAGAGCTGCACTTGGGAATTGCTAGGCTGTTTAAGGGCAGAAAATACTTGGGATGCCTGGGGAATCTGCAAGACCTAATACCATTTCTGTAATTGGATAGAGGTTGAATTTATTTACATGTGGAAGTAATGGTCAAGAAGGAAAAATAGGTGACACTATAAGGACACTTGGTTTTTTTTTTTTTTCCTTTGATACCAGGAATCGAACTCACAACCTCGTGCTTGCCAGGCAGGCGCTGTGCTGCTGAGCTATATCCCCGACACTTTGTACCTGACATAGCAGGACAGGGAGGAGCGTATGTGAGCCAAGTGAGCAGGAAGCACAGGGGAGGACAGCAGTCTCTCTGCCTTCTGCATGGAGATCAGCTGCGCTCATTGCAGACCTGCGCCTGCATCTCACTGATAGCAGTACTTCTGCCTCAGTGGGAACTGATTGAGTGATTTCCATTTTCTCTTGTGAAATTCTTACACAGTGTTCTTGAGGCTTCAAGTTCTTTTCCTTTTTCTTGTGTAATTCAGGCTGGCCTTGAACTTGGGTGATCTTCCTGCCTCAGCCTCCCAAGTGCCGGGACAACGGGCATGTGCCACCATGTCTGGCTGAGGCTTCAAATTCTTTGTGTTTTGTTTTTTTTGAGACAGGGTCTTGCTATGTATTGGAGGCTGGCCTTGAACTCACTATGTAGCCCAGGCTGGCCTCAGCCCTTGTGACAGTCCTCCTGCCTCAGCCTCCCAAGTGCTGGGATTACAGGTTTGTGCCACCATGCTCACCTAGGCTTCAAATTCTATTTGATCTTTTCCATCTGTGTGTTTACTAGCTGCTGTGGCTTGTCCTGCACCCTACCCCTTTGGGCAGACTCAAGTCTTCCTGGATTCCCCTCTGTATTCACCGTACCGAGCTGTGCCAGTTTCCCATAATAGTTCAGCACAGATGCAGGGCACACAGAGCTGTTGGGGGCATCCCATCTTGCCTCGTGATGGAGGAGTGCAGGTGTGAGTCGTTTGCCATGTGTGGTAGGATGCACCTTCTCACTGTGTAATCCGGCCTGACCTTCTCTGGACTCCTCGCCAAGAGTGGGACACCTGTGACAGTGGGCACAGAGGGGCCACGTGGCTGGAGACTCAGGAGACAGAAGCGTTCCAGGAGCAGTAGGGCACAGGTGTGGGGCCCATGACCCACTCTGGAGAGAGGAGGCCGCACCAAACTCTCACCGATACTCTATTGACCACCCACTTGAGGGTGATGAGAGGTCAAAGTGCAACCAGCTGTCAGCTCAGGGAGGCTGAGGCGGGAGGATTGCTGCAAGTTCAGGGCCAGACTGGACTATGTAGTGAGTTCAAGACCAGTTGGAACTTCATAGCAAGACTGTCTCAAATAACAACGACAAACAAGAGGCATCCGTAACATCTTGTCTTTCTACCCTCCCTTTTCCACCCTGCCTTTAAAGCTTCACCTGTGTGTTCCAAATTTGTGGGTTGTTTAGTTTTGGTGGTACTGGAGTTGAACCCAGGGCCTAAGGCCTGAGCTACATCCTCAGCTCTGCTTTATCTTTTAGTTTGAGACAGGATCTTGCTAAGTTGTCCAGGCTGGACTCAAACTGGAGATCCTACTGCCTCAGCCTCCTATATTACAGACATGCGCCACCACTCCTGGCTTCCAAATTTGTGTTTTTCAAAGTGTATTCCTAATGTTATGTATATTCCTATGAAATTCGCCTGATCTTTCATACCTCTTTCAAGTGTAAGAGCGTGGAGGGGATGAAATGCCAAGACCAGTAACTATGCTGAGCGCCTGGGGCCCTCCGACTGGCCTGTGCTCTCCTGAACTTGTCTTCTGAACAGTTTCTTCCAATGGACTTTGCTAGTCACGCTCTTCAAAGTGCGCTATGAAGTGTCCGGGATCTGTGCAGAGAAACAAGAAAGAAAGCTAAGAGCCAGTGCAGGGAGGGCGACCGACTTCCCACCGTGCAACCTTTGCACCTTGAGAAAGCTGGTAACTGCAGCTTGTGATCAGTTTAAAGTAGTCCTGAGAGCTGGGGAAGGGGCAGACTGGAGTAGACAGTTTGGAAGATAGAGGAGGGAAGATAAATCCCAAAGCCTCCAATACTGAGCACTCAAGTCCGCCAGTTTAAATCAGTCCCGGCACGGATGTCTCCCCAGATGACCCGAGCCCCTGTAAGTACACTTGCTGTTTCCACGTGCGGTTTTATAGTAGCAGAATGTGCATTAGTTTGTGTTGGTAGCGAAAATCATTTTCTTTATATGTATGAAGGTTTTATATATATATTTTTTCCCATTTTGAGAAGAGGAAAACATAAGTTTCTGAATGTAGAGAAGGATGCAGCCTCAGTCCGCGGATGCTCTGGGCCTCAAGCCCTGCGCGGCCGCAGGGGCAGGGCTGGCCGGGAGGGAGAGGGGAGGGGCCTGCTGTCTGGGTGGGAGACGTGGGCGCTAGAGAAGCAGGGCGTGGGATGAACCGACTGGCAGAGGTTAGGTCTGGGAGTCTGGATTCCTGGATTCAAGCCCTGTCTCTGCGATTTGTTAGCTGTGTGAGCTTGGGCGCTGTTCCTCGCTGCTGAGCCTCAGTTTCCATCAGGACCAGAGACCTTTGGCACTTACTTCATTAGGTTAGTGCAGGACCTCAGAGAGAGGAGGACTTAGCATGGTGCCTATGTGGTGTCCATTTTTCAATATTAGTGGAGTTACTGTGATTGTTATTTTTGTTCTTTTTTTGCCATTCACACAGAATAGTATTAAACTTTATTCTTTTTAAATTCCACACATAAACAAGTGCTGAAAAAGCTCTCACCATTGCTGACAGAAAAGCAGAGCCACTGTGTTTCGTGAATGACAATACAATTAAAGCTCAAATAATATAAAAATAATTTGAAAAAAATCCCTTTTACTGTACACTCTAAAAATAAAGCAAGAAAGATAAATAGCAGTTTCTGCTAGCCAGAAAATGTGTTTCTATTCATTTGGGCTTTAGGGTTCACTGAACCCCACCTGTGTGTGCATATATGTGTGGTTACTTGTGTGTAATCTATGCAGTGTAGTAGCCCCTAATCTTTTCATCTAGTTTGCCTAATCATTAAGCTACTTAACCAATTAGAATACTATTATATCACATTGAACAACTTTGTATAGTTGCTTCTTTGAAATTCTAGTAACATTGACACATTTATTTGGCTTGTAAAGGCCTGAAATATAGATAATATAATCTAGCTTTTTTTTTTAATAATATGCTCTTAATACATTGATTTTTCTCAGTTCCAGAGAAAAAGTCCCTTTTAAAAATTTTTCTTGAGCCGGTGAGATAGCTCAGCGGCATAAGCGCCTGCCTCGCAAGCGCGAGGTCCTGAGTTCGACTCTCGGTGCCCACATACGAAAAAAGGGCCAGTGATATCGCTCAGCAGCATGGGCGCCTGCTAGCGTGTGAGGTCCTGAGTTCGACCGATCCCCGGTACCCACCAAAAAAAAAATTTTTTTTTCTTGATGCTCACTTGAAGCAGGAAAGATGTCTTAGTATTTGGCCAAAGATATGATGGGTGTTTGATACCATTTAAAATTTGAAGGATTCATCTATGGGGCTCTCTCTGGTCGACTGTGATGCGCGTTGGTTGCAGTCTCTCCACTCAGCCAGCAGAGGGCGCTTTGACACCTCTGCCTTGCTTGGGGAGCTAAAGCAGATGTTGCAGGAACACAGTGTCCTTCCCAACTCAGGCAGAGCCCTACAGACTTCCTTTTGCAACTCACAAAAATATAGAAAATATGGACTGTCCCACTGGGCTTCATTTGGAAGCAGGAGCATGTGTGAAGTCACGGAGGAAAGGGCATAAATATTGTCCGTACACAGCATGTGCTCCAGCTTGTGTCTTCCCGTTGTCTCTGCCCTCTTCCAGACAGTAACGACTCCACGTTCAAGTCATCTGGTGGTGTTTTTACCTTTTCATTTACGCCCCAGGAGCTTTGCGTGTGCTGCCTGAGCCTGGTTCCTGTGTGCTCTCAAGTGCCCAGGGTTTGGTCCTGTCGGAGACCTCCCAGGGGAACCTAGGTCCCGGCCTTCAGCTGCCTGGCCAGCGGGAGTGCGCTCTTGCCTGTGCCCCCAGCTCCATGGCCTTGCTGTACGAATGTGCCGCTCCGTGCCCCGTATGGGTGTAGGGGGCAAGTGAGACTCCTGCCCTCGGCCTGGCCCCGGGCACCCTTGCCGCCTCCCTCAGCCAGAGGCCCTGGTGATGGTGAGCTGGGTTTCTGTCTGGGACATTCTGGGGGCTCACGTGTGTTTGCTTTCCTGCAGCTCATCAATGCCGTGGTTCTGTTGATTTTACTGAGCGCCCTGGCCGATCCAGATGAGTACCGCTTCTCAAGTTCTGAACTAGGAGGGAACTTGGAGTTCATGGACGATGCCAGTAAGTACAGATGTCACCTGTAGGTGTTACGGGGTTTTCAAGGACAGGAAGGCTGGCTGCTGCCCTTCCTGTTAGAACACAAATGTTGATTCATGGGCATTTTTGTGCCGACACTATTTTTCTTTCCATTGTTACAAATCAAATCAACAAATATTTACATGCTGCTCATGGTCTCCCTCTGTTCTATGAGTCTAAATAAGATCTCTTTTCTTCCCATCTAACGCCAGCTTACCACTTTTTAAATGGTTGCCTTGTCGTAGACTTTGCCCGCGCCTTTGGTCCCTAGGATAGGGAGAAGGGTTGTGCTGCTGCCCGTGTCTGCCCTTCTTCCCGGAGGCAGGCGGGTGCTCTGCTCTCCCTGCTGGACTTCGGGGCCTTTTCCCCACACATGGCAGGGGGCATGGCGCTGTGCATGTGGGGTGGGTGGGGACTTCGGCTCCTCGCAGTTGCACTGTGTCCCAGCTGGGGGAGGGCATCGGTTCTTCATGGCTTTGAGAGTGTCCGTGTGTGTGAAAAGACAGTATGGCTCGAGAGAAAGTAAGGGGGAGAGTGGCTCAGGGGGCCGAGATGGGGTTTGAGAGACACTGGGAACATTTGAAAGACCATGAGGATCAAGAACTTTATTCCCAGAACGAGAAAAGCTGGGCAGTGCTTTTAAGTAATGCTGGGAGGATGTGCGCCTTTTCAGTAATGCTGGGAGGATGTGTGCCTTTGTTTCTGCACAGAGCATGCGTGTGAGGGCTGGGCTGGGGCACAGAGCTGAGCCTGGGCTGGGCCGGGTCTCTAAGTCCAGAGTGCACCAAGGATGAGGGAGAGGCCGGTCTGGGCAGGGCGCACCAGCAAGGGCGGTGAGGGAAGGGGAGTCAGCGGTGACTCATCACTGAGGCCTGAAGCTCAGATCAGGAGGAGGCAGCATATCTGGGGGGAGAAAACTAGCCCTTTTTTTTGGTTCATATTAGGGATTTTCTGTACCCAGGGCTTTCCACTGAAAGTCTCAGCCTTTAAAAAATTTTTTTTATTTTGAGACAGGATCTCATTATGTTGCTAAGTTGCCCAGCCCTGGCTCAAATTTGAAATCTTCCTGTCGCAGCCTCCCAGAGTGCTGGGATTACAGCTAGACTTGATCTTACCCAGGTGATTTATCTAAGCGTCCTTGTTAGGCAAGTGGGCTCAAGCCAGATTGGATCCTGACCCAGCCAGGTTTAAATGTGCTAACCTTGAGCTAGTCACTTTTCTGTGCCTTAGTTTCCCCCTCTGAAAGAGAAAATCATAGTATTCACCTATCTCCAAGGGTGGTGGGTGAGGACTGAATGAGTGCGCTTCAGGTGGGGTCCGGCAGTGGTAGGAGCTCAGTGCTGCGCGCTGTCCTGCTGTCCTTCCTTAGAGCTGCTACCGTGGAAATGCGGGAGTTCCCTTCAGCGGAGAGATGAGACCTCCGAGTCGGGAGCCCAGGGGAGGAGTCTCCACTGCAGCGTACAGTTAGGACAGCAGCCTGAAAAGTGACTTTCCTGTTAGGGAGAGAGGAGCGACAAGGGGAGAGGAGTCCCAGGACTGAGCCGGGAGGGCCCCATGCTAACTAGTGAGGGGGAGAGGAGGCCGTCAGTGGTGAAGTCAACGAAATCAGGGCAGCTTTGTGCCTGTCCTCTTCCACACTGTGTCCACACAAGGATAGAAGCCCAGGGCCACGTTTTCCTGGGTTTGGGATCATGCCAAACCAAGGCATAATTTCTGCTGTACATTTCTTTTTTTTTTTTTTTTTGTGAGTACCGGGGGTCGACCTCAGGACCTCGCGCACCTACCAGCAGGCGCCCGTGCCGCTGAGCGATATCACCGGCCCTTTTTTCATATGTGGGTTCCGGGAGTCGAACTCGGGCCCTTGCGCTTGCCAGGCAGGCGCCTATGCCGCTGAGCCATCTCACCGGCCCTGCTGTACATTTCTTATTCTATTTCAAATAACCCGATTACCCTTAGGAATTCTTCCAGAAAGGACGATGAGTTTCATTCATATTAAATTAATATCTCTGCCTTTCTTCCCTAGTTTAAATGTTATATAAGCTACACATAAAACATTTGATTGACATTTGAAAATAAATTCTCTTTCATGGTTTCCAGGCTGAGGATGCCTTTCTGGAGGTAAATGAGGTTAAAAAAAGAAGTTTTAAATGACCCTGCTGTGGTTCTGCCCTGGTCGAGTGACGACACTGCAGAGATCCAGCTGGGGGCGACTCGCGGCGTGGACCTAATATAGCTGCCACCACAGCTGCTTGCTGCTCTTTAGGACTTGAAAATAGCAATTCGTGATGTCCTGGAGATTAATTCTAGTGCATTTGAGGTTTCTCTCATGTTTCATGTATTTGAAAAGATTGAATGAATAGTTTGTAATTACTTTGAACACTTTTTTTTTGATGGTTCTGGGAAGTCAACCTAGGGCCCTGTTACTGAGCTGTCTCTCTAGTGTGCCCTCCCTTATTTTTGAAATAGGGTCTCCATAGGTTGCCCAGGATGGGCTTGAATTTGTGGTCCTCCTGCCTCAGCCTCCTAGAGTGCTGGGGTTATCAGTACACACTATCTTGCCTGGCCACATTTTGATATTTTGAAACCAGAATATGATTTGTATTAAATCAGCATAGATTTAACGTGAGGATCAGTTTTCTCTCTTCCAGATCTTGTGTGTGTGGGTTGCGGATGGGGGCTTGGGATTAGACCCAGGGCCTTTGGACTGAGTTACACCCTTAGCCCTTTTTTTTTGTGGGTACCAGGGGTCGACCTCAGGACCTCGCGCACCAGCAGGCGCCCGTGCCGCTGAGCAATATCACTGGCCCTTTTTTCATATGTGGGTTCCGGGAGTTGAACTTGGGCCCTCGCGCTTGCCAGGCAGGCGCATACACCGCTGAGCCATCTCACTGGCCCCACCCTTAGCCTTTTTAATTTAATTTAATATAATTTAATTTTGAGGCAGAGTCTTGCCAAGTTGCCCTGGCTGGGCTGGAATTTGTGATCCTCCTGCTTCAGCCTTCCAGAGTGCTGGGATTACAGACAAGTGCTACCTTGCCTGGCCTCTCCTCTAGATCATATTAAACCTTTCAGAAAAGTTGCATGTACAATGAAACCAATCTTACTTTTTCATGAACAATGATTTGTAGTTCCTCTTTTTTTTTTTTTTTTTTTTTTGAAGAGTAGAAAATTTTATTGGGGAAAAGGAATATTCCCAAGAGGCAGGAGGGGTCCCGAGTGTGGGTTGCCCATCGTTCTTTATAGAATTATCTTACTAAATATTGAGTAGGTACAGAACAGTATTTATAAAATACATCAGAAAGTTGGTAATGAAGTACTTGTGTACCTGCCAGTTGGTTTAATGTTTTGTTTTGGTTTTTGTTTTTTTTTGGTTTTTTGAGACAAGGTCTCACTATGCAGTTGAGACTGGCCTTGAACTCACTATGTAGCCCATGCTGGCCTTGAACTTATGGCAATCCTCCTGCTTCAGCCTCCCAAATGCTGTGATTACAGGCATGCTCCAACATTCGCAGCTTTGTTTTGTCTTTGTCATTTTAGTTTTTCTTGTTGCTGCCTGCTAGTTGGTTTAAGAAATTGAATTTTACCTTAATTTTCAAAGAATCCTGTGTACCTCTTTCTGATTGCTTCCTCTGCTCAAAGAGAGCTGCTTTCTGAGTTGTCCTGCCTTTTCTTGATAAATTTGCCACATACATTCGCATATCTAATTGATCTATTGCATAATTTTCCTGAGCTTGAGCTTTGTAGAATGTGCTCATGAAGGGTACATTTGCAACATTTGCTTTCTCGGGTGCACTGTGTGTTACAGAAATGAATCGGACACTTGTTACAGACAGCAGGTTATTCCAGAGGGACCACCAGGCGGGGTTTGCAGTGGGGAGAGATTGGGCACCTCCCAGCCCAGCAAGGATGGGTGGAGATCTATTTGTAGCCAAGGAGCAGTTCATGGGGTTCAGTGGATAGAAAATAACGAGAGGGAAATTCAAAGGCCAGGGGTTGTTGCAGGATGCATTCAGCAGGTTTCTTGCTGTGTGCGGGCCAGTGTGGTACAGTAAATGCAGGGAAAGGGAAGTGGAGGTGTTGTGGCAAAACTGAGTCCGGAAAAGGACCAACACTGAGGAAGTCTGGGGGCAGTGAGCAGCTTTATTTTACACTGGTGGCCCTGGCTGGGGTCGCTCCCCGTAACAAAGCCAGGAGCCAAGTGCTTGAGGGCTGGCACTTGTGTGTGATGCATAAGGCGACACAGAGCAGCCTGGCAGTTCTCCGATTAGCTAGCAGGGTGAGATCATCGGTTATAAGGCTAGATTCATGATCACGGAGCTTGTTACAGTCAGACTCCTGCATGTTCAGTTATGCTCTTGTGGTTACAGGGGTCAAGAAAGTAATTACAGAGCCATGAAGCAGTTACAGAGCTAGGCAGCTTCAGAAAGAACAAAGTCTTTAAAAGGACAGTTATTCTGGTACAGTTTTTCCCTTTCAGAGGAATTTGGTCAGATCTGAGAGTGATCGGGACCCAAGGATGAGAATTTTCTAAAACTCTCTTAAGAGGATTCTTGCTAAAATGGGACTAAACAGAACGAGGACAGAGCCCATGGTCGGCCTAGTCACAGAGCGAGCTCAAGGGTTACCTGGCACAGTCTGGACGAAGGAGAGACTGCCACGGCTGGACCCAACTGGGAAATCAGTCCGCCGTCAGTCTCCAGGCACGTTAGGTCATGAGAATACACGTGCAGGGCCACCGCACTGTATCAGGCCCTGCAGGTAAGGTCAGGCCTGTCCTGTTTAAGAAATGTTGCCTGGGCCGGTGAGATGGCTCAGCGGCGTAAGCGCCTGCCTTGCAAGCGCGAAGGCCCGAGTTCGACTCCCGGATCCCACATATGAAAAAGGGGCCGGTGATATCGCTCAGCGGCATGGGTGCCTGTTGGCGCGCGAGGTCCTGAGGTCGACCCCCGGTACCCACAAAAAAAAAAAAAAGAAAAAAGAAAAAAGAAATGTTGCCTGTAATTCTAACACACTGGGAGGCTGAGGCAGGAGGATTGAAAGTTCCAGCCCAGCCTGGGCAACTTATCGAGAAGACCCTGTTTCAAAATTTAAAAATAAAATAAAAGGAGTTGGGGGTGTAGCTCAGTGTAGAGCCTAGGTTCAATCCCCAGTGCTGCCAAAACAAAAAAACAAAAACAACGAAAAGAAGTGTTCTGACTGTTTGTGGTGATGCGCTTTTTCTTTTGTGTCTTAGCATCAGCTTGTCCAGTTCACGGGAAATCCTTTGTATATTTGTGACTGTTTGATTTGACAGCTTTCCATGTGTGTCTTGCCTATAGCACCTTTTTTGGGAACAGCTTTCCCGACAATAAGATTTACATATCATACAGCTTTTTAATGTGTAGCTCAAGACTCTTTAGTAACGTGCAGCGCGCATGGCTTTTTAGAAAGCCTTCACGAGGTACGCATTCCAGTCATCCAGGCCTTCCTTAGCGTCCCGTGGGCCACGGAATCTTTCCGTACGGATCATATGTTTTTATTAAGTTTATTTTCTTAAGGTCTAGTCACACAGCTCGGTTCCCTAGTGAAAATAATCACAAAAGGGCTGGGGATACAGCTCAGTGACACAAGTGCCTGCCTGGCGAGCACAAGGTCCTGAGTTCGATTGCCCGTACCAAAAAAAAAAATCACAAAAATGTTTCTTCGTTTTCCTATTATTGAGCAACCTTAATGAAAGTTAAGTGAATATAAATAGCTGAGTGTAAGATTGTAGCGGGTGGGAGCTAATCGCCTCACCTCTGAGAGCAGAGGGCATCTGTGAAGTCCATGTTGAAGTGTGTTAATTTGATAAACTGAACAAAGGTGGCCACAGAGCCTGCAGGACAGGCTGCTCCCCAGAGACAGGGAAGAGGTCTGGGGTGTCAGGAATGGTGACTGTTAGAGGCTGCTGGGGTTCTTTTTGGAAGGATGAAAATATTCTGGCACTCGTAGCTTTGCAGCTTCGTGAAGATACTGAAAAAAGCCATTGAAGTGTACATGTTAAGAAGATGAGGGCCGGTGAGATAGCTCGGTGGCATAAGCGCCTGCCTGGCAAGCGCGAGGTCCTGAGTTCGACTCCCGGTACCCACTAACGAAAAAAGGGCCGGTGATATCGCTCAGCAGCACGGGCGCCTGCTGGCGTGCAAGGTCCTGAGTTCGACCCCCGGTACCCACAAAAAAAAAAAGAAAAGAAAATGAATTTTGTGACATGTGAATTTTGAAGGGAAAAAAAGACTCAGCCTAAATACCAAAGACCTTGATAAATTCTTCATTCTTCCTTTTGGCTGAAAATAATGCAGTCCCCTCGGAACTCTCCTCCCTTTGTTGGTTTTCTGTGGAATTCCTGTTTTCCTCCCCTGCTGTACCTCGTAACTAAGTTTCTGGATAGCAGGCTGCCATCTCCGGAGTCTTGCCCATCTCCTCAGCTTGCCTGTTGTAGGCTATACTGTGGGCGGTGGGAGGTGGCTGGGGGTCTGACTTTGCCAGCAAGAGCACAAGAATCAGCCGCTATGGGAGGGTGCAGCAGGCGAGCCCAAGATTCTGCTTTTCCCCATCCCTGTGTGGTCCCTGCCCCTGTCACGACTTCCTCACAAGTAGCGACATGTGGCTGAGAATCTCTACACTTCATGGTGACGGTATATTCAAAGTACTGTTTTCACGTACTACAGTGCCAGAAATATGGCCAGAAAAGTAGAAAATCTGGACATAAGAATGATTTATCATTAGACAAGGTGTGGGAACATAAATTAGCTACTTAGCAAGCTAGGTGTAAGTTTTATGAGAAGTAAACAAATCCAACAGATAGGGAAATAAACTAGAAATAGATTGAATAAAGGCAATTCAGGTAACCTTATATGTCTATTCTATTTAAATGACCAGTTGAGTATTGGGAAACATTTTCCGTTTATGCCTTTTGTGTCTGTGGTGTAGCTTTTCTTAGGCTCCTTTTCAAATTAGAACTGCATTATAAGGCAGGAATTTCATTGAGGGAGGACCGTAAGTGCTCTGATGGGTTGTTTGTAGAGCTAATGGGGTAGTTTGCAGGTTCCCGGACTGTGTCACGGAAAGGAGTGGCAGGACCCGGTGAGAGGCGTGGACAGTTAGTAGAGTTAGAGAAGGGTACACAGCAGGGTGTGCACCATGGTGAGGTGCGTTAGGGGCTGGGGCGAGGATGTGTTTCGGGGGTGAAAGTCTGTGGTGTTTGTGGATCTATAGAAATCTCGCACCTAATTTACAGTTGAAAAGCGATGAAGGGTGTATTCTACATGGGAAACACAGGAAAGGGACCGTTTTGCAGACTTAGTGTAGTTTTGACTCTTAGGAATATTTTTGGAGTTCATTTCCTGGAAGGGGAAAATTTTTGCAACCTTGGGTAACATTGTGTCCTGAAGTTGCACCTTTCCTAAAAGTACAATTTTATTTTTTATTTATTTATTTTTATTTTTTATTTTTTTTTTTGTGGGTACCAGGGGTTGACCTCAGGACCTCGCGCACCAGCAGGCACCTGTGCCGCTGAGCGATATCACCGGCCCCTTTTTTGTATGTGGGATCCGGGAGTCGAACTCCGGCCCTCGCGCTTGCAAGGCAGGCACTTACGCCGCTGAGCCATCTCACTGGCCCCTAAAAGTACAATTTTAAAATTACAGTATTTGTCTTTTTTTCTACCTGTCTGTATTTCTTCTACTTCAATAGCATATTTGTATTTCAATTATTTAATTGTGCCTTTTAAATTTCTTTGAGTTTGATATCCTTTTAAAAAGACAGGGCCAGTGATATAGCTCAGAAGCATAAGCGCCTGCCTGGCAAGCGTGAGGTCTTGAGTTCGACTCCTGGTACCCACATAAAGGAAAAAAGACCTGTGATATTGCTCAGTGGCTCAAGTGCTTGCTGGCAAGCACGAGGTCCTGAGGTCGACTCCTGGTACCCACGTAAAAAAAAAATAATAAAATTAAAAAATTTAAAAAAATAATAAAAAGACAAATATAGCTTTTTTTTTTTTTTTGGAGACAGGGTCTCGGGCTGGGGATATAGCTCAGTGGCACAAGCACCTGCCTGGCTGGCCTTGAACTCACTATGTAGCCCAGGCTGGTCTCGAACTCACAGGGATCCTCCTGCCTCAGCCTCCCGAGTGCTGGGATTACAGGTGTGCGCCACCACACCCAGCTAGAAAACACAAATTTAAAATTTTAAAATTAGGATTAAACCAGGCAAGGTGGTGCATGTAAGGCTCTGAGCAGACCTGACTCTCCCAGCCTCCAGGCTGCTTGTCGCAGAAGCACTGCTCTCTGCAGGGAATTCAGCTCAGCACCTGAAGTTGTCATTGGCAGCCACAGGAAAGGAGCTAAGATAGGACAAGGAATTTTGTGGGTTCTGGGACATCTGGGAATGTCCGGAGACACCCGAAAATTTACACTGGACACTTCAAGGACTCTGCCCACTGAGGTGCAAGACTGCCAGAGAACTTTGATTACAGATGTTTATTGGGATCTTCCCACCTAATGTCCCCTGCCTTCTCTGCATCCCCATGAAAGAGACACACTTCTCTTTGTTCCAGGCAGACATCTTATCCCGCTGTCTGCCTGCCTGCACCTAGGCACAATAAACTCCACACCATGCTGTCTTTACACAAGCTCCCCCCATGCTGTGACATATGTTACAACAGCATATGCACTGTAATATATGTTACAGCGCATGGCTGTAATCCTGACACTCGGCTGAAGCGGGAGGATTGCTCTCGAGTTTAAGGCCAGCCAGGGCTACATAGTGAGTTCCAGGCCAGTCTGAACTGCATAGTGAGACCCTGTCTCAAAAAACAAAAACAAATAAAATTAGGATTAAGTGAAATTTATTTAGTTAGTTATTTTACTTTTTATTTTATTTTTTTGGGGGGATACCAGGAGTCGAACTCAGGACCTTGTGCTTGTCAGGCAGGCTCTGTCCCGCTAAGCTATATACCCGGCCCTTAAGTGAAATTTAGTTCTGGAGGTGTTTTTTATTTGTTTTTGTACTGGGAATCGAACTCAGGGCCTCGTGCTTGCCAGGCAGGCTCTATGTTGCTGAGCTACAACCCCGGCTTTTTTTTTTTTTTTTTTAAGAATAGTCTGTGCAGGCCGGTGAGATGGCTCAGTGGCTTAAGCGCCTGCCTTGCAAGCGCGAGGGCCCGAGTTCGACTCCCGGATCCCACATACGAAAAAAGGGCTGGTGATATCGCTCAGCGGCACGGGCGCCTGCTGGCGCGCGAGGTCCTGAGGTCGACCCCCCGGTACCCACAAAAAAAAAAAAAGAATAGTCTGTGCAGTTTTCATTAAGATAATTTCTTTTGCAGTTAATGTTTTTAGTTTTAGAATAAAGCCTCAATATTTTTTATTATTAAATATGCTTGTATAGAATTTGGAAAACCATCAAAGTGGACAGAGAAGAAAATGAACCGCCTGAACTCAAGTTTCCGATGCTACAGACTCTCGTAGGCTTTGCAGATGCTAATGCGGGTTGGCGTGCAGCTCCGCTCATGAGTTTCCGGGGGCTGTTGGCGCCAGGGTCACACTTGTTGGGTAGAATATCTCATGCCTCTACGGGGCAGTCCTGGGTTAGCTACTTGTCTTCTCTTGGTCATCCTCCTCTCTAAGATAGGGACGGTTGTCCTCAGCTCACAGGCTTGTTGGAAGAATCAAATGGAGTAACAGTGGCTGGTTTACTGGGGAGCCATGACGCTTAAGAGATGGGAAAGCATGTGCTAGACCGTGGGTGTTCCACTGTGGTTATAGCTTCATGCAGGAAGTCCAAGCCTGATCTACACCCCTATATGTACAAACAGGCTTTCTCTGCATTTTCGGAGTTAAGTCACTCAGCCTTAGGGTTTGCATGTGAAACGAATTCAAGCTTGTCCTCCCCATTGACCCAAGAATAATGCAAGGCTAAGTAAGCATTAAAGTTACAAAATAAACTACAATATGTATGAATCTTGAAAGAAATTCTACTCTTCTGTCTCCTGACTCTCTTACCATGCCTTTTTCTTCGTTTTGAGACTCACCTGTTCACTTCTCTAAGAGTCATCCTCATCTTCATGGGTTTGTTGCATTCAATCTGTACACTAACTTAGGGAACAGTAACTTTTTTTTAAGAGTAGGAAAATTTACTGGGGAAAAGGAGTGGGGGGTAGAATATCTCCTGAGAGACAGGAGCGGTCCCGAATGGGTTGCCAATGAGCCCACTCCTCAAAGGAAGTTTTATAGAAAAAGGTCACAAGGGGCGGGTACAACATTGGTCAAGACTATAATCAACCATAAGATTACACGTATAGTCGCTTAGGTACTACGGATCCAGTGGTAACAAGGGCATATGGATGACATCATTAACCCTGGTGGATAATCCATATGTAGTCTTAGTCTTTGTCTTCTTAGTGTTAGTAGCTTAAGTCTTACTCTTACTCTTAGTGGGAGAGGATGGCCCACCCCTAACGAGATAAAGGTTTATTTATACGGAAAATCTCAAAAGGGTGGTACCAACAATCTCAGGCTTCCATTTATCTCAGAGGGAAGTATGTAAATCTAGCCATTGTGACTGTAATCTTCAGATGCGCCTCCAGCCACAGTTTATTACTGTGAGGAACAGTAATATTTTAATGCATATCTGCATGTCTGTCCTCAAACGTGCTTTGTATACCTCTTGCTTGAAATGTTCTCTCAGCCTGCGGCTGAGCTGCAGGGATGGCTGTAAATAAAGCTAGTGCGCTGGCCTTGGAGAAAAAGTGACAGACGTGTGGCCTGGCTTGGTTCTTGCGGTTTGGAAACAGCCTGGTACAGTGTGGTAGAAGGAGGCAGAGATTCGAAGTCATAGCTCAGCCATTTTTTTTTTTTAATGCAGATACCGGGAGTCGAACTCAGGACCTCACGCTTGCTAGGCAGGTGCTTATGCTGCTGAGCTATATCACTGGCCCTAGCTCAGCCTTTTGATGCAAATGCTATCTCAGAAAGTTATATGACCCCTGAGACTTGGGTTTATAATTTGTTTGTAAGAACAATAATATCTAACCTAGTCAGGAAGATGAAACAATTTGTAAAAGGCCTTGAAAACTGTCAGGCACAGTTCACATGCTTTCCTGCGTGAGTCTTGTGCTCACATGTGTTGCCCTAGCCATACTGTACTTCTAATCAGCATCTCCTAGCTGGGTGTGGTGGCACACCCTGTAAATCCAAGCACCCAGGAGGCTGAGGCAGGAAGATTACTGCAAATTCCAGGCAAGTCTGGATTACACAGCGAGACTCTTGTCTCAAAAAATTTAAAAAAAGATGAGACTCTCCTAAATGTATGGACCTGAATAAACAAATGTTCAGTTAGTGCCTACTACAATATAGGCATTGTCCTAGATCAGCACTGTTTAATAGGAATATATTGTAACCACATAAGTCATAACAGAATTGTTTAGTAGCCACATTAAAAAGGCAAAGAGAAACAGGTGAAATTAACTTTAATTTTTAAATACCATATATCCAAAATATTATTGTATGATCAGTATAAAAAGGTTGAGCAAGGTGTTTTACATTTCTTTTCTTTGTACTAAGTCCTTGAAATTGGCATGCGTGTTCATCTTTCTGCTCATCTCAGTTCACAGCGACCTTGTTTCAAGTGCTCAGTGCCTCCCTGCTGCTCATGGGTGTGCGGGACGGTTCTCACCTAGAAGGCGTTTGTCCTTGAGAATGAGACGAAGTCCTTTCTGCTGGCAAGGTCACTCTGTTGGAGGGAAACGGACAGTACACAAGTGACAAGTAGAAACAAGACCATTGTGATCTGTGCTGTAAAGATAGGAAGGCGACAGTGACTGCTAGGGCTTTGGCAGTAGAATACTCAGGGAGGAGCTCTCCGAGGTGTTGACATTGGAACTGGGGCCTGAGGTGCTGATCACATGACAATATGGCGGAGCTGCTTCTAGTCAGCGGGACCTGTACGTGCAGGGCCCCATGGTTCTATGATCTGTTTTTGTTTTGTTTTTGTTTTTTTGAGACAGGGTCCTGCTATGTAGTTTAGGCTGGTCTTGAACTTGCTATGTAGTTCAGGCTGGTCTTGAACTCACTATGTAGCCCAGGCTAGCCTTGAACTTGCAGTGATCCTCCTGCCTCAGCCTTCTTAGTGCTGGTATTATAGGCGTGCGCCACCATGCCCAGCCTCGTACTGTTATCTTGCTGTGTGTGATCAACCAATTGAAGCAGCCGGGCTGTGATGAGCAGGACTAGAGAGGCAGGCACACTCGGGGTGATCGAGCTGTCATACCCACGCAGAGAAGTTTTCAGTTAGAACCATGAGGCGCACGTGTGTTTATGGCACCTATAGAACTCTAAAAATATCTACTTCATTATTATGTAGGATTTATATGTCTATAGTGGATCAGAAGGCCAAAGTTATTTTGATATTTGTAAGCAACATGTCTTTTCTGTGTCTTTGGGAGAACAATTTTTGTTCTGTTAACTATCATCTACTCAAATTCCAAAAAAACCATAACTGGTGGTTTACTTAGCATAAAGTTTTCACTTACAATTGGTTTATAAACAAATGGCTTTAAGGAGAAACTCGAACTGTTTCAACAGTGGCTCCGTTGCTAATTGTCTGTTTTTTGACCTTTCAACAGACATATACATTGCTATTGCAATTTCTCTGCTCATGATCGTGATCTGTGCGATGGCAACCTACGGAGCGTACAAGGTGAGAAGCCAGCCCTGTCCCTCAGCTCCGGTGCACGTAAACCCGCTCTCAGTGATGCAGACGGCCTGCTGTGGCACACGTGCCATAGGTTCGCCACCGCTGATGTAAACTGCATTTACCTCCGGTGAGCATGGAGGAGTATTCCCAGTTTTCCTGTAAGACTCTTAGGAAGTTTAAGTCTTGCGCTAGCATCACATGGTACTAGGAAAACCAGTGAAAGTGGTATTATATAGTCCCAGACGTGTTTGCTGAGTCACGTTTGTTGCCTGCTTCTACGTGGCAGACCAGTTGCTGTCCTGACCTGGTTTAATGAATTTCAATTCCTCCACAGCCCTTTAGATTAATACAAGGTCTCTCCAAACTCAGCAACAGCCTGTTCTGTAGCACTGAAGGCACTAACCTTCTGTTTTCTTGTGTTTAGCAACGCGCAGCCTGGATCATCCCATTCTTCTGTTACCAGATCTTTGACTTTGCCTTGAACACCTTGGTTGCAATCACTGTGCTTGTGTACCCGAACTCCATTCAGGAGTACATACGGCAGCTGGTAAGCGGTGGAGGAGGAGTTTGTGACCTGTTGTCGCCATGCCCTGCTCATCCTGCACACGGCCCCTGGCAGACTCAGCACACAAAGCCCCATTGGTTTGCTGTTTAAAATAATCTACACTGGCGAGGGGCCTGGCTCAGTGATGGAGTACTTGCAGAGCAAGTCGGTTTTCCCTCTTAAAACACTGCTGTCCTGGCTGGGTGTGGTGGTGCACACCTGTAATCCCAATGCTCAGGAGGCTGAGGCAGGAGGATTGCTGTGAGTTAGGAGGTCAGCCTGGGCCGCATAGTGAGTTCAAGGCCAGGCTGAACTACATAGCAAGACCCTGACTCAAAAAACAAAACAAGCCACTGGATGTCCTTGGGGATATCAGATTGATGCCACAGAAGTTAAAGGTCTTGTCACTCCCATCAGTAGTGTCCTTTTCATCTTTGTCAGTCTGATTGTAGGCAGGTCATTTAAGCTGAGCATGGTGGCGCACGCCTGTGATCCCAGTGCTCAGGAGGCTGAGGCAGGAGGATTGCCATGATTTTGAGGCCAGCCTGGGCTATGTAGTGAGTTCAGGGTCTCAAAAAAAAGCAAGACCTGTCTCCAAAAAAAAGAAAGATCATTTATAATTTGTGCTTATTTGCTACTAACAGGTAGGGAATTCTCCAGTAGTTCTTACCTCTGAACCTTTTTTTTTTTGGTGGTACTGGGGTTTGTACCCAGGGCCTTTGCATTGAGCTACATTGAAACTTTTTTTTTCTTCCCCAGACAATATCTCACTAAGTTTCTCAGGCTGGGCTCGAACTTGAGATCCTCCTGCCTCAGCCTTCCAGAGTGCTGGGATTACAGGTCTGTGCCACCATGCCTGGCTGGCTTTAAACTTTGAAGTATGAATACTTTTCAAGACCCTAGGTTTGATCCTCAGCATTACAAAAACTTAATTTCTTTATTTACTTATTTATTTATATTTTGTGGGACTGGGGATGGAACTCAGGGCCTTGTGCACGTTAGGCAAATGCTCTACCACTTAGCTATATTCCCCAGCCCTACAAAAACTTAAAAAAAAAAAAGTAAATTATAACTATAAAACCAATATCTACATTACTGTAGTTGTCATTTTTGTTAGTAATAGCTTGCCTTTGTTTTAGAAAACTGGTCCATGTTTTGGTGGTGCCTAGCCTCAGGAAACGACCTCTATGCCCATTTTATGTATTAGCTGCAGTACCTCTGGTGTAGCTCAGTGTCCTGCAGCAGGAAATTCAGGATGCAGAGTCACCTCTGTGCTCTCGGATGTCTTGATGTTGTGATCTGGTGCTGGGCTCAAGGAGGAGAGGCAGCATCAGCATCCCCTGTCACTAGAGGGGTGGGGTGACAATCCAGGAACGGTGACAGTGGCAGCCCTGGGATGGTTCCAATGGTGGTCTGCTGAGATCCCTGGGAACTGAGGCCTAACCACAGTTGGGAAAGCGGCCTCGCAGTGCTGCCTGACTTCCTTCCGCCCCACAGTTGCTCTGAAGCAGGAAAATGAACGGGATCCCCGACAGAACCCCCGGACATGGAGTTAGGAACAAAGAGCCATTGGCTGCTGGCATCTTCACAGAGGACCCATGTCCCCCTAAGAGCCCTGAACAAAGCTTTGTCTCCAGGTTTATATTGTTTCTTTTCTGTGGAGTGATTTTTCATTGGAAAGCAGTGTGAAGTGAGGTTACCGAAGCAGAGCAGTGGTGAAGGGGGTGAACAGTGATCAAGGGAGAGCGGGACGTTCTGGTGGGACTTTCCAAGACCATTATGCTCCGCTGACACTACATTACAGCTGCACCTGTCCATAGCTGAGGTCACAGCCACCAGTTTCCTCAGGGAAACTGTACAGTTAACCCTCAGCTGAGGTCTCCTCTCAGCTCGTCTCCTTCCTGTGGAGCCAGGGGTGGCACAGTGATGATGTTGGTCGGTAATTATAAGATCAGTTTTATTTATTTTTATTATTATTTTTTATAAGATCAATTTTTAAAAATTGATCTACTTTTATTTGTAATTGCAAGCCACTGATAGAAGTGAACGTCTCCTGTGTGTTAAAGACAAGTGCGAGCTGCGTGCAAGGCCGGACATCAGCAACAGCCCTAGTTGACACAAGTTCGTGCAGGTTTTGTTTTGTTTTGAAAACTTGATCTCAACTTGCATTAAAAAACCATGACCATAGTCAGGTGTGGTGGCGCACGCCTGTAATCCCAGCACTCGGGGAGCTGAGGCAAGAGGATCACTACTAGTTCGAGGTCAGCCTAGGGTACATAGTGAGTTCAAGACCAGCCTGAACTGCATAGTGAGACCCTGTCTGAAAAACACAAAAACAAAACACGTCCACTTTTCTGGGGGAAAAGAATGTCAAGATGTGTTTGGAAAGGATCATGCACTTCCTTCCACTCAGATCTCTTTCTTTAATTAGACCGCACGAACAGTATGGTTTCTTCTTGATGTTGTAAGCAACACCAAGCTATTCTTACCCTTTAGGATCTCTACTACAAAAACCTTTCCAGGATTTCGTGAACTGATCACAGAAAATGACTTTGATTCCAGTTCTTTGAAATTTTGCCCAAAGTGGAAGATCTGAGAGCCAGTGTGTGGTGTTGCTGGGGAGCAACGGGCACGAGTCACAGAGGGGCCTCCCGCTCCTCCGCAACTCCGCCCTGGCTCGGAGTTCTGCTCTCACAGGGCACAGACATAGTGTGGGGGCAGTGAAGAGGACACAGAGTGGTGTGGCACCTGGGACAGCCTTGCACACGCTACACCCTGGCCACCCCAGAGGCACAGGGCAGGCTGTGTGGGGAGTGCTAGCCATGGCAGGCTTGGGTCTTCCAGAGGTATCCTATGACCTGTCGTTAGATGGTAGGACTTGATTTTTTTTTTTTTTTTGTCTTTTGTCTTTTTGAGACAGGGTCTCACTATGTAGTTGAGGCTGGCTTTGAACTCACTTTGTATCCCAGGCTGGCCTCTTACTTGCAGTGATCCTTCTGCCTCAGCCTCCCAAGTGCTGGGATTACAGTGTGTACCACCACACCTGGCCAAGGACGTGGTTTTTAGTGGTTCATTCATTCATTGCAGTGCTAGGAGCAAACGCAAAGCAAACTCCACTCCACAAACGCTGATTTTTTGTTTTAATGGTACAGATCCCTTTTGTTACAAGAGCATCTGCTCTCTGGGAAGCAGTAACGTAGCAAAGATGGTCTGTATCGTCAAGAAGATACCGTGATAGTAGGTTTCTCCCCCTTGCCTTGTGCATGCCCCTTCGGGGAGGTTCAGAGTGTGCAGCAAATCGTGATACCAGAGGGGTAGGAAATAGCTCTGATGGAGACCACAGCTTCTTGCTTTGCATGGTCAGAGGGCAAAATGCCATTATCAGGGCTTTCTTGCACTTGAGTCCTACTTTGCTTTTACTGGAGTTACTTCCAGATTAAGAACAGACCCGCCTTACTCTGGTACACCTTTGCTATTTCATGAGTAGTAGGTGAGAAATGTTACATTGGTCCTGAATAATAATTGTCTGCTTTTCCTGTTGCTTTCTGATAAGTGCATGTGAACTCATGCATAAGGAATATCATCTCGAATGACTGAGCTTTGCTAATGAGGTCCTTTTCTTTTGCAGCCTCCTGATATTCCCTATAGAGATGATATCATGTCGGTGAACCCTACCTGTTTGGTCCTTATTATTCTTCTGTTTTTCAGCATTATCTTGACATTTAAGGTAAGCATTGGTGACCTAGTTACTTTCTTGTCGCTGAGATACAATACCCAATGCCCACACGCTAAGGAAGAAAGGTTTATTTTGGCTCAAGTTTGTAGAGGGTTCAGTCCATAGTCAACTGGCTCCAAAGCAGGGCGGCCTGGCAGAGGAGTAGCCGCTTATGGCATGGCAGTGGGAAGCAGAGAGAGATAAGGGAGGAGGAGGGAGAGAGACCCTTCCAGGCCACGCCTACAGTGAGCCTCCTCCTCCGACCAGCCTTCCCCTCCCAACATCACATTTAGCTGTAAACTCCTCAGTGGAGAAATCCACAGATGACTGTCACACCCCCATGACCCAATCACCTCCCAAAAGTTCCACCTATGAGTACATGAGGCTTTGGGAGGACATAGAGATGTAAACCATAACACGTAAAGATTTTAATTAGAGTTTAAATATTATTAAATGTATTCCTGAATGCCATAGAAAAACCAGTCAGTTCATTTTTTAAACTGATTTTTTATTTTCTAACATTATAGTTTGTTCTATAGTCTCTGTGTGAGGGATAAACACTAACCAGAATCAAGGCCACAGGGCAGCCAAGGGTTATTCCAAACTATATTTGGCTAGGAATGAATTAGTTCAATGTTACATGTTACATAGTATGTAATACTGCAACATGTGATACAAGGTCCATGTAGTAGACATTCTCTTTATCTTTGTTTTAAGACAGGGTCTTGCTAGATAGTTCAGGCTGGCCTTGAACTCACTATGTAGCCCAGACTGGCCTCAAACTTAGAGCAGTCCTCCTGCCTCAGCCTCCTGAGTGCAGAGATTACAGGTGTGCTTCACAATGTCTGGCCTGTTATTTGTTTTTAAAATGTGTTCTAAAGTATCTGTCAATGTATTTTATGAATATCATTATCAATTTTTGGACATTGAAGCAAATGTCTAATATTAACTAGTGCTAGAGTGATATGTAGGCATTTATTCCAAGATATATTTTCTTAAAGGGCATGCATAGTTTGAAGGTCTTTGACAGATTGTCAGATTGAGCCCCTAAAAGTTAAATAACTTGTTACTTGTCAACCACATGGCCTCAAAAAAACAAAAACAAAAAAACATGACCTCGCCTTTCTCAGTCAAGTACTGCCTGTTCATTCTCACCTACAAAGTTACTATAATTCATGCTTATATGCTGCTAACAGGAAAATCTCAATTGGTTTTTATGCTTTGGGCTTTTAAATCTCATTTTTCATTGCCTTTATTCTGGTATAAAATTGCCCTATTCAAAAATCGAGCTTCAGGAAGCTGCGTTTAGGGAGAAAAGTCATCTTAAATAGGTAATATGGTAAGAGCAGAAAGACAGTGATGCACTGAGATCCGTCGAGGGGCTGGGGTGCAGGCCTCAGAGGTAGAGCACATGCTCGGCCTGCACAAAAACCCAAGTTCAACCCCCAGCACCAAGGAAAGCAAAAGAAAGAAAATGACATCAGTTTTTTGCCATGAGACAAGCACTCTGAATTTGTAAGTACTGTGTGTGTAGCTCAGTAGTGCAAGATTTGGGAGGATTCTATACATGGATGTTGGGGCTTGCTGCGTCCTAGCTTCCACGCTGCTCTCTAGCTTCCTGCTCACTCAGTTGTCCCTCAGTGTTGTCCTCTGACTTCCAGGCCTGTGCGGCTGGGCTGCACGTAGAGTTGGCATTGCCCCCGGGAGAGGCCACAGCCATCGGGTCTGTCACTGAGGCTCCTCTCTCAAGGGTACATTCCCTTTTCTCTTCTGTCTGCTTTTTCCTCTCAACCCTGGTGCTGGGAATTGAACTTGGGGCCATCACCCTGAGCCACACCCCTGCTCTTTTTTAGTTTCTGTTTTGAGACGGGGTCTTGCTAAGTTATTAAGTTGCCCAGGCTGTGCTCAAACTTTCAATCTTCCTGCCTCAACCTCCCAGAATGCTGGGATTATAGGCATGCACTGCCACAACCAGCTTGTGCCTGCTTTTGATCACTGGGTCATGTCTTAAAAATATGTTAGGGTATTTCAGATTTATAATTTCTGCCCACAGGAAGGTTATTGTGACCAAGCTGCCTCTGCCACTACCAGGAACCCAAAAGCTGGCACTGCGAAAGGGTTTTTGACTTGGCACAGTGGCTGTAATCCCAGCACTTGGGAGGCTGAGGCAAGAGGATCACAAGTTTGAGTCCTCCCTGGACAACTTAGTGAGCTAGATAAAATGGAAAGAGTGGCTGGGGATGGAGGTTGGAGCAAAGGCTCTGGCTGGGTTCAGTCCTAGAGTCTCAGGGAAAGCATCATACAAATACTGCCTCCAACCTGAGAGGACTCATCTTGGCTTTATTTCCGTCTTTGCCTCCTGCCCCAACTGGATTACATTTCTTGCGAACACTCACCCTCAGTGCCGTCTCCCTCCTAGCACTAAGCCTGCTGCCTTGCACACACTATTCGTGCAGAGAAATGTGGGGGTGGGGTTGTGGCTTTATTCTGGACATTATTTTAATAAATGTCTCTTTGATTATGTCATTATGAAAATGAAAATGTTTTAGTGAATTTAATAGACCGTGAAGTAAATTTGTATGCTGTGAAGTTGATTTTTAAAAGTTGACTTGTATAGTGATATCATAGACAATCATGTAGAATAAAAATTCCCAAAGAAACAAGAAGTAAAATGTAGTGATAATGGATTAATTACTTTGATTGTTCTGTGAGTTTAGGGGCAATAAATATTTGCGATAATTGTTCCTTTTGTTAGAAACGTCTTGTGCCCAGAAGCAGAGGCAGGAGGATTGTGAGTTCAAGACCAGCCTGGGTGACATAGCAAGATCCTGTCACTCAAAACGAAACAAAAAGGCAGTTTCTTGCTCTACTTTCAGACCTCACATCCCCTGTCCCTCCTACCACCAATACCACAGCAAGGCTTTTTTGCTTAAGTGGAGGTAGCATGTGCATTTAGTTAATGTAAATAAAAGTTTTATAATCTGGCATTGTCTATGTGATGTTTTACCTTGTCTATAGAAACTAAAAGTAATGACCACTCTGTCTTTCAGGGCTACTTGATTAGCTGTGTTTGGAACTGCTACCGATATATCAATGGCAGGAACTCCTCTGACGTTCTGGTCTACGTCACCGGCAATGACACCACGGTAGGGCTGATGTCACTGGAGACGCCCTCACGCCGCTGTGTGGTAGCTCCTAATGTCTGCAGCGTCTGATACTTTTTCTTGGTGTTGACATTTCCTCAGCTGCTTAGTCATCAAGGGATTCATTGTGAAAAGAAACGCATTATGTTTTCCCTATATTCTAGATGGCTTAACTTGTGTATTATAAAAATATTACAGATATGTTATCCATAGTTATGGAACTGGAACATGAATTATTAAACCACGGTATGTAATACTACAGGTTGGTTCTACGCAGTATGACTTTGTTTCATGTTACATGTGAAATTAAACCAAGAAATACGAATTTATATGTAAATAAGAAGTTGCCATGTCTTTATAATTAGCCCTGTATATGGAAACCTTAGTCAAAGCAGGGCGTGGTGGCACACACCTATAATCCCAGGCTGAGACAGAAGGCGTGCTGTGACTTTGAAGCCGCCTGAGCTACGTAGGCGGGCACTGTCTACCAAAAAAAGGAAGCCTTAGTCAAAGTTTAGATGATTTCTGTTCTGCTATTAGTTGTTCTTCCATTAAAAATCTCAACCTATCAGATATGGTCTTAGGAAACATTTCTTCACTGGAAGCATTCTTGAACTCAGTTGTAATTTGTGTAAATGATGTTGAAACTACGGTTTGTGCTGGATAGAAGTGTAAATCCTCCAGGTAACTGCGTCACCTTTGTACTGAGCACAGTGCCCAATGCAGTGTGCAATACAGGGCTTAGAGAGCACTGGTGACAAGGATGTTGGGGGATGGGGGTGGTACAGTCCTGGGGGATGGGACAGGACAGGGTCAAGGTGGACAGGGTTGGACGGGGTAGAGTGGACAGGACAGAAGATGGGATAAGTATGATGAACGGTGGGTCAAGTCACACCATAGACTGTGGTGTGCAGAATTTTGTTTTTTAAATTCTGTTGTCTTCCTCACTGAAATAGTTTGACCACCCCTACTTTCTTGGGTATAAAGTGGGAGTAAGGCATTACTGAGTGTTCTGAGCGCTCAGCGTGTCTAGCGTGGGAATTTCCTGAGCCCGCCCTCAGCGCCTTGGGTTGGATGAGAGACTCTGCTGCAGTCAGGTGTGCAGGACCCCCGAGCAGGGCTGAGAGGCCCTTGGGGTTTGCAGAGCGCTCTCCTCAGCCCTCTGAGGGATTCCTCTTGGGTCAGTCGCTTTCAAGAAATAGCCGCTTACAATTTTGTAGTTTTGAGAACTGTTGGCTCAAAAGTTTTTCACTCTTCTGAGATTTTTTGGCATTTAATTACTTTCATTTTGAGACTGGGTCTCACTGAGATGCCCAGGCTGAGCTTGAACTTGTGAACCTCTTGTCTCAGGCTCCAGAGTGCAGGGATTTCATGGGTGTGTGGCACCACTCCCAGCTTGCTGTTTGCTTTTGTTTTTGGGAGGCGTCTCACAGTGTACTACTGGCTGGCCTTGAACTCTGTGTAGCCCATGTTGGCCTCAAACTCAAAATCCTCCTGCCTCTGCCTCTACAAGCGTCCTAGCACACCTGGCTTAGTTTGAGACTTGAATTTGAGAAACCATAAAGTTGTTAAACAAGATGTGTGAGCCCCTCCTCCTGGCTTTCCCGGGTGCAGAGCTCGGAGAAGGTGATGCCCACACTGCCTGTGCTCGTTTCCACATGCTTCTCATTGGGCTCTTTTTTTCCCAGAAGAAAATTTGTAGAATGCGTGCATAGATTGTTTAAGAACAATGAGAAAGGCCCTAAAATACACATCCCACCAGCTTTTTAGAGGAAACAGTTACTTTTCCCTTTGAAAGATACAAAATAGGTGTGGAGTGATGGGTAAGTTTTACTTAGACTGATTTATGAAATTCATCCCGGCAGCTGTCCTGGGCTTGTACCCAGGGCGCCCACTCCTCAGAACGGCTTCCTGCTGGGTGGGCCCGGGCTGCTGCCACCAGGGACTGTTCCCAGCCTGTTGGTGTAAGGAGGCGGGGACCTGCTGGTGGTGATTGGCTGACACTTCCTCAGCCATTTTGTATGAGCCTGACATATTTTAGAGGAGGAGATGGAGTTGCTGATAATGCACTGTGTTCCCAAAGTTCCTGGTGAACTTTTTTTGGTCTTTTTTTCTTTTTAAAAATTCGGAGACTTTGTGTTCTGAGGGAAGGGAAGTTTATCTTTTCTTTGGCTTCCTTGCTCTAGTTATGACAAGATTTTTAGGCTCATCTTGTATATTTTTTGCCCCAGGCCTGGAGTCTGCCATTTCTCCAGGGAACCTGTTTCGTTTTGGTGGGAGTGCTATCTGGAGACCATAATTTGAATTTTTAGAGTTGGAGAACACTTTTTCCTTTTCCTTTTCCTTCTTTTTTTTTTTTTTTACATGCGGGTAGGGAGTCAAACTCAGGACCTCACACTTGCCAGGCAGGCGCTTATGCTGCTGAGCTGTATCACCGGCCCTTTTCTTTTTTTAAATTTGTTTATGTTTTATTGATTGATTGATTGAGGCTGTGTAGTTAAGGCTAGCCTTGAACTTACCAATGTAGCCCAGGCTGGCCTCAAACTCGGGTTACAGGCGTGCACCAATGTGCCTGGCTGAATCAGGGCTTTGCATGTTAAAAGATTATTTTGATTAGAACTAAAGGAGTTAATGTTGGCTGGAATAATCTAGTTCTATCCTTTTCCCTGGCCCGGTAGTTAGGATAAAGATGTTATTTCACATAATCACGTGTATTTCTCTTTCATCCATCTTCGCGAGGGCCCCATGTCAGGCTGGCTTTCACTTCCCCTCAGATTTTAGGCCAGATGCCTCTTCTCCTAGGCTAACATAGATTCATGTGACTTCTGTCGAAAGAAGCTTACTGGGCTCTTGCTAGTAGAAAATAAATGTGCTCCCTTTTCCATCTTTAGGACAGCATCCGTGTTACTATCCAGATGTATCCTTCCCAAATTTTGCTGGTGGGGGATAAATAGGGGTTATTAGATATTGGAGAAGATTCCTGGGGTGAACCTCTCCTCCAGTTTTCCAACCAAATTAGCACAGAAACTGTGGAGTGAATGTGGGCTGGAGGGCCACGGGCTCTCCATTTATGATGCCTGCGGGGCTGAATGATTTTTTTCACTCTACCCTTAGGCCATCCAGATAACTTCCCAGCTGTTGTAGTTATTATATGGTCAGTCCCGATGCTTAATGATAGCAGTCAGTGCAGTATGCTAGAGTTGCTGCTGTGACTCCCCTGAAAGCTTGGAGCACCCCAGGGTGCCCTTGGTCAGTGTGGCTCCCAGGCCCAGCACTGTTGTTGCCTGGGGAGACGCAGCGCCCCTTCTGGAGCCCTGCTGCAGTCCTGGGTTTTGTGTGTTCTGTGACACCGCGTTCTCTTTTGCTGCCATCAGATGTGGCCTGAAGAGGAAAGGCAGATTAAGACAGACATCTAGGTTGTAGAAGCAGATTTCTTTTATATTAAACTCAATGCAGATGGAGGTTTTAAAAACTTTCAATCTGCACAACCTTGTTTTGTTGATACTAAGCCTTGGGCATTGGTAGTGCCCAGTATTTTGTTACATCTGAAAGCCAGAAATCTGATTCCTGTGGAATGGGGGCACTTGGAAATCAAGGAGATAAATACTTAACCAAAACAGTATCTGAAATTTTGGTTCCAGATAAAAAATTATAGTCTTGGATGCTATAGGAAAATTCCTGTTCTGGGGTAAGTAGGAAAAATCTAAATTTTATGGAGTCTGTTATACAATGTCATGTTGTAGGGCTAATCCAGATGATTTTCGTGTGCCAGTTTATTGTTTTGATTTTTAAAGGTATTGCTGTGTGGGGCTTTCTTTTGGGTCTGACTACTTGAGAAACAGAAGTGTCCCTGGCCTCGGCGAAGGCCCATGGTCTTCCTGCAGCCCTGTATCTGTTTCCCAGTAGAGTGTCTTTGTTTTTCTGGACATTAAAGATGACCTTGGGCCATCAAGAAGCCACAAAACAAGTCAGTGGTTGACTAGGAAGGTTTGAGGTGGCATTTCTAGGGGTCTCAGTGACTTTCACATACTGTGTGCAAAAAGTTGCCATTTCTTTTTTTTTCCTTTCAGATACTTAAAAATCAGGTTGTTCTTTACTTCTTGGTAGAAAGCGATTGTGGTTAGAAGCAAATTCCTGCTGGGCTGGCAGGAGTTCTATGTACTTTTGCCACACCACAGAGAGACCGAGGGGAGGGAGGGAAGCCACTTGACCCAGGGGAGCCTTTGGTTGGGCCTGGAAGCCTCTTTCAGGCCTGAGAGCGGGACTCCTGAGAGCAGGAGGCTTTGTCTCGCAGCTTCTTCTGAAGAGACCCGGCTCACCCTGCTGGGGCGTGGTGGGGGCTGTGAGGCCTTTGCCTGAAGCGCAGTTACAGGCTCTTCCTGACATGCCTTTCAGCCTGGCCATATCAGATTTATGGGCATGAAAACCTGCTCAGAGGAACCAACTTTCACATTGTCATCTGCCCAAATGAAGGACCCAGAGGCAGGGGAGGGAGGGGGAAGACTCTACAAGTCCCAGCAGGAAGCCTGTGATTAATCGGCTTTGACACTTCTAACCTGTTCCATTGTGTGACATAAAAAGGGAGATCTTATTTGTAATATCTCAGTTTTAAGTATCTCTTTTTCCCTTGTAATTTAATAGTTTATTTCTCTAAGGTTTTTTTTGTGTGTGTGACAGGGTCTCACTATGCAGTTCAGGATGCCCTTGAACTCACTATGTAGCCTGGGCTGGCCTAGAACTCACCGTGAATCCTCCTCCTGCCTCAGCCTCTCAAGTGCTGGGATTACAGGTGTGCGCCACCACGCCCGGCTCTAAGTTTTTCTTCCTTTGAATGTAAAAGAGCAAGCGAAGTGTGAAGGTTTGGTACAGACTTGGTAAGGACCCACGGAGCTGGAGACCAGCGGTTGGAGAGGGGGAGCCCGTGGGGGGATGGGCGGTACTGGTTGACAGGAGTTGGGGTGACAGGACACCGAGGATCTCTCCCGAGTGGGACTGTAGCTGAAAATATGAGCCACTTACAGGGTTGAGCAGTCCCTGGCCCTGTATTTCTGATGGGCTTGACTGTGTGTCCATGATGTCACCCTGCTGGGGCTGGATGGGTGACACGTTTCCACCCTCCTGACTTGGAAGCAGTTTCTCCCCAAGCCCCTGGGTAGTGGCTGCCATCTCCCAGGCTCTGAGTGCTTTCCAGAGGTTAACTCAATCTCCTGAAAGCCCTTGAAGTCAGTCCTCGCGTTAGCCTCCTGTCACTACAGTGAAACAGTTGTGGTGATTAGCCTTTTTTATTTTATTTTATTTTTTTTTGTGGGTACCGGGGGTTGACCTCAGGACCTCACGCGCCAACAGGCACCCGTGCCGCTGAGCGATATCACCGGCCCCTTTTTCGTATGTGGGTTCCGGGAGTCGAACTCTGGCCCTCGCGCTTGCCGGGCAGGCGCTTACGCCGCTGAGCCGTCTCACCGGCCCATTTTATTTGGTTTTTTGAGATAAGATCTTGTTGCGTAGTTTTGGCCTTGAACTCACTATCTAGCCCAGGCTGGCCTCGAATTTAGAGCAGTCCTCCTGCCTCAGCCTCCCAAGTGCTGGGATTACAGGTGTGCGTCACCATGCCTGGCTGTGGTGATTAACTAATGAGAGCAGTTTTCCTTTTCGGCTCATTGCTTGGTGTGGGCCCACTGCCTGGGGCCCCAGATGGGCATAGCAGATGACACTAGGAAGTGCTTGTTGGAGCAGAGCTGCTCGTCTCAGGACCAGGAAGAGGAAGGGACCAGGGTCCCAGAGTCCCCTCTAGGACTTCCCACCAGGTCCCACCTGGGCTCCACCCCCTTCTAATAATGTCCCCTGGGGACCAAGCCTTTAATCAGATGGTGCTTAGGGTGATACTTACCCAAATCATAGTGTCCTAGTAACCTGTTAGAAAAGAGGAAATTGAGACCCACAGCAGGGGAGGAGCAGAAGGTGATTTGGCTGTGAGGCTCTTCTGACCACCACCTTCCCCTGACTGTTGTCCTGTCAAACTGCGGCCGGGACCGGGTGTCCCCCCACGAGAGGAATGCTTGTTCCTTCTCACACACGGTCACAAACTTGCAGAGCACTGGGACTTTCTGTTGTGCTTTGGGTTTTGTTTGTTTGCTAGTTTTTGCTTTTTAGCGGAGTGGAAAGGAAGGTTCAGGGACTTGGGGGTTTGGGCCATAATCCTGAAAGACACAATCCCAGGCATCTAATTTGAAGGATTGGAATCCTGAAAGATCAAAATCCCTAGAGCTTAAAATTCTCAAATAGCAAAATCCTGAATATATAACTAGAAGAAATAATTTTAGAAGTTTTTAAAAAGACACTTATTTACATTGTTAAATGGATATTGAGAGACATGGCAACACTTCATAGGCCACTTTGCACAATAAAACAGGCAGTAGCATTTTTGCAGGTATGAACACTCAGGTATACTAATCAGTTGCACAGGCGTAACAGTTATGAACTGTGTTCGTAAGAGTCAAGTGCAGAATGTGTAAACGTGCATCACTATGGATAACCACAGTGACCTGAAATGCAGATGGACCAAAAGGAAATTTCTCCATTTACTGAGGAAGTCTCAACATTTTAACATACGCAGTACTTACATAGTCAACACCATGAAAATGCACTTCCATGAGGTCAGATTTGCAAAAAGCGTGAAACAAATTAGAACTATGTAAGCCTTTACGCACACTTTATATCTCCAAAATCAGAAATGATGCCAAGATGAAGTATATACATAGAATATTGAATTGCAAAAGATGATGCCATTTAAAATAGTGGAAGAAAAAAGAAGAAATTTTGACATGGAAATGTGTGTTACCAGGATGGAGTATGGGAATTCCATAGTTGCTGGCCAACTTTGCTGGTCACTGCCTTTGTTTCTAAGTCTGCTTTGCAATATGTGGCTGCTTTTTTTCTTTTAGAGACTGGCTGTCCTTAGCACGTTCACACTAATTTTCTTCTCTTTTCCTTTTTTTTTTTTTTTTTTTTTTTTTTTTTTGTGGGTACCGGGGGGTCGACCTCAGGACCTCGCATGCCAGCAGGCGCCCGTGCCACTGAGCGATATCACCGGCCCCTTTTTCGTATGTGGGATCCGGGAGTCGAACTCGGGCCCTCGCGCTTGCAAGGCAGGCGCTTACGCCACTGAGCCATCTCACCGGCCCCTTCTTTTTTTTTTTTTGTGGCTACCGGGGGTCGAACTCAGGACCTCATGCGCCAGCAGGCACCCATACTGCTGAGCGATATCACCGGCCCTTTTCTTGTATGTGGGTACCAGGTGTTGAACTCAGGACCTCACGCTTGCCAGGCAGGCACTTATGCCACTGAGCCATCTCACCGGCCTCCCACACTGTTTCTACAAGGTGCCACTTTTGTAAACTCTTCCATGATTCGATATAATGCTTCCCCAGGTTTCTGAGCGTTCCCTCAGCCCAACATGATGACCTTCTGTGTACAGCCAGAAGTGCACTGATCTTTTCCTCAGCTTTGGACTTTCTGCCTGTCTTACACAACACTTTTTTTTCCTATGGGAGTTGTGGTTTTCAGTATTTTGACATTTGAGATTGTGAGCTTAGCAATTTTAGATGTCAGAAATTTTTATCTTTTGAGATTTCAGCATTTGAGGTTATGGCATTTGGGGTTGGCTCTTTTGGGATTATGGTCCCCACTGACTCAGATGAAAGCGGTGAAGAGAAGGAAGGTTGGAAGTAACCTTTGTGACACAGAGGGAGGGTGCTGCTTCCCATAGCTCAGCCTGTGTCTTCCCAACACTTCCTGTTGGATGTGCACACACCTGCAGGTGTGCTTTTTTATTGGCTCAAATATAAAATCAGAGTGGGTAAGATTGCCCTAGATGGCCTTTGAGACTTCCTTGGTTTAACGTGGTTCCCAGGTTCAGGTTGGCAATGCATGACATCAACTTGCCTTGTGTTTCTTTATTCCTACACAGCAATCTTCCATCAAGAAGACACACTTGGGCTGGGGATGTAGCTCAGTGGCACAGCGTCTGCCTGGCAAGCGTGAGGCCCTGAGTTCAATTCCCGGTACCAAAAAAAACCCCAAAAATCACAACACTTTTTATCCCCTTTTGCTGGAAATTAAAACCCACAGTTTGGTTTCTTATTTAATTATACATGCTCCCAATAAAGCCCATATTGATTGTACTGTTGTGATAGATGAGGCATTGGTTTTTGTTTTGTTTTTTAATTCTAGTTGTTGTTTCTGGAAATATATATTAAGGAAGAAAAAGGTGTAAGGTGTTCATCAGCATTGTTTTTAATAGCAAGAAAAGTCTTGCCTAATTGTCTTAGTAATTGGAGAATGGTTTGGTTAGATTAGGGTATATCCAGGTGAGGGATGGTGGGATATACCTATAATCCCAGCACTCTGAGAGGCTGAGGCAGGAGGATTGTGAATTTGTGTCCAGCCTGGGCACTTTAGTGACTTATCGAGACCCTGTTTTAAAAAATAGAAGGCTGAGGGTGTATGTCAGTGCAAAAGCTCTGGATTTAATCCCCAGCACCATCACCACACACACACACACACACACACACACACACACACACGGTATATCCACTTAGTAAAATGCCTGTATTGTCATTAAAATTATTGTGGCCATTTTAACAGCAGAAGAAAGGTTTATGATGTTTTAAAATGCAGAATATAGAAATTTTATTGTGTTTACAGATGTGGAGAAGCAGCTTGTAGACCCCGATTAGGTTGTAATAGAAAATTTAAGCTAAACAGTTGATTTGTTAGGTACTAGGAGGATCAGCTGTTTCTCCCTTCCCGTGAGTGTGGAGGAGGGCGACAAGGATTGGGGGCGGTGCAGGAAAAGCGGGGATCTGAGGTTCTGAGCCGCCCCCTTCTCGCCAAGTCCCGGAAGGGTGTGTGCCTCGCGAAGGAGATGTGCACGCTAGGTGGCGCTGCCCAGCCAGGCTTGGAGGACGCGAGAAGCCACCGATTAAAGCCGCTGCCAGGGTTACCATGGTGGTAGCTCCGGTGCTTTCCTTCCGTTTTCTCAGTACTTGTAGATATAATGTTTATGTAAATACTTAAATGTGCAGAGCCATTTTAATTTTCAGCCTAGTTTACCATATTATTTTTGTCTTCCCTGCCTTAATATCTCACCAGTGAGAACTGTTGGACCCAATTTGAAAATTTTGAGGTATGAATTCTACATTATGAATAAATATAAGTGAGGAGATTTGTGTAGCTTCTTTGCTGAGAGTTAAAGGAAGTAATGGCATCTTTCTGTAGTGTCGAGTGAGGCAACTTAGGATTTTGCAGTGAATTGAGGATAAAATCAACTTCTATCTGTTTGCCTTTGTCCTTTACAATAGGTGGTAGGAAATCTCATTTGAATCCCTGCATCCAATTTTTTTATGTTCTCCCTGCCTCCTGGTATTTCAGATTTGCTAACACACGATGCCACGAGTTACAGCACCATTGATTCAGGTACCTCATAATATGAGGTGCTGTCCATGTAAGACGCAGCCTAAATTCAGAGATGTTAAAATGTACAGAAAATGTGTACCTTAGAGTAAAAATGGGTCCTTATATGTAAGGGTGTGTGTATTCTTATGTTAGGTAGAAGCAATCAAAACATTTGGGGATATTACTCTAGATCTTAAAGATAAGCCCAGACTTCCTGTTCATGGCCTGCCTGTCCCTGAAGCCCAAACCCTTATTCTGGTCAGTTATGGATTTGGGTATTAGAAGCTCACATCCAAATAGGTAGATAGCTGTGACCGGCTTAAGACAAGTACTTAATGTAACTCTGCCTGTTTTAAACAAAATGTATTGTGGACCATGGAGATAGAACAAATGGTAAAAACAAGAAAAATAGTTGGCTGCTGGGGATTAATCTCAGTGGACCTTTGGACGATTGATGTTCTTTGAAACCATGAGATTGTCGTGGGGCTTGTGCTTTCTCAGCTGACGCTGTCGTGTTTTCAAGTCAGAATTGTGAGCGATGCTCCTTCTAACGTGAGTGAAGCAGGCTGGTCCTACAGAAGGCCAGATAGGGTTGTGGCGCCTCGGGCCACACTCCAGGCTTTTGAAATACTCCATCTCTGGTGTGACTATGACCGTGACCGTTCAGCACTGCTGTGGCACACGAGAAAGCAGCAGTAGACACAGGAAAACAAAGGCGCGTGCCGTGTCTGCTGAAACTGTGCATGGATGCGAACGCTTGAACTCTTGCATAGATAGCAAAACAGTTTTTTCCCCCAACCATTAAATAACACAAAAATCGTTCTGAGCTCCCAAGCTACCCCCCCACACACACATGGCAGGCTGTATTCCGTCTGCGTGGTTCACCCATCTCTGCCTTAGAGTTTCCTAGGGCAGCTTTCTGACCATCCCAGGGAGTTCAGTAAGCCCAGCTTCTGGCCTGGGCAGACCTCAGCTGAACTTTCCCTCCTGCAAGAAAGTTGTCAAACAGTGTTGCCTAATCTTACAGTTCTTTATTAGGGTATCTTTTTCCTGCGAAAGTGTTAATTCTCCCATATTTATTATTTTGTCCACAAATGTAAATCCAGCTTGTGTTTAACAAAGTATCATTTTGTCTGTTTCCTGACATAGAGCTCCTAACATCCTTGGAATTTCCTGGGTGATATGGGAATGTTTTTTGTTCTAATTAGGCAGCTCTAATGGACTCTGGATCGCTTCAGGGTGGGGGCACGTCCCCAGAAAGACCAGAACCTGGGGAGCAAAGCTTGGGACTTTCAGCCCCACCCTCATCCTGGTGGCGGGGCAGAGAGTGAATTAAAAATCCCCCCACAGTGGAATCTGGAGAGAACACACAGCACACAGGGAGGGCGGTGCGCCCCAACTTTGTGGTGACAGGAGCCCCTGCCCTCAGGGCTCAGTCACACACATACCTAGGGTGACTGTCTCCATCCTTATCCTATTCTTGGTAATAATCGGTAAACTGTCACGGAACCTGTGGAGTGGGTGTCATGGGAACCCCCAGTTTGTAGCCAAGGAGACAGAAGCGTGGGTAACCTGGGCACCAGCACTTGGTGCTGGGTGTGAAGTTGGGGCCGGCTGGGGGACGGAGCCCAGCCTGTCCAGACAGCTGGAGAATTGGGAGTCAGAAATGAGCTGTTGTGAGCATATTGGAAACAGCCCCCTGCCCCCTTGCACCTGTATTTAGAAGCTTCAGGGGTCTGCCATTTGCCACTGCAGCATTTCTGCATCTTGGGTCATTCTGCTTTGCTGCGTGGCAGTTATTTGGATGTAACTTGTGGGGTAGCATTTAGAATCTGAGATTGCCATGAGTCGACTACTCTTTCCATAGATGGCAGCAGACTCAGGATTACTCCTCCATTAAGGTCAGCCTCAGCCGCCCGCCTCTGTCCTAGTGTTTCCTTGAAGTGAGGGTCTTCATCCTTCACATCCGCTGTCGTCTCGAAAGCAGCTGTGAGGGGCTCTTCCTGCTGTGTTGTCATCAGTGGCTGGTGCTAAGGACCAAAGGCCCAAACCTCCACTTATCATAATATTTTCTCACTTTTCCACATTTTTGGGGTGATTTCACAAAATGAAAGCTTGAGTTTCCCCACAGGCAAGACCACTGGGTTCACAGGAGGTTCCGCTCCTTAGCTGGCAGCAAGGCCCGCAGGATCCTGCCCGGTGTCCCCACCTCTCTTCTCATCCCCCATGCACCCTGCTCACCAGGTGCAGTCACTGCCCGCGCCTTTGTCCTCGTGAGCACAGGTGACACAGGCGCTTTTTTCCTGTGGTGGCTTCTCCGGGGCCCCCAAGTATCTTCAGCCCTCTGCTGGCTGCTGGCCCACACGTGGCCTCTGTCAGTGCTCAGGTGCCTGTGTTCACACCCCTGGCAGACAGGCAGCCCACAGGAAAGGCCGGGTCCGTGCTGTCTCCCTTCTTGTTGAGTTACCTTTAGATTTGGCAGAGGAGGACGGAGAGGTAGGGGTGGTGGGCTGGGAAATCCAAGTTGTAGGGGACTGAATATAGTGCCCCGCTCCCCAAGGGAAAGGAATCCCTGTTTCCCAGTAGAACCTGAGGGCCCTGGAGAGGGGTGTGTCACACACTGCATTCGCCTTCGCCGCCCCCAGTGCTCCCGCAGAAACCATCAGCTGTGGCCTTGGAGGACGCCTTCCCCGCGGCAGCATTCTGACCTTGCGGGAACCCACTTCCTGCAGATGAGTGGGCACGGGGCCCCTGAAGCCACTGGCCTTTTGGAGACCCAAGTGTCAGCTGGGTGGCTGTGCTTCCCAGGGCTGGGGGAGGCACCGCACAAGGCTGGGCGTGCGCAGTGTGTTTCTCCCCTCGCCAGGAGCCAGGTCTAGGAATCCTTCTGGGGTTACTGCCAGCTACCCGTTCACGTCAGTGTGTGTCACTGCTGCACTTTCTCAAGTGCAGGAGCTAAGAGAGGGAAAAGAACTTCTTTTCTGAGCCATGTGAGTAGATTTGAATCGAGTACTCCTTGTTGACAGTTTCTTTGGGGAGGAGCAGAGCTGTGCGAGTGCAGAGGAGTCCACCACCGCGCTGACTCGGCCCCACCCACCAGGCCGGTGTGGGCTGCTGGGTGCACTCATCTCAGTCTGCAGCCCCTCGGGCGGGAGCTGTCATGGGCCTGCCTCACACGTAAGGGCACTGAAGCTCACCTAGGGTGAAGACCTGCGCGGGACCCTGGCTTTGCAGATCGTGAAGCTGGAGTTGGAGCCCCAGTCTGGTTTCCGAGTCTATGGTTAAGAAGACTTTCAGGGAAGCAGTACAGTGTCTGAGTTTGAAGGACCATACTCTTTTTTTTTTTTTTTTTTTTTTTTTTTTTATGTGGGTACCAGGAGTCGACCTCAGGACCTCGCGCTTGCCAGCAGGCGCTTGTGCCACTGAGCGATATCACCAGCCCTTTTCCTCCTTTATGTGGTTCTGGGAGTCGAACTCAGGACCTCCTGCTTGCCAGGCAGGCACTTGCACCGCTGAGCCATCTCACTGGCTCTGGGCCATACTCTTGCTTTCGGTGTTATTCTTGTGACTTGGTATTCATCTGTGGAGAGTAGAAATACGTGTCACTGTTGCATTTTTTATTTCAAGATCTAATTCACTGGTTGTAAGTTTCCAGTGTAATTAAGAGGAAGAGAACCCAAGGCTGGAGTATTTCAGATCTCCGTGCTGGAAGGGAGCTTCACTCAAGCCTCGGGCTGTTTGGACTCTCTGTGGAGTGATGTATGAGAAATACTCAGAGAGAAAAGGCACGAGGAGAAGGAGCGGGATTGGTAACGAGAGTGCTATGCTAGGGAGCGTGGAAATCTGTGAGCTTGAGGCAGATACTGGGGTGCATGAGGGGCGCAAAGCATGTGATGTTGGACAAAGGCATCGCTCACATCCCCCTGGCGCGCACTTGTTTCCTTGGGCGCTGGATGGCAGTGCAGTTCTCTAGTCTCGTGGAGGTTCTTCCTGTTTCCTCCGAGGCTAGATCTTTTCAAACGGCCCTGTGCCCTGCTCCCAGTCGCTTCACTACCTGTGGCCTTCTCTGGTGTGTGGGGCTCGTGCTCCCGGGCCCTGGAGAACCCGCAGTGACCCTCCTGCCCCGGCCTCCTGACTGCTGAGGTTACAGGCGTGCGCCACCACGCCCAGCGACATTCCTGCTTTCACTAGTAGGTACTGTGCGGTTGTGAGCTGCGTGTGCGCCAGTGCGCCCCTTGGGTCCGGCCGCCTAGCAGCGATGCGGCCGTCTGAGCTCCTGTGGGTTCACGCTGTGGCACGCAGGGAGGAGACCACTTGGTGCCGCGTGTCTCGGGACACATCTCCACTGCGAGCGGAGCATTTCATCTTGCCTATTTGATGAAGGTAATTGGTTCCCCCAGGGTTAATGACTTGAGGATTTATACTCAGTTGGAATCGCTTCTTTGTTTTTTCTGGTACTGGGGATTGAACCGCCGGCCTCTGCACTGAGCTACTTCCCTGCCCTTTTAAAGTTTTTTCAATTGCCCAGGCTGGGCTTGAACTTGCAGTACTACTGCCTCAGCCTCCCAGAGTGCTGGGATTACAGGCCTGTGCCACCACACTGGGCTTAGGGTCTGGGTCTTGTCAGCATTGTCCCCCAGCCCGGTCGGGAGTGGGGACAGCAGCAGTGGTACCTCCTCGGGCCAGGCAGTTTTCGGGGCCGGTGGCCCTCTCTGAGATGGACGCTTGGCAGCAGTCAGCAGCAGCCTGCGGGTGTTGAGGACACACCAGCCTTGAGCTGCCGACTGCACGGCTCTGGCCTGGTTCTGCCTGGAAAGCCTCTCTGCCATCCAGTGGGTTCCGGCCACATCCCTAACAGTTCCCTATTCTCTAATCCCCCACTGATAATCGATTAAACTTTCTTCATTCAAGTTACTGTGTGACTTCTGACTTCTGATTGGTTCAGCTCTCCCCACTAACTGGACCAGACAGGTTTTTTGTTGCTTGTCTTTTGAGATACTGGGGAGGAAACCGAGGGCCTCGCACCTGCTAAGCAAGTGCTCTTCCTCTGAGCTTTAAATTTTTTTTAATTCAAGTTTGTGGATCTTGCTAAGTTGCCCAGGCTGGCCTTGAACTTGCCATCCTCCTGCCTTAGACTCCCAGTAGCTGGGATCACAGACACGTGCCACCATGCTTGGCAAGGTTCTTCAGGGCCAGTCTCACTGACGGCCTCCTTGTTTACACCTTCTGAGCCCCACCATTGGACAGGCACAAGGCCTCTCCCTCCGTGAAGTGAGATGGCCTCAGCCCTACCAGTGCCCAAAGACCGGAGGAAGAGACAGGTAGGGAAGTGTGTTGAGTCAGAGGGGCGGGGTGCTGTGTGTGTGAGGTTAGGAAAGTAAGATGTGGATGGCAGACTTCAGCGTTACTACTCTAGGAGCCTAAGGGACAGACAGATGAGTGAAAATTCATGGGATTGGTAAACTCACAGCTTTAAGTCTGAATGACGTTCATAATGGGAAACATGACAAAGCGTGGTTTTGTCCGTTAATGTTTTCTTTCCACACAGCCTCTGAGGTAAGATGAGGTTTTATTTGCTCTTCACCCCTCAGAATTCTTTTTTTTTTTTTTTTTAAAGAGAAGAAAAAACAAAACAAATCAAAAAAAGAACAAATTTTCAAAACAACATAATATGAGGGTAACAATGGTCAATGAATTACGTATTATTATCTTTAAGTTAGTTATTCAGGATACCAGACATTAGCATTTAATTGTCCAAACATTATTGGCTCAAACCAATAATGAACTAAGTAACTAACTCTTCAATGAACTAAGTAAAACTGGTAGTGTATCTATCTTAACCATCTTATATACATATACAATTTTTTTCCCTTTCCCTTCTTTCTTTTCCCCATTCCAGTCTCTCTTTCTTATTGACCAGTTTCTTTTTGATTCACCGTGTCTATTGTACATTTTGGATCTTATTTACTCTTTCAGTTTCTCATACTAGAGAGACAATACGATGCTTACACATGTGCGTCTGGTTTATTTCACTTATGAGTATTTTCTCGAGTTGCATCCATTTACCTATAAAAGTCTCCAGTTTATCCTTCTTTATGGCTGAATAGTACTCCATTGTATAAAAATACCACATCTTTCTTATCCATTCCTCAGTTGATGGGCATTTGGGTTGTTTCTAAGATCTGGCTATTACAAATTGTGCTGCTATAAACATGGGTGCACATATATCACTGTGGTACGATGTTTTTAATTCTTCTGGGAAGATGCCCAGAAGGGGAATAGCTGGGTCAAATGGGACCTCCAACCCTAGTTTTCTGAGGAATCTCCACACTGACTTCCACAGTGGCTGTACCAGTCGACACTCCCACCAACAGTGAAGAAAGGTTCCTTTTTCCCCACAGCCCCTCCAGCATTTGTTATTAGTTGATTTCTTTATAGTAGCCATTCTTTCTGGGGTGAGATGGTATCTCAGTGTTGTTTTAATTTGCATCTCTCGAATGACTAGTGATATTGCACATTTTTTTGTATATTTATTTGCCATTAGTATTTCTTCATCTGAGAAATGTGTATTCATCTCAGATGCCCATTTTTGGAGTGGGTCTTTAAATTTGGGAGGTCTGATTTTTTTTGAGTTCTTTATATGTTCTCGATAGTAATCCTTTGTCTGAGGAACAGCTGGCAAACATTTTTTCCCACGTTGTGGGTTGTCTTTTCACTCTGTTGGTGGTTTCTCTTGCTGTGCAAAAGCTTTTTAATAAGTTGAGATCCCAGTTATTGATTCTTTGGGATAGTTCCCGTGCGGTTGAGTTTTTATTCATAAAGTCTTTGCCTACACCAATGTCTTCAAGGGTTTTACCTATCCTACCTTCCAGCAGATTTAATGTTTCTGTTTTAATATTTAGATCTCTGATCCATTTTGAATTTAGTTTAGTGCATGGTGAAAGATATGGGTCTAGTTTTAATCTTCGGCATGTGTAGAGCCAGTTTTTCCAGCACCATTTATTAAAGAGGCTTTCTTTCTTCCACTGAATGTGTTTGGCACCTTTGTCAAAGATAAGGTGGCTTAGTATGTCTGGGGTTTCAGCATCTTCTAATCTGTTCCATTGATCTTCAGGTCTGTTTTTTTGCCAGTACCACACTGTTTTTACCACAGTAGCTTTATAGTATAATTTCAAGTTGGGAATTGTGATGCCCCCTGCCTTGCCTTTGTTGCCCAGAATTGCCTTTGCTATTCTAGGTCTCTTCTGATTCCAAATGAATTTTAGGATTGTTTTCTCTAATTCTGTGAGATATGCTGTTGGAATTTTGATTGGAATTGCATTAAATCTGTAAAACAATTTTGGAAGTATGGCCATTTTCACTATATTGGTTCTTCCTATCCAGGAGCAAGGGATATCTTTCCATTTTCTCATATCCTCTTCAATCTCCTTTTTCAGAGTACTGTGGTTTTCAGTGTATAGGTCTTTTACATCCTTTGTGAGGTTGATTCCTAGGTATTTCATTTTTTTGGATGTTATTGTGAAAGGTGTGGTTTCCCTAATTTCTCTTTCAGTAAGTTTGTTATTTGTGTACAGGACGGCTATTGACTTTTGAGTATTGACTTTGTATCCAGCTACACTACTGAATTTGCTTATTAAATCTAGCAGTTTTTTAGTGGAGTTTTTGGGGTCTTCTGTGTAGAGTATCATGTCATCTGCAAATAATAATTTAATTTCTTCCTTTCCAATCATTATTCCCTTTATTTCTTTCTCTTGTCTAATTGCTCTGGCTAAAGTTTCCAGAACTATGTTGAATAAGAGTTACCCCTCAGAATTCTTAAGTGGCAGAGACATTTATCTCTCGTCTCCACGATGCCTGTCACAGGCAGAGCATAGTGTTAGTTCACTGGGCACAGGTGATCCTGTTGAGCTGATAGATTCTGTTTTATACTCCGAGAAAGCCAACATCAGCCAGCGACAGTCCATGAACACTGCAGGTGATTTCTTGGTGATGAGATGTAAACGTGGAGGATCAGTGTGGTCGGTGCCTCCGTTTGCTCCTGTGCCGCCATCTGGCTGATATGCAACCATGTCAGGTGCACAGCCCTCTGCTTTTCAGATCTCCTGGCTGTACGGTGTTAGGAACTGAGCTTAGATAATTTACATGAGACTGTGCCGCTGAAATGTCCTCAGCCCGGCTCTGGGTCCAGGCGGATTCCCAACCCTTGTGGTTCCCGCTGCACACTTCACGCAGGCCTCACCGCGAGTGGCACCTGAGATGGCTGAGGGCCTGCCCTGTTGGCATTATTAGGAGTCTTCTCTCCTCATACCTAGACACGTAGCCCTCTGCCGTAGGTGTGCAGGCCTACGGAGAAAGTGGTAGGAGCACAAATGTATCTGCGTGGTGAAACATCGAACATGGAAGTGGTTGTGGGAAATGTTCCCTGAAATAAAAGTGCAGTTGCAGTTAAACCCCGGAGCAGCGTGTGTCCACTTTAACAACCGTGTCTTCCCCTTTTCTTAGGTGCTGCTGCCTCCGTACGATGACGCCACTGTGACTGGCACTGCCAAGGAGCCGCCACCGCCCTACGTATCTGCCTGAGCCCGAGGGGTGGCCTGGAGCAGCAGCTGCTTCGCAGACGTCAAGCAATAGTTCTGAAGTTCTCTCCTGAGATGAGCTCATCTGTCGTCTAATTGCCACATTTTACGATTTAGATGTTCAGCCGAGGCCCTCTGTAGTTTAAATACACGCTTTAGCTAACTCACTGTGGTAGCCGAGCTGTAGGATTTGTAGAGTGTGAGTGGGGTTAATGAGCTCCCTTAGTCTTTCCCACAAAACATAGATGGACCTTGAATTCCAGAAGTCTTATGTTTGTACCTGTTCACCCCCAAAGTTGGGCAGTTAGTCACAGTTTTTCTCTGTTTCCTTTGTCTCTTTAAAAAGTAAAATAAAAACCAAAATTGGATAATACTTTTCTGGAAACATTCCAGTGTATAGAACAAACCCTTAGGGCCTGGGGATGTAGCTCAGCAGCACAGCACCTGCCTGACAAGCCAAGGCCCTGAGTTTGATTTCCGGTACCAAAAAAAAAAATGGTTCATAGAACAAACCCTTAGGAAACAGGAACATCAGTTGCATAATCATTGCTATAAGTAGGTAAATGGGAGTCTCTGTATGTGTTACAGGAATTTCCTTACTATTCTTTCTGACTTAAATTCAGTGACAGTCTTAATTTGCCAGTCAGGGATTTTCTCAGTGGAGACCAGGAAGCAGCCCCCTGGCCATGAGAACAGGAAGCCCCTCCTGGGGGTTGGGTTGCCTCTGTGTGTGTTTGTGGGAGAGGGGGAGAGAGAGAAATTTGTTTGGCACCACAGGGTACCTGGTACTTCTTGTCTTCTCCCCACCCCACCAGGCCACCTTAGTCTGATCCTGGAGGGCATCCACCATGTTTGTCTAAACTGGAAGGGCAGTTTCTTTGCCTGCAAGGTACACACACCCTCCTGCTTTGGAAATCCAAGATGCCTACTCAAACTTTAATACATCTAGGACAGGGCTATGATTCATGTGTCACTGCCAGGTGGCTTGAACCCCTGATGGTACATGTGTGACTGTCCCATCAGGCAGCTTTTTATTCATTTTATTAGTGAAAAGACCAATAAAAATGATTAGGTCCATTTGTACCACCGGTGCTCCAGGCTGCCCAATGTGATAGCCACGCATGTGCTGTATTGATGGTTCAGGCGGTGGGAACGTGTTAAAATGTCCAGCAGTCTAGAAAAGTTTCCCTTAGGGTATGCTCTTAGCCTGGTGTCTTTTTTTTTTTTTTTTTTTTTGGTGGGTACCGGGGGGTCGACCTCAGGACCTCGCACGCCAACAGGCACCCGTGCCACTGAGTGATATCACCGGCCCCTTTTTTGTATGTGGGTTCCGGGAGTTGAACTCGGGCCCTTGCGCTTGCAAGGCAGGCGCTTACACCACTGAGCCATCTCACCGGCCCTTAGCCTGGTGTCTTGGTTACTTTTCTCTCATTGCTGAGGCAAAATACCCAACACTCAAAGGAGGAAAGGTTTATTTGGCTCACAGTTTGTAGAGGTTTCAGTCCATAATCGGCTGGCTCCAAGGCAGGGTGGCTTCACAGAGGAGAGTAATTCATGGCGGGCAGAAGACAGCAAAAGCAACGAGAGCACAAGACAAGCCTCTTTCTGACCCTTATATTGTATCCAGTCTACTGGGATTAGGCAGTGCCAATCCAGTCAGTGGACTGATCCAGCAGTCACCCACACTTAATCCTAGCATGGCACTACGAATCTATCACACACTCTAGATATAGCCACTTCCCGAAAGATTGACTGCATGAGGCTTCGGGGGACATGTAGACACAAACCGTAACACCTGGCCACCTGATTGCAAAGGGCTTTTATATGTGCCTGTGTTCAGAAGCCAGCAGAGCTTGTGTACTGTTCACAGCTGACTGCATAAGCAAAGGCTTTTGCCTTACAGCTGAGAGCTGCCGTGTCCAGGGCCAGCACCCTCTGACCGCATGAAGGTTGTGCCCAGGACCTTGCCTGTCCGCAGAGGGCTGCGTGGGTGCAGACAGCCCCACCTTCGCAGGGGGCTTTATGGTTCGCTGCACGTGTTTTTTCATATTTCAGTGCTGATACAATCAGGCTGCTTAGCCCAGAAAGATTGGGGGGCTAGTGGACCCAGCTTCCAGCATCCCTAGGCCACCTTTCCAAAGTTCCAGGTGCTTGGCTGCTGTGTGTATAATTGCTGTGGCCCCGGTGCACTTCAAATAAAGGATTAACATTACTGAGCTCTGAGGGAGATTAAAATAACACGGGATGGGAAGCGATTTTGTTCCCGAGAGCCAGCTCTGGCTGTTATTTTAAAGTCTCATCAGTGTTCTAAGTCCACCTAAGAAATTTTGTTCTTTGAAGCTCTGTGCCCGTAAGATTCACACAGTTAGGCCCTTATGGGTTCTTGGGAGTGCAAGAGGCCCGTCATCTGGCTTTCTCATCCCCACGCTGGACACATAGGAAATCACAGGTCCTTGCCTGTTGCTCCTTGTAATTTTCCAGCTCTTTGTCTAACAATTTTTGCGAACGAGAAAAGTATGGGCGTGGGGAGAGAAGCGCTGACCTTGAGAGTGCATGGGATCCTGGGGGGGGTGCGAGACTGCTGAGGGGGCCCATGCTGCACTCCCCAGTACTGGGCCCCAGGTCAACACTGTGTTCTCAGGGGGCCCGCGGGGTGCCGGTGAGGCCGACCACTGCACTAGGCACAGCTCTGAGCTCCCTCCGCATCTACCTCTGCAGAGGAAGGTGTTGTCTTTTTTTTTTTTTTTTTTTTTTTTTTTTAAATGCTCTGTTCTGGCCTTAAATATTTGTTCAGTTTGCGTGCTGAACCAAACATCATCTCCTTTGTCTTTCATCACCCTCAGTTCCCTAATCCATGATACTTCTTAGTAAGGATCTCACTGGACCATCTTTACAACTAGCCATGAAAGCTATTTTCTCTATAGAGGGGTGGATGGTATTTGAAATATTCATCATCTGGGAGAAAACCCTCCTGGGCAAACTGAGCTTTTGTGATAGAGGAAAACTAATGAGACTATTAAAACATTTAACCCCCCTCCCCATTTAAGATGAGTTGGTTTTTGCAGCCATCCTGGAAGCTGACTTCAGTATCATTATGGCGTGGTGCTGTGGGTCATGTAAGTGGCTCTCCACTCCAGGTGTCTGCCAAGGCACTGAGTGAACAGCTCAGGCAGAAAAGGCACAAAGCTGCTCCCCCCAGACCTAACAAGCACCAAAAATAGCCCGTGGCAGTGTGCAATGGGTTTTTGCAGCCCAGATGTGAACTCCAAAAGGGAAGGGAGGAGACATTGCAGCAATGGCCCCACACCCGTGGAATTCCAGTGTTGCTGCTCGCTCTCCAAGTTCTCTGTTGAAGGCGCGGCGCTTGGTGTGGAAGGCCGCCAGGTCTGCAGCCTCGGGCGGATGCGAGCACCACGACAGGCAGGAGAGAGAAGCTGACTGGCCAGCACAGAAAAGGCTGCATGGAAGCAAAAGAAGAGACCTGTGGGGGATCCTAATTAGCAAGAGCAGCTACTGCTTCAGGATGAAGACTTCGGTTTCAGACAGCAGCATGCTGTGCTCATTTTGTTTCATCTAACAAGTTTTACCCGAAGAAGAGTTGTTAGCAGTACAGTTTTTATCTTAGATGGGAACATCATCGCCCAGGATGTTGTCAGCTTCCTGTCACCGTAGCAAATACCTGAGGGGAAACTGACTTAGAAAAGATTGATCTTAGCTCAGGGTTTGTGAGGCTTCCGTCCAGGGTCCGCTGGTGCTGTTCGTTGGGTGCCGCGTAGCAGCAGCGACAGGCAGTACCGCCTTACACCCAGCGGGGAGGAAAGGCTGTCCCGTCCCGGCAGAGCCACACCTTCAGTGACCAGGGCCGCCCCATGGGCCTTACTCCCAGGTCCCTCCACCTTCCTACAGCGCCACGGGGAGGGCCAAGGTTTCAACATGTGGGCGTTTAGAGGACATTAAGAGCCCAAATTAAAACAACAACATATACTTGCAATACATCCAGTGTGTTGCTACAACAGAGCAAAGGTATTTCAAAAGGACCGGTGTGACTCAGGGCAGTTGTTTGAGGTGCAGCCATGTCTCTTAGGTAAGGCTGGGACCGAGTGGTTCCCACTCAACCTGGAGTCGCACTCTTGGAGCTGTGGTGGCTCAGTCTGTTCTGCCAGCTGATAGCTCGGGCGTGGCACCCAGCGCATCCATTCCCTGCATCTGGGCTCAGGGCTTTGAGTCCAGGCCTTCTAACAGGCAGAGGAAGCTTCTGCAGAACTGAGTGTCTCCGAGGCTCACCCTGGCTGGGCAGACGAGAAGACGGGCTGCTGCCATGGTCAGCAGCAGTGCAGTGGACCCTGCTGTCCTAGGTGGGGTGATGTCCCTCACGCCAGGGCAGCGACCTACATGGGTGATGTTACTCTTCACCCACTATTGGTTCATGCTAAGGGAATGCATTTTTAGTTTCATTTTACTATTTTAGCTCTAGGTCCTTTTTATTAAGTTTATCTTTCCTACATACAGTCCCCTAATAAGTGATAAGAGAGCCGGGCATGGCAGTGCACATCTGTAATCACAGCGCTCGGGAGGCGGAGGCAGGAGGATGGCTGCCCAGTGAGCTCAAGTCCAGCCTGAACTACATAGGGAGGCCCTGTCTCAAAACAAAACCAAAAAAGTATAATGTCAATTGTACTGTTTCATCAGTATTTCCTGGGCTTCTTTCTCAACCTGCTGAACTTTTATGTTCATTGGGCCCCAAGTAGAGCATTGTCTTCCCCCCTCCCAAATTGGCCCCTGTTGACCTGAATATCTGGGACCCCTGTCGCTTCAGACCTCCTGACTTGAGCTCGTATGTCCTCCGCCTCGCCCCTTTCTCTCTTGCTTCCTATCTAATCAGTACCTAGGCCTTTGACTTCTTTTGTGTGCCATACAATGACATTTCCCAATTACTGAGCCATTCCAGCAGGCCAGACTGCTGCAGAGGACTTGGCAGGCATTAACCCTTCAATCCCCTGTGACACCAAAGAAACGGGCTTCTCAGCGAGAACAATCGCTCCAAGTCACACTGTCGGGCAGCGCTGGGACTTAAGTGCAAACTGAATACATCTGAATGAGTGAATTGGAGACATCTGGAATTCTAGGATTCTGTACATCTAGACTGGAAAATCTGCAAACGGCACCTTTTCAATCCAGTAGAGGATTTATTCAGGCAAGAATAAAGGTCAACTGAGATGGGCATTTTATTTATTTTATTTTATTTCTTTTTTGTTTTGTTTTTTTGAGATGGGGTCTTGCTGTGTAGTTCAGGCTGCCCCTGAACTCCCTATGTAGCCCAGAATGGACCTTGAACTTGTGGCAATCCTCCTGCCTCAGCCTCCTGAATGCTGGGATTAAGGCATGCACCACTATACCCGGCCTAACTTGTGGATTTTAATAACATAAAAAATGGCAACAATGCAAACTTTGGGTCTTACCTTGAGAGTGACTTCTTGCTAGAAGCCTTCCTTGAGCCACTCATCTGGGAGGCATGCTGTCCCCCAGCGTCCCCCAGCAAGACGGTCTTACAGTCTATGGCTACTGTCCCGTCAGTAATCCCCTGGCAGGCTAGACATTTATAAGAGTGTTTCTGTGTCATTGTTCTGTCAATGCCTAGCACACATTTAGCAAATAGAAGAAACTAAAAAGTTTTGCTACAATAAAAAAAAAAGCACATAAGAAACGAAACCAGCTGTAATCCCACCCCCAGTGATCACAACCGAGTCTTAAGAATCACTCCATCAGGGGCCGGGGATATAGCTCAGTGGCACGGCACCTGCCTGGCAAGCGTGAGGTCCTGAGTTCAATTCCCGGCTCCAAAAATACCAAAAAGCCACTTGGTGGAGCTTGAGTCCCACAGAGACAACTGCTCAGAAGGCCCAGTTGAATTCCTGCAGCTCGTGCAAGGCAGGGTCGCTCCTCAGCACACACTGATGGCTCGCGGCCAGAGTAGGGCTTACTGTGCATGCGCGTGTGTTAGAGAGTCGTTAATGGTCATAGGAGGATTGGTCTCTGGAGAAAGATTAAAGCAACGCTAAAAAGAAGCCGGCTAGCATTCTGCCATCAGGAGGAAACTGCATTTTGAGTTCTTGCTGTTTTTGTGATCAAGTCCTTTTTATGGCAGCTTAATTTAGTGCATCTCTGAATGAAAACTTGCTCCATGTGCCTCTCAGCTTTCTCTTTTCCCTTCCCTAACAAATCATTGTATCATAAAACCGATCAATGACCAAATCTAAACCCTGTGGAATCCTGAGACCTTCATATACAGGAGGAAATTCTGAACAGCTAACATATAACTCAGATACCGTGACATGTTTACACACTTCCTGGGCACTTCAGATTTAAATAAAATCCCAGGCAGGCTTGCCTGTAATCCCAGCACTGGGGGAGGCCGAGGCAGGAGGATCACAAGTTTTAGTCTGGCTTGGACAAGTTAGCAACATACTGAGAGCCTTTCTCAAAATAATAAAAGGGGCTGGGGATGTAGCTCAGTACAAAGTCCCTGGGTTTGATCCCCAGCAGTGCGAGTATGAATGCATGAAATCCCTGTGAGACTATGCATGATAAAAGCATGTTCTTTAACAGTAGCATCACAGGCTTCCTGTAGTCTGTGGCAGGAACCATCAACACTAGTGCAGAAATTCCCACCACCAGACAACTCCTGCAGGGAGGGCAAGAAGAGGTGGACAAATTCCAGGAAAGGCGGACAAGAAAGGAGCAGACCCTGAGAAGTGATGCAAGGAGCCACTCCTGCTTCAGTTCCAGGAGACCCGCTTCCGGGAAGGATTCAGGGGAGGGTGTGCAAAGGAGGAAGAGATGTCTGGAGACTAAGGTTTCGCAGGAGGGCTTAGGGTTAAACACTTGCCCTCTTCCCATAACCAAAAATTTGCCAAGGTAAATTCTAGAAGTTTTTGTGGTAGTGGGGATTGAACCCAGGGCCTTTGTAACTGAGTTACATCCACAGCTGTTGCTGCTATTATCATCATCATCATTATCATCATCATTATTATTATATTTTGAGATGGGGTTTTATTAAGTCGCTTAAATTGCCCAGGCTGGGCTCGAACTTGTAATCCTCCTGCCTCAGCCTCCCGAGTGCTGGGATTACAGACATGCACTAGTATGCTGGGCAGAATTTTGAGTACAGTGTTGAATACAGGTGGTGAGAAAGTGTCTTGCTCCTGAGCCTAGAGAGAAAGTTTATTTATAAAACCTACAGGGAAAGCTTGCAGTCTTCCACCATTAAGTATAACGTGGTCTTTTTGTAGATACCCTTTAGGAAGTTGAGGAGGCTCCCTTCTATTGCTGGTTGGTGCAGTGTGTTTGGTATGAAGAGGTGTTGAATTTTGTCAGATACCTGTTAAGAGGATCACGTGGGTTTTGTCTTTCATTAATATGATGTATTATGTTAATAGAAATAAAAAAAACTTTTTTGAGATGGTCTCACTGTGTATTCCAGGCTGACCTTGAACTCACTATGTAATCCAGGCTGTCCTCGAACTCACGGTGATCCTTCTGCCTTAGCTTCCCAAGTACTAGGATTACAGATGTGCGCCACAACGCCTGGCTGAAACTTTGGTTATTGCATCCTCTTTTCCACATCTTTTTTTTTTTTAATGCATATTGTTCACAGGCAGTGTGCATGTAGCCAGTGATATTCTGGCACTTCCTGTACTTGGGAATTGCTTTGTCAATTCTTGTTCTAAGTGAGTTAAGACTGTTTTTTTTTTTTTGCTTCCCAGAATCTTCTCTACCAATGAAATCAGTTTGCTTTAGTGCACTACATCCTCTTTTCCCTTCATATGATTTATGTGTGACTCTGATAGTCTGTCACATTATTCTTGCCACTAACCATTTGTGGTGTTTGCCTTTCTGTGGGATTCTGCTAATAACGATGTCCCAGTAATTTTCTTTGGCAAGAGAGAATGTGGAAAAGTCCAGTCTTCTGATACTGTTATTCTTGAGTCCCCATTTGTTGAGCTCTGCCAGAGTGCTGGGGTATTTTATAGGACAGTTGACATCGTCATTGCCTGAGTATCGTGCAGCCTGATTTAACACCAGGTGACCAATATGGACATAGCCTCATTCATGTCCTTGAGAGAAGGTAGTTGAGTGTCAAAGGAATGAAACTATTGGCTTTTTATGCAGACCACTTTGTGCCAGTTCCTAGATTTAGGGATTTCAGGAGCAGAGATGCATATGCTGAGTGACATTTCAACACATGCCAGGCACATGCAGCCTTGTCAATATCCCAAAAGCAAATCATCTTTCCACTTAACTCTTGCCTCTGCTGAAAGGCTCTTGACTGCAGCCTGCTGTCTCATTCCTGACAGGCAGCCTCAATCCGACTACACAAAAACTACAAGGCTCTAAACTTCAGGTTAAAGCCACAGCAGCCCAGACCCTTCTAATCGTGGCATAGGGCACCATCCATAAACAGGCAAAAGGCCCAGTCCCTGTCCTCAGGACCTCGTGGCTAAATGCAAGGTTACATAAAAACAGTGAAGCTGATCGTGGTGGTATACACCTGCAATCCCAGTCACTCAGGCAGAAGGGGGATCTCAAGTGTGACCATTAATCATAATATGTCCAGTTGACTGGATTAAGAAACACCTGATATATTAATAGAGCATACTTTTTGGTGCATCTGTGTGGCTCATGGAGGTATGATCCTTGGTACTATATATGGCCCCTGGCCCCTTCTTCTCTGCACTATTCCCCTGCTCTGCTTCCTGTCTGCCATGGACTAAGCAGCTTTGCTCCACCGTGCCCTTCCACCATGATGTTTCTGCTTGGAGCCTACTACCCATGGACTAAACCCTCTGAAACTGTGAGCCACTTTAAGGCTCTCCTTTAAGTTGTGGATATCACATATTTTGTTTCAACAATGGGAAAGCTGATGAATACAGCAAGTTGAGGCCACCCTGGGCAACTTAGCATGTTCCTGCCTCAAAATAAATAGTGGCAGAACGCCCCTGGGCCCAATCCCCAGTACAACAAAATAAAAAAATTGAATCCTCTTACAAACACATTTTTTTTTTCCTGAACAGATTTTTTGCTTGTACAGTTTTTTTCTAATCCCCTATCCTACTGTCTTCTCAAGGTGGGGTGAGACATTTAATTAGAAACCATTTTACCCAAGACAGTCTTACCATCAGTAGCTTCTCAGGGGGACACTCTGGACATAGAGCCAGCAGCCTGTGTTGATAGGCATCCAAAATGGAGTGCTGCCTTTCTGGAAGGACTCCCAAGCCTAGACTGTAGTGGAGACCCAGACACTACCTTACAGCACCCCAACCTTCCCACCGCATGTCTCCAGCTCCGGCACGTGAGCAGCATGGGCAACGGAGAGGCACTCCTGCCATTTACAGGGGACCCAAGCATCATCTGTCTTCCAGGGAGACAGTGCGATTTCATTTCCACTCATGTATTCAGCACAAGATTTGCTTAGATTATCAGTATGTGGCCCAACCTGCCTGTTCTTTACTTTTCTCATCCTCTAGTTCTCTTTGTGTTTCCGGAGTCTCACTTCCATCAGTCCTGTAGATCACGTCGCTAGGTTGCAAATACGAATTCTCGGGCAAAACAGAAAGTTCTAATGTTTATGAGGATGCTTGTGTCCAAAGTCCACATGGGAGGCTCTTCGTGTATGTGAAGCCTGGGTCAAATGACCCTCACCCTAAATCCTCACTACGACAGACCCCAAGAGAAGACAGGACCTGGAGTTGATCTGCAGCACAGCTGCCCAGGTGTGATTAAACAATGACCAGCTCTCCACCTCATGAGCTCTCAGATACTACACCCCCTCATTCACGTCTGCCTGCATGAATGTTCCCAGGTGAATCGAAAACCTTAACCCCACATTCCTTCTGCTCTGGCAGAAAAGGCAAATTTGTTCTTTTCCCAACAGCCTTTATTAGCAACTTGCATCCATCTGCCTTCATCCCCAAGGTACCCGGAAGTTCAGCAATTGTTTTGACTTCGTATTTCAGGACACAGAACTTGCTTTTGCTTCACTTTTTTGGCAGACCTGAAGATCATCCCTCAAGGATGACCCGGGCATTTCCTATTTTGGAGAATTCCGATAAAACTGTCTGGGGGAAACACCCATTTTAGTTGGCATCCACCTTAGTCCCTGGAATCAGCTACCTAATCACAATTTCCTTATAATTTGGAAGGATTTCCGGGTTGCTATTGTTTTCCTGGTAAATGACTGGATCACAGAGGCGTCTTGGAAGAGCACTACCATTTTAAATGTTAAGTTTCCACAATTTCTAAGTCAACTTCCCAGCTCCTAGGGGATTTTCACTGGCCTGGACTCAGGAAGAATTTCCTTCTGTGGGATCCAAGACTTCGGAGGTCCAAATATTTCCTGGTTTTCCTCTGCTTTCTGACCTCCACCTTCCTCCTCCCAAGGACACACAAAGGAACGGTTTCTGATCCGTGTAGGCAGCAGGAGCACCCTGTGGCCCTAAGGTCCTAAAGGAGTAAGGGTCCGTGAGCCCAGGATTCTTTCCTGGCACGATGGTGCCACCGAGTCGCCTCATGTCGGCAGCGTGTGAATCCTTGCTTTATAGCTGGGATTTTTCTTTCTTTTTTTTTTTTTTTTTGTGGGTACCGGGGGGTCGACCTCAGGACCTCGCGTGCCAGCAGGCGCCCGTGCCGCTGAGCGATATCACCGGCCCCTTTTTCGTATGTGGGTTCCGGGAGTCGAACTCGGGCCCTCGCGCTTGCCAGGCAGGCGCTTATGCCGCTGAGCCATCTCACCGGCCCTATGGCTGGGATTTTCATTACCCCTCCCGGAGCTTTCCCGAACTGCTTTTGTACACGGCATTTATTCATAGTCCAGGAGCCAACTCTCATCAAATAGGAGTGATGATAGTTACAAAATACAGATAGTCTAGAGCACTAGCATGCTCAGCGTTTGCCACAGAGCGAGGGTTTGAAAGTAGTTAGCTCTGAGCTCCTCTCTGTAGCTTGTTGCAACCCGAACTGGTGGCACTGGGTTCGCGGTTTGGGGACTGAATTTTGGAGGTTCATTAACAGACGCGATGGCCTGTTAGAACCCTTCACCCCTGCTGGCCAGGTGCAGGCCAGCGGGTGGCCGGTACCGCGGACTCACACGCCTGCCTTTCGCACCCTTTCAAGGCTCTGCAGGGATCTCCCCCGTGAGCCTTCCGCACTCGCCGTAGTCGTCCCGCCCGTCATTTCTCAGGTCTCGTCTGAACTAGACTCCCCGGCTCCCCCGGGGCAGGAATCTGCCTCCTCTCCATCCCCGCGTCCTCATCGCCCCCCCGCAGGCCGGGGCCTGGGCCAGCAGCCGCTCTGTTCCTTTGCATCGGCGCTGGTAGGGCGACCTGGCACTGCCGAGACAGCTCCCGGCGCTTGTCACCAAGTATCCCAGTTGTCACCACTTATTTTCTTTCATCATCGTCGGTGGGTGGATGCTGCTTGCAGAAAATGCTCCCCAAGTTCACAGTTCCGGGCTCCTGCCACGTTTCCGGTCCCCAGGAGACCCCCGCAGCCCCGCCCCGAGCCCCGCCGTCGCCGGCTGCTGGGAACCGTGGGCCGCGGACCCCAGGGTCGAGCGCCCCGCGTCGGGCAGGCTGGGGGCGCCCGCGCCGCGCGCTCTCCGCGCCCCCCCGCCCCGCTCCCGGCCCCACCCGCCCGCCGCGGCGCCGCCCCCCGCGCCGCCCCCGCCCCCGCCCCGGCCCCGGCCCCGGCCCCGGCCCCGGCCTCGAGCCGCGCGCGGGGAGCCCGGGATGGGACTCGGGGGCAGCGGCGGCTCGGGCGGCTCGCGCTGCGCTCCCCGGGGACAGCCGCGGACAGGACAGCCAGGGGGACCCGCGGGCCCGCGCCCCGCCTCGGTGGCTGCAGGTGAGCGCGGCGGCCGCCCCGAGGCGACACCGAGCGGCCCGCGGGCCGAGCCGGGGCTCACGGACGCGCGCGGGCGGGCGGGCGCTGTCCCTGAGAGTCCCCGGGGACCCGTCGCTGGCGACCCCTCGGGGACAGCGGCAGAAGGAGACGAAGTTCCGCACCGGCGGCCGGGCGACCCGGGCGCGCTCCCCGCGCGGAGCGCACGGCGCGGCGGCCTCGAGGGGGCGCTGCGCCCGCGGTGAGGCCCCGGCCCCGGCCCGGGCGGGGACCTGAGGAGCGGCGCCGCGGTTGCCGTTCGCCCCGCGGAAGGGGGCTCCGAGCCCCTGGCCAGCGGGTGCTTCAGTGTCACCTGGATTTCCCGCTCGCTCTCGGTGGTAGCGAAGGCTCCCCGGTGTGAGGAGGACGAGAGGACCCGGAGGGCGTCTCTGTGGCAGCGGCTAAACGAACCCCGGGACGCCCGGGAACAGGGCAGGGAAGCGGGGCGCATCCCGGGGGCCACCAGGACCGCAGAGCCGCACGCCGGCGACAAGGCCCAGGCTGCCGGGAGCCAGGGAGCCACGGGGACCGGGGCGGGACGGACAGCGCCGCCGCCTGATTCAGGGCACCGCAGTGAGGCTGTGTGAGACGTGTTAAAGATGGGAGGTCAATTTTCCTGGCTTTTTTTTTCTTCTTCCCGGTATTGGCCATCGAACCCAAGGCCTTTGCACCGAGCTACATGCCAAACCCTTTCTTATTTTGTATTTTGAGACAGGGTCTTGCCAAGTGGCATGGCCTGGGCTAGAACTTCGGATCCTCCTGTCTCAGCATCGCAGAGTGCTGGGATTACTGGCGCGTGCACCATTCCCGGTAACAAGGAAAGTTTTTTTTTTTTTTTTTTTTTTGTGGGTACCGGGGGGTCGACCTCAGGACCTCGCGCGCCAACAGGCACCCGTGCCGCTGAGCGATATCACCGGCCCCTTTTCCGTATGTGGGATCCGGGAGTTGAACTCGGGCCCTCGCGCTTGCAAGGCAGGCGCTTACGCCGCTGAGCCATCTCACCGGCCCACAAGGAAAGTTTTGAGAACAGTTCTAGGAGCATCCTAAGGTTAGGTGGTGCGCTCCATTGCCTGACTTTCCAGAAAAAGCCAGGAGTTGGTGTGAGCGGTGCTACCCTCGGGTGGGTGGGAGAGAACCCCTGAATTGGACCGGAGTTTGGCTGGAGCCAGAAGTATGAAATGTGACTTCAGAGGCTAGAATCCAGGTGGGCTAGAATCAAGGTGTCGCTGGGCTGGATTCGCCTGTGGGGAGGGAGCTCACCTGGGCCATCCAGGGTCACCTCCTCCTGCTAAGGAGGTCTGGGCGCCATCTGATTAGCAGCCCTAGTGCTCTTGGGCATGTAACATCTCAGTCACAGACTCTGGGCAAGAGGGTGTGGCCACCTTTGGAGATGGGCTCTTCTTCCTGCCCAGGCCCGAGAGGCAGTTCCAGATGGCGAGCAGATGTCCGGCGAAAGGGAGAACCTCTGTAGGCTGAGGCAGGAGGATCGCAAGTTTGAGCCCAGCCTGGGAAACTGAGTGACTTAGTAAGATCCTGTGTCAAAATAAAAAATAGAAAAGGGCTGGGGATGTGGCTCAGTGTGAAGAAGTCTGTTTAATCCTCACTAGTGGGGCAGGAGGAGGAAAGAAAGAGAATGTCCCTGCCTCAGCTCCCATCCTCTTGCCCTTGGTCCGAGGCACGATCTGGAACAGAGGCTGGGGCGAGGCCACACACTCATTTGTTAAGTAAATTCTTTATCAAAAGACCCAGAAAAAGATGCAAAACCCGTAAAGAGGGCCGGCGAGATGGCTCAGTGGCATAAGTGCCTACCTGGCAAGCGCGAGGTCCTGAGTTCAACTCCCGGTACCCACATAAAGGAAAAAAGGGGCCGGTGATATCATTCAGTGGTATGGGCGCCTGCTGGCAAACACGAAGTCCTGACTTCGACTGCCGGTACCCACATTAAAAACAAAAAAATAAAAAAATGTAAAGAGACAGCTCAGCAGAGTTTTACAAAGTGAATGGTCATCTCCCTCCCTCCCACATCCACACCCTGGAAGTGGATCCTCACTGACCCCAAATTAATTACACCTACTCGTGAAGGCGCCCACTATTCTCACGTCTGTAGCCGTAGTTTTCCTGTTTTGTTTTTTTCTTTTCTTTTTTGTTTTGGTTGTTTTTTGAGAGAGGGTCTTGCTATGTAGTTCAGGCTGGCCTTGAACTCACTATGTAGCCCAGGCTGGCCTCAAACTCACAGTGACCCTCCTGCCTCAGCCTTCGGAGTGCTGGGAATACAGGTGTGCACCACCACGCCTGGTTCATTAATTCATTCTTTTTGTTGCTTTCTAACATCCCATTATGTTACCACACCACAATTTATCTGAGCTGCTGTTTTTTCCACTCACGCTTCATTTTGAAAGGGAGCGAGTGACTACTCATACCTCAGTTGTCCTAAACTCAATTCAGACAGCAGAAATGAATGAGATTGTGTGGAGCCTCGGGTCTGAAAGAGGGTTAATGATAAGGAGGGTCCATGTGTGGGTGTGGATGCATTAAGGGGTGGTTGTTGCAGTTAACATCATGACAAGGTTCAGATTCCAGGGCTTTGAATGCCAAGCTAAGCAGTGTAGATCTGATCCCGTTGGTTCGCGGAAGTCACTGGCAGTTATTGTGCAGGAGCGTATGATAAGCCAGGTGCTGTATTGTGTCCGCAGTGTGGGACTGAGCACTGGTGCCGGATGGTTCAACAGGAGAGAGTTGGAAATAGTTTATTGATTAGGGATAGGTTTAGCTGCAAGGTGCTGAGCAGACCAAAGTAAGAGCGGTTTAAAGAAGGGAGTTTATTTCTGTCTGGGAGGCAGAGCCCGAAGTGACTGAGGCACAGGGAGCCGCTGCCCAGTACCTTACTGCTTTTACCGGGCATGGCTTCCATTTCTTTTTGTTGTTTGAGACAGCGTCTCACTATGTAGTTTAGGCTGCCTTGAACTCACTATGGAGCCCAGGCTGGCCTGGAACTTGCAGTGATCCTCCTGCCTCAGCCTCCTGAGTGCTAGGATTATAGGGATGCACCACCACACCCAGCATGGCTCCCGTTTCTGTGTGGCCTCATGCGCGGAGGTCCTCATTGCTGGAGTCAGGAAGGGATGAGTAGGAAGGTCTTGCCCCTGCTGCTATTACGCGCTCTTTCGGAAGTTGCACTCACCATGCCACCCTGTCCTGCTGGTCAGCACTATCACGAGGGAAGAGAGAGAGGAAGCTAGGAAGCTGTGGTCCTTGTCCAGCGCATCACTTGTCCAGTCAGAAAGTGGGTGCTCTACTGAAGAAGAAGGGCAAAGCAGGGTGTGGTGGCACATGCCTGGAATCCCAGTACTCTGGGAGGCTGAGGCAGGAGGATTGAAAGTTCCAGCCAGCCTGGGCAACTAAATTTTTTTTTTTTCAACTAAATTTTAAAAAGCGCTAGGATGTAGCTCAGTGCAAAGGTTGTGGGTTCAACCCTCAGGACAGAGGGAGGAGGAGGAAGAAGGCAAGGTAGGTATTGGACAACTGGCAACCTCCCCAAGGCCTTTGTGGTCTGTGAGAGGAGCAAGGGCGACATCTAAGGCTGGGGACAGTGCCAGGACCAAAGGGGAGGAGGACATGAGGGACAGCACAGAACCCAGGCAGGACCTGAGATGGGACGAGAAGGAAAGGCTCTGGAGGTCACTGTGGGTACCAGGGTACTGGTGAGAGTGTCCCAAGACAGCCCCCCATGGAAGAGAGTGAGTTCTTTATCTCCGATTCCTTGCAAAGCTGCCCGAAGCACAAGGCGCTCTCTCATGGTTTTGAAGAACGTGCTGTTCAGGGAAGACACCTTTGCCAAGAATGACCTCAGTCGTGGTAGTTTTGGATACTCATGGAAATCAACTGACCAGAATTGGCAGAAATTTCAACTTACATTTAGTAATTAGTCTTGAGAGCAGCTTCATTTTCACAAGGTTGAATGACATGGCATATTATCCTTTTCAGGTCATTTTAGCCCAGCGTGGTGGCGCACACTTGTAATCACAGCACCTAGGAGGCTGAGGCAGGAGGATCACAGTGAGTTGAAGGCCAACCTGGGCTACATAGTGAGTTCAAGGGTAGCCTAATCTACATAGGGAGACCCTGTCTCAAAAAACAAAACAAAATAAAACAAAACAAATAAAGGTCATTTAAAAGAGCAATAAAGTGAGTGGTTAAGTTGCAGGTTATGAATTTATGCTCTCAGTACATATAAACTATCCAACTATTCTGTTGTAAAAATGGCCCGGAGTAAAGTTTTTATTGACAGAAACGTACATGGATTCAAAAAGTGCTGTATCTCAGACGACCTCAAAGTGAAGATGATGGGAGACTCCAAAGGCATCTTTTTACGGTTAGGGTCTCAATGTTAGGCAAGTAAAGCATTGAAGAACATGGTTTTTCGAAACAAGAGAGAAAACTTTGTTTTAGATAACTTTTTAACTTTAATTTTTATTCTTTTGGCATACTAGGGATCGAACCCAGGGCCCCTGCCCTGAGCTACATCTGCAGACATTTTTGTGTGTGTGGGTACCAGGGGTCGAACTCAGGACCTTGCGCTTGCCAGGCAGGCGCTTATGCCACTGAGCTCTCTCACCGGCCGGACATTTTGTTATTTTAAATTTCGGGACAAGGCCTCACTAAGCCGAAAGGTTGCCCATGCTGGGCTCAAATCTGTGATCCTCCTGCCTCAGCCTCCCAGAGTACTGGGATGACAGGTGTGCACCACCATGCCTAATCTATATAACATTTTTAATAGAAAAAGCATTATTTCTAAATTAATATTTTGTAATTTAAAATGTTTAAAATATGCATTTGTGACTAAACTGACACCTTAGTTGATATTTGCTATGTCAGGTCTCTTCTTTAAACATTATATATTCAAGTTGGCTGCAAGCTTGTGGGGGGCTTCCCGTCAGGAAAATGGGCGATGGCCTTGTGATAGGGTCGCCTCCTCCACACGGACACAGCATGCAGGGGAAGACACGGTGTTGAGTTTTGCGCAGAACTGGGGCCCATCGAGGTTGCATGTCTTGAACTTTATCAAATTCAGCATTGACTGGCACGCTGAGGGCCGACTGTCCTGCCGCAGGTGGCCTAGACAGCGCAGGCCCGGAGCAGCGGGGACCGAGGTGGCCGTGTGCAGGACCCTGAGCTCCTCACACTCCAGGGGACACGCGGGCTGCCATGCTGGGGAGGCGGCAGCGCTCAGCCTGGAGGGCCCGGGACGGTGGGACAGGGACGGATCCGCACGGGTCCCCGGGCACGGGGGGCGGGGGACGGATCTGCACGGAGAGGGCGGGCCGGGGGCCTGGAGGAGGCCGCGTGGGGGCGCCGGGCCGGAAACCCTGGGCGGCGCAGGAGCGGAGCCCGGAGGTGGCGCCGCGGTTCTGTCCCCGCGCGGTGGCCGAGCTGTGGGTTACCTCGGCCGCGGAGGGCCCTGAAGTGCGAGGATGAGCTCGCGTCTGGGCAGGCTTGGGCGAGGTTCCAGACTCCGCTGGCAGGTCGGTGTCCCCGGGAAGCCGGCCGCCGTGGTGGCCGAGAGCCCGCGTGGAGCTTGGCTTCCCGATCGCCGCCCCACGGAAACGGGGCGCCAGCGGTGGATGAGAGCCAGGAGACCGCCTCGGAGGCCGGTGCGCTCCGGGCCTGTGTGATCCTGTGACCTCGCAGAGTGGTTGGGAGGCGCCCGTGGCTTGTGACAGCGAGGGGCAAAACTATAGATCCCGAGGTCTGGAAACTTACGGACTGCCAGGCATGGTGGCACACGCCTGTAATTCCAGCACCCGGGAGGCTGAGGCAGGAGGATTTCAAGTTCGAACCCCGTTTGGGCAATTTAGTGACTTAGTGAGACCCTGTCTCAAAATAAAAAAAATGATTTTTTTGGTTTATTTTATTCTCAATCAGATTTTATTGGTACATTTTAGATGTACATAATGATCACACTCATCATAGAGAATTTGTACCTGTACATGATACAACTTGTTTTCTCCCCTCCTCCCACCCTTCAACCCCTCTTCCCCTCACCATTTACAGAAACTTTGTTTCCATGTCTTCCTTCTTTTCTTTTCTTTTTTTACTTTTCCCTTCTTTCCTTTCCCCCTCCCCTCTCCCTTGTTCCCCTCCCCATTTGAACATTTTCTTCCTATTTCACAATACCTATTAAAATAATTTTTTTTTATTTTTTATTTTTTTATTTTTTTTTTGTGGGTACCGGGGGGTCGACCTCAGGACCTCGCGCGCCAGCAGGCACCCGTGCCTCTGAGCGATATCACCAGCCCCTATGTGGGATCCGGGAGTCGAACTCGGGCCCTCGCGCTTGCCGGGCAGGCGCTTAAGCTGCTGAGCCATCTCACCGGCCCTAAAATAATTTTTAAAAAGGATCGGGGACATAGTTTAGTGTGAATGTCCTGGGTTCAACCCCCAGTACCACAAAAAAAAAAAAAAAAAACCTAGAGATTGTGGAAACTGTCCGCCTCTTCCACAGCCCCTTTCCCCCCAAATGGAAACTGAACCCAGGGCCTTCGCATTGAAAGCTATGTCCCTAGATTTTTTTTTTTTTTTTTTTTTTGTCTTTTTGAGACAGGGTCTCACTATGCAGTTCAAGCTGGCCTTAAATTCACTTTGCAGCCCAAGCTGACCTGGAACTTGCAGTGATCCCTCCTGCCTCAGCCTCCAGAGTGCTGGGATTACAGACATGCACTGACATGCCCAGCTTCCTAGCCATTTTTAAAACCAGGGTCTTGCTAAGTCACTAAACTGCCCAGACTGGGTTTGAACTTGTGATCCTCCTGCCTCAGCCTCCCAGAGTGCTTAGATTACAGCCATGTACCCCTAAGCCAAGCTTCTCTCTTTTTTTTTGAATAAGTAGTCTGGTTGCCTGAGAGGTGGCCGGGATAGAGTCTTTGTTTTTCCGGGAAACTAGCTTTGAGGCCCTGGAGAGTCTTCATCCATAAACATTAGACTGGGATCTCATTCGCCTTGCTAGTTGCGCAGTGCACTGCCTGGCGCACGTGTGCACTTACTGCAAGTGAGCGCCTTTCTCTGCCCACCTGGGCAGCACTTAGTTCTCTTAGTTCGGGCTGAGAATCTCTGCTTCTGGCCGTGCCTCCTACCTTACAGCTACTACTGAAAGCCAGGGGCTTGCGGTGCCCGGTGAAGGCGCACGGTATGTGGCATTGGCTCTCGAGGGACCCACTTGCTGGTCCGCTCGCTGCAGCGATGCCCAGAGAGCCCAGTGCCGAGATGGTCACAACGCTGTCCTCTCTTCCCCCAGCCTCTTGGCCAAGCCCGAAGAAATGACCCATTGTCCATGGAAAGGCGAACACTCGCTAAAACAAAAGTCAAAGCCTTTGCATTATTTTAAAATATTCTTTCCACACTCCCAGTGCTTCGTGGACTCGGTTCAGATTGAATTAACCTCTGTTTCCGAGCATAGTCCTGTCCATATGTCCTCTGTGAAAGGGGCTCTTAAATGTCATGGTCCTTTCCGGTTAGAGCCAGTGCCTGTTCTTCAAAGGCTGACAGCTGTGCGTGCCAAGCCAAGAAAGATCTGCTGACCTGGACACAGGCACTGGCTTATTTTTTTCTTGTTTCACTGCCATTGTATCTTTTTTTAAAAAAATGTTTTGGTCAAGAATGGTGGTGTAACCCCAGGACTCAGGAGGCTGAGGTGGGAGGATCTCTAAGAGGCCAGCTTGAACTACATAGTGAGATTAAAAAAAAAAAAAATTAAAAAGACTGTCTTGTCTGACATTAGTATTACCATACTGTTTTTTTTTTTTTTTTGTGGGTACTGGAGGTCGACCTCAGGGCCTCGCGCGCCAGCAGGCGCCCATGCCGCTGAGCGATATCACGGCCCTTTTCTCGTATGTGGGTTCCGGCAGTCGAACTCAGACCCTCGCACTTGCCAGGCAGGTACATACACCGCTGAGCCATCTCACCGGCCCTACCGTACTAGTTTTATGTTGGTATCTGTATAATATCCATTTCCCATTCCTTTATTTTTAACAGCTTTTTTGAAGTTTCATTTATATATAATAAAATTCATCAGTTTTAAGTGCACCATTTGAGGGTTTGGACAAGCCAGCTTCAGCATAATCATGATTTCCATCCCCTCAGATGTCCCTGGTGGGCCTCCATCTCCTTTTTGTGCCTTTAGCCCCTGGAGCCGCTGATCTGCTTTCGGTGGTAGCTTTTGTTTTTGTGTTTTTGTTTGTTCAGCATAATCAAGATTCACCCGGTAGATGACGCCTTTCTTTGGTGAGTAGGATTCTACAGAGAGGATGTGCCCTAATGCGTTTATCCATCTGTCAGCTCTTAGACACGGAGTTGTTTCCAGAGTTTAGCTTCACGAGCATCAGAGAACAAGGTTTTGGGTGGATGTGCCCTATTCTCTTCCGAAGAGATCTCTCCATTTTACAGCAATATATGAGGGCTCTGGTTTCTTTCATGCTGTGACCAACGCTTGTTTTTATGAGTCTTTTTAATTTTTGCTATTCTAATGGATTTATTGTGACACAAATTATGGTTTTAATTTGTATTTGTTTAATGATTTGAGGGTATTGAACATCTTTTCATATGTTTTCAAATACTTTAATGAAGAAACTTCAAATCTTTTGCACATTTTTCAGTGGGTTGCTTGTCTTTTTCTTACTGAGTTCGACTTAATTTGCAAATAAATAATTCATCATCTATGTTTTGCAATATTTTCTACAAGTTTGTGGCTTGTAATGCATTGCCTTTTGAAAAAAAGAACATTTCAAATACTTTTAGGTGTTCGTGTATATTTAGAATTTACGAATTTTTATGTCACCGTTTTGTTATTATATTCATAAGCGTAAGAGTTGATTTAATGTAGTACATAAAATGTCTTGTTACGACAAGTTAACAGTGTATACTTTCTATTAATTGGTTTGCATACAGATGATAATAATGATAGCAAATACTTATTCAGCCTCTACTGTGTGCCAGGCCCTGGTTTTATATGTAGGAACTGATTAAATCCATGCAACAGCCAGGCCTGTGGTCATCCCCAATTTAAAGATGAGGAAACCAAGACAGAACGAGGTAAAGCTTGACAGCTAGAAGTAGCATTTGGTTTTCTTTTCAGCTCCCCACCCTCCCTCCATCCTCAGTGCCTTCTGGTTAGTGGGGGTGACTTGAGATCGCCTCTTATTTTTGTTTTTTGTCTTTTTTTTGAGATAGGGTCTCACTACGTAGTTCAGGCTAGACTTGAACTCACTTTGTAGCCCAGGCTGGCCTCAAACTCAAAGTGATCCTCCTGCCTCAGCCTCCCAAGTGCTGGGAGAAATCGCTTCTTGAAACCCACAGCAAACAGCCACATGCAACAGTGTTTGTTTCTTGGAAGTGACGAGGACCCAGCACACCAGTGTGGGTGTTTAGTGCCAGAGCAGCCGTGCCGGGGAGGACAGCGGCCCACAAGCATGCTGGACGCATTTGCACTAAGTAAACGTGGACATTATGTTTGGAGGAGGGGGAACTGCATTAAAATAACCAAACACCTATAAATGACGCCGCACACTTAAGAGTCCTATCGGACCAGGGGTAAATAAGCAGACCCTTGACTTGCGAACTCAATGTGTTCCGAGGGCTGGTTGTAACTCAGGTTGTCAGTTGAATGAAGGCTCAGGCTCCTCTACCCAGCCTTCGGAGTCTCTCTTCTGTACACAGGCAGATGTTAGTGTCCTTAGAGAGACACTGTCCCAGGATTTCTCAGTTAACCCCACACAGGAAAGGAGGCTGTAATGTTCCTTCCAGTACTCTTTATGGGTTAGATCTGTATCTGAGACCATCTGGAAGCGCAAGCAGCCGGCATTCGGCTCGTAACTCAAGACTTTGGTTGTAAGTTAAAACTAAAATTCCAGGGCCGGTGAGATGGCTCAGCGGTGTACGCGCCTGCCTGGCAAGCGTGAGGGCCCGAGTTCGACTCCCGGATCCCACATACGAAAAAGGGACCGGTGATATCGCTCAGCGGCACGGGCGCCTGCTGGCGCGCGAGGTCCTGAGGTCGACCCCTGGTACCCACAAAAAAAAAAAAAAAAAAGCTTCAAGATATTCTCCTTCCAGTTTTCCATTCATTCTTTTTTTTTTGTTTGTTTTGTTTTGTTTTGTTTTTTTGAGACAGGGTCTCCTTTTGTAGTGCAGGCTGGCCTTGAACTCACAGCAGTCCTCCTGCCTCAGCCTCCCAAGTGCTGGAATTACAAGTGTGTACCACCACGCCTGGCTGATTTTGTTTATTGAGACAGGGTTTCACTATATAGTTTGGGCTGACCTCAAACTCACTATGTAACCCAGGCTGGCCTCAAAATAATGGTGATCCTCCTGCCTCAGCCTCCTGAGTGCTGGGATGACAGGTGTGTGCCACCGCTCCAGCTTCTATTCAGTCTTATGGTGGCCAAGGTGACGAGAAAGTCCCGTGATTGTGCTCTGCTCCCAAGACCTAGAGGAGAACCGGCCAGCCGGGCTGAGGACGCTTCAAAGAAAAGAGCACAGCGCACAGATGGGATTGGGAATGCGCGCCGTCTGGGGTGGAGAGGCGGGCGTTGGGTCGCCGCAGCCGTGTCCAGGGAGCGGGAATCTCATGGCCTCTCCGTTGTGTGTCGCAGCCTCGGCCCTCTTCCTGCTCTTGAAAATGGGCAAGATGCTGGCAGGCTGCTCGCTTCTGCTGCTCCTCGGACAGACCCTCGTGCTCCCCGCTGCGGCCAGACAGCGCCCACACGCCAGGCCCGCGGCCCGGGGCAGACCCACGCGGACCCACGCGCAGACGGCCCTCCTGGGTGAGTGAGCGCCCGTGGGAGCTGGGGCTGGGAGCTCTTGGTGGCGGTGAGTGCGGCCCTAGCTGAGGGTGTGATTGGTATAACTAAGTTTTCAGAATAAAATTACTTATTTTTTTTTTTTTTTTTTTTTTTTTGTGGGTACCGGGGGGACGACCTCAGGACCTCGCGCGCCAGCAGGCGCCCGTGCCGCTGAGCGATATCACCAGCCCCTTTTTCGTATGTGGGTTCCGGGAGTCGAACTCGGGCCTTCGCGCTTGCAAGGCAGGCGCTTACGCCGCTGAGCCATCTCACCGGCCCAAATTACTTATTTTTTGAGACAGAGGGTCACTATGTAGCCCTGGCTGGCCTCACCCTTGTGGATCCTCCTGCCTCAGCCTTCCAAGGGCTGGGATTGCAGGCATGCGCCACCGCACCAGGCACTCAATGTAAAATTAAACCCTTTCTGTTTAAAACCTTCGGTTTCACTGAAGACGCATGACTTTGCTCCAGTATGCAGGGCAAGATTTTCATTTGAAAAGATCCTGTCAGGCTGATCAGGACAAGTGCGCTCCGAGGCCGAGTCGGTTAACGGTGCTTCCACACTTGGCCGCCTGGGGAGAAGCAGGCACGGACCGTGGGTGCTGTGGGGACGGCAGGTGGCTGATGCGGGCGGAGCTCCCACCCAGGTGTGTGTCCTTGGGCCATGGCAGCCCAAGGGCCCTGACGCTGTGAAGGGTGTGTGGCGCCGGCCTGGGAATGTTTCTGAGGAACGCGTGAGGTGACGTCGAGCTGTACCTCTGTTCCCGACGACGGTACCGCAGCTCGGTCCCTGTGTGTAGAATCTGAGCCCCTGGGAGCGGTGCTTAGGGAACTGGCAGCCTCAGCATCCAGAATTCTGGTTAGGCACCCAAGGGGCCAAAGAGCCCTGTTTTGTTTTTCTTTTTCTTTTATTATTATAGGGGATTAAACCCAGGACCTTTGCACTAAGCTATAGTCCCAGCCCGCCCCTTTTAAGTTTTGAGACAGGATCTTGCTAAGTTACTAAGTAGCCCAGGTTGGGCTCCAACTTGGGATCCTCCTGCCTCAGCCTCCAAGAGTGCTGGGATTCTTCTTTCCGGCTGTTGATTAAATGATGACCCCACCTCCCAGTCTTCCTGTCTTCAGGATCCTGAGAGTCCTTCCATAGAGAGGTGGATGTGAAATACATGTAAATCTTGCATGTAGAAAAAGGGATGGGGAATGTTTATTTCATTGATTAAAGGGTCTTTAAAAATATATGTATTCACAGGATAGTTAAGATAGTTATACAGCTAGTTTCTCTTAGTTCATTGAAAAGAAAGGTTTGTGCTAATATTGTTTGGACAAGATATCATGCCTATATCTTGTACTCTGAATAACTACTAGGAAGGCAACAATACACAATGTATTAATTGTTATAACTCTCCTACTAACCTGTTTTGAAACTGTTTTATTGTTATTTTTATTTTTTTCTCTTAAAAAAAAAAAAGGCTAATTTCAAGCCAGGCTTGGTGGTGCATACCTGTAATCCCAGCACCTGAAATGCACGCGGATTTCTAGCTCACCAGTGGCGATTGCACACTTGTTTCTTTGTTTCTTTTTTTTTTTTTTTGTCTTTTAGAGACAGGGTTTCACTATGCAGTTCAGGCTGGTCTTGAACTCACTTTGTAGCCCAGGCTGTCCTTGGACTCGCAGCAATCCTCCTACCTCGGCCTCCCGAGTTCTGGGATTACAGGTGTGTGCCACCACGCCTGGCCGTGCACTTGTTTCTGATGGCACTAGTCCCCACAGGCACCAGCACACTCGGCTGGCCGTGTGCATGCCTTCTTTTGCTCAAGTCTCAGCCCTGTGGCAGCCTCTGCAGCTGGAGCTCCTGGATGCCACAGGCATCTGCTCCCACATCTACACAGCCTCCTTTTCTCTTTGTGGCACTGGGGGCTGAATCCAGAGCCTTCACACTGAGCTGCATCCCCAGCTTTTCCTTATTTTTTATTTTGAGACTGGGTCTCTCAAAGTTGCTGAGTCTCCTAGGCTGTGCTTGCACTTGTGAGCTTCCTGCCTCAGCCTCCCAAGTGCTGGGATGACAGGTGCATACTACCACATCTGCCTTTTTCTTGGCTTCTTGTTTCCTATGCTGAGAACATCTTCCAGGCCCCAGTTGCCTGTCAGCAGGGTGTTGTTTTGGCTGTATTTGTGGCATTCCTGGGCACGAGGTATTTCACAAGGTCCCTCACTTCTTCCTGTATCTCAGAAACTTTAACTGAGTAGAATAGCAGCCTTGTTTCTCAGGTTAATATTTTGGTTTGAATTTTCTGAATTTTTAAAATGTTTATATTTTATGTCTAAATTCAAAGCAGAGTCTCTGTAACAACTCGAGCCAGTTAAAATAATAAAACAGGCGTCTCTCCATGCTGCCGAGAACCGATGGTGAACTTGGCGGAACTGTGCGAGACGGCGGGGGCATCCGTGAGTCAGGGCTCTGCTCTGCTGGCCGAGTGTGCTGGGCACATGCGACAGAGGTGCTCGAGCTTTGTGATCTCAAGACCCTTCCCTGTCCACCAAGAATCCCTGAGGGGCTTGGGCATGTGGCTCAGGGTAGGGCACTTGCTTAGTGTGTGTGCAACCCTGGGTTCAAACTGCAAGAAGCAAACAAAAACAATTTAGGGTTCCAAAGGTCTTCTGTTTGTGTATGTTAGATCTATCAAGAGTTATGGGATCAGGGGCTGGTGAGATGGCTCAGCGGCGTAAGCGCCTGCCTGGCAAGCGCAAGGGCCCGAGTTCGACTCCCGGAACCCACATACGAAGAAAGGGCCGGTGATATCGCTCAGCGGCATGGGCGCCTGCTGGCGCGTGAGGTCCTGAGGTCGACCCCCGGTACCCACAAAAAAAAAAAAAAAAAATGATTTATGGGATCAGAAATTAAAATGGGGGCCGGTGAGACGGCTCAGCGGCTTAAGCGCCTGCCTTGCAAGCGCGAAGGCCCGAGTTCGACTCCCGGAACCCACATACGAAAAAGGGGCCGGTGATATCGCTCAGCGGCACGGGTGCCTGTTGGTGCACGAGGTCCTGAGGTCGTCCCCCCGGTACCCACAAAAAAAAAAAAAAAAAAAAAAAAAAAAAAGAAATTAAAATGGAAGCTGGGCGTGGTGGTGCATGCCTGTAATCCCAGCTCTTGGGAGGCTGAGGCAGGAGGATCACCACAAGTTTGAGGCCAGCCTGGCTCCATATTGAGTTTAAGTCCAGCCTGAACTACATATTGAGACCCTGTCTCAAAAAACAAAATAACAAAAGAAAAAAATTTAAATGGAAAATTTAAAAAAATTGTTAATTCATTTAAAATAATAAATCTATAACATCTGCTAAACTGTTTGCATGAAAACTACGTTTTCTAAATAATGAAGAGTTAGTGATCCTTCTTACATTTTTTCAAATCTGCTTTATGTCTAGCTTAATCCAGACACCTGGGTTCTCGTTTCTTGTCCGCTCACTCTGTCATGAAACGCAGCTTCGGTCGGACTGTGTGAAAAGTCACAGCCTCGCGTCGACGTGGAGCTGGAGAGGGGAGCGGCCTCTGCAGCTGCCCTTTCCTGTACCTGTGGTATGCAAAGCTGCATATGTCGGAGTTTGCCAGAACTGGTTGTAGTTGTGCCTAAAACCACATCTAGACTCTTTGTGTACTCTGCATGTGCACGAGAGAGCCGGAGTTAAAACTTAAACATAGTGTCAGGGAAATAGTTCTGATTTCTGACCTTGTGGATTCTATAAAAGGGCTTTAGGGACACACAGAGGTCCCCAAACCGTTCTTTGAAAATGGCTGAGGGAGTCATTGCTCCTGAGGGTCAGGGCCCCGTGGAGCCCAGAGACTGGTGCAGGGGCAGAGGGCAAGGGTGGTGCGGGGGTGGGACCGGGACACAGGCGGGGGCGGGGGCAGGGGCTCTGCTTGGGGACAAGCCTGGAAGAGGCAGGCGCTGGTCACTGAGGACCCAGGTGGCCCCCAGAAGCGTTTGAGCCTCGAATTGTAGGTGTGGGGTCTGGGTCCTGCCTCCACTGGTCACACCCCAGCCCTGGCTGTGGTCCTGCCCACATCCGAGTGTGTGTTGAACATCTGAGTGGAAGTCGCACACAGATGGTTGATTCCATCCTCATTTGGATGATTCTATCTTTCATTTGTTGGATTTTTTGAGACAGGGTCTCGCTATATAGGCTGGCCTTAAATTTGCTATGTATTCCAGGCTGGCCTGGAACTTGTGTCGATCCTCCTGCCTCAGCCTTCTGAGTGCTGGGATGACAGGCATGCACCACCTTGCCTGGTCTTGGATGATTCTACTCTTAACTCGACTTCTCAGCAAGAGACCGGGCTAACTTGTTCTTGTCTAGGACTCCGTTGTCCCTCTGTCAAAGGAGGTTGAAATACGATCCCTTAGGCCTCCCTTAGAATGTGTGACATCACTGAGTGCCCTTCCCTCGAGGTGGCCCTTCAGTGTGGATGCCGCGCATGCTCCGTCCCTCTCTCCAGGTAGGAGGCCTGAGGTGAGCCACGTCCTGAAAGCTGAAGAGGGAGAGGTTAAGACACGAGCAGCAGGGCAGGAGGACCAGGCAGCAGAGCTGGTTCGCAAACCTCGCTGTTCGAAAACCTGCTTGAAGCCCCTGAAAGGCTTGTTGGGCACAGATTACTGGCCCCGGGCCTGAGGTTCTGATTCACCAGGTCTGGATTCAGGCCAGAGAAGCTGCATTTCTAGCTGGGCATGGTGGTGCCTGCTTGTGATCCTAGCACTCGGATCGGGAGGCTGAGGCAGGAGGCTGGCAAGTTCAAGGCCAGCCTGGGCTCCATAGCAACACCCTGTCTCAAAACGAAACAAAAGCAAAACAGAAGAGAAGCTGCATTTCTGGAGACCTCCTTTGAGAACCATTGCAGGAGAGAAATCTACACTGTGGGGTGGGAATGAGGAAGAGGAAAGAGCCGAGGGGAAGATGCTGGGGGGCGGGGCCAGGGAGGCCACACAAGGTGAGTGACGTCTGCAGGGAACTTGCAGCTGGAGATGAACCACCCCAGGACTGAATCCACCCTTCTGACGCTTTGAAAACACGCTTCACGCATTTGCCTCCCCAGGGGAGTTGGCGAAGGTGGATCCAGCCTCCCAGGGCACCAGCCAGTCCACGGCGCACATCTGCAGCCTCCACATCATCAGAGCTGGTTACAGAAACAAAGCTTGGTGCACGGAGCTTATCAAATTGTTTTGTTTTGTTTTGTTTTGTTTGAGACAGGGTCTCACTATGTAGCCCAGGCTGGCCTCAAACTTGCTGGGACCCTCCTGACTCAGCCTCCTGAGTGCTGGCATCACAGGCACGCATCGCCTGGGATCGAATTGTTTTAGACATAGCGAAGACTTTTGAAGTAAGATCTTCTCTTTCCTCAGTGCCCGGTCTTGGCAGCATCGCAGTTGGAAATGTGGACCCATTGGCAGGACTGGGGCGGCGCGGCCGGCTCAGCAAAGCCTGCTGCTTCCCATGAAATGCATTTTCTATGCCTGTCCTCAGTTAATGTATAAACAAATCTCTTTGTTAGCATTCATTTTAAAATAAGCCATGAAATAAAATTCCTCAGTCCTATCTTGTGATTCATACTGGGAGGACACCCCCAAAAAGCACAAGATCTGACTTCCAAAAACCCAAGATGTGAAAAGCTTTCCTAGCCCGTGAGTACAGAATGTGAGATTTCTTCTCCTACAGATTTTTTTTTTTTTTTTTTTGGAGACAGTCTCACTGTGTAGCTCAGGCTGGCCTGGAACTTGCAGTGATCCTCCTGCCTCAGCCTCCCAAGTGCTGGGTTGACAGGCGTGCCCCACCACACCTGGCCCTTTACAGATTTTGTCAGTCCCCTTCTCAGCCCTTCTGTTTATTAAACTTCTTCTCCATCCCCATCCGTTACCTCTTCTCAAGCCTCTCCCTCCCTCCCTGTCTCCTCCCCAGCTTGGAGACCCCCGTCACCCGCTGGCCTGCAGGTCGGCCCCCACAGGGTGAGGTCCTCTCCGTGGGTGACACAGCCAGAATTCCTGTATCTTACTTGATGGCTGCTGCTCTTAGGGGACCAGAACTTACACCCCCAGGAGCCAGGCCTGTTTCTGTTGTCCCCATGGATGACACGGTGGTAATAATGGCCCTGATGCTGCCTTTTAAAAATTTTCCATCCGGGGCTGGTGAGATGGCTCAGCAGCTTAAGTGCCTGCCCGGCAAGCGCGAGGGCCCGAGTTCGACTCCCGGAACCCACATACGAAAAAGGGGCCAGTGATATCGCTCAGTGGCACGGGTGCCTGCTGGCGCGTGAGGTCCTGAGGTCGACCCCCCGGTACCCACACAAAAAAAAAAATAAATAAAAATTTTCCATCTGGCTGTACTGCATTAGGCAGTTTACGCCTCATTCTGCGCAGTGCCAGTCTCTCCCCATTTGCAGATGATGGACTGAGGCTTGGAGGGGTTAAATGTGTCACTCATGGGCATCCAGCTGCTCTGCAGCCCAAGGTGCACTCGGGAAGCTACCTTCCGTCCTGGGCTTGAACCTGCGTCTGCAGACCCTGCCTCTCATCCGCACCGGCCTCAGCAGAAGTGGACCTGGCCTTCTGGGTGGGATCTAATGAAAAAACTAACAATGTCTGGCTTGAAAAATAGAAGACAGAGGGTTTCTATGAAATGGAAGAATTTGTTTATTTATTTATTCTTTTATTTGTGGTACTGGGGATTGAACATGGAGCCTTTGCTGTGAGCTACATTCTCAGCCCCTTTCTAGTTTTAATTTTGAGACAAGGTCTTGCTAAGTTGCTAAATTGCCCATACTGGGCTCAGACTTGTGATTCTCCTGCCTCAGCCTCCCAGAGTGTTGGGATTAAAGGTGAGGGCCACCCCACCTGGCTGAAATGAAAGAGTTCAGACTTGTTATTAAAGACTTTTAGAGAAAAGGGGCAGGACCAAATGCCTGCACTTTCAAGGAAACAGATTTTTCTTCCCTGTGAAACCTTGTAGCTAGCGGGTCAGCCCACAAAGGATACAAATTACCTCTTGTGCCTACTGGATTTGAACACCTTGCAGGGAGCATTTTGTTATCTCTAATCTGTACACCCTCCTGTTCCTCGATTCTGTAAAGGTGCCTGCAGAACTGGGAAATGAACTGGAAGATAAGCACTTTCTCCCCTGTTTAAAAAATAAGAGACGCTAAATATTTGCGGTTCAAGAAAAATCTGCCCAGGGGCCAGTGAGATGGCTCAGCAGCATAAGCGCTGCCTGGCAAGCGCGAGGGCCTGAGTTTGACTCCTGGAACCCACATACGAAAAAAGGGCCGGTGATATTGCTCAGTGGCACAGGCGCCTGCTGGCGTGCAAGGTCCTGAAGTCAACCCCCGGTACCCACCAAAAAAAAAAAAAGAAAAATCTGCCTTGAAAGCATTTGTGATTTTTTTTTTTTTGGAACTTAGGCTTGAACCCCCGGCCTTCACACATCCCCCAGCCCTTTTTTTTTATTTTTTATTTTGAGAAAGGGTCTTGCCAAGTGGCTAAGTTGTCCAGGATGGGCTGGAACTTGCGATCCTCCTGCCTCAGCCTCTCAAATGCTAGGATGACAGGTATATGCCACCATGCCTGGATTGGTGTCTTCTTTATAGAAATACCATGGAGGTTTATGTTATATCTTAGCTTGTTCTGGCTGCTGTAACAATGTCCTACAGACGGGGTGGCTCAGGCAGCAGAAATGTGTTGTCCTGTAATTGGCAAGATGGTGTCGTCTGAGACCTGCACTTGTCTCCCCCCAGGTCTCCACATGGTCTCTCCCCTCTGTGCCTTTCTGTGTCCAGATTCTCCCTTCTGGGGACACAAGTTGCATTAAATGAGAGCCACCGGAATGACCTCAGTATAACTTAGTTACCCCTTAAAGACTCTGGCTCCAGATCTGTTTGTGTTCTGCAGCACTGGGGTAGATTTCAACTTAGGAATTTGGGGACGTGGGGGACACAGTTCAGCTCCTCACCAGTCGCTTTGTTTCCCACATTCCCAGTTTGGGGAGGACGGATGTCAGGTTTCGCGCCCCAACACCCTGGCTTTCCTTTCTGATCCACCTGTACACCTGCGTCATGACACAGCGTCACTGGCGTGTACTGGGGAAGTGCCTTCAGAGACTTCACTACTTACTAATTTACCATCGTGTATTTGTGTCATTAAAGCAGGTACAAGTGGGGGTGGGGGCGCATGCCTATAATCCCAGCCCTCAGGAGGCTGACACAGGAGGATTGCTGTGACTTTGAGGCCAGCCTGGGCTACATAGCAAGACCCCGTCTCAGAAAAACAAGGAAGGAAGGAAGGAAGAGAGGGAGGGGGAAGAAGGAGGGAAGGAAGGAAGTGGGTCCAGCAAGTGCCGGGGGCCCGTACAACCAACAGCCCAGGGCTGCAGAAGGCAGAGGAGCCCTGTGCAGCCAGGGTGCGATGCTGGTCTGAGAAGGCCTCTGAAGCTGAGAGTTTTCGCTCCCTCCAAAAAGCCTCTTTCAGAGCATCCAGGGGGCCAGTCTGTACACAGATGGAGAAGAGAGTGTGTGTCTTGGTGGCTCAGGGGACATGGGCTGGGAGAGAGGAGGAGGAGCTCTCCTAGCCCACAGCTGGCCCATGAACAGGACCATCAGCCTGCAGGAAACAAGATGGTCACAGAGTAGGACCTGGCCCGGAGCCTGTGCTGCTGTCCTGTGTGCCTGTCCCAGCCACTCCAGGAATGGCTCCACTCTCTTCCAATTAATTTGGATTTGTCTCCAAAAATGAGGAATAGAAACAGAATTTTTTTCTAAAGAAGTTTAGTTTTAATACACTATTTTTTTCATAGTTTACTTAGTTTTATTAGTCATTCAATAAATATGTATTGAGTATATATAGGGTGCAAGGCATTGTTCTGGGTGTTAAGGATACTGCAGTGTCATGCCAGGGTAACATCTGGCTCAACAGTTGTCACTAGGAAGAGGCTTTTGGGGAAAATTTGCATGGGACCTGTAAGGGAAGCCCTTAAAGAGCTGTTAAAGTCTCACGAAACCATCTCATATTGGTGGCCGTGCATGCATGCATGTGTGCGCGCGCGCGTGTGTGTGTGTGTTTATGTGAGATATATTTGACAACTAATCTAATTTCTTTAAAACCATTAGTCTGTTCCACTTTTCTGTTTTTTAGTTTATTCTGTTGATTGGTGTTTCCCTTAAAAACTGTCCCATTTGTTTACATTCTCGAATCAGTTTGCAAGCCAGGTGTGGTCATGCATGCCTGTAATCCCAGTACTCCGGGAGGCTGAGGCAGGAGGATTACAAGTTTGAGCCCAGCCTGAGTAATTTAGTAACTTAACAAGACCCTGTCTCAATTTTTTGTTTTTGTTTTTGTTTTTGTTTTTGTATTTGGAGACAGGGTCTCACTTTGTCTTTCAGGAGGCCTTGAATTCACTATGTAGCCCAGTCTGGCCTCAAACTTGTGGCAATCCTCCTTTCTCAGCCTCCTGAATGCTGGGATGACAGGTGTATGACACATGCCTGACTTGTCCCAAGTTTAAAAAATAAAAAGGGCTGGGGATGTAGCTCAGTGTGAAGACCATGGGTTCAATCTCCAGTACAGAAAAAAAAAAAAATCTGTTAGCCAACAGTGGGTTATGTTTTAATAGGTGACATGATATCCTTTCATAAAAAGTTCTAGTGTTTTGTTCTCAGAGATCATAAAACTCTTAGCAAAAATTCTGAACAAACTTTGAGAGCTGGTGTGTGTGTGTGTGTGTGTGTGTGTGTGTGTGTGTGTGTGTGTTTGAGTTTCCCTGACGCTGCCTGGCATTTATTACAGAGCTTTACAGTTGTACACTGTGCCTATTGCTTACTCTAGCTCCCTGCCACCTTGTGTGCCTGGTGGCCCCAGCCTCTCAGAGGTGCCAGCCTGGAGCCCAGTGAGACCCACAGTGAGGGAAGCATCACCCTTCCTGTCCCCACAGAGCCAGGGGAGGAAGCCCAGGCAGCTTTGTGCCACTCGGCCTGTGTGTGGACATGGCTACAGTGCTAGAGACAAGGCAAGATCATATTCTACTGTTATGGCAAAATCACAAGATTCACTCACAGCAGGACGAGATTCGAGAAACAAATGAATTCTTTATTGATGCCGGCCGGGGACAGCAGAAGCTGACCCCGAGCTTTTGTGTCCTCCTCCTTAAATACACTTTTTGGAGGCCTTGCAAAGTCCTTGGTTGCCATGGAAACTGCATTCTTTACTATATCACCTCTCTGGAACTTCACAAGGTTTTCCTCAAACATCAGGTTAATTAACACAGGGAATGGGGTAAGTGGTATCAGTCTGTGCTAAAACCATTTGTCTCTCCTTTTATGGTTTTATGGCTAACTGGGAAGGAGTCTGAGGAGTGAGTTTATCTATGGGTTAAGCAGAGACAAACTGAAGACAAACTGGTGCCTAAGAAGAAATAGAGTCACTTTAGCCATATCACTACAAGGTGCCACCAAGTAATACAGTGAACATTTAAATTTAAAAACATTGTTACAGTAAGAGACACATTGCTATTAACACCCCTCAAAATCCTCCCCCTCACTTCAAACTTGCTTATCCCATCATTCTTTTTTTTTTTGTGGGTACTGGGGGTCGACCTCAGGACCTTGTGCGCCAGCAGGCACCCGTGCCGCTGAGCGATATCACCGGCCCTTTTTACGTATGTGGGATCCGGGAGTCGAACTCAGGACCTCGCGCTTGCCAGGCAGGTGCTTACGCTGCTGAGCCATCTCACCGGCCCCCATCATTCTTTTTTTTAAACACCAAGAGTGAGGATTAACCCAGGACCTTTGCACTGAGCTGCATCCCCAGCCCTTTAAAAGAAAAAAAAATTTTTTTATTAAATAATACAGGGTTGCTAAGTTGCTAAATTGGTCAAGCACAGCTCAAACTCGATCTTCCTCCCTCAGCTTCCCAAGTGCTGGGATTACAGGTGTGTACCACCATGCTGGGCAACCACAGTTCTTGCCACTTTCTGAAGCAGTTCTGGAAGTCCTCTTTTGTGAGTGTCTTTAGTTGCACTGTCCTGGTTGCCTGGATAGCCTGAATTGATTCAAAATGTTCACCTTTCTGGTCACTTTGACTTTGGAGAGGAGCCAGAAGTTACACAGTTGCAGACCTGGTGAAGAAGATGGAAGAGGACTCACCATCATGTTATTCTTTGACAGAAATTGTCATACAACTCTGATCAATGAGATGTGATCAAAAGTTATGGTGAATGTTTAAGTTAAAAAAAATGTATTACCATAAAAGATACATTGCCCTTCGCCCCCCTCAACACACTCAAAATGCTCCTCCTTGCTTTGAAAACACTTCTCCCATCATTCTGGCCACGAGTCTTTGACTGTACTAAGTTTTTTAAAAAATTGGAATGTGCGCCGTCCTTTTGGTCACCACTGTGTATCAGCTCCCTGTGGCGGGGCCCGAGCCCACACACACTGGGAAGGCACCAGCAGAGCTCCTGGAAGGCAGGGCTTTCGACTGGCACAGTCTGCCTCCCCTGGTCTTCGCCTTGCCGATGCCATGTACTCTAGGCAGGACCTGAGGGTGGCACCTGCTGCCCTGCATGGGGATGGGACGTGGGTTTGTGCGGGTTTGGAAACTTCCAGCCTCAGCTAGGCCATCAGACCCATGGGGCTCAGGGTCAGGCTCAGTAAGAGACCCCAAGGACAGGTGAAAGCCACGGGGACCTCTAGAGCTGGCCTCGCTGGTTCCGAGCTGTGTCTCAACAAATGCTTCCTTCATTGGCTGACAGGTAGCGAATGTTTCCCGCTTTGGTTTGGCATTGTGATGGATTGCATCATTAGGTATCATTTAATCTTTGCATCATTGAGATAAACCTTACTTGGTCATGCTGTACTTCTTCTTCTTTTTTTTTTTTTGTGGGTACCGGGGGTTGACCTCAGGACCTCGTGCGCCAGCAGGTGCCTGTGCTGCTGAGCGATATCACCGGCCCTTTTTTCGTATGTGGGTTCTGGGAGTCGAACTCGGGCCCTTGCGCTTGCCAGGCAGGCGCTTACGCCGCTGAGCCATCTCACCGGCCCCCATGCTGTACTTTTGTTGGAGTTATTTTGCTAGTATATTTTCATACTTTGATTCACAAATGAGATTGCCTACTACTCCCTAAAATTTTTCTTATTTTGCACAGTCTGGTTTTTTTTTTTTGTTTTGTTTTTTTTTTTTTTGTTTTTTTGTGGGTACCGGGGGGTCGACCTCAGGACCTCGTGCGCCAACAGGCACCCGTGCCGCTGAGCGATATCACTGGCCCCTTTTTTCGTATGTGGGTTCCGGGAGTCGAACTCGGGCCCTCGCGCTTGCAAGGCAGGCGCTTACACCGCTGAGCCATCTCACCGGCCCCACAGTCTGGTTTTGATATCAGAGTTAATTTAGCTTCATGAAAATACATGGTTTTTGAAAATTGGGATTATCTGTCCTTACAGAGCCGATAAACTTGCTCATAAAATTGTCTGAATTTGATGCCTTTTATGGGCATCTATTTGAGAACTAATCTAATTTTTTGAAGAGCCATTCGTCTATTTAACTTTTCTCTTTCCTTTTCAATCTATTTTGGTAATTTGTGTTTTCCTTAATAATTGTCCCATTGGCTTGCATGTTCAAATCTGTTGGCATAGATTGCAGTTCAGATCACTAAACTATGTTTTACTAGATGATGTGGTATTCTTTAACAAAAAGTGCCAGGGTTTTTTTTCCCACGGATCAGAAAACTCTTGGCAGAAATTTTGAGGAACCATTGAGTGATGGGTGTGTGTTTAGGGAAGAGAAGCTCTTGGGTTTTCCTGAATTCCGGGCATTTATTCAAAGAGCTTTATCATTTTATCAAAGCACCTATTGCTTGTCTTATCTCTCATGTCCTCGCAAAGCCCTTGAGAGGTAGATTTTATGATTTCTTTTTTTTTTATGATTTCTTTTTTTTCTTTTTTTTTTTTGAGACAGGGTCTTGCTATGCAGTTCTGCCTGTCCTTGAACTCACTATGTAGCCCAGGCTGGCCTGGAACTCACAGTGATCTTCCTGCCTCAGCCTCCCCAATGTTGGGATTACAGGTGTGCACCACCACACCGAGTTTAGATTTTATGATTTCTGATTTGTGGGTAAGAAAAATGTGATCAGAGGTGAAAATTTACCCATGATAGGGAGATAAAGCCAGACTTGGCCAGAGGTCACACCATTATAATTAAGAGACTTCCGCGATCATCTGGTTGAGAGGCCCCTGACCGGAGACCCACAGATCCCAGAGACTCCTTAGGTAGAATTCAGGGAGTCTGTGATTTAGATGGAGAAAGTTACATAACTGCTCACTGACCTCTACCTGCTGTTCAGCATTTCCTTCTGTTAGACTGTAGGTAATAAACCGCAGGGAGGGGGCGGTACTGAGTCACCAGTGGAGATCACACATGTTTTCCTGGTGTGTTACAGGTGTCAGAGATAACAACATGACGTTCACACTCACTGACACCTCAAACCACACTGGTTGGTAGACTTGCCTTTTGATCCTGTTATTTCAAAAAGTAGACATGGTACTATATACTGTATGCCACGTACTTTTTCTTTTTAATATCTTGATAACTGTAGTTCAAATAATGGGCATCGTTTCTTTTTCTTTTTTTTTTTTTATTTTGGTTTTTTGAGACAAGGTCTCATTATGTAGTTCGAGCTGGCATTGCACTCACTATGTAGCCCAGGCTGGCTTCAAATTCATGGTGATCCTCCTGCCTCAGCCTCCTGAGTGCTGCGGTTACAGGTAAGCACCACAACACCTGACTCTTTTTCTATTTTTGGTATCAGGAATTTAACTCAGGGCCTTGCACTTGCCAGGCAGGTGCTTGTGCCGCTGAGCTACATTCCCAGCCCCTCTTTTTCTTTCTTGAGACAGTCTCATTATGTAGCCCAGGATAAACTTGAGCTTTCAATCCTCCTGCCTCAGCCAACTGAATCTGGGATTACAGGTGTGCACCACCTTGCCCCACTGTCTGAACCATTCATAAAGGTCAAGGTACATCTTCATTTCACTTTTTTTTTTTTTTTGTGGGTACTGGGGGTCGACCTCAGGACCTCGCACGCCAGCAGGTACCCGTGCTGCTGAGCGATATCACCGGCCCTTTTTCCGTATGTGGGTTCCGGGAGTCGAACTCGGGCCCTCGCGCTTGCCAGGCAGGCGCTGACACCGCTGAGCCATCTCACTGGCCCTTTTGACTTATTTTATTTAGAACCATGGCACACTAGAGCTGAAAAAGAACTGAGCCACATCATTTAGTCCAACTGTCTCATTTTACAGGGAGAATGAAGTCCAGAGATCAAAAATGGTACAGCCGTAAAAAGTCTTGTGGCCAGTGTCACCAAGCCACTGGACATGGGGTCACGTGGGGACAGGTATCTGGTCTGGAGCTGTCTCTTTCATTCAGTGCTGCCCTAAAACCCTCTCTGCAATACCAGGTGGGAATAATAAGGACGGCAGTAAACCCTCAGCTGACTCTAGCTTTGTGCCAGGCACCAGGCTGAGTACTTTACACATCTGGTCTCCTTTAATCCACACAGCAACGCCTCCAGGGAGGTGCAGTTCTTGTCCCATCCTGCAGAAGAGGAAACTGAAGGTTGGAGAGACCAAGTGAGTCACCCAGGGTGGAGAATGTGTGAGGTACAGGGGACGCAGGAGCAGGCTGCCCCACCCTGACATGGCATGACCCGCCTTCTCCATTTGTAGAGAGCAATCGAATCTAGCCTTTTAAAGTCCCTTCTCAACTTTAAATTTGCAAATCCAAAGTGCTTCACAATCATTGAGCCTTGAAGAAATACCAGCTATCTTACTAGCTAGTCCTTGTCTTAATGATCAGAGGCAAGAAAGGCGTTTTTGTAGAACAGCCTAGAAACCAGGGTCACCAAGCCCATGGGGATTCCTGAATGTCATTGCTGGCTGCTGTGGCAACCCTAACATTGGGGTGCGGCTTGATGGCGTCAAGTACAGCTGCTGAAGCCCAGCCTTTGCTCAAGCTGTGAGTGAGGAGGAAACAGATTGCTGCATCACTAGCCTTCCTTTTGGGTAATGTACTGCCCTAATGTGTTTAGGGGGTTGAATATGGAGCCAAGTTAAGTAAGAATGGAGGAAATGAAGCTTTGTATCAAAGTGGATGGAGGTTTTAGGGGAGTGGAGGAGGTTTGGCTCCGATTTCACAAAGCTCGGAGGGATGGGGCCTTCCAGTGAGCTTTCTGAAGAGGACCAAGCATGCCCCATTGTATTTTTTTCCTCCAGTGCATCTGGAGCCCTCGGCAGGAGGGCTGAGGTATCAAGCAGGCAGATGGGTTTGGGAATGAGGAGCCACCAGGGCCTGTACAGGAAACTAAGCTCTCTAGGTACTTTAAGCAAGAAGGGACTCAATACAGAGAATTAAGTGCTTGTATAATTGTTGGAAGGGCTGGAAGAGGGGGCCTGGGGCCACTGCACAGGATGCATGGCTAGGATCAGGATGCTGCTGCCACCATAACTGGCATTTTTGGTGCTGCTGAGCTGACCCTAGCACATCACGTGGCTGCTGCAGCTAACTGTCTTCTACAACCTTGATCACCAGCAGAGACAGGGTCCACTTCTTCGCTTCATCCTCTGTGGGCGTTTCTAATCAGGTTTACCTCATTAGTCCCTAGAACCTAGCTGCAAGGGAGTCTGGGAAATGAGGTTTTAAAAAATCTTTTAAACTTCTGCACTATTGGAAGATTCATAGGAAGAGGTGGGAGTTCATGCTGAGTGCCAGTTGACACCCAATTATTATTTCTTTTGAAATATGAGTTAACTAGGTAGAGGCGTTGGAGGACTAAGAAGAGTGGGTTGATAGTACACAATCATTGATGTAAACTCTCTCCTCTGCCACCTGAAGTCTGTCAGGTAGACTCACTGTGGGGTGGGATAACAAAAGTGTAGAAATTCAACCCCTGAGGACAAAGGAGTTTTCTTGAAATTAAATCTGGTGCCTTCTTTACTAGTTTGTATGTAGGGAGATGTTCATTTACACCCGAGTCCAGACTGAGAAACTGGATGGGAGGAGATGCAAGGGAATAGTGGTTGAGGGAGGTGGCAGGTTGGAACGACTGGCTTGGGATTGGGCCAGGCATGTAGAGAAGTGAAGTCTGGGTGAGTCAGGAGGTCCTAGAATGTGCCTGAAAGGAGGATGGGCACATTCACAACCCTTTTATGGCTCCCCATTGCTCCTTAATGATGCCCAAATAATGACTGTGATGACAGTGATGACTGCTTCTACTATTACTACTACTACTTCTCATTCTTCCCTCCTCCTCCTCCTCTTCTTCTCCTCCTCTTCCTCATCATATCCTTCCCCTCCTCCACCTCCTCCTTTCTTCCTTCTCTTTTTTCATCTGTTATGTAGATTAACGGGCATCACTTTGGCAGATTTGTATGTGCACGTAACATACTTTCATCATTTTCACCCCATCACCCCTTGCTCCCCCCTCCCCTAGTTTCACAGTTTTTGGGGTTTTAATGCATATATTTTGCTCATATCTGTCCACCTATTACCCCTCTTATGCCTCTCCCTCCTTCCCTTCCTCTTGTCTAATAATAGTCTCCCTTCTACTTTTTTGTTTTCTTTTAGATTCCACAAATTAGGGAGAACGTGCACGATTTGTCTTTCTGAGACTGGTTTATTTCATTCAAGATGATGGTCTCCAGATCCATCCATTTTCCTGCAAATGATAGAGTTTCATTCTTCCTTATAGCTGAGTAACACTCCATTGTGTGTATATACTACAGTTTATTTTTTCACTCATCTGCGATGACCACCTAGGCTGGTTTCATATCTTGGCCTTGGTGAATTGTGCTGCAATAAACAAGGGTATCAGTATCCCTGTAGTATGCTGACTATAATTGCTTCCCCCCCCTTTTTTTTTAACCCAAGGAGTGGTATAGCTGGATCAAATGGTAACTCTATTTTCAGTTTTTTTGAGGAAACTCCATACTGATTTCCATAGTGGCTGTACTAGTTTACGTTCTTAGCAGCAGTGTAGATTTCCTTTTTTTTTGGTATTCTTGCTAATAGCCATTCTGACTTGGGTGAGATGGAATCTCAGTGCAGTTTTGACTTGCATTTCCCTACTGACTACAGAGATAGAACATTTTTCATACGCTTACTGGCCATTTGTACTTCTTCTTTTGAGAAGAACCTGTTCAGTTCATTTGCCCATTTATTGATTGAGGTATTTGATTTTTTTGGTGTTAAATTTTTTGAGCTCTTTGTGTATTCTAGATATTAACCCTTTGTCAGAAGGGCTAGCTGGTAAAGATTTTCTCCCATTCTGTAGGCTGTATCTTCATCTGTTAGTTGTTTTCCTTACTATGCAGAATCTTAAAATTTGATGTAGTTCTATTTGTTGATTCTGGCTATTTCCTGTGCTATTGGAGTCCTGTTGAGAAAGTCTTTGCTTGTGCCTATGGTTTTGACTGTTTCACTGGGCGTGGTGGCGCACGCCTGTAATCCCAGCACTCAGGAGGCTGAGGCACGAGGATCCCATGAGTTCAAGGCCAGCCTGGGCTACATAGTGAGTTCAAAGCCAGCCTGGACTACAGAGTGAGACCTTGTCTCAAACAAACAAACAAACAAACAAACAAACAACAACAAAAAACCCTATAATCAAGTGTTTCCTCTCTGTTTTCTTCTAGCAGTTTCAAAATTTCAGGTCTTTTCAATAGTGGGAATTGAACCCAGGGCACTGCATATGCTAGGGAAGTGCTCTATTACTGAGCTACACCCCAGCCTCAAAGTTTTAGGTCTTATACCTAGGTCTTTGATCCATTTTGAATTGATTTTTGTCCATGGTGAGATGTAGCTTTAATTTCTACAAGTGGATGTCAAGTTTTCCCAGCACCATTTGTTAAAGAGGCTGTTTTTTCTCCAGTGTATATTTTTTGTTCCTTTGTCCAGAATCAGATCGCTGCAGGTGCATGGGTTTGTTTCTGTGTTCTCTGTCCTGTTCCTTTGGTCTACATGTCTGTTTTTCTGTCAGTAGCATGCTGTTTTTGTTACTATGGCTCTGTAGTATATTTGGAAATCAGGTATTGTGGTTCCTTCAGCCCTGCTCTTTCTTGCTCAGAGTCGCTTTGGCTCTTCTGGGTATTTTGTGTTTCCATGTGTGTTCGAGGGTTTTTCCTGGTTCTGTAAAGAATGTCATTGGTATTATGATGGGGATTGTGTTGAATCTGTAGATTGCTTTTGGCAGTATGGACATTTTAACAAACAATATTAATTCTGTCAGTCCATAAACATGGGAGGTCTTTCCATCTTTTGGTGTCTTCGTCAATTTCTTTCTTCAGTGTTCTGAATTTTTCATTGTAGAAGTCTTTCACCTCCGTGGTTAGAATGATCCCTAGGTATTTTACCTCCTTGGTTAGATTGCTCCCTACGTATTTTATTTGAAGCTATTATACATGGAATTGTTTTCCTGACCTCTTTCTCAAGTAGCTCATTATTGGTATATAGCAAAGCTATTGATTTCCAATGTTGATTCTGTGTCCTGTTACATTGCTAAATTCATTTATTGTCTCTAAATGTTTTTTGGTAGAGTCTTTAAGGTCTTCTCAGTATAGGATCATATCATATGCAAACAATGATAATTTGACTTCTTCCTTTTGTTTTTGTATCCCTTTTATTTTTTTCTCTTGCCTAATTGCTGTAGATAAAATTTCCATAACTATATTGAATAAGAAAGAGTGGACATCCTTGACTTGTTCCTGATTCTCTCTCTCTCTCTCTTTTTTTTTTTTTTTTTTTTGATGGTACTAGGGATTGAACCTAGGGACACACTACCACTGAGTTATATTCCTGACCTTTAAATTTTTTGTTTTGTTTTGTTTTTAAATTTTGAGACAGGGTCTTGCTGAGGTGTCCAGGCTAACCTCAAACTTGCAATCTTCCTGCCTCAGCCTCCTGAGTAACTGGGATTACAGGTGTGCACCACCATACCTGGCTCCTTACTGGTGTCCACATTCCATACACTGGAGGCATGTGCAGCCCTCCACACACGGCCCCGCCATCCCAGACTAGTTCTTTGGGATCCAGCCTCCCACACCAGCTGGGGCTGCTCATGTGCTCGCGCACCCACCCCTTCCTGCTTCCTGCTGCCCTTCCCCTGAAATGCCCACCACCTCCTTGCCTACCCAGCAGCGGCTCCTCCTGTCACAACAGCAACGTGGTGGTCATCGTTTTGTTCAGGAGTCACCACTGCCACCCCACCCGGGGCCAGTTCTCAGCTGAGCTCCAGCTGCTCACACTGTTTATGAATCTTATGACTCTGTCCTATCTACCAGGCTGCAGCTGGCTCTCAGGCTGCATCCCCAGCTCCTGGCTTCTGTAAGTGTGTGCAGTTCAGCCGCACGAGTCGAGGAGAGAGCAGCTTCACAGACGCAGACCGCCTTTGCTGGTCCACACAGCGAGGCTGTCACTTCTCACCCCTGCATTGCTGCTCGTGGGCCTCTGCTCTGCTCTTGGCTTCCTTTTGCTGAACTCTCAGAAAGCAGAAAAGGCACCTGCTCCTTTCATGAAGTTAAAACACTCCTGTGGATCTAATGCCAGTTTGATTTTTTTTTTTTTTTTTTTTTTTTGAGAGAGGGTCTCACTATGTAGTTCAGGCTGGCCTTGAACTCGCAGTGATCCTCCTGCCTCAGCCTCTCGAGTGCTGGGATTATAGGTGTGCACTGCCATGCCTAGCACCAGTTTGCTTTTGAAAATCTGCCTGTGCTGTTTTTATTTGCAGAGAGCAGGAGTCACCTGTTTGCCAGTGTTTCCTATTAGGTGGTGCGTGCATGCACGCGTGTGTGTGTGTGTGTGCTCACGCCAGTGCATATGTGTATATATTACAATTTTTTTTTTGAAACAGAGTCTCACTATGTAGCCCAGCCTGACTTGGTGCTCACTATGTAGACTAGGCTGGTCTGGAACTTATGATGATCCTCCTGCCTCAGCCTCCCAAGCTCTGGGATTACAGGTGTGTACCACCACGCTGGGCTTGTATTATAATTTGTCGTTATTTCTCAGTTTGAGAAAGAAAGATGGTGAGGGGTTTGATAGAGAATAATAAACTTACTTTGTATGTATTCAGTCCGCGCACGTTGTCTTTTTTCTTAAAAGACTCTAAACCGTTGATGACCTGGGCTTATCTACACTCCTTCCCTGAGCAGACAGCCCGCTTGTGTGGCAGACTCTGAGGAAGGAGGCGAGGGGCGTTTGGTGAGGCTTGAATGCGTCTCCACCTTGCAAGGTGACTTGGTGCTTTGGGAACCCTTTGCTCGAGGCTGATCTGGGGCAGCTTTCTCCCTGGCTTCCTTGTGGAGAGAATCGTCCAGGCTTCTGCAGACTGCAGCTTCTGGACTCACACGATGCTGCTCTCTCTCTGCTCGTGTAGCAGCCGCCAGAGGAGACTGCTGAGATGTGGTGTGTTTTCCCCTTATTTTTTTCCTTTTCCAGCTGCTAGCGGTCGGTGCACACTCCCTGAAGGCCTGTGAGTGCCGAGTTCCTGAAGGAACTTATGATTTTTGCTGGGCAGCGGGGACAGCTGAAGCCCCTCGGGGCCCCTGTGGCGTACATCTCTGCTTTAGGAAGCACCTTTGCTACCCAAAGACAAGGTCCTGTTCTCCAGAACCTTGGGAAAACGGCAATACAAACAGTCTGTGGTGTGGCCAAATGTATTTTGTGTAGAAACTTCCTCTGCATCCCTCCATGGTAGAGAGAACCCACCTGGTGTGGTCTCGCACAACACACTTACCCTCTGCACATGCTCAGAAGCTCGGCTTTTGCCTATGAACTTGGGTTCTGCTTGTAGGTGCTAGAAGGAACTTAATAAAGGTTGGCAACCAGGCGTGGTGGTGCACACCTGTCACCCCAGCACTCGGGAGGCTGAGGCAGGAGGATCACCCTGAGTTCAAGGCCAGCCTGGTCTACATAGTGAGTTCAAGGTCAGCCTGCACTACATAGCGAGACCCTGTCTCAAAAAGCAAACCAAATAATAAAGGTTGACATTGAGGCCACAGCTGGGGTGTTCTTGAGAGAAGTATATGGCTCCTTGAATGGTGTCAGCTGCTTTTTTGCATGGCTCACTGGGATAAAGGGTCCATGAGAGAAAACCCCAAGCAGAGAGGAAAAAAAAGGGGTGTCTGGCAGAATGGGGAGCCCGGCTACCATGACTTCCCTCTACCCCGCCACCTTCTATCTTGTTCCTTCCAATTAGGCATTCCCAGTAGGCTGCGAGGGGGTGACCGTGGAGACACCGCTGTGACGGCCACCCTCAGCAGTCGGGCAAGAGTAGAGCGTGTGGCTGTGCGTCCTGTGGGGGCCGTGTCCCCTCACTCAGCAGGACAGCTCTAGCCACCATTCAGGAGCTGGGTTGGCGTCCTGGTGACTCATATGCTATGGGAGCTGCACGGTAACTCATCCCACCCCGCCGTACCCTGTGAGCCCTCTGCACTTGTCTCCATGGCCTCCTGGCCTGTGCTCCCCACCCCCGCAGCACCAGGCTGCATCGGGTGCTGCCTACGGTGCCTTCGATTCGCCACCTTCTGTGTGCCTGCCCCGAGCCAGGCCTCTGTGAAACCAGGGTACATAGGGCCCCGCAGGGACGCAGATTGCCATCTTGTTGGATGAGACTTGCAGGCCAGTGTGCACCACGAGCGTTAAGGGTGATGTCAGTGCGTCGAGTTGGTGGCTGTGCTTGCCTTGGTCACCACCGGGAGGGGAGAAGGCAGTTTTGGACTCCAGCAGAGCAGTGGGTCAAAGAGGCCCAGCAATGCCGCCCAAGGCCCTGGCCCGGGGCAGAGGGCGATGGGGGAGGTTTGTGTGGACAGGAGCGTGTTGGGAGTTACGCTTTATCTTCTGGCTCTTGTTTTGGTCTCCAACGCCAGTTCGTGTGTTACCTGGTAACAGGGTGGGTAAGAGACTCTTCTCTGGGGCATTTTCCTGTCAGAGGAAAGTCTGCACCAGGTCACCCACTGTGAAGCAGAGGCTAAAAAATACAGGTGTGGCAGTCAGGATCTGGTTGGAGGAGCTGGCATTGGGGGTGTGGCTAGGAAGGGTTTCTCTCCCTCCCTGGCTCCTCCCTTAACTCTCTTCTTCCCATGCACCATGCCTTGAGCAGCTCTTTTCTGCTAGGCCCCTCTGCCATGAGGTCCTGACTTGGACCCAGCCCACTATGACTGACACATGAACCAGAATAAACCTCTCCTTCTCTAAATTGTAGGTGTTGGATATTTTTTCCTAGCAACAAGGAAAGTGACTAAGACACCAGTGTTTCTGAGGCCTCTATCCATTGAGGAGCTCTGTCCTTATTGTGCCTCCAGTGAGTGACTTTCCCAGCCCACCCCAGCTCAGGGAAGGCTGTCTGCAGTTCTCTCCCTGCTCCCCACCTCTCACACCCACCTGTGCACACCAAAGGGCGTGAGGAAGACCCAGATGGGCATCTAGGTGCTGGCTCTATTCTGGGTACTCGGGATTCACAGAAGACACTGTGTGTGGCCAGGTAGCTCCATGCATGACACACGGGGGGAAGTGTGCAGACAGAAGTAGATAGGGGCCACAGGGGGCTCAGAGGAACGTCATTTAGGTCAGTGGCAGTCCACTGGAAAAGGTCATCTCCAAGAGATGACCACAGGGCAGTGAGTTAGGCTGAAAGGGCAGCAGAGGGAGTCCTTGTCAGACAGGATCGAGGGCAGGGAGGTGCAGGTTGGCAGTGGGGCATTGTGAGATGTATGGTAGAGAGCAGGGAGTGGTGGCCTAAAGTGCTCTTGATGTCACCCTTTCCTGAACATCAGTGGTCTTGCTGTCAGCGACCTCAGCAGATGGTGGCTTTGATAAAACAGTTCCATGAGGCTTATTTTTCCTGGGAATTTTGTAGCTGCCAGATCCAGCTGTCATAACTCAGATAAATGAGAGTCACCAAAATACTTGTTAATAAGAAAGTTCTGAGATAAAAAGAGGGAGATTCAGGTCCATTTTGTCGGGAGAGTCCCTCTCTCCTGGCACAGGTGGGCCATTGACGAGATGGTTGGGGCATGGAATAGAAAGTGTCAGCTGGGCCTGGTGAGATGGCTCAGCAGTATAAGTGCCTGCCTGGCAAGCGCGAGGTCCCGAGTTCGACTCCCGGTACCCACGTATGAAAAAAGGGCCGGTGATATCGCTCAGCGGGATGGGCGCCTGCTGGCGCACGAGGTCCTGAGGTCGACCCCCGGTACCCACAAGAAAAAAAAAAAAAGAAAGAAAGTGTCAGCTGGACACAAACAGTCTTTCCCACAAGCCCTTCCACTTTGTGGGTGGTGGCACCTTGGGGTGACGTGTTGACAGGAATCCTGCCGCTGAACTTCATTTTTAAGGCCAGGATGGACTGAGGTGTCTGCCCCAGTGCTGGGGCCGGGAGGAGGGGAGAAACGTTTGGGCTTGGATTCGTCATCCTGGGTCCTGGTTTGACCTTGTGACCAGCTGTCAATCCAGTTGTCTCCCTTTCCAAGGTTTATTCAGTTGATTTTTGAACCCAACATCCAGTGGTTGCCATTTTTACCAATTAGATTGCATATTGTTAGTTTTGGCTCATTATTCCAGCTCTCAGAGATGCCTTCTGGTCTTGATTCTGTTACTCAGTTTATTAATGATTTCTCATACAGAGAACCACAAGTCATCCCCCCTCACCCCGCCAGCTCCTGCAGAATTTGGAAAAATGTTTGGAAAGTGTTACCAAGTAGGAAACGATTTTCTAATGAGTCCAAGATATATCCTACACCCATGAAGTAGTCCAGGGCACCTCCCTAGTAAAATGTAATCAGGTTTTCAGGCTGTTCTCTAGTGGCTCTTCTGGAAGATGTGAATGGAGCATGACTGATTCAGAGAAAGCCAGAGCTCATCCATTCTTCGCACAGCGTCTGGTGTGACGTAATGCAGCAGCTGGCCAGTGACTAAGGAGGGAATTGGAGAGGGAAAAATTGATTCTGCGCTTTCCAGACCCAGCCAGGGTCTGTGAAACCCCAATCAAGTGACCTAAATACTGGGGAATTGCAGGTTAGATGGCACCGGAACAAAGATGGTCCAAATGACCTCCTTTGAAAAGTAGGAAGTTAGCTCTTACTAATGTAAGGGCTCACAAGTCTATCACTAATTTACTCTTATTCGGTTTCTCAGAAATGGGTAACATTGAACACTTCCAACTTTGTTTTCAAGTATCAGACTCTGAACAAAGCTGGCAAAATGGTTCCATCTTATGTGCCAACCCTGGCAGACTGTGTGAAGGTACCTGGAGTCTGGTGTTGAAAGCATCCTCAAGTGCAATCCAGGCTGAGAGGGAGAGGCCAGAATCAATTAATAATGTCTGCCAGAGACAACAAATCAAAGAATAGGAGAAGGCATTGCTAACTTTGTCTGAAAACCTGGGTACCTGCTTCAAGAGCTATTCAATCTGTTGTCATCATTGTTGTCATCATCATCAAGGCCCTAATTTTTTCCCCCATTGTCCTTTTAAAACTCTGGTGAGCTAGTTTTCTTCTAAATTCCTTTATGAAATTTTACTCATGATCTCAATCATGTTACATAGCGTTTCTGGTCACTCTTAGATAATTAGAAAATCCTCTGGCTATTCCCAGTTACTAGGACAGTTGCAGCTTTTGGCTCACGGTATTGCCCTAGTCATAATTGCCGTGACCTCAGTATCCGTATGAATCATCCTTCAATAGCTCTGACATTCATTTCTCCACCTGATCACAACCGTTTACTTCTCTTATCTTGGCCCTGTGATTACAGTAACTGCGTCCTTCTGCCATCTCAGTGGAAGCCTTCAGCCCTTCTACATTGCAGTTCCAGCAATTCTGTGATCTCATCTGGACTTGCAGTCCATCCATCCTGCTATCTTTTCACCGTCCTTCACCCCCTCATTACCTCTTTGCCTGACTTCCCTAGCTTTAATATCATAGGAAAGCAAGGTTGTCACCTTGTCACCTTTGTCCCTTTCCTGATTCATTATGATAACCCTGGTTATATCCAACTTTATAAGGTTATATCCTTCCCCCATCCTTGTGTAGCGGAATGTGACTGCAGCAAAACACACAAACACATTTGTTGGTCCCACTTCAGTGTCATGATCACCACCTCCAAGTAGGCGTTCAATACTGGTTGGAACCATTCTCTGGTTCCTAATCCACTCACCCTTCCAATGTCCCAGAAACCGCTACGCTTTTCTCACTTGTATCATTAAATTTCTCATGGTTCTCTTGGTGAATGCCCACAAACCATCTGCTTGTGTTGCTGGGAATTGATATGAAGATTCACATTTTCTGAGATCCATTCCCCTGGGCATTTTCCTGTGCTCCAGACTGTATTCCCCACAATTCCTCAAAGGTCAGTGATCTCTGTCCTTCCATCACACCTGTCCCGTCACTCCATCTCCCCAGAATCGGCGCCTCCTGGACTCTCCGTGGGTGCTTGTCAGGTGCATGCGGATGTGAACAGCTGGTGACCTGGCTTCCTGGGCTGCTGCGATGCTGGGAGACAAGTGTCTGTTTTCACCATTTTGTTAAGTTCAAGAGAAAAGCAAGTAGGCACTTAGTGAGGAAAAAGCTCTTGGAGGGAAGCAGGCAAGTTTGGGCCATAGCTTTGCCCTGAGTCCAAGCAAGAAAGAACTGACCCCGCCAGGCAGCAGTCCTGGTGTATCTTGAGAAATGGAAAAGTTTTAAAAGGACAAAACTCTTTCACAGTATGAGCATAGCTTGGTGGCTTAAAATGGGGGCCCTTACCCTTTGCAGTAGCAGAGTTAGAGGAGATGGGTTCAGATCCAAGCTCCTCTGCTTCCCAGTCAGGAGGCCTTGGGTTAGAACAAGTTCTCTAACCTTCTAGACTCATAGTCCTCATCTCTAAAATGGGGACAGCACCTTCCTACTCCCTGTGGTGGGTGTGAAGAATGATAAAGCCAACACATGGAAAGCATTCCAAACAAGGTCCAGCACTTACTAAGTGCTCAATAGTATGATTGTTATGGCTCATATCTAGATGTCCCCCAAAGCCTCATGCACTCATAGGTGGGGCTTTTGGGAGGTGACTGGATCATGGGTGTGCGATACTGGGTTTGTCCGCTGATTGGTTTAGCATAGTTCTGGGTGTGGGTGATGGATTTACTGAAGAGAGAAGACCCACCCTGGGTGTGGGGGCACCAACCAATAGGCTTGTAGCCTGGATGGAATAAAAAGGGAAAGCAGAAGAAATGAGCTGTTTCTCCTCTGCCATGCTGCCCTGCTTGGAGCCAGCGAGCTATGAGCTGAAACCTCTACAAATTGTGAACCAGAATAAGCCTTTCCTCCATTAACTTGTGGGTGTCAGGTATTTTGTCCCAGCAACTAGAAAAGTAACTAAGACAATGATCTATAAATTAGTACTCTATTATCTTTAAGTCCCACAACAGCCTTGTGAGAAATTATTATCCGCATTTTATAGAGGAAGAGACTGCAGATCAAAGAGGTTACAGAGATGTTCACAACCACTTGGACAGAGAGTGGCAGAGGTGGCACTTGTGCTAAGATCACAGGGCTCTACCGTTTCAGTGAGGATTTCAGAGCTCCCTCCGGATGAAATTATTTTACCCTCATCATAGAGATTCACACCCCTTCCTACTCCGTGCATTCTCTGAGCTCCCGAGGAAGATGCTATGAAATATTTACTGTGCTATCCACGGCCACAGTTGAATTTAGCTGGAGCAGGGGCGGTTGATCAGCCACAAGGCTGCATCCCTCACAGTGATGTTGCATGCTGTCATCCTGTTGGGTAGAAATGTTGCTTTAAGTTGTCCTGACTCAGTTTCCCTTTCTCTGGAAGGTAAGCAACCCTGCTTTGCTCAGAGTATGGACTCTTAAGTTGAGCTGACGGAATTGCAAGTGCTGTTGACACGGTCCAGACCCCTACTTTGTGGCCAGAGAGAGACATTTTATTGTGTGGCCACAAGCTATCCAGACAGCGTGAAGGGCCACAGGAAGATCATTGTTCTTCCTCCAGGCCGAGGGGACAGGGATGTCATTCATCAGAACCAGAGGAGAGAAATGCACAGAAGAGAGCCCATTTTCTGGAAACATCTCTCAGCAGACCCTTGGGGAGAAGCTACAAGGCTCTTCGTGGAAAATATTTTGGAGCGATCCCAAGTGCTTGTAAAGCTTGTGTGGTAATGCTGACCATATTGGGAATTTACCACGGGCACCCGCCATGAGATTGCAGAACAGGCACCACTGTAGTCCTGGGTCCAACTGTAATGAGCCATGAGGCCTTGCAGGGCAGTCACTTCTTTGACCTTAGTTTCTCCTTCCATAAAGCGAGTGATTTGGACGCTGTCTGGAGCCCTCAGTCCTAAGATTTATTATTCTTTGATTCCATGAACCAGAAGTTCAAAAGTGTGCTCCCTCATAAAATGGCAAAGATTTGGGTCCTAAAATCTATGCCTGCATTAGCATCTGCTCTAGAACTTTTTGGCTTCATGGTTGTCATCATCTCCTTGAACTGACTACTCTGACCCAGTCCTTTCTACCTGAAGCCCTTTCACCATTTGATTCTACAAATATTTGCTGAAGACTTAGTGTATTTTCAATCACATGGCTTCAAAGGTGAATGAGACTAGTTTCCTGCCCTTGGGGAATTGACAGTGAGAGAGTGAGGCCAAGACTTCCCAGGACTTCTGTATTCCAAAGATCTCTCCAGGGGCTGGGGATGTAGCTCAGTGGTAGAGCATTTGCCTGGCATGCTTGAGGCCCTGGTTTCAGTCCCCAGTACCCAAACAAACAAACAAACACAAACAAATAACAGAACTCCAAATCTCTATTTCCTAGAGTAGTCATTCTCAGAGAGTGGTCCCTGCATCCCAGCCTGTGTTAAAAATGCATATTTCCAGGTGGTCTCTCACAGGACCTACTGAATCTGTAGGCATAGCCTACAGATCTTAGCTTTTAGCAAGTCCCCCAGGGAATTGAGATGCATGCTCAGGGTTGAGAACCACTGCACCAGCCCTTCCAGGGACAAGCTGAACTATGGCTCTGAGCCCTCAGGGGACCTGAAGTTTTCTTAAAGAAAACTCAGTCACTTAGGCTACCAGGATTTGATGATTTCAACTCAGACCCGCAACCCACTTAGAACCTCCAACAACATTTTGAAGCTTTGTGGTATTTTTGTAAATGTCCAGACGTTGCAGAAACTAGCCATTTGTTTTGATGGAAACTGATCCAGTTTTGCACACAATTCCACATGGACCCTTCAGGCTTCCCTCTAAATTGATTGTGATGCTTAGTAAGATGTGTTGATACCATGACGAAAACCCGTAATAAAATCCCAGGCCAGGGAGAACCCTCTGCTTCCAAAGATCTCCAGAGAAAGAGTTCTCGGTGCTCAGTCTCTTTAAAGGAGGCTTTAATTAATGTCCTCCTCCACGGCAGAGTGGAAGCCCAGGCCTTGCTGTCCTCAGAGACCATTGGGCCATATCCCAGTGGTACGTTCAGACAGGAAGTATAGGCAGGTGGGGCTCCTGGAGAGGGTCTACCTTGGATCCTGGGGGTGTCCTCCTCCCTGGTACCTGGGTCTGTCATCTGCCAGATGCTGGACCATGGGCGCTGCCATGAAAATTAGAAACATGTGACCTCCAGAGGCCTCTCCGGGTGGACTCTGCCCTGGGGCACAGGACTGCCCACCTTTTCATCCCACGCCCCTCCTTGGGCACGTCTCTGGGTGCAGCACCAGCTTAAGAGCTGAAAGCTGCAGCCCCGGCACAGTGTAGACTGAGGAAGGAGGACTGTAAGCAGGAGGGTGGACAGAGGACAGCTGTCATATTGGATCTTTTTATTTTTGGTGTGGTACTGATGATTGAACCCAGGGGTGCTCTACCACTGAGCTATATCCCTAGCCCTTATTATGTTCTGAGACCAGGTCTTGCTAAGTTGCCCAGGCAGGACTTGAACTTGGGATCCTCCTGCCTCAGCCTCCCCCGGTACTGAGATTACAAGCATGTACTACCATCCCCAGCTCCGTATTGGCTCACTCCATTCCTCACTCATTTCCTTACATTCTCACAACTACCCAGAGAGGTCCTGGGCATTAATGTCATCTCCATATATTTTTCTTTTTCTGAAGTATGAGAGATTTTCAGACTGCCTCTGTCTCCATTTTCTCATCCATTCAATGGGTATGATACTCCTATTTTCTCAGCTTATCCTGCAAATGAAATGAGGCCATTGTGATGAAAGGGATCAGGAAAAAAGGATTTTAAAACATCCTGCAAATGTCAGATTTTATGTTGATCTTTCCAGGTCCTTGAAGCCAGCTGGTGGAGCTGCTTGAGAATTCACCTTAGATTTGCGCTGTCCCCACGGTTGTATGCAGGTGTGGCAGGAGGCTGGCTTCTGGCCAGGCTACTGGTGTTTGGGGCACCTTCTCCTCTACAGTGGTCAGACTGGGAGCTCAGTGATGAGGTGTGTGTGGGCACGCAGGACGAGTCACAGCTTGGCAAGCTGGCCTGGACAGGATGAGCTCATGGGCCTTTCCTGCTTCCCATTTTTATGACTGGCTTCACTGTTTCATTTTTGGCTTTCTCTCTCTTTCTTGCAGCTGTGGTGATTGAGATTTAGGGCAGGCATTTGGGATCCCTTTCCTAATCCCTTTCAAATCCTGATTTAGAAACAAAGTCCGGGAAAGGGGTGGGAAAGGGGAGTAGGGACTAGGCTCGGCTAAAGGCAGCATGTTAGTCTATTTTCTGTTACTGTAAGGAAGTACCTGTGGCTGGGTAACTTTATAAAGAATGTAGATTTTTTGTGGGGTCAAGGTCAAGAGGCTACATCTGGTGATGGGCTTCTTGTTGGCAGAGTTCCAAGGCAGCCAAGGGCGTGGCGTAGCAAGAAACAGCACATGAGTGGATGTGTCCCTTCTGGTCTCTCTCCCTCTTCTTATAAAGTCACCAGTGTTCAGAGATGGGGGCTCCACCCGACAACTGTAGCTAATGCAAGTCACCTTCCAAGGCTGCACCTCTAAACACCAGAGTTGGATTAAGTTTCCATCCTCTTACTATCTCACGTGGGGATTAAATTCCAGAACGTGACTCTGGAGAATACACTCGACCATATCCAAGCCATACATAGCAGGCTGTAGCTCACGGCACCTGAGAAATTCCAGCAGGAGGCCGTCATTGCCTCCTGTCCAGTATCATCCTCAGCCCCGAGACCTGGAAGGATGAGATTCATCTGTGGATTCCAATGTCGCTTGGGCGCTAGAGGCACAGTATGGTTGTCAGGGTGGAAAGGGAGAAGTTTGCCTTTTTCCAATGTAACCATGTCCTTTACTGAAATGGATCTGCACTGGGTCCTTTCTCTCTGTTGCCACTACTGCCTCTCAGACTGGGATCTGAGTCCCAGGAGCTCATGCATGCTGAACGCGTGCTCTACCACGTGGCTACAGACCAGCCCTGCCTCTATCACATGACTTCTCTCCAGGAGACATAGACTCAAAACACGCTCCGATGCCGCCTCATCTGCCGCATCATGTTCAGATTTCTCAGTGTGAGCTTAAGTCTTTATAATTGGCTTCCAGCTACCTCTGCAGCTAATTCCTGCCTGCAGCTCCTGGCATTCCTTCTACACCAGGTCTGCTCACCTACCCACCACTCACTCCGTTACCCACCACCTCTGTTTCGTCTTGGCGTTTCTTCATGGGCCCCTCCCTATGTGCCCCTTCTTTGTAGTCCAAATGCTCTGCCTCCAGAAAGCAGCTCGTGTCTCATCTCTAACATCCCGTTCTCTTAACAGCTGTTGTCAGGACAGTAGTTTCACTCTACCTACTGTTTCATTGTTCCGTTAGTTACGTCTTCCCAGGTTGACTGTGAACCCATTGACGATGTGAGCTTTCGTATTTTCTCCAGTGCCCTGCCAAGCTTCTGTTCCATGCAGCAAATAATAAAAGTCATTTTGACCTTGATCGTGTGTTTAGCCACCTAAAAATTGCATTGGTGACTTTCTAGAGATGAATAACTCATGTGTTTATTTATCTTGCAAAAAAAAAATCCTATCTGTAGCCAAGGGTCATGATCATCCAGATCTATCTATCTATCTATCTATCTATCTATCTATCTATCTATCTATCTATCCTGTTGTAACTTCCCAGAGTGGGGAGGAAAACCAAAACTCTGGAGGCTTGAGAGGTGGTCATCAGCTCTAGATTTCCAGCAACAGCCAATCTGCACTGGGTCCTTAACTCTCTTCTAATAGTTGGGCCTCTCTTCTTCCCTCAGAGCGCTCCTGTGAGGATAAGCGGGCAGACCTGGTCTTCATCATCGACAGCTCCCGCAGCGTCAACACCCACGACTATGCGAAGGTCAAGGAGTTCATCGTGGACATCTTACAGTTCCTGGACATTGGTCCTGATGTCACGCGGGTGGGGTTGCTCCAGTATGGCAGCACAGTCAAGAATGAGTTCTCCCTGAAGACCTTCAAGAGGAAGTCTGAGGTGGAGCAGGCTGTGAAGAGGATGCGGCATCTGTCCACGGGCACCATGACAGGGCTGGCCATCCAGTATGCCCTGAACATCGCCTTCTCAGAAGCAGAGGGTGCCCGGCCCCTCAGGGAGAATGTGCCACGGGTCATAATGATTGTGACAGACGGGAGGCCACAGGACTCGGTGGCCGAAGTGGCTGCAAAGGCACGGGACACGGGCATCCTGATCTTCGCCATTGGTGTGGGCCAAGTGGACTTCAACACCCTCAAGGCCATTGGGAGTGAACCCCATGAGGACCATGTCTTCTTGGTGGCCAACTTCAGCCAGATAGAGTCGCTGACCTCAGTGTTCCAGAACAAGCTGTGTAGTAAGTCTGGCTTCTCCATGGCTCTTTGGGGGATGCGTCGGGGGGTGTCACTGAGATTCATTCACTCATCTTCAAGTGCTCACTCGGGGCTGCTGTGTCCCGGGTGCTATGCTGGCAATGGGTGTCAGCAAAGACCAACATAGACAGCATTGTTTCGGGGCTTCCACTTTGGCCAAGGAGACAGCTACTAAACTTGTGATTGCACAGAGGAGTAACTGCAGTCGTAGCAGTGCAGTGGAGAAAGAGCTCAGGGTATGAGGGCGCATTTAACCCCAAGGCCAAGAGTAGACAGACAAAGGGTATCTCCAGCACTTGGGCTGTCCTGGCAGTCCCTGAGGTAGAACTTGGGAGTTGGGGCAGGGACAGAAGCCAGAAGCTGGAAGTCATGATGTCACCCCTTGCACAATGGATGCCCCGGCCCTTGTGCCCAGTGGTGGTGATTAGCAGTGGGCATCTTCTCAACTGACGAGGTGCAGAGTGTGGGGAGGACCAAGGCGTGGTTCTGGCATCTTCCACCTGGTGGAGCAGGCCCCTCTCCCCACTCCAGCTCCTCCTGCAGGAAGCCGCCTGCCCAAGTGCTCAGGCTGTGTTCTGCTTAGAGTTTTCTTCCCTCTCAACTTCTAACCCTCTCTTCTGCTCTCTCCCTTCCTTCCCCCACTCCTCCCATGCACCTCTGACCCTGGCTCTACCTCCACTTTTCTTCACACCTTCCTGCCCCTGTGGCTGCCTTCACCACCCTCTTCCTCTGGGAGGGCAGGGGCCTAGGGTGCCAACCCAGGTGCCACTCTTGTCCCTGATAACTGGAAATATGCATCCTGACCTGGCAAACACTGTCCCAGGCTGCTTCACCCACTGCAGTGTTCTTTGTCCCCTCCAGCTACCAGGCTGCTGTCATAGGGGAAATAAAAGAAAATGTCTGTTTATTTATTCATTTGGTTTTTTTGAGACAGGGTCTCACTATGCAGTTCAGGCTGGGTTTGAACTCATAGTGATCCTCCTGCCTCAGCCTCCTGAGTGCCGAAATTGCAGGTATGTGCCATGATGCGCAGATTGAAACATCTATTTTTAATTTTTAATTTTTAAATGATCAGTCTTTCCCTGCGATATGAGTGGAGAATGAGCTAAGGGCCAGACTCCCTATCACCTGCTCAGGAGGGGGCCCTGTCCCTCAGAGGGCTTTGAGTACCAGTTCTCAGAATGTCACAAACCGAGACACCCCCATTCCCCGTGACATAGAAGCCTTAGTGAGTCAGAAAAAGGATGTTGATGTGTCTTAAAAAAAAATCTGGCCAAGAACTAACTTCAAAGAGCAGAGACCCCATTTTTTTCTTGATTACAGAATCATAAGACTCACTTAAAAAATCAATGCCATGGAGGAAAAATAACCTTTCTCTCTGCAATGTCACTTGGAAGACATTCAAAAGTGCCATTTCCCTGGCGCCACGGAAAGGCTGTATTATTGTGGTGTGGCGTGGCCCAAGTCAACTGGAAAACTTCGATCAGAAGAACACGCTGCAAACATTTTTAAGGTTTATGACTTTAAATGACTTCTGCAGAATTTATGTTCCCCCTTTCCTGGAAATATTAAAAAAGAGAAATTGGTTTCCTAACACTTTTGACAGTCTGCTCATGGGCACTGGAACATTTAGCAGAGGGCTGTGTGTGTGCGTGTGTGTGAGACAGGGTCTTGCTATGTAGCCCAGGCTGGCCTTGAATTTGAGGTGATCCTCCTGCCTTAGCCTCCCAAATGCTGAGATTAGAGGTGTGTGTCACACGTCCAGGTAGGGCTTCCTTTCTGAGCACCCTGGCTTCATCAGCAGTGGAAGGCAATGCAGCGAGGCAGAGGAGCCCTGCAACATGACCCACCCCAGCTGCTGCCTGGGGCCCAGCTGGGAAGCTGGCTGTGTGCGCTAAGCCCAGGCAGCACCGTTCAAAGGCAGCTGGGACTTTTCCCCCTCAATCTTTGTTGCAATCTGGTAGCTCTGAGAAAGCATCCATCCTGTCCTGTTTATTCGTGTGGCGGAGAAACAGATCCCGCGTGTCTCCCCTCCCAGCCCCACCCAGCTCTGCTGAGCAACCTCATCAACCGTCCCGAAAGGTTGAAGAGGTCCAGAGCCTTTAGCAGCAGCGGTAAAGACCGCAGTAACTCATACTCCTTAAGCACTTTCCCTTGCGACTTCGCATTTGATCCTCAGGGAAACCAGGCGGGGCGGAGGCTCGACCCTCCTTCCTTTCTCTCGGGATAGCAAGCTTGTTAGTGAACCTGCCCAGAATGCAGCCAGGGAGGGAGGGCTCCAGTCCCAAATCGCTTGCTCTTTTCACTCCTCAGCATGTCAGGAACTAGAAGTTCTTCTCCTGAGATGACATTTTCTGATGGCAGCCCCCTCAGCCCAGCCTCGCCGGGTGAACCTGCTCTGTGCTTGGCATTCACCCGGCACAGTGAACTTGGAAGCCTCGGTAGAGTGGGAAGGCTCCAGCTGCTTGATGCTGGCCCAATGCTCTGTGTGTCCGGAGCCCCGCTTGCCTCGTCTGGAAAGTGGGGTTTTCACATGCAGAGAGTAGAGGTGTGCACAGGCGCCCTACTCAGAGCGGGCCCTGTGTGTATCGTAACAATCCGACTGAGGATCAGCACGCAAGGCAGCTGGTCTCGGGTGTTTTGTTTTTATGCACTGGAGATTGAACCCAGGCCCTCTGCGCTGAGCTACATCCCTAGCCCTTTTAAATTTTTTTTATATTGAGACAGAGTCTCATTAAATTGCTTAATTGTCTAGGCTAAATTGTCCATCGCTAAATTGTCCTTGTAATAAATTTTTAAATTGTAAGCATTCGCTGTATAGATTGATCATGCCTCGTATGTTAACCCATCTTATTCATACGATTAACCTGTGAGGCAGGTGCGCTTAACATCCCACTTTACAGAAGAGGAAATCTAGGCCCAGAGATGCTGAATAATTTGTCCAAGATCACACAGCTCAAAGTGGGGGAGTTGAAACAGGCACCCAGTTCCGGCTCCAAAATGCCAGAGGAGACCGATAAAGCAGGCACCAAGTGCCTAATTAAGAGCAGCTCACCCAGGTTATGATGAGTCCCCCAAATGCCAGAAGCTGCGTGTGACTGCCATGTGCTACCTGGACTGGAAAGCAGAGTGGGAGAGATGCATAGGACGGGCAGCTGGAGTCATCCAGGCATCATGCAATTTTGTTTCTATTTTATTTTTTAAATGCAAAAGCTAGTCCCAGTTATCTCAGTTGAGTTTATGGCCATAAGGGGGTCCTGAGCCACAACTCGAAAAACACCGGGTGGTGGCCGCTGTGCAGCCAATGAGGATGGGTGTGGGGCGGAGGCGGCAGGACCACAGGCAGAACCAGAAGCGAGGCCGGATCTGCAGACTGCAGGAGGCAGGCAGTGTCTGGGTGACGACGGCAGAGCCCTCACCGTGCCGTGAGCGACTGACCAGCTCGGCAGCCAGACTGCTCTGGGTGAGGGTCCTGCCTTGGCTCTTGCTGGCCATATGGCCTTGAGCCTGGGCACAGTGGCAGCTTTGTACTGGTGGGTGGCAACCTCCCACAGCAGCCACAGCAAGCGAGAATCCTCAGGTTGCACTCTCAGGCCAGCCTGGAGACCACCAGAGAGACCAGCAGGCCAGGCGTCCTGTGAATTGAGGTCCTGTCTACGAGAGGACCAAAGGCCCCACACCCTGGGTTCAGCTTGTTTTGCTGCTCAGTGAGAGAGAACTGTCTCTCGGAGCTGAAAACTGCCTGCCTGTCCTTGCGTTTGGGTGACTCATCGTAACCTGGCCGGGCTGCTCTTAATTAAGCGCTTGGTGCCAGCTTTATCAGCCTCGTCTGGCATTTTGGAACGGGAGCCAAGCTGTTCCTGTACTAATAGCCCCACCCCACCCAGGCCGGGCACGATCTAAGGCCCTAGTAGTGTTCTGAAGACCCACCCTGGTCAACCGGGCGAAGTCTACACTCGCTACTCTTTGAGGCCCTGTAGTAAAGCAGGGAGACACGACTGGCCGCACAGACGTGGCTTCACATTCCCAGTAATTGTTCCTTTCAGGATCCCAGACAACCCCACCTTGCTGAACACTCTGAGTCATTCATGCCTTTATTTAAAAATATTAATCTGCATATTTCCTAAATGAAAAAAATCTACTCTTGTCAATGACAGACTGCTGATCAGTTATTCCTCTGAGCACAAAGGCTTGACTGACTTTAAACCCAGAAGACCTTCTGCAGAATGGGGCTCCGGGGGCCAAGTCCAGCGGGCTGGTGGAGGAGGCAGGATGTGGTGTCCCCTTTGGTCACACTGCAGTGGCCCATCCCCGGGGGGAGAAAGCAGGAGGCCTAGATGTTCTTGAAGTCACTCAGCACTCATTGCCACAGGGAAGAATTTTATTCTATTTAGTAAAAACGTTTGGGATTCATTTGGTTGAAAGAATGAGGAATTCAACTTGAACTAACTTTGAAAAGGAGGAAACTGTATTACATCATTCGTGGAAATATGAACAGGAGTACTGAGAGGCTTGCTTTCATCTGCTCCCCCTTTTTCTGGTCCATGGGGCAGGATTCCAGGCCCAGGGGGACCCCCAGGTTTGCCTGCCCTCAGTTTGAGCCCCCCCCCCCCTTTTGCTAAGTGCTAGCTCCTAAATGCCAACTAAAGACTGATTGTCAAACTCTGTACCAACCAATAGTGGCCAGGACTGGAGCTACCTCAGACCACTAGGTGGTTCCCACAAATTTTTTTGTTTTTTGTTTTTTTGAGACAGGGTCTCACTGTAGTACGGCCTGACCCTGAACTCATTATGTGGCCTCGAACTCTTGGCGATCCTCCTGCCTTAGCCTCCAGAGTGCTGGGATTACAGGCATGTGCCCCCACGCCTGGCTGGTGGTTCCCACAGTTGCCAGGCATTGTGAGGAGAAAGAAGGGTAGTTTCTAGAAAATAGGGTGCTACACTGACTAAATAACAGGGGACTGGAATACAGGCTTCCGGCTCCTAATCCGGTGCTCTTCCATTGCACAAGTCACAACCTCCTGATTCCAGTTTTCTTTCTAAATGGAACATGGCCAAAATAAACCTTAGCAACAAGCGGGTCACAGCAGAGGAGCTTTCAGGCACTGGATTTGTAGAAGTCACCCTCCTCCCCACTGTGCGGCCCACTGGCCACCTGCGCTTTCTCAGCCTCACATCTCCTGTCTTCCCCGCTTGGTCAGGGTCCCCTAAGGAGACAGGCATCTGGCTCATCCCCGGCCTGCACGGTGGGTGACTGCTGTGGAGGTGGCTGCCCGGATGCCACACTGCTGCCATCACTGAGGGTGACAGTGCCACTTGGTGAGGTCCTCTGGGCTGACTTGACTCTAGCAGTCCAGGAAGAGAAGAGAGCCTTCCAGGATGCAGGGTGTCTTAGTTACTTCCTTCGTGGCTGAGATACAATACCCTATGCCTGGAAATGAAGGGAGGAGAAGCTTATTTTGGCTCGAAGTTTACAGGGGTTTCAGTTCATGTTCTGCTGGCTCCAAGGCAGGGGGCCTGGCAGAGGGGCCTGATGGAGGAGAGCTGCTCACCGCATGGCGGGAAGCAGCAAGCAGGTCCCGGGAGGAGCTGGGGAGTCAGGTGAAATCCCTCCAGGCCAGTAACCCTCCTCCTCCCCACAGACCCTACATTCTAATAGCAAGCCAGCTAGAAGCCCCTGGAATCCAGTCACCTTCCAAAATCCCCACTTTTGAGCTCATCAGGCTTTGTGGGGGGCATCCAGATATAAATCCTAACACAAGGCATCCCAGTGTAGAAAACTGAAAGTATGGTAATTTGGAGGGGCTAGGAATGCTCCTTTCATGCCTTGCTGGTGTGAGCCATGTTGGAAGGCACTGAGGCCACAGCTATTTAAACTAGGTCCCTGGCCTGGAGGAATGGTCCCACATGGCTCTGGGAGATGTGCATGGAAATGCTCATCTCAGCCTTGCAAAAGTGAAACCCTGGAAACCACTCAAGTGTGGACCGAAGGGGAAAGGGCTACATAAAATGAGGAATGGCCACGTGACCAATGGATAAAGCAATCAAAAGAGGTAAACTAGATCTAACGGTGTTGATCCAATCTACAACATAGCTGATTCTTATTATTCGAGGTGATTTTGTTCTACGGCATCACTGCGAACACCGAATTGAGGAGTCCTGGACCTCTGATCCTACGTGAAAGCGGGCTTAGGTGCCTGTGAGCCTCTACTCATGTGACATTTTGGTCAACGGGTCAGTCTGTCACCTTGCTTTATATGTGTTTCAATTTAAAGACAATTTATTCAATATAAATTATTATATTCATTAATATTAATCCAGTAATAGTCATTATATTCACTAATATTGAACTCATGGCTAACAAAGATACAACTTGTGCCAGAATGAAGCTTATTTTAACACACATTTTCCCAAAAGGCATATCATCGCCTTTTTGCACCTAGGAACCCTAGATAGCACTTCACCATTTCAAACAGCAAAATCACCTATAAAAATAGCACAAATATGCAAAAAAAAAAATGACACTAAATAGACCGTGGAAAGGACACTTGCTTACAGTATGGAATATGAGAGTTTAATCAAGAAAACAGAGTGTTTGACTTCAGCTGAGAACACGAACACCAGGTGACAAATTTTTCACCTCTCTGAGCGTGTTCACGAAGGATTGTGACTGTGCCATCAGTAGTGATTTGGGATTACAAAGAAATTTCAGTGAGTAGGCAGATTTGCAAATATGGAATCCACAAACAGCAAGGATCGGCTCTACATGTCATCGCGTCTTGACATCTCTCACATTGGAGTGGATCCCATGAAATACAGTACACATATCAGTATAGATAGAATCTGATAAATGTGGAGTGAAAATCCAAGCCCAAGATCAGTATATATGGGACGAACCTAAACACATCAAATAAAACACCATGATACTTTTCCTTTGCTATAAAATGGTTAAGAGGTACCCAGCTTCCCCCAGGTACTGGGCATGGTTCTAACCGCTTTACCATCTTGGCTACTTTAACCCTTACACAGCCTTCATGAGGTTGGTTCTATTTGTATTCCCATTTTATATAATGAGTTTTAAAAATTGCTCAGGGTTACAAAAAAGGATGTATATCTCACTCTGTAGTAAAAATGATGATTGGATTTAATCAGCAAACTTTCCTAATGTTATTTGTATACTAATAGGTGCTGAAACACAGCCATAAACTCAGAACAATAAATTCTAAATTGTACTAAACAGTTTTACTCTGTTACCTCATTTATTGCCCACCATATAGTGACATATACTTCAGATAAATTTCATCCGTAGCTTTTTATAAGTGCTAGATAAATGGGATTGTTCTTAGCTTTTGAATGCTTCCTTTATTTTAGCTTCATGAAATTATTTTTTGCAGAGGTTTCTCTTCTGTCTGTGAGAACTCTTGCATAAATTGTTCTGTGTGCACCAATGCTAATTTTAAATGTGCTCAACTTGCATTATGTTGAGGGAAGTCATAAATTAAGAGGTGAAAACAAAAGAGACTCTTATGGGCTCCAGGTGACTTATGCAACAATGTATGCATCTGAAAGCTGAAGTAGGGTACTTCAGAAACAAAATGCAGAAACATTTTAAACTGAGCCATAATAATTATGGCAATGTGAAACATATGAATGCATTGTTACTCCAAAAACTTTTTGTATATTTTTTCATGCTTAAAAAAATTCCATTATTCTTAGAACTTACGATCCTGGGAAACTGTTCGTTGTTCAACACATCCTCATATAATCAATAGTGCTTCCTCCACTCCACTGCTGCCTACTGAAAATCTACACATTAACCAGAGCACCTTCTGATCTTCTTGCCTCCGAGTGTTATTATTAAATTGAGTTGGAAATTTCTGTTTTTGTAGGTTAAAAACAATCAGATATCAGCAACTTCATATATGGTAATTCAGCATAACACCCACCCCACACACACCTTTTGAGACAGGGTCTCACTACCGTATGTGTGTAGTTCAGGCTGGCCTTGAACTCACTATGTAGCCCAGGCTTACATAAAAAGATCTTTGTGCCTCAGCCTCCTGAGTGCTGGGATTCCAGATGTGTGCCCCTGTGCCCAGCAACACCATTTCCCTTTGCCCCTACACTACATGGCCCTTTATATGTTGCCGATGCCATTTATCTGGCCCTTTCTTGTCTGCAGTAGATCGTAAATCCCCTTGAGGGCAGGGACTGCAGCTCATTTGCGGTGTAGGGTCTGAATAAATGCTTGCTGGGAGGAATGAGGTTCAGGAAGGCATCACGGCCCCCTTAACTTCCTGTGTCTTCCCTTTCAGCTGTCCACATGTGCAGCATCCTGGAGCACAACTGTGCCCACTTCTGCATCAACACACCCGGCTCATACGTGTGCAGGTGCAAGCAAGGGTACATTCTCAACGCGGATCAGAAGACCTGCAGAAGTAAGTTTGCTTTGCTAATGCACTGCACGCTCTTCTTTTTACCTGGGCTTATCTTGCTCACCTGTAGTCCTTCACCCAACCCACTCACCACCTCCCTGAGGCCAGAAACAAGGTTTTGTGTGGACCCCACCCCCACTCAGCCATCAGTGGGCCTAGGCCAGAGCCTGGTACATCATCAGCTGTTGGCAGAGTGTGGCAGATAGGTGGAGACAGCCCCTTTGCATGTGAGCTGGACCCTTTCCCTCTCAGCCTCTTCAGGGGGAGCCGCTGAAGAGCCTTTTCATCTGCTGTCTTCATTAAGTGCACCCAGAGGAACTGCTTTCCTATTTTATTCTTTTCTCTAAAGTGTGGGCTTGGGAGGAGTTATTAACCTTAGCTCGGAGTGGATTTTCTAGTTCTGTTTTAGGGGTGTGTAGGGCTCTGTTTGCTTTGGTGAGGATGCTTTATTGGCCTCCTAAGTTAAAAAAAAAGGGGGGGGGGGCAAATATATATGAGGAGTTAGAATTCACATTCTCCTTTTTTGGCCAAGCCCCAAGGAGTAGCCAATATACTGATATTTGAGCTAGCAAATGTCAAGGGTATTCCCACCTTGAAGGACAGAATCACCCATTCATTGAGTAGGTACCTTGACTTCTTTTTAAGTTGTGAGTGCAGCCACTGTCCCCATGGGCAGACAGCCAGGCCACCAAGCAAGGCCTCAGGAGGCCAGGCCTGCACAGAGCACGCAGAACTCAGCCCATCTGGCGTGTAGCTTGTGCAGTGCATAATTGTTATTGTACCACATGGCAAGCAGTTAAGCATTCATGGGAAGCAGTTTGTACAAATGGCTGTAATTAATGTTGTATTTATAGAGCTAAACCACACTACCCATTTTTCTTCTCACTTTCCAGTTTCAGGGTTGGGCAGTTGGCTGGAGGCCCCCCTGCTCCCCAAGACTGGGGAATAATCTGCTTGCCTCCCTCCAGTTCTGTGGCTCTGGAGCCCTCCAGACTCTGAGGGCCTGGGACTCTGCGCTCTTGGGTCACTCTCAGACCGCAGGACCCGGGTTCAGTGCAGCCGTGTCACCCTCATTTCCCACTCGAAGTTCTGATGCTTCTTCAGAATCCATCACAAAAATCACTCCCAGCAAATACTCATGGGTTTAATAGAACTTGCTGAGGAACCAGGAAGCCTGAGAAAGGCCATCTCGCATCACCTTACACACCGCGCGGCAGGCAACCTGAGTTCCTTAGCTGCCTGTCCTCTTCCGGGATGCCCAGCCTCCCACCATCTGGCCCGTTCCCCCCCACCCCGCCCTTCCCTTCAAGGAATTCCTTTCCTTGTCCCACCTCCAGAGCTTGGCTGGGAGCTGGGCAGCTGCCAATGTGCATTTTCCACGGGCTGGCTTAGCCCAGCCAAAGGAATTCTCACACCAGCTAAAAACACAAAAAACTGTCCTTCTAAATCCAGCAGCAGCCCTGCCCCGTCCCACGCAGGTCCTGATGTCCCTGGACACAGAAGACCTTGAAGCCTGGGCTGTAGACACAGGATTAGGGGAAAGCAGGCAGGCCCAGGTGGAGGAGGGACCAGAGTCCAGGATGTTGGCTGTCAAACTCCAGGACCGAGAACCAGCCAGGAGGCCACTCCTAGGCACACCTCAGATTCTGAGCCAACTGGTGTGGCTTCTCAAAGAACTTCTGACCCACGTGGCCACACTCTAAGGTCAACAGTCTCAGGCAGTGAGGGGGCCAGCGGAGGACCTAGCATGGGGAGAAGGGAAGGAGCTGGAAGAGGGCATCCCATGTGGCCAGCCCACAGGCCAGCCTGCAGCAGCTAAGCTAGCTTTATCTTCAGCAGCAGACATAGCTTAATGTATGCGCAGTTCCCTCTCCGTCAGGGAAAGATCATATTAATCACTCTTTGGCGTTCCTGAAGTTAGAACACCTGAGGTCTTGTGGGAAGAACAGGACCTTGCTGTCTACTGGTCACCATTTGGCTCCTGACATTATCATCTATCAGATGTGGCTGTCTCGCCGGGAGCTGGTCACTTAAACTCTGTGACTTAGTTTCCTCACCCATACATCGGGAAGGGCAGTAACAGATACTACTTACCTCAAGGTCCTCGTCAGCCTGTGTTTGGTCTAGTGAACAGTTGAAGCTGGGCCCCCCACTGACCTCTATCTACAAGCAGAGGACCTGTCCCTAATGCCACCAGCGAACCTCACAGGGGCCTGGAGAGGAATGAGATGTGGCTGTTTCTGTTTCTCTTTTCCAGTCCTGGGTGTAGCTGGATGGTGATCCCGATGGGAGGCACCCCTCATTCTTTCTGCGTGCATTGATTGTTTCATTTACTTTTTTGTTTACTGCCTGTGGTTGAGAATAGATGATGCACCAAGCAGCATGTGAAGCCCCAGAAATCAAACAGGAAGAAGGTAGCAGTGCTGCTTATGTTTTGCAGTTTCTGCTCTTGCCTGGGGGTGAATGAAATAAACATCATTCACCCCCAGGTCATCAAACCACCAGTGCCTGCAGCCATGCCCCACTTTGCACAAGACATGGGCAGACCTAACTATAGCCACTTCTGGTTTTACCATGCACCAGGAGCTCCTGTGGGTGCTTCGCATCTGTTGTCTCATTTCACTCTCAAAAAGAGTCTTTAAAGTAGCGTTTATCACTCCCATTGTACACAAAGGGAAAATAAGGAACAAAAATGTAGTCACGGTCACATGGCTAGCAATGTGACCAAACCAGCATCCAAATCCTGTCCTGTCCTACCTCTTAGCCACTGCTCGATTCCATCCCGTGATCCTTGAGGGCCCCCAGATGGCAGCAGGGCAGGCCTGCAACCAGGGGACCTTCTCCAAGCCCAGGACAGACAGGCCCACAGCCTGCAGGTCCTGAGGAAACCAGAACTAATTCACCAGGACCACATGCAACTGGTTGTTGCTTCCCCAAGTCCACTGCCAGCAGCTGTCCTTGCACAAAATGATCGTGAGAGGGAAGCCCCTTGGGCAGCTGCCTTCAAACACATGCACGCTACACGTGTGTACACGCGGGTACCACCGCTTTCTATTCAGTTGTGCCTATGTGGAGAGTGCAGGCAGACACAGCTGATCCGCACATTCTTTGAGTGGTGATGGACTTTATCTCTCAGACATCTTACTCCCTCTCCTACAGGGCCCTAGAATTCTGTCCCCTACCAATGTTCCAGAGGAGCAGTGGCCCTTAAGAACCAGGTCATTGCAAAGGACCTGGATCCTATATCCAGATGGCCTGGATGAGTGGGTGAGCTAACATCCTGCTCTCTATAATTTCTACTTTTGATCCTATTTCTGTCATCTGAAGCCGCATGTCACGAAAGTTATTTCCTAATCCAAACAAAAAGAGAAAGTCTTTCAGTTAGTGAAAAATGTTATTCCACCCACTCCACTCATCCTCATTAATCTTCTTTTTTTTCAGGAAAAGTGTAAACTCATCTTTAGGTGCCCTGGTTTTGGGTCTCTTCCCTGTCCAGGTAATCCTCTTTTGGGTGTCCTGTATAAAGGAAGTGCATTAAAGAATCTTACTTTCCAAGATCAGTGCTTTAGGTCAAGAGCATTAAAAAATCTTACCTTCCAGAGTCGGCTCATATGGGTAATTTGGAATTACAGTACTGGGAGTCAAAATTTTGGATTCTTTCTGCCTTTCAAAAAATCTTCCCTATCCAATACCATTATTGAGACATATGCAAAAGCACTAGTATAGTGCTAGGACAATAGAAGTTGATGTCCTTCCTTTTCCTCACTTAAAAAAAGATGGGGAAAGGCCGGTGAGATGGCTCAGCGGCATAAGCGCCTGCCTGGCAAGCGCGAGGGCCCGAGTTCGACTCCCGGATCCCACATACGAAAAAGGGGCCGGTGATATCGCTCAGCGGCACGGGCGCCTGCTGGCGCGTGAGGTCCTGAGGTCGACCCCTGGTACCCACAAAAAAAAAAAAAAAAAAAACAGGGATCGGGCCGGTGAGATGGCTCAGCGGCGTAAGCGCCTGCCTGGCAAGCACGAGGGCCCGAGTTCGACTCCCGGAACCCACATACAAAAAAGGGGCCGGTGATATCGCTCAGTGGCACGGGCGCTTGCAGGTGCGTGAGGTCCTGAGGTCGACCCCCGGTACCCACAAAAAAAAAAAAAAAGATGGGGAAAAGAAAACTGCATGAAGTGTGCCCTTCTTTTTTGTTTTCAGTACTGAGGAATGAATCCAGGGCTTTAGCACTGAGCTGCAGCCCCAGCTCTTTTTTTATTTTATTTATTTATTTATTTATTTATTTATTTATTTATTCATTTATTTTTGTGGGTACCGGGGGTCGACCTCAGGACCTCGCGCGCCTACCAGCAGGCGCCTGTGCCGCTGAGCGATATCACCAGCCCTTTTTTCATATGTGGGTTCCGGGAGTCGAACTTGGGCCCTCATGCTTGCCAGGCAGGCGCATACGCCGCTGAGCCATCTCACGGGCCCCCTCTTTTTTATTTTTTGAGACAGGTCTTGCTAAATTGCCCAGGCTGGGCTCAAGTGTTGGGGTTACAGGTGTGTACTACTGCATCTAGCTGAAATGTGCCCCCTTCTTCACATGCCCACTTTTTCTTTATATGCCTTATAAGTAAGGAATTTTCCCTCCCTTTTGGAACATTTAATTTATCTGGAAGCTGTGTAAATGCAACATTTATACAACTTCATTTGGCAGAAAATGTAAACTGTCTTATACGGATTTCTTTCTCAGTCTTTCTTTTTTCTGTCTCAGTAACCATACCAAATGCATTTTACTGCTCTTGTGCTTTGGACATGTGCCTGGCAGTGTTTTTTCCAAGCTACATAAGTGATTTAATAGCTTTTATGTTAATTTAAATAAGGAGCATGACCCAGAAAAACAGTTGCATTATTAGAGATAGGAAGAAAAACTATAACAACCTTCATGAATTTAGATGCAAAAATTCTTAACAAAAATCTTAGTAAGTAGAATCCAACAATATTGTTTATAAAAAGAATAATACATTAAGACCAAAAATGGTTTATCTCATGAATTCAAGGTTGGTTTAATATTCAAAAATCAATGTAATTCACCATACTAACAAGCTAAAAGACAAAGAAAAAATTCATCTCAATAGATGCAAAAAAGGTAATAGATACGATCTAACTCATTCATGATAAAACTCTCAGCAAAGTAGGAATAAAAACGAAATGCCTCAACCCAATAAACAGCATCTATAGAAAAATCTACGGTTAACATTCTCAAAGGTGAATAACAATGAAGGGATTTAGAAGTCACACAGATTAGAAAGGAAATTGTGTATTAGATTATGTGATTGCCTATGTAAAAAAGCTAAAGGAATCTTCAAAAAAGTTACTAAAACTGACAAAATAAATTTAGCAAGGTTGCGAGATTAAAAAGTCTATACGAAATTATTTTATGGTATTTCCGTATACTGTTAATGAAAATAAATTGGTATTTTTAAAAATACCATTTACAATAGCAGAAATATGTAAAGTAGGGATGAATTTTAAAAGATGTGTATGATCTATACACTGAAGAGTAAAAAGATTTCTAAGATAAATTAAAGAAGACCTAAACAAATGGAGGATACACTGTATTATGGATTTTAAAGAAATTAGCAACTGGAGGGCTGGTGTTAAGCAGGTGGATGTGTCACACTGTGACACATGCATGCGATTTAATACTCCTTGCCCTGGGAGAATGAACCACTGACACAGGCAGCACCCTGGACACAACGCAGAGTAACTGCTGAATGAAGAAAACCAGACAGAGAGAATACCTGCTTGTAATTCTGTTTATATAAAATTTTAGGAAAACGGCACCTAGTCCCTAATGCCAGCGAGCAGACTCGCAGTTGTCTGGGGCTGAAGAGAGGATAGAGGAGCGATTGATTACAGAGCTGCACTGCGACCTCGGGGTGATGGCTGTGTCCATTATTTTGATTGTGGTGATGATACATTGATACATCCAGTTTATCACATTGCACGCCTTACATATGTGCAGCTTGTTGGATGCCGATTACACCTCAATAGAGCTGGCATATATAAATCAGAGCGAACGGTGCTCAGACAAAACACTGCAAGAAAGGGGATGGCATGGATGCAGAGGGCTGCCTGTCTGGAATAGCTTGCTTAGGGCATTAGTGGGGAAGAACGAGAGCTGGGACAAATGATGGCGCCACTGAATTTTCAAGCTGGGTTCCAGCAGTGTCTTTTAGTTGGGGGGAGCTGGACGCAGATGTCACGCAGAGCCACAGTTTACTGCACTGGGGCTGGCGATACATATGCCCTGGATTAGGAGCCAGACTGGGCCAGAGATATTAGTATTCATTTCTTCATTCTTATGAATTCTCCTCCATGGGCCAGGGACTCTGTTGGGACATTCCCAACATTTGAGACCTCAGAAACAGATTTTGGCTTCCCTTGTGATCTACACGTGGAGAAAAGGATTTGAAAGCTGCAACCACACACACCCTGCCTTTGAGACGGGTGTCTCCCTATGTAGTTTAGGCTGGTCTCGAACTCACTTTGTAGCCCAGGCTGGCCTCGAGCTTGTTGTGATCCTCCTGCCTCGGCCTCTCGAGCGCTGGGATTACAGGCGTGAGCCACCACTGCTGGCTTCAGTTTACACTTCTGATCAGTTCCTTCAATTCAGTATATGCTTCTGCAGAAATACACAGAATTAATTCGGAGGCCACAGCAACAGGGAGAAGTAAGAGAACAGAAGATGGGGCTGGGGTCAGAAGAAGAAACCTGGACTTGGGGGCAAACTTCTGAGTCCGAGGAGGCCACACATGTGGCTGAGTGCAGCCCAGGCGGAAAATTAGAGGTCACAGAAAAGCATGGGCTGGACGTGGTTGGTGGTGATCACTGACCCCTGACGTTGGAGATAATCTTGGAGAGAGGAGAGGGGGAGTGGAAAGCAAAGGTCAGGGTCTGAGCGCTGGAGCAGCGCCCTCGCAGACAGTGGAGCGAGCGTGGACGAGTGAATGAGCCGCACGCACGCAAGCACAGAGCCGCTGCCTCGCTGCAGCGGCTGCAGAAGTCAGTCGATGACCCCCGCCGCTGCGGAGCGCATGCGCAGACGGCTCGCTCAGCCGAGCCTTTCTACTGACCCTGACCTCAGAGGTTGCTCAGTCTCGGAGGGCGCGGAGTGTAAAAGAGAAGGAATCTAGGGGAGTGGGGCCCCGTGGGAGAACAACTGACTAAATATGAGTAGAGAAATGCTGGTAATGAAAGACCCACAGGGGAGTGTGAGCCTGAACCTTGCACAGCTTCTTTTCTGCTTCGGTATTTTTCTTGGGCACCTAGACGATTGGCTCCGAAAATGTGTCACCTTTGCAGGGAATGTGTTAGAAATGCAAGTTCCCAGCCGTACATGGTCGTGCATGCCTGTAACCCCAGCACTCTGGTAGACTGAGGCAGGAGGATCACAATGACAGTATAGCCCAGTCTGGGTAACTTAGCAAGACCCTGTCTCAGAAAGAATAAAAAATAAAAAAGCACCTCCCTTGCGCAGGCTAGAGCTGCTGAATCAGGACCCCCGGGGCAGGGCCGAGGAGCCTGCATCTTCACAGCCCCAGGGATGCTGTGTCCACTCTGGTCTCAAGACCATGGACCTGGATGTCTTAAACCAGATCTCTCCCCGGGGAGCCCCTTCAGGAGGGGTTTGTTTCAAGAACACAGTGATGTGACAGCCTTGGAAACTGAAAAGCACTCCACATTGATTATTTTGGTGAGATTACTTATGTTTCAAGGCATTGTTTGGGGATTCTCTTCCGCTTCCTCCTTTTACCGTCTCCAGAACAAACAGAATCTATGTTATCAAGTAGAATTGCTTGAGAAGGAATGAAACAGAGAAGGGAGCAGGTCCAGCTGGCGTTTGCCTGAGGACAGGTTTGTTTTCTCTGTGACACTGGGTTTGTTTCTGTTCTTTTCAGCCGAGAAGCACAGAGCAGATGACTCACATTTATTGTGAGTCTTTAAATCCAAACTGCAGCTGTCGAAACAGGATTAGTGCCTTCAGACCCCATGAAAGGAAGGGGATGGTCCCCCGAAGGCTGGCCTGGGGTTTGCGTGTGTTTGTGGACCCCCAGCTCTTGAGTGAGCTTTGGGTTGGGGAGGGCAGAGACCCCACCTGAGTGAAGAGAGTAACACATCTGTCTTCTCTCTTGCTGTGATGAACAGTTGCTGGTTTCTACATCTTGGCTTAGATAACAGCAGGAGCTATAGAAAGAGAGTGTCTTGTTAAAGGTGTTCATTTGCTTTAACTCCAGAGGAGAAATTAAACTGGCATTGGTGTCCATAGCACACAGTGTGGCTTGTCTAAAATTCTGAAAAGTCCATAGAAACTCTGATTCAGCCCCGAATGATGTCAGCTGAGCAGCCACACTCTCTGCCTCATGTGCCCCTCTGCCAGTGGAAGCAGATGAAGGTTTCCCGAGTTCACTGGACTGAGACCCAGCACCGGGGTCTGGCGATGACTAACAAGGAAAGGCGTGGAATCTAGGGTGCGTGCAAGCCTCTGGGAATATACCTGAGGTGGGGGGGGGTTATGACATAGATTTGGGGCTCTTAGCTTGCAAATCCTTACTAATTAATTTCACCTGGCATGACTGAGCTGCTACAGTCAGCATACCTCATAAAATTCTCCAGGAACTGAGAGAAAGAAGCAAGCGAATGAATACTGCTGACTGTGGACTGTGTGCTAACGTTGCCCTCTGGCAAGGCATAGCTTGAATTTGGCCAGATCTTTTGTTATAAGCTTCAGAATTGCCTATTTTGCTATATCAGGTCAATTTAGCAAAACAAGCTTGGTCAAAGATGCTTTAATTTTTTTTTTTTTTAATCCAGCCAGGCAGGCATGGTGGTGCATGCCTGTAATCCCAGCACTTAGGAAGCTGAGGCAGGAGGATCACCAGTTCGAGGCTTCCCTGGGCTACAAAGTGAGTTTAAGACCAGCCTAGACTACACCGAGGGACCCTGTCTCAAAAAACAACAACGAATCTTTAATAGATAAAATCTCCAGGTTTGCAGTTTTCAAAGGTATCCAGTGAAGTGAAACCATCTTTATTAGAATCATGATGTGGGTAAAATTCAGTAGAGGTTCACTTCTCCCTCACGTTTACACGAACCTTTCACCTCCCTGACCCAAAGCCAAAGATGTTTCTCCCTCCCCATCCCTAGATTTAGAAGAGGAGAAGGAGGCTAACATTCATTCAATGCCTACTATGCTTCAGATGTTTTCCCACCTATATTATTTCACTTAACCCTGCAAGTAAGATATTCTCTCCATTTAATGATTTAATCTCTCTGTGGGAATGGAATCTCATAAAGACCCCTTAGTTGAAGTCACAGAGTTCACCCCACTGGGGGCCATTCCTGCCTCCAAAGTTGATATTCTTTTCACTTGCATACCTCACCCTGGTCTTTCTGCTCTTCTCCAACGATGACCCTCTCACCCCTGCATCCATACCACCTCCTCAGGTCCTTGTGCACTCAAGTGAAGCCACTTTTTGGTCACACTAGTTCAGATGGAAGCATTTCTGTCAATCCTCTGCCTTTTTCTGATTATAAGATACACTGTAAATTTTTCTATATTTATCTTGTTTATTGTTGGTCCCTGTCAGTTGTGTGCTGGTAAGTGTGCAACAACCAGCTCTCCAGGAAGAAAAAGAAGCTCTGCTTGCAGGGTTTGCGCATTTTCATGGTGTAAACACCCCCATCATGGCCATTCCATGCTCCCAGCATGGCTTTGTTGAATGTAGAGTGGGTGAGAGGCGGGTCATTGTTCATGTAATCAGTAAGAGCTGACTCCAGCACACCAGAGATTATGGCTTATTTTATTCACTATTGTTTTCCCAGCACTTTGAAGAGATTCATGAATGAACAAATAGATTAATTAACTCAATCACTGACAAATATTCAATTGACCACGTGCAGGGCACCATGCTGGATATTGGGCTAGAGTGCTAAGCAAGACAAATACTCATGAGGACATGGCTGCCTTCATGTGGCAGGGGGAATAGACATGAAATAATCAGTTGGAAATTAGCATTAAATTATAATTGAGGTAAATACTACATAAAGAAACTATGAAGAAGGACTTGACCCTTTCTGACAGGTAAGAGTCCCCTGAGAAAGTATTCCTTAAGCTGAATCCTAAAGGGTATGTAAGAATTAGATAGGTGAAAAGAAGGCAATGCAGGGGCATGAATATTATAGGTAGAAGAAATGGCATGTGCAAAGGTCCTGAGACAGGAGAAGGCTCATTTGGGACAGCAGGAAGAAAAGTGTAGATAGGACACAGAAAACAAGAGGAGGCATGAAATAAGACTGGAGAGGTGATGAGATGGATCATACATCACTTCGACTGATACACCAGAAGTTTTAAACTTCATCCTAGAGCAGTAGGAAGTCATTACAAGTTTTACTCTGGCTTCAGGGGAACCCTGAAGACAAGCTCGGAGGTTCAGCATTCTTATTGGTGATACAAAATACCCAACACTTGCAATTTAAGCGGGGAGAGGTTTAATTTGGCTCATGGTTTCAGAGAGTCCAGTCCGTGGTGATCTGGCTCCAAGGTAGAAACATCGTGGCAGAAAGTTATGGTAGAGCAAAACTGCTCAGTTCACTGTGGCCAGGAATCAGAGGACTAGAGAAGAGAGCCGGAGAGAAAGGGATCAGGGCCAGTTTTAGAGCCCAAGCTCGCACTTCTGCGACCCACCCAGATCCACCCAGAAATGTGCTTTACTAATCACCGAAGTTCTCAAGCCAATCAAGTTGACAACCCAGCTTCACTGTCACGGAGGTTACCATGGTGGTCTGGATGATAATGGCTCCAGGTTTGCAGGAGAGAGGAAGAGAAGCGGCCCAACAGGACCTGAGAACTGATTAGATCTGAAGGGTGCAGGACGGAGAGGAAGCCTGTGACTTCCAAGTTTCTCTTGCCAACTTTCACCCCACAGTAAAAAAGGTAGCTGCTCAAAATATTTATCTTTGCTAAAGAGAGAGTAAAGACTATTTCAGGCTCTTCACCAGTGGTCCCATTTCTGCCCAGGAACATTCATTCATGGAGGCAGTGCTCCAGGCTGGCCCGGAAGAGGACTGTCCAGACAAAACAACCGTGTCCGCTAAGCAGCTCTTATGGAGGCCCCTGGAGCAGCACCAACACTGTGATTGATGGTCCCCTGTGACCAAGTCCTTCCAATGCTGGGGACCACGTGCAAGTGCCGTGTCTGTAGTGCTCCAGGAGCCTTAATCCCAGTGAGCTTGGAGAAGTGGCATATCACTGAAGTCACGAGCCATGGTGGGTTCAAAAGGAAGTGGACGTGGAAGGCTGCCCTGGGGTACCAGGAACGCTGAAGACAAAGTCTCTCCCACCCCCTCAGCTGGTTTTATTACCCTTCAGTGACATCCTTCCAGGCTATGAGAAAAAAAGTGCTGTTTTTCAAGAGCAGAAGGAATTAAAAAAAAAAAATCTGTATTTGTTTCAAATGGAAGGGGCCACTGCCAGGAAAACAGCAGCGTTGTTTTGTCAGAGCCCAGTCTGTATTTATTCTTTTGTCCTTGTTTAATTAGATTAATCCCTCAATGGTTTCCCTTGGGTCGGTACAAGTCACTCCTGGCCATAAATCCCCAGCATTCTAAAAACGGTATGAAAGGGCTCTCTGTCTGGAGCCAGCTGGCCAGGGCGCTGTCCCCACCGTTCTCTGGGAATGCAAGCAGCAGTCCTTGCTCGACCCAGCACGCTTGCACCCTTGTGTGCATGCAGTTCTCTCAGCTGCTGGGAGAGGGGACTGCACTCACGCTGAGATTTGTTTGGAAAAAGAAACTGAGCTTGGGGGGGGGGGTGAAACAGCCGGTCTGGTTTAATGGGGTGGGGGGTGTGCCTGAGCATCGGGACTTTGAAATGGTCTCCAGCAGCTTCTCTGGACGGCTGAGGCCGAGTGCCGCTGCTTCTGCACGTGGGATCTTGCAGTTATCCCTCAGGTGTACACGGGGGTCCCGGCCTGTCCTGAAAGGAAGGAGCACTTCCTTGCCTCTTGCTCTGCCTACTTCCTAGGGGGAATCTTGGGGGGGATGTTGCTTCAAGGTCTTGGTTCATCCTACTTGGTTTTATTTTTGTTTTTGCTACTGGGGATTAAACCCAGGGCCTTTTGTACTGAGCTAAATCCCTAGCCCTTTTTACAATTTTAAAATGTTGAGACAGGGTCTCACAGAGTCTCCCAGGCTGGGCTCAAGCTTGCGATCCTCCTGCCACAGCCTTTCAGAGTACTGGGATTACAGACGTGCCACTCATTCTACTTTCCTAAGGGTTCTTTTGTAATGTGTTGATTATTAGGAAAGCAAACAATTACAAGAGAATAAGAATCACCTGTGTTTCTCCCTCCTTGGTCACCACGGTTAGGCAGGGTTCCCGCTGACCCTGGAGGGGCAGAGCCAGGCGCAGACTCCCCAGCGTCCCCCCAGAGCAGGGCTGGGGCTGCAGCCCCTTTCTCGTCCTTCAGCGCTTTGTGCAGGGGCGCTGCCTGCCAACCCGGGCCAAGTCTAGAAAGCGGGACCCAGTGAACACTGTGCTGCATACACACGTCTGCAGCCAGCACTGTGATGCTGCCAGCAGGGAAGAGGGCAGGGGCTCTGGCAGCCGCTGGTGAGGCTGAAAACTCCGCACAATGCCAGGTCCTCGAAGCAAGAGGGGAAATTCCCCTCAACCCGCAGGCAAAGCGAAGCTACTCAGCCTGGAATTGAGGCACGTACGGCTGTCCCCGATCGAAGCTGTGGTCTCCACTGAGCTGTGCTAAAGGTCTTTTGAGGTCCCGGGGCAGAGAGACTGCCAGCTTTACCCTTCCCGGCATGGCGCTGGTGGAAACACTGGGCTCCCTTTTCAGGATTTTCCCAGCTCAGATTCCTCGCTGTGTGCAGGTGGCCCTTGGTCATCCGGAGTCGGGGTCTTTCCCATCCTCTCCTGCTAATTCCCCCGGAATTCCGCAGTGGAGCTTACCACCAGCCTGCCCCGCGTCCCACTCTTGTGCATGTTCTGAATGCTCTTTGCGGCCGGAACATGCTGCTCCTCTGTGTGCCCAGCACTTCCCTGAGACCCGTTTCCAAACTCGGGCTCCTGGCAGTCAGGCGCCCTGATTCTGACCTCCCACAGGAACGTTGGCATCTGTCTTAGGGATTCATCACGCTTCAGCCGGTATTTGTTATTTAGGTTGCTTTTGGTAGCCACATTGGCTTTCAGTTCCTCAAACGGGATTAACTTGATCCACCACAGGACATTTGCACCTCAGGGCTTTTGCATTAGCTGGTCTTGCAGCCAGCATCCCCCTTCTAAGACTGACAAGCTCCACTTCTAACAGAATATAAGCTGCATGACATAAGGAGCCCCTTGTCTGTTTGGGGACACATCCCCAGTGCCCGGGACCAGTAGGCACTCAATACATGTTTAATGCAGAAATGAGTAAATATTTTATGGATCAGATATTTTTTATATCTCTGGCCTAGGCTTGTAACTACTGGTGGGTTTTGTCATTCCTTGATTATTTCCTATAATTTTGCACCAGCTGGTTTCCTTCCATCTAAATCCATTGGAAACCAACCCTGAAAATCCCAGTTGGAGTTCCCAAATGGAAATCTAAGACTACTAGTAAGAAGCAAAGGAATTTGAGTCTACAGTTTTTTTTTTTTTAATGTATCTTGATTTGGGAGTGAAAATACTTCTTTTAGGAGTTTTTTTTTAAATTTTATATATGGGGACCAGGAGTCAAACTCAGGACCTCGCACTTGCCAGGCAGGCACTTATGCCACTGAGCAATATCACCGGCCCTCTTTTAGGATTTTTATGGAATCTTCATTTGTAGAATCTTAGAGCTAAACGTTTTTAAATGTGATGAGGTAGATTTTATTTTAAAAATGATTTAATGTATGTAATAGGGACGCTGAACCAAATTAGCTTTTATCTTCTTATAAATTTGATACCTTATATTTATCTGAAAGTACAATAAACTGTGAAACCCAGAGATCTAGGAGGTGGTATGCAATATAATCATTGGAGTCCAGAACCGATCAAGCTTTCTAGGTAGCCAAGATTTTATCACACCTCTGATAGTGAAAGCTTTTAACCAGAGAAATGCTCTTTACTGTGCTCCACCCCTATAATCCGTGCTGTTTTTCTACAGTTGTAACAGTAAGATCCCAGTGCAGCCAACTGTTTCACAGCACCCAAGCCGTCTCCTTGCTGGGAAACAGCATCGTCCTGTCTGCCAAGGAGAGACTGCGTCAGGGGTGCACTCTAACCTCTTCGTCCTCCGACAGATTCTTAACTTTGCTGGTGGTCGACGCAGGCCTGTGTGTGTTCCTACACTGCACGTGAATTAACAGCCAGGGCTCGGCACTTCGTGCACACACAATAAATATTTGACCAAAATAAGACCATGAGTAGCCATACCTCCATTTTTCCCTGGTGACTTTCTTACCTCTACCTACTCTGTTTTGTTACTGGGATGAATGAACAGAGCACAAAGGTTTTCAAAGATAGGTTTGAAAGATAGGTTTCCTTTAGATAAATGAAAAGTTGATGGGAACTTGGCAGTTAGGGGCCGTTCGTAGACTTACCATGTTTTCAGTGGAGTAGAATGTCCTTGAACTGCGCCCTCCTGCATGCGGCGACCCCATCTGCAAAATGTCAAAGGCAGTGCCAGACCATCTTGTATATCACTGAGGCTGCGATTATGGAGCATGTTCAGTACCCAGAGGACAGGAGCAGAGCAGAGCTCAATGTGAACAAGTCCAAATAGCTTCTGAGCACCTTTCACTGACACAGGAAATTACAAAATGGTAGTAATTAAAATTTACTTAATGTATTTCATAGAGGTGAAAAATAATTTCAACTTTAAAAACTATGTTTTTCTGGGTGTGGTGGCACACACCTGTAATCCCAGCACTTGGGAGGCTGAGGCAGGAGGATCACCACAGGTTCGAGGCCAGCCTGGGCTACATAGTGAGTTAAAGGCCAGCCTGAACTGCATAGTGAGACCCTGTCTCAAAAAAATTAAAAAAATTAAAAAATAAATAAATACTATGTTTTTATTATTTTTGTGTGTGTGTGCGTGCGTACCGGGGGTCGACCTCAGGACCTTGTGCGCCAGCAGGCGCCCATGCCGCTGAGCGATATCACCGGCCCTTTTTTCGTTTATAGGTTCCAGGAGTCAAACTCGGGCCCTCGCGCTTGCCAGGCAGGTGCTTACGCCGCTGAGCCATCTCACCGGCCCAATACTATGTTTTTATAGACACAGAAACTCACCAAAATGTTAACAGTGGTTGGCTCTGGGTGGTAGGATTACAGGAGCATTTCCTTTGACTTCTTTTTTTTTTTTTTTTGGTGGGTACCGGGGGTTGACCTCAGGACCTCGCGCGCCAACAGGCACCCGTGCTGCTGAGCGATATCACCGGCCCCTTTTTCGTATGTGGGTTCTGGGAGTCGAACTCAGGCCCTCGCGCTTGCAAGGCAGGCGCTTACGCCGCTGAGCCATCTCACCGGCCTTGACTTTTTTTTTTTGAGACAAGGTCACGCTATATAGTTCAGGCTCGCCTTAAACTCACTGTGTAACCCAGGCTGGCCTTGAACTTGCAGCAATCATCCTGCTTCAGCCTCTCAAGTGCTAGAATTATAGGCATGCGCCACCACATCCAGCTTTCCTTTGATGTATTTTTGTTTTCTACTCTGATTACCTATTAGTACTTGTAGTATTTTTAAAAAGTTACTTTCAGCAAAGCTGTGGAGCTGTTCATCCCATCGCCCTGGGCTTCTCCTCCCTCCCTCGCTATGTTCTCATGGTGCCACTTTGCCTCAGTCCAGGATCTGTGTGCCCTGGAGGACCACGCCTGTGAGCAGCTCTGTGTGAACGTGCCCGGTTCCTTCGTCTGCCAGTGCTACAATGGCTACTCGCTGGCTGAGGACGGGAAGAGGTGTGTGGGTGAGTATGCCACTGAGGCTTCACAGGGAGGAAAGCCGAGCATGGGAAGGCGGGGGGGGGGGGGGAAGCTTGGCACGAACCTCCCAGTCTCCTCTGGGTCTCAACAGAATGCTCAGTTCCTTGGTCTAGTTAGGCAGATTTTGACTTCTGAAGACTTCATTTGTGGCTGAAGTCAGCATTTGTTCACTCTGATCCTCAGCAAAAGGCCTATTTATGATAATCTTACGTGAACAGAGTCATCTATTACTGCATTGCCTGAAAAGGACCAGGTGGGTTTCGTTCACGTGAGGTGGCCTGACTTAAATACAGCCTGTGGGTTAACATGAAATGGATTTGGTAGTGGCCAGGGGAGCTGGGTGGCACCTCCAAGACATCGACACCTTCCTCCTGCCTAATGGACCTGCTGGTCATCGAGCGGCCCAAGTGACCGCCCAGTGTGAGAGCCCAGCAGTCTGCATCAAGACAGTGCAGTCGGAGAAAACTGTGGCCTCTGCCCAAACCCAAGCCCAAGCCCTCAGCTCAAGGGCAAGACCTGGCCACGCTGGCGTGAACTTGCAGCCGGCTCAGCTGCTTTCCACTCGGGTAATTCCATGCTGGGTGGTCAGGGGAGAGGTGACAGAGGTGGGGTGGTATCCAATTTGGTCAGTGCTGGCTCGTAGTTCTCCCCGGCCCCCGCAGAACAGGTGTCAGGACTGGAGCCTTGATTTTCTCACTAAATCCTGCAGTTTCTCCTCCATACCCTGTTGCTTTCCGATGCCCTACTGTATTATGTTTTGCTTTCCACAGCGTGTGCTGCTCACTTGCTTACTCATTTATGTTTGCACGTAGAATTTACATGTGCCAGCACACTTTGATTCTTAGCGAGGGATGTGAAAGGAAAACAACAAAACAGAAGGTGGTAGCCTGCTATTTGTTGGTGAGTGACGACAGCAGCTTTGTTTGGTTTTTCACACCAATGAGGCTGGTCAGACGCCTACAGATAGAATCGGTCTCCTTAGCCTTAGAGTTGTTTTTTGCTTGTTTATTTGTTTTTTGGAAGGACTGTCTTCATCTGCCGCTGGTGACTATGACAGAGTGGCAAACACTAGCACTAGCACTAGCACTATAACGTTTGCCGAAAATACTAGCAAAAAGGACGTCAATATGTGTAAACATCGATTCTTACTGTTCTTGCTTCACTGCCTTTTAGTGTGGAAGTCATACTCTTTCACTGATGAACTTAAACAGATGAGAAAGCCGCTATTAATAGTTCGCTGTGTTTCCTTCCCCATGGAAATATCTGCTTCAAAACTTCTTGCTCATGGAAAGAAGTGCTTGAGTCGTTTGTGGGACATGGATCTCGAGACCATAACGCTACGGGAAACAGATCAGACACAGAAGGTTCAATACGAGACCCAAAATACAAATAATTGAAAGAGCGAAATAAAAGAGAGATGGTAGGAAGGAGGGAGGCAGACTCTGTGGGGATGGGAAGGCGTCCAGAGGAGGAGGAAGAGGGAGGCCAAGGTGGGGAAGGGGAGTAAAAATGATCAAGATGCGATGTGTAGCACGCACTGGCTTCTACCCTCGTTCCATCCTGTTCTGAAGTCAGGATGAAAAATAAAAATTAAAAAAAAAGAAGTCAGGATGAATAAAGATATTACAGTGGGGGAAAAAAGGATGTGATGTGTATCTAGACCATTTCCCCCAGATGAATGTAATTATTGTGTACTGCACACATAATTTAGAAATCAGTGTAGAGTTAGGGAAAAAACCCATCTTGCTGATGCTTAAGAAAATGAAGTCTGCTTTGCTTTAGCGCCTTCTTGTTAACCCGTGCTGGTTGTCCCCCGGGCGGGAACGTTGGGTGCTGTTGGAGCGGAGGGAAGTGGGGCCACTGTGAGGAAACCTGTGGAGGTACCCGGAAGCCAGGCGAGTGCGCCCAGTTGACCGGTGAGGGAAGGAATGAGGGAACCCAGGTCCGAGGCCTATGGGGAGGAGAAGGGGCAGGGGCCCTACCTTGTCCTTGGGAACTGGAGCACAGTGGGGAGCCAGCTCGCGGAGGGTTGGCAAATGATTGCCTAATCATCCCAGGGTAGTAGGGAGCATTTGTGTCTTTGCGCTTCTGCTGTAACTTCTGGGATTGGAGTTTATTACAGAGCAAAAGCATGAGTGGGTCGATGCTGTGTTGCTGGTGGGCTGTGTTTATTAGAGGTGACCTTTCTCTTGCTGCTGCTTGTAAGTGTGGGAGAATGTCTGGCTGTCCTTGGAGGGGCCCAAGCTGAAGAGGGGGAGGATGGGAGAGACCCGGGTCCCATCCCTCTGACCCCAACATCATCATCCTCACCACCATTGCTGGCCCGCCGCTGACCAAGCAGCGGATCTGGAGGAGCTGCGTGAGAGATGACGAGTGGATCTCGGGGGCCGGTGCCTTGGCGGGGGAGTCTCCGAAGGTCGCTGCTGCTCTGTGGGGCTGAGAGACATAGATCCTGCAGAGGTCGGAGAAGACACAGCAATGGAGAGGCAGGAAGACCTGGGCCAGGAGGGGAGGGTGGTGGTTGGACAGGTGTCCAAGACCAAGGTGGATATATCAGGCAGTGACAGTGTGAAGGTGGCAGTGCTCTCAAGCACAAGGGTCTGAGGCTGGCCCGGGAGGGCAAGGCCTGCTCCTGGGACTGCTAGGCCAGGGAGAGATGGTCACAGGGAGACGCCACGTAGAGCTACATAGGCAGCCTAATGCGAAGGCATCAGTGCGAAGGGAATCGTCAAAGATGAAGACAACAGGTGCCAGACTTAGGGAGATTTAGAGGACAGCAGAGGTGAGTAAGGACCCTGGGCCTCCTCCACCAGCGACTGATCAAAGGCTTGTGTGTAGCTCAGTGTGAAGGCCCTACCAAGACAGAGCCTCTCTAAGTCGCTAAGTTACCCAGGCTGGGCTCAAATTTTTAACTCTCCTGCCTCAGCCTCCCAGAGTGCCAGGATTACAGATGTGTGCTACTGCACCCAGCTAACAGCCTCCTTTTAACTTAGTCACCTCTTGAAAGGCCCTCATCTCCAAATACAGTCACATTCTGAAGTATTAGGGGTTAAGGTTTCAACATACGAATTTTCAGGGGAGTGTAATCTGCCATAACCTTCCTCTAATGCTCTTGAAATTCATAAGAAACCTCCCCCGAGCTTTAAAATCTTGCACATAGAAGTCAAGTCGTGGGAGGCAAGGTTTAGTGAGTCTGCGTGTACGTAAGTGTCTAATACATGCTCAGCAAGTAAACTGGTTCTACCGTATCTCTCATGACACATTTAGTTTTTCTTACTTTATCATCAACAGATGTTAAAATCCAAATGCTCCTCTTTAAAATATCCTGTTTCCACAGACTGATCCCTGCTGAAAACCTTGAGATGTAAGCAGATTGTAAATCAGAAATGACCATTAAGGTGGTCATTACCTTGCACCTGAGTATCGCTTATCCATGAACACGGCCAGGCAACCTCCCGCACGTGGCAGAGACTGACTTCCAACCCCGGCACCCTGATCTGGAGGCCAGCGGACGCCAGGGAATGAGCACATTCTTTCCATTTGGAAAAGAGCATGTGGAAATTTCAGGCAGAAATGGCTGAGAAAGGATTTGTTGATGTAGCTGAGGACTTAGAACAATAGAGGCATTCTGGAGTTACACATAAAGGTCATCTCTATACATCTGTCCCCTAACCTTGGCCTCCCTCTTTTTTCTTTCCTGGCACTGGAGATTGAACCCAGGGACTTCACACTGAGCTGCAGCCCCAGTCCATCTATTTATCTCTTTTAAAATTTTGACACATGATCTTGCTAAGTCACCAAGTTGCCTAGGCTGGGCTTGAACTTAAGAACTTGAGATCCTCCTGTCCCATTACAAGCATGTGCCACCGTGCCCAGCCCTTTGTCTTCCTTTTTACAAGTACTGTTTTACAACCAAGGAAGTTGTGCAATGAACCCAAAACATTTGGCAAAGGATGTCAGAGTTGGATGCACTAGAACTTGGCCTTAAAATACTTGGAGGTTCATGGACCTGGAAATGAGTTTCTTCACGTCCAGCTGCTGCACTGATGATCTCATCTTTTGTCCCCAGTGAACTAGCAGTGAATCAGTGGGTGGCTATCAAATCAAGGTGGGCTTTGGACACCTTCCAATTATATAGACCAGGGTCTTGGGACCCAGTGATACCTGAATGAAGTTGGGCCTGTGGCTGGCAGATTAATGGAAAACATAACTCGAGGAGAATCCTAAAAAAAAGTAGATATCCATACTTACCTTAATTATTTTCATTTAAAACACATAAATGTACATTTAATAACAAGTAATTTTAAGAATATACTAAAAAAATACTAAGGTTGATTTGAATAAAAACATTTTAAAATCTTGGTTGCATAAATCATAACAATAACATGTTGTCTATGATTTTCAGTTTGGAGTTCTTTAAACTGGAACAAGGATTTGAACACTTCAGTAAAACAGTCTAAAGGCAGAATGCTTGTAAATATTAATGAAAATGACCCGATCTTTTCCACTTGTCTCATCCATGTCTCATCCTACAGCAGTTTTGGTTGGGAAATTGCCTCAAGTCTTTCCAAAGTTATCAATTTAATTTATATTTTTTAAAAAGTTTCTCACAGTGCTTATATTTATTGGCTGTTATTGTATTTAAATTAATTATAATAACATGTAAAAATGGCATATATTGGTTCGGGGGAAAGCCTCTTTGTCCTTTTAATAGAGGCTCTCTGATTTGAGCATGCGTAGAATCCCCGAGAGCTGGTTAAACATGCGTTCCCGAGCTCCATACCCAGAGTTTCAACCCAGCTGACCTGGGTGGGACCTGAGGAGTTTTTGAAGGATGGTTGCTGAGCCGCTTCCCTGACCCCACTTTCAGAACCAGTGCTTTCTAAACCCCGCCTCGGGTAGGGGAGCAGCACGCAGGGTCATCAGTCACAGGCGTCTGCCACGGCCGTGAGCACATGGCCAGGCATGAGTGGCTGCAGGGTCCGGCCACCCGACCATCCAGAAGTTCTGGACTTCAGGCTCCAGATCATGTCAGAAGAAAGTGTTGATGGATCAAGAGTTTACTAAATGGAGGTCAGAGAAAGGGCTGCTTCTCTGAACAACTTGGGTTTCTTCTTTTAGCACTTGGGCCAACATTGGCTACTCTATTCTGTGGAAGAATAGAATTCTGGGAAAAGGTGAGTTTGGAGTGTGTGGCTTAGATGGCAGTCTCAAACAAATGATGGGCCAGTATAATTATGGAGTGTCCCTATGAAGGACAGAAGTTGCTGGGCTCAAAGATTACATCTTTGGTCTGAGAGAGAAGCTCAAGAGTGAAGTACAGTCTGTATTTCTGTCTTTTTGGAATAGTGACCTGACCACTCATCTTTGCAGCACCGTCAATATGCTAGAATTTAGAAGCCAGATTAGCAGCTCCTCCCTTGGAGGGGACACTGAGGTGTGGGTGACAGACACTGCACTGGCTGACTGACAGCGACACCCATAGCAGGGATTGGGACGTTTCCAAGACGGCGGGCCAGGCCCAGGGGGAAGAGGTTGAAGGCAGGGATTGCCGACAGCTAATACAGCCCATGTGTGCCACAGCATGGCTCCCTCCTGTGACACACAGACTGGGGTGTGTGCCAGAGCATGGTGCTCCTTAACCTCAGTGTCCCAAACATGACCATTAATTTGTTTAACAACCCATTGATTATTGAAAGATGAGAAATTAACTTTTAGAAGGCTTTGGTACTAACTAGATATTTATATTATGACTCAACCCAGCATCTGGCTAATGTCCCATGACATCAGACCCTGAGACAATGTCATCTTGTTCCCACCATTATGACAAATATTAGGAACTATTAGAACTGTTTAGAGAGGTGAAGTTACAAAAATAGTATATTAGACAGAAATTCAATGATGCCTAGGAGCAAAAGAAAAAATACAACACAGGCAATTACCCTTTAAAAATCTTTAGCTTTTTTCTTTGCCTCTATTAGTTATTGTGTTACATGTGTCATTGTCTTCTCCATTGCATAATTTTGCTTTTTAAAAAAATCATAGCTGTGTATTAATTTGTCATTGTTCTTATTTACAAGTGTTTGACATTAATACATTGTAGGGGGAAACAGTTTTTAAAGGAATAAAGTTTGTACATAATTCTACCACCTTAACACAACGAGCTTTCTTATTTCTAATTTCCTGGCTCTGTCTTAGGAAAGGATATAATCACTGTGAATATACAGTTTTGGGATCTACTTTTTCTCACCAGATTTGGTTTGTTTGTCTTCCTGTTTATGATTAGGTCATTGTAATTAAAATGGTAGGTTTCTCTTAGATGAGAAACCCAAATTATAAATCATTTAAAGCGCAAGGTAAAAGATAGGTGATAGGAAACAGGGAGGTAGACCTTTTGCAGATGAGGAGGGGTTCTAGAGATGGAGGGGAGAGGAGGAGAAATCAGAAGGACTAAGACGCAGTATGGTCACATACACGTAGTCCCAGAGTCAGCTTTAATTCCTCCCTTTCTCTTGCTTCACTTCTAATCTATCAGAAGCCTCCCCACTCCCTGTTCCATGTCTACCCAGTGATTTCGTTTCCTAGGGCTACCATGACGAAGCGCCACACAGAACAGCAGTGTCACACAGCACAGGTGGCTGGAACTCTGAGATCAGGCTGCTGCGGGTCTCAGCTGCCTCTGGAACTTGTGGAGGGGACTCCTTCCTGGCCTCTCCCTAGCACCTGGCAGTGGCCGAGATCCTCCTCAGTGTTGTCACCTTACAGTGGTATCACCACAGTCTCCCTGTATCCTCCACTTTAGAGGGCATCAGCAATGGCAGATCAGCCCCTGTCCTGTGACTGCGTCTGAACCTGACTACCTCAGTAAAGACCCTATTTCCACCTGAGGCCACAGCTACCAGGGCTTAGGACTGTGCTGTATGTTTTGGGAGGCACAAACCTAGGACCTCCAGGTTTGTGCCTCTCCTGCCCACATCCTGGTGTAGCTTCCTGGCTGCTTTCTTCTACCATTTGCCTTCCATAGTCCATTCTTGTCTCCTCTGTTCAGAATCCTCCAGTGACCCAACCCACTAAGAATAGAAGCTGAAGTCCTTGCTGTGGCCCACAGGTCTCTGCCTCTCTCCATGGCCTCCTTGCTGGTCCTCTAGCACACAGGCAGCGTTCCTATCACCTGCCCTTTGCACTTGCCATTCCTTTTGCCTGGGATGCTCTCTCCCAGATGCATCAATACCATGCTGTTTTTATCATGTAGCTTTGTAATGTAACTTGAAATCTGGGCTTGTGATACTTCCTGCTTTGCTGTTGTTGCCCAGGATTGCTTTTGCTAGCTATTCTGGGTGTCTTCTGGTTCCATATGAATTTTAGGATTGTTTTCTCTGGTTCTGCGAGGAATGCTGTTGGTATTTTAATTGGGATTGTATTAAATCTCTGTATCAGTTGTGTGTGAAGTAAGACCATTTTGACAATGTTGGTTCTGTCTCTCCAGGAACTGGAGCTATCTTCTCATTTTCTGATGTCCTCTTCCATCTCTCTTTTCAGAGAACTGTAGTTTTGTTGTAGAGGTCTTTCACTTCCTTGGCTAGGTTAACTGCTGTTGTGAATGGTATTGTTTTCCTCATCTCTTTCTTGGTAGGTTCATTATTGATGTACAGGAATGCTACTGATTTTTGTGTGTTGATTTTGTATCCTACTACTTTGCTGAATTTGGTTATGAATTCTAGAAGTCTTTGGTGGAAATTTTTGGGTCTTCCATGTAGAGGATCATGTCATCTGCAGATAACGACTTTTTCCTTTCCTATACATACCCCTTTTGTTTCTCTCTCCTACCTGACTGCTCTGGCCAATGTTTCTAGTACTGTGTTGAACAGGAGTGGTGATAATGGCCATCCTTGTCTTGTTCCTGATTTTAGAGGGAAAGCTTTCAGCTTCTTCCCATTTAACACGATGTTGACCTGAATTTCTAACTGAACTCTGAATGTGTCGTATTTCCTGCAGCTGTGGACTACTGTGGCTCAGAAGACCACGGATGTGAACACACGTGTGTAAATGCAGACGGCTCCTACTCTTGCAAGTGCCGTGAAGGATTTGCTCTTAACTCAGATAAAAAAACATGCACAAGTAAGTCTCACACACGCACACACACATTTGCACTGGTGCCGTAGGAACTGTGGCTGTGGAAATCTCCCGGGTGTAGATTAGCATAGGGTTATGTCCTGGAGGTCTGCTCCCTTCTGGCCCGAGTCTTGCCCTGCCAGGCCTTTCTACGTGGTCTAAGGCTGTAGCTCCTCCCTCTCCACATCGCCATCTGAAGTGTCTGATGAAGGTGTCTTTTGATGGAAACTGCACTTGGGCATCCCTCTGAGCGTGCCAATAACCAGACCCCCTCCCTCAGCCCTCACACCCCTCAGTATTAGCAGAGCTTGGGAATATTTTCAGCAAAGCTCTGTGGCTTGTGGGCTCCAGCTCTGACTCCGCAAAGCACTAAGAAATTGCTGAGCCAGAAAGAACTGAACGTGGCTTCTTTGGGGTGGGGTAGGGCTGGGTGGATGGGCTTTTGTGGAGAACTGCTCAGTTTTTGCTGCAGCTATTTCGTTCTGTTTGACTTATGTTCCCCAAATCAGAACATAAAATCTATAAAGTAGAGGTGATCGCTAGTTTTACAAAGGATTCTAACCGTGTTCTTTAAATATGGAGTGTGTGGTGACACCTTAGAGTCCTGCGTGCATGATTTTCTGGCTGTGTGGAGGCTCACTTGAGAGAAGTTTATTTCCCAGTTGTCAGGGCCCAGCATTTTTAAAAGGCAAAGTTTAATAGAAGGATGTAATGAAAACCAAGCTTTGTGAATTGGGAGGGGAAGGGGGTTTGAAAAGAGGGGATGGGAATGGAAAAAAAAAGAGGAATCAAGATATATCATGCACAGATACAAATTCTGTATAATGAATGTGGTCATTATGGATACCTAAGTTGTACCAATAAACTTAAATTAAAAAATAAAAGATAAGGCATCTCTGAAACATGTAGCAGTGAGCAGATAGGATTTCAATTTATAAAAAATTCATGTACCTTCCACCTTTCTAAAATGCATTCATTACAAAAACAGGTTACACCTTCATAGTATTTTTTTTTAAAGCATCCCCTAAAACTTCCTTAAACATAAATGTATCTCCTATTCTTTAATCCCTTAACATCTATAGTTTATAAACACCAGGGCTGGAGACAAGGGGTGCATTGGAGCAGGAAGGAGTATATTAAGTTAAAAGCAAACAAACATACATGCATTTGTGGCCAGGCATGGTGGTGCAAGCCTGTAATCCCAGCACTTGGGAAACTGAGGCAGGAGGATTGCTGTGAGGTCACTGCCAGCTTAGGCTACATCATGAGTTCAAGGCCAGCCTGAACTACATAGACAGATTCTGTCTAAAAAAAACAAAACAGAACAAAAAAATGTACATGAGCCAACAGGAATGAATGAAGCAAAGTCTTTCCTGGAGGGGGAAATACCTTGGCTGGGTCTTGAAGGTGGAGCTGTCATTCGTCAGGCAAAGAAGTGTGAGATAGGGTCCCAGAGGAGGAAAGATGTGCCAGGCTGTGAGCCAGGCTGAGTCTGGAGCTCCGTGCCCAGTGAGTGGCTGGTGCACAGCTGTTCTCTTGCACTGTGGATGAGAGTGGTGAGTGAGTGGCTGAGCTGCTTGTCCTATCTCCCTCCCTCTGGACTTCTGACCCATGGAGCATGGGCCGTGGCATGGCGGGGTTGGGGTTGCCTGGCTGGTGAGTCAGTGCCCCCATCAAAGGGAGCTGTGTGCTGCTAGTTCAGCTCCCAGCTCCTCCACCTTGTCTCTGGGTGATCTTGGGTAAGTTATGCTACGACTCAGTTTCCTTTCCTGTCATCAGAGATGATAATGGTGCCTGCTTTGTGACATTACCTTGAAGACCAAGTGAGATATTCATAGAAACCATCTTGTAGATTGCTTGGAGCCACATTCTTGTAGCAGATGACACTACTGACTTCAAAGACTTGTAGTGTTTACCGAGCATATACCACATACTTGGGATAAATTTAAAGGTGCATAAAACAGCACAAGACTTCCCTTGGGAGTTGATGGGGAGCTCAAGTCACAGCCACACAGAGAAGCTCATCTCCATGCTGGGCCTGCAGCCCTGTTCCTGGAGCCACACCATCTCCCCACACTGGGCTCAGCCCATCTCCTGTCCCCCAAATTCCATGGGAATTCTCCGTGTCCCAAGATGGTGCGGGCATCGGAGGAGGCCTGAGTGCTAGAATTGCTGCAGAAGTAGATCACACAGGGCAGGGCTAGGAGAGGAGGCTTGGCGAGGAGTTGGGGCAGGCAGATCCAGCTAGGAGGTCTCACTCATGAGGCTGGGAGTCCCCGGTTCTGCTATCTTTGGGCCCTGTCAAGTCAAGACCCAGAGGCCAGTGCCCCAGCACGTGGGCAGAGCAGAATGCTGGAAGTCTAGGGGTCGGAGCAGGCAGTGGCAGGGTGACCCATGTCCTGCAAGGGCTGCCTCCCCTCCAGGATGGTGAATGGTCAGAAGAAAGGAGGCAGAAGTAAGAGAAAGGCCCACCAGCGAGACCTGAGACCGGGGGACTGGCGACAAGGACAGACTCAGAGGTAGAGGCGGAGGAACAAGGCAGCCACCTCCTAGTGATAACCAAAGCAGCTGGTCTGCTGCTGTGATGGTGAGAGATTTTTAAACATTTTTTCTACTTCTTATAAGCTTCCAAAAAACAAAAGATACTCAGTTCCTTGCATTTCAGCCTCCATGTCTAACCAAAAGTATAATTGAAAGCTGGTTAATCCAGTTAGCAAGTACACAGTTGTTGTCTAAATAATGTGCAATATGCCAAGCATGATTAATTTATGATTAGGCTAAAGTGTACATAACTAGAGCTTTAAGTTCCTGAATAAGTAATGTAATTTAAACTAGTTAAGTGGTATCAAAAAAAGCATCAGCTTCTATATAAATTCCTTATGCTAAAGCAATCTGTCCAAATCAATGTGAATATTCTGTAGGAGAAAGAATGGAAAAATCAGGTACCATCAGTTTGCAAAATATTAGCAAGATTTTTCATGGTAAAATATGCATTGCATAAAATTTACCACTGTAACCTTTGTGTGTGTGTGTGTGTGTGTGTGTGTGTTACTGAACCCAGGGCCTCACACATACTAAGCAAGCACCCCATCACTGAGCTCTATCCCCAAATTTTTTATTTTGTGGCAGAATCTCAGTAAGTTTCCCAGGCTGCCCTCAAACTTGAAAACCTCCTGCCTCAGCCTCCAGTCTGGGCTTACAGGAACGTGCCACTGTGCCCAGTTACTGCAACCAGTGTGAAGTGTACAGTTCAGTGGCATTAAACACATTCATACTGTTGTGTAACTATCATGAGCATTCATCTCCAGAACGTTTTCATCACTTCAAGTGGAAGCTCTGTCCTCATTAAACAATAACTCCGGTTCCCCGATCACTTAGCCAGTCTCTGCCAACCACTGTTCCACTTCCTGTCTCTCTGAATTTGACTTTCTAAGTACTTTGTATGCGTAGAATCATGCAGTGTCTGTCCTTTTGTGACCTGGTTATTTCATCTAGCTCAAGGTCTTCCAGGTTCATCCATGATCACATGGTCAGAATTCCTTTTTTAAGTCTGAATAATATTCCATTTTGTGTATATGCGTATCAGGGACTTGGCCTAGCCCCCAGACTCCTAAAATGAGTTACAGTGAGGCTTAAATAAAAAGAGACAAGTGGTATGGTTTTTGGAGAGTCCAGGAAGGTCAGAACTCTCTGGGAGTAAAGACTTTCTTGGGAGTAAAGACAAGGACTCTTCTGGATCACTGTATTTATTGGGTTTTCACAGATTTGGGGGGTGCAGGAAGAGGAGGCCATATCGGAGGCAAAAGCCCAAAAAAATGACCAGGGCCTTGAGAAACAAAGGCAGTAAATCTTGACAACTGTCTGATCGCTAAGGTCGCAGCTGTATTGCTCTGGAATGGGGAGTGTCCGTAGCCCGTGTCCTCGGCAGCCTCAGCTGTGGTGTTATCTTGACTTCAGAGCACTGTAAATATCAGCTTTTCCAACATGGCCAGAGGTCCCTTCACGTGCAGCAGTTTGACCCTCACATAGCCTGGTCTCCGACATATGCCACATTTTGTTTATCCACGGACACTTCCACCTTTTGGCTGTTGTGAATCGTGCTGCTGTGAACTTGGGTGTACAAGGATCTATCCATGTCCCTTCTTTTGGGGCGTATACCTAGAAGTAGATTTGCCAGACCCACCAGGCATGGTAGTGCATGCTTATAATCCCAGCACTTGAGGCAGGAGGACTGCCACAGATTCAAGGCCAGCCTGAACTACATAGTGAGATGCTGTCTGGGGACGGGGGGAGATGCAGCTGAGCAGTTGTTAGGCTTCCTGGCCAGGACGTAGCTAACCTGCTGAGCCTCACTGCCTCCCTACAGCCTGCAGTGCGCCCTTGCTGTTGACAGCTCTCAGTTGGAAGGAGCCTTCATAGTCAACCTAGATCCTGCCCACCCATCCATCCTGCATTGCCCTAGCTGTGCCATGTCTGGCATGCGTTTGAACAGGACACTCACTGTGCTTCCACTGGGCCTTGCTCCTAGAAAGCGAGCTCTCACACTGAGCTGGTATCTGCCTCCTTGCATCTAGAGTCCAAGGGAGCAAATTCCGCTTCTCAGCTTCTTTGTGTCCACTCGGAATGAGTCAGATCAGAATGACCCGATGTCGTGTAGTAGACCAGCCAGGCACAGAAATGGCGCAGCAATGACCTGGGCCTCGGTACACGTCTGCGGGCTCTGCTGGAGCAAGCCCAAGCCTGTGGCCCAGACAAGAGGCGAGCGCTGGCCGCAGGGTGATTGACTGGGCTTAGAACCTGCTGGTGCATGGCTAAGCTGGATCCTTCTAGAAAGAGATTGTTTTGTTTGTTTTGTTTTGTTTTTGTTTTTGTTTTGTTTTTGGTACTGGGGATTGAACACAGGGCCTTCACACTGAGTTGTATCTCCAGCCCTTTTTAAACATTTTCAGTTTTGAGACAGGGTCTTGCTAAGTCACCAAATGCTTGAAGTTGCAATCCTCAGCCTCCTAGAGTGCTAGGATTACAAGCGTTCACTGCTTCTAAGGAGGTTTTCAAACAGCCAGGCAAAATGAAACCTCAAGAAAGACAAGAGAGCTGTCTTCCCTTGCTAGTGACCATGTTCATGCATCTAAAGCCAGACAAAGCACTCTGCTAGGAGCAGTTCCAATAACCATTTATTATTCAACAAATACTTGCTGAGGATCTACTTTGTGCCATGTGCGGTTGTAGACACAGGGCTTATAGCAGGAAATAAACAGAACAACTCTGTCCCAACAACTCTGCTGTGTTGAAGCAGAGTAAGAAAAGCTACCGTCTTGAAAAGAAGGTAACATTTGAGCAAAGACTTGCATGAGACAAGAGAGGAAGGAGAACTTCGAGGCAGAGGGAATGTAGCTCATGTGCAAACGTCCTGAGGCAGGGACCATGAGGCATAACAATGTTGAGGGGCAGCAAGGAAGCCTGTACCACTAGGACAGAGTGAGAAACACTGTGATGTCCAGAGCACTTAACCTGCTCTCCAGTCCGTCCAAGTTGCAGTGATACCTGTGAGCTCGTAGTTACTCTCCTGAACTGAGAGCTCACGCTGTTGGCTGTATCCTATGATTCAGGTAGAGGTGTCTGGAACTGCATGTGTTGTTCTCAGCAATGTTCCCTGAGTCTCTGGACACCTCCTACACTGTTCTTTTTCTATATTATTTCTGCTGTTTTCCATGGCAACTAGTTTTGTAATTATGAATTTGTATATTTATTAATACTTTTTCTGATTACAAAAGTAATAGGCTCACTGTAGAAAACTGGTTTGCATAGAAATGAAATTATATAAAATAAAATCATCTGTGATCATCCAGAGATAACTATTGTTAATAGTAATTTGGTACATTTCCTTCCAAATTCATTTGTTTTTAATTTATTACTTTTTTAAAAGATACTGGGGATTGAACCCATCGGGACTCTAACAATGTGCTACATCCTCAGCTCTTTTTATTTGTTTAATATTAAGATAGGATCTTGCTAGATTGCCCAAGCTGACTTCAAACTCACAGCGATCCTCCTGCCTCAGCATCTTGAGTGTTGGGGTTACAGGCATGCATCACCATGCCTGGCTTAGACTGTGCATTTTTGTTCACTGCTGAACTAGTGCTTGCCCCGTGACCAGTGTTCCAAAAAGATTTATTGAATAAATGGAAGCATTAATGAAGACACAGTGAAGTTAGGGCTTTTTCTTATGTAACACATTCAAAAGAAAGGAAATAGGAAAAATCTGAGTTTCAATAAGAAAAAAAAAAAAAGATGAAACTAATACAGCAAATTGGTAAAATCTAAAGATTGTTTTTTGAGAAAATCAATAAAATTGACAAACCTCTAGCCAAGGTGGCCAGAATAAAAACAGAGAAGACACAAATTACCAATATTAGGAATGAGAAAGTGAATCTCACTGTAGATCCCACAAACATTGAAAATAAAGAACAAACGGATGCCAATAACTTCAACAATTTAGATGAAATGGACAAATTCCTTGAAAGACACAAACTACTAAAGTTCACTGAAAGAAGAAATAAATTGTCTGAGTAGGCTTCCATCTATTAGAAGAAATTGAATTTGTGCTTTAAACCTTTCCACAAAGAAAATTCCAGATCTAGTTGGCTTAACTGGGTGAAATCTACCAAACATTTGAAGAATAACTAATACCAATCTATGCACATTCTTCCCGAAAATTAAAGATAAGAGAACGTATTTGGATTCATTCCATGAAGCTAGCTTGTTGATCCTTAAACCAGTATAAAATGTAAGAAAAGGGCCGGTGATACAGCTCAGCAGCATAAGTGCCTGCCTGGCAAGCGTGAGGTCCTGAGTTCAGTTCCCGGTACCCACATAAAGAAAAAAAAAAAAAATGTAAGAAAAAAACTATACATAAGTATCCCTCATGAGATATATGTAGAAGTTGTTTAAATATTCTTAGCAATCAAATCCAATAATATACAAAAAGGATAATACATCATGTCCAGGAATTTATCCCAGGAATTCAAGGTCATTTTAACATTCAAAACTCAATCAATATAATTTACCATATTAACATACTAAAATGTAGAAACCATATGACCCAGCTCCATAGATGGAGAAAAAGAACTAGACAAGATCTGACATTCATTTGTGATTTAGTTTTTTAAAAAAACCTTCCACAAACTAGGAATTAAGGTAATTGCCTCAATCTGATAAAATACATCAATAAAAAAATCAGCTGACTTTATTCTTTTTTTTTTTTTTTTGTGGGTACCAGGGGGACGACCTCAGGACCTCGTGCGCCAACAGGCACCCGTGCCACTGAGCGATATCACTGGCCCCTTTTTCGTATGTGGGTTCCGGGAGTCGAACTCGGGCCCTCGTGCTTGCAAGGCAGGCGCTTACGCCGCTGAGCCATCTCACCGGCCCTGACTTTATTCTTAATGATGAGAGATTAACTTCTTTATGAGATCAGGAACAAAGGAGAAGTCTGCTTTCACCATTTCTATTTAACATTGTTCTAGAGATTCTAGCCAGTACAAGAAAGAAGAGAAAAATAAAAGAAATAGTGCATAGAATGGAAAGAATAATTTAAATCCATCTTTATCATCAAACAACATTATCATCTATAAAATCTAAAGGAATCTACAAAACTACTGAAACTATTAAGTGAATGTAACAAGGTTGTTGAATACAAGATCATATAAAAATAGCTATCTTATATACTTTCAGTGGACAATCAAAATTTGAAATTAAATAATACCTTTCCAATAGCAAAAAGTATGAATTGCCTGTAGACAAACTTGACACAAGATGTGAAAGGATGGTACTGAAAACTACAAAACATTTCTAAGGAAAATTTAAAAAGACTGAATTAAATAGATTTACCATGTTCATGGCTCAGCAGGTTGATATTTTAAAAAAGATAGATAATAGGGAACAGAGAGATCTTTTGTAAATGAAAGGGGACCAAAAGCTGGAGGGAAGGAAGTAGGAGGGGAGGGGAAGTGGACAGAGAGAGAATCTGGATGAGTTGTGTACCTGCGCCAACTTCCACAATGAATTTTTTTTTTGTGTGTGTGTGGGTACCAGGGGTCGACCTCAGGACCTCACGCACCAGCAGGCGCCTGTGCCGCTGAGTGATATCACCGACCCTTTTTTCGTATGTGGGTTCCGGGAGTCGAACTTGGGCCCTTGCGCTTGCCAGGCAGGCACTTACGCCACTGAGCCATCTCACCGGCCCTCCCACAATGAATTGTGATCAGTATGTACTGCAAACATGTACTATTAAAAATACAAATTTGAAAGAAAAAGTAAAGGCAGTATTTTTCAATGTCAGTCCTTTACAAATTAATCTATAGATTCAAAGCAATCTCTATAATAATATTAGCAGCCTTTTTTTTTAAGAGAAGAAAAAACAAAACAAATTAAAAAAAAGAACAAATTTTGAAAACAACATAATAGGAGGGTAACAATGGTTAATGTATTACGTATTATTATCTTTAAGTTAGTTATTCAGGATACCAGACATTAGCATTCGATTGTCCAAACATTATTGGCACAAACCTTACTCTTCAATGAACTAAGTAAAATTGGTAGTGTATCTATCTTAACCATCTTATATATATATACAATTTTTTTTCCTTTCCCTTCTTTCTTTTCCCTATTCCCCTATTCCAGTCTCTCTTTCCTTTTGACCAGTTTCTTTTGGATTCACCATGTCTATTGTACATTTTGGATCTTATTTACTCTTTCAGTTTCTCATACTAGAGAGACAATAGGATGCTTACACATGTGCATCCGGTTTATTTCACTTATGAGTATTTTCTCGAGTTGCATCCATTTACGTATAAAAGTCTCCAGTTTATCCTTCTTTATGAGCAGCCTTTTTTTTTAAGAACTTGAAAAACTGATTCTAAAATATATATGGATATACAAAGGAATAGAATAGTTAAATAAATTGAAATAAATGAATAGGATTGGGGAACTTAAACTTCCCAATTTTTTTTTTTTTTTTTTTTTTTTGTGGTTACCGGGGGGTCGACCTCAGGACCTCGCGCGCCAGCAGGCGCCCGTGCCGCTGAGCAATATCACCGGCCCCTTTTTCATATGTGGGTTCTGGGAGTCGAACTCGGGCCCTCGCTCTTGCAGGGCAGGTGCTTAAGCCGCTGAGCCATCTCACCGGCCCAAACTTCCCAATTTTGAGACTAATTTTTCTTTTTTTTTTTGGTACCAGGAATCAAACTCAGGACCTTGCGCTTGCTGGGCAGGCGCTTGACCCCTGAGACTAATTATAAAGTGCTAGTGAAGGACAATGAGGTATTGGTACAAATATGAACAGAAAAGAGTCTAGAAATAGACCCCCACATATATGGTAAAAATCTTTCAACAAAGATGCAAAAACGATTCAATAGGGAAAGGTTACTATCTTCAACAAGTAATTACGTTGATTGTGGTTATAGTTTCATGGGAGTATACATATGTCAAAACTCATACAGTTATTCATCTTAAATTATAGAGTTTGTTTTTTACAAATTATACCTTTAAAAAAAGAAACCTACAAACAAGTAGATACGACAGTCAGGAGCCATGTGTAACTATCTTCAGCCTTCCGATGTGACCAGCACAGTGAAGGAACTGAATTGTTCATTTAATTTTAACAACTTTAAATTTAAACAGCCACATTAGACAGGACAGTTGTAGATTAAAGGAGGCCTAGGCAAATGTAAAAACTAAATACTATCTCCGACTCTAGACTGGATCCTGTACTGGAAGATAAAAAATACTATAAAAAACATTAGATCAGCTGGCAGGATTAGAATATGGATGGTAGATTACATAAAAATACTGTATCAATGTAAATTTGGGAGGTTTATAACTACCAGGTGGTTACCTATTTAGGAGAATATCCCTCTTCCTAGGAAGCACAGACTACATTTAAGGGAAAAGGACCAGGATGTATAAATCGTATCCTCTGACAATTAGTTTAAAAAGATGACCAAACAGTCAATCATATGGAGTAAAATGTTAATAAGTGAGTTGAGATAAAAAGTTTTATCAGTGGCTCTTATACTTCGTGTGTGTGCGCATATGTGTGATACTAGGGATTGTACCCTGGGCCTTTGCACTGAGCTGTGTCCCCAGCCCTTTTTTCATTTTTTATTTTGAAATAGGATCTCCCTATTTCAACGAAGACTAGGCCCAGACTAGGCTTAAACTTGTGATCCTCCTGCCTCAGCCTCCCATAGTGCTGGGATTATAGGCATGCTCTGTCACACCTGGCCTCTTGTATGATTTTTATATTTGCAACTTTTTGTAACTTTCAAAGAGTTTCCAAATAAAAAGTTCTTTACGTACCTTACATGTGAGGATAGTATTAAAGTTATATATATTTTTTTAAAAAATAGTCTCTGTCTTTTAAAGATACATTATGAAATATTTCTGAAAAAATGATATCATGTCTGAGATTTGCCCTAAAGTGATACGGGATTTTTATGGGGGTTGGGGTGTAGAATAAGAAGAGCAGCCATAGATTCTGAAGCCGAGTAATGACCACATGGATTCCCTATATTACCCTGTCCATTTTTCTACATGTGTAAATTTTCCATGACTTTAATTTGGGAAAAATTGGCATTGTTTCATTGTTTTCCTTTGAAGAATAGTATATGCTTCTCTTAATTGGTTTGTTTCCTTTGATATAGGCTGGGAAAACACTTTTACACCAAATTCTTCATTATGGAAATTATGTATAGAATTCAGATGTTCCTTAAAACAATAAAAATCCTCATCAAAACAAAGATGTCTTTTTTGCGGGGGGGATGGGGAATCGAACTCAGGACCTTGGGCTTGCCAGGCAGGCACTGCACCACTGAGCTGTATCCCCTGCTCCTACAAAGATGTCTTTTAAGATTCTGCTGGTGACTACTTATTCCCAGCGATTTTAAACAATGCTTTCAGGTTCCACTTCCGCAAAAGCCTTTGTTCAGACCTTTCAATGGGACAGTCTCTTTCCATATTTAGAAATGCTTATACACATAACATTCCTTTCTAACGAATTCCATGCACCCCTTTCTTTCTGAATATTTTGGTTTAAATTCGAATATCCCCACATATTACATTCTCTGACTGAATCTTGAGATGAAAGTCCTATTTATGTGATAAGGAAGGAGTTTCGACCTTGAATATTTGTGACTTTCTCTCTTGGGCCTTATATTTCCCAGGATGCTTTTGTATCCTATTTGGCTCAATTAGAGGTGCTTGAATAGCATAGCGTTTGATTTGGGGGGAGGTTTAATTGTTTTCATAGCATCATTTCTTTTTTTTTTTTTGTGGGTACCGGGGGTCGACCTTAGGACCTTGTGCACCAGCAGGCGCCCATGCTGCTGAGTGACATCACCGGCCCTTTTTTCGTATGTGGGATCCGGGAGTCGAACTCGGGCCCTTGCGCTTGCCAGGCAGGCGCTTACGCTGCTGAGCTATCTCACCGGCCCATCCATTGCATCATTTCTTGAGCTAATCTCTCTCCCCAGCCCATAATCCAGCAATTCTAATTTGAGTGGCTCTTACATGAACCAAGATAAGGAAAGCATGTTCATAAATTAATTTGTTACTTAGACATTGTGTCGCATGTCAAGAAATTCTCTTCCAGGCATCTATCTCTCTAGACCTGGGAGCAGCTCTATCGAGAGAGCACTTCCTGGCATAAGTCTTTGAGGCATGGGTTTTATCCATTTAGGAAAAATGAAGATGAAAATCCCTTGTTTTTATGTGCTAGTTGCATGGCTTTGCTTGACATTTTTCTGATGGTTCTCTTTGCAGAGATAGACTTCTGCGCCTCGCCTAATCACGGGTGTCAGCACGAATGTGTCAACACAGACAAGTCCTACTCTTGCCGCTGCCTGAAAGGCTTTATGCTGAATCCAGACAAGAAAACCTGCAGGAGTAAGTCACACTGGGTGTTGTTAGTGTGGTTTACCACATGCTCCTCTAGTTTTCCTTTCCTTGCAAATCATTTTTTTTTTTTTTTTTTTTTTGTGGGTACCGGGGGTTGACCTCAGGACCTCGCACACCAGCAGGTGCCCGTGCCGCTGAGCGATATCACCGGCCCTTTTTTCGTATGTGGGTTCCGGAAGTCGAACTTGGGCCCTCGCGCTTGCCAGGCAGGCGCGTATGCCGCTGAGCCATCTCACCGGCCCTTTTCTCGTATGTGGGTTCCGGGAGTTGAACTTGGGCCCTCGCGCTTGCCAGGCAGGCGCTTATGCCGCTGAGCCATCTCACCAGCCCTTCCTTGCAAATCTTAAGCAGTTTATATCTGTATGCAGCATTTGTGTTTACTAGCATTATTCTGCCCTTTATTCTGTCTTTTGGTTCCTTAAATCCTATCGGGATGTTTTGTAGAGATTGGATAGGCTGGGTCTGATCACTGGATTTGTTTAGCAAAGTCAGGGTCCATGCTGAAGTTCTACTTATTTGAAATGAGGATTTACTCTTGGTCCTTCTTACCCCTTGAGAAGGGAAAGGCTGGGCCCAGAAATGGGGCATCAGAAGAGCTGGGTTCTTCCAGTCCTACGAGATAAGACACTTGGTGGCTGCTGAGAGGGGCCAGCTGCAGCTCTATCCTCTTTGATAGGAAGGAAGAAGAAAAATAAGACTCAGAAACATCGCAGCAGCACTCAAGGGGTACAGGGCATTGAAGATGGTGAGGATATGCTGAGTGACTCAAATAAGTGCCTGTCACCAGCCTTCAAGGGACATGAGCAGCAGCCTAGAGCACGGACCCTAAGTGTGATGTCTTTAAACTAGACTGCCTGAGAGACAGCAGACTGGAAGGCCGCGAGGGTAGAGGTGGTTGTCTTCTCCCCATGGCCAAATCAATAGTTGCGCATGCTTGGTGCGCACGGGTGCAGCACGTGTTTGCAGAACGGATGAATGAATGAATGAGTTAAAGAATCACTCTGAGATGTATTATCCTGGAGAAATTGCAACTATATTTGAATTCCTCAGTCTTGTTAGAAAGACGAGCTTTTCGAAGCATGCAAGCTGAGAATTTTCTTCAGAACGCCTTCCCACCACCAGGCCATGCTGATGCATGTTGCACTGTTGTGGTCTTCTGACCATGTCACTTGCAGAACTCTCTAGAGCTTCCATTTGGGGTTGCATTTCTCAGCATGCGGCTTCCCAGACTTCTTCCTGGAGATGCAAACAGCAGTGTTCCTGGGGCAGGACCTCGTTTTCAAAGGCTGCACTGTCTACCTCTTCTGTGGAGCTTTGTGGTCCGTGTGTGTAACTGAATCCAGATGAGGTGCATTCTGCTCAGAACAGACATTAACTCGCATCCTCGTCCTGCTGAAGACTAAACCTTGGATGGTGGCAGATGGTTGCTGAGACCATATTTTGAAACCGAGCCTCTCTTATAAAAGATAATCCCCACTGTCTTGCCTGGAGACAGACCCTGGAGACATGCAAGCACTAAATGGGAACTTTAATTGAGAGCATTCGAAATGTGAAAACAATTAGAGCATTTTCCATTAGACCACACATGCCTCCCATATGCTGCAGGGCCAACTCTTCTGGCTGGCCAGGCTCCTCTGTGCTGTTTATACCTTTTTCTAGTGTGTGGATCCAGAGCTCTTACGTGGGGGATAATTTTCTTGTTCATCACATACATTTATTAGGGTTGCAAGCTTCCTGTGTGTCACTGAGAGGCACAGCGGGGTAAGCTAGGCAGTGGCCATGGGTGAGTGGGGACTTTTCTTGTGGCTCTGAATCTCTTACCAGTCATCTAAGTCCCTCAGCCTCTGCCACTCTCTCCACACGCTGCCTGAAGAGGCACCCGGAGAGGAGACGCCAAGGAGGGAGGCTGAGAATGAGTCTGACCACAGATTGGCCCACAGATAGGCCTGTGCACAGGCTGTGGCCCCGGCCAGAGCCCCAGTGCTCATTCACGTCTCTCTGTGGTGATAGCTCTATTTCCTCCTTAGCCAGGTGCCCTACTTTTTCATCCAGGAAAAATAGAATTTGTTCCTAAAAGCCAGTGTCCTCATTAGCCCTTCTCCCACAGTTCCACCTCCTTGTTACATTTTCCATTGTCTTTGTTGAGGGCCCAGCCCTGGATGCCTGAGGTCACCTCTCGGAGCCACCCCTGGCTTATGTTTGCACTTGGTCCTCGTGGCAGAGAGCTGGACCGGAAGTGAGTGCTCGCGGTCTCCCTGGAGGGTTACATGGCAGGGGAAAGTAGGCTTCCAGTCAGAGGTTTACTATTAGGAACCTGAAGTCTCTCAAGTGATCTGAGCATTGTAAATGTTGAGGGTACAGCCATTTATATTTAACAGGAGGCTGATGGATGTGGGCTATTTTCAAAGGTAATAAGAAATGTATCAAAGGAATTCAATGTTATCCAGTTAACCTGGAGGGGGGGGGGGCGTTGAGTTGAAGGCAGAATTCTGAAGAAAAACTCTTGGCCAGGATTCAAGTCTTCCTCATCCCGGCAGTTTTTCCTTCTGGAGACGGCTGCTATTGTTGGCTGAAGACATTACAGAGGCGTCGCTGCAAAGCACAAAAGCTAGGGCTGGCCTGGCTGTCTGGGTGGAGCCCTGGGCTGAATCAGATGTGGGTGCAACCTGGGTGGTGGGTCCAGCACTCCTGATGCTGGTAAACCAGTGGGGGCTCCCTCTAGCTAAAGATAACACCCTCTAAAAAGCCAGCCCAAGTCCCCAGGTTGGACTGAGCCAGGAGATGTGAGGTCCGGTCTGGGCAATGTCACTCATATTGGCTGTGTCGCCTGAGCCAGCTACTTCCTACTCCTCTGGACCAGGCTTTCCTAAAAGAAGGAACGGGACTTCCTGCCTCAATTTTTTTTAATCTGTCCAATTTTTCTGAAACCTGTTCGCAGAGCCATTCAGCTGGCATTATAATTCACTGCCTGGGGTCCCTAACCTCACAGGTGTGTCGTCTTACCTTCTCAGTCAGGTCTCTTAGGAGCTGGCATTGTAAAGACTGTTTAATTTTCATCTGATAGTTCAGTCACGTAACTCAGGGTTTCTTGGATATACTGGGACTTCTCAGACCCATGTGTACCACCTTAGTTTATGTGGCTCACATGAACGGATATGGGGTGCTATATCAGCTAGGGCTCACTAGTAGAATAGGATTTACAAAGTAGGCTTACAGTGATCACCTGCAGAGTCAGGGGAGGAAGAATGCAAAAGGGCCTTCTGAATGCTGGAGATCCAAAGGATCCAGGGGAAAGTTGAAGGCCCGGAGATCACTACAGTGTCCAGTGTGAGTCCATATCAGAAGGCTGGAGGGCTTGCCCTGGAAGGCTGAAGAGTCTGCACTGGGAACCTGGAGACGGATGTCCGAAGGGTGATGGTGAAGACTGGAGCTCCTTTGAAGAAGTAAAAAGCAAGACTTCCTTCTTTCCCTTTTTATTCCTTCCAGGCCACTCACCCATTGGTTGGTGTCAACTGCACCCAGGGTGTGTCTTCCATCTTCAGTAAGTCAGTCATTGGACACTCAGAACTGTGCTAGACCAATGTGCTAGGCATTTGCATTCGACTCCACAATTAGCTATCCCGGGTGCCTAGAAGGTACTCAGTAGATATGTATTGAATAAATGAGTGAAGGAATATGTAACACACACAAGGCAGTGTGACTCGTGTGAAGAGGGCCAAGAGCTACCATTGGGCCCCTGCATTCACCATAAAAAATGATACTTTTTAAAAAAGTTTTACTTTTTGGTAGCAGCAGGGATTAAACCCAGGGCCTTGTGCCTTCTAGGCAAGTACTCTACCACTGAGCCACATCCCCAGCAAAAAATAAAACAGTTTTGGGGAGATAGATGGATTTAAACTGATTTAAATATACACAATGTAGGGCCGGTGAGATGGCTCAGCGGCTTAAGCACCTGCCCTGCAAGCGCGAGGGCCCGAGTTCGACTCCCGGAACCCACATACGAAAAAGGGGCCGGTGATATCGCTCAGCGGCACGGGCGCCTGCTGGCGCGCGAGGTCCTGAGGTCGAACCCCCGGTACCCACAAAAAAAAAAATATATATATATATATACACAATGTATACATATAGCAAATGTGATGTGACACCTCATTAATGTGTGTAATTTTTGCTTTTTATATATCAGTTACAAAAGATTTTAAACTATCAAGAAGAAAAAATAAGAATCATTTGGAGAAGGGTCATTTTTGAATTGCTGTTTTCCAGGTAGCTGAGTGATAACCTCTAACAATCTGAATGTTTCTCAGGTGAATTATTTTATACGTATTTCTCTTTTTAAAAGAATCTCTCTTTAAATGTTATTTATTTAAATCGACAAAAATCATTCATGTTGTTTTGAAGTATGTATGTATAACACATTTTTAAAAACAATGCCGACTTTCTATTGTGGTAAAATGACATAAAATTCACCATCTTAACCATTTTTAAAAGTGCAGCTTGGTGGCAATGAGTCCATTCACTTTACCGCACAACCATCCCTGCCTGCATCTCAGAACTTTTTCATCACCCCCGCTGAAGCTATTTGTTAAACACTGTCCCCCTTTCCCCCTCTCCTCATCCTGTGGCAGCCATCAATCTACTCTCTGGCTCTAAGAACTGAATTACTCTAGTGCCTCGTGTGAGTGGAATCCTACGACATTTATCTTTTTGTCACTGGTTTGTCTCACTTAACACAGTGTCTTTAGGTTCAGCCATTTGTAGCACTTGTCAGCCACGTGTCTGCCACATCCACAGAAAAAGACAATGCAGTGTAGTAAGACTGGTCTGGCCCAGATAATTTGTTTTTTTTTTGTTTGTTTGTTTGTTTGTTTTTACCGGCTGAATAATACTCTGCTGTATGTCTGCATCACATTTGGTTGATCTGTTCTCCCACCAGTGGCCCTGGGGTTGCTCCCACCTTTTGGCTGTTGTGAATAGTGCTGCCGTGATCTTGGGTTTATATATCTGGGAGTGGAATTCCTGGATCCTATGGTGAATTTGATATTTCACTTTGGTGGAACCACCATGCTGTCTTCTTCAGTGGCTTTTGAAGACAGAGTTTCCTGAACGTAATTTCCCCTTTCCCTGATGGGGTAGCACAGGCCCACGGACTTCACGCAGCCCCGGAAAGCTAGTAATGCAGCCCCACAAGCTTGCAAACATTTTTGGGACTTGATTACGCGGTGCTTGGGCACGGACTGCATGGATGCGATTAACAGTGACTACAGTGTGTGGCAGAGGACGAGGGGCTGACTCTGCCTCCCCAGCCTGCCGCGCACCGCGTGTCGGGTGGTGCCCCCAGGGTGCTGGATGTTAGAGGAGGCTGTGCGACTTGGAGAGTGAAACACGAGGACCACCGGTAGCAGCATATCAACTTCCCCGCGCGCATGAGTCCCTGGGAAGACGGTGTTTATTGTTACTAAGCAGACATGTAACTCCTCTTACTTAGTTATTAAACTTGGGCTTGTTTTTCATAAAATAATTTAATAAGTTCAAATATTTAAAAATGGGAAGTTTTATTACTTATTTACATTCACTCCACTATGTATTTTTATATGGGGCCCAGGATGATTCCTCTTTGCACACTGTGGCCCCTGGCAGGCCAAAGGGTTGGACACCCCTGGGTCATGAATTGATTCCCACAGCCCCTGCCCTACGCGGCCTACGCGGCCCCAGACAGCAAGCCCCTCCTGCCCTGCGTCTGCCTGTCTGTCTGTGGCCCGTGTTTTCTTGCTAGCTCCGTTTCTCTCTGTCGGGCTCTTTGCTGGTTTCCTGGCACTCGGTGATGTCCCAGCACAGGTGAGGTTGTTAAGGGGTCCTAACGATGTGACAACTCTCCTCATGCCGAAGGAATGGATTACAGAGAGAGTGTCGAGGGTCCAGGACGCAGCCAGGTGACCTTTCTTTCAGGCCAGCCTTGTGTGCCACAGCTTGTCTTCGTGTGCTGCATCTGCCACTCCAGGGGCCCTTGGTAAACTTTTCTGTATGGTTTTCTGGCCAGAACTAGGGCATATTCCACCCTGGGCCAGTGCCCAAGGAAGAACATGTTTTCCGTGTTGACTGGCTTAGGCCAGCCGTGATTTGTGCCCTGGGGGCCACAGGGTAATGGTTATTGGCAAGACAACCACAGTGTCTGCCACTTCCACAGAAAAAGAACAATGTGGTGCAGTTAAACTGGTCTGGCCCAGATGGTGAGGTCGGTGGTGACCTTTCCCCCAGCATCACTCTCACAAAGGCCCTCTGGGAGCTCCTTTCATCTTCCCTTCCAGTCCTCCGCCTCCCCGTGACCTGCTGTCGTGTTAGCATCTTCTACCAGGAAATAAGTTGTTGGTTGCCTGCTGGTTAGGTGGCAGCTTCTGTCTACCAGTGGAAGCATGCTTTGGATGGGGGTGACCTTAGCACGGGACAGAACTGCAGCAACCTGGGGCATCGGCAGAGACTGTCACCTCTGTTTCATGATATGGCTGCTGTCATGATCTGAGTGAAGCTAAGCCCTTGGACCCTTCCTGTAACTGCCATTTCCAGACTGTACTAGGTAGTTTGCAAGATCAGCTTTGGATTATTCTGCCTTGCACTGTCACATGTCACTGTCAGATGTCACTGTAGACAGAAGCTGCCCACATGCTTTGAGCGCTAGTGATCAGGTCTACTGGAGGAAGAGGCTGGATTTTCTTAGCTTCTCCATCTCCTTTGAAAGGGGATGGTCTGGGAAGTGTGGCCATCACCCCAACTCTCAGCTCTTAGCCATCAACTTGGTTCATCTCAGCTCAACTGCGGCCTTGACTTGGCCTTTGGTTGGCAAAGGGGAAGGAAAGCAATGGCAGGGAAGCCAGAGGCGCACGTCAGGTGCAGCCTCTCCTCCGCACGAGCCCCCAGAAGCAGGCGCTGTTTCTGCATCCTGCAGAGCACCTTGCTTCCTGCGTGTCTGATGAGTTCACCATCTTTCCCTTTCCACTGCAGAATCCTCTTCGAGGCCTTTCCACCTCCACCAATGCTCCCGGGCCTGGCCACCTGCTTACAAACTTCTTAGCTCCATCCTGCGGCTTGCAAGGCCCTGCACAACCCTTTCCTGCCCAGCCTCGTCTGTCCCTCTCACTCTAGCCTTCATCTGCTCCTCTAGCTCTCAAATGTGCACCCCCCTTTATCCCCAGGCTTGTGCTGTGCCCAAGTCCTTACTCTCTGCTCCCTTGGTCCCCTTCACCTGTCTAACTCCTCTCTTCCGAAGGCCTCCATCACCTCTTTGGGGTAAAACACCTGATCACTGACTCAGCGGGGCCCTCCTCTGTGCTGCCTGATGACCTGGTTCCCTTGTCTGTCTCCTCACCGCGGGGCACAGACCCTGTCCCATCCCCCACATTTACCTGTAGGCCTGGCCCCTGGTTGTTGAAGAAGAGTGATTAGCCCCCGGCTCGCCTGGGCAGGGAGCAGCAGCAGCTGTCTGCATCGGGCCCTGGGAGCCCTGAGGCTGCCTCTCGACTCTGGAGAAGCCCACCTCTGAAGGAGGCTCTGTCCTTTCTCCCCACAGGAATCAACTACTGTGCGCTGAACAAACCGGGCTGTGAGCATGAATGTGTCAACACGGAGGAGGGCCACTACTGCCGCTGCCGCCGGGGCTACACCCTGGACCCCAACGGCAGGACCTGCAGCCGTGAGTGAGCCCCAGGGGTGTGGGTGCAGATGGACACAGGCTCACCTATGGGCCATTCTGGAGCTCCCAGGTTTCCTGTGGGTCTGCCTCAGTTTCACCACCCATAAAACAGGACTGTTAAGACTACCTGCTTGATAGGTTGGGTTGTGAGGATTAAAGGAATTCGTACATCTAAAATACTTAGACAGTACTGTTAGGCATGGCCCTCAATAAATATTATTATTATTATTTTTATTTTTATTTTAAAGAGAAGAAAAAACAAAACAAAACAAATAAAAAAAGAACAAAATTTCAAAACAACATAATAGGAGGGTAACAATGATTAATACATTACGTATTGTTATCTTTAAGTTAGTTATTCAGGGTACCAGATATTAGCATTCAATTGAATATTAGTATTATTAATCTTATCTGTTAGAGTCATGGACTAAGTCAGGTAGGCCTGAATTTAAATTTAAACTCTGCTGCATTCTGCTCAAGTGACCTTGGGCGAGTTAACTTCTTTTTTCTTCTTTAAGCTTTGATTTCCTATCTATTTAAAAAAGTGAAGATAATATTAGTCTTGGTCTTCCAGGGTGGTAATGGGAAGTAATTGAGACCATTCCAATCCCTTAGCCTCATGCCTGGTGCAAGGTAAACATCCCACCAAGGATAATGGCTCACACATGGGGCCAGTGAGAGTGACCAGTGTCCAGGCCCAGGTTGGGACAAGAGGCCAGAAGTGCTGGACCTCAGAAGCAGCAGCTCCACGCTGGTCTGAGGACAGAGCTGAGAAACTCGGCCTTTTGTGAAGCCTTTTTCTCATCTCCTTGTGTCAGAGCCACCACAAAGCCCATCCGTGATGTAAACACATGGGAACTCACGGGCCCTGCCAGCTGGCCGGTCCTGTCACGTTTTATGAGATGGGCTCCACAGCCCAGGCCAGCAGGATGGGAGCACGCAGACGCTGTGCCGGATCCCTGTGACCCTGTTACTCTGGGCGCTGGGGCTCGGTGACGTGAGAAGAGGCCCTTTGTGTGGCTTTCTACTAGCAAGTGCACATCTGCTCCAGCGCTGGAGACAGAGATGGATTGAGAAGGAGAACAGTGCAGCTGTTCAGCATTTGGACACTAAATTGCCCGGAAAGGGGGGCAGTTTCACAGCTAGAGCATGAGGTCCAGCACCATCCTCCGGAAAACCCGTTCCCCTTCAGCCTGCAGAGGGAACACAGTGCCTTGACCAGGCTTTCTGAAGGTGGATCTCTGAGGCTAGGGGCTTTCGGATGAGGAAGCTGGTGCAACATCCGGGCTCTGCTGTGCATTAGCCAATGGGGAGGAGGGGGTCTTATATTCAGCAAGGAGGGAGATCTCCTGGTCTTGACGAATCCCAGCCAACCCTGCCTTTTTCCAGGAGTGTGGTGTGTCTGTCAGCCACTGGCCCTGGAAAGTTTCCTGGGACAGGCTGGGTATGACTTGGCTGGGCCACCTAGGCCATCAGGGGCCAGGGTCTGCCTGCCTCTCTCCCAGCATGGGGGCCTGGAGGGGCTCAGAGGCTGGGCTGGAAGACATGGTGGCCCTCCATTCTCTCTGGGATCTGGTCAGCTGTGAGAAAGTGCAGCCCAAGCCACTTCCATCTAGAAGTCCCCAGGGAAAGCCAAGGTCTTCTGCTCCCCCAGAGAGCTCTGGGAGCCCCAGAACACCATGACAGCAAAGCCTTAGGAGGCACTCAGCCTGTGCAGGAGCCGTGGTGAGCACTTTCCACCCACCAACTCTACTCATCCTCCCAACAGGCCTGTGAGCCACCTACATTCTTATGCCTTTTAAAGAGGGGAAAACAAGAAAATTGTTACTTCCCTGGTGAACGTTCAGGATGTGAATAGGGGCATGCGGCTCCTGAGGTTCTGCAGGTGTTTGAATAGGTTCCTCCATGAGAGAAAGTTCTAGAAGGACTGGTCCCAGGCCCCACAGGAATGAAGAGCTCACTTGGTGGCCCTTGACGAGGCCTTCAGTGTCTGTCCAGTCTCTGGGGTGCACTTTCTCCATCCAGGAAGTCTGAGGCCACCTGTGGGTTGTCTGTGGGAGCCGTGGGCCCCAGCTGTGTGTTCGCTGGCCTTCTTCCTCACGGCCCAGGGCCCAGCTGTGAGGAGTTTGGGTGCCAGGATGGGCCACAGAGGTCGGCCCGGGATTTGGTTTGTTTTCTGAATCTGGGTGTCCCGATTAGGAGGATTAAAGAGAACACATTCTTAAATTTTCAAATAGAAATGAAAATATACGACAAATCCTTACTCAGCACTACTTGCTAATAACCCTAAGCATTCATGAAGTGGTTGCCACATGCCCGCTGCTGGTCTGAAGTCTTGCTTTCCATGTGTTCCCACCTCTAATTCTCACCACACTCCTGTCAGAAAGCAGCCATCATCGTTCCCATGGCTCAAGTCAGGAGATGATGAGAAGGCCACAGAGAGGCCGGTGACTGTCAGCGTCCACAGCTGGGATGTGATGGAGGTGGGATTTAGACCAGGCACCCTATTCTCAAGCACCATGCTCTGTGATATGCAAATTGCACCTGCTCTCAGCATCTCTCAATGCAGAGACAGCAGATTCTGCATGCCAAGGCCCTGGCCCAGGGTTCAAAGAGGTGGGAAGAGAAACAAGCAAGGCTGACTCCCCAGAGAGGCCGTGGCATGGCACAGAATGACATCTTCCCTTCTAAGTAGGCTTCGCTTTCCGCCCTTGGCTGGGAGGGCATCGCTCCCTCGCCCCTTGGGTTTACACGTGTGACCCTCGCAGGGGTGGACCACTGCGCGCAGGACCATGGCTGTGAGCAGCTGTGCCTGAACACAGAGGAGTCCTTCGTCTGCCAGTGCTCAGAAGGCTTCCTCATCAATGAGGACCTCAGGACCTGCTCCAGTGAGTCCCCCCGCGCCTCTCCAGTAGGGAAGGGCTGGCGACAGGTGGGACATGCAGCCCCTGCAGAGTGGCAGCTCAGGCATGGTGCCCCTTTCCTCTGCTCCAGGGAGACGTGGGCACTCCACCAGGGACTGCATGCCCTCAGGGGTGGCGAGCATGACAGCCACGTGATCCCCATCCGCCTAGTCCTGTGGCCTCACTGATAGGCCCCGGGGGCCTCACCTGGGTCTTGGCTTTGCAGGGGCGGATTACTGCCTGCTGAGCAACCATGGGTGTGAATACGCCTGCGTCAACATGGACAGATCCTTCGCCTGTCAGTGTCCCGAGGGCCATGTGCTCCGCAGCGATGGGAAGACCTGTGCAAGTGAGTCTGGTCGTGCTCGAGATCCTGGGACAATCAGGACATGGCCTGGGTGTTCCGTGGGTGTGGGTGTGGGCGTGGCTCTGTTGCCGACACGTGCCTGTGCTGGTGTCCTCTGTCTGTGCTGGGCGCGGCCCATGGAGACCCACGTGACTGTGTCTCTTAGCCATTTGAGCCCTAATGGCTGCTTCCCTTCTGCCCCCAAATGTCCCCCGTTCCAGAAACGGCCTTGGCTGTTTCCACTGAGGGCCTCACTGCGGCTGTGGAACTGGACAGAGCCCTCAGTCTTAACCACGCTACTCTGCTTCCAATGTGGCTTGTCCCCGTCGGAATTCATGTGCTAATCTGCTTTGCCATCATGGCGGTTTTGAGAGAGAAGCCCTTCGGAGGCGAGGAGGCCGTGCGGAGGAGCGCCTTTCTCAGGGAGCGGGTTAATTCTCGAGGGAGGTTAGGTGATGGAGAGAACAGGTTGTTAGAAGGTGGAACCCATCCCCTCTGTCCCTTCCACTTGCACGTACTCTTTTGCTGTGCACTTTTCAACAGCAAGACAAAGGCAAACGAGGCCCTTGCCTGGTGCTGCTCTTGGGCCTACCAGCCTCCAAAACTGGGGTCTTCCTGAACCTCTATTCTTTCTAAGTCAGCCAAACTGCCTTATTTGGTTGGTTGGTTGGTTGGTTGGTTGGTTGGTTTGAAACAGGTCTTGCTATGTAGTTCAAGCTGGCTTTGAACTCACTGCGTAGCCTAGGCCAGCCTTGAACTCTCGGCCATCCTCCTGCCTCAGCCTCCCAAGTGCTGGGATTATAGGTATGCACCACCATGGCCAGCTGGTGTTCGGTTATATAGCGACAGGAAGTGGACTAAGATGCTCTCTGTGCTCTGCCCTCAGACAGCCAGCCGCCTGCCCATGAATGGTAATGTACCCGCTCACTCACTGCCTGCTGGCTGCGCGCCGGGCACTGTGCTAAGCACCAGTGCTGTCACAGATGAGGAAACTGCAGCTCTGATTAAGAGACTGAGGTCCCCTGCTATTAAGTGAGGGTTCTCACTGTGCGACTCCAGTCCGGGGTGGGGAGCAGTCCTGGGAAAGCCAGAGCCCGCTCCCTGATCCCCGCTGTCTCTCAGCACATCTCAGCTTGGCAGTGACGCTGCCTGGTGTGTGTTTCCTTACAGCTGATCCTAACTCCTGTCTCCACTAAAAACAAACAAACAGAAGGTCCCACGCCCCTTTTCTCCTTCACTCAGGAGGGCTGCCCTGTTTGCTGTCCTTCATGCCTGTTTCCAAGCAGACCAAGTGAGGCTGAGGCAGGAGGACTGCTGCAGGTTTGAGGCCAGCCTGGGCTCTATAGTGAATTCAAGGCCCACTTAAACTACATAGTGAGACTGTGTCTCAAAAAAATGTAAAAAGAATGGAGAAACAGTTGCTCTGTGAGAAGGGATTGGGAATGGAGGGAAAGGACCAGATGTCACCTTCCCTGTCCTGCTGGTCTTTCCCGTTACAGGGCCCAGTTCCTCGGCCACTAACAAAGTTGTGGCTGCAAGTTCCTCTGTCCACCTGGAGTGCCATGCGTGCACACGGGCAGATGAGTGACAGCCCCACAGGGTGTGCTCATGCAATGGAGCCGCCTGGGAGAAAATGCTTCCAGCCCGGCTCACCCGTGTCATGGCTCATGGGCGGCCCAGCCGCCTCCCAGACTGCGGCCACGCCCTGGGCACGGAGGGTGAGGAGGGGGTGGGTGTACCAAGGAGCTCTGCGCTCACCTGCCTGCTGAAGCAGATGCAAGACAACTTGTGGGCTTCATTCTCCATCCTCTTCGATGATTCCTGCCCTTCCTTTGTCCTCTCCTTTGCTGTGAAGATCAGAAACACATAAGATGGTCGCAGGACTTCTAAACATCCTCACAGGGCGTTCCAAACACATGGCCCCTTCCTTCAATTCCCCACTCCACCATCTGAGTGACGCCTTCACCCCTTTGAAACACTGCCCACCTTCTTGTTTTTTTTTCCTTCTTTTTTTCTTTTTCTCTTTATGTGGGTACCGGGAACCGAACTCAGGACCTCGCGCTTGCCAGGCAGGCGCTTATGCCGCTGAGCTATATCACCGGCCCCCACTTTCTTGTTTAAAGTGTGTTTGTCACTAATGGCACAGTGACGTCATCCATATGAGTAAAGATCCCACAGTGCAATTAAAAGTGAATTTTGATATTTTGGGTTGATAGGAGAACTTGGGAGATAATCAGTCAGGTTAGAATTACCCTCGGGAGCAGGATGTGAGAGCCGTGTTTCCCCACTGGGACTTTTCCCCTAATTGAAGACTTTCTGTCTGCTCTGGGATGATTCAGTCTTGAGGCCCGGTTCCATAATAGTGGGCTCTGTTTTCAGTGTGGCCACAGCCAACTAGGGTTGGGATGTAAGTTCCCCAGCCCTAGGCCAGATGACGTGGGGCCGGCTGACATGACTGTCATAAGAATGTCCTTGGTCTTTATAAAGGCAGCATCCACTTAGATCTGTGACAGCAGTGGTCTGAAGAGATCTTCACTCACCTTCTGGAAAGTTCTCTGAAGGACCGAGCTGAGACCCCAGTTCCTGAGGCTCTGGGACAAAGCAGACATTGTGATCTTGATGTCCTTGAGGCACCTGGGGCTCTCTGGGCTCTAGTGTTAAGCCTGGTCTCCCTTCCTCCTTGCCCCCCTCCCCGGGCTCCAGTTACACAGCGGGGGGTGGTCCCTGGAAAGAGCAATGGGCAGTCTTTCCTACAGCTGCAGCAGATGAAGAGCTTTCCTCCCTGCACTAGAAGTTTCCCTGAGGTGAGATGGACCTTGCACAAAGGCATCCCAGTCCACTGGCCTGTGGGCTCCTGGAGGTCAGAGGTCAGAGGCTGGGTCGCATCTAGAGCCAGAGTCTGAGCCCGGCCCATGGCAGATGCTTAATAGAGGGAGATGAGTAGAACAGGAAACAGATAGAGACCATTTTGATCCTGTGGCCCTGGCACAGGATCCACTCCCTGCTCTCTAACCTTCAGGGGCTCCCTGTGATCTCCCAGAATCCATTTCCACTCACGCTCCTCACTTTGGTCACATGGGAAAACTCCCCCCTCCTCCTCCTCTTTAGCCCAGTCCCGGGTCTTCCCTGAAGCTTCCTGTGCTCCAGCCATAGTGGGGAGTCCTCTATTCTCTGAGCAGGCCCTGCACCTTCAGCCTAAGTGTCCTGTGTCCACTCAGGACAGCCTCTCCACCCCAGCTGCCTGCAGAAACCCAGCCCATCTCCTGTGTCACCCCTGTGGGGAACGTCTTCCCTCCCCACCCACTGGGTACCAGTATTCTCCTCCCGCTCCAGGCTCACCTGGCACCTCTCTGCCTGCTGTCCAACCTGGCCTTACCTTGTGGCTCTCTGCACAGATATGGGACATGGCATTGCAAAATATAAAGAACATGGAACTGGGAGCCCAAAGACCAGATTTTTTTTTTTTTTTTAAAGAGAAGAAAAAACAAAACAAATCAAAAGAAGAACAAATTTTCAAAACAACATAATAGGAGGGTAACAATGGTTAATACATTACGTATTACTATCTTTAAGTTAGTTATTCAGGACACCAGACATTAGCATTCAATTGTCCAAACATTATTGGCACAAACCTTACTCTTCAATGAACTAAGTAAAATTGGTAGTGTATCTATCTTAACCATCTTATATATATATATACAATTTTTTTTCCCTTTCCCTTCTTTCTTTTCCCTATTCCAGTCTCTCTTTCCTTTTTACCAGTTTCTTTTTGATTCACCATATCTATTGTACATTTTGGATCTTATTTACTCTTTCAGTTTCTCACACTAGGGAGACAATATGATGTTTACACATGTGCGTCCGGTTTATTTCACTTATGAGTATTTTCTCGAGTTGCATCCATTTACCTATAAAAGTCTCCAGTTTATCCTTCTTTATGGCTGAATAGTACTCCATTGTATAAAAATACCACATCTTTCTTATCCATTCCTCAGTTGATGGGCATTTGGGTTGTTTCCAAGATCTGGCTATTACAAATTGTGCTGCTATAAACATGGGTGCACATATATCGCTGTGGTACGATGTTTTTAATTCTTCTGGGAAGATGCCCAGAAGGGGAATAGCTGGGTCAAATGGGACCTCCAACCCTAGTTTTCTGAGGAATCTCCACACTGACTTCCACAGTGGCTGTACCAGTCGACACTCCCACCAACAGTGAAGAAGGGTTCCTTTTTCCCCCCAAAGACCAGATTTAAACCTGTGGCTCCCCCCATGGGCAAGGAACTTGGCTTTCTTTGGGTCCAGTTGCTCATGGACCCATGAGCAAACTGGGAATGGTCATTCCTGCTTGTCTCTCAGGGTCCCTGTGTAGCACAGGGAGATATATCCATCAGAGCTTTGTGCAGCTGTAATGTTAGCCCTTGTTAGGGTCTCTTGAGGGTCTTCCCTCCCTACCGTCAGACTCTACCACATGGAGGAGCAGCCTAAGGGAGCTCCTGCCTTGCTCCCTGGAGACCCATGTCCCTGCTGTCCTTGGAGGAGCCCCAGTGTTATGGCTTGTGATTAGATGCTCCCCCTGTAAAGCCTCATGTGGTCATAGGTGGGGCTTTTTCAGAGGTGGCTGGATCTAGAGTGTGTGACACTGGAATTGATTCATGGTGCAATGCTAGGCTCAAGGGCACTAGGGTTAAGGGTGTGAGTGCTACCTGTCCTAAGTAGCCTGGATAAGATACAAGGGGTAGAAAGAGCTGTTGCTGTCCCTTGCTGTTTTGCTAACTTTTGCTTGCCATGAACTATTTTTCCTCTGCTATGCCTATCTGCCGTGCCACTCTGCCCTAGAGCCAGCTGATTATGGACTGAAATCTCTACAAACTGTGAGCTAGATAAACCTTTCCCCTTTTAAATTTGGGCGTTGGGTATTTTGTCTCAGCAATGAGAGAAAAGTAACCAAGAAAGAATTTGGTACTAGGAGTGGGGTCATTTCTCTGACTGTACCTGACCATGTGGTTCAGGAGCCTTTGGGACTGGCTTGTGGGGAGAGTTTGGAAAACGTTGGAGATGCTGGCTGAAAAAGTAGAGCTGGAATGCCTAATGCTGTACTTGATAGGAGATTCTGGTCAGAGCTCAGAAGACCAGAATGCTGATAGAAATTCTGCCAGTAAAGACCAGGCTCAGGAGATTTCTGCTGGGAAGAAGGACTGCATTGGTTGTTGGACCCCAGATGAGGTGTATTGTGCCTTGGCAGAAAGTTTGTCTGCGTTTTGCTCCTGTCCAGAGACTTTACCTAAGACTGAGATTAAGGGTAGCAGACTAATTAATCTGCCAGAAGAAATTCCAAGGCAGTCTAATGTTGAGGCAGTGGCATGGTTACTGTTGGGGGTTTTCAGCCAGATTTATGTTGAGAATTTAGAGCAAAGAGCCCAGCAGAATGATTCAGAACATTGTGAGTTTGGCCAGAAAGAGAGCTCCAGTAAAGTTGAGGCCTGCAAAGAATGGAGCAGAGGAGAAATTGGTTGTTGAAAAGATTAACAATGAAAAGCCAAGTATTTCAAAAGAGGACAACAGAAAATATGGCCTGAGGACATAACAAGAACCAGCAGGAATCCAGCTTTTGTAGCCTCAGAGTTGCAAAGTTGAAAGAATTTGCTTTGAGAAGAGATCCCCAGAGCACCATGTTCCAGAATGGCGGCAGCATAGAGAATTTGTTCCTCAGAATTGGATTCAGAGTGCTCAGTGATCCAGGCATTTGACCCCTATAGCCAAGAGAGAGGGAAGCCTGACTACCACTCCAGCTGGCAGTAGACCTTGGCATAATCCACCTGGTGCTAGTTCGAGGTACATGCAGAATGAAAGAGTTGTGGGTTCAGGAAGGTTTCCACCCAGAATTCAGAAGGCCTGGGAGGCCAGGCAGTGTGGCCTTGAGAAGGCAGTGTGTGAAGTTGTGAGTGTGAAGCCAAAGGTGCAGTGGAGACCCCAGAAGTTTGGAGAAGCCAGGAACATGGATCATCTAAGGAAAACTGCAAGGAAGGAGCAGGCCAGGCCCAAGAGAGAAGCCATGGGAGCTACAACCACTGGCAGTGTTGAAGGGGCAGAGCCACCCAACCCCTTGGGATTTCACAACTTGCCACAGATTGCTGGGGATGCTGGAAGTGGAACTGTGGGATTTAATGTTTGCCCTGCTGGATTTTGGTCTTGCTTTTTCGCCATTCCTTGCTATCCCCCATTTGTAACTTTTGGAATGGAAATGTCTATCAAATGCCATCGAATATTGGAAGTGTTTAATTTCCTTTTCATTTGTACAGGGGCTTGCAGCTAAGAGTTTGCCTTAAATCTCAGAGGAGACTTGGGACTTGGACTTTTCAGCAATGCTGAAACTCTTAGGACTTCGGCAACTCTTGGAGCTGGACTAAATGCCTTTTGCATAAAGGGATGTGCATGATTCTTTGGGGGGCCAGGGGCGAAATGTTACGGCTTGTGTTTAGATGTTCCCCCAAAGCCTCATGTGGTCATAGCTGGGGCTTTTTCAGAGGTGGCTGGATCTAGAGTGTGTGATGCTGGAATTGATTCATGGTGCAATGCTAGGCTCAAGGGCATTAGGATTAAGGGTGTGAGTGCTACTTGCTCTAAGTAGCCTAGATAGGGTAAAAGGATAGAAAGAGCTGTGGCTGTCCCTTGCTGTTTTATTACCTTTTGCCTGCCGTGAACTCTTTTTCCTCTGCTATGGCTGTCTGCCATGCCACCCTGCCTTAGAGCCAGCCAATTATGGACGGAAACCTCGACAAACTGTGAGCCAAATAAACCTTTCCCCTTTTAACTTTGGGTGTGGAGTATTTTGTCTCAACAATGAGAGAAAAGTAATAAGACACCCAAGGACACACCACCTGGAAGAGGACAGATCTAGGAGCCCAAGGGCTGACCTAGGGGAGACCCTCCCTTCTTCTAGGGCCCTGAAGGACATTGTCAGTGCTGTGTCACAAACCTTAGTGCCCATGGGATCCAGTTGGCCATACTCCCAGTACAGCTACCACAGGCCGATCAATCTGCAAAGGCCTGTTCAGGCCTGAGGCCCCTGGCTTGGCTTCCCAGGCTGAAGCCTCTCTGAGCAAGCTTGGCAGAGTGTTTTGGTCTGCTTGGCTGCCATGACAAAATCCATAGATGGGGTGTCGTTTTCTAACCACAGAAATCTGTTTCTCAGTCCTGGAGGCTGGAAGTCTGAGATCAGGTGCCAGATCAGGATGTCGGGTTCTGGAGGGGCCTTTGCTCCTGGCTTGCAGACAGCCAGCATCTCTGGCTGTGTCCTCATATGGCAGGGAAGAGAGATCAAGACAGCAAGAGTACATAGGACAGGATTTGAGCCCCCAGGGTCTTTTATAAGGGCATTAATCCTGTTGGATCAGGGCCCCACCCTCATGACTTCAACTAAACCTAATCATCACCAAATACCATATATAGGGGTTAGGGTATCAGTGTAGGAATTTGGGGCCTGAGGGACATAGTTTAGTGAATAGCAGGGAGTAAGGGAAGAGAAGACCACTTGTGGGACAGAAGGAGCAGTAGAAAGCTTCCCTTGCTTTTGAGCAAGGGAGGGAGGAAAAGGATACCCCCAAGCTGCCCTGAGGGTCGCTGGCAGAGCCAGGCCTACATTCCAGGCCCCCATCTTCAGATCTCTTGCTTACTGCAAGATGCTCTCAAAAAGTACATCCCAGCTCAGCTGCTGCTTGGTTTGTGAGAAAAAGCTCAGACAGAAGAGCAGAGGACCAGCTGCTCCCAGTTTGATGGTTGAAAAAAAGAAGCCAGGACACCGTCTCACGACACCACAGCTTAAAGGAAGAGAAGTTAATTTCGGCTCAAGTCTTCAGTCCACAGTTGGCCAGCGCCAAGGCAGGAAGGAAGGCGTGGTGGAAGGGTCCGGTGAAAGAGAGCTGCTCGCTTCATGGCAGTCAGGAAGCAGAGAGATGAAGGAAAGAGTCGGGAGGGAGGGATGCCCTTCCAGGTCACGCCCTGCCCCATGAGCCACCTCCGGCCAGGCCCTGCCTCCTAACAGCAAGTCAGCTCCAGGGCCCTGTTATTCAGTCCACTTTCAAAAGCCCCACTATGAGAGCATGCGACTCTAGGAGGACATCTAGATAAACCATCACAGAGCTCTTTGGAGGAAGCCTTAGAGCTACTTCTCGGCTTTTGAATGTTAAGACCCTTTAAGCATTTCTACCTCAAGATGTGTAGTTTTCAGCTACATCTTCATATTGTATGCACAAATATATCTGTCACCATACTGTTTATAAAAAGAAGACTAGAAACTACCTAATGCCCATCAAACACGAGACTAGTCAAGTGAATTTCTATGCAGGCTTTAAAAATTATGATTGTTACGGTTTATATCTGGGTGTCCCCCAAAGCCTCCTGTGCTCCTAAGTGGCGCTTTTGGGAGGTGAGTGGGTCATGGGGGTGTGACACTCATCTGTGGATGAGTCCCCTGAGGTGTTTACAGCTAGATGTGATGCTGGGAGGGGAAGCCTGGTGGGAGGAGGTGGCTCACTGGGGCTGTGGCCTGGAAGGGTCTCTCCACTTCCTTCCTCCCTTGATCTCTCTGCTTCCTGACTGCAAGGCCACGAGCTGCTTCTCCTCTGCCAGGCCCCTCTGCCATGCCACCCTGCCTTGGAGCCAGACAGGTATGGACTGAAACCTCTACAAACTGTGGGCCAAAATAAACCTTTCCTTTGTAGAGCTGTAGGGTGTGAGTATTGGGTCCCTGCTACTAGAAAGTAATGAAGACAGTGGTGTTGATGTCAAAGGTAAGAAGCTTATATATATATATATATATATATATATATATTTTTTTTTTTTTTTTTTTTTTTTTTTGTGGGTACTGAGGGTCGACCTCAGGACCTCGCGTGCCAGCAGGCACCTGTGCCACTGAGCAATATCACCAGCCCTTTTTTCGTATGTGGGTTCCGGGAGTCGAACTCGGGCCCTTGCGCTTGCCAGGCAGGCACTTACACCGCTGAGCCATCTCACTAGCCCCAAGAAGCTTATTTTTAACTGGAAGCCCTTTGTTTCCTGTATGAATATTTTTTCTGGTACTGGGAATATAGCCTGGGGCTGTCCTACTGAGCTGCATCCCCAGCCCTTTTTCCTTTTTATTTTGAGACAGGTTCTTGCTAAGCTGCCCAAGCTAGACTACTTGAGATCCTCCTGCCTGAACCAGAATGCTAGGACTACAAGCATGCTGGGTGTGGTGGCACATGCCTGTAATTTCAGCACTCAGAAGACTGAGGCAAGAGGATCGCAGGGAGTGCAAGGCCAGCCTAGGCTGTACAGTGAGTTCAAGGCCAGCCTCAACTACACAGTGAGACCCTGTTTCAAAAAACTAAAAAGAAAAAAAAGGTGCTAAGTTTGGGAAATAATTTCTCACACAGCATTAGAGAGCAGCTGCGTGATACAATGATTAGTTTATTAAGCCTTTCAGTGCTTCTTCATGTGAATAAAAGCAAATACAAATATATATTTTTATTTCAACTTTCTTATACCCTAAAAAATACTATACTACATCCCCTATTCTGTGGGTTTTTTTTTTTTTTTTTTTTTGGTTGGTTTGTTTGTTTTTCCTACCCAATACTATTTCCCAGAGATGTCTTCATATCCTTTTTCTCTTTAGAGAAGGTGTGAAGTGTAAGGTTCTATTGCGGGGACTGTGCAGCAACCCTGCTGCTGGACACTTGGGTGGTTCGAATTTTTTCCTGTTACACACAGCGCTTGGGTGACTAGCTTGAAAGAGTCCCTTTGCAAGGCTCGAGGACATTGTAGCAGAGACTGGACTGGAAAAGTGAAGATGCAGGTGAAAGGCGCATTTGTGTCCTCGACCAGATTCTCCAACACAGGGCCGTGCGCCCTCGTAGGTTTGCCTTGGAATCCTGTGCCTGTTTCGTGTAAGCAGCCATCGGATGATTGCCTGAGCCTGAGAGCTCACCCGCTTTTACGGTCTCTTGATCACACGTTCTGAGGCGATAAGGACGGGGGGGGGCACAGTGAAAACTCGCCACGTGATTTTTTTTTTTTTTTTTAAAGAGAAGAAAAAACAAAACAAATCAAAAAAGAACAAATTTTCAAAACAACATAATAGGAGGGTAACAATGGTTAATGCATTACGTATTATTATCTTTAAGTTAGTTATTCAGGATACCAGACATTAGCATTCAATTGTCCAAACATTATTGGCACAAACCTTACTCTTCAATGAACTAAGTAAAATTGGTAGTGTATCTATCTTAACCATCTTATATATATATACAATTTTTTTTCCTTTCCCTTCTTTCTTTTCCCTATTCCCCTATTCCAGTCTCTCTTTCCTTTTGACCAGTTTCTTTTTGATTCACCATGTCTATTGTACATTTTGGATCTTATTTACTCTTTCAGTTTCTCATACTAGAGAGACAATAGGATGCTTACACATGGGCGTCCGGTTTATTTCACTTATGAGTATTTTCTCGAGTTGCATCCATTTACCTATAAAAGTCTCCAGTTTATCCTTCTTTATGGCTGAATAGTACTCCATTGTATAAAAATACCACATCTTTCTTATCCATTCCTCAGTTGATGGGCATTTGGGTTGTTTCCAAGATTTTCGCCACATGATTTTAAAGCATGCACACAACAAAAATCCCAAAGAGCAGCGAGTCTGGTGGCCCGGGAGGACTGTGGAGCGGAGCCCGCGTGAAGATGCACCCTGTGGGCTCGGCTTCTCCTGGCCCCTCCTGCAGGGAAGCAGCCCCACCTTCTCAGGGTAGTTCTCGGGGGCCCTGGGCCCCGGGAGGGGGAGGCTCATGGGCAAAGCCAGCGCCCGCTGGAAGGGCCGCCGCATAGGGCTGGGAAGCTCCGGAGGGAAAGGTGCTCGTGGGCTTCAGGTCGTGGGGGGCAGGGCTCGAGGAGCAAAGGCTGTCTTATTGCCCCGGAAGATGGCGCACTGCTGCACATTCGTGGTGGGGGAGCCCCCTGAGGCCGGCTGTGTTCTGGATCACGTGCTGTACTTTCCACTACGCGAGGAGCTGCCCCGAGCCCTCGGGAAACGCTCTGCATCAGTCATTAGTCCAGGATGTGCTCCGAGAATAAGTCAGGTCCACAGCAAACCCAGGGCCCGACTGGGGCTGCCTGTCTTCTGCAGTTACAGTTTCAGTTACCAATGCTCTCCTGTTGTTGGAAGATTTGGGCAGCGCTTCTGCCCAAAGAAAGGCAAATTCCCTTCGTGTTTGGAAGCTTACTTTAGAATATAGTGATGTAGTCAGAAAAAAAAAAAAGGGGGGATTCATTATCATATGGTAACATTTTTAGTTAGTTTGGTTTTGACATGTATTAACAACTGGAGCAGGGTGTGGTTGCACATGCCCATAATTCCACCACTCAGGAGGCTGAGGCAGGAGGATCATTTGAGGGCCAGCCTAAACTGTGTAGTGAGACCCTGTCTCAAAGAAAATAAATAAATTTTATTTATTTATTTATTATAGTGTGCTACACAGTGAGTTCAAGGCCAGCCTAAACTATATAGTGAGACCCTGTCTCAAAGAAAACAAATAAAAATTGTTGACTGAATGGATGGGTTTCCTAGTGTGATATGTGCATACATACATATATACATACATATGTAGATAAATTGGTATTTTATGATAACTAATGAAGTTGAACTTATTTTCTAGTATTTATATGCCATTTATTTCTCCTTTCATAAATTGTCTCTTCATATCGGTTTTTTTTTTTTTTTTTTGAGAGACTGGGCTTGAATTTACCATGTCGCCCCAGCTGGCCTTGAACTTGCAATGATCCTCCTGCCTCAACTTCGCACATGCTAGATTACACGCCTGTGCCACCACACCCGGCCTGTCTTTTCATATCTCTGATTCATTTCTCCTGAGGGGACGACTGTACTGTTTTATTTGCATGTGTTCTGTATGGATGATTGCTTGTGGATATGATTTCTACTAAAAAGTGTGCTGCAGAAATGGCTACCATTTTAATTTAAGGCGCCTGAAACCTCTTTGTGAATGAGTAAGTCTCTCAGGTATAGATCATTTTTTATTTCTGTTTCTGTCATTCCAATTCGATCCTCAGAACTGGACCCTTGTGCTGTGGGGGACCATGGCTGTGAACATTCCTGTGTCAGCAGCGAAGACTCCTTTGTGTGCCGCTGCTTTGAAGGGTTCGTCCTGCGCGAGGACGGCAAGACCTGCAGGAGTAAGTGTTAGCGCGGCTGCTCCTGACCGGCCGGACCGCACGCTCACCTCACTGCCCCGAGCTCGGTAGAGATCAGGTACTCACTGCGCAGCACCACACCAGCAAAGGCAAGGGGGGATCCTAATGAGATCCTGCAACAGGCAAAAGGACACTGGGTAAAAACTAAGTAAATGTGGTTCCGGGATGTCGCTCAGCGGTAAGAGCGCTTGCCTAGCGTGTGCAAGGTCCTGGGTCCAATCCCCAGTACCCTCCCCACATGCCTAAGTATAAACAAACTTTGGACATTAGCTAATAATATTGTATCAGTCTGGGTTCATTCCTTATAATAAATATACTGTCTTACTGTAGATGTTAATAATAAGGGAAACTGGGTGTAGGGCATATGGGAATTATCTCAATGTTTTTATAAATCTAAAACTGTCCTAAAAATAAACTCTAGTGACAGGGTACATCTCACTGTAGAACACATGCTTAGCATGCACGAGGCCCTGGGTTCAATCCCCAGCACCTACATGAATAAAGAAATAAAATCTATTAAAAAATGAACAAGCAGGAAAAAAAAAAAAAAAAAAAAAGAAAGAACAAGCAAAAACAAACCAACCAACCAACAAACAAAAAACAACCAGTCAGTGGAGAGCAACAGCTGGGCTCACTCCCTTCTGTGCCATGCGGCAGGAAACAGGAAGACACACACCGGAAGTCCAGAGTCAGTCACCCTGTAGTTCTGCAGTTATTAGCTCGGAAAGTTGCTTACCCTCTCCAAGCCTCTGTTTGTCTTTTATAATGTTGTTGATGTTGTTATTTTCGGTGCACAAATCCCTCCTTGGCCACCTGGTGAAGAAGCCACCCTTGTTTCAGAAAGCAATGCCTCTTAGACGGGGCATGACAAGACTGCCAAGGACAGGAGTACAGTGACTTCATTACTGGCCTAAATCTCAAAACACAGCTTGGTGTAATTACAGGAGAGTGTAACTCTGAGCAAATGGTTCCCATCCCTATCAGTCATCTTCTCAAGCTTCCCAAAGCTCTTTACAAAGACCAACTTGGGCGGGATGTGGTGGCTCACATCTGTAGTCCCAGGACTTGGGAGGCTGAGGCAGGAGCATCCCTGTGAGTTCACGGCCAGCCTGGGGTACACAGTGATGGTTAATGCTATTGGAAGGAAAGATGAGTAACTGGAATTATGTTCTGATTTTCCAGACAGGCACACTAAGATTCCAAGAGCTTAAGTGATTCTCCTAAGTCCTATGTTATGTTGGGACAAAGTCAAATTAGATTTCATTGCTCCTAAAGCTAAGTTGGAGGTGATGGTAGTGAGAGATTTGGAAGAGTTTGCTCAGGAACCCTCATCGTCAGTTTACCTTTCCGCTCAGGGGCACAGAGGGAAGTGGCCTTGATGCATGGGCCCTCCAAGACCAAGGCCATGTAAAATTTAAGTTGGTGCAGTTGTTCTGACTGCTCTGCCACCCACAGGGAAAGACTTCTGCCAGGATGTGGCCCACGGCTGTGAGCAGGTGTGTGTGAGCAGCGACAAGTCGTACGCCTGCAAGTGCTTGGAGGGGTTCAGGCTCGCGGAGGACGGGAAGCGCTGCAGAAGTAAGGAGCCTGGGGTTGGGGGTGGGTTGCCATCTGGGGGACTCAGGCAGTTACGGATCTTCGATTAATCTTTGAAATCTACCCCCCACCTTTTTTTCTTGGAGACAGGATCTTGCTGTGTAGCCCATGCTGGCCTCAAAGTCTCAGCAACCCTCCAGCCTCAGCCTCCTGAGTGCTGTGATTATAGGCCTGCACCACCACACCCCACTTTAAAATCCTCCTTTTCACAGTTGTTAGCCAGCATCGCATATCTAAATTCCTATCTTGGCTACCCTGGAAGTGTTTCCCTAGAGATTAGGTTGACGTTAGTCCCTCGGGAATGTCTCAGGGGCTCTTGAGTTGCTGGGCATTTCACCCGTTCCATGTTGGCCCTGAATGTAGCGGCCATATGGATGCCAGGGCCTAGGGCAGTGTCTGGCCAGGCATTGCACAGAAGTAGAATCTTTGCCAGAGCCACTACACGCAGCAGAAGATAATTACAGGCCTTTTTCTTCTTGACAGATTTTATAAGTGAGGGTAAAGGGTAGAAGAGGGACCAAAGGATTTCTGTGGGTTTTTGAAAAATCCATTCTCTCTGTCATTTACTTTCGTAGGTCATACAGAATAGTCTCAGAATTTAGTTAGGAAATGTATTAGGGTTCTCTAGAAAAGCAGACATTGTGCTGGAGGTGGTGGCACACACCTATAATCCCAGCATTCGGGAGGCTGAGGCAGGAGGATCCCCCCAAGATCAAGGCTACATAGTGAGTTCAGGCGTAGCAAGACCCTGCCTCAAAAAAAAAAAAAGACAATTGTGTGTGTGTGCATGTGCTTGTGTGTAGAGAGAAAGAATAAGGAACTAGCTCATGGGCTTGCGAGGGCTGGCAAGTATGAGGTCTTCAGTGCAGTCTTGAGACCCAGAGAGTCCCCTCTTCTCAAAGAAGTTTATAGTCTTTTTCTCTTGATCTTCAACTAATTGGATAGGGCCTGCCCACATTAGGGAGGGAAGTCTGCTTACTCAGTGTACTTAAATGTTAATTCACCTAAAAATGACCTTCACGATATCTACACTGGTATTGGAACAAACAGCTGGGCACCCCAGCCTACCCAAGGCGGCACGAAACATTAGGCATCACAGTACCAAGGAAAAGAGAGATGTGGACATGCTAGCTCAGGCAGGGGGCATTAGAGGCGCATGGGGAAGGGCATTTTACCCACCAGGAGATTCCGGCTGTTCATCCTCCTTTTGGGAATTTCGACAGTCTCACTTGCTTTTGCAACACTCTGTCCCAGTTGGCCAAATGGCCCTTTTTAGTTAAGGGAAAAGTTCATCTGCTTTTGCCAGGCCTGGTGGCACACGCCTGTAATCCTTGTGCTCAGGAAGCTGAGGCAGGAGGATCGGCCTGGGCTCGAGGCCAGCCTGGGCTACATAGCGAGACCCTGCCTCAAGACAAGAGTTCACACCGAGGCGGTTTGTTTTAACGGCGCACTCCCTCACCCTCTCCTTGCTGCCCGTCCCAGGGCCCATGTCCACACTGACGGGGCTGCGTACCTCCCGCTCTCCCCTCAGGGAAGGATGTCTGCACTTCGAGCGCGCATGGCTGCGAGCACATCTGCGTGAGCAAGGGCGACTCCTACGTGTGCAAGTGCGCCCAGGGGTTCATCCTCGCCGAGGACGGACGGCGCTGCAAGAGTGAGTGGCCTGGCTTGGCTCTGCTCCCGCTTGGTTTCGGAGCAACTGCTTTTTGGGAACATTTTCAGGCCACAAATCCTTCACTTCTGCTTCCTTCATAAATCTAAGCTAGTGTAGGCAAACAGGGCTGGGCGAGGGGGAGGCCTCATGGCGGCAGCACCTGCGGAAACACTTCTGGTTTACTGTAACCGGAAGTTCAAGAAGCTGCAGTGATCCTAGTCTGAGAAAATCTGGTTGTGAGAGGTATAATTGTGCTCTGCACTGTGCTGGAGAATTATAGCACAGTGGACTTCAGGAAAAGTCCTTTAGTACAGCATAGAGCACATAGGACTTTAGGAAAAGAGATGGATTGAAGGTTGAAACATTAAAACAAAAAAATTTAAACCAGGCATGGTGGCACATTCCTGTAATTTCACCACTCCAGAGGCTGAGGCAGGAGAATCTCCCTGAGTTGGAGGCTAGCCTGGGCTACATAGTGAGTTCAAGGCCAGTCAAGTACATAGCAAGACCCTGTCTCTAAAAAACAAACAAAAAAATTTAACCGTGAAATAGCAAGAAAATTTTGAATTATTTTATAATCTCAGAATAGAGAAGCTTGTTCTAAACATGACATGAAATTTATTTATTTATTTATTTATTTTTTAAATGGCCTTTGGAAATGTGGCCTGAACTCTCCCACTTATATTTAGGAGTTTTCTGCTTTGAGACTACAGCTGTAAACATGTTCTTTAACTTTTTAAAGGTTAATGAATAATGGGGGACAACCGCTCAAAGGTGTATTTGAAGTCACTTAACATGACGTGATTCTCTTAACGCATACGCCGTGTCGCCCACACAGTAGTGCTACCACACTTTGATGTAGCTACGTGATACTTCAAAAAAGAAGGCTATTGGTCTCCGCATCCTTGAACTCCACATTTACTAAAGGAAGACAGATAAATGCCTAACAATATATCAGAGGGTGTTAAGTACAAAAAGAAAATAAGTCTTAATGGAAATTGACTAAGCCCACTTCAGTGTAGACATTCAAAAGCTAAACCAGAATCCACCAGCAGGCAATACCTGAGCAACTGAGAGAGACCACGCCAGACAGCACTTCTTTTTCCTCTTACAGTCAAGAAAATCTATACAGCCCTTATCCCTAGTTCTGTTTTTTTTGTTTTTTTGTTTTTTTTTTTTTTTAGTGATTATATCTGTACCACCAGTGGTACAAGATGCCCGATGGGACAAGCCAGCAGGAATTTTTTTTTTAATTAATTAATTTTTTTTAAAGACAAATAAACATTCTCCTGTATTAACAAACTCAAGCATTAGAGAATGTACAAATACCTTTTGGAGAGAAACATTACTCAGTATAAGATTAAGCCATGTAAAAGCTAGGTAAAAATAGAAGACTAAGGAATGGAATAGTCACAGTGAAATTGCATTTTCATACTAGGGAGACAATACGATGTTTACAAATGTGCGTCCAGTTTATTTCGCTTGTGAGTATTTTCTCGAGTTGCATCCATTTACCTATAAAAGTCTCCAGTTTATCCTTCTTTATGGCTGAGTAGTACTCCATTGTATAAAAATACCACATCTTTTTTATCCATTCCTCGGTTAATGGGCATTTGGGTTGTTTCCACGATCTAGCTATTACAAATTGTGCTGCTATAAACATGGGTGCACATATATCGCTGTGGTACGATGTTTTTAATTCTTCTGGGAAGATGCCCAGAAGGGGAATAGCTGGGTCAAATGGGACCTCCTTTCCTAGTCTTTTGAGGAGTCTCCACACTGATTTCCACAGTGGCTGCACCAGTCCACACTCCCACCAACAGTGGAGAAGGGTTCCTTTTTCCCCACAGCCTTAAAAGAAAAAGAAAATACGTATTAAGAGATTAAAACTATGATACCCTTTTTAACCCATGAGTTATCAGAGATCGAAAAATGTAATAATTCCTTATGTTGGCAATGGTATGTGGTAATAGGCAATTATAAAGTGATCAGTGGGTGTATAACTAGCAGTTTTTATGAGGGCGATTTGGCCACATTTTAAATGCAACTCCAGATATATGCATGTGTTCACAAAGCCACATACACAAGGATATTTTGTATACCATTTATTTCCAGCAGCAAAAAACTGGAAGCAAGCTAAATGTCTGTCCTTAAGAGACCGGTTAAATAAATCATGGTTACCTACCCAGTGGAATACAGTGGCGCTGTTAAAAAGAATGAAGCAGCTCTAAACAGACCCCCAGTGTGTGAGTTTGTTTTGTGGTACTGGGGAATGAAGCCAGGGCCTTCGCACTTGAGCTATATCCCCAGCCTATTTTTTAAATTTTGAGACAGGATCTCACTAAGTTGCCCAGGCTGGACTTGAACTTGTGATCGTCCTGCCTCAGGTGCCCAGAGTGCTGGGATTACAGTTGGGTGCCACCATGCTTGGCTTAGCCCCAAGATATTGGGGTAAATGAAGAAAGCAGTGCTCCTAAGCTGGTGTGGTCACACATGCCTGTCTTGGGCCTTTTCCTTGTTCAGTAGCACAGAATCAACAGGTTGAGTGATGTGGACAAGCACTTAATGGAGAAAGAGAACCCAGCTACCCCATGCACGCGCGCGCACACACACACACACAATTGCATTAGCGTGCTACACTTGCCAGGCCTAGAAACATTTGCCCAAGTGTGTGTCTTTACTTGCTTGTACAGTTGTGCTTCGCTTGGAAAGATTAGATACATAAAAGAGAATGTTACAGTAACACTGTGCGCTGCAATGAGATCATCCACTTGGGGTCTGTGAATTTTTCTTACACAGCCCTTAAATAACAAAGTCTCTCCACACCCAAATGCTTAAGTGTTTACATGAAGTTTTTCTCTCTTTTACTGTCAACTGAGTTGGCCAAAAAGCCTTGGTTGAAAAGAATTTACAGTGATTGTTCGTTTTAAGCTCTAATGGTAGGGATCTTACGAGCGTCCCACCCGCTAGACACCACCTCTTCCCTTCCTCTCTCAGGGAGCACAGAGCACGTTAGACTGTACGCAGCGGGGTGTTGGGCGCTGTCTTGTCACTGCGCAGTCCTGCCGGGTCTGCAGACTCGCACAAAACCCATGTCTTAGTCACTTTCTCCTTGCTGAGACAAAATACCTGACGCCCACAAATTAAAGAACAGGTTTGTTTTGGCAATTTGTAGAGGGCTCAGTCCAGTCTGCTGGCTCCAAGGCAGAGCAGCCTGGAAGAGGGGCAGGGACGAGGGGGCTGTTCACCTAACAGAGGACAGGAAGCAGGAAGAGGAGGGAGGAGCCGGGAGGGAGGCGAAGCCTCCTAGGCCACGCCCCCGTGACTGCCTCTTCCAACCAGGCCCCGGCTCCTAACAGCAGGTCAGCTCTAAGCCCCCATAATACAGCCACTTTCCGAAAGCCACACTTCTGAGTGCATGAGGATCTTGGGGGACATCCAGATATAAACTGTAACAAGGTGCTCCATAAATAAAATTGTGGTTGAATAAATTAATAAATAGTGTGAGGATATTCAGAGAGGGTTCCTAGGAAAGCTCCGTGGAAGAGCTGACATCTGAACGCCAGTGCTTAAGTGATGTCACTCTCCTGGAGCAGTCACAGGAGTCACTCAGGTATGGGCAGCGTCTTCTGTGTGCTGTACACACGGCCCCTCCCAGATTGGCTCTCAGCGATCAGGGTACAGTGTGGGCCTGTTTCTTACATAATTTGAACATAAGCCATGTGTGTTTGCTTGTGAAAATTACTATTTTTACCAATTTGATCAGCCAAACATAAAATATATGTGAGGGCCAGGGATGTAGCTCAGCAGCACTGTTCCTGCCTGGCAAACGAGGCCGAAAGTTCTATTCCTCGTACAAAAAAAAAAAAAAAACAAGAAAAGAAAATTATTATTATTGGGGCCAGTGAGATGGCTTAGCGGCGTAAGCGCCTGCCTGGCAAGCGCGAGGGCCCAAGTTCGACTCGCGGAACCCACATACGAAAAAGGGGCCGGTGATATCGCTCAGCGGCACGGGCGCCTGCTGGCACGCGAGGTCCTGAGGTTGACCCCTGGTACCCACAAAAAAAAAAAAAAAAATTATTATTTTTTTGGTGGTCCTGGGGATTGAATCCATGGCCTTTGCAGAAATGATCATTGTTTGTAACCCCCTACACACCTCTTTTTGTTTGTTTGGTCTTGTTTGATACAGGATCTAAGTAATTTAGGCTGGGCTTGAATTCACAGGGATCCTCATGCCTCAGCCTCCCAAGTGCTGGGATTGCAGGCACGCGCCGCCACACAGAGCTGCAACACCTCGTGTTCCTAAAAGTAAAAATAAAGGTGGTTCCCTAAAGCAGTTGGGCCTCCAACTGAGCATCATTTTCTTCTACTTTTGTGGACAAATGATTTTTAATTATTTAACTTGCCTTTTACTCCTGTAGGATGCACCGAGGGCCCAATTGACTTGGTCTTTGTGATTGATGGATCCAAGAGCCTTGGCGAGGAGAATTTTGAGATCGTGAAGCAGTTTGTCATGGGAATCATAGATTCCTTGGCCATTTCCCCCAAAGCCGCCCGTGTGGGGCTGCTCCAGTACTCCACACTGGTGCGCCCTGAGTTCAGCCTGCGGAGCTTCCACGCAGCCAAGGACGTGCAGAAAGCCGTGGCCCACATGAAGTACATGGGCAAGGGCTCCATGACCGGGCTGGCCCTGAAGCACATGTTGGAAAGAAGTTTCACCCCCGCCGAGGGCGCCCGGCCCCTGTCTGCACGCGTGCCCAGAGTGGCCGTCGTGTTCACCGACGGACGGGCCCAGGATGATGTCTCCGAGTGGGCCAGCAAGGCCAAAGCCCATGGTAATGTAGTCTCCCTGGCAGTGCTGGCCTTTGAAGGACAGACGGCATTGCCACCTTTACCACACTGCCACCTAGAGGCCGTCATGGGTCCTGTTTTGTTTTTTGGGGTTTTTTTAATGTGGGTACCGGGAGTCGAACTCAGGACCTCGCGCTTGCCAGCAGGCACTTGTACCGCTGAGCGATATCACCGGCCCTTTTTTTTCCCTTTATGTGGGTAACAGGAGTCAAACTCAGGATCTCGTGCTTGCCAGCAGGCGCTTGTGCCACTGAGCGATATCACTGGCCCTTTTTTCGTATGTGGGTACCAGGAGTTGAACTCAGGACCTCACGCTTGCCAGGCAGGCGCTTGTGCTGCTGAGCCATATCACTGGCCCTGTTTTTTTTTGAAACAGGATCTTCTCTGTAATTCAGGCTCGCCTTGAACTATGTAGCCCACCCAGCCTGGCCTCAAACTCACGGCGATCCTCCTGCCTCAGCCTCCCAAGTGCTGGGATAACAGGCATGTGCCATCACCCCCAGCTCCTTTCGTTTTTAACCAGTGCTTTGAGGGAACACTGAAAGCCCAGTAGCCTTAGATAGAAAATACTCTTGCTGGTGCAGCAAGTGAAAGTTAGCTTTTTGAAAACTCAGGATGTTGGAACAGGTGGTGACTCTACCCAGTAAAGCTCAGCCTCAATGGGGGTTTTCCAACCCCGGTGTGACGCAAGGAAGGATGGGAGGGTTGCTTCAGGAGTGCTGATGTGACATGTGGGAAGGGGCTGTGGCCTTGGTAAAAGGGAACCCAGAGCGGGGAGGGCTGGGGAGACAGTGAGTGGGTTCCCTGAGGGAGTCAGAAGACCTGAGGTTGGGGAGCACTTTATTTGTGGCCGCTGCTCTTAGCCCCTGTTGAGGGTGCGGTGCTCTAGCTGGTCCTCTGAGAAGAAAGGGAGGCGCAGACCAGGGCCTCACCCAAGATTTGCTGGGCCAGTGCCTGACCAGGCCTGACACATGGAAAACGAGTGACAAAACTTGCTGAGTAAGTGAACAGGGCTGAGGGAACTGCTGGTAAGCTCTGTTCCGCCTTGCGGAAAGGGCGGCTTGTGCCGATTTCAAGACCTCTTTGTGAAGAACCATTTTATGGACGTTGCTTACCTCGCTCTTCACTCCTTTTTCCTTCCCTGAGACAGTGGGAGCCATGGTCTGGCCTGAGTCATCTCAGATAGTAAAACTGCCGCTCACTCTAGACAGGCGCGCTGGAGCGCACGACTAGCCCACGGCCCTGCTGGCCCGCGTTATTCACGAGTACCGGGGGCAGCATCTTGCTCTGCAGAAACAGTGGTTCACCCTTTATTTGACTCATTAAACAAATCTACCTGAGCAGGGCGTGGTGATGCACACCTGTAACTGCAGTTTGGGGAGGCTGGGGCAGGAGGATCACTGTGAGTTTGAGGCCACCCTGGGCTACATAGTTCAAAGCCAGCCTGAACTACACAGCAAGACCCTGTCTCAAAAAAAAAAAAAAAAAAAACTAATCTCCCTAACACTTTTCCACAAATCATCCAAAGGTAGGTGGCAGGAGAAACAGGTATCTGGATCTTCAATCAGCAAGGTTTATTTGGCGTGACACCCTCTCATGAATTTAATTACGCCTACGTATAGGTGACACTGTCTTCAAATAGCCGTTACCCTTTTTAGGAAGCTGTGCAGGAAGCCTCTAGGCTTGCAGACAAATATGGCGGACTTGGCTATTTGACCTGGCAGACAGAACAAGGCGTAACCCTTACCCCTTGGCTTTACGGGCCATTTTTATGGCCATTAAATAAATGTAGTCTAATGAATTAGCCAGAATATCAGTGCTGGAAAAAGTTGGCATGAAGAGTATATGGGGGAGGGAGGCCTAAGGATTTTGAAAAGCTTTTGGAGCTTTGGAAATCTACAGTTGATACCTGGCTTCGTTCCTTTTCTCGACTGGGTTTCTAATGGTCTTCAAAGTTGCCTCTTCAGCTCAGGGTCTGGCAAGATCGTGTCCTCACAAGAGAGGTGGGAGAAGCAGCTTCACTTGGCTGAGGACACTTAAGGTTCCTACCCCAGACCTTTTGAGAAGTAGGAACCAGGTTCTAAGGTCATAAATTGACCTCCGGCAGAGATTTCTGTTCTAGGGAGCCTAGGACAGTGCCCTCTCCTACTCATCCAGAATGGCTAGCTCAGGGCAGAGCTGCAGATGGGTCAGGAAGAGGTGGGGAACTCCTCACGCCAGCCTCGCCTGGATATCTCGCTTCTCTCTGGGATCCCTCTCCTTCGCTCCTAGAGCCAGAATAAAAATGGTGGGGAATACAAAGAAAAGGGTGTTGACAGGGACCCCCCACATCGCTCAGTAGCTCTGGGTGTCTGGAAGGCAACCCTGCCTTGTCCTTAGTGTGCTCTGCCCCTAGGTATCGTGATGTACGCTGTGGGCGTAGGCAAAGCCATCGAGGAGGAGCTGCAGGAGATCGCCTCGGAGCCCACCGCCAAGCACCTGTTCTACGCCGAGGACTTCAGCAGCATGGGCGAGATCAGCGCGAAGCTCAAGCAAGGCATCTGCGAAGGTGCGCGGGGCCAGGGTGGGCTCAGCCGGCCTGCAGAGTGGGGACCCGGCCCTTCAGCAGGATCCGAGTGCCTCCCTGGTGGCCAGGGATGGTGAGACTTGGAAACAACACACACTTGCATGTGATGACAGATGTTTTGCCCTGTGAACATCTCAGCAAGAAGCAGACGTCGTGTGACTCAGAACTGCGTGCATTCTCCGGGTGTGCGTGCGGTTGGAGTGGCAGGGGGCAGTCATCCTTGTAGGTCGCTGAGTGTAAGGAATCCCTTCCTGCAGGGACCACTTGTGTTTGCAGAGTACCAGGCTGCCCTTCTGAATTCAGGCTTTGCTTTATAGCCTTTCCTCCACTTCACTAGTTGTGCCGAGTGTGCTTACACACACACAAACACACACACACACACACACACACACAGCAGTGGCACCCGTGTCCTCCGACTCCAGTCTCAGGCTGTCATCAGTACCATCCAATCTTAAGGGATGGGTCTTGCTCCACTGAAGGAAAGAACTCTGGGATGAAGGACTGGGGACGGGAGGCCCTTCCTGTGGGACGGTTTTGGCCCTGTAGCTCCTTCATTATGTTGAAATGCTTCAAGTAGAGTCGTTGCCATTGCAACTTAATCCTGGGACTTCAGCTCTTTTCTGTGCTACTCCCTAGACATGACGGGTGTGCGCGCGCGTGTACGGAGGAGTCTTTAAAGCGCATATCGCAGGGGCCCGGCTTCTCTAGGAGAGCTGCCCTAAAGTGGTCCTAGCTTTTTGAATATCTGGTGTTATCAAACAAAACCAAAGACCCTGGGTTATGACGGGTAGGTGAGGAGTTGGTTGTGCATGTGGAAACCTGTCACTCCTTTTCGTCATCTCTTCCCACTCAGCTCTAGAGGACTCTGATGGGAGACAGGACTCCCCGGCAGGGGAGCTGCCGAAAAGGGGACACCAGCCAACAGGTACATCTGAAAAAGCAGTGTTCTCACTTGGTGGGGGCTTCTGCCATGCTTCCCCTCCAGATAAAAAGCTGAAAGTAAGGAAGATCTAAATTATGTTAGCTGAGGCCTTTTTGCTTCTACCAGGCAGGGAAGATTTACCTCTGTGCTCTAAGCCATATTTGGTAACTGGCTTCTCTGCTGACAGTCTTTTTCCCACAGTATGTCCCCAAGTAAACTCTGTCACCGCGTGCTAAGAGGACCAAGTGCCTTCCTTACGCCTATGGTGGCTGCTTTAGGCCACAATAGTGTTAAGCAGGTTTGACTTCAGTTTTCTTTCTCTCTACAGAATCTGAGCCAGTCACCATAAATATACAAGACCTACTTTCCTGTTCTAATTTTGCAGTGCAACATAGGTATCTGTTTGAAGAAGACAATCTTTCACAGTCGACACGAAAGCTTTTCCACTCCACAAAATCTTCAGGTAATGCCAAGTAACATACTACTGTAAGATGACATGATACCAGCCTTTCCACTTACCAGCAAGCTTAGCTTCAAGGAAAAAGTAGTAAAGAGAAGAGAAGAAAAACTTAAGTATAATGAAAACTAAAAAAATAAACTAAGAGGAACACAATAGTTTTCTTCCTAATCCACAATAAAGGCTCGTCCAGGGGGAGACGCACAGACAGCCCTTTCCTGGTATTTACTGGGTCAGGCTGCCTGGAACAGTTGGACATTTCTTTCATTATGGGTTCCCTTGCATGCTGATTCAGTCTTGTTATGTGTGGGGGAAGTCTGGGGGGCGGCAGAGGTGAACACTTTTTATCTGCTTTCTCAGGGAGTCCTCTGGAAGAAAAACATGATCAGTGCAAATGTGAAAACCTTATAATGTTCCAGAACCTTGCGAATGAAGAAGTCAGAAAATTAACACAGCGTTATATCCTTTTCTAATATTATGTTCTATAGAGACTGCAAATACCTAAATTTCACAAATACCATATATGTGGGTTTTAGCAAACGAAGTCATTCCCATGACATCAAGAATGGTGAACTCCAGGAAAAGATTTTTTTTTTTTTTCAGCAGCCTGATAGGTGTTTGAGAGCCAAGGTCAAGCCAAGCTTAGTGACAGTGGTCAAGCACTTAGTTGCCATTTGCTGTCCTAGGGGATTAGCAGTAAGACCAGTTGCCAAGTAATATGTAAAGTAAAAAATAAAAAGGACTTAACTCCTCGACTCTGCTAGGATGACACAGAGGCAACATGCTGGGTCTGAGGTGTGTCCAAGCACGGTATGCCTGGGGAAAGAATGTCGTAGAACAAGCTTTCACTCTGAACCCTAAACATGTTCCTTAGCCCCAACCTGCAGGGCAGCCACATTTAAATTCACTGTGAAGATTCTCAGGGGCTAAGGCTTTTTGGCTGGGCCTTTCTTTTCTTTCTTTTTTTTGGCAGCAGAGATCTTTTATATCAGCACTCTAAAAGATGAAACATTCTACCAAGGAAACAGCAGGATCCAGTGATTCATTAAAACAATATTATAAAGGAAGGAATACTGTGGGATAATAGAGTAATGAGGTTTCGGGTATTTTACATACTGAACTCACTGCCAAGTGCTGTGAACTTAAAATGACAGTCAGCTTATTGAAGCCGGCTGCTGGGTATCTCTGCGTGCTCTACCAGTCTACAGGGAAATGGTTCAATTCCCAACCGCCTTGGTGCCACTGGGCTTCTACATAAGGAACACAGCATATAACAACTCCCCTTTTTACGGTTGGAAATATGCTCTAAGTAACACGAAATCATCTTTTGGCAGTGGCTAATATGGATGATGAATCTGGGGTCTCACTCTGCCAAGGGGGCGGGTAGAGGGTGGTAAGGAGATTCTAGGGAAGAGGAACCCTTTTCACGCCTCCTCTCTCCCTGCCCCACTCAAGTCCACCTGCTTGGCAAGATGCTCAAGTTCTGCAGAAAGAGCAGAGGACTGGATTCCTCGAGGCTGCTGCCCCCCCCCCCCGCCTCAGCCGGCACCATGGCGAAAACCCTCCTCTCTTCCTTCCTCGTAGTTTAGTTCCCACAGCCTAACCCTTTCGCTTCCTTCTCTTTACATCCCCTGCATTCTCACTGCTGGCTTCCAGAGCTGTGCTGTACCACACTAATTGACAAGCATTAGGGGTGTGGGTGGAATGAAAAATTTGAAGAATGAAAAAGACAAATTCAAACTGAGCTATCTGGCTTTCATGTTTCTATAAACGAACTTGAACTGTATTTATCTTGACAGCATGTTAAATGAGTTACTATAAACTTATGAATCAGGGGCTAAGCGCCTGCCCGGCAAGCGCGAGGGCCCGAGTTTGACTCCTGGAACCCACATACGAAAAAAGGGCCGGTGATATCGCTCAGTGGCACGGGCGCCTGCTGGTGCACAAGGTCCTGAGGTTGACCCCTGGTACCCACAAAAACAAAAAACAAAAAACTTATAAATCGGGATTTTAAAATATTTCACAGAAATTGCGGAGAAGTCAGGTGTGGTGGCGTACACCTGTAATCCCAACACTCAGGAGGCTGAGGCAGGAGGATCAGTGTGAGTTCAAGGCCAGCCTGGGCTATATAGTAAAACCCTGTCTCAAAAATTAAAAAAATAACAATTTTACAAATCAAGGGGCCGGTGAGATGGCTCAGTGGCGTAAGCGCCTGCCTTGCAAGCGTGAGGGCCCGAGTTTGACTCCCGGATCCCACATACGAAAAAGGGGCCGGTGATATCGCTCAGCGGCACGGGTGCCTGTTGGTGCGCGAGGTCCTGAGGTCGACCCCCCGGTACCCACAAAAAAATAAAAAAAATAAAAAAAAAAATCAAGGAAGCCAGGCATGGTAGTGCATGCCTGTAATCCCAGCACTTGGGAGGCTGAGGCAGGAGGATCATTGCAAGTTTGAGGCCAGTCTGAGCTACTTTGTGAGTTCAAGGCCAGCCTGAACTGCATATTGAGACAAAAAAAAAAAAAAAATCACAGAGGGAAAAGACCCCCAAAACCTTTTGTATTTCAGGACAAATTTTTACATAGAAGAATCGAGTTGCATTTGAATGTAAATTAAAACAGGTAATTCAGACTCTTCCTTAATTTGAGATTTACTAGACGAAATGACACAGAGAATGGAAGCTTTGGAAAATCGCCTGAGAGCCAGATGAGGACTGGAAGTGCTCTACACATCTGTACACCATGGTGTTGAGGATGACAGCGAGGCACGCAGCCCCACAGCTCAGGCTGTTAAGTCTGTAATGTGCAGTAAACACAACCAGCTCTGAGGAAGCTGGTTTGCGATACAAAGACAAAAAGTGCACACCAACTTGCATAAATTTAGGAAAACAAATCCATCAGAGTTCTGAGATGAGTTTACTGTGAGAATAAGCTACACAAGATATTGTTATGTCCTCTGGATAGGATGTGCTTCTGCCTCGGCTAGCCTTATTGTTGCAGTCTCATTTGACTACAAAATAGTTTGCAGTCCTCCTTCTACAGACACTGGCCGGCCACAGGAAATGCTGTTTTGGTACTGGACTTTCTTGATGTATGTATATGGATGCGTAAAAAAAAAATCACAGGACATACGTACTTGTGTAACAAGTTGAATTTTTTATACAGTATTAAAATTCACCTCAGAGAATGGCATTCAGTGTAAAATTCTTAAATACAAGACACGCACACATGACAATGGCCAATATATGAAAAATTGGTTAACCTTACTAATCAGGAAAATGCAGATTAAAACAATACTAATTTTTACTCCATCAGCTTGACAAAAATGAGTGTCTGACTAGTATTAGTATGGAGGCAGAAATACAGGGCTCTTGTACACTGCTCCTGAGAGTGCAAATGGGCAGTTTCTTTGGAGAATAAATCTGCCTACATGAATAAAATGAAAAAGGCAGCCAAGCTTGTGACTGGCAGCTGCACTTGCAGAATTCTAAGTGGATGATCGCAGCACAGACCTACAAGGAGCGCTGCATGAGAATGGGTTAGGGTTTGGGAAGGCAGTAAATCATCAGATTGGAAGAGGAATTGGTACACAGTGGCGCAGCCCAACCACAGAAATACTGCACATCTACAGGAATTCCCCAGTCCACTCAAAGATGAAAGTCATACAGGATGTTTATATGTATCATTTCTGTAAATTAAAACACAAGCACACAAACACTACTAGTGGCTGAAAGATACTGCTATGCATATGTATGTATAGGAACTGTGCTGGAAGGATGTGTCCCAGACAGGAAAAGGGAAGTGGGATGGAGTTAAGGGGATTTCAACTGTATCAGCTCAAGACGACACAGCAAGAAACAGCTTCCTAAGAAACAAAGACCAAATTACATCCAAATGATGCTTTACAAATGAACTAACACTGAAATACTTCAAGGGTTTTCACCAGAAGGGCCTTCCAAAGGGCAGTGTGGTACCGTATGAGCATCATGACTCGTTTTGTTAGCCCTGGAGTTTAGGAGTTTGTATCTAAACAATGCATTTGAGCCGAAAACGGGCTTTCACTGGGACATAGTACTGATTTGGGTTCGTGTTCATTTTGAGATATAACTACGGCTTCCAGTGGGCTCTTCTACTTCACCTTCTGCTGTGGTCAAGCTCCCTCTTGTGGCTCAAAATTTCTCCAACTTGAGAGTGGAGGTGGGAGAACTTCGTAAGGAATGCCACCAAACTTACTAAAATTGGATTAAGATATTTAACTTGAAGATTACCTAAAATAGGAACTATTTCTCCATTTTTCTTACTTTTGCCACTTGCACTCCATTTCATCATTTATCATCTTTTTAAAAAACTGTATTGTTAGTATGTTTGCAGTATGTAATGATTACACTTATGGGGAGTTAGTACATGTATGTCCCTTTTACCTCCCCCCCCATGCAAAAGATGTCTCTTATTATGTCTTCTATTCTGCTCTTTAAATGATTTATACTTCGGGTCTCTCATATAAGAGAAACCTTGCAATATTTACACTGATTTACTTCACTTAACGTGATGGTCTCAAGGTCCATTTTCCTGCAAATGACTCAAATTTATACTTCATAGTAATCTACAGATACACTTTCTTTACCCATCCACCTATTGATGAAGTTAGCTATTGAGTTGTGCTGCTATACACAAGTATGCATCATGATCCATGCCTTCATTTCATCTGTAAAAACAGGGCTAATGGGAGGGACTGTCATCTTGTGGGCTGTCAAGACATACTCATTTGGTAAGAATGAGTACAGGCAGGCCCGCAAGAGCGGGCAGGAAACCCAAGGCCATCAGCCGTGGAATGTGCAAGTCTATAGGTGGTTGATGGCAGCAAGTGGGCTAAACACAAAGGATTTTCCATGAAACAGATGACACCCTTCCAGATAACACAACTAATCATATTTATGACCAGCCTAACAGCCTTAATCACATTTATGACCAGCCTCAGTCTACCTGTTCTACACCTTTTGCTGCTGCCACCATCCCAGACCAAATGTAATTCTTCACCTGGGTTCTCACAACATCCAACCTCTTTTAGATTTCTCTTCATGCCTTATGAAACTTCAGCAGAGGTATGGAGCAAATCCAGCTGTCTGGTATTTCCAGCCAAGTATCACTTTCATTTCAATTAGAAAGAACATTTTAAAATGCCACCTTTTATCTTCCTGGCCAGTGCCATTTTTCAGAAGCTTTTCTTTCCCACCCAAAATGGTACTGGGAACTGAACTGAGATACATTCTCAGATTTTAAAAAATTGCCCAGGCTGGGCTCCCACTTACAATCTTTCTTTCTCAGCCTCCCAGGTGCATGCCATCTTGCCTGGCTTCAGGAGCAGTTCCGTGGCACTTTACGCAACTATCCCAGGGCCAAACAGGGAGGTGTACTTCTCATCTACCAGCTTTAAACCCCTTTTCTCTGAACTCCTTTCTCACAAAGTACACATAAAGAGGTAAAACCAAACGATCTTTATAGCACATCATCAAGGAAGCCTTAGAAGTCACTTTAAAAACAAATCCAGAACTGTTTTGCAGCCCCTCCTCAGAAGACTAATATCTACAGTATATAAAGATAACAACAGCAAAAATAAAAGACCCATTCAAAAAATAGGCAACTGAAATGAACAGACATGTCTCAGAAGTTTTTACAAATGGCTAATACATTTTAAAAAGGCTCAACATCTTTGGCCTTTAGGGAAATGCAAACAAACACTGAAATCACATCTTACACCAGATACAACGGCTATCATCAAAAAAAAAAAAAAAAAAAAAAAAAAAAAAATTTAAAGATGAATGCTGGCAAAGCTTGGGGTGGGTGGACCCTTCTACATTGCTGGTGGGAATGTGAACTAATACAACCACTATAGAAGTCAGTATGAAGATCCTCCAAATACTGAAATCAAAAATTCTATTTGATCCAGCTATTCCCTTTGAAGTATATTCCTTAAAAATTTAGACACATTACCATGATACCTGCATACCCACATTTACAGCTACACAATTTATAGTAGTTAAATCTTAGAAGAGGCCTGTATGTCCATCAACAGATGAATGAATAAATAAAATGTGGTACTTACTTACAATGGAGAACTACTAGACTATAAAAGATAAACCCGACTTGTAGGAAAACGGATGCACCTCGAGACCATAACGTTAAGTGAAATAAATCAGACACACAAGCTTAAAAATATCTCATGGTTTCTCCCGTATGAGAAACCCAAAGTAAAAATAATTTAAAGAGCGAAATAAAAGGTAGTATCAAGCAGGGAAACAGGTTTTTACCAAATGGGATCTAGAGATGGAGATGAGGGGAAGCAGAATGAAGATAGTTATGTACATATCCCCATGATGAAGGTAGTAATTATGTACAACAAAAATGTACTGATAAAATATTCCAAAATGCCTGCAAAGCCATGCTAATGAACACTACAAAAAAAAATAAAATAAAATGTACACTGTCATCTGCAATTTTGTATTCTTCAGGTCATACCTTATAAATTAATTGGAACTTGTTATCCTGGAGAAAAAAATCATCCAAATAGTGTGAAAAGTCCACTTGAGGGAGAAACTGACTTTGTAGGTTAAAAGCACACAAACTTCCTTAGCCAAAACTGAAACATTTTGAATTATGGAAACAGGACTAATGGTTTGAGAGCAGCAGTCAGACCAAGCAATTCTTCCCCCACCACAGGTCTTGCTGTGTATTTCAGGATGGCCTTGAACTTGGCAGCAATCCTCCTGTGTCAGCCTCCCAATTGCTGGGACTACAGGTGTGTGCCATCACATCCAGCATGCCCAATATAATTTAAACATTTGAAATCTGGTAAGAATTGCTTGGTCTTTAAAAAAAAAAATTGTTTGGTTTTGCTGGGTGTGGAGGCACATGCCTGTAATCCCAGTGCTTGGGAGGCTTAGGCAGGAAGATCACTGCAAGTTCAAGGCCTGCCTGAACCACATAGCCAGATCCTATTTCAAATAACTAAACAAATAAATACGGCACACTGGTCTCTGAATATATAAACATGAACACCACTTGAAAATACTTAAAACTTTTCATTAACTCAGTACTTTTTGTCTTTTGAGAGTCTTGCTATGCAGCCCAGGTTGGCCATGAATTTGCAGTGATCCTTCTGTCTCAGTATCCGAGTGCTGGGATTACAGGCATGCTTCACCATGCCTGGTAAATCAGCAGCTCTTAACCAGGAGACATACAAGTTTAAAAATATGGGAGTGACATTTCCATGATATGGTTGAAAAGCTGAAATACAGCCCTTCCGAAAAACTGTCCCACTACAAAATGTCAACAATGCTCCCAAATTAAGAAACAGAGTAACTGAACAATCAAATTAGTAACAGCCAGACTCTCCGAAGTATATACACCTCAGGTTAACTGGACACCAAAGTCATGCTGCCTTGAAAGAAACCAACTCCCTCACCTGTCAAAATGAGAATGACACACCACTATTACAGACAGCACATACAAAGCATTGTTTCCTGTCTCATTTACCTACCATCAAAAACTGCCCAAGTGGATAGGAGGGGAAGGACAGAACAAAGAGGGAGACTGACTCTAAAATTCAAGACAGTTATTTCCCAAAGTTCTGCAGCCTCCCTCAAAGCCGAAAAGCCTGCATAAGGTACATACGCCATACTAGTACCATTCAACTTGGTAAATCAAGATGGAACTAAGTCACTATTTTCCCCAAATTACTTCCTCTTAATGTTCCAAAGGTTTACCAACATGTGGGAAAAGGGTTCCAAGGGACATTTTCTAAGTGAGATGTACAGTTTCCCCAAAATCTCAACACCCAACATACTTCCCATCTTTTAGAGAACAAAATATACCCTGGCAATCAATCTGACACTTCATACTTATTAAAGATCTGGGATTACTCGGCAGTTGCCCAAGAATATTTCTTCTATTCACCACTGCACAACCTCAGGAAAGACCTTTTCACTAAAATTCACTAGAACTTTTCTCAGCCTGTGATGACACACTTCACTTAATGTCCTGAAATTACAATTCTGAAAATTCTCTTAAAAATCTAGTACAGCTTGAACATGCCCAATCCGAGAATACAAACTGAGCAATGCTTCAAAATCGGTTTTCAAGCACTGATGACGCAAGTTGAAAATTCCACTCTCAAACTGTTCCATGCACAAATTACTGTGTGAGATCACCTTAAGGTTGGATGCGCGCAGTGTACGTGTACAAAGCATAAAAGAGAACCGCGCGTTTAGACTTGGGTCCCCTCACCAAACATCTCATTATATATACACAAATACTGCAAAATCCAAAACATTTGCAATCCCACACATTTTGGGCAGGAGATGCTCAGCGCCTTCCTTTAGAAAAACAGGAAAATGGAGAGTAGAATGTGTAACTCTTCATTGGAAAGTTGCCACCATGCCACATCTTGCTGCTTCAGCCTCTCTAATCCTATTTTCATAGAAGTGTCAGGAAACAAAGAGGAAAATAACTGAAATGGATAGTTTTTAAAACAAGCTCTGGCAAGTTTTATTAATGAAAGAATTTGGTTTATTTTTCGCCGGTCTGTTCTGGCATGCTTCTAATGATATCAGAATCACCTAGAAAATAAAAATATTAAGTTTATAATTCATTTAATGGCAACTGGTAACTGCAGAATTTCCCAACTTAGGTCACACATTCTTTAGACAAACTAGCCCTGATTATTTGGACCTGGTTTATCACCAGCATTTATAAAACCAGACCTAGGGAAAGATCTAGGTCTGGGGACACACGCATGGTCTTACTATAGCGAATGGTTAGCCTGCCCTGATTATGACACAATCAGAACAGCGAGAATATTCGCAGTATTTTGAGTTAAGTAAAGATCTGTAAGTTCAAAACACAAGATAATGTATATTTGTAAGCACCTTCCCCCCTCAATTTTATCTATCTCTTCAGACAGCAAGTAAGGATTACTTTCTACTACTATTTCACCTCATTACTTCTCCCTTAAAGTTTCACCTTTTACCAAGTTTCTAGGCCATTATTCCTTAGGTATTTCAAACAAAATTCATAACCTCGAAGTAAAAAAATATTTTTTACAAAGCCAATTATAATTCACTAACATTATCAATTCTCTGCAAAGTAAAGCTGTAGGATATCCCTTAGTATATCCAAATTCTCACAATCTGAACTCAGGAACCAAAAACATCTGCTAACAGAGAATACTTACATTACACTAGAAAGGAAACAAAATGAAAACCGATTTTATGACTTAGAAAGCATACCTGGATCAATGATTGCCAGTGTGCATACTCTGTAGTATTTTCCGCATGCTGTGCCCAGTTCAATATTATTGCCGCTGTAGTGATGGACACCAGTTTTGGCCAACATGGCATAGTACTCTATTTCAGATTTCCTTCGGGAACCAAAAAGCGCAAATAAACAAACACCACGCCAAGTGACACTGAATGTTACTATTTCTCTTGTTAGCTGCAATGTTGGCCAAGCCTTCTAACAATAACTAAACCCCATCACTATTCTTAAAAACATCATATCCACTGATTGAAAACAACCTTTATTTGGACACCTTGCAAGTAACGAGGTACTGGACCTATTATGTTTAAAATATTATGTTCATGGAAGAAGACAGATGCAAATTAAAGCAGCTGAGACACAGAGTAAGTGGAGGATCCAGAAACCAAACTTAAGTTATCTCTTTTTGTTTTTTAATGTGGGTACTGGGAGTCGACCCTGAGGATCGCATGCCTGACAGCAGGCGCTGGTGCTGCTGAGGGTAAGTTATCTTTAAAAGATGAGCCATCTCTATCTCTGGCTAGTGCCCTAAAGCCTACATGGGGGTGGAGAATTGGGGGGGATTTTATTTATCCACAGAACACTTTAGTATCAATTTAGCAGATACTAATGGTTTTAGGAATTTGAAAGGAGCCCCACAGAACCTTGTCACTTGATGTGTGGATCTAAGGACCAGCAGTAATGCTACAAAGGGTTGTTTGAAATGCATCTCAGGCCCCATCCCAGACCTGCTGAAATAAAACTTGTTAAAACTTGTTCTTGTTTTAACAATAACCCTGGTGTCGTATAGTTGTTAGAGGCACACCACTAGAGAAAGTAGGCAAAAACCAAACTAAACCAAAACAAAAAAACCCTTCAAGAGTGGTTTGGAATCATTCTGAACAGTCCAGGCACTGCTGCTAAATACAGACAGCCTGTATCAAATTCTGAGTAGGTTATATGCACTATCATACAAAATCAAATCAGTAGAGACCCATCATACGATTCACATTCTCCAAGTTTCTTTAGCTCATTATCAATATATGCTTGGTTCAATTTCAAAATAGTAAGTCAAGACTAAACCTTGAGCTAGGCACACACCTATAATACCACTCTGGGAGGCTGAGGCAGGAGGACCACAAGTTTGAGCCCAGGTTAAGCAATTTAGCAAGACCCTATCCTACCTCAAACTAAAAATTTAAAAACAAGTAATAAACCTTGACTCAGAGAATTGACATATGGTGCCCAACCAGGTGATTCTATGACACCCCTGCCACTTCGGAATTTGGCCTGAACCTTTCTTACTTGCGTTTTGTACACTAAAGCAAATACACCCAGAAAAACACTTTTAAATTTTCTCTACACTAAAAAAAAAACATCAAAAACGGCAAGGCACAAACTACATGAACAAATTATGCATCTGTGCTTCCCTCAAACTTTGAGGTTCTGTGGCTTTTAATCCTCCTGCCCAACTCAGGTCATACATTTTTCCTCAAAGGTAAGCTTACAGAAGAGAAAATGACATAAGAATCAAGGACCAAATACCCTACAACAGTAATCATTCTCCCAAGTGTTCCTTGGAGAACAAGTTTGACATAAAATACAACTCATGCCACCCAGATTACAAGTTTGCAATTTCGGACACCCCAACAATGAATTTGCAGCCAGCGACGCACGCTCTGGTTCCGTCCATTACCTCAAAGCCGGGCAGTTGTTAGCAAGGATGACCAATTTCGCTTTGCCCTGTCTGATCATCTTCAGCGTCTGCTTGTACCCCAGTACGTACTTTCCACTTTTCATAACAAGTTGGAGCCTAGAGTTGATGGACTCCAGAGATTTTTTCTACAAAGCAAACATAACACGGACGTGAAGGGCTCACACTCAACTACCTCCAGACCACATCCAGCCTTCTGGGGCCGAGTATAAAACCTCCGAAGCTACTGAAGGCCTCTCAGATTCCCTTTGAGACCCTTCATACGCCAACGGGCACGCAGTCTCCCCGGTGTGCCCAGGTCTGCCCGCCCAAGCCGAGACCCACTGCTCCACGTGAACCGGCTTCCGGCCCTGACCGCCTCACTCACCGTCTTCTTTGCGGCCACCATCTTCCTGCTTTAGGTGCGGACGGCCCTCAACCTAGAACACACAAGACAGGGTAAGAGGTTTAGGATCCGGAGGTGCAAACATCAGCCTACAGGGTTTCTTCCACTGCCCAGACCTCCGCCTCGGGGCGCCCACTCACCAAGAGCAGCCGCCAAGATGGCCGGAGAACGAGAAAGGAAGGAGTTCCCACAATGCAAAGCGCTTTACGCTCGCGCCATACGCTGACCAGAAGCGGAAGCTATCGCGGGCGGAAGGGGTGGAGTTAGGGGCGGACTGCCGCTGTCGGTTGCTATGGATACTGCAAGTTAGAATAGAGGCAGCGATTCCTGCTTGCGTCTCCGGTGGCCTTATGGTCTTTGGCGTTGGATTTCTTTTCTGCTACGAGCTGCGAGCTTAGGAAATGATGAGCGTCGACCTAAGCGGGAATTGGTGAAGTGACAGAATGAGATGGGAGGGACTGTAATAAGAGGCGGTGGTGTCTGCGACCACTCTCCCGATGCGCCGCATTTCCTGTATCTATCCACCCTCCGCTGGGCAGAAGTAGCTCTGTCCACTCCTCTGCGATCGCCGAGGTTGCCGATTTCTCCCAGAACAGTGGCGTCATGTGCAGACTTCCCGAGACTCGCCTTTTGTGGCTGTGTTGAGGTGAACTTGGGAGCCGAATCTGCACAGAAAGAGCGATAAGCAGGTCTAATTTTTAAAAAAATATTTTTGCTGTGAACCCTGGGCCTTGGTATAAATTTCCAGTGATGGATCATTCAAAATATTAGGCTCGGAAAGTACCCACCCCCACAACGAACACCAAAAAAATAAAAATAAAATCAGACTAGTAAATTATTTGGCGTTGTCATTTTGCCCCAAAGGATGGCAGAGGAAGGATCTGTCCCCCATCTCACCCCCTAAAAACGCGCTCTGCTCCAGGAACTATAATACATACTTTACCTGTTACTTAACAGTCACAAAAATGAGACAGTAACCTTTTAATTCACAAGTTTACATGTCTAATGTATTGTCATAGATAGATCAGGACCCAGGTTTATAATTTATGTCTCTTCACGATTAAAGTTTATTCAAATGCCTGTCCCACTTTGATGTGAATTTAACCAGACAGTAGATTATCATACTACTTGCTTTAACATTTAGGTATAAATTAAAATTGTGAAATTCAGATATTTGCCCACTATTAATCTAGCTCTATAAACATATTAAACTGTTTTGTTTTTTTTTTTTACTAATTTTGAAACTAACAAATAACTAGTCCTTTGATTTACATGGGAAGGAAAAGGCTTAGAGAAGTTGTAACTCTGCTACCTGATAAAGGCTAAACCACCAGCCCTCCCACCACCCCACTTGTAATTCTGGGGTCTTTTCCTGATCTGTTTCATTTGTGGTGATTATCCTATTATGAAAAATGGAATCATATACTCAACACTTCGTACAGTTTGGAGATGTTTATTCTGCCATGCACATTAGGTATTCAGTTATGCATTTTTTGTTTCAGAAAAAATCAGCTATGCATTTTTCCCCATTATCATCAAGCATTCTGGTTAGAGACTTGACTTGTAAAGAACTACAGCCTAACTCTAAAGGGACTGGTGGTCATGCTGAGAAGATAAGACCTATGAAAAGACATTTAGTATAAATCTACTGTATGTTAAGTATGAAATCCTTGTTACACACAATGTGTGTTCATTCCATAAATGCTACTATGTGCCGGATCCTGCTTTAGGTGCTGATCATTTAAGATGCTTTCAGAAACCTTGCAGTGTATGTTTGGAGTAAGACATAAACAAATAACATAACATGTTCATTCAATTTAATAAACACATTTGACAAATACAACCTCACTCCAGAAACTAAGAATGTAGAGATATAAGACATGATGCCTGTTCGTTCTTAAAGAGCTTATTATCAAGCTAGGCCTTGCAGGAGAGAAATACAAGAATGATTAGCTTTTGTATAGAATTTTATGTACTTTTCACAAAACTTAACTCATGTTTGTAATCATCTCATAGGCATCCTTGGCCTTATTTTATAGATGATAAAACCAGAATGAAAAGTACGTAAATAAATTATTAAAAATTAGGTTGGGGCTGAGATTTGAAGTTAGGTTTTCTGCAAGATTAACTGAAAGCAAAGAGAGGATGCATGCTAGCCAGAGAAGAGCAGCAGCAAAGCAACAGGACATATTAGAGGGCTAGTAGAGCTTGGCTGGAATAAAGTATTCATGAAGAGGAATCTTAAGAATACCCAAAAAAGTGGAATATTAAAGATTAAATGTTATCGGAGCTGAAGGTACAGGTCTTGCACATGCAAGGCCCTGGGTTCAATGCCCAGCAAAACACACACACACACACACACACACACACACACACACACTCACACATAAAATAGAATTTTATTTTTTTTTGTTTTTTGAAACAAGGTCTTGCTATGCAGTTCGGGCTGGCCTTGAACTCATTATGTAGCTTGGCCTGGCCTTGACCTTTCAGTGATTCTCCTGCCTCCTCCTGAGTGCTGGGATTACAGATGTGCTACCACATCTGGTCAAGAATAAAATTTTAAGAAATAATTTGATGCTCAAAATTTTGCTTCTTATTGTAGACTTTTCCCAGAAAGTTATTTAAATCCTCAGAGACTCTATTAATTACTGAAAAGCCGTTGCGAGAAGCTCCCTCAATTTTCAGCATTATTTGAAGCACTATGCTGATGAATGATTCTATTTGCCAGTAGGACTTGACAACAATGAAGGCACTAACATTCAAGTGCTACTAGAAAGATTAAATTTAGATATAAAATATGTTAGGGAAATAGGCCCCTTGAAGGACAGATTGACTGTCAAAACACAACAAGCGTACCTACATAAACATTTTGTATAAAGACACACATCACAGTGAATTCCTCTGGACAATGGGATTGAAAGTTGGAAGAAGACAGGGAAACAATTTTTTATTTTATTCCCTTCTGTGCTGTTCAAATCTTTTGGCCCAGCAATTGAACTTTTAGGGACCTGTCCTACAAAAATGCACAGTTGCTCAAAAATGTGTAAACAATTCACCATTTTACAATTATTTAACTAGAAAACAAAAATCTTTAAAAACTGTATCAAATGCTCGTCATTCTTACCCAGTATATATGTTTGCATAAGCTTAGGGAAAAGGCTGGACAGCTAATCATCAAAACTTATAAGTGGGAGAGAGGTAAGAAGAGCAGATAGACCTTTACTTTTACTGTATTTCAGTACTAGCTGAGTTATGTTACAGCATGCATTATTATTACATTAAAGTTTCTTTTTGATAACAAAATGTTACTTTAAAAATATTGTATCTTTAAATGTGTCTTGTGAAACATCAATCATATCTCCAGCAGTCTTTCCCAAATCACAGGCATTAGAATCACTTGGAGTTCTGGAGTTCTGACTGCTGGGCCACCCTGGTCCTTGGAAGAGATTTCTGGATGTGGGGGCCAGGGAATCTTAGTCTAACTAGCCCTCTAGGATACTCATATAAATACTACAATTTGAGAAGTAAAGAGCTAAAGAAAGAGCCAAGATGGTTCTGAGGCATGCTTGCTTAGATCAACCTTAGTTGATACCTTACACTTCTGTGTTGAGCTCTGTACTCCTGCAGCTTTTTCAAATTTTTATTAAATTTTAATTGGCAATATCTATATGGGGTATAATGTGATGGTTTGATATATGTATACATTGCGGAATAACCAAATCTGACATTGATCATCTCATGGTTATCACTTTTTGTGATGAGAACATGTAAGGATTATTCTCATTTTTATTTACTTTTTATTTTAAAAAATTTTTATTAGTAAGTGTTTTCAGTACACAATGATTACATTCATCCTGGGGAGCTGGTACATGTACATAACACATCTTAATTCTTTTTACTTCTCCCTACACCTTCCCTCCATCTCTAGATCCCCTTCTCGTCTGCTAAAGCTCTAGCTCCCTGTTTCCTATTCTTTTATTTTGCTCCATTGTGTGTAAATACCACATTTTCTTTATCCATTCAACTGCTGATGGACATACAGCCCACTTTCAAGATTTAACTATTATGAGTTGTGCTGCTATAAACATGGGCATGCATGTACCACTGTCATTCTCTCTCTCTCTCTTTTTCTTTTTTTTTTTTTGTGGGTACCGGGGGGTCGACCTCAGGACCTCACGCACCAGCAGGCGCCCGTGCCGCTGAGCGATATCACCGGCCCCTTTTTCGTATGTGGGATCCAGGAGTCGAACTCGGGCCCTCGCGCTTACCAGGCAGGCGCTTACGCCGCTGAGCCATCTCACCGGCCCTCTCTCTTTCTTTTTCTTAAGGAGGGAAGTTTATTCTCTTGGCAAATACATGTAACCATGCTGTGCAGTAGATTACAAAAACAGTCCCCCTGTGTCACTGAACCTGGTGCTCTTTGACCAACATCTCTCTGTTCCCTCTCACCCCCCAGGTGTTGTTAACCACCATTCTATATTCTCCTTCTATGACTTCAACCTATGTAAACGTTCACCATATATGAGCATGCAGTATTTGTCTTTCTGTACCTGGCCATTTCACCTAGCATAATGTCCTTCAGGTTAACCCATGCTGTCCCAAATGAGAGGAGTTTAATCTTGTCAGGAGGATACTATTGCAGGATACTATTGCAATATATACATATATATATACATATGTCATATTTTCTTCATATATCCATTGATGGACACTTAGGTGTTAAAGGTTCTAATATCTATGCTCCTCCGAAATAATCAAGGTAGTTATTACTTTCATTTTTTGTTTTGGGGAGTGGGATTGAATCCAGGGCCTCACACATTAGGCAAACATTCTATACTGAGCCACATTCCCAACCTATTACTTCTTTTTTTTTTTTTTTTTTTTAGATGGTGCCTTTGCCCATACATGTTTTTATTATGGTCCTTTAAACTTTATTTATTTATTTTTTAAAGACAACAAGTAAACATTGTTATGTACTAACAAAATCAAGAATTAGAGAATGCAAAAATACCTTTTGGAGAAAAACATTACTCAGTCTAGGATTAAGCCATGTAAAAGCTAGGTAAAAATAGAAGAGTAAGGAATGGAATAGTCACAGTGAAACTGCATTTTTCATACTAGCGAGACAATACGATGTTTACAAATATTCTATACTGAGCCACATTCCCAACCTATTACTTCTATATTATTTTTTATTTTATTTATTTTTTGTTTTGTTTTGCTTTTAGTTTTTTTGAGATGGGGTCTTGCTGTGTAGGCCAGGCTGGCCTCGAACTCATGGCAATCCTCCTGCCTCAGTCTCCCATGTGCTAGGATTATAGGCATGCACCACCATGCCTGGTTTATTACTTCCACTTTAGAGAATAAATGATTAAAGCACTTTAAGTGATTTTCCTTGGTATTGTTGTACAATACCAAATTTCCTGTCTTTACCACACTTTATTTTTAAACTTTATTTTCTTTTTTAAAATTTCTTTTTTTTTCTTTTTTTTTAATTTTTTTTTTTTACTACACTTTAAAGAAAAGATTGATTTCTCTCAGAGATCTTACCATGGCATGGCTGTTTTCCAATGAAAACTTACAAAATCAACTGGCCAGATTTGGCTTGAGGGTCATAAATTTGAAAATTCTTCTGTTAGAATATTACTACGACTACTATTAAAAATAGTTACTTTAAGCCACACAGAGAATGTCCTTATTCTAAAGAAATGTATGCTGACCTTGCCATAGTGGCCTACACCTGTAATCTCAGCACTCTGGGAAAACCAGGGGCGGGAGGGTTACAAGTTCTAGCCCAGCCTGGGCGCCTTAGACCCTGTCTCAATAGAAAAGAAAAGTTTTTAAAGCTGGGGATGTAGCTCAGTACAAAGACCCTGAAGTTCATTCCCAGTACTGCAAACCAAACCACACACACATAGATGCTCGGATAGGCAGGTAGAACAAACGCAGGGAAGTGTTCACAGTTGCTGAATTTAGATGCTATTACTTTTGAATACTAGTCTGTGGCATTTCCGAGGGATTTTGAAAGGATACCAACAGATAAAGCGCCGGGACAGAGTGAACGCGGGGCTCTCCTGCAGTTTTCCTCCAGCAGCGCCGCGCTCCCCGCTTCTGAGAACGCGGCACCTGCGCGCATGCGCGTCTGGCTTCCGCGTGCGGCGGGGCGGACGGTGGCGCGCTGCACCCCCCGCACAGCCCGGAGGGCACTGATGAGTCCCCCGCCCCTGGCCCTGGTCGCTGCCCTGACCGCCCGGCGGGTCATCACCACGGCAGGATCGTTAACCTGCTCCCGCCACGTCCAGGTTTAGAGGCGGCCCAATAAGGATTTGGAACTCAGTTTATCGAACTCAGCTTTCGTATACTTACCAGTTCCCCTGGATACTGACCGTGCGCGGAAGCGTGACCAGCGGGGCGCGAACCGGAGGGAGCAGTCCCGGGACATCCCGCGACCGCCGGCTGCCTCCCCGCTGACAGCGCGTGCGCGGAGCGGAAGGCCACCCGCTCGCCTCCGCGCTCCCGCCTCCGCGGTAATAGAGCGCGCGCCGCTCCCGTAGCCTTCTCCTCAGACTGGGTCTGTTCCAGACGGAAGGGCTTGTTTTCTGCTTTTACAGGGTGCAAATCATAGAAGGGATTAAAAATAAACCAAAGAAATTATTTTCCTATCATTTTATTTTAGTTTACCGCTTTTTCATTCAAGGGAGCATGTGCTTTTTATACTCTTGAACACAAAGACCCCTGAATACTTGCTTTGTAATTTTACTGTGGACCAGGAGTGACACTTTGGTGTCTATTAAGATTGGTCTTTGGGTGGTTTTTTTATTTTTTTTTTCCAGTACTGGGGGGTGAAAACTAGTGGCCCTCTAACACTGAGCTACATCTCTCTTCCCTTTTTAATTTTTTTTTTTTTTTTTTTTTTGAGGCAAGGTCTCAGTAAATTGTCCAATCAGGACTCAAACTTATGATCCTCCTGCCTCAGCCTCCCTAAATGCTGGATTATAGGCATATACCACCCCACCTCGTGACACTAAACTGCTTAATCTTCCCAACTAGTCTTTCGATTATTTTATAATAATTTATAGAGTCAGTTTTTAAAATTTTAGTGTAACTGGGATTCCTGTGTTTCAAAGTATCTATAAAAGTGTGATTTTTACATATTATTGTCAATAACTTGAAAAGTCCACTCTGTAATTTTACCATTAGTAAAGATGACTAAGACATCAGTATTCTTTGCCTTTAAACCAGAATAATATCAACAGCATGTTATAACACTGATACTGCTCAGAAAATACCACAAATTACTCAATGGAGAAATAGTAAATGACTTTGTGATAAAATTGAAGAGTGGATATGTGTAAGAAAAATGATAAAAGGAGTTCTTGGAGGTAAAAAGATTTATGACTTACTGCTTTAGATGTATAAAGCATCAAGGCAGTACTGGCCTTTAAAAATCACGTTATTTGTTTGGGAATGTAATGCAGTGATAGCGTATTTGCCGAGTACACGTGAGATCCTGGGTTCCACCCCAACTTTGCAAAGATAAATGGATTAATTAAATTATAGTATCTGTTATGCTCAGAGATTAAGCTAATCATCTAACAAGACTAAAGGAACAAGACAGGACAGGTAACTTGAGAAGGAGAAGAATCAGGAAGAGAAGAGGCAGGGCAAGCACAGAGTGGTAGCCTGAAGACTTGTATTGTAAGCAACAGAAACAAGCTCACTACCCAGAAGAGCATTTTGTTTTGTAGTTCAGCAAAGAAGCCAGGACAGCAAGACCCCTCTGCACGCGCTGGTCATGGAGAAGCCACTTATTAGATGCCAGTTGAGAGACAATCTGCAAACCCCAGGACAGTGTCTCAGGCTCATCTTGGCTGTTGCCACAACGGAGTGTTTGACATAGGACTCTACAGGTTTGGCTGCTTCTGGACAGATGAGGCAGATGGAAAGATCAGTAAATCATGTAGAAATTAATCTAATACCTTCATCACCTCATAATAAAGTGAGTTATTTAATAACATGTAATATGGAATGTGATGTTGCTGATGGATGTGATGGGTTTATTTATTTTCTTTGAGATGGGGGGGTCTCACTATGTTGCCCAGGCTGGCTTCAAACTCCTGAACTCAAGCAATACTCCTGCCTCAGCTTCCTGAATAGCTGAGATTGCAGGCACAGTCCCAGCCACCACACCAGACTGGAGTGAGTGTTAGCTTAATGGCATGTGCACTAACGATGATGCTGGCAGAGAATAAGTAGGAAAAACAAATCACGAGGGAACATCAGACAAACCCAAATCGAGGCATGTTTTACAAAATAAATGGCAGGACAACTAAACCAAGTATGTCATCTTGGAGGGAACAGCTGACAGAAGTTGAACATAGAATGGAAATTAAATAGTTTGTTATCTCCCGCTGGGGTGGCCCATGCCTGTAACCTCAGCGCTCTGGTAGGCTGAGGCAGAAGGATTGCAAGTTCGAGCCTAGCCTGAGCAATTTAGTGATTTAGCAAGCCCCTGTGTCCAAATAAAGATAGAGAGATAGGTAGATAGATAGATAGGGGCTGGGGAATGTAGCTAAGAGGAAAAGCCTTGAGTTCCATCCCCAGTCCGGGGCGGGGGGCGAGTTGGTATTAGGGTTAAACTTCCTCATGGAGACTGTACCGGGTACGTAAGTGCCGAGACTGTCGCCGCACATCCAATCAATAGCCACTGGCAGCAGCCGCCCCTCCCCTGCCCGGGTATTTAGTTAGGACCCAAAGGGGCCCTCTCAGCGATCGCCCTCCCCGTGCCATCTCCCGTCCCTGCTTCGGGGCGCCGCTGCGCCTTTCCCGCCTCTCCACCTTCTCCCACCTAGACCCTCGGGTCCACCTGTCCTTGCGCTCCCCGCCCCCCCACCCCGCGCCCGCCGTGCGCCTGCGCCCTGAGCCCGCGGGAGCCTGGAGGCAGAGGCAGTGAAACTTCTGCGGCTTGGCGCGCGGTACGCGGGGATCCAGGCTCCGGGCAGGCGCCCGCTCGAGGCTGGGACAGGTGGCTGCGTGCCCACGATGGGCTGCTCCAGCAGCGCCTTCGGCAAGGCTGGCGACGGCAGCAGGTTCCGCAGCGGTGAGCAGTAGCCCTGTTCCCCAGCTAAGGTCGGAGGTTCGCGGGTGCTAGGTCCTCTAAGGTCCAGAAGGTACTCCCTAGCCCAGCGCGGCCAGCAGGGGCGAGCGACGCCCCGCGGCCCCCGAGACCTCCCGATCGAGGGGCCCCGGCGGCAAACCTGATCGGTGATCCACGGCTTCGCTCCCGGAGGGAGCTCAGAAGCGTCCGGTCCAGGGCCGATCCTCCTCGGGTGGCAAAAGACAGGAGGCTGCAGAAAGAGCTCGTCCCAGCCTGGGCTCCTCCTGCACTTTCCGGGGCTCAGATCCACTTCCTCCACCCTTAGCTTAAGCGTTTCTTGAGAAATGTGTGTGTGATTAAAGGTAGGCAGCCGAGGTGACAATCAGGATCTCATTCGAGCCGAGCCCGGGCAACTTAGTGACTTAGTGAGACTCTGCCTGGAAAAAAAAAAAAAAAGCGGGGAGAGCGTTGGGGTGCATCTCAGTGCCAAGGCCCTGCGCTCAACCCCCAGTACTGGTGGAGAGGACAACTATGTTTTGAGCCTCTACTGTTCAAGTGACCCTCGTAAAAGAGGCTGAGGGTGGAAGACACACAAGGAGCACGTTGAACACGTGATTCAGATTGCTGGACGGTGATAAATACTGCGAGAAGAATACAAGCAGATTCATCCGTACAGCATGACTGGGGTTCACAGCCAACTCCTCGGATTTTGAGTGGGTACCGTTCTGGACAAAGCTCTGCATGCTGGGCAGATCCCTTCTAGCTAGGGTCCGGCCTTCTCCAAGGCTCACTGCAGGGGATGGGGGATTTCATACTCTTGGCAACACCTCTCCTCAGGTCTCCTCCTAACGCCTGTGTTACTGCAGAAACAAACATGCTTTCCTCTCTGAGCTTGTGGTAGAGAGCTCGGCATTGTCACCCATGCTGTGTTCAAGCTCAGCCGCTGGGTGCTGGTCAGAAACGTTGTACTGCCGTTATTTTATGGTGTGTACAATTTATTTTTCTAGGTTCAGTAGGTCACAGAAAGCAATAACAAGATAGGAAGCAGGCAAAAAAAAAAAAATTAAAACCTTGTATGAAACCAAACTCCTTGTCGCTGACTATAGTGGGAGGGCAGGAAAAACCCATTCCCAAAGCACGGTCCTCGCTAACCTTTCTCTTAAACAGCCTGGAGTCCCCACAGGAGGCCTGCGCAATGAGCAGTTGCTTTTTTCATAGTTTATCTTGTGAAATCAGATGGATTTTTGCATCCTGTTCCATGGTAAATCCTTATTGGTATCAATATGGAAAACTGAAGAAAAAAACAATAACAAAAACAAAAATGGATGCTTCAGGGAGTTACATCATCTTATCCTGGCTTCTCTTACCCCTTCCATGCTGGGCAGCAGTATCTTGGTTTAAAAAAACAAAGCACTGGGCTGGGGGTGTAGCTGAGTAGTACAGTGCATGCTGGGTTCAACTCCACCCCGCCCTCCAAAAAGGACAAATCATTATAGATTTTTAAAACTGATAAAAATATGTATTTCAGGGAATATGACTCTTGAGAAGGGGCAAAAAGTTTAATCCTCTAATTATTTTATTGCCAATAGAAATATTCATTCATACATTATACTTTTGTATAATTTTATTTATTTATTTATTTTTAATGTGGTTACCGGGAGTCAACCTCAGGACTCGCACTTCCCAGCAAGCGCTTGTGCCGCTGAGCGATATCACCGGCCCTTTTTTCCTTTGTATTTGGGTACTGGGAGTTGAACTCAGGACCTCACGCCTGCCAGGCAGGCGCTTATGCCGCTGAGCTATCTCGCCAGCCCCTTGTATAATTTTATTCTTGCTTTCATTGCTGCTCTAAGTTTCCATGGATCTTGTTCTGAAAGAAATGTTAAAACTTGACAGCCAGTTTGAGTGTACAGAAATTAATTACCATCCCGCATAAACTGCTCACTACACACACTGAATCAGTCAACAGGTGTATTGCTTCTGCTCTCTGTCGAACAATGCTCTCCTGTAATTGGATACTACTGTACGGTCAGCAGCACTTCAACTCCATGGTGTTGGAGACCGGATGAATAATTCATTCCTGTTTCTGCAGCTTAAAACTTCTTAAAATCCTAGATATAACTCTTAGTCTGAGCAGATGTGCTTTTCGATAAAAACAATTCAAGTGTATCGAATGTGCTGTACCTGCGTTCCCTCACCGCACCCCAGTGCCGAACAATGCTCAGCACATCAGAGCCCCTCAGGAATTATTTGCTGAAGGAATGAATTCATTTTATCCTTATACCAGCGCCATGGCTAAGTGTTGGGGTTACCCCAACTTTACAGACAAGGAGGAAATAATTTACAAGTCACAGGACCCCTAAGAGTCAGAGCTGAGCTTTGATCCCAGGCCCTTAAACCAGTTTGTGCTAACGAAACTTAAATCTGCTTTTGCCTGAAATCACTCTGGAGCCCTATGAGATACATGACCACTCACTTGGCAAACACCATAAAGAGTGTTCGTCCTATTCCCTAAATTAGATATATACTATTTAGGTGTTATACAAATACTGCATAATATATAAACATATTAACATAAATCACATTAAAAAGATTATATTGATAAGATATATGTTTTACAAGTTTATTAGAATTTATATAACATACTAATCTATTAATATACATTTAACATCTTATATAAAGTATTAATGTATAATAGTAATATGCTATATTAATATATGGTATTAATATTATTAATGTACTTATATTTATTTGTTGTATTTCTTTTATTGTTTCTGTAGTGGGTCACCACATATGTAATGGGGATTGAGAATGATTTGAGACATGCAATATAAATGTAATATAATAAGTACTACATTTATTATGACTCCTAAATCAGAGTAAAATATGACATTTATATTTGCTTCCAATTTAAACTAGGAATATTTGCAGGACATTCAACTTTAGAGATATTTCTATCAGAATATTTAGATAGTTGTGAAGAAGCTTTCAGTGCCTTCCTGTAGAAACAGATAGTCTTCATAAGAGATTCTTTTAAATTTACAGTAGCAACCTTAAAACTCCATGGGTTGAAACTAAAATACATGAACTATGCTATAGACTGGATTGTGTCAATAGATCTCCCTTACTGAATTTTCTATTAGAAATTTTTGAGCTCAGAACTGTTATACAAACCCAGGTGTGATGAAGTATGCCTGGAATCCCAGCACTTAGAAGGCTGAGGCAGGAGGATCTTGGAGTTCAGTGCCAGCCTGGGCCACCTAACGAGCTTAAGGCTGATTTCAATCATATATAGTGAGACCTTGTCTCAAAAAGCCAAAACCAAAAATAAAAACAAATAAAAAAAACTGTTATACATGATATAATATTGGCCTACAAGCAAAAAGAATAATAAAATAATGGGTTACATTCTCTCTTAGGTCTCTTACAGTTCTAAAATCCTGAGACACTAAAATAAGAAGGTACTTTTCTAGGCTCAAATTTAAATCAGTCAGGAGCTACTAGTTGAATAGCCATTAGGCTGCACGGGAATAATCTGTTCTACTGATAACGTGTGGACATTCACTGTGACCCACTGGACACCGAATCTCCAGCCGCCCCCAGTTTCTGTCCATTGCACCAATGCTGAATGACCAGGAGGTCTGTTCACGGGATGAAGCAAGGTGCAGACTGGCCTCTGGGAGTAAATAATTACCCAGGGCTAATGCTGCCTGATGTGGGCTGCTCACACTTTGAGTTTTACTAAGTGCCCTGAAATACCTGAAGAAGGAGGCTTTCCTTTCCCAAAGGATGATTAGATTAACTTTGGGATTTCTTATGTTTGCGGGAGCAAATTCTAAATATTATGGCCATGGCTAGTCTGATAGAATTTTAAACCAAAGGGTGTGTTGATGTCACACACTTGCCGACCCAGAGGGTCTCTAGACCTCTCTATAGAGCCCTCTTCCCCAAGCCACCAGACCCCTGCTAACATAAGTAATTACTGTTCCATCCTTTCCTAACACAAATGCCATCCCTTTGTGGTAGAATTCTTGTTCCGGAGATTCTACAGCTTAAGAACGAATGTGGACAAAGTGAATAGATGTAATTATCGCCAAGTTCATTGCTGGGTTAATGTGTACAGGTCCATTGACAGTTACAACCATTTGTTTGTTCTCACCTACATTTCCGCTAGATCCTTGGAGTCCAGGCTGCCTAGGCAATGGGAGGAGGCTTGAATTTCACACTGTTGTATGAATTGTTCTTTGTACCGAGGGCATAGCTCCGGGCTTCAACCAGTATTTTCATCTATGGCATTTCAGTCCTAACTAGACCAATAATTCTGTAATTGAAGAACAAACATCATTCACATTAAAATGACTTTGTATAGGCTTCTCTTGCGTACAGAAATTATATAATGGGACTATTATTCAAATGCTAGAAGTCTCTGGCCTGAGTCTTGAGTTCTCGGCATGTCTTTGTGGTAGTCTTGATTATTGCATACCGCTAATTAAAGTGGAATATGAGAACTGCCGACATGGTTCAAAATGTGAAAATATTTGAAAAGAGTAGGCAGTTTCTCATCCATATCATATGCTTCATTCCAATCACTGGACAAACATTTATTGGTTTTGGGCGTTTCATATATTCTTCCAAAGTTTTTACATGCATTGCACGTATTATTTCCCTTATCTTTATTTTTAACAAACCACATGTTCTATCCACTGTTCATCACCTTGATTTTTACCTAACAATTTAGAGATTTTTGTATATTGATATATACAGGCCTTCTTTCTCCTTTTCTTTTACCTGCAAAATAATCTAATGTGTGATTTATTTAACCAGTCTCCTATTGAGGGGTTTGATTTGTTTCCAGCCTTTTTCTGTTGCAAACAAGTTTTCAGTGAATTCCTTTGTGCATACATTGTTTTGAATATGTACTTGTATATCTGAGGCCAATTTCCCAGAAGTGGCATTGCTAGGTCAAAGGATGGACACATTTATAATTTTGATAGAAGACTGCCTTAAATGCCTTCCATAAGAGGTGAGCCTTTTTTTTTTTTTTTTTTTTTGTGGGTACCGGGGGTCAAACTCAGGACCTCGCGCTTGCCAGGCAGGCGCTTATGCCGCTGAGCTATCTCACCGGCCCGGTATGCCAGTTTATACTCGCATCAATAAGCAAATAAATCTTTTTCTAGAAATTGGAAACTTTCGGATGTTTGTGCAGCTACCTCAAAACACGAGCACAGAGCAGCAGCCAGGGGGTATGGCAGGGAGCACTTTCCTGGTTCCGGGTACTTCAGTTCATGGTCTCATTTAATGCCTGGAGTAGCCTATAAAGCAGACAGAAACCTAATGCTTAGTAAGAAGTTAACCTTCCCAGGATCTCAGTGCTAGTAAGTGAGGGGGACGAGGCTTAAGCCCCGTGTGTGTGGTCCCAAAGCCCCTGCTTTTCTCACAACCTACAGTTCCGTCTGCGGTCTGATTGTTGTTCTGCCAGGTTTTCCCCTTAGGAAAAATGCAGTCAATAATCGGTTAGTGGGTGGGTGGGTGAATGAATGGATTGACAGAGATGGGGATTCTGGGAGAGAAATGCAGAGGACTCAGGAACAACAGAAAGCAGAAGCTGGAAGGTGGCATCGGCAGAGCTGGGCTTGGGACTGGCGTGTCAGGGTGTGAGGAGGGTCTCCTAGTCACGCAGGAACAGTAACCACAGCACAACAAAGCTTTACTGTGTAACACTAAGTCCTGCTTCTGCAAGGCCGCCATGCCTTTCAAATGATGTGTGATTTCCCTTCACTTCTCTGTTAATGTTTTACATCCGACTCAAGTTTGAAAAGATACCTCAGCGCTTATCGGAGGGCTACTCAAAGCCTCACCAAAGCTGATAAAAAGCATCGAATTGGCTATACTTGGAATCCTGGTGTGTGTAAGTGTAGGTAGTACTGGATCACCATTTTTCTTTAAAGCAAAATACCAGAATGTAGCTTTCCAAGTGGGTTTTAACATTCGAGAGCGTCCTGATGACCTCAGGAGTGTCCGACTGCTCTCGTTCCTTGAGCCCTCCTTGGGAATTGCCTTCAAGGTCCTGAGGAACCTCTTTGTACAGATTCAAGGTGTCCAAGCTTTGCCCTCGAAGAATGAAGATTGAAAAAAAAAAAAAAAACCCATGTTATTTTAAAGCGCTGAACCCCCAGCGTTATGAGAATGGGTAAAGTAAGTCAGGCAGTGCAGGTCCACATTACCCAGTGCCCCCTGAGCCGCGTGCGTCAGGGTTTACCAGCCTGTGTGCACAGGCTCCAGTGAGCCAGGGTTTCTCTGACCTTTGGGACCTCCAGGCGGGCTGGGACTTGGCAGCCCGAGATCTACGGGAGCAGCTTCCTCCACTTGGTCCACTGTGCCTGCAAATACCATAGTCTGTGTGTGCCAGGACGTGAAAGAGAGTAGAAGCACTGGACTATGCATTGTGACAGTTCTATCGTTTTTACTAATATTTTTGCTTACCAAGAGACAATGTCTCCTTTCAGCCACTGCAGCAGGGACCTCTGTTGCAAAATCCTCTCCAAACCATTCTTTTTGCTTATTTCTTTCCCTCACCAGCATTGATAATGATAGTGGACATTTTCTTTTCTCTTTTCCTAAGACTCTGATAAAACCATATAGTTTCTTTTGGTTAATTTCCTTTCCCTTTGCTTGCTCTGGTATAGTGTCTATAGACTAGATGGTTACAAGAGACCCTGGTTACCTGGATACCTCACATGTGTGTGTGTGTGTGTGTGTGTGTGTATTTCAGCACACGGCAGTACAGTGTGGAGTGCTCATTAAGAATGTGAGTCTGGAGTGAGGCCGTCCAGGTTCAAGACTCAGTTCAGGATCATTTATTATTTGTGTGACTTTGAGCCAATCATTCCACCTCTCCAGGTCTCAGTGACCTCACTTGTAAAATAGGACTGACAGTAAGACCTACTGCACAGCGTTGTTCTGAGAAATGAATAAGCTGATACATCTTATGCGCCTAGGATAGAGTATCAACATTGCTTAGAACAGGGGTTGGCAAACTAGCCTGCTGGCTAAATCCAGCCCACCACCTATTTTTATTAATAAAGTTTTACTGGAACATAGACTTGCCCATTCATTTACATATTGTTATAGCTGCTTTCTCACTAGGATAAAGTGAAAAAACTTAAGAAAAATCTCCCATCCCAGGGTGGGGCTCACTTGGACTAAGTCCGCCCCTTGGCTCATTGCTACGTTGAAATCTGTAGGTCGTCTCTCATGCCAGCTCTGCCGTGCTGTCAGGAGGGTGGAGAACACAGCAGATGGTGGGCAGCAGGTGGGCAGCTCCCAGCTCCTGCACTCAGCCACACCCCACAGTTCCTGTGCCACCGTTCACTCTGGTCTTGCCCAACTAGTGCCACATGCCTTTGCCTGTGACCCCACAGGTAACCTAATCATCTTGTTTGTCTGGGGATCTTGTTAAAATATAGCTTCTGGTTCTCTGGCTCTGACGTGGAGCCTGAGATTCTGCATTAAGAAAAATCCCGGATAATATTGATGATGCAAGTTTGGGGACTACAACTGGCCTCTAAAATACCTAAATTTTCACTGTGAAATTGAATCTCCTTGAGCTAAAATCTGAGCTCTGCCACCTTCTAGCTATTTGTCCCTCCTAGATAATGATGCTATTGCATCCTCCTCTGTATAATGAAGATAATAATAGATAAATCTTGTGGAATCGTTGGAAAGATTGAATGAGATGATGTACACAAAGCTCTAGGGTGGCCTCAATAACTGTTAGCCATTGTTCTTCTAGAGATGCATGGTGGGTAAAGCCCATTTTAATTGGTAAAGTGTCCAATGTGTACATGCCAGAGACACGATCTTCTTGCTCCTTTCCTGGTCTAATGAGATCCCTTTGGTTTTATAGACCACATTCCTACCCAAATGTTAGTCTTTTGTGCTAATATTGCCCATCAATCAATGAAACAAGATTTTTTTCCAGTGGCAGTTGCTGTTGGTCATTTCAAAAGTGATGCTTTGTGTTATAACATGTTTGAAACAAGAGTTTACCTGATGGGTGTCTAAAAGAAATTAAAGGAAATAAAATTGGAGAAGTATATCTGCAGGAGACAACTCAATTGTCATGGCCTGATGACAGGCTCTGTGGCTCTTATATGTCAGCCTCTACTGTATGCAGGTGGCCCCATCTCCACCTGAGCTCATCACGTGTTCCAGAAGTACCTCGCCAATTCAGGGGGTTCTAGTAAAAAAAAAGAAGAGTGTGCCTGACTTTTATTTATGATATTTTGCTAATGATTTTCTATTTCAATTATATGGAACATTGCTTAAATTCACCTCTCCCCAAAAAGAATAGTATGTGTATCCTCCAGCTGATAGAATTGGGGATTAGCACTTGCATGATGCTACATAGGATGGCACTTTTGCACACTTTGATGTAGGAAAGGAGCAAAACCATTCCAGAATAACGTCACTTGCATCTCCATAGTTGTTGGGATGGATGGGAAAATAGTAGAATGGAACTGAAGAGAAATGAAGGTAAGAAAATGAGGAGGAGGAGTAGACTCCCTTCTGGGGCCAGACTTATGCTGCATTCTTGGTTTCCAAATCGCAAAAGCTGTAAGACCCTAGCAATAGAAGCAGGGAATACACAGGCTCCGCCTTCCTCACTGATTCTCTGGGAAACCCAGCAGACCTTTGCAGGGAGGCCCTTGGCTAGTTTGATACAGCACAGTGGTAGGAAACAAATTTTTCTCCTTGGTGGGTGGAAACTTTCATTTCTGATTAGGCAATGAACTGAGTTGAAAAGCATGTACCATAATGTGAATTTCAGGTATGTTAGCTCTCATCCTAATCCCTTTTGTAATGTTGCCTAGCATTTCATTTCTTTGTGTGTCTATCACAACGGTGGTTATGACAAAGGTTCTGTTGGTTCAGCTGTCACAACAAATTTGTGCATGGATCAATTTACAACAAAATCAAGAGAGATAGTGAACACCAAAGGGTTAGGCCCAGAGCAGTGTATGGTTTGATGAAATGTAGTGTTCAGAAAATAGACTCATCTTTCAGATGCGGAAACAATGCATCTGTCCATAGTATTTATTACATGATAAAGTAGATTGGGCATAGCCTGTGTCCCATTTGTGGGGTAAAAAAAGAAAAAAAAAAGAAGAAAAATCTCACAGCATTTAAGGCAAGGGTATCAGAAGAAATGATACCTTCTTTTGCCTTGAGAAAGTATGTTGGGAATTCATAAAAATCTATGGTCGGTAGCTGAGCGTGGTGGTGCATGCCTGTACTCCTAGCATTTGGGAGGCTGAGGCAGGAGGATCACTGTGAGTTCGAGGCCTGGACTCAAACTGCGCTTCGAGTTCTGGATTACAGAATGAGATCGTGTCTCAAAAAACCAAAAACCAAAACAAAGAAAAACAAAAAATCAAAAAAGTCTGTAGACAGAGCATGTGGTAAAAGGCAGTGCACAGATGCAAGGTGCACTGCATGAGGAAGTGGCTGTTGGAATGTCCTGCAGACAGTAAACTGGGACAGCAGGGACCAGAACGTCCTTGTGGCCTGCTGTAACCCCTGCGCCCAGCCCAGAGCTGGCTTGGAGTAGGCACTTGATGAATCAATGATATTAAAGTCAGTAAACAGAACGAAACATTTCTCTGTACAAAAGTTACCAGTGGTCTTTATGAACACCGTCAAGTCAGATAAAATCATTGTGATAAGTACCATTCCATTATCTCTCAGTAGTCATGTTTCAAAACTTCCCATGACTGTAATACGACTTTGAAAATCAACACTGATAATTTCATAGTGTTTAGCAGACTGTTTGTCCAACCCCTAGAATGCTGCAATTTGTTCTTTCTGTTGCTACTTCAGCTAGGATTTGGTGACAAACCATTGTTAGGCCACTAGGGACATCTATAATGTTAGAAAAAGAAGCACTCTCCATCCGTCCCCCAGCAACGCAGGCAGCCTTGGAGGTGCACCAGGCTGGGGCTCAGCTCTCCCTCGGCCCTTCACAGTGGTACCCTTTTGCAGTGAGAAACCTGAACAGCTGTGCACAACATCCCTCTTTCCTCGCCACCTCCTCACATCAGATGCCATATTGGGCAAACTATATTGTCACATCCATCACATCCACCACATCCGTCAAGTCTCCTGAAAGGCAAATGACATCCCATTTTACAGGTAAGGAAACAGAGATCCAGAGAGGTTAGGAACTCACCTGGATTGCAGAGTTAAATAAATGGTGGGATCAGAATTCACACCCAGCCAAAGAACAGGCTGGAATTCCTGCTTTGGCTGAAGGGAAAGGAGGAACTGTGGGCTTTATTGTTGTCTTCTCTGAGCAATGGTTTGAAACAAACATTTGTTTTCCATCCTTTCCGCTTGTTTCCTCTGATCTTCTATGTGAGTAGCTCACAGGAAGGTACCAGTATTAACATGAATGATGTCACCTTGCTTTGTTACGTGTCCACTGCAACATCGCCCTTGGTAGGGCCTTTAAGGGAGCCAGACTAAGATTGGTTGGCATCAGTCTTATCATGGAATCGTGATGTTAGGATTGGCACAGGGGGTGCTTTCCAAGGATTAATCCACTAATCCTCACAGCAGCTCTCTGGCTCAGTACCAGTACCATTCCCACTTTACAGGTGAGGAAACTGAGGCACAGAGAAGCTTAAGACTCTCTGGAGCCAGTGGGAGGAAGCAGAATCCAAACCCACTGTGTACATCAGGGATGTCATTTTCAAGGTCCTAAGATCTCTGTCGTCCCTGTTAGAGCAGACTGCCCTCTTCTATCACTTAGGAAAAAGAACTTTTGAGCTATTAATGTAGTTAGGGCACAGTTAATCAGAATAAGTCTGATTACAAAATCAACATTTCTCTACACTTCTGGATATTTCCCTATTGTTTTGTTTGTTTATTAGTTTGGGGACAGGGTCTCCCTATGTAGTGCAGGCTGGCTTTGAACTCGCTTATGTAGCCCAGGCTGGCCTTGAACTCACAGCAGTCCTCCTGCCTCAGCCTCCTGAGTGCTGGGATTACAGGCATGTGCCATCAGGTTTTTTTTTGTTTTTTTTTTTTTGATCATTTAAAAGAGATCTTATTCCCTTGGGGTACTCTTGAAAGAGATAGTAAGATCGCCTTGTAATACTTCCCCCTGGGCTGTTTTCGGGTTGTATTTTGTACATCTTACGTGGGGGCTACTTCTGGTGTGCCAGGAAGATCGGGCAAAGTATGGAAGAATGGGCGGGTGAGATGGCTCAGCAGCATAAGCGCCTGCCCAGCAAGCGCAAGGTCCTGAGTTCGACTCCTGGAACCCACATAAAGGAAAAAAGGGCCGGTGATATCGCTCAGCGGCATAAGCACTTGCTGGCAAGCGTGAGGTCCTGAGGTCGACTTCCGGTACCCACATTAAAAAAAAAAAAGTACGGAAGAATGAACACTGACGCTGTGACCGTGGGCATAAATATTCTAGCTATGACAAAAATGGACAGATCACTTGGACACCTGTGATGCTCTTTGTGGATAAATCAGTTTTCACAAGTTATTTTTCAGGGAAAAACTTGACTTAGCTTGATAGCATAATATATTCTTCAAGGTGTAACACGTGCCTGTGTTTCAGGGTGTTGACCCATTTCCTCCACTCCCCACCCCATGTTCTGCCGCGCTAGAATGCAACCCCAGTTGGCACAGATGGAGGGAAATGGTCCGTGTCGCTTTGCTGACCACATTTATTACCATGATAACTGTCTCATCAGGAAGTGTAGCTGGGCAGACACCCGTGATTAGAACATGAGCGCATTTCCTTGTTAACTCCCCCAAGGCAGTCATCACCGGAATAGCGTTTGTGCAGCATCTGAGTGAGTTGTCTTGTCAGAGCAGATTTCCTGATAGACTTGAGAAATCACAATTATTAATTTGCCTCACCTTTGGCCGATTTGAAGACTTCATTCATGAGGCAGGAGGGGAAATGAAGGATGTCCCCCTCCCCAGTTCTGCCGCGTGGATCCCAGAGCTGCCAACCCATGCCCTGCAATCTCACCACATTATACCTCACCTCTGCCCTCTCCGTAGGGTTCATACTGAGTCCCCAAGGCAGTGTTGGGATACAGATGTCCTTGTTTTGCCTTCATGCAAAAAGTAGCTTTCTTCAGACACAAAGCAGAGGTATTCGTAAGATAAATGTCTCAGCTCCCGCCTGGTGCATATATTTCCGACCAACCTCTGGACGTCAGCTGCCACCCAGGTTTTGCCTCTGGGATGCACAGTCTACACCATCTCCAACGCAGAGCCCCAAGCCAAACAATTCGTGTCGCCCTTTGGGCCACATCTGTTCTTCCCTTATTTTCTAGATCTAGCATCCAAGCTATGAAAATGATCCCTCTCTTCTCTCTCTTCCCCATCCCCTGAATCAGTCATTACACCCTGCCACCTTACCCTCTCCTGTCTGTGTCCTCTCTTCTCTCAGGAGTCGCGCACCGCTCATTCGTTCCTCGGAAGTTGGTACGCGCATGCTTTTCACACTGGGGAAGGAGCCCAGAGCCCGGAGCGCGCTAAGCACACACTCTATACTGAGCTAGACCCTCAGCCCTGCGGGGGAGGTTTTTAAAATCCAAATCTGATCAATTCACTCTCCTGCTCACAATTTTTTTCATTTTCTTTTACTTTGTTTTATATTAAAAATTAGCGGTTTGCAACTAATGATAAGTTGGCATGTTTCAAGTTTATCAAAATGAAACCACATGGTATGCAATCGTTTCATCTTTCAGTCAGTACACTGATTTTGAAAATCAGCTATGTTGTTGCGCTTATCAATTGTTCGTTTCTTCCTTTTTTTTTTTTTTTTTTTTTCTTTAAGTGGATACCGGGAACCAAACTTAGGACCTCGCGTTTGGCAGGCAGGCGCTTATGCCGCTGGGCTGTATCACCGGCCCCCCAAGTGCTTCTTTTTTATTGTTCTATAGTATTCCACTGCGCGGACTATCTCAGTTTGTTTACCTGTTTACAGGTTGGTAAAAATTAGGTTGTTTCCAGTTTTGTGTTGCTACTTTGTATATAGCTGCTACTTTGTACGGCCACATATTCTTTTCTCCTGGAAAAATATCTAGGAGTAAAATGGCTGAGCCGTATGGTGCATGCATGTGTGTGTATGTGCATTTCTTTCATTTGGTTTTAGGGATTCAATTTATGGCCTCACACATGGTAAGCACATGCATCCCAGCCCTGTGCGAGTGTATTTATTTAAAAAATATTTACAGTCAGGGTTTCCTTATATGGTCCAGGCTGGCTTGGGACTTGTGGAGATCCTTCTGCCTCAGTCTCCGGGGTGCTGGGATCACAGGCGCGCGCTACCACGCCTGGCATTTATTTAACTTTGTAATAAAGCTCCACAGTTCTTGCTGCTCTTCATGCTTTCCGGTTAAACTCTGAGCTCGTTAGCTCCACCTACAGGGCCCTCTGTGATCTCGCTGCTGCCCTGGCCTCAGGCTGCGCTGTCGTCGCGGGGCTGTCTGTTCCCTTAGACTCTTGTCCTGGACCCCGCAGAAGCTGGTCCCCAACATTCAGCTCCTGCGCGATCTCCTGCTCCTAGGTGTATGCAGCTGCCCCAGTGCTTATCTTATGGCACTGTTTTGGTGGGTTACTGCTTCTAATAGAGTCACATGACATGACAGCCGACAGTAGCGCCTGTGGTTTCCATCTTTGGATCTAGGAAGGAAACAAACAAACAAACAAACAAAAAAAAAAAAAAAAAAAAAAAAAGAAAGGAAAACCTCAAAACAGCTAAAAGAATTAAAATATTTGTCCCTAGACAAGGGAAAGAGGGCCGGGCATAGTGGTGCACGCCTGTAATCCCAGTGCTTAGGAAGCTGAGGCGGGATTGCCATGAGTTTGAGGTCAGCCTGGGCTACATAGTGGGACCCCCCATCTCCAAAAAGCCCCAAAGGACCCCTCCAAAAAAACAAGAACAAACAGGAAGAGGAAGAAGAGAAGGGGAGGGAGGGGAGAGAGGGGCGAACAGGAGGAGGAGGAACGGAGGAGCCTGGATATTACTTAATTCCATCGGGTCAACAGATAACTCTTTAAATTATATGCATATATAACTGGGGAGGGGAAAAGGGCGGAAAAAAGAGGAAAACACTATAGAGGGACCTGCTGTAACATTTTGTCTGCCTTTCTCCTGTCTTTTTACCCCGCTCTTTGGGACTGGTTTCCCTGTCTTCTCTCCCTCCTCCTCCCTTCCCCCTCCCTCTCTTCCTGGTCATACTGCATATAAAGCGGACAGAGACCTCACTGAGCTCTTAGCTGTACAGCAGCCCTTGGACCATGAACACTGTCATTTGTTCAACCGAACCATGAGTGTTTGGTTTTTACTTATAATTATTTTCTTATTTTAGCATATGGTCTTCATGTTAATTTTTTTTTTTTTTTTTTGAGACTGGGTTACACAATAATCTGTTTTTATGATACGGTAATATTCCATCTAGGACAATATCTGTCTGTTCCCCAACTTATTAGGTTTTTCAATTATTTTCTAACTTTTGCCATTATAAAGAATACATGGGGCCGGTGAGATAGCTTAGCAGCATAAGCACCTGCCTGGCAAGCGCGAGGTCCTGAGTTCGACTCCCGGTACCCACAGTTAAAAAAAAAAAAAAAAGAATACATGAATGCTATATTTTTCTCCTGAAGAATTTTCCCAAGTTTTGTGTTTTTAGAATACAGTTCCAGAAGTCCAGTGATGGGGTCGATGAGTATAAGCATGCTACCCAGGTGCTTATCTTAAACTACTTGGAGCACTGTCGCACCCCTGCCTCGTGCCACGAGGCCTCCCGCCACTCGGAGATGGGCGGGGAGACTCACTAGGCGCACACGAGTTCGGGGGCAGCTCCGTTCCCACCGCCACGCGGAGGCAGGAAGAGCCGGAAGTACAGTGCTTGTTCCCCGACCCTCTGGATGCTTTCTCCCCGTGGCCCTAAGGTGACAGGAAGCCCGGGCAGTGCCATCCCCGCCGCTCGTGCCTGACAGCCTCTTCGCGCTGGGCTTCTCTGTCCAGGGCCTCTCGCAGGGCGCTCCGCGCTGGAAGGAACCACACGCCAGGAAACCTTCCAGGCCCGAGCAGGAGAGAGGGATTCAGGGAAAAGAGCAAGAGAAGCAAAGTGCTGAGTGAGAACACAGGCAGGGGCCGCGAGAAGGGCCCAGGGGTAACAGGAGAAAAGTGCTTGGGGGACCTCGGAATCGAAGGCGAGGGGTTTGGGCTGGGCAGGGAAGGCTTTGACGTGGACAGAGGGGCTCCTGCTGTCTTAAGTGTTGAATCCACCTCTTGATTTTAATTCACTTTCTCGAGACAAAACCTAAATAATAATGTTTTTGTTTTCTCTTTTCTTTTTCAAATGAATGATCAAAAAGCGACTTCAAACGAATGCTTTTCTACTACAGAAGAAAGCGGGTCCTGCACCGCCCAGCCCAAACCGTGCACGGCGGGCAGAGAATCTGCTTTCCATGGCAACGTGCAGAGGGGGAGCCTTCCCCCATCAGAGAAGCCCAAGGCATCAGTGATGCCCACAGCGAATGGGGTCAGATCCCGTGCCTCGCAGCCCCTGGTGAAGGATGTAGCACCCACCAAGAATGCTGGAGACCAGTCAGGACCCACAGAGAAGACCCAGCCTCCAGAGGGACCAGAGGAATCTGAGCCACATCAGCCAGGTGGCAAAGACGATACCCCAGGAAGAGAAGAAATGATGAAAGACGTGGAAACAGCGCTGGAGCTTCAGTCTTTAAAAGAAAATGCTGACATGGAAACTTCTGGGACAGCAGGAGCAGGGGAAGGCACTGAGAATCCACAAGCACAAACTATGGCACTGATGAAACCTCTAGGGACGGTGGAAAACAGCGCACCTCTGGAAAAAGCTGGAGAACTACAGTCTCAAGGGGCGATGGGAGAAGACAAACAGTCACAACTTCTAGAGACCCCCAGGGAGAACAGATCTCCAGAAATACTGGAAGGAAGTCAGTTGGTGGACACAGCTGAAGAGCAGCAACTTCCAGAAGCAATGGGGTTAGAAGAGCAGGCACAGTCTCTGCTTCCAGAAACGATTCCCAAAGAGAACGAACCGCCAGGAACACTGGAAGGAAGTCGGTTTGTGGAAACTGTTGAAGAGCCGCAGCTTCAAGAAACATCAGGACAGGATGCGCAGCCTCAGCCTCCAGAGGACGGAGCACCAGAAATACAGGACAAAAGTCAGCCTGCGCTAACTCCAGTGATGAATGATCCCATCCACACAGCTCCTCAAGACCCTGGAATCCCGGAGCAGGTTCGACCTGAAGGCATAGTTGGAGGCAGGGAGCATCCAGCGGGCATCTCAGCGACAGCAGCGTATGTGGAGGTGGACAGCGAAGGTCACACTACCGAAGAGGAGCAACGCACTGAAGGTAAACGCTAGGCTATGAGGGCGTCAGTCTGTTTCGATGCGCTCCATGGCGACCCGATGCAGCCAATGAAGTCTCTTTCAGGGGGCTGAAGTTCATTTGTCCCAAACCAAAAAGCTTTCCATGCCTGAGGAATGGGCGTCCCATCAATGCTCGGCTCAGGTTTCTAGTAAATGTTTTCTAAAGCTTTTCTAAAAATCCGTGTCTAGCTTTTTAACCTAGAGTTTGATGGTTAAGTAGACTCGAGCATTGAAGGTAACATTAAAATTTCTGAATTTTTCCAAGTTCACTCTTCGGCAGGCGCCTGTAGGGTATGAGGGTCCAAAGTCAAGGTGTACAGATGGTTGATGAGGAGTTGACCTTCCACTGACAAAATATACGAAGAACAGATCTTAGACTGCAGCTTCCATCTTGGCCAATCTTATCTTTGGAAAGTTATTGTCAGTTTGCTCCTGCTCTGCTGTAGTCTCCTCTCCTTTCCTCTTTTGGTGCTGGGGATCCAACCCAGGACTTTGTTCATGCTAAGCACACATTCTACCACGGAACTACACCCTGAACCCCATCTTTCTATCTTCAGAAGACCGGAGAACGTGTATTATGTCTTGGTATGGGGTGCTAAAAAAATTTTTAAATCTACATGTTAACCAGCGTAAAATAAATGATACTTATCCTGTTCTTTATTGGAGTTATAACTAAAAAATAACATTTTCTTCTGAGGCATGATTTACATTTTGGTAAACTTCAGGTTTGTGGTATAGTGTAATTAAGTGAAGCATTAAATATAGCCATCCACCTGGTTAAGTCTTTCATTTATTAACACACTTTCTTTTTCAATGCTGGGGATTGAAATTTGTGCCTCGCGTATGCCAGGCAGATGCTCTGCCACTGAGCTGCCCTCCAGACCAGCTCAGTATTCTTTGATGTCCACATGCCAGGTGCTGGAGATGCAGAATGAGAAAGAGATGGTTCCTGCCTTCAAGGGCCTCTCTACCTTGTATGTGATGGAAGAATGTAGACAAATTGCTGCAATCCGTTGAGGCAAATGCTTTGATAAAAGTGTGCAAAAAGTGCCCTGAGAACAACAAAAGAGAACCAAGTAAAAGAATATGTTTTTAGACTAGGGTTGGCAAAATCAGAAGTTTTTTGGGGGCCTTGAATTTGAAAATGAGTTGAGTGAGGGGGCACATCAGATTTTGTGGGGAGCCCCAGGGGCTTGGTGAAGAGGGGGTCACAGCCCTGTCAGAAGGAAGCTGCTGCTTGGCTCTAGCTGTGGGAATAGGGACCAACGTTTCCCAAACCAAGATTTTAGGGAAACAGATTTGTATGTGCAACATCCTGACTTTTAAATGTTAGCAACCATAAAGGCCAAATAAAAGATTTTGGGGCATCCCTGGACCCCTTTTTGATTTATATATACAAATTAAACTTTCTACTGTAATATGTTTGACTGCCATTTCTTGGGCAGTTTTGCACCCTGATTTTATTGAAGAGAATGCCAAGACTTGGAGATGTTAAGGGACTTGACACTGGTCATTCAGAGATTCTGAGGGAACCGGGGAGAATGCCTTTCTTACAGCACCGAGGAAACTTGCTGTGTAGACCAAAAGAGCAAAAACTGCCCCCACTGGATGGGAACAAACTCTGGGGTAATTTGTTGCTAATACTACAGTAAGCGGATGTCTCTTAATGTCCTTTGGTTACTTTCCCAGGTGAGACTGGAGAAAAGGTGGAAACAGAGATGGAGAATGAGAAAGTAAGTGAAGAGGCTGAAACAAAAGAAGAAGAAACGGGAGAAACTGTGGATCTTTCAGCAGCCACATAGATGGGGTGGTGACAGAAGGGTGGGAAGACACAGCGTAGCATGCTAGGGAAGAGAGCAAAATGCTAGCGACACTTGCGGTTGTATATAGGGAGTGTGGTAATAGACTGTTGGAACCATGTTCTTCATTGTATTTTTCTATAAAACTGCTAAACTGGAAAGTTTTCTTTCCAGGATAATTATACATTTAAAGTTATAAGCCAGGTGTGGTGGCGCACACCTGTAATCCCAGGACTTCGGAGCCTGAGGCAGGAGGATCACCACAAGGTTAAGGCCAGCCTAGGCTATATAGTGAGTTCAAGGCCAGCCTGAACTACATAGCAAGACTTTGTCTCAAAAAACCAAAACCAAAACTCAAAACAAGACAAAAAAACCAAACCAAACCAAACCAAACATTTTCAAATTGTTTATTAATCCCATTATTTTCCATTAATGAGTGAAATCTCAAAAATCTGGAAATTTGTATGTTTTGGTACTTTCTATACTGTATTTAGTCTTTCATGTGGCTACTAAGATAGTTACAGAACTTTTTTAAAAAAATTCTTTTAGATAAAAGTATGGACACTTTGTAGCCCAGTTTATGTCTGATTGAGATAATGATTATTTTCTATACCTAATTAGGAGGGAACTGGTGAACCAGTGATTTCCTAACTAGCAGCTCCCATAGGGAATGGACATTTTGCCAGTTGCAAATTTAGGAAATACTCAGGTTAGACCCTAAAACTCTTGGCTGGAATTGTCCTCCTCTGGGCGACCCACAGTATAGAAGTTTGGGGCCGATCTGTGACTTCACTGCTTTTTCCCTTCAGATTTTGGAGTAAGAACTCCTAGGAAGGCTCACAGCTTTTGAGCAAACACCCACATCACCTTTAACAAAGATTTTGTTTCAAACTTGGTTTTTAATTAAGAATTGGAAAAAGGAAAACGTTTTTTCCACATTTCTCATCAGGGAATGTTGGACAGTTGTGGTCAAATAACTCTACTAGGGTTTACATTCATGCTCTTTTGGCCCATCGTGTAATTTGTTAGGGATCACCAGCACCCCACTTTATAAATATTGCTGGTACTCCCAGCTCCTCACTAGGAAGTCACAGGCCTAAAGGTAAGCTTTCCAACCATCACCGCACCCCTGTCAGTTCAGTGGGAGGACAAGTTAGTAGATTTCAGCTAGTAGTTATTCAGTGAATCAGCCTGGATTACTTTCAGGTTTCCTGGATATGAGAGTTATTAAAAAACTATTTTTTAAGGTGCTCGGGGTTGAACCCAGGCCCTTTGCACTGAGCTACATCCCCAGCCTTTTCATTTTTTTATTTTGAGAGAGGGTCTTGGTAAGTCCCTAAGATTCCATAGGCTAGGTTTGAACTTGGTGGTCTTTCTGCCTCAGAAAAACCCTTTTTCTTTGGTAAAAATAACACAGTTTTTGTCTAGGTCCTTGCATGGGACATAGAATGGTCATTTAGATAATAACTTCAAGGAAAGATTTATTAAAATGATTCTTTTTTTCTTTTGTTAGTAATGAATGCATGTTCATTGTAGAAACTTCAGAAAATATAAATTTAAAAGATGGAATCATAACTCAATAAAAAAAACCATCACTGTTAGCATGTTGATGTATATGAGGGATTTTTTTTTTTTTTTTTTTTTTACCTGCAAAACTTGTAATAACTTAGCCGAAACACAAGGATGAATGAAATGTTAAGTCTTTTGAGGGCCTGGGCTTCCCTCATTGGAACTCACTGTAGATAACTTGTCAGAGAGAAGGTTCCAGCAATACTTGCTGGACTCATGTAACTGGGTAGTACTGCAGCAGAAGAAACTGTGCCTTATGTATTAGCACTTAGCTGATTATGATTCAGGACTTATGATAGAGGGACAGGTCACCTAAGAACGTGATTTTTTAATAATTTACTATTGCTGAACAAATGGTAGAAGTGAGAGAAGACAGTAAGCCCTTTTGAGGGCAGTAAATGTAGCTTAGAGGTCATTTTCTCTGCAGGCTGTCGTACAAACTTGGCATTCTGGAAATATTTGTTGCTGACAAATGTTCTCTATTCTCGTATATATATAATCACGGTAGTTTCCTTAAAACTAAATGTAATTGTCTGTAGGGGAAATTATGGCCAGTTTTTACAAAATTGTTTTCTACCATTGATTCAACATTTGTAATTTTGATTGATAAATATTATTAGAACTAATAAAGTGTTTGAAAGCCTATCTTGGTGTTATGACTTGTATCTAGATGTCCCCTCAAAGCCTCATGCAGTCATAGGTGGGGCTTTCTGGAAGTGGCTGGATCTAGGGTGTGTGAATGTGGATTAAGGCTGTGTGGTACTGGATTAGAGCACTGATTGGAATTAGCATAGTTCTGGGGGTGGCCAAATGGATTCACTGAAGACCGAAGCTCCGCCATGGGTGTGGGTGGCACCACCCCAAAGGACTGTAGGCTTGATGGGATAAAAGGGAAAGGGAGGTTTGCTGCTGCTGCTTGCTCCCTACCATGCCACGAACTGTTCCTCCTCTGTGATGCCCCTCTGCCATGCCACCCTGCCTTGGAGCCAGCCAATTATGGACTGAAACCTCTATAAACTGTGAGTTGAAATAAACCTTTCCTCTTTTCCTTTTTTTTTTTTTGTGGGTACCGGGGGGTCGACCTCAGGACCTCACGCGCCAGCAGGCACCAGTGCCGCTGAGCGATATCACCGGCCCCTTTTTTGTATGTGGGTTCCGGGAGTCGAACTCGGGCCCTCGCACTTGCCGGGCAGGCGCTTAAGCCGCTGAGCCATCTCACCGGCCCCCAACCTTTCCTCTTTTAACTTTGGGTGGCAGGTATTTTGTCTCAGCAATGAACAAAGTAACTAAGACACTTGGTGTATTTATCTGAACTGTTATTATAGAAACATGTAAGATTTATGATCTACGTGTTCTTTGGGAAAAAAGGCAAACTTTACATACTCTGTCAAAGGTAAGGAATACAACAGTAAGGAAGTATGGGTGACTTTTTTAGGTATCTCACATTTCAAAGAGATTGCTCTGTCTGTAAACATGCTTGAAAGGCCAACATGAAGTATTTCACATTTAACGGTATCCAGGGATCGTCTTTTGTGCGGAAACAAGACTCAGGATTCTGACCCAGCCTCTAACAAGTCAGGAAACTTGGGCACTGAAAAAAATACTAGAAAATCTGAATGTTCCTGAAATTCAATTAGTTTAAACATTTCCCTCCCCAAAAATACCCAGCCCAAGCTGGGTGTGGTGGTGTGTGTCTGTAATCCCAGAACCCTGGGAGGCTGAGGCAGGGGGATCACAAGTTCAAATCCAGCCTGGGAAATTTAGCAAGACCCTGTCTCGAAATAAAAAAGGGCTGGAGATGTAACTCAGTATGAAAGCCCTGGGTTCAGTCCCCAGTACAGTAAAAAACCAAACCCAGCTCAACTCTCTCAAGCAGTCAAGGACAGATATTTACAGTCATAAACTCTTTTCTAGAAAAGAGAAGCCAATCTTCCAGATGAACGTAAGAGTAAATATCCTAAACAAAATACTACCAGGTTGAAGTTTTTTTTTTTTTTTTTTTTGTGGGTGCCGGGGGTCGACCTCGGGACCTTGCGCGCCAGCAGGCGCCCGTGCCGCTGAGCGATGTCACCGGCCCTTTTTCTGTATGTGGGTTCTGGGAGTCGAACTCGGGCCGTCGCGCTTGCCAGGCAGGTGCTCACGCCGCTGAGCCATCTCACCGGCCCTTTTTTTTTTGAGACAGGGTCTTGAAACATTGTTTAGGCTGGCTTTGAACACCCTACGTAGCCCAGGCTGGCCTCGAACTTGTGGCGATCCTTCTGCCTCAGCCTCCCGAGTGCTGGGATTACAGGCATGCGCCATCTCACAAGGCTAATACCATCCTGAATTTAAGAATGTGTAAAATATATAACATAAATATGTATGCTTATATACATAAACATATACTGACCAAGTGGGAACACAGAGTTGGTTCTCCATTATAAAATCATTCCATGGCTGGTTAAAAAAACGTCGAATAAATCTCAACCCACATTTTTAACTTCACTGTGACCTCAGGGAGGCCCACCCCCACTGATGTTATAGCATAATCTTCCCCACCCGGCAGTGACTCCCACGCTCCATGCTTTGCTTTTCCTACAGCTGCTCCCCACAGCCCAACACGGAACTCTGCGCGTGTGGGAGAATGTCACGGCGGCACTGTCACAATGCAATTTTTTGTTCGTTTGTTTGTTTTGAGACAGGGTCTCATTATGTAGCTCAGATTGGCCTTGAACTCACTATGTAACCCAGGCTGACCTTGAACTTATGGCAATCCTCCTGCCTCAGCCTCCCAAGTGCTGGGATTACAGGCGTGTGCCACCATGCCCAGCTGTTGTAACATAATTCTGAAAACACTGAATATCACACAAAAGAAACGTCCCCAGTAGTTTTAAAAATGAGATAGATCTCTTGCTCTACATATATATGGAAATATCTTCAAAATAACATATAAAGTTCCATTTATGTAAATATACAAAACAAAGCAAAAATCCAAGTATTAAACCTTGCAGTAGTTTGTTTCTTTGGGGTAGTTAGTGGATTGGAGCCGAAGGGGGGACTTTCTTTTTTAATCTCTTTTATTCTGTATTGGGATTTATTGTACAAGGAGGAAGTATTCACTAGTTGACTAAAACGGTTGAAATACTTCAAAGAGCCAGGAGTAAAGGCACTCCTATAATCCCAACCACTAAGGAGGCTGAGGCAGGACGATAGTTTCAGCCCAGGAGTTTTGAGGCCAACCTGGGCAACACAGCAAAAAGGTATCTCTATCACCAAGACACAAAAGAAAAGAAACAAGAAAGAAAGACTTTAACAAACACAAAATGATTATAAATACTCTGATTACAACAGTGTAAAAATGTACAAAGTTAGAAATAAACTTTGAGATGTAAAATAGAGATTTAACTTTACGGTTCCTTCCCCTTTTATCAGGTAATGCTTTCATGTATAAACTGTTAAAAACTAAGCGAACAAAATCACACCAAGGGAAATCTGCATGTCTATTTTATTTCCATCAGAAAAATATCATCTGCATAAAATTTTGGTCCATCTTTTTCTCCTTTACCTCTACCACTCAAGTTTGAATAATTTAATTTTACTCAAACAAAAGCATAATCATATGTCTAACATGAGAACTAAATATTTCACCTCGCTAAATTAGCAGGATTTAATTGAATTAGGTGTGCTCTGCATCATTTCCCAGGACCGACTCCTCTTTCTGCAGGCTTGTCCCCTTCACTCATGTGACTGCGACGTCTCCTCCCGCACCCCATGCAGTATGATTTTACCCCAATGGCAACTGGATCCATTGTCTAGTCTTCAATTTGTGTCGAGTCTCCCTCTGGGGTGGAATTTCCATTTCCATATTTTAGTCACACTTGCTCTTTCCAACATCGGTTAGAAGAATTAAGATTCTGATCTGAAGCCGTGATGGAAATTCCCGGGTAAACAGCCCCGTGCCTGCTCAGAGCGACGCTGCTGTGAGAGGCCCTTTGACAGCCACAGCTTCGATCTCAACTCGGGCTCCCTATAAGAAAAGGAGAGAAACCATGTTCCAGAATTCTGAACAAATTAAGTCAGAGAGCTCAGTAGTACCTGCCCCAAACATGCAACTAACAGCAACGTAATATTTTTAGCATTACACCTCCCAAAGAAAGAAAAGATAAGGAATATTCACTAGGAACCTAGGACAGGCCAGGTTACCATGCCTGCCATGCTTGTATACGTCAGCTCATTCAATGTTCGCAGCGGCCCTTAGACCTATATGCTGCCAGTTAAAAAAATGACGAGCTGAAGCTGAGGCAGGCCGAGTAACTGCTCATGAATGTAAATAGCAGAGGGTTAAACTCATGTCTTGGTGCCAAGTGTGGTGGCACACACCTGTAACCCCAGCACTCGGAAGGCTGAGGCAGGAGGACTGCAGATAGTTTACAGCCAGCCTAGGCTACATAGTGAGTTCAAGACTAGCCTGAACTATATAGCAAGACCCTGTCTCAAAAAGCAAATAACAAACAAAAAACAACAAAAAACCCATGTCCAAGTTCAGAGTTCCTTTTACTAAACCCAACATTTTAGTCAGTTTGATGATAATGGTAATGATAATGCATAAGTGAAATTTTTATGCAGAACTGAAAACCTGACTCAAATTTATAGTCCTCTAAATAACTTTAAAACAACACAGCTGCTCTAATACTTTTCCTCACACAAAAATTTTTTTTGAAACAGGGTCTTGCTATGTAGTTCAAGGTGGCCCTGAACTCACTATGTAGCCCAGGTTGGCCTTGACCACACAGCAACCCTCCTGCCTCAGCCTCCCAAGTGTTGGGATTATAGCCATGTGCCACCACACCCAGGAATTTCTCTCCCATCTGATTTACAACGTTTAATTTTTTTTAAAGGAAGAGAAGTTTATTTTGGCTCACAGTTTGTTTTGCTCTTGTTTTTTTGAGACAGGGTCTCACTCTGTAATTCAGGCTGGCCTTGAACTCTCTATGTAACCCAGGCTGGCCTTGAACTTGTGGTGATCCTCCTGCCTCAGCCTCCCGAGTGCTGGGGATTATAGGGGCGTACCACCATGCCCGATTGGGTCACAGTTTGTAGAGATAAGGTTTCTTAATTTTTTTTCCATGTATGAAATATTAGCCTTTAAATTCCTGGGAAGCAAGCCAGGTGTGGTGACTTGCAATCCCAGCACTCAAGAGGCTGAGGCAGGAGGATCTTGAATTTGAGGCCAGCTGGGCTACAAAATGAGATGTTGTCTCAAAAAAACAAGAACACAGGAACTACATCTTTTCTTTTATTTTTAAATTTCATTTCACAGTGCTTAGTTTGGTGTATTCAGAACACAATGTAGAAATGTAAAATCGGGTACATAAATCATTTTCAAATGTACTTACCATGGGCAAAGCAGCGACCTGGTAAGCAGCTCGAGCAGGAAAACTACTCTTGAAATCTGAATTTAAAAGAATTTCATTTTAGTTTCCAGATACTGTATTGTACTGTTACGTACTGTTACCGCACAATCAAGAGACCAGTGAGTCATATGTTCAAAGATCGCATTGTTTCTCTGGTGTGAGAAACCAAAAGCGCAAAGGACCAACACGTATACTAGACACTGGGACATGGGAAGAAAATGTCCAGATGAGAAGGGGAACAAGGGAGGAGGAGAGGGAAAGGAAAGAAGGGAAAAGAGAACAGCACCATCATCCCTGCAGCCTCCGTCTGCGCTGGATCCTCAGCCTTCGCAGCAAGGATGGGCAGCCCTGCTCCTGCCTAAGACCACCATAGCACCCCGACAATAGAGCCCCCACTCTGGCACTCAGACACAAGAGAGCCCCCTCTGCTGCATCATTCATTTCCACGCTGTACTGGCTCGTTCATTCCTGCACACGAACATGCTGAAGTAGCTTCCATCAAAACAAACTAAACTAAACCAAAAAAACAAAACCCTCCACGAGAGTCTATCACTGGAAGCCACCCCCCCCAACTACGGGCCCATTTCTCTAACGCCCTTAAGGGGCAATTCCTAATCTCTCACCTACCATGTTGTCTCTTTCTTTTCATCAAATTGATACACGTGCCTCGTTTTAAAAGTCGACTACTTCTACCAAGCTTGTTACAAAGGCAGATGTCCACTATCTTCCATGCATCCCATAGACGACCCTTCCCCTCCTCCTCTTTCATCTGATTCTCTTGCTCTCACTTTCTTTCTTCTGAACAGCACGCTTACAGTGCTCCTTCATTTTCCACTTTGCTCATCATCTTTAGTAAATTAGCTCTTTCTCACACTCCCAACTTCCCAATGTAGTCATTTTATAATTTTCACTGGACTAATGTTTATATTATTGTGCCTGTATGAATGCTATTACTACTGGGCGTTTAGTATGCTCTAATACTCCTTTATTCAACGTATAAAGGTTTTTCCTGGATTTAATAAATGCCTCTTTCCTTAAAAAAAAAAAAAAAAAAAGAGTCTAGTGAGTGCTTCGTGGACTTATCAGTTCTTAGATATGGGCGACATTTCAGAGAAGTAACTTATATTGATTTGATCAAACATTTTGCCATATAATTCATATAGTGTTTAATACTTTTCTAAATGTCTTAGCTTCCTGGAAAAAATAAGTAAACACAATGTGTGTCCATAAATAACTTTTAGGAGGCTTAAAAAGCCAAAGAGAGGTGTAATACAATTAGGCTCTGGGAAAATGGATATGTAAGATTTTTTTTTTTTTTTTTTTGTGGGTACCGGGGGGTCGACCTCAGGACCTCGCGCGCCAACAGGCACCCGTGCCACTGAGCGATATCACCGGCCCCTTTTCCGTATGTGGGATCCGGGAGTCGAACTCGGGCCCTCGCGCTTGCAAGGCAGGCGCTTATGCCGCTGAGCCATCTCACCGGCCCGGATATGTAAGATTTTTGTATGCTATCTTAGAAATGTAATAGAGATATCTTAGATCTTTTTCATGGGTTTATACTGTATGTTTCTAATCAAACTATTAATTCTTTTAGGACAGATGCCATTTTTTAAAGCATCTCCTATCACCCTGATTTGATAATGGACACTTATTTATGTTAACAAATTCATTTTTCTTTAACACAGTAAATAGTAATAAAGTCAGTTTACTTACACTGCTTGTAGATTTCATTGACAGCACCAAAATCGTTTATATCAGCCAGCAAGACAGTTGCTTTCACCACTAGAAGATAAGTACATTGTCATTAGGCTTAGCTATTTGGTCTGATTAAAAACACAGAAAAATAGTACATACATGTGTCTCTGTCTTGATTAAAATTGGACTGAAAAAGTGAAATGGAATAGTGTTCTGTCCCCAACCATTAAAACAACTTTTTTTTGTTTTTTTGAGACAGGGTCTTGCATGTAGTTCAGGCTGGTCTTGAACTCGTGGCAATCCTCCTGCCTCAGCTTCCCGAGTGCTGGGATTACAGGCGTGCGCCACCATGCCCGGTTTAAAACAACTTTGAAATGCAACAAAAATATGGCATGACATATTACTGGAAGCTGGGGTTGTAATCCCAAGCACTATGGAAGGCTTAGTAGGAGGACAGCAAGCTCAAATCCAGCCTGGGCAATTTAATGACTCAGCAAGGCCCTGTCTCAAAATAAAAACTGAAAAAGACTTAAGAACATAGCTCAGTGGGAAAGCCCTGAGTTCAGTACCTGGGACAAACAAAAACAACAACAACAAACCCCCTAAACAAACAAAGAACACAAAAGAAAACTATACAAGGAAATATCAAACAGAAACTAACAGTGAAGTAAAAGCCAGCTGCTCACCGTTGGAGAAGTCACAGTCTGCCGCTTTCAGAATTTCGCCCATGTTGGTGAGAGCCTGGGAGCAAGGCACGAAAGGTCTAAGGCACTGTGTCACATTAAAGCTCTACGTAAATGCAGCTACTCATCTTTCTAGTACCTCTTTAAACAGCTCACATGACATAAAAACTCTCCCACTCTTAGGACACACCAAGAAGGTCGCAACTTTCTTGGTTTTTCTCTAGTGGAACTCATCTTGCTGTGAAAAGACTCTTTCCTTTTCTGAGTGAAAAGACTGGAACAAAGTGCTAAAATACTTCGTTTCTAGTCAATATCCACGAAGTTGAAGCAGCAAGAATTTCTAGGATCCCCACTCTAGAATTCTTCAAAGATAAGAATGAATCGATGAGCATTAAAACATGTTTTATTTTAAAGCAATAATTGATGTGAAAGCGTTCTTTTTCCTTTTCCTCAAAATATTAGTGAATTCTGATTATGTTTGATAACCCTGGCCTCTGGAAAAACATCACTTTTTAGCCTCATCTTCAACTTATTATTTTCAATTCATTTTTCTCTTCTTTACTGACGATAATATAACATCTGATTATAGTTTTGCGTGTTTAAAAAATAATGACTATTTTAAGTAAGTGCTACATGGATAAGGCGAAAACTTCAAAAGCATAAGCATGAACAGCAAAAACTGTCTCCCACCCTTAGATTCCCACTGTCCAGGGGTAACTAGTTTCTAGTTTCTTACATATTCTTCTAGAGACATTCGCTCCTCTGACCGGCGCAAATGTACATACTCTTCACATACAAACATGCACACGCAGTAGCATAAGGTACGCGCTGTCCTGAATGTTTACTTTAGCATGTAATCTTTCCACATGAATTTAGTTGTATAGATTTAGCATAATTTATTCAACCAGTTCTTTATGGACATTTAAGTTTTTTATATTGTTGGGTATTACAAACAGCTCAACGAATGCATTAAATTACAATTTAATTCTATTATTTGATTAGAATTATATAATACATTCTTTTTAAAAGGAACATGCTATGTGTGACCTTTGATATTTTTCTCTTACTGACGAATACTGACCTTTTACTTCCATGGTGGCGACTTTTTTGGGGTGAGCTGGGTAAGGGAGGCCAATGGCTTTGCAAAGAAAATTTCCAATCCCACGTGAAAGTAGCAACGTGTTATTTGATTTTCACAATTAAAGTTACCTTAGTGGGAGGGAGGTGGGAATATTGTTTTATAGTTAAATGATTCATTAAATTTCTAGCTGCAGTTCTTTAATCAATAACTGTTTTAAATCAGTGAGTAGCTTAAAAAGCTTTTTTTTGTTGTTTTTGTTTTGGAGACAGAGTTTCGCTTTGTAGTTTAGGTTGGCCTTGAACTTGCAGTGATCCACCTGCCTCAGCCTCCCAAGGGCTGGGATTATAGGTGTGTGCCACCATGCTTGGCTTTAAAAAGCATTTAATCTCTACCAAGAAATCAGGCGGCAGTGGATTCTTAATACTCATCAATATTAAAAAGAAGTAGACAAGGAAACTTCAAATATGGAAAATGGCTTACTTGTTTTGCTTCTTCTACTACCCCTCCTGGCACAAGCTGTCCACTTGAAGGGTCCATGCCGATCTGCCCTGAAATGTAAATGGTCCTGTCGACTAACACAGCTTGACTGCAACAAAGAGAAAGCCAGTATATATATATATATATATATATATATATATATATATATATATACACAAGACTCAATGCTAAAAAGTACAAACTGTAAAATAAAAAAAGATAAATTAGACTTCATTAAAATTAAAAGCTTGTTTATCAACAAATATCTTTAAGAACATGAAACAATAACTCATGGATTGGGAGAAAAATATTTGCAAAACATGCATTAATAAAGGATTTGTTATACAAAAGGATTTGTTATACAGAATAAATGAAAGTGCTTATGACTCAATAATGAAAAATGATCTTATGAAAAATAGGTGAACGATTTGAACAGATACTTTATAAAAGAGGAAAAACAATGAACTAAGGAGTAAAGACACTGAACATTATTGGCCATTAGATATTTGCAAACCCAAACCATAAGACAGCACCATACACATTAGCGATGTAATAACGGGCACTGGCAAAGATGCAGAGCAGCCACAGTCTTCACATATTGTCAGTAGGAATGCAAAATTGCACAGGTGTTTCGGAAAACGGCTTGGCAGTTCCTTAAAAATTTAAATATACACTTAAGGCAGAACTCAGGAATTTCTTTCCTAGAAAGTTTCTTTCATTCCCAAGAAAAAGGAAAACAGTGTGTCCCAAGACATCCCATAAACACTCAGAACATCATTGTTCATGATACCAAGAAAAGTAAATAAACAAACCCCCTGATAGAGCCAACTGAAGAATACATAGTGTTTGATTTCATTTATATGAAATTCTAGAAAAGACAAATAATGGCAGCGGAAAGCTGATTACCAGTAGCTGCCTAAACTGGGGTGGGGAATGGATACAGGTGGCTACGAGGAAATGTTCTGGAGGCAACAGGAATGCTCTGCAAGTTGGCTGTGGTAGCAGATCTGCAACTCTACACAGTTACCAAAATTCATGGAACTTTAAGTGCAAAATGGGTGATTTTTTTTTTTTAAATAAGTAACGTATTCCTCAATAAAGCTGTGAAACAAAAAAGTGCCAGGAGCATTTTTAAAATAAGTAATTCTCAGACATGAGCAGTCACTGCTTGCTGCAGATTAAATTAAGGATGCATGTTTGATGGTACGCTTCATTACTGCCAAGTGCTTACTTTTATAACGAGGGTGCTGAATTTCAGGATTAGGACAAAGTCATAGGGAAAACCCCAAACTATGTTGATACCCAAAAACAATGCCAAACAAGTCAACCTTTTCTGGGAAATGCATTAGTTTCAGAATAAAGAAGCTGCCTGTTTATTGAAACTGAAGAGAGAAATATTTGTTTTACCATTTGTATGCTTATTTAAGACACTCCTAATGTAATAATCTTGTCTCTTCTCCTCCTTCCATCTCCTTTCCTTCTTCCTCCTCCTTCTTTTGCAGTGCTGGGATCAAACCTAGGGCCTCACACTTGTGGTAGGCAAGTGTTTTATCCCTGACCTACAATGTCTGCCCCAAACTTTCTTCTTTTGTGTCATTAAGTTTTCCCTGGTCTTCTCAACCACATTTTCTCATGGTCCAAAAATCCATAAAATATACGAAGAACAGCAGTGAAAAGTTTCCATTTTGTGCTTTGTTTATTCGGTGCCCAGCCCCTATAGATAATGATCATACCTCTTTTTTTAGTTTTTTAAGACAGGATCTTGCTATGTAGTTCAGGCTGGCCTCAAACTCATGGCAATCCTCCTGCCTCAGTCTCCCAAGTGCTGGGGTTATAGGTGTGCACTATCATGCCTGACTTTGTTCCTGTTTATGTATTCTTTACTTCATGCACATATAAACAAATGTACACATATATTTCTTCCTCCTTCGACACAAAATATATTATACATTTAAACTTCCTTTTTTCACTCAACAGTACATCACAAAAATCTTCCATAACTACAAGTAGCATTTCTCATTCATTTTTAAAAACAGCTACACAGCATTTCATTATATGAATATACTTTATTTAACTAGTCACCTTTGCTTCCAATATTTTAGTATTATAAATAACACTACATTGAAAAGCATTACACACACATTTCCCCTGAGCAAGTCACTAAGCCTTTCCCCTGGGCCCCAGGAGTCCTCGGGTTAAGTCTTTCTTATGACCTTGCCGCATATTATAACTACCCTATTCTTACCCTGTCCCCTCCGGCCCCCACGGTACCTGAGACTGTAAATTTCTTTTTTTTTTTTTTTATGTGGGTACCAGGAGTCGACCTCAGGACCTCACGCTTGCCAGCAAGTGCTTGTGCCATTGAGTGATATCACTGGCCCTTTTTTTTCCATTATGTAGGTTCCGGGAGTCGAACTCAGGACCTGGCGCTTGCTGGGCAGGCGCTTATGCTGCTGAGCTGTCTCACCGGCCCGAGACAGAGTGTGTCTTATGAGTCTCAGTGGCTGTGCTCGTAGTAGGCACATTCTGCTTGGTGATGTTTTGCTCTCTTATCACTTAGTAGCATAAACAGTTTTGGCCGTCAGTAAATATCTTTTAGGCAGGACCTGTTGGCGTATAACATGGGCTGTGGAGAGCTGCAGAAAGTAGACTTAACTTAGTAACAGGATTCAGAACCCAGGAATTCTCAACTATCTGGCTTTCACCCTGGCCCTCAAATAAATAATTATTGAGAGAGGTTAATTTCTAACTTTTTCTCAGGTTGAACAGTACCATTAGTTAACAGTACCACCTGTCCTGCGTAGTTCCTCTTGCCATTAGCTAACATTATCAACTGTCCTCTCTTCCGACATTTGAAATGGAGTTTAAACTCATGTATTATCATTTATCAAAAACTTTATGATGGTAAAAAAACCCATTTATTTTTGAGAATCAAAAGTAACCACTGGAACTCTGAGACTGTCTGAGCTGTGTGAGTTTTCTCTTAGTAATTTAAAGAGGTTTATTCACATACTAATTGGATACATAATACTAATTCCTCAGGCTAAGAATCCTATTATCCATAGACAAGTTGTTAGGTTCCAGAAGACTTAAAAGTATATTGTTCGGGCTGGTGAGATGGCTCAGTGGCATAAGCACCTGCCTGGCAAGCGCAAGGTCCTCAGTTTGACTTCCAGTACCCACCAAAAAAAAAAGTATATTGTTCTACTTCCAGGTCAAAGGGAATAATATTTTATTTCATTCAATTTTTTTTGAAGGTTGTAGAATTGCAGTGTTTATTCCCAATGCAAACTGGTAATATAACTACCACTATTATTATTTTTTCCTTCTTTTCTCTCTCTCTTTTTTTTTTTTTTTTACTTTTCTCTTCTTTCCTTTCCCCCCTTCTCTCTCCAAAGGGAATAACATTTTAAAAAGCATTCTAATAATCACAATGTCACAATCTATGCCGCTATATTACTGGCTGGGGTGCTAAAAAGTGGAAAGCAATGCAATAGCACTGAAATGTTGAAATCTCTCAAGGCCCTGTCCTCGAATATCCTGCAATGTGCTAAGCTGACTAGCTAATTAGTGACAACACCACATCTATCCCAACGCCAGGGCTGGTGACACATTTGAATTCACTCAACGCATTTGAATTCTATCTGGAGAGGACCCAGAATTTGCAAAAAGTATTCTCACTACAAACTCCATGCATAAAAACTCTTGTTTCCAAGTAGTTCTTAGAACATTTCCAGTGAACTTTATCAAGATATTAGAAGTTGGAAGGTGTTTTTCTTCAACAGAAACTACTGAAAACAAGGACCATAACTAGAACTTGTGTTCTGTGTCCTTTGGATACAACGTTCTGCAAAGTCCCGCACCATGAAACCAATCCACAGCTTTTCTCATACTGGCTCACTCCTACGACAGTGCCCCTCTGTTCTGCTTGCTTTGCTTTATTAAGAACCTGATCCCCCACCTCAAAGTCAACCAGGATATTAATGTTTTCTTTCTTGAGCAAAGAACACAGAGTATTTCTAAATAGGTCAAGAGAGACGTGCAGTCGTCAGGACAAAGTGTCACTGATTTTTTTTTTTTTATGGGTCACTTTTGTTTTCAACTAAAAAAGAGGGGGAGGGAGGGGATGAAAAAAGAGTTAATGGCCTGGTGTGGTGGCACAGGCCTGTAATCCCAGCACTTGGGAGGCTGAGGCAGGAGGATCGTTGCAAGTTTGAGGCCAGCCTGGACTACATGGTGAGACCCTGGCTCAAAAAACAAAAACAAAAATAAAAAAGAAAAGAAAAGAAAAGAAAAAAAGAATTAAGATGTGTTATGTTTATGTACCAACTCTCCATGATGAATGTAATCATTATGTACTGCGAACAGTTACTAATAATAAAATTAAAATTGAAAAAATGAAGTAAAAAAAGTTATTCTAAATGCTATCACTGTGTGATTAGAGGGATTAGGAGAGAAGCACAAAAAAAGAGTACTGATTTTTACTTACATTGTAATACTCCTAATATTCCCTATTTTCACTCTGTTCTCCAAATTGTTATTCAAATTACTATTAAATTTTTTTCTTAAAAGGGATATGATCATGTTATTTCCTGCTTAGCAATATTTCATGGCTCATTACATATAAAATAAATCTATTATCCTTTTGAGGTACAGGGGATTGAACCTAGGGGCCCATGCATGCTAGGCAAGAGCTCTAGCACTGAGCTGTATCCCCAGACCAACTTTATGCTCTTGTGTTTAGCATTGGAAACTACCAACAATTTGAACCCAGCTCAAATCTAATTTTTACTGCTCACTTTTTAATTTAATCCGCACAATCATCTTATGAAGTAGTGTTACTGCTGTGTCTATTAGGAAGAGGCAAACTAGGAGAGGTGGAGTCACTCTGAAGGTAACACAATTAAAAAGAAGCAAAGCAAAAATTCAAATCCAAAGCTTGACTCTTAAGGAGTATCTCCCAAAGGGTCAGTCATACGCAGTGAATCACAGTAAAGAAATGATTTTTTTGTTTTGTTTTGTTTTGAGACAGGGTCTCGCTATGTATCCCAGGCTATCCTCAAACTCACAGTGATCTTTCTTTCTCAGCCTCCCGAGTGTTGGGATTACAGGTGTGCACCACCACACCCAGCATGATTCCCTTTTCAATTCCTTCAACTGTTGTATGTTGGAGATTGCAAACTAAATGATTCATATTGAGCTTTGGAGTCCATTGTCTAAACTAAAAGCCTGTTACACCCCTTCTTAGTGGTGTGACTTTGGGCACATTACTTAACTTTGTGGGGCTGGTGAAATAGCTCAGTGGCATAAGCGCCTGCCTGGCAAGTGCAAGGTCCTGAGTTCGACTCCTGGTACCCACATACGAAAAAAGGGCTGGTGATATCGCTCAGTGGCACGGGTGCCTACTGGCACATGAAGTCCTGAGTTTGACCCCCGGTACCCACAAAAAACAAAAACAAAAAAAAACATTACTTAACTTTGTGTAAATCAGGTTGTCTGAAAAATGAGAACTGTAATAGGAACTATATATACATGAAACACTTAGAATTATGTCTAGTGCTGTGTAAGCATCAACAAATGTTAGCAATTGTGATTTCAACCTGTCTAATTAAAGAGAAAAAGATATCATTTAGAAAACAAGTTTAAAGAAATATCTTTTTTTTTTTTTTTTTTGTGGGTACCAGGGGTCGAACTCAGGACCTCGCGCTTGCCTAGCAGACGCTTATGCCATTGAGCTATCTCACCAGCCCCTTCATTTTTTTTTTTTTTAAATGCTGAAGACAGAACCCGAGGCCTTGTGCATGCTGGGCAAGTGCTCTACCACTGAGCTGTATCCCACCAGAAACATCACTTTTAACAGAATCCAGGCCTCAGGTTTTGAGCCAACTGCAGTAACTAGCTAAAATTTAGTAACACTTTTTATTAAGCTTATTTTTCACTATTACTTTCTATTGGGTTGTATTCTATTTAGAATAATGTTTATTATACAGTTTCCTTTTAAAATTAATCCGTTCGGGCCGGTGAGATAGCTCAGCGTCATAAGTGCCTGCCTGGTAAGCGTGAGGTCCTGAGTTCAACTCCCAGAACCCACATAAAGGAAAAAAGGGGCCGGCGATATTGCTCAGCGGCATAAGTGCCTGCCTGGCAAGCACAAGGTCCTGAGGTCAACTCCCGGTACCCACATTTAAAAAAAAAATTAATCTGTTAAAGCTGGGCATGGTAGCCTCCTGCTCAGGAGGCTGAGGTAGGAGGATCCCCATGAGTTTGAGGCCAGCGTGGGCTACATAAACAAGTTGAAGGCCACCTGCACTACATCAGGAGACCCTGTCCCAAAACAAACAAACAAACAAACAAAAAATTAATCTGTTAAGTAAACTCAGACATCTCAAAGAAATAAGTTATAATACAGGTGGTACACTGTTGGGGAAAAATGTAATAGTGGCTCTTGAATTACTAAAATTTCCTCCCCAAAATCTTCATGTCATTCATTTTTCTACTCCTATATCAACACTCAAGCTGTTTCCTCTATTTGGAATGCCCTTTGTTCCGTGACATCCTGTTGGATTCTTTACCAAACTGATGAATAAACAAAAATCAAACTTTACAATAGTCCTAAAAATGGTAAATCCAATCTTCAAAACCCAACTCAAGGACTACAAGGGCTGAACAAAATATATGGTGAATGTTTAAAAAAATTTATACAGTACAAGAGAAATTGGCATTAATTTTTAAAATGCCCTCCCTTGCTTTGAACACTTATCCCACGTTCTTGCCACTTTCTGAAGCAGTTTTGGAAGTTCTCTTTCATGAGCATCTTTGCAAGGTGTGATCAAAGATACAGTAAATGCTGTTGCCAGGTGCCAGCACAGGAAGGCAGGTTCATAAAAACATTATGGTGTGTCCTCATCCACCTTATTCACTGGACCTGGCACCATGTGACTTCTGGCTCTTCCTCAAAGTCGAATTGACCATGAAAAGTAAATGTTTTGAATGGGTTCAGGACATTAAGGCAGGTACAAATGTGCAACTAAAGACACTAAGACACTTGTACCTTTTACAAAGAACCACCCTAAATCTTATTTTTTCTCTCCATTTGTTCCTTCGCTCCATCGCATTTATATCCAACCCTACTATAATAATTACTGTTCTGTTACATGTGAGTACTATTTCTTATGAAAATGTGGTATAGAGGGAGGTAGGGCTTGAGTTCAAATCAAGCTGTCACTTCTAGACTATCTGACCTTGGGAAAGTTAACTTAAGCTTCAGTTTTCTCTTTATAAAATGGAGATAGGACGTAAGAGAAAGGTGATTGTCATGGTACCTGCCATGGAGCATGCACTAATTTTTTTTTTCTTTTCTCTAATGTGTGAATGTCGTTCACACTGGGTTGCTTCTTATACATTTTTGCATCCCTGAAGTATTTGCATGTAGGTAGCCATTCAACACATATCTGTCACAGTTTAAATGTCCCAGATGTAAAAGTTTTCCAGGTTTGGTTCTTTTAACAAGGAACAGACACAATAAACTATATTTTAAAAAGGAAAAATGGTTATAAGGTACACTTCAGTGAAAAATTAAAAATAGGAAAAAATTTTATTAAGGGGAAAAAAAGTCTCCAAGAACATACAGAATAAGATTCAATGGTTTTAAAGATATTTTTAAAAAATGATTTTTTTAAAAAAAGAATTAACCTTCCTACTTATAAGCACTTCTGATAAGTGGAAATAAATGTACTCAGGGCCATCTTTCTGCCAGTATTCATATATTCAGCTAGAGTACATAGAACAATCTTAGAAAATGACCTTTGTTATTAGTTGCATCTGATTTTATTAGTGGCAAATAAGCATGGGCAATGAATTCATAAATATCACACCACCTTTCTACACATGTAAAAACCAAGGGTTGGGTAGATTCGCAGGGATTTGCTAAGCACTGCTGTGAAAAGAACTCAGCTGCACCTATAAGACACAACCACATCTGTTTATGGGATTTTACCATTTCAGTTGAGAGGGTTAGACCAAATCTTATGCTAAGTGAAAGAAGACAGTCAGAAAAGATTCTATTTATAGAAAATATCTAGAACAGATGAATTTATTGAGGTGGAAAGTAGCTTCATGGTTGTTGGGCTGGAAGGTGGGGGCGGGGAGGGAGAAAGGGAGGGAACACTGATGGGTATGGGATTTCTTTTTGGGGTGATGCAAATGTTAGATATTAGAAAGCGGTGATAGCCATACACTTTGAGTACAGTCAAGACCATTGAATTGTCTACGTTAAAGGTGAGAATTCTATGGTCTGTGAATTATATCTCAATAAAGCTGTCACCAATAAACTCCCCAGGGGGTTAAAAACAAAACAAAACAAAACAAAACCCACCCAGAAACAAACAACAAAAAACCCAGAACACCGCCCAAACAAAAACCCGGCTCAGACCACTTCTAAGCAGAGAAAGTTTTCCGGCAGGCTGGAAGCCAAGCAGCCCAGGTGGGGGCAAAGTCCTCGGAGCACGAGCTCCCGGTCCCCTGGGGTCCCCATTCTTCGGGTCCCCGGGTGCACCCCCTGTCCGGGCTCTGCTGCCTCACGCGTACGAGGGGTCGGAACCGAGGACCCCCGAGGCCAGCCTGGTCGGACCCGGCGTGGCCCAGCACCGACCCCGCACGGCTGGGGTCTTTCTGTGCTCCCACAGCCACGTTACCTGTAAGGCCCAATGGCCCTCGGGGCTTTCGCCGTGCTGATCACCTTTTTGATCAGGGACGTCATAGCTACCCTTCGCCTCGCGCGGTCCCTCAGTGAAAAGTGCTAGTTTCAGCCGGCTCGCTTCCCACCTCACTGACCAAGTCGTCCGGAGCGGCTCCGCCCCCCACTAGGCATTCTGGGAATTGTAGTCTGCGCGCGACTCCGAGCCACGTGGACGCGGTGGCCGGGGTTGCGCATGCGTTATCTCGCTCGCTTGCCGCGCAGGTCGCCTCGGAGGGACTGTCACAGAGTCTTGTCATTCTGACCCAGGGAGCCCTGAGAACGTGTGGCAGGTGAGTCGTGAGGCGCTGGTTCCCGCCAGGGTCCGCGAGTTCGAGGAGACCCTGTGTGTGGCGGGCTTGCGCGCGGTCTCTCAGACTGCTGACCTTTGGTTCTCGCTGCCTGCGCCCGGGGCCCCTCTTCCCGGTCCCCAACCTTCTTCGGTCTCGTGCAGGTGAGCCCCTAGGTCTGTCATTTCCCCTCATTGCCCCGCAGGGCGGAAGCCGTCCTGGGAAGAGGCTTGCACCCTTCTGCCACCCTGAGGGAACACGGTGGGTCCTTCGGGGGACCACGCCGAGGCTGGGGCGTTGTCCGTCTTCCCGCCCCTCCCACGTTCTGGCCTCTAGAGTGCTCCTCCGGATTTGCAAGGTCTCCTTGGATCCGGCCCGAGCCTTAGGACTGGGATCTGATATCAGAAGGAAAGAGTGTGATCTTGATCCACATAATAGCCCCAGAGCTGTCTCTGGGCGGGTCGTGCTGTATCAGAAGGGCTGAATATTTCTTATTCTGTTAATATGTGCATTGTAGGCCCGCACCACTTGTTCATTTATGCGTGCGTGCTTGCGTTCAACAAATACTGAGCCCCTACATTGTGCACGACAGTCAAATGTGTACTGGTGATACAATAAGAAAAAAAGATCTTTGTCCTCCCCGCTTCCAAAACGTACTATGAGAATCTCTTTGATTGCCCCTCATTTTGTTCCACGAAATGCTAAGACTTTGCTTTTTTACTTCTGGCTGAAGAACTTTTAGAATTTAGATCTTTTTCGGGTTTAGGGCTCTAACCTGGGACAAGTCCTTTCAGTCTGGTCTCCTTTAGCCTGTTTCGTTTCATCCTCTTCTGTTCTTTCATCCCTCTTTAGTCATCCAGAGTCCTCCCCCCTGTTTATTCAGTAGGTTTCCAAAATACTTTCTTCTCTTTCTACCCAAATTCCAGCCAATTGAAATCCTATTTTCATATTGACTTTTCCTGCTGATTCATTTTTTCTCTTATTGAGCTTCTTGTTTTGCTATACTCCAAAATATAGTATTTTTTTGTATGTGATTTTATTCTCTATTCCCAGCACTGAGGAGGCTGAGGCAGGAGGATCTCAGTATTTGAGGCCAGCCTGGACTACATAGTGAGTTGAAGGCCACCCTGAACTACATAGTAAGACCCTGTCTCCAAAAAACAAAACAAAACAGCAACAAAAAAAAATGAATAGAGCCAGACTGCCTCATTTGAATCCCAAAACATTCACAAGAATATTACTGTTGTATGCTTCAGTTTCTTTATTTATAAAATGGGGGCAGACCCCGGTACCTCCCTCATAGCATTGTGAGAATTAAATGAATAAGGCATGTAGAACAGTGCCTGGCACATAAAATTCTCATTGTTAGCTGCCTAAGATTGACTCTTAAGCAAACAGACTATATCCTATACTGTGATATTACACAAGCCCCTAAGTTGTTAGGTACATGGTAAGTACCCAAAAGCTACTTAAACTTGGTTAAATTGGATAATTAGGAGATATTTTAATTTATAAAATAATTCACTTTATGGGTCTTTTTTTTTTTTTTTTTTTTAGTATGGAGGATTGAGCCTGGGGCCTTGCATGTAACAACATCCCCAGCCCTTTTTATTTTTTCTTTTGAGACAGGGTCTTGCTAAATTGCCCAGTCTAGGCTTGAGCCTGGTATCCTGACACAGCCTCCGGAGTGCTGGGATTACAGGTATATGTAACCACACCTGGCTGCCATGTGATTCTTTAAGGACCTCTCTTGGAACATTACAAATAATTCAAATGTGAAATGTTTCTTGTGAAACAAGACAGTTTTTATTTTTTATTTTTTTGGTTTTTTGAGACAGCATTTTGCTATGTAGCCCAGGCTGGCCTCCAACTCTTGGTGATTCTCCTGCCTCAGCCTCTGGAGTGCTGGGATTACAGGTGTGTGCCACCATGCCCAGCCTTTTTTTCTTTTTAAACAGTAGATGTTCAGTCAAGTCTGAATCAGCAATTTTTTAAATCTGGAAGAAAGTAGAGATATCTGTGGTTAGTTCCCAGGTTCTCAAGCTGGAGTCCACAATACCAAGGGATGTATCTGGTCAGAGGATACTTAGCTGTATGAGAAAACATGACATGTCCATTTTATTTGAAGATTTGGGGAAAACATGTTTATAAAGTCTGTCATATATTTAGTACTCTTAACTTTTGACTAAATGAACATGAAAACAGATACAAACTATGTATATTAAGTGACTTGAATGTTAAGAGTTAAAATTTCTTCTAGAAGCTGTTTTAAGCTAAATCTTCAAACTTCGTAAGGGTGCATTCTGTAGTTATTCTTTCTGTTGTTGGAATTGCTTGAGGATCATTACTAGTTAAGTTTCTTCATCTTTTTTTTTCTTCTCTCTTGGCACTGGGCATCGAACCCAGGACATTGGTGGTGGGCTACATCCCCACCCTTTTAAAATTTGTTTATTTTGAGACAGCATCTTGCTTAGTCACTAAACTGAACTCAAACCGTGATCCTCCCGCCTCAGCCTCTCAGAGTGCTGGGATGACAACAGGTGTGTGCCACCACGCCTAGCTTTCAGTCTCCTCATCTTTTAGTCTGGAACCAAAGATAGAGATGTGACATCCCAGGGTTACCTTAATCCTCAGCACCAGCCTGCCTTTGGTCCATTCTAACACTGAGTATAGCCAGGGATCCTAGGGTAGTCCTATTCTGATTCAAGTACATAACAGTAGGCAAACTGAATTGCTCAGAATATTTCGAATGGCTCTTCTGCAAGCTAGTCTGAATCATGTGCTTCCTAGCTAACTATATATATATTCAATATTCTATATATTCAATATGAAAACTGTTTTTGGATGCATTTATAGTTGTCTTTCATTGAGATAAAAGTACAGTGGAGTAAGACCATGAAATGACATAAATTCCTGTTATTTATTATTTAGGAATAATAGCTAATTTAAACCAAGCATTTAGTTTGTACAATTCCATGCTAGATATATAAATATATAATATATTTAAAAATATATAATTTGTATTTTAACATATGTAATATATAAATATATAAAATTATATATATATATACATATATATACACATTTTGTGAAGCCTAAACCTAATTTTTTTTTTTTTTTTTTTTGTGGGTACTGGGGGGTCGACCTCAGGACCTCGCGCGCCAGCAGGCGCCCGTGCCTCTGAGCGATATCACCGGTCCCTTTTTCGTATGTGGGATCCGGGAGTCGAACTCGGGCCCTCGCGCTTGCCGGGCAGGCGCTTAAGCCGCTGAGCCATCTCAACAGCCCTAATTTTTTTTTTTTAAACCTAGTTTTTAAAGCTTTGTTTTTTGGAGTCAGGGTTCCACTATGTAGGTCAGGCTGGCCTTGAACTCACTGTGTAGCCCAGGCTGGCCTCGAACTCACAGTGATCCTCCTGCCTCAGCCTCCACTTGCTGGGATTACAGGCATGCACTACCATGCCTGGCCAAAACCTTATAAATGTGTATATAATGTTTGCTTAATTCTCACAACTTTGTGATCATTCCCACTCATAGAGGAAGAGTTTGAGGCTCAAACGGGGAAAATAATTTCCTAAAGTTATATAACTGAAAAGTGTTAAGATAATTAAATCCAGGTCTTTTCTAACTCTAAAAGGAAGGATCTTAAATACTACCACACAAGCAACTCTTAATTTTGGATGAGATGTTACATTGAAAAAGGAGTTACAATAAGTGAATGGCGGATACTTAAGTTTAGTGACTTTGTGGGAATATGCAGTCCTGATGTGGAGGGAAGTTTGTATAGTGTTTGGTTGGCATAATGATTGCCAACTAAATGCTCTGACATTTACTGGGCAGGGGCCAGGGATGTTAGACATCCTGCATGTGCAGAAGAGTCCACAGTGGTCTAGTACCTAAATTTGGTTTATGTAAAAGCATTGGTTGCACAGTTTTAGTATACACTGAAATTCACTGTAATGCAATAGATCAAAGCAAGTTTGTACCTTTTTTGGGGGAGGCACTTTCCCAAGGAATGTTCACTGTTGTGTTAGCTTTTATCTCTGTGACCAAATACTGAAAAGAACAACTTAGAGGAGGAAAGACTTATTTTGGCTTATGGTTTCAGAGGTGTCAATCCATGGCCATCTGGCTCCATTTGTTTTAGACTGGGGTGAAGCACAAATATCATGGGGGAGGAAAGTTCCTTTCCTCATGGCAGCCAGGAAGTAGAGAAAGAGGGAAAGAGCCATAAAGAAAGGGGCTGGGGACCAGATCTAGTTCCAAGGTTGTGTCTCCATGATCTGCTCCCTTCATCTAGGTCCTGTCTCCTGTTTCCATCACCTGCCAATAATGCTATCAAATTATAATTTCGTGATCCCATTGTCTTCCCAAATCCCATCCTCTGAACACATAATCTTTTGGGGGGACACTTTAGATCTAAACCATAACAACCAGCTTGGAAAACTGTCACCAGTGTCATTGTTAGCATCTCCTTGAGGCACAAGGTGTAATACCCCTGTATTGCTTTGCCTTTGTACCTGTTGTCTACGTGGTAATTTTATGTGTAGGCAGAAGAGTAGTATTAAGTACGAATGTGTTAAGAACATCTTGGTAAGTACTGTGCTGAACTTCCCTACTTCCTAGTGTCTCTGTTCAGGACCTTGCAGACTTCCTTCCACTCAGTAACGAAAGAGTTAATGTCTGTTGCTTGGGATGGGGCTTCCAGGACCCTTCTCCAGCTTTATGGGTTGTGCCCACATTTGCATTGATGTGATTATCCTCTGGGTTGAAAATCTCTATGTTTAAAGGTCATCTAGTATAATAGTGGTGAAATAGTTACATATTGTTTTATTAAAATTATTTTTTAGTCCTTTATGTTACAGTTAAGGCATATATTGTGGGGTGCCTGTTGATCAAAGTGTGTCTCTAACAGCTTATGTTATTAATGAATTTCATTTTGAAACAAAAAAAAGTGTTTTAAGCTGAATCAGTGAAAAGGGGGGTGTTGAGTTTGAGAATTAGTGAGTAAATCAAGGAGGCTCTACTGGGGTTTATTGTTTATCCTTTTTACTTCAAAACCATCTATTGCTATTGTAAATTAATCGTAGAGCCTGTGTCATCTCAGTAGTAGAAATGAAAGCATCAGTAATTTATGTTAAATTTGGAATTGTGTTGTAAGTAATATTGATTCAGGTGGTTCTTATCTCACCTAGGAATCATGATAAAATGTTTTAACTAATTTTTATGCATAGTGATCTAATCTCACTTCCTTTTTTATTCTTCCAACAGACTTTATGCAGTGTCAACATTTATATGTGACTTAATTGTTTGGTAACACAAACTGGCATGTACCATAGGAACTCCTCCATCAATAAATTTCATTTTTTCTATGTAGATGCGTTTTGGGTGTTAATACCATTTATGACCTTGAAATTTCCCTCTTTGGTATCATCAGTCTACCTACAGTAAATTAAGATTTATTATGTGAAAGAATCAAAGTCTGAGTTGGATATGTATTAAATGTGTTATTATTATTATTATTTATTTATTTATTTATTTATTTATTTATTTTTTTGTGGGTACCGGGGGGTCGACCTCAGGACCTCGGGTGCCTGCGCGCCCGTGCCGCTGAGCGATATCACCGGCCCCTTTTTCGTATGTGGGTTCCGGGAGTCGAACTCGGGCCTTCGCGCTTGCCGCGCAGGCGCTTAAGCCGCTGAGCCATCTCACCGGCCCAAATGTGTTATTATTGAATGGAAGTCCCCGCTCCCTGTATTAAATTTGTTACTTCCTTTTCAGAAATGTCTAATGCAAAAGAAAGAAAGCATGCTAAGAAAATGAGAAACCAGCCCACGAATGTGACCTTATCCTCTGGCTTTGTGGCTGATAGAAGTGGAAAGCACTATAACGCAGGGGGAAAACCTTTCCAAGCTCAAAAACAAGGTAAGATGCACACAGTGTTCTCCACTTTCACTTAGATTTAATTGCTTTTGGCAGCTTCTTTTGATAGTAGTTGTCGTCTAAGTAGTAAATGAGCCAAATTAACAAATAAAGCCTGCTATTTATTAGTCTCAAATTATCTATTTGCGGGCCGGTGAGATGGCTCAGCGGCTTAAGTGCCTGCCCGGCAAGTGCGAGGGCCCAAGTTCGACTCCTGGAACCCACATACGAAAAAGGGGCCGGTGATATTGCTCAGTGGCACGGGCGCCTGCTGGCGCATGAGGTCCTGAAGTTGACCCCCCGCTACCCACAAAAAAAAAAAAAAAAAAAATTATCTATTTGCAAATTTGCCTACTGGCTAAAGTTTATTCGTGACCCCCAAATGAACTCTCAATGAGATTTGGTCATTTCTAGAGATGCACAGAGCAGGAAAAAATTTGAATTACGTCATGTGTAAGCTGCAGGTGCCGTCTTGTTTCCGTGGTCCTGCAGGCGAGGCCAGAGGTGGAGACAGCAGAAAGGCAGCGCTGCGTGGTGCAGGAAGCTCTGGCTCTGCCTGGGGCTTGAATCTTAGCTGTGGGGTGGCTCATGCAACTCACTTGACGCTTCTGAACTTTACTTTCTCTTTTGTAAAATAGAGGAGATGGAATCTACCAGGATTAAGTTTTCAGGATTTAAACTTACTGTGACACACACACACACTCTCCCTCTAGGAGCAGAGAGTTCACTATTTACCAATTCCGTGTTCACTATCACTCTAGAACATAACTATATCGTGTTACTATGCGTGTTTTAGAACTGATATCTTTTATTTCTACCTTAGCATTTGTTACTAGTTATATTTCTGTGTTCCCTAGGAAAAATATACTGTATAGCCATCATATCTGCATATGCATGCTGATTTTAGAACCTTATAAGGTGATAGGAAGGTGACCAGTTGTTCACTGGGACAGCAATAGAAAAATGCCAATTTGGAAAGACAGCAAAAGCAGGTGGCCTGCTTTGAAGAACAGTGTGTATTGGGTCTGCCTAAATAATTTGAGATTTAAATGCATAAGATCTAGATTCTGATCCAGTAAGTTGAGGACTACCATGGCATGCTATAAGCTCTTATTTAAACCTTACAATGACAAACTTTGTAACATTTCAACATTATAGTGGCTTAATAATTCACACCATGTGGAAACAAGCAGAGACACCATAAAATTCTCTACTGACCTTTCCTCTGTTCACAGACAAGTATCTGATGTTATCCTAAATTCAGAGTGGTTTAAATGCCCAGACATTTGTGTAGAGACCTTGCTTTTCATTCCTTCCTTAAAAGTGTCTTTTGGGCCAGTGAGATGGCTCAGCGGCTGCCTGGCAAGCAGCCTGCCTGGCAAGTGCGAGGGCCCGAGTTCGACCCCCGGAACCGACATATGAAAAAAGGGCTGGTGATATCGCTCAGCGGCACGGGTGCCTGCTGGCACGTGAGGTCCTGAGGTTGACCCCCGGTACCCACACACACACACACAAAAAGTGTCTTATGATTTGACAGTGCCAATTAAGATAAGACTGAGTACACAAAATCATGCGGATTTTTGAATTTAAAAGCGTGTTATTCAGGTTGCTGTAACAACCTGCCACACACTAGGTAGCATCTAAATAATTAGTATATTTTTCACAGTTCTGGAGATGAAGCAGTCTAAGATCAAGCAGCAGATTCAGTGTCTGGTTCACAGATGCTACTTCCCCTGTCCTCTCATGGTAGAGGGGTCGGGGGCCTCTTGGAGCCTCTTTTATAAAGGACATTATATCTCATTCACAAGGGCTCTGTTCCCAATACATGATCATCTTCCAAAGGTCCCCACCTCCTACTACCACCACCTTGGTGGTTAGAATTTCAACATGTGAATTTGGGGGTGGGGGGCCATAAACATTCAGACCATAGCAAGGAGCCTAGCAACAATTTCATGTTGACTGGAAGTATGCAATAGAGACATTGTATCTGTTCTAGCCAAGGTTCTTTATATGTCATGCTATCATGATTAGCTCTGTGACCTGGGGCAAGGTATTTCACCTCCCTATTCAAGATCCTTCCTCTTAGGGCCAGTGAGATGGCTCAGCGGCTTAAGCGCCTGCCTGGCAAGCGCGAAGTCCTGAGTTTTGCATAAAAAAAAAAAAATCCTTCTGCTTAGAAAAAGAGGTAATAATAATAGCCACCTTAAGGGTTGTTGTGAGATTAAAAATATAATGTTGCAACCCAACAAATGTTAGTGTGCACTATAATCCTTATCTCTGGTAAGGGTAACCTGGTAAGGGTGACTTGTTTCTTTTTGTTTTCTTTTTGAAAACGCACTAGAACCTCATTCTGGAACTTCACGACAGCGGCAAACCAAGATGACGCCCCATTCACTGCCTGAGCCTGATATGAATGAACAGTCTTCCTCCAAACTCATGTTTAAAAAAAAGGGAGGCTGGAAAGCAGGTCCCGACGGGACATCTCAGGAGATTCCCAAGTATATAACTGGTTGGTATGGGTGAGGAAACGCAGTCTGATTGTGTTGTGTTATCTTTGTTTTTAGTGCAGCCAGATATAAATTACCTGCTGCAGCGTCCTGGCTCTGTGTCCCTTGCCTCGCTCCTCTCTTCCATCTACTTGGGCCCTCTCACCCCAGCCTGGACTTTGGCCATAACCTCCTTAGGCCTGATGCTCTTCCTTTTTCGGTTTCTCTCCCTTGTATTATCCGTCTTTTAAGTCTTTATTTGTGAACTTAACTGTGAACTCCATCCCATCCCTCTGTAATGTTCCACCCATACTCGTTAATGTGGCGTTCTTCAAAGACAGAAGCAAATTTAACATAGTCTACTTGGATCCAAGACCTTTGTTTAAAAGCCTCTCACCAGGTCCTCCCAGACTCATCTCCCGTCGCCCCTTCATCACCTCCATCTCCTCTGCCACATAAACCTTACATTCCTTGCACACCCTTTACATATACCTTCTGGCCTCTCCATGCCTTGGACAGAATCACTTATATTTCTGTGGCACTCTGTTTACTACTTAAAAAACAATCAGTTTTTCAATAAAGAGAACCAAAAATATTAGTTACATGTTTTGAAAAAACAGGAAATATTAAGCAACAGATCTTGGGAGTCAAAACTATAGTTAAACATTTTTTCTGTATAATTATTGCACTTAAAAAAGGGTGTGATTGGGGCCGGTGAGACGGCTCAGCGGCTTAAGCGCCTGCCTTGCAAGCGCGAAGGCCCGAGTTCGACTCCCGAATCCCACATACGAAAAAGGGGCCGGTGATATCGCTCAGCGGCACGGGTGCCTGTTGGCGCGCGAGGTCCTGAGGTCGTCCCCCCGGTACCCACAAAAAAAAAAAAAAAAAAAAAAAAAAAAAAAAGGGTGTGATTATATTGCACATATATACAGAATCTGCCAAAAAATGTATACACATTTCAGGGAAAGAAAATCTTGCATAAATATTTTAATACTTAATTTATTGAGATATCATAAGATTAATACAAGTTACCGTTGCCCTCTACAAGACATACTCAAAGTGGTAGCTATTAGCGTCCAGACATTTATACGTATGGCAAACTGCTGCTTAGGCAACCTTGGTCACAGTGTCCATTGAGATTGCTGCAAGTGCACTTTCAATTTCTTCCCTAAGGGCTGGCAGTGTAGTGGGTTTCTGTGGTACATGACATCCTTTAGGGTCCCCCATAGATGAAAGTCTACAGGTGTTACATCAGGAGTATTAAAATATTTATACAAGTTTTTCTTTTCCTGAAGTGTGTGTATGTATTTTGGCGGACTCTATACTGCATGGAGATCCCTGTTTTTAAAACTTCCTTATAAAGTTGTTTTTCAGCTTTTTCATGGATTAGAAAAGTAAAACTGAATAGGAAAAGTAAAACTGAATAGGAAGTTCGCAAAATATAAAAGTCGAAGGACTGCCTGGCAAGTCCTGAGTTCAACTCCTGGTACCCACATAAAGGAAAGAAAGGGCCAGTGATATCGCTCAGTGGTATAAGCGCCTGCTGGCAAGCATGAGGTCCTGAGTTTGACTCCCAGTACCTACATTAAAAAAAAAAAAGGTTGAAAGAGCATCTTCTTATGGTGGTGTGACACAGAAATAACCACTGTCCGTGTTTATCTGACAGGGCTTAGGGTGGTGGGTGACTATAAGCTCACATTACCTCAAATCTGTTTACCTGCTGGGGTCCCCTGGAAAAGGTGCTGATTCAAGGCTTGGTTTCCACCATGTTATTTCCTTCAACAGCTTCTACTTTTGCTCAAGCACGAGCTGCTGAAATAAGTGCCATGTTAAAGGCTGTGACCCAGAAGTCTTCCAATTCACTGGTTTTCCAGACCTTGCCACGGCACATGAGGCGGAGAGCCATGAGCCACAATGTCAAACGCCTTCCCAGACGGCTGCAGGAGGTGGCCCAGAAGGAGGTAGGAGTTTCACTTAGTGAGAATGTTTAGGTTGGTAGTTCCTTGAAGAAACTGAGCAATACTCACTTAAAAGACTTTTTAGAAAGGAAAATCAGAAAGCAACATACTCATTATGTTTTTTTCTTTTTTTTATATATTTTTGACTTTATCATTATGTAGTCCTCCCCACCCTCTTTAAGCCATATTAGTAGGCATTTGAATATTAAAGCTGCTTTAAAAGAGTAGCATTTGGAACTCCTCTCTTTTAATGGTGTGACATAGTTGATGTTTTTCTTCCTAGATTTAAAGTAAAATTCTGACCCTTTTATTAGATTAGCATTTTGCTTCTGTAAAGGCAGTGTCAGTGCTTAGCATTTACCATGTGACTTTTTCAAAGTTGAAGTTTCAAACTTGTTTTTAATTTTTGTGCAATCTACTTGTGGTTTACCATAGCCAAAACTCTGGACTTGAACATTTTAATGTTGTTTAAGCTACCCATGTCTTTACTAATTCAAAATTTTTTGAATGGCTTTCCGTGTACCAGCACTGTGTTAGGGGTGGGGTTAGAGTTCAGTGAGATGAAGTCCCTATCCTTACAAGGCTCACAAATTTTTTTTTTTTTTTTTTTTTTTTTTTTGTGGGTACCGGGGGGTCGACCTCAGGACCTCGCGCGCCAGCAGGCACCCGTGCCTCTGAGCGATATCACCAGCCCCTTTTTCGTATGTGGGATCCGGGAGTTGAACTCGGGCCCTCGCGCTTGCCGGGCAGGCGCTTAAGCCGCTGAGCCATCTCACCGGCCCCAAGGCTCACAAATTAATACAGAATTTATTTTTATTTTTTTATTTTTTTGTCTTTTTTAGACAGGGTCTTGCTATTTAGTTCAGGCTGGCCTTGACCTCACTTTGTAGCCCAGGCTGGTCTCAAACTTGCAGCGATACTCCTGTCTCAGCCTCCTGAGTGCTGGGATTACAGGTGTACACCACCATACCCGGACTAACACTAAATTTTTTTCAGTGAAGTATAGCTTGATTGTGGGAGAGATTTAAGAATGAAATCTAGGGCCGGTGAGATAGCTCAGCAGCATAAGCGCCTGCCTGGCAAGCGTGAGGTCCTGAGTTCGACCCCCGGTACCCACAAAAAAAAAGAATGAAATCTAAACCAGAAATTTTGTGCTTTCTAGATTTAATATAAGGTCTATATCCTAGTGATAGCATTTAGCATTGTCTGTCTGTGTCTTAAATTAATTGAATTGATTGCATTTTCTCCACTTTTGTATTTTGCTCTTAGGTTTTTGGTTTTAGTTACAGTTCTACAGTTAAAGCAAGAAGAAGCAGCAGCAGCTAGCATTCAAATTACTCTTTCTTGTCCTCTGTAAATAGCCACATTAAGCTTGTGTAACTGTATTGAAATTTCATAAACATCCCAATCTTCATAGAGAATGAGGCTTACCCGTTTCAGAGAGTGATGAATGTGCTTTTTTCCTTGGATTGCCTATCTCTAAATTTTTACTCTTTCCACTGTCTCCGTTCTCTATTTACATTGGAGAAACAAGCACATTAACAAATTAAGCAAACTAATGGGGTCTATACTTAATTCTAAAGTGACTTGTTGAATTCCTAACATTTAACCTGGTTCTGAGATGCTCACAAACTAAGATCTCCCTCTCTTCTTGTAACTATAGGCGGAGAAGGCTGTGCATCAGAAAAAAGAACATTCAAAAAATAAATGCCATAAAGCTCGAAGATGTCATATCAACCGGACACAAGAATTTAACCGCAGGCAAAAGAAGAACATATGGTTAGAGACTCACATCTGGCACGCCAAACGCTTTCACATGGTGAAGAGGTGGGGCTATTGCCTCGGGGAGAGGCCCACAGTCAAGAGCCACAGAGCCTGCTACCGAGCCATGACAAACCGTTGCCTCCTTCAGGTACACTTTCCCAATGGGCTTTCTTTTTCTTTTTGTTTAGACCCTTTCCCGTGTTGAACTTTAGGATAGTTCATGGCATGCAGCGTCCTGTCTGTGAGGTTGTCCGTCTTATAAACAATGCCTGTGGCGCTTTGCTGGGTGCTGGAGATGAAGCAACCCAAAGCTGGTGGAGAGGTTGACAGTAATCAGGTTAGCCGGGTATAGAGAAAAGTATGCAGTGCAGTGAACGTTTCCAGTGGGAACTGGAAGGCATCTGGCCATGATGTGACGTAGGAGCTGAACTTTAAGGAATAAGATGCAAAAGTGAGGGACACAGAAGGAAGCGATGACAGTGAAACATTAGAATAGGTTCTTTGTGACAAAGGTGGACAGACTGAGAGCAAGGCTACTAGGTGAGATTAGATTGGAGGCATAAGTAGAATCAGCTCATGCAGGCCCTATTGTCAGGTTAAGACTTACTCAGTGTAGGTTAATGGAGTGGTCACTTGTCAGCAGCAGATACTGAGATACCTTGTTCAGTGCTCATGGTGCCGGCCTCGGTGTGTATGATTCAGTGGCGTCCTGGGAAGCGTGGTTTAAATTTTAAACTCTTTGAGTAGATGTTTTAGAGCCTTATAATGCCATTTGTCAGCAATGGCTGAGGCAGTTGCTTTCTCTCTGTTCCAGTACATACTTAGAAATTTATTCCTTGCAGAAGGTCGTATCTTTCAGTGGCATGATGGCCTTGGCCAAGTTTTGAAAGCCATTGACATTGGTATCCTCTGATACCTCTTGAGAGCAGTATAGCAGAATACAAAAGCCTTTTCTAGAAAATTGTGGTAAAATAGACGTGATATAGAATTACCATTGAAACATTAATGATTTTTAGTTGTGCAGTTCTTTGGTATTCGGCACATCGTGGTTGTGCAGCTAACACCATCATCCATTTCCAGAACTTCTCACTTTCCTAAACTAAATTTATACCCAGGAGACAAATTCCCTACTCCTCCTGCCCCTAGGCCCTGGCAACTACCATTCTACTTTCTGTCTTTTAATTTGACTCCTTCTGCTACTTGCATGAGTGGAATCATACGATATTTGTCCTTTTGTGTTGGGTTTATTTCACTTAGCATCATGACTTTGACGTTTATCCATGCTGTAGCATATATCAGAATTTCCTTCCTTTTTAAGGTTGAATAATATTCTGATGTATGCATAATTGTTTATGTCTTTGTCTGTAATGGACAAGTTGCTTCTACCTGTTGGTTGTGAATAATGTAACTGTGGACAGCAATGCTACAAATATCATTGGAGTGTCTGCTTTCGGCCGTCCTAAGTGTATACCCACAAGTGGAATTGCAGGGTCATACGATCATTCTGTGTGTAATGCTTTGAGGTATCGTCATATTATTTTCCATATGGCAACTGCACCATTTTACATTTCCACGGTGGTGCACAAGGGTTCCAATTTCTCCATACCCTTGTCAACATGTGTTATTTTCTATTTTTTTGATGATAGCTATTCTAATCAATGTAAAGTGAATGCAGGAACCTTTTAAGAGCCTTTGATTTACGAACTCTGCAGTAGAAATCATAGGTATGATCAAATCCCTCATTTACATTGAGGAAGCTGAGTGTGAGAGAGATGAAATGACCTGCCCAGCTTGTTGGTCTGTTTTTTTTTTTTTTTTTTTGTACCGGAAATTGAACTCAGGACTTGCGTTTGCCAGGCAGGTGCTTGTGAGCTAAACTATATCCCCAACCTGTTGGTGGTCTTGACGCACTTGGGCACCTGATCCTCCTAGCCTGTGCTTTTCCCACTGTACTCTGCCGCCTCTCAAGTTTAAGACAGTTATTTCAGAATGAGTTACTTCTCATTTGGGGCAGAATTTTTGCTGAAGTCATCAAATATTTATAAATTTTTTTAATAAAATATTTTCTTAACATTTGATCAGCCCTGAATAATAAAAGCCATAGCTAATGGGAACAAATAGTTTGGCGTGCTTAATACATACCTGGCCCTGTTTTCTATGCTTTACATGTTTGCTCATTTAATCTTTGCAACAACAGCACAAGGTAGGCAGTTTCCATTATTTCCATTTTACAGAAGAGGAAACTGAGGTACAGGGAAGTAATTTACCCATGACCATACAGCCAGTGAGTAGTGAAGTTGACTCCAGAGTTTCACACTGTAACCATTATTCTCTCCTGTCACCTAGCTGTACCAATTTGGGTGAGATTATCTGGCCACTGTTAACTGAAAGTGAGTACTATTAGTAGGAAGATTTCTGTGTGTTAGTAATGGCATTGGTTGATCTGAATTTGTCAGAATCACAGTTAAATTTGCCTTTAGTTCCAGTTGCTGAGTGTACTTAAATTGCTTAAAGGTGTGGCCAAGGGGTTGGTTTGGGGTCAGAGAGCCGGATTAATTGCATGCTCCATGTGACTGCACAAGCAGCCATCTCTGTGCCTCTGTGTTCTCATGTGCGAAATAATAACAGGACCTGCTTTGTTAGGTTGTCGGGGAGACTCAATGACAGTTTTGTAAGGAGTTCGTCCAGTGCCTAGCACTCAGCAACCCCTCAGTGACTGACTGATTGTTACAGTTCTTTAAGATACTGATCTTACCGACTCAGTTCAGTTTCACTTCATTGTATTTAAATTGGTAAATTCTTACTCTCATTACCCTTATTTTTCCTTATACATTGCTTTTTAAAAGTTGCCTGTTGTGGGCAAGACTGAGCTTGGGGAGAATGTGGGATAAATTTTTTGTTATGTTGTATCTCCAGGCTCAGTGTTACATAATCGAGAGGTTGTGTACTAGCTAACTGGAGTGAGCAATGTAGTGTAATTTGCAGAATTTATTACTGTCTTATTTACTCTACTGTGGTTTCATACCTTAGGGAGATTTTGGGGGAATGAGTAATCCTTTGCTTAAAAGCAGCAGTTTTTATAGCCTACTTTGAACTTTCCACTGAGTATGGGAGAAAACAGATTTTCTTGCTTGAAAGTAGGACACATATTTAAATGGAGATTCATTTTCATTTTGATTCCAATTGGTTTAAGAATATTTGCTAGTGTAATGTCAGATTTTGACATTGAAAAACTTAACTTTGGTAATTTGTTCTTTAGACCCCCAGAGGTTTTCTGATGGGGCTTTTGGCTTCTTGGTAGTTTTGCCCTATGTAACTTTTAAGAATGTAATTGTGTTTCCTCTTTGTGCAGGATTTATCCTACTACTGTTGTTTGGAGTTGAAGGGCAAAGAAGAAGAAATACTCAAGGCACTTTCTCAAATGTGTAGCGTAGATGCAGGTAATCTTTCAAAGCTGGATCCTATTTTAGTCTTTGTGTATTTATTCATTTTATGAGTGAGTGACTGGTATAAGCATTTTTTTTTTTTTGTGGGTACTGGGGGGTCGACCTCAGGACCTCGCGCGCCAGCAGGTGCCCGTGCCGCTGAGCGATATCATCGGCCCCTTTTTCATATGTGGGTTCCAGGAGTCGAACTCAGGCCCTCGCGCCTGCTGGGCAGGCGCTTAAGCCGCTGAGCCATCTCACCGGCCCTGGTATAAGCATTTTGAAATTAAACATAAAACTGCTTTTTCCCAATGACTGCTAATTTAAGAAAAGTTGAGCTGGGTATGATTGTGCACACTTGTAATCCCACCACTCGGGAAGCTGAGGCAGGAAGATCACTGCAAGTTCTAGGCCAGCCTGGGCTACATAGTGAACTCAAGGCCAGCCTGAACTACACAGCAAGACCTTGTCTCCAAAAAAAAAAAAAAACAAAGAAAAGAAAACTTGGGATGACCTTTAGGTCTATAACATTGTCAGGTGTAAAGTGAAGGAATCATTCTGGCGGAGTGACCTTAGTTTCAGTTTTTACAGAAACTCATTAAATCACTCATTTAATAAATATTTATTGAGAACTTAACTATGTGCCAGGCTTTCATCTAAGCCATAAGCAAAACCAAAATTTCATTCCTCCTGGAGGCAGTAAAGAGCAGTGTGGTTGGGAGAAGATAATAGTCCAGTGCCGACACTTGCGATCAGGGTATTTTGCTTGTGTTTGTGTCAGGCCCGACCTTTGCAGCAGTCCACTGCTTGTCTGGAAAGCGCCAAGGGAGTCTTGTGCTGTACCGGGCAAATAAATACCCCAGAGAAGTGCTTGGACCCGTTACGTTTATTTGGAAGTCAGAGGGAACCCCTGGTGGCACTTCTGAGAGCAGGCAGTTGTGGATTTGGCTTCATCCAGCTCTTAAACAGGTATGATCCTTTATATTATTTCTCCATCATTCTACTGCTGCATTTTTAATTGCCACCAGAAGTCAGCATAAATGAAATTTAAATCCAGTAGTATAAAAGTTTAGCTGATAGTTGGTATTAGAATATAATGGGGAAAGTTGTGTGAATATTGAATGAAGCAGGTTCTTTTTTTTAATCTTTAAAACTTTTATTTAGAAATATTTCAGGGACAAAACGTACATATGTTCAAGGTGTATACTATAATGATTGATACATGTATACATTATGTAATGATTACCACATCAAATTAACATATCCATTACTACCCATGTAATATATTTGTCCATCTTATAGAATGAGGTAAATCTCGACCTCTCATTTTTCAGTAAATTGTAAGGAGCAGCAGAGGTGAAAACCAACCTTACTGTGCTAATGATCTTAAATGTTACCTTTCTTTAATGCTTACCTCTTGCTTGAATTGATTTGCTGAGGCCTAGGTGCTTGTGACAGCCTATTTGATAACGAGAAGCCTCGGTAATTCTGGTGAATTTTAATGCTGCATTTAGTTTAGTTTCCTCTTTTTAGCATTGTTTTTATACCATAGTCTGTAAATTTTTTGCAATTTTTTCTTTAAACATTTTTTTTCTTTTTTTAATTTGGTCATAATGGTCATATTGTTTTCATAATATTTGACATTTGGTTCTTTTTTAGTTCCCAGTGCTGTACAATATCCAGAAAAAAACAAAAAGCTTATTTTTTGTTGTTGTTTTTTTTTTTTTTCGGTTTTTTGAGACAGGGTCTCGCTATGTAGTTCAGGCTGGCCTTGAACTCAGTATGTAGTTTAGGCTGGCCTCAAACTCATGGTGATCCTTCTGCCTCAGCCTCCCAAGTGCTGGGATTACAGGTGTGCACTACCATGCCTGGAACAAAAAGCCTTTTGATGATGATAAATTTAGTTTAATTTGTGAAGGGATAAAAATGTGAAAAATAATTTTCTTAAAGCAGTGCTGTGGATGTACCCCGGGCCTCAAGCATGCTAGGCATGTGCTCACTAAGCTATATCCCTAGTCCCCAAAATGTTAATTTTTAAAGGGGTAAAATATAAACTAAACCAATGAAACTTGTAATAATGTGTTTACATTTCAAAACTTAAAAATAAATGTGTTCTATATCCTTAGGATATTTTAGAGGAGATAAAAACTGTGTGCCAGTGTTTGGAACCCGTCAGATCAACTGTCGACATCCCTAGCCCACTTCCAACACTATCTCATGAAAAAAGCCAAACTGAAATGACTGATGAGAAAATTGGCAAGAAAAGAAAAAGGAAAGATGATGAAGAAAATGCTAAACCAATTAAAAAAATTATTGGTGATGGAACTAGAGATCCATGTCAACCCTATTCTTGGATCTCTCTAAACACAGGCATTATAATCAGGTCTGAGTTGAATTCACTCTGAACCTACTGAACATTTTCAGTAAAGACTCCATTTTTACCAGTGGCACCGGCACTATATATGACGGAAGTTTCCATCGTAAGGTCTTTTCTGTCTTTCAGTGACTTGACCATGGAGATTAATAGATTCCGGCTTATTGGTCCCCTTTCCCACTCCATCCTAACAGAGGTGCTGAAAGCTGCTTCTGTCCACATGGTAAGAGTACAAGTGTATTATCATCTTTATTCTAGGATGTTCTTCTCAGCAAATTTCTGAAACCTAATATATACTGTAATTTGATAATATTTCAGGCCATGGCTTTTAAATATTTTATTTCCCTGCTTATTCTTATCAAAGAATTTTTTATCTCTCACTTCTAGAAGACCAAATCTAAGGATGTGATAAGTAAACTGTGACTGTTTTTATTTACGTACAAACTCTTCCTGTAGTTGTGTCTTCTAGAAGGGTGTTAACCTCTACCCTATAGGTGGGTATCAGGATGTCTCTGAAATCCCTGAAATTGTATGCCAGCTTTTGAGTGTTTGACTTGCATGATGCCCAGAAAGGGCAAGAGCAATGTGTCTAGCTCAGCACTTCTGATTTGGCCTTCTATGAGCATGACGGTCCTTTGTGCTTCTCAGTATGGTAGCCACAAGCCACGGGAGGCTACCGAATGCTTGAAAAGTGACTCGGGGAGTGAATTTGTATCTTTACTATCTTAATTGAGTAAAAGGGTAAATGATTCTTTGTGGCTCATGGCTTGGCTACTGTGTTGGACAGCACAGCGCTATGGCATGGAGACTAGATTAGGATTCGCCCATCTCGTTCAGGTCCTGTGTGTTGTCCTGTCTTAGTGTAATTAACTTCTCAGGGCTTGTGCCTCACAGATCTAGTGTGTTCAACTATAACGACAGAGTTGAATGGATTTTGAGCTTTTAGAAAAAAGATGTTTTAAAAACAGAAGTGGCAAACAAAACAAAACAAAACAAAACAAACAAACAAAAAACAGAAGTGGCTTCTCCATCTGCTCTGCCTAGTTTCTACTGTTGTCGCCTCTGGCAGGCGGTACTGGAGGGGCTTCATAACTTCTCTATCATTCCTGCTCTGTCGCCACTCTCCATGCAAGAGGCAAAGTGATCTTTTAACAATTTATTTGCTTTTTGCTTTGCAATTAAAAGCTTTTGCATAGCTTGTCATTGTATTTAAGGTAAAATCCAAAGCCCTAATGTGACCCGAATAACATGGGACCTTCTTGACTCTGTGGCCTCATCTCTCCTCACCTTATGTACTTTGGTAACACTGGCCTTTCAGATCCTAGATGTGTCACTTCTCATCTCCCTCAGAGCCTTTGTACCTGTTTTTCTTCTGCTTGCTGGACATTCTTCTTCCATTCTGCTTGGCTAAACTTTCCTCCTTCTTCCAGTTTCAGTCTGCCTCATTCAATCTACATCACTTCCTTCTAGAATCCTTTCCTGATCCGTCAGGTTATATCATCCTTCCTGGCGTGCACATTTCCTCAATTTACGTGTTGGGACTTGTTCATGCATTTATGCAATGTCTGCCTCTCTTGTTAGACTATGAACCTCATGACAGCAAGGACATCTTGTCTGTGTCCCCAGTGTGCAGCATGGCACCTAGCAGAAGGTGCTCCGTAGTAGTTCACAGGTTGTGGACTAGAGATTTCAATCTAGAAAGTTTGGTTCTAGAGTCTGTACTGAGGCCGGGGATATAGGTCAGAGGCACAAGCGCCTGCCTGGCAAGCGCAGGGTCCTGAGTTCGATTTCTGATACCAAAAATAAAAATAGAGTCTATACTCGAGACCCCTATGCTTTACTACTAGAGTTCTGTGAGGTGAATGGTGCCTCTCTTGTGAGCTGCGCTATGAATCCTGGCTGCTGGTTCTCTTGGAGTGGCACGTGCCCAGGGCTTGAACTACCTTTTGAAACCTTGCAAAACTCCTAGTTCTGTTGGGAAAAGGTATAGATGGAGTGCCCGTGCATCTTAGCAATATTTTTAAGAGTACTCTGGTAATTCAGACAAAGGATTACTATCGAGAACATATAAAGAACTCAAAAAAATCAGACCTCCCAAATTTAAAGACCCACTCCAAAAATGGGCATCTGAGATGAATACACATTTCTCAGATGAAGAAATACTAATGGCAAACAAATATACAAAAAAATGTGCAACATCACTAGTCATTCGAGAGATGCAAATTAAAACAACACTGAGATATCATCTCACCCCAGAAAGAATGGCTACTATTAAGAAATCAACTAATAACAAATGCTGGAGGGGCTGTGGGGAAAAAGGAACCCTTCTCCACTGTTGGTGGGAGTGTCGACTGGTACAGCCACTGTGGAAGTCAGTGTGGAGATTCCTCAGAAAACTAGGGTTGGAGGTCCCATTTGACCCAGCTATTCCCCTTCTGGGTATCTTCCCAGAAGAATTAAAAACATCGTACCACAGCGATATATGTGTACCCATGTTTATAGCAGCACAATTTGTAATAGCCAGATCTTGGAAACAACCCAAATGCCCATCAACTGAGGAATGGATAAGAAAGATGTGGTATTTTTATACAATGGAGTACTATTCAGCCATAAAGAAGGATAAACTGGAGACTTTTATAGGTAAATGGATGCAACTCGAGAAAATACTCATAAGTGAAATAAACCAGAAGCACATGTGTAAGCATCGTATTATCTCTCTAGTATGAGAAACTGAAAGAGTAAATAAGATCCAAAATGTACAATAGATATGGTGAATCAAAAAGAAACTGGTCAAAAGGAAAGAGAGACTGGAATAGGGAAAAGAAAGAAGGGAAAGGGAAAAAAAAATTGTATATATATATATATATATAAGATGGTTAAGATAGATACACTACCATTTTTACTTAGTTCATTGAAGAGTAAGGTTTGTGCCAATAATGTTTGGACAATTGAATGCTAATGTCTGGTGTCCTGAATAATTAACTTAAAGATAGTAATACGTAATGTATTAACCATTGTTACCCTCCTATTATGTTGGTTTGAAAATTTGTTCTTCTTTTGATTTGTTTTGTTTTTCTTCTCTTTAAAAAAAAAAAAAAAAAAAAAAAAAAAAAGAGTACTCTGGTAATAATGCATCCTTTACCTGAAGATATCTTCTAAATGTACTGGTGTGGTTGCCCATGGAGATGATAAAGGTGGTGATAGCAGGAGAGGACCGAGGACTTTCTCGTTGGAACTGTGTGCGACAGAAACCGGGGGTGTGAAGTGGCTTACTTAGGTAGTCTCTTTGAAAATCAGGGCTATCTTCCCTAGTGTGTGCAATCTGGACAGAAATTTGTAACACTGCATCCCTGTCTCTAATTAAAAGAGGACTTAGTCTGATAGTAATTACTACTTTAACTATGCTGCTTCTCATAAAACAGAATTCCCGCAAAGAGAAACAGAAGGGGTGGCTACTAATACTGCAGCCATACCAGTTATTAAATCTGATTCATCATGCACCTGGTAAAAAGGACTTGTTGCTTTTTTAGGGGGAAGAGGACACAGAGGAGACACCTCACCGTTGGTGGATTGACACCTGTAGGAACACTGATAGTGTTTCCCTTCATCGCAGACAGGAAGCCATTTTTGAGTTGTTGGGAGGTATACAGCGGGAGTACTGGGTTGTACTAGGCAGGAAGGCAGGGAGGGACATGGTTTAAGAGAGCATTTGCTGTTGGGCTCCCAATAAGTAGTTTTGCTCTTACCTTACTGTGGTTTGTTATGGTACAGCAAGAAAAGCAAGTAAGAGGTACGTGAATTCAATTAATAAAACATTGTATTCATGTTTGTTTATGAACCTACACACCACAGAGATGTTAATATTCTAAATAACTGGTGTTCTGATATAGATACACAGATAAGGTATTGACCTAAAATCTAAACTTTAGTCTCCAGGTTGTTTTTGTGCCTATAACAGTTAATAGTTATCACTGATAGAAGTGTACATGCTCGCATTGTGAAATAACTTCTTTCATGGCAGCTTACTTTTTTCTGCAAGAAACATCCGTTGTTTGAATGTTAATTTATTCTCTAAAAGTATCAATGGGGAATAAAAGGAAATACATGTTTTTAAATAATTAGCCCGAAGAAAAATCTTCATTAGAAAATCTGAAACCTGGGCCGGTGAGATGGCTCAGTGGCGTAAGCGCCTGCCTGACAAGCGCGAGGGCCCGAGTTCGACTCCCGGAACCCACATACGAAAAAGGGGCCGGTGATATCGCTCAGCGGCACGGGCGCCTGCTGGCACGTGAGGTCCTGAGGTCAACCCCCCGTACCCACAAAAAAAAAAAAAAAAAGAAAAGAAAATCTGAAACCTAAGAAAATATGTATGTATTACGCGTGACTCGCTGTAAGCTTTTTTTTTGTTTTGTTTTGCTAAAGGAATAACATCACCAGCAGAAATTCCAGCAGGGACTATTCTGGGACTCACGGTGGGAGATCCTCGAATAAATTTGCCTCAAAAGCGGTCTAAAGCTTTATCCAACCCAGAAAAATGCCAAGGTAAAGCACTTGCACCTGTGGTTTTCCTTATTGTATTGATCACTCCAGTCTTGTTATGAGATTCTGTCTCTTACACTTCTGCAGTAACTTAACTGTGAAAAATTGGGGCTCTTTAGCTACCTCTCTGCAGAGTGATTACAATCAAAGGACGTGGTATCTGTGGAAGTATCTTGGAGGTGTAAACCATGAAGCTGGATCTTTATGTTTACTTATTTGTTTTCCGAGTTCTCTATTTTTTAATATCCAGTAAAACTTGCCTCTCTGCAAACTGGACTTTCTGACAATGCCTGGTGTTTCAGAATGTTAATCATGAGGAAGGGATCTGCACCCGCAGCTGGTCTTGTGCTCTTTGGAAGCCTCTGTCTGACCATACAGATGATCCAGGTTCGAATCCTGGCAAGGCCATCGCAGGTGTTGGAGTATTAGATGTCCGGGTTTCGACTGGAGAGGGGCCTGAGAGAGCGGTGTGGCTGGGGGCGGGCCTGGGATGGTGATCTGGCATTTGTAGCAGTTGTTTAATGCCTCCTTGTATTTACTGTCCTATTAGATAGCATATTAAATAGTGTATTGGGGGGCAATCAGTTACACTATCAGAGCTTCACATAAAAGATGGATAGGGTGAAAGAGGACTCTGAAGATACATGGGTAAGTTAGGTACTTATGGAGCCTAAGATTTTAATCAATGAGTTGTTTTCTTTTTTAATGCCAGTGTCGTTCAGTGCAACCATAAAACTCATAGTGTCTTCTATGCCATTAAATGCTGACTATCAGGCCAGTGAGATGGCTCAGTGGTGTAAGCGCCTGCCTGGCAAGTGCGAGGTCCTGAGTTCAACTCCCGGTACCCACATAAAAAGGAGAAAAAAGGGCTGGTGATATGGCTCAGTGGCATAAGTGCCTGCTGGCAAGCACGAGGTCCTGATTTTGACTCCTGGTACCCACATTAAAAAAAAAAAAATTGCTGGCTATCTTAAATTTCCTTAAAGCCATAGTTAAACTCTATTTTGTTTCTCTTGTTACCTCAAATTCTTTTCTGGAGTGAAGCAGTATACATTAAATCCTTTCTAAGGCTTTTATCTTACTATGAGTCAGTTCAAGGAAAATGAAAATGTTTTGAAAAATATGATTTAATTCCCATTATAAAAGTTTAACATCTTGTTAGCTGTTATTATGTTATTCCATTAAAAGTTTTTTTTTGGCAAGGCTGGAGAGTGAAATCCAGGGCATACATGAATGCTAGGCAAGTGCTCTACCACTGAGCTAAACCCCCAAAACCCAAACCTGTTTTAAATATTGTAATTTTGTTACAGATGTGTTTTATCTGGTTACATGAGATTACATAAAGAAGTATAAGGAATTATCTCTATATTATTAATATTATTAACAAGTATAATATCCTGGAAGTTAAGTCAAAGCCAAGGATAGAGCTGGGCACCATGACACACAGTTTCGGAGACTAAGGCAAGAAGATCACAAGTGAAGTTTGATTCCGGCCTCAGCAACTTAATGAGACCCTGTCTCAAAAAGTAAAAAGGGCTGGGGATGTAATGCAGTGCTAGAATGTTTGTGTAGCACATGTGAGGCCCTGGGTTCAGTTCCCGGTACTGCAGAAATACCAAAAAACCCAAGGGTGGAAGTACACTTTGATGGGCTGGGTGCATTAGGAGATTAATCCTTGGAAGAATTAATTGCATGAGGGTGATGTAAAGACCTAATTCTCTGATGTAGTTCCAGTCTGTATCTGAGGTCATTCTCTGCCTCTTTTGGCTTAGATGAGAAAGATCAGTTCTGGGCTAGTTAAACAATAAAGGGATTGCCTGCTTTGGATAACAAAATCTAGTTTCTTGTGTGTACTGGGTACTAGAGAGCCTTTAAGAGAGAAGGTACATGAAGAACCTGAAATGATGATGTATGTTCTCAAATTTGAAAAAGTTTGCTTGATCATTTGATTTTGAGGTTTGAATTAAATATTAATGATGTGTTTTTACAAATATTTTAAAGTTCAGTAACAACATTTCACTATGTAATTAACTGGCTTTCTAGGTGAGACTTAAAAATACGTATCTGGGGCTGAGTTAGCGGTTGTAGCTCAGTGGTAGTGCACTTGTCTGGCATGTACAAGGCCCTGGGTTTAGCCCCCAGCACCGGGGTAAACAAAAGCAAAACCAAAAAAACATACAGCAAAACAGACGAATTTACAAAACACCCAAATCTGTACTATACTATCTGTTACTTTATTTGCTTTCCGTAGTGTTTGCTGATTTGCTCTAGTAGGTCATTTTAACTAGTCCTTGTCTGCCAGGGAGGAGTTTACTTTAATACCGAACACAGAGATTTGGAATGTAGCTCAGCGGAAGCGCACAAGCTTAGCATTTGCAAGGCCCCGATTTCAATCCCCTGCATCACCCATCCTCCAAAAAAAAAAGAAAGGGAGAAAGGAAATATTGAAATTATACTGCGCTCATAAACTTATTTTCATCTTTCTCTGTAAACACTCTGGCTGTATGACTATGGTACTCCCCAAAGCGTGGGAAGAGTCTACTTGCCTTCAGAATGGTGTTTACTTTTTAATAGGTCTTGCAAACACTTTTATTTTTATTTATTTATTTATTTATTTATTTATTTATTTTTTGTGGGTACCGGGGTCGAACTCAGGACCTCGCGCGCCAGCAGGCGCCCATGCTGCTGAGCGATATCACCAGCCCTTTTTCGTATGTGGGTACCGGGAGTCGAACTCAGGCCCTTGCGCTTGCCAGGCAGGCGCTCATGCCGCTGAGCCATCTCACGGGCCCTGCATTGTTATCTTCTTCTTTTTTTTTTTTTTTAATGTGTGGGTACCAGGGGTTGAACTCAGGACCTCACGCACCAGCAGGTGCCTGTGCTGCTAAGCAATATCACCGGCCCTTTTTTCCTATGTGGGTACCGGGAGTTGAACTCAGGACCTCGCGCTTGCCAGGCAGGCGCTTACACCGCTGAGCCATCTCACTGGCCCAACACTTTTAGATCACAGAATTACAGGTGACTTCCAGGAGTGCCAAGTTAGTGGTCATTTTGCCATAACTTCTTTGTTTTTGCTCTTAGAAGGGAAAAATCCCAATAGCTTCAGGCAGGCACCTTAAACCCAGCTGCATATTTATAAAACAGAGTGACTTTGAAGGCTGCAGCTTCCTTCCCTGCCAACTGTGGCAGCTACTGATCCTTTTACTGCTCCATAGTTGCCCACAGTGTCATATAAATGGAATCACGATTTGTAGCCTTTTTAGATTGGCTTCTTTCTCTTTAATTTGCCCTGAAGGTTCTTCCATGTCTTTTCATGACTTGATAGTTCATTTCTTTTCAGCGCTGAATAGTATCCCTTCATCTAGAATATTTGAAGATGAGGCAGTGCTGTCCTGTGCTTTATACCCTGTGTGTCAGTCATTTCTCTGGTCTGCAACTCCATCTGAATAATACCTAAAGCCTGTCACTCCGATCTGCAGCAGCGTGCCACAGGAAAGCGTTCGGGGTAGACTGGGGCTGATGGGATGAAGCTTGTTGCTTACTCTTAGACAGGCGATGTGAACCGTTGTAGCACCCAGCGCTGGTGCTTGAGACACTTGGTTAGTGTCTCCGGGAGGAGGAGCGTGCACGGAAGCCATTGCTGCTCTAAGCGGCTCTCCTCTCAGATGTGTTCATCATTTAATTTTCTCTTTGTTCTCCTCTGAAATCTGTTATACTGTGGCCTGGTTACTTTGAACTTACTTTTTCCTAGCCATCAGACCCACAGAGGTACGTGCTTTTGAGTGATATTTCTGTGTTGGCATTTTGGAACCATAGCCACAATTCCTGCATTGTCTAACTTTGTTGCTTTTAACTTTTCAGTCTAATGAAGTTAGATTTAGAAGTGAGATTTTTTTTCCCCTTGATGATTAACTGACCTCATGGAGGAGGTGTCTTCTGTCAGTACAGGTGTTTATCACTGAAAATGTTTCTTTTTGTTCTCCCATAGAGCACTTTGTAACATGGTGTGGCCAGCTTAAAGGGATAAAACCACATGTTTCACAGGAAATATGCTCATTTTAAATGAAGAGAGGAATACATTTTATAAAAAGGACTAAATAAAAAAAAAGGACTAAATAGCTCAATAAAAATGGATTATCAGAGACTTGAGATAAGGGGCAGAAGAAAATAATCTAGAATTTGATTATTGTAAATTCTTATATTAGGCAGTTACCTATTATAGGCAATTTAATATTGTGATATTTGCATCTTATGCATGAAAAATACATATCAAAGAAAAGTTTAGCAGCCTTTGCTATTTCAATGACTGAAACCATCTATAACAATAATTTAATTTATTATGTAAATTCTTCTGGATAAATAAATGCCTATAAGATATCTTCTTGTCATAAATGGGCTAGTGTTAAGGTGTGAGCTGTTGATCTACGGATGTGGTTTGAAGGCTGTTTCTTTTCCCTCTTAGATAATGAGCAAGTTAGACAGCTGCGTCTGGAGGGTGCGCCTGTGGAGTGTGCGCGTAGCTTTATCTGGAACCAAGTGATCTGTAAGAGTGTCACAGAGACTAAAATCTCGGATCAGGTAACTAATAGTGTAAGGATTACTGGTAAAATCATGAATGACAGTGAAACTCATCCTTCTAGGGATCATTTTATACTTTATAGAATCCAGTGGACTTCCTTTTATCTTCAGACAACTTGTTGGTTCCTTATTCATGATAATATTGTTCTTTTCTTTTCTTTCCTTTCTTTTTTTCCAGTAGTAGGGAATGAGCCTTTGCACTAAGCTACATCCCCTGCCCTTTTTAGTTTTTCATTTTTTTTTTTTTTGTGGGTACCGGGGGGTCGACCTCAGGACCTCGCGCACCAACAGGCACCCGTGCCGCTGAGCGATATCACCGGCCCCTTTTTCGTATGTGGGATCTGGGAGTCGAACTCGGGCCCTCGCGCTTGCAAGGCAGGCGCTTACGCCGCTGAGCCATCTCACCGGCCCCTAGTTTTTCATTTTGAGACAGGGTCTCACTGAGTTGCACAGGCTGGGCTTGAATTTAACGATCCTCCTGCCTCAGCCTCCAGAATAGCTGGGATTACAGGTGTGTGCTTCTGTGCCTGACACACACTGTAATTTCTTTTCTATTCTCAGGGAAGAATGATCTCTAGGAAAAATACGAAGACTTTTTCTTGAAGGAATAATCTCATGGTCTAAATATGATTTTCTTTTATTGTTATTTTTTCCCGTAAATGTTCTCTGTCTAGTTAATTCTGACTCCCAGTTGAGAGTAGGTTCAAATACCATCTCCTACCGGAGGCAGGCATTGTGTTAGATGCTGAGATACATGACAGCAGGGATGGTTGAAGTACAGGGTACTGAGGAAGCCTAGGACGGGGTCCTGAGTCCACACTAGGGAAACTGAAGCTGGCTTCCTGAATGGAAGAGCTGGTACACGAACTTCCTGTCAGGTGGGATCAGAATTAACTGACTTTTGGGGGACAAGGTCAAGGCTGCAGTGAAGAAAAGATTTCAGGAAGTGGGAAGATCATGTGCAGTGGCCCAGAACAAAACTAGGATGATATATTCATGAATTTCCAAATACTTTAGGAGGTAGTCAGCAGTGGGACAGGAGATGAAACTGAAGAGATAAATTTAAGGACCAGTGCATAAAAGAACTTGAGATACTATAAGTATTTGGACTGAGGATGTAAGGTACCACTGAACGGTTAAGGTGGGCTGTGACATGATGGGATTTCACTGTGGCAGCCATATGGAGGGTAGATTAGTTGGGTGGACAGGGAAGCTGAGAAAAGACTGGGTTGGATGGCCTTAAAAGACCCTTAAAATACTCCAAATGTGACATCATGGGACCTGAATTAGGGCGGGAGTGGACATGCTGAAGTTTAATATATTATTTTCCTGGAAGGACTTGGTGGTTGACTGAAAGATAGAGAAGAAGAAAGGACTTAGCCAGAGTGATGGTGTATGCCTGTAATCCAGTACTCTGGGAGCTTGAGGCAGGCAGATTGCAAGTTTCAGCCCAGGCTGGGCAATTTAGTGTCTTAGGGAGACCCTGTCTCACAATTTAAAAAAAAAAGAGGCTGGGAATGTGAAGGTCATGAGTTCAATCCCCAGTATCCCCCCCGCAAAAAAAAAAAGATTGAGAAAAGGAAAGAGACATAGGATTTGTATATTAGTACCTAGGGTTCTAGCTAGTGTTTAGAATTACAAGAAAGCTAGAGCCATGGTTGACTCGTTCACTACTGCATCCCCAGGTTCCAGAACGTGCCTGCGCACAAGAGTTGCTCAGTCACTGTCGGAGCGGATGGGTGCATGGACTGTGTGAGTCGCAGCATCATTTAGCTACCCAGTAGACACAGGAGGAGGGTGAACGCAGTAGGCAGGGGAGGTGCTTCAGGGCTGTGGGAAACTCGGGGCTAAAGAGAAAGGCACTTCGGAGTGAATAATACGTATATAGGTAGATGGTAGAGGAAGCTCAAACAAAGGTGAGAAGAAGACTCGGGCTTGGTGATGCCTTGACGAACGTGTGTGAGCCGCAGAGTTAGGTGGAGTTGTGTGTCTGTCTCAGTGAGTGGTGGCCCTCTCACCTGCCTGTGCCGCTCTCTTTACAGCTGGCGAGGAAAGTCTGAAAGGATGTTATCCATTCCTTGTATTCTACTTAACAAGTACTTTATAGCGTCTTCTCTTTTAAGTCTTTCAGACCTGGTGAGAAGTTTTCTCAAGAGCCAGAATATTTTTCCAATTGCGTGTCCTTAAGAAGCTGTCATTAACTATACTCTTTTTCATGCCAATCTTAATCAAATGTAGGGACAGAATATAAATATATGAAATTAATTTTGATATGAGATTGTAGAATGAATGTATCATTTTATAACTTTGAATCATCTAGCCCAAACTTAGCAAATTTAAGACAGTTTGGCAGGCATTATCTACCAAAGCCCCTATAAGAAGATCTTTATAGGGGGAATACTTTGCTTATAATGGGTCACATTTATTTATTCAGAACCTTTTTTCCCCCCCTTTTTTAAAAGAATACTTAACTTTCTAAAGCTGCTTGTAGGAAGACCCAGTAGAATCTTGTAGAAGACTGGAGTTGTTTGTCTTGAATTATTTTCTTCCACTTCAGGATTTAAACCGGATGAGAAGTGAATTGCTGGTGCCTGGCTCACAGCTTGTTTTAGGTCCCCGTGAATCCAGGATACCTATACTTTTGATTCAACAGCCGGGCAAAGTGACTGGTGAAGACCGACTAGGATGGGGAAGTGGCTGGGATGTCCTCCTCCCAAAGGGCTGGGGCATGGCTTTCTGGATCCCATTCGTAAGTTACTCTTCGATTCTTACTAATAGTTGCAACATTTAAAATATATTCCTAGTAAATAGGGAGTGCTGAAAGTGTTCTAGAATGTATGTACAGTTTAGAAACTGAGTAGTATATTTCTGCCCTTAGAGGCTTAATCCTGGGTACAGCAAACATCATGCAAATAGTCCCAGTACAAGGTTCTCCCTTGTGCTGACATACTGTGAATTTTTGAGGTTTTTTAAATAGTAGTAGCCACAAAATGTTGTGTTTTCAACTTGAAGTTTTAGTTTAAAAGCAAAGACAATTTTTATAGATGTATAGAATATACTTTTTTGTTTTTAAAATGTTAACTATAACCATATAGTACTCTTATTTATTAACTGCAGTTAAATTTTTTATTAAAATGTCGCATGTTATATTTTTCATTAAAATGTTGCATGTTATATTTTTCGCATTACTTTTTTTTTTTTTTTTTTTTGTCTTTTTGAGACAGGGTCTTGCTATGTAGTTCAGGCTGGCCTTGAACTCACTTTGTAGCCCAGGCTGGCCTCAAACTTGCAGCAATCCTCCTGCCTCAGCCTCCCAACTGCTGAGATTATAGGCATGTGCGACCATGCCTGGCATTAAATATTACTTTGGTGGTACAAATTATGAATGACTATCAGATTATTGGATTCATACAGACAATTAATTTTGAGCAATTATGCTTAGTGTAAAGGACATTCAGTTAATTATTTAGGAATGGGAATATTTTAAAATAATTCCACTTAATTTTTTAAATTTATGAAATGTTTCAAGCACCCTCAAAAAAAAATGCTGATGTAATGAATGGCTGTGTACCCTTCATCTGCCATCCAGTTTAAGGAATGAAGCATACAGACTCACTGGAATTACTCTGTGGCCCTCTCTCCAACCTTACTCCCCTCCCCATCTCCTCAAATCATCGCTATTCTGATTTTGGTGTTTGTCACCGCTATGCATATTTTTATAGATTTATTAAATGTTTTTATCCCATAATGAAATAACTGCATTTGAAATGTTTTTAAACCATGTATCTCACTGTATATATGCTTTTGCTACTTGTTATATTCATTTGGTATGGAGGTTTCCGCGTCGACTGATAAGCTCCATTTCATTCATCTTCACTATCAAACGGTGATCGACTATAGGATTATCCCACCATGTTTATCCGTCCTTCTTTTAACGTGCGTTTTGGTTGCTTCTCATTTTTCCCACACAAACAATTAGCAACTTTACTTTTAAGTTGGTAAATGGATGGTATCTTTTGATTTTTTTTTAGATTTATCGAGGTGTAAGAGTTGGAGGACTAAAAGAGGGCCTAGTGCATTCTCAGTATAAAAGGGCACCTTCTGTCCCAGGTGATTTCCCAGACTGTCCTGCTGGGGTTCTCTTTGCTGAAGAGCAAGCGAAGAATCTTCTTGAAAAGTATGCAAGGTAAGGAGGAGCCCCCTCTATTCTGGTAATGTCTTAAGGCATAAGTGGTGGTGCCTACCAGCCTTGCCCAACAGTTTGGCCATCACGTCCGTAACTCTTCGTATGCAGTGTGGTATCTTTTCTTGAGCTCTGCAATGGCGTGAAGTGATTAAGATGATATTACTTAAGTAAGGAGATTGTCTTATGTCCATCTGGCTTTTATAGGCACATTCAGGTTACAGCCTTCCTCTTGATTTTTTACTGGCTTTGATAGTGGAGTCCACCTGTGGCCATGCATTTCATACACGTGCTGATGGAGTCTCACTGCCACCCTCCTCTGTGGAAATTGTGCTTTTAAAAAACCGATTGTAGAATTAATACATATTTAAAAATTTTAATGAGTCTATGAAAAATGTTAAAAATACTTCACAAACTGATGCAGTCCTGCTATTCAGAGAGATAAGCTCTGTTTTTTATATTTTAGTAGCTGTTCATTTAGACTTTGTTTCTTTTCTTTAATTGGAGATCAATGAATGGGGGGCTTTATTTCCTTTCCATAGGGAAATCCGTGTGCACGTCAGGAACCTGTGTTCCACTAAATTGTAGGCTCCCTTTCTGTCTCTCTCTCCTTTGTTGTGGCATCTGCGGTCTCCAGCCAGTCCTGGGGCATGGTGGGCCTTCATAACTTTTATTTGCTGTCTGATGCACAAGTACATAATAGGATGTTGTGCTGTAGTCCCTTTATGGAACTCCATCGGGACCAAGTTATGCCTTCCTGTTCCCTGCTGCCACCACAGAGGCAGGCAGGCGCAGGGCCTGGCTTTCCAGCTGTGTGTTCAGTGATAGGTGGATGACAGGCTGAGGGGCTCCGTGGTGACACATTCCTGGATTGTTCATTGACCGATCATGTGCTATAATACGTAGTTGAGGTCCTTTATGTGTTTGGTCAATAATTGATAGTAATACCTTTTTTTAACGCATGTACATTTTCTATAGGTACAGAATTTTTTTTTAATAAAAAGATTGTTCTACACAAACTGTTTTGAAACCTGCCCTTTTCATTTAACAATAGCTTGTGGATGGTTTCTTCATATCAGTAATTCTAAACCAAATGTCTGCACACTTTCAGCAGAGAACCAGATGGTGAATATTTTTGGCTTTGTGGTCCCTTTGGTATCCATGAACTACTTAGCTCTGTCATTGTGGCACGAAAACAGTCACAGATGACATATAAACTAATGAGCGTGGCTGTGTTCCAATCAGACTTTATTTATGGATACTCATATTTGAATTTTATATAATTTTCATGTGTCATAAAATATTATTCTTTTTCTTTTTTCAACCATTTAAAAATATAAAAACCATTCTTAGCTCATGGGTTGTACAAAAATAGGCAGGGGCCAGATTTGGCCTGTGAGTCACAGCTTGCCTGTTCTGTCTGGAAATAGAACTTTGAGTGATTCCATGGGATTGCGGTATGGATGTATATTTTATCAGTGGCCCGTTAGGATATTTCCAGTTTCTTTCTGTGTGCTCTGTGAACATTTCCTGTATACTTCTCTGTATATGCGTCTGACTTATTCATTCACTTAACACATACTGATTTAGAGTGTACTGTGGGTCCAACACCACTCTGGGCACCTGGGCTGTCACAGTGACAAGGCCGACAAAATCTGTCCTTGGCTCTGTGGGGCCTGTGTCCTTGATGGAACACAAGCTTCCAGGCTGGTGGGAGACTCAGAGGAGGGCAGGAAGGCTAATTGCAAGAGCACTGCTTGGAAAGGGAGTGGAGTCCAGCACATGGGTGGGGGGGTAGCATCTGATAGGGTGGGGTCCAGTTCTTCTATTTTAAAGAAGTCCGAGCCCAGCCTTAGTAGGTTAGATGCTGTGCTGAGGAAATGGGGTAACACTGCCTGCACTGGGACCATCTTGGTGAACAGAGTGGAGAGGTTGTGAGCTGGAAGCAAGAAGTAGAGAGGGCCTGCTGGAGACTTGAAGAAAGAGGAATTGTTCTAAGCAATTTTCTGGAAGAGTGGAAGATTGAATCGACTGGAGAAATAGGAGATTTATAAGGAGTGGAAGAGAGCTCCCACTTGTTTTGTGTTTATGAAGTACATAGGATGATTCAGGACCATTGGGAGTCCTTCCTGCTGTGTGCTGCCCATCCGATGCTGGCACAGGGCACTGGGGAGCTGCTCCGACCAGGCTGGGCTCTGCCAGGTGGAGGGAGTTGAAGGCACATGCGAGGGAGGGACTGTCGTGCATTTGGACCCTGCACTGAAAGGCAGGGCTGAGGGGGCGGTGGGGAGCAGTGAGGAAGTGGCAGTGCAACTGAACGGGAGGCTCTGATGGGAGGAGCTTGGGGGAGGGCAAATGGGTAGTAGAAGGAGTGCTCCAAGAGTAGTGTCCTTGAAATTGAGATTGCGAGGTGGGGCCGACACTGGCAGTGGCCAGACCTAAGGTCTGACCAGGAGAGTGGGTCCCGGATGTGGAGTGATGGTCAGTGTATCGAAAGGATGATTTATGTAGATGGCTGAGGCCACTGTGAGTGGCGACAAATGTTTGGGAATGGAGGAATGGGGCGTGGAGGTGAATGGGGGCATCTGGGAAGTTGGCAGAGGACTTGCCTTAGCAGTTCCATGGCCAGGAATTTATCCTGGTGGTGCTGACACAGGTGCAGCGTGCTCAAGGTCATGCATGGCAGCACTGTTTGTGGAAGCAGAGGCTTGGGAATAACCAAAGTGTTTCTCAGCAGAGAGCTGCCTAGATAGGCAAGGGTATATTCATTTGGTGGAAAAGGAAAGACAGCATTTTACAAAGAATGAGGGAGACTGATGTATTGATATAAAACGATCTCCAAGATATTTTGTTAAATAGAAAAAGTGAAGTTAACCAAAAAGTACTGTATGTAGTATGCTCCCATATGAGTAAAAAGATAGCTGCGTACTTGTATGTACATGAAATGTCTTTGGAAGGATATCCAAGAAACTGATAAAGGCATTGTCTTTGTGGAGGAGAGCAGGGTCTCTAGGAGGAGAGGTCAGGAGTGAGAGAGAAACTTCACTGTAACCTTGGACTTAGCACCGTGGATGTACAGGGACATCTCCAAACTCTAGGAGTGCCATGTGTTTGAACCTCTCAGGAGTGGCACTCTGGGGTTGTCCAGTGGTCACATGGAACTGCCTTGTATCTCTCAAAGACCAGAGGAAACAAACTCTTGGCCAGTAGTGTTGGCTGTTACTTCTTATCATACGTTTCCTGGAAAGTGTGTGTGTACACGTGTGTGTGTGTGTGTGTGTGTGTGTGTTAGATGCATTACAGTGGCCCTAATTATTTTAATTCTCACTCCCCAGGTGTTGAAAATCTGTTCTTCTCTTTGTTTTTCATTAGGCGCCCTCCTGCCAAACGGCCCAACTATGTCAAGCTTGGCACAGTGGCACCTTTCTGGTGCCCCTGGGAACGGTTAACTCAGGACTGGGAGTCCGGAGTCTGGGCCCAAGAAAGGTCTTCTGTAGGCTCCTCGCCAAGTGGTGAGGAGAGTGACCTAAGAAGGTACGAGGTGCCTCCTGCTCCCACGCCATCTGCTGAAGCAGGCACATCTGTAAATGACCCCACTGAGTCAGAAGTCATGGACACAGAGTGTCAGGACCAGACAGGGACTGCGAGGGTTACGGACCAGGGTGTCAGTGAGAACCATGTTGCTGTCACCAGTGGTCAACTCTGTGTTCTTAGGTAAGTGCAGGTGACTCCTGGATATATTTTGCATTATTTATCTTTATGTTGAACAGGCCATGGGATGTAAAAGTTAGCACTGTTCCTTTATGCAAAACCCAGGTGAGTGCTTGGGCTTTCTGGAAGGAGTCCTTTGACGTTGCATAGAGGACCCAGCAAAATAGCTTGGTAATAGTTGACTTGAGGGCATGGTAAGTGATGAAATGAAAATACTGTCACCTGAAGTCCTAAACCAAGGCAGTTTTCCCTGTGACCTCTTTCCTTCAGTCTTCGCTCACAATGCTGTGCCCTCACGGGTGTGGTCCTCCTATTAGGTCCCCAAGGATCTCTTGCACCGAGCAAGCTTTTCTTGCTTTGCATCCCTCAGTTACAGCTCTTCTGGTTCCTTCGAGTCATGGACTCATGGTGGGTTAGCAGCCCCTCCGTGTAACATGCTCACATCATGCAGCTTCTGGGTGAAATGTGTTCCGCCCTTGGTCCTGTGCACGCCAAGTTCTGCTGCCTGGCAGCTCCCTGTAGAATGTGCTTTCATTTGAAAAAGCGCTCTTCTCTTTCCCTCATACTTCTCTTCCTGTACAATAACCTCAGAATTTCATATCCTCCTTTCTTACTTCATGTCTAGCCGTCCCTTCAGGTTTTCCTCATCAGAATACCAGTTCCTTTTTGTCCCCATCCTGTCACTATGATAACAGCCCTCATTCTACCCACTGTCTTATTTTTCTCTGCCTTCAACTTCTTAAACTTTTAGTTTTAGGATGACAGACACATACAAAGAAAAAAAAATTTTTTTTTTTGTGGGTACCGGGGGTCAAACTCAGGACCTCGTGTGCCAGCAGGTGCCTGTGCCACTGAGCGATATCACCGGCCCCTTTTTTCGTATGTGGGTTCCGGGAGTTGAACTCAGGATCTCACGCTTGCCAGGCAGGCGTTTATGCTGCTGAGCTATCTCACCGGCCCCCAACAATATTTTTTACTAAAATATATTAATATGTATTTTTAATTTAAAAAATTATAGTTTTGATACTTTCTCACATATAGTCTAAAAAAATCAAATTAACTCTAGCAATGCCTAATCTTCTGATTGCATATCTTTCCTTGAACAAAATATCCTCACACACGTGTCTCTGGCTGCATATAGGAGTAGAAAATTACTGAAGCAACTATCTGCCTGGTGTGGGCCCCGTTCCGAGGACCGGCGGGCAGCACGGTGGGCCCCTAGCAGAGGCCAACAAGAACTGACCAGAGAGGCCTGCCTGGCTCTCATGGACCGCTTCCCCAGGGCCCTGGTGTGGGTCAGCCTGTCCCTGCTCAGGAAGGGCAGCCCTGAGCCGCACACCATGATCTGTGTCCCAGCTGAGGAGGACCTGCTCCGGCTCGGTCAGGACCGGCAGTACTGCGGGCCCCAGGAGCCCCGGCACAGTGACCCGTTCAAGAGCGTGATCCGGAAGCAGAAGGAAAAGAAGAAAATGGAGAAAAGGCAGAACCGAGGATGTGCCGCTCCTGAGGGCCTGGCAGCAGGTCTGCCTGAGGCCAGGCAGGAAGCCCTGACCCTCGGGCTGTGGTCAGGTGCTCTCCCGGCTATGACTTCACACTGCTCCAGAGCCCTCCTAGGCTTTGTCACTCAGGGAGATTTTTCCATGGCTGTTGGCTCTGGAGAAGCCCTGGGGTTCGTTAGTGCGACAGGCTTGCTGCATCTGCTGTCCAGCCAGCCGGCAGCTGAGAGGGGCTTGGTGCTGCTGAGGCCTCCCGCCTCCCTGCAGTACCGATTTGCGAGAATTGCTATTGAGGTGTGAATGCACGTGGCTCACGGCCTAGCAGGGCTTGGGTGGGAACTTCGCCAGGTCCCACAGTTGGAGAGTCCTGCTTTCCCTGTCTTCTGTTTCAAAATATCACGTGAAATTCCTTGGAAACAAGAATAAAAAATGACCTATTATGCAAATGATGAAAGGTTTACATCATTCTAGTTCTCTCATTGATTTCTGTCTTTCCTTGTCCTGGCTGTAATACCTTCAAGTTGTTTGGCCTGTGTAGCCAAAAGCTTTTGTATTATGATCTCTGGTCTGCATGCCTCTTGCTGAAAAGTAATAGAAGCTCTACCTTTTATCATCCCTTTTTTGTTAGGAACAAAGGTCTGCTTGGAAGGCCTCGTAGTCATGTGATACAACACTAATGGTTTTACCAATTTGACTGTTACCAAAGAAGAAGAGACTATAAACATCTGGCTTCTGTGCATGAAATTTAGGCCCCTGTGTAGGCCATGCTCAATTCTGTAGCATAATCAGATGCTGAATTATGCCAGAAAGAAATCATGGATGGTTTATCACTGCTTGTTTTTAGGCAGGTTTGAGAGCCCAGACACCACAGCCCATTCGAGCGTGACGACAGGTGGCACAAGTGTTGGGCAGGAATGAAAATGGTAGGGGTCTATGGCTTTGTGACCTCTTGACCTCTTTGTTATTGACCAACATGTGATTGTAGGAATTATTTAATTTTTTTACGTAAAAACATTTTTGTTTTACAAAGAATTTCTCTAAAGCATAAGGAACATTTCCCAAAATATGTCCTATGGCATATATAGTCTAAAAATAAATAAAGATTGCAAGGTGAGGGTGATTTGGGAAACTCTGGGTTAAACGAAGTTAAGCATTTCTTTATTAAGGGACTTCTTGACACTTCCATGTCATAATGTGCATTGTGAATCTCCAGGAAGAAAGATAATAGTATATAGTATTGTTTTAGTCATTTCCTTGTGGGACAAAATACCTGACACCCATAACTTACAGGAAGAAAGGTTTATTTTGGCTCATGTTTCGGTCCATAGTTTACTGGCTCCGAGGCAGGGCAGCATGGCAGAGGGGCCTGGTGGAGAGCTGCTCTTGGCCTGGTGGACCGGAAGCAGAGCAAAGGGAAGAGCCGGGAGGGAGATAAGCCCTTCCAGGCTACGCCCTCAGACACCGCCTCTTCTGACCAGGCCCCACCTCTTAATAGCAAGTCAGCTACAAGCCCCCATAATCCAGTCCCCTTCCAGAAGCCCTGCCCATGAGTGCATGAGGCTCTTGGGAGACATCTAGATAAAAACCACAGCAAGTATTTTCTAAGTGTTTGTGATTCCTCAGACTCCTACAAGGAGCACTTTGTAGGATGTGTTCTCTGGGACACGCTTTGGTCAGTGTGGCTGTGTGGTGCCATGGCTACCTCTGCCATGTGATGGATGAGCAGGTGCCTGCCACCATCAATGCAGTCACTGTCCACTGAGGTCCTGAGTAGGGCATGAGAGAAACCTCATGCTGCCCGCTGCTTTTATTCATCCATAGAAAAACTCAGTGGCTCATCAACTTTTAGCTGTTTTTTTTTTGTTGTTTTGTTTTTTTTTGGTACCAGGACTCAAACTCACGACCTCACATTTGCCAGGCAGGTGCTGTGCCGCTGAGCTATATCCCTATCCCTTTTAGCTGTGTTAACCTTACTTTCCTTTGTTAATCTCTAGCAGCATCTGTGCAGGATCTAACAATGTAAATGTGCAGTTAGGCATTGTTTCAGGTAAAAGCATGTTTTTGCAGTAGTATTTGATGGTAAAGGTCTTTGGGGTGCTGAGCTGGGGAAGGTGCTGCAGCCCTTACAATAGGGCCAGTTGGTCCGTGGCTGGCGTTTCTCCTCTCACCATCCCTCTGAGTGTCTGTCCAACCCAAATGGGGCCAAAAAATAGTGTAAGTGGTGTCTGTAAACAGAATAAATCAGAACGTCACCTGACATTCAGTTCTGACTATGGGATGGTCCCTCATGTGTTTGCTAGGCTCTGAGCCACTTCCATCTGGGGCTGAGCTCTTGACAGAAGTCTGAGTTGCCATATGGGCACCCGACCTCATTCTGCACAGCACCCAGCCTGGGGTCTGCTGCCCTGCCCTCATCGTAGGGCACAGGGCACATTTGCAGTCCTCCTCCCTGAGAATGGTAGGTCAGAGCCATGTGCTGAAAGGATGGACTAGCGCTTCTCACAACGCATCCTGGGAGCACTGGTGTCTGGAGAGAGGTGTTTTGTGACTAAATAAAGTTGTAAAGAGCTATGTATGGCAACTTCCCATTGCAGATTCACAATGAATATTTGCATAGTCAAGGCTCTTGCATCTCTGGAAAGAAAGCTGTTTTGTCTTTCAGCCCCCACCCCCCGGCTTTGTACACCTGTAGTCCGGAGAACACTAGTTTTAGTTTTCTTTGAGAAACTGCTAACATCTGCACATATGCAATAAAGAGTCCATATCCCTTATGAAAAAAGACTGTTGTTAAAATAAAAAGAAATCAAAATTTGAAGCAATTCTGGTCTCCAGCATTTTGGATAAGGGGTATTCAACCTGTAATACTAAGACTAGCAATTGCGGGTCCCTTGGAGCAGCAACTCCAGTTGCACAGCATCTCTGGTCACTGCAGGCCTCCGCAGGACACGGGACTACAGCTGCTGTCATGTTTCCTGCCATGTGAAGTGTCCAGGTGGGAACTTAGAGCATCGTGTGGAGGGCTTGGTGGCTGAGAGTGGTGGCTTCTACCTGGGAAGAGTCCACGTCTTGAAAAAGAAAGCAGCCCAGCTCATTCATAACTCGCAGAACCCTCACTGCTCCACAGAATTGAGTGAGGGCTTTTTTCCTTTCCCTTGGCGAGTGTCCTCCTCCACTTCAGCTGCACGTTGGAGCCGCCAGGGAGTGTGTAAAGCCCTGGAGTCCAGGTTCACCCCGGACAAGCAGATTTAACTGACCATGGCGTGGCCTGGACAGTGGGGCTCTGAAGAGCTCCCAGTGGACTTGCAGCCCACTGTTTGGACTTATAAACGAGGCTGCGGTGTACGTAGCCAGAGACACAGTTTATTAGCAGTAGGAGCCACGCAGGACAGGAGCAGACACAGGCTGCCTGGTCTTCAGGCTCCCGGAAATTACCGATGTCCCTGGTTGCGGTTCTGCTGGAGCCAAGCAAATGGCCAGGTTTACACCAAAGCATTTCCCCTCCTTCCTGTTTTTTTGAAAATTTAAATGTAACCAGGTGCTGTCCTGGAAGACCCCTTCCCCACCCGTGCACTGTCACTTAAGGTCACAGTTTCTCTCCATCTTGCCACTCCCCCGGGCCTCGCTCACTGTCTCCGAACACTGCTCTCGGCTGCTTCTATAGCTCAGCCCTTGGCTTCTCCATGACGTGTTTTGCTCATGCTCTTCCGTGGGGTATCTTCTTCCCACCTCATCCCATCCTTCTAAGCTTGACTTTTATGTTTCTCAGGGAGGCCTTCTCTTACTCTATTTAAAATACACTCCTGCCTGCATGACCCTCTGTCTCACTATGGGTTTATTTCCCAATTACGTCAGAATGTGTAATAATTAGTTCCCCATTTACTTGTTTGCTGTCTGCTCCGTTACACTGTGAGCCCCAGATAGGTGAGACCATGTCTTTAATTTCTATTTCTCAGGATGCGAACCCAGGTTTTGGCAGAGTTCTTAAGCCATACTTGTGTTTAATGAATTTTTGTCAAATTAATGTACAGTATTCATCAAAGAGGGTACTGTATTTGTATTAAACTCTATTGCAAGCCAGGTATGTGTTGTAATGAACAAATCAGCCACAAGGTGGTGCCAAGACCTCACGAGTAAACAGCCCATTCTGGAAAAACCATCAGTACTAAAACAATTCCTTGTATTTGTCCTTGTGCAGCAGGTTGGAAACCAGCAGGGTGTGAGGGGATATGAGGTCAAAGATCAATCAATATTCACCTTTTTGGAGAGAAATCCATGCTAACAAAATCATTTTTTAAAAGACTGTGAATTTTAAAGAGGTACCTACAGAAGAAACAACTTTTTATTTTCATTTTTTGTTTTTCAGACAAGGTCTTGCTATGTATTCCAGGCTGAGCCTTGAACTCACTGTATAGTTCAGGCTGGCCTCGAGCTCATGGCAACCCTCCTGTCTCAGCCTCCTGAATGCTGGGATTATAGGTATGAGCCACCCTGCCTGGTTTAGAAGAAACAACTTTAAAAGCTTAAATTTTATCCCCAGTAAGGTGCTCCCCCTCCATCATGAGCGGATGCCTCCGGTCATGGAGAGTTCATTACTTCCCCAGGAAATGCCATCACCACCTTGACGGCAGATGGCCAAAATGCCCCCCTTACCTCTGGTTTCACCTTATCTCATGGCATTCTTATTTCAGCTCACATTGAGAGCTATCCCTTTATTTTTATGAAGTCAGCTATTAACATTTTGTTTTTTTTTCCTCCAGGCTAAACAGGCCTCATTTCTCTAGCTTTCCCTATTTCCAACATCTCACAGAGGAGCTTAAATTGTTTTTTTTGGACAAGATGTGATTTGCTGTCAGAGAGCCCTGCACAGCTGTGTGGGGCCCGGCAGGGCTGTCACCTGGAGGGAGAGCCTTGGGTGCTCTGGGTCTCTGAGGCCCTCTCCCATCTCCAGTGCCCTTCTTCCCTGCTGCACAGAGTCGGCCGCTGCTGCCTGCGGCCGAGTGTTAATTTGGTTTCCCCTAAAAGAGGAGCCAGCAGGGCACAGGGTACAGGCAGGTAATTTACGTTAGGAAGTGACCTAAGGGGACAGGAAGGCGGAGACTGGGGAAGGACGCACAGCTGGTCCAAGTAGCATTCTGAGCTGGTTACCCTCTGGGGCACCTGGGGCTCCCTCCCCCCACGGACACCGTGGAACTGAGTGTCCCTCCACACTGTTTACCCGAGACCCCGAAAAGGGACATCTTCATTTTCCACCTCCCATTTCTACAGGCCCAGGGCGGCCGCGGGGAGCGTGCATTTCCTGGCGTTTCCAGGTTAGCTCGGATGCTGGCGATTGAGCCTGCTTCCTTGGAAGGCCTGCCAGGCACCCCCGAAGGCAGGAAATGGAGGGGCCACGTTGTGTGTGTGCGTGTGCACGCGTGTGAACACGTGCCCATTTGTTGTGAGCAGGAGTCACAGGGGTCAGGGTGCAACGTCGGTGTTGCCCAAGTGTGGGGCAGTTAGGGTCCAGCTGCCCTGCAAACTCCCACCCGGGATCCGCGCGGTGCCGATTCATTCTCACTGCACGCTGGACAGTCGCCTGGTAGGAAAATGACCGAGTGCAGAGGCCGGTGGCTCAGGGGCTGGCGTCCCGCAGTTCTCTGCTTCGGCCTCCCGCTCCTCAGCGTTTGCTCTTCCAGCCCCGCGTCACCTCCGGCTTCCCTGTGTCTGCTGCTCAGTTCTCTGTAACTTGGGGGAGGTTGGAGAATACTTTTTCCCTCTCCGCGAGGTAGAGGCTGAGGGACCCGGTGGCTCCCACTGTCCTCAGACCGGCAGCGTCAGCGCTAGGAATGCAGAACCCCAGGTGCCACCCCAGGCCCGGAGGAGACGCTTCATCTGCTCGACAGCCGGAGGCGGCCCCAGCCCCTGGGAGGTTCCGGCTGCAGAGGCAGAAGCAGAGGCGAGCGCCGCTCCTCCTGCGAGCGCGGGGGCGCCGGCCACCGACGGCTTCCAGCTTCAGCCCCGGGTGTGCGAGGCTGCGACCACGCCTCTGCGAGCTCAGAGTCACGGGCTAGGCCATCTTTTGGAATTTTCCACTCTTAAGCTTCTGGTATTTTTGTCATTGATTTTTCACACATTTGAATGTTAGTCTTTTTAGGTGTTAGGAATTGAGGCCTAAGGGACTTTTTGTTTGCTTTTTTTTTATTAATTAATTTTATTGGTACATTTTACATATACACAGCGATCATATTCATCATAGAGAATTTATACCTGTACATGATGTAACATAATTCTTCTATTTTTTCCTATTCCCCCACCCTATCTTCAGCCCCTTTCCCCCTCCTTATTTACAAAAGCTTTGTTTCCATTTTTTTCCTTCTTTTCTTTTTTTCTCTTTTCCCTTCCTTTCCCCTTCCTCCCTCCCTAGTTTCTCTTCCCATTTGAGCATTGTCTTCCTATTTGATAATATCTGTTATACATTTTGGTCCTTATTTACACTTTTGCTTTCTCACACCAGAGAAACAATGTGACATTTACACATGTGTGTTCAATTTATTTCACTTAAGAATATAGTCTCAAGGTGCATCCATTTACGTAGAAATGTCTCAAGTTTATCCTTCTTTATGGCTGAGTAGTACTCCATTGTATAAAAAAACCGTATCTTCTTTATCCATTCATCCATTGATGGCCATTTGGGCTGTATCCAAGATTTAGCTATTACAAATTATGCTGCTATAAACATGGGTGTGCATATATCGCTGTGGTATGGTGCTTTTCTTTGGGGAAGATACCAAGAAGGGGGATAGCTGGGTCGAATAGAACCTCTAGTCCTAGTTTTTTGAGGAATCTCCACACTGATTTCCATAGTGGTTGCACCAGTCTACATTCCCACCAGTAGTGGAGAAGGGTTCCTTTATCCCCACAGCCCCTTCAGCATTTGTTATTGGTTGATTTCTTGATGATAGACATTCTTTCTGGAGTGAGATAGAATCTCAGCGTTGTTTTAATTTGCGTCTCTCAAATGACCAGTGACGTTGAACTGATCCCGCAAACTTCCTGTAAGTTGTTTTCTGCTGGGAGTGGCTTTTTGGCATGGGGAAAGAGGTCAGGTAGGAGTTACTCCTTACTGAGGGCAGAGCTTGGCTGTCACCCATTCAGGTGTCCCCCTGTGGGGGAGTTAGGGACAGCCGGGAAGCTGGCCTTCAGCAGGGTGCCAGAGAGGGTTTTGATTTTTCAAGGCCAGCTTTGTTCACAGGCAGCTGCCTAGCACTGCCCCTTTTCCACTCTACCCAGAGGCTGGGTTGAGAGCAATGGAGGTCTGGGCCTCTCCATGTCCCCAAGCAAAATCTATCACATGGCCCAAGGTCAGAGGTCATGGAGCCAGTGGAGGATTGCCCACCGCCACTGTGGTGACCATGCTTTGGAGCAGGGACAGCTAGGGTGCCCCACACCCCAGCAGGTGACCTTCCATAGCCACCTGGGCACCCTCAGCCTCTATCTCCTGGAAAGCAGAAGCAAAACCAAGATCATTAGGTCAACTAGGTTGGCATGTGGAGCAGATCTGTAAAGTTCCCAGCTCCCTCACTCAGTCCTGAGTCACATGAAATGGGGGCACTTAGCACATGGCCCACAGTGGGGCTCTATGTCCAGTGTTCCATTTGATAGTTCCAATCACACGCGAAGTCTTACCATTGTGTCACTTTTACAGATGAGGAAACTGAGGCTTAGGGAAGACCAGTGATTTACTGGTGAGACAGAGTCTGGGTGGGAGGAGTTGGGCCAAAGTAGCTGGCATCCGGCTCTGAGCTCTTCGCCACAGGCCGTGGGCTGCTCCAGCTGCCACTCCATCAATGTCAGAGCCATGTCTGTTGTTCTGTGTGGGACACCTGAGGGGTTAGAGGCACACATGGATCACACATGGCTTTGTCCTTAAGCATTTCAAGGTCAACAGCCCTGTGCTTTGGTGCCATGTGAAGAGTGTCGTGGATTTTGGCTCTTAGTCTGTCACAGGAATCTGGTCTTTCTCATCGTGATGTTTTTCTCAGAAGGATGGCCCTAGAGTCCTGATAGATTTATTTCATTTGCTTTTCTTTCTAATTTTGCCCTGATATGCCGCGGATATTTATGACCCCGGCACCTCCCACACCATTCATCTTGCCCTCGTTTGGTGTGGTTGAAAGCCGTGATTACATCTCTCAATTGGCCTGCTCTTGTTGAAAACATCAGCCAAAAGCAAAACAATACAATACACACACACACAACCATCCGCTCCACCCAGAGAGAAGTGGGTGCGCCACTTGGGGCTCTTTCTGAACCGAGGGTGTCCTGGAGCCTTTGTCTCTCCTCCTACTCTGCCCAGGGTAGGCAAGACCTGTTCGAGGCCTCTGCTCATTGAATTCAATTAGTCTCACCACAAATCAGCAGCCTGGCTCTTGGGCCTGCGTTGTCTCTTCCTGCTGCGCTCCGTGCCCCAAGGCACAGGCCTGTGTGGGCCCAGTTACTCAGCCCCCACTGGGAATTATCTGAATCTGTTCATGTGATCAAACAGAGTTATTCTTTCTATCTGTCATCACCCACCCTCAGGGCAGAGTTCTGGGTTCTTTCTACCTCCCACCTGGAGGTCTCTGGGGACAACGCCCCCCCCCCCCCCGCAGTGTCTGAAAGTTGCTGACTGTGCATGATGCGATGTGGGGCTGAGAGAACCTTGGGCAGGTGCCTTGACCAACCCCTGCCTTGTTTTTCCAAGGAGGAGGCTGAGACTGAGAGAGGCCAAATCATGTCACTGAAGTCACACGGTCATGCTTTGAGCAGAGCTAGGGCCAGAACTCAGGTCTCCTGACAGTGCCAGGTGCCTCTCAGGGCTGGCCTTTTGCATAAAGCCCTTTTCCAGAGAGAAAGGGCCTGACAGCCACAGCGGAAGTGGGCATTTTGCTATGTGGGATTCAAGTTCTGCATCTCCTCTGTTGTCCGCTTTCCAACTTCCCAACTTTCTGTCAGCCATTCTCCCTCAGTGTTTCTCCTTTCAAGGGAGATGCTTTGGCTTCAGGTCCAGCCATTCCCTGGTCCCATAATTGCATTCCTGTCAGTACAATGGAAGTCGTATTAATGTCTACCTGGCCTTCTTGCGGGGAGACTCGGGGAGGGACAGAAGCCTGAGGACATTGTATTGAATTTGTTGAGCACTTGCTATAGGCCAGTCATGGAGCCTTAATTGGTTTTATATGGATTGTTTCTATCCTCATAGCAATTTTAAATTTATTATCTTTCCCTTTTTACAGAAGGGGAAACTGAGGCTCAGCGAGATGAAATGACTGTCCAGGGTGCACAGCTAGGTAGCGGTAGAGTGGCATTAGAACATCTTAATCTGCATACTCTCTGAGAAGGGTTATGGCATTCTGTCTTTGTCCCTTTTTCTATCACATGTGACTGCCCATTAATAATCCCTTGGGCTTAATAATGGTGCCTATTCCCTGAGACCTCATGGAGGGAAAGGGTGGGTGGGCATGACAACCTCTGGGTCCCTGTTTTCCTCAAGACCTTGGGGACCGAGAGCATGAAGAATGACAAGATAGTACTCGGTGCGGCCTAAGAACCTGCAGCTCCCAGATGTAACCGCAGGGTGGCGCTGAGGCCCGGGGCAGGCCATCCTGAGCCCAGGCCCTGTCCAGCCCTGAAGGTATGTTCGCTTTTGTTTGCGCTGCACCTTGGGAGTGGCATGGGGCTCGTGATTCTTTGGATTCAACAGGCATTTCTGGGGCTCCAGCCACAGAGCAGGGCTTAGGCTTGAGGAATCCAGGGGCTGTATGCTCAGATCGGTCCCTGCCCTTGAGGAGCTCACAGTCTCCTTAACCCTTCCAAAAAAATATGAAGAGCCAGATGCAATGATGCATGCCTATAATCTGAGCACTTGGGAGTCTGAGGCAGGAGGGTCTGTCTTTCCAAGGCTGCTGTTTCAGTCAGCTCAGGCTGCCATAATAAAACCCCACAGACTGCATGGCTTCAACAACTTTTCTTTTTCACAGTTCTTGAGGCTGGCATCCAGGTGCCAGCAGGTTTGTTTCCTGGTGAGATATCCCACAAGGTGAGAAAGCCAGACAGACAGAAATAGAGAGAGAGACAGCTCTAGTCTCTGTCCTCCTCTTTCTTTCTTGCTTGCTTGCTTTCAGGGTACTGGGAGTTGAACCCAGGGCCTTCACACTGAGCTACATCTCCAGCCCATTTTTTAACTTTTTATTTTGAGACAATGTCTTGGTAAGTTGCCCAGGTGAGGCTTGAAATCCTGCCTCAGCCTCCCAGAGTGCTGGGGTTACATCGTGCACCACGACGCCGGCTTCTCATCCTCTTCCCATAGGATCATGAATCTCATCAGGAACTCCTCACCCTCATGACCTTACCTCAACCTGATGACCTCCTAAACGTCACCCTGGGGACAAGGCCATCATCCTGGGGACAGGGGTTTAGCACTCAGTCCACAACAGCTGTCACTTCGAGGGCACATGGGTACTAAGCTGCCCTGATCCGGGGGTTGTTTCCATTTTTAATTCATTGGCCCCGACTAGCCACGTTGCCCCAACATAAAGACAGGACGGGGGTGGTGGCTGAGAAATGTGGGGAGCGCACACCAACTATTAAACTCTGCTGCAAAACCACACACCTGCACACCGGCCCATGACCGCGTCCTCGTACCTGTGCATCTATAACTCCGAATCATACTCTGACACTAGCAATAAATATTAAACAACCTATGTAGGCTGAGCCTGCAGAGCATCATGTGTCAAAGAAAAGGACACGAGTAAAATAATCCTCATGTCAGGAAATGAGAAGGGCTGGCTGTGTTTCTTAGAGAAGAAAAGAAAGATGTTTTGGGAGAAAACTTGAAGAGCAAAGCAATGACGACAGAGGCGAGAGGATCATGTTCTCGCCATCTCTAAGGATAACAGAGATTTGGAGACAAATCTCTTGGGCGGTTCACAGAGGGAGCAGCAAGACACAATCTTAGCACAATTTAGCTTGGGCGCCAGGGACCATCGTTCTGGGTCTTCCGACAAGTTTGCGTGCTTTTAGAAGCAGGAGGGGGAGAGCACACCTACCGTGGAGCTGGGGCTTGGCAGTGCAGCCCCTCATGGGCGTTGATGCTGCCACTGAGGTTAAACGCAACTTCAGGGATCTTACCTGAGGACGTTTTGACATTGGGGAGGCTGGAGGTGATGTTTCTTTGCGGGAATTAAAATATCTGAATCAATTGTCACAATAAACATGCCTTAAAAGCAAAAAGGGAAAAAAAATCCCAGCTTTGAAGCCCTCATTTGATTGATGTCACTTTTGCCCTCCCTAGGGGGCCCACAGGAGTATCGAGGATGCAAGATGCCCTTTCTCTGGGGCCTCTGAGACTCTCTTCTGGTGATCATGAGGTCCCTGGGAGCTTTGGGTCTTGCAGCAACAGGTCAAAGCATCCCCCCCAGCACCATGTGACAGTGTGCGAGCTGGGTGTAGCTTTGTCCCTCTCTATTTCTCAGGCAGTGCCAGGATGGGGAAGCCTCGTTCCTTGGTGTGGAGGGCAGGAAGTGCCTCCTCTCTGAAGGTCTCTTGGTCTCCCCCAGTGCAAACTTCACACAGTTCCTCCTCTGTGCTCTCAAGGGACCTTGAACGTACTATCACAAGGGTGGAAACCATGTGGAGCTATATATTCGGATGGGACTTGTGTGTACTGCTGGGTCCCCAGCACACTGAGGTGCAATTGGTGTTTGTTCAGTAGGTGAGTGAATGGGGGAGCAGGGGAGCCCTCGGATGGGAGAAAGTCCTTGTTCAGCTTCTCTAACTTCCCTTCTCGGCCATCTCACCCCGCTCAACACCATGTCCTCTTATCCTCCTCTGGGACCTTCTCCTGGGCCTGGGGACATGGGATGAAGCCTGGCTGGGAGGATCTCATGCAGCCAGTCCCAATAAGATAGAGAGTGCATGGATGAGATTTAGTTGCTGTCCTGCCCAGAGACCCTTGCACCCAAATGCAAGTAGTGACCTGATGTCACAAAAGGCGGTGTGATCCTTGGCCTCCAAGCAAGCTCTCTACAGTTATTCAAACTCCTTGCCCAACAGACCCAGGGGTGACCTGTGTGACAAGCAAAACATGGTGGACATGCTGGTGGTGACTTCCAAGGCTCAGTCAAGGAAATGCTGCAGCTTCTGCTTTGGCCCTTGGGTCACCTGCTCTGCAGAAAGCCAGCTGCCATGCCCAAGACACTCAAATAGCCCTGTGGAAGGTCCCACAAGCACAGGAACAGAGGCTCCTGGACTCCAGTCACAGGGGACCCTCCCCCTCCAGGCCAGCCTTCTCATGATTGCTAACTTAACTAATATCCAACTACATCTGCACAAGGAACCCTGAGCCAGAGCTAGCTGGCCAAATTGTCCTTGTTTTTGACCACAGAAATAATGTTGGATAGTCAGCGGTTACTGTTGAAGTCTCTACGGTTTGGAGTGATTTGTTATGCAGCTTTAGCTAACGAATACAGACAGGAGCTTAAAAGGTAGAATTTCAGACACTTAGACCCTTCCAGAACTGATCTGCATACCAGAGAATAAGGCTGATGCTGTGTGGTCTGAGAGTGTATTAAAAGCATCTTGCTGCTATTCTCACTTCATATTTTTACCTTGATCAGTCCCTCCCCTTTGTCAGCCTTGGCATTTTCTCTCCACTCCCCGTATCTGGTCAGCAGCCTTTCCCCGCACATGGCCAGCTCTGCTTGCTTTCACCAATCTGCCTTGGTCCCCAGGCCCAGCTGGTTTATGCGAGGACCACGACACCCCAGATGATTTTCCTCTTGAGTTCCTTCAGATGCTCAGTTATGGGCTCTGGGTGTTGTGGGAAAAAGGACCTGGATAGGTGGAATTTTCTGCTTGGGATCTGGAGAGCAGAAGACACTGAAGAGAAATTTCAAATCTTCTAAGAGCAATGAACTTGGGTTGTTTCTAAGTCGTTCAGAGCAAAAGGATCTACTTGACCAGATTGCAAAGGCCTCGAGAGCAAGGACGGTGTACCTGTTTCTTTTCTCTCACTCATTCATTCATTCCTTCATTGGAGTGTCCCTTCATTCATTTGTGAAGCAACACACATGCAGGTACACACTGCCAGGCACGGTGGTAAGCTCTGGAAGACAGCAACAGTGATCATCCCTGCCCTTGAGGAATATGATATTCTGGTTTGGGAAACAGACAATAAACAAAAGAAGTAAAATATTTTCAGCTGAAGATTTTACTTGAAGTGAGCTGGGGAGCCTGGTAGTATCTTGAGCACCCAAGAGTCTTGCTGCAGAGCACATGTTGTCTGTGTCTCCTTTCCCTTCTAGTACCTGGGTAGATGTAGATAGCAATCTAAAGCTCTAGTCTCTGTGTGACCATTAATCATGATATGTCAACTTGAATGGATGAAGAAATGCCTAGCAGATTAGTGGAGCACAGTTCAGGGCATGTCTGTGGATGGTTGACATGTAGGCCAATAGAGGGGGAAGACCCACCCCAGATGTGAGTGGCACCAACCAATAGGCTGGTCGCTTGGATGGAATAAAAAGGGAAAGAAGGAGGAGTGCTCATTCTGAAGAGCTCCAGTCTTTGCCACCCATCGCCTTTGGATGTGAGTCTCCAGTTTCTTCAGCCTCCCAACTCAGACTCTTCAGGAAGCTTCAGGCCTTTGACCTTGGGCTGGTGCTGCATGCTTGATTGCTCTTGTTCTGCATCTTGCAGCTTCTTGGGCCGAGCAGCTACTGGACCCTCCAGCTCTCCAGCACACACATGGCCACTGTGGACTCTCCCACCTCTGATCCTCTGATCCTGTAAACCCACCTAATGAATCCTCTTGCACAATTATACATATATTTTCTGTTGATTCTCTTCCTCTAGAGAAGCCTAATGAATACACACAGTCTGCTCATGCAGGGCCTTCAGCCCTTCCCCTCCAAAGGGGCCTCAGGTATTCACATGTTCGTTCAGCCCTGGGCTCTGTGTGCTGGTAACAGGTATGCAGGTGTGCCGCACTGGGCCTCTCCTCCTCTAAGTCCTGGAGTCCACTCTCTGAGGGCCATTTGGAGCAGCCTCGCCATGGCTTTGCTGCAGGAGCCCACTTATCCCTCCCACACCCCTATCTCTGTGAGCTAGTGAAGAGCAGGCTCTGAGAGGGGTGGGAAATAGACCATTGCCCCACAGCTCTGCGACACCTTAGGCTCCTCTGTGCCCAAGCACACTGCTGTGGAGCCCAGCTAACCCCACCGCCTCACCAAGCTGCGCCCCTGGGATGGTGCTCACCCAACTGAGAGCTCACGGCCAGAAGCCCTTCCTGGCTCACTGTCCCCATTATTTGGTGCAGCAGAAGCTCCATCTTTCTTATTTTATGCAGAAAGACCTGTATCCTGGCGGGACAGGAGGTGACAGGGGCTGTCAACACCAGCAGGATCTGAGGCCTCAGGCCAGCAGCCAAATGCTTCAAAAGCTCACATCTGGCCACTGGCATTACTATTTCTGAGATCCTGCCCACTCTCTTTCTGTCACATCTCAGGTCACTGCGGCTGGTTTCCTGCTCTTCTCAGGAGGTGATTCTATTCTGTCCTTCTCCACAGGCCCTTTTGGCTTTGCTAGCACCTACTAGAGGTTTGGCTTGGTGGACCTTCAATTTAGCATCTGCCATCTGAGTCATGTGATAGGGGCTGGGCCACTTCTGGAGATAGCCTGAGATGAATGTCTTCTGATTATCTTCGACGCAGTAGGAGTGTTCTCTCGGTGTGCTTGTCATTTGCATGTTGTACCTGTCTACAGTGACAATGACAAAGTCCCCGTGTCCCTTTGCTAAGTTTTCAAGTTGGGCTGTCATCCTTGCTTGCTGCACCAATATGGTCTCCCTGCCATTATTTTCTTCTTTATCCTGTGGACCTCATCTGAGAGAAATCTTCACGCTCTCCACCCCTCTCTGAGCTGCTCTATGACTCACAAAGCCCCACACTTGAGAACAAACAGGCTGTCCCCACGTCCCACCTCCGCCCTCTGTGACCCAGCGCTCTCTCCAACGATGATGAACCTTTATTGCTGTGGTGGGTCAGGGTTTGTTTCTGGGATGGTGATATTATTAAAAACAGATTTAGTAATGCTCCAAGCTGTTAGTCCGCCTGTCCAGTAATGGTTCATCATAGTCATAAAGCTAAACGGAACCATTAGGGGTCAGCTAATCTCTGCTTTTAGGCATGACCACACCTACGTCATTCCAGAGAGATGGGATTATCTTTTATTTGTTGTTATTTTTTAAAGACCTCCAGAGAGAGCACAGAGCTCAGCTGTCTTCAGAAATTGACTTCAGTGTTAAGTGGTCCATGGCTGTGCTGTGTATCTGTGTGTACATGTGCGTGTGAAGTGTACACTCTGGGGTTTCTACAGCGGCTTCTGCTCCCTCCTGTCACCCCGACAAATGTCCTCTGTCACCTTTCTCAGGCATAAGGGCTGCGATCAGTGCAGCACAGGAGCATATCAAATCCATGTCCTCCTCCACCCCCTGGCTTGCTTTGTGACCCAAAGCATTGTATCCTCGGGCCTCAGTGTCCTTCTCCAGGAAAGGAGAAATGGATACTGTGAATTTGCGGTGCCAGCAGAACTGGAGAGGATGTATGTGATGTGCCTCATTATGAGTAGGTGCTCCATAAATGCTTGCTGTTACTGGGGACAGAGAGAGCAGTGTGTGCAAGGAGGCTCCGGGAACATTTTGACTTGAGTCTCCTGAGACCAGAATGTGTGGGCACACGTATGGCAGAGCGACTCTCCGGGGAGCCTCCATGGTGTGCTGCACAAGCCCTGGGGATATCCCTGGGTTGGCTGAGCTGGGAGGGCACTGGCCCCAGGCCATCTGCACCCTGGTCCTCAGCTGACTGGCCGAGCCTCTGTTCTCAGGCTGTGGAGGCACTGGGATGCGTGTCCATGTGTTCTGTGGGTTGGGATGCACACTGCTTGACTTGCTGAAAAGCAACTTGTCCCTGGGCTGTTGGTTTCCATGGCAGCACAGGGAAGAGCAGCCAAGCAACCAGGCAGTTATGCTTAAAAAAATAAAATAAAATAAAAACGAGCATGGTTTGGGAACCTAGTGACTGTCATAGCTATGTGTACGCGCTGCTCAGAGACTCATTTATATAACAAATATTTACAAGCTACCTCGTATTTCACTTTGCTTTATTATGCTGCACAGACGCTGTTTTTAATAAATCAAAGGCTTGAGGCAACCCTGAATGTACTCATTTCACGTCTTTGTCACAGTTGAGTAATTTTTACAGTATTTCAGACTTCAACATTATTAGACCTGCTACGATGATCTGCAAGCAATGAGCTTTGATGTTACTATTGTACTTATTTGGGGTGCCATGAACATCACCCATGTATGATGGGAACTTAATCTATAATGCCGTGTGTGTCCTGGTGGCTCTGATTGTCCGTTCTCCACCTCTCTCCCTCTCCTGGCCTCCCCATACCCCGAGACACAGTATTACTGAAATTAGGCCAATCAATCACCCCACAATAAGCTTCCAAGGAGCTGCACATCTTTCACTTGAAATCAAAAGCTGGAAACAAGTTTAGTGAGGGACCCAACCCCAGAGATAGGGCAGGCCAAAAGTGAGGCCTCTTGTAGTTAGTCAAATTGGGAATGCAAAGGTAATGCTGTTTTTTGTTTTTTTCAGTTTTAATTTTTTATTCGTACATGTTTGCAGTACATAATGATTACATTCCTCGTGGGGAGTTGGTACATATACATAAGATGTATATATACATCTTAATTCCTTTTTTCATCCCCTTCCCCTGTCCTCCCTCTTTCATCTTTTGATCCCCTTCCTATTTATTTATTTATTTTGTCTTTTTGAGATAGGGTTTTGCTATGCATTTCAGGCTGGCTTTGAACCCACTTTGTAGCCCAGGCTGGCCTTGAACTCGCAGTGATCCTCCTGCTTCAGCCTCCCGAGGGAGGGATTATAGGCATGTGCCACCATGCCTGGCCCAACCCCCTTCCCATTTAAAAAAGATATATCTCCCTATTTCTTAATATCTATCTTTTACTTTGCTCTTTATGTTTTGGGTTTCTCATGTAAGAGAAACCATGCGATATTTAAACTTGTGTGTCTGATTTATCTCACTTTACATTATGGTCTCAAGATACATCCATTTTCCTACAAAAGACTCAAGTTTATCCTTCTTTACATCAGAGTGGTATTGCATTGTGTATAGTACCACATTGTCTTTATCCATTCATCTATTGATGGACATATAAGATACTTCCAAGATTTAGCTTTTATAATTGTGCTGCTATAAACATGGGTATGCATACGTCACTGTAATGTGCACCAATTAACAAAAGAACCTCCCACAGTGAAGTTCTTTTTCTAATTGGTGCATATTACTAATACAGAATAATGAGATTCATTTTGCTATATTGGTACTCACACATAATGTATTTTAATTACTTTCATCCATATTAACCCCCTTTCCCCCCTCTGACACCCTTTCTCCTCCCTAAAGCCTGCTTTCTAGTTTCCTGTCATCCCTCAAAGGGAAAGTTCTGGATGGAAATGAAGAGTAAAGATACAAATGACAACATCCCTTTAAGCCTCATCCAGAGGGAGACCCTAACTCTTTCAGTTCTATGAAATCTGAGAAGAGTGAGGAAGCTGCAGAAGAAATGTTTGGAGCCAGCAGGGGTGGTTCCTGTTATGGTTTATGCCTAGATGTCCCCCGAGAGCCTCGTGTGCTCGCACGCGGGGCGTTTGGAAGGGAACTGTGTTATGGGGTTTTAAAGCTGACTTGCTGTGAGCAGGTGGGGTCTGGTCAGAGGGGTGGGTCACTGGGGGCGTGGCCTGGAAGGTGTTGTCTCCCTCTCTGGCTCATTCCTTGATCTCTCTCTGCTTCCTGTCTGCCATGCCATGAGCAACTCTCCCTGGCTGTGCCCCTCTGCCGTGCGGCCCTGCCTTGGAGCCAGCTGACTATGGACTGAAACGTGAGCCAGAATCAACCTCCCCTCCTTTAAGTTGTGGATGTTTGGGTATTTTGTCCCAGCAATAAGAAAGTACCTAAGACAGTTCCTGGGGTTGAAGGAAAGAAGCTGTCTTCATACATAAAAAGGCAACAAGGGCTGATGGGGAAGATGCAGCAAGTTACCCAGAAGATCAAGATGAAGGTGGCTCTATTGGACAACAAATTTGCAGTGTAGACAAAACAGCTTTGTATTGGAAGAAGATGCCATGCAGGACTTCATAGCTAGCGAAAATAAGTCAATGCCTGGCTTCAAAGCTTCAAAGTTCAGGCTGATTCTCCTGGTGGGAGCGAATGCAGCTGGTGACTTTAAGTTATACCAGTGCTCATTTACTATTCCAAAACTGCTGGGCCCTTGACGATTACACTAAATCCACTCTGCCCGTGCTCTATAAATGGAACAACACGGATGACAGCACATCTGTTTACAACATGATTTACTGAATAGTGTAAGCTCACTGTTGAGACCTACTGCTTAGAAAAATTGATTCCTTTCAAAATACAACTGCTCATCGATAATCCACCTGCCCACCCAAGAGCTCTGGTGGAGATGAACGTGAGATAACGTTTCCACGCCTGCTCCCACGATATCCATTGTGCAGCTCATGGATCAAGGAGTGATTTTGACCTTGAAGATGTATTATTTAAGAAAGACATTTGTGAGTCTATAGCTGCCTTAGACAGTGATTCTTCTGGATCTGGGCTAAGTGAACTAAAAACCTTCAGGGAAAGGATTCATTTGATTCTGGATGCCATTCAGAATATTTGTGATTCACAGGAGGAGGTCAAAATAGCAACATTAACATGAGTTTGGAACAGTTGACTCAAACCCTCATAAATGGCTCAGAGGGGACCGACACTTCCCTGCAGATGTGGTGGGAATAGCAAGGGAATTAGAAGTAGAGCTCAAAGATGTGACTGAACTGCTGCGACCTCATAAATATTGGACGGATGAGGAGTTGCTTCTCGTGGATGAACAAAGGCAGTGCTTTCTTGAGCTGGGAATGACTCGTAGGGAAGATGCTGTGACCATTGTTGAAATACCAACAAAGGGTTTAGAATATCAATAGACTTCGTCATAAAAGGATTTGAGAAGACTGACTCTGGTTTTGAAAGAAATTTTGCTGTGGGTAAAATGGGATCAAACAGCATTGCTTGCTACAAAGAAATCCCTTGTGACCAGAAGCATGCACTGATGTGGCACCTTCTTTGTTGTCTTTTCTCAGTTAGGAACTTGCCATGGCGACCCCCACTTTCAGCAGCCAGCACCCTGATCAGTTGGTGGCCATCGCATGAGAAAGGACCGTCCACCAACACACAGATGAGGACTCACTGAAGGCTCAGCTGATCATTGCCTTTTGTAGCAATGAAGTATTTTTAAATTATGATTCAATATGCTTCATCTTAGACAGAATGGCATTGCACACTTAATAAACCACAGTACAGCAAATGTAACTTATGTGCACCAGGAAATGAAATATTTGTATGACTGTCCTTATCGTGCTATCTGTGTATTACAGTGGTTTGGAACCAAACTCAGCACACCTGTGAGATCTCCCGTATCCTGTATTGAGCGCCTACTGTGTAGCAGGCACGCAGGATAGGTCAGCGAGTGTAACAGAGAACACCTCTGTTTTTGAGAGGCTGCCCTGTGGCAAGTGGGGGTGTGGAGGCAAGTGATGAACAGTACACAGGTAACAAATACATAAACATACAGAACATCAGGAGATGATCTGTGCTATGGAAAGTGAGAAGAAAACAGGATAATGGGAACTGAGGGTGCTGGGTGGAGGGGGGTGGGTGGTGATTTCAGGTAAGGTGGTCAGGGTGACCTCCTTGACAAGGTGACATTTGAGCAAAGACTTAGAGAAGGTGAGGGTTTAACCTTGTGGCAAGAACAACCTGTGCAAAGGCCCGGAGGCAGAAGTGTGCCTGGTATTCAAGGGACGGCCAGGGGCAGTGAGGCTGTCGAGGAGACAGTGAGGGGGTGAGGCAGTGGCCTGGAGGCTGGATCACGATGGGTCTTTTTCCCTGGGCTTTTCTCCGGAACAGTCAATCAGGAGCTTTGCAATGATCCAGGAGAGGAGGTGGTGGAGCTCTCAGGTCAGGGCACATCCTGTTGTACATGGAACTGCAAGGGAGTAGCAGGAGCCAGATGAACGTGTAGATAACCGCAGTTCAAGGTGGAAGGAAATAAGAGCTGTACCAGAGGGAACTCGAGGCGGGGGAAGGGCACCTCTGGCTGATAAAAATCATGGAAATTGTCATCCATATTAGAGACAGGCTTTGAAGGTTGGATAGATTCCAACAGAGAGCCAGGAGGGAGGAAATGAGGCAGGAGGGGCAGGCTGGGCCCAAGCAGGAAGCTGGATGGGACAAGGAGGGGCCGAGCCCGGCCTTTTTCTGTCCCGGATCCTCCCGGCTCCCCCAGCCCACGGCATGCATGGGAGCCTGGAGAACTGGGGCAGGATGTTGGTGGGAGGGAAGGAGGACTCCAAATGGGGGTGGCAGCGGGGTGCCAGGAAGGGGGGAATGTGGGCAGAGGCTGGGAGCTGGCTTGTGTCATCCATCAAGCAATGGTCAGGGAGCACAGGGTGCCACCAGCAGAAGTGGGGTGGGGGTGGGGGTGGGGGGAGAAGGTAGGGGAAGGTGATGAACTTGCCTGGGACACAGAGGACTAAGATCAAGATGCCTGAGAGGCAGTGCCACGCCGGGTGTGGGAAGCAGGCCGAGGTGCTGTGGACAGGTTCATCTCTCTGTCCGTCTGCAGGGATTTGATTGCTCTCTGGGAAATTCCCAGACTCAGCGAATGGGAAGACTCCAGGATGAGGCTTGGAAAAGGGGCAGGAACTAAGTGAAACCAAATGGCTACACCTGTAGCTGAGGTCAGACTCCTGGCAAACGCTAGACTGTGCCATGAACCATTACAGCTGTATGTTAGATGTCACCACTGCCAGTGGCAAAAGAGTACACTTTAAACTGTCCCACACTCCATTAATTTCCATAGTTGGGGGCCAGGAATCTTTCTTTCTTTTTTTTTTTTTTTGTAAGATGAGGTTTTGCTGTGTAGTTCAGGCTGGTCTTGAACTCACTATGTAGCCCAGGCTGGCCTCAAACTCAAAGCGATCCTCCTGCTTCAGCCTCCTGAGTGCCTGGTCACAAGCATGCGCCACCATGCCTGCTGGGGACAGGGAATCTTGCCTCTTCTAGTTCCGTAGTGGACAAGGGTGGGGGCTTCTGCTTCTCAGCAAGGTCAGGCCAGGGCAGGCTCTCTGAACATCACGCGCCACAGCTGCTGGGAGCTAAAGGCCACAGAAGTCCCTGTGCTACTTTGCTCCACGTGCTGTGACCAAGAACGACAATCTAGGGGGAAGAATTTATCATCTCACAGCCTGGAGACCAAGGTCTAAAATTAGGGTGCCACTGGGGCTGGTTCCTGCTGAGGCCTTCATGGGGCAATCTGTTCCCTGCCTCTCCTCGGCTTGTCGATGGCATTTTTCTTGTGTGGCCTTCGGTGCAGTATGGCTGGACCCGGGCTCCTCCTCGTGACCTCATTCTTCCCTTGATCACCTCCGTAAAGACACATTTCCAAGTCGGGCCCCATGCTGAGGTAGCGGGTGTTAGGGCTTCCGCGTGTCTTTCTGGGGGGACGTTCAAGACACAACAGCTCCTTCCAGCAGCGTGTTGGTTTGGCTTTCTCGTGATTTCACTTCTCTTTCTCTCAAGAACAGGATGGTTTTCATCCTGATGGGTTTAGAAAGATATTTATGTAGTTGTCAATTTTTAAATTATGAAAATTAAATAAATCTGCTTTGCTGTTTCAATCATTCATAAAAATCAGTTAGCAAGAGCTTTGGTTTGCTCGCAGTGATTTCTGTTGATGGACTGTAGATCCAATACTCTGCTTGCCTAGAGCTTTGCTGGCCATGGGATAAATGTTTTTTCTATTATTAACTTTATTGTTGTGGTGCAAAGAATCAGTCAGGAAAGTGAAGTTGTATTCATTGCTCTTGGATGGAGACGGCATGTTCAGCACGTGGGCCGAGGGAAGGGGCCAAATAACAGTTTGAGCAGAGACCTGTCACCCGCGGCCCACCCAAGAGCGGCGTGTTCATTAGTCAGAACTTCTCCCCCGACGAGGCTGACATCCCGCTGGTTTTAAGAAAAGTCTTCCCATCATGCGTGTGTTTTAGTCTGATGTCTGGGCCCTTCTGCTCAGTCCTTTCCTGCCTGGTCACCTTGGGTCTTTGCTGTTGACCCTAATCTCTTATGTGTCACAGTATTCTGAAGGAGACCTTGAAATCTTGGGGCCAGCACATGCCCCCGCTTTCCTCAGTCCCTTTCCATTTGTGTCACCTACTCTCTCCTACATCTTCCAAGGCTCGGCAGGCCTCATATAATTAGCTCTGGTTCAAAAATGAGGTAATGAGGTCACCAAAGGTGAAAAGCGCCCAGCAATCTTGTCTCCCTCTAAAGAGAGCTAGAAAAGGAGATTTCGTAATTAACACAGCAGAGCCCAAAGTACACTCACGTAGAACAAAAGGAAAGGAGACAGTAACATAACACATAAGGACAAAATCCTGCTTTCTGTGTTCTTTGGAGAGGGGCTTTCTGCCCGCCATCCAGCAGAGCCCCGGGCTGGGAGAACCAGCGGAGCAGAGTAAACAGGAAGGCCAGGAAGCTATTTTTATTTGGTGCTGTCTTTACTTTCCCTTGTTTCAGTGGAAAATGAGTCTGGATTCCACAAAACTCCTTAGCGAACAGCAAATATCCCTGGAGGCAATGCCAAGGCCGTCATTCCTCAGCCGTGGCTTGGACACAGTTCTTCTGTGTGGAGCGCTGGGATGGATGGGGCCTGAGCCCAGCAGGAAACAGGTGGTTTGCTTTAGAGAGGGCCAGGGAACGGCTAGCCAGGCCACCCTGTGCCCCGGGTGACAGCTTTCGGTCCTGCTCTGCAGGAGCCTGTTTTCCCGTCAGCAGTTGAGGAGAGGTATCCCAGGCTGCCACTGTGAGACCCCATATCAAGGGGGGCAGATGACTGTGGAATGCTGGGCTCCGGTGTCTACCCTGTTCCCCAGGCAGATGTGTAGCCCTGACCTTGCCTTGGGGGTGGCTGGAGCCTGGGGGACGTGCCCTTCTTGGAGGTGCCTCTTCTGGCCCCCACTCAGTCCCTTTTTCTGGTTTCCTGTGAGACCCACCTGCCGCATTTACTCTCCCCGGTGGACAGGGCTGAGGAGAGAAGTGTCCCGAGGGCTCATTTGCTGTAGCACCCTGGGTGCTTCCTGCCACTGGGACTGGGGCTCCCCTCCTGTGTCCAGTTCCCTCAGCATCCTTTCCCTACTCCCTTGCTCATTTGGCAATGCCCAGGCCTTCACTGAATGACTACACATCAGGATTGCCACGTCTCTAACAGTCGAAGTTGCGGTGCTCATTAAGATTAAGTCTGGCCTCTCCCAGGGACTTCTGCCATTTTCTTGGGCTCACTCTCTTCCATCTCCCACCTGAAGACCATCCCCTCCCGAGATGGATGCACACTGAGCAGTTCTGCACTGTAGTTTGAAAGAATTCCTCCTGGTTGTCATGAAGCATCTTTCAATGGGCCTCATCCTTTCTCTTTATGGTGCCAGAAGCCCTGCATGACCACTGTATTTTGGGCCCAGTGAGCCCTGTGAGAATGAGGCCCTTTTGGTGACCAGGAGCCATGTCTCAGGGGCTGGTGTTTGCTGTAAGCAGGGCTCTGGGCTGAGGGAGTGACATGTCCCAGGTCACAGTTGGCTCTAACCACAGGAGCCTGGCCAGCCCCTCACTGTTTCTGCTTTTCTTGCTGGCTTTACTTACTTCTGCTTCCTCTGCTGACAGGCTCGGCCCTTAGTTCTTTGGCGCTCATGATTCCCTTTTCCCCGTGACTTCGTTAACCAATAGCTTTGGGCTGCCCTTGGCCCTTTCTTGACCCTTCCCCCTTCATGCTCTCTAGGAAGCCTGCAAGCGGCTCTACCCACGCCTCACTCCTTGACTCCCATGCTTCCCAGTTCAAACTCTGGCTGGCCTAACCCATCCTTTCTGGGCACAGCTGTTTTGCCCAAGCCATGTCAGAGGCCACAGCCCAGTGACATTTGGTCACTCCTGGTAGGACATGATGGGTCGCCAATGCACACCCTGAATCCAGTTCTTATTTCTTGGACACTTATTATGCCATTTTATGGCCGTAGGATATGACTAAGGATACAGGGGAAATGTCATTAAATTCTGCTAGATGACTTTCTGAAAAGATATTGAATATACCCTTTATGCCTTCATTTATCATGAAGTAAATGTCATGGTTTCCTCCCCAGTCAAGACCGAACTCCCGAATCGATACCACAGCTGGCACTCAAGGCCGTCTGAGTTGCCTTTCTGGGCTGATGGAGTCGTCTTTCTCTTTATGTGACCCTATTTCACAGGTGTTGTGTTACCAGGTTTGCTTTAAGCTATTTCTTGGTTTCTCCTTTGCCCGAGTCTTTCTCCTATGCTCAGATTCTCAGTGTGCTTAACATCAGCTCAACCCTCGTACTGTACGAGTTTCATAGGATTGCTGCAATAAATTACAACGCAAGTGGCAGCTTGAACAACAGAAAGTTCCTCTCCTCTGGGGGCCAGCAGTCCAAAGTCCAGGTGCTGGCAGGGTAGTGCTCCCTCCAAAGCTCCAAAGGGGAGAATCCTTCCCGTGTCTTTGCGTTCGGGATGGCCCCACGCAGTCCTTGGCTCATGGTTTCAAACTTCTGTCTCTGCGTCTGTCTTCACAGGGTCCTCTCTGTGTCTGGTCTTCCCCTTTTCTGCCTTTAAAAGGACATTGATTGGATTTAGGGGCCACCCAGGTAATCCAGGCTATCGCATCATAGGGACTTCTATGTTTTCAAAAGAGCTGTTTCTCAAGTAAGGGCACATTCACCCTTCTTTGGGTTTAGGAGGTGAACATATCTATTTTGGGGCCACCATTTAACCTGCAGCAGTCCCAATTCCTTTGAAAATTGTATCCTATCCTAAAGTGACATTTATCTCCTCTCTGCTCCCATGTCCTTTGTTCAGGTGTCTTAAGGCACTTTTGATATGTTGGTGTAGTGTAGGTACTCTGGCATGCTGGTAAGAGGACGGGTAAGAGTTAGAGGTCCTGGGTTCAGATCCCAGTTGTGCCACTTGCCAGCTGAACGATACAGTGAAGTCACTCAACCTCTCGTACCAGGGGCAGGACAAAGTGAGGCTCGTGGAATGCACGATGCTGGGGTCACTCGTGCACAGGGCCTTGCAAATGCAGGGTTGGGCCTCTCATCGCCTGAAAGTAAGACTTCATTGAGTTTTCTTAAATTTTATGCCTTAGGTATCTCTCTTGACTTATCGTACCGTAGTCCCTGCACTTCCTCTTGTCCTAATTTTGTAATATGTAAAGTGGCAATAAGAACCTCCCTGATAAGAGACATTGTAAAGATTAAAAAAGTAACTGAAGTAAAAGATTAAGTATATTGCCTGGCATATAGTAAGGGCTCAGTAAATGCCTGCCATTGTTTCTCTCAGTGGATAATAAGCTCCTGAGAAGCTGGTCTTTATTTCCAACTCATTTTATATCCATAGTAAACATAAATTGTCAAAACTTGGAAAGCAACCAAAATGTCCTTCAGTAGATGAATGGATAAAAAACTGTGGTACATCCAGTTTAGTGGAATATTAGTGGAATACTATTTGGCACTAAACAGAAATGAACTGTCATGAGAAGACATGGAGGGACATAAAGACATGGAGAAGACATAAATGCAAATAACTAAAGGAAAGAAACCAATCTAAAAAAAGCTGCATACTGTATCATTCTAACTTTATGGAAAAAAAACTTTGGAGAGAGTAAAAATTATCAAGGGTTGGAGGGAAAGAGGGATGGGTAGAGAGAACACAAGATTTTTGACACTAAAACTACTCTGAATGATACTCTAACGTGGAGACATGCCATGGTACATTAGAATGTATAGCACCAAAAGTGTACCCTAATGTAAACGAGGGACTTCGGGTGACAATGATGTGTCAGTATAGGTACCATGATTGTAACAAATGTACCATTCTCATAGGGGGATTTTGATAATGGGAGAGGCCATGAAGGTTTGGGGACAGGGAATATTTGGGAACCTTTGCCTCAATTTTGCAGAAACAAAACTAAAACTGCTCTTAAAAAACACCAAACAGGGGGCCAGTGAGATGGCTCAGTGGCGTAAGCGCCTGCCTTGCAAGCGCGAGGGCCCGAGTTCGACTCCCAGATCCCACATACGAAAAAGGGGCCGGTGATATCGCTCAGCGGCACGGGTGCCTGCTGGCGCGTGAGGTCCTGAGGTCGTCCCCCGGTACCCACAAAACAAACAAACAAACATTACATTAAAAACAATAGGTGAGGGGGCTGGTGATATAGCTCAGCAGCATAAGCACCTGCCTGGCAAGCACAAGGTCCTGAGTTTGACTCCCAGTACCTGCATATAAAACAAAAAAAATAGGTGATTAATTATGTTTTGAGTGAATTCATGAAGATTTATTAAGTTTGGTAATTGGGTGAGTAGCCTACAATCAGGCAAATATCCTAAGCATCAAGTCCTTGGATCAAGAGTTCTTGAACATCCATTCATCTCCTTGTTCATGCATGGTATAGAGAAGGTTTAGGTGAGGTGCTCTGGACAGAACGGGGAGAGCCCAAACCTCAGAACATTTCTGAGGTTGGTTTTCAAATTAGAACCATGAAGGAAAAGGCTCTGGATTGGGATGCATGCGTGCTGGAAGGATTGGCTCACGTCTGGATAGCAGCAGCTCAAATGTGCTAAGTGGCTTTGGTCCATGCAAGCTGGGCCCATCAGGAATGGACTGGCTCCTTCTCGGTTACGCACTTGCCAACTCCCTGGGAAGGCAATTCTTTCCTGGAACACAGTGACTATCTTGCATCTTGCCTGGAATTCTGTGAGACTCTTGGCAATGCCTGGCCCAGCTGGGTGCACCCCGAAACACCACATTTATTTGATACTGAGGATGATATTCCTCTTTTACACTGTGGTTGGGACTCATTAACTCTCAATAAGGACCTGTGTTGAAGGAGGGAGTTTCCGCCCTTTCTAAAAAAAAAAAAAAAGTTTCCTCCATTGGGCCACAGCTCCTGTAACTGATTTGCTCTCCTGGCACAGGACAGCATGTTGTGTGGCACCCTGAGGCTGGTGAGAAAAGGGGACAAACTCAAGCATTCCCGGGTAGGAAAGCTCTTCCTTGCATTTACCACAATTGCTAAAACACCATGCTTAATAGCCCAAGACTGGTCTGAATTTGCATGGAAACTGTGTTTGTGTGGAATTTTATTTAATTTTTTAACTTCAAAATGGCCATAATAAGAGCCAGACTGTTGATGAGTCTAACGATTAGAAGCAGCCTCAAAATTCCCCACACAATCATGTTGGGTTCAATTTGAGATCTTGTTCTAATAGCTCAAAATGTGCAGTGTTTATCAGCCACTCCACTAAAGGACTCACATCCACTGGTGCCAAACACATGCATCGGGTTTTCAGCTGTTCTAGTTCAAGGGCGTCTCGATAGCCAGCCGTGGAGTTTACGTAAAGCCGTCTGGAAGGTGTCGGGAGGGTTCATTTAGTAACTGCTATATTTATGTCCATCATATTACTATTAAGTTGGCAAGCACGAGGCAGCGTTTGGAGTCGCAGAGTGTGTACACTCACCATCCTTGGATGTGCTGTGTGCTTGGAAACAAGGACTGCAGAGAAGGCTCCTGGCTTCAGGAACTCAGCTCAGTGTTTGCATTCATCTGAGTGATTCTGCTGTTGCACCTGCTTCCCGTGGAGCCGAACTTACACATTATCACCATGACCCTTTGACGGCACTGAAATCGCACTGATCTACGAAGTCCGTCTTTTCCTTTTCTTTCTCTGCCACATAACAGGACCTGCAGGACTCTCTCTCTCTCTCTCTCTCTCTCTGTGTGTGTGTGTGTGTGTGTGTGTGTGTAGGTTTCATTCTGAGTCATTGTTTGAGGAATTTTTTTATTGAGGAATTAGTTTTCAAGGGATTCTAGTAATGAAAGTATTACAGTGACAGGGCAAGCAAACATTTATACTGAAAAAAAAAGTCACTTTAAAAAGGTCATTTCCAAAGCTGATATCAGGTCAAGTGTGGGGTTGGAGAAGCTCTTCTGGGATAGTTAGTGGTGTTCATCAAAGATCTACTGATATTCAAAGAGAGAAATCCAGACTCTGAGAATAAATCCATCACTTTCCTTTCTCATGTAAGCAAAAATTCTCAGTAGAAATATCAAGACATAATCCCACATGCCCATTGTGTCTTGTTTGACATGAAGTGCTGTTTCTAAACTCTTCAGTACCTGAGAAAGGAAAGCAGTGGTAGGGCAAGGGCAGAAGAGTCTAGATGAGGAGTTGGCAAACGAGAGCCTGTGGACTGGCCTTTTTTTGTAAATAAAGTTCTCCTGGAGCACAGCCACACTCACTTGTTTACGTATTGTCTACGGCTGTTTTTGTGCACAGTGACAGAGTTGAGTAGTTGGGACAGACACTATAAGGACAAACGACCCCAGAATATTTACTGAGTTTTTACTGAAAAGTTTGCCAACCCCTGGTCTAGACAAATAGTCAGAGGAGCCAAATGTTGGCTAAAGGTCCCCAACAAACAATGCCCTGAGAAGGACTGGGTTGGCTTTGGTTGTTGTCATGCACTGAGCACTTTAAAAAATCTTACATGCCAGTAAACAAAAACCCCTACTATTCACCTTAGTTTGAGACAGCAATATGGAAAGTAAAGTTAGGTGCAAGTATACTTTATACGTTACCTGATCTCTAAAGCATTACCGGGTTGTATAAGTCAATGCCATTTCTCAAAAGTTTTGATAGAGGCAAATGCTGGTGACCACTAAAGTACTGGTGGTGTGTGTGTGTGTGTGTGAAATTCTACACTGCTTAACACTACACCCTCTAGTCATATATGTGGTCCTACTTCAAGTAATACTCTTTAAATGTTTCCTAGTCTCTGAAAATGATTTCAAGGTTCACCAGAAACCTGCAGTTGAAGGAAGCAGATGCCCTTCTTAGCTGAGACTTCTAGTGCCAACATGCTGTACCCAGTCAGCAAAACAAGGCGTCAATTCTATGACTACTGCATCTGAACGATGGCCCGCTTTCCACAATAGCGGGGATTATCGTCAGGGGCTCAGAAGCTACACGCGGGCTCTCGGTTATTTTTCACATATTCTGATGGACTCAGATCTCCACCCTTTGGGGCCAGATTTGGCCAGTCTGGTCAGGAGTTCGGGGTTGACAAAGAACAAACTAGAAGACTGAAGCAGTTACGATGACCACCTCACTAGCTCTGAGTTGAACCCCTTAGACAAGTGCAAGACAGGGTGGCTGGAACAATACAGCACTGGCATGTCAAGAGTGACCTGAAGGTTTTGGAATGTCATTAAAGAGAGGGATTTTTATTTGGTGACAGGGAAGGTTTCTTCCTTTCTTCTCATTTAAATATTAGGCAGATTATCAACAATAGACAACACTGTAGAGTTTACCTGAGAACTTTTCTTCATAGACGTGTGATGAATTGCAATGGAAAAGCCAGCTGAGGCCAGGAACACTTGGATCTCCTCCCTGACACTGGGCTCTATGTTCTATGTCCACAGATTTAAATAGCTGAAATCTAGTTCTCTAATCATAACTCTCCTCTCCTAGAAGAATGTGCAAAGTTTGAGATAATGAGGGAAGAAATAGTATGTAGTGTAAATATCACTAAGGATCTAAGCTGGGCATGGTGAGCACACCTGTCATCCCAGCACTCTGGGAGGCTGAGGCAGGATGACCTCACATGCAAGCTCAGGTTGGGCAAACAAGTGACTTAGTGAGACTATCTCAAAACAAAAAATAAAAATGGGCTGGGGATGTAGTACCACACACACACACACACACACACACACATGCACACACACAAAATCTAACTGCAATTTTTGAGACTTGTGTTGAAAGTTAAAACACCTGTTAATTATAAGATTTATCACACTTAAAAGCACAAGACCAAGTTTTCTTCATTTTCAATTCAAGTACAATAGGATCATATGGATGAAGAAAATGTCACTATTCTATACTTTTATTAAAAAGCAAACATTGGTTCTAATATTTTCTTAATATTTCATGAATTTGCATGTTATCTTTGCACATGGGCCACGCTAATCTCTGTATTTGTCCCAGTTTTAGTATACGTGCTGCATAAGTGAGTGCATTCCAGCTTCTTAAATTTTCCAATTTTAGGCTTAAAAAAGTCCACCAGCCAGTATCACTGAGTTTGGGTGCACACCATCACAGAGACCCATTTGTAAATTTTGATTTGGAAAAGCCCCTTTGTTTTCAAAGGAGGACTTCAGTGGCGTTAGCTTTCAGAAAAGATAGCCTGCCGTCCTAATTTTGGGATAAGAAGGCGAGTTCTATACGGGAGGCTCATAAAAGGTGTTCTAGAAAAAACAAAAGCTCTCAAAACCTTCCAGGACTGAGCATATGAGGTTAAGCGTTCTCTTTAAAGCCAAGCTCCGGACTCTACAAGCCGCATGGGAGCAGCGACCTATGCCTTCTATGACCAGATTGCAAAGGCACATTTTTGTGTGACAGCCCCGCTGGAGCCGCCAGGCTGTAATTAAGATCTAGCCAGTTAGATGATCGCTAGGGAGAGGTCCAGGGTGTGGGGAACACTTTGAATTACATTCCATGCAAACATTAGACTGTCAAAGCTTAGGAAGGCTCTGGTTGTCCATAGTGGGGGAAGGACTGAAACGAACGCTCGCACATGTCAGCATGAAATAGCTGCTGACACCAATTGAACATGTGCAATTTTTTAAAAAGGTGGTATCGAGTAACAGGCCAACAGCTATCCATCTCGGCAGTTCAGACCTCTTTCTTTTCTCCACTTTGGTTGTTTGTTGAGTCACTTCCATCAGGCAGGGTTCCATAGGGTAAGCCATTTGAATCTGGTTGTATTTTGTCCAACATTTGTTGCCCTGTGGAGACAATAACATAAGAGAGCTCTTACAGAAGAAAAAGTCCTAATACTTTCTGTTCAATCTAGGCCACATTTTATTCCTTTAAAAAAATACTATGTGGTCACCCTCTAAACAGAGAAGATAAACGTGAAGGAAGAAAAAGCCCTTGGAGTTCCAGGTCACGTGATGACGTGGCCCTGTGCTGCACATGTGAGGAGAAAGTCAGGTTGGCTCAGTCAGGAGATTCATGTGAAGCATTCACTTGCTTTGTGACATGAAAAGAGTTAAAAAATAAATAGATTTTATTTCCCACCAAACTTTATTTCCAAACAAGCCATCTACAATGCACACCCTTGTCACAAATGCCAAATCTGGCACTGAATGCTCTTGGCTGATAAGGTGGCTCAGGTGGCAAAGAGAACAAGGAATTCATTTCCTAGAGCCATCATTTCTCCGTGTTGGGGGTGAAACTTAATGGTTTTTGGTTCCAAGGCAAGGTGTTAACAGGAAGGTCGGGGGAGCTCTGACAACATCTCCACTCCTGGAAACCTGCGGGTCACCCCAAACCCTTAGCAAAGCTAGATACTGCCGGGGGCGGGTGGGCAGTAGCAACTCAGCAGCCTGTTTCATGACTGAGTCAATTATTTCTCGGCGGAAACGAGACCTGGAGAGATGACGCACACTGGCTTAATCTGGATGAGCGAGGAAGGAGGAGGGGCAGAAGCTGCTGTTTATTTGGTGACCGAGGATGTCACAAGCCACCTCAGTCCTCCTAGGAGTGATGCTCCTCAGAGGCGTAAGCTCGAGTCCTTCGCTGTTCCTTCGCAGGCTGTCCACACAGCAGGAATCCAGGCAGCCAGGCCTCACAGTTTCCCCTACCCTTTTACACTTTAAGGAAGCCCAAAATAGAAATCCCCCAGATCAAGAAAACATTGTCAGTTCTTTTACAGCCCCAGTGTTCTGTGCAAAACTGACATTCCATAACTTAACGTTTACACTCAAAACATCACCTTCGGCCTCATCAGTAAATGCACTTTTTTCTGAGGGTAGGAATTATGTTTTATATTAACTTAACACCCAAAATAATGCCAATGATTGTTCGTTTAGAAGGATAAAACTTTCTATTATGAATTAGAGGAGATGTATATATTTTTACCAGGAATATTTCCAAAATCAATAAAGGACTGTTGCAGATGTTCCTTTTCTCGATTTCTTGTGACCAAAAACACGCCAAGGAATGATAGAAAGCACCTGTAAGAAAAATATTAATAAAGGACACAGGAATATTGAAACAGCTTATGGTATTAAACAACTGAGCCCCATATTCTACATGATGACATAAACGCCATCAGTTTTGTTTATCCTGTTTCTCATGGTAAGCTGCCTAGAACTTGTCTTAATTGTTGCAGCCAATAATATTTGTACCCAGAACCGAGACTTGGGCAGCTTCCAATAAATCTCTGCCCCAGGTTTTTACCATCTGGAGACTAATTCAGGCTCTAAACCCTTTGGGTAGACACTAGGTCTCGTTTTCTATCCATGCATGCCCAGACCCATTACTGGCATGCAACATGAGTGAAAAAACAATTTATTCTTTAATTTTCTAAGAAATCTCGTTGTCCTTGGCCATAAGAGTAGTCATAGTTTCCAGACCCCAGAAGTCTGGCCTCACCCAAGTGTCTTATGAAATTGAATTTTCAAGATGGATGGTTTCCTATGCTGAAAATAGACGAGGCTCAAGTTTGCACACCAGTGGCCACACTGAATAGTGGCTCAAGGAGCAGATTAACATTAACAGAGAGCCAGCTGGAGCCAATGGAAGCCTCTATACATTGGTGAGACATTGTCAAGCTTCTGTCTCTGTTTGCCAGCAATCCCGGCAATGACTTCCACCAAATCTCTATGGGGGGTAGAGCTGGTCACGCTAACACAAGAAAGGCATACTACTAACCTGAGTTGATTAGGTCTAAAGCTAAGGTTCAGCCCCAGCCTTGGCCTTTTATTTTGGGTGACCTCAGAGGCATTCATGCACGTAGACTTAAGATCTCATGTTCCCAAGAGCGTGGTAGGTCTGATGTAGCACGAAAAGGCTATGGAGTGGCTTCAAGGCCAGTGGATTTATCCTGACTTTGGCTGGAACTGAAAATTCTCAAGGCTTCAGGACCTTCCGAGGGGGCCCAAATCACAAAGCCAAAGACACTGAACCCTGGGTGGGGTGTTAAGTTGAAAAATACATTTCTTTTAAGAGCTCAGGAAACTAATGTTTCTTACATTATTTCCAATTTTCTCTACTTAAGGTACAATGCCAAAAATCCTATATAAAAGTAATAGAATTTCACATACCTTACCTCTGAGGCATTTACTCACCCAAATAGATATATAAACACAGTGAGAAAAGCAGCACCAAAGAATTCCTGGTAAAAGACGATACCTACATAGGAGTAGTGGACAAAGTTAATTTTAGGGTAGTAGTATTTATCATACAACACACTTTTAAAAGTTATGTTAATGTATTTTTTTCTACATAAGGCTACCCTTAAAATGCATTCAATGGTTTAGCTTAAAAAAAAAGTTGCGTGCCATACTTACATTTTAAACTATTCCAAAAAGAACACAGACTTGTAGATTCTATATAATAGGATTATCATTATTATAAAATCAACATAAATGACATAACTTTTGCAAGCAGAAGCTTCTTATCCAGTCCTGGATTTCCCCACTGGAACATATATGAAAACAAAGCTCTAGCGACCAGTTCCCAACTACAGGTATCAGTCAAGGGTCAGCAACCTGGCCCGAGAGGCTGGGTGGACCCTGGGGTGCCTGACATGGCAGGCTCTGTGGTTTCTCTTAGTTATCCTGTGGTCTGCAGGCCTGGCCACTTGCCCAGGCAGGCACTGGATGACACTCTGGCCACTGGGGTGTCGCCCCAGCTCCATTTCCCTCTGCCAACCCCTCCCATCTCTTCCTTCCGGTCTTTCCTTCCAGGCATCGGGAAATGAGTGTGCATGATTTCCTCTGAGGAGCTCTTCTCTCCCTGTTGGTCTCAATGATTTCTTCTTGTTTTGAAGATCCAAGGGCTTTGTAGAGTTTTAATGAATAAGTTATCTTTAAATTATGAACCACCTGGAATTAGAGTTTTGTGTATGTGGTGTTAGCCTTTCTAGGCAGTCAACAAATATTTCTTGAATGTCTTCTTTGGACCATGCTGGAGACTCTGTGGTGACCCGGATAGTATCCTGTTCTCAGTTTCAACCTTTCCTAACTTATGGGATGAACTTCTTACATGAAGGAGCCACATCCCATTCTCATAAATATTCGTCAAATGAGTGAACGTTTTGGAAGCATTTTCCATTTACTACTTTCTACTCATTTTAATGTTATTGTGTTATCCTAAGCTGATGCACCATAATGTTAATTTCTCCAAGAGCATTTTAAGTTGTTTCTAAAAGTAGCAATGAACTTCTTTGTACATATTCTTCCCCCAATGTCTCAGGATTTTTGTTGTCATTAGAATGGGTTTCTAGAAGTAGTTTCTCATTCAAAGAGTAGAAACATTTTTTTTTACTTTAAAAAATTGTAGTAAAATATACATAAATGTAAAAGTTACCATCTTACATTTTAAGTGTGCAGTTCAGCAGGGTTAAGTATATTCACATTGTTGCATAACCAATTTCTAAAACTTTTTCATCTTGAAAAACTGAAACTCTATTCCCAATAAGCAGCTCCCCCAACCACTATTCTACTTCCTGTTTCTATGAATTAGATTATTTTAGATACTTCAAAGAAGTGGAATTCTGCAGTTCTTTTTGTGACTTATTTCACATAGACTACTGTCCTCAAGGGTTATTCGTGTTGTAGCTTGTGTCAGAATTTCCTTCTGTTTTAAGGTTGAATAATATTCATCTATCTATCATCTATCTATTGTCTCATATATAATTTACCTGTTCATCTGGACACTGGACTGCTTCCACCTTTTGGCTATTATGAAAGATGCTCAGTGAACATAGGTGTACAAGTATCTTTTCAAGTCCTTGCTTTCAATTCTTTTAAATATACACCCAGAAGTGAAATTGCTGGTTATTTGGTAATTCAATTTTTAATATTTTTGGGGAACTGCCATACTGCTTTCCATATCAGCTGCACCATTTTATATTCTATGAATGGTGCATGAGAGTTCTAATCACTCCACATCCTCTCCCATACTTGTTTACTTGTTATTTTCTGTGCGTGGGTTGGTTTCCTTGTTGTTGTTATTCTTGCACTGGGGATTGAACCCAGTGCCTTCCCACTGAGATACATTTCTAGCCCTTTTAAAAAATATTTTTATTTTGAGATGGGTTCTCCCCAGGTCGTTAAATTGCCCATGCTGGACTCGAACTTGCAATCCTCCTGTCTCAGCCTCCTCGAGTGCTGAGATTTCAGGTGTGCACCACCATGTATTTTCTATATATAATAGTAGTTGTGCCAATGAGTCTGATTGTGGCTTTGATTTGCATTTCCTTGATGATTAGTGATACTGAACATCTTTTCATATGCCGTTGGCCATTCTATGTCTTCTTGCAGAAACATCTACAATGTTTAAGTCCTTTAGCTGTTTTTTGATCAGGTTATTTGTGTTTTTGTTGCTGGTGGGTAGAATCAAAGAGTAGAAACGTTTTTAATGATCTTGATAAAAATGATGGAGCTCAGTTTTAGGAGGGTGGTACCATCTACCCAATCCCACGAAGGTGCCTATGATAGTGTAGCCGTGCAATAAAAAGAGCAAATGAAAACTTTGTTAAGTTAGTAAGCAATATATGGCATCTCTTTTTAACCTTAAGCTATACTTTTGATGGTGGCAGAGAAGTTAGTCAAGAAGTTTTACTTCTGTTCTATATGTAAAATCAGATGAATTGTTATCATTCTCAGAAATTCCAGCCTCTCTGACTCATCAATTCCTCCATGCACTGGGAATTGAGACCCTGCCCTATTGCCCTCCTAGAATACCCTACCTCAGGGAACCACATTTTTTACACATCTTTTTGCACATTAATATCAATTATTAGCCTGTATGTCATGCCTATAACTCTTTTTGGCCTTCTTTTCATTTCCTAATAATTCTAGGACACACCAATATGCAATCTTTCCTCCCTTCAGCAGAAAGCGTAAAATGCTAAAAAAATTGGATGTCTTGGTATATATAATCTTTTTCTTTAAATATAAGGCTCAATTTCAAGAAACAGAAAATTTATTAATTATTTAAAAAAACTGTCCACTGGCGGTCACATTGTTTGCTAGGAAATAAAACAGATGTAGGAATTGGGAAACAGGTAATCCTTAATTAACTCCAAAATACGTAAACTTTACACTGAGAGATGAACTTCTGAGCTGAGAAGGTGATAAGTATACCAAATAAGTCAATGAACTAGGGCATAGCAGTAACAAATGTAGAAATGATTTACTTGAATCTACTGTATTTTGGTTTGGACCAAGCTTTAAATTTATATTGTGTCCATAATATAAAAACATTGTCCATTAAAATATAAGAACTGTAACAGCAGAAAAGTAGAGGTCAGAAGAACGAAGGCCTAGTTTCCATCCTCGGCTGTTGGTCTTCCCTGGAGTGCTGCGTTGGGTCTGGGGCCCGCTCTGATCAAGCTGGTGAGGACATGAGGGGAGAGTTCATGGACTGGGGGTGTTTGGTTCTGAGACAAGACTCCAAAGGCCCTTTCAGTTGCTTTGACTATCAGAAGGGCTGGCAAGGAGGAAGCCTCCAGAGAACATAACAAAGATGATTGTTTTCAGTTCACAAGGAAACTAATTTCAGCTCCAAAATAAACACTTTTTTTTTTGGTACAGGAATGGAACCCAGAGCTTCATGTTTGCCAGGCAAGTGCTCTGCCACTGAGCTACAGCCCAGCCCTAAGGAAACACTTTCTAATGATTAGAACTCTCTGAGCAGTGACAGGACCTGAAACAGGCCTGTGCTGTCTCAGGAGTAGGGAGCACCGGGAAGCACACACGCAAAGGATGTCGCGAAGGAAATTCAATCTTGAGGAGGATGCCGGGGGAGAAACGGGCTCCACAGCTCCTTATGGTCTAAGGATTCCCTGATTCTCTTATTTACTCTGAGAGAGACTTTATTTAAGCTTGTGGTGAGGTGGATTCACCTACATAGGGAAAACCCACACTCACCTGCGATAATGGCACTGGTTGTAAAGAAAATATGGTTCACCGGCACCACCGTTGTCATATTGTAGAGCCTCGTGGCTTGATTCAGGAACCTAGAGCAGAAAGTACTTTTTGAAGCTCAGGATTAGAGATGCTCAGGAATAAATTAACAATGACTTCAAGAAATGCATGTTCTTTAGCTACAACTACAAAGGGAAAGGAAGTGCAGCGAGAGGGCATTTCCAATCAGCAGTCATAGCTTACATGCATCTGATGTATGAGATCAGATGTCAGGTTTTATGGTCTGTTTAAACCAACAACAGTAACAATGAAAAGCAATTAATCATATCCTGAGGCCACAGAAGTTTGAGTTGGAAGGGATTCAAGCTGCTGGACCAGTATCACACTGGGGCTGATTCATTAGGATAGGCCCTAGAATCTGTTAAATATCATATCTGGGGAATAGTAGAGCTATCCACTGACATGCCACGCGCCAAGAAAGAAGATGGAGAAGTAAAGGAATGTTGAATGTTTCAAAAACAATGCTTGGTGCTCCAGCTGCACAGCACATGTGGGAGCTCAGCTTCCCGCCCTGGCCACCGGCAGGAACTCAGGTTCCCACACTGTGCTGCGCTGCCCCGTTAGGGCGAGACCGTTTCCCAAAGCACTGAATGTGTGGGTGTCACCTGTGTGCTTTAAAAAGGCACAAATGGTTAGGTCCCAATCTAGTGCAACCAAGCAACCAAAAAAAATAAAAAGCTTTGTGGGTACAGATCAGGTATGTGTGAGTGTGTATACATACATGCATGTAGGGATACATGAATGCAGGGATACACGTGCATATCTACACATATGTTCACATGTTATATGTCCAGACAAACTTCCTCAGGTAATTTTATTGGGCAACCAGTGCCGAGAGCCACAGCTCTACGGCATGACAGGTGCAGGGACTGAAACATGGGTGAACAGACACAGTCCACCTTCGGTTGTGTGTGTCTTTTATATTCTTGAAGCATAGTACAAGGATAATCACATTATCACTAAGTCCCAAAAGATTCTGTGGCAGTATGGATTCATTTGGAAGAAAGACAGAAGGAAAATAATAGCAAGATCCCAGTATTATAAACACACTCAATCTCATGAAGCATGCTAAACAAAACAGTGGCAAAACACTGGGTTTCTCTGGTAACCCTCCACAGGCCTTGCCTACATCTGGCCCAGAACAATTGGACTTTACTTCCTCTACCTACAGAAGGAACCGCTCACACTCCGACTTCGAGCTTCGGCTACCTCGCTGGCACTGGGGTGGTGCTTTTGCACAGTGCTCTGGGGTGAACAGCAAACTCTCTGGGTAACTCAATAGAATGCAGAAGCAAAGGCGCAATCACAGTGTGAAGGGGAGGGGAAGTGATTAGAGCAGACATAGGTGGGGGAGAGAGGACAGAAATTAAAAATATTCCATGTCACCAGTATCAAGACCCAAGAGAAACATAAAACAGTCATTCTGCAGTCCCAAGGGTGCAAAGAAAATTCTGGCTAAAGATACAAAGTTCTGAGGAAAGGATTCTCCTCCCAGCCAAATGTCTGATTTTGTCCATCGCTGGGCAATTAATGAACATGAGCTAAGAACTGAAGGTGAAGGGTTCACGTATTTCCTATATTTAGAATGAAATTCTGGATGTGGACCTGCCCCTTTGATTTATTGCAAATGACAACCTGTGTAGGATGGATATTAATTACAAGCAGAAGAGCATCAGGAAAGCATCAAAGCGCACTTAGCTGGATTATGGCCGCACTTTAGAATGCACAAGACGTGAAGGCGATGCTTAGTAAAGACCTATTATTGGATGTGAAGGACAAGGCACAAACTGTAGGCTAAACTGTAGGCTGTTCACCCTTAGCAAGCGAAGCTCATTTTAATTATCATCTGAAGCCAATTAAGATTAGTGCTCAGAGAAGCACAGGAATGCTGAAAGATTAGTGAGGAGGTGAGGAGGTAGATGCTAACTTACTTGACTTGGAAAACACAAGATGCTATCATGATGACAAACATGATATAGAAGATGGGATAAGTTAGTTGCATTTTATCCATCACAGAAAAAGTGATCATGCCTGAGACAGCTTTTACGGATATAACAGTCAATGAGGCTGGAAGAGAAAACAAAAGCATAAGTAAAGCACATATTCGAGACAGGACTACAGACTCAGGTCCAAGGTTTACATGGTGGAGGCGTGAATGTCCCGATCATGCTTTAAGGAGGGTGTGACACGAACCAAGCAGTAGCTCTGTTTCTCAAGCTGTGCTGGACGTCATGTTTTGATCAGCTGAAGGCCTGCCTGGGGCCTGCCGGGGTGGCTTTTTAATCTTTGGAGCAAGAAGCTTACCTTCCAGCCCTGGCTGTTGAAAGGATGCTGTGGAGACTGGGATTACTGGTACATGGCAAAGGCAAAAACAGTGAAGGGAGGGGATAAGAAAAGTCAGGCAGTCCTCATGTCATTTATGGGAAAATATTAAACCATACTGAAAACCATGAGAAAACCGGAAGCTGGAGAGCAACGTACTTTTTGAGTTTCCTAAGTGTTATACTAACTGTATGTGTGAGCCTTTTGTTAGATGCCTAGACGTTTTATTAGAAATGCTTTCTGACAGATGACAATGGGCAGCTAGACCAGGGCTGTGTATTCATTTCTAGGAGTGGACCCTAAATGTAAGATTTACATAAGCAATATCTACTCATTTTCTTTTTTTGTGTGTGTGTGTGGGTACCAGGGGTCGACCTCAGGACCTTGCGCGCCAGCAGGCACCCGTGCTGCTGAGCGATATCACCGGCCCTTTTTTTGTATGTGGGTTCCAGGAATCAAACTCAGGACCTCGCGCTTGCCGGGCAGGTGCTTATGCCGCTGAGCTATCTCACTGGTCCTCTACTCATTTTCTGACTCATCCCTTAAGAGAAAATATTTTTCATGGGTTTTGAATAGCAATTAAGAAAAATGGACTGGATAAAGCTACAGCACTATGAAAGCATCGAGTGTTTTCTTCTTGGGTTTCTATAGGGAGAACATAGTACTTTTGTTCTGCCTCAGGTCCTTTGAAGTTACTATTGCAAACAATCCCATAGTTTGGCTGAAGCCCACAGAAAGTTCAGAAATTATTTTTATATGAAATCAAAAGCACTGTGAAGGAGAAACATTTCCTTTGTTGTTGTTAATCTATTTTGTCATAATATATCTGAATATTTTCCTTTTAGCTTTTGAAAAGGTATTATTTCTATATACATATAAAATATGTTTAACATAGCAGGTGAAGGCCAACCAAAAAGGGCCTCCTATAATTTCCTTTACCCAAACCTGGAAATATACTATACCTTGAAGGGTACTAGGGTACAATTTCACATTAAGCATTTTTTTCAGTTAAAAGTCATAATTAATAAAGGAGACAAGGTGATAAATTAAAAAAAACAGGTCCCCAATCTGACCTTGCAACCGGGCTTCGCTCCAGCTTACGGTATCTTTTGATCTGATCTTTCCACATATTTCAGATGTCTAGCTGACTGATTATGACAATAGTTATAGCTTAGTTAATCTAGGAATTTTAAATATCTGTAGAGATCTATGTGTCACTTGATGGTTTGGGTCTGTAGGTCAGCTCTTCAAGGACCTTCATTTCCACCCAAAATACTGCCAGAGATTGGCGCACAATGCAGTTACAGTCTTGTGGTCCAACCGCCCAAGTCTCCCGAAGGGATAATTAATGGAAGAGGAGTTGGACACGCTGTTCCAGAGCCTCTGGATTGCAGGAGACCCCAAGGGTCTTCGAATTTAACTGCCGTCTGATCTTAAATTATACTCAAACACAAAATAAAAACAAAACTAGAATTTTTAAATTAAATTGCTAAACAAACTATCAATTTCTATAGTTAATTATTATATTTTCAAAGCATACTCAACCACCAACTGGTTAATTACTATTAGAACTGCTAGTTATTTCTAGACTGGTGTCAAGTATTTTAAAGCTGTTTTGGGGGATGGCTGATCATCGCAGGTGGATATGCAAAATTGAAAGGTCATATCATTCTAAGGTACTTATATATGCATAGAAAAAGGGCTAGATGAAAGTTTATCAAGATATTGTCAGGGCTGGAGAGATAGCTCAGCGGCATAAGCACCTGCCCGGCAAGTGCGAGGTCCTGAGTTCGACTCCCGGTACCCACATGAAGGAAAAAAAGGGCCGGTGATATCGCTCAGCGGCACAAGCACTTGCTGGCATGCGTGAGGTCCTGAGTTTGACTCCCGGTACCCCCATAAAAAAATAAATAAATAAAATAAAATCCCTTTCTAATGAACACCTTTGGGCTGGTGAGATGGCTCAGCGGCATAAGCACTTGCCTGGCAAGCGCGAGGGCCCAAGTTCGACTCCCGGATCCCACATACGAAAAAAGGGCCGGTGATATCGCTCAGCAACACGGGCGCCTGCTGGTGTGCGAGGTCCTGAGGTCAAACCCCGGTACCCACACACACACACAAAAAGATATTGTCAGTTGTTTTCTATAGCACTGCAAATAAGAATAAACTCTAAACTCATTTAAATAAGTCTATAGAATTACATGTTCATAAAAAAATAGAAAATGCAGAAAATCTTGGAGTGAAAAATTAAAATCACTCATAATCTCAACACTCACCCTCAAATAATTTTTAACATTTGGGTGCATTATTATTTCATTTTTAAGTATGAATGTATCAAAACATGTGAATCATATGGAACACACTACTTAGAAGCCTATTTTCCATTACTCTTAAATATTTTCTATGCCATGAAGGATTCTTCCCAAGCCTGACTTTTATTGGCTGTAAAGAATGCCTTTGTATGAATGTATGTAATTTATTTCGACAATTCTCTATTTTTGGATGTTTAGGTTGAATCCATTTTCTTTTACTATTAAATACGAGGCAGCAGTGAGTGTTCTTGAATATAAATCTGTCTATCATTCTGCCTGTTTCCTTCGGAAAATCACATGAAGAGGAATTACTGTGTTGACAGCCACCGTGAAGGCTTCTGAAACATCCTGGCAAGCTGCCTTCCCGAGAATGCCAGTACCGCTGTCACGCTGTGCTACGGTGCTCCGCGACACGGATTTTTATGGTTTTCTTTGTTTCCGTCTCTATTTTCCTAATTATCAACAACAGACATATTCCTTTGTTACAACACCATCGTGTGCCTGCGCTGTGTTTGAAATTCGGCCCTCTCAGTTGATTCTTAGCTCTTCACCCTGTTCCAAGGACTTCCAGATGGGTAGAGCCTAGATCAATGTCTCCTGTTTAAAGCCATCAGTATTTAATTTGTTAATTCTGCCACATTTTGACAAGTAGCTTGTGCTAAGGATAGAGACGAACTCTGTGCGTCCCCAGCTTCCTGACCTGTGGGAAGGGCTATGCTGAGAGACCTGGGACCCTTTCCGAAAGGAGGTCATGAGACAGTTACCAACTGTTTATACCACACCGTGCAACACAGCTCCAGAGAACGAACGAACCCCACACCACATTTCACCAGAGATTTTGTCGACATTTTAAGATTGCTAAGACAATAAATCTCAAATATTCTCATCACAAAAAATATTAAGTATTTGAGATGATGGTTACATTAATTAGCTTGATTTAAATATTCCACATAGTATTCATAAATCGTAGCATCATTTTGTACATCATAAATTTATACAATTATAAATTGTCAAGTTACAACTAAAGTGCGTGCGTGTGTGTGTGTGTGTGTGTGTGTGAAAGAAAGATCACAGGTACAGGCAAAGGAAGCCACTCACTGGAAGCCAGATTTCCTTCCTCCTGATTGCTCTATTTGTTTTTTTTTGTTCCATTTTATATCCACCACACAATATTATAGCAACAATAAAGAAACACTCTACCTATCACTTCTACTTCCCCTCATTTGTTTCCAGCTTTTGCCTCACGTGCTTTCGATCACAATAAACACAGGTACAATGCTGTGTGCTATTTTTTCCATTTTATGTAAAGCTATATTTTTTGAAGCTGCTACATGACTTCTGTGATATTTTTTTCTTGTAAAAGTCACCACAAATCATTGTAAAACACTCAAACAGCAAATAGAGCATGGTGAAGAGGGGGCATCTCTCTTATCTCTTACTGTGATGAGAACATTTTTGGTATTTCACTGTCAAGTTCTTTACCAGGACTGGATATTCAACTTTAACATGCCTTTCCAGCATTGGTTGAGATAACTGCATGATATCAGTCTTCCATCCTTGTTGAGGTATCATTGAAAAATAAAATTGTATAAACTTAAGGTGTACAACATGATTATATATATATTTATATAAATTAATACCATAATCAAATTGGTAAACACCTCCATCACCTCGCACAGCATTTTTGTGTTTGTATGTAGTGAAAACATTTATTTTTTTAAATTAATTAACTTTATTGGTACTTTTAGATATCCATAATGATCACATTCATCATAGGGAATTTGTACCTGTACATGATATATTTTGATTAAAAGAAGAATCGAGAACATTCAGTATCTACTCTCAGCAAAAGCTGAATATACAATACATTGTTGTTAGCTGTAGTCAACATGTTGTGTGTTAGATCCTCAGGACTATTCACCTAATGACTGAAAGTTTATACCACTTGACCAACAATTCAACATTTCCCTTCTGATTTGTCCACACAATAAACTACTTAACAATTTCTTAAAGAGTAATCCTTTTATTGCCACCATGAACTCACTAGTTAATTAGTTCAAGTGATTTTGTATGTACTCAGCTCTAGGTGAAGTGTATGTAGTATGATAAAAGACATGGTCTGTGTCTTCATGGGACTAGTCTGGGAGGAAGACAAGCTCAGAAGAATGCAGTAAACATAGAAGTAGAATGTGAGTACAAATCATTGTAAGTGTTACCAAGAAAAAGAACGAGTTTCATAAGATCACTTGGTCATGAACATGGGTTGCTCTGGATTCTCTTTGCTAATATTTCACTTGGGATTTTTGGTATTAGTATTTGGCAGTGAAACTAGTTCATAGTTTTCTATATTTGTGCTATCTTTTTCAGATTTGGGATCAATATTATTTGATCATGTTTTAAAAACACGTGAAAGTTTTCAAGGTTTTGAAGACATTATTTTTGAAACTGTGTAGGCCTACATACTTTTTTTAGGATGTGGCTTTTCTAACAACTTTATTTCATCCACAGTTACTTTCGTTTAAAAAGTAAGCAGTTTATTTAGGTTTTATGTAAATAAAAAAGAAGCAATTTAAGCTTTATTAAAAATGTATATGCTTTCATCCATTTATGTCATCCATTCATCTCACTTTTGAGTATCTGTGACCTTTTTTTCTGTAAAGGATGTATTTCATTAGTTGCCTTTTAAGGAACTGATTCTTGGGATTATTTATGAATTTGTTGCTGTTCTGTTTTCTATTTCATAAATTTTTGCCTTTATCAATTGTTCCTTTCTGCCTCCCTTAGATTTATTTCAATATTTTTTCTGACTTGAGCTGAGTGCTTTAACTTAAATTTAAAGCAACTAATTTCCTCCCAAAATAGCATTAGTGAATAACTATAGGTTTTAATACTGTTTTCACAATCATTTTAAAAATATGTGCGGCAATGAAATCTTGGGTTTTCCTTTACCCAGCTGCAGTCTGAGAACTGTTAACATTTCCAGGTGGTAGGGTTTTGCTGGTTTCTATTTTTGTTATTATTTTCTGTTCTTATTTCACTGTGATCTGAGAATGTGGTCTGTACTATTTCAACTTCCTGAAATTCATTGAGGATCTTTTTTGGTGACCCAATTTTATAATTAACTTTTGTAGATGATACATAAGCACTGGAAAGAAAGTGCATTCTCTGTTTTCAGGATTTATAGTTCAATGTAGTTCAATATAGCGGTATCAGTTCACCATTAAATATTCAGATCCTTACAAATGAGCACTATGCTTTTCAAATGATTTGAAAGTCACATTTATTTTGCCTCTTTATTTTGAAGGTGGTTTGATTTTTTAAAAAAGCAAAATCACTGAACTTGTGCAACAGTAAAATAAATAAATATTCGGATCCTTAATTTTAAACATATTTTCATTTCTACTTATAAGAGCTTAGAGAAGCTATTTCCCTTAATATTAATATTTCTATTAATATAGTTTTGCAATTTTCTGAAGATTTTCTATAGCATATTGGATGTAATGTTCTGGATTGGACTCTCTCTTTTTTTTAATCAGGACAAATTACCCCCTTCTGCCACACTTAATGTTTTCTGTCTTGGTTTTAACTTGGATAGTAATATCACGATCCTCACTTTCTACTGCTTTCAAGTTACCTGAGTTACTTTGCTTCAGGTGAAATTGGTGTATCCAGCTGAAACATTTCAAGGCCAGCAGAGCCCATCAGGAGGGGTGCTGGTCCTGGAGCCCCTGTGTTAATCCTTAGTGGCTCATCATGGCTGGGCCAGGGCTCAGAGGCCCAGAGAAGGAGCACCCTGGAGCTCTGGGCGGTGGCTGTTTGAATAACTCAGAGCTGTACCTATGCAAATGGGCTGCGTCCAGTTTCAGAATCTTTTTCAAAATCAACTTGAGAGTTTCTCTGATGTCCAGTTTGAGAATCTTTTTTATTAGGTAAACTTATGCTATTTATATTTATGCTCATAACTGACACATATGATCATAATTCTGGTATTTGGTTTATGTTCCTAAAGTTCCCTTTATTTTCAGTATTTTCCTATATACACGTTTTTCCTCTTTTTTGTTGTTTGCTTTTGTTCTCCTTATTTGGTAACTCAGAAAAACAAAAACAAAAACAAAATAAAGTTCCCTTTCGTTTTGTTATCTTGATTAACATTATACCTAAACACAGGGTAGAATACCATATTGTTTCTAAAAGTAATTATCACAAACACAAAGCCTCCAAAGCAGGTGGAGATATGAAAGTTCCAGCATTTCATTGGCATGGGGCTTGCAGCCTGCCTCAACGGTGCTAAGTACAACCTACAAAGTCGCAGCAAACAATACCTTGTGTATGGCATGACTTACTGGCAAAGAAGAGGTAAAGGAAGAGTTATAAATAAATTTCTGAAAAGAGAATTTCCCAAATGTTCCGTGAGATCTCCCAGTTTGGTACATGAGAGGAAGGGAGGGACGGAAGGAGGGAAGGAGAGACAGAGAGAGACAGATATATATATCAGAGAGAGAGAGAGAGAGAGAGAGAGAGAGAGAGAAATACATTAAAATATAGTGAATTATTGAAGTGTCAGATTTCCAGCCTTGCAAGGAACTTCTTAAAAAAGTAAGTGAGCCAATAAACAACGTTTCATATTAGCCATACTTTAAAGTTTCCTAGGAAAATATAAACAGGATAGATCTCAGCAAGTAATTCCTCACCAAAAAGAATTAATTAGGTTTATTAGTTTGTTTCTTTTAATATTTTTCAGTTATTCGCTAAAAAATTCTCAAATTTTCAGGAAGTAAAATTACCAAGAAAATCCTTAAATGTATGTTTAAAAGAATTAAATATATATCAATGGAGTCATGCAAAGCATAATTTGTGTAATTTAGACTCAGTCTCTACCTATAGGTCAGAAACAGTGATAAAGGAAGAGAATACTCAAGCTCTTTCCTTCAAACCTCATTTATGATTTACGATGGCCCTTATTGGACAATAACACAAAATATGTGCTTACCTAGAAGCGCCACCAGAGTTAGCAGAATCACAATGTGCTTCATTCCTTTTCTTTTATGGAGGTAGAGGAGAATGCAGAAAATTAGTATTTCTAAAATCTAGAGAAGGAAAAGATGAAAAAAGAGTTATGCTATGTGAAATCTTCAAAATGCCACACTTTTTGATTTTGTGACAGTCCCGTGAGAGTTGAGGGTGACTGCGGTTCCTAAGGGTGATTATGAACATAGGAGAACACTAAACGGGGCTTCGGCCATGGGAACCCAGAGCTTTCACACCACCTATCCGCCTAACTGTCCAGTGCTGGGCCCTGGACCTCCAGTCTCACTTATCTAGGCTCATCCACAGGCATGTTTAATAGCCGCTGCACGTAACACGGGCAACACCTAGCCCTGATTCCCTACTTTCCAGCAGGGACTTCCTGGGGCCTCTGCCCTCAGTATCTGTCCTGTTGCCCAAGCCAAAAATTCCTCTTGTTCTTCCTCTCTGGACTATGCAATAACAATAATCTTATTTGTCTCTGATTTTACAATCGTCAAGCCATTCAGCAACCAGAAGAATCATTTAAAAATACAACTGGGAGAATGACATATTTATTCATAGAGAACAGATATGCTCTATATGTATTTACAGTAGTAATACGACAAGTACTCATGACCTCTGCCCAACCTAAGCAAGAACTTACCGATACCTTGGAAATCTTTCGGGTGCCCCTCCCCAGCTGCACATCCCAGGAGCTACTGTGCTGAATTTCACATTCACCGTTCACTTTTTAAAATAGCTTATCATATTTGACACATTCCCCAACAACTTGCTAATTTTTGCATTGCTTGGCCTTCCTTATCCAAATGGAATTATTTCACTTGCTTGCTTTTTTCACCCTGTGTTATGTTTATGAAATCCATCCAGGATGATACAGGTGGTAAAAATATAAATCAGATCTAATTATTCCTTTGCTTAAAATTCCTTTGGTTTTCTATCCCATTTAAATTAAAATCCAATTAGCTCTTGGATAACAAAGCCCAGTCAATTTCTTGGATCTTATTTTGTACTATTCACTTCTGGATGGTCCATTCCATGCCAGGCACAGTGGAGTCTGTTTTCTTTTTCTTTTTTCCCTTTCCCCTCCTTCCCTTCCCTTCCCTTCCCTTCCCTTCCCTTCCCTTTCCTTCCCTTACCCTCTCTTCCCCTCCCTTTCCTTTCCTTTCCTTTCCTTTCCTTTCCTTTCCTTTCCTTCCCTTCCCTTCCCTTTTCCCTTCCCTTTCCCTCTCTTCCCCTCCCCTCTCCTCTCTTTCCTTCCTTCCTTCCTTCCTCTCTCCCTCCTTCCATCCCTCCCTCCCTCCCTCCCTGCTTCCCTCCCTTCCTTTCTTCTTTGTTCTTTGCAGCTCTCAGTTTGTTCCTGCCTTGAGCCTTTGCACTAACCATGCTTTTTGGACAACTTTCTAGTCGCTGCTCTCAGCTAGAATCTCACCTCCTCTGAGAGGTCCTTCCTGACTACGCTGATTTAGAAGAGCCACCCAGTCACCATGTCACAGCCTGGCTTCAGGTAGCGGCTTTCTCACTGCCTGGTGTATTTCTTGTTCATACACCGTGTGTTTCTCGTCTGTCTCCCCGACCGGAATACCAGCTCAATGAAAACAGGGACTCATCTACTCTTCCTCCCACTCTATCTCCAGTGCTTAGCACACAGTCAGTTGCTTAATAAGCATTTATGCAATTAATACATAAATTACACCTCAAATTTATTACAAATAACTTAAAGAGACCTAAAGTCTAATAAACTGAGTGTTCATAAATATAGCTGACTGAAAGTCTAAAATGTTCCTACCCTTAAGAAAACTCTTAGTGTAATTTTGAATTGTTTTATTTTTGTTTTAAGATTAAAAATATTTTGTAGTCCTTAAAATAACCTGAAGCCAAATTATCATTATTATTTTTATAAGAGATGGTATCCCTGGACTGAAATCATAAACATGAAGGCTGACTTTTCTGACAGCAGAAAAATTAAAACCAATTTTTTTCTTAAAAATTCCTGGAGGTAGGAATTTTAGTATTTCCAGGACTGCACTTTACTCACAGAGCCCTCTCTAAATCAACTTGGGTTTCTGCTGCAATTCAAAGTTTTGCTTGTTGGTTTGCATCTTTCTGTAATTTTCCATGGGCAACGGCAAGCTGCAGGTCTGTATCTTTCTCATTTTCAAAGCTTTCCTCTAATATGGAAGATTAAATCATCCATTGGGCTTTTCTTCTCCTGGTAAATTAAACCAATTATTTTCACTTTTCCTGACTGGACTCGTTTGCCAGTCCTTTAATTTAATTGAGTCATGCGACAAAGGCAATTAAGGTGCCACCTCTTTGCCTTCTCTAAAGTTGCCATCATAACACGGGGGTGCCAGTCTCTCTGCACTTCACCCACTTAACAGAAACACCGTGCTGGGCCTGGAGACCCTCAGCCCCAGCCCAGGCTTCTGTTCCTCACTGCTGCAACCCCAGCCCGCTCCCCAGCAGCACTGCCCGCATTGCTGGAGGACGGCAAGCTCTTCCCGCACCGATGCACAGTGCATGGTGGCTACATCTGCTTGCACACGGACTCTTAATTTTTGTGGGGATGAGGGTAGTTGTTGTCAGTTCTAAAAACCATGAATGCTTTTTTTTTTCTTTTTTGCAAACTCCATCTCTGTGGCTTCAGATAAATAAAACATGCGTGCTCATTATTCACAGACTGACGATAGTTGCCCTGGGTTCTGCTTTGTGTCAAGAGGTCACACAGCTCCGGGGAATTAAAGACTCGAGAAATATGAATTAATGTTAATGTTTTTCCACAACATTAAAAACTATCAATATTGAAGAAGCTATGATTTCACGGTTGCTGTGCTCCACGAAAAGCCTGCCTTGCCGACTGCTAGCCGTCAGGGGGGAGGTAGAAACAGCTCTTCCTGCACTCCTGCGGCATGCCGTGCCCTTCCACAGACCTCGTCTGTCCTGATGCACGCAGTCCTCACCACCACCTCGGGAGGTGGGCGCCACCACTGTCCCCATTTTACAGGTGACAAAACCAGGCTCGGGAGGTTAAATGATGAGGTCCTAGTAGGCAGCATGAAGGGGCGCAAAGAGGTTCCTGATCTAAGACTCCAGAACCTGCAACCACAGTATGTTACATGGCAAAGGGGCTCTGCAGATCCGAGGCAGGCTATGGACTGTGACATGGGGCGCGTATCCTGGATGATGTAAGTGAGCCCGACATGAGTTCTTCAAAGCAGAGACCCTTCCCAGGTAGAGTTGGGGGGCAGCTGCGGAAGATGCGAGTCAGGGAACTCTGGTGACCTTGAAGCTCTAGGAAGCAAGGAGACCGACTCTCTCCTGGAGGCTCTGGCAAGGAGCACAGCCTGCCAGCACCTCGCCCCTTGTGCGGTGAGACCTGGGTTGACTTCTGACCTAGAAAACTGCAGTAAGGCATCTGTGTTGTTTTAAGCCACTAAGTTCGTGACAATCTGTTGCCAGGGTAATAGAAAACTAATGCAGGATTTGGTACCTGAGGTCTTTCCAGGGGAACTGATTTTGGGATTTCTGGGTTGGTTCTCTAATCTAACTAGACTGGAAGGCACCAGTCACCCTGTTTTTAGTGGTGAAAAGGCACTGGCAGTCCAAGGGATGATTTGGCAACAGAAACACATAATTCTCCACTGGAGGCCCCACTTCCAGTGCCCAAACCTGAGCCCGAGTTACCTCCTCTTGTCTCTTTTTTTTTTTTTTTTTTTTTTGTGGGTACCGGGGGGACGACCTCAGGACCTCACGCGCCAACAGGCACCCGTGCCGCTGAGCGATATCACCGGCCCCTTTTTCGTATGTGGGATCCGGGAGTCGAACTCGGGCCTTCGCGCTTGCAAGGCAGGCGCTTAAGCCGCTGAGCCGTCTCACCGGCCCTTGTCTCTTTAAGTTCTTTCCTGAAAGCATAGCCTTCGATACAGCTTCTTTGGTCCACAAGAAATGAGCTCTGCAGAGGTTCTCTCCAAGGCCAAGTTTGGATGAAGATTTGGTCCTTGATAATCAGCTTTGCTAACTCTGCGCGGAGAGGTGTTTAGTGAAGTATGTTGGATGGAGTGCGTCCCCAGAGGAGACCAGGGAGGACAGCCTGCTTTGGAATCCTGGCTCTCCCACCTGATATTTGTGTGATGTCGTGCAAGTTCCTGGGCCTTTAAGGTCTCAGTTTCCCTATCTGTGAGATGCAGAGGATAACAGTGGCCATGTGTAAAGCTTTCTGCAGGTAAAGCTCAGGATGCAGTTGGAGCCACATGTCGGACTACTGCACCGCAGAAATGTCTCCTGTGCATGCACCCAAGTGCTATTGGCATCCAGACAACAAAGCAAAGAACATCAGGCAAGAGGCGTTGTATAAAGACATACAGTTTTCTCCCTTCAGGTTCTTAACACCTGAAGGTGCGTTTTGAAGCAGGTTTTGCCAGAAAAGCTGACTTAATAATCAGCTTTGGGGTATAGAATTACTCCAAATGACAGAGTTGGCCCTGGCTTCTGCTGATTTAATTTTCTTTTGTCTGGAGGAGAGAAAAATGAGAACCATGCAGATTATTTTGTGAAGGATTTTATGTTCATAACCGGGGTTTCGATTTGAATAGTCTGTTGGAAAATCTGGGTGGGCAAAATGGCCTGCCAAAGAACATGAAGTAATCGAGGCTTAGGGCTGTATTTCCTCGTGTGGGCTCTGCAGAGCACGTTAATAGGTATTGTTCAACAAAAGGTCCTTCGAGAAAAGGGCTCTGTGGTCAAATAGCCCAGAGTATACTAACAAAATTAAGCCTCTCTCTCTTTTTCAAGGACTTCTAGCTTCCTACCTCCTGACAGACATGATGGATTCTGTCATGGTCCCCTCAGAGGGACCATCTTGTGCAACGCCTCTCCAAGCCAGTTTGACCTGAAACCCTACTCTGTTTGCTGTTTGGTAAGCTCTGGCGAGGAGGGTTACCCATCTGTGGCAGCCAGACAGGAGAGGCTGTGTTAGTGAGTGAATAAAGCACACTTCATTCTTCCAGGCCTGGTAGACACTGCGTCTCAAATCCTCTACCTGCACAAGAAGACCAGACCAGAGGACGAGCTCCCTGGCCGCGCTGCAGCGAGGCTTCCACTTAATGAAAACCTTGAAGGCAAACCAGTCAGGTCCAGGTAAACACATAGGGAAAGGGATGAAATGGGCCAGTCTGTAGCGCAATTTTACATCCCGTTGTTGAGAAATGTAAAACTTATTAAGACTTCTACTCTGAGAGGCTGAGGCAGGAGGACCATAAGTTTGAACCCAGTCTGGGTAACTTAGTGATTTGGGGAGACCCTGTCACAAAATAAAAAATAAATAAAGGGCAGGTGATGTTGCTCAGTGAGAAGGCCCTAGGCTCAATGTCCAGAACAGAAAAAAACCCAAAACTTTTAAACATTTTTATTCATCTTAGTTATTTGAACAGTACAAAAAGGCAATTGAAGTACCTTTACTTGCTGTAATATATAAATGGATGAATGATTCATCAAAGAATTGTCTTGATTGCTGTAATTATGATTTTGGAGTTGTACTTTGCATAAAAAGCACAGCGTTTGCCATATCTGAGAACTAAATGTTAACTACCTAGATGTTTAAAAGGTTTAAACCAAACTTCAGTTCAAGATCTTACATATAATTGGCCATTCCTAGTCTTTAGAGATGCAACTTTATAATGGATTAAGTTCCAAAATAGCATTACATGGATCTATTCCTTTTAGAGTCTAATGCCAACAGTGCTTTCAAATGTGACTTTATTAAAGCCTTATTTTATGCTATCTTATAAATACTTAGAATTAGTTACATTTTCTATGTGCTATTTACGTTCTTTTTCTTTTTTTTTCTTTGAGACGGGGTCTTTCTATGGCTTTGAACTCACTATGTAGCCCAGGCTGGCCTCGAACTTACAGCAATCCTCCTGCCTCTGCTTCCCGACTGGTGGGATTACAGGTGTGTGCCACCACACTTGTTTTTCTTTTAAGATAGTCTCTCACTAGGTAGCTGTTTACTTTCAAACATACTTTCATTATCATAATACGAGTTCACAGAAGCACAGATAGCTCTCTCCCAGCACTGTTCCATTCCTGCTGTGGAAATTCCTCTCCATAATCTCAGGGTCCAATCAATTGAATGGATGAGTGAGTAAATGAATTTAAAAGTTGACTTTGGAAAGTGGCAAAATGTAATTAATTTCAGTTATTCTGGTGGAAGCATAGTTTAATAAAAAGTAGTTTTTCTCTTTTAAAATGTTTCCTCGGGTATTAAAGCAGCACAAGACACATCATCACCAAACAATGCAGCTTATTCCAGGAAATAAGCCTTGATGCATCTTTAATCTCTAAAGGATTCAACCCAAGCTATTAATTTTCTGGTCACAGGCTATGTCACTCTCTTCTTACTGGAATGAAGAATTTCTTTTTTGCCTGCAGGCAGAGAGTAGTAATGTGTTGGTAGGACTTCAAGTCTGGCCTATCATGAAATATTCAACTCAGTATAAAGAACAGAAGGAAATCACAGAAGTTAAAACTCCTTCTAGTGCTTACAGCTGATCAATGAAAGATGTGAAAAGACTGTGGACAAGTGGGAAAATAAATGGGGCAGGGAGGAAGGCACAAAGTATGACCGACCTTGAGAAAGCTAGTCTGAGTTGGGAAGTCCACCCCTAAAAGTTGGAAGGAAGCAGAGGCTAAGGGAAGAGGTAGGAAGTGACAGAGCTCAGGAAGAAGCAAAACCCATGGGAGTGAAACTCTGAGTCATAATACATCAGGACGAAGTGTTTCAATAGGCAGGGCATTAGGACTGATGGCTGACTGACTGATTGACCAATAAGAATTCTTTCTCTGAAGCGGTACACAGCATGCTGAAATAGAACCAAAACAGTAAACAATTAAAACATAATGTAGCTTGTGGAAAGCTCATAAAACGGAGCAACCAACTGGTAATAACTTCACAGAAGAGGCCCATCTGAGCTGTGCCCATGAGAGGAGTTTTCGGGAAGCTGGAAGGGGATGGAGAGATGGGTCAAAGGAGATAGGGGACTTTGCTGGCAGAAGGAACTGCAGACACAATAGCACCAGCTTATGTGGCTGGGGAGGGCTAAACGAGAAGGTTTGTTTTTTAGGAGGATACTTATAGTCACAGTGTTGACGAGCAGTAGGGGAGACAGACTCATTAAGAGGTTGCTACAGTTGTCTGAGCAAGAGATGATGAAGGTGTGAATTAATGCGAGGGCCATGGAAATGTGAAAGAGGGGTCAAATTTAAGGGACTTTCAAATATCCACGAATGGAGGGTAGGGCGGAAAGGAGGGTGGAGAGAAGTCACGTGCATCTCAGACATCTAATATGGGAGGCTGCCACAGGAAATGTAGGAGAGCAGAGAGTTTGGGGGTGGAGGTCGGGAGTTCAGCTTCATGTAACCTCTGAGAGACCTCCGGAACACCCATGCAGGGAGGAGTAATAAGTAGACAGAAGAGGACTCGGAAAGAGAGGCTGCTCTGGGTCTGCAAGGAGGATGATGGGTGAGTGCTTAGGAGAGAAAGTGGCATAAACAGGCCCAAAGGGCTGCAGAGGAAGAGGAGCCTCTGAGAGCCTGGGATGGATTGGTCAGAGAGGAAGAGGAGGAAGGGAAACCATGGTGAGGACGACATGGAAGGGAGAGGCTCCAGGTGGTATATCCAGGTGGTGGGCATGAATTAACCCTGCACAGGTTCAAGAAGGATCCAGATCAAAAAAAGCAATTCTGCTGGGCAATACATGAAGAGCAGGCTCCCCGACTTAGGACCTAGAGTGTGGTGAAGGAGTGAATGGACCTGGGAGGTGGACAGGGTCAGCGAGCACGGATGATTTGTGGTTGGTTTTGGTGGCAAATGGAAGAAAGGAAATAGGACAGTTTATTAAAGTGTGTGTAGTGCATGAGGGACTTTTCTTTCTGAACAGGGAAATCTAAGTATCTTCGTAGGGTGCGAGAAAGGAGGAAAGAGGGAGACTATAAAGTGAAAAATCTGTGAATATTTGTGTGCCAGTGGCCAGAATTACATGTCAGAGGTGGTAGGATACGTAGAATTCTTGTCACAGACCAGGAATTGCTGCGGCACGGCCCTGGGCTACACTTCAGCAGAGATCACCAGGAAACGTGTCCTGGTAAATGCCAATGTCATACTTTTTTTTCCATACTAGGGATTAAACCCAGGGCTTATGCAGGCTAGGCAAGCACTGTACCATGGAGCTATATCCCCAGTACTTTTTATTTGGAGACAGGATCTCACTAAGTTACCCCGGGTGGCCTTGGACTTGTGACACGGGGATTATAGGTCTGCTCCATGGCATCTGGCTTCAGTTCGTGGCTTTAATGTCACACTTTACATGCCAGCCATATAAAGTAGGACCATACTGTTTTGCTTGTTTTAATGACAAGAGGACTGAATCAGAGAGCTTTTTGAGGTCACTTTGAATCCTAAAAACGTATGATTCAGTATGATTTGGTTCTTTTTACAAATTCGCTACTGTTTTACCAATCCACTTCTTGGTTAAATGTTCAGCTAGATGATCCCAGTTTTCTTCTTATAACACTCCCTTTCTAGAATATTCTTATTCTCTAATCTCAGTTGACTTCCTTAACAAGTTACATATCAACCATTTCTATCACATTTCCCTTTTAATATTCTCTAGATTACAGCCATGGTATCAAATAAAACATCCCACTTAATGGTAAATGTCTAAAGCAGCACAATTCATTCTTTCCTTACATATTGCTCAGTCTTGTATTCCTGCTGCCTGTTCCTCTCAATCTGTTGCATGGATCTCAAAAAGGACTTTTTTAAAGATGCTTCTACTGCTGACTCAGCATTTCAAAGTATTAGTCAAATACACTTATATTTTATAAGTTACTAGTGTGACAAGAAGAGGTTGTATTAGTTCTCTAACACCTGCAGGTGCTGGTGGTCTCGACAATAAAATATCTATAGTTCTTACCACATAGATCAGGAACTGCCAGCCAACAAAGTAATACTGTACGCTTCTTGCTGAGACAGCCTGAGTTATATTTGGAGCAAAGTTCACCAATAAATATGTTCCTGCGATGGCCAATGTCATACCTTAAATAAAATAGAAAAGACAAACTGAATTGACAAGGGACACTTAGAGGTTTGCATTGATGCAAATGCTACTTAGAGATGGAGCATCAGGTGTTAAGGAGTGGATGGTCCCTCCCTGTAAAAACACGATTCGTCAAACCACCCCTAGACAGCATCACACATTCACTGAAAGGCATCATCTTCAAAGCGGGGATAAAAGCCCAGGCATGGATGGAGCAGGAAGTAACTTTTGATTTCTCTCCGTTGTTCCAGGTGAATCCCAGCCTCTTCAGGGAAGCCTTCCAAGAAGGTAGAGCAGGTCAGACCACGTGCATGTGGAGACTTGAAAACATCTCCACGCCGACTGACTGTTTCCATGTGGGCCAGTAAATCATAGTGGACCTGGGTCCCAGAAGTGAGGTCTACTACTCATCTCAGCAGCCTCTACACCCGGGCAGGTGATGTCACCCCTGGAAACACTACCATTCATTGGAGTCCTTTTAGCAGAAGTAACAATGATGAATGCTGGCCTACATTTTAATTAATCTAATCTAGGATCTAGAATTCCAAGGTCAGCTTAGTAAAAACGAATGACATCAGAAATGTAATGACAGGAGTGTGTTTCTCTCATCATTTTAGCATTACTGAAAACTGAAAACGATGAAGGGAATGTGGGTGGGAGGTGTGGCCACCAAAGGAGGGGTGAAAGGTGGACTTGCCATTCTGATACCTCTAAAAACTGCTTATTTACATATAATTAGCAGCCTGAGAAAAACTGATATAAGTAGCATTTTTCAGATACCACACTTGAAAACATAATCCAGCTCATTTCATCACTGAGATGAGCCTTGTGGTGGATATAATTTACAGCCAGCATTGATTCCAACCTGAAACAATTTAGGCTGTGTATAAAATCTCACAATTTGAAGGCACCAATTTCCTATTCCTCTTAACAGCATGATTAACATTTTGAGTACTAGTTTCTGAGAATGAATAGTATTGGGTTTTGCACACAAGCTACACAGTATCTATTCAGGATATTTTAGAAGCTATAAATAAGTTTTTTAAAAATTTATTCTGTAATACTTTGTGAAGAAAGAGATTATATACATAATTTTTAAAGCTATTTCTAATGAGAACTTTTATACTGAAAAACAGTATACATTATTAAACACTGTAATAAAAGCAAAATAATGAAAATCATATATAAGAACCTGGGGGAAAATTACAGGTCAGTCATGTCCTTTTCCTTGGAACAAAAAGATTATATAATATAATTATTCTGAATTAGGTTCCTAGAAGGAAGGGATTTTTTCTTCTTCTTTTTTTTTTTTTTGTGGGTACTGGGGCGCTGAGTGATATCACCGGCCCTTTTTTCGTATGTGGGTTCTGGGAGTCGAACTCAGGACCTTGCGCTTGCCAGGCAGGCACTTATGCTGCTGAGCTATATCACCAGCCCAAGGAAGGGGTTTTTAAAAGTGGTCTCTAAATTGTGTATAGGCAGTAGAGTAAAGCCACTGAATATACTTTAAACAATCTCAGACACCTTGGTTTCTTTTGCGAAATCTAAATTTCTTATTTATATTAAGCTCCTCTAACAGATTTTCTTCATTTCACCTAGTGTCAATTAATTTTCCTGTGTTTTAGTTTCATTTTGAGTTGTGGTACAAAATCCCAGAGATACATAAAGGTGATTACTGAAAAGTTCAGTGTCTCTCACACCCTGATGGTCCCAGTTCCCCTCCCTAAGGTTAACTAGCATTGCTAGTTCCCAAAGTCTTCTTTTTCAAGATGTTTTATGCATATATCCATGCATGTGCAAAAGTTTTGTTTTTTCACACAAAACCGTATATACAATGTTTCGTGTTTTTTTCACTTAACATCTCAGAAGAGATGTAAGGAGGTCTCATTCCTTTAAGTATGCATAGTATCATTATGTGGAGGAAATATTATTTATTTAACTTAATATTCAGTATTATCTCTGTTTCGTATTGCAACGTATTCCTCCCTGTTTCACCTGGACTTCCACATTTGCCTTTTGTGTACACCTGTGTGAATAGGTATCTTCATTGCATGGCAAAGCTAAAAATAAATAAAATGGCTGACAGTTTTGCAATCAAACTTTCAAAGTTTCTTATCACACACACATTTCATTTGCCCAGAGAAGTGATATGGACACGTCAGATCCCAAAGGAAGCAGGCAGCAGGGATGTGCTCCTGGCCCATTGGAGCAGTTATATTTCGGGTCAAGCCTTGGATCCTGCAATTCCAATCCAAGCTGAAATTGCCCCTGACAAATTCAAATTTCACTACTACTTGCTAGCCAGAAGCTCAGACAAGTTACTGATCCAGCTGTTACTCAGTCTCATCTCTAGGTATGAGTTAAGTCATCATACACCAGGAATTTGGCTCTGTGAGAGGCCATTCTGGGCAGCAGAATACTCTTGGAAGCTCACCTGGAGGCCAGATGTGACAGAGGACCTAGGACAGATCCATCTCAGGATGTTGACTGCCTGCCATGAGTCAAAGACCATCTCAATTCTGCCTAAAACTGGATCCACAACTGTGTCTCTAACAGTATAGCCCAGAGATGAGCAGGGACCATTACTAGGGATGTCTGTAAGGAGGCAACAACCCACTTTGACAGTGGAAGGTATAGCTGGCAACTTCTCATTGCTTAGTGAAGACTACTCCCCACTGGTCTTGAAAGAAAACAGAAGGAGAGAAATGACCTAATATTAACAGAGCCCAGAGAAGCAAACGTGGCAGCACTATTCTACCCACAGCTAACCTCAGGAACTGGTGTATAAAGCAACAGCATCTGGACACAGGAGGGGGCTGGAAACAGAGCGGCCAGGCAGCTGAGGGTAAGCTGCAGAGAGCAGTCCCTGTCTGGAAGCTGGACGCTACCCACAAGTCAGGAATGTGGCCCCATCCTCCTTCCTCATGCCCAAACCACCAGCAATTCCATTTTCTCACCAAGTACAACTCAAGTTACTTAAAAGCGGGCTAGTGGGAATTTCACATTTATCTTTATACAATATACAAATAATGAAATCTCTTCTTTTAAACTTGTCCTATGTGTACGATAGGTATAAAAGCAAGTCCCTGCTCTTTACAATGATAGACTAGGCTTCCTGGGAGGCGATGTGACATGGAACAGTAATCCTTGTTTATAAGGTGATATTCTCAAAAACTACTGATTTCATAGACAAGCATGGCTGATACATTAAAATGTGCTAATAATAAAAACTGTAATAGATAATACTCTGAGCTGAATTCTAAATGCTTTATATATAACTAATTTTATCCTTATAACAAATTCTTTATCAATGAAGGATACATTCCAAGGCCTCTGAAATCTCAGATTTAGCTTTTTCTCTATATGTACATACCTATGATAGTTTAATTATAAGTTAGGCACAATAAAATACGAATCACAATAACTAATAATAAAATAGAACAATTACAATGATATACTTTCATAAAAGTTATTTAAAATTTGTGAATTGTTTATTTCTAGAATTTTCCATTTAATATTCTTGGTTTGTAGGTGATCACAGGCAACTAAAGCCACAGAAAACAAGAGTGGATAAGGGGGGACTACTGTTTATTACTGTGTGATTATACTATTACAACACATACTATATAGAATTCATACAGTATATAATATATAATGTGTGCAACATATAATGTATACTCAAAGTATTACTGTCCACATTTGACAAATGAAGGAATTGAGTCATAAAGGGAAAGACTTTTGCCTGGGATTTTCCAGCTATTAAGTGGAGTGCTTGGACTGGAACTCAGGTAGTCTATTTTCTTAACAATTACATTCTGGCCCTTGCATTAATGAAGGAGCAGGGCTGCTGAATGGAAAGCTTGGGGTAGTACAGTCTATGGGAATCTATTTGAGTGGAGCCTCTCGGCTACCCAGAGTACAAACTGGCAGGGTAGAAAGAACTGATTCTGGATGGCAGAGGTCCCTGGGCTCCTGACTAGTCTCATAGAATTTCTGGCCCTAAACTTCTTTTAGCAGAACATTCCCAAATTGGTTTTCCCTGTAACTAGTTTCAGAAGATGGACGTCCCACCAAAAAGGTCCAAGAAAGCAAACCACATTCGGAAGAGGTGAGTTAAGCAAATAAGTGGTTCCACTGAAAGACCTCTTAGATTCACTAATGTGGTAATATTCACCATGAATTGCTGAGAGATGGTGCTTGTCATATTTTCTAAATGCATTTGTCCATTTATATTGCCTCGAAGTCGTGTTTTGGGGATATTTTGTCTTTGGAGGATATGCTTGCTATTGAACTGGACCTGGCTGTGAGAATACAGCTTTTGTTTCGGAAGGCTATTCTGTTGTTGTAAAAGTGTCCTGTAGACACCTGTAGGCAGGAATGAAGTATAACTGTGATCGGAGGGAACCGAGCCTGGACGCAGGCTCATCCTGGTGCTGCTGCCGTTCACTGGCTGCTCCAGCCTGCCGAGCTCCTGCTGCAGGCAAGCCTTGCGTTCATGACTGATGTGTGCAGCTCTTCCTCACTCAGTATCTTCTTTCCCACACCACTCTTGCCCTTAACAAAAACCTGAAAGCTTCTTGAATTTTGTCTCCACTCTGCCTAGTTGGATGCCAACTATTATTAACTGACTATTTTCCGGTTTGTGGAACTTGCATTGACCTGGTTTCTGGGAGCCCTCAGAGTTTTTTCAGCTAACCTGACTCCAAACAAGATTACTGTTTGGTTCGTTTGGTCCTTGCAAATACGTCTCTTGATCCATGGGATTCCAGCAAGTGCTTTTGTGGGGTACCAGGAGTCACAGAGTTAACTGGACTCCTCAACACCGGACCATTTAGAAATGCCCTTCTGGAAGTGCAGTCATTCCAGGTTTCTTGGGCTCATGGCAGCCAAGATTAAAGGAGCCTGGGGGATCTCGATAATGCAGTGAATCCAAATAGCCCTAGATCTGCTGTCGCGAAGGCTCGCATTGTTGAGGCAGCTCTGAAACCAAAATGCCCAACCTGCCCCCTCAACGGGAAATGATGCTTTACTCGGCTGGCTTCTAGATACTGCACCCAAACCACGCTGGCTTCGGGTGTGTGAGAAGCATGGAGGAGGCCTTTATTTCACTATTAAAAGCATGACTTCCCATGGAGGGAAATCTTTGTAGGTGACTTGATGTAACCCAGTTATTGTCTCTGGGCAGTGCTGCTGAGTTGACTGAAATTTTTATTTCTATGATGACATTGTCTGGGCTTAAATCAACTAGGATCTCACAGATTATTAGATTTGATACTTTTGATGATGGAGGAGGAAGAAAGGGGAAAATACTAGAGCTTTTGGCTGGTTGGAGGGAGAGAAACTGGTGTTTTAAAAAGGAAAAATAATCATTAAAATAATTTAAAATTATTAATCCACTAAGAATCAGAGCAGAGTCCAGAGCTTGTCAGTGAGTTAATAATAGCTGGCTATTCCGTTCAGACATAGCTTTTGTGAGGTCATTTTTTTTTTAAGGCTAGTGGTGAAAAGCTTCATAGCCACAGAGCAGCATTTGGCAATAAATTAGTTCAGCTTGTTTCCACATGGCCCAAAAATCTTCATTTGTTCCATCTTGAAAAACAAACTTTCATTTGCTTCAAGTAGGGGAAAATAAATGATTTTTCTTCTCACATTTTGACAATTTAATTTTTAGCATGCTCATATGTTAATCCTTAAAAAACACCACTAACTATTCTTTTCCCTGTTTTGTTTTAGTCCCTGTAAAGAAAAAAAAAGTGGGGGGGGCATATTTTGCTTTTAACAGAAAGTGCTAAATTTTCTTAAGGCAATAACAGTAAAGGCCCAAAGTAAACACATGTGCATCAACACATCACTGAGGGAGGTTGGAAAAGTCCTTTCCTAAGTATGAAGTGAGGCTCCTAAAGAATTAACTTGAGGTTTTATTTTGTTGGTTTGTTTTCCTGATGTGTATATGTGTGTGTGGGTGTGGGGGTTCCCATTCCTTATGTTACCTTGTTAGTATTACCTCGTGGGTATCACTTAGGAATGAAGGTGATCATAGTCATTATAACAGTTATAGTGAGAGCATTTTACATTTCTCAAACTGCTTTTATATGGATTATCCAATTTGATCCTCAAAACATCTTACGTATTTGTCAGCAAACAGAGGCTTTGAGAAGTTAAGTAATACTAGATTGGCCACACAGTCGATAGAAGTCGAATCCAGATTGGAATCCACAAGATTGGTTTTTAACTTATATCCTTTAATTGGTTGAGCTCATTCATTGTGGTTTAGTCACTACTGGCTAAAGTTCATATTGTAATCAAATCATTTGTATGAAATGATATTTCTGTATTTTCCTTTTCCATAGTTACCCCTTTCATTTATTTTTCTCCTAATCCTTATATGCAGTAGTTGTAGTACAATAGTAAACAGAGCTTAATTTACCTTTCTGCACTTCTGTTAACACTTCTTGTGTCATGCCCTTTGTATGCCCTCCCCCATATTCTTGGATGTGGCCTGTGCCTGTCCTTTGTAGCTGTCAAACCAATTCAAATGATCTTTCCAGCCAGAGCCATTTCTCTTTACGTTACCCTACAGGTTCTCAGCTGAGGATGATTTTGCCCTTAGAGGACATTTAGTAACATCTAGAGAGATTTTTGGTTGTCCTAACTGGGACGAGGCCACTGGACGCGTCTTGTAGGTGAAGGGCGGAGGATGAAACCCTACAAAGTAGGGGTCAGACAATCCCCCACAAGGAAGAATTACCTAACCCAAAATGTTAGTAATGCTGAGGTTCAGAAACAGTGTTCTAAACTAAAGGCTCGTGGCTCACACTTTTAAAAACTTATTTATGAATATATTTTATCATCGACTGTAAATTATTTCAGAGCAGAGATTCAGTTGCAATTATATTTCTATCATTAATATTCAAGATAATTAGTAAATTCTCCATTATATCCATTGTATTCTCTCATTAAATTAGATTAATATCAGTAATCAATTATTAACAACAAAAAATGACAGATGTTCGATAAAAGGATTCAAAGTTTCCTTAAAGTGAAACGGAGGTAGACCTTTTGCAGATGGGGATGGGACCTAGGGATGGAGAGAGAAAAAAGGGAGGTGAGGGAAAGGGAAGTAAAAAGAATTAAGGTGGGATATGTACATGCACCAACTTTCCAGGATGAATGTATCATTATGTATCACAAATATGTACTATTAAAAAAAGTTCCCTTAAGACATTTATAAATGGAAAAAAAAGGGTAGGACCTAAATTTTTTAATTTTTAAAACTCAAGCACTGGTCACTTTTATTTCTGATTTCATATGACTTCCTCAAATGATTCCATAAACCACAACATATAAAATAGAGTATAGAAAAATAGTATGTCGGAAAATATATAATTCACATATGAATGCATTTAGACAAACATTTTAACCATGAAAAATTTGACAATGTTGACTAAAAACTCTACTAGCAGAATCAAACCAAAGAAGAAAAGAAAAAGTGAAAACACTTTCAAGACATTAAGCTCCAGGGAAACATGATCAGGGCAAACAAATGCTCAACATACCAACACTGGTGTCACATTTAGAGCTCACATTTTTTTAAAAATATGATCTCCCTGGAATAGGGGAGGCATTGTTTTATTTAAAGTGCCTAAAGTATCTGTATTCATTACCATATGTCAGCGGCAATTCAAACAGGGTTTTGTCAGGGAAGAAAATATGAATCTATAATTCAAAAGCAAGAAGATACAATGAATAAAGATAACAATGAGGTATAACAGAAGTCTTTCTTAGAGCCAGGAAGGCTACTGTTATTTTCTATTAATAACTGCATTTCCAAAATAAAAATCTGAAAAGCAACCTTTTGTGTTACTTTTAGAAGGAGCTAAATACAATAGGTAGTTTTAAACACAATAGGCTGTTACGTGGTGCACTTAATGTTACATGGCTTTCATTTTTATGCATTAGAAATGTACCAATACACTGACAATGTCCTTTGAAGTGCAATGGTCTACTAGGTAACACAGATATTTTGATTAATTTTATTATCTTCATAAAAATTTTACATTAATAAAATAATATTACAAAATAATAATTTGCTCTAGCCAATAGCACAGTAATCATAATGCAAATGGAAGTATTTTATGTGAGATGAGATAGCAGCTCCAAAATAGAATGATGTTCATCTCTAAATGAGAATTTGCATCCATTTCAGTATTTTTTCTGTTCTTAAAGCACACATTTTTAAATGGATAGTATTGTTTCCTGATCAAGCAATGTTACAGTTAATAATTACTCACCAAGTACATCTGAGGCTCTCAGATTTTCTTTCAGAAACATAACAGAAATAATGGCACTACCTGTAAAGAAAATGGCCATTAGTGGGAGTTTGATATAAAAACATGTACTATGCAATGTCATTTGAAAGAAGTTAAGCATTTTGCGTCTTTTGCCTGACTAGCTGTGTCCTGAACAGAGACATCCAGCAGTTGTGGCTGAAAAACACCTTTCTTCTCCTTGGTGGTTGAAGAAACATGGAAACCAGCCTAATTTACAAAGGACCCAGGGCTACATGTCTGGGACAGTGCCTGGTGCGTAGGAAGGGATTGATAAAAGTTTAGTCAGTGACTAAATGAAGGGAAGGAAGGAAGAAGAAAAGAAAGAGGAAGGGTGGAAAGAAGAGAAAGAAAGAAAGAAAGAGAAAGGAAGAAAAAAAAAAGAAAAAAAAGAAAGGCAGGCATAAGGTATAGGAAGGGATGGAAAAGCAGGAAGAGCTAAGAGGGAAGGAAAGAAAAGAGGGAAAGAACTTTATGCCCCAACCTGAAGCTCATTAATTGCCAGCATCTACTCCTACACTCCTTACTTCAACGACTCCTCTATTGTCCTAGAAAATCAGAATCTGGGATTCTCCCTAGCCCTCCTCTCCTTCCCACTCCACACCCAGGAGGCGGCTGGCTCCGTGCTTTGCTCGCTGCCATGTCCACTCCCTCTTCTTCACTTCTCTGGTCACTGCCCCAGCTCAGGCCAGCATGGCTTCTGGCTTAGACCATCGAAACGGCATCCCTCTGGACCGCTCACTTTTCTCCTTTCCCCCACATCACCACCAGAGTAGTCTTTCTGAAATGCAAATTTAATGTAAACCCACGGCTCTCAAATCTCTTAATGGCCTTTTGTCATCCACAGGACAAAGGCCCCAACTGAACATGACATTCAAAACAGCCATGATTTTTCTCCTGCCACATTGCCCTTCATCTCTTTCACTTGCTAAGCTCACCCTTACTAAAATATGTAACCATAATTCCCAGGATCCACCATGTAGTTCCATGTACCATGGCTTTTACAAGTGGAACTTTGCCCCCATTCTGTGATCAATTCTAGATTCAAGTGCTGCCCCTGAGTTTCTCCAAGCCAAACTGACCATTTGACCCTTATGCTGGGATGACCTCTATATATGGTTTTCATTACACCTAGGATTTATTTTCTTGTTTTTATGCAAAAGACTATTAGTTCCTTTTAGTCTTACATCTCTAGTGTGTAGCTAGTATCTAGCATGAAATGTTTATTCTATGAAATGAAAAGTGTTCGTGGAATCTCAGCCCTGCAATTTCTAGCCCTTGTGATGTTTTAGAGCTTCTTTGCCATGACTGATGCCACTAGACTTTTTGCCCTCCCTAGCTGAGACATGGCCTGCTGCTAGGGCTTCAAGGACAAGGAATAAATTGAACTTTTCTGCCTCGATCCTCTGATGGGACCATTCTTCTGAGTACAGAACTCAAAATTGCGGTAATAAAAAAAATGCACAACATAATTTGTATTTTACTTTTTTTTTTTGTGGGTACCGGGGGTCGACCTCAGGACCTCGCATGCCAGCAGGCAGCCGTGGCTCTGAGCGATATCACCGGCCCTTTTTTCGTATGTGGGTTCCGGGAGTCGATCTCGGGCCCTTGCGCTTGCCAGGCAGGAGCTTACGCCGCTGAGCCATCTCACCAGCCCCTGTATTTTACATTTTTAACAGAAATTACTAGCTAAGTTTTCTAAAAGTAAAAATAGAGGAAAGAAAATTTTCATCAAATAATTCATCATCTAGGAAAAACTGAAGTTAAGATGCTAATGTTTTTATTTCCCTTTAGTGAAGATCAAGCTATAGTACTTTTTTCTGTTTTCTCAGTTACCATATTAAAAAGCAATTTGCCACGTCCTTAAGAATTCCTCATAGACGTAATTCTAACGTCAATATAATAATCCATTAAATTGATGCTGCAGTTACCTTTGAATATGACTATGTTTAGTATTCTGGCAATTTATTTAAAACAAAGTAACAAATTGACACCAGAAATCTTTTTTTTTTTTTTTTCCGTGGGTACCGGGGGTCGACCTCAGGACCTCGCATGCCAGCAGGCAGCCGTGGCTCTGAGTGATATCACCGGCCCTTTTTTCGTACGTGGGTTCCGGGAGTCGTACTCAGGACCTCGCGCTTGCCAGGTAGGCGCTTATGCCAGTGAGCTATCTCACCGGCCTGACGCCAGAAATCTTCATTTAAGAGAAGCTGAAGTGCTCTTATTTTCCCCCATCTTTTCCTCAATCTAGCTTTTTGAGTTGAACTTTGTCATTGAAAACTTTTCTGGGCACGTAATTCCAGGGATGGAAGTTTCACACAGAATAAACAGCCTGGGAAGTGTCCACCAAGTACGTGCTCAATTGGGTGGTGTAGCTCTAAAATATTAAAGTGAGATTTCCTGTAGATAAACTAATGGGTGGGTACATAGCCTATTAAATGAAGAATTGAGTTTGGGATATGTATAAAAATGCATGAAAATTTTCTATTTCAGCTTTGGACCAAAATAATTCAGGGAAACTAACTTCACATGTTAGAGCTTCAAAAAAGGCATAAAAACTAAGAACCACACCCCCATCCCTGACTGCTTGTGTAATGAGGTAACAAGCGTTTCCAAGTGGGGAGAGAGAGATTTACACAAAAACACACCACATGCGTCCCCTGACCCTTGAGATGACTACCTCACGGCAAAGGAGTGCAGGTAAGAGGAGAGACGTTGCTTTCAAATTTAGAGTAGCAGGAGACCGAGATACCGACTCCAGGTCCTAAAGCGGGCCTGGAAACTGACGCGCAAGGAGGGTTGTTCCCGCACTCGCTCTCCGATCCTCTCCTCCGACAATTCCCCAACGGCAGAGCGGAAGCCAGAACCCAAATTTCCTCTCTTCTGGCCCAGAGCTCTTTCTAGTGCACCACACACCTCGTTTCCCTTGAAGTAGAACAGACATAATTTCCCTTTGCTTTTGCTGCTAAGCCACAGGTCTGAGAAAAATCTTATTTCCAGAAGGATGAGAGGGAAATGTTACATGGGAAATAATTTAATGGCTGAAAGCAAAAAAGGACATAATTGTACAACAAAAACAAAATCCAAACCTTCAAATATACTACATGCATCAAACTACATATATCAATTGCTAGAAAATAATTACTTTTATGTTATATAAATACGTTACTCTTTCTTTCTGAAAGAATTTAGAAGCCTAATGCACTTCCATACTCATCCAATGACATTTTATCTGTTTTAGATTTTCTACAAAGTTTTTAGATAAGATACTATGATTTTTAGTTTTATTTATGTAGTAAAGTAGTAACATTCTGCTATGATACATTTATTTATATCTTATTTATAGGTAAAATAGGAGCTGTGCTGAGCAAAAAGACAGTACCTGAGTAACAGTTAATAACGTGACATCTAAGTAGAGTGGTAAATTAAAAAAAATATATATATATATATATTTTGTCTTTTTGAGACAGGGTCTCACTATGCAGTTCAGTCTGGCCTTGAACTCACTTTGTAGCCCAGGCTGGCCTCGAACGTGCAGCGATCCTGCTACCTCAGCCTCCTGAGCACTGGGATTACAGGTGTGTGCCACCATGCCCAGCTAGAGTGGTAAATTTTTAAGAAGAGAGAGAGAGAGAAAAAAAAGAAACCGAAGTACTTCCATACAACTTTGCAGAGATCAAACTCAATCCTCTCTAGTAGTTGCTGTAACCTTACCCACTGCCTAGTAAACAACTAGGAAAGGGGACTAACGGTTACACTTTTATTTCTATAATAAAATTTAATATTCAAAACTAGAAAGAATATTTCAAGACCAATAGTTTGAAAAGCATTAAAGAGCACACCTGCAAATTGAACAGATTTGTACAAGGTGGGATTAAACTACCGTTATTACTGAGGATTTATTTCAGCGTTCACAGTTTTGTGTGCATTTCCGGAGTGAGGCTCATGAACACTTTTCCATCTGGCCTTCATAAGCCACAAGAGTGCTCACTGGTCTCGGTGCTGAATTACTAAGTACTTTTCCAGAAAAAAAAAAGTGGGGTTGAGTGTGTGTAAAGAAAACCAGGAGGAAAATGCATGCTTTCCTACGCATTTGATGGTGCCTGAAGGTTAATAACATGTCCCTTCATTTAGACGAGCTATTTTTTTCCAGGCAAAAATCACTGCCCACAGCCAATGGACTGTTATTCTTGGCAAGTGGGGAATGTTTACAAAACCTGACACTCTTTCCCCCCAAAGCTTATCAAAAATTGATGGTGGAGGGTGCTACTGCAGCTGCCCTACGAATCATCTGATCTTGGGGCCTGTACATAAAATTCGTGAAAGGGGCCTCATCTGAGCTGAGCTGTCCTCAACTCCTTATTACACTGTCCTTAAGGAAATGCTCAGCTGGGAATGACAAGGCTGATTCATGAGGATAATGTGAAGTGGAATAAGGACAGGAATTAGCTCAAAAGATTTCCCTGCTCTCTGGTTTCTTGAAACACCACAGCAGGTGAAAAGTTGAAGGTCCTGCGGAAGAACTCTGGAGCCCTGGAACTGCAGAGGGTGGCAGGGGACTGGGTGGGTTGGGACAACAGCTGGGTTCTCGTTTGGGTGCTGTGGGTCTGCACAAGCTCATTTGTTACTTCTGGGTTTTCTTCCTTAGACAGGTGAGACAAAGCACGTGTGTGCTCTGTGGTTTCTAATTATCCGTTCTGCTGGAATCTGTTATAAATAGTTATTTAAGAGCACACAGATCAAGCTGTGCCTTTTGTGTTTTCTCAAGTTGCTCTGAGGGAAAGGCAGAAGGCAAGTCCTCTGCTCCCTAGCTGACCAGGCTTTGTGTGTGCAGGGGTGACGGAAGGCTCTGTCCTTTCCTTACTAAGTGATGAGTCAAGTGTCCCCACGGCTAGGGAAGAAACTCACCCCCTGTGGATGAATGAAAGGTCAAGAATACAAGTAATTCACAAATGAGAGTAGGCAGATACAGGAAAAAGACCAACTCCACCACTAATAATAGAAAAGCAAGATAAGCCGGGTGCTGTCTTCCACCCACAAGTTCAAGCTGCGTGCTGACAACCAAGCGGTGAAACCCAGATCCTCCACACCATTAGTGTCACTGCAAGTTGATGTAAGGCTCTGAAGAGTGACTTCACAAGGCTTCTCAGAGCACCAAACTATTTAAATTCTTTGACCTCATAGTTCTGCACCTAGGAATCTGTCCTGAGGATGTATTCCAAAAATCAGAGAGCAGCCCAAAGCCTACCACTGCAAAATTATGTTTCATAGTGGAAAACTAGAACAATTTACACTCTCAGCAATAATGAATGTATATGATGTAGTCAATAAAAATTATGAGGTAAAATTATGTCATGATATTAAAAATGTTTATGTCATGATATTTAAGAAGGCAGAAAATAGGCCAGGTATGGTGGCACATGCCTGTAATCTCAGCACTCGGGAGGCTGAGGCAGGAGGATTACTGCAAGTTTGAGACCAGCCTGGGCTACACAGTAAGTTCAAGGCAAGCCTGAACTACATGGCAAGACCCTGTCTCAAAAAAAAAAGAAAAAGAAAATTGTGTTCATACAATGATTATGATGCAAACACGTATACACAATAATGATAGCTAAATATTCTACTGAGAGTTGGCATGGAAGAGTTAACTCCTATCCTTCCAACAGTCCTAGGAGACAAATGCTGTTCACCCATTTTATTGGTGAGAAAGTTGAGGCTCAGGGAGTTAAGTTCATTACACAGTGTCACACAGTGACTCCAGAGCCATATATTGGATTTCCATGACCATAAGGATTTTTTAAAAAATGGTGAAATTGGTATAAAGTTTCTGTTACACAGGAGAATATATTTTAGTGATCTAAAAGCATATTGCACAGGGTGGTGACCATAATTAATAACGTGTATCATATATTTCAAAATTGCCAAAAAAAGATTTTAAATGTTCTTACCACAAAAAAGTAGGTAAAGTTGCAGATAGTGTTAATTGCTTTGATTTGATCTTTTTTTTTTTTTTTTGTGGGTACCGGGGGTCGAACTCAGGACCTCGCGCTTGCTAGGCAGGCGCTTGTGCCGCTGAGCTATCTCACCAGCCCTGATTTGTTCTTTATACAATGTACAAATAGAGCAAAACATCATATTGTACTTCATAGGTAAATTTAATTTTGTCAATTAAAATTTTTTAAAGATTGAATTAAAAATAATATTAAATTAAAAAAAACCAAAATGCAAACAGTGGTTTCATAGGGATCATGAGGAATGAAAAACAACAGCAGGAATACTATCCATAAATGGAAAGGACAAAAATATTTTGGCATTTTCTTTGGTGCAGAATAGTCTTTCCGCAAGGCAGGTTCTTAATGCATTCACGAAGCCTTTAAGTTCTAGTGCTTTCTGGGCAGAAAGAATCTCAGCAACAATTACAAGCACTGGCTTCTCTTGATGGGTCATGTTCTCTTTTTAGCCATTAGTCATCACTCGGGTTAGCAGTCGGACTGGAGAGTCATTCCAATCAGGGTTGACGGATGATAACCCATACAGGTGCTCTGATTCAGATTTCCAGGTGGAAATGAATCAAAAAAAGGCCCGGTTAGTTTCTAGTGGCTTCAGCTAAACATGTGGGGCAGGAGTCCCAGTGGTAGGACTTCGTCCTGGTGTTGGGCTTCCTCGTGCTCCTGATTTACTGAGGACTCAACCCAAGATTGCCTTCATTCATCTGACACCACGCAGGTTCTGAGGCTCTGTCCAAGAGCAACTGTGATCACGGAAGAGTTATTAGGCTTAATGTGGTCAGGAGCTGATGCTCTAAGATCCACAGCAGGTCACAGGAGAGGAAGAGAAAAGCTGTAAATTAATCTGTCACACAAGAGTTCAGAAAGGTTGCACAAACTTGATTTGGGGTTTCCTGTGTAGTTCTTAGTAAGGGGATTACTAAAGGAGAAGTTAAGCACCAAATATCTGTTAGCTGTTAAGGCAGATGGTAGCCTAGATCTCTGTGTCTCTAGAATAATAGATAAACAGGCATTCCCTCTTCAATCGGTAACTTTGACATGTGCAGGAACTCTCTCTCCCCAAATTAATGATTTGGTGAACTACACAAGATCACTGAAAAGTGGCAGTCATGATTTGGCCCTAACCAACTACAGTGTAAGTCCAATGCTACCAGATCTGATTCTTTAAAAACAAAAACTGAGTTTTTGTTACATGGTCTAATATTTAAACACAGGAAATGGTATTATTTAAAAGCATTATTTATCCCAAAGAAAACAACAGCAGCCACTTCTACTTTACAGGTCGCCAGCGTGTCAACTCTGATGTAGTCTGCAAACGAAAATTTCAATTTTCACATCTGGGATAGTGGATTTATTGTTTAAATTTCATGATCTTAGGAGAAATGAGGGTGTATGTTTATAATACAAAGAAGTAGAAGACAAAATAGTATAGAAAAAAACTCCATTCTTTTATTTAAAACCCTAAAACCTCACCACATGAAAAGAACATATTTACATAATAATGGTACAAACAGAACTTCACATGTAAATATCTGGCTTGTGGTTTCTGACCACTTATAATGGCAACTTTGTTGTACCACTAAAAAGTAAACCACAAAAACACTTTCATGTCAGTCACAATCAAGCCTCAAGCACGTGGGCACACCGAGCGTGCTCACAGCCTCGATCCGCTCTGACCATGCTGAGGTATTGCGCTATAATTACCATTCCTCATTAGCTGTAGAATTTGAGGGAGAGAAGTATGCCTGTTACAACGTACCCTATGGAGTTAGGATTTGAGGCTTTGAAGATATGACAGTTTGAAAAATGGCTTCATACAGAGAGAAAAGTTGTCCTGCCATCAATGCTGCCAGGAAGAAAAGTGTCGAGAAATTCATGTTGATTTTTTAAAAAAATGTTACTGCCATTTATTGGAGATAATGAAGACATAACCATGCTCGGAAGCAATTTGCATAATTCCAGAGAAGAAAATTTATCTGGATTAAGGACAATAATCCTTTCTTTTCTACATTTTTCTTGGCATGCATTGATGATTAAACTTGAAAAGAATCCAAAAATGTAAAAATACTACCACCGACAAGATTAATTCTGTATAATAAATTTAATAGTGCATTACTTCATCATTAGCAATTTCTCTAGGAATACTTTGTGGCATTTTCGAAAAATAAAGATGGGTGGAAAAGATGTTTCAAATAAAGCTTTAGGCTTCAGGAATGCTTTTTGCTGAGTGTGTATGAGCGGACATAAAATTAAAACGTCAGACTTTTATTCCACACAGTTTACGTAAGCTGGTTTTTGGACAGATGTGAAGAGACAGTTCAGCAAGCCACTTAGAAAAGGGATATTTTCTGCACCTTTCAAACTTTAAAATCAATGTCTATGGGAAGGGCCACTATCTTGAGCCTCCACTAAGTTTTAGGGCTACAGCGACTTGATCCAGGCTGCCACTGAGCTCACTGTGGCAAAAGACAGAGAATGTGTGGCATTTATTTTTGTATAATGCTGCAGGTCACTTACTCATTGGTCTGCTTGTGTTTCCTTTCATTTGTTTCTAATAAAAACCTTGGAGACCAAAGTTTCTGCTTGACATGACTTCTCTGGAATTCTGTAAGGCCTCAATAAGGCTTTCTGGCTATAATATGACCATTGTCTAATGGATTACAGACACATCACAGCTTATGGCTTCAAAACCACACAACAAAAAATACATAAAACAACATATATTCCATATCATGAATTTCAATTTGAACCACAGCTAGGATATCAGAGAGAATTAGAGATGAAGAAGACTTAGTCATAAGTCTCACTCTCCCCTTCTTTTTATTTTAGTGCTCTAATTTTAATCCAAAGTAGTTCAATAACAGGGTGACCACTTCTTTGAATTTATTCTAGGGCCAAGGAGACCTTGCTGCTATTAGTTTTCTCCCTCCATATAAAATGCTATGTGTTTAATTTCATATCGTTCATCCTAAATTCAACCTATTTATTACTCTTATTCAGCTCGACCAGAAGTGAAATAAGATAACGAGTTTATGCACCTTACCTAGCATCTGGCATAGTGGATGCTCATTAAAGATTAGTTTCTTACCTTTAATTATTTTATCTAAAATATTACCAGAATTCAACTTGGAAAAGGATGATACATTCTCTGAACACTTTCAGTCCTTACACTCAGAGGCACAGAACTGAAAATTATCATTGATGCTTCTGGTTTCCTCCCCTGTTCCCGCAGCAATCTCCCTCTATTTCCACTTCCTTGCCACCACCAGGCAAGTTGATGTTATATTGCGTGAGGTTTACCATGAATCTTCTTTAACCCTCGTGTCTTCAGGTCCTTGGGTTGTTGATAACTTCATTTTTTAAATTGCCTCTAAGTGTTCATGCATGTTTGATCGCAGTCATTGGGATAAACAAAGAACTACATTAAATGTAAGGCCACACTTTGTAGATGTGCACACCATAGAACCCAACACCCCAGGAACAGGCTCAGAAACCTGAGTGAATATTCACGAGCACCTTGGAATGAACTGTTTAATCACTGTGCTTCATCCAGAATGGAAATCTTTAAGCAAGCATTTTTCTCTTCCAATGTTCTTTAACAGAACCACCCTATTAAAATTCAAATTCGGTCCAATTAGGCTGTGCTCTGTGATTTCCCTGTGCTAGTCCCCGCAGGAGAGAGCAGAGGTCCAGTGAGGAGACACGCACAGCCGGTCTCAGGGGAATGGTGAGGGCGGGTGTTGGTGAACAGGCCATCATGAGCGGATGAGTGCTGCTGAGGGCGAGGAGATGTCAGGGCCACTCTGTGCCGCTGTGTAGGGTGTGCAGTGCACGAGGGCTCCACTTCCTCTCAGACCATACCGATTTGTGTATTTCTCAGGGTAGTTTTCTGACAGATGGCACCAGAGTTTCCTGTTATAATAAAATTAATGTATTACAGTAATTTAAGATGGACAGATACAAAGTGTGTATCATGAGAAAGGGCTTCTTTTCTAATTCACAAAATGGCACCACCCAGGTGTGAGGAGGGCCTGTGTAGGGTGTGGAGAGAGCTGAGAAATTAGGCTGTTTAACTTCGTCTCGAGGCCAGGAAAGGCCTCCTGAGGGAGAGGGTTTACCTGCGACCAGAAGGATGGGCAGTTTAAAATTTTATTACAAACTTCACAGAATATCCAACTTATATGAAAACAGTTTCTGTGAGAATGCATTCTCAAATCGCAGTTGGATCTGAAAGAAATCTGCCATTGGCCTCTGCAGCTAATCTTCAAGTAAACAGAAGCACTGTGAAGCTGGAGCACGAAGACGGCGAGTCGCACACATCTAGGTCGCTGTGCTTTGCTCCTACAAACTCCTGTACCTGTTTCTTACAATGGGTTTTGTCTTGGTTCATTATTTGGAAATTCTGATGTTTTTCTCAACATGTTTCAGTAGGAAAATGTGGAGGAATTGAGGGGTAACTGCTGTTTAATGGCTGAGCAAATGAGCTGAGAAGATCGTACATCTCTGTTCCCTATAAATTAGCCACTACATAGATACGGAAAATGGTTCATCCATTTTAGAGAATTTAACCATCAGCCATCTTTGGGGTATGGGAGTAAACTCTACTGTAATGTACTCTGTTTCTATGTAATAGTAATAATTACCATAAGTCACAGTGACAACAGCTAGTGTTGTCATACATCAAATATAGTTCTTAGGTGGTTGTGTTTACTCAGTTCTTCACCGTCACCTCTGAAGTGGGAGCCAGTTTTACTCCCATTTTACACATTAGCAATCTGAGGCACAAATGGGTTTAGACAACCTGCACGGGGTCACTGAGCTCACCAGGGCAGCACTGAGATCTGATCCCTGGCTGAGTTCTCCTGGAGCGTCTGCTGGTGACCATTCTACTGCCTGACTTACTGGGCTGACAGCCAGCCCCTGCTCTAGATGAAATCAGAAACCAGTGAGCTTTCTTAATTAATGGAAACACAAATCAACATGTAGAATTAACCACACTGCTGGTATAACTAGCATTTTAGTCTGTGTAAGCTCCAGGACCATTAAGAGAGATGTTTGGGGAGAAAAGTAAAGTGATGATACAAGGATAAAAAGGCTCCAACACTCTCTCAAACAGCTGGAGCCAGGCGCAGGCTCTCAGAGCTCCCTGTGCACTAGGGTTCTTCCCACTGCATAATCTCCACCGCTTGGTTTCTTTAGGCTGAGTCTCCAGCAGGATGTGACTGCTTGTGATCACTGCCTAAAGGGTTTTCTGCAGAAATTGTTGCCCCTTGAGATGCTCCATATAAAAGCTCCATATAAAAGCACTGATGGTCAGTAGGTTTTAGAGACTGGGTTTACTTCAGCTGCCTGGAAAGATGTACAGTGGATGGGGCCTATCTCCGGGGCCTGAGAAGCCCACACTACTGAAACCTGTGGAACTTTCCCAAACCCCGACTGCAGAACCCTGAGCGACACGGAATTCTTTGCTTCTCACAGCACCTCTGAATTGGCCTGTAAAACTAATGTTAGAGAAACGCTGCTTAAGAGTGAGCCCATCAGTGAATAACAAGGACGCACAGGCAGGGAAAGGAAAGATAGAAAGGGCGATGGCTTAAGGCAGGAATTCAGGAGGCGAAAGCAAGCTGAAATCCCCATAATCTTTACTGTAGTGCTTCTTGTGTACTAGTCCTGAGAAAAGTATAAAATATGTATGTATTTTACATATGCATTATATACACACTAATATAAATATACATACACACACACATGCACTTTTGTTCAGTTGATATATACAAAAGAAGAAATTTGATTATGCAAGACCAAGTAGCAGATCTGATGTACTTGCAACCATACATGCAATAAAACTAGTGCTCGTATTTACCCTACATAGTGTCCCTCACTCCTAGAAAGAAAAAAGAACACTGTTTTGGTGTGAACTAGGCCATCTAAAGAGAAGGAGAAAGGTAGAGAAAAGAATCTTTCACTTGGATTTAAGGTCTAAAGCTTTTTTAAGTATTCTGGATTTTAAGTGTCTTTTTTTAACTTGAAAAGCGATAGACATAAATGGAAAGATAAGAAAAGAATATGCAATTCCCCATGCAAAATTGTAACAGATATTACATTTTATTTTAATTCAAAGGGGGTTTGGTTTCTTTGTTTACAGCTCCCAAGGAATGATGGTGGGGGAGAAGTATGGCTGCTATTCTTCCCAGCTATCTGTACACAGAGACTTTTGTTCTGAAAATACTGTAAAGTTGTCTAGAGCTTCGGGAACCTTTATGAAGTTATCAGGGTAGCAGGGGTTGTCCTTGGGGAATCCTCTGTCACCAGCAAGCCCTCACCATGACACTTGGTCATAACTTCACATTCTCTCTGAAATGCTGCGGCGATACCATGAGCACACATTATTGTTCTCAAAGTCTGTGAAGGAGGACGTGATTTGTGTTTGGAGATAAAAATTCATTTCTTTGGATCAATTTAAGCGGTCTGAGAAGGAGGTGGCTAAAGTATTCTTCAGTTGAAACAATTGGGGTTAAGAGCACACAAACAAAATGACCCGCAGCATTAAAAAAGCCCATCGGTCTAGGGAGTGGGTTCCAAGTGTGGGGGTGGGGAACTGGCCCTGCAGAGGAGTTGGGAGAAAGGACACTCTTCTAAGGGGAAGGGTCGGAGACTTAAGCTCCTGCTCATTAATGAGAGCTTCAGGAAGTCATGGTAGGATGGCTACATTCACAGACAGTGTCACGGGAGGCCTGAAGGGCTGACACTGCTGATACTTAGTGCTGTCAGCTTCTGAATTCTCATCCTGAAACCCTGTCACCCCTCCCCCACTCCACACTCCATGAAAAAGGGTTTCCTAGAAGTAGGAGAAAGAGCTAAATGAATTTCAATACAATGTAGTGTGCTCCACCTTCCCCAGGTAAATGCCTGGACCCTTTCCTTCAGCTATTTCATGGAACTGAGCATAAAACAAGGTAAGAAACAAAACTAAAAGCTCAGCACCAAATGGAGTCGATCAGAAGAATAATGTAACATTTTCAGGACAATTGGAAAAGTTCCAGGTTGACAATCCAACAAGATCTTTTATCTGTTATTTCTTATATTTTGAGAAGCAAAAAAAAACAAAAGCCTAGAATGCCCATGAATGTGTTCTATGCAATAAACAGGAGGTAAGATATACACAATAGGATCGTTTTATTGGGATGTTAAAAATGGTAAATGACTACATAAATTTTTGCCTCTTCAGGGTAGGATCAGTATAGGGATTTTTTTTTTTTTTTTTTTTTTTTTGTGGGTACCGGGGGGTCGACCTCAGGACCTCGCGCGCCAACAGGCACCCGTGCCGCTGAGCAATATCACCGGCCCCTTTTACGTATGTGGGATCCGGGAGTCGAACTCGGGCCCTCGCACTTGCAAGGCAGGCGCTTACACCACTGAGCCATCTCACCGGCCCAGTATAGGGATTTTAACTAAATTTCTAGAAAGCAAAGTAAGTGTTTTGGAAAATACTCTACTATTGTACAACATGAAAGTATTTTAAGACATTTTAAAAGATTAAGAATGGGAAGCTACTTTCAAAATAAAATGAAACTCTTTTAATGTATATTATTTCAATTCAAGCTATGCTTTCTTTAAGAATAGAACATCATTTCAGGAGAAATATGAAAATTGAGATATATGAGCACATGATATGCTTGATCTAGTTGTTCACAATATTTCAATGAAGGTTCTAAATTCAAAGAAATTTAGAAACATGCTGTTTCCATAGCAGCAGATAAAGAGTAAAACCAAAAAAGATTTTATTGATTTTTAACAAGGCTTAGAGACTGTTCTACTTTTTAGTAGTGATTTTTGCTCTTTTTAAAAAAAAGTCTTTGGCAACATCTCATTTTACTCTTTTCTGAATGTATTTAGTAAACCATACACGTTTTGAAAATATATAACTGCGACATTACTGTAAAATTGCACATTTTTACGTTAATGTTGAATAACCAATATTTAATTTTTAATGTCAAAGAGATGCTAAACTGTAGAGTCAAGATCTGACATCAAAGACTCTAACTACATCTAATGTCAGTTTAACATATGAATAAAATATAACTGCGTTACAAATGCTTTTAGATAATCCACTAATGATTAAAAACAGAAGTGTAACATTTTCAGTTAGCATTAACCTATTAAGACACAGACATTGAGAATCAGGCTTTTCCATGTCAGTGGTGAAGCCATGAATGCAGCTTTCTTCGTGGTGAATGTGGAAGTATGATGAGGGAACTGACACGAGAAGCACAATTCCAGGTCCACATGCTAAGAAAACAGGGAACAGATTTTCTTCTGCAGTGCTGTATGTTTTTTTTTTACCAGTTACTTTGATCTCTTAACATTTCCCTTTGCCAAAACAGAGAAAAATGGCCCACCTGTAACAGACATACAGCCTAATGGGGCAACGAGGGTAACGGGGGCGAAGCCATAGGCTGCGAAGTTCCCGGTCTCCCCCACAGCCATCAGGAGGACTCCGCCCCACCAGAGCACGCTCTTAAAGTATGGCCTTGGGTGCTCTTGTTGTGCCAACTGAAGATGAGAATATTTCTGGAAGTAAAGCAGAGTGTAAGTAAGAACGTGTCTACCCAATTCAAACTTGCTTTGAAATTTTGCGTTCCATGAATTCACATCATTGCTTTTAAATTTATCTGCAGATTATTGTAGAGAAATTACTATGAGTTTTTATTTATCCCAAACATACTAACAGTAGAAGTATACATATTTATATAGCATTTTATGGTTTGAAGAGCCTTTTGTATATGCACATTGCTTTATTCTCATAACAATTCTATAAACTAGGTACCATTATTACTATTTAAAGAGGAGGTGTGCCAGGCATGGTGTGCACACCTGTAATCCCAGCACTCAGGAGGCTGTGTTTGAGGCCAGCCTGGGCTCCACAGTGAGTTCAAGGTCAGCCTGAATTACATAGTGAGACCCTACCTCAAAAAAAAAAAAAAAAAAAAAAAAGAACAAGAACAAGTTAAGGAACTTTTTAGAACACTGTACCAAAGTAATTCTTTTAGAATGTCAAATAACTCCATGTGTTAAAATAACATTAATAAAATAAACATAATAAATTCTTAGAGAGAAACTTTTTGAAAGGGATTCAGATTTATGTGTCAAAGTACCTACCACAATTAATACTGCAGAATAAAGAATGCTTTGGTAACGGAATTGGGGCGGCTGAGGCAGTTTGATTTTTTTCATCGGGTTTGAAAATTTCTTTATATTTAAAAATACATATAATGGGCTAGGGATGTAGCTCAGTGCTGGAGCGCTCCCTAGCATGCACAAGAACCTGGATTCAATTCCAACAGCACAAAAACAAAACAAACATATAAATTCCTAAAGAATCGACCATTAGATGAAGATATTTTCTTTAATGATTTTATTACTAAGTGTACTTCTTTGTAAGAATTTTGTGCAATTCTAGATTACTTAAACTTTTTTTTTTTTAAATGTGCGTACCGGGGTCGAACTCAGGACCTCGCGCTTGCCAAGCAGGCGCTTATGCCGCTAAGCTATCTCACTGGCTCCTACTTAAACTTTTTAAAAGAAAATTTACAAAGTATTAGAAGAAAACATGGAACATTAAAAAAAAACTTGGCATAACTTTTTTAAAAAAAACTCATGCTGCTCATGTTTAGATATTGATGTGGAAAAAATAGTTAATAGTGTCACTTCTGAGCAATGAGGGGAATTTCACTTTTTTCTTTTATATTCTTTTATATTCTTTTATATTCCTCTTACTTGGAGGAAGTGAGGTCACTGTGTGCCCTTGAAGAGGCTATTGGGGCTCTGGCCCCTTCCTCTCTTTCTCTCTGCTTCCTGGCCACCATGAGGTGAGCAGACCTTCTCCTCCATGAAATCCCACCATGATGTACTGGGCCAGCACAGCCCCAGAGCAACAGGGCCAAGCAACCATGGATTTAAACCTCTGCAACCATGAGACCAAATAAACCCTTTCCTTTTTTAGTTGATCTCAGATATTTTGTCACAGTGACAAAATTTTGACTAATGCAATAAGATTATTTATTTTTACATTTCTTAGTAATTATTCAAAATTATATTAGGTCATTTTCTAGCAAGGTTTTATATAAAAGTATTTAACATTCTGGAAGATATTTTTATGTTCAAGTTTATTTTTATTTTGTAGTTTCAGAAACTGCATTGGTTTGATTCCGTTTCAAATGAATTCATTAGATAATTTAAAAGTTTTGAGTTCATGGTTTGGTTTAAAATTAATATTTTGTTCAGTTTTTAGTTTAGCAAACCAACGGTCTTCCAGTTTTCTATTTCATTTCAGTTAAAGTTCCTATTTTATATTCTTTTTTCAAGATCTTTAGTCTATGCAGATATATTTAACATAACATATTTAAGAACAAAAAAATCTGTACCCCTATAAAATGGTTCTAAAAATTTTTGTGTCCCATCTGGGTGTAAACCCATAAAGGAAATCAGAGTGTTGAAAATCAAGTCAGGTAATTCATTCATTAGACATAGTAGCCACCTTGTCTAAATCCACAATACTGTTGGAGGCCTTAAAAGAAAAAAATTAATCTATTTCAAAATAAAAAGTGAATGTAATCTAGCCTGGATTATACTTGTCTCTATACCATAGGATCATAAAATATATTTTTAAATATTTTTAATGGATAAAAACATTATATTCATGGATCAAATTACAGAGCTAGAAAAATAAGGTTTTTCTTACCTGAATATTTAAGGAAATGCTGATTACCAGATTTCCTAAAATGGCTAGCAAAGCTCCAAAAAGGTGAATCTGTAAAAGAAAACATTTTCTTTAAGTAGTACCATAAATAGTACTTGTAAGTATTTATTGAAAAATAACTTGGTCCTAGCCGGGCATGGTAGTGCACGCCTGTAATCCCAGCACTTGGAAGGCTGAGGCAGGAGGACTGACACAAGTTTGAGGCCAGCCTGGGCTACATAGTGAGACCCTGTCTTAAAAACAACAACAACAACAACAACAACAACAACAAAAATAGAAAAACCAACTTGGTACTTTATGGAATTCTTTAGGTATTTATCTGCCTCATTCACTAAAGTAAAGAAAATAATCTGCTGGGCACGGTGGCACATGCTCGTCATCCCAACTACCCTACTTGGTAGGCTGAAGCAGGAAGATGACAAGTTAGAGGCCAGCCTCAGCAACTTAGCAAGACCCTGTCTCAAAATAAAAAAATAAACAAGTCTGGGGATGTAGCTCAGCGCTCCCTGGGTTCAATCCCTGGTACCACACACACAACCACATACACAAACACACGAAATAGTTACAAGTTTCTGACCTCTTCCCAACCAACATGCTTATTTATTCTTTCTGTCCATTTTCTTTTCTCTTAATCTATTCTGAAGGACTGTGGTATGAAAGAAAGATCAGTGGACTTAAAGGAAAATCTGAGATCTAAATCTGCAATTTTCTAACTGGGTGAACTTGAACAAATTATTTCATTTCCCTGGCCCCAGTAAAAAGGGGACGTTGATTCACTGTTTTCAGAACCCCCTGTACCTCCAAAACTCTAAGATCTCCACCATGATTTCCCACCATGCCCCTCGTCAGAACTCAATATCTCTGCGCAGCTGACGGTATCAAACGTGAAACCCTGTGCCAGCTCCCGCAGTCTGCCTTCCCCGGCCACCAACTGTTCAAGGCGCACTCGATGAGCTTCCTCTGCCTCAGGTACCCGGCACGCGCCATCCCCGGTCAGATGGGACCGTGGTTCATGCCACTCCGCTTTCCTAGATATGTAGCTCCCTGCCTCAGCCCACTCCAATCAGACTTCACCCTCCGGGCCCACGGAGCTCCACTTCCTTGAGGCCTTCTCAGACCTCGCAACCCACCTTTACTTTCTTAAGGCTCTGACTGGTAAGCAGCGCTTATTTCACCTTTGATATTGTAATGTAGAAGGCAGATTCTCCGAAGGAGGAGAACCAAGTGTTATGTTTCTATTGAGTCTTCTACGTCATCTACTACACAAGTTTAGGGTTTTAATAAAACCTAGCTTGAAAAAATATATGATGGCTGAAATAAGAACTACAAAGCTTAAAAATATAAGTTCTGGGCCGGTGAGATGGCTCAGCGGCTTAAGTGCCTGCCCGGCAAGCGCGAGGGCCCGAGTTCGACTCCCGGAACCCACATACGAAAAAGGGGCCGGTGATATCGCTCAGCGGCACGAGCGCCTGCTGGCGCGCGAGGTCCTGAGGTCGTTCCCCCGGTACCCACCAAAAAAAAAAAAAAAAAAAAAAAAAAAAAATATATATATATATATATATATATATATATATATATATATATAAGTTCTTATATGCTGCTCAAGACGTTTGTCGTAGATAGCCCATGAATTACTTGGTGACTTCAAAAGAAGTGCATTTGCTCCCAACGAAGTTCAAAGCTGTATCTTATGTCAGTATAAATTAGCAATAATATGAGGGCTCTTCCCCTTTTACTCTACAGTACATACCTTTTAGCTAGCTTCACATTGCAAAGAGCCATTTTAATTTCAAATGAATATCATAAGCATGAGAAATTCTTTTCAAAATGCACAAAGTCTTTGAAGTTTAAAAGCTCTATTACATAAACTGAAGTGAAATTCAGCATTTTAAAAATGAAGCAGGAAAGTTAGATAATTTTATAGTTGATATATAATATCCATGGTCTTTAATCAGTTAAGAATTTTCTTTTCCTAATAAATGTCCTTGGCAATAATTTTGATCATTGTTCTTCATGGGGAGCATGAAGAACGTTCACAATAGAACGTATCACAATAGAACGTGCTATTCCCATGCTTTCTATTTACAATGCAATGCATTTGGCAACAATCAGGAGGAAAATAAAGATGCAAAAGAAATTTGGCATTGGATGGATAACTATGAAAATCTTCCATAATTGTAAAAGTAAATCGTTGTGTAGAAATAACTGACTTCAAAATTCTTTGAATCATTCACTCAATCATTCATTCAAATGACAACAGTCTGGGTGTTTAAAAATTGGTGGCAGGATTTGGCAATGAGTTTTTGGATATGACGCCTAAAGCACACACATCAAAAGAAAAAAATATATAAATTGGACTTTGTCGAGATTAAAAACTCTTGTGCATCAAAGGACACGATCAACAGAGCAAGAAGGCAATCTGTGGAATGGGAGAAAACATTTGCAAGTCACATACAGGAGTAGAGGTTGATATCCACAATACTACATATAAAAAACACTAAAAAACCCCACTATAACTCACACACACACACAAATAACCTGATTAAAAAATGGACAAAGGACTTGAATAGTTTTCCAAAGGACATACACAAATGGCCAATAAGCACATGAAAATAAGCTCAATATCACTTATCATTAGGCAAATACAAATCAAAACCCCTGCACACCAAGTAAGACAGCTATCATAAAAAATCAGATAATAACAAGTGTAAGGAGGTAGATAAATCCAAATTCTCATACCTTGCTAGTGTGACTATAAAGTGGTACAACCATTTTGGAACATGGTCGGCAATTCTTCAAAAAAGTTAATTATGGAATTTCCATTTGACTCAGCAATTCTACTCCTAGGGATATATCAAAGAGAAATGAGGGGCCGGTGAGATGGCTCAGCAGCGTAAGCACCTGCCCGGCAAGCGCGAAGGCTAGAGTTCGACTCCCGGATCCCACATACGAAAAAAGGGCCGGTGATATCACTCAGCGGCACGGGCGCCTGCTGGCGCGCGAGGTCCTGAGGTCGACCCCCGGTACCCACAAAAAAAAAAAAAAAAAAAAAAAAGAGAAATGAAAACACATGTCCACACAAACACTCGTATGCAAATTCATAATAGTCCAAAGTGGAAATAATACCTAATTGATAAGAGAACAAACAAAATGTGGTATAGTCCTACAATAAAATATTATTTAGCCATTAAAAAGAATGGAGCATTGCTAATGCTATAAAATGGACGAATCTTGAAAAGTTTGTGTGAAGTGGAAGAATCTAGTTACAAAAGATCAAATATTACATGGCTTCATTTATACGAAATGTCGTGAAGAGGTGCATTTAGAAAGTACATTAGTGGTGTGATTACGGGGTAAGGGGGGTAATGATAACTGCATAATTTTGTGAATATGCTAAAAACCAAAGATATGTTCACTTTAAATGAGGGAATTGTATGGTATGTGAATTATATTTCAGTGAAGTTATTACATAAAATAATTTATGTGTATATTTTGCCCAAGGAAATAAAATGCTACAATGTAGCTATCTCTATTCCCTGCTCTTATCCCTCCAAGATGTAACCTTTTTCTGTAGTTGATAACATTTCTCTCCTTCCTAGATGTTTATCATATTCGTTTTTATTTAGTTTTTTTCATTTTCATTTAGACTCTTCACTCATTAGCTTTTTCTCTTTCTTATCTAATAATATATACAAGTACAGCTATGCATTGTTCTCTAAATGCACTCTGTTTTAGCTGCATGTATAGTTTTGACATGTGCAATCATTGTTAATCCATTCCAAATGTTGTTTAATTACCTCATGGATTTTTTTTTTTTTATCTGAGCTTTACATTATTCAGAGTTTTTTTTTTTTTTTTAATGTGGGTACCAGGGATCGACCCCAGGACCTCGCGCTTGCCAGCAGGCGTTTGTGCCACTGAGCGATATCACCGGCCCTTTTTTTGTATGTGGGTACCGGAAGTCCAACTCAGGACCTCATGCTTGCCAGGCAGGTGCTTATGCCGCTGAGCTATCTCACTGGCCCCTGGAGGTGTTTTTAAAAAGCTTCTAAATGAATGAAAAGTGTTGGTTATCACACTGTTACTAATTTCTAATTTTATAGAGTTGTAGTTAGAGAATATGCTGCATGTAAATCAGCATTTGCTTTATGCCCTAGTACATAATGTAAAGTGAAATTCATTTCACTGGTAGTGTGTGGTCAAATTTTATAAGTCTTCAGTGTATGCATCAAAAGAAAAGTATTGCCAGATATGGTGACACACACCCAGAATCCCAGCACTCTGGGAGCTTGAGGGAGGAAGATCACAAGTTCGAGGCTTGCTTGGGCAATTTAGTAAGATCCTATCTCAAAATAAAAAAAACAAAAAGGGCTGGGGATGTTGCTCAATGCCAAGGGCCACTGAGGTTCAATTTCTAGAATTGCCCTGACAATTCAATAGTAATATTATAATTTTATATATATATATATATATATATATATATATATATATATATATATATAATTCTATCTTCCTTTATATATTTTATTTCCATTAATCCATTGCTCAAATCTTCAACATCCTTATTAAATTTGGACTACATCATCTATCAATTGGGAGGGGTGCTATATTAAAAATCTACACAAACATGGATTTATCTATTTTTTCCTTTCAGAGTTATTGAGTTTTAGTTTACATAATTTAAGGCTATAGCTTTGGTATATACAAGTTCAGGATCATTTTACTTCCCACTTAATTATTCCTTTTATCATTATGTATTGATTCTTAATTTCAATAATGTTTTCCTTAAAATTTATTCTATCTGATAATATTATAACGGCTTTCTTTTGATATTTGCCTCTTCCCACATCACTCTGCTTTGAACATCTCTTTTTTTGTTTGTTTTTTTGAGATAGGGTCTTGCTATGCAGTTCTGGCTAGCCTTGAACTCACTATGTAGCTGAGGGTGGCCTTGAACTCCCAGTGATCCTCTTGTCTCAGCCTCTGGGGTGCTGGGATTACAGGTGTGCGCCACCACGCCCAGCTTACTTTGAACATTTCTATCATTACATTAAAAAATTTTTAATTGACAGAATTGTATGTAGAAGATGACATTTTGAAGTATATGTACATTGTGGAATTACTACATCAAGTTAATTACCATATGCATTACTCACATAGTTACCATTCGCGGTAAGAATACATCTACTCTCAGCATTTTTCAAGAATATTGTTAATTTGGGCTGGTGAGATGGCTCAGCGGCGTAAGCACCTGCCTGGCAAGCGCAAGGGCCCGAGTTCAACTCCCGGAACCACATATGAAAAAAGGGCCGGTGATATCGCTCAGCGGCACGGGCGCCTGCTGGCGCGCGAGGTCCTGAGGTCGACCCCCGGTACCCACAAAAAAAAAAAAAAAAAAGAATATTGTTAATTATAATTACCATGTTGTAAACACTAGATCTCTTCAACTTATTCCTCCTATCTAGCTGGAATTTTGTATCCTTTGACTAATATTTCCTCATCCATCCATCCATCCATCCATCCATCCATCCATCCATCCATCTATACCAACACCACTGCATCATTACACTTTGGTTGAGTCACTTTATGTAATATATAACTAGATTAAAGAACACAGACTACCAAATGGGGCATTTAGTCTATGTATACTTATTGTGACTATTAATATATTTTCATTTATTTCTACTGTCTTTTTTTGTATTCATAGTCATCTTGCTTTTTCTTTGCTTTCCTTTGCTACATACTCGTAGAATTGGTTGAGCTCCCCTTATTTTCTGCTCTACCCTACTTTTTTTTTTTTTATTTTTAATGTGGGTACTGGGAGTCGACCACAGGTCCTCATGCTTGCCAGCAAGCGCTTGTACCACTGAGCGATATCACCGGCCCTTTTTTTTCCTTTATGTGGGTTCTGGGAGTTGAACTCAAGACCTCGTACTTGCTAGGCAGGCGCTTATGCCGCTGAGCTATCTCACCGGCCCTACCCTACTCTTAAGGCTATGAAGTTCTATATGTTATTTCTATTCTTTTAGTAATTACTATTAAAATTAAAACTTGAAATAATTATGGATTCATAGTAGGGTACAAAGAATTGTACAGGCAGATCTTATGCATCCTTCTGCTAGCCGCACACCCCCATGTTAACATCTTACACAGGAGTAAAATATCAAAACCAACAAATAGATCTGTTACCGGTGACACATGCACTTGGGCGTGTGTAGCCACCAGAATCAAGATATTCCTTGGTACAGCACCATAAGACTGCCTTCTGTTTCCTTGTTACAGATACACTATCCTCTCTCCTCCCCATTAGCAACCCTTAGCAGCCACTAATCTGTTCTCCATCTCTATAAATTTCACACATGTTACATAAGTAGAATCATGAAGTATGTATACTTTTAAAATTGCCCCCCCCCTGCATAATTTCCTTAAGGTCCATCCAAGGTTGCCATACCGCTAGTTCATTCCTTCTGAGTGCTACGTAGCACCATGGCGCAGATGGATCACAGTTGGTTTAACAATTCACTCATCGAATGGCACTTGAGTCTTCTCCAGTTTGGGGCTGTTAGGGATAAAGCTGTTAGGAACATTCACGCACAAGCTCTGCATGAAAACACGCCTTCATTTCTCTGGGATAAACGCCCAAAAACCTAACTGCTGGGTTGTGTGGTAAGTCCCTTTTTAGTTCTGAAACGAATTGCCAGAGTGGCTATACAATTTTACATTCTCACTACCAATGTATGAGAGATTAATTTCTTCACAAATTTATCCTGCATTCTTGACATAAATCCTGAATGTAATGAATATTCTCATCCTTCTGAGCATTATAAAAAGTTCCACTTGCTTTAACGACAATCTCTCTTCTCTTCTCTTACACATTGTTGATTCACATACTAGTGCAAGGTGAGATTAAGAAAAATATGGTGAATGTTTAAATTAAAAAAAAATTAAAGTAGAAGACACATTGTCATTAATCCCCCTCAAAAGATTTTCCCTCACTTTGAACACACTTATCCCATTGTTCTCGCCATTTTCTAGAGCATTTATGGGAGTTTTCTTTCATGAGTGTCTTTAGTTATTCTGTAGTGGGTGCCTCAATGTCCTGAATCTACTCAGAACATTAACTTTTCATGGCCACTTTGACTTTGAGCAAGAGCCAGAAGCCACGCAGTGCCAGGTCTGGTGGATAAAGTGGATGAGGACACACCACAATGCTTTTATGAATCTGCCTTTCGATTGGATGGATGCATGTAGCAGCAGCATTCACTGTATTTGTGATCATACCTCATAAAAACACTCATGAAATAGGACTTCTAGAACTGCTGCAGAAAGTTCCAAGAATGATGGGATAAGTGTGTTCAAAGTGAGGGGGAGTACTATGAAGTGGATTAATGGCAATGTGTCTTTTACTGTAATAAATTTAAAATTTTTTGACAGGAAAGCTAATACAACCCGGCATGGAGAAATTGTTTGTTAAGAACTATTTGAACTGGACTACTATCAGATTATCAACTATTTAGAAATAATACATTTTGACCTTTGGTTGTAGAAGGATCTCAAAGTGAATAACTATTTTTCAACCAACGGGGATTTGAATACACTACTTAGTGTCTGTGGCAGCAAATATTTCCATAATTGAGATTTCAACAATTAAGAGGATCCGTGAGTGTACAATAAAAAGCTGCTAGCTGCCTTTTTTTTTCCTTGCTGACTTTTACCTTCCAGTGAATTCACATTATGCTAAAAGAACAAGAAATATATAGTTTCAAAACAGGTGTCAGAAAGTTTCATGATAATACTTAATATAAACTGGTATATATTATTCTTTATTTTCTGAGATTTTCTCTAATTATTAAGTATTGTTTGCACCTACATTGAAATTATTTAGTATACAAGAGTGAATGGGATTGGTACAGTAAGTCCTCACTAATTCCTGCTATGCTTTTGATGTTGATGTCTCCCAAACGTCCATGTGTTAAAGGTGTGGTCCTTAGGGTGGCACTAATGGGAGATGCTGTGGACCTTTAGAAGGAAGGTCTGTGGCCTGTGAGGCCCCAGCTCCTTCCTCTGTCTTTTGCTTCACGGTCATGAGCACTTTGCTCCACCAGGCATTCACCACCATTGCCTAAAAGCATTGGGTCTGCCCAATCATGGACTGGACTCTCTAAAACTGTGAGCCAAAATCTCTCTCTCTTTCTCTCTCTCTCTCCTGCTGGGGTTCTAACTCTGGGTATTGAGCATGCCAAGCAAGTGCTCTACCATTGAGCCACATCTCCAGCCCTAATCTTTTCTCTTTATAATTTCATTATCTCAGTTATTTTGTTAGAGTGTTGGAAAACTAATACAGTGCTCTTAATTTTGGAGGAGATTCAAATATGCAAACTTTTAAAAGAAGGTAGTTTGATGTCTAGCAAAACTACTAAATACTATTTCCAATTAGCAGCACTGGTAAATGTGCTTTAATGATTAAAAAATCCTCATCTGCAATCAGGAGTGTGTCCTTTTATACAGGCCCTTAGAATTTTTTTTTCATCCAATTAAATTAAAGGTGTTTAGTTTATATCATTATTTATTCCACATGTTATATTTTCCAACATTTCAGAGTTAGTGGAGACTTAGACTTTCTCACCATCTCCTCTTTTGCCCTCATCCCCTTACTAATCTGGAAATTAGTCAGGAAAAAGAACAGAGAACCAGGGGAAGAGAGACTTAGCAAAGTCACACACTAGACAGCTGTCAAATTTTGGCCCTGAGGCACCTAGGTCAAGCCTCAGTCACTTTCCAGGGACCACAAAATGTAACCTTCTGGTGTGGTCAATGTCACACATCACATTTATTTAGTTAGCAGAATTTGTGTCTTTGTCTAAGTGCAAATGAAATAAAGCAATGATAATAGTTAGGAGGAAAGGTTGTTTAACATCTTAATAATGTAGTTACGGGCACAGGCCCAAAACATACGAGGATGCCCTTAATTTTTATAGTGTGCACTGTGTTGTTACTGCTATCGCTTAATCTCTGGCTTTTCCAGGGTGTCTTGGCAAACAGATGGTCAGCCACAGCAAACAATTTATCTAGAATGAGGTTCAGAATATCAGCATGGATAAGCTTCAAGATGTTTTTGAAATAAAATCTTCTATCCTACATTTTTTTGGTCCCAGGATGTTCTTTAGATATTTCACACTGACATGTACCACTGTGCTACTGGCCTGTAATCTATGTCCAGGGCGGTTTGGCCAGGTAGAGCGGGGATATAATACAAGAACCTGTGGAACTGGCCATAGTCTGTCTCAGACCTGCCTTTGAGTTCAACCATATTCCTGGCTCTGCTTTCACAATTTAAACTTAGAACCAAGTCAATGTGAAGCTAATAAATGGCTCTAAAGAGTCATAGACTCAGAGCCAGTTTTGAACATAATAATAGTTATATCTAACTCATGACTGGAATAATGCTGTCTCTTACTCTAGACAGTAAACATGCCTGACCTAGAAATGAGAGATCTGATTTCTATTATCAGCAGTATGGCAGGTTGAGTGTTAAGAATCACCACTGGAATGACCTTAAAGACCTGCACAGTGAAGGGATATGTCTGAGAAACGGGCATTCAGCTTCCTGCATACCTTAGTGAACATTAAGAATGAACTGGGGTTGCTTTGATTTATACCTAGTAAATAGGCAGGCACATAGCCAAAGTTCAAAACAGGAAGAAAAAGGAGGACATTCCCATATATACTCCAAATATACCCATAAGTCTTTGGGAGTAAAGACTCCAATGTGTGCCACTGACTTTCAAATTACTACTTAAATCTATATCTAAAAAAAAGAACTAACAAATATATCACATTGTTAACAACAATTCTTTAGGTGAAGGATATATATGGTGTTTATTCTTTTTACTTTTTGTAAGTTTGAAAAATTTCAAGCTAAAAAATTTAAAAAACTGCTTTGCAGGCTCCATAAAATTAGAAAAAATATATATTCCTTTAAAAATAAAGGGGAGACAATAGCAAGAAAATAAAGAAAAAGGAAACTGGAAGAACCAAGAAAAGATACTACAGAGAAAAATAAAACCATTGCACAACTTAAAACCACATGTAGACATTGCTTGAGAAACACATAAAATGCGGAGGGAAAGGATATGAAATTAAAGTGATCAGAGAGATGATAGATACGGGAGAGAGACCAAACTCGAGGAAGCTTACCTCAGATATTATTCATTCAGCCATGCATCTATTTAGTATTTCTGCAGCAACTGCTAAATATTAGGTCCTGTGTTAGGAACTGAGGATGGAAAGTACCCTCAAGAAGCTCAAAAGAAGTACAGAAAGCAACCAAGGACAATCAGATCACAGCCCATCAAATCTGTAGTAGAGGTGTGCTCCTACGGGAATAGAGGAAAGAGTATAAATCTGCCTCGGCTGGGGAGTGTGTTCACTTCCTGTGGCTTTTGTACTTGGTGGCTTAAAACAAAATTTATTCCATCACAGTTCTAGCAGCCAGAATTCCAAGGTCAATTTTTTTTGGTGGGGGGGACTGGGAATCTAACTCAGGACCTCACGCTTGCCAGGCAAGCACCATGCCGCTGAGCTATATCCCTGGCCCCTCAAGGTCAATTTTCTCGGGCTGGAATCAATGCGTTGGGAGAGCTACGATCCCCTTGGAGGCTTTAGGGGAGAATCCACTCCTTGCCTCTTCCAGCTGCTGCTGGCTGCTGACTTCCTTGGCTTGTGGCTTCATCATTCAGATCTCTACCTCCATGTTCACGTTGGTGTCCCCTGTCCTGTGTCAAATTTCCCAGCACCTCTCTCTTGTAAGGATACACACCATGGATTTTAGAGCCCAACTGAGTGGTCCAGGGTAATCTCCCCAGATCAAGTCTTTCCTTAATCACATCTACAAATTTCTTTTTTTTCTATGCAAGGCAACGTTCACAGGTGTCTTTGGGATTAAGATGTGGCTATCTTTTAGGAGGTCATTATTCTGTCCACGCCAAGGAGGGTGTTGGAGAAGCCTCACCAGGTGATATCTCACCAAGGTAAGTACATTTTGGCAAGGGCGGAGCAAATACAAAAGCACAAGCTGTACTAAATAGGGTGTCCTGAAGGGCCTCGAATCAGAGGATCACACCATAGCTGACTGGAGAGGTAGGTAGAAGCCTCTGTATGCCACAGATCTGTAGATGCTAAATCATAAAAAAAATTAGAGAAGGATGGGTCCAGACTTGGCTTTTAGAAGACTCATCCTTCCTGCAACATTGTGTTACTTAGCTTTCCATCACTATGGTAAAATATCTAACATAATAAACTTAGGAGGAAAAGTTTATTTTGGCTCATTGTTTCAGAGGTTTCAGTCCATGGTCACTTGGGCTTTTTGCTTTGGGCCTGTGGTGGCACAGGACATCATGGTGAGAGCAAGTGGCAGAAAGAGGCCAGGAAGAAAAGACAGCGGAAGAGGAAGGGCTAGCATTCTAATATCCCTTTTAGAGGCATGTCCCCAGTGACCTAATTTCCTTCCACTAAGCCCCACATCTTAAAGGTTCCACCACTTCTTAATAATGTCACAGACTGGAGACCAACCCTTCAACACATGGGGCTTTAGAGGACATCTGAGATCCAAATTATCATAAGTATGGAGGATAAATGGCAGGGAGGGAGACCAGGATACAGGAAGACCAATGAAGAGACTGTTTCAGGAGTTCATACAAGAAATGGGAGCAGGGCCGGTGAGATGGCTCAGCGCCTTAAGCGCCTGCCCGGCAAGTGCGAGGGCCCGAGTTCGACTCCCAGAACCCACATACGAAAAAGGGGCCGGTGATATCGCTCAGCGGCAGGGGCGCCTGCTGGCGCGTGAGGTCCTGAGGTCGACCCCCCGGTACCCACAAAAAAAAAAAAAAAAAAAAAAAAAAAAAAAGAAATGGGAGCAATGAGGACAGTTAATTGCAACAGGGCCATAAAGAAGCAATATTCACAGCAGAAAATACTGGTTTTAGCCTGAAATATGGTAATGCATATTGAATTACTAGAGGGATTGGACTATTCTGACCACTAATCTTCACTTTTGTAGATAATTGAGTTGTCTGAAAAAGGAATCCCAACAGAGTTAAAACTATAATCCCATATGTGAAAAAGAGGGAAGAAAAAATTTCAGTCAGGAACGGATTTTTAATTTGTTATCTTGGTTATCACATGCTCTAAGGTTATTGCATGAGAACGTCTCATGACATTGGAGCCTAATCTGGTGATTAAAAGCCAAGAGAAAAGGCCAAGGTTACAGAATTCCACATATCATTGCTATTCTACAAGCCGTTCAGTGCCAATTTCTAATCAACCTTAAAACCTAGGCAGAAAAACCCAACGTATTGCTTTCCCACATGATGAAGAACTATTACATTTTGTCTTTTACTAGAGAACACATTTACTTACATAATTATACTTTCCTCATTTTTAAAAACCAAATTCCATTAAGGACAAAGCTTTAGATTTACTAAGAGGCCACCCTGTTTTTTTGCTTCCCAGAAATTTAAGTTTCAGCAGAACAACTTTATAGGAAAAGGAGTACATTTAATGGCACATCCTTTGGGGGCTTTTAACATTTTATTAAAAGGAGAACAACAATAGCTAACAAAACGCGAGATTTCAGTTAAGGAAATCTTAAAGTTAGGACTACGACAAAACAATTTAATCCTGTGTGATACTGGGTCTGTCTTTGAATTAGAACAGACAGACTGAACATAAGGAGTGCTTTTGTCTGCATCAAGATTAATACAGGGGGGCTGGTGAGATGGCTCAGCAGCATAAGTGCCTGCCTGGCAAACGTGAGGTCCTGAGTTCGACTCCCGGAACCCACATACGAAAAAAGGGCCAGTGATATCACTCAGTGGCTTGGGCGTCTGCTGGCATGAGAGGTCCTGAGTTTGACCCCCGGTACCCACAAAAAAAAAAAAAAAGATCAATACAGGGTTCCACAACTTTCACATTGTGCAAGAACATATTTATAATCATAATTTTAAAAACCTGTAATTCTTTATTTCCAAAGAAGCAGGACTGCACGCTGTCCTTCACAGGAACAGCCCAGGTTTGAGATGAGAGTACTATTTTAAACTGGATGCTGTGAGCTCGCTCAACTGCGAGGCCTTCCTCCACAGCCGCCTGGGTTTCCAGATTACACACACCTTTGTGGAACAATATCTAATCTTGAACTCCAACTGTAGTTTGCCAGCAACTTTCTTGTAAGACCAAACTCTATTGTTTCTATCAGGTGCCAGCCCGTGGGTGAGTTTCTGCTTCTCTTTGAGGAAGGATCATGATGTTGGCACTCACTGACCTCAGCCAGATACCGTTGAGGCTCTTGCCACGCATCAGACCAGATCTTTCTGAAATTAAGGCAAGACTAAAGTTCAAGTTTCCTACACATTTTGGACCTTGTGACTTGGGCTCTTCATTGCCTCTAAAGGGCCAGTCCTCACAGCCAAGCTAATTTCTAATATCCCCAAAACCCCAATTCCTGGCAAAATTCTTGCATCCCTCTGGTCCAATAGCTAGATCCCATATCCTTAATGGTCAACATACATATGACACCCAGAGGACTCATCAATGCTAATTGTTATTTGGGTTAAAAGACTCATAAAATGCTCTACATTTAAGTCATAAGTACTGTCTACTTTACAGCTGTAGCAGCTGCTTATCACATGAGATCCATTTGAATCTTGCTCATAAAGAGCTATCCATTTCTCCACCACTGTGACTCAGGCAGTCAAAGCCAAAGGTGTATTATAATATTTCCTCTTCTGCTTTGGCTCACTTATTTACAGTCACATAACAGTATGTGACCATTAACTGTAATACATCAACACGACTGGACTAAAAAATGCCCAGGGGATTAGTAAAGCACACTTCTGTGTATTTCTGGGTAAGTCACAGAGGCGGACCTTGGGTACTATATTTGCTCCCTGGCCCCTTTTCTCTCTGGCACTGTTCCCCTGCTCTGCTTCCTGGCTGCTATGAACAAAGATGTTTGCTTCGACACATCCTTCTGCCACGATGTCCTGCCTTAGGGCCAGCTGATCAGGGACTGAATCTCCTGAAGATGTGAGCCAAATTAAACTTCACCTCCTTTAAATTGTGGTTCTTGGGTATTGTGTCCCAGCACTGGGAAAGCTAATATACAGCACTATGTTGGTCCTGGAAGTTTAGTGTAATTTATCAGATAATAAAAGCAAGGGTCATTTCACTTGAAACAATTCCTTTAAATGTTTTTTGAGCATTTTTTAATTTTAAAAATTACTGAAAATTGACAATTTATACTTATATATTTATGGGTTACAAAGTAATGTCATGATCTATAAATATCAAATGGAATAATTAAATCAAGTTGAATGACATATCTATGAACTCAATGCTTATCATTTTTATAGTGAGGACATTTGAAACTTATTCTTAGCAATTTCGAGATGTACAATACACTATTATTACCTATATTCACCATCTGTGTGTTTGATGTCAAAAATTCCCATCTTATTCCTCCTGAGACTTGGTCCTCCCACCTCAAAGCTTTTGTGACCACCATTCTATTCTTTGGTCCTATGAGTTCAATTGTTTTGGACTCCACGTAGAAGTGAAAACGTGAGGTGTTTGTCTTTCTGTGCCTGGCTTGTTTCACTTAGCATAATGTATTAGAATTTCATGTTGTTGAAAACAACAGAATTTCCTTCCCTTCCAAGGCTTAATAGCATTCCACTGTGCGCCTATACCACATTTTCTTCATCCAGTCCTCTGCTGATACACACTTAGGCTGACTCCATAACTTGGCTAATATGAGTAGTGCTTCAGTGAACATGGGAGTACAGACATTTCTTCAGCACACTGATTTTAAATCTTTTTGGTAAATACTCAGATGTGGGATTGCTGGATTGTATCAGTCAGCTTTCCTGTTGCTGAGATTAAATACCTGATACTCATAACAACCACAATTCATTTGGCTAGTGGTTTCTGGGGATTCAGTCTGTGGCTGACTGGCTGCAAGGCTGGAACACTGTGGCAGAAAGAGGGTGGAGGAGCAAAGCTGCTTAGTTCATGGCAGCCAGGAAGGAGAGCAGATGATCAGCGCCAGAGAGGAAGGGGCCAGAGACCCCTGCTTCCATGACCTACCTGGACAGAACCAGAAGTGTGCTTTACTAATTCCCTGGGCAGCTCCCAAGCCAATCAAGTTGACACAATTAAGTTTAACCATCACATTCCACCCCCTGTTAAGTTGATACCCAAACACATCTCCTTAAACCATACTTAATTTTCAAATAAACATGATCATATGTTAATAATTCCACTTAATATTATACAACTATCTTGGGTACAATCAGAAACACAATAACCCCTTCCCCCAAAGTCTCAACAGTTCCAGAATTGTTTAAAAGTCAAAGTCAAAGCTTCTTCTGAGACTCCAGCTAAACTCCTAGCTGTGAATCTCTGTAAAAATCAAAAACAAGTTACACAATCCCAAGGTAAAATGGCATAAGGTAAATATTCCCATTCCAAAAGGGGGGAATAGGAAGACAGAAAAGAATTGGGCCAAATCAAGATGAAAACCCAGAAGGGCAAACATTAAGTAGTTCCATGTCCAGCATCTAGGGCACATGCTAGTGAGATGTAATTTCCAGAGGGCTTGGGGAGCCCCATGCCCATAGCCTCTCTCTTGGACTGGCTCCATTTGTGGCCTGCCAAGTCCCTCAGCAGACATTCTACATTCCTGGCATCTCTAACTTTGTGGGGTCTCCACTGAACTTTGTTTTTCATTTCCACAGCTTCATATACTGCCCTTCTGGGGCTCTTTGCCTGGGCTCCTAGGCTTTTCTTTGAAATCTGTGTGGAAGCCCCTTTGGCCCCACAACTCTTGCATTTTGCATGTTGCTAAAAGCAGCATCACATGGAGATGCCCAGGTCTGCTGTCAGTGAGAGCAATAGCCAGGCCCCCTTGGACCATGAAAATGAAGTGGCCTCTGAGTGCCTGGATGGCTGAGCATGGTGAAATGAGCCCTAGGAAACCAATTTCTTAAGTGGCCCTTCTTGAGCAAGGATCTCAGGAGTTTTTTCTCAAAGGCCTATATTTTTGCAACCTTGAGCCTGCCATAGGTGGGTGTTGCTGATTTCTGAGATGCCCTCAAAGCATCTTTCTTCTTGTCCCTGTGCAAAGTATTTGGTTTTTTCTTAATGGTGCTAATCTCTTCAGCAACCAATGACACCTCTTTTTGGCCTCAACTTTATACGTGGTTTCTTCCAGGTCAAAATTTAAGTTTTTCAATTTTTACTTCAGTTTTTTTTTTTTTTTTTAATCTCAATTCTCACTATAAATCTGGCTAAAGACATTCAGTGGTACTCACTCTACAGCATGAATATTGGGCTGCCTTGAAATCTCCTTTGCCAGATTGATTAGTCAGTGCCATGAATCCTGGTCTCCCACAAAGTCTGAGGATATGGAAAAAATGTAGACAAATTTTCTGCTGCAGTGTAGCACACATGGCCTCTAGTGGAGTCCTTGTTCTCAACAGAAACCTCACGAGCCTGGCCTTTACTGTCCACATTCCCAATATTCTGGTCTTCCGAGCTTTGACAGGATTATTTATTAAATTCTGCTTACAGTATTCTAAGCCTTCTCTACCCTGCATCTTCAAACCTTTCTAAATTCACCCCATAAGCCAGTTCCAAATGCTTCTGAACCATATTGTCAGGTACAGACATAGAAACTACCCCACTTCTTTGGTACCAATTTTCTGTATTAGCTTTCCCATCACTGGGACCGAATACCTGACACCCACAATTTAAAGGAGGAAATGTTTAATTTGGCTCATTATTTTTTTTGTGTGTGTGTGTGTGGGTACCGGGGGGTCAACCTCAGGACCTCGTGTGCTAGCAGGTGCCCATGCCGTTGAGCGATATCACCGGCCTTTTTTTTCGTATGTGGGTTCTGGGAGTTGAACTCAGGCCGTTGCGCTTGCCAGGCAGGCGCTTACGCCGCTGAGCCATTTCACCGGCCCATGGCTCATGATTTCAGGGGATTCAATCCATGGTTAGCTGGCTCCAAGACATGAACCTTGTGGTAGAAAGGCATGGCGGAACAAAGCTGCTTAGCTCATGGCAGCTGAGAAGCAGAGCAGGGGAATAGAACCATAGAGAAAGGGGCCATGAAGGAGATACAGATCCCAATGTTATGCCTCCATGACCCACCCAGACACACCCAGAAGTGTGCTTTACTAATCCCCTGAGCTTAGCCACCATGTGGATTGTATGATAATTCTGTTTTTATTTTTTTGAGGAAGTTTTTCAAGTATTTTAAAAGCTTTCACTTTCTCTCTCTTTCTCTCTCTCTCTCTCAGACATATATACATATATACACACACACATCACAAAAATACAGCTACATTTTGAGGATACAGTCCATGTTTTCTGACTTTTAAAAAAATATCATTGACCAAATATCATTGCCCATTATCCTCTATTAAAAAGGCTCTTTGCTCATGATTTTTATTACATGGGATTTTGGTTGCATTTCAGGCCCTCAGTGTTAATTAGCTGACCCAGATTTCTCCCTTTGATTTTTCCATCAGCTGAGAAGACTAGAGGCCTTTCTAGAATCTCTTTGATAGGGATAAGTCTAGAACTTAGAAATAAGTCATTGCCTAGAAATGATCCTAATGAAAATGTTTCAAAAGTTAATTCTATTACTGCCCAAGTCCCATGCACAAAGACAAGGCAAGCTAAATGGAGAACTGCTTTTTTGCGGGGGCTCACTCATGTGAGCCAGAATATAGAAAGGGAAGATCCTAGATGAGCTGAGATATACATTAGCCTTAGGGCTGCACAGGAAGACAGTAATTTAGGAGGAGGACTTAATAATTCACAAGAGATAGACAACACAGCCCCCTTTTCTCTTGATTATAGGACCCTTATTTCATGAGGCCATCCTGTCCTTCCTTGGGGTACCCACAAGCTTCAGAGAAACCAAGACCAGAATCTTGGCAATTGATGTGGGACAGAACATGGACTGAACCTCATTCAATCAGACTACAGCCCATGATTTCTCATTATACCTGAGAAAATCAAATTTTTCCCTTCTGGGCATGAAATATGTTGTCTAGAGAGGTGAGTCTGCTAAAGGTGGGGCCATCAACCCTGAAGAACAAAATGAGACCGAGAAACTCGGTGTTCATTATGTAGGACAGCCCCTGATCAAGGCTTGCCTGAACCCAGAATTCTAGCTTTTTACTTCATCCAAACATATTCATTATTATTTTTATTATTACTTAAGGCAGTAACATTAAGTTTTGTATAACCTACAACTTAAAGTCTCTTAACTTTCAAAGCAGTCTTGGTAGGTAAGGCTAGTTAAAAGCCAGAAGAGAGACTGACTTCTGTTAGAAGCTAAAGAAGTCAGGCCAGGGGTCCAAGTTCTTCGAAGAAGGAAATGATCTGAGTGGGCTAGGGGATGTAGCTCAATAGAACACTTGCTTAGCGTGCATGAGGCCCTGGGTTCAATCCCAAAACCACAAACAAAAGAGAAGGAAACAATGTGAGAATTGGAAAGATGGTAAGTTCTAGTGATTTAGGAAACCAGTGCTGAGGTGACTGACAGGCAGGCAGCAAGACATTTATTTCATGCAGACCTAGTGTAACCTGCTAAGCTTAGGGTGGGTCTTTAAAGGAACAGTGACTAAATACAATCCTCAGTGAGGTGTGGAGCGTATGACTAAACACATATCCACCTATGTTTACCCAGTCAGCACCTCCTGATGTGTGTCAGTGATGAAAAGTGGCCAAGCTGAGAGTGGCCATGGGCCAGGCAAGTGACAAGGTGAGGCAAAAGTGCAGGTGTGCTCATCTTGGGGAGGGAAAGTGGAACATTATCTGCCACGCCCTGGGTAGTTAGGACACTCTGCTGGCCCATGACAAACTAAATGACAAGAACCGACTTTATGTAAAACATAAGTCAGTGGAAATATCGGGCAAGAGATGGGGGTGGCTAATAAAAGGTATAAACTGAATAGAGAAATACTGGCTCTTCAGGAGAAAACAAAAACAAAAAACAACAAAAACCTAAGCTAAAATAAATGGCACAAAGTCTTATGCTAACCCTAAATGAGGCTTCTTGGGCTGAGAGTGCTGGCCTTCTGGTTAATGTATAATGAGGGTCTATGAAATATGATCATATTCCTGTCACCAAGAACATCTGCCAGCTGCTATGCGTACTACACACCCTATGTCTCCCCAACCTAGAAGACCGGAAAGTGGCAAAAGACATGGGAAGAATCCTTGCCTTAGTATCTCAAGATACTAAGTGTTCAGTTAGGAAATTACTCCAATTTGGAAGTGTTCTGGAATGTGACTGCTCGTAGAGAGTGAAGGGGAGGCCAACATCAAAGAGAGTGAGGAGGCACCAGGTGAGGAGACTGTAGTTATAGATTAAAGAAAGCAGAGTTGCATCAAAGAACCTGTAAATTTTTACTTCATTTTCAATGAGCTAAGTCCAAAAATTGCTAATTATCAGAAATCAATATTTTCTTGACATTTCCTGTAATAGAGGTTGATTGTAATACTAATAACAATAGCTAGTGTTTATTGGGTGCTTTCTATATTTCTATATTTCTATATTTCTGGTACCTTGTTAACTATTTGACATTCACTATCTCATTTTATTCTTACAACAACCGTATAAAGCATGCATATATGTATTATTTCCATTCCAATAGAGTGCCAAGAAATGGAGAAATTAAGAAACTTGCCAACAAATCTAGTAAAGAGACTGAGCTTTCAAAACTGCACTAAACAGGAACAAAAAGAACAGCTCCGAAAATGTCATTCTTTCCTGGTGAGCTCTCAAAGGCCAATCTGAACAAGCATCAACATTTTAAAAAGAAACTGTTTAGGGCCGGTGAGATGGCTCAGCGGCTTAAGCGCTTGCCCGGCAAGCGCGAGGGCCCGAGTTCGACTCCCAGAACCCACATACGAAAAAGGGGCCGGTGATATCGCTCAGCGGCACGGGCGCCTACTGGCACGCGAGGTCCTGAGGTCGACCCCACGGTACCCACAAAAAAAATAAATAAATAAAAATAAAAAGAAACTGTTTAAATAATTCTAACCAAACAAAAGGAATATGACACACATTTCCCATAGGTCAAATGGTCACAGCAATGCTAATGTTGTTTTTAAAACTTTTTATAATTGTAGAACATAATATAGAAAGCTACAAAGATAATCATCTGGATGAATTACTACAACAAATTATTAGAAGGCAAACATCCTTCTAACCACTATTGAAATCAGGAAATGGAAATTGGGGCCCAGCAAGCCTCCCTTTGCCCCATCCCATCACAACGCCCACCCTTCTGCCAAAGAACCACAGGCCTGACTGTGGCGATCACTTTCTTGCTTTTTCTTACAGATTTATCATCCAAACCTGCACCCCTAATCATTATACTTGAAGGGTTTCTTTTCCTACTGTGTCTTTTAAATCTACTTAATCTACTATGTCTTTCTCTATCCATTCTGTCCCTATTTTCCCCTTTAAAAATAAATTTTTGAAGAAATCAGGCCATGTAAATCTGGAAACTGGCAAAGTTTCTAGCCTGGATTTGGCTGAATGCATCAATGCAAATATTATGAATCAAGCCATAAGAAGAGCGTCAGGTAGATTTAAATACAAACACCTGGTTTGCCAAATTCACAAGAACACTAAAACTCAGTTCCTTGAATAAAAAGTTCCTTTAAAAAAAAAAAAAAAAAAAAAGCATTGATACAGCTACTTTGAGGTAATCTGCTTCTTTCTTCCTTTATCCCCAAGAAAATGTGTAAAGGAAAAATGCCACATTGGATGTATAAGGAAGGCAAAAAAAAAAAAAAAAAAAAAAAAAAAAAAGGAAAACAAAATGGATTTTCTTAGGAAGGAGCTGGAATGATCAACAACCTCTACCCAGCCCTCTGATTATTTGAAAGTTTTGGTACTTTTCTTTAAGAGAGTCCTATGCAGCTACTGGCAGAAAAGAGATAGATGATAGCAAAGCAAAAATCAGTAAAAGGGCAATATAAAACTCACTGCTATTTTTCTTAAGTACGGCAAGACAAGCATTCATTTCTCCTTAACATTTACTCTTGCCACCACATTCTTTTCAAGCCTCAGTCTTTAGCAATGTCCTTCAGGCATGGAATAAAAATAGCTTTGCCCTTAAAACCACTTGCTATAAGATCTTGGGGTGAGTTATTCGACACAAGTTTCCTTACGTGAACAGTGGGGATAATGTGTACCTTACAAGGTTATTGGGGGCTCAAATTAGATAATAGCTGTAAAGTGTCACATAGTAAATGCATAACAAATGTCAGTCTCTTCACTTTGCCTCTTCCCTGCCAAGTTGTATCAATTTTCCTTTAAATCTGTTGACTTTCAAAATTCAAGTCATTGAGGATCAAAAGTTCAAATAAAGGACACAAAAACTCTGAATTTTTCATCTTACCTTATGCAGAACAAATCTTTCTAAAAATATCCTTGTGAATTTAGTTATTAGCAATGTGTACACCCTAATGAACGCAGAACAAAACCCTCTTTTGCAGGGTTCCCTGTCTTCCTCCTCACTTTTGCAACCCTCAACCCCTCTCCTGGCATGGTCCTTATTTATTCAACCACATAGAAGGAGGAGGGCCTGGACAGTTTCTACTCCAAACCTAATTTTACTGGCAAGGAAACTGAGACCTTGAGGAATTAAGTGACTTTCTTAAGTATGTGCAGTTAGGTAGTAACAAGCAAGATAACAGCTTCTAATGGCCTGCTGCAAATGAGATGCCCATGGGGGTCAGCAGGTAAAAGGAATGAGAGGGACCAAAGGGGAGAGTTTACAGTGATCCTAAGGGAAACAGGGCCCCAGGCTGCTAGAATTTCTAATATTTAAGAAGATGATGGAAACTTGAAATTTTATGGTTAATCTCATTTTTAAATGTTGGCAGAAGTTTTTTCAACTTCTCTGTAAGTATCTATGGACTGGATTTATCCCAAAGCTGGCCAGTTTGAGGCCTCTGCCTCCTGCTAACTCTAAATTTACTTTATTTAATTTGCTTTGATTCTTGCACTTCCCATTCACCTCCTCAAAAAAAAAAAAAAAAAAAAAAAAAAAACCGAAAACAAAAACACCATAACAAAACAAAACAAAAACTCCAATGGCTTCTGAATATCTATAAGATAAAGTCTAAACTTTCTCACCAGTTCTTTAAGGCAATCCAGGACCACAGCCTGGCCCCAAACCTTTTCCACTTTACAGTCAGACTCCGTCTCCCACTGCAACCACCAGTGGCCAATGAACTGTACTCTAGGTACGAATGAGTGGAGGACACCTGCCCAGATCATGGTGGCCGTTCCTTGGTCCCCAGGCCTTTCCCCTTGGTGGAATATCCTCCACCTACGTACTCCTATCGTGAAATGCTGCCCATCCTTAATGTCCGGCTCAAACACCATTCTACAAACACATGCCTGACAGGCCCAGCTGAAAGCCACTTTGCTCTGAACACTGACAAGACACCACTACTCCTTGTTTTGGAGTCACTTACATCATCCCAAGCACCTAGTAACATTCCCGGGTTTTGGACTATAGTGACTAGCCCCACAGTGCTTTGTACACAGCGGTGAGCTCAAAACACGTCTTAGAATATTATCCTCCTACACTTAAAACTTGTGGATTCAATATAAAAAAAAATATTCTTGCAGAACTCAGTCTCCCATGTCCATACTCCTTTAGGGGCTTTTAAACAAGTAAGTGGGCTCCCAAGTGCCACAGGGCAACAGCCTCACCTCTCTGGTTCTCCCAAACATCCTCCCCTCTACCTGCTTTGAGATGATCTCCTCCAGAAACAATCACATTTCTGCCTTAGACGACATGGCTTCTAAGTGGCCACGTTAAACCTTCACCTATGCCATGGAAGCGCTTCAGTGGAGCCAGTCCTTTTTGATAGAGTAAGGTTAATGGATCAGATGAGATGTTAATTCCTCTGAAAGGCACACACAGCGGGCTCTCAGCAAAGAGGCCCTGTACAAATATTTCAAATGCAAACAAACAAGCATCACTAAACACTGGCTAGCCAGCAACCAAGGCTGATGATGGTTATGGGAGTCACAGACTTTTATCTCACATTTTGTTCTTCTGGAGCCATCCTCATATTTGGGCATCGCAATTTCAGTTAGTGTCAAAAATAAAATAAAATAAAAATTGGACTCCATTTTATTTTTGTTGGCCTGACCAACTCTAGAGGCACTCAATAAAATACTTATTGAACGGATTTTAAAACACCAATTTTTACTTTTGCTTAAATCAAAAGTACTGTAATTATCTTTTTAGCAATAACTAAAAGAATAAATACCACAGTCTCATAAGATGGTCTAAATTTGCACAATAACAGAAAAGGCTGGTATAGTTTTATCTTAAACCAGCAATAGTTTAGATGTCAGCTCACTGATTTCAATTAGTACATTCTGGGTACACCCTTCTAACGTGCAAATATGCACTGTCAAAGACAAGTTTAGCTTTGCAAACCTTATTTGCCTCACATTTATGTCACATGATAATCTGTTTTCGGGTATCAGAGAGCCAAGACAATCAAGAATTCCAGGAAACGTTAAAGAAAACTAATGACTGCAGAGATTTCCACTGTGACAACAATGTTTTTCTCTGTTTGGATGATGCCATGGTAGGTGACAGCTACTAACTCAATATATTTACCAAGGGGGGATAATTCTTACACTTTTATTGGGAATGCCTCTAGTATAAGCATAGTATAACAGATACACTCAAAGAAGTTCCCATAAAAAGTGCTTCTCTTCTTTGTAATTCCTGTGGGTGGAAGGAGATATGGGATAAGTTTCTTAGTCTCTGAACTTTTTCTATTTTAGTATCTTTTGTGGTAAAACAGCCTTGAAACAATACTCTCCCTTCTGCTGAAAACTTGTAAGGTGGATATGCATATTTATTCTTTGTACAAATAAATTGTCATCTGAATTCAGAAACTAACATTCAAGGCACTTCTCAAACACAAAAGGAATCTAAACCTTTGATACTGGTTAAGATCCCCACTTAGACCAACACCAACAGATATTTTATGATTGTATTTTTGTGAAATAAAAAGACCCATGGTTTTGCTGAAGAATAAGAACAAAGTAACACATTTATGAAAACAGAAGTAAGCCTGGATCTATCGCATCAAGCTCACTCGCCCCCACTTGAAAGACCATAAATGCTGCTCAGGAGGAGGCTGGGCCAGAACTTTTTTCTGATCTGAGACTCAGCCAAAAATAAATGGGCTTCTCCAGTCTCCTTTGATCTCATTCGATGTATATTTCCAGCGTAAACTGGTGATATTTAGGCTGACAATGTTTTCCCAAAGGGCTGGCAACGAAGAGCGAGAGAGGCACGCTGCTGCAACCTGAGAATACCAGAGTTTCTTGCACGGAAATGGAAGAGCTCTGCGGAGACCCTGGGGACACACGGAGCGCATCTGCGCGCGGCTGACACGCGGATGCCCTTCAGGATTTCCTGCTTCGGGGAACAATGTCTTTTTTTTTTTTGTACTGTAAAAGGATCGTTGGGTGAAAATGGGTGGAAATTTACCTCATATCCCTTCAATCTTTCTGGGAGATGAGGGCCGACTCGGCCTGGAGAGGGATGCACAGGCCCAGCAATGAATCTGCTGGGGCCCGGACACAGACTGCGCGTCCTCGCCCAGCGGCGAGGCCGGGAGGAAGCCGGGGTCTCTGCTGTGGCCAATGCACGGCGACATCGCCCGCCAGCTCCTCCCACGCGGGCAGCCCGGGGGTCCTGGGCTGGCAGGGAGGCGCTGGAGCCAGGGGTCTCCGCCCTGGCTGCGGCCTTACCTGGTTCCTGCGGTACCACGCGCCCGACAGCGAGCCGTTGCCCGCGCCCGGCGCCCAGTAGGACAGGTTCCGAGACAGCTCATCCAGGACGGCCGCGGCGGCGTCCCCGGGGCCCGCGCGCTCCGGCGCCGCCATCAGGTCTGCTCGGGCGCCGGGCCGTACCGCGTCCCCGCCCGCAGGCCGCGCTCTGCCACTTCCTGTTGGCCCAGACGAAGCCACCTGGTCCCCGCCCCGCCGCGGCCGCAGGTACCGAGCCCTGCGCCGGCCCTCAGGAGCCCCCGCGCGTCTGCGCCGGCCGCACGCACCTGCCTGGCCACACCTGGCCGCCCCTGGCCGCGCCGGTGCGTGCGCTTGGCAAACACTTGCCCAAGTGAATGGGCGGGAAAGGAACCATTGGGTAACGCAAAACAGCTACCTTCGCCCTGTGTACCTGGCCAGTCCAGTTCTCTGTCACATTTGGGGATGTCATATATAGATTTAACGTTGTTTGCACATGGAAAAGTCATGGGCGAACCAAAACTATGTGAGCGATGAGAATAAAGATCCCTGCAAGTGAACCTCAGTGCCTATCCTTGAGAGATTCTCAGGAAGGTCTCTCTAGTGGCAGCTACAAGACCCCGTTGGGTATCTGGTGACTGGGCAGAGTTTCCTTCACATAGGAACTGAGGAAACTCTGAACACTTGCCAGGTACTGTATATAACAATTTAGAATGGGAGACAAATGTGATAAACAATCCTAAGAATTCTAACCAGATGTTCTGGTTTTACTGGTTTCCAGGTTCTGTGTTAGTCACCTGCTGATCTGGAAGGGCTCCTTCCTTTTGAGAATTCTATGTTCTGTGATTCTACATTGTTGCCCAAAGCACTGGGACTTGGAATTCTTTTGTGTACACCATGCTGAGATTCTTTTTAAATAATATACTTTGACTTCATGACCTCATGAAAAAGAGACCTTCAAGCAAAGAGAGTTACTGTCTAGCAGGGAACAGGGAAAGACGGCTGTGATTGCACACTGAGAAATGTGCAAATGAGAGAAGAAAGTGTATCTGAAAGTCGTTTTAGATACAGAAAAAACAGGTCACTGTAGAAGTTGTGTACTTTCTTGCTTAAGCAACCAAAACGTTCAATGAACATTGAGTAGTGGTTAACTATTCCTAATTTTAAGAGGCTGCTTTATTTCAAATAAATATTTGGAGGAAAAAGAGTCTATTTATTTGTTTTGTTTCTGAGACAGGGTCTCGCTGTGTAGTTTAGGCTGACCTGGAGCTCACTATGTAGCCTCAGCCTCCCAAGTGCTGGTGCACCCCCAGGCCTGGCTGAAAGAGTGTATTTGCGGTATTTTCTATAACATCACATAAATTTGTGTTGGTGACTTTATTAAATGCTTCTTTCTCGATATACTTTGGGGTGCAAGTAATAGAATATCAAACAAAAGCAGCTTAAACAATAAACATCTTTTATTTCAGAGGAAATGTTTCTCTGTGTGGGTTTATGCTGTTGTCACTTCCATTTTTCTGCTCTGTCATACCTGAGACATTGGCCTGGTCCCTTTGGAAAGGAAAACTTCCACAATTCCCTTAGCAGCTTTCCCTCTCACATCTCATTGGCCAGGACTGGGTCACATGCCCATGTTCTGCCTGCAAGGGAGGCTGGGAAAGGGATTCTTGGGCATTTTGAGCCTTGAGAGTGGCTGTGAGCTCTGTCAGCCAGGAAGAACAAGGGTAGAGTGGGGGTGGTGGAGGGGACCAGCAGCACCTGGCACAATCACTCCTTAGTGTTTTCTATGAGCCAGATTGTGAGAAGTCGCACACACACAAATTACTGAAAGGATTGTGTTACTTTCCTGTTTAAAATGCCTCGAATCCTCCCTATTGACACCATAAAGTTCACACGTTCTAAACCTGACATATGAGACACTTTATGATCTGGCCCCTGTACTCTGCTACACTCAGCTTGTTCCCATTTGATTTTTTAACTTAAAAATTTTTTTTCAGTTTCTTTACATTTGTTGAAAACCTCTAATTTGGAAGAAGACGGTACTTGGTACAGAAAAATGTGGTGCAGAACCTACATCCTGTTGTTCCAACAGATTCCAAGATGCCACTGCCATTGCTGCCGCGGTCCTATTGAGTGTGGGTGGCTGAAATGAACAATTCGTGACCAGAGTTCTTTCCCACACAGTTCACAAGGAGGCGGCAAGAGTGCTGAGAAAACTATTTTGGTCCCAGCCTTGTGGGCGCAGCTGTGGAGACTGTTCCTGCTTTGTGAAGGCCTCTGCCTTTCTTCGGGGTTATCCTTTTCCCTTTGCAGGATGCCAAGCGTTTGATCAACCTCCTGCCCCAGCAACATGGAAATTCGTCTTCCTCATTTAATTTGAAGTGTTCTTTTCTGGTGACACATCATTTGAAGCTGGACTTCACCATGAACTTGGAGAGCAGGACTCACTATGTATAGTGAGTTCAAGGCCAGCCTGGAAAACATAGCTAGACTCTGTCTTAAAAAAAAAAAAAAAAAAATCTTTAGCAAGAATCGTCACCACTAGTTGTTACAATAAGAATTTCACAAATGTAAAAGAGACCTTCAAGGAAAGAGAACTGCTGCCTAGCAGGGAAAAGAAAGAAGGCCGTGATTGTTTCCTAGGGGAAATGTGCACACGAGAGCAGGGGCTAAGGTAAAGATAAATTCAGGTGTCTCACATCATACACGAAAGCCAACTCCAAATTAGGGACTTTAATGAGAATGGCAAAACTTTAGATCTTTTAGAATAACATATGAGGCAATCTCTACACAGGCAGTTTGCCAGTTGTTAGAGTACAAATAATAAAGGCAGACTTCCTGCGTTCTATTCTGACTGCACTGCTTCTTTGCTGTGCTACTTTGATCTAGTTGCTTAATTTCTTTGAGGCCATCATTCATCATCTGTAAAAGGGAGATCATAAGTACCTGAAACATAGAAAGTAATCAGTAAGTGCTGGCCTTAGACTAGGGAAGGATTCCTCAGACAAATACAAAAACACAAAGCACAGTGAAATAATTGGTAAGTGCAATTACAACAAATTTAGAAATTTGGGGCTGGGGATATAGCTCAGTGGCACAAGTGCCTGCCCTGCAAGCACAAGGTCCTGAGTTCGATTCCCGGTACCAAAACAACAACAACAACAAAAAGAAAAACACACCAAATTTAGAACTTTTATACATTGACACCATAAAATGTGAAAAGATAAGTCATAAACAAGAACACTTGTCTCACAAATGATTGACAAAGGAGTCACATCCAGAACATATAAATAACTCTTGTGGATTAATAAGAAAAAAATCAGAGAACCCAGTGGAAAAATAGGTAAAAATATAGATAGGCACCTTTCATAAGAAAAATTTTGTAACTTTTTTTTTTTTTTTTTGGTACCGGGAATTGAACTCAGGACCTTGCACTTGCCAGGCAGGCACTTGTGTCGCTGAGCTATATCCTCAGCCCTGTAACATTTTATAAAATGAAGATGTGTGTGTGTGAATTTCACTCTTAGGTAGCTCTCTAGAGATGTTTTTATACAGAGATAGCAGGTGAGATGTACAAGCATAACAGCACTTTTGTAAGAGTGACCCCCCACCCCGAAACAAGCAAACAGACGAACAAAACCTCAGAAACAGTGCAAGTGTCCAACAGGAATAACGGTCAAGTGAGTTTTGATATGTTTATACAGTGGAATATTATACAGTGATGCAACTGCCTGGACGTCAGGTACCTGGTACTCACACCAACATGCATGAACCCCACAAACACAATGCAGGGTTTTAAAAGTAAATCCATGGGAGTTTGTGCACAGTATGATTCAGACACATACAAAATTAGGCAATACAGTATTTAGGAGTAGACCTATATGTGAGAAAACCTAAAGAAAAAGGAAAATAAAAAAGAAACTTTGAATATTGGATAAATACAAAAATTGGCAATGTTCTATTTTATAAATTTGGTGGTTAGATAGGAATTCATTTTATAATTTTGAAAGATACACATTTATGTCATAAATGTTCCTTTGTGACTGTATTTTGTAATGACTATGGAAGACTAACCCAGGAAAAGCACAGGATTTGTGGTAGAAGTTTCAAATGTTCAAGACTGGCAGGCCTAGATTAAGTGCTGTGTTCTGCTCTTTGTCTGCTGCCTGTCTCTGGGCAAATTCTCTGAGACTTGGTTCCCTAATTTATAAAGTGAGAACAGTAATATTTATCTCAAAGGCTTTTGTGCACATTAAGTAGTAGATAATGTGAGTGAAAAACACCTCGTACTTCAGCTCAGTTCACCAACGCTTACCTTGGGCCAGGAGCCCAGGACCAGCAGTTGCGTAAGCAGGTTGGGAAAGCAGGTGCTGCTGGAAAGCCTACCTAGAAGTGGGGGGAGCTGCCATGCACCATGAGGTGAGTGGGCAAAGCAAAGGCGGAGGTGGGGCTGATCAGGGCTGGCAGAAGGACAAGCGCAAGTACAGACGCAGAGGCAAGGGAAACCAGAGTCCATGTGGATCCACGTGAAGCAATTCCACAGCAGTCAGGTGAGACGAGATTCAGATGACTTTGGTGTCCATAGGGGATTGGTTCTAGGACCCTGCAGATACCAAACTCAAAGGATGCTCAAGTCCTTTATATAAAATGCATAATGTTTGTATACAACCTATACTCACCCTCCAGTACACTGTAAATCACCTCTGCATTACTTATAAGGCCTAATACAATGTAAGTTCTATAGAAACAGTTAGTTATACTGTATTTTTTCGGGGGTCTTCAACCCCTGGGCCACTAGGAACCCACAGAGCAGCAGGAGATGAGCGATGGGTGAGTGAACAAATGTTTGTCTGTATTTACTCCCGCTCCCTGTTGCTCAAATCGCCGCCTGAGCTCTGTCTCCTGTCAGATCAGGGTGGCATCAGATTGTCATAGGAAAGTGAATCTTACTCTGAACTGCATATAGGAGGGAATCTAGGGTGAGTGCTCCTCTGATCAACCCACAACCATCCTCTCCCCACATGTGTGGAAAAATTGTCTTCCATGAAACTAGTCCCTGATTCCTGCTGGTTTAGGGAATGACAAGAAAAAAATTTCTTTACATGTTCAGTACACACACAACCCCCTGCCCCCAAATATTTTCAATCCACAGTTGGTTGATTCCAAGGATGTGGAACCTGCAGATCCAGAGGGCTGACCATACACCCTCAAACACAGGGGACAGCAGGGCCAGGAAGTTGGGGGTTTTATGTGTTGGGTTATCAAGGCTGGGCTTAAGTCTTAACAGGGAAGCATGGAGTCACTCCAGATGAGGGAGCAGCGGGACCAGATAGGTGCTGTGACAGATCCCTTGCTGCGGGCAGGTGGGGTTTCAGTGGAGAAACACCAGAGAGATAGAGAGGCAAGTTAGGAGTGTGTTGTGGCTCGAGTGAAGATGCATGAGAAAGATGGAGAGAAGGAGAGAGATTTAGGAAATGCCAAGAAGGGAAACTGGCAGAAACCTACTGATGGGGCAGAGACGGAGGAACAAGGGTCTCAGATGTCATCTAGCTGGGGCTACTGGATATAAAATAAGCACCGTTGATGGGGGGTGGGGAGGGCTAGTTTAGGGGGAAGGGTGAGTTCAGTTTGGATTTGATGCTGAATTTGGGAAGCTCGTGAAACATCCAAGCAGAAAAGGATGTGCTGGATGCCCAAAGGGGCAAGGATGAAGGCAGGGCCAGTGAAAGATTTGTGAGTCGCCAGCATGCAAGTGTCTGAGACAGGCTAGGGAGAGCATATGGCCAACATCTTTTAGAGCAGTGGTTAGCAAACTTTTTCTGTAAAGGACTAGACAGTAAATATTTCAGGTTTTGTGAGTGCTGTTGTCTCTGTCACAACTACTCTGCCACTGCAGTGTGAACGCAGCCACAGACAACATGTGACTATGTTCCAATAAAACTTTATTTATAAACACAAGAGGATTGGCTTGAGTTGGCCCATGGACTACAGTTTGCAAACTCCTGTTCCAGAGACAGAACACCAGGTCAACAAGGACCACTTTAGAGGTGAGAGAATATATTTGCTATGTTTCCTAGCATGTGACAGGTTCCCAAACCAAAGGGACATGCATTAACTTATCTAAAAGCTGGGAAGTCATGATGGAGTCAGGCCACTGGGCCCAGGAACCAGATCTCGGGGTATTCTTCCTGATACCCCACAAGGGTGTCACAGCCACAGCAGCTCCTGGTGTCTATCTTTAGAGCCTGGGTTCATGAGGTAAAGGAAGTGGGCAGGTTGGGTCACTGCTCCCAGTTCTTCCTGCCCCCACATACGGGGATATTTACATTATAACCTTCACCGAGCACTCAGTACCTGCATTCTTCCCACTGGAGGCATCTACCTAGTAGCGATGTTGGACTTGGCCCTGTGGCTTGCTTTGGCCAATGGAAATGTGGATGGAGTGACAGTGTGACAATTCTGGTCAAGACCTTCAGAGGCATTCCCTGTTCTGCTTGTCTTGTGGTCCTGTGCCCTTTCCTGAGAAAACAATATCTAGGTAGGCACCATCCAGGGAGAATAAAGAAACCTATGAAGCAAACTGGAAGGCAGTTCTCACTGTCCTCAGCATAGCCACATCCGTTCTTGTAGACTTCCAGGCAAAAATTAATAAATAAATAAATTTTGGGTGTTAAAAGCCGCTAAGATTTTGAGTGTGTGTGTGTGTGTGTGTGTGTGTGTGTGTGTATTATACAGCAAAACTGATTAATCATGGTATTCTCAAACAAGCTTCAGAGAGATGATCCAGGTCAAAACTGATTGGCCTGATTTGGGACATGTGACATAACCTAGCACCAATCACTGAGCACAAAGAGATTTTTGTATTATGATTGGCCCACCTGGGTCACGGACCCACTCTATTCAGGCAAATAGGGCATTGCCAAGGTGAAGAGGCTGCTGAGCAGACAAAAGCAATAGCCAGTATTGTAGAAAGCTAGCACAGAGAAGCACCGTGGAAACTTGGGGAGAAAGAGCTACAAAAACAAAGGTGTGTTGAATAATGCCAATGCTGCAGAGAAGATGTTGAGACAATAAATGCAATGTGTTTATTGGTTTTGGCAATAAAGAGGGGGATGTTATTGGTGATCTTTTCCTGAGCAGTTTCAGTTGAGCTTTAGGATGACAGACAGATTATATGTAAGGATAATATTTTCAAAGCACTAGAATTCCCTATAGGAATGTCAATTATTATTTAAAAGGACATTAGATAAGAAGTAGTTTTAGGAACCGGATTGGGGAGAAGCAGTTTATTTGGGCATCACTTTGAAGTCATAGGAGGGAGAGGAAATGTTGGGATCAGACCACATTTGAGGCCAATTCTCAGAGTTGGGGTGAATCCTAGAGGGTGGAACCAGGCCTGAGAGGCCAAGCTCAGTCCTAGTGTGATGCTCAGGGCCTGGGGTAGAATTATGTCTCTGGGAACTGGACATGAAGGCAGGATCTAAGCAATGTGGAATCTGAAACAGCAGGGTTTAGTGAGGGATCACTAAGGGAAGCGGGCGAGGTCAAGGGAGGAGAGCGAAGATAAGACTATCTGGTCTCAGGCCTGGAGAAATAAGAGCAGAGACAGCCCTAAACACAAGTATTCAATTGACAAAATCTTAAGCTAGTTCCCACACCCCCAGGGCCTTTCAGACTCTGACCTTTTCTTGACTTCTTTCGAAGTCTCTCTCTCTTTACCCCTATACCCTGTCCCACTTGACTTTACTGACTTCTGAGTAGGGAGGCTTCCAGAAGCTGGGTCCCAGCCTGGCCAGTCCTCCCCAGACATCCCTCCTGGTGCCTCCTCTTTGGCCATATCAGAGCATCTCTCTTCTTGTTCCTTTGAGCTCTACTTTCAAAGAAGAATCTGGGAAAGCATCTGCACCAAGGTATTAACACGGTAGAGCTTCTTCTCTGGTTATTTGCTCTCTAAGTGGATTCTCTCAGTACCAGTTCTTAACCCAAAGGAGTATTTCTGTCACAGTAAGAATTTGGGTGGGTTGGGGAGGGGCAAAGTTGTTCTTCCAATCTTACCACGAAGTAGATTTGTTACTAACAAGGCTGGTCCCAAACTTGAGAAAGTATTGAGGGAAATGAGATAAGAACTTTAATTTTAGAAATGGAATATTTAAGGTGATGACGTATTTTGACTGCAATTGCTAAATAAAAAGTGTTCTGAAGTGAGAAAACAGAGGGTTGGCAAATAGTCACAGATCTAGTCAAGAGGTCATTACCTGCATCATACATAGTCCTACCTCTCCCTTCCAGTTTGTGAGTTACAACTACCCTAACTCCTGTTATTTCATTTGATCCTCACTAAAGCTTTATAAAGTAGGCAGAACATTTGCATGTTTAGAATTTGCATTTTTAAAAAGCGAAAAGTTCAACTCAGAGAAGCTAAATTACTTATCTAATATTCACTGCTGGTTTGTGCCGGAGTCAGAGCTTCTGCTACTCAATGAAGACATCTATGGCAGTGGTGGGGAACCTATGGCACGCGTGCCGCGGGAGGTTGTTTGTACAATTGAACGCTCTGAAAGGTTTGCCATCACTGGTCTAGGGAGTGGGTGTATTAGCTGGGGTTCTCCAGAAAAGCAGAGCCAAAAGGATCAATGATATAGACAGAAAATAGATGACAGATAGATGATAGGTAGACAGACAGATAGAGAGATAGATAGAAATAGCTTTATTATGAAGAATTGGCCCACATTTTTACAGAGACCTACGGTGAGCAGGCTGGTAACCAGAAGAGCCAGTGGAGTACTTTCAGTCCAAGTCTGAAGGCCTGAAAAGCAGGACAGCTCAAAGGCAGGCAGGCTTAAGATCCAAGAAGAGCTGTTTTTTCAGTTCAAGTCTGAAAACAGGAAAAGACCAGTGTCCTGGCTTTAGCAGTCAGGCAGGAGGAATTCCATCTTCTTTGGCCATTTGGTCCTGTTTGGGTCTTTAATAGATCAACCAGGTCCCCCTGTGGTAGTGAGGGCAGTCTGCTTTCCTCAGTCTGTGCCTGCAAATCTTCTCACATCTAGAAACACCCTCACAGAAACACCTGTTTGTCCTCTGTTGTAGTCAGGGTTTGCAAGGGAAATAATGCAATACAGGACACATAATTTTTAGGATTATTTTGTAATAGTCACCCAAAGAGACACATACAAAAAGTGCAGAAAATCTGTCCACACACTAAAGACCCAAAGAATCCAGCTGAGGGCCTGGATCCTACAGCAGTATGAGTCCAGCTGAAGGCCTAGGGCCCACAACAATGTCTCATGCAAGTTTATGTCACGGATCTGCACCGGGAAGGCCCAAAGGTCAGCGGTGGAAGCTAGAAAGTCTGCACCAGTGGGATGAAGGATCTGTGCCAGCAGACTGAGGGATCTACCCCGGAGCCAGGAAGGGACGTTCGGAGTAAGGACAGGAGCTCCCCCCGAAAGACACCACAGCCATCCTCAGCGACAACGAGGTCCCGAGCTCCTCCGACGATGAGAACAGCCAAGTTCCTATCAGGAAAGCCAGAGTGACAAGCTCCTCGAGGAGAACCAACAGCACCAACTCTTCCCCACCAGTTCTCCTTTTTATGTTGTTGGCAACAGTCCTCAGGTGGGCCCTCCACACCAGGCACCACGCTGATTCAGTTCAGCTGGGTGTTACAAGTTGACCACCAGTTGTCGATCCACCACATCCTCTTTCTCTGGATCCACAGCACCAGCATGTCTTAGATGGTGAAGACCTGAAATCCTGGTTATTTTCTTTCAGTGCTGTGACTGCTCTGGGTTCGCCACGGGTATATTGGAGATGTGATGGAAGCCGTCACCTGACAGGGCAGCCTCCCACCCTACTCTCTCACCACAGGCTGCCCTCGATGTCCCCAGGCCACCTTTCTGTTCCAGGCAGTATGGGCTATGGACACAGTCACATGCTGTGAGATGCTACAGGTGCTTCAGTGCTGGCTGTGCCACAAGCCAGCTGTGTGACCCAGGGCAAGGCCCTTTTACCTCTCTGGGCCTTGTTTTCTTTTCTGTGAAGTGAGAGGTTTGGTTTAAATGGTCATTTAGAAAGTTTCCAACACTGAAGTGGGAGTCTATAAGAATTGTATCTTCATATTGCAGCAAGCAATTTTATTCTCCCTTGTACTTAAAGGAACACAGACAGGCTCGAGAAGGTGCTAAATTTCAACTGGAGTGCGACTATGATTCTCTGCATGGAAAGAGCATAGTGTGTGGTGGTGGGCTGTGGCATACAGCATTCAAGCAAACCAGGTTTCCTCTGCACTGAATGCATGGCATTTTTATCCTGTTTTTTCTCGTTCTCTGCATCCACAGCACTAGTGTGTCTTAGATGATTAAGACAGCAGGGAAAATTTTGATAATGTGTGCTCTGTCTCTGATCAGCTTTTGACCTTGGACAAGTTATTCCCCAAGTCCCAATTTCCTCCTCTTTATAGGAATGACAATATTTCTGCTTTGTAGGATGATTCATGAGGATTCCACAGAATTAGAAGTGCTTAGCTGTGCCTAACACAGAGTAAACACGCATTTCATCACAATAAAAAACAAATAACGTGTTAGCTGGCTTGTATTACTTTTACCAAATGTCCGAGATAATTAACTTACAAAAAGAAAAGGCATATTTTGGTTTACAGTTTTGGAGGAGCCAGTCCCTTGTTGGTTGAGCCATTCCTCTCAGGCCTGTGGGGAGGCAGCACATGTGGTGGGAACATGTGCCAGAGCAAAACTGCTTATATCATGACTTAGGGGGCAAAAAGAGAGGAAAGGCTGAGACCCCGGGTTCCCCTTGAAGGACACACTCCAATGACCTCAAGACCTCCCACTAGGCCACACCTCTCAGAGGTTCTACTCTCTCCATAGTGTCACCTTGAGGACCAAGTCTTTAATCCATGCAAATAATAACCACATATATTGTGCTTCCTGCCCCGGTGCTTTTTCCTCCAATGAGGGAAGTAATGAAAGGAAAATGTGTTAGCTGGGGAGAGATACCGAATCATGTAGCTGGATAACAAGATTGATGAAGGCAGGACCACCTCCACCTGCTTTTTCCTGCAGCCGCTATACCTAGCACATAGCAGCACCAGAAAGAAAATCGTACTTAATGATGCAAACATGACAGAGCTGCTCATAAATCATTCTCCCTTCATAAGAAATGGCTTAGTCCTCTGCATTTCCGGGTTGTTCCATTTGCTGCCTTTACAGTACACTCAGGAGGACATTCGGAGATGTCTAGACCTCATCTTAAGTCTATACCAGAGCTGTCTACTAGAAATATAACGCTAGACACAACGCAAAATTTTAAATGTTTTAGTAGCCATGTAAACAAGGAAAAAAGAAATAGGTGAATTAATTTTCAGAATGGATCTTATTTTATCTCCTGTATCTAAAATATCATGTCAACATGCAATAAATATAAAAACTATTAATTTTTTATACTAAGTTTGAAATCTGGCATGAATTTCATACTTGGAGCACATTTCAATTAAGACTGATACATTTCAAGTGCTCAATAGCCACATTCATCTAGTGGCTGATTTTTGGAAAAGCACAGGTCCAGAACAACAGAACAAGATCAACCTTTCCCTTCCTCCTACCCCAACCAAGCCCAGCCCTCAGTTCACTTCCCGTCTGAAGTCCCACCTCTTTCCCAGGTGGCAGCCCTGGAGAATAGTTCTCACAGCTCCTGGGGAGACACGCCAAACTCCCACATGGGTGTGTTTTATCTTACTCGTCTTGGAAGAAAAACCACATCAGAACGCAACACCAAAAAACCTCAATGTTCATTCCACAAGATACATGTATACAACAGGGAATTGATGCTTCTAAACCCTTTTAAGATTGTTATTTGAAGTAAGCAACTATCACTCGTCTCTTTCTGGCCTGCCTTTAGAGAGCTTTATTCAATGTGATCTTGCTTGTAGTCAACCCTCTTTGATAATACATTAGTTCGTTCAATTGATCGAGTGCTTACGACTATATGTAACAGAGTCAGAAAAAGAGTAAAGCACAGGAAGATGCAATTTCTGCCCTGGGGAGCCTTGAACTTGAGTGAGATGGGCAGACGAAGAAGCAGGATCTTATAACAACGCAGTGGGAAAGTAAATGCTAGGTACTCTGTAAGGTCATGGGAGAGTGGCTAATGTAGCCCAGGAGTGTGTGTGTGTGTGTGTATCTGTGTGTGTATGAATGTGTGTGTAACAGGAAAGTCAGGGAAGCGATGCCCAATGTGAGACCTGAAGATGGAGTAGGAGTTGGGAATGTGGGTTTCGGGACGTGGGATGGAGAAAGCAGAACAGTGCTCCAGCTGAAGGGAGAGCATGCACCCATCCCAGAAGGGGCCTGCAAATCATTGCACCCAGCTAGAGTTCAGGAAGAGTAAATCTGTGCCTTGTGGAAGATGTGGGGGTGGAAAGGGACAATGTTGATCAATAGTTTGGCTTTTATTTAAATTCTATAGTAAAGTTCCTGGAAGCCAGGTATGGTGGTGCCTGCCTCTAATCCCAGCTACTCGGGGAGCTGAGGAAGGAGGATCACAAATTGGAGACCAGGCTGGGCAACTTAGTGAGAAACTGTCTAAGCAAAATAAAGTATAAAAGAAGGGCTGGAGACATAGTTCAGCACACCCTGAGTTCAATCCCCAGTACTGGAAAAAAAATTCCTGGAAACCTCTGCTCAGCTCTGGTTCTGATTTTTCACCTGCATTTTTATTCTGTGTTTCCAGCTGTTTACAGCATATCTCCATGTTTCAATTAAATTCAACATGTTCAATATCACTCAGCACCTCAGTCCTCTAGTAAATATTCCAAAGTGGTTCTCTATCCTAATTTTTCCATCTCTAATATGAGATCAGCATAATTTCAGTCTCCTACCACATTTTTCATTCCTCCCATATCTTCACCCTCTATACGCAAGCTGTCACTAAATCTTGCTAATTTTTTGACTCAGTATCTGCAGTTTTTGTTTCAGGCACTTTCTGGCTCCCCTGAAGATAATTTATCACTCTTTTTAAAAATAATAACTTTAAATTTTCACCAGGGCTATCAAAATTCTAAGTGGTATAATTTGTACTCTTTTGAGATATCATTTTGGAAAAACCAGCAGTTCTTAAAAATCACATCAAATTATGAAGTAGGAAAAATGATGTCAGTGGTCAGTCCAGAAAAGCCTCAAGTAATTCTTATTGGAAAAAAGACAGTTTTTAATATTGTATTTATTCTTAGGTTCTACTGTCTTCTGATGTAAAAAGTTTATCAAGCCTCCACCTGAAGGTATAAAGTTTTATTACCTGCATAGAAAATCCATAAACAAGGATTTTTATTTTTGTAATTGTGTCCTTCCTTTTCTCTACAAGCTCATCCCTGAATGCATTACCTGCAAGCTCACTCACTCTAAAAAAAAGTTCAACATTGTTTAAATTTACTCTTGATTACCAAGTATCTTACTTCATATTTGCTCAGCAATTCATTATAACCACACCCTAAGAACTGGACATGGAAAATCTAAAACACAAGAACCGAATTGTATTCTGTGTCTCAGGAATAAATGATAATTTCCTCCAGTTGTATTTTGTCATATTCTGAACCAAATATCCACTGGCTGGAAATTCCTTTTCAATCAGTAAGTACTTACTGAGATTTATGACCGTGTTTAGCTTGCAATTACTTGTTAAAGGTATGGCGACCATGTTTTCTGAAACAGAACAGCAGGACACACGATGTGACAATGGGACAGAGCACTTCAAATCAGCACTACCCTGGGAAATTTGGGTTATACGATTGCCGTATTTACAGGGAATGCAGAGAAATATCGTCCCTTGAGCTCACAACTTTATTGGAAACACATACTCATTAATTTCACCATCAAGTGAACAGTAAGTAAAAGAGGTAGAAGAGGTACTTTGTTAGCTGGGAGGTTTATAACAATGAAAAAAACACAATCACCTCAAATGTTTTATAAAAATAGGTAGGCTTGTGATGGGTAATTTTAATTGTCACTTTGGCTGGGCTGTGGTGTCCCACCGTTTGGTCTAGATATTGCCTAGATATTGTCTAGATATTTTCAGATGAGATGAACATTTAAATAGTACACTTTGAGTAAATCTGATCAGCTTCCATAATATGGGTGGATCTCATCCAACCCATTAAAAGCCCTAAAAGCAAAGACTGAGTTTCTCCCAGGAAGAGAGAATTTGGCCTCTAGACGCCCTTCAGACTCAAGACTGTGACATTGACGGAATCTCCGGCCAGAATCTTCAGACTCCTGGCCTGTCCTGAGGATTTTAGACTTAGAGGCCCCACAACTGTGTGAGCCAATTCCTTAAAATAAGCCTTTCTGTCTCTAATACACACACACACACACACACACACACACACACACACACACACACGTGCGCACACGCACACACACACACACGTCCTATTAGTTCTGCTTCTCCAGAGAACTCTAATACAGCTCTCTTAAGAATTGTTTATTTCCCATCTTGGACACACTCTGTGCATTTTTAAGTGTCATTTTATCCTCTCTTTTTTCACAAGTGGTAATATCCAAGTAACCATATATCCTCTAGCAATGTGCTTAAGCATATGGTGTGCACTTTAATGGTCCACCTTTCTGCTGAAGATAAAAGTTAGAAGCCAACGTAGAATTATCAGAAGAAACGTAATTGAATTTCATGTGGAATGAGACAGGAGGCAACGCTGAGAGCTGGAGGCAACATGAGAAGGACCCGAGAGAGACAGAGAGAGAATGGGAAAGAAACACAGAGAAGCCAACTTTGGCCTTTTGATTACAAAATGTGGAGGAAAGAAACTGCATGGATGTCTACGCCTGTGAGTGTCTTTACATTGAAAAGGTATTAGAAAAAGAAGAGAAAACAGTACAGCAAGACTGATCAAAGTAATTGGGGGTCATAATCAAAATTACTTGGGGGAAAATAGGCGCAATATACTTAAGATGTAGACCTATGAATTTAGCACTCGATTAAAGTTTGGGGCTCTCGAGTTCCTATGAGCTGTTCTGTGGAACACCATACAGGTAGATCAGTTCCACAACGACATGGGTGCCTTGTAGCAAGAGAATTGTGGGTGGAATAACAGATAGTTGATTTCCACATCTGATTTAAGAATTTAGCAGGCCCACTTCCTTGAACTGGCAATAGAAAAACACTTGGAAGGGGGAAATCTTATGAATAATTAGACATAATTAGGTTGTCAGCTCATATATCATTATGCCTTGCCTCTCAGGGATGTTTTTGCAGATTAATTATTTAATGTTTGCAAAATAAGCTCCAAGTGCCATGTATCATTGGCATAGAATTTGATTCTTCAGTGTGATGAATGTAATTAAGTCATGTTGATTTCATAGGAACTTTCCCTGCAGACAAACAAACGTCTGCTCCAGGGTGTTCTGGGGCACGGGCACCTGGTTCTCTCGCTGGCATATCATCAAGAAGAGCTCTCAGTGGTGGGCATTTTGCCTCATGTATGATACGTATCTCAGGCAGGTTGTAAGGCATTTAAAGTGTTACGTTAGAGCTGTGGTGCCTATTGTTGGGTAAATGTTATGTTTGACAATATAGTAATTAGAAGAGAAGATTTTAACCTCACAATTAGCAGGGGAAAAAATATTAAGGGTCTTTTTTGGGCCCTAAGTCATCCTTGCCTACCATATGACAAGTCACTTAAATATCCTTCAGTTAGGAAATTTATTTTTTGAACACAGAAATGGCTTCAAATATCCCCCAAGCTATGCCTGCTAATAAGCTTCTCTTAAGCAGTCCAGTTGATTGTTGCCTCAGAGATTCGGCATAATTCATAGTTTTAGATTCAGTAATTTTTGAGAGAGGAATTGAAAATAGGAAAGTATATTTGGTAGGAAAATAGTTTTCAAACATTTTGGTCTCAGGACCTTTTCGTACCCTGAAAAAGGATTGAAAAGCCCCAGGGAGCTTTTGTTTACATGGATTATATCTAGTCAGTGTTTGTTGTATTAGAATTAAAGTTAAGAAAAAAATGTAAATTGATTTCTTCATTAAAATCATAAGCCTATTACATAATAATATAAATAACATATTTTAATGAAAATATTAGTGAGGAGAGTGGTGTTGTTTTACATTTTTATAAGTTTCTTTAATGTCTGGTTTAATGGAAAACAGCTGTGGTTTCATGTCTGCTTTTGCATCCAATCTGATGTGATACATTGTTTTGGTTGAAGTTAGATGAAGAAAATTTGGCCTCATGCAAATCTGTAACTGGAACAGAGAGGAGTATTTTAACATCCTTTTTAGATAATCGTGATTATTTCTTTTTGAATTGACACCAAAACTCAACAACTATTAGTTTCTCAAATGTGGGTTCCTGAAACTATATGAAAGCTTTCTGTAGTCGGTTGCATTAAAATCCACTGGTCTGTCCTGTACTGGTGTCAAGCATTGGTGCCTTGGTCATTTGAAAAACATCAGTTCATTGAGTGATGCAGCTCTTCCAGAGGCTGACACATTTCAGTGTCAAATAATCACTTGCATTAATATCACCACTGACTTCATCATAAATTCTTTAAGTATTGGTATGCTGTCAGGTCTTTTCAAACTCTCATTTTCACTTGAAAGCTGGACTTTTATTATTGGCAATAAATACTTTGAAATGTTTTCCTTGAAGTGATATTCTCACTTTGCTCATTTTAGGGAAAATGTCTGCCAAATACTCATATCTCAATAGCCATAGTTTGTTTTCAAGTAAAAATGGAGTTCCATAAAAAAGCAACTAGTTTAGGTCACAACCTAAAATGTCACACACATGATTTTCCTTGAGTCAAATAATAACCAGCCTACATTGAGGTCTTTATGAGACTTTTTCATTTCCTCACATAGATTCTGAAGGTACTATGTATGCCAGGGTCAACATTTAAAAAAAAAAAACACAATTGTTTTGTGTGTTTTTTTACTGTTTTACCATTGTCATTGTTAAGTGAATTGGCACTTTAAGAAAAATCTGGGGGTACCCTGCAGTGGCTTGTGCACTGACTGCTGGTACAATTGGGACAACTGCTTTAATTGGTGTGAGTTTTACCTATGTTACTCAGGAGCTTTAGATGCTTTGGCATTTGCATTGGTAGCTGTTTTGCCTTTGCTCCACCAGTGCAAATGCCAACATAGCAAAAAAGTAAATAAAATGCTAGTCTTATCGCAAAAATAGCATTGAACTTGCAGACTCCCTTGAAAGGGTCTTGGGATGCCCAGGGGTCCACAGACAGTACTTTGAGAACCCCTGGTTTAAGATTTGACCTGCAGGTGGAGCAGAAAATGTAGGGTAACATTTTAAAGCAGCTCTTTCAACTATGGGTAGGACAATGTAAGACAGTATAATTAAATGAATTTTCTGCATTAATTTTTTTCTTAAATAGAAGGCTATACTGCCCCAAATCACTGTTTCAGCCTTTTTTTGAGGCCATGATACACAAGAAGAAATAGCTCTTACATCGTGATACATTGTACACATACACACGGATACATTTATGGAAATAAAACTTTCATGGAAATAATACCCTTACAACTTTTGCTGCACTCTGACATCTAAAACATTTTTTTATTCCATTTCATTAAAGAAAATGTTGGTCGTGACCCACTAAATTGATTTCACAACTCACTAATGGGATGGAAACCACAGCTGGCAAAAAATGAGCCCCTGCTCTAAATAAAGATACTTTCATTTTGTAATATAGAAATCTTCCCAAAAGCTGACTTCCTCTGCTTTGAAACTCAATGTACCCAGCAATTTTTAATGGCTTGTTCTGCCATTTCTTGGTTTGGTTGCAAATGACTTTAAACTGCGGTCAAATGAGAAATATTTTGTTTCCAGGTTGCAGTGTGTATATTATTACATGAAATATCTCTTTGATTTTTTCTGAGAAAGTCTAAATGTTTACCTGAGTTTAAGAAACCTGATGTTTTTGCATCAGCATTATGGATAAATGTACACAATAAAATCTTATCAAGGAGGTTATGTTGAGATTGATACTATAGTAATTACTGTTTTACACTTTAATACATTCTCAGGATCTAGATTTATAATCTGTTTGATACTGTGCTCACTTCCTGCTCTGTCAGTCCTTTCAGGACTATTTCTTTGAGAGATACAGTGAATTTTAAAAGCCAGAATGAGATGGCCAACCACCTCATTTGGGTTTTTTGGCTTTAAAGTTAAGTATCATTTTTTCTTGTTGATAGGGTAAAAAGATAAATGGTAGGAAAGTAGAACATATCAAAGCTAAAGAAATATCTTTTCATCCTTAAGCATTTGGACTCTCTTTGTTTCTCCTCCTTGACTTTCAAGATCTCCTTCTCTCTCTTTTTCTCCTCCTACCTCTATTTCCTGAAAAATCTCTTCTGCCTCAGTCCTTAAACATGTGTTTCCCCTCAGTATAAGGTCAAGGTGCTTGCCTCGCCCTGAATCCTTTGTTTTGCTATCATTACCCCACTGGTTTCATCTGATGTGTAGGAAGGACCGGTGGAGGGGACAGTAGGAAGTGAGGAAAAGAATTAACCATCTGTAGCAATTGTACAGAAGAGAGATGAAGAGGCTCTGAGTTAGGGAGTTGCCACTGGGAATAGAGAAAAGGGGACAGATCCTTAACTTGGTTGGAGTGGGGCTGCAGGAAGAAAAAAGATGGCTTTGAGATTCTGGCTTGGGCTAATTTGATAAGGTAGGAGGAGCTGCCAATATAGGAAAAATGAGGAATTCTTTTTTTAAAATGTACTGTAGGTGTTATGGAGGCACTGGAACGCACTATAATGGAACCCGGCTAGAGACTTGAGCTATGTAATCTATGCTGAAGCCACTGTTGAAATCCTGGGTATACAAGAAGTCATTTATATGACTGGAGAAGACAAAAAGATGCTGATAATGGACTCAGGGGAACTTGGAAGCTGAAAGAATAATAAGAGGAGGAGGAGGCCATGGAGGAGACAGAGAAGGAGAAACCCAAGTAGCAGGAGTACCAGTAGGAAAATGTAACTTATGGAGAGGCAAAGGTGTCTGGCGGCATGTGAAATACCAAGCTACAGACTTGTGGGAAAGGACAACCTTTCCTTCCTTCTCAGCAAAGAGTATCAGAACAATGCTCAAGGCGAGGCATGATGTGAAGAGAAAGAGCACAGCATTTGGAGAAACAGCCATGAGTTTTCATTTCCTCACAAGTGCTTACTTTCATGGTATGCTTGTGACCTTGGGCACACTATGAAACACAGATATGAAACAATAGGAGGCAAATCTGTGTGCAGTAAATTGTCAGAAATATACCAAGTCATAGTCTAGTTGTCTGAGCTGAGGAACTTGGAGAACACTACTGAGTGTGTAGAACTTGAGGAGGGTATCGAAGGATGACTAGGAGTTTGGCAGGTAGACTAGTGGAGGAAGAGCACATGGTTTTATTTTATTTTTTTATTTATTTTTTATTTTTTAATTTTTTTTGTGGGTACCGGGGGTCAAACTCAGGACCTTGCGCTTGCCAGGCAGGCGCTTATGCCGCTGAGCTATCTCACCGGCCCAAGCATGTGGTTTTAAACACTGATGGTTCTGTCTTTGAAGAAGGAGGAAGTATAACTTTATGTGAAATGTCTACCTTTAGAATGAACAGTTGTTCTTTATTTTGCTTTACTCACTTCCATTACAGAAATGGACTTGGAAAGCGGTGTGCAGCATGGTCCTTGTGTTGTTGGTACTACTTCACATAGAAAAGTAAGCAACCAGTTCAAACCCCCCCTTCTTTTAAGTAGTAGATATAAATGAGCAATTCATTGTTTAACTTACAGATCAAAGGAAAACTGAGGAGGTTTGGAAGACATAGATTAGATGCGATATGAACAGTGTCTTCTTAGATCTCAATGTGAGAGGAAATACAGAACCTGATTTCAAAATGAAAAGGGAATACAATCCCGGGGAATGTAATTGTACAGGAATATTGTGACTTTAAAGATAAAATATCAGGTTGGTAGTAAGCCAGTACTTTTAGGTCATGATGCTTGTTCTTTTGGGAAAAAATAAATCAAGCTAACATAAAGGCATTTTATCCCATTACTTAAAAAAAAAAAAAGAAAAGCTATGAGTTTGACCTCTAAGCATCAGTTCCAGAGCACTATGGGCTGTACTGACCACACATTGGAACAGGCTCGACAGCTTTGGCTTGGGTAAATCTTGTGTGTGTTGCTAAGATGTGTTTGTCCGGCATCATCAGCGGCTTCACAAATGGTCTTAGTGTGGTTCACCTTGCGTTGAATGAAACCACTGAGCTCGCCAATACACACATTAGTGAGGACAAGCTGATAATTAGCAGCTTTTCCCAATAAAAACGAAGGAGTACTAAATATGTCATCATTGGGAAGTGGCGCTCTGAGTTTTAAGAGGATTAGGACACATACACGGATCATTATTTTGTTATTAAGTTATTAAGTATGCATTTATAAGTTAGTTTATTTTTGCCAAATGCAAGTACAAAAATCATTTCTTAATTATGCAGGCATTATAGTCTTGCGTCATTAAACCACATATTTAAAACAGCTTTGTATCACTCGCAAAAACTATCTAAAATATCAGATTATTGAATTTTCTCTATTCCAACATCTGACTGCCTCACAGACAAGGTTAACCTGTTTGTTGTCTTGTCATTAAGTAAATAAATGTTATTTTTCCATTTATAAAAAATTTACAAGCAGAGAAATGAGGCAATTTATACATGTATATTCACCATCTACTGTTAAAAATCAAGGCTTAAATTCTGATTTAAAAAAAAAAACAACAAAAACCTAACCTGTATTTCTGCAGCACGCCAGGCCGGCAGCATGTTGTTAAGAGAAAAGAAAGAAAATAATGAAATTTTTAAATTATGAGCTTTGAATAACAAAGGGACACCAAATGGAAACTCATCCGCTAGCCAGGAAGGGCTGTGGCTCACTCTCCCGTCCATCGCCACCAGCAGGCAGATGGTCTGAAAGCACTGTCAAGCTCCTTAGGCGCCAAGCTCTCTGCTTAGGCAGCGGTCTCCGTCCCTGCCATCCTGGGCTGGGAGGGCAGGGAGTGGCCTAGAGCTTAGAGCTCCACGTAGCAGCTCATCCCACTGTTAAGGAAACTGTGGGCTTAGCCAGAAAAAATGGAATTCAAATTTGGAACCAGACCTCACCTGATATATTTTAATTGATTGCCATGTGATTGTCCATCTGTTTATAATTTGAATCTCTTTTCTTGGTATGAGAAATGCTTTTGTACAGGGTGGGACCCATGCTCCTCTCAATTTCTATATGGAAAAAAATATTTTCTATCTTTTCATTGCTTTGCTGAGTAGCTTTCAACAAGATTTTGGAAAAAGTCGGGATCCAGATTTATAAAGTATCAGCTGATGCTATGTTAAAACAATGTGAGTATTTTATGGACTGTAAAGCTCATATTATTAAATAATTTTTGGTTATAATTTTAATAATAGTAGTAGTGAGCTCTTCTAGGGGTTGGAAGACTAATAAACCTTTAAAAATCAGTTGGGATTATTTAAATTCAATTTCCACCTTAAAGGCTAAATCCAGAATATTATTTGGCTATCGTTACATGCTTTATTTAATTATCACCATTTAAATGATTTACAAAAATCGATGCTGGAATAATGGAATAAAATTACTGAGCCATAATATCCTAGGAATGCAGAAATTATTTTTTCCATTTAAAATATGTTAATTTTCATTGGTCCAACTTTGATTCTCTTATCTAAGGTTGCCTTTTATGAACCTCTTATCAAAATCAAGCTGTTGATATAAGACTTTGGAGCTACACTTTTCGAGGAAAAAAAGAGCAGTCATTCTCCAGTTTCACTGCATCTGGATCACTTGGGGGGTCCCAGCCCCAGTCCAAACTCGTGGAACCAAAAAGTGGGATTGGGTGCTTTTTTTCTTTTGGTCACAAGTTGCTCTGGTCATCCTGATACAAATCAAAGTTTGAGAACAAGTGAATGAGGCCAGCCCAAAGGTCAAATCCTGCTGGTTTCTGTGAAATTTTATTGGAATGTAGTTTAGTCTGTCATTTTTATACTGTCTGTGGCTATTTCACACTGCAAAAGCAATGTTGAGTAGTTGTCAAAAGACTGTATGGCCACCAACCTGAAAATATTTACTACATGACCTGTCACAGAAAAATTTTGCCAATTCCTGAACTAGATAAATAGTACAGAGAAATGTCTTTTTGCCAGATCCAGTTATTTTAATTCACTCATTCTTTTTTTTTTTTTCCACCCAGGATAATAGGAACTAAAAATCATAGAAATGTTCCTGTGGTTAAGAAGGACTTTAGATATTGTCTTTTTCTTCAAATCTTTCAACTGTTTGAGAAAAAAAAAAAAAGAAAAAAAAAGAACAACTAAGCTGGACAAGATGTTTTTAAAAATTGACTGTATTTGATGAAGGTTTTGGAGATTTAATGATGCTCCAATTTGTTGCAGCAAAATGACTCATCACTAAGTTAAGCTCTGTAATGTGTGTAAGATCATAAATTTACTGCTCAATGAAATTTAAATATAAGAAAAAGTAAATATATGCAGAAACATACTCATCTTGAAAGGTGACTAATATTAGAAAGATTATAAGGGCTTAGAAGTGTGCTTGAATTCAGCAGGGCAGCACAATGAGGAAAGGGGCTAATAATCTATGAGGGTGCCTCGCCAAAGACAGCACATCATAAAACAAGGATGCTTTTTAGTGATACAGTACAAAAATGCTCCATACACAGTATGAAGCATCTTGAAATGTGAATAAATTGGAAGGAGTTCCAAAAACAATAGATATGCTCAAGTGAATGGGAGGACTGAGCTGTAGCACGGCCTTTGATTTACATAGCATGATTACTTCAAGGCACACACAGCCCTTTCCCAAGCTGGGATGGATTTTCCTCCCAGCGCCTGCAGGAGATGTTGAATTGACATCACAGGGAATTGTCAGCAGAGAAGAGAGACTGATTGCCAGGCTACGAGAGGGAGTTGGAGAAGGGAATTAAGTTCCTTACACCTTGTTCATCATGTCGTTCACTCCCTTCTTCAAAGATCATCACTGACTTCTTATTACTTCAACAATTAAAGTCAAACCCAGGCTGGCATTTCTGGTGTGTTCTAATCTGTCCCTTATGGAGCTATCATACAGCATTTTCATGCCTCAAAGCTCATTTGATTGAGTCAGAGGAGCTGTTAATATTCCTATTTTACAGAATCAGAGCTCAGGTGTAGCTGATTGAATAGATTGGCTATAAGTACAGCATTTGAGGGGCTGAATGAGAGCTGAAATTCCGGTCTCCTGCACCTTATAACAGATTCATGAAGCTTTTCCTCTAAATTAGACTTGTTCCCAGAGCACATCTCTCCCTTCTCCTTGTGGAATGCCACCTTTCAAGTTCCAGTTCAGTTGGCCTCTCTTAGCAAACCCTTCCGGAGCTCTAAGTGTTCCTTTCTGTGCAACGTTTTGGACACCGTTTCTTTTCCTCAAAGTCTTACTGTGTTTTGGCATTTCGTGTCTCACTGGATATTTGTGTGGTTGCACAGTGACATTCTTGAGTCGCTTTTTAATTTGCACATGTATATGTCCTATACTTCCAACAGAAATTTTGTACCATGTAATATTTTTCTACTTCACGACGTCTTAGTGCATAAAGAAAGCAGGGATTTGATAAATATTTCTGGGACAAACAAGTGATTTCATTCTCTTGCTATCTGTGAATATGATTAAGAGAAATTAGATGAAACTGAAAAAGCGGACCAGGTTGAATATGACAAATGTGTTTTTAATAGCGCATTCTTTTCTATTGAATCAAAGTGTTTCAAAGGCAACAACTCATGTTCCATGTTTAACTGCAGCCCAGAGTCATAAGGGCTGACCAATCGGAAAATGGGCATAACATAAACCAGCCCATAAGAAATTAAGACTTGGGAAATGTACTGATAAGATGACACTTTCGTACCTTCTACTTCTCAGGCCAGCAATGCACAGGCATTCGGCACAACATAGAGTGAGAGAAAGGGCGTGTTTTCCTCTCTAAATGCTGGCCTGGCCATAGTCCACCTTCCTGAGGTCAGCGTGGCTCCATGCTCTCCTGGCCTGTGCCCAGAGGTGCAGCTGTGACAAGAAAAGTCCTGCCTGATCTTCTCCAAGGCCTTCTTTCTCCTTGGCTATGGGCTGAGAGCCAAATACAGTTGCCTTTGTAAAGTTTGATAAATGGGAAATAAAAACCGTGGAAGTTCCACCACACAGGCTGGGTGCTCTCTGCAGCCCACACAACACCCACTTTCAGCCACTCTCACTCAGAGCCATGTTCCCGGGCACCCTGTGTCTCCGAGTTGTGCACTTCTTCCTCAGTTTCTCTGACCCTTCAGGACTGGTGCGTGAAATGATTCACAGTGGGGTTCATCTCTCACACCGACCACACCTGTGATCAGACTTCCATGGGTTTAGACCCCCAGCAAGCTTAGACAGAGCTGTGTGGTCCACACCATGTTTTCACATTTCTGGATGAGTATCTTGTCTAAACAAAACTAGATGCTAGGTTATGCCTATTTACATTGATGACTTCCTCTCAATTTACTAGGCCCTTCCATCACAGAAAGTGATTATATTAATCTGAGTGCTACCTAGAAAGTTAAAAACTTATGTGGTTTTTATTACTTCTGCAAGAGCCTCTCCATTATATTCTACACACATATTTCTTCACTTAAGAGTAAAACAGAGCTATGTAAAGTGAGCAGCATGTTTACAGTAGACCCCTATGGCTTGCTATCAAATTAGTGGCAAATCAGTATTACAGTAAACAGAGGTCAAAGATCAAACCCATGGTTTCATGTAAAATTCAAAACACAAGACATAAAATACAAAATAGAAGGTTCGTGTCATGAGACCATCAACTATTCTTAAAAAATAATCAAAAGCAGGAAAAGATGAGAGGGAACAAAATTTAAGCACAATTTTAGCCCAGAATTTGATGCAAAAGCCAGACCTTACAGAGATCTTTTAAAACCGTGACAGCTGACTACATGTCACTCATCTTAAATGGAAACACACATCAAAAGGTGGCAAGAACTAAGGGTTAGCAACTCCCGGATTCTGTTCATGGACCTTACGCTGGCTTTGGACAAGTCAAAATCTGTCTTCGCTTTTCACTCTGAAAGGCAGGGTGGAAACTATTATTTTACTTCTCTAGATGGGTAACTCTGGAGAGAGTCATGCTAATAAGGAGACGATGGTAATTCTCTCCTAGATTTGATTAGATGTATTTTTGAAAAGTCACATGATTTAGTAGCATGAAATTGTACACACCACACCCCATTGTTACTGTAGGCAGCTCTTCACTCTTGGCTTCTAAGCAAGAAACTAGAAGAATCACATGTATTCCATTTTAAATTGTTCTTTGAAAACAAAACAAAAAAACCTATAAAAATTGATTATCGTTTAGACCATATAATTAAAATTGAAATCCTAAGTTAGTTAACAGCTCACATTTATCATTACTAATTTAAGATTAAATAATCTTGAATTAAAATGTAACTTTCACTGAATGCTTAAACGACTGGACTAGGTCAGATGATAAATACTATAGGAGGAAAATCAAAACCTCTTAAAATAGAATTTATGAAAGCTCCAAAAAACTTCCAAATATTTAAAAACAATTCAGTCAATAATTTAAATCATAATGCTGCCTATTAATTTGGAAGTACTTACTTAATCTGGTGCTTAATCAATGCCACCAGATGTCAGTATATTACTACAGAGTTCTCAAAACCATCCAGAGTTTTCATTTCAGTTAATTAAAATGATATAGTGGCCAAATAATTAAAGCCGCCTAGAGTATTATAAATTTTATTTCTCCATGGGTTATGTTACGGTAGAAATCTCTCAGCTGAGATGAAAATTTCTAACTTCCCGATAAATCTCATAACTGAGGTTGTAGGAAGCAAGACTAATATAATCTGAAAAAGATGCACGGTCGTGAGCTTAAGTTGCATGTGGAGGAACATAAATTTGAGCTTAGCTTCAACAGGTCAGCTATAGACCTCTGCTTTGGGGATTGGATGAGCCAAGTGACCTCACTTTTCCATTAAGGAAATGCTTTATTGGCATTTGGTATTAAAGCCAAAGGAGTGGAATTTTTATTAATAGAAGAAACAACTAACCTACATTGGATATGTGCTAGTACATTTACCTCTTTTATCTTATTGAAACAATGAGTTGAGAAAGAAAAACGTCTGTGATACCTTGTAAGTCTAGTGCGCCCCTCTTCTTCATGATAGAAAGAATTTTAACTTGCTTATTAAACTTACTTATGAAGTTTGCAAGACTTCTCATATTTTCCAGTTTTCATTCAGTTCACAAAAGTGATGTAGTTGGAAAATTAAAGGTATTAGTAAACTTGGCAAAATTTCTAAGTTTTCAGGTACGTAATTGTCAAGTAACACCTGGTCCATTATTTAAAAGGACAAACCTGGGAGATTGTTAAGAAGTAGTAAGGATAAGACTTAAAATGTTATTTAATAGTATGCCTTCAATGCTGGTATATTGATATATATGTGCATTTTGATACCAGTAACTCTACAGATGTTCAAAGTCCCTGGAACTTTACTAGTTTTCAGGAAAAATGAATTTTGCACTAACAAAGTTCAGGTTAGAATTTCACATTATAAAGACTTTGGGGACTGTCCTGGGCGTGGTCCCTGGCGACAGCATTATAAGACAGCTCCAGGCTTCCTACTGCATAATGAAGAGTTCACATATTGTCTTAGGAACAAAACGGTCCTCTTTTATCCTAGAAGTTGATATTACTGTCAGCTTTACACTTGAATAGAAATTCTCTGAAATATTAGTCATTAGCAGAAGAAAAATTGTTTGTCGTGGATCTTTACAAGAAGAAAAATTCCACAAAATTTCTTGGACTCCATTTACAAAAACATTAATATATCTGCAATTGTGTTTGCAAAAATATTACTTTAAATCTGATAAAAGTATATCTGAGTTTAAAATCTTTGTGAAATTGACTACAAATAGAATTCTGTCTGGCCCCAAGTGTGCATGTACATGAACTATTTCTTTGGCTCATAGAAATGCCTGAACCAAATAGCTGAGGAGCCAGAATTTTAACTTGATAACATATGTTTTATGACACAGACACCCAAAGTCATTGTATTTGAATATTTTCACTCATATGCCATCATAAAGCCTTGGAAATCAGAAAATTTTGCCTGGTAACTGAAAGCAGATGCTAAAAATGTCACTCCTAGACAAATTTTACTTGTCCTTGAACTTGTCTCTGTAAAAATGCACAAAATACAGAGAATCCCACCCACTTCTCAGGCCCCTGGGCATTTGCACTACTTAGTTCTTAATAACAGCAGTTCTATTGTGAACTGATTTATTTTACTCACCAAAACTGGTTTCTAGGCAACAACTAATCTTCCCAACTGGCTGTTTAGAAAAGTAAGTGGCAGATATAATTAATCTTTTAAAGCTGGAAAAAGAATATAAGAGGAAGTAGAATACACTTCACATACACGATCTCATTTATTCTTCATTAAACCTTCTGAGGTAAGGGTTACCCTCTCCCTTTGGCCGATGAGGAAACCGGCTCAGATAGGTTAATGGGCTTAAGGTCACTTTTTAAGTAGCAGAGCCAGAATTTAAACTCAGATCTGTCTGACTCCAGAAACCATGCTCTGTCCACTCCAAGATGTTTTTGTTTAAGTGACTTATCCAAAATTACATAATGAGGGATAATAGAATTGGACACAAAATTCAGTGCCAATGTTCTGGATTATGTTTGAGCAGAAACCTCCTAATAAAGCCCAACAGTCAATTCCTACTCACTAACCAACAATATCCTACATTTTTTTTCCTTTCTTTTATTGCTAGTCCTGATTTATTCCATACACTCAATATCTTAACTAAATTACAAGTTTACTTTCTCTTGAAACCCATAAGCCACCCTGAGAAGATCAATCCATAAATCATCAAGGAGATAAAATGTAAAGAAATCCCAGTAAGATCTACCATTCAAATGTGGTTTTAACCACAGAGACGCACCATGGATATGGTCCACAGCCTTCTGTGCATCCATGAGTCAGGTCAAATGGGACAGGAAGAGGGGACGTGGATTGGCACCTTCACATTGGTTCAGTGCTCCAAATGCCCTTACTCTGCAGCTCATCTTTCCTTTATTTCTCAACCCTAGCTCAAAACCATCATTTCCAAAACAAAAGAGAAATAAGGAAAACAAGTGTGCAGGTACCTGGATAATTTTAGTAACAAGTTATGTGAGGTTGATATTGCACTGACAAGTTGAGGGCCCAAATATTGCTGTAGTTTAAAGTTCAATCTTGTTTATGGATATCAATAGACTTAAACCGACCTCACTAAGGGAGTGATGGGAAGTAAACCTCTTTTCTAGCCAGATTGCTCTGTTTGTTTTTAACTGGATGATTGAGGCAGTTTCTACTCTTGTGTCTAAATGATGATCCCCAGTGTTTTGGAAAAGTAATAAGATCCTTCCTGGGGCCAATTTGGAGCCAGCTCTCAAAAGATCACAGAGTATTGAGCGAACAAGGCTCCTCAGGACACCAGCACTTCTGAGTAAACACAGCCTAAAGGCCACCATTTTGTTCTTGGGGACAAGGAGAACATGAGTAACCAAGAGAGTGGGAAGGAAAATAACTTCACAGGCGTGCACAAGTATTGCTTATTGCTTTGTTACCTGCTAGGGAAGTTCATGGAGTCTAAGACACCATCGTGATGGGGTGTTCACTCCCCAACTGGTCCTGTGGGGGGTATTCAGCTCTTCACCCAGCCATAACCTTAAAAGTTGTCTTGTAAAAATTCCAGCCATTCTGACATAATGGAAGAGAAGCTCACATTCTTGTGTGTTTGCATATTCTGTGAGGGGAGAAGAGGGTTCACCCTGGCTCATCCCTTTATGGGACCTTGGGTTAGGAATGACCCAAAGCTTGGGTCACAGACCTTGCGTCACTCTGGAGGGCCTAGACTCCCATGGTATGGTGGTTTTTCCCAAGGTTGGCTGCAGAGTTGATGTTGGAGAGCTGCGCCAAAGATTTCAAATATAGTACTTCTCATCTTCTGCTTTATTTGCTTTTTGGGGTAAACACATTTCTTGCTCAGGTAATGGAAAAAATAAACCAATTGATGTTTCATTGACCCAAAAAAGGCAAGCTCTGAAAGATCTATGTAACAAAAAGAATCTAGGCTGTGTAAAAATAACTGACTTTCTCAAACATTTGTACTGACAGTAAGTCTTTGTAGTTAAAAAAATTTAGGATACTCAATTACAGGATTATGAAACCTATCAAATAATTTTCACCATATGCTCATTTTTAAAAATTATATCTTGAAGTAAATTAACTGGGTGTCCTACCTCCAACTGTTCTACACAATGAAAAGAGAATCTCTCTCCCTCTCTCTCTGTCTCTCTCTCTTTCCATTTTTGGCAAGTGTTTCTTATCAAAGTTTATATTCAGCATGACATTATTGACATGAGTCATTTCTGTCTCCCTACTGTTATAACACAAGTTCATAATCTCAACATTTACAATAAATAGTAGAATTAATAGTAATAGTTGTTATCTATTGATTAAAGCATATATACCCTGGTGCTGAGAAATTTATATACATTACTCAGTTTAACCCTTATGACAATAAAGTAAATAAGTAAGATTAACACCGAGTGCTTACTATGTGTGCTGGTTAACTTTATGTGTCAATGTGACTGGACCACCAGATGCTAGAAAAGGGCCACAGTGACGTTATCTCAGGTTGTACCTGTAGGGGTGTTTCTGGAAGAAATAAGCATTTGAATTAGTGGACTGTGTAAAGCAGATGACTCCCCTTAGTCCTGGGGCTCCCGTTACTCTGTTGAGGGCTGAGTGGGGCAAAAAGGGAGAAGAATGAGTTTGTTCTGTACCTGATGCTCGAGCTGGGACACAGACCTGTGCCTGTGTACTCCTGGTTCTCGGGCCTTCAGACCTGGATGGAGCTTGTACCCTGTCCTCCAGCTCTCAGGCCTTTGAACCACACCATGGGTTCTGCAGTTTTCAGATGGCAGATCACGGGCTTCTCAGCTTCCATAACCGAATGAGACAATTGGTTCCATTATCCTGAAGAACCCTGGTGAATGGACTGTGTATACTAATTCATTGATCCTCATAATCCTGTAGTCCTATAAGCTAGATTTGTATCCACTTGCCTCATTTTAAAGAATACTATACCCACTTTATAGTTGGGCCAGATATCATCTGACAGGTTCAGAAATATTCAACAACTTGGCCTATTTACATTTAGGCTATTACATCAACTTCTAAAATGGTAATGGTTTCTTTTCTTGCTAGTCCATCCTAAGGCGATGTCAGAGTTATGATCTCCTTTTCTTTCAAACCTTCAGTGGATTGCCAGTGTTCTGGGTTGAATTCCAAACTCCTTATCATGGCATTGAAGGTCCCTACACTGGGCTCCAGCCCTGATTCCTATCAGTTCTGCCATCCATTCTGGGCTGTGACCAACCTATGGGGCATCTCTCAGCTCCACTGTATTCTCGGGTGTTTATGGATGAGTGTAAGTGCTGCTGGGTACTTCTTCCCATCCCTAATGGCCACTATCACCCATTCCTAGCCCCCATCATTTCTCACCTGAATTATGCAGCCACTATCAAACTGTTCTTCCTGCCTGTACTCTTGTTCTCCATTCCATTCTCTATTCAGTTGTCACAGCAATCTTTCTAAAATGCAAACCTGAACATGCCATGCAGTGATTAGGGTCTTGCAATCATTTCCCAGAATAAACCCAGGACCCTTTATGACCTTATCCTGCTTACCTCTCCAGCCTGGCATCTCACCACCCTACCACCCTCCTAAATGAGCCTTTTGACCCCATGCTTTTGCCCAGGAAGACCCTTTGGCCCAGGACATTCTGCCTTGGTCCTGTCCTGGCCAGTGCTTGCTCAGCCTTCAGGTCTCAGCTGGGATGTCATCTCCTAGGACACCACCTTTGACTCCCACCCATACCTGTGTCTTATTGGCTGGAAGCATGCCACGCCATACAGTGGGCCACACACACTGTGCTAACTACTCACTTGTCCTTGTCCCACTCTATGGTCACTGCCTGCTTCTTGTTAGCTTCTAGTGCTGGACTCCGTGCCCTAACCAGCAGGACTGTCATCTTATTCACTATTGTTGTCTGCTCTGTAACAGGAACCCAAGAAATATCCAGCAAAGAAAGTGAACACGTGAACAGATGAATGGATGTCTGGAATGCCTGACTGTCTTCACTTCCCGGTGAAATCCCTGCTTTGCTTCAAAAGTTGGCTCCAACCTCAGCTCTCCTCTGAGATTGCCCTTGCCCTCTCCCTTCTCTCTGCTCACCTGGAAATGTGCTATAATATAGTCTAGTTTGCAGGACTAACAATATGGTCCTGCAAAACTGAAAGCTCTTTGAGGGTAGGGATTATATTTTTATCCACTCTGATCTTAGGGCCTGGTACAGGCCCCAGTACTCAGTAGATGTCAGTAAACATTTGTCAGACTAAATGCTTTATCTCACATCTGTCCATCCACATCAGTTGAGATGCTTTATTAAGATTATAACATCATAAAAGAATGAAAACAAGAGATATAGATAAAAAGAAGGAGAGCTGTAGCATTGTGAGGAAACCGTGCACAATACCCCACACAACAGCCCAGTGCTTCACTTCTAGGGCTCTCTGCCCCCTCCACGTGGGCACATTGTCTCAAAGCATCCTTCTCCAGCTTGTCTCCCCGGCGGTTCTGCAGCCCAGCCCTTACTTAGCCTTAGAGAGCAATAGTGCTTCCTCTCCACTAGGTTAACATTCACGGGTGAGCAGGAGTGATAGGCAAGCAGGCGGCAAGCTCTCAGAGGGCCGAGCCCGAATGTCATTTCAAACATCACTGTGGGGCTCAACCATCCCACGGAGTTCTGTCCTCAAAAAGACCCAGGTCAGGCCGGTGAGATGGCTCAGCGGCATAAGCACCTGCCTGGCACGCACGAGGTCCTGAGTTCGACTCCCGGAACCCACATACGAATAAAGGGCCGGTGATATCGCTCAGCCACACGGGCGCCTGCTGGCGCGCGAGGTCCTGAGGTCGACCCCTGGTACCCACAAAAAAAAAAAAAAAGACCCAAGTCACCCTTCCACCCTGTCTCTGTGTGCAGTCCAGTCCTCACCTTCTGTCCAGCTGAAATTTCTTGGCCACTTAAACGCCAACATGAGCACTGTCCTCCTAGGTCCAACTCTCCTTCAGTTATCACACCACATTTATCTGCTTGGACAAATTCCCCTCTGCAGGTGCATTTTAGGGTTGCTGTCTTGAGAGTTCCTCATTCTCATTAATTAATCAGGTTTTCCTTCACAATTCAGTTTCTCTAAATAACTTCCTTCCCTGTCATCCCTGTGTCCACTGGTTCACCCCCTAGGTCTTCTGAAAATCGTTCCTTAAGCTCCTCAGTTTCCCCCTCAGCTCACCTCAAAAAGCATTTACAGAGTGTCCACTGCATTCCAGACACTTAAAATAAATAAAAATAGGGCCGGTGAGATGGCTCAGCGGCGTAAGCGCCTGCCTTGCAAGCGCTAGGGCCCGAGTTCGACTCCCAGAACCCACATACGAAAAAGGGGCCGGTGATATCGCTCAGTGGCACGGGTGCCTGTTGGCGTGCGAGGTCCTGAGGTCAACCCCCCCCGGTACCCACAAAAAATAAATAAATAAATAAATAAATAAAAGTAAACAACAAATAGTGCCCTCCCTCAAAAGAGCTAACCCATACATGCGTGCACCCAGAAACACATCAACATAGAGCAACTAGAATTCAGTGATGACAACGAATGGCCTGTTGCGGCCATACTATTGCCACCACTGAATGATAATGGAAGCTGGAACACATCTTTTTCCCCAATGTAGATCCTGCAATAAAGATTTGGATGCCATTTATTTGGGAGGTGATCCAAGAGGGAGTGACAGAGTGAAACAGAGAAGGAAAACGCAGTCATGGGTGCATTAAAAAGTGGGAAAACACAGGGCCACTGGGGCTGATCTTGCTGGGAGCACACTGAGATATTGTCTAGGGCATCTTTTGGAATATCAGTGAATTCCTGTCCCTCACTGGTTAAAGGGCACTTCTGGGGCAGTAACTCCCTGGCACTTTGCCTTCCTTGTGCGGGGATGACATGCTTCTGTGGTCAGAGAGAGCCCTCAAGTTCAGACACAGATGCCTGAGAAACAAAGCCATAGATGTGTGCAGGGGTTATCCATTCATCTCTAGCTGGATTCTGGGTAATCCCAGGGGATGTGAATGAGGTGCCAGTTACATGGACCCAGAAATATGGGAGGGTGCTGTCCATCAGGTAAATAATCATAGAGGTGCTGACGTAGCAAGGTGTTGAAGATAAGAAGTTCTCCCAGATGGAATAGCATATAAAGTTTTTCAGACCAAGAGGACATAATGCAAAAGTGTTTGGGGACATGAACTGGCATGCTACTGTGGGCTACCCCATGTTGCTGGTTACAGACAAGCCTGAATGAGTAGAAGGAGACATGGGTGAGGTGAAAGATGGGATGGGTCTGGTTACATTTGCATTTCAATTTCCAGTGCCAAAAGACAGAATCCACAGCACAATGGGGAAAAAGATGGGCCATAATGGAAGGTCTTAGGCATCATGGTCCATGCTGATGAAGCTATCTCACCGTTTTCTGGATCTGCAACATCCTCCTCTACCTACATACACATCCTATGTGCCCATGGTCGGACAGGTGCCAGCTGCCAGCTCTAGGGATATTTGGGTGAAGAGGTGTGGAGGTCCATTCGTGAATCTAGGACATTCTCCAGATTTAGGGAATCTATTTAAACCTCCTACAGATTTTAGCTTCTGACATCTTGTGCTCCAGTTTGTTTACTCACTTCCATGGGAAGAGAGATTTCTTTTTCCTGAACTTCTCCCATTTGCCGTAGTCATTAGCTGACTTGTGTGGAATAAAGATCTCAAGAAAAATGTGGCATTTTCAGTATAATTTGGGGCTCAGGGAAAACAGAGCATGTGTTGTTGACAGAACAAACATGACCCTCACAGGGGAAAAGAGATATGGATTGGGAGAGTCTTGCTTCAAATACGTACCTCTGTGTTTAAGTAAATAAATAACCCAGAAATATCCACAGAGGAGAAAGCACAGTTGACAAATCATGATACCCACACTCCGCCTGGGCTCTTCATCTATGTGTGAGGTGTTTCCTCTCTGAGAAGCTCACAGAGCAGCTTTGCCGAGCTCCACGAGCCATTGCTGATCCTCAGCAGCCTCTTTCCCCGTCATGTCGTGTTTTACTTCATCAGCAAGGAAAGAAGGGAAAAGCCAACAATAAAAATAAAGAGTATTGGGGGGGGGGTTCTTGTTTGTTTTCTTTTTTAAGAAAGAAAGGGAGCTGGGAACATAGAAGGGAGGGGAGAGTATGTAAAAATTAATTATAGCATAAAAATCATCCACGGGCCATGTTCCGGCCTCTGTCACAGTACCAGCTTTGTCCTTATGCATGAGTCAGAGTGGCCCAAGGGTCAGACTTGTGACTATCAAGAACCATTATTGCATTTGGTTATTTTTATGGAATTCTAGAGTGCAGTTAGTGTCAATCCCATCCCATAACACAGGGCAGGGTTTCTCATCCCTGGCACCACTGACATCTGTGGCTGGGTGGTTCTCTGTTATGGCGACCGTCCTGTCTACTGTAGGACGTTTAACAGCATCCCTGGCCTCCAGCCACTAAGTGGATGCCAGTAGATTCTCCTTCTTAAGTTGGGACAACCAAAAATATCTCCAGGCATTGCCAAATATCTGCACTCCCACCCCATACAGGGGTGGTATGCCCCTCTTAGAAAACCACAAAAATAGGGCCACAAAATTGCTCTGTAGAAGCAAACTTATTCTATAAAATCTCTTTAGTAGGACTTTTCATTTTTCCCCCAAAGAAAATAAAGAAAAAACAGGTTTTTACCTTTTGTACCTTTGGTCTATTGTTGCTTTTTTAACTTCTAGAGTCTTTTTATCACTGCAAAACACACATTTCTCTATAATACTTTGTCTTTATTTTATTTTGTCAGTCCTCTCCAGCAGGCTGCAGTTACTAAAGCAAAACCTAGGACTCCTGTGGCTTGGGAACCTTAGGTGAGCTGATAATCAAATGTTTTCAGACACTAAAAAGGAAAATAAAAGAATTTTTCATGTCCTTCCTATTAAAATGCTCTTTTTTAAATGATGTTATTTTTAATTTCCAGAAAAAATATCTTACAGATATTCCTCATAGTTACCTTAGTGTTTAAAAAGATCTCTAAGCTTATCCGAAAAGTAAAGTTGGTTACCAAAGAAGGAGCTTTTGGTTTCTTCCAAAGGATGGCACTGTAAGGAGAGAAGGAAAAGGGGAATGAAGATTTTGGAGAGAGAGACCAAGTTTCTTAGCCTCAGGGACTCCAAGAGAGCAGGGGCTGGGAGGGGAATGACCTGAGTCAGAAAACTGTATTTGGTGTGCCAGACAGCCATGAATTCAGGAATCCTCATGAAGTTCAGGGCAATCCTAGATCTGGCTTGGAAGCAAGAACATCAAAAACTCATAAAGCTAAGTGGTATGTTGGATGGGTCATCCACAAAGCCATTGAAATGTTCCAGAATTAAGCAGGGCTTCGGCTCATCCTGAAGATTTGTGCAGCCTTGGCAAGAGTAAAAATGGAGGTGCCTGCCTTTTTTTCTCCCCCGACCCCAAGCCCTGTTTCATTGGGATATGTAGCAGGAAGAACAGGGCAGGATGGGGTGGACTTACTCTCATGCCGGTGTGACCTCAGTGTATCCAAGCTACATCCCACTTCTCCAAACAGTAGCCACTGGCTGTCTCCGAAAGGATGCACACCAGGAGCACTGTGAATCCTTTGGAGAACAGACCCATAGAGGAGGCCCTAGATGAGGACTCAGGGCCACTTGGGCAGGCACTCCCGGGTCCTAGGTGCCCAGGATATGGTCTTGAAAGAGAAGGCATGGGATCCCTGTGGGACTCTTCCCTTGGCCCCTTGGACTCCTCCCTTGAAAGGCAGAGTCTTCTAAAAGATGTGGCTCATGCTGGGAACCCTTGTAGATCACATCTAAGGGCAGGATTGGTAGGGATCAAGATGGAGAAAAAGGCCAGGGTGAGGGGAGAGAGAATGTTTTCTGGGATGTTCTGGGGAGGTAGGTGTCAGTGATGACAAATACAGAAGAAATAAATTTTAAAAAATGAATGGAAATAAACAGGAAGAATCACCTTAATGTAGGATTACAGCTTTTGCAGCTTGGTCATCTGGTTTTCTCTGGTAGCCTTCAGTTCCTGCAGAATTAAAACAAGCAAGCAGAGTCAGAGATGCTTGGGAGATGGCCCACTGAGAAGTGGCAGCTGGTAGCAGGGGAAGGGGGGAAGAGTCCCCAAATAGAAAAACACATTAGTTGGGGGTCAGTTAGTTCCAGGGCAAATAGCTCTACATGCCTCCTCAGGACATAACTCCATTACAGCATGGAACAATGATGAATGTGCTTTTAGAAGTTTCCATTTTTGGGGAAAAGCATTTGCTTTCAGTTGTCTAAAAATGCATTAATTTAGAGCTCCTCATTTTTCCAACAATTTGGGATGAGTTAGATACTACTGCAGTTCCCATTTAATTTGAGCAGCAGACTTTCTGTGGCCTCTCCTCTGGCTCAGCGTTACCTGACCAAGTTCTGGGGCTGCTCTTCTTTCTCCTCCTCTTTCCCTCCTGGAGAATTCCACCTATCCCTCCACAGAGCTGCGCTGTGGGGCCCATTGCCTAGTCAGGCAGGAAAAAGTCAATTCCACTAATCTAAGCCTGAAAATGAGGTGGCAATTCTATTGTTGTGCCCCGATTCACAGGCTCATCATTAAATGATCACAGTCTCAGATGGAACTTTTAATTCTCTTACAACAGCTGACAAATGGCAGGAACAGATCGCTCCCACTCAGTGGATCAGCTTCCTCAGGAGCAGAGGAGAAGAAGAAAGATAATGGGTACCAGCAAGAAGGTCCAGACACCCATGTTTCCAAGCTTTCAGCCCTGGAACATCTGGGCTTCTGCACCGGGCTGCTCAGTGCCACTCACTAGGCGTTAGGTTGTAGTGCAGTGCCAAGAGGCGTGAGCCTGGCAGAGCCCTTGTGTGGACTTTAAGGGCTCAGTGTGGCTCAAAGGGGAAGACCCACTCCTCCCCAGCTCTCAGGTGTTCTCCTTGGAAGGTTAGCCCTAAACTCAAAAGTGAATATGGGGGACCTACCACATGTCAGCACTATGCTCGGCCTCTTTCTACTGACCAAGAAGGCATGGTGGGCCAGCCTAGCAACCAAGCCATTGGTTATAGCACAGCTTTTATGGACGGGGTTCTATGTGTCAAGTGATTGACTTATGAACAAACTTGACGTGGCAGCCATCTTGTTCATCCATGTGTGAATATCTTGTGCCTATATTTCTATACACTTTTCTGAAGAATCGGCACCCAGGCTCTAGGGCCATTCCTGATCAGAATGGGTGGATGAGATGAGATGATAATAATGGCAGTGAGAGAAAGAGAAGAGCTAATATGTGTTACTATCCTATTATACTTAGTTAAGTTTGGCCTAAATGTTTCTCCATACTTAGTGAACTGAAACCTAACATGATGTGCAAACGGATAGGAACAAACTCATAACACATAGCTGAGTCTTAGCCAATTGCAGCAGCTGAGATTCAGCCAAGCACAGGCAGCCAATTTGAATACAAATAAGGCAAACACCAAGCTTAACCAATCCAGATGTCTTTGTGTCTCACTTCCATTTTCTGTAAACTTCCCTTTTTCTGCCACAGGCTGCCTTGGGGTCACTCTGAACCTATTTCGGTTCTGGGGGCTGCCTGATACATGAACTGTTCCTTGCTCCATTATACTCTGTTGAATATAATGTCTAAAGTTTTATTTTTAGCAACTTTATTCTATAGTATCAAGTGCTTTGAAACTATCCTGCCATTTAATGCCTACAACTATTCTGCGAGTAGCAATTACCTTGGAGACAAGAAAACTGGACTGGGAGAAAATACGTAAATCACCCCAGGTCACTAGAAGGGAGGTAAAGAGCCAGGATTCTAAGCTCAGCCCATGCTCTAACCAGTATCAGGCAGCTTCTTCTGTCAGGCACCTTGGGAACTTATACTTTGTACCTTGGGGGCTCCATTGCCTCAGTTCTCCTGTGGTCCAGCTTGGATCTCATCCCTTGGTTCCTACAGTTAGGTTCTGTCTTGTTCCTTCTTCTCACCCTCCTTGTTTTAGGTTCCATTTATGGTAACTGTGTCCTTGTCTAACTCCCCTGAGCTGGGGGATCTGTCATGCACAGGACCTCCATTTTCCTAGGACAAAATTTGTGTGACTTTTGGTAATACTCTCTGTGAGTATCAGCTACTGGTTGGTTCTAAATTTGTAGACTCTTATCACTTTCTTTTGCCCATTGCTGACCATATACTTACCTGATCCACACTTTCTGCCTCTGACTTCCACACACTCCTCTCCTTGGTCCACCTATAAGCCTTTGGGCACCCGTGGCAATTGAGTTGATGCCTCATCAACTTGTCCCGTCTGCCTTTGAGGTTTAAACCACTTCATGCACTGAAGTATTTGGGGGGAAAACCTAGAAACAACCAGAGTTTTCCTAAATGGATGCCTGGACCATGCATTTCTGCTTCTGCTGTACCCAGGGCCATACCTAGTCCTCTCTTAGAGGCCTGCACTTTGGAAACTCTGCCTACAAGGGGTTGGCAATTATTGATCTTGTGCAGCCTCTTGGGCCCCATCTCATCATTATTGATGACCCCAGAGGCTTGTTTGAAAGTGTTCTCAAATGCATTTTCCATCATTGATTAAATATATTAAAAAGGAGTGCTTTATTCATTAGTAATTCTAGCTTGGACTGACTTGCAAGGAAAGCATTCAGAGCAAGGGAAGAATACAATTTCCATGGGTCCTTCACAGCTTCCCTCTTTGGGGAGCAAGGAAAGACAATGAAGTATGGAACCACAACAAGGTTGCCCGGTTTTCCCAGCACAGCTTGCTAGATGTGGTCATCCCCGTAGCCATTTCTGGTGGAGTAGCAAGGGAGAAAATAGTGACAGTAGAATCATGTGTGAAAAAAGACCTGAAGGAGAGATATCAGGGAAAGTTTTGGAGGATCTTGAGTGTGAAGGAATTGGGGAGGAGTCAAAAATTGATTTTATCCTGTGTTGCCCTGGACTATAAATTGCACCCCTGTCTTTAAGAGATACAAGTAATGACTAGTGTGCTTTGGAAATTATTTCTAATTTCTGAATTGTATTTTCTTTGAATGTGATTTTGAAAAGAGACTGGGTCATGTGGAACTCTAAAGCCATAAAAACCCCATTTGGACACTCTCCCAGGCCACTGAAGAATACAAGTGTTTTGCAAACCATCATCTGACAAGTCCTTAGGAGGGCACTGTTTCCATCTGAAAATAAAGTTTACCCAGTTTCCACCACATTTTCCAACACCACAGCTGGAAATCCCACTTCCTTCCTTGGCTCCCTATATCTTTGATTTAAAAAATATCACACAAACACCTTTATCAAACATTCTGAGAACTCCCACAAGTCATGCTGCCTGGAAAGCCCAACAAACCAGGAAGGAAAAAGAAGTGACAACATGCTCTGGGTAGTTTAAGTATACTCAATGCCCAGTGCCTTATCATGCTCTGGGTTTATTTCAGGAATCAGTAGCTGGGAAAGGCAACACAGCTGGAGCACACAGCCTGAGGAGGAAGTCAGGCACTCTAGGAGCCTGTGATGCTAATCCCATTACCTAGAGTAGTACTGCAGGACAATTGAAATCCTGAATTCCATATCCAAGGTTACAAAGAAGGTGCAAAATAAAAGTTCTACCAAATATTTTGAGATCCATAAAGACAGAATGTCAAAGCTGAAAGTCCTGGGTATATGTGAGAATATGTGGAACTAGACCATCTTAGTTTAAAACAAAGCAAATACAACATAAAATTTTGCAAGTTACTGAGCCTGAAGTGGTTTGAGATCCATATATGCTGGATCTGTGCAGGCCCTTTAGACTCTTATCATGGAAAAATAAACTTATATTTATTGAATAGAAGTAAATAAAGCAGTTCTCTGTTCCCTGCTTTCCCAAATACTAACACCATTCCTTTACACTCAGGATGTACAATAAAGGCATTAACTACCCAGAGCTTTCCCTATTTCACCTTAGTTTAAATCACACTTTTTACTCCCACTCCTGCTTCTGATCAGCCTAGGTCTTGCCAAATGAGAAGGAAGCCATTTCAAAATATTCTATACCAGATGTAGGATTTGGGGGAAGTGGTGGCAGCTGAGTCAAGGTTGCTCATAAAGGAACCACCTCTAGGCTTGGGAAAGAATCCCCTGAAAAGATTAGAAGGGACAATATCTAATGCTCACACATGCCTGGAAATAAGGCTTGTTCTGACCAGGCATGCGAAGGGGTACGAAAATAGAGCTATAATGAAAATATTTGCAGAAGGTATATCTGATAAAGAATAGTTATCCAAAATATACAAAGAACTTTTAAAACTCAACATTAAGAAAACAAATGGGCAAAAGATCTGATTAAAAAATGGGCAAAAGATCTGAAGAGACACCTCACCAAAGAAGATAAACAGATGGCAAATAAGTCTATGAAAAGATGCCCAACATTATGTTTCATTAGGGAATTGCAAATTAAAACAGTGAGTTCCCACTACACACATTAGAACAGTCAAAATTCAAAACACTGGAAACCCCAGTGCTGGTGAGGATGTAGAGCATCTGGAATTCTCATTTGCCACTGGTGAGAATGCAAATGGTACAGCCACTTGGAAGACAGTTTGGCACTTTCTTACAGAACTGAGCACGTTTTTACTATTTTGTGATCCAGCACTCACGTTCCTTGGTATGTACCCAAAAGGGCTGGAAATTTATGTCTACACAAATATCTGCATGCAAATGTTCATAGCTGCTTTAAACATAATTGCCAAAATTTAGAAGCAACCAAATGTCCTTCAGTAGGTGAGTGGATAAAGTGTGGTACATCCACACAATGGAATATTATTCAGTGCTAAACAGAACTGGACTATTAAGCCATGAAAAGAAATAAAGGAGCCTTAAATCCATATTATTAAACAAAAGAAGTCAATCTCAACACACTACATGTGGTATGATGCCAACTATATGACATTCTGGAAAAGACAAAAAACTATGAAGACCCTAAAAATGTCTGTAGTTCTTCAGTGTTTAGGTGGAGGAAGAGATGAAAAGGAGCAGCAGAGAGGATTGTTAGAGCAGTGAAACTGCATGATACTGTGACGGTGGATAGCACACACTTTGGAAAACCCACGCAATGTACGATACCAAGAGGGAACTCTACAGCAAGTTATGGACTTTGGGTGACAATGATGTGACCATGTAAGTCCATCGATTGTGACAAATGCTCCACTCTGGTACAGGCTTCTGGGGGAGGCCGTGTATATGTAGACCCAGAATGGATGTGAGATTCCATTCAGTATTGTTATGAGCCTAGAACTTCTCTAAAAAATTCTATATTAACAAAGCAAAAAGGTAGAAAAGATGCATCATTTAAACTAATCTGAAGTGGCTTTATTAGTACGAGACAAAATGTTACTATCAGGACAAATAATATTGTCAGGGAAAAACAAGGTTATTTTGTCAGGATAACATGGTCAGTTTTTCAAGAGGAAAAGAGTACATCATGTAGCTGGGCACAATGATCAGAACAGCTAACCATAAGATGTATTTTAATAAAATTGCATGGCTTTAAAGAAAAAGAGAAAAACACTTTGTACGACTAGAAAAGAAAGAGTATGTGGCATAAAAGAGAAAGAACATTAGGCTATTATCATACCTTTTGACAATAATACTTTATGCCAGAGGAAAATGAAGTACGTCCAAGCTACTCAAGACAGAAAATGTGAGCCAAGGATTGTGGACTTAGCAAAACTGACTTCCAAGCATAAAGCTATCGGCATACTGTTGTCAACCACTTAGGGAGACTGGTGCCATAAGTCCCCCAAGAAGTCTGGAGAACACATCTTGGACAATTGTAATGACCAGGCAGACACTTGTGAGGAACAAGTACCTACAGTGAAACTTAGTTTATGTGAAGGGAGGGAGGAAATGATATAATGGTTCTATGACAGTGAATATACAGAGAAACTATTTTTAATTAGGGGGAATGGAAAGTTCATACACGAAAATGTTTTAAAATGTTTTTGCTCATCATAATGAAAACAGGATTAGAAATGTTATCGTCAGTCTGCTCTGTGTGCAGTATGGGATTAAACAAATGAGTAATTGTGGGATATTCTATTTTCTTCTGTGTCCTTGAGAACCAGGACTCTTGGCATGGAAGAAAGGAGGTACCAATTTAAGAGGTTAATAAAAGCTCTGAAATCAAATGTATACATTTGCTCCCCAACCCCCAGATCCTGAAAAGGCCGAGAAATGATGATCAACTTGGAAGCAGAGGACCTAATGCTTAAACTGTGTTGAAATGCCATTTCTCACTCAAAAGAAGCAAATTTCATTAGAGAAACAGCTGATTCCAACTGTGAGACAGGAAATGCACCAGATGAGTGATACGTCACACGAGTTAGCAAGGAAGCTATTGAAACTACTAGGGCTAAGACAAATGGACCCTGCAGCCAACTTGTTGAGGATCCCACCAATGAAGAACAACTTCAGTAAACTTCAGCTTCAATAATGAAAGTAGTTACAATGGATTGAAAGCCAGATCCAGCTCTCTGTAATAGTATTTTAAATCTTTTTTAGAAAAAGAACCAGATATCTAAAGAGGAGGTGAGCTATTTATTTCACCAGCTTCCTCTACACCTTTGAACTGCACTTTTGAATAACAAAATACTAGATGAGAGTGAGAGCCACTTTATAGAAGTATTTCAACTGATAAATGAAAATTAAAACATTACCATTTTCAACTCCTGATGAATGAACAATTGTAGGTAGATATAGGTAGGGAGGCCAAAGGAATCAAGAGACTTATGTTGTTCTGGGGACAGGCAGAAATGACAGTGACCATGTCTCCCCAAGCCCCGAGTAGTTAGAGTCAAAGTGGTGAAGCCATCAAGATGGGATCTTGACATCATCCTCTTTCCCAACTCCCTCCTGGGGCTGTGTCTACCAAGAAACTCTCTGATATTAATTATGATACTGATAATCCCAATAATAATTCTTTCAGGTTTGATGAAGACCTGAGATAATATTTGGTAAGGAGGTTCACTATGTAGGAAGGGCATGACCTTGAGACTGGTGCCCCCTGGAGCTCCCAGAACTTCCAAGTCAAGGGTGTACAACGGAGTCCGCAGAGGACACTGAGCACTGGGGACATCGCCTGAGACTGTGAGACCCCTACACTGTGTGGGGTGGATCTGCTTGGGTCTTTATGGCAACACTCATATGGGGAATCAGCTGGGCAGAAAGCCTCAGCTGGACAGACTTTCAAACCAACTCACTTTGGAGACTGACTCTTTGTGCTGGGTCTACCCTTGGTTGTCTTGGTGTGTGACCTGATTCCTAGTCCAATTAGTTGGAGCCAGAGTAGCAGAGGTAATTTTATTGGAAGTACCTAGCAGGAGCCCGGGCAACTCCACATAGGAGTTTTCCCACCTCATTCATCTAAGGACTAAGCTGGGGCTACTGAGACTTTGGGGAAGTCTTAAAAGAACAGGCATATACCCTTCTCCCCTTCCTCTGCCAGCAGCCAGGAGCGAGAATATGGCGGTGCTCCTGCAGCAGCCTGGAGCACAAGGCTGAGGTGTTCTAAGGGAAGGCAGAGAAGAGAACTGGGGGGCCCTGGGGGGCTCCTGTGCTGATTTTGTTGTGTTGCTGTGCTGGCCTCAGGTTAGCTAATTCCAGAATTGTTTTGTGAGAGAGAAATAAGCCAGTTTTATGGGGGGTCTGCTATTAAATAATGAACATTTTCTTCATTATTAGGGTGCCTATACATTTCAACCTATCCAAATAAACTAATCCTAGGTGCATTCCTTAAAGACATCACCAAGTGGCTGCCTAACCTGATAAATGCATTCACCATAAAGTGGATATGACTGCTAACGGTGCCAAGATTTAATTTTTCCAGGAGCATCAGTATTTCAGGAGGACTCTTCCAATCGCTCAATGCCCTTAACCTAAATAATTACCATCTATGCTAAACACTCTTATATACCCAAGCAACCTTCATACTGCCTTGCCACCAAAGTGCCAAGTGTCTTAGCTTCTCCATGCTTATGGCAGAAAATGCCATTGCCAGTGCTCTGAAATTTACATGCAACATATGGAGTAGTTGTTTCTGAACCAGAATAAATTTCTGAGAAAAAGAACGTTCAGCTTTACTTCAGTGCATTCTTTTGGTCCAATCAATTGGCCCAAGGGATGGCTGCATACTACCCACATGACAGCAAGTGCCAGGCCCACCCCTCTGAGTAAGCAGTATGAGTGCAGTACTCAGAACGCAGGGACTGGGCAGACACCCCCACAGGGTCTCTATTACAAGCCTGACAGCAGGTGACCCACACTGGCTTCTCGATCCCCATGGCCAGCCCCACAAGGCTGTGTTCTTATTGACGCAAGGGCCTAAAAGGGCCACTGTCTGGTATAGACACTGCAGAAAGCCTCTGCAGTTAGGTAGGCACGATGGATGGCCAGGGCTCTCCTCCAGGACTTTACAGCTCTCTGTCTTCTGAGCAGTAGGAATTCATTTCCTAGCCCCTGAGGTTGGATAGCAACATGTGACCAGTTCTGGCCAATGAGCTGTGAGCATTTAATTGTGGGGGAAAGGCCTTCAAGATGGTTCTTTTCTTCTGCCATGGTCACAGATAATGTTTCAGATGATGGTTTCTCCATTGGCTGGATTGTACTATAAACATTACAATGTGGTAAACTTGTGGTGGACATGCATGAGAAGCAGAAAGCAGCCACTGAAACTTGAGGTGTTTGTTTCAGCAGAACACCTACTCTTGTCATATGTGATATCTTTGGAGCTGGGGTCGGCAGAATTTCTGGAAGAGACACACAAAGACTAATGCACAGCACCAAGTTTGTCACATAGGTTCCTCTTTCCTCCTTTGTGCTGGGGCTCTCACAAATCCCCTGTCCCTATTTGTGAGAGGAAAATGCTATCCAAGTAGTGTTGCCACCAAGAAGTGACAAAACCAGGAGCTTCTTTCTTGCTTAGCCAGGGGTGGTGTCCAAGGTGTGCTGGACACATGGATAGAGCCTGAATAGGGGAGTTAGGGACTCAGTCCAGATTCAGAAAGAGCTGTCCCTTTGCCAAAGCTCAACTTGGTTTTCAGGAAGGACAGGGCCAGGGCAGGGGGTGCAGCATAGCCACAGACTACCAGGTAAAGATCTTGACGCTGTCCCCATTCCTACCAAAGGCATGGAAGGGAGGCTTAGGAGTTTGGAAAACTCAGCTGAAAGCCCCGGGTACTCTAGCACATGCAGATTCCAAATGTGGGAATGCTATGTGATGATTTTATGAAATATAAAAGTCAAATGAATTTTTCATGAAGAAGTTATCTTCCCAAGATACAATAATGGAAAATTCCTTTCAAGAACTGGTGTTTAGACCTCACAAAAATGCGCGGCAAATTGCATTGTGATTTATTTGTCAATGTTTTTATAGGTTAGGCGTTACTTTCTACCCCACAGCTGGAGTCAATTTTTAATATTTAAAAGTGGAAAGAAAGCAAAACCTAAACACATCCAGAGCTGTCTGTTTTAGATTGAGCTTTTCCCAAACAGTGCTGTTTAGAACTGAACCCTGAGTATTGTCGGTCAGCAGCCAGCTGGCACTTACTTCCCCCACAACATAGAATTAAAATACCTGGGACTGTGCAGATTACATATAAGACCTCCTAAATTGTAGTTGGTGGGTCTGGTGTTTATAACTGATTTCGAATGCACGTAGTCTGTCTGCCCTCTTGATTGAAGAAGGAAAGAGTCTTTGTGCTTCTTATTCTGGGTTTCCCTTTATGCCCCAAGCACAAAGTGCTGTGAACATAATTTTCAAGTCCAGTGGTTTCTGGCCTCACTCAGTGGCTAGGTGAGCAGGGATTCCTCAAGACAATGTCCTTGGTGATTTCCAGCACACTACCCAATCTCAGAGAGTCAAGCTGATTCCTCCAGACTTTGACTCCCATAAAGTCTGGTCTGAAAATTACCTGGGACCCATCTTCCTGTGCCTCCAGGTAAAATCACCATGCTGGCCTTGCATGTGGAGTCTCACAGGCAAGCGTTCAAGTTGCAAAAGAGATCAAGCCTTGGAGCTTAATCCCGCTGCTTCCAGGCCCCAGTGAGAGCCTCATTCTATCAAGTGACATGGAGTTCACAAGGCAAGATGGGCGTGTGCTCACGCAACCCCACAGGACGGTGTTCCCAGCAGACAGCATTCACACCTCGGTGCCAGCGCATCAGACTTAGCGTTCAACTGTAGCCTCCACTGCGAAGCCTTAAGGTTGCCATTGGCAGTTGCTAAGGTGACCCTGTGTGTGCTTACCAACAAAGGACGCGGTAACACACAACATCTGGAGGGAGGAAAAACAACCGTAATTGTGACAGACACAATCCCTTTGGGTAACGTGGAGGATACCCTTCTGAGGGAAGGATGTTTCCCTTTGCCCTCTTCTACCCACCCCTCTTGATCATTCTGGAGCCAAGGCCCACAGGAGGAGTTGACTCATTTCCAAACGTGTGCTTTGGTCCAGTTGAATCTGCCGGGGAGGACTCCCGAGGCTGCCGACAACACCCCCTAGTCAGGTTCTGGGAAGCACCAAGCACTTCATTGTGACCAGCCTCAGGTTATAAAGAGCCCCAGCAAACCACGAAAATGTCAGATGTGCAAGCATGTGGGGCTCAGCTTCGGCTACTGAGCCCTTTTCCCAGGAACAACTCTCTGGGTCCTCAGTAGAAACACCAGCCTCAAGGGAACTCCTTCAACTACCCCCTGCCTCCCATTCACAGATCAACCACTGAAGGGAGGGGGAAGGTCAGTGACTATTCCCCCATCACAAAAGGATTTCTCGCCTCACAAAAAGGATTTGCTACAGATTTCCTTTTAAAAGTGTACACCCCAAGAACATTCACCATCTGATTGTATTTAACACGAAAATCTTCAGGAACACACCCAGCGCCTAAAGCGAGGCAGTGGGCTATTGCGAGTCAAGTGCAGCCGACCTGCCCGCCAGCAGAGGGAGCTGTTCCCTCGGTTCTCCCGTCGCCCACCCATCGCTCAATAAAAATGCTGGGGCTTAACGAGGGAAAAGTCAGGACAGAAGCGCGCTGTCCAAAAAATACAGATATTTGTGCTTCATCCCGAGAGAAATGGGAAGTCACTGAGGGATTCTCAGAGCCGTGCGCCTTTGTAGTGAGGCATCCTGTCTTTTGGGCTCAACGTCTCTGGACGTTTTGAGAACCCATTTCGGGGCCTGTGCTTCCACCTCCTCTTAAGATGCACTGCAGGAATGGTTCACGGGACGAACATTTCCTAGGAGCCAAGGACAGGTTCCAGCTTAGGGGCTGTTTCTCAGGAAGGACATAGCAAGGGGATGGGAAGGAGGTGAAGGCAGACATGCTATCATTTTATGTTCCTGTGGAGCACCGAGCCTTGGAGCCAGCAGCTTGGCACTGAAAATGGTGCTGGGAGAGAATTAATGGGCAAGATGGTCGGAGAAAGGGTCGTGTAGATAAGTATTGGGAGGAGAGCACACTGTTTTAAGTTCATCTACATCCAGGAAACCAAGAAAAGTAGAGCCATCCCTGAGCCGGACCACAGTGTGCACATGAAGCACGCGTGGAATCCAAATTCTGTCCAGGGACCACGGCTCTCAGAGGCAAATGAAGAGTGACTTTCCTGAAGAAGGAGCGGGGGAAATGGTATTTCCTTCCCGTGCTGAGGAACGAAGCCATAGCATTCTCAGGGAGAGACGTGAGCTCCCAGGGGCTGACACTGGGCACCACCGTGTTCCCACTGAATATTCATATTTATAAAAGTGCATGTCTTGACTTTGGAGACTCCAGAGGGCAGAGGAACCCAACAGAAAGAGATGAAAAGTAGCATTTTCTTGAGTACTTTGTACCAGAACTAGGCCACTGTGATCTCCCTCCAGGTGACTACTGTCATCTCAAGGCTTTTCCACCTCGGTCTTTTTTTTTTTTTTTTTTTTTTCCTAGAGATAATTGAGTTCTTTTATTAAAAGAAGCCGGCCTGGATGGCAGAAACCCAATCTGCTGACCCCAAGCTTTTGTTTCATAGCTCTGTTTATACACATTTGGGGGGGTTACAAAATTTCTTGGTTGCCATAGAGACTGCATTATTTACCACATCATTTCTTTGGAATTTCACAAGGTCCCTCTCAAGCATCAGGTTAATTAACACAGGGAATGGGGGTAATGGGTACCATCCTGTGCTAAAACCATTTGTCTCTCCTTTTATGGTTTTATGGCTAACTGGGAAGGAGTCTGAGGAGTGAGTTTATCTATGGGTTAAGCAGAGACAAACTGGAGACAAACTGGTGCCTAAAAAGAAATAGAGTCACTTTAGCCATATCTGTCCCCCCTCAAAGACATATTTTCCTTTAAGGACATATATAGTCCTTTATATGGTGGTAGCTCATATTTAGTTGTTTTAGTTAACACCATTATCTATATCTGATTCACAGTACTTTGAATTTTATCTCTTATCCAACTAATCAGGGAGGGCCCAAATAAGAATCATTATTGGCCCTGCAAGTTCAGTGATAAGGGAAGTCAGCCAAGGATCCCCAATTAAATAACCATTTATACCATTTTGATTATTTTGACAAGCTTTAGCTCACTCATCTAATCTCTGTTTTATGTTGTCTAGAATATCTATTATAATCCCAGAGTCGTTTGCACAAAAACAGCATTTTTTTTCTAAGGCTGTATATAACCTTCCTCAGCCTGGGAGGAGGCTACACAGGGTGAGGGCCGTGACTGGAGTCATGTTGGTGTTTAGCTGCAGCAGCTTTTGCTGAAGTCTCTTGGTGCATTGAGGTCTGAAGGTCTCTTGGGCAGATGGTTGCACTTTCGTGAGCTCAGGTGTCCACCTCTTGACTAGGGAGCGATGGATCCACAGAGCACAACCTGTAACTGAGCACAAGGATCAGAGGCCTCTGTAACACAGTCTGCTGAAGTTTCTGAAGCGTCTGGTGCAGTGCCTTTATTCGTTGGTGCAAGTCCAAAGTTTTTATCTCCTGTAATCATGTTGTTGTCATCTGAAAACAGGGTCAGGTCAGGGGAGTGTCCTGTAAATCCAGTCGGGCTGAGCAGACCGACTCGATTGTCTCTGTGCCCTCATGCCCAGGTGGTTCCAACGATGTGGGCAAAAGAGAGGCTTGGTCAGGAGGCAGGAACTCAGTTGTCTCTGTCTCATAGCCTTGCATCTTGCCTTTCAGCTGCTCTGGGAGGCCAGCTGAAGATCAGCTTTTGGTGCCTTGCCACCCAAGGGTCACCTGCCAGGCAAGGAGGCACTGAGGCCCCCTCAAATGAGGATCTCCCTGTGAGAATCTCACTGGGGCCTCCAAAAATGTTATGGCAAAATCACAAGATTCACTCACAGAAAGACAAGAATCTAGAGATAAGTGAGTTCTTTTATTAAAAGAAGCCGGCCTGGACAGCAGAAGCCCAATCTGCTGACCCCTCCACCTCGGTCTTACACCCACCCCCACTCCCTTCATAGCACCACCGGGGGAATCTTTCTGACCTGATCTGCTTGGGGACTTTCAGTGGCTCTCCACTGCCCTCAGGACAGAGCCCCTACTCTTTGATACAAGTCCCAAGGCCCTCCAAACTCTCCCTCCTGAGACCCCGAATCTCATCTTTGTCTCCTCTTGATCTTGCCCTTTCCACTCTGGAAACAGTGTGGCTCCTGGCATGTGCCATGTTTTCAGTGGCATAGGAAGGGTAAGTGGTGCTGGGGCGTTGTAATGTGCCATGTGTCCTTTCTTCTGACGTTGGTTAGATGCTGCTAGACTCATGTTCTGGTGGGCAACCAGAGTCTAGAACGTGTGTCCTCTTCAGCTTCTCTTGGCTCTGTCCCTGTGTGTTTTTACTCTCCCCTCAGCCTTTGCATGCACTGGGGGCTCACGTGTTATCTATTTCCTCGCCTTCTGTTTTTTTTTGTGGGTACCGGGGGTCGACCTCAGGACCTCGTGTGCCAGTAGGCGCCCATGCCGCTGAGCGATATCACTGGCCCCTTTTTTCGTATGTGGGTTCCGGGAGTCAAACTCAGGCCCTTGCGCTTGCCGGGCAGGCGCTTATGCCACTGAGCCATCTCACCGGCCCCTCGCCTTCTGTTTTACCCTTCAATTACAAATCACTTCATTATGGAAGCCTTTGCGGACCCTCCAAGACTGGGAGGGTCACCCCTGCTCTGTCCCTTCCAGGTCACCCTGTGTATATCGGACCTCTTGTACTATTTGCACACAGTGTGTAAATACCTGACCATTGCGTCCCCTAGGTTGTGAACCCCAAAAGGTGAGTCCTTCTTCCCCACTGTGTCCTCATGTCTAGTCCAGTGCCTGTCATATGTAAGAGCTCAAATCACATTTTCTGAACAAACATATTTCTTTCCCCAGACTATCATGACTACATAGACTTTTTTGGGCCAATTTTTTCTAAGTGAGTCAGATCTACCATGAATGGTGCCATAGTTTGGGCTGTGAATGGTGATCCATGGTCAGATGCAGCTGGCTGCTTGTACTGTAAGGAAAATTCCCCCTTCCTTGAGAGCTCTCTCTTTCCACAGACAATGCCATTGCCTTAATATTTTATGGCCCAGCCATTTTTCAGGCCATCCTGGCAACATCTCTGTTTAAGCGAATGTCAGAGTTGTAGTCAAGCCTAATGGTTCACTCAGAGGTCCCGAAATTACAAAGCTTTGTTAACAGACCATTCGGACTGTGGCTATGTGAATACATGTTCTCAATTACTTTTAAGCAAAATAATGTAAACAAATAGAGATTAGAGATAAAATACTTTCTAGGCGTGTCAGAGGGTCACTTTCACCCTCCATACCTACAGGACCCAAGCTAGGTGATGCAGTAAATCCGAACAAGGTCAAGGTTGAATCTTAATAGTCCGATAATCTGCTATTGTCAGACGTTTGTAGACTCGGAGTCCTGCAGACGTGTATAACCAGGTGTTAGATTACATTGGATCTTTTTTTCCAACAGGAGAGGATGACAGAGCGATTATATCTCTGACTTCAATGAGTGCTCAGAGATGGCCACCACCCGTGGAGATAGGAAGCCACTTCCTAAGAGTTCAAGGGCCGCACAATCTGCAGACTAAGCTCTGCTCCCTGCCTGCAGCGCTAGAGGTGTGGCTGCAGGGAGAAGGATGCAGTGTTTCTCTTTAAAACGATACGTGACCCCCTGTACTGAGGATGGTGTGGCTAAGGGCATGGGCACCGGGGCTACACTGTCTGCCACTTCCTAGCTTTGTGGAGCTTGGGAGTCCCTGAACCTCTCAGTGCCCTGGTTTCCTCGTCTGGGGGTTATGACCACAAGTGTGAGCTGTCTTTATGAACTTAGCAAGATGGGTGAACAGACGTTAATATCTTTTGGAGTCATAAGAGTTTAGAATGCCCACCTCCAACCCCATTTACAGTGGCCAAGCAGCGCATCTTGTGTAAAAGACGTGTGTTTTCATGGGAACATCACATGTTTTGACCTCTGGCATTCTGGTTTTTAGAAGTGTCCTGGAAATAAAGAGGTTTTGCTGGCCTGATCAGGCAGGAGTGAGCCGTGTGGACAGGCCTTGAGAATGTGGTCCTGTGGTTTCAGGACAAAGGAGCCACAATTGAGTTCTGTTGCATCTTGGCTCTGGTCACACAGCATTCTGAACTCAAGCCAGTCCCAAGGGTCTGGTGATCTCAGCTTAGTGCTTGCTGCCAGCCTGAGTCCCATGTAAGCTGGAACTGGCTTTGTCAGTGCTGCACAAGCTCCTGGCAGCATCAGCCCCATTGGATTCCAGGTGGCAAATGTCCCTCTGGGGAGGATTGTGCAAAAGTGTTCCTTCCTTGCAGGAGGAAGGTAGGCTGGCTCTGGGAAAGATGTCCTCAGAAGAGAGTGACAGCAGTGGTTTGAAGCGATTCAGAACCCTGTCAAAGTCAACAGAACCCCCTGGAAAGAATATAGAGAAGTACCTGGATGCAGGTATCCTGATGGGGAGGAGGAGGGGATGTACAGGTTGGAGCCATCAATGGAGTGACAGTGACAAGACTGGCTGATGGCTGTCATGTGAGGAGAGAATGGACTCAAGAATGTCTCCAAGGCTTTTTTGGAGCAACTGTGTGGTTGACAGTGCCATCGTGTGCAGCCTCCTTCCCAGGCTGCGCTGGAGAGATGTGGCTGCCCAGTGGGTCCCACCTCCACCGTTCTACTTGTCAAAGCTCCTCCCCAAGGTTAGGAGCAGACACATTTTCCTTTGGAAGATCCAGGGTGATGGGGGACACATTGAAGCATCTTTCACTGGGGTCACGTCCACATCCAGCCAGCATCTAGCAGATTCCAGGGTGAGTTGCTGGGGAGACGTCCATCCTTCCCCAGTTGGAGACAAAAGCCACATACAGAAGAGGAGCCCCAGCCTTTCCTGCCTCCCACAGATTCCTGCAGTACAGTGGGAGAAGCTGAGGTACACAGAGCAGAAGTGTGCTGTCCCCACCTGAATCATTATCCCACGATCACCATTAAGCCCAGGGCTGGGTGACAAAGACTCCCTTCACTTCCTTACCACACGTCTTCCTTGGGTCTGCTCCCTCATCTGGGTACCTTAGCAACCCATAGATACTGTGGGTCAGCAAATTCTTTTTGCAGAAAACGATGACAAGAGTTAGCTATCTATTTCTAGAAAGCTCTCTCCCCACCCCACCCCGCACACACACACACAGAGTTTTGTTTACAGTCCAAGAGAGGCACATACGTTCTGAATGCATACTCCACCCTCATCACAAAACCACTGTAAAATGCTAAAAACCTACACATGCTTATAAACAGATCACCCTTAAATGGAGTAGGATCTCTGAATACTCCATGACTCATGCAGCTAAAATGTCCCCTGGGGAGCCTGACTTGGCAGCACACATTTTCCTATAATAATAATTAAAAAAGAAAAAAATCCAGTTCAGAGCTTTCCATGGCACCCAGCTGAATGCCAGGAAGAGCCCGGCTGTGTTTGGTGGGGAAGTCAGCAGTCAGGAAATCGGTGAGGCCAAATGCTATGCCCTTCACCGGCTGCAACCACTCTCCCAGGAAGCCACTTAGCAGTGAACAAGGAAGAGGGGGCTCTGGTTCCAGGACAGGCTCTGCCCTTTCCTGAGGAAACCTTTGACCTTCACTGGTCAATCAGAGATGAAAGGAAGGAGCTACACTAAATGAGATTGTCACCGTGGGCCAGATACACACAGGAGCACTGTGCTATAGGAATGAAAAGAGAGGGGGGGGGGGAGCCAAACCTTGGCTCCACTTCTTTTCCAGTCCAGTCTTTTTTTTGGTACCAGGAATAGAACTCAGGACCTTGAGCTTGCCAGGCAGGCGCTTGTGCCGCTGAGCTATAACCCCAGCCCCTTGGCTCCACTTCTTAAGGAACATACAGATTCCTTCTCTTCTGGAGCCAGGCTCTGGGTCTCGTCTAAGACTTCCCTGACTTGAGCACCTCAGAATGGGAGTCATGTCACCACAGAAACATCACAGCCAGACAAGGGCCTGTAGACTGCTCATCTGCTGCTACGGGCCACAGCTAAAGTCTGGAGCTTCTAAGTTTGCACACAGCACCACACACCAGAGGACACGGCCTGTCTTGAGCTGTGGCTCAGCGCTCTCTCTGTGTCTCCTCAGCAGAGAAGCCCGGAGCTGAAAGAAATCTTGGTAAGTGTGGCTTTGTTTGCTGGAAGACCACTGGGAGAGGCAGCCAGCCTGGGGCTCTTAGCGGTATCTCCAGCCCGCCCAGAGGCATCTCCAGACAGCCTGGGGCCTGGCTGGGGGGCAGCAGCTCTCTGTGCACTCACTCACCACGGCTACCTGTGACTCCCGCTTGGGAGACACAGATGGGGACCTTGTAGCCACTGGCTGCCACTCCCTCCGGTCCTACTTGAAACCTTGTCCCCCTTTTTAGCCCTTCACTGAGACTTGCGATGCCTGCCAGCCTCTTCTCCCAGTATCCGCAAAGCTCACATTTCAAACCATATTACTTTTTCTTCTCTGGCTTCCTTTCAAGTGACCTCTCTTCAAGACAATGTGGCCCAGGTGTCTCCTTCCCTTCTTCCAAACAAAACTGTGTAGCCACTGCTCACTTAGCTCCATGAGTTTGGATTCTTCTGGCTCTTAGGCCGCTTATCCACTCCCCTTCCCCCCATGAATTCTCTGCCTTAGGGTGGGGGTGACTTCTATGGACTACATCTCCCAGGATGCTTTGTTTCTGGCTTCCCACTGGGGGTAGCCCATAGGCATCCAAAGAGGTTAATGTTAGCAGAAAAAGAAAGACTAGGGTTTTTCTACTCACTTAGTCCCCAGCCTATACCTGCTTTGGCACCTTCTCTGATTTTGGATAAGGTTCCGCATGACTCCAGTTGCTACGAGCCATCCCCTCCTCTGGGGCTTCGCTTTTCACTGGGCCACAGTTCCACTGTTCGTTCCCCTCCTCCCTTCAGCCTTGGAGTGGTGATGACTTCCCTCCCACTGGTTCCCAGTGCTTCACCATCCTTGTGTGTTCCCATAATCCTGCCCACACTTCTGTAAATACTCATTTCATTCATGTCTCTAGCCTTCTGGGGGAAATTCTGTTTTTTCTTGTGGCCACAATGATGCAATAATTCTCTAGCTTTTATTTCAGAGTTTGACTCACTGCACTTCAGTAGTTATATAGTTTTTTCCACCAAGATCACTGGAGTGGATGCTTCGCTTTTAATATCATGCCCACTAGAATTCTAGAATAATTCAAGACAGGCTAAAGGTCTTGATAAAGCCAATGAGCCACAGGAAGAAAAGACACTCTCTCAGAGTCAAGACAAAAGACACCCCAACAGCCAGAAGATGCTTCCATGATCGAGGGTATTCTAGACTCTTGGTCCTTAATGTATGGAAAGGAGAGAGAGGGATAGGCCATGGAAGAACAGAGTGATACAGAATGATCTCAAAGTCTGCTTATTTTTAAGGAAAAGTATCCATAAGCCTGCCTTTCCAAGTGAACAAATGCTTCCTTTTAAATTTTGATTTCAGATATTCACAAAAGAGATAAAACATTACAAAGTAACCCATATCCTCACACCAGTCCTGGTCCCCATCCTCTGTCCTTAGAGTGACCACAGTGATGGGTTCCATGTGTCTCAACCCACGGCTTTCTATTTTCACCAGACATACATGTATGTTTTTTAATTCGTGTGAAAAATGGCATCATATTATACATAATATTCTGTAACTTGCTTTTATCACATTTTATCCACATTGTGATTTCAATATCTAGCTAAATGGATACATTCAGACTGGACCCATGCATTGTAGTTACTGCAAAATTCAGATGGTGCTCCACAGTTTCTTAGCTTTGTTCACACCGTCAATGGTGAACATTTTATGGTATTCGTATTTTATTCTCCTTTTGGTTTCTATAAGCACTGTCTGTAAAGCACACGTAAGAGTTTCTCTAGGATATATTCTGGAAGTGGAGAGTTCAGTTGCTGTGTATGTATATTCACAATTTTATTAGATTTTGCCAAAATTGTTTTCCAAAATGGTTTTAACCTACCAGCCAAATCCTTGTTTCCCTACATTTGCACTAACATTTTGTTTTGTCATAATTTTTCCATTTTTACCAAACTAAAACTGTGCAATTGAATTTTCTTGTTTAAATTGAATAATATCCTTGTTTTGCTGGTAAGGTCCAGAAAACTTTTTTTTTTTTTTTTTTTTTTGAGACAAGTTCTCACTATGTTGTTCAGGCTGGCCTTGAACTCACTATGTAGCCCAGGCTGGCCTTGAATGCACAGTGATCCTCCTGCCTCAGCCTCCTGAATGCTGGGATTACAGGTGTGCACCACCACACCCAACTAGATAACTTTTTTTTTTTTTGGTACCGGGAATCGAACTCAGGGCCTTACGTTTGCCAAGCATGTGCTGTGCAGCTGAGCTACATCCCCGGAAGATAACTTTTTATACATGGACTGGAAATTTAGGGTTCTTATGTGAATTATTGATGCAGTCTTTACTCATTTTTCTGTTGGGTTCTTCGTCCTTAGAAAATTGACTTAAAAATTTTTTATATATTTACACTATTATTTCTTATGAATTACCTTTTAATTTTCTAAGTTTCAAATTTTAATATTTTCCTTTATGGTTTCTCATTTTAATGTCTCATAAAATAAATCCTTCCTTATCTTCATGTCATAAAAAAAAATTCTCTTGCACATTTAGGTCTTTAAGCCATCTGGAGTTTGGTTTTGGCTGTGGTGTGAGGTAGGGAATCTGTATTTTCCCATATAGGAAGTGAACATATTTACTATTGAATGGTTTATAGTTTGTCCAGTAATTTCTTTCTTTTTTTTTTTTTTTTGTGCGGGTACCGGGAGTCGAACTCAGGACCTCGTGCTTGCCAGACAGGCGCTTATGCCGCTGAGCTATATCACTGGCCCTCTCTAGTAATTTATAATACCTCCTCTATCACAAAGTAAGTTCCAATGTATGTTGGGTCTGTTTCCGGACCTTCTATTTTGTTTGACTGATCTAGTTTTTCCATTCCTGCTACAAGCCCACTGCAATTAGAAATGTAAGCTAAAACCCATAGCCTCCTTCCTATCTCAGCTCCCCATCAAAACACTTCTCCCCTCAGTTTTGCCCTGCACACATCTACTAGACCTGTCTTTCCAAGAATCATCCTCACCTAATTTTTTGTCTTCTATATGCCAGACAATGCGTTAACTCCACATGCACTATTGATTTATTGCTCACAACTCTAAAAAGATAATGTTTATCTTGCCAATCAGGACATGGAGGCTCAGAAATTGAGTAACTTGCCCATATCACACAGCTGGTAAAAGACAACACAGGGGATCAAACCCAGGTCTGTCTCCAGAGTGTCCATGGCACCCAATTTCTATTTTCTAGCCTTCAAGACTTCTGCAGTCCTTCAATTAGAAGCATGGGGGAGGGCCAGTGAGATGGCTCAGCAGCATAAGTGCCTGCCTGGCAAGCGCGAGGTCCTGAGTTCAACTCCTGGTACCCACATAAAAAGGAAAAAAAGGGCCGGTGATATCGCTCAGTGGTACAAGCGCCTGCTGGAAAGCGCGAGGTCCTGAGTTCGACCCCTGGTACCCACATTAAAAAAAAAAAAAAAAAAGAACCATGGGGTTTTTAATCCCTCTCTCCCTGTGTTACCAAAAGGCCGTGAGAGAAGATATATGTGAGAGTATTTAACACAGTGCCTGGCACATAATACTAACTCAATAAATGCCAGCTAACTCTGAATAAGAAACAGACAGCAGAAGCTAAAGTTAAAAAAAAAAAAAAAAAAAAGTCAGATTCTACCCTATCCCACTTACCCTGGCTTTGGAATCCCAGCAGGGGCTGAGAGAGGGTAAGGATGAGTGGCTAGGGTAGAAGTCACCTTTGGATGGCCCCTCTTCTACCCTGCTTCTTCTGGCTAGAAGCTTGCAGGTGCAAGAGGAAGACCAGAGGAGGGGAAGTTTGCAGTGATGGGAAACCCTTAGAAATCTCGTTTAGTTTATGATAAACCTCAGTGGTGGAGGACCAATAGCTATTCTGCAACTCTGAACATGCATAGCCTGACTGTGGAATGGCCATTGTGACCCAGATTTTACATCTGTAGGCAGCCAGAGGTCCAGGCAGGTCTCTTCCTTCTATGGCTAGAATCCCCAACCTTTAGTGACTGCCATGGCAACAGGCAGCTGTAGGCCTCCTAGCAGGCAGGTAAAACAAGGCAATCTTTCCGCTGCCCTCTGGCTAATGGGAACCACATTGATGAAGGAAGCTGACTGACTTGAAAAATCCAGGGCCAGGGTGGGCTGCCTTTAATGCTGCAGGACTATGATCACTTGCAATTTTCTTCCTAATTTAGGTTGTCATAGGAAAAGCAAACACACACACACACACACACACAACACACACAACATATATGTGTCCTTCCACACCGATTCTGCTTCGAAAGCAGTGAGCTGTGTGCATTGGTTACTGCTTTCTTTGACTCCTCCACTCAGCCTGCACTGTGTCATTGGCAGCTCTGGTGTTGGCCTGCGGGGGACTCTGCAGGGGTCGGAATAACAGGAAAACATCAGCGGGGAGGACGGCACACCCTCTGCCCTATTTGACTTGTAAATTCTTTCTGAGTCTTGCAAGAAGCAGTATGTTGGGTCCTAACAGAGGTGAAAATTACATCAGGTCACTGACAGGGAAATCCCAGAGGGCTGTGGCCAATTTTTTTTTTCCTTTGTGGGATCCAGCTGGGATATTGAGGCAGCTGCTCACTGCCACAGGATTCCTCTGAATGTGACTGATTTGGAAAGGGGAGGACTTTTCCTGTAAACAGTCTCTGTTGTTTCCCTAAACCAAGTGGGAATCCTGGGCCCCATAACCCTTCTATATAGTTGACAGGAAAGAGTAACATTCAACTTGTGTTTATAATTACAGAGGTCCGAAGGGGATCCTGTCCAAGAGAGGTGTGTGAAGGAAACCCCATTCCCTGGCTAAAGTGCTAGCGTACAGGTTCCCACACATTCCCCAAACGCACGGCAGGCAATGGTCCCGTGCACGCAACACACATGGTCATGGACACATGCAGGGCTAGGCCAACTCCAGAGCATGGCAGCTACAGCTATACCCATTTCTCCTGCATTCATGAGAGCAGTTTGGGACAGAGGTAAGTGACAGTAACATGTCAGGAAGGGAACTCACAAAGGTCACATTTGATTGTTTCTCACAGATTAACTGGAATGCGTTGCACTCCAAGGCATCTCATCATCTTGGAGGCAGGAGACCTGATTCCTAGTCCTGGTCCTGGCCTTAGATTGGTGACCTTAGAGGGGACCTTCTGAGTGTTGGTCTCCCCGTGTGTGACAGACTGAGGCTGGGCTGGAGGCCTCTCAGGGCAGCACTAACATCCTCCAGGTTGAGCTCTTGTTGTACTTTGCAACCTTGGAGAGCCTGAGAGTTCTGGAAAAGAAGATGGACCAGAATTTCCAGCTGTCTGACCCTGCCTGCCAGGCCCTGCAACTCTTCCCCACGGAGGATGCCATTTACTGCCTCTCCCTTGACTACCAAACATCCCCCTCCTCCCTGTCCCTTCCTCCTAAATTCTGTCCTCAGGCAAGGATGTGATAATTCTGTGCACACTGGATATCAGTTACCAAGGGGGAGGAAGAGTAGTCTTTTCCCAGAATCCAGGAAGTGAAGTGCTAGCTGTGGAAATCCAGCCAGATGGCTGATGGGGACGATGTTGAAGAGTGGTGGCTCTGACTACTATCGCTGATGCCTACAATCCCCGCATTAGCCAGGAAGTTCTATTGGTGAAACTACTGAGGCTCCTCTCTCCACAAAGATAATGTACTAACCTCAGCAGTCACTGAATGCCTTAGTAAGCAAAAGATTTTCTGGTTGTTTTTTAGTGACTTTTTAATGTTTGGGGGGTGCTTGGAGGGGGGCGGAAGGCTTAGGGACTTAGTAGCTGAAGGATGTGAGACAGAAATGTCCTGACAAAACAAAGGCAGGGCTACTGGGAGGCAGAGGGACCCAGGAAGAAAGGAGAAGAGGAATCCCAGACGTGACAGAGCAGCACAGCCCGAGATACAACAGAAGCGGCTGGGTGGGTCCCTCCACAGAGACAGGTGCCCTCACCCTGGAACTGGGTTCCAATGGCAGGATGGATGGCACCGCTCTTGCACCAGGAAGGCATTAGGAAGGCCTGTTGTCGGTAAATGAGGGCATCTGAGAGAGCAGGGCGGGTTCCCAAGTGGATCTGCAAATAGCACGGGGTTGCACGGAGGGCATGGGGAGCGCTCGCGTGTGCTGGCGAGGGCTCGTGGGGCTCAAGCTCCCTGCTAAAGGAAGATGCTCTGGGGTTTTATTTTTGGCCTGCCCGGATGTGGGCAGAAGGAAGGGAGTGATGAAGCTTGAAAGCTGTCAGTGCTCAAACATCAAGATTGGATTTCGATTATGATTGCAGGCTGGGAAGGAGCAATAGATTCTTTTCTCCTCCAAAGCCACCATGACTCTCTGTCATGCTGCTAGAACCCGGGCCTCCCCGGCCTCCGGTGTGACTTTAGCATACTTTTAAGAATGGGGGAGGTCTGCTAATGGGTTTTCTGACACCACAGACCTCCCTACCTGTGTGTGTGTGTGTGTGTGTGTGTGTGTAGAACACTGGCTTTATCACTGACCTTAAGGCTCAGAGTGTAATGAAATGACTGAGCCTCTCAGTCAGAAATGGGTCATTTTTTGTCTAAAGTAACTGAAATATTCTAAAGAGCAGCAGATGGCAACTCCACAGGCAAAGTCTGTCATCTCCCAGCTACTCATCAGACCCACATAAAGCAGGGTATGAGCGGAAATGGAACCGGGAGGGCACCCAGAGTGTGAACACACACTCCTGCCCCGCGGGTCTGGAGCAGGCTGCAGAGCATCCACAAGACCGGACGCAGCCTCTCTCGTTCTTGGAACCAGTTTCCCTTGGGCAAGATTTTAGAGCCAGGGAAAAAGTGATCTTGCTCTGTCAGGTCCCAGTGTTAAAAGTGTAAATGGCATCTATCAGGAGACAAGGCGCGTGGGTCCAAACAGGTCAGGTGAAATCCCATCCATGCTTACTTCACATCTGAGTTCAGTTCCCTCACCCGAAGAATGGCAATGCGGAGACCATAGAGAACACAGTAAGAATTAGGGGCATTATCTGTGAAAGACCTAGCACAGAGTAAGGAGTAAACAGTTCCTACCTCTTAGGAAAACAAACGAGTTGGGAGCACTCAGAAGATCAGGGACCACTGGACCCTACAGTTTCTTAGAAAGTCAAAAAGCGCAGAGGAGCTGGGGCAAAAAGTGTGCTATGTTTTTACATGGGTGTGTGTGTGCCTACAGGACAAAAATGGATCTTAATATTCACTGTAGCCCTGGGCTCAGCCCAAAGCCAGGTATATAGTAGTCCTCAATAAACACTGGTCGAACTGGCAAAGTGGCAATTAGTATATCCATCCTTCTGGTCCCACCTAGCAACGGCAGAGAAGGGAAGGAAATGAACACATGGAACACCTGTGATGTGTGCCTCTCCGTATATTTTATCATCTCTGTCTCATGACTCTCAGGAAGTAGTGTTGGTCCCATGTTGACAAATGGAAAATAGGTTCCGAGGGGTTTGAAATACTATCCCAGTGGCGAAATAGCTGGTGAGTGAGGAGCTAGGCTTTCACTTGAAGGCTCAGTTCCTTAGGCTGCCAGATCACAAGTGTGGGAACAGGCAGGGCGTGGGCAGCCAGCAGGTGACAATTTCATCCCCAGAGACACTTCACAGATGTTTCCAGAGCCTGGCATCCTCAGTCACCAAGTGACAGATGGTCCCCACACCTGCAGGGGAACACAGTGTTATAGACCGACCTCTTTAGGTTGTCCTTTTTACCTTGTCCAAGGGCCACCACTGGAACCTTTGTCCCAGCTGCTTTGAGGGCTCTAAGGTCACAGGAGGTGGTACTTTTACTCTTCCCAAGTCCTAGCTTATGGCAGGAGTCATGGGGTTGATTGCATCTCCTTAGCCTGCAAACATATGTTGAAGTCCTAATTGCCACTGCCCACCAAAAAGTGATCTTAGGCCAGGCATGGTGGTGCATGCCTGCAATCCCAGCATTTAGAAGGCTGAGGCAGGAGGACTGTAAGTGCGAGTCCAGCCTGGGCAATTTAGCAAGTTCAACATCAGTCTGGACTATACAGTTAGGTGGTGCCTCAAAAAAAAAAAAAAAAGATCTTATTAGGAAATAAGGTCTTTACAGATGTAATCAAGATGAAGTCATATTGAGGGAGTGTGGGTGCCTGATCAAGCATGACCAGTGTCCTTGTAAGATGAGGAAATTCCACACAGGGAGAACCCCACATGGAGACAGAGGCAAAGCTTGACAGGATGCAGCTGCCAGCTGAGGGACAGATAGCAAGGACGGCAGACTCTGGGAGCACCAAGGAAGGATTCTACCCAGAGTCTCAGCGGGACCTTGACTTGGGATGTTTGGCCTCCAGAACCATGAGAGAGTTAATTTCTATTGCTTTAAGCCACCCACTTTGTCATAGTTTGCTAAGGCAGCCCTAGGAAGTGAAAACATGGGGCCCTTCTGGGCAGCATCCAAGCCTGGTGCCTCTCCCTGAGCAGGGAGCCCCGCAGGTCAGGGCCAGGGCTGCACACTGCCTGGCCCCCTCCGCCAGCTCCCGCTCCTCCTGGGTGGGCTTGTTATTCCTCAGCCCTTGGCTGGGAACGTCCTTCATGATTCGGGAAATCATATAACATCTTTCTGTGAACACAAGCACCAATATCTTTGCGGCTATTTTTACACCCCCAGTGTAGGCGGAAGGTCTTGGAACATTCGCTCCGCTTTAGTCTGGGGAACACAGGCCTTTCCAAACCTTTGTGCCATGCTCAGGCAGGACGCAAGTGGTTCAAATTCTAGCTCTGCTGCCTTCCAGCTGTGTGACTGTGGGAAAGCTACTAAGTCTCAGAGCCTTGGTGGCCTCATCTGCAATAGAGATAACACCTGTGCCCTTGGGTGCCAATGAGGAGTAAATGAGATAAGAGCATTTGAAGTGTCTGCCGCACAGAACGCAACTGATGTGGATTATTCCCCATACTTCTATTGTCCTCGTCCTCATTGCTCTCATTCCATCTTTATTATCAGCCTCCCTGACAGCCCACACCGTGAATTACAGCACAGTAAGAGGGGCGGGATGCAGCGGGGGCAGGCAACAAGAAAGGCTTTCACTGGGTTTCCTGTCCAGCCCCTCTCATCATCGCTGGCACTCCCTGAATGGCAGGTGTTACCATCCCTTTCCATTATGCTGTCCCTGAGCTGGATCCATGCCCTTAGCCATTCCTGGATCCATGCCCTGCCAGGTCAGGCCTGGGTGATTGTGCCCATGTTCCCTCCTCTTCCACTCTCCTTCCTTCCCACGCGGGCAGCACATGGTTTCCATAGGACTCCTCGTGGCCTGCAGGATGCCGGCAGCCAGGCCCTTGCACTCCTAACGCTGCGTACTGAACACTTCGTGTGTGGTGGTCACTGTTTATCTCTCGCTAAATCAGCACAACTCAGGGAAGATGGGTGTTATTTTCATGGCAAGTTTACAGAGAGGAAAACTGAGGCCTACAAAGCTGAAGAAACCTGTCCAAAGTTACACCGTTGTGGATCCAGGCGGTCTGGCTTCCATGGTTGTTGCGTTTCACTGTGCTACCCGTGAGCCTGGAGAAGGTGGTAGAAATCCCTTCTGCCCAAAGACATGAAGAGCTAATATTTGGCTCTTTTTTTTTTTTTCCTTCTGAGTACCAGCAATGTGCCAAGGACCATGCATGTGCTTTATACACCTTGCCCTTTCCGCCTTATGACCACTTCTTGGGGCATAGATGAAGAAATATGCTCAGAGAACCAAAGTGGCTTGCCAAAGCCACACAGCTAGCGAGTAGCAGAGCTGGAATTTGATTCTAGACCTATCCTTTTTCTGTCTTTCCTCTATACCTCCCTCTCCTCCCTCTGCATGCTCCTAAGCTATAGGGGCTTTTGTTTCACTAGATCTAAAATGGAATCATCAGTCCAGAATCTAGAATCCAGATTCTTCACCCACGTTGGAAGAGTGTGATGAGAACAGCAGCAATCTCACCTAGGCTGGATCAAAACCTTGTTAACTAGCTGGGTATGGTGGCACAGGCCTGTAATGCCAGCACTCTGGGAGGCTGAGACAGGAGGGCCCCAAGTTTAAGCCCAGTCTCGGTAATTTAGTGGCATTTAGCAAGATCCTGTCTCAAAATTGAAAAATAATAGAAAGGCTAGGGATGTAGCTCAATGTGAAGCCCTCCCCCAAATAATTTATTAACCAAAGTCTTGTGTTGTTTTTCAAATACATGGGTAACTTTTGGGGCTGTGTGATGGAGGGATCACTTTTCAGGTCTCAGGAAGAGCAGAAGGTTGAGGATCAGTGAAAGACAAGCTCTGGGATTAAAGCGCATCCTGGGAGAAGTGTGTTAGAGACGTGCAGAGCATCTGGTCTGACTGTGGTGGGTGCTGGGCAGCCGAGGTGGCCCGGATGGAAAGGCTCCACTTGTTTGAGCCAAAAGTCCAGGCACCTGCCTTTAGCACCTGGTCGCTTTACAGAAGGGACAGCCATGGCCCAGGAGTTGGGTTCCTTCCAAGCCACATTAAAAAGAAGCCATCTATTCTACAGATATTTGCCTGATAAGCCGGGAAGCCTGAGACAATAAAGTTAAAACCTGAACATTTATATTTGGCGATAGTTTAGTCTTCCTTGCAGCAGTGGTCTCTGGGTGAGATGTACCTGGCTGAACACTTCAATAAATAGACCCTCCCTGTCCCTGGGGTACAGTCAATCTTGGAGAGCAAATCCTTCTTCCTCCAGAATTTTGCCTGCAATATGTAAAAATCATCAGTGAAACCAAATCCAGGGCTGCAACAAAGCCTTCTCCCAGAATTTAGGAGTCAGGGTAGTTCTGTACTACTGGTGTAGGAAGAGCCACAGGATATTATTAAGTAGAATAAACACGGTGGAAAATGTTATTTTTTGTGACCTACATAGCAAGAAAATACAAATACTGTAATATTCTTCCATATATATATATGGGGCTATGTAGGAATAGGGCAAATGGAGGTAGGGGTGGGAGAAAGACTATTACATACTTCAAATTTTTTATTCTAAAAGTTATTGTAATGGCTTGTATCTAGATGTCCCCCCAAAGCCTCATGTAGTCATAGGTGGGGCTTTTGGAAGTAACTGGATGTATGATACTGGATTAGTCCACTGATGGGTTTATAGTGCTGGGTGTGACTAAATGATGGACATACTGGAGAGGAGAGATGCACCTTGGGTGTGGATGGCACCAACCAATAGGCTTGTAGCATGCATGGAATAAAAAGAGAAGAAGGAAGATGCCTGCCTGCCATGGCATGAGCTGTTTCTCCTCTTCAATGCCCCTCTGTCACGCTGCCCTGCCTTGGAGCCAGTTGACTATGGACTGAAACTGTGAGCTAAAATAAACCTTTCTTCCTTTAACTTGAGGGTATCAGGTGTTGTGTCCCAGCAATGAGAAACTAACTAAAACAAATACTATTTTATACAATAAAATTGACCCTTTTTTGAGATAATTTTGTAGAGTTCTGTATACTTTAACACACATATACACACAGATAATTTTCTATAATACTATACAATCAAGATACTGAATAGTTTGATCAGCCCAAAAAGCTGCCCTGTGCTATTTCTTTGTAGTCACCACCTCCTCTCATCCTTAACTCCTGGAAAACACAAATCTACTTTCCAGGCTGTAGTTCTGGTTTGTCCCCCAAGAGTTTGTGGTTGGAAGTGTGGCCTCCAGCATGACAGTATTAAGAGGTGGTGGAATAGTGGCAGTTCTTTAGGTTTGTTGGAGACACAAGCATTGGAGAATTAATGCTGGTCTTGCACAGTACGTTGGTGCTCTTGACAGCAAATAGTTATGAAAAGAGTGGGGCTGGTTCCTCTCTGCTCTCTGGTATCCTGTCATTCCATGTGATCTCTCCCTGTCACGCACGCTCTCACCATTGTTATGCCATCCACTGTAAGGCTCATAATAGAGCCAAGTGGAAGCTGGCACAATGCTCTTGGACTTCTAGACTATGAGGTAATAAATCCTTTTTATTTACAAATTACCCAACCTCAAATATTTTGTTACAGCAACAGAAAACAGACTACTACACTTCATGCTAAAATTTGTATTTTTGGCATTTGTAGAAAAATAGATGCACTTTGAGACCATAATATTAAGAGAAGTAAATAAGGCACACAAGCTTAAATAACACATGGTTTCTTTTATATGAGAAATCCAATATACTAATAATAAAAGACAGACAATAGGAAAAAATGAGAGAGGGAAAAAGGTTATTATAATCCAGCATGGCCAATGTATCTAAAAGTGTACCTTGATTTAGTATAATAGTCTTATGTATTTTATGTGTTTTTTGACCTGTTAGGCTGTTAATCTGTGTTTATGATAACTAAGTTGATAAAGACTTATAAAACAAATAAATATACGTGATGCTGGCAAAAAAGAAAAAAAGTTTTAAAAAAATGGGGTGAAGGGAAAGGGGCAAAAAAGAATTGAGATGTGTTATGTATGTGTACCAATTCCCCACAATGAATGCAGTCTTTATGTACTGACAACATGTACTAATAAAAATTTAAAAAAATAAAATTTTATCTTTTCAAAAATGCTACCTCACTGGGTACTGTGTAAGCTTTTGAGACATCCCTTTGTCCCAGTCAATATCTCCGGGATTCATGCACGTTTGGCATGCGTCAAAAATTCATTTCTTTTCATTACTGAGTGCTCTTCCACTGTAGGGATGCGGTAAAGATCTCCGCCACTTTCAATTCAGCCTTCAAAGGACATTTGGTTTGTTTCCAGCTTGAGGAAATTATAGATAGAGCTTCTAAAAATCTTCATGTACAGGTTTTTGTGTGGACATACATTTTCATTTCCCTGGGGTGGATACCCAGAGGTGGAATTATTGGCGACTAAGTACCTGCCTAACTTAATGAAAAACTGTGGAACAATTTTCAGCGGGGCTGTCCAACTTTGCATTTCCACCAGCAATGTATGAAAGGTTTTTGTTGTTGTTTGCTTTGTTTTGTTAGATTTTTCCAGTACTGGAGGCCGCACGCGCTAGGCAATTGCTCTACCACAGAACTACATCCCCGGTGCTTGCGTGGGAATTTTAGTTGCTTCATAGTCTCCGCAGCACTTGGTGCTGTCAGTCTGTATTCTTAAAAAAACATTCCAATAGGTGAGTAGTGCTATTTTGTAACGGGTTTAACTTGCCTTTTCCTAATGACTAGTGAGGCTAAGCATCTTTCTGTGTGTTTATTTGCCATGTATATATTCACCTATTTTTTAAAAAAAGAGGGCCGGTGATATAGCTCAGTGGCATAAGTGCCTGCCTGGCAAGCGGGAAGTCCTGAGTTTGACTCCTGATACTTGCAGGAGAAAAAAAATTGCATCTTTTAATGTCATAGCTAAGGACTCATTGCCAAGTTCAAAATCCCATGTATTCTGAAAGTTTTCTAGTTTTATGTATGGGATTTAGAATTATGCTCCATTTTGAATTAATTTTCACTTAAGGTCTGAGGTTATGTGGAGGTTCAGTTCTTGCATATAGATATCCAATTTTTGCAATACTATTTTTAAAGACTATTCTTACACCATTTAATTTTTTTTTTTTGAGACAGGCTGTAATTCAGGCTTGCCTTGAACTCACTATGTAGTCCAGGCTGGCCTTGAACTCGTGGCAATCCTCTGAATTGTTTTTTGCCTTCATTAAAAATCATTTAAGGCTGGACATGGTGGCACATGCCTGCAATCTCAGCACTCAGGAGGCTGAGGCAGGAGGCTTGCTGTGAGTTGGAACCCAGCTTGGGCTACAAAGTGAGTCCAAGACCAGCCTGAACTGCATAGTGAAACCCTGTCTCAAAAAAAAAAAAAAAAAAAAAATCTTTTGGCTTTGCCTGTGTGAACCTATTTTGGGATATTCTATTTCGTAGCATTGATCTATGCCTCTATCTCTGCCAATATTACACTGTCCTGATTATTGATTGGTGGATAGTCAGTCTCAAAATCAGATAGTGCGATTCCTCCTAATTTATTTTTCCTTTCAAAATTGTTTAGGTATTCTAGAGTCTTTGCCTTTCTATGTAAATATTAAAACTAGCTCTCATATATCTGCAGAAATTCTGCTGAGGGGTGTGTGTGTGTATGTGTGTGTGTGCACTGCATTAAGTCTATAGATCAATTTAAAGATGTACTGATTAATCTTGATCATCGGCTTGATTGGGTTGAGAAATGCCAGGGAAATTAGGGATGCACCCTTTGGGGTGTGTATGTGAGAGTGTTTCTAGAGACACTCTCTAGAAACATGTGGGACAGCAAATTTATGGGAGAGACCTGCCCTGAAAGTGGGTGGCACCATGCAATGGGGTAGGGGCCTGGTTGGACCAAAGGTGAAAGAAAGAAGCCCACTAACACACAGTCTCACCCCCTCCACCTCCTGGCTGCCATGACATGAGCAGCCGTCCTCCTCCATGTCCTTCTGCCACAGCGTTTCTGCCTATCATGAGCCTAAAAGCAGTGGAGCCAGCTGACCATAGACTGAAACCTCTGCCTCTGTGAGCCAAAATAAGTCTTTCCTCACTTAAGTTGTTTATCTCAGGTGCTTTGTCACAGTGACGAAAAGCTGACTAACACAGAGAATAGAGCTCTTTACTCTCTTCCAATACATGGACATGTGATGTCTCCGCATTTATTTAGGTCTTTGCTTTCTTTCATCAGCATTTAAAATTTTTGGCATAGAGATCTCATTTGTATTTTGTTAGATTGATACCTAAGCATTTAATTTATTGGAGCTATTTTAAGTGCTACTGTTTTTCAATTGTACAATGCTAGTGTATTAATGTATGACTAGGTTTTTAAATGCTGCCTTTCTAGCCTGTAACCTTGTTAAATTCACACACTTAGGAACTGAGGGTGGAGGGAGGGGAGGGGGGAGGGGAAGTGAAAAGAATTAAGATGTGTTATGTACATGTACCAGTTCCCACGATGCACATAACCAGTATGTGCTGCAAATGAGTAGGACAGAAGAAATAAAGAGGTAAAAAGGACATAAGGAAAATCATAACTAAAAAATTTTACTTTTACAAAGACTGCAAACTCTGAGACATAGTCAGAATTACCCAAGGCTATTCATATAGGCGTTTCCTTAGTAATTTAGGTTCCTTTCCTTCCAGATTGTTATAATTTATATCTAGATGTCCCCCTCCATAGCCTCATGTAATCATAGGTAGGGCTTTTGGGAGGGGACTTGATCACAGGGGTGTGATACTCATCAGTAGATTAGTTTACAGCTGAATGTGATGTTGAGAGAGGAAGCCTGGTAGGAGGAGATGCGTCACTGGGGGCGTGGCCTGGAAAGGTCTCTCTCTCCCTCCTCCCCCCTTGATCTCTCTGTTTCCTGTCTGCCATGCCACGAGCAATTCTTCTTGTCTTAGTTACTTTTGTCTCATTGCTAAGACAAAATACCGACACCCAAAGTTAAGGGAGGAAAGGTTTATTTAGCTCATAGTTTTTGGAGGTTTCAGTCCATAATCTGCTGGCTCCGAGGCAAGGTGGCCCTTGGCAGAGGGGCAACAATTTATGGCGGCAAGAAGACAGCAAAAGACACAGGGAGAAAACAAGACTCTTTCTGTCCCTTATATTGTATGCAGGCTACCTACCCTAGGGCAGGTGTAGCACTCACATCTTTAACCCTAGCCAGAACTATGCCAAACCAATCAGTGGACTGATTACCAATCACACACCCTTAATCCCAGCATCATACATGCTAGATTCAGCATACTTGTAATCTTACTAATTGACTATAGTTTTGTCCCACCTTGAAGTTGCCTCACCTCATGGCTTTGCTCAATAAAACATCCCTGAGAAGTGGAGTCAGTGGGCCACCCACATGGGACCCCCTTCTGTTCCTCTTAGACAGAAGTTTTTTTTTTTTTTTTTTTTTTTTTTTTAATGTGGGTACTGGGAGTCAACCCAGGACCCCACGTTTGCTGGGCAAGCGCTTGTGCTGCTGAGCGATATCACAGGCCCTTTTTTTCCTTTATGTGGGTTCTGGGAGTCGAACTCAGGACCTCGCACTTGCCGGGCAGGCACTTATGCCGCTGAGCCATCTCACTGGTCCCAGAAACTTTCTTTCTGTAAATAAATTCTTCCTACTCTTAAAAATAAAAGACAGTAACTAAGATACAGACCAGCACACCCCAAGTTTCTCAAGAATATTGTAAGTCCATAAGTTGGCTTAACTGAGAAAATAAAGAGCAGGAACCTGATCCTAAGATAAAGCAACAGGCTGAGAGAATTCAAAGAATGCTTAAATTATTCATCTTATTTTTTAAAAATCTGAGCTTATACCTGTAAAATGGGCCAGTAAACTTCTGGAAGGTGAGCCACCTTTTCCATAGGTTTCCACCCCCTCAAGAAAACCATAAATGTTCCAGTTTCCAGGAAATATCATACCCTTCTCTCTTGAGGACATGTACTCTGTTTCTTTGAATATGTACTTTTAAATTTCTGCCTAATAAATCCCTTAATGCCTCTTAGTGACCATCCTGAAAATTCTTTTTCTATGGCAGGAGTCAGTAAACCTGTGAACTTATTCTGTGGGTAGGGCATGTTTAGGTTCTTTATCTCCATTTTGAGAACCTCCTCAGACACAAACATGTACTAATAAACATAAAAATTTTTAAAAATAAATTCACATGCTTATTCTAGGAGATTGGGGGGGGTGTGTGTGCGTGTGTGTATTCCTTGAGATTTTCTAGATAGAATTTTATTTCTTCCTTCCCAACTTGGGTGCCTTTCATTTCTTTTTCTTGCCTTATTGCACTGGCTGAGACTTCCAATGTACCATATGTTAGAAAAGGAGAGGTCAGAATGGACATCTCATTCCCAGTCTTAGAAAGAATGAATTCAGGGGGCCGGTGAGATGGCTCAGCGGCGTAAGCACCTGCCTTGCAAGCGCGAGGGCCCGAGTTCGACTCCCGGAACCCACATACGAAAAAGGGGCCGGTGATATCGCTCAGCGGCACGGGTGCCTGTTGGCGTGCAAGGTCCTGAGGTCGACCCCCCGGTACCCACAAAAAAAAAAAAAGAATGAATTCAATCTTGTACCATTAAGCATAATGTCAGTGATTATTTTTTTGTTTTTCTTTTGTAGCTGTCCTTTATCAGGTTGTGTCTCCATCACTCCCTCCTTTCTGGGACTCAATACTTGACATCAACAAATTATAGGAGGAGAAGTTTGTTTCAGCTCAGGTTTTTTAGTCCATTGTTGGCTGCCTCCAAGGCAGGAAGGCATAGCGGAAGGGACTGTTAGAGGAAAGTTGCTGACATCATGTCAGCCAGGAAGCAGAGGGCAGTATACCCTCCCAGGTCACACTGCCAGGGACCTGCCTCTTCCACCCAGGCTCACCTCCTGACACCACATTTAGCTAGAGTGCCCCTGCCCCCACCATTACCTTCCAAAAAGCCCCGCCTCTGAGCATATGTGGCTCTTGGAGACATCTAGATATAAACCATGATAGATTGTTAAGTTTGTCTTTCACCTAATTTAGCAAGTTTTCAGCCATTCTTTCTTCATGCGGTTCTCAGTGCTGAATTTGTTCTCTTCTCTTTCTGAAGCTCACATCGTATGGCGTGGATGTTAGATCTTGGGTAACCACTCACAGATCCTGGAAACTCTGTTCATTTTTTTCCCTCCCTGTTTTCAGGCTTGATAATTTCTATCGATCTGTCTTCCTGTGCATTGACTGTTTCATCTCTATTCTGCCATTTATCCCACTCAGTGAGTTTTCTTTTTGAATTATGTTTACAACCCGCCTTCAGTAGGCTATGGCTTCAATCATTAGCTCAGATCTCAAAAGCCTTTGCCTTGCTCTGTGGCTCAGTCTGGCACACACCGTTTATTACTGCAGTTCTCGAGTCTTCTGTACGCCAACAAGGATGAGATCTGCACAGGCGCAGCTTGAGGGTGAGCTCCAGAGTGCATAAGCATCTTTATAGTTCCCCGTTCTCTGCTCTCTCTCAGACATTTCCCAGTTCCCTGGGCCACTCATTTTGGTTCTCTGCCTGAAATTTGGGGCTTGAGTTACTCTTCTCTATTGTGCTTTGTCACCTACTTCCTCACATAGACTCATATCCTGGCCCATGGGCAGGGAAGACAGAAAGAGGCAGAAAAAGCGGCAGGGGTTTGCCACATCTTCTTAGAACTGCAGCTCTGCCAGAGACAAAGTTATATGTGCATCCATGTTTATAGCAGTACAATTTGTAATAGCTAAATCTTGGAAACAACCCAAATGCCCATCAACCAAGGAACGGGTTAAAAAAGTGGTCTTTTTATACAATGGAGTACTATTCAGCCATAAAGAAGGATAAATTTGAGACTTTTATGGGCAAATGGTTGCAACTTGAGATCATACTCATAAGTAAAATAAATCAGACTCACATGTGTAAACATCATATTGTTTCCCTGGTGTGAGAAACTGAAAGAGTAAATAAGGACCAAAATATACAATAGATACTATGAAATGGGAAGAAACTGTTCAAAAGGAAAGAGGAACTGGGATGGGGGAAAGGAGAAAGGAAGGAAGAGAAGAGGGAAAAAAAATACAAGACAGTTAAGGTATTTATACTTCTAGTTTCTCTTAGTTCATTGAAAAGAGAGGTTTGTGCTAATATGGTTTGGACAATTTTTCATGTCTATATCTTGTACTCTGAGTAACTACTTTGAAGATAACAATACACAATGTATTAACCATTGTTACTGTATTATTTTGTTTTGAAAAAATTTTTTCCATTAAAAAAAAAAAAGACTAGAGATGGTAAGGTCCAGATTCCATCACGAATCTTACAAGAAAACAAAAAGAATGCAGATAACCTAGCTTTCTAAGAAGTACAAAGATCTTCAGTGTTTGATGGAAAATACACTTCTATAATTTAAGAGTGAAATATACATGCGACCTCCAACCAATTGACTGGGGGTTGGAATTTAAGACTAGGTGAGTAATAGATGTAATTGGTATCCAGGGGCCTGAGACAAATATCTTCTAATATGGTATTTTATAACACATGACACAGCGATCTTCAAACTATTTTTCTTGTGGATTCCTGAATTTGGGTTAAAAATCAACTCTTACCACTCGTGTATTTTCCCTCTTGCTCCGGCCATACTGGTCTCCTTGGTGTTCCTTGAACCTGCCAGCCATGATTTGTCCTCTCTCAGGGCCTTTGCTCAGCCTTTTCTTTTCATCTGGAAGATTCTCCTCTCACAGGTGTCTTCTAAATCTCTTACTTCAAACTCGGTGACGCCTACTCTGGCTATGTTAATGACTTGCCCTCCCCCAGCACCCGTCATTGTCCAGTGTGTCCAAACGGTACTCACCTGCAGCCCCTAAAAAGGTGCATCAAAGTTTTACATGTTAGCTCCTACAAGTAAAAAGAACCTTAGTAAAAAAATACATTAAACTTAAAAAATCAAATTGTATTCCCCCAGCCATGGACGGATCTCTTTGCATAACTTCTCCAAATGCAGCCGCACAAGGTACACAAGCACTATTTGACCTTTGTAGAATAATCAGCTTTGAACAGTTATTAGCAGGTTTTCTCTCTGGCACTATAGTGTCAGATAATGCAGTCGCTCTACTCAAAAACTTTTCTTTTTTTCAAGTCAGCCATATGCTGCACAAATGTGCGTCAGGCCTCCCAAAGTCCTCCCACGCTGCTCTGACCACCTTGTTTTGCGATGAACTGCAGCTGGGAATCTGCCTCCAGCCCCATTCCTCCTCCACGTGCACTGGGACTAAAGAACTGGACCCACAGCTCCAAAGTCACAGGTGCAGGGTCACCCTCCCCACACTGCCCTGCTCCCCAGGATAATCAGACCCTCCAGTTCCTCTATTCTTAAGACAAATTTATTATGAAAGGTAATGTGTGTTCATTGTAGAAAATTAGAAGTATACAGAAAAGCAAAAAAGAAAAAAACCAGAATTACCATGTGATCCTGCAATCTCACTTCTGGGTATTTATCCAAAAAAGAACAGAGATTGGGATCTCAAAGAGATATTAGAAACCCTGTGTTCTTTGTGGCAGTACTCACAACAACCAAGACATGGAAATAACCCAAGTGTTCATCAACAGATGAACAGAAAAAAGAAGATGTGGCAGAGACATACAGTGGGACCCTGTTCACTCTTAAAAAGAACAAAATTCTGCAGTATATGACAGAATTGAGGACATTATGCTAGCGAAATAGGCCAATCCCAGAAAGACAAATACTGCACAATTCCTCTTATATGAGGTATCTTAAATAGTCAGATTTGTAGGTCAAAAACTGCATAGTGATTCCTGGGGGCTGGGAAGGAGAGTAGAGAGTAACTACTAATCAACAGATACAAAATTTTAGTTGAGCAAGATTAATAAATTCTAGAGATGTGCTGTCCAATTATGGTACCTATAGTCAACAGTAATGTATTGACTTGAAAAATTGCTAAAAGGTTAGTTCTCATGTTAAGTGCTCTTACTACAATTTAATAGATTTGAAAGAAAAAGAAAAGTAAAAAGTACAAAAGACAACACAATCTTACCAACCGGAGATAACTACCATTAATACGTTGATGCTACTGTATCTACTTCTCTTTCTATAAACCTAAAAAATAATAGTCTCCTATTATAGGGTGCTTGAGTTATGTTCAGTGTCCTATTAAACAATTCTTTGTTCTAACTAACATTTTGCTCACATCTATTATGACTTTCGCTTAGATATTATTTCAAGGAATCCCATTATTGAGTCAAAGAGCTGGCACGGTTTTAAAGTCTTTTATTCAAGTTGTTCTCCAGAAAAATCTATCTACCCTCCTTTCAGCAATGTTTGAGGTTTCCTGGCTTTTTGGACCCTCAGTAGTACCTAGGATTGTAATTTTCAAAAAGTTCTATAGGTTACGAAAATTTTACATTTCTTTGATTATTGCTAAAGTTGGCAGTTTCTCCTCAGATTCTTGGTCCTTTGTGATTCTCCCTTTGTGAAATTACCTGTTTATATAGATTGTTTATTTTCCCACTGGGTATTCTTCATCTTTTTCTCATAGGCTTGTAACAAGATAATATACAACAAGGAAACCAAGCCTCTATCACATAAATTGCACACATTTTCCTCGGATTGTTGTATGTGTCATAAATCCAGCTTCTGACGGGGCTCCTAGCACTTCTTCCAATTCTCTCTTAGATCTGCTTTTCCAATTAGTTAATAGCTGTGAACCACTTTCCTTTTTCACATGCAATCCAAGTTCTTGACAGCATACACGGCTTATCTGCAGTGGGCAGGCACTTGGGTTAGGTGTTAAAAGGATAATTTCTAGCTCCCAAGGTCTCCTGTGAGGCTTTGGGCTTTTTGTCTGTTATCCCTCACAACAGCTTCAGAGGTAGGAATTAATGACCCCATATTACAGATGAGGACACAGAGCCGCAGCATTTCAGTCACTTAACCTAGAGTCACACAGCTGCTGGGTGGCACTTTGGGACACAGTGCTTACTGCCGTGTATGGGGGCTTTGGGAACAGAGCATGTCAGCCAGGTTGTGGCTGGGGGAGGTGAATGAGGTGGCTCTTGCCTTTATTTAAAAGCTTGATGTTTTGTACATTATAGATGTTTCTCCTTTTGCACTCATTTCAATTTTCCAAAATATATTATATCAGAATATTTTTTATCTTGAGTGTTGAATGACGCAGCCAAGTGAGTACTTGACTTACCTCACCCTAAAGGGAAAGGACTTTCAAAGAAAACCAGATGGGACCCGGGAGGGGTGAGGCTGGTGAGCCAGGCACAGAAGAGCAGTGGATGGGGATGCTGTGTGGCTCTGGGCAGCAGGGCTGTCCCCTCTGTGCCTCTGGGGCTGTTAGTGGCAGACAGCTTCTCCCCACCTCCCAAGCAGGGACAGGAAGGAGATGTGGTGTCCCGTGTGCCCGTGTTCAGAGTTCAGTGGCAGTGCACATGTCTTTTTGTTTGAAAGGCACACCTCCTTCCCAGCCCAGGCTCCCTGAAGGCACTAGAGCTCAGACAGACATCTCCGGCCCCAGGTGGCCAGAAAAAGCCTTTTCCTCTCAGCCTGCCTCCTCCAGCCCGCAAGTCTCCTGGGAGTGCTGAAGACTTGTGGGGAGGGTTGGGGTGGGCTCCTGAGGAAGGGTGACACCCTAACCCCCACACCCCCACCCTGCCCCATCTGAAACAAACTCCCCTGCCTGGAAAGGGCCTGACAGCTAATCACATTCTGGCCTGCCTTTGTCGTCCACTCCAAAGGCCACATGACTGAGGGGAAATGGCAAGAAACCCAACTCTTGAAACTGGGCCCAACTGATAGGGCCCATTCCTGGAATCACAGCAGAGAGGCAGCCGCCTGGGGTGGGGACCGGTCTTCCCAGGGCTTGGGCTCCGGCCTGCATGGCAGGGTGTCAAAGCCCAGGCAGGCCCAGCTGGGCTGCCTGCCTCCCACAGAGGAGGGAAGAAATCTAGGCCCCAAAGTCCCTGCCTCACCCAGGGAGGCCATCTTGTGCCACAACTTGAGGGCTGCTGCCCCCCAGCACATTCTGCCTCGGTTTCTCACTTGTTGCGATGGTTGGATGTGGTTTGAGGGTGCCCCCAAAAGTTCACGTGCTAGAAGCTTGGTTCTCAGTGAGGATGAGAAGAGAGGTGGGGCCTTCTGAGCGGCGATTAAATTGTGGGGCCACCACCCTTGGGAGGGATTAAAGCTGGTCTCCAGGAGTGAGTTAGTTCCCACGAGAGCAGGATGTCACGTGGTGAGTCTTGCAATGTTCCTGGCCCCTTTGGTGCATAGAAGTTCCTTTTCCATTTCTCTACCATGTTGTGATGCAGCCATGGGGGTCTCACCAAAAGCCAAACAAATGGGGCCACCTGATCTTGGACTTTCTGCCTCCAACACTGTGAGCTACACAAACTGCTTTTCTTTATAAATACCCAGCCTCAGGTATTTTGTTACTGCAACACATCAGCTAAGACATTTGCTTTAGTGTTGGAATCTGGTAAGCAGGGAAATTGTCTCACTCATTTTTAATAGTAACAGTTGCCACTTGCTAAGCGATTTCTATGTATCATATTTGTACCTTGCCCTGGGAGATAAGCAACTATTATCATTCTACAGATGGGGAGACTGAGGCTTTAAAAGGTCAAATAACTTACTCAAGATCACCAGCAGTTGGTCAATGCAAGACCTGAGCCTGAAGTTTCAGACACAAGGTGCTCAGGTGTCAGACCAGAAGTGGAAAGTGAAAGATGTCAAACAGGCAGGACCTATCATAAATTACAAGATGTGTGCCTGTCTGAGGAAAGAGGTGCCCACATTTCTAGCTGGCTTTGCCTTTAGGGAATGCCGGTCCACTGTGGACAAATAGATTTTTTCAAGAAAATCTTGAAATCCTCATTTTAGTTAAAGCTAAACAATAGAAGTCATTAGGTCAGATACAGCCCATGATCTAGCAGTTTGTAAATGCTGTCCCACACAACTGCAACTTGCTGTGCCCCTGGGTGTGCAGTGTGTGTTTGTTATACTAACTGGAAAATAAACCAGCCCTGCTTCTTGGAGGGGCTGTATCTACAGGGGAAAACCAGGGAGAATCTCTGATATTCCCAAGGATGCAGTTTCTGGGGCAGCAGAGGGACCGTCACGCACACGTAAAGACAAGACCAGTGTATGCTTGAAAAGCTCTGAAACAAATTCTCCTCCCAAGTATACAGACCCTGGGAAGAAGGACATGGTCACACATTGCTTGGCCCTCTGAATTGTCTGTCCTCTTCCTCTCCCTACCTTGTACAGGTGGAAGCAGCCCAAGACTCAGCCCTGAAAACTCACCAACTGTCTCTCTGTCTCACCTTTCCTGAAGAAGGGATCTCAGCCCCTCTCATGGATTTAACCATCACCTCTGCACCTCACCCAAGCCTAAAGCCAAGATCCTGATCCTTCTTGGAGGACTGGCGTGTCCACCTCCAGCTGGCCTCATTTCAGTCCCTTGGACTATCATTCTTTGGCTTGAGAAGCTCCAAATTCCATTCTTGAATCCTTTCTCCTTCCCTCCTCAATCAATCTGCCCCAAGGCCACAGCCAGTGTCTCATTCCACCTCTCATTATGTCATACCTGGGCCGTGGCTATATGCTTTTAACTGATGTAACTGGGATGCTATTTGGCAGTGTTAATTGAGGTTCTCCTTGTGCCTCCATCCAAACTAGACGGCAAGGCACCTATCCATTATGGCTCAAGGGAGGGTTGTCAGAGCTTAAAAAAGTCAGGCAAGTTCAAGAGCCAGTGATGCGGCCTGGGGACCAGTGGCTTAGTCAGAGAAGTCTCTTCTCCACCCCTCCTCCCCAGGAAAGAAATACTCTCTTATTGGACAGTGGGAACAGAGTGGAAGGTTTGGCGGGTCCCTTAGAAGAAAGCTTGTACACTTTACCCACACTCATTCTGAGCTCTAGGTAGAGTTGGGGGACTTTCAGAGCACAGGAAACATGTCCATTTTCCAAGGTGGCACCAGAGCAGCCCAGGAGGTGAGTCGTAGATACGGCTGCAGGAAGTGTCTAGAACAGCGATAGTGAAACTTTTAGAGCTTTCAGTGATAACAAACAGCCAGCTGTGACACACGTGCCACAGGTTTGTCACCACTGGTCTAGAAGGTAAGAGCTTTAATGTCCTCCCAGAGTCTTCTGAAGTCCCCAGGCCAGGTGGGAGAAGAGCCAGGTTTCCTTAGGTTCTCGAGAGAGGCATCACAGAGCTGGGACAACTGGAAAAGGCCCCTGGATGAAACCAAGGGAGGCTACACAGCTGTAACCTCCTCATGTCTTGACCAAGGACCCTCCAAGGAGTGGCAAATGGTGACCGAGAACCTGACCCCACTTCTGCACCACCCTGTCTCCCACCATTGTAGAATGGCCTTGGGACCCTGGAATTCACACACAAGTGCAAGGATAAGTGGGGCAAAATAGGAATTGACAGATTAAATTTATACACCCCAGAGAAGAGGAAATATAAAATAGAAATTGTAGTGGAAAACTAAAGTTGCATTTCTTATGACTTGAGTTTGTGTCCTGAAATTTTTTGTGTTTCTTGCCTCTATTGTCTCTGTATTCTAAACTATTCTGAATTCTGCAGCTAGATTAATCTTTCTGAAATGCCACCTCACGCTTTCATGGATTCAAAGAATAATTTTTGAATGGCTACAGTGAGTCAGAAGCAGTGTTAGGGGATTAACTTTAAATTGAGCATAATAAAAATGATGTAAAGCAACGCTGCCCTGAGTTGTCATTTTTCAAGCAAAAATCCAAAATTTGACAACATATTAGAGGGGAATGGGAACACAGACGCACAACACACTGCAGCTGGAAATGCAAAGTGGTAAAACCCTGAGCAAGGGAATCCAGCAATAGCTATCAAAATTATGTATGCTTTTGTCCTTTGAATGATCTGGCTCCCTTATAAGAGTCTATGCCAAAGGAATACCAGGAAAAGTATGAAGGGACGCGTGCACAAGACTGTTCATTGCCGGACTATATTTAATAGTAAAGAATTGGAAACAGCCCCAATGCCTATCAAGAGAGAAGTGGCTGAGTCAAGTATGGAGCTTATTATTATGAAAACACACAGTAGACTACCATGAAGCTATAAAAAGGAGCAAGAATTGTTTCTACACACTACTAGGAAGTGATCTTAAGAACATGCTATTGCAAGAAAGAAAGTGCAGAATACCGTGTATAGGATAGCATTTTTTATCTGAGAAACAGGAAATTATTTGTATATATAGATTAATTGTATATTTTTAAAATACAGGACAACTAAAGCCAACAGTTACTTGCAGAAGAAGGGAGAGGTAGAGAGAGGATGCAAGCAGGACTTCTCTAAATGCATCTCATTTGTAGATTTTTACCTTAAAACAGTGTAAATGCTTTCCATAATTATAAAAAATTGATAAAATGCAATCCTTAAAAATGGAGAGTAAATAAAATGATTAAGCCTAACTGTATCAATTTTGTGGTGTATTCATACAGGGAAGATTTTAAAATGACTTTAAAACACAAAAATTTGCCTATATAACCCTAGTGATGATTAAGAAAAAGCAACTCTGTATGTAAAGATTAAACTGCTGTTTCAGTAATTTTATTGTTCATAATAATACTTTTACTGTATTTAAGCCATATATGTAATAGCATAAAACAAATAATTCATGTTGGAGCAAGATTTTCAGAATAAGAGAAAAGAGAAATATAAAGTTACCCAAGTTGGGTAAAAGCCACGTGGTTTTAAATTTGAGTGGGGAACCTCAGCGTGAGTCCATAATGTATTTTTTCTTTAAAAGAAAATTTATTTCCTTTCTCTGCCTGATGAAGAGACCTAGAGGCAATGACCTATTTAGGAATAATGAGTGCCCCGAGGGCCCAGAGAATCGTCTCTAAATACCATTCCCACTAAAAGGAACGGGTGAGCTCTTTGTGGAATGGCCTTTTTTCAGGTCTGGAGCAGGAAATGTACAAGATGAGCCTGAAAAGCAAGCAGGTATCAAAGGCTGTGGCAATTATACCAAAAGGGCCCAGGAGCCAACTTGAAGGGCCTCCCACTGAGCAAAGGCTAAACAAGTTGAGCCTCAAAATGAGGACTAACCATAATGGATTAAAGCATATCAAAGATATTAAAATTCATGAGTCCATTATAATAATAAAACAAACTAATTGGTCACCTGTGGACTATGTTAGGCAGCTAACTCATTACTCTGAAAACCTGTAAATAAAGAGAAAGTATAAAACATTTATTCTGCCAGGTGTGGTAGTCCTGCTTGTAATCCTAGCACTCGGGAGGCTGAGGCAGGAGGATTGCTGTGATTTCGAGGTCATCCTGGAGTACACAGTGAGCTCAAGGGCAGCCTGAACTACATAGTGAGAACCTGTCTGAAACAAACAAACAAACAGACAAACAAACCCCAAAACATTTAATCTACTTTTCAGGAAGCCAAGTAGTTTATATGTAGAAGAATTCTAGGCTATAAATGAAGAAGAAATGATAAAATCAGAATATAACATTTTGTGGCCCCTGATGTTATAATGGGACTAAGCAGTGATACCACAGCTGCTAAAACCATCAGGAGAAGAAGCAGTGGAGAGCTTTCTAGTGAATGGATCAGGCTGAAAATACTTGAACCCAGTGATGACACAAAGAGACATGACAAAACATCGCCTGTCTCCTGGTGTGATGCATTTGGAAGCACACACCACCACTAATGAAGTATTCTTCCAAAACCAAGCCTCAAGATCTAACCAACGTTCACAGGAAACATAGGGAACAACAGGACATGTTAATTGACACCATTGGGATGAAGTCCACAAAATCCAAAACGTTGCAAATAAATAACAAGGAAAAAGGAGGGAAGAGAACCAATAGATTTTTAAAGACACAAAATTTGCCAGCTAAATTCAACTTGTGAGATACGTGTGAATCTTGAATCAAATGTGTTAATGTTTTAAAAAGACAATTAAGAATATTTTTTGATTGACTACTTGACAACTTTAAGAAATTGTTGACTATTAGTTGATGTCTTTTAACAGGATGATAAACACTTGCTCCCTTACCTGACATTCAATAACAGCCCTCCACTTGAACAAAAGTTTTGGCTTAAATTCTAGATCAGCCACTTTCTAGGATACGTATTTTTGAGAAAGTATCAAATGGCTGGAACCATCTGTGAAGTTGCAATATGCCACCTTATTTGGTTACTGTGAAAATATAAGATGACAAATAGGAGCGTGTTATAAAACATGAAAACCACCTCCCATGACTGACTGATATAACTCCTTTAAATGTGCCTGAAGCCTTTGTCCATGCAATTTCCCCAGAAAACTCTCCTCTCTCTCATCTGTTTGTGCACCTCTTACCTTCCCTTCTACTTTTAGCCCAAGTTTTAATTTCTCCACAAAACCTTTTCGAGCCACTTCAGCCTATGGTGCTTTGTCGCCTCTCCTTTTCATTGCCCATGTAATGAAATACTCACTGGGTGCACTTACGTGACATTTCTGAATCTGTCTTCTCAACTAAACTGAAGAACTCTTGACACCAGACAATCTATATCACTTATCTACTCTTCCCTCCACCACAGACCTGGCACAATGTTCACATATAGGAATGCTTTTGATAATAGTGGTAGCTGAAGCTACAGATACACTCTATTATTCAGAATTCTCTTTGCAGTAACACAAACCCAGCTGGATGCAGTTTAAGCAAACACACATGAACTGGCTCACAGAACCAAATTACAGGAAAGGCATGGGGACCCCAGTCCGGAAGATGAGTCTACCAGGGACTGGCTGTGCAAGACTTGCTCACTATCCCTTCTATGTGACAGCAAGCAACCTATGGACAGTTCCCAAAGTTTCCCTGCTTGTTTCAGTTCAAGAGTCCCAGAGAAGGGCCCTGATTGGTTGTCTTGGTCTGGTGCTCATCCCCAGGCCAATGAGCAAAGCCATGAGGTGAGATGGAGCTCCTATTTGAATCATATGTTAGAGACGAGGAGAGGAATGGTTGGCTTCCAAAATGGGTCAACTGCCATCTGAAGGAGGAAGAGGAGTTGGACAACTACACCAATGTATTCACTATATGGGTCAATAACATAGCTAGTATGTCAGCCACTTGAGATCATAGTTATTCTAGTTTACAGAAATACCTACCTGATCACTCCTACACATCACAGCCTTTTATTAAGCCTTGGAGAACAACTGGACCTTGAATCTGCCCATTATGTGCCAAACCCCATGCAAGGCATAAAGCCATGAACAAAAATGCAGAGATCCCTGTCTTCATGATGTGGGACTTAACATTTCATAAATATGGACACAGGCAAAGGTATAGTATGATAATGCTGATAACAACTATGGAGAAAAGTAAATCAGAAAATGAGGATGGAAAGTAATAGGACAGGAGGAGTTTCAGTTTCAAATGGAATACCCAGGGAAGACCTCAAGGAGATGTTGACATTTGATGAGATGGACACCTCGGAGCAGAGAGGAACATGCTCTGACAGGTCACCATTAAATCCCCCATGGCCCCTGACTTACCCCACAGCACTGATTTTTAGAACTGCAGTTTAATATGTGTCCTTGGTGCCCTCAGAGCTGATATAAGAAATAGCTGAACTTGGAACACCTTTGCATTTTCCATAAAACTGTTTCCAGTAATTTACCATTTTGGTCTTCTTGCCTGCATTCTTGATGTTCCAAGTACCCATCTTATATCATTTTTTATCTGTCTGGAGAATGTTCTTAGCAATTCTTTTTTTAGCAAGTCCACTGGTCACAAATTCTCACTTTTCTTTATGCTAAAAATGTTCTTATTTCACCTTTATTCTTGAAGTAAATTTTCACTGGACATAGGCTTCTGGGATAATAGTTCTTTTCTTTTAGCACTTGAAAAATGCATCATTTCCTTCTTGCCTCTGAAGTTTCTAAAAGTCCTTAAACATTTGAATTATTGCTCCACAATAAGCAATATGATTTTATCTTTCTGGATGCTTTTAACATTTTCTCTTTGTCTTTTAGTAGTTTGATTAAGAAATAGCAGGTCATGAATTTCTTTGGATTTCCCTGTTTGGTGTTCATTCAATTTCTTAAATCTGGGGCCAGTGAGATAGCTCAGCGGCATAAGCGCCTGCCTGGTAAGCGCGAGGTCCTGAGTTCGACTCCCGGAACCCACATAAAGGAAAAAAAGGGCCGGTGACATTGCTCAGTGGCACAAGCACTCCCTGGCAAGTGCGAGGTCCTGAGGTCGACTCCCAGTACTCACATTAAAAAAAAAAATTTTTTTTTTCTTGAATCTGTAGGTTTATGTATTTCACCAAATTTGGGAATATTTTAGGCTTTGTTTCTTCAAGTATTTTTTTCCAGCACTGTACTCTTTCTCCTCTCCTTCTAGAACTCTGACGATTAAAATGACAATCTTTTTGATATTGTACAATGGGTCTCTTCATCTGTATTCACTTTTCCAACATTTTTTCTCTCTACTGTTCAGAGTAGATAATTAATGTTGATTTGTCTTTAAATTCACTGCCTCTTTCCTCTGTCACTTCAATTCTGCCCAGTGTATTTTTATTTCACTTACTATTATATTTTTCTGCTCTAAGTTTTCCATTTTGTTCTCATATCTTCTATATCTTTGCTGAGACCTTCTATCTTTCCATTCACATCAAGAAAATTTGTCCTTGCTTTTGGATGGTTTTATCATAGCTGCTCTGAAGTCTTTGTCAGGTAATTCCAACATCTGGGTTGTCCAAGCATTGACATTTGTTGATTGTATTTTCCCACATGAATTGAGGTTTTTCTAGTTTTTTATGTGCCAAGTAATTTTGAATTGTATCCTGGACATTTTGATTATGCTGTTGGGAAATTTTGGATCTCATTTAAATCCCACAAAGAATGTTGCTATTTTTGTCTTAACAGGCAATGAACTTGGTTAAGTTCAATCCTCCATTTCCAACTCAGTCCCATTTTCAGTGCCGGCAGCGCTGTTCGGGTCCCAGATAGGCACCCCCTAGCGGTCAGGCGGGGAGCTGGCTAATGGTCTGGCAGCCTGCTGGTCAGGTCAGTCCACGCACAGGCAGCTCCGCCATGAGCCCTGAATTTCAAAAACACCTTTCTGTAGCCACCTTCCTAGGAATCTCCTTCTCTGCTCTGTTACTTTCCGACTTCCTGAGGTCCCGCCTTTCAGTTCCCTGGTCAGAAAATCTGGGCTTTGCTTACCCCACTCTGCTGTGTACTTCCCGCAACTGTACCCACCTGTAAATTCAAGCAGTGAGAGGTCTGGATTGAAAAAGGGATAAACTCACTCTCAGACTGGTGGTACATCAAATTCTGGTCTTCTTCCCCAAATTCTCCTACTGCTATTTGTTTTTCAGAGTCCCCCCACAGCATCTTGTACAGTCTTTTTACACCCTAACAGGCAGGGTGGAGCACGCTAGTTCCATCTCACCTGGCACCTGAACACAGAACAACTGCTTCAGAAGACATTGTACATGAGTTCCTTGGTGTGCTTTATATAAACACTCATCTTCCTGAGGAATCTATGCAGATCTCTTTTATTAGAATGCTAATGTTTGCTTCCTTACCATGGCTACTGAAAAGCCCAGAAAAAAATGGTTTGGCTCATATCATCGAATTGCAGTGTCTGGCACACAGGAGGTGCCTGGTAAACATTAGTCATCTTCTCTACCTTTCTGTCTGTCTTTTTATTCCTCAAGAGCTAAATGCTATGCTCGGTAGAAGAAACCCTTCTTGGTCTGGTTTTCGGCTGTAATTTTACTCTTCCTGTGCCTCTTATTACTTGGCTTCTTCTTGAGTTCTCTGATAGTAGTTTGAGGACCTATTTTCACCTTATTAATTATGTCAGCTGCCTCAAATTCTGTTTGGAAGTGGTCAAGGCATAAATGAAAGAAAAAAAGAACTGTGTTAATGGAATGCTTCGTATTGTTAAACCTGCTTGTGCACCTGTTTCCATATTTCATTTTAAACAAGATCCCATGTGTAGAAGAAAGGGAGAATGAGTCTGCTGTAGAGAAGAGAAGCTGCTCTATATTTTTATCTTCTGTTCAATATCATAGCAAGGCCAAAAGCAGTTTGGAAGCTGCACTAGAGAGCCTTGGGGGTCCTGGGGAACACCATGCCCCAGGAACTCCCAGCCTGTGACTCCCTCACCAAGACTGCCCAGTGATTGGCTTACGTGTCTGTCCCCTTGGAACCAGAGGCCCTAGAGATGCCAGAGGCTCTGTGCACTTAAGAAGCATAAGATCATTTCTACCCCTCCCAATCTGACTTAAAATAGGGACTCACCTCCCGAACAGTGCCTTCAGTCCACTGGGTGGGCTCTCCACTCCTACTCCTGCCCCTGAGGCCAGGTGGCTCCTCTGGGGTTGGCACTGACAGGCGAGGCACAGAAACTGACCCACTGGCGCGTGAGAAGGATGGTCGTCGTGGCCCTTTCCTGTGTTCCATCTGCCTCCTGGGACACCCTTTCAGCTCAGGAGGAGGGTGTTCAGAGTGAGCCCTGATCACGGAAGGGCCAGGGCGAAGCCAACATCCAGACTGGTCTGTCTTCTCCTCCCGTAGTGACAGTCAGGAGGCTGAGATCGGCAACCATCTCCCTCTGAGGGGGGAACCCACCCGAAAGTGACTTACTTGGCCTTGGCAGTCTCCGGGAAGTAACGCTAATCAGCAGGAGAGTAGGCGAGAGAGGGCTACTTGGGGCCTTCTTGAAGAGTTCCTGCTCCCACTCCCTGGTACCCGGGCCCTCTCACATTTCTTGGCTCAGCTTGAACTTGGACTATGCTCACTGCATGGTGCTGGCGCTTCTGAGTATGCTCAAGGTCAACACACTGCTACTCGGGGCCTGATGACTCAGAGTGAGCCTGGGCCTGTCGCACAGATGTCCTCCAGCCTGATCTCCATGGACTTCCGCCTTGAATGCAAGGAGGGGCTGTGAGAGGGTCACAGACGTGGCACCAGTCCTTCACTCCTTGTGTTCATCTCCTTTGCATGTGACCTTGTAGCTTCCCCTGTGAGGAAGTGGAGTCCATTTTCCTTCTCCTTGATTCCAGGTTGATCTTGTAACCTCCTTTGGCTAATAGAATCTGGTGTGAGGGACATCTGCTAATTCTGAGTCTAGGACTTTTTCCTGGGACTCCTGTCTCATCCGTGGTAAGAATCCATGTTGATCAGAGCTGTCAGCCCAGTTACCCCAAATGAGACCTGAAGTGTGTGAAAGAACCTAGCCACAGACACGAGAGGAAGCCCGTCTAATTCCAGCCTAAACTGTCACCTTACGGAATCATGAGAAAAATAAACGCTCATTGTTTTCAGCTAGTGAAATTTGGGGTAGTTTGTTGTGGAACACTACTTAGCCACTGCACCAAAAGAGCTAGTTCTCTACCATTTCTTGGGACATTGGGGACCCAGGGTTTTAGTGGTGCCAGTCAGCCAGAGAAGACAGAAGAGGATGGTGTAGTGGGAAGTTGCAGTAAAAGATTGTGCGTTTGGGGACCTCACTGCTGTCCAGTACGCATGAGTAACAGGAGCAGCCAGAGCAGGGGGAGAGGGGAGTGAACAGGAGCCTGCAGGTCCAGCTGGAGGAGCCCCCTTAAAACCACCTCCACAAACTCCCAGCCAGGCTTAGAGGAACAGGAAGAGGCTGGAAAGCTCACAGAGTAGATGTAGTTAGAGCTGGAGAGACCCCCAGAATTTGAACATTGCACATGAGAATACTCTAGTTGGGTTTGTTTTGGTAACCTCAGAAAATTTAACTTTCCAAAAGATACTAGAAATAGGAAGTTATCATAAACTTGTTACACCCCAATTTTTCCAAATAGTGAAAAGAAGCTATCGCTAGACTGCTTTATTTTATTCTTCTGTAAAAGGTTCTGTGTTTTTGTCTCTAGTGTCAGTTCTTTGGGGAGAAAAATGAGAAGTGAGAAATGGGTACAAAGACTAGCAGCATTTATCACATATTCTTTGTAGACGCGAAGAGCACAATAACACATATTCCGTTAGGTGGCAGAGAAGTCTGGCGCTTACTTGCATTTGGTTCTCTTCTTTCAGGCAAGCATAAGATTGCTTATCTCTGCTCCATTCACCTGTTGGAGAGGCCACATGGCTGGTTCTGGCAGTATCATTTCCGAGCAAAGCATTTGGTTGTTGTTATCAGACCATACACCATTCTCATCTGCCGCGTTGACAGAGGAGGCCCTGGGTTCCAGATAAGCAGCTGCAGGATGTGTGCCTGGGTCACTGAGCCCAGGCGTGGAGGGAAGCCGCCCTAGAAGTCACACAGACCCGCTCTTGGAATTGCACAAGCGTGGACTCAACTTTGATTGCATCAGACAGCTGAGATCTTGACATTGCTTGTTCCTGAAACATCCTTCGAACCCTTTTGACTAATATAATACTGAAAAGCTGACATCTGCTTTTTAAAAAATGATCAGTGCTGCTAATAAATTACATGCATGAGGGAAAAATTGTTGTGCTGTTGTTGAATGCACATTATACATGGTTTAATTTTTGGCAAACGAGATCTTCTGTTCTGAACATCCAGAAAACTTTAGGAGCGTGAACATGATAATGGAAATTTTATCCATTTGGCAGAAGCTAGAGCAAAATTTGATAATATTATGGCAGAACATTTATGTATAATATAAATGTTGACACCAAGTAATACCGCACCTATTTAAGGGATGAAATACAAAACGAAATAATTAAAGTTATAGCAGATGCATTGAAATCAATCTGAATAAGGTAAGAACTAAATAGTAGTCATTATTTTGGCTACAACCTTGATGTTGTATGTGAGACATAGTCCCTGATAAATACAGAATAGATAACAATTTTTTGTTGGATTTGTGGATTCCCAAAATGCAAATATTTCTATATGTAAACATATTGGGGATTTTTTTTCACTAAACAACACAAGTGTTTATAAACAGTGTTAGGAGACAACATACCTAAACAATCAAGAATAAAATAATTCACGGTATCAGTGCTGCAAATATGCGTGGAAAACACAACATATTGAAATGGATGAGTTGAAGAAATAATTCCAGGGCATTTTCTCTTCCTTGACTGTGGATAGTTTATCTTCATAGTGAATCGTGCAGCAAAAATCTCTTCTGACACTACCAAACCTTTTTATACCATTAAGAATTATACAACTGCTTTCCAGCTTCAGTGAAATGTGTATTAAATACACATTTACTAAACACAGATTCGAAACATTGACAAATGCATGATGGGAAAGTTGAGCTTATGCCATTTTGGCAATAAAAACTCAATTAGACACTCTATGCAATTCTGCTTTATGTAACATTGTGGTATATTAATAAAGACATAGATTATAAAATTTAACCCAAAGGTAAGCTTTAAGAAATGTCCACTATTAAATTTATTGGCTCAGGACTAATTTGGCAAGATGGTTGAAGTAGGATTAATGCAACATAGATCCAAAATAATACAGGAGCTGAAATTCAACACATAAGAAGCACCCAGAGAAATCCTGTGTGTGCACACACTTGCGTTGCCTGGGAGATGTGGTGGAAGTGGGGGTGTTGTCACCCACTGAACTTAGAGGGTGCTGGCATCTGGACTCTGGGTGACAGGGTAGGTTGAAGCCATGTCCTGGGGGAGGCAGGACACCTTGCAGCATGGTAAGTGGGAGACCAGCCAGGAGAGGCCCCTGGGTAAGGGCCATTGCCATTGAGATTCTAGAATTTTCCTATCTGCATATATACAAAGTCACTTAACATGTTTGCCATTCCATTCCAATGTCACAGACAATATTTTTTGAGTAATTATTATGTATCAAGCTTCATTCTAAGTTCTTTGTGAATATTAACTACTTTAAGCCTTTGCAGTCACCTTGCCATTATGCCCATGTTGTAGGTTAGGAAATTGAGGCCCAAAGCAATTATACTAAAGTCCTCAAGGTCTGGCTCCAGGTCTGGTAGTCTGGCTCCAGAGTCCATACTCCTGCTTAGGGTGCAATAGAATCTGAGTGTTACCCTTATAATGAAAAGGTTCATCATAAGGGGTTCTAAGGTTTTTTGTTTTTTTTTTTTTTTGGCTTTTTTTTGTTTTTGTTTTTTTTGAGACAGGGTTTCACTATGCAGTTCAGGCTGGACTTGAACTCACTTTGTAGTCCAGGCTGGCCTCGAACTTGCAGTGATCCTCCTGCCTCAGCCTCCCAAGTGCTGGGATTACAGGTGTGTGCCACCACACCTGGCAAGGGGTTCTAAGTTTTTAACCCTAAAAATAAAACACATGGGCACAGAGCTGCCCACAACCACCACCACCAGAAAAGAATCCAACATCTGCTGCCAGTTTGAAACTGTGTCAGACCATCAGGGTTTCAGGAATGTTGCCGGCGGGCTCCCAGAGGGTCTTTGCCATGACAGTTGCTTTGGCTTGCCTGTTACCCCATGGAGACTGTGGGCTTCTCTACCCCTTAGGGTGGGCTCAGAGCCTGTCATCACCCTGTGCCAGCAGGAAAACCTGTCACCACCTGTCATCAGAGGGAGATGGGCATTGTGTGTACCATAAACTGGGTGATTTGCAAGGAAAAGAAATTTATTCCTTATAGATATGGAGGCTGGGAGGTCCAAGTGTATGGTGTGGGCTTACATGCTATGTCACTCTATGGTGCAAGAGTGGAAAGCCAACATCGTGGCACACACATGTAATTCCAGCTACTCAGGAGGCTGAGGCAGGAGGATCACAAGGAGGACAATATGGACAACTTGGCAAGACCCTGCCTCAAAATAAAAAATAAGAAGGGCCGAGGATGTAGCTCAGTACTTCTTGGGTGGGGGTGGAGGGTCAGGGAAGTACTCATGAAAGAGCAAGCATTTTCATGCGTCCCTCTCACAGTAACCAGTGCTCAGTCATGGGTTATGAATGGCCTTAATCTCTTTGTGACGGCAGCGACCAGGTGACCAAACCACCCCTTAAAGGCCCCACATCTTAACACTGTTTCAGTAGCAGTTAAATCTCTACAGGAGTTTCAGAAGAGACAAATGTTCAAACCAAAGTGGTGGCCTTGCTTGCCGGGCCCAGGCCCTTGCAGCAGCTGTTTGAGGCAAGAGGGACTTTCTCACCCCTACCCAAAGCTTTGGCCACATCTTCAGGCCTAACTTGCCAAAGTCAAGGGACGTCAAAGTTAGGGTGGCCGACTTGTTCTGCTTTGCCCAGAATTTTCCACATTTTAGCACAGAAAAGTCCCACGTTCTAGGAACCTCCTCAGTCCCAGGAAAACTAGGACAGTTGGCACCACAATCAAAGCAGAAATCAGGAGAAATTCTTCTCACCCAAGTCTCAAGCCTGGGAGGCCACGTCCCTCCCACCCCCTGGGAGTCAGAAAGTCCCCAAACCCTTCCTGTCAGGCTACAGATTGGTTCTCACTGCTCTTAGTCCAAGGGGACCTACAGCTTCTCAGAGGGCTGAGATAAGGGATAGAGGGTACAGGGCCCCAAATTCCAGCTGCATGTTCCTGTCTCCCTGGAGGCTCAGAAAGCTGGACAAAGATGGAGATGCCTGGTGACTAGAATCCCTCTGGACTTCGGGCAAATTTTCCAGGCTTTTCTATCTCTCCTGGAGATGATCATAGTCCCCCTCCATTCCAGAGCCACACGGCCCGGGGTCAGGGACACAGGGAGTTGGCCAAAGTGCGTTTCTGTGATAAAGAAGGCGCAGAGTTAAGTCCTGTGAGTTAAGCAACAGGTCACGAAGCATTGTCTATGATTTGGCCGGATGGAAAAGAAACCAGGACACCTCTGAAGTGTTCCCTGTCCCTCATGGACTCTTCGAAGTGACCCTAGTCCTTGGCATGGCTGTAGACTGTCACCTTATGTCACACAGATCTACCTAATCATATAAGTAAATAAACCCTGGACATTCAGAGGAAACAAATCCCCAGTCCATCAAAACGCTCGAGGTAAATTAGTTCAGCAGACGGGACCAGAGATGTACTCCGTGACTCACCCTCACCCGGAGTAAATAAAGGAAGATGAAGCACAATTTGATTGAATCACACTGAAGCTTGGCACAGCTCAACAAACAGATCAGCCTGAAATCTCACATTAGGAACACATAATCTCATAAAATTTATGACTGTTATTATTCACCACATATGTTTTTGGGTTACTGTGTGCTGGGCTCTGAGCAAGCTGCATTGCTGGGGTCTTGAGGGGCCTGCCTGCTGATCCACGGTGTATTTCAAGAAGGAAGACACGTTCCTGGTTGACACTCTTTGGCACGGTCTCCAGCATGGCCTGCCCACTGCGAGCTAGGAAGGGGGCTGGGGAGGAATGTTGGCAGCGGGAAAGGAGGTTTGTACCATGCTCCGTTTGGCAAGCTTCAGTTGAGATATTGGCAGGGAAATTAGCAAGCAAATCCCTCCTCCCAGCCTCAGTTTCCTGGCTTATACAATAAGGAGGTAGAAGTAGGTGATCTCTATGGTCTTTTCAGTGTTTACAATATAACAGTCCATGAAAGAAGATCAAGGGACAACTTATTTAAAGAGAAATCAGAACGTGCTGATCCATTGCTCTCCATCTCCTAAGAATCCAGAACTGGAATTGATCAAAATCTCATCCACTGTTATCAGTGATGCATATAGAAGGGCGGGAGACAGGTGTGGCTCCCACAAGGCAGAAGCGTTCAGGAGGCCAGGGAGCGCTGGCCTGAGGAGGAGGAGGAAAGGTAGATGTCCAACTGCGTGGAGGGCTTCGCCCTCAATCTTGCCGCCCAGAGCTAAAGTAGAGTTAGGAAGTATTTTCAAACTCGTGTCACCACTGTACCCTACTGCCTGACATCAGCGAGGCAGGCCTTCCTTCCCTCCGAGTCCACATACAGCCTCAACATCCGCGTGACACACAGGCCACTGCCACATGTGCCATCCAGAGGGTGGGAGCAGGCTGCTTTCATCCCCAACCACCCAGGCATTCTCTCCAGGCCTAGGGTCAGGGATGATTAGGGACTCATGACACAGAGTGAGGGAAAAACCAGGGCACGGGGAGGGCTGGGAGGGCTTTGTGGTACAAGGCCCTCATGCGGGGAGGTGGTCTCAGAGTCAGAGCCCAAGACCACCAGGGTCTGTAAGGCCTTGGCTCACTTGGTGAAGCCCAGAGCAGGGCAGGAGATTCCCGTGCTCACAAATTCCTGTCCCCAAGGTGTCACACATGGAGAAGAGGCAGGGGACATGTAGCAAGAGGGTGAGATTCACCCTTCTGGGCTGTGCCCTGAGGACCTTGGGTCACACTTCTCACTCATGCAGGGAGTGCAGTCCCCACCCACAGCCAGGGTCAGAGCCCTGTGACCCGAAAGCCGTTCTCCAGGCACTTCCTGTTCACTTTCCAGCATGGCCAGCTCCATCCAGAGAGCTTTGAACAAGAGTAATGTTTTTCCTTCTGGATCACTGATCTTCATTATAATTTTCACAGCCAGTTCTGATAAATCCACCACAATAAAAGTCCCTATTTATCATCCATGTTCTTCTAAACAATTTAGATTTGATTTGAAGTCTACTTCTGTTAATATTTTGCCTTTTTAAAAAAGAAAGAAGAGTTTAGTTTTTTTCTTCCCCCAGTTGTAACTCAGATATCAGCTGAGGATCGCCCTGCCCCTCAACATCTGTGAAATGTCTAGCGGCAGATTGTATCTTCCAAAAATGGCCATAGCAATATTTTCAATCCCACATGCTTGTTTCAGGATTCAGCGACTCTTCCATCAGGAGATGGGAGCTGGGTCATCTCCCTTCAGCCTGGGTGGGCCTTTTGGCTGCTTTGACTAATAGAAAGCAGTGGAAGTGACTCCATGTGACTTCCAAAAGCTGGGTCAGGAAGGCAAAGTGGCTTCCACCTGGCACTCTCTCAGGACACACGAGTTTGGAGCCATGACCAGCCATAAAAGAGATCAAGCTCCTCTGAAGATGCCCTGCTGGAAACACCGTGTGGAAAGACCTCATAGAGACAGAATTTCCCCAGGAGCCCAGCTGTTTCGGCCCCACTGGCTCAGCCTCTCCAGCCCAGACTCCAGGCGTGTGTACTGCGAAGCTTTGCCTTGACTCTGGCTGCAGCTGCCACCTCACTGCAACCAGAGGAGGGACCCTAAGTCAGAATCACCCAGCTGAGCCCCACAACCCCAGGACCTGGTTATTGTTGTTTTATGCCACTACATGGGGCCATTTGCCTTATGTTCCAGCAACTCTATGCCCAGTGGAACTCAAAATTCTTCCCAAGATTTCTGCGGATTCCTGGAAGAACAGACTGGATTATTCACCCAAATGAGTTATGTGTCCTCATACTCTGCCTCTGTCCTGTCCCACATTAATTATTACATGAAACTTGGCCCCAATTTCAGTTCCCACAACAAAAGTTTGGGGAAAAGCGTTTGGGAAATAGGCAGACTGCATGCAAACTTTAAGGTCACGTTGGACAGCACATGGGGTCCTGCCATTTTGCTGCCCTTTCTCCCACCTCTTCCCAGCCTCCCCTCCTCTCCGGTTGCTCTGGGAACCCCAACTCTCCTCTGCTACAAAGACTAATTGGCCTCCTCCTAAATTCGTAATCCAAAGCTGCCATACTCAAGAGCATCAAGAATCTAGCCTTTTCCAGAACTCTTTGAAGCGATAGGTAGGCAATGTTTCTTATGTGCACATGCATTATAAAAAGAAAGTCAAGGAACACACAGATAAAAGAAGAAAGTAAAAATTGCCCCTACATCCCATTACCCAGAGAAAACCACTACACATTTGGTAAACATCCTGTCAGTGCACCGCAACTCTACATTCATGGTATCACATTATCCTTTCAATTCCACACTTTCCCCAGGTGTCATTAGTATCAATACTACCTTTGTACTTATTTAGCACCTGCTAAGTATGAAAGAGTTACATAAATGTAGCACCATCTAACCCTTACCACACCCACTGCCATTCATTACCATTACTTTCTTTTTCCTAAGGGATCTTGATGAGTGGTAGAGCTGGAATCTGAGCCAAATCTAAGCATTGTGTATTTCCCACTGAACCATTCAGCCATGTCTGAGTCTTTTTCCCAAATGGATAGGCCGTCACAGGGAGACTTGCTGAGCCTTGCATATCTTGAGCCAGAGCTAGTGCCCTGACAAACTCCTCTTTCTCCTTCTGACAGTCAAAGGGATCCAACCTCTCTGGAGTCTGTGGTTGGCTCATTTTGCCTGCTGGGTCTAAGCTTCTAAGAGGAAGGGAAAATCTAAGTCCCATGGGAGGGACAGGGAAGGTTCTGTGCCCCTGATATGGGAGCAAAGCCAGATAGGAGCCCCCCTCTTCCTCCGTAACTGCTGGATGGAGCAATTCTGCTTTCCTGAGAGTCTGGGGGTGGCTTCTCAGGAGTTCAGCATGTGTCATCTGCCTCCCCCAGGAGTGGTTATCCCGAGTCTTGAGGGCTGCATCTGTGCTGGGCCAGCTGGCTGAGGAGAAAGAACATGCTGGGGGCAGCCTGTGCCTGTGCCCTCAGTCCCAGAGGAGACTCCCCTGGGTGGGACTTACTCTTCCTTGGGAAGGAAAAAGCAGTGAGCTCTCTCAGTCTTCACTGATGAGCACATTTTCCAAGCACCATCTGCGCTGGCCTTTTCCAGAGTGTGAGGTAGGAGACCCCGCACTGCGTGACTAGACCAAGGAGGGTACAACCTTCCCTTTGATGACTTTCTTGGGCCTTGAGTCTATTGTGAAGGAAAATATACAACTGAGTTATTACTCTGTCCCTCAGCTGGTCACACAGCTGCCAGCACATGAGGGAAGCCAAGAGCAGCCAGATCCACCCCAGCCATACACCTGATCACAGTCCTCCACCTGAAGGTGGCCCTGCCTTTGGAAGCCCC